>OX421968.1:19551553-22343714 GCA_949128115.1 Anaspis maculata
TATTGCCATTATTGCCGACTTATTGCCATTATTGCCACTCTATTGCCATTTCATTCCCATTATTGCCGCGGCATTGCCACGTATACTCACAAACTTGAGGGGTTTCTGATGCGACTAAAAAAGTTGTCGACGGGAATCGGTTTCATTTTATTTTTTTCGTCAAGTAGAAACTCTTCCAAGAAGAAAATGTATGGGCATTGCTATGAAATTTTGAAAAGTTCCAAAAAAATTTGAAAATTTTTTATTTTGATTTCTGAACATTCAAAAACCAAATAGCATCGACAATGTATCTTTCCTCAAGGAAATCGCATGCCAAATTTGAACTTTTTTTTCGAAAAAAAAGGTATCAAAAATGATTTCTACTAAAAAGTTTCAATTTGGCATGCGACTTCCTTGAAAAAAGATACATTGTCGATGCTATCTGGTTTTTGAATTTTCCGTACATTTTCTTTTTGGAAGAGTTTCTACTTGACGAAAAAAATAAAATCAAACCGATTTCCGTCAACAACTTTTTTAGTCGCATCAGAAACCCCTCAAGTGGATTCATAATCAGCGATATTTTGCGGCGGAGTGGAGCGATTTTTTATACCTGAACCAATCACGTCACGGTGCAAGGACATGACGAGCGTAATGGGCCTATACAGTGTGACTTTTTTTTGCTTGAGCAGAAAGTTCAATGAAAATAAAAATTGACGTATTTTTTGTTTTTGTGAAATTTTGGAAATTTCAAGGAGAAAAAAAAACTTTGAGAATTTCGCTCCCATTTTCAAACACATTGTATACGCGCCGTATGTGACGTCGTCGCGGCCCGTCCAATCGTATGGATCGGAGGGTGTGGCATAAACTGCGTTTAGAGCGCAGAGATTAACAGTGGCGTAGAGATTTTCTCCAATAGTAGTTTTCATCGTGTCTAGAGCGCATGCTCACGTTCCTTGCCGGTTGGCAAGAATTCGACCTTTGCGTACTTGCCAGACTCGCATATTTCTGTAATCATTCTCCCCACTCAATACCTCTGGTGCTAGCCGACCCGAACTGTCAAATCTTGCGCATGCCCACTGAAACACAAAATTGTCATGAAAACTACTATTGAGAAACTTGCGTGTAAATGGCAAAAGCCTAAAGATTCAAATGATTTGGATGATTGGACCTCGAATTGGACAAATAATAGTTGTGGATGTAACAAAGCAATGACCTTCAATTTGAATGAACTCATTTATGGGAGCCGTTGAATTCCTCACCCATATACTGTACTACATTGGCATGAAAATACGCTAGTACGCTACTGATCCCAGGACCCGCTCGTGCTTGTTTCATGCATGGTAACTGCAAACTGGCCGAACTGGGCTGAATTGTCACAATCCCACTCCAAGCTCCCGGATGACGCACCGCGAACTTGAGTTATTGGTCGGGGAGCGGTCACGTCACAAATGCCGCTCGATCTTGGCGTTTAAACTTGCCGGCTGATTTTAGCACTTCATTATTTTTTCACAAATTTTGCATAGAGAAAAACAAAAGAATATTTTGACGAATATTTATTGTTTGGCTTGTGTTATCAAATGACACAATAAAATAGCAAATTTAAAGTACGCTGTACAGGCCCATTGGTTTGGGAAAGAAACCGCTCCGCTCTGCCGCGAAAAATCTCTAATGCATGAGTCCAGCAGGCTACCTATAGCCAAATTATTACTAGAATGCAATAGGAGTTTACTTGCTGTCATCCGGAGCGAATTCATCCAGTAGGATTGAATTCGAACTAAGGTTCATTTTTGGACAAATTCCTCTACAAATTCATTCTTGTGGGGGGGGGGGGGAGGTCAGGCAACTGCTCAGGCTCAGACTTGATCAAGAAACGCCATGTCTGTAGGTTTGTCAGAAAGTACTTATTTCACGCACTTCACACGCGGTGTGAAGAAAATGGGAGGAAACCTCTACATGAAAATTTCCTCCACAACTCCACTCTATGTGTTTAGAAATTGTTCATAATGGACTTTAGTTCTGTTCTCAACTTGAAAAGGGATTGGATTGAGACTAGGGATGAAATAGACAACATATACAGGGTAGTTCAAAAATTATAGGGGAAAACCGAATTTCCCCGCTTTATGAGAAAGATACCTCCCGTGCAATTTGTTTTCAAAAATTCAGCTTCATGACGGAGATGATACCTCAAAGACCTCAAAGTTTGACACGTTTTTTATTTCCTGCTAAATATGACTTTATAAAAGGCTTGATCACTGAACCGTAATTTGTACAGAGCAATGTTCTGACTCATCGTCGTCTACCTTCAAGTCTTTCGAAAAATTCCACCTGCGGTTCAAAAGCTGAGTGATTGAAATGAGAACAGAATATTTTATTGAAAAAACTTCACAAAACTGTTGACATTATCCAAGAGCTCCGTGGTTAATGTTTTTCATAATTTCTGAAACATCCTGTATATTCAAAATATAGTTCAACTTTTATATTCATTAGTAAGTATGGACTGTCTGATTTCTACATGATTCTAGTGGGCTGCGATTTACGCCGCGATCGGCCGATGGCGACCAAAAACACAGCCCATCAAAATCATTTAGAAATCAGACAGCCTATACCTACATGAAAAATACCAAACTGAGTCAGTTTTGAATCGTAACTATTGGCAAAAAAAATCTGAGAGGTAATGATATTTCATAAAGAACAAATTTATAGCAAACTAAATTCTGACCAATCTCAGTTGAAATTACAAAGGCGCAGAGCGGACATCAGAGTTTTTTATAATTTCGAAAAAAAGTCGGAATTCTGAGTTTGAAGGTCAGAATTCTGAGATTAAAGCCAGAATTCTGAGTTAAAAGTCAGAATTTTGAGTTGAAAACTCGGCGCGCGCACAATTCCAAAGTTCGAATTCTGCACGCGCACAATTCCGAGTTTCAAAGTCGGAATTCTGCGCGCGCATAGGCAGAAATGAATCGAGAATCAAGCCGGTTGATTGAATGGCGATTGGCGACCCTTCTTATTCACACAGTCACACAGCACGGAACTTGCATTTCTCTTGCAGATAGCGGAGGGGTCGCCAATCGCCATTTTATCAACCGGCTCGATTCTCGATTCATTCTTGCCAATGCGCGCAAAATTCCGACTTTGAAACTCGGAATTGTACGCGCACAGAATTCCAAGTTTGAAACTCATAATTCTAAAATTCTAACACTAAAATGTTCAATTCTTTATTTTTAGTTAGTAGCACACTGCCATAAACTGAAAAAATCAAAATACATCTATAATAAAGCTTGGAAAGCCTGAATCTCTCACACGACGCTCTTATTCTGCGATTTGCGAGGCAAAAGAAAAGACACGAGCTCGCAAAAACGAGATTTCATGCAACAACGAAGTATACCGATCGAGATTCCGATGATGCACGAACTGATTATTGCCACTTTATCGCCACTTATTGCCAGTTTATTGCCACTTATTGCTAGTTTATTGCCACTTATTGCCAGTTTATTGCCACTTATTACCACTTATTGCCCTTATTTCCGCTGTATTGCCACTTTATTGCCATTATTGCCACTTATTGCCGTCTATTGCTTTTTATTCCCCACGTATTGCCGGTGATTTGTACAGTATTGCCAACAGTGAGAAGCCCCTCGGGAAAACTACCAAGCAATACAGGGTGTCCGTTTTTCGAGGCTAAGCATGGGTATCTCGCTTATCTTTAGAGATACAGAGTCGGTTGAATTACAAAAAAGTTGCGAACTTTCATGACAATCAATGATCTAAAAAGATATTTGACTTGTCAGTTTTAGTTTTCGAGATATCGAGAAAAAACTGAAATTTGTAATTTTTGTTTTAGTTTTTTATTTGAAAAACGGTTGAAGATAGCCTTTTCTAACTAAGACATTGTGAAAGCACTTTTCCAGGGGGAATTCAATGTTGCCAAAATCTTTATTCTAGCTTTCAAAACAACCGAGATATGACATTCAACTTTTTTTCTCTCATAGTAAACATTTTTAAATACAATATTTTTCTCTGGTTACAACGATGTGTCACATGCCACTGTTGAATTCATGCTTTTGAGTAAAAAATTTTTTTGATTAAGAGTGCTTTGAAAACAAAATCAGCACCGACAATAAAAAAAAGTAAATGTTGAACATTTATTCAACAGTGACATGTGGCTCATCGTTGTAACCAGAAAAGAATACCGTATTCAAAAATATCAAAATCCAATATGGCGCCCATTAGAGAAAAAAGTTGAATGTCGTATCTCGGTTGCTTTGAAAGCTAGGATAAAGATTTTGGCAGCTTTGAATTCCCCTTGAAAAAGTGCCCCGACAATGTCTAGATTAGAAAAAGCCACCTTCAACCGTTTTTTGAATAAAAAATGAAAACAAAAATTCAAATTCCTGTTTTTTACGATATCTCAAAAACTAAAATCGATACGTCAAATTTCTTTTTGGAGCATTGATCGTCATGAAAATGCGCAACTTTTTCCTAATTCAACCGACTCTGTATCTCTCAAGATAAGCGAGATACCCATGCTTAGCCTCGAAAAACGGACACCCTGTATTTCTTTTACAAAAGTTTGATTTTGTAAAGTCAAGTTAGGTTCAGTAAAAGTTTCAAACTATAGTGAAATCAATTTAAGTACCTACTAAAATGATAGAAAATTTACTGAGTTACTTTAAAACAAAAAATAACTTTTCGATCATTTTAAAACTGCATCACTTTTTTCACATGCATTTGTGTTTTGTTGATGACCCTATCAAGTGTGATGCATATTTATGATCAGGATAAAAATCGGAATCGATTACCATATCAGAATAGGGCGTCGAATGTAAGAAAAATTTTCTATGTTGCACCCTGTAAGTGATATTCACAGACATTTTTCGTCGACAGATTCAAAGCCTACGGAAAAAATTATGTTGTAATTGTTTTTCATTTCCTAAATTATGTTCAAGGGGAAGTCTCCAGACGTATTCTTTGTTGTTAAATATGGAGGTTATGAAAATTTATTAATCTGAATGAAAACACGAACATCAGAAACTGACGTTTAAAAGCTTTGGTAGGCTTGGCGTGGCTTTAGTAGATAAAATGCACCGATATTTGCAACGTTGTCGCGTCTACCATGCGTTTATTTACGAAGACCCAATTCGAACGTTTCTCGTTTTGCGAACACTGCTCAAAAATTGGCAAACGGAAACGTATACGTAAATCTTCGTACGCAAATTTGCGCATGCGTAACTTTACGTATATTCTCAAAAATTGGCCCCCTGGGCTGTGCCTGGGAGAAAAAAGAGTGAAAAAAAATCGCCGCCTAAAAAGAGAACAAATGTTCTCTTCAAATAGACCTTCTGACAAACTTGACACAAGAAATTCAAGTGTGATCTGATCATTAGAAATAAAATTCTATAATAGAAAAAGCACAAAATTAAACCTTTCATTTCTTTGGTAGGTTGTAGAACCTATCTGCAAATATAATGTCAGTGTAAGAGGCATAATGGTGGCCTTACATTGAGCATCGAATGCTGCAGCTTTTTTTGCTGCCGAGCTCTCATTGGTCAAATGTTGGTCACTGACAGCAATAACAGGCGTCAGTTCCAATCAGAACTCTGCTGCAAAGAAAGCTGCAGCATTTGATGCTCAATGTGAGGCCAGCATTACATTGAGCATCAAATGCTGCAGCTTTTTTTGCTGCCGAGCTCTCATTGGTCAAATGTTGGTCACTGACAGCAGTAACAGGCGTCAGTTCCAATCAGAACTCTGCTGCAAAGAAAGCTGCAGCATTTGATGCTCAATGTAAGGCCAGCATAAGAACGGAAGTATGTGGAAGGGAAGTAGAAGCACCCACTGGGTGCTTTCCACCTAGACGGTACAAATACCACCAGACGGCACATGTTCCATAGTGTGGCACAAAATTTTAGGTGATCCAATGAACGGCGCAGAACCGAGTAGGAACACGTAGATGGAAAGCACCGTTTGGAACCCGCACATGCGTAAATGGCAGGTGTACCGAACTTGGGGCTAGGTGGAAAGCACGCGATGTGGGAGAGCGGTGAGGTGGTGAATCGCTTGATATTTTCGCGGCAAATTTAAAATCAGAAAAACCAGGATTTTGCTTGAAATCAGGACAAATCAGTATTTTTGCTTAAAATCAGGACAAATCAGTACATGAACGTAAAACAGGACAAAGGTGTAAAAATCTAAACCTGTCCTTACCAAATCACGACGGTTGGTCACCTTACATAAGTCATCAATCTCTATGGCCACTCGAGATCTCACAATTTCAGATTTAAGGCTGTATTAGCAGCAAGGTAAACGTATCTTTAATATTTCTTCCTCAAAAATAAATTTAAAAACTATTTTTTTATACGGTGTACTGAGTGCGTTAGAAAATGTACCTAATAGCATTTTTTCAAATCTTTTTTGATGATGACTTTTTCTAAAAACCGGCCATGTATTAAATTTTCTACGTCTCTCAAAATTATAAAACAGTTGATAATTTTTTCGTTTGTCAAAAAATGTCCCAGCAATGTCTTAAAAACTTTTCCAGTGATTCACGGCTATCCGGCATCGGCTTCTAGAAAAATGTGGGGTAATCCAAACAGAAACAAGGTGAACAAACATTTAATGGAATCCCATCAAAATCTCGATATCTCTTTATTTTCATTTTTGGGAGAGAAATATTTATACCCTGCGAATACAGCCTTAAACAACTGCATTCTCAATTGAAAAAAGGCGGTGATAGGACTCAAACCCAAAACCTTTTGATTATCTGTCTAGCTCTTTACGCGAATAGACGGAAACAAATAATTTTATGACAACCAAAAATGTCACTTGAGTAGTTGATCTGCGCGGTAAAGAGAGCAGTTGACGATCATGAATCGAACCAAGAACCTTCTGCATCACTGGAAATCACTTGGGAATATACGTTGGTAGATATTCGTACTCGAAATAAGCTATCACACATTTGGAAAGTGATCATTTATTTTTTTTTACCTTTTAATAAACTCAACTATTTTATTTTACCACAAAAATTAGTTCCTAGCGCGCATCACATTAAAGCAGCAAAAGTTGTTTTTCACACGCAAAGAATATCCATTAAACAAAAATACTGCAGGTATTGTCAATGCACATCTACAGTGCAGGATTTGATACCCTGCTATGGCATAGGACTAGTTTTCTTTCTTTTTTTCGTCGTAGCATTTGTTCACAACTTTTTCAAATGACGTGACGTAATAGGCAGCTATCAGTCTGAGCGGTCCCAAAATAGCTGACTGGATCAGAACCTCCAACAACGAAGCGAACGGGCTCATTCCCACACAAAGCGTGGTCAGTATCCAACTTTCGAATCCAACGTAGCTAAAAAACTTCTCGTTCTGAAATGAAAAATATTTGATAGAAAAATTTACAGAAGGTTTAGTCAGGAAATTCGAATTCAATTAAAGAGTACTGAAACAGAATAAACGTTCCTTCAGATCCATCTTTCCATAATTATTTTACAGCGGCGTTGCCTTACCGTTTGAATTATAAAAAATTCGAAGTCAAGCCGCGTTAGGTATGATTGTAAAATAACTACCTACTTCTAAATACATTGCCGTGCTAAATTTGGAGTAAGCAACAAAAATGCGATAAAAAATTAAATCGTTATATGTTGCAACAATAACTGCAATAACTGCACAGACACGTGTTTCGCCCCTACTGGGGGCTCATCAGTGCGCAGGCGTGTTTAGCTCAACCATCCGATGCTGTGGCAGTCAGAGAACTCATGGTATTGTACACCCAAGAGGACTCCTTATATGTGATAATGATAGATAGCGCCGCTTGAGGACTCACATATAATGAGTCCTCTTGGGTGTACAATACCATGAGTTCTCTGACTGCCACAGCATCGGATGGTTGAGCTAAGCACGCCTGCGCACTGATGAGCCCCCAGTAGGGGCGAAACACGTGTCTGTGCAGTTGTTCGGTTCGACCGTCTGATGTTGTGGTAGTCGGAGAGCTTGTTTCATAAAAATGACATTTGATCTGACATCTCAATTTGACCATCAGTGTTGAGGGGTGAAAAGTAGGATAAATAAGAAAACCCTGGTGAACATGAAGAAAGAATGCTATTAAAATCAGTGAAAGCTAATTCAAACTGAAAGCTCAGTGACTTCATTTTTAAACTTCTGAACTCTAGTTAAATATAAAATTCAAACTTCTTGACTTGAAAACTGACATTTAATTTGTATACTATACAGGTATGTACCAAGTTTCAAAGTTTCATCCCTTAATTAAAAAAACCAAGGCCGCTACGATTTGTTTAAGTCAACTATGAAAGTGCGAAATTTTTCAATTTTTAGTTTGCAGCATTGCCATCAACACAAACGATCGCAAATTGAAATAAGAAAAAACAGAAAAGACTTACATAGTCAAAATACTGTATCAGAACTCGCGGTCCAGAGACAAAGGCAGTTTAGTTGAATGCTTCAAATGTGTCGGAAAAATGTTAGAAAGATTTTATGATTTTTATTTTTGGAGTTAGAGGGAGTGGAAGGGGATGGGGCTTTGTCACCTCTTATTTTCATTATTTGATGAGATTTTAGTAAATTTTTCAGAACGGACTAAACAGAATAATAACTTTTGTGTGTGTGTGTGTGTGTGTGTGTGTGTGTGTGTGTGTGTGTGTGTGTGTGTGTGTGTGTGTGTGTGTGTGTGTGTGTGTGTGTGTGTGTGTGTGTGTGTGTGTGTGTGTGTGTGTGTGTGTGTGTGCGCAACATTTTTATTTACTACAAAAAGGTTGCTCGAAAATCTTGATATGTAATACGGTTTTCATTAAAACCGCCAGCAAAAGAATTTTATAACCCGGCCGGTAGCGCGGCGGACTCCGTCTTTGGAAGCAATTCCAGGGATCGTGGGTTCGAATCCGTCCTGGGCCAGGTGAAAATTTTCATGCGCTTTTTAGTACCTTGGCGTGTACTACCGTGCAGTCACGTCAGTCAGTCAAAATATATATGAAAACGAATCAATTTACTTCCTGTCTTACATCGCACTGGGGACGTCTGTTATCTTTTAGAATAGTTTGTAGAGAAAAATAAATTTTTTGGGGTTTTGAGTATATGACTCACCCTGTATAGAACCGGATGGGCTATAAAAAACCGTGCTCTGAATTTTTCCTTCTAAAATATTTATTCCTCCACCGATTTTATCGAACTTTTCAGCATTGGATAGTCAATTGAATAGGCTATCATTTCTGTGTTTCAAAATGGCCGACATGCCAAAATTCAAGATAGCAGAAACAATTGAAAATAGGCCTTCTTTTGTTCTCGTTGCTTTTTGATGAAAGTAACCAGAAAGTCAAAACCAATAATGCATTATGAAGGATTAGACCTTCCTTGTCAATTCAAGACCACAACCAATGAAATCGGGTCATCTGCTGATGAGCTATACACCTATCCCGTCGGGTCATTTGGGACCCAGTGCGCACGCAATATAACTATATTCAAAATTGAGGTTGGCAATTCTGTCTGGCATCGGTACATATTATCTACTCTGCACGCTACTCTGTCAATTTCGCCTGTCAAACTTTGAGATTTGTCATTGCAATGCGTTATGCAGCATTTGAGAACCATCCTGGTAATAACTAAAATTAATAATTATTATGGTTATGGTATGCAGGATAAAATGTATGAAACTCATCAGACAGAACTGAAAATTAACCTCAACAAGGCATAGATTTCGTAAACAACTGAATCAACACAAACAGTCAAACGGGTAAACACACAATGAGTAGGTCTACACCGTTGACCCAGACATGTGCAGCTCAGCCTACTATAAGTTAAACAACCTACTACCAGAATAGACAATTATGTCCAAACCCCAAGCAAAATTTCCCCATGACACCGGCGCACGCAGGGGGTTCCCGAGTTGATATCGCGATGGGATAGGTGTATTGCGAGTTGAAGCGAAGCCTACTTTCCGTTTTTTTCATTTCCGCATAATTGACCAAAATTTAGGTACCCTGCCGGTCAATCCGCCATATGCTTATTTCTCAACCGATTTTCTCAGATTTGGTATCAATGGCTAGCCAATTGAACAGGCTACCGTTTTCTTATGACAAAATGACAGACCTGTCAAAATCCAAGATGGCGAAAGCAATTGAAAATAGAATTTCTTTTGTTCTCACTGCTTTTTAATAAAAATCAGCGAAAAGTCAAAACCAATAATTATTATGAAGGAATAGACCTTCCTCGACAATTCAAGACAGAACCAATCAAATCGGTTCATCTGATGAGGAGCTACGGCCAGTTTAAGCGAAGCCTACGTTCTGTTTTTCTATTCCAACAAGGACTAATAAGGTCCATTTTCAATAGTTTCTGCCACCTTGAATTTTGACATGTTGGCCATTTTCTTATATGAAAACGGCAGCCTGTCTAATAGGGTAGTGACCGATTTTTTTTTAATTTTTTTTTTAAAGTTCACTTCTTGATAAGTGACGCTATATAGTTAACAGATTTTTTTTCGTAAGTTTTCTTTGTAAAAAAAAATTATGAAAGTTTTCGATCATTTCAAATTTGGCGCGATGACGTCACAATCTTTCATAGGCGGAGAAGAAGGCTTGACAACACTACAGAACTTACTACAAAAAGCACTAGCGTCAACCCGTCAACGCTTATCATAGACACGCTTATAACAGCTGATTGTTATATTTAGGTTTGTTCCATCAACAGTCCCTGACGGTCCGCGGACGTCAGCGGCATGCGCATTACGATTTTGGCGTTCCATCAAAATCTCGGACGATCCCCTGACTGATGATCCGCTGTTCCACCATCGGCTCAAACTAGTTTCGGGACGGTCAGAAAAGTTTGCGGATTTTACGGAAACTTATCGTTCGGGCTTGCGCAGCGGAATATATTTATTTGGCATCGAGCCTTCTCTGGTCAATGTTTACAAATAATATGGGTTAGATTGGTGGTTTCATTATTCATTCATTTAATTTATAAATACACGGCTTATTTCCAGCTGCAAACTGCTAAACGATAGAAAATAAGGTATCTAGCCATTAGCCATGATTGACGGTTTGCTGTTTCATCAACGAGCAGCAGCCAGACGGAAACTGGTCCGAAGTGGGCCATGCGCATTGTTTACAGTTTGCAAACTGTCGGTGACTAGTTTCGGATTTCTGATGGAACAAACCTATTAGGTTTGTTCCATCGGAAATCCCAAACTAGTCACCGACAGTTTGCAAACTGTAAACAATGCGCATGGCCCACTTCGGACCAGTTTCCGTCTGGCTGCTGCTCGTTGATGGAACAGCAAACCGTCAATCATGGCTGTTGGCTATTACTTAATTTTCTAAAGTTTGGCAGTTTGCAGCTGGAAATAATCCGTATTTTATAAATTAAATGAATGAATAATAAAACCACCAATCTAGCTTACATTATTTGTAAACAATGACCAGAGAAGGGCTCGATGCCAAATAAATATATTCCGCTGCGCAAGCCCGGACGATAAGTTTCCGTAAAATCCGCAAACATTTCTGACCGTCCCGAAACTAGTTTGAGCCGATGGTGGAACAGCGGATCATCAGTCAGGGGATCGTCCGAGATTTTGATGGAACGCCAAAATCGTAATGCGCATGCCGCTGACGTCCGCGGACCGTCAGGGACTGTTGATGGAACAAACCTATGTTACGGCTTTGTGTATCTGTGCGGTGATTCGTGTTGTTTAGTTGTTTTGCTTGAAAATATGGACAGTTGGTAAAATCTTTCATGATTTATGAATATTTCAAAACTACATCAGACTTCAATCTTCAATGGTTATGTTATGCTGGCAAACGTCAACGTTAACACTGACACACAGGCAACGGAGGTGGGGTCATCCCCACTACTGCCAAAAGATTGAAACGTCACAGCCCGCCTTACAGCTCGGTAGATTTGAAATCGTTCGCAAAAGTAGCCACTTTCAAGGCAGACTTTGAGAACTTTTTTTTTCGAATTTTCACGAAGCGTAGTCTTGTTATTAAGGCTCTACATTCGATTAGTATTATTTTACCCTACTGGCTAGCCATTGATACCAAATTTGAAAAAATCAGTTGAAAAATAAGGATATGGCGGGCAGGATTCGTAAATTTGGATCATTTATGCGGGAAGCGGGAATAAAGGAATCGGTAGGTAGGCTTCGCTTAAACTCGCCGTAGCTCCTCAGCAGATGACCCGATTTGATTGGTTGCGGTCTTGGATTGGAGGAAGGTCTATTCCTCCATAATAATTATTGGTTTTGACTTTCCGCTAATTTTTGTCAAAAAGCAATAAGGACAAACGCAATTATATTTTCAATTGCTTCCGCCATCTTGAATTTTGACATGTACGTCATTTTCTCATATGAGAAAAATAGCCTGTCTAATCCACGTTTACCATCACGTACATCACTTCAGCGCATACATGAGAACGCATACCTGCAGAGCGCGGTAATTTCAATTTTGACGCACGAAGTGTCACTGTCAATGGCAACTGTCAATCAATAATCGAAATGTAAACAAACAACAAACATAACCTCCTAACCATTCAACATTTAATATTGTTCAGAATGAAATGTTACGACGTGCCGTATAGCAGAAAGACGCAAAAAAGATTCAGGTGATACGAAACACAACGAGCTGCAAGGCGATCGACGAAACAAGAGCCATACAACAAGCACAATATAAGTGAAACGGCCATGTTAGAAGGTGGAGCCAAGTTACGAGCGCCATCAAGCGGACGGGAGCAAAACTAGAATTGCGCGGCACTGAGAAATTCAAATGGGCCGATATTGTGCAAAATAAAAATGAGCAAAATCGCTCGCAACATGCCGATCGATAAATCGACAATGGCCAACAACACAGTCATAAAATCACTAGGAATTAGTGACTGAAATTCGACACTAGCGCCATTGGTGTACGGGAGCAGCATTGTTTAGGTTCAAATCCTCCCACCTAGCTTACCGTTATATTGTGCTTGTTGTATGACAAGAGCGTTATTTGGTTAGATCTGTCGAAACGTCAAATCGACGTCAAGCGCTGTCAGCTGAAATTTGCGTGACGTTGCACACGCACACCGTATTACAGTGTTGTCAACTTGTTGTCGTGATATAGATATGGCAACGTCCTACTTCCACAGGTATGCGCAGAAACCTTTCGGGAAACGTGGATTGGCTAGCCACTGATACCAAATTTGAGAAAATCGGTTGAGAAATGAGCAAATGGCGGATTGGCGGACTGGCGGACTGGATACCTAAATTTGGATCAATTATGCGAAAATGAAAAAAGCAGAAAGTAGGCTTCGCTTCAACTCGCAATAGCTCCTCAGCCGATAACCCGATTTCACTGGTTGTGGTCTTGAATTGACAAGAAAAGTCTATTCCTTCATAATACATCATTGGTTTTGACTTTCTGGTAACTTTCAATAAAAAGCAACGGGAACAAATGAAGGCCTATTTTCCATTGTTTCTGCCATCTTGAATTTTGAAATGTCGGCCATTTTGAAATACGGAAATGATAGCCTATTCAACTGGCTAGCCATAGCTGAAAAGTTCGATAAAATCGGTGGCGAAATAAAAATTTTAGAAGAAAAAATTCAGAGCACGGTTTTTTATGACCCACCCGGTATATAAAAATTGAAGAGACACTGAGAAGTTCAATTTTTCTTTTTTTTTTTTCAGCCTGTTCTAAAAAGTTCACTGAAATCTAATCTGATAACAATTAGAGGGGACAAAGCCCCTTCCTTTGATCTCGATATTGCAAAAATACATTGTTTTTTAGTGTGTGAAGTGTTCAAATTAAGAATTCATTAGATCGCATGATAGTTGTTACCTTGTTTCTTGTTTTACATTTCACAGCGTTTATGTTACTTCCTCTTCAAGTTTGATTTTTGTTGCTGTAAACATTTCAAAACCATTATATCTCTTGGCTTTGAATATTTTTAATCATTCAAATACAGGGTGTCCGAGGTTTAAATCCGGAAACTTTAGCAATCGATAGAGAATAAAAAAATTAGGCGACCATGTCCGTATTTTTTTTCCAAAAATTAAAAATAACGGAGATAGAGTCTTTCAAAGTTAGTTTCTAAAAATCGATTTATTTGAATAACTTTTACACCGTTTAACCGATTTTGTCCAAATTTGACACAAGTGATTCTACAATACATTAACATCAACAGCTTAGGATGACTTTTTCCAAATGATTTCAGTGGCGTAGATATTGGGGGGCTCACCCCTATTACCCCCCTATTTTCTACGCCAATGAACATTTTGAAAAAACGACGAAAATTGATGGCTCTGCATTCAATTCCAAAGAAAAAGTTATTTTTGGTAAATTTTGATTTGAGGCTTTGTTTTTGAGATAAACTGCTCGTCATAAGTTAAGCATAGACCAAAATTTGCCCCAGTTTCAAGCAAGGATTTCTTCGAGGAAAGATATCCGATTTGAAAAAAATTGATGGTGTCTGGTAGAGCTTTTCTTCAGCTACAAGACGCTATGTGACTCACGTCACCATCGACTTTGTCCACGATATACAGGATGCCAAAGGAAAGAGTATCAAAAGTGTTAATTTTTGAAGTCGTGAAACTTTTTTAGAAAAAATTTCGGATTTTTTTTTTCTTCAGTTTTAGAAAGCGGATATCAATATCTCGAAGCGGTTTTTGACTTTTGATCGTATTTTGTTTCTTCAAAGAGTTCTTGATTTTTTTGTGTAATTTGGATTTTTTGATACAGAACTTGCTAGAGCTGTTGTTTTTTCTCGAAAATTCAAAGAAACGTACACAATTGCTGGACGAATTATACCATGAGAAAATTTGATCTCATGGGCCCCCAGAAGAGGTTATCCTCTGGACCTCTTCAGGGGAGATACCCAATGAAGACATCACAATGACACTTTTTGACTCCGGCATAAATAAAAATGCAAGACTTGTAACCATACGTTGCAGCAAAATTACCATGGTTACCAATTAGTCCCATCATGGGTGATTTTGTTACTGCCCAAGTCACTGGAAATTTCCAGAAGTGAAATTTCCATAATTCTTTTTTTATTTCAATCGGACACATTATTGGCCATTCGAGCATGATGTGTAAATTTTTCACATTTATACTTCTTCAGTAGTGGGGGGTAATTTTGACGTTTGTCATGTAGAAACTTTCTTGTTGTACTTGTCATCATTGAAATGTCAAGATGAATGTATACTGTCATTTTCAGCTGATAAATTTCAAGTTTGCGTTAGGTGTTTTTCTTCTTCAAAGTCCAGGTTTCCTGAGAAAATCTTTGTTGGTCTTTTGTTTCCACTACTGATGTGGAAGTGGTAGATTCACATACTTAAATAGCTATACCGCGCAAGAGAGACGTCCGACACTTGTAATAATGGGCGCCGCCATCTTGATGGTTATTTGGGGACTTTGGGTGCTGTGAACTGGCACCACTTCGCTACTTGGGCACTTGACTAAGCACGACAATAGGTTTGTTTTGGCAGCGAGTTGCGGACGGTTTGCTAACTGTGATTCAGCGCGCATACTCGACTCCAACCAGTTTTCAAGTGGTTGGAAAGTTTTTGCTGCAAGAACGCGTAGCGAGCGGTTCCAGTTGAAACTAGGGACACAACAACTTGTCAAGTTTTCCCCGCCAAGCCGAGGTCTTATTTAAGGGGTTTCTGATGCGACTAAAAAAGTTGTCGACGGAAATCGGTTTTATTTTATTTTTTTCGTCAAGTACAAACTCATCCAAAAAGAAAATGTACAGACATTGCTATCAAATTTTGAAAATTTCCAAAATATTTTGAAAATATTTGAATTTGATTTTTGAAAATTCAAGAACTAGATAGCATCGACAATGTATCTTTCCTCAAGAAAGTCGCATGCAATTTAAACTTTCTATTTTCAAAAAAAAGGTACCAAAAATGACTTCTACTAATTCACTTTTTCATGTCTACGAGAAATCATTTTTGGTGCCTTTTTTTGAAAATAAAAAGTTCATATTTGGCATGCGACTTTCTTGAGGAAAGACACATTGTCGATGCTATCTAGTTTTTGAATTTTCAAAAATCAAAATCAAAAATTTTCAAAAATTAGCAATATCCGTACATTTTCTTTTTGGAGGAGTTTCTACTTGACGAAAAAAAAAAAAAACCGATTCCCTTCAACAACTTTGTTAGTCGCATCAGAAACCCCTTAATAAATTTACCGAATTAATGTAAATATGTAACTTTCAGCGGGTAAAACTATTTTAAATTAACCTCGAAAATGCGTCTTTATTTACCTTTCTGTCACACTGTCACATTACGCGCCACGCCATCAATCAAAGATCGCCCGATTGCGAAGAAAGGCGTACGCATGCGTCTGATCACCAGTTTCTTTTTAATTCTCAAACTCCTCTGACCGTCCACAAACTGTTTTCGAACCGTTGGAGGCACCTGCCCAAACAGCTTACCAACAGTTGGCAACTCGAAGTTTACACTGCCCGAACGGCTTAACGGAAGCGCGCAGAATCCAAACGGTTGGAAACGGTTGTGTATCGCTGCCAAAACAAACCTATTATTCCTCAAAGTACGTGGAACCAACACTAATAACATCAACTGGGAATCAACAGCCGAAGAAAAGGTGTGCGATCATTCCAGCGTCCAAAAGTTCGGTTAACTACGTGATGTTTATTTACACTGTCAAAAAGCTGTCACTTGACGTTTCGTTTACTCAGAGTACAGTGGCTCCCAACCATCGAACTTGATGTGATTATTTCGTAATTTCAAGAAAACTAAATACACTTACGTGTTGGTACTTGAGAAAACTGGATCGCTATTGTAAAATTGCAGAAGGTTTGATCAGTTTCACGGCCCTTAAGATATTTTTTGGTAGCTATACAGCTCGATATTTTGAGATACACTGGAAATTAACCATCAAGATGGCGTCATTCTCTAACTCCTTTTGTTGCGCGACGCGGCAGAATGCGCAATAGGTTCATGAGCGGTATAGCTATTTAAGTATGTGGGTAGATTACATTCATGTTGATATTTCAATGATGATAAGTACAAAAAAAAGTTCTGGCATGACAAACGTCAAACTTACCCCCCACCACTGAAAAAAAAGAAAGTGGAAAATTTGCACATCGTTCTCGAATGACCAATAATGTGTCCGATTGGAATCAAAGAATTACGGCTCTATCTCTATTCGTTTAGGAGATATCACTTCTGGAAATTTCCAGTGACTTGGGCAGTAACAAAATTACCCATGATGGGACTAATTGGTAACCATGGTGTTTTTGATGCAACTTATGGTTACAAGTCTTGCATTTTTATTCATGCTGGAGTCAATAAGTGTCAATGTGATGTCGCAGCATGCTTCATTGGGTATTTTCCCTGAAGAGGTCCAGAAGATAACCTCTTCAGGGGGCCCATGTGGTTAAATTTTCTCATGGTATAATTCATCCAGCAATTGTGTACGATTCTGTGAAGCGTACATTTTTCAAGAAAAATCAACTGCTCTAGCAAATTTTGCATCAAAAAATCCAAATTCCACAAAAAGATCAAGAACTCTTTGAAGAAACAAAATACGATCAAAAGTCAAAAACCGTTTCGAGATTTTGATATTCGCTTTCTGAAACTGAAGAGAAAAAAAATCAGAAGTTTCTGCTAAAAAAGTTCCACGACTTCCAAAATTAACACTTTTGACACTCCTTCCTTTGGCATCCTGTGTATCATGGACAAAGTCAATAGTGCCGGATGTCGACACAACGTCTTGCAGCTGAAGAAAAGCTCTACCAGGCACCATAAACTCTTTTCAAATCGGAATTTTTTTCCCTAAGATATCCTTGCTTGAAATTGCAGCAAATTTTGCTCTATGCTTAACTTTTGACGAGCAGTTTATTTGAGTTTGAAAATTCCAAACACAACTACGAATCAAAATCATTTTTGTTACTAAAAATTCTCTTTTCTACATCACTTGAGATATTGCTTCCTAAATTGATATAGGTGATGGTTGAAAGCTTAACTCTATGAGAAAAATTATGACTTTGATAAAAAAAAAGTCCAGTGGCGTAGATAATGGGGGAGCCACTGATATTATCGCCCCTATTTTCTACGCCAATGAGTATCTTGGGAAAACAATTGAAGTTATCGATTCTGCATTCAATTTAAAAGACCAAGTTACACTTTGTAAATTTTGATTTGAGGCTTCGTTTTTGAGTTATTTGAGTTTGAAAATTCCAAACACAATTATGAATAAGAATTATTATTGTTACTAAAAATTCTTTTTTCTACTTCACTTGTGATATTGCTTCCAAAATTGAAATGGGTGATGTTTAAATGCTTAGGTCCATGAGAAAAATTATTACTTTGATCAAAACAGTCCAGTGGCGAATTTCCAGTGAAAAAATGATTTTGATTCGTAATTGTGTTTGGAATTTTCAAACTCAAATGTCTCAATAAATATATGTATATATATATAGAGGTATATATATATATAATAATAATATCTGTAACCTCCTTTACCCATCTGGGTGTCGAGGTGTCGGACGCACCGAGCCGCACTATAGATTTATGCTACTACCTACAATCATCTCGTTCATGTGCGCGTTCACGCGCATGTCTCAAAAATAAAGCCTCAAATCAAAATTTACTAAGAGTGACTTTTTCTTTAAATTTGAAAGCAGAATCAATGTTTTGGATAGTTTTTTTTTTAATGTTCATTGGCGTAGAAAATAAGGGGATAATAGGAGTGGTTCCCCCAATATCTACGCCACTGGACTGTTTTGATGAAAGTTATAATTTTTCTCATGGAGCTAATCATTTGAACATCACTGATATCAATTTTGAAAGCAATATCTCAAGTGACGTAGAAAATAGAATTTTTAGTAACAATAATAATTCTAATCCATAGGTAATACAGGTTTCCTCAAAAGAGAGATGGAGAATCCGCGATTCCGCGCAGCTGTTTTCGGCACGTTCTGGGCACAGTGTGCCATGAGTGATAGCGCCATTTGTATTTACATTGCTCCGCCGTATTGAAAGTGCGTTTTATTTTTTGAATTCTAAAGCCAACCATGCTGGGAAAGTTGCTAAAAATATAACGAACTTCTCAATGAATATTGCAAATGAATATTTTGCATAGAAGAATTTGCCAGAGAGGCATTTGATGCGCGGATACAACTATTTTTGTAATGAATATATCAACGATATATGAACGTGCCCAGAAAGCACAGGTAAGTGCGTGTTCCAAGTCCCAGTTTTAATACTTTTAATGGTGTAGGTATAATGGCCATCACTGTTTAACTTGTGGACTTGCATAGTGGCACACAACATTTATTTACCATAACTACTTGTAAAAACTGTATAAATACCAATAATAACACCATTAAATGATCAAAACACACGTCCGGCTTACGGAATCGGGGCAATGTTGGCACACTATGACTGCGACGATTTACTGTGCAATCGAACGTGACGTCACGGGCCAGAAAGAGACGCTCAATTTAGGAAACCTGTATTGTGTTGAGAATTTTCAAACTCAAATATCTCAAAAACGAAGCCTTCAATCAAAATTTACCAGGAGTAATTTTTTCTTTCAAATTGAACGCAGGATTGATAATTCTGATCGTTTTTCAAAATATTCATTGGCGTAGAAAATAGGGAGTATGATATCAGTGGCTCCCCTAATATCTACGCTACTGGAATCATTTGGAAAAAGTTATCGTAAGCTTTTGATGTAAATGTATTGTAGGATCACTTGTGTCAAATTTGGACAGAATCGGTTGAACGGTGTGAGAATTATTCAAAAAAAAAAACGGTTTTTTGAAACTAACTTTGAAGGGCTCTATCTCCGTTATTTTCCATTTTTAAAAATATTTTTCTGAGCAAAGTCGTCTTATTTTGCAATTCTCTATGGATTGTTGGAGTTTCCGGATTTAAACCTCGGACACCTTGTATAAGTACACAATACATAGCCACACCCACACGTCATGATTGTTTGGTGGATTATTTTGGAAATGCCAGCCAGGAATTCTTAATTTGAACATAATTAACACAATAAAGTGGAAGTTCTTTGTTATCAAGTGATTTCAATATGTATTACAATATTGAAAACTGTGTTTTTAGAGATTATTTGCGATATATTTTATCCTCCATAAGGATTTAAGATTTGAATGTATCATTAGTTACCACAGCATCTTGAAGCATTTTTTCAGCAACAACTTCGGGATGCAGGAGGCCGCCGGATTCGCTGATCAGTTTTGTCTCTTTGGGTTTTGTCTTATTTTCGAGTTCATATCCTGGAGTGTCAGTGTCCGGCGGCAAAGCCAGAGTCACGGAGATGTTGTGTGGTTTAAGCTCCTGGCTGAGAGATTCGGATAGACCGCGCAGGGCGAACTTGCAGCTTGAGTAGACAGAATACCCAAACATCCCCATCAGAGCAACCTGAGAGGCAGTCACGACCACAATGCCTTCTTTGCGGGATTTCATCTTGGGAATCAGGGCTCTGATTGGGTACAGTGTGCCAAGGAAGTTTGCCTTAATCATTCTGTCCACGTCTAGATCGGAGATGTTTTCGAGTTCGCCGCATATTGCGATTCCGGCACAATTGACGAGCATGTAAATCGGCAGTTCGTCGTCGGCTTTTTTGAGTTTGCCCGTGACGTCCAGCGAGTCAGAGACGTCACAAGAAAGTTGAGTTACGGTTTGATTTTTGCTGAGTCGTGCTTTGTTGATTTCTTCGTGGGCTTGTGCGAGTTTGACTGGGTCCCTGGCGATTATTGTCACGTCCGCTCCCTTTTTAGCGGCCAGAATAGCGACACATTTTCCAATTCCGCTCGAACCGCCAGTTATCACGACATGCTTGCCTGCGAGTGACTTTTGTTGCTTGGAGGAGAACAACTTTAGTACAAAAGCGACGAGTATGAAGGGTATCAAGACAATTATTATCATTTTGGGTGTAGCCGGCAGCAGAATTTGAAATAAACAAAAAAATTGAGGTTAAATAATTGTGACAACACTGACAACCAGAGAATAGCCTGACAACTTCAATTTGACATGTGACATGTGATGTGACGGTGACGTGTGATTCAAACAAAAGCGAACACTTCAAGTCTAGGCCCCATCTGCGATAGAACGCAGATTTCTTGCGTTCTACCGCAAGAATTTTCATCGCCATTTTTGCTAGTTTCCATGTATGAAATGAATGTTGCGATGAAGTTTGGTGAAAATGTCAATGTCAATCAATAATGGTTAAATTGTCCAAGCTGTTGGATATTTTTCATATTTTTAGTGGAGTTGTTAATTTAAGGTGTGTTCAGTCAGCTTATTTAGCCGCAAGTTTTAATTTTAGTCGTTACTCGAACCCGGGTCTCCCATTTGCCGGATGGATACTCTGACCACTAAGCTATCGGGGGAGACAACAGTTCCTCCGCCACATGCCCACATGAGAGCCGCCACAGTACTCCCCCTCCAGAGACGTCGTTCGTCTCGTATGTACCCCTGCGTTCACCGTACTTATGGATCATTGACCGTTGTTCAGTACCCCCCACCTAGGGCGACGGATAGGACGTGGGTGGACGTAGGGCAGAGAAGTGGCGGTGCTGTTTATTTGTTCGTTGTTGCTTTGTAGTTTGTACGTGTTTGTTTGAGTAAACTTGTTGCGTGCGTGTTGTTTTTGTTCGGGGTCACCATTTATGGCGCGATGTGACGGAGAAAAAGTGTCCGCCCTGACCGGAACTCGAACCCGGGTCTTCCATTTGCCGGATGGATACTCTGACCACTAAGCCATCGGGGAGACAACAGTTCCTCCGCCACATGCCCATATGAGAGCCGCCACACGACTAAAATTAAAACTTGCGGCTAAATAAGCTGACTGAACGCACCTTTAACCGGTCAAAATCTCGGCCTATACTTGAAAGAATTAATATAATACAGGCGCGCCTACCCTACCCAAAGCTAGGCGAGAACCTATCTCACCGGTTTTAGGCAACTCTTGCTACATCGATGCACTGCGAATTGCATAAAACTCACAGGGCCTGATGATGACAGATATCGCGATTTATCACAGAAAAGTTGACCCGTGGTGAAATTCTTGCCACTATACAATGGTATTATCTATTGTATAAACTTGCGTATCGTCATATACTCGTCTTTTAAATCGGAAACGAACGTAAAAAGTCGTGCCCGTAGATGAAGGCCGCCATATTGTTAAAATTTCAGCGACGAAGGGGGAAGATCAGTGATGTGAGTCGGGTATTTACCGGGTAGGTAGGTGAATATAAATCGAATATTTACCCGGTATTTTCCGGAGCGATATTTACCCACCCTACCCAGTTTGACAGAAAAGTTGACACTGTTGACAGCTCGGTTGACAGTGTTGACGGTTAAAGGAAAAATGCGTGCTTTCCACCTAACCCCAAGTTCGGTACACCTGCCATTTACGCATGTGCGGGTGCCAAACGGTGCTTTCCATCTACGTGTTCCTGCTCGGTTCTGCGCCGTTAATACAGGTTTCCTAAATTGAGCGTCTCTTTCTGGCCCGTGACGCCACGTTCGATTGCGCAGTAAATCGTCGCAGTCCTAGTGTGCCCTGATTGCCCCGATTCCATAAGCCGAACGTGTGTTTTGATGGTGTTATTATTGGTATTTATTATACAGTTTTCACAAGTAGTTATGGAAAATTAATGTTGTGGGCCACTATGCAAGTCCACAAGTTATACAGCGAATGTGTCCCTAAGCATGGATCCATAAAATATTACGTGACACTCGAAGAAGCAAAAAGAACCACAAGCCCTTCAGCGTTATAATAGTAGGGAGCTTCCTGTTTAGTTCATCAAGTATCATTAATTCAAGGGTACACTTGGCCACATTTTTGCATCAAACACTTCAAATTTATAGTGATGGCCATAATACACCATAAAAAATATTAAAAGTGGGACATGGGACACGCATTTACTTGGGCCGCTATTCTTGAATCGTGTGAGAAAAGTCCCTGGGAGTAAAATACATTCCGCAGTACACTGATGTAGCGAATGTTGCCTAAAATTGTGGTTTTTGGGCAACTTTTGCTACAGAAGTGTAGTACGGATTATATAAAACTCCCAGGGACTTTTCTAACACGATTTAAGAATAGCGGCCCTGTGCTTTCTGCGCACGTTCATATATCGTTGATATATCCATTACAAAAATAGTTGTAGGTATACGCGCATCAAATGCTTCGCTGGCAAATTCTTCTCTGCGGAATATTCATTTGAAATATTTATTGAGAAGCTCGTTATATTTTTTAGCGACTTTCCCAGCATGGTTGGCTTCAAAATTCAAAAAATAAAACGCACTTTTAACACGGCGGAGCAATGTAAATACAAATGGCGCGATCACTCATGGCACACTGTGCGCAAAACGTGCCGAAAACAGCTGCGCGGAATCACGGATTCTCCATCTCTCTTTTGAGGAAACCTGTATTGGATCACCTAAAATTTTGTGCCACACCATGGAACATGTACCGTCTGGTGGTATTTGTACCATCTAGGTGGAAAGCACTCAGTGATTTCTTTTTCCAAGTTCCAAGGCTTTATAAACATAACCTCCAAAGCACTTATTATTATTTTGCTGCTGTGAGCAAAAATCGTTATTGTTTGTTGTTGTTTCTCCAATTGTTCGTCACAATTAATGAAAATAGATACCCTATTAGAGACCCGAATTTGAGTAAATACTTTGGGTAAATATCGGGTATTTACCCTAAATATAAAAACCCGGGTATTTTACATCACTGGGGAAGATGCAGATTATATTATGCCAGACAAAGGCAAGGAAGATACGACACTTTACACAAGGACAAATGTCAGCTTGCGGGCTGTGCATAGGCACGGATGTGGGTAGGATACGCAAGAGGCTGCGGGCTGGTCAATACAGGTTTTCTAAATTGAGCGTCTCTTTCTGGCCCGTGACGTCACGTTCGATTGCGCAGTAAATCGTCGCAGTCCTAGTGTGCCAACATTGCCCCGATTCCATAAGCCGAACGTGTGTTTTGATGGTGTTATTATTGGTATTTAATATTTATACAGTTTCCGCAAGTAGTTATGGAAAATAAATGTTGTGCGCCACTATGCAAGTCCACAAGTTATACAGCGAATGTGTCCCTAAGCATGGATCCATAAAGTACGACGTGACACTCGAAGAAGTAAAAAGAACCCAAAGCCCTTCAGCGTTACAGTAGCGTTCCTGCTTAGTTCATTAATTATTATTAATTCAAGGGTACACTTATTGGCCACAATTTTGCATCAAACACTGCAAATTTATAATGATGGCTATAATACACCACAAAAAAATATTAAAACTGGGACCTGGGACACGCACTCACCTGTGCTTTCTGCGCACGTCCATATATCGTTGATATATCCATTACAAAAATAGTTGTATACGGGCATCAAATACCTCTCTGGCAAATTCTTCTCTGCGGAATATTCATTCGCAATATTCATTGAGAAGTTCGTTATATTTTTTAGCGACTTTTTTAGCATGGTTCACTTCAAAATTCAAAAAATAAAACGCACTTTTAACACGGCGGAGCAATGTGAATACAAATGGCGCCATCACTCATGGCACACTGTACGCAGAACGTGCCGAAAACAGCTGCGCGGAATCGCAGATTCCCCATCTCTCTTTTGAGGAAACCTGTATTTTTACGAAATACGAAAGTGGCGCGCTCGCAAAATTCGGATAAGAACACGAACTTCGTAACCGATTGAACGCATGCTTCTGCACGGGGCAGAAGTAAGGTGACTAACTTCAAATGAATAAAAATCAGGACATTGAAAGAAAACAGAAAACTAAACACGCGAAAGGGAAAGGGGGTTCTAGGAGAGCGGAGGAGCGAAATGCCCCCTTTTCCAGAAACTTTTACCAACATGAAATATACAACTATTGCTGAGAAATGAAAAAAGAGAATTCCCCTGGGCTGTGCCTGGGAGAAAAAAGAGTGAAAAAAATCGCCGCCGAAAAAGAGAACAAATGTTCTCTTCAAATAGACCTTCTGACAACCTTGACACAAGAAATTCAAGTGTGATATGATTATTAAAAATAAAATTCCATAATAGAAAAAGCACAAAATTAAACCTTTTATTTCTTTATATTAAAGTAGGTATGTGTCCAGCATTGTTGGTTCTTGGTTTCTTGAAGTGGCTTTGAATATTATAATTAAGTTTAGATGTTTTCTCAAAGTCTTGCCAGAGGTTTTTGATGTTTTTATTATTGGTCGACGCGCGTGTTTCGACATTTAAGGCCATTTTCAAGGCGACGACGTCTACAAGGTAAAATAGGAGTATTTAATAATAGAACAGTAAATTTCAGGCAGTAGGTCTTACATGGAAATCCAAAATGGTCGCAGCAAAAAAGTTGTCAAATTTGACGAATAAATTTTTTTGAATGTCGAATGACATAATTTCATTATTACCCTACGCTGCAAAAATTTTGTTGACCATAAGCCACAGAACAAAAGTAGTAAAATCTATATTAAACTATCAAAGAATCAGCTACCTAAAACTAATGAATGTATGTGGGGGTGATGTGTGGTGAATGGATATACAGGGTCTTTTTTATGGATGTCATCATTTAAATGGCTTTCTGACAGGCGAAGTGAGAAACTTATCAACAGGGGCATGGCAGCATCTTGTAACTTATAGCATTGTTTTCAAGTTTTGTTTGACACTACAACCACAGTTGTCAGCCATCAACTTTTGTCTGCACAGTGCGACAGAACAAAATGTTGTGCTTGGCCATAGAAGGAAATAGTGTTAAAAAGTCGCTTTGTTTCTTCTTTGTAGGCATTCTCAAAGACCAGGTATTCACAGACGTAATCAGGGACATTCGTTATCTTGAGAAGAGAATAAACAAGTGAGTATGCCTTCACGTGCGTGAGTCTCAGTAGAGCATTTTCTCAAAGAGGCATATTGTGGACGTAAAGAAATTTGGCTGAAGGAGAAACACCATTCCTTGCCCACTTTCTTCATTCGAAATTCATTGTGATATTTTGTTATCAGAATGGGGTACTTGTCAATGAAATAGATTTGAATGAAAATTTTTTTACTCATCAATATTTTTTTGTTTGAGGGCGGGAGCTGGGAGCGGCGACTAATCAACAGTAGTCTATTCTCTCCCATTTTTAGTCGGCTATCCAAATAGCGGAAGAATTAGATCGCTATGCCTTCGGGTTTATGTTTTCCATTTATCTCTTACTTTGAGGGCAGCGTGTGGGGGTGGCAGCATTTGGCAAAGTAACTGTTGCACAGTTTGAGTTAGGAGTTTCTAAATGTTCAAGGAAATATGACAATCAGTGAAAATTGTGAAAATTGCATTTTTGTTGTTTGGGGGCGGGAGCTGGAGGCGGCGACTAATCAAAAGTCGCCTATCTCTTCCCATTTTCAGTCAGCTATCTATATAGCGGAACAATTAGATCGCTATGTCTTCAGGGTTATATTTTACATTTATCTCTTACTTTGGGGGCGGCGTGTGGGAGCGGCAGAGTTTGGCAAGGAAATTCTTCCACAGTTTGAGTTTGGAGTTTCTGAATGTTTGAGGTAACATTAAAATGTAAATCAGTGGAAATTATTGAAAGTTGCACTTTTTCTTTTGGGGGGGGGGGGGGAAGTTGGAGGCGGCGCCATATCAAAAGTAGCCTATTCTTTCCCATTTTTAGTTAGCTATCCATATAGCGAAAGAATTAGATCGTTATGTCTTCGGGTTTATGTTTTTCATTCATCTCTCACTTTGAGGGCAGCGTGTGGGGATGGCAGCATTTGGCAAAGTAACTGTTGCACAGTTTGAGTTAGGAGTTTCTAAATGTTCAAGGAAATATGACAATCAGTGAAAATTGTGAAAATTGCATTTTTTTTGTTTGGGGGCGGGAGCTGGAGGCGGCGACTAATCAAAAGTGGCCTATCTCTTCCCATTTTCAGTCAGCTATCTATACTGCCTTCCAAAAAAAGTGCAACACCATGAAGCCGTGGATCAATTTTATTCAAATTTTCGCAAAACATGTGTTTTAACAATTGAAACAAACGATTAGATTCTGGAAATCGTAATACAAGGAACTTCAGAAAAAATTAATAATGTGTCGCTCCTCCACGATTTGCCCGACACTCATTAACCCTACGAGGCATGCTTTCAATCAAGTGGTCGATTGCCGCTTGTGACAAGCCATCCCATGCCTCTTGCAAGGCCATACGGAGATCTTCCAAGTTGTTGGGAGGATGGCGTAATTGCCCCATTTTTCTTCCCATCATATCCCACACGTGTTCGATGGGCGACAAATCAGGAGAGCAAGCAGGCCATGGAAGCACGTCAACGTGTGCATCTTCCAGGAACTGCATTGAAGCTCTTGCCGTATGAGGACGTGCATTGTCTTGCTGGAAAATAGGGTTGTTGAGCCCCTGAAGGTATCGAAGGCAAACGGGTTCCAGCACACTCGCGATGTAAGATGCAGCTGTCATAGTGCCCTCAATGAACACCAATGGTGACCTGCTTCCATGGCATATTGCTCCCCAAACCATCAATCCGGGTGTACGGGCAGTGTGTCGCTCGGCAAAAAATTCGGGATTATGCCGTTCCCCACGAAAGCGCCTCACCCTCCCCCGGCCGTCATGAGCCCAAAGACAAAAGCGGGACTCGTCACTGAAGACCACCCGATGCCATTCGTGGACCCAGTTTCTGCGCTCATTGCACCACTCCAATCTTCTGGCACTCCAATCTTCTGGCCCGGTGAACAGGAGTGAGGGGAAGGGTTAACAGCGGACGATAAGAACTTAGCCCAAAAGACCTAATTCTTCTATAGACCGTGCTCATTGAGATTGGGCGTCCTATAGCTGCAACCCACTCGTTTCCGACTGCTCGGGTTGTCGTATATCGGTCTCTTACAGCCGCTACTCGAAGACGTTGATCTTGACGTACCGTGGAGGCTCTACAACGACCAAATCCATTCCGTCGCCGATAATTGGCCTCCTCGTTCCATCTCCGCCACCATCTCATCACAGTCGAAGCATTGCAACCAACAAGTCTCGCAATTCTTCGATACGAAATCCCCTCATTTTTTAAGCCAATAATCTGTCCCTTCTGGAACTCGGTTAAATGATGGTACTGCCGAGGTTGACGGGCTCTTGGCATTTCAGGACTCTTGGGGTTCACTATTGAAACTTATTGCAAAAAATGTGGTTTGTAACAACCAGGAAAAACGAAAAACAATTTCTTGTGTTTTACGGTTACCAAGGGGAAAAACAAAACAACTACAGCGCCTAGATATCTAGAATGTTAATCATTTGTTAGTGTAGATGAAATACTTGTTTTGTGAAAATTTGATCAAAATCAGCCAACGGCATCGAGGTGTTGCACTTTTTTTGGAAGGCAGTATATATAGCGGAACAATTAGATCGCTATGTCTTCAGGGTTGTATTTCACATTTATCTCTTACTTTGGGGGCGGCGTGTGGGAGCGGCAGAGTTTGGCGAAGAAATTCTTCCACAGTTTGAGTTTGGAGTTTCTGAATGTTTGAGGTAACATTAAAATGTAAATCAGTGGAAATTATTGAAAGTTGCACTTTTTCTTTTGGGGGGGGGGGGGGAAGTTGGAGGCGCGCCATATCAAAAGTAGCCTATTCTTTCCCATTTTTAGTTAGCTATCCATATAGCGAAAGAATTAGATCGTTATGTCTTCGGGTTTATGTTTTTCATTCATCTCTCACTTTGAGGGCAGCGTGTGGGGGCGGCAGCATTCGGCAAAGTAACTGTTGCACAGTTTGAGTTGACAGTTTCTGAATGTAAGGGAAATATGACAATCAGTGAAAATTGTGAAAGTTGCTTTTTTTTTGTTTGGAGGCGGCAGCTGGAGGCGGCGGCTGATTAAAAGTGGCCTATCTTCCTCCAATTCCAGTCAGCTATCAATATAGTGAAGGAATGAAATCGCTATGTCTTCAGGTTCATGTTTTACATTCATCTCTCACTTTGGGGGCGGCGTGTGGGAGCGGCAGAGTTTGGCAAAGAAATTCTTGCACAGTTTGAGTCAAGAGTTTCTAAATGTTCGAGGTAACATTATCAGCTAAATCAGTGAAAATTGTTGGAAGTTGCACTTTTTTTCTTTTGGGGGCAGAAGCTGGAGGCGGCGCCATATCAAAAGTAGCCTATCCTTTTCCATTTTTAGTTAGCTATCCATATAGCGAAAAACTTGGATCGCTATGTCTTCGGGTTCATGTTTTTCATTTATCTCTTACCTTGGGGGCGGCGTGTGGGAGCGGCAGCGTTCGGCTGAGCAAATGTTGCATAATTTGAGTTGGCAGTTCCTAATGTTTAAGGGAACATCTCAATCAGTAACATTTGTGAAAGTTGCACTTTTCATCGTTTGGGGGCGGAATCTGGGGGCGGCGACTAACCAAAAGTAGCCTATCCTTTCCCATTTTTAGTCAGCTATTTATATACCGAAAGAATCAGATCGCTATGTCTTCGGGTTTATGTTTTTCATTTTAAAGTGATGGGGGGCGGTTTTTAGCAGTTTTTTCATGTCGGCGGCGCATATTGAAGACGGAATGTCTCTTGGCTCACGTTTATAAGTGGCAACTATGTATTATTAAAAAAATGAGAACACCAGAGCATCAGGTCTGGTAGAAAGTGCAATATTATGTTATTTCAAGTTTATCGGGGGCGGTTTTCTCTATGTTGGCGGCGCTAAAAAATTAGCTAGCTTTCTAAAAAATTAGAAAGCTAGGTCGTCTAGTTTGGGAGGAGTTCGAGGAACGGACGGACGGACGGACAGACAAAGCGGTTGCAATAGCGATTTTCATCAAGATGGAAAATGCGCTAAAAATATCTGCACTGAAGTTATGTTTCGAGATTATGTGATACCCGCCAAGCTCCAAGCACTGCATTTCTGATTAAAGACTTTCTTGGGAAACGGCGGCCATCGCCTTGAAGTTGAACGAAGACAACTTTCATCGTATCAAAATTCAAATTCTAGGTTTCAATTTGTTACAAGTTTCAAGTGAATTAATACAGAAATGGAGGAGAATTTTGAATTTCAACATAAAGAAACAAAAAATTTGCAACTCTAAGGCTCTTGGCACCGTGCACACGAAGCTGATGACTGCCAACCATGGTTGTAGTGTCAAACAAAACTTGAAACTGCAAATTACAAGATGTTGCCATACCCTTGTCAAAAAGTTGCGTACTTTGTTTACCAGAAGCTTCCGGAATAGTGACATTGCTAAACAAGTGAGTATGCCTTCACGTGCGTGAGTCTCAGTAGCGCATTTTCTCAAAGAGGCATATTGTGAACGTAAAGAAATTTGGTTGAAGGAGAAACACCATTCCTTGCCCACTTTCTTCATTTGAAACTCATTGTGATATTTTGTTATCAGAATGGGGTACTTGCCAACTAAATAGATTTGAATGAAAATTCTTTCACTCATCAATATTTTTTTGTTTGAGGGCGGGAGCTGGGAGCGGCGACTAATCAAAAGTGGCCTATCTCTTCCCATTTTTAGTCAGCTATCTATATAGCGGAACAATTAGATCGCCATGTCTTCAAGGTTATGTTTTACATTTATCTCTTACTTTGGGGGCGGCGTGTGGGAGCGGCAGAGTTTGGCAAAGAAATTTTTCCACAGTTTGAGTTGGGAGTTTCTGAATGTTTGAGGTAACATTAAAATGTAAATCAGTGGAAATTATTGGAAGTTGCACTTTTTTTCTTTTGGGGGTGGAAGTTGGAGGCGGCGTCATATCAAAAGTAGCCTATTCGTTCCCATTTTTAGTAAGCTATCTATATAGCGAAAGAATTAGATCGTTATGTCTTCGGGTTTATGTTTTTCATTCATCTCTCACTTTGATGGCAGCGTATGGGGGCGGCAGCATTCGGCAAAGTAACTGTTGCACAGTTTGAGTTGGAAGTTACTAAATTGAAGGGAAATATGACAATTAGTGAAAATTGTGAAAGTTGCATTTTTTGCTTGGAGGCGGCAGCTGGAGGCGGCGGCTAATTAAAGTGGCCTATCTTTTTCCAATTTCAGTCAGCTATCAATATAGTGGAAGAATTAGATCGCTATGTCTTCAGGTTCATGTTTTTCATTTATCTCTTACTTTGGGGGCGGCGTGTGGGAGCGGCAGCGTTCGGCTGAGCAAATGTTGCACAATTTGAGTTGGCAGTTCCTAAATGTTAAAGGGAACATCTTAATCAGTAACATTTGTGGAAGTTGCACTTTTTATCGGCGGAATCTGGGGGCGGAATCTGGGGGCGGCGACTAACCAAAAGTAGCCTATCCTTTCCCATTTTTAGTCAGCTATTTATATACCGATAGAATCAGATCGCTATGTCTTCGGGTTTATGTTTTTCATCCATCTCTCACTTTGATGGCAGCGTATGGGGGCGGCAGCATTCGGCAAAGTAACTGTTGCACAGTTTGAGTTGGAAGGGAAATATGACAATCAGTGAAAATTGTGAAAGTTGCATTTTTTCACTTGGAGGCGGCAGCTGGAGGCGGCAGCTGGAGACGGCGGCTAATTAAAAGTGGCCTATCTTTTTCCAATTTCAGTCAGCTATTAATATAGTGAAAGAATTAGATCGTTATGTCTTCAGGTTCATGTTTTTCATTTATCTTTTACTTTGGGGGCGGCGTGTGGGAGCGGCAGCGTTCGGCTGAGCAAATGTTGCACAATTTGAGTTGGCAGTTCCTAAATGTTGAAGCGAACATCTCAATCAGTAACATTTGTGAAAGTTGCACTTTTTATCGTTTGGGGGCGGAATCTGGGGGCGGCGACTAACCAAAAGTAGCCTATCCTTTCCCATTTTTAGTCAGCTATTTATATACCGAAAGAATCAGATCGCTATGTCTTCGGGTTCATGTTTTTCATTTTAAAGTGCTTGGGGGCGGTTTTTAGCAGTTTTTTCATGTTGGCGGCGCATATTGAAGACGGAATGTTTGTTGGCTTACGTTTATAAGTGGCAACTATGTATTATTCAAAAAATGAAAACACTAGAGCATCAGGTCTGGTAGAAAGTGCAATATTATGTTATTTCGAGTTTATCGGGGGCGGTTTTCTCTATGTTGGCGGCGCAATATGGACATCCAATATAGCCTAGCCCTCCTTTGGGAGTGGCAGCTATGTAACAGCGAAAAAATTAGAAAGCTAGGTCGTCTAGTTTGGGAGGAGTTCGATGAACGGACGGACGGACGGACGGACGGACGGACGGACGGACGGACGGACGGACGGACAAAGCGGTTGCAATAGCGATTTTCATCAAGATGGAAAATGCGCTAAAAAGACCCTGTATTATGCTAATGTTGGAAAGATTGTGGTGTCGAAGAGGAACTTCGTAACTTGACTGCAGTTCACAAGAGATTGGTGAAATTCAGTTCGAGGTGTATCTAGTAGATGCGTGAAGTAATATATTAAAAGTTTCTCTCCCTTCAAGGTCTTGAATTTGATCATTGAGGCATTCTTCATGGTTTTCAAAAATTGTACGACAAATTTCGAGGGATTCAAGGAGGATTCTTTCGGAATAGATGGATGATTGGTGTAACATTCGGAAATTCTGCACTGGATCGAATGAATGATTGGCTGTAATAACATGTCTTAGCCATGTTTGATTTCGCTTCGAAGTATCCTATCTTCTTTGATTTCAAAATTTCTGCATTATGTTCCCGGATTCTCTGCTGAAAATCTCTCCCAGTTTCGCCTGTGTATGTACAGTTGCATGAGCCGCACGATAACTTGTAAACTCCAGATCTTTCGTTTACTGGGATGGGATCTTTGGGACAGGAGAGCCATTTGCGTAATAGGTGTTGTTCGTTTTATAGCCAATAAGTTACGGGAAACGGAAAACTGCGAAAGGAACCGAATGGCATATGTGTGATGGGATCTATCATCCGTGGATCTATCCCATCGCAGCAGGTGCTTTCGTTGTGCCGGCAGGAGCTGCTCGGGGTAGATCAGTAGAGAAAGAAAGTAGATCCAGCTGGGCCGTAATTGGCGTATGTATCTAGTATCTACTTTCTCTGTCTAGTGATTTACCCGGACGAAAAACGCAAAACGAAAGCGGCTCACATTGTTTGATGACTGGTTTAAAAACTATCATGGCGCCTTTCTCCGCACCCCTCGACGAATAGCAAGAAAGCGTGATAAGGCCTTTCTATCACACATTTCAAAATTAGACACCCTGGGCCTTATTCTTGAAACGGGGAACAAAGTTCTCATGCGGTGTTGCTATGCAAGGAAGAGCTATGATTGGCCCTTGCCTAGCAACTACAAACTACACCTATGGACTCTGTTCCCCGTTTCAAGAATAGAAAACCAAATACTTCTTGCGAGAAAGATGTGTTTACTAATGGAAAAGTGACTGATTTTACAATTTGTGTTATTAATTGAAAACTTTGCACACAATATAAAACACTCGTGAAACGAAATGCAGCAAAAACCGAGACAAAAACTTTATGGTGCGACTATACACCCGTAACAAAAATCAGTACCCGTGGCTAGTTCCTTCGAACCCCATTTAAAGGACGTACTTTCATCCTGAGATCAATTACGCGGCCAAACGACTAGGAGAGAACCTTATTTCTGTGCACAGGTATATTTCTTGTCTATCCTAACGCATCCTGGCAAAACTCTGTTGCCTCACTTTATTCCGTGATAAAATAAAACAAAGGGGGCACCTCAAAATACTCGACTTCGTCAAGGATATACGTCACCGAACACAGGAACTATTGCAGGAACAGTAGATATCCCCGGGCCAGGAGGGCCAGGATCTCACCCTCATGCGGCAAGACGGCACGCGGTGCTTCAGAAATCGGTGGTACCGGGCATACCGACTGGAAGGTAGCACTTCGCCGGGAATTGTGCTGAAACGCCTCCAGAAGGGTGACGGTAGAAAACCTTTTCTCAGGCGGCAGGCTGGTGGACGGTATCTTCGTCGGGATTCCGGAAAAAACCGCGAAACAGCTGGCCGTAGGTGCGCGGGGTCCCAGCCAGTGACGGATTAGAGAGCAGTGGCGCCCTAGGCTGATTCATTTTGGCGCCCCCTCCCCTTCACTCTTGGAACTACAACAAATATTGAAAAAATCCACCTTGATTTTTCTTAAATTTTTGAAGATTGAATAAAAAAATGTATAGGCTGTTTAAAAACAGAAACAGAACAAAACTCATACAATCATAGAGTAGCACACTGTAAGTAGGTATGTAGAGTGTTAAACACTAGTGACCACTAGTGACTGAATAGACCCTTTCAGCCTGTGGGCAGGTGATTTTCATTTCTATATATTGGTAGGGGTCTGTCTCCTTGAAAAAAGTCATTTTATGTTATTTCAAAGATGGTGGGTGACATTCATTCGCTTCGTCGCTTGAGCTATAAACGAAAATACAACCTTTTTCCCGGTGTCTTACGCCGACGCTGTGGGGCAAAGACCTTCCACCTTTTCAACGGTTCACTTTCGAGTACAATTACCAGTTTTTTATAAGCAAAGGTGCGTAGGCAGTCACCCTATGATGAGATTTAATTATTTTATTCATAAATTATTAGTTGCCAGCATTTCGATTCATTTTTTTCATAGCATTTCTTCACTTGGGAGTGGATGCCGGAAAGTACCTTCCCAACTTTTCTAGCTGCTATAAAATTACTGCAACAATATGGAACATGAAACTACAACATTTTTCGTGAATTCATGCTTTTTTCAATTTCGCCTCGGTCGGCGCCCTTTTTTATCGAGGCGCCCTAGGCTGCAGCCTACTTAGCCTATTGGTTAATCCGTCACTGGTCCCAGCTGACTCCGACGTGCAGAATGCCGCAGCCTTCAAAACTTGTGGTGCAGAACAGGATGACAGGGACGGAATTCGTGGAAGCGTCAACGCTGATGACAGGTAAGTACCTACTTCTCAGGTACATCCGCCATAGAAAACGGAGTAAGACGGCACAAAAAAAGGAAAACCTAAAAATCGGATTGTCGCGTTCTAAATCTAAATTATTTGTCGTTCAAAAACATACCTCTGTAACAAACATACATAACGCTGACGTACTTCCAGTTTTGAGATGCTTCCCGTGGTTCCAACAGGTAGACTTTCCTTGCAAGAACTTGACCAACGTTCGGGACTAACTGGATTTCCGCTTGGCATAGACAGGACTCAACAAATTGTCTATGTTTCGAAATGGGAACAATTCGACCAAAATTCCAAAAGGAAAACCCTGGAAGTCATGAGCTTATTGGAGAGACTCACTAAAATGAATTTTACGCACACCTACCTCTAGTGTTCGAGGGTTTTAAGCTTGTATGTTTCTGTTAAACTTTCAAAGATCCATAAATCCGCATCAAGCGCGAGGAAATAATGGGCATAACACACCACACAACAGCGAAGTTCACAGAATGGCACTAGCTAAAATTCAATAGGTACCTACGTTAGGGAATGAAAGTAATATCAACGCCATGAAACTGACCTGACCACGTGAATCGCAGCTATCCAAGAATTTGTACAAAATACGGCCTTCAACCAACACAACTTCTTCTCAAAATTTGATCGAGCTGACGAATCCGTCCAAGACGAGAGGATCAATTTTCTTCTATAAATCCTTGCCAGGCTGATCTTTTCAAAACAGGCGAAAATGAGAATAAGTGTGTGGCCATAACGGCGCACCGACCATCGCCTGGTACCATCGCCTGGCCCATAGCCTCGTACTCTAGAAAAAATAGATGCATTGTTTTAAATGTAAGTGTCCGCAGTGAGGCCTCGCACATCGCCTGGCTTTTCGTGTCCACAACGGCGCACCGACCATCGCCCTAGGTATAATTTTGTGACGTCATTACTTCTGCTCGAAGTTACTGAACGAATGGGGTCGGGTCATTACCAGTCAATTTGGCGCCATCTCGTCATAGCATATTTGAATTAGTTTTGCTTGAAGAAAGTGTAGCTCTCTTTCCAAGCTGCTGCTGGTGAAATAATTCGAAAATAATTTTTGTCTTATTGATTCGATGAGGTAAAAAAACATTGAAAAAAAAATTGATTTCACCCTGTACGGAGAATACTAGCGATTATGAAGAGGTACATTTTTCACATGTTCGCATATAGGAGGCTATAAGGTCGCTAAATAATGAATTAATGAAAGACTGTTTTTCTCGAGGATTATTTCATAGCACGATTTCATAGGAATAAATTGTTTTGAAGATTATTTTTTAGTTTTCACCCTGTATACTAGATAGTAGAGCTACCTATAATACATAATATAGCGAAAAACCGTAACATCAACAATTTGCTCCATTTCCCACTATCTTCACTCTAATAAAGGTTCTAAAGGTGCGTTCAGTCAGCTTATTTAGCCGCAATTTTAATTTTAGCCGTAAGCGCTGTATCGCTTATTGGCTGTTCCGAGGAGGCTGGTTCATAAGAGCCAATGGGCGTCGCTGCGCTTGCGACTAAAATTAAAACTTGCGGCTAAATAAAGGTGACTGAACGCACCTTTGAACTGTCAAAGGACCCCGCACGATTCTTATGGAAAATGGGTCTCGGTCAAATTCTTTAATTTCTTTATATGTTGTAGCCCAATTCGACACGAGCCAAAAACCATCGTCCGTTACCCAAAAAAATGGACAGTTTTTTGTCTATAAGGGGTTGAAGATGGATTATTTCAAGGTAAAAAAATATGTTCCAACGTAAGTGAGAACATTTCAACGTCCTTTTCAACACATATGGCTCATGACAATTCTCTTTTTCTTTTGTGAAAAAATCAACCCCATCCCTCACCCCCAACCCCTACTTGTGAGTATCAAATTCGAAATTATGTTTGAAAGTCATGCAGATGGTTCTATTTTGTCGAATTATGAATTTTGGCACAAATTATTTTTTCAACCCCCCAAATAGGGGGTGGGGTTGAAAAAAAAAGCACCGGTCAATTCTGCTGAATTTCTGATGTTGTGCTTTACCAGTTACGCTAAACAAGATCACCAAGGGAAAACTCATTCGTATGACCAGTTTCCACCCCACGGAGGGTTGAAGTTGACTATAATGAAGCATAAAACATTCTTCCATGTCATAAACCAAATGAATGGAAATTGTGGACTTTCATATTATCTTGTTTCGTAAAAATGTATATTCTTCAAAAATACTCTCAACCCCGTCCTTCATCCTCTATCCCTGTTTCTGAACATCATATTCGAAATAAATCTTGAAAATTATAATAATTTTTATTTCATCCTTCACATGGACGCAGTGCTGGAATAAGAGTGTGACATAATATTTTGCCTTGATTGAGCACTTTTGCTTCAAATGACATTGAATTCTTCAATCTAAACTATAAATAGAGGTGTATCCGTACAAAATAAAAAAATAAAAAAGTTAGAAATCATGTACTACAGGTGAACACAAGGTAACCTGCTGTGAAGTTGGAACTTGATAGGAACACCAATATTTTATTTAATATTCCAGTCAAAAATCATAATATATATATATATATATATATCCCACCCTGTTTATGTTAGCACTCTAACGTAAGCATAGTGAAAGTGAATTTTGAGAGGGGATTCACAATCAGATGCAGAGAATCCGACCATAGACCTTCTCTTACATTTTCAAGATTTATTTCGAATATGATGTTCAGAAACAAGGATAGGGGATGAGAGACGGGGTTAAAATTATTTTTGAAGAATAGACATTTACCATATTATATATATATATATATATATATATTTTAGACGATATGAAAGTCCACTATTTTCATTCATTTGGTTTATGACATGGAAGAATGTTTTATGCTTCATTATAAGTCAACTTCAACCCTCTATGGGGTGAAAACTGGTCATACGAATGAGTTCTCCTTATTTTCAGCCGTAGAATCTGCTGGTGAAGTATTGCACGCTAATTATGGGACAGCCTGTATATAGATAATTAATTTTACAATCCACGTTTCCCGAAAGGCTTCTGCGCATACCTGTGAAAGTAGGACGTTGCCATATCTATATCACGACAACAAGTTGACAACACTGTAATACGGTGTGCTCGTGTAATGTCACGCAAATTTCAGCTGACAGCGCTTGACGTCGATTTGACGTTTCGACAGATCTAACCAAATAACGCTCTTGTTTCGTCGATCGCCTTGCAGCTCGTTGTGTCTCGTATCACCTGAATCTTTTCTGCGTCTTTCTGCCATATTAAATGTTGAATGGTTAGGAGGTTATGTTTGTTGTTTGTTTACATTTCGATTATTGATTGACAGTTGCCATTGACAGTGACACTTCGTGCGTCAAAATTGAAATTACCGCGCTCTGCAGGTATGCGTTCTCATGTATGCGCTGAAGTGATGTACGATCGCGCGCAAAATAAACGGAGACAGTGTTTCGCGCGGAGTGTACCGATTTAATGAATTTTGGCTTGGTGTCACAGTGACAAGAAGGCTAAAATTTATTAAATCAGTACACTCCGCGCGAAACACTGTCTCCGTTTATTTTGCGCGCGATCGTACGTGATGGTAAACGTGGATTCTTGCTTTATCATAAAAATTAATGTGCTAAACTCAAGATTTAACTGAGTAATGTCAAAAACAAGCGAATTTCTACAGCGATAAAGCGCTGGCGCGGGCAAAAAGCTAGCAAGAGGCGCTTCGTTGTGCCGGCGTGCCTGCAACGTTGCCATAGCGCGCGGGTGCCAAGGTGACGGTTATGTTCCCGCGACCTATACCTAAAGGTGCGTTCAGTCAGCTTATTTAGCCGCAAGTTTTAATTTTAGTCGTAAGCGCAGCATCGCTTATTGGCTGATCTGAGGAGGCTGGTTCATGACAGCCAATGAGCATCGCTGCGCTTACGACTAAAATTAAAACTTGCGGCTAAATAAGCTGACTAAACGCACCTTCAATAACTACCTACTTTGGTGCTAGAATTGTAAAAATTTGAAGAGCGCGCGTTTCTTGTATCGTTGCTTTCCTACCACACCACACCTGTCTCTGTCGCTCTCTCTACCTTTTTAGATGTCTATGAAATCTGCATTGAATGAGTGTGTGTATTTGGTGTATTTGTGTACGTGCGTGTGCGTGTGTGTGTGTGTGTGTGGTGTCATGTTTGACAGGCTTACGGAAAACGAGATATGTTTGTATTATTTGTTTATATTTATTTATTCGATTCATTATTTCATTAGGGAGCAGGTGTCATGTTGTTTCACTATCAAATTTATCATAGATAAACAGATTCCCCCAATCAACCCAGAATTCGGGTATTTTATGGTGTGTCTTTAGTGTGTCATCATTTTTTAATTGCCTTATTATAACTATTAAGTAATTAATTATTGCAATAAATTGACGTGATTGTTGTCCTATTTTCCAGCTTTCCATGTGGATTAAGTCATGACATTGTCATACTGGTGGATGCATTGGTTTTGGATTACTACCCATTTTATTTGTAAGTTTATTAAGTTATATGAATCATAATAGGATTAATTACACTTGTATATCTGCACAGGTATGTCTCATACTTATTATTATATATGGATTATGTCCACAGGGAGGGGATCCTCATAAATTTATTATATAAATAATATGCTTTCTTATTTTGCTTTGGCTTATTATTAACGTGCTAATTTTTCTTACAATCAAGAATGTTCCTTTCAAAGTGTTAATCAGAAACAATGAAACACAAGTAGTTGGTGTTTTGTAATATTTGACAGTGAATTACACCTCTGAGAAGTTGCATGTTTACCTTGGTCATCACTGTCAAAATTACGAAAGAAAATTTTTGTAAGGATGTTTCTTGCATTACCTGAATAAAAATTAGACCCTTGCCTTATTACTACATGGAAGTAAAATGAAGTAAAATGCAGAGCCATATTCATTTGTTTTAATTATTGTTTTTCATCAAATGTCCAATTCACAGCCAAACTTCACGATGGCCTAGGTGAAGATGATGCTAAGTGACTGAAGTCAAGAATAAGTTATGCTGATGTGCCTCAAGAGTGTAGTTGGATTGGTGAAATAATCCGTTGCAGAATCAATTCTAGCGGGCTTATTTCTTGACAGATATTCCATATTATATTATTCCATTCAAAAATATTTTTCTCTTGAATTTGAATTTTTTGGATTTAAAAAATGTTTTTATGATCAATTCATGGGACCTACCTCCCTGTACTTTTCGAAAGAGACCTCAATGGTAAATTTCTGTCAAGGAATAAGCCCGCTGGAATTGATTCCGCAACGTATATTATCTCACCAATACAACTCCATCCTTAAGCTAGGATCACATACGGGCCATATAATCGCAAAAATTTGGCAATGTCCTGCTAAAATTATTTTGTTATTGTTGTCGTTATGTCAAAAAGAGCGATATGTCAAATCAAGGCAGGTAATTTAATTTCAACTTCTGAGAACTTCAACTTCTTCAACTTTTTGAGAAATCAAAAAGGAGAGAATCTCAAAAGTGTGTGATCTCAGGTCACTTGATGCTAACAAACAACAAAAATCCAAAAACAGGGTATGCTGTATGCTTCTTTGAAACTCGTAGTTTTATTAGATATTTTTATTTACAATGGGGAACTATAGGCAAAACGGATTGTAGAGGGCGACGTGTTCCATGCACCCAATCCGTGATGCACCCATATTGACAGTTAACGTACATAACCTCAACGAAATGTAAACAAATGTACGGAAAGTGGAAAGTGCTCAAAGAAGAGTTGAGGCGGGGAGGGAGCCCCACTGAGAGCAGGGAATAAAAAAGAGCTGGTGCAAACTGCAAAGATATGGTCCTTTGGAACTGTTGCAGCCTTATACACAACACACAACACGTCACTACCAGTTTTTTTACCGAGATTTTTGGCTTGTCGGCGTTTCTACTTTTCAACTCACGAAGTAACGCAAAACCGCTGGTTTCTATGGAAAGTGCTGACAAATGAAAATGAGATGACAATTGCAAAGTTGAGGTTATGTACGCTTAAAATGACTCTGATGATAGCTGGGGTGCATGGAACACGAGCGCCATTACTTCAGGCGTTTGCCACTATAGTTCCCCATTACAACGGGTATTTAGGAAAATTTTAGCTATGAGCTATCATGTGCACCAATCATCATAAAGCTGCTTGCACTTCAGAAGTAATCAGACCTCGAATCAGACCTACCTACTTTTTGATAATACTTTCTTAACTCGAACTTCTCTATTTTCAATTGTTTTCCTATAACTCGAAATCTATTTTGTTTCTATATTTACATGATTGTGTTTCTTTTCACTCGAAATTTCTGCAACTCGAAATTATACACACCCAAATGGTCTAGGGATCACCCCGAAATTTTGTTGTATGTAATACCACAAGAGCTATGAGTTTTATCGATGAAATTTTCGAACTATCTCGAAAGCTTTGTTTTCATTGATAAAACTCGTATTAGCTCGAGTGGTATTTGCGGAGAATATTCTACAAAACGTGAAAATCGAAATTTAAAAACGTTTTAATCCCAAATCCTCCCTATACCCAAAAATGGAATAGTTTTTCGGCGTTGTGACACCGTCATGCGGTCATGCTAATAGTACGTTCTCCTGGCCCGACGGCGCAGAAGCAACATGGACGCAACTGTCGCTATTTAGTGCCAAATTTGAAACATCCAGACAAATATCGACTTTTCTATGGAATACCAGGCTATTTCATGACTAAATCTCCAGATAGATACAAAAAAAGTTACAAAAAATGTGAAGAATAACCAGTCGCAAGGCAAATTTCTATTTTGTATAGTTCTTTTTCACAAAATAATGAGAATATTGGACGTTCGTTGCTTACTTCGCAAATGATCCACAGTCTGTTAATCGCGATGTTGTCGGATTTGGCATGGCCGCCGTTACCAATAATAATTTATATTACAATTACTGTCACCTCAAATAGTCACTATAAAATCAATTTGTTTTGCAATATGTTTCCTTACGCGTTTCTAGTTAGGAAATCTGACACCATACTGAATAAAAGTTCAAAATTTGGAAATTACTATATCGAAATAATATCGAAATTATTATTTCTTGTTCACTTGGCAACCCCGAACAAGGCTTCAGTCGTTCTCCAGCCTGGCTTCTGGCCCGGATAGTCTTATGCAATCCGCAGTACATTGATGTAGCAAGGATTGCCTAAAACATAACGTGTGAGAGTGGCTCTCGCGGCTCGCCTACCTTTGGCCCCAGAGGGTTTTAGTTAGAGGAGACTCTGAGAGGGCCCTGAACTTCCACGCCACGTGTTCGCGAAAACGGAATAAAATAAAACTTTTTTCTTCATCGTATTGACTCTTGCTTCTACGCTTGTCATGACACAATGTTTATTTCCATTTTTTTATTGTAAGAAGCGAAAGCGTGTGCCTTCCTATTCCACCTTTAAAATGATTGTTTTTGATTTTTGAAAGATTAAAATAACATCAGACTCACAACTCACAAACAGTGAGCATCAATCGTTGAAAATTTCACTTACACAAACGGTTATTGATAGTTTTTCTAATCATGATACGTGTTAACAGACGCTATTTGTCTGGAAGTTTCATATCAAGCGCCGAATTGTACGCGCATGGGCCCGGTTAACACGTAAGATACACAGTCCTATTCGATCAAGTTGCTTTGGAAATCAAGTGCACTTACAATCCAACAAACAGCTAATATTTCAATTATTATTGTGTTTCTCAACGTAAAAACGTCTTCCAAAGCTTTGCCTTTCAAAAAACGAAACCACATTGGCCGCAAAATATAACTATAACCTCAGAAGTGATGAACTGGTCTTCTTTGTGGCTAAATCTGTGATTTTGTGCCCCGCGCGGATTGCGGATGTCATTCATTGTCAATGTGACAGCTACTGTGCAGGAGAGTGGCCTGGCCTGCCTTACCTACGGCGACGTACGGTGCCGTTGTGGCAAAAATAATAATGATGCGGCAATTATAACAAACAGAAATTACATAATGTTCCATGGATAATCATTGCAGATCAAATTTATTGTTACTTATTTGAATTAGAAACTGCCTAAATGTGGTATTTCACAAATTCAGTAAACTACATCTCACCTCTAGTTGGACACAAAGGATGAGTATATATACCGATTGCAATACTACCACTTTTGGAAGCGGTGGGTGTCACTATGTGTAGGTGACGCTGGAAAGGCCTATTGGCGAGTAACATTACCGATGGTGGCGCTGCTGACGCGCTTCGCATGTAAACAAACATGTCGGATAGAGCACGGATTGTTGCCCGCGCGTTCAAAAATCTCATCAGTAGTAAGCCCAGTAAGCGGTTTTTAATGTCCTCCAGACGTGAAACGTGGCTAATTAGTATTGCGGTGGAACTCAAAAATGGCAGAAGCGCAATTGAGTGTTATGGAGGTTTTGAATCACTTGATGGACTCAACGGATTCTCGATGTATCGTGATAGGAGAAGAAATTCTGAAGAAAGCGAACGAATCAAGCATCAATTTAAACATAGACATATTTGAATTGTGTTTACAAACAAGTAGTATATTGGAAATAGAAAAAAATAGGTGCTTTGCTGGAATTAATTCAAACAAAAACGATTTTTGTACCATGGCAAGCTTACAGTCCATTCTTCAACATATCAAAAGTCCTCAACTCTGGGACTGCTACAAATCAGTATACAGGGTGAAAGTTCATTATTTTTCTTTACTTTCTTTTTTTCTTGAAAAACTGATGACCGAAAAAAAAAAGTTTTCAGGCTAGTTTGATAGGCCATAGTCTTCCAATGAACATATAAAAAATATACCACCCAGCAACTGCTGCGTATCAAATTACAGGGTGAAAACTATTTTTCAACTTCAATTTTTTTTCTTGGTGGAACTGATCTAGATCGAAGCCGGTTCCAGTTCTTTTGCAAGCTGATAATGTCATAATGAACATATGAAAAGGACACATCTCTGCATCAGCTGATTTTCAATTTACAGGATGAAAAGTCATTTTCACGTTTTAATTTTTTTCTTGATGAAATCGGCTCACATAACAATTGCGTCTGGTTTTTCTGTAAATTTGAGGTTTCTAGTCAAACATATCAAAATAATACATTTCTGCTACAGCCACGTTTTTATTAACAAATTTAAATGTTTGGTTGCATTCCAAGATTTTTTGAATTTTTGATGCAATATACCCGAATATACCCAAACATTTAAATTTGTAAAAAAAAAAACGTAGCTGTAGCAGAAATGTATTATTTTGATATGTTTGACTAGAAACTTCAAGTTTACAGAAGAATCAGTCGAAATTGATGTGTGAGCCAATTTCACCAAGAAAAAAATTGAAACGTGAAAATGACTTTTCACCCTGTAAAATGAAAAGCAGCAGTTGCAGAAATGTATCCTTTTTATATGTTCAGTATGACATTATAAGCTTGCAAAAGAACTGGACCCGGCTCCAATCTAGATCAGTTCCGCTAAGGAAAAAAAATTGAGATGAAAACTAGTTTTCACCCTGTAACTTGATACACAGCAGTTGCTGAGTGGTATATTTTTCATATGTTTATTGAAAGACTATGGCCTATCAAACTAGCCTTAAAGCGTTTTTTTCAGTCATCAGTTTTTTGAGAAAGAAAGGAAATAAGGAAAAATAATAAACTTTCACCCTGTATACTAATTTGTAGCAGTCCCAGAGTTGAGGACTTTTGATATGTTGAAGAGGGAACTGAAAACTAGCCATGGTAAAAAAATCGTTTTTGTTTGAATTAATTCCAGCAGATATTCTATTTCCAATATACTAAAGCGCATTGTACAAATCTCCTCACTAGGTAACTGAGAATGTAATTAAAAAAAATAGTAGTAGAAGTTCCTGTGAAATTGGAACGTTCAAATGCACTTGCAAAGCAGGCCAGTCCGGGACATGCAAAAATATCCCAACTGTGCTTCTTCGATGCAGCCATATAAAGTTCCCATTTTCAGCGACACTTCCCAGGCTTTTCTCGTAGTCATATTTTCCACAGTGCCGAGTTTGTTTGTCATTTTGACTACCCAACTTGCGTCTTTCGCTTTCGACGGGAAACGGTGAAAATGTTACTCTTCCTTTTTTCGGTTTCCACAGCGCGACTCGCACTCGGAAACACAACTAATTTTCCGCCACTTTTTGTCACTATCTATCTTGCCACCTTCCATTCTATGCCACTTTTGCTTGCCAGTCGTCGTACACGTGCCACTCTTATTTAAAAATGCAATGCTTTTGCAATCGAAGACACCCAATATAATCAAGATAATGAAACGTGCGTGGCTCACGTACTTTGTTGGAAAAAATTAACGCCGCGTTAAGTCAGCTGGAATCAAATAAAGTCCCCAAACACCGCAACGCTCACAATAGCCTACACAAATCTGCAGTTGATCTGTGCACAAACGTCGTTTACACGTTGGCCGTCAGATGGCGTATTCGATCTTGAAACTCGCCAATAGCAGGCACGATTTTGAGGAACTTTTTAAGGCTAAAGGGGACTGAAATTGAGTACCAAGTGTGCGACAGAGAGAAAATACATTAAAAGTAATAAAATGTTTTTGGAAAAACTATCAGTCCGATTTTAGATCTGAAAAAAGGGTTATACTCAGATCAGTCAAAAAAAAAATTCCAAAATTTTTTTATTTTTTTTCTCAATTTCACGAATAAATTTTTTTTTTTTTTTTAAATCGCAGGTAGTCATTTTGAAGTACTGAAAATATCAAACATTAATCCGTTTTTTAGAATTTCTGTAGCACAAATGGTGCCCTCCGAAACACATTTAGAAAATCTCTCTTTGTTATTTGCCACCCGCTGCAGCTGTTCTCCGCGATGAGTCATTCACGATATAGGTAGTGATCACTTTCTGCACACATGGTGTTATGATGTTTTCTGAGAAATAGGCGATGTAAATAGCAGTAGTCAAGATTTGTGACATCGTGGTATTACGCAGATATATTTCGTTGCTACGATTTTTGAAATTGAATTCTTCGTGAATGACCTCAGCTCATTTGATTTTTGTTGAAATCGTTTCATTAGAATGCACTTGTTTCGTATACCGGGTGATCATTTGAAAACTATCCACCTGCAATATCTCCCGATTCCTAGTGCAAATGTCTTTGAGCAAAAACAGGTCGATTTTTATATTGAGGGGGACATCTAAAACCTACATCGGAGAATTTATATCTTGAGCCCCCTCGCCCCCACTCACCTCAACTTAAAAATTTCAAATGACACCACCTACTTTGCGATACATCAAATTAAAGAGAATTAAATTCTCTTTCTAAAAAAAATATTTTGAAATTTTTCAACCCCACCCCCTGTTCTTCCTAAAATGCTCTGAGTGTCCAAGTTAATACTCTTGACCTCCATTTCCCTTCAATACAGTAAACGTCATCCTGCACAGCATCAAAAGAGAAAATTTTCTATAAAAAAGTGCCACCCAAATTTACCCCTTCGCTCCCCCCACCTGACCTCAAAAATTTAAAATGTCAATACCCACTTTGTAATACATCAAATTGAAGGAAATTGAATTCTCTTCCTGAAAAAATTTTTTTCACAATTTTGAAAGCTCCCCATCTCCCCCCTAGAATACTCCAAATGGCCAATTTATTGAGGGAGGGGTAGAAAATTTCAAAAAAATTCTTTTCGGAAAGAGAATTTAATTCCCTTCAATTTGATGTATCACAAAGTGGGTGGTGTTTTGTTAAATTTGGGAGTTGAGGTGGGGGAGAGCAAAGGGGTGAATTTGGGTAGCACTTTTTCCACCGAAAATTTTCTTCTTCGATGCTTTCTAGGATGACGTCGATTGAATTGAGAAAAAAATGAGGGGTCCAGAATATAAAATGGGACAGTCAGAGCAATTTTAGGGAAAATGGGGGTGGGGTTAAAAATTTTGAAAATATTTCTTTCAGAAAGAAAATTCAATTTCCTTCAATTTGAAGTATCGCAAGGTAGGTAGTGTCATTTGAAATTTTAAAGTTGGGGTAAGTGGGGGCGAGGGGGGTGAATATAGAAATTTGCCAATGTATGTTTTGGATGTCCCCCTCGATATAAAAATCGACCTGTCTTTGCTCGAAAAAATATTCACTAGGAATCGGGAGTTATTGCAGGTGGATAGTTTTCAAATGATCACCCGGTATAAAATTTGTATTACGTATCGTAGTACCTACGATACGCGTTTGAGTGTCGAAAAGTGGCCAGTAAGAACCGTTAATGGGAAAAAAGCCATGGCATTTCAACTTTCCCGAATGGGCATGCTCCTACAAGCTCGCAGATCGATGATCTCAGGCAGTAAAATTTTGATATAGAAGTCAGTTAATTTTGTTTTTATTTTGTCAGTCCAATAATTATGTCCGAGAATATGTCCTTGTACTTGAAAATAGTGAGTGTGTGTCCCGAGGTGTGTCCGTTTTAGCTGAGAATTTCTCTCCAAACAAAATTGTTGATTGGTCTGTATAGCTTCCTGTTAGTCTTTTGTTTTGCCGACTAGCCAATTGCCGACGCGAATTTTTACATAACAGAGCGTTTATGGAATGTTATTTTTTACAGAATAGCACTATTTCATATTTTTTTCTATCTTGAACGGTAAGGCCGCTATGGAATAATTACGCTAGGATCGACCACGTATCTTCCCATAGCTCCCAGTTACTGGGTTCAATGCCTGTTCTAAATTTTCATTAATATCAAAGATTAAAATAGGCTGCTCACAATGGGCGACAGACTGCTGAGATAAGGTGCTTGTACTTGCACCAGGGTGCACCGTTGGTGTATGGGTGATTTTTTTTTTTTTTGAATGTTTCAAGAATTTGATTTCAACAGAAATTAGTTCAATCATTTTGTTAGCTGCAGTTTTCTATAACATTTGAAAAGTATACATTTTTGTAAGCGTTTTCCATCTCTCGTTATACAGCGTGTCCCGGAATTAGTGTTACAAAACTCACAGGGAGATAGAGAATTAAAAAATAAGGAGAATTTTGTCTATAAACATACCCTCGCAAACGCATATTAACGGAGATACAGGCCTTCAAAGTTGTTTTTTGAAAACAGTTTTTTTGCATAACTTTTGAACCGTTCAACCGATGTTATTCAAATTCAAACTAAGGTTCACTAAGACAAGTGTTTATTGAACAATAATAACGAATTTCATCAGACATTTTTAGGAGCGAAGATAATAGGGGGCATCTGCCCCCTTACCCCCCTATATTCAACCTCCCTGAATATTTTTGAGAACGATTTAAATTTTTGAATTTTGCGTTCAATTTAACGAAAAAAGTTATTCTGGCAAAATTTTGATAAGAGGCTTCAGTTTCAAGATATTTGGGTTTGAAACATTGGAAAACATCTCGAAATCGCCACTTTCCAGGGCCCAAATTGTTTTTCTCTGAAAAACTCCATGTTTCTCAGCGAAAATAGTGGTTTATCAACTTGAAACACCCAAAAAACTCATCCCAGTTGACCAATCATGAGTTTTTTTAAATTTTAATTTTTAGGCCCAGGAAAGTTGCGATTTCGAGATGTTTCCCAATGTTTCAATCCCAGATATCTCGGAAACGAAGCCTCTTATCAAAATTTTGCAAGTGTAACTTTTTTGTTTAAATTGAACGTAGAATTCAAAAATTGAAACTTCCCAAAAATATTTGGACAGGTCAAAAATAGGTGGAAAAGGGGGAGGGCACCCCTATTATCTTCGCCCCTGAAAATGTTTGATAAAATGCGTTACTATAGTTCAATAGAGACCCTAATAGAGACTTGTTTCAGTGAACTTAAGTTCAAATTTGAATGAAATCGGTTGAACGATTCAAAAGCTATGCAAGAAAAACTGTTGGTAAAAAACAACTTTGAAGGCCTGTATCTCCGTTATTATGCGTTTGCAGGGATATGTTTATGGAGAAAAGTCCACTTATTTTTCAATTTTCTATCTCCCTGTAAATTTTGTGACACTTATTCCGGGACACCCTGTATACATTTTGTGCATAAAACAAAAAACAAAATAAAGCCTCCTCTGTACTTTTTCTTCCTTATAGTAATTTTTCACTTATCTCACTTATTCATTTCTGGAGTATATTCCATTATAATCGAGTGACGAAGCTATTAATAATTGAATTTAAAAAAGTAACCGATTAGGTATTGCCTAGTTGCTTGTTACACTGTTGGGATTTTCGACGGGACTGGAAATACAGTCCAGGCATTAACTCTGCAATTACGACAGAGGTCTTATTACTCGAGGTCTATAAATATTGCATGGTGATACCGGACGGGAACCGCTTTCGCTTTCAGGCGGCGGCACGCGGTGAACTTCAAAGGGAAATATTCAAAATTGATTTCGGTCGATACCATTCATGATATTTGAATTTTGAAAAAAGGTCGATATACAATATTTACCACAGAATAAAATGACTACCTTAGATTTTGAAAAAGTTTTTTGAAAATTTGAGAAAATCGAATTGTTTTTTTCGAAAAATGCAAAAATTGAAATTTTTGACTACAGCATCAAATAGTAATATATTCTTAAAATAATAACGTTTGAATTTTCAAAATCGGTCTATTGAGTGAATTTTGAGAATGTTAATAGTTTCCGCGCCATCTCGCGTCCCAGAAACACATTATTTTATCGTCCCCTTTAGCCTTAAATGAAGTATAATGTTTATTTATAAAAAGGAAGGCACAGTTTTATCAGTATAAAACTGTACGAAGGCCGTGTTTTATCAGTATAAAACTGATTTCATTGGTTCAACTCAAAGGTTTCAAACGTATTGATTGGTCAGAAGTATGTTGTGTGGAATAGTCTCTGTTAAAATGGCAATTTTTCGAGAAAACATTAGCCGATTTTGGAAATTTTTGTTGTGCTCGATAGAGTAATCCTTCGACTACAAGATACCACCGTCAATCACCCGACTGTTGACCCTATGTACGATGTAACAATGAAAGCAGCGCAAAAATGACCTAACTTCAGCAAGATCCCGTTTTGAGAAAACAAGTCGCAGAACTTTCTATAGTACAGTAAAATAAGGATTTAACTTGAAACAAATTAGAGACAGGTTGGAAAAAAATATGGCGATGTAGAGAATGAAAAACTGAACAAAAAAAACTAAAGTTTCATTTCCAGTCATCCCGGGAACCATGGAAAAAATGGAGAAGATGGAAAAACATGCACCGCGGTCTTTCTTCTGAAACGGTGAGAGATGTGTAAAAACTGTCAGGGACAAAGTTGTAGGGAATTCCATAATCTACAAAAAAGTCCCTGGGGGCAAATGTCAAACTTCTTCAGTTTAGCCGTTTATCGCAGTCAAAGTTGCGCGCCGGTCTAGTAAAGTGGAAAAATTGTCCGCGTAACCTTCCTTCTTGAATGCTGTGGGAACGACAAGAGATATCAGAAAATTGTGAGCGACAAAGTTGTAGAGAATTGAATGCTCCACTAGAAAATCTTCAAGGTCAATTATTAGCTCTTCTAGTTTAGCCGTGAACCACGTTCGAAGATGAAGTTTCTGTTGATGAAGTGGTTCTCCTGGAAAACTTACAAAAATCCTAGACTCGATGAAAAAACTATGACAATGTAGAGGATAAAAAACTGGATCTAAAAAACCAAAGTTTCATTTCACACCGTTTCGAGAAGCCTAAGAAAAAACAAGAAAAACTTGAAAAATAGCGATTATTTGCACTCCCATAACTTCCTCATTGAATACTGAAATAAACGTAATAAATATGTAAAATCTGAACAAACTAGCTTGTAGAGGATTAAATGATCTATAGAAAATCCCGTGATGTCATGTATGCATCTTTGTCGACTTAGCTGCGGAGCGCTATCAAAGTTGGGGTACATGACTCGTGACGCGTCGCATATGTGGTCAAACTGGCACGACGTTGCGGTCATTGTTAAATTGATTATAAAACATGATCAAATGATTTGAAAAAATTGCGTGCTGTGTTCAACGTCTGGGTAGCTACTTATTGTTAGAATTATCATTGTAGTCATCATCATCGTCTTCCGAAACGACAATGCAGAAAACTTCAGAGCAGGTGGCTCCACCGCAATGGTGGCAAAACTTGGTACACTTGAGGTCAGCTATTCTGCATTCACAATGCTTCTCGCAGTTTTTCAAGCATGTGTAGGAAATCAGCCGAGGCAGATTTTCGAGAGCTACGTTATCCTGGGTTCTAAATAGGCATCAACAGAGAAATGTTTAATTTCCAACCCCATTGTTCAGGTAGACAGTTGTTTATTATCTCCGAGCTGTTGTTGAACGATCATTTTTCATCAGAAATCAGTTGAAAAACATCTCATTATCTAACGTAAATCACGTTTTTTAATTATTATACATTATTGTGTTACAAAATACGAGTATCTCAGTTTTAAGCCTGAGTGTCACGATACTATTTTCGTACTATTTTGATGCTACAAATATATGACTAGAAACGACAAATTCAGGAATTCCCTAGCAACCTAGTTTCTCATCCTAGATTTCTAGTATTCTCATTTCCAGCCATTCAGCCATCTTATTCAGTTTTTCATTCTCTAAATCGCCATTTTTTTTTTATCCTGCCCCTAATTAGTTCCAACTTTGGCATAAAAGTCGCCTCATTTTACTGGACTACTAGGTGATATTTTTGGAAAGCGTACACCAATATCTCGAAACGGTTTTGGAATTTTCATCGTATTCTGTTTTTTTCAAAGAATTATTAATTTTTTTGTGATTTTTTGATTTTTTAGCGCAGACTCTGCCAGCGCTCTTGCTAAGCCTTGAAATTGGACAGGAACGTACAGAAACGTACACAATAGCTCTATCTAATATCTCATGAAACAATTTGATCCCATCGGTCCTTAGAAGTGGTGTAAGGACCTGCACCTCTTTTGGGACTATGACAAATCAAGCATGCTGCGACATTGTATTACATGTTAAATAGCCTAGGGTGGTTCAAAATGCACCAGTGGCAAGTACCCGTTGCATTAAAACCTATTAAAGCCTAACGAGCCCATATGGAGCCACCATTTCTTGATAGAAATTATGACTGATATTTAGGTAAAAACCTTTATTTTTCAAATAAGTGTACCTGCACCGTTTAGAATCAATAATGATGATATACACCCGCAAAAAAACCACCTTGATCTATGTTAGTTTTTCCTTGCTAGCGCTCTAATTTTTCGCATGGAAACGATGGACTTCACTTTGATATAAGTATTATTTTTGATGTTATTCATGTCACAGTTGTTCTATAAATATATTTTTGCATTCTTATATTACCATTCAAGCCTATGTATTGTTTTGTGGATGCAAAGTGCTTTTCATGTTTTTGTTTTTTGACCGTAAACATATCTGAGCCCATATGGAGCCACTAGGCTGTTATCGGTATAACTTGTGTGGCCGAGTTCTAAACATAATGAATTATTATTCAGTGGAATAACTCTCCAGGAAGCCATGGATCTTGCGTACGACGATGATGATCATAATAGAGAAGCGTTGGATGTATTCACAGAGCCTCCAGAAAGTCATGTTTTGAGGGCCGAGGATTTAGCAGACGAAGAAGGACCTGGACTTGTTGATAACTTGAGCGGAAAACAGCTTGCTGCAAGTGCCGAAATTTTTCTGACAGATAATGTGCATATATGAGGTACTCAAGATATAACTGAGGAAGATCAGTTACTTGCAGAAGTCGCTGAAGAGCCTGAAAATATTAGAAGACAATTATTTGTAATGATTACCAAACCCCAAATATTTTCATTTTTGAACTCAGCAGATTTGGAGCCCATATCAGTTGTACATTTTCCAAGCCCAGATTACTCACAATACAAAAATTTGACCTGATTATTTGAAAAAATAAGGAATGAAACGGCAAGTTACCCACAACTCAGAAGTTTTCCAGATCCGCGAGTAACCGCCCAAGAACTGAAGACTTTCTTTGCCATACTAATTCTAAGTGGATACAACATTTTGCCGTCCAAAAGAAATTATTGGGAGAACGCAAAAGATATGAAGAACGAGCTAGTATCTAGTGCCATGAGAAGAGACCGGTTTTCCCAAATTTGTCGCTTTATACATTTTGCCAATAACTACCTGGTGGATGAACGCGATATGATGTACAAATTGCGACCGATAGCAGACATGTTGAAAGAAAATTTTCTCAAACAATTTGTACCAGAACAAAATCTTTCATATGACGAGTCTATGATAAGATTTTTCGGCCGCCACAGGTGCAAACAATTTTTACGAGGCAGCCAGTACGGTTTGGTTACTAAGTCTGGAGCCTGAATACCCTCTAGATGTCTGATGAACTTTGAAGTATAGGTATCAGGGAAAGAATCCAAGGACAAACATTAGATATGAAGATTTTATCCAAATCCATTATGAAAATATGGATTTTAAATATTTCTTATACCATTTTTTTCATGAAATGGTATGTATAACCTAATATATTTCATAATTTGATACATTTTGATTTATTCTTTGCATGGATCACGTATCATTGTGAAACTACCCGGGTAGCGCCTAGTGGCCCCATATGGAACAATGTCATTTGAGCAGTTTTTTTTAATAAAAAACATGGGAAATATTTATTTTCCTTGTATATGCAATTGTATTGACATGTTTTGGTGAAAAAACCCCATTTTTATCAAAATTTTTAATCTCGGTCTTAATGGGTCAAGATTGCCATAGTAACCAATTTGTTCCTTTGTAATAGTACATTACGTAACAAGAGTAGTAAGTAGCATATTACGCACGCAGGGAAAAGTTGCGCACGAGCGAGCGTAGCGAGTGAGTGCAGTACTCCCTGAGTGCGTAATTGCTTTACTACTCGTGTCATGTACAGTACTTTACCTACGACCCCAATCCAAAGCGGTATTGTAACTTTGTGAGGGGCCCAGAATAATTTTCAGAAATCCAAGGTAATAAAACAGTCCTACATCAACAATAACAGTAGATATTGACTTAAAAGCTATAATTAACGTGAAATGTAGCCAGTGGTATTGTAAACGGCAAAAATTATAAGTAAAAAAGCCACGTATTTCATGAAATACCTACGATTCAAGTTCTCCCCTGATTCAAAATTCAAATAAAATCCCGCCGTATGCAGATTGTGTTGATTGGTCGGTGCGAAGTGTGCCTTGACACCCTTGACACTCTTGACAGAAGCAGCACGCACCGCATAGCAGTGTCAGCGGCCGTCATCCGTGTTCATAATATTAATATCCGTGTTCATAGGATACTAGGTTTTGCTGAATTTAGAGCGTTTATAGGGTTTTATAGCGAATAATTGCTTCAGTTGATTACTTTTATTGGATTTAAATAAGAATAATAGTATTATGTATCTTATATTATACACTTTTGAAAACTAAAACTACAGTAAATCGGGGAAGGGGTAGGTACTTTGAGTGGTGTTTACGGCCATCAGATTAATCCAATGTCAAAGACGGATAGCATTTTCAAACTCTGGTGTCTGCTGGCTCGGTGGTTGTTTGTTGTACAACGCTTTCCGTCAAGACCTGGAAGAAAAGCACCCACAAATCGATTCTTTAAAATTGAGTGTTCACTTACTGTGCCTAAAGCGAGGCCTGAGGTGTATTTAGAAGCGTACCTACCTATAGCCATTCAATTATTCGTTCGAGGTGGTGATATAGTTTGATTACAACACTGGGACATGAATACTGGACAGCAATAAATAGTATTATTTGAAAATTATCGAACTTGTGTAGGCAGGCAGCAGAGTATCTGTCATCAGACATTTGATGCTTGTTGTAACTGTCTAATTTTTACACCTACTTGATCCCAAGTTGTTGGTGACTGCGGGCACTCCTTGCATTGATATTTTGTATCTTTTTTAATAAATCTCGCAAAATTATTGTGATCAAGTAAAAACTAAGCCCTACAAATGCAAGCTAAAATTTAATCAAGAAACTCTCAAACCCCTTACTTGGAAAAAAATCTGGACGATTTTGTTGTTGATACATCTCACTTCTATGGCCATTCCTTCGCTACGAATATATACAGCTAGTCTTCCTTGTGCTTTCGGTGTGAAAGGTGCTACCGGGGCACGCGTCAGGTTCCCGTGAAATGCCCCCATTTTTGAATGTGAATTATTTGGAAACGTCTTTCTATCAAAATTCCCCCAACGTCAGAAACATAAATTCCCCAACTGTGCGATTTACTTTACCATTACCGCACGCTGTGCGATTTACTTTACAGAATACGTCACGATGTGAGTAAGGGCTCACTCACTTAGGTTCCGAGTTGTGCGGTGGTGGTACCGTGTGGTCCAAAGGTTACTCTATCGAGCATTACAAAAATTTCCAGAATCGGCCAATGTTTTTTTGAGAAATTGTCATTTTAACCGAGACAAGATTTCGGGGTGATCCCTAGACCATTTGGGTGTATGTGTCGGTATATTTCGTCACCACATCGGGCTTTGAGTTATGGAAGTTAGTCTGTATTTGGAATTGGACAGGATATCAGTATTCCTGTTCTCGTCCATTTAGATCTATTAGTTTGAAGGTTGTCGTTTTCTTGGGTTTTTCGGACTTCGTTCAAAAGAAACTATTCTTTTTTTAAATGCCAACGTTTCGTCTTTTATTCAGACTTTTTCAAGGCATCTAAAAATTTATATAATAATAATAAAATGAGATTGTAAAATTTCTCGTGTAGACATGTATGAGGTTTTTTTGACAAAGACAAAAAACGACATAGAAAACGACAACCTTCAAACTAATTGGACAGGATTTTACCAAGTAGGTATAATAGCGTCTTTAAAAACTCTGTACAATGGAAAACGCTGTAACGCTAGAATGGCGCTGTGGGTCTCAGTGTTCCATGGCTTTCCTCTAGATCACACAGTTTATTCCACCTTCCCACGGCTAAAACTAACATCCTAGTGGCATCTCCTCTCTATCAGGTGATTGTCAATTACTTTGCTTATGAGAGCGAGGTTGATCTCTTCAACTGTTCTCTATCCGACATAAAGACGAAGGTTTTTACCTAAGTATGTATAGTTGACGCGACCCAAAAGTGAACAACAATTTGTCCTAATGTAATTTCACCACTTCATCATAGGCGTACGCGTCAGTCTGAAGTTTTTGACTTCTATCTTCATTCTGTATTGATAACTGTCACGGAAATACACGGGAACATAATGCCGAGACATTTAATGGAAGCGCGAAGAATGAGGGCCATAACTAAGTTAAATAAAACTGATTCATAAGTGCAGTGGCTATAGAACCGAGTGTCAACAAAAGTTGGATGTTTTACGTCAAGAAGAGCTGGCAAAAAGAACTCAGACTACGAAGGTCAGCCAGAGAAGACATTACAAGAGTGTCAACTGAGATGGTGAAGACAACGCTCTGGCGTTGAATTCATCCAACGAAATCCGTTTAGTACCGCTGTAGAACTCCGAGAAGACACGTTGTTCCCACGATATCTAAGAACAGCACAAACAACGAAGAGCTCAGTTTGCAAATGAATTCTTGAATCATGGACAGAACTTTTGGAACAACGCGTCATGTTAACAAACTGAAAAAACTGTTCAGTCTTGTAGGTAATAATGGGTATCGGCCCAGAAACGCTAGATTCGAAGAAATCAACATACGTGCATAGATGAGCCAGCATTCGACAGCCTGCAGGCAGGACATATTTTGAAACAGCGTTGTGTCTGTATTCGTCAGCAAGAAAAATTTTCTATGCAGCGGAAGACTTCTTCAATTTGTAAAGCTTTGAAGATGCTTGTGCCGCCTAGTGATCCTGGAAACAATGTTTCTTCTTGAGCTTCTACAACGGCACTAAACAGATTACGTCCACTTTGGTTATGGCCCTCATTCTTTGCGTTTCTGTTAAGACAATTACATTTGGGAAAATTTCGTTGTTGTCTTATGATAAATTAGAATATTCTTGTTCTTGAAATGTAATACTTGGAAGTTTAATTTGAATACAGATATAAATTTTGAATCTTTTGTGATCATTATTGTATCTGTTAGTTCGCCACTGGCCGAAGCCTTATTCAAAGTCAAAGTACCACAAATCAGAGAAAAAAACCATAGCAACCAGAAAGTCGTTCACATTTGGGTCGAATCAACTGTTTGTGCCCCCCCCCCCCCTCGCGGATTTGTCTCTGGTATCCTCTTTTGCCTGTTGGATGCAGTATAATAATAATAATAAAGCAATGGTTCCATGACGGTTTTCAAAATTGAAGAACTCAGACCACAAACTCGAAATAAATTGCTCAATATTTCTGCCGAAAATTTGGCCTTTTTTCAAAATTATATAACTTTGGATTGTCTCAACCGATTCCGATTTCGTCTTCACGGTTGCTTAGATACATCTTTCAGCAATTGACTCCGTTGGCGATTTTTTTTTAAAATAATTTCAATTACATTCGTTACAGGGTGGAATGTAAAGCTTTCTAAAATTGTGCTTAGTTTAATAGATCCCTGTTTTTGTAAACTTTTTTTTCAAATTCCAATGATATGATATAATCATGAAGCCTGATGTCCTTCCTCAAAACTGTTTTTGAATTTTCCAAATCAGAAGTCCAACAATGATGACAAGATTTTTTTAGAAGTTGCATGTTACTCATTTCAGTCATTCGGTTGGCAATAAAATCGCATTTTTGATTATAAGAACCTGTAATTTTGCATGCTTGTTGCTTGAACAGTAAGAAACTGCTGCGCCCTCAGAAACCTCCATTTCATTTTCCCGGTTCGCGTTTTCGAATGGAAAGGAAAACATTGTAAAATTTCATGATCTACAAGAAAGCCCACGAGGCGAGGGCATATACCGGGTGATCATTTGAAAACTATCCACCATCCACCCGTAAAAACTCATGATTTATGGTGAACTTTTCTTCGAGGAAAATCAGGTCGATTTTTGTATCAAGGGGTACCTACATCTAAAATACACCTACATTAGCACAGAATTCCTATCTTTAACCCTTTCGCTCCTATCCACCTCAACTTCGAAATTTCAAACGACACTACCTACTTCGTGATGATCAAATTGAAGACAATCAGGTTCACTTTCTAAAGAAATTTTTTCCAAAATTTCAATCCCACCATCCACTATCTTTCTTGCTCTGAGTATCCAATTTAATATTTTCGGCCCGTCCATTATATTCAGTGCAATCAACGTCATCCTGCATAGCATCAGGGCGAGAAACTGTTGTGTAAAAAAGTGAATTTACCCCTCCTCCCCAGCTTCAAAATATAAAATGGCTCCATCTACTTTGTGAAACATCAAATGGAAAGGAATTTTTAGAACAATCGATTGAAGGTAAAAACAAAAGAAGTTTGTTCTAAATTAAAAAATCGTTAAGGTAGAAAAAAAGGGTCCATGACACTTAACGGCTACATCGTAAACACTTTTTATAACCACGATACAAATTCTGTTGCCTTCTACTCACGATGGTTAGTCCCGACCGAAGGTGAAAATACGATCACACTTATAGTTTCTTTGCAGTTGAATTGTTTACGTCGTACTGCTCTTCTTTCCGGTGCCCATCTCAGGCCTACGCACAACATTGCGCAACATTGTTTTGTTGGTAAGTCATGAGTCACTGTACCCCGTACCTGTTATAATTTTCCACTGAAGTGATGTAGGCAACCAACAATACAACATCCAGAGACTTACACTGTTCTTTGAACGCGTTGTTCCTTCTTATTTTTTTTTGCAAAAATGTCTGGATAATCTGCAAATTTTATTCTAGATTATCATTCCACACGACATTCTGAGTGATTTGCCTATTTTTTCGTTTTGATTTGCGTGTGACCGTTGAGTGTCATGGACCTGAAAAAAAGTTAATTAGAAGTTAGTTCTTTATACACTGTTCCTATATTTTTTACAATTCCTGTAAGTCCTCCAATTTTATAATGTATTATTACTTATTAATTGTATTATTTTTAGTATAAGTACAAAGCATTGAGAAAGACCTCATAACGAGCTTGAAACGTTGGCTTTTATACAATATTGAAAGAAAATACCTATTGTCTGTTATTCCCAAGAAACTTAAACAAAAATTAGTAGAAAAAAAGTTGTCATGTTACAAGAAATCGTGACAGTCTGACTTTTAAGCATTTAAACGAATGTTCCACTACAGTATAGGCAGAGCGCCCCGACCGTCCCATTGCTCGACAACACCAAGATGACACGCAGGCTTTCTTGTTTACTCCAAAGTTACTTTAACTTACTTACTTCAGGTTACCTCAGTGATGATTTAGTTTTTTTTTTTTTTTCAGTCGTCTTGTCCAGCGATACTGTGGTAACGTCACATTCCATTTCGCCAGACTTAAACCAGATGTTAAACACTGGCAGCAATAGCAGCGGTGACCCATCGTCGACCCACCGGGAAGCCAAAGCGATTTCAGGCGCCCGCCCTATTCCGCCCATTAACGATAGTCCTTCCAGCAGTAGTCCAGTGACCAACGGATCGAACAGTAACGTGCGGAACGTCTCTGTAGTGAAATTCCCGAAGGCTCCCGCGAAGAAGACTCCACCCGAATACCCCCGTCAGCACCCGAACGCCACCAAGAACATAACAAACAATAACAATGCCACAAAAGTATATTTCCGTAGCAAAGATCTGACTGTGATAAACCAGAATAAAAGCGATATCAACGTGAACAGCAGCAGTAGCAGCAGCAAACAACAGGAATTGGTGAACATCAGCTTCGTCAACTCGACTGAGCACGATGAGGACAATTTCAGCAGCGTCTATGCGAACGAGACCGCCAGCTTCAATCAGAGCTTGATGAACTCTGAAAGGATCGCCAACAGGGATGGCAGCCAGGACGACTCTTCTGAGAACCTTTCCGCCGCCGGGATCACTGGAATCACCCTTGGTTGTGTTATAGTCGTAGGGGTAATTTGTGGGGTCAGCTATGTGCTTTACAGAAATCGAGGCTTCAACAGACCACAAGTACTTAACGACCGCTGCAGCAATCCGGACTCTAGCGGATATATTGATGATGCTTCAGTAAGAGTAAGCGATTACTATTTCGATTTTAATTTGCACAATTCCGTCTGAACCATGTGAGCCGCACTGAGGTACGATGTTGCTTGCACTATACTCAAGTGTGGCTTCATAAAAAAATTTACTGGCTACTTTCGCTTTTTATATTATTTGGAAAATATTTTTCACATGCAAGGTACTTGATGTCAATATGGCTAACCAAGTAGAGCACATTCACTTGAAAATTGAAATGGGTATTGATTAGGCTGCGGGAAGTAGTATGGACACAGGCTCCTCTAACTACTATTTGTATTTGAGTTTTGGACACATTCATGCTTTTATTCCATATTTTGTCAAAATCGTAGCCGATTGAAAACTTTCTTTTTCATTTCAGTTTTTTAGCGCATTTTCCATCTTAATGAAAATCGCTATTGCAGCCGCTTTGTCCGTCCGTCCGTCCGTTCCTCGAACTCTTCGCAAACTAGACGCCCTAGCCTCCTGATGTTTTCGCTGTTACATAGCTGCCACTCTCAAAGCTGGGCCAGGCTATATTGAATGTTCATATTGCGCCGCCAACATAGAGTAAACCGCCCCCGATCAACTTGAAATAACATGATATTGCAATTTCTCCCAGACCTAATGCTCTGGTGTTCTCATTTTATGAATAATACATAGTTGCCACTTTTAAACAGCCCAGAAACATTTCATCTTTAATATGCGCCGTCGACATAAAAAAATTGCTAAAAACCGTCCCCAATCAATTTAAAATGAAAACCATAAACCTAAAGACATAGCGATCTAACTCTTTCGATATATGAATAGCTGACTAAAAATGGGAAAGGATAGGCTACTTTTGGTTAGCCGCGGCCCCCAGATTCCGCCCCCAAACGACAAAAAGTGCAACTTTCTCACTTGTTACTGATTGAGATGTTTCCTCAAACATTTAGAAACAAAGTAAAAGATAAATGAAAAACAGAAACCTGAAGACATAGCGATCTAAGTCTTTCGCTATATGGATAGCTGACTGAAAATGGGAAAGGATAGGCTACTTTTGATATGGCGCCGCCTCCAGCTTCCGCCCCCAAAAGAAAAAAAGAGCAACTTTAAACAATTTTCACTGATTTAGATGTTACCTCAAACATTTAGAAACTCCCAACTTAAACTGTGCAAGAGTTTCTTTGCCAAACGCTGCTGCTCCCACACGCCGCCCTCAAAGTAAGAGATAAATGTAAAACATAAACCTTGTTGTTGATGATTGAAAGAATTTTCATTCAAATCTATTTCATTGGCAAGTACCCCATTCCGATAACAAAATATCACAATGAGTTTTGATTGAAGAGAGTAGCAAAGAATGGTTTTCTCCTTCAACCAAAGGACCCCGCACAAAAAGTAGGCAAAAGTGGTCTCGGTGAATTTGGCTGAAAATTGGCAGACTTGTAGATCTTTACTTTCTGATCGAATACTCAAAATTACAGTTACTTTCTATGTACAGTTTTCCAGCTATACAGGGATTTGTACAGGATGTGCGGAAAATTTGAACCTCTTCGGGGGCTTACTTTTTGTGATAATTTCAAGGTTGAAAAGTTTATCCAAGAGAGTTTTTTACAAAGAAATCAAATCTCTCCTCAGGAATTTTTTATATCTCACAGTATACAGGGTGTGTTTTTTTTTCAATTTTCAACAACGATTTTTTTATCGACAGTGAATTGGATATCTCTTTAGCCCATTTTCCTTGGAAATGGCACTCATATGGCCAGTTTGTCTGTCTGTCTGTTTGTCTGTGTGTCTGCCTGAGTGTCAATTTTAATTGAGTATGTATCGATTTTTCCATCGACAGATGATCGAGTTTTTTCTGATTAACAAAATAAATACTTTTTAGCCTCATTTATTCATCATTTATTATCATTGTAGCCTCATTCAGCTACAACCCGTCAAAAAATTGGTGAAACTATATAATCGCAAGAATTTTGTGTTGAGCAAATACATTTTGTTGTCAGGTGTGAATAAAACATTATACATTAAACAAAAAAAAAAGGTAGATAGTTTGCTTTTTGAACCAATAAGAAAAGTAGAAAAATGGTTATATCGCTTTCATACGATCAATTTCCTGGGATATCAGAAACCAAGTTATCTACATGGTGTATTCTTAAAAGTACCTAAATATTCGTACTATCTGGAGCAACAATCAACACGAGTTTGACTATAAAGTTGGCGACTTTTATGTCGCTGAAATGTGTATCTATATTTGTTCGATAGGTAAGGCCTAGATAGCAACACAGTCATGAAGTCCAGTCTCAAAATAAGAATGTTTATACGAGACAAGAGTAACTTCCAGTTTCATGAAAATCGTTCCACGAGTAAAAGATTTCAATGGCCAGATGGCGGAGCAACTATACCACCCAGCCATTGGCCATCATTGGAGACATAAACTTCTATTCGTCGGGAAAGTTACAGATATCTACGTTTATTCCTCGAAGAAGAGTTCACCTTATTATTGTAGAGAAAAACTTTGGTTTTTGATGATAATAATAATAATAACTATGTATGGATTTGTTCACATTAGCCCTTGGCCACCCTTGAATACATGAGCTATCCACTGGAAGACGTTTCAGGGCTCTAGCTTTATTCCCCAAAGAGAAGTACAACTTTTTAGTTTATACACGGAAAGACAAACAGACAGACAGACACACAGACAGACAGACACACACACAGACAGACAGACAGACAAACTGGCTATATAAGTGTCATTTCCAAGGAAAATGCGGTTAAAAGATAACCAATCGATTGTCGATAAAAAAATCGTTGTTGAAAATTGAAAAAAAGCACACCCTGTATACCGTGAGATATAGGAAGTTCCAGAGTAGAGATTTGATTTTTATGTGAAAAACTGTTTCGGATAAGTTCTTCAACCTTCAAATCATCACAAAAACTGGGCCCCCAAAGGGGTTCAAATTTTCCGCACATCCTGTACAAATCCCTGTATAGTTCGAAAACTGTACATAGAAAGTAACTCTAATTTTGGGTATTCGATCAGAAAGTGAAGATGTACAAGTATGCCAATTTTCAGCCAAATTCACCGAGACCACTTTTGCCTACTTTTTGTGCGGGGTCCTTTCTTTACATTCAGAATATGCCTCTGCAAGAAAATGCGCTACTGAGACGCACGTGAAGCATAGTCACTTGTTTTAATTTTGACCCTATTAAAGTGCCAAAAACACTAAAACTAATAATGGTAAAATAAAAAAAAATCAGATTTTTTACTAAGAATCCTTTCTTACTTAAGGTGGATTTATACTCGCAGAAAATAAGAATAAAAATAAAAATAACAATAAGAATAAAAATAAGAAAATGTTGGAAATGAGCTTTCAGATGGAAGCATTTATACACCAAAATAAGAAATAACAATAAGAATAAGGAATTCCAACTCGAATACACAATATTGCGTGACCGCTTAGCGCATGCGCTAAAAAACGAGGTGATTCGTTCTAAGTCTTCCATATGTTACGCTGTAAAATAGGTGATTCTCAAACTAAACTCAATGGATTATGCGTCGTTTTCAAGTAGAAGTGGTTACATAGAAAAATCGGTGTAACCATCGCAACCTATTCATGAAAGCACATATGTGCGGGATCATTCCCAAATGCCCCAAATTACGAAATAAAAAAAACATGGAACACTTCAACCATAACATTCAAATTTACCGCAAAATTGTCTGGGGATATTTCATTTAATCAGTGCTGTATTGTATTCAGCATGGTGTGGCGACAGTCGGTCCTCTGAGTGGGACACACTTTTTCTACCGCCGAATATCCATTTTAAATCGGAAGGCTTCACAAGTTGCTGATAAAACTGGACAAAATGTCAACGTCAAACACAGAAATCAATGTCATTGTCGAATTCTGGGCCGCTATTCTTGAATCGTGTGAGAATAGTCCCTGGGAGTTTTATATAATCCGTACTACACTTCTGTAGCGAAAGTTGCCTAAAAACCACGATTTTAGGCAACATTCGCTACATCAGTGTACTGCGGAATGTATTTTACTCCCAGAGACTTTTCTCACACGATTCAAGAATAGCGGCCTTGAACATGCGCGATGATAACTTGTCACCGTTTTCTTAGTTCGCATGACATCCGTGTCGGAGCGCCACTTCCGCGCAATATTGTGTATTCCAACTTTCCATTCACTGCTGCGTATTGAAGATGCGCAGATATGGCAACAGTGGCGGCGTAAAAGAGTCTTTGAGAGCGAAATGTTTCCTAAATTCTGCACAAATCATCCTCAATGCTATTGATTAATCAAGTTACGCGGTTAACTCATGTAGAATAATATTCTACAATGTGTTTTAAAGCCTTCCGTGGCTTGTGTTTTCTTCCGTTAACGACGAGATCCTAGCCCCTCCCAAAAAATACTTACCGCCGCTACTGCTCAAGAAATTTAAAGGTGCGTTCAAGGTGCGTTCAGTCAGCTTATTTAACCGCAAGTTTTAATTTTAGTCGTAAGCGCTGTCTCGCTTATTGGCTGTTTTGAGGAGGCTAGTTTATAAGGGCCAATAGGCGTTGCTGCCCTTGCGACTGAAATTGAAACTTGCGGCTAAATAAGCTGACTGAACGCACCTTAAGAATAAAAATAACAAGTTGAATATTTTCAACTTCTGCTCGAAGAATAGCCGAACGAGTGACGAACGCAGTCGAGCTTTGTCGATGACGATGGGGGCTTTCGTTTCTTGCTTTCATGCAATCCGCAGTACATCAGTGTAGCAAGAGTTGCCTGAAATCGCCTATCTTTGGGTAGGCGAGAAACTCCCACGGGTTGTTTTGTAACGGCGGTCCAAACGTGGCGCCATCTACCAGTTATCCTCACAAGTTCAAATCAGTGATAATTTTCTATTACTGCAATAATTTAGATTGAGAAGTAGATACCTACACTACACATGATATTAATTTTAAATAATGTGATGTAAAAAATTCTTTTGTATACTTACCTATTCAAGTATTATTACAGATTAGTGATATTGTATGACACCAAACAAAACAAGTAGGAAAACAACCGCAATAACAACAGCATAAAGTTAAAAACTGTAACTCAAAATTTTGATGACTGTCATTCTAATGCTTCGAGCGACACCTAGGAGCAATGTTTCAAACTATTTCTTATTCTTATTTTTATTTCTGTAGTATAAATGGGCAGTTGCCGTTCTTATTATCTTATTTTTATTTTTATTCTTATTTTCTGCGAGTATAAATCCACCTTTAGAATCATGAATGTGCCCAAAACTCGAATTCACAAATAGTTTTGGCTGACATTTCCGGAAAACCAATTTTGTGTTGAGGAGCTTCTTGTGGAAGGGATGCGAAGACTGGAACAACAGTGGCGGAGCAGCTTAAGGCTGTAATTTCAGCAGGCCAAAATTTTGAGGATTTCTCCCTCAAAAATGAAGATGAAAAGTGAACTTTTTTTTATACGGTGTACTGAGTGTATTAAAAAATTTAATACAGAGCGTTTTTGAATTATGCGAAAAAAATATTTTTTCTTTTTTGTTGACAACTTTTTTTTTCTATTTCTATTCAATTTTCTACGTCTCTCAAAATTATAAAACAGTAGATAATTTTTTCGTTTGTCAAAAAATGTCCCAGCAAACCTTTAGAAACGTTTCTAGTGTTTTAGGGCTATTGGGCTTCTAAAAAAATGTGGGGGTACCTAATCCAAATAGACACAAGGTGGACAAACATGTAATGGAATCACATCAAAATCTCTATATCTCTCTATCTTTATTTTTGATGGAGAAATATTGATTCCCTGCGTATACAGCCTTAACAGATACCTATGGGTTACCTACATTGATCAGTTTCAAGTTTCTGCGTCACTTCTAGTCTGTTACTACCATCTGAAATGGATATGCCTAGCTGAAGCATACTCGACTTTTTACATGGAAATCTTGAATAATCAAATGTGAGTTCCACAATGTTGATTTTTCAAATGCACAGGAAATTAAAAAAATTCCAATCACTCGCTGTATGCAAACTTGTAACAGCATAACTAGCTACAGCATTGTGTTCGATTGGGAGCCCATGCAGCATCGTACTAGAGAATCATTCTCTACCGAGGTAATACGTTCCATGACGCAGCAGTCTACTGATTAAAGATCTATAAGGTCACAACTGTGAACGGTCAAAATCCCGCATTTATAAGATAAGATAAGATAAGATAAGATAAATTTTATTGGTTGTCAAGGCGCATAACAACATGTCCAAAACTGTATAACAAAAAACATAAATTCAAAATTCACACAACATTACATTACAGATATATCATATTAAAGTGTTCAAATCAGCCCTTAAGAAGTCGTTGATGCTGTAGAATGAACCCTTCACCAGCAGCTTTCTCGTTTCCCGGCCAAACCGCTCCGGAGGCAGATGTTTTATTGAGGGTGGCAGCTTGTTGTAGAAGTGGATTCCCCAGTAGCTCGGATTCTGTTGTGTTTTTACTGTGCGGTGGAACGCGACCTTGAGTGCATTTCGGCCTCTGGTGTGGTGGTTGTGGTCTTCACCATTTCGTTTAAACGTGTGCCTTTGATTATAAACGAATTTTGTACAGGCGAGAATGTACATTGACGGGATAGTCAAGACACCCTCGGTCTTGAACACCTCTCTGCACGTCTCAGTCCATCCCAAACCGCACAGCGCCCTCATTGCCTTCTTTTGCAGAACAAATACCCGCTCAGCCCCCGGCGACATACCCCAGAACAGTATGCAGTATGAAGCAGCGCCGTGGAAATTGGCATAATAGGCTGTTTTTGCGCACTGGTGAGTGGCTTCGTGCTTCATTCTTCTAACCGTGAAAATTGCTGTTGACAGTTTTCTGCTCAATTCAGTGACGTGAGCTGCCCAGGAAAGGTCGCTGGAGACGTGCAGTCCAAGAACTCGTATAGTTGTCCGAGGTTCACCTGGCTTTGTGATAAATCTGAGGCTCTGTGTTTTTTGTTCATTGATCTTCAATTTATTCGCGTTAAACCAGTGCTTCACAGTCCGCAACTCTCTGGTTTGTCTCTGTTTCAGGTCGTTTTCTGTTTTCCCCTTGATGGTAAGGGTTGTATCATCGGCGTACAGGAAAATGGGACTCTCTGGGTGAGTGCTCAGCGGTAAATCGTTCATATAGACAACGAAAAGTATGGGTCCGAGAATGGAGCCCTGGGGTACCCCACAAGTTATTGAGTCGGTCGCCGACCATGCGTCCCCCCATCTCACTCTCTGCACTCTGCCCGTAAGGTAGGAGCGAATGAGCCGAAGAGGTAGTCCTCTGACACCATAATGGTTCAACTTTCTTAGCAAAATATCGTGCTGCACCGTATCGAATGCTTTGCTGAGATCACACATTGTGATTTCAGTTTTTTCTTTAGCGTCAATCGCTTCTGTGATCTCATTCAGAATTCCTATTATTGTTGTAGTGGTAGAGCGACGAGGTCGATATCCATGTTGGCTTTCATTGAAAAGGTGTTTTTTTTCAAAGTAGTGCATCAATCTATTTTTTATTACAGTTTCAAATATTTTTGAGATTGCGGGCAACACTGATACGGGCCTGTAGTTATTGCACTCATTGATATTGTTTTTTTTATATATAGGTGTGACGGCAGCCAACTTCAATTCGTCGGGGAAAACACCGGCGTCAATGCATTTGTTAATTAGAAAAGCAAGGGGAGCGCTGATTTCGTCTTTTACATCCTTAATCAGTTTAGTCGTAAATTCGTAAACATCTTTAGAGTTTTTGGTCTTAATAGATGAGATTATTTCTTCCACCTCCCTCTTATCAGTGTGTTGAAGAAAAAATGAGCCTGTAGTTTTTTGCGTCTTCATTAGTTCTAACGGATGTGTGTTTGTTGGTTCAATCGTTTCGACAGTTGCTTCTCCAACACCACAGAAGTATTTGTTGAAGTCGTCAGGCAATAGTGTGCATTCATTACGTTTATCAGATGGTCGCTTTTTTTGTCTTCCGCCGTTTATCACCTTCCATATAGCAGCTTGTTTGTTTGTGGCTTCTTCAATGATGTTTTTGTTTTTAATTCTTTTCAGCTCGTCAAGTTTGTGATGGAAATACTTCTTGAAACGATTGTAGTTATTTATGGATTCTTCAGTCTTTGAAACCCTGGAGATGGTCAGTAACGCTTCCAACTTGTTCTTGATTACAAGCAGTTCCGGATCTAAAGTGATGTTTGGAAATTGTTTTGGTGGAATTTTTCGCTCTATTTCAGGAAAAGTCTTGTTAAATATTTCCTGCAGTTTTCCATGGAACAGCGAATATGATACTTTAGCAGGATGAGACTGCAGGATTTGCCAATCTACTAAGCTAAGTAACCTTTTGAAATTGTTTACATTTTCCTCGTTCATGACTCTGCATTTGACAATTCTCTCTTTTGTTTTAGATACTTCTCTGTGGTTCGATTTGATAATTTGAGCACAGTGATCGGAAACGTGCAAGTCAACAGTCTTCGTCTCAATAATTTGTTGTAAATTAACGTTTGTGAATATATTATCAATACAACTTGAGCTACTTTTTGTGATTCTCGAGGGGTCCTCCATTGTCGCGACAAGGCCAAAAGAGCTCATATTGTCCCTAAGTAGGAGCATTTCCTTGGATTCAACTTGACAGTTTATATTAAAATCTCCAGCTATGTATATATTTCGATTTTCTGGTCTCTGTGTTAGTTGGTTTAGGGCTATATTTATTTTTTCAAAGAACTGTTTTGTGCTGACATCCGGAGCTCTATACAATCCAAGCAAAACCGCATTTTCCGATGGAATCTCAACAGCCACCATTTCAGCAATCCTCTCCTCAGACAGAAGAGCAATTTGTTCAATGTTCCTGGTCTCAATACCTTCTCGGGCTGCGATTAGCACACCACCATGGCTCGAATTTTCTCTGCAGTAGCTCGCCACTATGTTATAGTTCCTGATGCGGACTTCACTCACCAGTTCCTTTTTCAGCCAATGTTCAGTGATAACTACCAGATCAATTTCATTTGTTTGTAGTTGAAATTCTATGGCGGTGGTCTTTTTCAATAGAGATTGTACGTTAATGTTCATTATCGTCAGCGTTTCCTTTTTCATCAAGCATTTCCTATTCGGCCGTGAAAGTTCCTGTTTTGTAGCCTCGAAAAAAATGATATCTTTTCACTTTCACTCCTTCAGGCCAGAAGTCCGAGCTGTACAGGTCATCCTTGATGTCCATGTCACCACCTATTTTAAAAGCCATATTTCTGTTTGGATCAGTAACTATTGGTTCCACGATGAACTGTTTGTTAGGGTATTTTTTCTTCAGATATTCTTGAATGCTCTCTTTTTTCGTTCCCGGTCGAATCTGTCCAACGTGTATCCATATACGTCTGGCCGCCGCTGCGAAGTCCACCTGAGCCTCTTCTATTTTTTTCGTTCCTATTATTATGTTGGAACGGCTTATCTTGGCTGCACCATTCGAATCCATAGGCCTCAGCTTCTCCCTCCGCTGCACGTTCCGCCAAGATTCTCCTGTTTCCAAGTTTCCGCTCAGCCCATGATCCCCTCTATGCTCTGAATTTTCGCCAGCGGCTGGGCCTTCAGCCAAGTCTTCGGGCTCAGCTCTCTTCGGCGCCTTCTTCATGGTATGCACCACATTTTGGATTTTTCGCGTTCGTGCTTGCCCTTGCCGGTGGTTCCCGTCATCCGGCCGCTGTACAGCTTGCTGAAGTTCATTAACTTCTCTCTTCAGTGCTTCATTTTCTTTCCTTAAGGTCTCCAGTTCAGCAAAGAATTCCTTCTTGACGTTCCTGAGCGCACTTGTTATGCTTTCCAAGATTGAAGTTCTCAACTGATCAAATTTTTCTTCCGAACAGTAAGTCCCTGTACTGGATCCATCTCTTACTGCAGGTTCGTCTTGTTTACTATGGGGTGTTGAGGTTATGTTCGCTTTGCATGGATTGCACCTCCAATCCTTCAATTCGTTCTTCTTATTCAATTATTCATTTAGCATCCTGCCGTTTTAGCATCATACCTATAAAGCAGTCTACTGCAGAAGTCTACTCCAAAACATTCTAGGCCCTACTAACAGAACAGCCCACTGAGAAAATACCCACAAGTCAAGGTGCAAAATCCCCCTGTATTTAGCATCCTACCATCTTGGCAGCCTATTCATAAAACAGTCTATTGAACAAATAAGTACCCACTGATTTAGCGACGTCTATGCTGCAGAAGTTACTCCAAAACATACCAATACAGGTTTCCTAAATTGAGCGTCTCTTTCTGGCCCGTGACGTCACGTTCGATTGCGCAGTAAATCGTCGCAGTCCTAGTGTGCCAACATTGCCCCGATTCCATAAGCCGAACGTGTGTTTTGATGGTGTTATTATTGGTATTTATACAGTTTTCACAAGTAGTTATGGAAAATAAATGTTGTGGGCCACTATGCAAGTCCACAAGTTATACAGCGAATGTGTCCCTAAGCATGGATCCATAAAATACGACGTGACACTCGAAGAAGCAAAAAGAACCACAAGCCCTTCAGCGTTATAACAGCAGGGAGCTTCCTGCTTAGTTCATCAAGTATCATTAATTCAAGGGTACACTTGGCCACATTTTTGCATCAAACACTTCAAATTTATAGTGATGGCCATAATACACCATAAAAAATATTAAAAGTGGGACATGGGACTCGCATTTACCTGGGCCGCTATTCTTGAATCGTGTGAGAAAAGTCCCTGGGAGTAAAATACATTCCGCAGTACACTGATGTAGCGAATGTTGCCTAAAATCGTGATCTTTAGGCAACTTTTGCTACAGAAGTGTAGTACGGATTATATAAAACTCCCAGGGATTTCTCTCACACGATTCAAGAATAGCGGCCCTGTGCTTTCTGCGCACGTCCATATATCGTTGATATATCCATCACGAAAATAGTTGTTTACGCACATCAAATGGCTTTCTGGCAAATTCTTCTCTGCGGAATATTCATTTGCAATATTCATTGAGAAGTTCGTTATATTTTTGAGCGACTTTCCCAGTATGGTTGGCTTCAAAATTCTAAAAATAAAACGCACTTTTAACACGGCGGAGCAATGTAAATACAAATGGCGCGATCACTCATGGCACACTGTGCGCAGAACGTGCCGAAAACAGCTGCGCGGAATCGCAGATTCTCCATCTCTCTTTTGAGGAAACCTGTATTCAGAGCAGCCTACAGAAGAAGTATTCACAAGGTCATTACTGTCAACGTGCACAATCCCCCCCTGCATTTGGCATCTTACCATTTCAGCAGCCTACCCATTAAGCAGTCTACTGAACAAAAAAACCTCAACGGAATTAGTATGGATGACGAGTAGTACGGAATGCGGCAGGACATTGTCAGTGGCCTTGTTTACGCGAGGTTTAAAACTGGTGTTAAGGTCCGTAGCAACAATGTTATCGTCCGCATAAACACCTCTAAACGCAAGTTTCGCAACAGCTGTTAAGCTTAGCTAAATGTGATTTCAAATTGCATTTAGTAAGCAAACAAGTGTTGGCAATCGCACGTAAACGCCCATGCACATTACGACGCATGTGCAAGCCAGAAATCGGTTGGATTTATAGCAGATTTATGGGTTGGGTTGGATGTTGGATGACCTGTGAGCACCAGTTTATTAAAATTGAAAATTGATAATTAACCATCTTTTGTTATGATCTCTAGAAAATGTGGTTATGGTTAAATTTCGTTTTGACACTTCTTTGAACGATGTCTCCCTGGGCCGCGCTATTCTTGAATCGTGTGAGAAAAGTCTCTGTGTCACATCAGTGTACTGCGGAATGTATTTTACTCCCAGGGACTTTTCTCACATGATTCAAGAATAGCGGCCCAGGTTAAGGGGCTGTCGGCTGTCATTTTGGTCGGCGCGCGTAAACACTCCCAACTAACCACTGTTCAAATTTCTGCTAAGCCTCGCGTAAACAAGCTCAGTAACAAATTACTACATGTGGATATTTCTTCAGTAGACTACCTTGTCCATGCTATGGGCAACTTTGAGTAGTAGGATTTTATGAATTTATGGAGTAGACTTCGGGAGCGTAATGTAAACGTCGCCAAATCAGTGGGTATTTGTCCCGTAGACTATGCTAAATGCGGAGTAATTTTGCAAGTTGAAAGTTGTGACCTTACTAATATTTTGTCAGTAGACTACTCTATCGATAGGCCTGGTACGAGTAGTAGGATGTTTTGGAGTAGACTGCTCCAGCATAGACGTCGTCAAACCAGTGGGTATTTTTGCAGTAGACTTTTGCGTCGGAGACAGCTTAACGGCGGGATGATTCTCGAGTAGGGCGCCAAGATGGGACTTGACCATTCGATTTACTTTTTAACCATCGCTTGGCATCCTTCACTTTCATGCGACATAAAAGCAAGGTGCTGCAACATGTGAGCGAATCAAAAACGTCATTTACATTGCACTGCCCAAAAGAACCTTTTTGATACATTTTTTTCCTGAAGCCATATAGACTTCAAATACTTTGTTATCAATTTACACTTGTACTTTTAAATCTGAAGTTTGCATTGATCTAATTTTTGTTTATAGGACAACTCTGAAGAGATGTACAGCTTGGATAACGACTCATTCCTGAATTCACTCGAAGCTATGACGATCCAGAACTACTGGACGGACACTGTTAAACATACTAAGTTATAGACGACGCAGGATCTTACGTTCTTTAGTTTGTATATAAAATGACTTAAGTATTTTAGAATCTGTGATGCATATCAGTAGGCTCCCAATAAACTTTTAGTTGATATATTTTTCTAAATAAGAAAATATACAACGTCAAATGTGATTTTTTTTATACACTAAGCAGTTTTGTTTGTTGAAAAGTACAAATAATACACTTCAATTCGTCTTGTTAAATTGTTATGCTATAAATTTTTAGGTTTTTTTATTATTGTTTAACAATTGTTTATATTAAAATATAATTTCTTAATAATTGTAAATACATACATAATATACATATGGTAGGATGTAATGTAGTTATTTTGAATACGATCTGTAAAAGAAGTATGTAGAGATAAAATTGCAATTCTTTGTAAAAATTTCAATGTGCAATAATCAGAACACAGGGTTGCCAGAAATTTTTGGACGTCATATATAAGAAATCCAAGAAACATATGAGGAAGCACAAAAAATATATGAGATCTTCACGAATTTTTATTAGTTGCAAAAATAACAATATGGAAAAATATAAAACAAATTGATGCTATAGGTACCTAATTATTCATCTACTTAGGTTCAACAATTGACACTTTTAGATACTGAAAGCTGCGTCGAAAAGGAACATGTTGGTCAACCGCTTTTCAATCAGTAGAAACAATTTAGCAACTAGAAGGTGAGCGAACGTTAGTTGTATCACTTGTCACACATTTCTATTTTCAGCAGATGGAATTTCGAATTTTTGAGCAATTATTGGGGCAAGATAAATAAAAAAGTATATTGCACTCGTTTGTTGAGACGTATTGTCACACTCCTTCCTTTGGAGCACTTCTTGAAAACTTGTCGTGTCCGTTGTGGAAAAATAAATTAGAAATTGAAAACTCGTCTTAAATGTTTGACAATATTAGAGGTGCTCATATATTTGATGTTAGGGTATAAGGTATAATATTTTGTTGGAATATATGAGTCATAATATATATCTGGCAACCATAAATGCATAGTTTCTAAAAAGTAACTAGACAAATCGGTTGAATAATAATTAGTTTTAATAATACTGAAAGAACCATGTGTTTTAAATTTAGGAATAAACCTATGGGGTTTGAAGATAGTTTGTTCTTTCTGTATGTTCATCACTCGAATGAATTCCAAGAATGACCCAAGTTGACCAAAAAGAACCACTCAGTCACTCGACTGACCATCACTCGAATGACTCTCTTACTGAGGACTATGACTGAGGACGAGAATTGCGTTGTGGCTACTATGGCACTGGCAATAACTGAAAGTTTTCCAGAGGGCGCCGGTTTAGCTGGTTACAAATTCTATAAAGGTCCAATGATCATATTTTACTTGGAATTTAGTTGCAAACGTTTTCCTACTTTCACACTGACAGCAATAACACGCACCTGCCTAGATACAAAACACGACGAATTATTCCAGCCGTTCAATAATACCGCCAAATTTAAATTACTCCAGCCACTTCAGCGCCGTCTGGCGAGAGAAAATTGACCTTGTGAGTTTGTGACCTACTGCTAATAAGCGATGCAGCGCTTACGGCTAAAACTAAAACCGCGGCTAAATAAGCTGACTGAACCCACCCTTAGGGTGGAATGTGGAATGGAATTGCAGTAGGTACCTAAATCAGGATCGAGGTCTTAAATTATCTTGTAGTTTTGTCACAAAGTTCTCGTTTATCTTTTATTATTAAAATTTTCAGACCCCTTTACTTACAACCATCTAGCTAGCAGTATATACAAAAGGCGCGAGGCGCGTTCGGTAATTTCGGTGTAAAAAGTGCAGGGCGGGAGCGGTGTAAAAGCTGAGCGGGGATTGAACAGAGTTGCAATATTTTTGCCCGACACAATTTTTAATTTTAGACTGTTGGCAGAGTATTGTGACTAGAGCTGTAAATTTTGCAAATGGAATATCGATTATTATCGAAAATGTGAAAAATCCCATATTGTTACGTACCTATTTTCGGGTTTAGGTTCGTTTATAATCGAGACGATCGTTTTAAAACGCACACTGTTTATTTCTGCGTACATACTACGATACAATAACTACACACCAGCAATTATTTACTTGGGAATTTCGCTGGTACTACTCGCTTCTATCCGCTCTCTACGCTATCTCTTTAGATTCAATACTACTGCCTAGGCCGATCCGTGTTGCTTATACAGGTGGTCCAGTTTGGATACATTGATTTTGAGAGATGATAAAAAATGAAAGGGACTTAGAAAAATCAGGAGTGCCTAATAACGGAGATATATAGCCCTTCAAAGTTGGAAATAGAAAATCGGTTTTTAGCATAACTCTTGAACAACCGATTTTGTTCAATTTGAACCAAAGTTCACTTAAGCGAGTCTCTATCGAACTGTAATAACGCGTATCAGGTGTGCTCTAAAATGCACGGGAATCGTCGCTCTCAACACTGTCCCCCTCTTAAGCCTGTTCGTCCCGAATATGCCCATCGTTACTCCCTGAGTAACGTGCAAGGCGATCAAGGTGGACAACTTTCATCTCGGGTCTCGCTGGATTCTATACACGCAGGGCTGGGCGGTATTTCAAATACAAGTATTTGAAATACGTATTTAAAATACATTTGAGTATTTTGTATTTTGTATTTAAATACATTTGATTGAAAAGTATTTGTATTTTGTATTTCGGAATAGTTCAGGCAGATAGTATTTTGTATTTTGTATTTAAAATACATTTTTCGGGAAAGTATTTTGATTTTCAAAATACAAAATACAAAATACATTTGTTTCCAACGCTCTGTAGTCTGTTTGAGCTGAGATTATTTTGGTAATACTATACTTTACCCCATTGCCATTTCTTGCGTTCGCACACTATCTGGGATCGATAATAAGTTCGATTATTTCTTTTGCGTTTTACTGGTGAGTGAATCCTGTCAGTCACGAGAGGTTCCATGTCGGATGTCGGACAATATTTTGGAAAAACTGGTTGTCCTTAAACGAAGCAACATTTGTGATTTTGAAGAATTGATAAATGAAGTTGTGAATAATAGGCTCGAATATGAAGTTTTTTCCACTTTATGTTTGTTTTATTTATATCTTTTTATAGTTCATAATAATTTACTTATTGTTGCTACTAAATCAAGGAAGTATTTCCATTCAAATACTTGCATTTCCCGGTTTTTCCAGCAAAATTGTTGAAATACGTATGTATTTTGTATTTTGTATTCTGAAATACCTAGGTTGTATTCTGTATTTTGCAATATCTGGGTTTTCCAAAATACGTATTTTGTATTTTGTATTTTGAAGACATTTCAAGAAGTAGTTTGTATTTTGTATATGGACTGTCTTGGATCATGTATTTTGTATTTTGTATTTAAATACATTTTTCAAAGTATTTTGCCCAGCCCTGTATACACGACGTCATTAATCCTCTTGACTATACCGTGTACGGTCCTTCCCACGACGGATGCAACTTCGGAGACCTTCCTTTCTTGCGTTGAGGATTGTACAACCAGACCAGGTTACCCGCTTGAAATCCCGTGGAGTTAGCAGTTAGCCTTCAAGTTGTAAAGAGTCTTCATCCGATTGGTGGCGACTCGAATCCGTTTCCGAACCAACTCGTGGGTGGATGTCGCACATTATTCTTTGCCTCAGGTCTCAGGTCGTCGACGTAATCGGGAATATCGGCAATATTGTTACGAGCGGCAATTCTGGAGCACACGCAATCTTTCTAGACTCTTCCCATAAGGTCGCAGTGTACAAGTGCGAAGCTCTGGACATTTCCAGAACATAACGCGATGGCTTGTCGATTGAATACATGGGGAGATTTCAACGGTCGATCTTAAAACATCAGCCTCCCTCTCTATACGAGGGTACTCTCTCCCTCGTATGGACCCTGGGTGGGGTATGGATGCGACATGCGACCCGATCGGTTGTGAGCACAGGGTCGACTTGGGCCCGAATTGTTAACATTTCTAATGTAGAAATTCGGAATTATTAATTTATTTCATTACATTCGCATAAAATGATAAGGTAAGTTTCGCATTGTTCTGATCAAAGACTATAAGCAGATTCTTTCATGCCAAGATTTTATAATTTAGAGATTCCTTCGTAGGTATCAAGATTTTATAATTTAAAATTGAAGGCGCCTTCATGACCTAGTATAGAGAATTAATTAGGTTATTAATTAATTAATTAATTAACGAGAATTTGTAAACTGAACGAAAATGCAAAACAAGGGCAAAGGAGTAGAGCTATTCAAACAATATACTCCTCCAAATACGATCATAGCCAAAGGCATTGGTTTCACCCTGTCTGAATACAACATGGCGCTCAAAATAATCGGAAATGTAGCACCTGTAAGAGTAATCCCGGGAAGGAGCAAGGGAAGGTGCAGGGTGCAGGCATTGCGCCTCTGCCGAGACCTTCATTTCAGAAACACTGCCACATGTCCTTGGCTCTTGTCCTTTTGGCATACTACGGAACAAGCGACACCATACAGTCAGAACATTGTTAGCTGAGGCTTTAAGGAAGACAGGTTTAGAAGTGCACGAGGAAGTCAGTGGATATGCAGAAGACGGAAGCATTAGTAGGATCGACATGATTGGTATAAATAGGAAAAGAAAGCGGGGAATAATAGTAGACCCAAGTGTGCGCTTCGAGATCAGTGAAAGTCAGCCAGAAGAAGTACATGAAGAAAAGAAACAAATATATATCAGCCGACGCACACAGGCGGAATTTCAAAAAATCGTGGACAAAAACCAAAAATAAAAATATTGAGTTGATCAGGAACTATCCACTTTAAAATATTCTTGGATAATCTAGCTATAATTATCAGGTACCCTCAGCTTAACAGGTGCAAGGATAAAAAAGATACAGCGATATGAAGTTCATGCTGAAAAAAAGCTGTCACCCAGTTATCGGTTTTGGACTTTTTCTTACTCGTTTCGAATGGCCCTCGACACATTGCCATGTGAATTTATTCAATCCAAATATATGGAGTCTATAGCAGGAGGTCTGTGTTACATTTACATATAGATATTTCATTGGAAAATATCCACTGGTCATCCCCAAAAAATAATATTTGAAGTAGAGTTTTCAATCTTCGAAAAAAGTGAATTTTTGTTTACCTGTAGACAAAAAGTATCCTATCGAGCACGATCGAGCAGCGATTTTTATATTTTTATAAGCCAAAAGGTATACTGTACATGTTCCAGGCAACATCTTTTGCTATAACTTGCTATATTACGAGAAACTTTTTTTTTTGTTGACTTTGGAGTACATAAAATCGCAAAATAACGCACCACTCGAATTTTAACCAAATTTGAAAACTTGGTTCTATTGAACCGCTTCTCCTATACAGAGTGTTCCACTTTTTTTTCAATATTTGAGAATATGGTAGAGCATCGAAAAATAAGTAGTTTCGAAAATAATAGAAAAATAATAAAAAGTAAAAAGTTACAATTTTCGAGTTGTGACAAAAACCAATATGACCATCTTGTATGCATACATCAACTTATGATGTGTACCAAATTTTATCAAAAATTCATTGATTGAACTCGAAGTAATAAAAAAAAATCCTTTGCAAAACTCAACTTTGAAAACCTCTATCTCCGTTATAATGCGTTTCCGATGTTTTTTTTTTCGAGAAAGTCCACATATTTTTTGATACTCTACTATCTCCTGAAATATTGACAAAAAAAGTGTAACACCCTGTATGTGTACCTCAATTCTTAATTATCAAGGCGAACATTTAGTTTTTTTCAACCAATACTTCAATTTTAGATTCCCGATCAGAGTTTATTACCGTGGGCGTAGCAAAAAAATAAGCTAGTTCGTATCTTACAATTTTGTCAAGCTCCTAACTTCATGGATAAGTGCAAGCCATTTGCTAAGCCAAATCAAACAAGTTACCGGATGTGACGACCAGGACTTGTCATTGAAAACCAAAAGAATGAATGATTCTCAAAAGTAGTGAAACTTGTCCAATACAAGCTGTAAAGGAGGTATAGGAAAGATAGTGAGAAAATCTTTTAATAATTTTGACAGAGCTGTTTTGGAGAATGTAAAGTCAATAAATTTTGAAACCCCACTAACTACCCTCATCAACCCAAGGAGACTTTTTTCCACTATTTTTCCTGTAATCCGGAGCTTGGTATTGGACCAGTTACGTAAATTACAAAATTTTCGCCGAATAACTGGAAATACACCTTCTCTCCGCCCTACTCGCTAAACTCGGAATCAATTAAATGGAATTTAGCTTTGGGATCATCTGATACTTTATTAAATATCTACAATATACTGGATTTTCAACCAAATCTACGTGTCAAAAAAACATTTTATACGAATTAATTTTTCCATGAGGTCTACGCGACGTTCTAAAACATTTATTTTGATTCTGTTCACAAAAAAAGTTTTTTTTGGTGATTTTTGAAGAATTACATTCAATCTAGCTATTTTAAGCGGACTCCTGCAAAAAAAAGTCAAAAAAAATTAAAATTTAATTTTGTCCACGATTTTTTGAAATTCCGCCTGTGTGCGACGGTAGCTTTCTACAAAGAAAAATATGACTTAGAGAACATCGAGATCTATGGCATTTTTGTAGGTGCGAGGGGGACCATCTCAACTTTTTTGAGGGATTTTTGTACAGAATTCAGGTTGCCAGCAAAATTATTGAAAACAATAAGCTTCTTCAGTTATGAAAGACTCCATTTATATTTTACGTAACCATCTATATTCTTGAGATTTTTACACATATACACAACATTTTACACTTTACATTACAAACTTCCACTTTTACACTTATATTTTATTATTGATGATTGTTATATTGTTAATTGTTTCCTCACTATATAATATTGTATTATAATTATATTCTTTAGATTATTATTGTTACAAAACCCTATAACGGTTTAATTTGACTAATACCTAAAAGAGAAAAAAAAAGGGTGTAGGAAACTACAGTTTTGTTTGTATCTTGGACTTTTATTCAACACATTATGCACACAGAGTTTTGGGAAGGTGGCCGGTACGGTTCATCGATATTGACGTTTAATATATTTGTTTATTTGCGGCATTTCTCTTCTTCCGCTTTAGGTCGTATGCTGGATTTCGAAATTTCACCTACAACGATAACCGATAATATTGTGTTTTGACTTAGTACTCACCGAAATGTGTTGCTCTGTTATGTCCATCGGGTCTGATGTGTCTCTTCGGCACTTGTAAACAATGAGAAAATCGCCGGCATCAACATCTTATTATTTTTGGTACTACAAATAACATCGTTATCAGCGCAAAGTTTTTCAAACGCGTTAGGGTCTTTTTCATCAGCACGCCTGGTTCGAAAAAGCGTGGTTTTTATTCGACACTATTCGTTTTCTCGTCGTTCTGGAAAGAACCTATTTCATCACGGCAGTCGAAATACCGTTTTGGTTTTAGATTTTGGCGTATTTCCGTAGTGCTTCATGCCTCACAACACTGTAGGTACTACAGCTTTGTGAGATCCAAGCTCGAGTACGCCTCTTTGCTTTGGTTTCCAATATATAGAACGCATGTGGCCCGCCTTGAATATGTTCAGCGTAGATTCCTCAAGTTCTTATCATTCTTGCAGGATGGTACATATCCTCCGCGGGGATGTGACTACGGTCTATTGTTAGCACGTCACGACTTTGTTTCATTGGAGACCCGACGTAATATTCTTAACGTAAAGTTTCTTTTCAAGTTGTTACACAATCAGATCGACTGCCCTGCTCTTCTTGAGCGGGTTAGCTTTCTGGTACCTCGACTCAGTGCACGGGTCGCATTAACTTTTTATTGCCAGACTCCCAAAAGTGATGCGTTGGTGAGAAGTCCTTGTTTTATTACCTATGTGTAAATGTTTTAACAATTTTTGTGCTGATTGTGATTTGTTCTTCGATAATTTTAGCGCCTTGCAACGTGCAATATTGTTGAACAGTATATAATGTCACCGATGTCAATAATTTATTGTTATGCACATTACGTTTTTTCTTTGTATATTACACCTTTTTTTTGTATATTCCCTGTAACTGGGTTTTCACATATTTGCCTGTTGGAAATAAATCATTATTATTATTATTATTATTATTATTATTATTTCTGCTACGACTCTCGTCGGATTATTATTGAATGAGTTCTGAACTGGAAAAATTATTCCTATCGGCCCAAATTGCCGGATTAAAACAGTTCGACGAAGAATCCCGAAGCTTGTCTTATTTTAGAAGCCAGCTACATAGCATCTTAAGGTTGTTGAAGTCATCATTTCTCTCGAAATCTTGGTAACGATTGGGTTCTTTTTTAGGTTTTTCTGTTCTCCTTTGATTGAATATTTTGCGCTCCCACGAGTCGAAGGAACTGCGAAGAGGAAAGAATAAAACACTCTAGAAGTCGCCCTTCACCTCAGGTATATTCACGATTCGAGGCGAAGCAAATGGATCTAGAAATTCCTTTTTTTTTATAGACTTCTTCTTCTTCTTCTTCCTCCGGTTTTCACCTTATCGTTCGTTCACTTCGTATTACGCTTTGGAGCTGCAATTCAATTCAAAGAGGGAAGCTATCTACTGTGGAAGTACCTACCGAAGCCAGTACCTACCGGAGCCAGTACCTACCGAAGCCAGTACTTACCTAAGCCTATACCCTCGCCTATACCTACCTGCTTGTTCTCGAATTTGTGTTGTTCCTCGAGCTACCCGTGCTGAACTGTGCAGTGCAGACCTTTTGGAGACGTGCAGACGCAGAACCGTATACCCGTACGCTACCTACTTCGAATTGTCCCGTCATCGTCAGTGGCTGGTTACTGAGTGATGTCTGCGAGATTTACTGTATGTGCTTTCATTCTATATCTATGTACTTCGTTTCTCGGAAATAACGACCCATTGAACGTTAAGTAACAGCAGATTCACGAACTAATGTAAAATAGGGATACAAACAGCGTTCTCATATCGTTTATTGAAAAGCTTCAAAAGCCGAAATACGTTCAGGTGCTTAAGCTAGCTTCACCGTCTCTCTTTCTTTCATTTGCGGTTACAAATACAAACCCTCGGCGTACACAGCTGTGAGACCCCCCCAGTTTGTTTGTTTTATTGTAAATTCGCTAACCCAGTTTATAGGGAAATTCGGTCTAGTTAAGCTCCTCGAATAAAGGTCCACGTGGACATTTTGAATACTTTTCAATCATTCCTTTATTCCGTTCTTTATTGCATTATTTAGAGTTCAGATATCTGTTGTTCAACTTTGAAACACAACGAGACCGGAGACCTAGATAGGTACTCACCTGACATTTCGAGAGTATCTACCAGTAGTGCCGTTTGTCACTATCACGTACGCGGTTTATACCTATATCGCATTACCTACCATACTTAGTTTTTGTTACTTCAGTTGTACTTACTACACCACTGTACTACTACATACCAAACACCTATTTTTCTACCACATACCAAACACCTATTTTTCTACCACAAATTGTAAATAAACATCTTGTCAAAATTGAAAGTATCTATTGAAATTTTTCTTTAACTTTATATTTTCAGGTTTGAATATAAGCGTATTCACTTCGTAAGGTTAGGAGTTGATTGACACGAACAAATCTGTGGCGCCTAGTTTATCAACCTGTTGAACCCAGCCTAATTCTCCACTTTGCTGGCCTGGCCGTGTCAATCTTTTGAAACCCCTCAACCTTTCATAGAGATTAGCTTTTTTGAGTTTTTATATCGTCACAATAAGTTACCTATGTTTGAGTATCCTTTGTTTCTGCAGCTCAAAATGTTGAGAAGGTGTAATTTTTTCAATAAAATTTCTATATATAAACTGCGCAACACTCAATGTGTCACACTCAAGAACTTTGCCTTTTTTCAAAAAAGATATGAAGATATGAACTTTTATATGGAATCTAACAGATTTGCCCTATTTTCTTGCAAGATTGAATCACTTGTAGCATTGATAATCCACACTACAAACAAAAGTACGTTAATTTAAAGTCCTATTATCGAAAACAAATCAAAATTGCAAAAACAACCTTCAACAACAACAGAATTTTGGATGCTGACAACGTGAATAGGGAAACTTGGAAAGTTATAAACGAGAACAGAAGTGCATCGGAATCCATGCCCAAACAGCTTCTCCAATAATAACGAAACAAATTTTGACTCACAGAGCATCACAGATGTTTTCAATGAGCATTTTGCTGCACAGTCCAACAATTGTGATTCTCCAAAGCACTCGTTTTCGGGCGTTCCTTTCCATGATAAACTTTTTTTCTGTATCCTTCCGATCCGAGAGAGATAGAACTTACAATTACAAAAGTCTGTAACAAGAGATCCGCTGGGATGGATGAGATACCTGGAACAATACTTATACACACATCAAAAGAATCTAGGGGACAAGCAAATTCAGACGATTTCTAAAATCATCATAACTTTTGATTCCCATCAGCGATTTCATATCGGTTTTCAATGTTCGATAGCTCAATCTTTCTTTTTCATTCCTTGATCACATCAAATACAAATAGTGTTTTATAAGGTTGCTACAGGGTGATCAATGGAACAGTGTAAAATTGCCGAAAGTTCAGTACGAGCGCGATTTCCCAAAAAAAAAATTCATGCATTCCAATAGCACAGTTTTGAAGATCGGTGTTTCAGCTTGAGTGACGTTTTTGAATTTTGAAAATCAAAGGTGATTTGCCAAAGATATTGATCATTTTATGCCGCCATGTTGAATTTGGAAGAAAGAGGCAAGTGATCCAATTTCATTGAAACTTGGAACACACTCATGTCTGGTTCAAGTAATTGGAATTTCAAGGTCAAATGTCACTTTCGATCACTTCCGAGCCGCTATATTTAACTTTTTACATAAATGATTCGATTTGAATAAAACTTTGAAACACACTAGAATCGAATCATTCACATAAAAGTTCAATGTGGCGACTTGAAAGTGACCGAAAAAGACATTCGACCTTGAAATTCCAATTTCTTAAACCAAACATGAGTATGATCCAAGTTTTAATGAAATCGGATCACTTTCTTGGTAGTTCAACATGGCGGCACAAAATTATCAATGTCTTTGGCAATTCACCTTCGATTTCCAAAATTCAAAAACGTTACTGAAGCTGAAACACCGGTCTTCATAACTGTGCTATTGGAATGCATAAAAAATTTTTTTTAGGAATCGCGCTCGTACTGAACTTTTAGCAATTTTACATTGTTCCATTGATCACCCTGTAGAAACTTTATAAAACATTGTACGTATTTGACGTGATCAAGGCACAAAAACGAAAGATTGGGCTATCGAACACTGAAAACCGATATGAAATCGCTGACGGCAGTCAAAAGTTATGATGATTTTAGAAATCGTCTGAAATTGCTTGTCCCCTAGATTCGTTTGATGTGTGTAGCTGTTAAGGTGCGTTCAGTCAGCTTATTTAGCCGCAAGTTTTAATTTTAGTCGTAAGCGCAGCATCGCTTATTGGCTGATCTGAGGAGGCTGGTTCATGACAGCCAATGAGCATCGCTGCGCTTACGACTAAAACTAAAATTGCGGCTAAATAAGCTGACTGAACGCACCTTTAGAGATTTGATCTCGCCTGTTCTTTCATACATCATCAACCGAAGTTTCACTGAAGGTACCTACGTACCCAGCTTTTTAGCGCACTTCTCCAAACGGGAAGGCGGTTTTGTCCTCGCTTTGTCCGTCCGTCCGTCCGTCCGTCACAGCATCTAATCCTAGACGAAAAGGTTTTTGCGGGTGTGACGCGGCATCGCCGTTGAATGCTGCATTTCAGAAGCCGGCCTGATGTCGAAAGTTATCACATGCGATCAAGTACCCGTTCTTATCATTTTACAATAATACATATGCGGAGTTATATTTAGAGGAGAATTTGAACTTAATTTCAATGAAAATTCCACATCGGTGCGAGGTACCAGTCAATAGTTATAAATTTTTGAAAATGACTCCGAAGCTACGGCTCGGCCGCAAAAGATTATTCGTTGCTTGCTGGTGCTTGATATCCTTTTCTCCGAACAAAACGGAATCCAATACAGAAAATATTTCAACTTGAATGGGTAGCTCATGGCCTTGGTACGCGAACCAAGAAAAATCTTTCCGAAATAATCATTAACAATTACAATAATAACATTTTGGTGTAAGGCGGCTTCGCCGATTAAGTGCTGGAATTCGCAGTTAGATGTTGAAAGTTACGATATGCGGGTAGCTACATGTTATTATGAAAATACATCCCTACATGTACGGGAATATATTTAGAGAACAATTTGAACTTTCTTTTGACAAAAACTCCACCTCGATACGACCTTCGGGTCAATTGTTATGAATTTTTGAAAACGACCGCAAAACTACGGCTCGGCGCATATACGCGTCCCTACAAATTTAAAATCAGACGTGCCAGTAACACTATTTAACATTTTGAAATAGGCATTACTAGGTACCTGAAGGATGATGGCATTCAAACTATGAAACATGTTCGCTCAATAACAAAAAAAAGTAGGTAGGTATCACTAAAAATCATGTGACAGACTACCATGTTTTCGGTTTTTCGATAAAAAAAGAATTGTTCCGATTCAAACATAAACCCGATATTCGTGTTCAGGAGATCGAAATCAGTTAAAACATTTTTTTTAAGTAACAGAATGACGCTCATGTGGCCGGTTTGTTTGTCTGTCTGTCTGTCTGTCTGTCTGTCTGTCTGTCTGTCTGTCTGTCTGTCCGTGTAGAAACTAGGATGATGTACTCCTTCTCGAGAATTGAAGCAAGAGCCTTGGAACTTTTTCCGATGGATAGCTGATGTCCCCCAAGGGTGGCCAATGGGCACTATTTTTGTTATCCATACATCGTTATCATTATTATCAAAAAACAGAGATCTCCTGTGCACTTCGAAGAAGTTGAACTTCTCTTCGGGAAATAAAGCTACAGCCCTTAAAAATTGAACTTTATCCGATGGATAGCTTAGGTCCTCAAGGACCAAATAGGCAGATTGGCTTTCATAATTCCGCCGCCATCTTGGCTGCCATATTGAAATCTCTTATTAGTGGAACGATTGTCATGAAACTTGAAACTTATTCTTGTCTAGTACGATCATTCTTATTTTCAAGCTGAATTTCATGATTCTGCAGCCATCTTGGCTGCCATATTGAAATTTCTTATTAGTGTAACAATTTTCATGAAACTTGAAACTGACTTTTGTCTCGTATGATCATTTTTATTTTCAAGCCAAATTTCATGATTTCGCCACCATCTTCGCCGCCATATTGAAATCCCGTATAAGTGGAAGAATTTTCATGAAACTTAAAAGTTACCCTTGACTCGGATGATCATTCTTATTTTCAAGCTGAGTTTCATGATATCGCCGCCATCTTGGCCGCCATATTGAAATCTCTTATTAGTGGAACGATTTTCATGAAACTTGGAACTTACCCTTGTCTAGTACGATCATTTTGATTTTCAAGCCGAATTTCATTATTCTGCCGACATTTTGGCCGCCATATTGAAATTGTTTGCCCAAATAACGGTAGAGTAGAACCCTATAGTTACTTAACATCTTGCGTTCACTAATCCTTCAAAAAGGAAGTGCGCTACTGAGCCTCATGCCCATGAGGCATATTCGCTTGTCTTGAAGTATCTAAGCTAGGTCATCCTGGTGTATAAGAACAAGGGAAATACCCTTCATGCTGACAACTACAGGCCCGTAGCTCTCCAGTGCCAGGTGGGTAAAATATTCGAACACTGCTTTATCAATAGATTAAACACATTTCTTGAAGAAAACAAATTCTCTCAAATAACCAATATGGTTTTAGATCTAAACGTTCGACACATCTGATCTGGCGTTAGAGAGTGCGCTGGCCTGTGTCCATGATCATGTTAATGGCAGGGATGCTGTTGTGGGCCTATTCTTCGACATGTCGAACGCTTTTGGATCTATTGACCACGGCCTGCTTTTGGATAAGCTCAATAGGATGGGAGTTCGAGGCACAAGCAATAAATGGATCGATTCATATTTATCAGATAGGACACAGCACGTTGTTATTGACGGCATTAGATCGGTGGGTAGGGTGATCAGCAGGGGTAGTCCACAGGGCTCGGGCATTTCGGCAACGCTGTTCAACTGCTATATCAATGACCTACCAACGGACAAGATTCCAGGAGCAAAATTCACCATAATGCTGATGATACTATACTAGTGTTGTTGTGGGAACAGATGATAGAGTGAACCTACCTAAGATTGCCCAGTCATGTATAGATTATGTTGCGGGATGGTGTGAGCATAACAGAATCAGACTAGACATTGGAAAGTTGGTGGCGATGAAAATGACGACTAAAAACTCAACAATTGACCCCAGCCTTTTGCTGAGAAATAAGGGCAAATCAGTTAAAAATGTGAGTTCTACAAAATTTCTGGGACTATACAGGGTGTTTCAGGGATGATAGCAAAAAATTCCACTGTGGGTAGATCTCGTCAAAATATGACGAAAGCCTATATACTATTTTGCAAAGTTCGGCCTAATGACGGAGATACAGCCCTCCAAAGCTCACTTTTTTTGGATTTAAAAAATTTGTAACTCAGGAACGTTTCGACAAATTTAGCTTCAATTCAGCAAAAGCTGGTTTGTCATAATTATCTATCAACCTGCCGAGTTTGGAAAAAATCCAACCACTGGGTGTAGGAGTTATGAGGGTCAATAATTTAGAAGCATCTGAAGAAAAGTTGACTCAAGGTGACCCCTTATAACTTCTAGGCCACTGATGGGATTCTTTCCAAATTTGGCAGGTTGATAGAAAATTATGACAAACCAGCTTATGCTAAATTAAAGCTGAATTTGTCTCAACGTTCCTGAGTTACAAATTTTTGAAATCCCCAAAAAGTGAACTTTGGGGGCTGTATCTCCGTCATTAGGCCGAACTTTACAAAATGGTATATAGGTTTCCGTCACATTTTGACGAGATCTACTCACAGTTACATTTTTTGCTATCATCCCTGAAACACCTTGTATATTGATCAAAAACTTACATGGAACGCACATAGGTATCGGGGATCTTAAGAATAAATAAAAGAAAAAAGGGGGTTCCACCCTGTATGTCATGTTTTAGCAGTTTAACCAATGTGACATTTTTATATCTTGAATGAGAGATTATAAACTTCTAACAGAGCCGAAACGGGTCTTAGTCCGGATTGATTTGATCAAGATAAAAAATTTTGAAAAAAAATTGATTTCACCCTGTACGTAGAATACCAGCAGCTATCGAGGGGTGAGTTTTTCACACGTTCAGTCGGAGACCATAAGGTTGCTGAATAATGAGAGGCTGTTTTTTTCGAGAATTATTTCACTGGAATAAAAAGTTTAAAGATTTATTTTTTAATTTTTACCCTGTATACTGAGTTTTACGCGTCAGAGGGATGTATCCTCTTAACATGTTGAACAGGTGGGGATGAGCTAACCATATAGCAAAAAACCGTTTGAGAACTACTTTCTTCAAGCAAAAATTCTAATTCAAATATACTACTGGGGTTGTGCCGCAAATATGAAGCGTGTTCTCGTGGCGCAGAAAAGGGTTGTTCGATGCATGACGGGTTCTTCAAACAGATCATCCTGTAGACCATTGTTCCTTAAATTGAATGTGATGACGGTGACGTCTCTGTATTTGTATTCCTTGTTAATGTATGTTAGGGCGAACATCGATAAATGCACCTCGAGACGGAATATTCACGGTTATGACTCGAGAAATGGCAATCTGCTTGATGTTCCATTCTCTAGACTTGTCATTGGACAGCACAGTCTTCAATACATGAATCTCAGGGTGTACAATCACGCGTTGAAGGTTCACAATAATGTTTCAGTGACGCTGATACACTTCGTGTTTTTGTGAAAAAAATTAAGCAATTTTTAATTGCCAAATGCTTTTATACTCTCGATGAGTTCTTCCTGTGATATATTTTTGTGATCATTTGAAAACTATCCACCTGCAATAACTCCCGATTCCTAGTGAATATTTAAAACAGGTCGATTTTTATATCGGGGGGGACATCTAAAACATACATTGACAAATTTCTATATTCACCCCCCTCGCCCCCACTCACCCCAACTTTAAAATTTCAAATTACACTACCTACCTTGCGATACATCAAACTGAAGAGAAATTAATTTTCTTTCTGGAAAAAATATTTCCAAAATTTTTAACCTCACCCCCTTTTCCCTAAAAATTCTCTGACTGTCCCATTTTATATTCTGGACCCCTCATTTTTTTCTCAATTTAGTCGGCGTCATCCTAGATAGCATCGAAGAAGAAAATTTTCGGTGGGAAAAGTGCTGCCCAAATTCACCCCTTTGCTCTCCCCCACCTCAACTCCCAAATTTAACAAAACACCACCTACTTTGTGATACATCAAATTGAAGGGAATTGAATTCCCTTTCTGAAAAGAATTTTTTTGAAATTTTCTACCCCTCCCCCAATAAATTGGTCATTTGGAGTATTCAAATGGGGGGCTTTAAAAATTGTGAAAAATCTTTTTCAGGAAGAGAATTCAATTTCCTTCAATTTGATGTATTACAAAGTGGGTATTGACATTTTAGATTTTTAAGGTCAGGTGGGGGGAGCGAAGAGGTGAATTTGGGTGGTACTTTTTTTATAGAAAATTTTCTCTTTTGATGCTGTGCAGGATGACGTTGACTGTATTGTAGGGAGATGGAGGTCAAGAATATTAACTTGGACACTCAGAGAATTTTAGAAAGAACGGGGGTAGGGTTGAAAAATCTCAAAATATTTTTTTGAAAAAGAGAATTTGATTCTCTTTAACTTGATGTATCGCAAGGTAGGTGGTGTCATTTGAAATTTCAAAGTTGAGGTGAGTGGGGGCGAGGGGGCTCAAGATATAAATTCTCCAATGTATGTTTTAGATGTCCCCCTCGATAAAAAAATCGACCTGTTTTTGCTCAAAGACATTTGCACTAGGAATCGGGAGATATTGCAGGTGGATAGTTTTAAAATGATCACCCGGTATACATACCGGGTGATCATTTGAAAACTATCCACCTGCAATAACTCCAGATTCCTAGTGAATATCTTTCCGAGCAAAAACAGGTCGATTTTTATATTGGGGGGGACATCTAAAACTTACATTGGCAAATTTCTATATTCACCCCCCTCGCCCCCACTCACCCCAACTTTGAAATTTCAAATGACACTACCTACCTTGTGATACATCAAATTGGAGAGAATTAAATTCTCTTTCTAAAAAAAATATTTCCAAAATTTTTAACCCCACCCCCTTTTCCTAAAAATTCTCTGACTGTCCCATTTTATATTCTAGACCCCTAATTTTTTTCTTAATTTAGTCGGTGTCATCCTAGATAGCGTCGAAGAAGAAAATTTTCGGTGGAAAAAGTGCTACCCAAATTCACCCCTTCGCTCTACCCCACCTCAACTCCCAAATTTCACAAAATACCACCTACATTGTGATACATCAAATTGAAGGAAATTGAATTCTCTTCCCGAAAAGTATTTTTTTTAAATTTTCCACCCCTCCCCCAATAAATTGGCCATTTGGAGTATTCTAGGGGGGAAATGGGGGGGCTTTGAAAATTGTCAAAAAAAAATTTTCAGGTAGAGAATTCAATTTCCTTCAATATGATGTATTACAAAGTGGGTATTGACATTTTAGATTTTCAAGGTCAGGTGGGGGGAGCGAAGGGGTGAATTTGGGTGGCACTTTTTTTATAGAGAATTTTCTCTTTCGATGCTGTGCAAGATGACGTTGACTGTGTTGAAGGGAAATGGAGGTCAAGAATGTTAACTTGGACACTAAGAGAATTTTAGGAAAAACGGGGGGTGGGGTTTAAAAATTTCAAAATATTTTTTTTAGAAAGAGAATTTAATTTTCTTCAATTTGATGTATCGCAAGATAGGTAGTGTTATTTGAAATTTCAAAGTTGGGGTGAGTGGGGGCGAGGGGGCTCAAGATATAAATTCTCCAATGTATGTTTTAGATGTCCCCCTCGATATAAAAATCGACCTGTTTTTGCTCAAAGACATTTGCACTAGGAATCGGGAGATATTGCAGGTGGATAGTTTTCAAATGATCACCCGGTATATATATATATGTACATATGTATATATACATATATATATATATATTCTTATTGTCACAGTGTGTGGCTGTATTTGTGCTGTCTGCCAGATGTATATAAACTGTGTTAATTGACTGCCTGACTTTGCCGATTTTATGTATAGATTTTATTCATATCTGTATATTTTTATAAAGCATAAATAAATACTTTACTTTACTTTACTTAACTTCCACTGAATGGGTGGTTGACACTGAGCACGATTGTTCCTACAACTGCTCCGGTTACGGATAACTTGAATTTAAAAACAGCCCCCCGGAACTTAGGTGTGGGGTCAGGCACGGGGCACTTTTTAAAACGCTAGGCAATCAGGGCTATATGTTTTTGGCACGTTGAATGTCATCATCAGTATTTCAGATGTAGAACATGTTTTCTTGCAAGTTTAAACTCCTGGATATGGTAGAACGGTAGAACTTTATTTCCGGTGGGAAGGGGGAGCCCCCTGGAAGTTGACTTGTTGTGCTTGTGCAATTCAGTCAAAGGTCGAAGGTAATGAAGTCTTTCTTGATGCATTTGGTGTTAAAATTCATGAGAAAAAATCCTAGTTCAAACGGGGCTTGGTTGAACGCATCAGAGTTTTGCAACATTTCATATACCTACCACCCTGTATGAACTTTATTTGAATACCCTCGAGCTTCGCATCTGTAGGATGGTTTGCCAAAAGATACGGCTAACAGACAGCTCAAATAACCAAAATAAAATCGGCCGTGGCCAAAAAAATTATACTTTTTTGAAAAAAGCAAAGTTTTTGAGTGTGACACATTGAGTGTTGCGCACTTTATATATAAAATAAAATGATAATATTATCCCGTATTTCGCGTACGGGTCTGTTTAAAATTGAGACGATCGTTTCAAAAAACACACTGTTTATTACTGCGTACTACAATAAATACACGATAACAATTATTACCTTTGGAATATCGCAGAATACTACTCGCTTTCTATCGCCCTCGATCCCTTCCAATTCAATACTGCTCGTCGTAGGCCGGAGATCGATCGGTGCTTTATATAGGTCCGACTAATTATCTCGAATGTTCCAAGGGTCCTCCAGCAAATTCCACAGTGACCCGGCATACGATTTCTAGGCGACTCCCAAAAAATCACACATCTTTCGCGTGCTTCCCGTGTGTTTTGGAATGTTGGCGCCTCCGCCAATTCGGCTGATGTGTTCTGATCGACCGTTGAAATCTCTCGTTGAGTTGAAGACTCCTCCTATTAGGTCGCAGTGTACAAGTGCGGAGCTCTGGTGCATTCCAGAACACGCATGTAGGCTTTTGCCCGTGGAACTGAATGAAGACTTCAACGGTCGATCAGGAAACATCAACCATCTTGGCGGCGGTGCTGACATTCCGGATTCCAGAACACAGAACACACGGGAAGCACGTGAAAGGTGGGTGACCGGACAATTCTTCGCGCGGACAATTCTTCGCCGGGAACTTTGGAGCTTTTATGAGGCCCAGTGTGATTGTGCCATTCAGAGCCCTATCCCCCACTGAGTTTTTACGTAGAGTTTCAAGCCCTGCTGAGCCCCCTTGTCTCTACAAGTATCGTTTGGGGTCTTGATGAACCCCCTTGGGTATATCAAAATTTTCTGGAGATTTGCTTCGCCCTGACGCCTTGGACGGCTTCTCAGAGCCCTATTAAGCCCCCCTGTCTTCATGTTGCATTTGTAGTCCTGCTGAGCCCCATTTTCATTGTTTCAGTTTTCAAAGCTCTAGTTAGCTCTTGTGAGTCTTTATGTGTTGGTTGAAGTCCTACCAGAGCCCCCTTTGTGTCTCTAAGTGTCATTTGGAGCCCTAGTGAGGCCCGCCAGGCCTTCTTGCGATTTTCAGAAGCCTATCCTCCCTTGTATTCTACATCAAAGCATTTTAAGCCTTACTGAGCCCCCTTGTGTCTTCAATATCGTTTGGAGCCCTATTGCACCCCCTTGTGTCATCAATTATCATTTGCAGCCCAGGTGGCCCATTCTGATTTCTCGAAGATTCTGGAACCTTAGAAAGCTCTCTTCGCTCCTTCTTAGGTTTCTCGGAGCCCTATGTGGCCCCCTTGTGTTTTCATGTTTCATTTGTAGCCCTGCTGAGCCCCTTTGTACATTGTGTCAGTTTTCAAAGCTCTAGTTAGCTCCTGTGAGTCTTCATGTGTTGGTTAAAGTCATACAGGGCCCCCTTTGTGTCTCTAAGTGTCATTTATTGGAGCCCTAGTGAGCCCCGCCGGGCCTCCTTGCGATTTTCAGAGCCCTATCCTCCCTTGTGTTCTACTTTGAAACATTTCAAGCCCTGCTGAGCCCTCTTGTGTCTTCAAGTATCATTTGGAGCCCTATTGAGCCCCTTTGTGTCTTCAATTGTCGTTTGCAGCCCAGGTGACCCCTTTCTGTTTTTTCGAATTTTCGAAAGTTACCTTGTGTCCCTTCTCAGGTTTCTTGGAGCCCTATGTGGCCCTCTGTGTTTTCATGTTTCATTAATAGCCCTGCTAGGCCCCTTTGTTCATTGTGTCAGTTTACGAAGCTCTAGTTAGCTCCTGTGAGTCTTCATGTGTTGGTTAAAGTCATACAGGGCCCCCTTTGTGTCTCTAAGTGTCATTTATTGGAGCCCTAGTGAGCCCCGCCGGGCCTCCTTGCGATTTTCAGACCCCTATCCTCCCTTGTGTTTTACATCAGAACATTTTAAGCCCAGCTGAGCCCCCTTGTGTCTTCAAGTATTGGTTGGAACTCTATTGAGCCCCCTTGTGTCTGCAATTATCGATTGCAGCCCAGGTGACCCCTTCTGATTTATCAAAGTTTCTGGAATCTTAGGAAGCTCTTTTGTACTTTATTAGGTTCCTCAGAGCCCTATCTGGCCCCCTGGTGTCTTCATGTTTCATTTGTAGCCCTGCTGAGCCCCGGAAGCTCCAGTTAGCTCCCGTTAGTCTTCATGTGTTGGCCTGTCTTCATGTGTTGGCCTGTAGGGGCCCCTCGTGTCTCCAACAATCATTTGGAACCCCAGTGAGTCCCGCCAGGCCTTCGTCTGATTTTTAGAGGCCTCTGCTCTCTTGTGTCTACATTGGAGCGTTTCAAGCTCTACTGAGCCCCATTGTATCTTCAAGTATCGTTTGGAGCCCTATTAAGCCCCCTTGTGTCCTCAATTATTGTTTATAGCTCCGGTGACCTCCTTCTGACTTATCGATATTTCTGGCATCTAAGAAAGCTCCCTTGTGCCTTCTCAGGTTTCTCAGTAGGCCCCCTTGTGCCTTCAAGTGTCATTTGGAGCCCTAGTGAGCCCCATCAGTCTTTCTTGCGATATTCACAGCCCTATCCTCTCTTGCTCAACTCAATTTGTGAAATTCAAGCGATGTTCTCTGATGACATATTCATAATTGGAGGCGACTTCAATTGCAGGATCGGCGAGAAAAACCAACTTGAAGAACATGTTGTTGCTTGTAACCCGAATCTTGACTTTTGCAGACTGACATTGGATAAAGTACTCAAGCCAGAGGGATCATTATTGGTAAATGTCATGGAAGATAACGGCCTATATAATTTGAATGGTAGAACAAAGGGCGACATTCCAGCCCAATTCACGCACATTTGCAAACTGGGCAATTCAATAGTAGATTTAGTGTGGGTGAGTGTGAAAGACGCTGCATGTGTGGAGTCATTTCAGGTAACAAATTCGCTTGTATCAGATCACTGTGCCTGTCAGGTGAATATTAGAACCGACCCAGTCAATGAGTTGTTAGAAGAGCATGGTGAGACACGCAGCACAGTCAGAAAGTTGGTGGAGGTCCCGGACCACAGGAGGCAGGCGTTCTCGAATATAATGTCGTGTTCGCACAGACTTAGGATCTTGGATGATGATGTAGACAGTCTTTATGAGAATTTTCTTTTAGCCGCAAACGAATGCTTAGTTTTCTTGGGACTTTCCAGATGTAAAAAAATAGATTCCAGCAGGAATTTACGTAAGAACAGTTGGTTTGACAAAGATTGTAAGCAGCAAAAACTTCTCGTATCTCGTTTGCTTAAAGTTTGTAAAAATAGTAATTTCAATACAGAGTCTCGAAGCAGTTACCTCTCAGAAAAACATAAGTACAAGGCACTTATATCATCGAAGAAAAAGGAGTTGAAGCAACGCATCTTACAAAAATTTAGTAATATCAATAATCAGAATCAGTTTTGGCATGCATTCAACAGTCAACAGTCAACAGGTCAAAGATGGAAGGTTGTTGCACAAAACTCCAACAACAAGATGGGAAAAAACCTCCTATATGCCAGACAAAAAAAGCTGCCATAAGCTTTTATGTTCAAAAATTATATCGAAAATTATCAATATATTGCTGATAAAACCGTCTATGTCACGTTTTTCATAGTCAAATCTAGTGAATAGATAATATCAAATTTCATATCTCATTATGTCACCTTAATTTATAGTGAATATTATTTCAACTTGAAATGAAAGAAAGTATGGTAAATCACGTTCAAAGTACAAGTTTGTTCCTCCTGAAAAGTACCCCTTTTGACATAGGATAGGAGCTTGCTGAATTTCTGCAAACGCAAACGGTGACATGGAAGGTTGCTGTTCTTCGCCATCGATAAGGCGCTACAATGCTACAAAGACTCTTGGTTCTAGAATATACCTGCAAAATTTCAATAGATTCTTTTGATGTATTCCTGAGATATGGCCAATCAAACTTTTCGGTTGAGCACATAAATCACCCTGTACTTATATCGAAAACTGGGGACATCAGGAAAATTTCGAAGGCAGATTCTGATTTGCCTCGAGAAAGTACACCTACCTTGAACTATGTCGGTTACTTCGTGGGGCATCCTGTATATAAGCAGCATGAATCGGCCTAGGCAGTACCAATAAGTATAAATTGTCTATCAACCTGCCAAATTTGAAAAGATTCCAATCAGTGGCGTTAGAAGTTATGAGGGGGTCACCTTAAGTCAACTTTTCTTCGGATGCTTCTAAATTATTGACCCTCCATAACTCCTACACCGCACTGGTTGGATTCTTTCCAAATTTAGCAGCTTGATGGATAATAATAATTATGACAGACCAGCTTTTGCTGAATTAAAGCTAAATTTGTCGAAACGTTCCTGAGTTAAAAAATTTTGAAATCCGAAAAAAGTGAACTTTGGAGGGCTGTATCTTCGTCATTAGGCCGAACTTCGCAAAATGGTATATAGGTTTTCGCGAGGGTTTTCGTTATATTTTGACGAGATCTACCCACAGTTAAATTTTTTGCTATCATCCCTGAAACACCCTGTATTTTGTATTTCCATTATGTTTTTCCCTTGAAGTAGGTAGATAAGTAATCGAATTTGCATTTTATTTTGTTTTACTTTTAAACATTTGATCCCCATCTTGGTACCGAACTAAAATTTGATACCACGTTTATTGTGCAATCGGCCACCAGGAACTTTTCAACGGAGCATTTTAGGACATCAAAGTTATATTTTTTCCTGGCCTATTTTTGATGGGGATTCTCCGATTCTCCCTTAGAAGTTTTTAACCGTGATTGCGAAACACCTGTAGGTACCGGGTGTTTATAAACGTTTGTTATCATATCGCCTTTGGAATCTCCTATCACTCTTTCAAATCGTGCCTTTCACTGCGACTTTTGGCCTGACCAAAGCCTGCCGCGATCACAGACGTTTATAAACACCCGGTATATACCTATGAATACAAATGAAATAAATAATTACTGTTACCTACCCACTACTTTCTACAACAAAATAGATGGTTAATTCTTTCGAGCAGTAGGTATGTATTGTACCTATACCCACGCTATGGCTATACTCTGTGATATACCTACCTGTCTACCGATATTCTGCTCGACATCGACACTATCTGCACATATCTATTCTTGTCAGTCTGTCTGTGTTCAACTTGTTCTTGTTCTTAGTTCTCTCGCTATCCACCTACCATGCACCTACCTACCTCGCATATTCTTCGTTATTGGCCGATGGTGTAGGTATCACCAATGGAATGGTACCATTTATATCCTCTCATCAGCATTCCATTGTGCTCGCTGCCCCAGAAATCCAGAATATTGCAAAATGGCGGAAGAATGATTGATTAGGGACCTTCTGATTGGACGGCGGCCGTTCTTATTGCTTTGCCGTGATGGCTCTCTCTGCTTGATGGGCAACTCACCATGACGCTTGACGGCTTGACGCAATGGTTCCATTCAATTTTTTTTTGTCAGAGTTCACATTTACTTGGTTGAAGTAGGTAGGTACATCTTATGTTAAAAAATGAAATATGTGTGCCTCAAGGAATGCACAACTGTTCAACATTGTCCTTATTGATGTCCTTATTACTTATTATTAATAAAAGAAATTTTCGGATGCATCTAATTTTTTTTTAAGGCAGATTATAGAACCTACCACACCTACCTAAACAGTGGAGGCGTTTTGCGAAAGGATGAGTTATTCGTAATTTTTACTCTGATTTGGTGCTTTTCTGCTAAAGGTACCTACCGCAATCATAAGAAGGAAAGATTCGCTCTTGTCAGTTTTGTCGCAGATCTTGCCAGTAAAATGCATGTAAAATGTGTTGCCTATGTTTCGAATTTGGCGCTCCATGAATGGAATTCGTGAGCTTTGGAAAACCTCCCCTGCAACCAATGACCGAAAGGACGAAATAAGGAAGGGTATAACTCATGCGTTGTGTCCACTGACATACATCCAGTAAAATCCTCAAATAACAAACAATAACCAATTTGACCGAATTAATTTGCTAACAAAGTGTTTAAACAAACATTTAAATACTTTTCTGCAAGTCGTTCACATCCCTAATCGATTTTCCAGTAAGTATGAGAGAATAACAGAATTTCCTCGTCATTACCCCAGCATAATCAGGTGGAAAATCGTTTATAGCCACTCACCTTCAATAAATTTTGCAAAACGACTGTTATGATTTAGTCCATTAGTGTCTTAACTAAAAATCTCCATTCATGTTCACAAATTCAGTAAAAATTATTGATTCAAGTAAAGCAAAACTATTGATGTATTCATTTATTGGTTAATTACAGAGAAAAACCTGAGTGTTACAGCAGGAGACAAAACGAAAAATAAGTCAGTTAATACGAAGTGTCCAAGCAGGACGTAACTGTTTCACGTTTTGGTTTTTTCGGCAAGTTATTCCCGCAACTACATCAGCTGGAACATGTTTACCTTATGGTACTCCATTTTATCCTATAAGGAATACAGGTGAGTCCCAAAATATCGTTATGAAAACATTTGAGAAAAACGGGATGTTTCTTAATTTATTGTTTTCCACTGGCATTTTCCTGCTGCTGAACCAACACTTCACTTCACTGGCGCAAACCCAACATTTATTTATGGAACAGACCCGATGGGTTTAATTTGCTTTTGTTGTGCACATATTATAACCGGCTAGGTACCTATATGAAAATTAAAAAAAAGGCCAACCATATCATCAGGACATATAGGACCTCCCCGTGTGTTGTAATGTAGAATGTATGTAGGTACCATCTAGAAGAGAATCAGTAATAATATTGTAATATAATATTTGTTGCTTTAAAAACATTGCACGTTACAAGCACAGAAAATCACAGGGTGGCTGTGCTATAGGTAGGTAGGTACATATACCAAACTTTAGTGAGTATCGTTAGGTACTGTAAAAAGTCATACCAAACACCATCTATATACGTTCCGTTTTCTAGCATTTTTGGTGAGGACAAATAATGTTCTTTTTCCGATAGATTAAAAGTTACCTCTCTATTTATTTATTCAGCAGCGCACGCTACACAAAAGGATCAAGTGGTGCTTGGTCCCCTTCCCTTTTCCTCCTTCTAGTTGCTCACTTCTCCCCAGACGGTTTATTACCTACTATTACTATCACAGTAAAAATAGGGAAAACAGGAAAATGCATGGATGGTCCTCATTTTACTTTCCCGACCCCCCCCCCTACCAACATGGAAGGGAAAGTATTGTAATCGTGCAGAAGAAAAGTTTTGAGATTTCGCCGGATATATCCATTTTGAGGTCCCCCCAAGACGATTATGGCCATTTCCAGAATAATGTCTGTCTGTCTGTGTGTCTGTCTGTAATCTTCCACGATAACTGCCGAACCGTTGACCCGATCAACTTGAAATTTGGTATGCGGGCATAGTTTCTCTGTGGAATACGCCCATCAGTTTTTGGCTGTCATAATCATGTCAAACAGAACTGTCAATATCAACAAATATCAGAAGCTATATCCCACGGAACTCGACTTGCAATATGACATTTGAAAGCCTTTGAAAAACTCTATTCAGAATAGTTAAAAGTATTGCCCTATCTGTCATCTCTCAAATAATAAAAAAAATCGGTTGTGTCACCCCAGCACTTCCCCGACGAGTAGCAAGGAATGTATGGAAATTTTATTATGAGACGTTACTTTGGGTGGGAAGTTAGAATTTGAGAAAAAGATTGAAGAATTGAGATATTTTCTCTAATAAGGGACTTATTTAGAGTTCCATCATCTGAGTCTGGTCCGATAGGCCTAAACTGGAAAACTCTTGGGAAACTTGAAGGATTTTAAGAGAAATTGCCTGAAAACGTTCAAGAATCAATCACCCTTTGTTTAAAAAACGTAACTATAATTCTGTTCACAAGCTAAAAAGTTATAAATTTGCAGTTTTTCATTAGGAACCAAATTATGTAGAAAGAAAAGCGAGTGAGGCAGTGAGACGCATTGGTACATGGATAAAGGTGAACGATCTGAAACTGGCACCACAGAAAGATTGGAAATAATCTGCAGGAAATTGAGAATTTTGAAAATTTGAATTTTCCGGGGAAACCTCAAATCTTTTTCCAAATCATCCTATTATGAAGATCGTCAATTACGGCTTCACTTCAAGCCCCATCATGCAAGTCCCGTTTCGATAACCTAGGCCCGTTTAACATTTTCAACAGGGAATTTTCCCGGGGAATTGAAGAGAAAATTATTGGAAAATGTTCAAGAGCCAGTTACCTCTTATAAATAAATTGGTGAAAATCTGTTCTCGGGATAAAAAGTTGAAAAATTTGCAGTTTTTCCAGAGATGAAAACTCGGAAATCGTAGGTCCGATTTCGAAAATTTTCCCTCCACAATATTTCGTGGGGCTCACCGCATGTCAAAGTTTGCATTGCAGTTTTTTGAAATTCACGGAATGTGCTGATTTCATTTTGAAAAAATTACCATCAGGAAACCGGAACCGTGCCGATTTTGAAAATGGGTGTACACGACGACGCCTAATCCAATACTTATACTTTCGAATACAGTTTGACTTTTTCGGAAAAAACCGATCTCCGAGCAGGAATGAATTTTTGAGTGGAGTCCTGCATCAAAAGCGAGTCGTCCTGGTCAAAATACGGGCGAGAGGCCCTCTCGGGTGTGCAACGGCTAGGAGAAAATTTGGAAATTCATAACGCTAGACTGGAAAACGATGGAAGATTGTAACTGCAGACTTAATTCAACTCTTTTGTTTTGTTGCTTCCTGCCAAATTTGGTCCCAATCCATGGATAGATTTTGAATAATTAAGTTGAATGATAAAGTTTTGAACTTTGAAATTTTTTATTATTTGCATGACAGATGGCAGATAGGGCAATATCTAATACTTTCAAATGTTCTGAATACAGTTTTTTATGGGCTTTCAAATGGCATATCGTAAGTCAAGTTCCGTGAAATATGGCTTCTGTAATTTTTTGATAGTGACACTTCCGTTAGAGAGATGACAGCCAAAAAGTAATGGGCTCATTCGACGGTGAAACCATATCTGTCTACCAAATTTCAAGTCGATCGGATAGACGTTGCGGCTGTTATCGTGGGAGGTCACACGGGGAATTTTCCGGTTGAAAATGTAAAACCGGCCTGGGTTTTCGACACCGGACCTGAATGATGGAGCTTAAAGTGAAGCCTTAATTGACGATTTTTACAATAAGATGATTTCGAATAAGATTTGAAGTTTTCCCAGAAAATTCCAATTTTCATGAAAACATTTCCAATTTCCTGCAAATTATTTTCAATCTTTCTCTCTAATTCCAACTTCCCACCCCCAGGGACGTTTCGAACAGAAATGTCCATAGGTTCCTGGATACTAGTCGGGAAAGTTTTGGGGTGACACAACCCATTTTTAGCGCACTTTCCCAAAAAATGGGAAAAAAAGCGCTTTTAGCTTCACTATGTCCGTCCGTCCGTCCGTTCGTCTGTCCGTCCGTCCGTACCCGGGATAACTTCTCAGGGAAGAAAGATATCGATGTGGCGTAAACGCTGGTCAATAGTACATATGTCCAGGATGTCAAGTTGACTTTTGGTTTTTGTTATCTGCCGCCATCTTTAATCCGCCATTTTGAAATTCTCTAAAAGTGATCCGATTGAAATGAAATTTGCAGGCAATGTAAACCACATCAAGATCCATCCAATTTTTGACAATTGATGCCCCGCCGCCATCTTGTATTCTCCATATTGAACATGTTTTATGCCTGGAATTATGCCTCAACGAAAAGAGGTATCGATGTGGTGCAAACGCCAATCCAATGCTTACATGACCACCATATAGAGTTGATCAATGGTTTTTCTCACTTGGCCGCCATCTTTGATCCGCCATTTTGAATTTCTCTGAAAGTGGTCCGATTGAAGTGAAATTTGCAGGCGATGTGAACTCATTAGGATACATCCAATTTTTGACAATTGATGCCCCGCCGCCATCTTGTATTCTCTATATTGAACGCATTTTAGAGTGATAGAACTAGGAGAATTATGCCTCAACGAAAAGAGATATCGATGTGGTGCAAATGCCAATCAAATACGTACGTATCCACCATATAAATTTGACCAATGATTTTTGTCACTTGGCCGCTATCTTTGGTCCACCATTTTGAATTTCTCTGAAAGTGGTCCGATTTGAGTGAAATTCACAGGCGATATGAACTTGATCAAAATACATCCGGTTTTGGACAAATGAGGCCCTGCCGCCATCTTGGCCGTCATATTGAAATTTCTCATCATTTAACGATTTCCATGGAGCTTGGGACTTACCTTTGTTTCGTATGATCATTCTTATTCTTCAGCCAAATTCCAACATTCTGCCGCCATCTTGGTCGCCATATTGAAATCTCTTATTAGTGGAACGATTTTCATGAAACTTGGAACTCAAGTACCCTTGTCTATAGTACGATCATTTTGATTTTTAAGCCAAATTTCATGATTCTGACGCTATTTTGGCCCTGATATTGAAATTTCTGCCCAAATAACGGTAGAACCCTAATTAACATCTTGCGTTCACTAATCCTTCAAAAAGGAAGTGCGCTACTGAGCCTCATGCCCATGAGGCATATTCGCTTGTTTAATCTGAATTCTTATTTTAGACCTAGGTATTCTGAGTGGATTGCCACTTCACACCCATTTGTTTCTTGACTGGCGTAAGTATATCACACAAGACCCAATCACAGATGATGAGGGACACATAGAAGACTAGATCTTCTCAACTATACACAAGATACAATATTTCAAAACACAAATCGAAGAAATAACAATAATGTGACAATTACCTACTGTTGCGGCAGCGCCGTCCAGGACTCCAATGAGTCCACTGTATTCTAATAGAAGAGTAGGTAGTAGTTTTTTTTTGCATAGAGTACCAGCTCGTTCTGCCACGTCAAAAAGTTCAAGTAAAAAACAAACATAAAAGGAGAAAAAAGAGAAAAAATCAACAAAAGCAAGGGAAACGAGGAACAGAAAAGAGAATGAAGCCTCATGCACAGGTGACAAGAAGCTGTGTTGAAGGAAAATCACGAGAGTTAAATATTAGCCGTGCTACCCCGGAAAAAGGGCACAAGACTATAGGAAGAGCTATAAAAGATCCTGAATGAAAGAGGAAAAGCATTCACAAGTGCAAATATCAAACAAACAGTCGAACAGAGAAAAGAAACGCTGAGAAATAGAAATATCACTAAGATAGATTTTCTGAAGAAGGGCAGAGGTCAAGAAAGTCTCAGTGTTCCCAGATACACCATACTTGCTGCAGGACAAAACGGACCATACGCATCAAGTATTGCGCTCTACCTATCCGCCTGCCTGGAAAGGAAGTCTGTTCATTACTACAACCGGAAAAGTGAAATCTCAATTTTGTTTTCTTTAACAAAGTTTAGAATTACCTGAGCTACTCGTCCTGACGAGCTTGCCCTGTCCAATAAGTGTACGAAATTGCAGGGAAGTTCCACTCCCAGTAGTCTCAGTTGGCATATTGTGTTAAAAAACTTTTCCCCGTCATCAGCATGTGAAGAGCAAGAGAAGAAAATGTGATTAGGGTCTACTGTGCTCTCATTGTCACACGTTCACAGAGGTGATGGAGCTAGCACATTATGTGCATGTGATGCGGCTCCACATCGTCCATGTCCGAACATTGGTTTACTCATCACCACGAGTCTCTCCCCTACTGCAGCTGTCCGCAAAAACTGTGGGTCTCAGTAACCCGTACTGAAAATTGAAACCAACCGACTATCACTGCCCTACGCCAATGTTCTTGCCACCGTTCTGCTTCAACTTTTGATATGTGGCAGGAAATGGAAAGGCTCGACTCTGAGAAAACCCTCCGAGGGCCTGGCGCCTGCTGATCTCTGCCTCGCTAGCTCGTCCGCTATTTCATTGTCAACTCGTGAACTATTCCACAGTGCGCCAGTGTCCAAACGTATCGGTACCACGTTCTTTCTTTGCTCTTCTAAAAGTTTGATTCTATGGAGAATTTGATAAATGAGCCAACTGTGTTGGTTTGTTTTTTCATGATCGTTGAAACTGATTGATAGTCCGATAAAATCAGAAATTTCGTCCCGTCTTACACCAATTACTAATTACATATTTAACTCCTAACTCCATCCTTAAACTCTGAGTGCTGACTCAGAATTGAATGCCAAACCACATACAATAACTGTTTCAGTCAGTTTTCAATTTGTTTAGGCTGTTATTCTACCATAGAAACTACGCAACATTGAATACGACACATCGAAATTTTTGCCCCTTTTCAAATCGGGATAACTCCTGATTGTCTTAGACGATTTGGAATCTGTTTGTGCCGTTGCTTAGCCCAATCTTCTTATAATCCATAACTGTGGACAAAGAACTCAATGCAACGTGAGTGAAGTTTTTGAAGCGGTGCAAAGCTGCCAGGCGTTCAACATTCTCCCATTTGAAGAAATTTTCTTTTTTCTGGATTCTAATCTTGGAGGCATAAAAGATAACCTCATACCTCGCCGCCTTACTCGAGCACTCCGAAAATACGCTTATGAGACTCACGCCCGTGGGGGCTTCGCTACGTGTTTATCTCAAGTCGTAAATTATGAGTTGGGAGAGAGAGGTATGAGTTGACGCCTCATACCTTAAAATATAACTCTGCTGTTAGTCAGCGCTGTCGTAAAACCGACGAAGAACTATTTCACAATTCGAAATTTTGTTAAGCAAATTTTTTTTTTCTGTAAAAAGAATTGGAAACATGGAAGATCCAACTTCTGCGACCAGTTGAGTTAATCGAGATTTTTTTTTGTACACTAGGTCCAAGGTTCCACACGAACCTCTTGATCAAGCTGGACCGCTAATAGTTGCCATGTGAATGACTTCCCAATGGGTCTCCAGAAAGCAGACTTTGGACCACCCAGACCATAAGGTGTACCTGAAGATTTTATACGTTTTTTAGTCACTAAGCTAGCTTTACCATCATGAATTTCATCAAACTCAAATTGACAAGTGTAATGTCCGAATCCCGACGATGCGCGCATGGGAGCTGATAAGAAACCATGGTGAGAAACCTACCTGTCAGCAGTGTCAGCGCATCAAGACTGGCCTCCCTCTCTTCTCTGTAGACCTCGACCGAAGAAGCACGTTTCGCACTTCTCTGCCTGTACTTATATTAAATCCGACAATACTTGCAGAAGACTGAGGCCCGAGTGGAAGCAATTTTGACGACAGAAACACCAGAAACGAAGAAAGAGGTTCGTTCGTTTCATCGTTTCTGGGTATGGTAAATTATTACAACGCCTATTTGCCAGACGCAGCAGGAATACTGACACCACTGTATGGATTGTTGACAATAACAAGCACTTTCGTGGGGATGGAAAAATGCGAACAGGCACTCACGAAAATCAAGAAAATGATGGCTTCAGATACCATATTGGCGCATTTTGACCGTCAGTCCAAATTGTTTTGTGCTGCGATGCTTCGTACTCGGGAGTTGGAGCAGCTTTGTCACATTATTAGAGAGTTATTGCAGATGAAATAAGGGCAAGCAGTATTAAAAGCGGCACTATTTTGACAACAACGCTTGCGCAGATTAATGCGACGTTAAATTTCCCTTAATAAGGATAGTGCCTGCCTTTATTTGTGCACTCTTTAGGTCCACCTTATTTATACTTTATTTTGACAAGTCCCAGAAATTACCCTGTTAGTGTATTGTTGGTTGCCTATATTCCTCGAATTTTGAACAAACTACTCGAGAAACTACCCTTATGTTATTAAATGGGGGCTAATTTCTTGCAGATAGACTCCACAGGCCTTGTAGTACACGTGTGCAAACAATCAGGGGGCCAATTTTTGAAAATATACGTAAAGTTACGTATGCGCAAATTTGCGTACGAAGATTTACGTAAGTATACGTTTCCGTTTGCCAATTTTTGAGCAGTGTTCGCAAAACGAAAAACGTTCGAATTGGGTCTTCGTAAATAAACGCATGGTAGACGCGACAACGTTGCAAATATCGGTGCATTTTATCTACTCAAGCCACGCCAAGCCTACCAAAGCTTTCAAACGTCAGTTTCTGATGTTCGTGTTTTCATTCAGATTAATAAATTTTCATAACCTGAACCTCCATATTTAACAACAAAGAATACGTCTGGAGACTTCCCCTTGAACATAATTCAGGAAATGAAAAACGAATTCAACATAATTTTTTCCGTAGGCTTTGAATCTGTCGACGAAAAATGTCTGTGGATATCACTTACAGGGTGCAACATAGAAAATTTTTCTTACATTCGACGCTCTATTCTGATATGGTGATCGATTCCGATTTTTATTCTGATTATAAATATGCATCACACTTGATAGGTTAATCAACAAAACACAAATGCATGTGAAAAAATCTGTTGTGGGGCGACACAAAACTTTCCCGGCAGTATCCAGAGACGTCAGTAATGATTTTGATCGAAGTGTCCCTTCGGGAGGGGGCGATTCGATTTGGAAATTGATGAAAAAATTCTATTTAGTCGAGCGTTTAGCGAGCATCCTGCATCCATTGTTGAGCGGACAGAAAAAATGACAGGTTAGGTCAGTTTTCCAAGGTGATGAAATAATCCTAAAGGTAGAACTAGGTAGCTAACTGTTGTGATATCTCAAAAGTGCAATGCTGGTTCCTTATTGAAATTTTTGTTCCTACTTCAGATATGATGATGAAATTACAAAAACTTGATTGAAAACTTTCACTGCATCTGTGTGTCAAATTTCAACTCTATATTTTCAATTTAGAGCTTGGGCAGACAAACCCAGACCCAATGTGCCACCTGAAGGCTTCCGATCAAAATCATCCACCCAAAGTCTAATCAGATCATTCCAGGCTGAACTTAGGCCTCCGTACCTGAGATTTCGATTTGATCGGATCAATAATTCGGTAATTATCGTGACAGAACCGCTTAATTTGTACGATCGCATGAGTGATTTTATATTTTCAGGAGGAAAATTTCCGGGAAATTGGAGAGAAATTATTGGAAAATGTTCAAGAACCGTTATCTATTCTTCAAAAAAAAAACTTACTTTACTTACTCACATGTTGGTTACTCACATGTTTTCATGTAAAAAAACCGTTGTACCAAAATTATATCATTGTTAGTTTTTGATTTTTCCCAAAAAGCGAAAGTTATGTGTCATTTGATAATGATTATCGCCCACATGCCCAATTCAGCTAATCAGAACAACCGAATATGACACACGTGACTCAGTTTAAGCTATCGATTATTGCATACTAGCAAGTGAAAAGAGCACACTAGGTAAAAGCACCATACTAGGGTGTTTCAAAATTTTGGAGTTAGGATTTTATGATGAGAATTTCAACTGGCTGGGAATTATTCAAACAAAAACAATTTTTTTTTACTATGGCAAGCTTTCAGTCCCCTCTCCAACATATCAAATGTCCTCATCTCCGGGACTGCTCCAAATCAGTATACAGGGTAAAAGTTTATTATTATTATTATTCACTTTCTTTCTTTCTTTCTTTCAGTTTAATTTGTTGAATTTAATTGATTTAAATCTGTGAATGAAAACGCAGCTGTAGAAGAAATGTATATATTTGATAATTATGTTTGACTTTGAAATTCTGAGTTGTCAAAAGAACCATTCGCAGTTGTTGTGTGAGCCGATTTCACCAAGAAAAAAAATGTAAACGTGAAAAAGACTTTCCACCCTGTAAATTGAAATGCATCAGTTACAGGGATGTATTATTTTCATATGTTTAGTATGACATTATAAGCTTGCAAAAGAACTAGAACTGGCCTCAGTTTAGATCAATTCCACCAAGAAAAAAATTCAAGATCAGAAATACTTTTCACCTTGTAACTTGATACACAGCAGTTGCTGGGTGGAATATTTTTGATATGTTTATTGGCAGACCATAATAGTCTACAAAACTAGCCGAAAACCGTTTTTCCCAGTCATCAGTCTTTGAAGAAAGAAAGCAAGTAAAGAAAAATAATAAACTTCCACCCTGTATACTGATCAGAGATAAGCACTTTTGATATGTTGAAGAGGGGACTGAAAGCTTGCCATGGTAAAGAAACTGTTTTTGTTTGCATTAATTCCAGCTGAAATTTTATTTCCAACAATACTATTTCCCGAGGTGGCTCATCATAAAATCCAAACTTCAAAATTTTGAATCATCCTAGTATAGGTGCTATTACCTAATGCGCTCTTTTCACTTGCTAGTATGCAATAATCGATAGCTTGAACTAAGTCACGTGGGTCTTATTCGGTTGTTCTGATTGGCTGAATTGGGTATGTGGGTGATAGCCATTATCAAGTGACACAAAACTTTTACTTTTTGGAAAAAATCGAAAACTAACAATGATACAATTTTGGTACAATGGTTTTTTCAGATGGAAACATGTGAATAACCACTTTTTATGTTATACTCACTTTAATTTTTTTTGTCATTTTCGACTTTGGCCGAACCGTGACAAAATCTCATCGGGAACAAATTTGTATTGAGGATGGATCACAAACCAATATTGGCGCTTTTTGGAGAACACAAGTCTGTACCACAAATGTATGTCACACGAATGCAGAGATGGGCGGTATATCGTATATCTCGCACAATTTAACAGTTAACTACACCTTGGAATATATCAAAAGAGAACAGAACATTATTGCTGATTATTTGTCTCGAGCGCCGCGCCGTTGCCTGTGAATTTCGTGAATACCAAAGCAGCCGTTGACAGATTGAAATACCTAAATTTCACATCTGTAGAAGAGTGGCCCCGGTGAACAACCGACAAATTGCAGAAGAAACCTCTGAAGACAGCACGTTACTCAAAGTTCGAGAAATCAAAATCAAAGTTTTCCAATCAAGCCGATTTTTATTTTTCAAGAAATCCGTCCATCAGGAGACTTCAATTTTGATTTTTTTTTTCGAAACGTTTACGTCTACATTTGCGCCAAATCAGCCCGAACAAATTGTTTGTTTGTCCAGAATCCATTTTCAGCGGTCGCGCGGAAACAGAATTTCAGGAGGTGAAACTTAAATTTTAAATGATATCTCTATCAGCTTCAGCCGACCATACGGCCATACCTTATACTCCCTACCAATACGGCCTTACCATTAACTTTTAAAATTGACATCGGTTGGGCTGTGATATGTGATAGGATACGGTATACGGTGCGCAAAATTTGCTGTGATGCTACATATGGGTTTTAAACATTGTTGATCGTCTAATACAGGGGTATTCATGAGTGACCTTACATAGGCTAATGGGAGATAGAGGACTTCGAGGCGAGTCAGGATCCACTGAAGAAATTTCATTTTCTCCAATGGTTACGAAGATACAGGGTGTTTTGTGTGCTCCGTATGAAACTTTGATAAGCGATATTTCTGAAACGGCCAGAGGTATTTTGTTGAAATTCACCAGTAATATTTCTCTGTTGGAACTTATCCCGAAGCCATACCGAGTAAGTCAAAATCCAGGGCCGGGCTAGAAAAAAAGTGCCCCTTTTTTGTTTCGTCAAAAAGTACATTTTCTGACCGCTTTTCTAAAAAACTGCTATCGGATTCAAAAAGCTAAAGAAAAATGCTTCAAGAATCACTCTTTAATTTAGATGGCACACCTAAACCGTTTCGACAATAAAATTAAAAGTAAAATTTGTGGGTGAGTTCCCATTTTCGACCGGACATAATCGACTCAATGTTTGATTGAATTGATCAAAATTCATTTTTTGTCTTGTCTATGTTGAATAGAAGAGATTGGTTAAAAGAAAAATTTCAGAGCCGACCATTTTTTTTTTGGACAAAATCGAGAGTGAAACCAAAATTAGACTCGATTTGGTCGTAAAAAAGATCTTCGGCTATGGAATTTTTCTTCCTACCAAGCCCTTCTATTCCACAGGGAGAAGCTGAAAAATGAATTTGAATGAATTCAATCAAACAATGAGTCGATTATGTCCGGTCAAAAATGGAAACTTACCCATAAATTTCACTTTCAATTCTTATGTCGAAACGGTTCAGGTGTGCCATCTTAATTGAAGAGTGATTCTTGAAGCATTTTTCCTTAGCTTTTCGAATCCGATAGCGGTTTTTTAGAAAAGCGGTCAGAAAATATACTTCTTGATCAAATAAAAAAGGGCCACATTTTTTCAACCCCGGCCCTGGATTTTGACTTACCCAGTATGGCTTCAGGGTAAGTTCCAAAAGAGAAATATTACTGGTGAATTTCAAGAAAATATCTCCAGTCGTTTCAGAAATATCGCTTATCAAAGTTCCATACGAAACACACAAAACACCCTGTATCTTCGTAACCAATGGAGAAAACAGAATTTCTTCAGTGGATTCTGACTCGCCTCGAAGTCCTCTATCTCACATTAGCCTATGTAAGGTCACTCATGAATCACCTGTATAGTGAACAAAAAGCCACATTTTTCTGCCTATCTGATAAATGTGAAAATGTGTGAAAATAAACAACTGTCAGTAACATTCTTAACGACTCCTTCAGTCCTCTTCCCTCTTCCCTGCCCGTCAATAAAATCAAAGGTCAAACATCATGGGAACATGCATGCATTTTCAGGCTGCAGCTCAGAAAAATTTGTTTTCCGAACTACAGCTTATTCACTATACAGGGTGTTTCAAAAGTAAGTACCTAGTTATATACCCTTGGATTCAGCTTTCAAAAATATATCAAGTTTGCGATAAGAATGAGTTGCCAATTGCAAGAGGTGCCCCTAAGAATGTTACGGCCCCTCAAAGTTCGATTTTCAAAATCATTTTTTTACCGCAACTTTTTAACCGCTTTACCGATTTGAATCAAATTTCAACTAAAGTTTGCTCAATTAAGTCTCTATCGAACAAAGCAACGCGTTTCACCAAACATTTTCAGGTGCAGAGATGATAGACGGTACCGGTACCCGATACCCGACCCTTTTCTCCCCCGTTTTCAATTCCCCTAGTAATGTTCAAAAATAGTTCCAATTTTTGAATTCTACGTTTAATTCAGATAAAAAAATTACTCGTGCAAATGTTTTATTAGAGGCTTCATTTTCGAGATATTTGGGTTTGAAACTTCGAAAAACATCTCGAAAATACCACTTTCATGCAAGAGTCTTTAAATTAAAATCTAAGAAAACCCATGATTTCTTAACAGCAATAGGTTTTCCAGGTGTTTTTTATTCAATAAAAGTTTTTTTGCATCAGCCATTTCGGCTATCAGCAATCCAGGTGTTTCAAGTTGATAAACCACCATTTTTGCTAACATACAAGAAGTTTTCTTGGATTTTGATTCTTAGGCCCTTGAAAGTGGTGTTTTTCGAGATGTTATATTCGAAGTTTCAAACCCAAATATCTCGAAAATGAAGCCTCTAATCAAAAATTGGCGAGAGTACCTTTTATTACCTAAATTGAGCAGATAATTCAAAAATTGGGACCGTTTTTAAAAATCACTAGATAAATAAAAAATTGGGGAGAAAAGGAGAGGACACCCTCTATATCTTTGCACCTGAAAATGTGTGATGAAACGCGTTGTCACTGTTCGATAGAGACTTATTTTTAGTGAACTTTGGTTGAAATTTGATCAAAATCGATTGAACGATCCAAAAGCTACGGCAAAAAAAAACGATTGTGAAAATTGAACTTTGAGGGGCCGTAACTTTCTTAGGGGCTAGGAGGCACCTCTTGCAATTCATTCTTATCGCAAACTTCATATTTTTGAAAGCTGAATTCGACGATGTATAGCTAGGTACTTATTTCTGAAGTTCTGAAACATCCATTTAGTCAATCAAGTGTAAAACTCTGATTTAATTCGTGGATTCCAGTCCTTCGACTATTAAAAGTTTCGCTATAGCCTTGATTTCAAGGGTGTTTTCGGTTTCGTAAAAACTGTTTTTCAAACAGGTACTTATTTTTTAACAGATTTGTTGATAAGAGAAAAATTGTTTGAACAATCGGTTATTGCTCATTCGTATCGAGCATTTACTAAGTGCTTGTGCAAATAATCATTTTAGAATCGGGAAGGCAGAGGCTTATATGAGTCTTTCTCAATTTTTGAAATTATGGTAGAAGTTTGTACCTGTCTCAACGTTTCGTTAGTGAGAATATTAGAAACCACGTGCTTATGTCCCAGAATACTTCCCAATATCCCAGGGCCACGGCCGTAGCGATATTTATAATTTGCAACCTCTCTCCTGTAACCCTTTTGCCGTAGCAACAAAATGTATTCTAGAATATACAGGAAAACCAGGACCCAGAAGGCAATAAGCGCAAATGAAGATGATGTCTTCGTCGAATTCCTTACGCACTTTATTCACACGACGCCACCGTCTTCTTCGCTTTTCACTTTTTGGTTTGAGTTGCATGACAGTTTTAGTTTTGGTATTTATAGACGCGCACCTAGACAGACATTTGTTCAAAAAGATGAAAGTGAACAGGCATTATGCGGCCAAGATAAATAAACTATTTTTTGTCGAACTGGTGTAGCCATGTCATGATAAAATAATCAAATTATTGCAACAATTTTTATAATTTCAAGAAGAATAAATTATTATTTTATCCTTTGCTTGTTAAATCACATCTAGGTACGTGCTTATCTTTGCACATTTCAAATTGGAAAAAAATGCATGACACAGCGGACTTCCGTACAACGGGAATGAATAAAAAAGTCAATAAACCGTTTCGATCTGACAGATAAAAGTGCCAGTAGGGTTCCACAGTTTTCCAACATCATAAACTATTTTCGTTTTCCCAGGCAACGTCTATTTTCCTTCAACTCCCTCCAGTTAAATTATATACCTACTCCTACTATATCTATGTAGTAGGTAAGCATTTAAAACAGCTGTTGGGTATGGTTTATATTTAACTTTTCATTGTAAGAATGCAATTTTTACACTTCAAAGTTTCTCCATTTGAAAGGTTTAAATCGATTCACAAGTCCTTCCTGCATTCGATACGATAGATACCGAATTTAAAATTACTTGAAATGTTCATTTTAGGAGCCGATATAGCTACACACGGTCTGCAGTTGTTTACAGTTAATTAGCTAAATTAGCAGGCGATGTATAAATATTTAATAATAGTGACAACGTGGCTTCTATTTTAAAGATCAATTTTGTAATACGAGGAAGGGAGGGTAGTTATACTCCACAACCACCAAACACTATAGCTTGTCATGTTTGCACATAATTTTGTTAGACAAGTACAAATTAGTAGATAGGTAGACAGATGCTTTTTGTAGATGAGTAGGTACCTACCTACTAAATTAAAAAAAAAAATTGACATGAAATTCGATAGGTACCTGATTTCAGTTTTCAACTGAACAGTAGATATTTTACCTAGCAGAGTGTACCTACGCTAGAGACGCAAGTGCATTTACGTGTTTGTTGTGTTGATACATAAGCTATAAAGACTTTTATATAAGCTGTATATGGATTTTACAGTTTATGTACTTAATTTGACACTTGTCAAAATAACCTCAAAAACTACAACATTTTCACAATTTGCACTGAAACAAACACGTAAAATGTTGTACAACACTCGTGGCTTGTTACACAAGATATTTTCCGACACTCAGCCTCTTACAGAACTCGGGCTGCGCCCTCGTTCTGCAAATTTCGGCTTCGTGTCTGAAAACCACTTATGTAACAGCCAACTCGTATCGTAAACTACTATTTCCTAACACAAATCGAAATTAGTTCACTGATTTTTTTCTCTATTTAAAATAAATGAAAGCAATTACCTCGTAAAGTTTCTCGGTGTTTCACGGATACAGCCTATATAGCTCAAAACTAGGAGGAGTTAAACTGCGCTGGGTCAACTTTCATACCTGATCAATTTATAATAGGTACCTCTATATGTCCATACAAGAAAGCTTTTACTAGGGGCCTTACATCCTAAGTATACTATTTTTAATTTTATTGGAAAAACTTTTGCGTAGGAGTCTGTTGGCGTCAAACTGCGAAAATCTCTTTCATAAAAATATTTTCAATTCTGGCAAAAAAAAAATTGACAAACTATAGTAGGTAACTTTCGTTAGTTACCTTCTGCTTGAACATGCTGGTGTGGACTGGAAACACAATAGTGTCTACAATATACATAATATACCTACCTCCAATGAAATTCCCAGCGTGTAATTTTTCAGCAATGCTTATTAGTCTTATTACTATCCCCAGACTATACAGGCTGGCCCAACGAAAACAGAACAGAGGGGTTTTCGGGCATTTCACCTCATTTTTTTGTAAAAGGCTCAGACAGGTCGATTTTTACTTCGAGGGGGACATCTGAAGCATATTACATTGGCAAATTTCTATCTTTAGCCCCCTCACCCCTACCCACCTCAATTTCAGAATTTTAAATGACACCATCTACTTTGCGATACTTCAATCAAAGAGAATCAAATTCTCTTTCTGAAAAAAACATTGTCAAAATTTTCAACCCCACCCCCCATTTTCCTAAATTTCTCTGACTGTCCCATTTCATATTATCGACCCCTCAATTCTTTTCAATTCAATCAGCGTCATCCTAAATAGCATCTAAGGAGAAAATTTTCGGTGGAGAAAAGTGCTAGCCAAATTCACCCCTTTCCTCTCCCCCACCCCAACTTCAAAATTTAACCATGCACATCACCACCTACTTTGTGATACATCGAATTAAAAGGAATTGATTTCTCTTTCTGAAAACAATTTTTTTTAATTTTCAACTCCTCCCTTAATAAATTGAAACTTCGGAGTATTTTAGGGCTTTTTGAAAATTCTGATTATTTTTCAGGAAGAGAATTTAGTTCCCTTCAATTTGATGTATCATAATGTAGGTTCTGTCATTTTAGATTTTGAAGAGTTGGGGTGGGGGAGTGAAGGGGTGAATTCGTTGAACACAGAAAATTTTCTCCCTCGATGCTGCGCAGGATGACGTTGACTGTACTAAAGAGAATTGAGAGTTCAAGAATATTACATTGGAAACTCAGACAATTTTAGGAAGAAGGAGGGTGGGGTTGAAAATCATTGAGATATTTTTTCAGAAAGAGAATTTAATTATCTTCAATTTGATGTTTCGCAAGGTGGGTGGTGTCATTTGAAACTTCGAAGTTGGGGTGGGTGGGGGTGAGGTTGAGGGGGCTGAAGATGGAAATTCGCCAATGTACTTATGTTTCGGATGTCCCCCTCAATATAAAAAATCGACCTGTCCGAGCTTTTTTTAAAAAAATGAGGCGAAATGCCCGAAAACCCCTCTGTTCTGTTTTCGTTCACAGAAAAAAAATACATTTGGGATAAATAAGCTTGCTTCATGTCAAATAAATTTGTTGTTTCAATACGTCGAAGTAAATGTTTTCTTGATTGGAAGATGCCAAATGTTTGAACTTTTGATTGTGAAGTTTATTTGAAATAAATGAGATTTGTTTGAATTGTGCTTATATTTCATTCATTCCAAATCAATATATCATCTTTTTATCAATATCGTATTTTTGAAATTCAAATTTATTTTCTTCTTTTAAACAAATAATGCAACTTTCAATAAAAGTGTGTTTTTGACGTTATTTCTTTCATTTGTTGATTTTAATTTCAATTTATTTGATGTAATCGTATATTATTTTGAAAATTGAAACAATGCCTGGTTCAATTCAAAACTTTTATTAATCTGCCTTTAACAAAACTATTCATTTTAATACTGATTCTCAACAGTTTCAATGTAGGTACTTGAAAATAAGTAATTTAATAAGGAATAATAACAAGTTGTAAACAACTGAAATGTAAGAACGAACAAAACAAACAATACAAACATTATAAGGTTATAGCACTTTAAACTATACGTTAAAATAAAGAAGTAAATTTAAGAATAATATAATTATGTATTATGTATGTCAAGCACATTTTTCGTTTTCAATTACAAACTACAAACTAGTGAAATTTGAAAACATGCACAAAAGAACATGAAACATATCGTTATATTTCTTACAATGAACGTACATTAAAAGTATCACAGAATAAACTGACTTAGGAAAAATGCTGTTTATCACTGTATCAAGCAAATATAGCTTTCGGAGGTCTATCTGGCCCCCTTGTACCTTTATGATGGGCGACGATTGGAAACCTGATGAGCTTCCTTGTGTTTATTTCGTGGCTTTCCGAATTCTAGTAAGCCCCCTGTAGTATATTGGAAATAGAAAAAAATAGGTGCTTTGCTGGAATTAATTCAAACAAAAACGATTTTTTTACCATGGCAAGCTTACAGTCCCTTCTTCAACATATCAAAAGTCCGCAACTCTGGGACTGCTACAAATCAGTATACAGGGTGAAAGTTTATTATTTTTCTTTACTTTCTTTTTTTCTTGAAAAACTGATGACCGAAAAAAACGGTTTCAGGCTAGTTTGATAGGCCATAGTCTTCCAATAAACATATAAAAAATATACCACCCAGCAACTTCTGCGTATCAAGTTACAGGGTGAAAACTATTTTTCATCTTCAATTTTTTTTCTTAGTGGAACTGATCTAGATTGAAGCCGGTTCCAGTTCTTTTGCAAGCTTATAATGTCATACTGAAAATATAAAAAGGACACATCTCTGCATCTGCTGCTTTTCAATTTACAGGGTGGAAAGTCATTTTCACGTTTCAATTTTTTTCTTGATGAAATCGGCTCACACAACAATTGCGACTGGTTTTTCTGTGAATTTGGGGTTTTTTAGTCAAACATATCAAAATAATACATTTCTGCTACAGCTACGTTTTTATTTACAAATTTAAATGTTTGGTTGCGTTCCAAGATTTTTTGAATTTTTGATGCAATATACCCGAATATACCCAAATATTTAAATTTGTAAAAAATAAACATAGCTGTAGCAGAAATGTATTATTTTGATATGTTTGACTAGAAACTTCAAGTTTACAGAAGAATCAGTCGAAATTGATGTGTGAGCCAATTTCACCAAGAAAAAAATTGAAACGTGAAAATGACTTTTCACCCTGTAAATTGAAAAGCAGCAGTTGCAGAAATGTATCCTTTTTATATGTTCAGTATGACATTATAAGCTTGTAAAAGAACTGGAACCGGCTTCAATCTAGATCAGTTCCACTAAGATAAAAAATTGAAGATGAAAAATAGTTTTCACCCTGTAACTTGATACACAGCAGTTGCTGAGTAGTATATTTCTTATATGTTTATTGGAAGACCATGGCCTATCAAACTAGCCTAAAACTGTTTTTTTCAGTAATCAGTTTTTTGAGAAAGAAAGGAAATAAAGAAAAATAATAAACTTTCACCCTGTATACTAATTTGTAGCAGTCCTAGAGTTGAGGACTTATGATATGTTGAAGAGGGAACTGAAAGCTAGCCATGGTAAAAAAATCGTTTTTGTTTGAATTAATTCCAGCAGATATTCTATTTCCAATATACTACTGTGCCTTTTGGCGTTGTTGAATTCTCGGAGCATCACTAAGCCCACTGTGTCGTCATGTGATATTCCTTCTGATACACCTCTGAGAAAGGTATCACATTTTGTTGCTTGACATAAATTGCTCCATATCACCCACTCAATAAGTCACTGACCACTGACCACAGACACTGACAAGAACAAAACAAAGGGACACTGACAATAACAAAACGAAGGAAGAGTATGGATTGACTGCCGGCTCTAGCTTTTGATTTGCTGTTGCAGGTCCGTACAAGATGGGCAATGGGGTGGGGGAGAAATATTATTTGATTCAAACAAACATTTATTCTCATCAAATGAGTTTTTATCAGATCAGATCTAAGCAAACATTTTTTTGACTAAAATAATGTCACTATACAGTTAAATATACATTTAATTACAATCAAATAATTTTGGAATTGAAACAAAGGGACTAATATTGATAATGAATATGTTTCATTTAATGCAAAACTCCTTTTTTTGACGGAAATAAGCTATGATCAAACAAACGAGAGCTTCAAATCTAAATCTTTCTTTCTCTGTGATGGGGGTAAGTGGAGACAATCCGATATTTATTAAAATCGAACGAATATTTCTTTCACTTGATAACATCATTCTTGAGGAAAACGATTAATTATCACAGATTGAATCAAACTTGATAATTGACTCAAAAACACTGATATAATATATAAAAATAGATTTTATTCGAACTAACTCTTTTTTATTCGATTCAAATAAAAAGTGGTCAAATAAATGGAAACTTAGAATTTAAATCAACTCTTCTTTCTGTGTTGGGCCACCCTGTTTTACTAATCCACTAATCCACATACAAATACATACATATACTCGTACAAAAATGAATAAAATATCGAATGGATCTCTTTCTTTTGTGAAAGAGAGACGTTCACAGGACAAGGATAGAACTCCTTGAACCAATCCCCGTTCTGATCTGACGGCAAATTTAAAAAATAAATAGATGACGCTGCCATTCTTGTTTCTGGTCACCCTTTACAATCTATGCTTTTTACCCTTTATAATAAACATTTGCTGTATAACTAGACAAGTGTGGGAGAATTCTAAGAAAGAAGTTGAAATTTCCTAGACAGGAAAATTTAAAAAGCAGGTAGGTACAAAGCTTCCACTTGAAGAATGAGCGCTGGCTGATTCAATCAGGACCTCTTTGGTTTGGAGATGAAAAGTTCTCTTGGGGGACCCGGAAATTCTCCCAGAGCGCGGTCGTTTCACCCCAGTAAAGACAGCATTTAGAATTATTGTCTGAACGTCTACTTGCATCATCTCAAGCCTCAAGATTTTCGCAATTTGTTGTGAAGAAAAAGACCTAAAGCCGGATGATGTTTCAAGCATTTTCTTGAGCAAAAGTAACGAAAAAGCATCATGTTCAGCCACGATCTACATCTTGAAATGTTAGAAGCGTAGGTATAAAAAACTAGAAGGTTATTCTCGATGTTATTCTCTAGGGGCTGGAAGCTGAGCGGAAGGACTAAAAATTGAATACAAATATAACTAATATAACTTTATAAATATAACAAATATATTATTTTACATTGATTTTCCCCTCTTCCTGTTGATAACAGAATAGGGTAAGGGTGGTGTGTAGGTACAAGGTACAAGAATCAGTATAGTAAAAGAGATGAGAATGATTTTTGGATTCGTAATCCTCGTAGGCAAGAATGAGCTTCAATTTCTCGTGAATCAATTCAGGTTAAGTCTGACGTGCGCGCGTGATATAGCTGAAATAATAGCCCTGTTTTGACTTTTCGAAATTGCTGCGTTTTGAGTTTTGGCATTGGGTGTAGCAATTGGTTGTATTAGCACAAACGGGAAGAATAGGAGTTTCTCATTGGTGGGCGGTGGGCGGGTAAAAAAAAAGCGTCTATCGAGGCGTCCATTATGTTATCAGTAATAATTAATGCGTTAAAGTTGAACAAAAAACTAAATGCTACTGAATATTTTGTAAAATAACTTTTTTTTGTCCTGCATCAACTAAATACTTGGTTATACAGATTTTGTCGGCGGTACGGCATGGGTGGATATGCATACAGGCTATACTATAACGAAAGTCAAGCATCGCCGGCAGAAGCCAGAACTTGGATGGGTGACTGGTGGATAGCTGTGCGCGAAGAGACATACGTACTCAGACATTCGTACTCAGACAGACATTTCGTACTCAGACATAACACCAAAACTTGAGTACGGTGATGAGATCCCGATGTACCTTACACTAACACTACCATTGAGCACTGCCAGAATGATTGCCCAGCTAAGAACTTGCCATAAAACCTATCTAAGACTGACCTATAGGGGAACCACGCATAAAATTAACACCGAGGAACTATGCACTCCATGCAACCTGCAGAAGGCTGAATCTTTGCAACACATGCTTTTTGAATGCCCAATTTATGAGGGTGTCAGGGTGGAGTTACTTGGAATGTCACGAAGTGTCGACGATGTCATTGATATTTTGAAGGCTGGATCCATTGGAGAACTGAACAAAATTACTCGCACAATCATGAATATTCTTCTGTTGAGGTCCTTCATCCATAATGAGTAGATAGCTGTCATTGTTGTCAACGTCTCTGCCAAAATGTCCTTGATATGCATAGAGTAAACTTCTAGTTGAGTTGTACTTGTACATGTAGTGAATCCTGCCAAATACCACTCTATCGTCTGTTTTTTTTTCTTAATTTACTTTGTTTGTCTGTGATTGTTCATTATCGTATATATCTATATATTTACTTTGTAATAAAGATAAGATCTTTTTATACAATAAAATTGAATTGAATTGAATTGAAGAGAGCGGACGCAGCGTAGTGTACTTGCCCAAGTGGGCGCCATTACCTGTACACGCACATGAACGACATGATTGTAGGTAGTAGCATAAATCCATAATGCGGCTCGGTGCGTCCGACACCTCGACACCCAGATGGTCAAAAGAGGTTACGATTAATATATATTATATATATTAGCAGTTTTTTCCGTGGGAGTTTTTCAGTAACGATAACAATGATGATACCCAAATATTTTTGTCAATCGTTCAATTTTTGAATTCAACGTTCAATGCTAAGAAAAAAGTTACTCTTGGAAAATTTAGATTAGAGGCTTCGTTTCCGAGATATTTGGGATTGAAACATCGGAAAACATCTCAAAATCGCCTCTTTCCTGGGCCTACAAATTAAAATTCAAGAAAACCGATGATTCGTCAACTGAAATGAGTTTTCTGGGTGTTTGAGGTTGATAAACCACCATTTTCGCTGAGAAACATGGAGTTTTTCAGAAAAAAACAACTTGGGCCCTGGAAATTGGCGATTTCCGGATGTTTTCCAATGTTTCAAACCCAAATATCTTGAAAATAAAGCCTCTAATCAAAATTTTGCAAGAATAATTTTTTCTTCAAATTGAACGTAGAATTCAATAATTGACACCGTTCTTAAAAATATTCAGGGGGGTTAAAAATAGGGGGAAAGGGGGAGAGTACCCCCTATTATCTTCGCCCCTAAAAATGTCTGATGGCATTCGTTATTATCGTTCAATAAAGACCTGTCTCAGTAAATTTTGGTTTGAGTTTGAATGAAATCGGGTAACGGTTCAAAAGTTATAATCTGTTTTTGAAAAACAACTTTGAAGGCCTGTATCTCCGTTATTATACGTTTGGGAGGGTTTGTTTATTAACAAAAGTCCCCTTATTTTCCAATCATCTATCTCTCTGTGAGTTTTGTAACACTTATCCCGGTACACCTGTATACCTACGCCCGATCCCGATACGATGAATATCACTGACGTATGAATATGAAGTGGAAGTATGATTATGTAAGTACCTATGGTAGGCCCGCGGGCGCCCATGATACGACGATTTGTTATGAAAAAACACGAGGAAAAACACGTTCATAGCCACTTTTCTCAGTTTTTCATTCTGGTTAGTTACACCTCTTTCATTCACTCGACTCTTCATCCTTCATCTATTTGGGTTGGAAAAGATTGTGTGCATCAATTACTCGAATTTTATATTCATCAATCGGCAATTTAGGAATAAACCACCGATACTATCTATAGAGCATGCTGTTCAAGAAAAATCGACGTTAATTCACCCACGCACGTTCCAGTTAATTATAGAACACGGGAGATTTTGTCGGCATCAGGTTTTATAAAACAAAGTAAAACTTTGGTCAAGGGTACGACCAAATCCTAATGCCAAAATCCGTATTGCACAATTTGTTTTTCGTTTCTTGTTTTTCCTGCACGTCGTTCGCTTCATCGATATGATTTGATTATAATTTTTTTTCTTTTTTTTTCAAGTGATGTCATTTGGGAAAAGCTTTCCCAAAATCAACCATTTAGCTCTTCCAAACCTGGAAATGCATGTCCTCCGGCAACGCCAAAAAGAGAATTACCAAAACCCGAAACGCCAAAACCGCAACCTCCCAAATCCCCAGAACCTCCTCGATCGCAAATCCCAAAACCTCAACCACCCAAGTCGGCACCGGCACCGCCAAAGCTCGAACCTCCTGCCAAACCCCCAAGATCCCCATCGCCCCATCCCTTAAGGACCGAGGCTTTCGAAACCATCGAATATGAAGAAGACGAAGAAGAAGAAGACAGCGAGGATTCCATCGATTCGCTTCCTCTGAAGAAACCGGGGAAATTCGTAAACGATTTTATAAACGTCGAAATCGACAGTCAAGCACAGCAAAGGTACTATTGACAGCTTATAGCTGATTATAATGATAGGAATTTGGCTGCTAATACATGAACGACTGTGAATTATTAACGTACCTACTTATATCTTTTCATACTAACCATGCTCGTCGTTTTCGATTGATCTTTATTAATATAGTTCGCCTATAGTTGATCAATTTCCAATGTTTTTATGTAAGTATACCTACGTAACAAGGCCGCGGGAAATTTGGGAATGAATTTCACGAAGGACTGTTAAATATTTAGAATGATGGAGCAAGGACGACAAAGCACGAAGGGCGATCGATAGACGTGGGGATAAACAGCTGATCCCCAGAACCACCCCTATGCTAACCTACATTCAAGTTGAATGTCAAATTCCCCGGGAAAAGTCGAAAATGCCATTATTACGCAACACGAAACTCGCGGAAAACTTATTTTTACGACTGTTTCATGTCCAGTGTAATTTTTGTACCAGAGTAAATACCTATAAAATGATACCTACCTGTACCTAACATATGCCTATACCTATATAGTTTATGACTTTGTAAATAAGTGCAAGTTTAGTACTTATGTACCTACCTCTTGTTTCCTTTTGGAATAATGTGACAACATGTTTGATGTTATAACAACAAAAATCGAAAGGATCTTATTTTCAACTTGTGAATTTGGACAACTCTATATGAGAATACGGAATATGAATTAGAACTATTAAGTTCTATTAAGCTGAAGAATTTAATCAACTCTTGTGATTTGTACCTAACTATAAATAATAAACGTTAACAAATGCTACTGGGTGACTCAATTTGAAATCAAAACAGTTTCATAAGAATCGCGCCTTCAACTTTGCATCAATAATGATAATCATATCCCTATTTAGTACCTACCATAAAAAACCTCGAAAAAACCCTTGCATTTATTTTTTGTGCGAATAATAGCAGCCTTATGAGGATCCAGTTAATCCTTCTTGATTGTTAACGTACATATCGTATAGTTGCTAATTCAATTAAGAGTAGGTAATTCAATTTGAAACTTATTATCTGAATCATCGAGCACGTTGAGAATCGTAACTACCTAGACCTATCGTATATAAAAAAAAATCTGGGCTAGCAACAAAATTTGTTGTTTCCATCAATTTGGGCACAGCTTCTGCCAGCTGGATGCTTCGCTTCGCCAGAATTTTTTCTATGTGTTTTGAATTGAATGGAGTAGAAAAATAGAGTTACGCAACTCAAGTGTCCCATCATCCTATAGTAAATTTTCTCTATACACTCCCATTTTAATTTATTTCGTTCATGGTACGAAAATAACGCATTTAAAAATAACGGCTCTGCCCTGTTATGTAAGCTTTTCCGCGCTTTGCTTCTACATTGTAACGTTGTTTCCTGCAAAAAAGGGATTGCCGCGTGCACAGAAAAAGCCGATAATTTTCGTTTTCTAATGCGAATTACAAAGGTATCTTGCCTCGTTATCGCAATTTATCGTCAATTATCACCGATAAGAATTAGCTTGGCAACGTATCGCAATGAATTCCGCCAAATTTCGCATAGGTAGATACCTGTATTGGAAAAAAATTGTAGATATGTGAAAAAAATCGCCGTATAGACAGTGCCGCGATTTCCCAAAGCTCCGACATAAAAAAAAAATGTACACTATCGAAAATTTAAAGTGGTAGGTCGGGCAAGAATACGTAAAAGTCAACGATTGGTTCGAAGTAAAACTGTAAACCTGACGTCATTGGGGTGGTGGGGTTGACACCAAGACCTCTTCTACAACGGGTACCTACTCATATACTCACAGTCGGTCCATTCCCCACACAGTGTGTTTCGAGCTTAATTTTGAAACTAAGGTGAGGGTTTCCGGCTTTCTCCCTTTTCAAATTAAAACTAACCACCCTTCAAGGTAAACGCTTGCTTGATCGCTTTTGCTTTTTCCATAATTAAGTGCATTATTCTTGAATAAACCATTCTGATTTCTTGCTCGATATGCGATGATTTATTCAAAAACCTTCCCTTTAAAGCTTCCCGCTTTGTAGTTTTCGACAGCTTCCTGATTTTTTTTCGACATCATTTCACTGCTTACACAGTAAGGGCCGTGCGAGTTACGTAACCAGGCCCTTCTGTGCAGGATGCTGGTGTAGAAGTCATTTCAATTATTCAATAAAGCTTGCCACTTAGCTTTCATTAACGATAAATAAGTATACGAGCTGATGCAGCAAAATTGCTTGTTTTAAAATTGTGATACGAGACATTAAGCATATATACTTCTCAAGAAGTGTCAAGACCCAGCAGAAAGTAGTGCGTGCAGCAAAATAATAATTGTGTGTGCATTTTTTTTTTATTTACTTATTCTTGTTGATGAACAGTGCAATTCGTGGAATTTTCAAAATAGAGCTCTTTGCAAAACATAGGTGCGCCCAAACTCTTATGCAATTGCGAATACATCAGCTGCATATTGATCTAGAGAGCTTGGTGGCTTTCGCTAAGCTCGAGCTTTGTCTAGCTTGCACTGCACATTATCATTTATTTCAACCCTTTCAATAATTGAATGAGTAAAATGTAAAGTACAGTGATTTAAGCACATGTATACTCATGTTTTCTTGCTTTCTTCTCGAATTCATTCAAGGACAATGACTTACGAACTAATCCTTCTTGATGCCCCCGAAAAAAGGGACCGCCTATAAAGCGAGATCAGCACCGCATCCATTTTTTCTCCAACATAAAGCCAATTCAATGCTTCGTCTATAGACTAAACTAGTTTTATTGATTAAATAATAATAATAGCTCTTAGTTCCTGTTTTAGTTACGGAACGAGCTGTTAGCGTGTATAGTCTCGGAATTATTCTTTATTATATTTATATTTGATCGTTATTTCATGCATAATACGAGCACAATCTATTTCCATGAACATTTTCCCTCTTGGCGACACAGCATCACTCTGGGTCAAGTACCACCATTTTCAAAGTTTCTTAATTTTTGCATTTTGAAACTTCTTCAGTTTGAAATTCATTATGCAATATTAACGGACATTATCTTTTATTGAGACAAGATATCAGGGAAAAAAAGTTTCATGCAAAGATTGATCAAAAGATATCAACAGGAAATTACGACAATAGTACTTTCGACCTCAGCGCATTTCGAGCAGTTGAAGTACTTGTGACACCTTCAACAGTAAGTACATCAATCCACTTCATATCGATATTACGATATGGCATGATAAGCGATTTTTGATCGCAACTTTTGTTCGCGGTCCAGATTCAGTTTAGTTTGATAGTTTTCGCATATCTTATTGAATATTTTTATTATAGTTGGGGCCCCGAGATACAATAAGCCGAATAGGCTCCAGGTATTTTTCATGTAGCAGCCTAATTTTTTGCATCAGTTGATCGTTAAGTCTACGGCACTATTGAAATTACATCAGACTAATAGAATTGTTCAGAAAGCATTCGGCATTGAAAAAAAAACGTATTCTCTATTTTCTTGTGTCATATGATGTGATCAAAGAAATGTTCATTGTTTGGATGGAGTTGGCTTTGCATTGCGGCTTTTCAGTCATTCAGCCAAACCACTTGCTACAATGATAATTGATAAAAATGTATGGTTAGTATATTGCTTTTCAATGTACTATGACTTAAACTGCCAATTCTGTCAGAAGATCAGGCTGTTGCATCAGAATACCAGAAAAAGTTTGCGTAATAGCTAGGTAACACCTAGCTATTAGCTCTGGTGTGCAGCATCAAGGACCAGATCGCGGCTAAGTGACCGTGCAGAAAATTTCAATTCTTGTTCGAAATTCTTTTGAAATCTAGCGAATAAATCATATTATGGGAGTTATAGACTCGCATCATTTTTCGATACGATGCGAAGAGAAAAGGAGTTCGTACGTCAGTGTCTGTTATTGCGATAAATTGTGAATCGATGTGGAATTGTTGATTTGTAAATTGGAGGGGTGCATTTTTGGTTTTCAGGTGATGGAGGCTTCTTAAAATTTTGGCGGATGCGCCTTGGACATGCCGCTTGGTGCTGTCTGCGCTGGCTCTGTTCGCGGGGATCGGCTTTAGCAAAAAAAACACTAGTAGAGAGGAGAGTCGATTTTGTCTCTCGCTGGGGGTGTATAAATGTCTTGGGGGTGGTCAAGTCCGGGGGCAATTATTAGACACACGCAATTGGATTGGTCGTCCTTACGCACAGATATGCGTTTATCGATCTGTTAAAACTGCGCCCTGTCTATCCTAAAGCTCGCACTTCAGTCATTCAGTCAGAGCGGGAGGCGCAGGGTGGCCGACCTGAAGACGGCCCTGCAGCTGAAAAGGGCGCGTCCCCAACCCCATGCCGCATAGCTCCTCCACCATCAGTTTAGTTGTAGTCTCGCTATACCAGTGTATTTTTATTTAGCCCCATATAAACCTCAGCACTCACAAAATGGGAGGTTGCGCCTCAAAGGAAAACTCAAAAAAACCGAGCCGGGAGGACGATTCGGGGTTTGTACTATTCGTATCCTGTTGATGTCATGCATGGGCCGATCGTTGCACCGACGGGTGCTATTCGAACTCTACGAAAGCTTCTTTCTGTCTTGTCTTGTTCCATGTCTACTCGCAATGTCAAGTATGCAATTTTCGTTTGCACCATTCATTTATATATTATTGATATATACTATAAACTTATATTATTATTGTCTTTTATATTATGATGTTTAATCCAACCTAACTGCTGGACAAGTTAGTTATTGTCGGTATTGAAAAAATTGTTCGACCTTGACGGCCAATAACTTTTGTTAGCCATGGGCGATTCCATGGTCGAAGAAGTTGATACAGGTTGATATAGAAAACCGTGCAAAATTTCAACAATTTCAACGTAGCTCCATTCGCCGATTTTTTTTTTCTTCAATTCCAATTTCAATGCACAAGCGTGAAGTGTGTTAGCATAAAGTGTGATGTGCTATCTCGAAAGGACTGTGGAATTTCTTGGATCGGAAATCTGACAATGGAAATATGCATTTTGATGTTGAGTGATGTATTCAACCTCTCAGGACGCAGGCTAATTCAAGTTGTGATGCTAACAATTGAAATTGAGCACGGTTGTTCCCACAACGGTTTTGACCAATTTGACTCTCAACACAAGCCGAAATTGGGGCGAAAAAGGTGCACTTTGAAAAATAGCTCTAATCTAATAGGTAGTTATTCCTCAAAAAAGTCAAATATGATTAAATTCCCCGATTCAAAACATGCTTTCTTTGCAATTCTAACCTGAACGTGATTCTGGTGTTAAATTCTAGACATACCGTCGGTTCCACAAAACAGATAATACGAGATTAGTTGATTTGCGATTTTTGTTTTCCAATTTGTAGCTGACTGATCAATGGAAATGCTGGTTTATCCCTCAATAATGGAAAGATGATGGGTCTAGTTCAGATTTCAGGCATTTTTTGTCAGTAACTACCTAGCATTCAGCATAAAAATGTTCAGTTAATCTGCAATCAGCCTTGATCGCTGATCATCTTTTTTGTGGAACTGACGGATAGAGAGGACGTGCTTAATTTCAATTTTTCCCCGTCCCGACAGGTCTAAACTGCATCCACTGAACATTGAAATTTATATCTTCATTGTTAGGCTTCCGATCCAAGAGATTCCAGAACCAGTTTCGAGAAAGCACATTGAGTACACTTTATGATTTGTAGGTACATTGAAAGTGTAATTTTTTTTTGGCGAATGAAGCTACATTGAAATTTTTGAAATTTTGCGCTGTGTTCTATATCATCCTGTAGAAACTCCATCTCAAGTTTTTTGCTATTTCTTTCCATTGCATAGATAAGGGGAAAAATTATCTTACCAACTCAACAAACATAATTGGAATCGCCCATGGCACACAAAAGTTATTTGCGTTCAAAGCCGAAGGATTTTTTCAATACCGACAACCAATTTGTCCAGTAGTTTAAAATGAAACATACCCGATTGAATCAAAGGTGAAAATTAAAATCAGAGATCTTGTAGGAAGTCCGCCATGGTTGACGCAGCTGTTTTGGAAAAATTGGAAGCCGGTTTCAAGAAGCTCGAGGCTTCTGACTCCAAGTCGCTCCTCAAAAAGTACTTGACCAGGGAGCTGTTCGACAGCCTCAAGGTCAAGAAGACTTCCTTCGGCTCCACTCTCCTCGATGTTATCCAATCTGGTAAGAGCTTCCGTATTCTAGGTATAGCTTATGGACACCAAAAAACACAAAATCAAAAGCATGCCATGAATAAGTGTTTTAGAAAAAATATTTTCAACGATCGCGAAGCACTATTTCGAATTGAGCAAAAGTCTTGAGGTGCATCAAGTGGCAGGAAACCGTCGTTAACTCGTTGATACGCGACGTGTTCCTCAAGACGAAATTGGACCATATCAAAGCTACCGATTATTCGATTCTTTCTTTTATTCTGTTTTTCTAGATGGGTATAACCGGGTATAACTAAGTACAGCATAAGGTTGAGAAAAATATATCTGGGATTGGCTTTGATATCGAGAAGTTAGTTCATTCAGTCAATCCAATGGATCTTTGGTTTCCTAAGCTAACCTGCAATGATAATAAAATAAATAAATAATACCTAACTATAAAATTTCAAGCGTGCAGCTCTACTATTTAGTCCAGTAGATGACATAGTAATTTAAAATCCAGACCAAATTGGTATTGATTCTGCGAACGTATAGTGTATTATAGTCCATCATTTTGTTCAATTATTAGCCATTACACTAATATGGTTGAAACAGAATAACATATCGTCATACCATATACCTACTCAGAGCAGACAGCATTGACGTAAATTTAAAGTCATTCTTCTCATTAATTAAATAATTAATATCGCCATCTTCAGTTCGGTGTAAAATTCAAACCAAGTACCGGCTCAACTAAATATAATGAGCAAAACCAAAATCACTTCTCAAGTTCAATTTCTAAACTTTATCAATTACACATTAATAATCAAAAATATGTCACCATTGCATATGAGTTGAAATTCCTGACAAAATATCTTCAGATGAATAAATGACGTTTCTTTTTTTTTAATTGACCTTACGCAATATTCAAGACTGCCGATTTTTTTTCTCTATCTCTTGGGCACCGAAACAAGAGTTTATTGTGGATCGGTTTTTTTCTTCTAAAATCCAAAAAATGGGCCGTGAAATGAAAATTAAATCAAAACGAAATTGTGTGACGACAGACCGGCAAGTTTCCGATTATTATTTTCTTCGTCCGTTCTAGTTGCTTATAAAAATGCATTCAAATTGTTTAAGCTTTGTAACTATTGAAGATAAGCTAGTGCCACTGAAACAGGTAAATCAAACTGATTTAGGCGGGCGTACAGCCACAGCCTTAATGAAAAATCACTGATCAATCAATTCCGTAATTCGTATCGATGGAACACCTGGTTCCTCGTTCGTACAAATTGAGAAATGTGATAATTTCAAGTAAATTATTTTGCAAGGCACTGATGAAAACTAGGTACGAAAAATCGAAACCGTGTTTTCAACTACAAAAATGTGATTCAAGGTCTCGAGAACCACGACTCTGGAATTGGTATCTATGCCCCCGATGCGGAAGCCTACACTGTCTTTGCCGATCTTTTCAATCCCATCATCGAGGATTACCACACCGGCTTCACCAGGAACGACAAGCACCCCCCGAAGAATTGGGGCGATGTCTCAGTTTTCGGCAACCTTGACCCTGCCGGCGAGTACGTCGTCTCGACCCGCGTGAGGTGCGGTCGTTCCATGGAAGGTTACCCCTTCAACCCCTGCTTAACCGAAGAACAGTACAAGGAGATGGAGGGCAAGGTCTCCACCACTCTGTCTGGACTCGAAGGCGAACTGAAAGGCACCTTCTACCCTCTCACTGGCATGAGCAAGGAGGTGCGTATAGGTTTTTGTTGAATGAACTGCGCTCTTAATGTCAAAATTCATAATATTCATCATTCTTGATGGCGAATTTCTTGGACATTTTAACGTGGCGAACTGTATGTAGTGATATACGTGCTGGTTTTACCTAATCGATAAATTTGTGACTTTCAGGTTCAGCAGAAGTTGATCGACGATCACTTCTTGTTCAAGGAGGGCGATCGCTTCTTGCAGGCGGCCAATGCTTGCCGCTTCTGGCCCAGCGGACGCGGTATCTACCACAACGACGCCAAGACCTTCTTGGTCTGGTGCAATGAGGAGGACCATCTCCGTATCATCTCCATGCAAATGGGCGGCGACTTGGGCCAGGTGTACCGCAGACTGGTCACCGCCGTCAACGACATCGAGAAGCGCATCCCCTTCTCTCACAATGACAGGCTCGGCTTCCTCACATTCTGCCCGACCAACCTGGGCACCACTGTCCGCGCCTCTGTCCACATCAAGGTCCCCAAGCTAGCCGCCAACAAGGCCAAGCTAGAGGAAATCGCCGGAAAGTACAACTTGCAAGTCCGCGGCACCCGCGGCGAGCACACCGAGGCCGAGGGCGGCATCTACGACATTTCCAACAAGAGACGCATGGGGCTGACTGAATTCGACGCCGTCAAGGAAATGTACGACGGCATCGCTGAACTCATCAAAATCGAAAAGGAGTTATAAACCCCACACATTCTAATTTTACGTGATTCATTACTTATAAGCAATGACATACATTATTTGAGTATATCTTGTTTGCCAAAGGTACCAGTGAATGCTTACTGCTAAGTTAAGATGATGTCTGGACATACGTTAGTGTATTCAGCTTTCTAGTCGACATTGTTTTCAAATTCATACAAAGACAACACATTGGATAATATAACTTATTTATTTTAACTCGTAACGATGTAAAAAAAATAAAAGTATTATTTTGAAACCAGCAGAAAGTTTATTACAAAACATTTAATAAAAGACATCCAATGTAGGAACTATTCACTTTATTGCACCCTGCTTTCCATATAACATGAAAATTGAGGTAACAATAGGTATGACTATAAGTTTGTACCTATATCATATCTGAGAAGTATAGGTAGTGAGTATTGAGTAAGCGACACGCTCCGAAAATTTAAACTCTGTGGGCCGTATTCATATCTCACTTTTAGGCTAAAAGCGCATTTCGATGGCTTAGGCGCAATAGGTCGTAACCCAGAGCTCAGAAATTTTACAGGAGAGACGAAAAACCGAAATGAGAAACGATCTTTATTCAACAATGCGGATTACGCTCTGTGCAATACCTCGAAAATAATTGTGCTGTAGTGTTGTGCTGTAAAAATGGAACTTTTCAGCGTGTATTACTTTCAGCAACTCCAATGGCATAAGAAATAATGCCGATAAGAAGAAATTCGAAAACAAACAACCTCGAAAATAACATTTCAAATGATTTGAGGGTTACGTTCTATTGCAGGAAGGCGGAGAATGACCTATAGAATCGAATGGCGCGAAAAAGTCGATTTAGAATATTTTAAGAGTTACGACCTATTGCGCCTAAGCCATCGATTTAGAGGTGCGGTTCTAAGGGCTATCCAATTATATTTGACTTATTTGAGTGTTCAAAATTATAAAGTAGGTACGCAACAAAAGTCCTTTCACCCCCTAAATTTTCATCGGATTTCAAAACTGATTATCTTCAAATTGTCTCGGGCGATTTTGGATTCCTTTGAACTGGTAGATAGAACAATTCTTTGACTTATCAGATCTTGCTTTTGCAAAATACGAAATATGTCAAATAAGGTTTGTACAGGGTGACACATCAAACAGTGCCAAATTGATGGAAGTTCCGTGATCCCCCATTTTCTCAAAAATGATTTTTTCTCAATTCAGAAACAAAATTCATGGAGAATGATGTCTTACCTTGGGACGGCTTTTGATTTTCAGCCCTATTTTGATTTTTTTGGAAAATATTTGTGTCTGTTTATAATCTCCCAGAAAATCAGCCGAACTGTTGATCTGATCAATTTGAAATTCGGTATGCAAATATGGTTTTGCTGTCGAATGAGCCCCTTAGTTTTTGGCTGTCATCTGTCAAACAGAAGCGTCACTGCCCGAAAATGACAGAAGCATATTCTCACGTAACTTGACTTGCAATATGTCATTTGAAAGCCTTAAGAAAAAAGTTTTCAAAACTGTTGAAATTTTGTGTCTATCTATCATCTGTCAAATATTAAAAAATATCAAAAACTCAAAATTTCACCATTCAGTTATTCAAAATCTACCCGATGCGATGGATTGGAACCAAATTTGGCAGGAAGCAACACAACAAAAGAGTCAAATCAAGTCTGCAGTTGCAGTTTTCCATCATTTTCTAATCGGGACGTTATGAATTTTCAAAATTTTTCCTCGTCGCTTAGAGGCCCCGAGAGAGCCTCTAATCCGGGTTTTGACCAGAACGACTCGGTCCTGATGCAGGACTTCACTCAAAAATACATTTCTACTCAGGGATCGACTTTTTTCGAATAATTCCAACTGATATCGATAATAGATTGGATTGGGCGTCGTGTAGACCCATTTTCAAAATCGACACGACTTCGGTTTTCCGAAGGTGATTTTTTCAAAATGAATTTTGCACATTCCGTGAATTTGAAAAAACCGTAGTGTAAACTTCAACATGCGGTGAGCCCCACAAAATATTCATTTTAGGTGTAGACATGCTTGGAATGAACGTTGGAGAAAAGATTGATTCAATTTTTGGTGGAGAAATTTTTGAAATCAGACCTACGGTTTTTGAGTTTTCCTGCATGGAAAAACTGCATATTTTCCAACTTTTGATTTATCCCGTGAACAGATTTCCACCTTTTTTTTTCAATCAAAAGGTGACTGGTTCTTCAACATTTTCTAACAAGTTTTTTTTCCAATTTCTCGGGAATTTCCCTGTTGGAAATTTAAAACCAGCCTGGGTTATCGAGACCAGACTTGAATTATGGAGCTTGGAGTAAAGCCTCAATTGACGATTTTTGCAATAAGATGATTTGGAAAACCAATTTAGGTATTCCCCGAAAATTGAAATTTTCTAAAACACAATTTTCAATTTCCTGCACATTATTTTCAATCTTTCTCTCCAATTCCAAATTTTCACCCGAAAGGACGTTTCCATAGGTTCTTGGATACCAGTCAGGAAAGTTTTGGGGTGAAACAACCGATTTTTTAACATAGTACTGGTGGATTTTGGCAAAAACTACCATTCAAGGATAGGAAATGAATTTGACATACAGGCGTTCAAAAAAAATACTCACCCGTACAGTGATTGTCCATTAAAAACGTGTACAGCTTTTGTCTGTAGCACTGCATTTTTCCCAAATTCACGGAATGAGCAAAATTTATTTTGAAAAAATCACCGTCGGAGAACCGAAGCTGTGTCAATTTTAAAATTGGGTCTACACGACGCCTAATCCAATCTCTTTTTGATATCAGTTAGAATTATTCAAAAAAAGTCGATCCTCGAGAAAAAAATGAATTCTTGAGTGGAGTCCTGCATCAAAAGCGATTCGTTCTGGTCAAAAATCCGGGTTGAAGGCTCTTTCGGGTGGCAATGGCGAAGAGAAATTTTGAAAATTCATAACGCCCGACTAGAAAGTAGCCGAAAACTGCAACTGCAGACTTGATTTAACTTTTTTGTTGTGTCGCTTTCTGCCAAATTTGGTGTCAATACATAGGATAGATTTTGGATAATATGATGGTAAAATTTTGAATTTTTTGAATTTTTTTTATATTTGACAGATGACAGATGAACACAAAATTTTTACAGTTTTAAAAACTTTTTTGCGGGCTTTCAAATGACATATTGCAAGTCAAGCTCCGTGAAAATATGCTTCTGTCATATTCTGGCAGTGACACTTCTGTTTGACAGATGACAGCCAAAAACTGATGGGCTCATTCGACAGCAAAACCATATATCTGCATTCCAAATTTCAAATCGGTCAGATCAACAGTTCGGTTGTTTTCTGGGAGATTACGAACAGATACAAATATTTTTCAAAAAAATCGAAATAGGGCTGAAAATCAAAAACTCCCCGAGGTAAGACATCACTCTCCATGAATTTTGTTTCAGAATTAGAAAAAAATCATTTTTGAGAAAATGGGGGATCACGGAACTTCCATCAATTTGGCACCGTTTGATGTGTCACCCTGTATAAACCTTATTTCACATACTTCGTATTTCGCAAAAGCAAGATCTGATAGCCGAAGAATTGTGCTATCTACCAGTTCAAAGGCATTCAAAATCACCCGAGAGAATTTGAAGATACTCAGTTTTGAAATCCGATGAAAATTTAGGGGGTGACACGACTTTTGTTGCGTACTTTATAATATAATTACATACAGCCGCTCAATACAGGTTTCCTCAAAAGAGAGATGGAGAATCCGCGATTCCGCGCAGCTGTTTTCGGCACGTTCTGGGCACAGTGTGCCATGAGTGATCGCGCCATTATTTGTATTTACATTGCTCCGCCGTGTTGAAAGTGCGTTTTATTTTTTGAATTCTAAAGCCAACCATGCTGAGAAAATCTCTAAAAATATAACGAACTTCTCAATGAATATTGCAAATGAATATTTCGCATAGGAGAATTTGCCAGAGAGGCATTTGATGCGCGGATACAACTATTTTTGTAATGGATATATCAACGATATATGGACGTGCCCAGGAAGCACAGGTAAGTGCGTGTTCCAAGTCCCAGTTTTAATACTTTTAATGGTGTAGGTATTATGGCCATCACTGTATAACTTGTGGACTTGCATAGTGGCACACAACATTTATTTACCATAACTACTTGTAAAAACTGTATAAATACCAATAATAACACCATCAAATGATCAAAACACACGTTCGGCTTACGGAATCGGGGCAATGTTGGCACACTATGACTGCGACGATTTACTGTGCAATCGAACGTGACGTCACGGGCCAGAAAGAGACGCTCAATTTAGGAAACCTGTATTGTAATATGTATTTTTCAAAACTCAAACATGAGCGGATAGTGGATAGTCCTTAAACCTCACCTTAAACGCTCACCTCTAAATGGACTTTCAGCTTAGAAGCGAGATATGAATAGGTACGGCCCTGTAAATCACAGGTCACTTGATGGACGACAAGAAAAGCCTAAGCAATTTAAATATTATCAAGAAATTAAGGACCTAGCCTATCATCAAGGTCAAGCTACCCTTTGTCGAGGATAAACAAGCTAGCGTAGGTACAGGTCGACTGTTTCCTGGATAAAAAAAAACACATTTTGACTCGAAACCTTGATTGCTACAGTAACGGTAACAACTCCAAAGGCGAGCAAAAACAGCTTTTTTCCAAGTTCCTTCATTCAACAGTGATAGGTAGGTACCCAGATGTAATCTTTTTAGAAAAATCCAGAAATCTTTAATTATTTTCCCATTTTTTTTGCATTATTCGAGAAACCTCGAAATAGACGAAAACCTCAAATATTTTTCCTACAGCTTCAGTTTGAGCTCCATCATTCAAGTCCGGTTTCGATAACCCGGGCCTGTTTTACACTTTTAACGGGGAAATTCCCGGGAAATCGAAAAAGAAAATTATTGGAACATGTTCAAGAGGTAGTTGAGTCTGGTTTTAAGAAAAAGATTGATTAAAATCTGTTCATGTGTTAGAAAGTTGAAAAATTTCCAGTTTTTCCAGAGATGAGATCTCGGAAACCGTGGGTCCGATTTCGAGAATTTTCCCTCCAAAAATTATTCAATCTTTTCTCAACTTTCATTCCCAGCATGTCTGCACCTAAATGAATATTGCTCACCGCATGTCAAAGATTGCATTGCAGTTTTTTCAAAATCACGGAATGTGCTAATTTCATTTTGGAAAAATTACCGTCAGAAAACCGGAACCGTGCCGATTTTGAAAATGGGTCTACACGATGCGCAATCCAATATACTCATTTTGATTACAGTTTGACTGTTTGAAAAAAAAGATCCCCGATCAGGAATGAATTTTTGAGTGGAGTCCTGCATCCTGCATCAAAAGCGAGTCATCCTGGTCAAAGTACGGGCGAGAGGCCCTCTCGGGCGGCAACGGCTAGGAGAAGATTTGGAAATTCATAACGCTCGACTGGAAAATGGTGGCAGATTGCAACTGCAGACTTAATTTGACTCTTTTGTTTTGTTGCTGATACATTTTGAATGATTAAATGGTAAAGTTTGACGTTTTTCATTATTTGCAGATGACAGGTAGGGCAATACTTTCAACTGTTCTGAATACAAGTTTTTATGGGCTTTCAATAAACAGCATATCGCAAGTCAAGTTCCGTGAGATATGGCTTGTCATTTTTTGATAGTGACACTTCCGTTTGACAGATGACAGCCAAAAACTAATGGGCTCATTTGACGGCGAAACCATGTCTGTATACCAAATTTCAAGTCGATCAGATAGACGTTGCGGCTGTTATCGTGGAAGGTTGAAGACGAGGTTAAAGACAAACATACATACACACATACCAGACAGAGATCATTCTGGAAATGGTTTTGATCGTCATAGGGGACCCCTTAACGGATATATTATACATATATCCGTCGAAATCTCGAGAAAAATTTTTAACGCGTCCACAATACTTCCCCTCCTCGTTGGGAGGCGGGTTGGGGAAGTGAAAGCAAACAAATACTTAGTACCTACCTAAACTGGAACATTTCAAAATTCAAACAAAAAATTTTTTTTTTCTGTGCTCTTGGCCTTGGTAACAAAAAATGTATGGTTGGCGTTAACGAATAAGAGTTCTTGGACAAGCTTGGAATATGAAATGGAACCTGTGATCTTAGCCTGAGAAAGGCGTATAAATGGAATATTATACCAGAAATCGCATAATTGTCGAATTCCGTTGATTGTTGTGTACATGAGTTCACGATGATTTGCTTCTAGTGATGAAACAATGGCATCTCTACCCGACACTAGTCCGTCTATCGGTTGAGAGATAGATGGCGCCGCTTGGAAGGCTCGCATATTGGGAATCCCCCATAAAAGGTGCGTTCAGTCAGCTTATTTAGCGGCAAGTTTTAATTTTAGTCGCAAGCGCAGCGACGCCCATTGGCTCTTATGAACCAGCCTCCTCAGAACAGCCAATAAGCGATGCAGCACTTACGACTAAAATTAAAATTGCGGCTAAATAAGCTGACTGAACGCACCTAAAGTGTACAAGATCTCTCTGACTAAATCTACAGAGAGTCGCTACGGTACGATGGTTCCACAGGAACCGGAGGCAAGAGGCACATACGACGGAACGAAGACCTCTCCGAAAGGGAAGACTCCCCGAAGGCGTCTGAGCCAATGTGCCGTCAACTGGAACACAACCACCGCTGGGCGGAGAGGTACCGCAGGAGCAAGCAAGGCGCGACAAGGTATCGCCAATTGTCATTCGGTCGAGGAACCGATGGTTACAGTTGGTGAACGCCTTCGACGCGGCGCGTCTGCGGTACACGAAGGCTAGCATGGTGCCAACCGGAATTTCCGTTGTGCCATCATCCCGAAGCAATGTAAGTGCCTTTTCACACTTATGCCCTGGAGGCGGATCAGACCTTGAGGGTGGTTATGCGAGGTGTCCGCCGACAAGGTGAAGAGTGACTTGGACACAAAACTTCCACCCACTAAAAGTGAGTCGGATGACACATCACAAAGATGGCAAAAGCAGGGTGCCCATGCCTTCGTTCTGGTCAAGACCGGACGGGACGAGGGCCGCCTTTTTGATCTACGGACGGTCGCAGGTCTAGTGGTCAAACGTAAGGCCTGCGGAAAGACCGTTCCCGTGTCAATCAGTGCCATCGGTGCCAGCTGTTCGGACACGTACAGAGGAAGTGTCACGCAGATCCTAGGTGCGTGAAGTGCGACAAAGCGCACGCCACTGAGGCGTGCACAAAGTCGCCTTCCGAAAAAGCTGTGTGCTGCAATTGCTGTGGCGAACATCCGGCGAACCACGGAGGCTGCCCGGCCTTAAAGGAGGCCGGCAAGACGAAAAGTTCATCGTCCAAGAAAGGGGCGTCAGGGGCGAAAGTGGGCAAGACTGCCGCTGAGGGAAAGATCAAGGAGGACCAATCCAAAGCAGCGGACAAACCCAAAGTACCCTCTCCCAAGCCAAAGGATAAAGCTGAGAAATCGGTGGCATCCAAAAAAGGCTAAGGTCCTTTTACGACTTACGCGAATGTCGCCACAGACAACCGCAAGTCTGAGACGTCAGGCGCGAACACCCGGCACAACAAGCAGGGTTCAGATAAGATGCAAGACAAACTGAAATCTGTCCCCGGTGATATGCTCGGGAACTTTCTCGAGCAGAAGCCGGACGATGAGGCAGTGTTGGTCTTCATAAGACAGACACGGGCGATTTACAGCATTTTGAACTAAGCATGCCGGACGAAGCAAGGGAGTCAAAATCTCTCGAGATTTGCTTCTGGAATGCTTGGGGGCTAAGAGCCAACAGGAACGAGCTTGAGATTTTTGCGATGCAGAATAACGTCGACGTTTTGCTGATAAACGAGACGCTTCTCAAGCCACGCGAAAACGTAAAGATCAGAGCGTATGCAACATAGAGAACTGACAGGCCGGACGCCCCAGGTGGGGGCACCGCCATTTTTTTCAGAGGAAGTATTAAGCATCACCAGAGCTGGACGTTCCGGTTTTAGATAGCATGGAGATGACGGGAGTCCAGGTTCACTTGCCGAATCAGGCCCCGCTCACGCTCTACGCCGTCTATAAAGTTCCTAGAACGCCTCTAGAGGTGCGAGACCTTACCTCAGTGTTAGCGGCTTTGCTGAGGATGAAAATCTGGTTGTGATTGGGCCTCAGGAGCCCACGCGCTTTCAGGCTAACTGTAGATTAGACGTTTTGGATATTGCCATATTCAAGAACATTCCAATGAACGAAATGTCTGCATGGTGCAAGCGCAACAAGTTAGTCCTCAATGTTAACAAAACAAAATGTGTTTACCTCGGCAAGGCAGCAGGTGAATGTGTCATGATCGATCTGCTTGAGAACAGTGCATCATTTCTGGGCTTATTAGTGGATGGTCGGCTGTGTTGGGACCAACACATCGAAAATAGAACAAGTGAGTAAGCCTTCACGTGCGTGAGTCTCAGTAGCGCATTTTCTCAAAGAGGCATATTGTGAACGTAAAGAAATTTGGTTGAAGGAGAAACACCATTCCTTGCCCACTTTCTTCATTCGAAACTCATTGTGATATTGTGTTATCATTGGTACTTGCCAATGAAATAGATTTGAATGAAAATTCTTTCACTCATCAATATTTTTTTGTTTGAGGGCGGGAGCTGGGAGCGGCGACTAATCAACAGTAGTCTATTCTCTCCCATTTTTAGTCGGCTATCCATATAGCGAAAGAATTAGATCGCTTTGTCTTCGGGTTTATGTTTTCCATTTATCTCTTACTTTGAGGGCAGCGTGTGGGGGTGACAGCATTCGGGAAAATAACTGTTGCACAGTTTGAGTTAAGAGTTTCTAACTGTTTAAGGAAATATGACAATCAGTGAAAATTGTGAAAGTTGCATTTTTTGTTTGGGGGCGGGAGCTGGAGGCGGCGACTAATCAAAAGTGGCCTATCTCTTCCCATTTGTAGTCAGCTATCTATATAGTGGAACAATTAGATCGCTATGTCTTCAGGGTTATGTTTTACATTTATCTCTTACTTAGGGGGCGGCGTGTGAGAGCGGCAGAGTTTGGCAAAGAAATTCTTTCACAGTTTGAGTTGGGAGTTTCTGAATGTTTGAGTTAACATTAAAATGTAATTCAGTGAAAATTATTGAAAGTTGCACTTTTTTCTTTTGGGGGTGAAAGTTGGAGGCGGCGCCATGTCAAAGGTAGCCTATTCTTTCCCATTTTTAGTTAGCTATCCATATAACGAAAGAATTAGAGCGTTATGTCTTCGGGTTTATGTTTTTCATTCATCTCTCACTTTGAGGGCAGCGTGTGGGGGCGGCAGCATTCGGCAACGTAACTGTTGCACAGTTTGAGTTGAGAGTTTCTAAATGTGAGGGAAATATGACAATCAGTGAAAATTGTAAAAGTTGCATTTTTTTGGTTTGGAGGCGGCGGCTTATTAAAAGTGGCCTAAATTTTTCTAATTTCAGTTAGCTATCAATATAGTGAAAGAATCAAATCACTATGTCTTCAGGTTCATGTTTTACATTTATCTCTCACTTTGGGGGCGGCGTGTGTGAGCGTCAGAGTTTGGCAAAGAAACTCTTGCACAGTTTGAGTCAAGAGTTTCTAAATGTTCGAGGTAACATTATCAGCTAAATCAGTGAAAATTGTTGAAAGTTGCACTTTTTTTCTTTTGGGGGCGGAAGCTGGAGGCGGCGCCATATCAAAAGTAGCCTATCCTTTTCCATCTTTAGTCAGCTATTCATGTAGAGAAAAACTTGAATCGCTATGTCTTTGAGTTCATGTTTTTCATTTATCTCTTACTTTGGGGGCGGCGTGTGGGAGCGGCAGCGTTCGGCTGAGCAAATGTTGCACAATTTAAGTTGGCAGTTCATAAATGTTTAAGGGAACATCTCAATCAGTAACATTTGTGAAAGTTGCACTTTTTATCGTTTGGGGGCGGAATCTGGGGGCGGCGACTAACCAAAAGTAGCCTATCCTTTCCCATTTTTAGTCAGCTATTTATATACCGAAAGAATCAGATCGCTATGTCTTCGGGTTTATGTTTTTTATTTTAAAGTGGTTGGGGGCGGTTTTTAGCAGTTTTTTTTTATGTCGGCGGCGCATATTGAAGATGAAATGTTTCTTGGCTTACGTTTATAAGTGGCAACTATGTATTATTCAAAAAATTAGAACACCAGAGCATCAGGTCTGCTAGAAAAAGCAATATTATGTTATTTCAAGTTTATCGGGGGCGGTTTTCGATATGTTGGCGGCGCAATATAGACATCCAATATAGCCTAGCCCTCCTTTGGGAGTGGCAGCTATGTAACAGCGAAAAAATTAGAAAGCTAGGTCGTCTGGTTTGGGAGGAGTTCGAGGAACGGACGGACGGACGGACGGACGGACGGACAAAGCGGTTGCAATAGCGATTTTCATCAAGATGGAAAATGCGCTAAAAAATATGTAAAAAATTGAACAGCGCTTTTTTGCAATTTTGCAGTTGAAATCTGATGTAGGTATGCCTATCGTCTCTCCTACAGATGTATTATGCATTGGTTCACGCGGCTTTATCATACTTACAACGTAATAGCTTGGGGCCAAGCATCAAAATTCAAAAGCCCATCTATCGGGTATTCATACAACAAAAAATATCATACTGCTACGAGCGACGATTTCCGTGTATTCTGGTGAACACGCGATATTTCTAGACTCTTCCACAGCCGCAGTGCACAAATGCGTGGAGCTCTGGACATTTCTAGTGTATACGTGATGGCATTGAAATACATGGAGACTCCAACGCCTGATCAAGACACATCTGTCCATTTGGTGGCGGCGCCGGCTCTAGAGCACGGCAGAATTATACGTGAAATGTGTGGGATTATTGGGAGTCGCCTAAAAAATCGTATGCCGGGTCACAGTCGAGTTTGCTGGAGGATGATGGTGAAACGTTTCCCAGTCTTACCAATCCTTGAATGGACCTAAAGTCCCCACGTCAGCGAAGCGGAAACCAGCACCTGTCAATGTCACCTGTCATCGATGTGAAGTTAGAAAAAAGAATTGGAAAAAAAAAGAATGAAACTCAATGCAATTGCTCCTGGTGTAATTCACTTGAAAGCGCTGATATTGATACACTATTAATTGCGGAAAGAGTGGCTCGTAAGTGGGGTGAGTAGCGCCGGATGGAATTGCGTCACCTGAAAGAGGCTTGTTCCGTTCTCTTTCAAGACCCACTTTGACACCGTCCACGCCTCCGGAGCAAGTCGAGATCCGGCGTAGTGCTAAAAGAAACACCGAATGGTCCTCAGACCCTCCTGCCGGCGCACCGCAATGCTGCAGGGTACCAAAGTCTCCGAGACTTGCACCTGAACTGAGCGCGTATCGAACCTAACCTACTGTGAGCTCACTTTAAGTTTCGGGAACGACTTACCTCAGTTGTGTGCCGCGTATTGCCGCTGGATGTACCACTGCAACCTACCGTACGAATACAAGAAGAGCCCTCGGCCTCCAGTGGCAAATGACAGAAGAGCCGGCCTCGACCTTTGCTGGAGAAGCGAAGCCGATGTCGAGTTGTCAGAGTTCTCGGTGCTGTTGCTCGTGCTGTCGCTGTACGGTGGGACCAGAGCGGCCAAGGGGGGTGGGTCCGGGCTGGTGGCACACTGCAATAGCCGGTGTGTCCAATTGTGTTGGCCGTTGCCTCAAACTTTCTTGGCCGATCACGAAGAAATGATATCGATATCCGTAATGCGTGGGATGCTCCTCGACGGATGCCTTGCTGTGCCACGAATAGAGAGGGGCTGGACTTGAGTCCAACAAGGTGGTGTGCGGAAAAAGCCTAGTTGATAGTTACCCAATAAGATGATGATTAAAAAGAAAAGAAACCTCGACATACCCAGATGTTGGCGGGCTTTCCGAGTGGGGCTATTTTTAGACGGCGGCGACTGTCGGACGTGGGGGTTCTCGAGGAACAAATCTAAAACCTGGAAACTCCTCGTTTCCTCCTCTAAGCCCCCAACGAAAGGTCGGTTAGAAATTGATGCTGTCAGTCAAGCCAGGTAAAATGCCAAAGAATGGACTTTTCCATAAATTGTTCCTTATCACCTTTGATAAAAACGTTCCTCTCAGGGTAAAGCAAATTAATGGCCTGGTCCATTGACATACCTGTCAATGTTTGTTTACCTTCTGGAAGTATACGAGGGGGTATCGAAAGAGGCGAGTTGACCGATTTTGGGATCACTCTTTTGATTTGTGGGGCAAGTTGAGCTACCCCCAAAAGTGTAACGTAACAATGGAAAGTTCGGGAACACTAGTCGGACCTATATGTTGTGTCGTGATTCACGGTCAAGGTCAACCACAGCCAAGGGACTGCGTGTGCGTCGGGAAATTGAGTGGGACAGCATCGTACATATGACCATATATTGTAGTTACATCCAGTAATAAACCGCATCTCATACACCACTGCTTTTGCACTCGACACACCTCGAACAATTACCAGAAAACACCCACGACAGAACAATAGGCGATACAACATTGGCGACGAAGATTAAAGCGAAAATTTGAACGAGGCATCTCAAGACAGAACAGTGGTCGACAAGATAGCCGCTCTAGCGGCAACACCCATGGAACCGTTTAACATATTTATATTCATATTCATATTCATGTTTATTGCACCATTCATATATACATAAAATATCACAGGCTTCGTCAGTCTAAAAACAAAATTTACAATAAATAAATAAATATATATCTCATGTTTTAAAACTCAACACAATAATAAATAACATAGATACGGAAGTACCTTTTTACAAACAAAAGCATTACACTAAAAATTCCTGTAATCTGTAGATAGTATTTTCCAACAGAATGGCGACGACTCGACTCTTGAATTTAGTGCGTCTACCACAGTCTTTGACAGAGTCCGGCAGCTTGTTGAAGAGCTTTATACAAATGTGGTTTATGCCGTGCTGGCTGGAACTTATGCGATTTCCTGGGATTGCAAGGTCGTTTTGGTTTCGCGTATTATAGCTGTGGAAGTCACTATTTCGCTTGAATTTGCTGGGGTTGTCAAAAACTTAGAGAACACAGGTAAGAATGTATAAAGATGTTACCGTTAAAATATTTAGGTTCTTGAAAAGCTCTCTACAGCTCACATTCTCTCTTGTATCACACTTGCATATAATTCGGATGCATTTTTTTGTAGTTTCAGCACTGCTTCCACTTGTGGACTGTTTCCCCAGATGATGATGCCGTAGGAAATTCTGCTGTGAACGTTGCTGTAGTAAGCCGTCAATGCGGTCTCCACGTTACCGAACTGCATCATTCTTCTCACCGTAAACACCGCCCATGACAGCCTCCTGGTGAGAGCCTCGATGTGTTTGTTCCATTTTAGATTCCCTTGGAAGGTTACGCCCAGAAACTCGATAGATGTTTTTTCTGCTCTAGGATCTGGCGTGAAGTGTATAGTTTGTGTTTTGTTTGGGTTCAGCAGGAGCATGTTTGTGCTGAACCATTTTGTGGCCATCTCGTACCTTGAAAACAGACTGTTATATGTCCAACACAATGGTTACAGTACAGATCATTCAATTACCACCAGTCGTCGGGTGTTGCCCAGGGCACAGTAACCGGTCCCACAATTTTCAATATTTTTATTAATGACATTCTTGCCAGGTTGACGGCAAAATCGCTCTTATATGCGGACGACCTCAAGATTTATCGCGAGGTAAATTCAATTGAGGACTGTGTTGCTCTGCAAAGGGACTTGACGGCTGTTCGCGACTGGTGTGTGGAGAATGGTGTTCGCTTGAATGCGTCAAAGTGTAATGTCATGTCTTTTACACGGAAGAAGGATACGCTGATATACGGCTACAGTTTGGGCGATGCGGTCCTACAGAGGCCGGAGTACATCAAGGATTTGGGGGTAACCTTCGATTCCAAGATCACTTTCTCCAAACACGTTGAGATAGTTACTGCCTCTGCTTTCCGGGGTCTCGGCTTCATTTTGCGCAATGGGGCCGGCTTTAGGAGTGTCGACACGCTTCGCCTTCTGTTCAACACCTTCGTCCGCTCCAGGTTGGAATATGCTTCCCTCATCTGGGATCCCATCTACATGGTTTATATATCCGATCTGGAGGGCGTTCAGAGACGCTTCCTGAAGGCGGCCTCGCGTTTCGTTGACGGTTTCTATCCCCCGCAGGGTTCCCCTCACGATTTGCTGCTTCAGCGTTTTAACACGAGGTCACTGAAAAAACGAAGAGATGCCAATTGCGTTGCATTTCTTGTCGGTCTGATCAGTGGCTATGTGGACTGCTCCTCTCTGACTAACGCAATTGAATTCAAAGTACCACGCCTCTCTTCAAGACACAACAATGTATTCAAACCTGCCAACTGCTCGCACCAATGCGTTACTTATGGCTCCTTTGCACAAAATGTATTCCCGCTATGGCGAAGTGGAAGCAAAAGTTGATGTTTTTTGTTGCAACAAGAAGAATATCATGGATTTATTTTTGTGAGCTGTTGTTTATGTGATAATCTATTTGTACCTGTTTTATATTATATTATACAATTACGTTTTTCGTCTAGTAATTGGGCTCCAGAGCCTGTCGGGCGTTTTTCTACATGTATCTGTGATGAAAAATGAATTATTTATTTATTTATTTATCTCTAGGGATGAGTCTGTTTTTTCTGTTGTTGAAGGTACGTCTGCTCCCCGATTTACAACTGTTGTGTCATCTGCGAATTGGCACACTCCCAAGCAATCTATGTTCGATGACAAATCATTTACGTATATGAGGAACAACACAGGACCAAGCACCGATCCTTGGGGAACTCCACACGTCATTTCTCTTTCCGAAGAGCCACTTCCATTGAAAGTAACCATTTGTTTTCTTTCCTTCAGGTAAGATGCAAACACTCAGAGGTAAACCCCTTATTCCATAATACTCCATTTTTTCAAGCAATATGTTGTGGTCGACGCTGTCAAAAGCTTTGCTCAGGTCGCAGCAAGCTATCTGGGTCACACTTTTCTCATTGAATCCATCCAGAATGTGTTCCATCAAACCTATCATAGCAGTTACTGTGGATTTTTTTGTTCTGTACCCATGCTGACACGGCACGAATAAGCCGTGCTTCTCGAAGAAGATGATCAGTCTGTTTTTCAACAACATTTCAAGCACCTTTTTTTTTTTTTTTTTTTTTTTTTAAAAAGTTTAGGTGCTTCAACAGCTATGGTTATTAGCACCGATGGAACTATGTTTAGGACTATATTGTTTATTGTGTTGCTGCATGAGGCTCAGACATATTGATGTTCCTACCCTGACTGTCGACGATGTAAACAAAAATACAAACAATATACAGGGGCACACGCTTCACGTCATGGGGCCCATCATGGCGACTTTTAAATGACAAACAGAGAAGGCCACGGATGTAGGATATCAGGTAGGTGGTTAAACAAAGGACCGATTCTAGCTAACTGGTGGTCTGGTTCTCATTGACGATGTTATTTTCGTGTGGGGGGTGGATCAGAGTTGGTGATGCAGTCGGTGCTGGATTGTCTTATATTAGGTGAAATAAGTTGTTTCTTTTCAGTGTCTCCAAAAGTTCCATGACATTTTTCGGTCCCCATAAGATTTCATCGCCTTCATCTACTTGTGGGTAAAGTGTCGTGCACTCGTATAAAATATGATGGATTGACACCGTGCAAAATTGGCAAGATGGGCAAAGCGGTGGATCGTCTTGGGTGAAGATGTGGCTGTGAGTTAATTTGCTGTGGCCTGTTAGTATGCGATTAATAACCACCTCCTCCCTACGTGAGAGGTTTAGGTTTTTCTTGAGCTCGATTGGTTCTACTTCCATTTCTATTGTCAGAGATCTAGAATCGGCTTGGTGACTGTGCCATTTGCTTTGGAGTGCAAGGTGGTATAAACTTTTGACGTCGTAATGGGTGCTCAAGATGTCAGCAGGGGGATCATGGTCAGATCTTGAGGCCTCTCTGGCAGCCTCGTCGGCTTTTTCATTGAGTGGAATTCCAACATGTGAAGGGCACCAAGACAGTACGATGCTTTTGCCATTTGTAATTGCTGTTGAAAGGCTGTTCTGAGCGAGTTGTGCCAGTGGGTTTGAGGTGTATTGTTTTTGTATGCAGTGAACTGAGCTTAGTGAATCGGTACAGATGATAAATTGTCTGTCCGTAGGACTTGATTCGATAAGTTTGGCAGCCTGGAAAACCCCATACAACTCTGCCGAGAACGTACTGTAAGACGGAGGGAGAAAAAATTTCTTAGTTTCGAGTCTGGTCACCAATGCTACTCCAACACCATTGGTGCCTCTGGAGGCATCCGTATATATTGGGATCATGTCTGGGTATTTATTCAGCATTTCCCGGTGAAGATTCTGGAGAATTTCTCTGTTCGTCTCGGTCTTGCTTTGAGTGGTCAGGCTTGTATCGAACATAGGCAATGATAGAGTCCAAGGCGGTTTCTTGTTTATGGTGCTGTAGCAGTGATTTATGGGGTCAAGGTGGATTGATCTTAAAATGGCGTTGAATTTGTAGTAGACAGGTGGAGCTAGTCTTGGTTTTCGGTGGAATATGTGGCTGTACCTGTGAGCGAATACCGAGCTATATGCAAAATTGTCAGGCGATGTGGAAAGTTTAGAAGCATAGGCTAAGATCTGTTTTTCCCTTTGGAGTGTAAGTGTAGGCTGTCCAGTTATTTTTGACAAACATTCAACTGGGCTTGTACGAAAAGCTCCTGATGCCAATCTCATTGCTGAGTTGTGGACGCTATCTAGGATTCTAAGAGTCGACTCACAAGCTGAGGAATATGCTACCGAGCCGTAGTCCATTTTTGATCTGATCAATGCTTGATATACTCGTATAAGTGTAGATTCTTGTGCTCCCCATTGGTGGTGGGATATGGTTTTCAACAAATTAAGTCGTTTCAAGCATTCGGTTTTGAGGTGTTTGACGTGAGGTTTCCAGTTGAGTTTTTTATCCCATAAAAGCCCAAGAAATTTCACTTCGTTTACCTGACTGAGCTCGTCGTTGTACAATTTGAGAGGTGGGAGTGTTTCGACAGTAGTTTTTCTTGAAAATAGGATTACTTTGGTTTTTGTTGGGGAGAATTTGAATCCAGAATCTGCAGCCCAATTTTCCATACTAGTCAGAGATTGTTGCAGAAGTTTGTGTATGTTCGCAGTTTTTGTTCCTTTGCACCAAATGATTATGTCATCAGCAAAAAGAGACATTTGTACAGGGAGTTTCACTTTTTTGACAACGTCATTGATCGCGATCAGAAAAAGTGTAACACTGATGACTGATCCCTGGGGTATTCCATTTTCCAGGATGTGTTCATCAGATAAGCTGTTGTTAACTTTGACCTTGAATGATCTGTTCAAGAGAAAATTTTTTATGAACATGAACATGTTGCCTTGGATGTCCATTTTCAGGAGTTTTTGGAGAATACCATGCTTCCACGTCGTATCGTATGCTTTTTCTATGTCGAAAAAGATGACCCCTAAATTGTTTTTGGTTGAGAATGCTTCTAGTATTTCTGTTTGGAGTTTGATTATATTGTCATTTGTCGAACGATGCATCCTGAAGCCGCTTTGGAAAGGAGAAAGGAATTTGTGATGTTCAAGGTACCATGTAAGTCTTTTGTTGACAATTTTCTCCAGCAGCTTGCACATGGACGACGTCAGTGAAATTGGTCTATAACTTGATTTTTCTGTTTTGGGTTTATCTGGTTTAAGTATCGGAATAATGATGGACTTTCTCCATGAATCTGGGAATTCTTGTTCACACCAAATTTTGTTATAAATGTCCAGTAATAGGTGAAGTGATTTTTGTGACAGATTCTTGAGGAAGTCGAAAGGAATGCTGTCAGGTCCTGATGCAGAGTTTTTACATGATTTGAGTGCTTCATTGAGTTCCTGTATCTTAATTGGTTTATTTATATCGCTGCTGTCTAGACGGTTGACGTTTAGTTCTTCTCGCTCTAACTGTTGTTTTGTTACTAGAAAAGGTGGGTCGTAATTTGAGTTGCTGCTTTGGTCATGATACATTGCTGCCAAGGAGTTGGATATGTCTTTGCAAGAGGTTGTGACTTCTCCATTGGCGTCTTTTAAGGCTGTGATAGGTTGAAATGTTCTGCTGCCTTTAATTGCTTTGATCTTGTTCCAGGCTTTTTTTGTGGATGAGGTTAGTGAAAGAGAAGAAACAAATGTTTCCCAGGACCGTTTTTTATTACTTTTTATGATGTATCTGGCCCTTGCTCGAAGCCTTTTATACTCAATCAGATTTTCTATGTTTTTGTGGTTTTTATATTTATTAAGTGCCGTTTTATAATCCCTAACAGCCAAGCTGCACTCTTGGCTCCACCATGGAACTGGATTGTGTTTACCTTGCACAGCCGTTTTTTTTCCAATTGATAGCTCTGCAGCTTCTACTATGATATCTGTGAATTTGCTTACTGTATGGTTGATGTTTTCCTTAATTGTGAAATGTTTTAGTCCTTCATCGACAGAATTTTGAAATTGTACCCAGTTTGTGTTTTTGTTTTTCCACTTTCCTGGTGGATGCGTCAGTATTTCATCAGTTGCGCTATTCAAGTTTTGTGTTATTATTGGAAAGTGGTCACTATCATATGAGTCAGGCGATACCTCCCAGGACATAACGGGTCCACTGCGAGCATCACAAAAAGTAAGGTCTATGTTGGTAAAACTACCATGTGCAGAGTCGAGGTGCGTATAATGGCCCGTGTTTAGAAGAAACAAAGATGGATGGTTTGAGATTATATTTTCAATGACTTTTCCCCCAGGACTGGATGTAGATGATCCCCAAAGGGGGTGGTGTGCATTGAAGTCACCTGTCAGAATGAAAGGGGAAGGAAGTTGTTGTATGAGATGTAAGAACTCGTTTTGGTCAAACGGTGAATTTGGTGAGATGTAAATGTTACATATGTTGACCTTCTTAGGCCATGACACAGATACTGCAATTGCTTCAAATGTTGTCTGCAACGGGATTTGTTCGCTATGGCAACTGTTTTTAACTGAAATGGAGACACCTCCGCTCGCAATGAGATGTGTTTGGCGATTTTTTGAGTAACTGGTGTAGTTGTTGAAATTGAGAGTTTGATCATTCTTCAGGTTGGTTTCTTGGAGACATAAAACTGTAGGGTCATAATCAGAAATTAGGTGTTGTATTCTTGGTAGACGTGCAAAGTATCCATTGCAATTCCACTGTACTAAACTAGACATTTTGAAAGATTGTTTTTTCTATTTTTTTTTTAGTGGAGCTCTGGATCACTTTGATCCATCGAAGATTGGGAAAAATTTGATTCGCAGTCGTCATTTTCAGAAGTTTCGCGTAGTTTGTTGCAGATTCTGGTACATCTACCTTTTAAATATCTATTAGTGAGGCATGGGTAAACGTCATTGATCATTTCTATGAGGGCATCGGTGTTATCAGTAAAAGTTGGGCCAATTACCAGCGGGTCGCTTCCGTTGAGACATTGTTCAAGGAATGATAGGAATTCCTCTTGAGTGAGGATGTATTTACCAGGGTTTTCTTGTATAATTTGCTTTATGGGTTCTGTATTTTCAACTAGCAAATCAGGTATGTTTTCGGTTGAAGACGATTTTTTAATTTTCTTTTGTTTAGGTTTTTTCACACTTTTTGTAGATGGTTTTGGAAATATGAAATCTTTGGTTGGGTCAGTGTCTGGTTGGGGTGAATTTTCTGTAGAGTCGGTATTTAGAGTTGATGCTCCTCTTTTTTTTGATGATTTTTCATCCACGATATGAGAGGTACTGGGTGCTTCGGAATCAAATATATCTTGTTCGGGTCGGAGTTGACATTGATCGGCTCGATGGCCCTGCTCTTTACATAAAAAGCAGGTGACTTCTCCTGTGCTTAAAAAGATGCGATATTCTGTGTTGTCGTAGGTGACTACAAAGGAGGGTGGCAGCGTCAGATTTTCGTCAGGCTTGATAAATAATTGCCTTCTAAAGCTGAGGATGTGCATGTACTCGCTTTCGTTCTCAACGCCGGCTCTAAGATAAGACATATTAGAGACTGGTTCGCATCCTATATTTTTCAATGAATCTTCTAGAAATGGCATCGGGATGGATGGACAGACATTTGACAAAATGAGTCTCTTGGCTGGTGTTATGAGCCGACGTATTGATACCTCGTTGCCGTTAATTTGGATTTTGTTGAGATTTGTTACTTGATCAACGAACTGGGCGGTTGATAGATACATACAAATGCGATTTCTTGAGATGCGGGATGCAAAAGTGATGTTCTTTGGGCCAATAATGTTACCAATTGGTTTGAGGTATTCGATCAATTTTAGGTTATCAATCACGTCAATAACTATAGCAAGTTCCTTTTGAGGAGACTGTAGAGTTTTTGCAACTTTGGCATACGATACAGTATTGTTGCCGTTAGTGGTGTTGTTGGGTTGAGATGACATTGTTGGGTTTTTTTGATTTGTTTAGGGTTGATTTTGTATTACAAATAGATTCATTGCAAAATGAATTTAAGTAAATAAGCAGGTTATCGACCCGCTGCGAATTTAATCACCGCGGGAAGAAATGCGGTGATTTTTTGCTGTGCTGATAAGCCCGTATAGGTGTTCGAATCGCTTATTTACAGTTGAAATATGTAGGTAAATTAATAATGATTCTACTTATTCCTTCTGGAGCTAAGGGTCCAAAGCTGGGGCGACCAGTCCGGGAGTCCTTAGGGATGGTCCAGGTTATAAAACGGCAGAAAGAAACAGCGCACTTATCGTCGATTTCACCGATTTTTAACACCACGTTGTAATTCCGTGCGGACACACCGGTGGATCTATGCGGAATGTCAAGCACCTTTGATAGAGCGGGCAAAATTGAAATTGGTCTATAATTTTGAGCTTCGTTCCTGTTTCCTTTTTTGAATAATGGCATTACCTCCCTCACTGAAACATTTGTTGATTATTAGTGCTAATGGGGTAACAATGTGTGGTAAAATTTTCTTCAACATGATTGTGTTGTGATCATAAATATCTCTCGTACTTTTTCCCTTCCTATGTCCTATGTCCTTTCCTATATTCAACAATTCATTTTAATCTGTGTCATATAGGAAAAATGAATCGCTTGTGTTTCTCTGCTTTCTCAAATAATCTTTTGGACAGAACTTTGTTCGGGCTATTTTTTCTTTTACCGTACACCCAACGTTCACAAAAAAATTGCTGAAATCCTCTGCAGACAAAAAACCCTTCACCTGTGTACGCTTTGATTTAGAACTCTCTAGTTTGATGATTTCTGATATTGCACTTTGTTTGTTTGGCGCTCTTAGTATGTAACTGTTATTTGCTTGTTTCTTATTCTTCACAATTTCTTGTTTGTATTCTCTTTTTAACATTTTATAATAATTCGCCACTTCAGAATCATCTCTATTAGATTCTAATCATTTCCACCGCATCTAAATGTTCCTTCAAACGTTTTAAACCTGGATTATACCATTTTATGTTTCCGTGTTCTCTTACTTTTTATTGTTTTTATAGGACATGCTTGCAAAAATTCTTTATTCAGGGCCTCGAAAAAGCCTTGAAGGGTTGAATGCATCCTCAGGGTTGCCAATCTCAAGCACGCCATCCCAGTTTAGGTTACTTAGCTTATCGGTGAGTAGGTACTTTCAACGTATCTTCGTTAATTACTGTGATTTCTTTCTTTTTAGATGATGTGTTAGCTCCATCTACGATTGTCCTGACTTCTATATGCTGAGCTTTATGGTCACTGATGTGTGGTTCGAAAGTGCGGGCAGAATACTCCTTTTCATTTGTAAATACATTGTCAAGACATGACATATTTCTTGTGGGTGCTCCAAAACAAGGAATCAATCCAAATTCGCTCATGGTGTTGAGGAGTCTATCGTTTAAGGAGGAATCCCGCAATATATATATGTTGTAGTCGCCACACAAGTAGATACTCTTTTTTTTTATATTTTTTGCTTAGTGCAGTCAGCATAATATATAGCTTATTAAAGAAAATATCTATATCAGCCATCTGTGTTTTATACAGGATGTCCCGAAAATACACCGACAACGTTCTAGGGCCGCTTGCTCTCATCAAAACAAGAAAAAAAGTTCCTATGACATGGGTCCGAAAACGCTTTCTAAGGGAGCTACAGGCCCCTAAAGGTGGGACCCTGAAGATGGTGTTTATTTAATATTGCCGGAACCGTTCAAGAGAAATCAATCAAACTTGACACATTTAACCTTCTTATGTCCAACAAAATTTGGATGCCTAACAAAAATGAAGCTGCTTTGAAATAGTTTTTCTCTCGCCTTGAATACCGTAATTAAAAATCAGCATTACTGACCACGTTTTCATACATTCAAACTCAAATATCTCGTAAACGGTGTGTCTATCGAGGTTGAACAAGGGGACCTTTTTTGTAGAAAGCTCCAATATTTCATAATTTCTTGTTAAATTTAAAAACATTCAAAAACATTCAAAAAAATTAGGGTTATTTTTACCCCTTTACCTCAGCCTGACCCACCCCTGGTAAATTATTTTGGAAATAATTTTGCCTCATTTTGTTGGGCACAAGAAGGTTAGTGGATGTGCCAAGCTTGATTGATTTCTCTTGAACGGTTTCGGAGATATTAAATTAAAACCATCTTCAGGGTCCCACCTTTAGGGGCCTGTAGCTCCCTTAGGAAGCGTTTTCGGACCCATGTTCATAGGAACTTTTTTCTTGTTTTGCTGAGAGGAAGCTGCCCTAGAACGTTGTCGGTGTATTTTCGGGACACCTGTATAACCCGATTATCACCATATTTGCTTTCGACAGCTCAACTCCTGCGACTTCAAAATGAAGTTCTTCATTCATTTGCTTGAGCCAGTCCAGCTCTTTACTGGGTGAACCATCTCTAAGAAATATGGCGACTCCCCCATGCCTGAACGTTCTTCTCGAGAAGGAAGATACAACACTGTAGTTTGGTAAATTAATATTTTTCAGGACCTCCTCAGGAATCCATTTCTCAGTCAATACTGCAACATTATAGCTATACTCATCCAAAAGCGCAGAAAGCATTTCAATTTTATTTCCCAAGCTTTGCATGTTTAGGTTGAGAACTTTAAATTTCGAATTTCTAGAATATAGCACATAGCACATAGCACAACTTCGAACAAGAACCAACAAGCATGGGTGTGAGATGGGAAAGATGGTTGAACAGATTCGAAAATTACATAACGACCCTGGACATAAAAGATGGAAACAGAAAGAAAGCTATTGTTCTACATTATGGTGGTGAGCAGATTAATGACCTTTATGATTCGCTTCCAGAAATACCAGCAGCAGACCCGCTGATTTCCGTTTACGAAACTGCTAAATTGAAGCTCCAGCAATATTTCAAAGCTCACACGAACAAAAATTTCGAAGTATACAACTTCAGGCAAGCGAGGCAGGAAGAAGGCGAGGCTACCCAGGCGTTTTATTATAGACTGCTAAAGCTGAGCAAGAATTGCGAATTTGTGGACCGAAATGAGGAGGTAAAATCGCAAATAATTCAATTTACAGCAAATTCAGCGTTAAGAAGATACGGCTTATCACAAAATACATCATTAGGAGACCTATTGCAAAAAGCAAAAACGCTCAAAGAAACGGATTATCATCAAAAGAAAATGGAAGAAAAAGAGCAAACGTACAAAATGTTCAGAGCCCAAAAAACATCTAGGTACGATCCGCATAAAACATCTCGTTATCAAGTTGAAAAACAGACACCCGAAAGAAATTATCAGAAGAACATGGATTTTAAGAAGAATTTTTGTAACAATTGTGGAGGTCCCTGGCACCAAAGAGGAAGAGATAGCTGCCCGGCAAAGAATGCAAACTGTCATTCCTGTGGGAAATTAAATCATTTCTCAAAGATGTGCCTATCGAAGAAGAACAGAAGTTTTCCAAACAAACAAATGTAACGAAGACAGGTGAACGCAAATATGAATCAAGGAGAGCGAAAAAGTCCTCAAAGAAGTCCGGCGCTTTCCGAAGCATCCTTTCAACTGGTAACAAACAGTATCACTAAGCTTCCAAGAGTAACATTATTTCTTAACAACTGCAAACAAAGCGCAATTATAGATACAGGCAGCTCAGTAAACCTTATCAGCGAGACAACGTACAGAGCATTGCACAATCCACCTTTGCTTACACGAGACCCTACTCCTATATGTTGTGTCGTGATTCACGGTCAAGGTCAATCACAGCCAAGGGACTGCGTATGCGTCGGGAAATGGAGTGGGAGAGCCCGGTGACATCCAGCCGCAACAGCCGAGCCACAGAGAGACGCGCACCTACCACCAACCGATTAACACCTGTAACAACACACGCGTACATATGACCATATATTGTAGTTACATCCAGTGATAAACCGCATCTCATACACCACTGCTTTTTGCACTCGATACACCTCGAACAATCACCAGAAAACACCCACAACAGAAAAGTAGGCGATACAACATTGGCGACGAAGATTAAAGCGAAAATTTGAACGAAGCCTCTCAAGACAGAACAGTGGTCGACAAGATGGCGGCTCTAGCGGCAACACCCGTAGAACCGTTCAACTTCGAACAAGAACCAACAAGCATGGGTGTGAGATGGGAAAGATGGTTGAACAGATTCGAAAATTACATAACGGCCCTGGATATGAAAGATGAAAACAGAAAGAAAGCTATTCTTCTACATTATGGTGGTGAGCAGATTTATGACCTTTATGATTCGCTTCCAGAAATACCAGCAGCAGACCCGCCAATTTCCTTTTACGAAACTGCCAAATTGAAGCTCCAGCAATATTTCAAAGCTCGCACGAACAAAAATTTCGAAGTATACAACTTCAGGCAAGCGAGGCAGGAAGAAGGCGAGGCTACCGAGGCGTTCTATTACAGACTGCTAAAGCTGAGCAAAATTTGCGAATTTGTGGACCGAAATGACGAGGTAAAATCGCAAATAATTCAATTTACAGCAAATTCAGCGTTGAGAAGACACGGCTTATCACAAAATCCATCATTAGAAGACCTTTTGCAAAAAGCAAAAACGCTCGAAGAAACGGATTATAATTAAAAGAAAATGGAAGAAAAAGAGCAAACGTACAAAATGTCCAGAGCCCAAAAAACACCTAGGTCAGAGCCGCATAAAACATCCCGTTATCAAGCTGAAAAACAGAGGCCCGAAAGAAATTATCATAATTACATGGATTTCAAGAAGAATTTTTGTAACAATTGTGGAGGTCTCTGGCACCAAAGAGGAAGAGATAGCTGCCCGGCAAAGGGTGCAAACTGTCATTCGTGTGGGAAATTGAATCATTTCTCAAAGATGTGCCTATCGAAGAAGAACAGTAGTTTCCCAAACAAACGTATCGAAGACAGGTGAACGCAAATATGAATCAAGGAGAGCGAGAAAAACCTCAAAGTCCGGCGTTTTCCGAAGCATCCTTTCAACTGGTAACAAACAGTATCACTAAGCTTCCAAGAGTAACATTATTCCTTAGCAACTGCAAACAAAGCGCAATTATAGATACAGGCAGCTCAGTAAACCTCATCAGCGAGACAACGTACAGAGCATTGCACAATCCACCTTTGCTTACACGAGACCCTACTCCTATATGTCCCTACAACACAAAGAATTGTTTAATTACTTTGGGCAAATTTGTAGGAAATTTCCGATACCGAGATGTAACAAGAAAAGCCGAAGTAGTGGTAGTCAGAGGAGAAGCAGAGTCGCTGCTGAGCTATGGAACATCAAAAGCACTGCAATTGATGAACGTTACTCTATCGAACAACATACTGGTGAACAAGGATTTCATAGAAAAGAAGTTCCCAAATATCTTGAAGGGCATTGGAATGTCAGCTAACCATCAAGTCAAGCTGCACATCAACGAAAACATCCACCCTATAGCGCAAAACCACAGGAGAATTCCATTTTCAATACAAAAAACGCAGTAGAACAAGAAATAAGACTTTTGCAACAGGACCTAATAGAGGAAGCTGATGGACCGACTCCGTGGGTATCTCCTCAGAAAAAACGAGTCACAGATAAGGATCTGTGTTGATGAGAACAGCAAACTCAGCCATAGAGAGAGAAAGGCACATAACTCCAACCCTAGATGACCTCATATCAGTGCTAAACGGTGCGAAACACTTCAGCAAGGTGAAAGGATACCACCAGTTTTGCTTTGTGAAGAGTCCAGAAGCATCACAACGTTCTTGACACACATCGGCCTGTTCAGATACAAAAGGCTTTTTTTTTTAATCAACGCTGCAACGAAGTTTTCCAAAACACCGTGCGTCAGATTTTATCCGGTATCCAAGGCGTAATAAACTTCAGTGCGATGATATTCTTATTTTCGGAAAAGACCAACAACAGCACGATCGCGCACTGATGAAGGTACTGAAACGGTTAGAAGAAGAAGGCCTAACAATAAACAGAGAAAAATGCATTCTCAACCAGACGAGCGTGAAATACTTTGGTTTTGTCTTCACATCAGACGGATTCCATTCAGATCCAGACAAGGTTGAAACTTTCAAAAACTTAAAAGCCCCAGTAAACGCATCCAAGGTAAGAAGCCTGCTCGGTATGGTGAATTTAATTGGAAAATTCATACCAGACCTGGCAAACAAGACCTCACTGCTGAGGGAGCTCATCCTGAAAAAAACAAAATGGGTTTGGTTACCTAAAAATCAAGAAGCATTTGAAGAGCTGAAGCAAGAGCTACTTAATGCAGATAAATTAGAATATTTCGATGCCAGCAGGCTAAATCAGCTTTACGTAGATGCGGGACCGGTTGGATTGGGAGCCATCCTGTGCCAGAAAAAACACAACAACACCAGCATAATATCCCATGGAAGCAGAGCACTGACACTGTGGAACAGAGATACAGCCAAATTGAGAAAGAGATGTAAGCTGCGTCCTGGGCGGTGCAATACTTCAACATGTACCTCTACGGCTTAAAGTTTGAGCTATACACTGACCATAAGCCCCTGGTCAGCATTCTGAAAAACCCAAGATCTGCACCGAGCCTCAGAATTGAACGAATGTGCCTCCGAATACAGCAATACCAGTTCACCATCAGATACCAAAAAGGCACAACAAACCCTTCGGACTACCTGTCGAAATATCCATCGTGGAAAGAAAACACCAGCGCAGCGAAAATTGAAAAAAACGTCAACTTCACAACAACCGCAAGTATGCCAAAAGCCATCAGCATGGAGGAAGTACAAAAAGAGACCAATAAGGACGAATCCCTAAGGCTATTACGAGAAGCATTGCGTGGCGTGAGCGAAAACATCTGGAACCGGCTTGAGTTATCAGCGTACAGAAAATTTGGACAAGAACTAACACATTCCAATGAAGCCATCATAATAATAAATAATAAATAATGATAGATTAATTTCCAACAGGCACCCAGAATAGGAAATTAATTTGCGAAATACATAGTAGAATACATAGTCAGCCTCGACTGACCTTATGTGAGTATCATAAATGGGGTGCCATATTAGCGCCCCATATTCTAATCTACTGCGGACTAAGAATGCGTATAACACTATCAAGCCTGACTGTTGACGGAAAAATTTACAGTTTCTATAAATGAAACCAGAAACAGCTGAAGCAGATGAAACACAGCTCTCAATATGTTTGTCAAAAGAGAAAAACTCGTCAAATATGACACCGAGATCCCTTACAAAAGAACACCTGGAGATCTGCACACCAGCCAGTTCGTAACGACACTCTATTTTATTTTTCTTTCTTGTGTACGTCACAACATTACACTTATCAACATTTAGATACAGCTTGTTTTTTTCACACCAGTCACCAACTGCGTTTAGATCGCTTTGAAGTGAGTGGCAATCATCAACGGATAGGACGCGACAAAAGATTTTTATGTCGTCAGCAAAGAGGCGATTGGGACATTTAATCGTCTCAGTGATATCGTTTATAAATATCAGGAACAATGAAGACCCCAAATTTGAACCTTGAGACACCCCCTCGGACACCCCCGAAGTTGGTGTGTAGCTCTTTGACCTGTGTCCCATGTGCTGTACGTAAGATTTTCTGTCACAAAGATAAGATTGTATGAGTTTCAATAGAGGCTCCGACATACCAAAGGCCTTCAACTTTCGTAGAAGAATGGAATGATCTACGCGGTCAAACGCCTTTTGGAAGTCGGTATAGATCACATCTACTTGTCCTCCACTATCCAGAGTATCCACAACATACTGAGAGAATGAAGCCAAATTTGTGACCGTAGATCTGTTGGGCATAAAGCCGTGTTGAACTGGCGTGATTAAGTTCTTCATATGGCAGGACAGATCTCGGAATAGAGTCATTTCGAACAGCTTTGCAAAATTGCACAAAATCGAGATCGGTCGATAATTCTCTATTTTTGACTTATCACCCTTTTTAGCGCACTTCTCCAAACGGGAAGGCGCTTTTGTCCTCGCTTTGTCCGTCCATCCGTCGGTCCGTCCGTCCATCCGTCCGTCACAGCATCTAGTCCTAGACGAAAAGGTTTTTGCGAAAAAATTTTACTCCAATGCACAGTGGGCCAATAGCTCAGATTAGCGTGGCGAAATTCCCGGCATTTCTGGGTGTTCGGGGGTCTAGGTTCGAATCCCACTTCGGATAATTTTATTTTATTGGTGCTATTGCTATTTATTCTCAAAGTACTCATCATAACCTATGCACTCCTTAAATTTCACTCGATTATTATGAAGAATTGAAAAAATGTAGCAAGAATAATGAGTAATGCAACTTTTTTTGAAAAATACATTTTTCCCAAGACCGCAGGTAGATGCAAACGGGAATGGCAACATTAGGAATAAGAACCTTCCTTCTATATAAAGTGGCTGTTCACTTTGTGTTTCGTTTTGTTTTTGATGTAATTTATTTATTTTTCCAAAGTAGTGGTTTTAATCTCAGTCCCTGCAACTTTTTTCTTTTTCTTTTCTTTTGAAGGTAACTGAGGAGTTATTTCAACTTATTCTCAAAGTAATCATCAAAGTCCATAAGCTTCCTTAGTTTCATTCGATTATCAATGATAATAAAAAAATACAGCAACTTGAACAAATACAACAATGCATTCAAACAGAACTTTGGAAAAATAAATAGATCACATGAAAAACAAAAAGAAACACAAAGTAAACAGTCACTTTATAAAGAAGAAAGATTCTTCTTTCTTATGATGCCATTCCCATTTGCATCTACTTGCGGTTTTGACTGATGATTTTATCATGGAGAATTAAAAAATATAGCAAGAATAATGAGTAATGCAGCTTTTCTTGAAAAATTCATTTTCCCAAAACCGCAAGTAGCTGCAAATGGGAATGGCATCATTGGAAAGAAGAACCTTCCTTCTATATAAAGTGGCTGTTCACTTTGTGTTTCTTTTTGTTTTTCATGTGATTTATTTATTTTTTCAAAGTTGTGTTTGAATGCATTGTTGTATTTGTTCAAGTTGCTGTATTTTTTCATTATCATTGATAATCAAGCGAAACTAGGGGAACTTATGGACTTTGATGATTACTTTGAGAATAAGTTGAAATAACTCCTCAGTTACCTTTAAAAAAAGAGAAAAAGAAAAAAGTTGCAGGGACTGAGATTAAAACCACAACTTTAGAAAAATAAATAAATCACATGAAAAACAAAAAAGAAACACAAAGTGAACAGCCACTTTATATAGAAGGAAGGTTCTTATTTCTAATGTTGCCATTCCCATTTGCATCTACTTGCGGTCTTGGGAAAAATGAATTTTTCAAGAAAAGTTGCATTACTCATTATTATTGCTACATTTTTTTAATTCTTCATGATAATCGAGTGAAATTTAAGGAGTGCATAAGTTATAATGAGTACTTTGAGAATAAATAACAATAGCACCAAAAAAAATCTTCCAGAAAAAAAATAAAATAAAATAATCCGAAGTGGGATTCGAACCTAGACCCCCGAACACCCAGAAATGCTGGGAATTTCGCCACGCTAATCTGAGCTATCGGCCCACTGTGCAATGGGTAGCTCATGACCTTGTATCCCGAACCAAGAAAAATCTCGACGAAATAATGATAAACAATTACAATAATAACAAATTAGTGTGACGCGACATCGCCGTTGAATGCTGCATTTCAGAAGCCGGCCTGTTCTCGAAAGTTATCACATGCGATCAAGTACCCGTTCTTATCATTTTACAATAATACATATGCGGAGTTATATTGAGAGGAGAATTTGAACTTAATTTTAATGAAAATTCCACATCGGTGCGAGGTACCAGTCAATAGTTATAAATTTTTGAAAATGACTCCGAAGCTACGGCTCCGCTGCAAAAGATTATTCGTTGCTTGCTGGTGCTTGATATCCTTTTCTCCGAACAAAACGGAATCCAATACAGAAAATATTTCAACTTGAATGGGTAGCTCATGGCCTTGGTACGCGAACCAAAAAAAAATATTTCCAAAATAATAATAAACAATTACAATAATAACATTTTGCTGTAAGGCGGCTTCGCCGATTAAGTGCTGGAATTCGCAGTTGGATGTTGAAAGTTACGATATGCGGGTAGCTACATGTTTTTATGAAGATACATTACTACATGTATGGGATTATATTTAGAGAACAATTTGAACTTTCTTTTGACAAAAACTCCACTTCGATACGACCTTCGGGTCAATTGTTATGAATTTTTGAAAACGACCGCAAAACTACGGCTCGGCGCATATACGCGTCCCTACAAATTTAAAATCAGACGTGCCATTAACACTATTTAACATTTTGAAATAGGCGTTACTAAGTACCTGAAGGATCATGGCACTCAAACTATGAAACATGTTCGCCCAATAACAAAAAAAAAGTAGGTAGGTATTACTAAAAATCATGTGACAGACTACCATTTTTTCGGTTTTTCGATAAAAAAGAATTGTTCCGATTCAAAAATAAACCTGATATTCGTGTTCAGGAGGTCGAAATCAGTTGGAAGACATTCTTTTATAAGTAACAGAATGACGCTTATGTGGCCAGTTCGTCTGTCTGTCTGTCTGTCCGTGTAGAAACTAGGATGCTGTACTCCTTCTCGAGAATTGAAACAAGAGCCTTGGAACTTTTTCCGATGGATAGCTGATGTCCCCAAGGGTGGCCAATGGGCACTATTTTTGTTATCCATACATCGTTATCATTATTATCAAAAAACAGAGATCTCCTGTGCACTTCGGAGAAGTTGAACTTCTCTTCGGGAAATAAAGCTACAGCCCTTGAAAATTGAACTTCATCCGATGGATAGCTTAGGTCCTCAAGGACCAAATAGGCAGATTGGCTTTCATAATTCCGCCGCCATCTTGGCTGCCATATTGAAATCTCTTCTTGAAACTTATCCTTGTCTAGTACGATCATTCTTATTTTCAAGCTGAATTTCATGATTCTGTCGCCATCTTGGCTGCCATATTAAAATTTCTTATTAGTGTAACGATTTCCATGAAACTTGGAGCTGACCTTTGTCTCGTATGATCATTTTTATTTTCAAGCCAAATTTCATGATTCCGCCACCATCTTCGCCGCCATATTGAAATCTCTTATAAGTGGAAGGATTTTCATGAAACTTGAAAGTTACCCTTGTCTCGGATGATCATTCTTATTTTCAAGCTGTGTTTCATGATTTCGCCGCCATCTTGGCCGCCATATTGGAATCTCTTGTTAGTGGAACGATTTTCATGAAACTTGGAACTTACCCTTGTCTAGTACGATCATTCTGATTTTCAAGCCGAATTTCATTATTTTGCCGAAATTTTGGCCGCCATATTGAAATTGTTTGCCCAAATAACGGTAGACTAGAACCCTGCTAGTTACTTAACATCTTGCGTTCACTAATCCTTCAAAAAAGGAAGTGCGCTACTGAGCCTCATGCCCATGAGGCATATTCGCTTGTTTCGGACTGGACATACTTTGGTTTCTGGTTGATAAATGATATTGAGCTCTTTTTTGAAGTCCATCAAATTGCAGAGAACAATGGATATCCAAAAAAGCTAATTACCAGATTATTCAATAAATTCATATGCAAGTTTTCTTATCACCATATTTCAACAGAACAACAGAAGATTTACAGAAGTCTTCCCTATATTGGTTATGAATCATTGAATATTGCACGAATTTTCAAAAAATCAAATCAAAATATTTCTATTTCATTTTGTTCTTTAAGAAAACTCGACATAATTATCAACACTAAAGACCCCCTTAATAAATTTGATAAATGTGGTGTATACCAATTATCATGTCAAAACTGCAACAGTGTCTATATCGGCGAAACTGGAAGAAAAGGAGAGATACGCTTTAAAGAGCATTTAAGTGAAATAAACAAGTTTAAAAAAATAGGCTACTTCGAAGCGAAGTCAAAGTTTGCTTACCACATCATTTCATCTGGCCACACATTCAATCCAGACTCTTGCTTCAAAATTTTACATCATGAATCCAAATATCAAAAACGAATTCTTTTTGAATCACTTGAAATTTCAAAATCATTAAAAAACAGTGAACAAAACACCTTGAACGAACAGACTGAGTTGCTACAGGGGAGAGACACTTTCGACATTCTGATTGAGGCAGGGAGTGACTTCTTCAAACAGTTCACTTGATGTTTGTTTGAGTTGTTCCTTGGTTCTGTTGGTGTGTGTTTGTGTCTCTCTCAAGTAGCCGGTTAGTCTGTTCCCCATTTTTTCAGGTGGCACTCAAGTTTATTCAATTCTTTTCTTTTTTTACCTATTTACCTTCACCCGAACACCTTTATTCATTATTTAGTATCTAAGCAATTATTGTTAACAATTACCAAAATTCAAACTGACAATTATTTTCCATCCTGACATGAAACTTTTTTCAAAAATCTAAAAAGTGAGTTATTTTGAATTTTGGTTTCTGTATATTCATACCATTTATATATTTATTTGTAGCAAAAAAACCCTGAAGATGAGCGCCATCAGCTCGAAATATATATTGGTCGAAAAATAGACAACGATTTTTCATAAAGTAGTGTATAGACAGAAGATCATCGATATTTACTTTAAACACACTACAGACATGGAAGAATTCCCGTGGAAAATTAAGAATGCTAGTCAAGCCTACCTCATCTTCCACTTCAAGAAGCTACAAATAAAAAGGAAAACAATCTTCTACGACATTCACTTCAATCAAGAATGTCTACGACACAACCTAACACCAAGATACATCCAATTACAAATCAAGAACAAATCCCCATCGGCTAAGAAAGCACTAATCACCGCTAGAAGAGTCTGGATTAAGTCTGAAGTTAAAGGTTCCTACAATAAATTGAACATAATCGACCTAAAACTAAAACTTTTATACAGTAAACTTGCCAACATATTACATTCACTAGAATTTGATTTGCTTCAACAACAACTTTTTGATATTGTCAAATACGAAGGCCAAAAGAAACTTGAAAGAATTGAACAAAAACTCAATAACCTAAAACAGCACAATACAAATGAAAATAAATCTCCTCATAAATACCCTAACAGCATAATTCCACCACATGAGTTTCATAACCGAATCACCAACTTATCTAATACTACACTATCAGACAAAGAAACAAACATTCTTAAGCTTGGTTTGAAATTCATCATTCAACCTAGTAAAAGTGAGATAATTGAAAACTTTGAACATCTAGCTGTTGATTCAGAAAATATTCTTCATACTACAAAATTTAACAATAAAGCTCTTACAAAATCAAGGGTGCAAATCCACTTGTTCGATCATCTTTCAGAACACAAAATCAAAATCAATACAACTGAACATCATAAAACTCTGAAAAACCTAAAATCTAAGATATCGAACAATAATTTGATAGTTTCAAAAGCTGATAAAGGCAGTTCTATTGTTATTTTGGACAAAAATGTCTATATTGATAAGGTAGAACAATTTCTGTTGTCTGGTGACTTCTCACTTTTAAACCAAAACCCACATGATAGATTCATTAAACACTTCAAGATTATTTTCAAAGCATGCTCAGAGACACTTAACAACTTCAACATAACTAAAATTCAAGAAATTCTACCGCAGAATCCTCTGATACCAAGACTTTACGGACTTCCAAAAATTCATAAGATCAATTGCCCGATACGTCCAGTTCTCTCTTATATCAACACCCCATGTTCCATACTGTCCAAATGGCTGAACAAAACTATCCGAGAAACCACCAATTTTTCAGGCCAATTCTCACTCAAAAACTCGAGCGATTTAGTTGAAAAACTCAATTCAATATACATTCCAAATGAAGCCATTCTTATTTCAGTTGATGTGTCAAATCTCTTTCCATCCGTTCCCGCTCAGGAATGTATTGAACTAGTCAGAAATCTTCTTTTTGCTACCGACTTACCAACATATCAAGTCCTTGATATTTGTTCTCTATTAGGTTTGTCGTTAGATCAAAACTATTTTCAATTTAATCAAAAATTTTATACTCAAAAAACTGGGCTCTCTATGGGCTCTAATTGAGGTCCTTTACTTGCTGATATCTTTATGGACAATCTTGAAACTACTAAAATTTTGAACTACTGCAATCCTTGGAAAAATAAAATTTTATTCTGGTCTAGATATGTTGACGATGTATTGGCAATTGTCAATTTCTCTGAAAATGAAATAGAAATGTTTTTGAACTATTTGAACACTTTACATCCTAACATCAAATTTACCTACGAAATAGAAAATAACAGAACTTTACCTTTTCTCGATTTGCTTCTCAAAAGAAATGATGGTAATGAAATTAACTTCAGCATTTACCGAAAACCAACTTCTACAGATACGATCATTCCTTTTTCATCAATTCACTCACCAAGCGCTAAAATATCCGCTTTCAATTGTTTCTTCACTAGACTTTTCAAAATTCCCTTACTCCAAATGGACTTCAAAAAAGAGCTCAATATCATTTATCAAATTGCAGAGAACAATGGATATCCAAAAAAGCTAATTACCAGATTATTCAATAAATTCATATACAAGTTTTCTTATCACCATATTTCAACAGAACAACAGAAGATTTACAGAAGTCTTCCCTATATTAGTTATGAATCATTGAATATTGCACGAATTTTCAAAAAATCAAATCAAAATATTTCTATTTCATTTTGTTCTTTAAGAAAACTCGACATAATTATCAACACTAAAGACCCCCTTAATAAATTTGATAAATGTGGTGTATACCAATTATCATGTCAAAACTGCAACAGTGTCTATATCGGCGAAACTGGAAGAAAAGGAGAGATACGCTTTAAAGAGCATTTAAGTGAAATAAACAAGTTTAAAAAAATAGGCTACTTCGAAGCGAAGTCAAAGTTTGCTTACCACATCATTTCATCTGGCCACACATTCAATCCAGACTCTTGCTTCAAAATTTTACATCATGAATCCAAATATCAAAAACGAATTCTTTTTGAATCACTTGAAATTTCAAAATCATTAAAAAACAGTGAACAAAACACCTTGAACGAACAGACTGAGTTGCTACAGGGGAGAGACACTTTCGACATTCTGATTGAGGCAGGGAGTGACTTCTTCAAACAGTTCACTTGATGTTTGTTTGAGTTGTTCCTTGGTTCTGTTGGTGTGTGTTTGTGTCTCTCTCAAGTAGCCGGTTAGTCTGTTCCCCATTTTTTCAGGTGGCACTCAAGTTTATTCAATTCTTTCCTTTTTTTACCTATTTACCTTCACCCGAACACCTTTATTCATTATTTAGTATCTAAGCAATTATTGTTAACAATTACCAAAATTCAAACTGACAATTATTTTCCATCCTGACATGAAACTTTTTTCAAAAATCTAAAAAGTGAGTTATTTTGAATTTTGGTTTCTGTATATTCATACCATTTATATATTTATTTGTAGCAAAAAAACCCTGAAGATGAGCGCCATCAGCTCGAAATATATATTGGTCGAAAAATAGACAACGATTTTTCATAAAGTAGTGTATAGACAGAAGATCATCGATATTTACTTTAAACACACTACAGACATGGAAGAATTCCTGTGGAAAATTAAGTCTGATAAAAAAGTTTGGGACCTGATCAACCCCTGCTGTTTGTTTATCTTTTGACCTGCGTATTACGTTGAGTACGTGCGACCTGCTCACAGAATTTATCCTCAGAGTATCGGTACAAACCGCGGAGTCAGCGAACTCTACATCGTCACCATCATCATCACAAGCCCGCGAATCTAAGTACACATCGTTAAAATAATCAGCAAATCCATCAACAACATCCCGCGGTTTGACGTATTCGCGTTCGCCTGTAAACATCAGTCCAGGTATTCTACTCTGACCCCTTTTACTGTTAACAAACTCCCATAGGTGTTTTGGGTCGCTTTTCAGTCTTTCTTCAATGGTTGAGAGGTATTCTCTGTACTTGATGTCAATCAGAGTCTTAGTCTGTCTACGCAACTCCCTATACCGCCGTAAATACTTCGATGTTTTAAACCTCCTAAACAATTTATGGAAACGATTTTTTCTTGTTAACAGGGCCATGAGATCAGCCGAAAACCAGGGTGAATAGGATTTATTTTTCTGTCTATAATTCTTTTTGGGTACACACTTGTCAAAGATGAGGTATAGTATATCATAAAGCTTTTCAACTGCAGAGTCGCGATGTTCACTTTCATACACAGGAGTCCAGTCTATGTTCAACATCAAGTCGTACATTCTTATAAAGTCAGCTTTCTTAAAATTATACTGCGATACATCATTGTTTCCAGCAAACGGATGGTGGTCAACACTATTGCATTCAAAACTGATGTCAAGACCTGGATGATAATCATCCTCAGGAACAAATGGCATTGCTTTGTCAACGAACACATACCGGATATCAGTGAACATCAAACCGAGATATCTATTGTTTACATTTTTCACGGCATTACACTGATGTAGATCAGAGAAAGAGCTGAAATTTTTCAACAGTGTGGCCCTGCTGTCTCGTACAGTGCTGGACCCAAAGTGGGGTGCATTAAAAACGCCGATAACAATAACACTCCCACCCAAGATGGAATCAAGGGAACTAAATAGATCTAAAAACTGTTCATAGTTATCATCAGTTACATTAGGCGGAATATATACTACAAAAACATTCAGTGTACATGACCCTAACACCAACCTGCAGCCAACTAAGTCAATGCATGGCAATTTGTTACTTATAGAAGATGTATCTATTAATTTTGAATTGATTGGATACTTAACCGCCAAAAACACACCGCCACCTCTCGTTGTGGAAGTAGCATCTAGATCACGATCACGTCGGTATAGACTATAGTAGGTTGGCACTATTTCATCGTCGTGTATGTCCCCATTGAGCCACGATTCAGTTATGGCTATGATTTCATAATCAGCACCATAAACAGAGTTCAGGAAAGTTGGAATTTTAGTTCTGAGTCCCCTCACATTTTGATAAAAGCACCTGATACGCCCATGAACTTATTTGAGGGGATGTCTTCTGTAGACACACCTCTAGGACGAGTCGGCGTCTCCCTGTTTGGCTCGAAAAAAACGGAATCTTCTGACTAGCACTCCTTTTTGGCCAATAAGACGCATCGTACAATTCATCTTTGAGGACCGGATCTGCACCAATTCGAAAAGATGTATTCTCGCCTTTGTTTTGTAATTTTTCAATTCCAAATTCTGCATTAGGTGACTTAATTCCCAAATACGATCTGACTTGTTCAACCGTAGAGCCCGGTCTACACCCACCAACATAAAGCCCACAGTCTCGACACTCTAGCCTGTTAAAGGATATCCTCGTTTGAAGCTGGAGAAGCACTTGTTACTTGTTTCCACAATGGTATTTGCTTTATTGTTCCCAAGCTTGCGAATAAAGTTTTTGTTATTGTTGTCAGGTAGTTTTTTCGGGTTTTTTCCTGTGTCTTCATCAGTCTCGGCGAAACTTTTTGTCCTCCCTGACGCCGTCGATGGTTTCAAGGTCAGGTTTGTTGATACTTTTGGAATCGAAACTTTGAGCGTTCCTGTCTTCTGCGGATCATGAAAGGAATAAGAATTATCATTCCAACATCACTCGAAGAAAGGTGTTTACAGCTGGCACATGAAGGACATCTGGGAGTTGTCAAGACGAAGCAACTTTAAAGAACGAAAGTATTGTTACGAAGCTCGCGACCATCCCGGCTCTTTCTAGAGAAATCTAGATTTCCACGTTGCATTCAGGAAGCATCGAGAAACTTCAGCGGTAGGTCACGACACGTCGAGACTTTTGGCGGAGGTGCCGTAGAAGGTACGCGTATATTCTCGACGCGGATACCAGAAAAATCCTCGTGTGCTGGAAACAGGGCTGGGCGGTATTTCAAATACAAGTATTTGAAATACGTATTTGAAATACATTCAAGTATTTTGTATTTTGTATTTAAATACATTTGATCGAGAAGTATTTGTATTCTGTATCTGGGAATAGTTCAGGCAGCTAGTATTTCGTATTTTGAATTTTAAATACATTTTTCGGAAAAGTATTTTGATTTTCAAAATACAAAATACAGAATACATTTGTTTCCCATGCTCTTAAGTCTGTTCGGGCCGAAATTTTTCTGGTAATACTATATTCACTCCATTGACATTTCTTGCTTTTGCACACTATCTGGGATCGATAATGAGTTCGATTGCATCTTTAACGTTTTACGTTTTACTGGTAAGTACTGTCAGCCACGAGAAGTTCCATGTCGGATGTCGGACAATATTTTCGAAAAGCTGGTTATTTGTCTTTTCATAGTTCATAATAATTTACTTATTATTGTTGCGACTGAATCAATGAAGTGTTCTCATTGAAATACTTGCATTTTGCGGTTTTTCCAATAAAATGGTTGAAATACGCAATAAGAATGTATTTTGTATTTAGAATACTCTAGGTTGTATTTTGTATTTTGGAATTTCTCAGTTTTCCAAAATACGTATTTTGTATTTTGTATTTCAAACACATTTCAAGAAGTAGTTTGTATTTTGTATTTCGACTACCTTGGATCGTGTATTTTGTATTTTGTATTTAAATACATTTTTCGAAGTATTTTGCCCAGCCCTGGCTGGAAACACCACCAGGAAGCATCCAGAACCTTCGATGCCCCTATAAGAGAGGAACTCGATCTGGCATCGGCAGAGTTTGAATCAAGCGATCGTGAAGCTAACATCTCAAGCGACATTGTGAATTTCTAAGCGATTAATAATTCTTTGCGTTATTTAGTTGTATCGGTAGTAGCTAATAAATTGCAGTTTGTTTACGAGTAAATCAGCGCGTTTAATTTCGAGATAGGCGAGCCCGAATAACGTAACATCTGGTGGCAGAAGTGGATATTTCGGAATTTGGAAATTTCAACCGCTGATTTCGAGGTAATCGATTAGTGACTGCGCCGATTGTCGGAACATTCGAGAAATCGTTTGATGACGACCAGAAGCATGACACAAAACAGAAACAGAAAAGGCTTTAGCGAGCATCATGGCGATGATGCAAGAACAAAAAAAGGAACGTCTCGAAGAGAAGGAAGAATTGAAGAAAGTTCTAGAACAGCGGGAGCAGAGACGGCTCGGAGAAAGGATGGAATTGAAGAAAGTTCTGGAAGCCCAGGAGCAGAAGCAAGAAAGAATTCTGGAACACCAAGAGCAGATACGGCTTGAGGAGAAGGAAGAATTCAAGAAAGCTCTCGAAGAGCAGAAAACAGAGCTCAGAGAAGTACTGGAGGGTCAAATGCATTATCTAGAGGAGAAACAAGAGAAGTTGAAAGCTGACATTCTAGATAATGTACACAAACAGATACAAGACGTGCATGGACAGATGAGGGACCAAATATAAACGGTCCAGAGATTTGTTCATGAGAAAGTGGCAGCGATGGAGGCAAACATCTTGCAAGTGGAACAACGTGTTAGAAGAACTGCCATTTCCAGTTCAGCGACGAGCACGGGCGGGATCCATCGCGTGAAGCTGCCGGATTTTGATGGACAAAGCCCATGGTCCACTTACAAAAGGCAATTCGACGCAGCGGCCGAAGCCAATGGATGGACGGGCGAGAAAAAGGCTACTGCACTGGTTCTTGCTCTCAGGGGTCCGGCATTAGATCTGCTTCAGACGATACCTGCGAACGAACAGAAGTGTTTCGAAACATTGGTGAAGGTGCTGGAACTTTGCTACGGCGACAACCATGTGCAGCAGATACACCGGACCCGTCTGAGAACCAAGGTACAGAAGCGCGGAGAAAGCCTGCAGGAGTTCGAGGCCGACGTCCAAAGGCTGGTTAACCTTGCTTATCCAGCCTATCCATCAAGTCTGCTGGCTAATATTGCGAAAGAAACCTTCATCAATGAACTGAGGGACAACGAGTTGCGCCAGATGGTCACAATCAGCAACCCAGCGACGCTCACCGATGCCTTAATCCACGCAATTTGTATCGAAGCAGCCAAGGATTCTCCACGTCACTTCAAAATCAGAGAGCGACATTGGAAGCACCCGAAAATCCAACAGTCAGGAAGGCCAGCGATTTACAGTTCCCGTCAGTCCAGGAGATGTTCCAGAAGATTCTCATCGCTTTGGAAAATAAGGAAGCAAGGACAGGTGGCAGGCCGCATTGCTTCGGCTGTGGGAAACCGGGACATCTGCGCCGGAATTGCAGGCAAGGGTCGAGTTCAAGTGACCGTTCCGCGCCGGGGCGAAGAACTCCCAGCCCAGTTAGACGCAACCAGGAAAACTAATTTCAGCTAGCTTCAGCTACTCCGTCTCGTTGCTGAGGAAGTCACCTAACAGCCTTCTTCTGAGTGGGAAGCTTGATGAAGACGATTGCGTTTTGGTTATTGACACCGGAGCCACAAAGTCGATCGTTCGACGTGGAATGCTTCGAAAACAACGGATCGTGGCGTTGAAGAACGGCACTCGCTTGACTACGGCCACTGGAGAGTCGGCTACATGGTACGGAGAAGCTGAAGTAAGCATTTGCTTCGAACGGTTCCTGCTGCGAGAGAAGGTTTTGGTGGCTTGGTGTCATTGTTGACGACTTCATACTTGGCCTGGACCTGATGAATAAGTACGGATTGGTCCTGGATGTTGGTCAGCGGACACCGAGGATTGGAAACGAGGAAATTGCTCTGAAAACATCCATGAAGACTGCTGAAGAAATCCGTCCACTTTCTGCTGAAACCGTACGTGTGGCCACCAACTCCGAGAAGATCGTGTGGGCAACACTGAGTGGACAGCCTCGAGGACATGTCGCCGGCATTGCTGAACCCGACGCAGCTGCCAGCTGTCTCATGGCTAAGACATTAATCAACATGGATAAGACAAGAATTCCGATTAGAGTCATTAACCCGGACAAGACATGCAAACGATCAAGGAAGGAGAAACTATGGGCAAGTGTGAGCCCGTAGAATGGATATCACGCTGCGAAGATGGATCGCCAGAAGCTTCAGCTCCGAAACTTCTGGAGAAGAAGGTCGAGGAGATGTTCTCGTCCCAGTGGGAGCACCTGAATGACAAAGAAAAGGAACTGGCGACGAAATTCATTCAAGAAGAACTACAGCCTTTGCGATGGAAGGCAGTCCAACTGGGAGGACCAGTGTGATTCAACATCGCATTAACACGGAGAACGCTGCTCCGATTTAGCAAGCTCCCAGGCGCCTACCACTGGCAAAGCAAGAGGAGGTGTCCAAGCTTCTGAAGAACATGCTGGATGAAGGCGTGATTGAGGAGTCAACAAGCCCATGGTCTTCTCCGGTTGTTTTAGTTAAAAAGAAAGACGGAAGTACAAGATTTTGCGTCGACTATCGCAAACACAATGATGTGACAAATAAAGACAGCTATCCACTGCCTCGGATCGATGACACCTTGAGCACACTGTCTGGATCAAAATGGTTCTCAACGTTGGACCTGAAGAGTGGCTACTGGCAAGTCGGACTCCGTCATGAGGACAAGTAAAAGACCGCATTCTCAGCGGGCAGCGGTCTTTACCAGTTTACGGTGATGCCTTTTGGGCTTTGTAACGCACCGGCCACGTTCGAACGCCTTATGGAGTGCGTTTTGCGAGGTCTTACATGGGAGACTTGCCTGGTCTACCTTGACGACGTGATGGTCATCGGTCGAGTGTTTGAAGAACATCTGAAGAACCTCCGCGAGGTGTTTCGACGACTTCAAGGTGCTCACCTGAAGCTGAATCCGAGGAAGTGCGTGCTTTTCCAGAAGCAGGTCAAATTTCTGGGACACGTCGTATCAGCCAAGGGAATCGAAACCGACCCATCGAAGTTGGAAGCTATTCAAGAATGGCCACGACCGAAGAATCAACATGAAGTCAGGAGTTTCTTGGGCTTATGCACATACTACAGGAGATTTGTGGAGAAGTTCGCAGACATTGCTAAGCCCTTATACAAACTGACTGAGGACCGTACTCCACCCTTGTCGACCAAAGAATGTGAGAATTCTTTCAAGACTTTGAAGATCGCGTTGTGTTCGAGTCCCATCCTGGCGTATCCTCAACTGCATGGACAATACATCTTGGACACTGATGCCAGCAACACCGGAATTGGAGCAGTGCTGTCGCAATATCATCCGGGCCAAGAGCGGGTTGTGGAGTACTACAGCAAGGTGTTGTCCAAACCGGAAAGAAACTACTGCGTCACACGCAAGGAACTGCTGGCCATAGTCAAAGCTGTCCATCACTTCCACCAATACCTCTACGGCCGAAAATTTCTGGTGAGGACTGACCACGCTGCGCTGAAGTGGTTGCTGCAGCTCAAGACACCCAAGGGACAGCTGGCACAGTGGATCGAGAAATTGCAGCAGTACGACTTTAAAATCCAACACCGACCTGGGAAAAGTCATGGAAATACAGATGCTCTTTCTCGAAGACCGTGCAAAGAAGATTGCAAGCATTACAAAAGAGTGGACCAGCAGAATGGAAACGTTGGAGTCAAAGCAATCGTTGTTGCAACCCCGAGAAATTGGACTACAGCTGAACTCAGGAAAAAGCAACGAGAAGACCCGGCTATTGGTGCACTTGCTGAACGCAAGGAGAATGGTCAAGACAGACCAGAGTGGGCTGAAATCTCTGGCGAAGGGCCCGAATGTAAAGCTCTCTCGGCCCAATGGAAATCTCTGAAAATAGAGAACGGTCTGCTGAAGCGAGTGTGGGAGAGCCCTGATGGAAAGAGGGAGATGGTTCAATTGGTGCTCCCCAAGACACGAGTGAAGGAGGTCCTAAAAGAGATGCACGACGGCGTCACCGGAGGACACCTTGGGGTGAACAAGACGTTGGCCAAGGTGCGCGAGCGGTTCTATTGGGTGAACTGCCAGAACGACGTGGAAGCATGGTGCCGCAAATGCGAAGTTTGTGCGGCCACCAAGGACTCGCAGCCGAGGGGCACTGAAGACTTACAATGTAGGAGCGCCTTTTGAACGCATCGCGATCGATGTGACTGGCTCGTTCCCGACAACGGAAGATGGCAACAAATACATCCTGGTTGCCATGGACTACTTCAGCAAGTGCGGCCGGAAGCGTACGCCCTATCCAACCAAGGGGCTTCTACAGTGGCAAGGGTGCTGGTGGACAATCTGATTAGCTGTTTCGGAGTACCTCTGGAATTACACTCAGACCAGGGACGAAACTTCGAATCCAACGTGTTCCAAGGTATCTGTACTCTACTCGGGATACAGAAGACTAGGACACGCCCCTTCACCCACGGTCCGACGGAATAGTTGAACGGTTTAACCGGACGATGGAGCAGCACCTGTCAAAGGTCGTCGACGAGCATCAGCAAGACTGGGATCGTCATCTCCCGATATTCCTTATGGCGTATCGCGCCGCCATTCACGACACCACAGGGGAAACACCGGCACGTATTCTTTTTAGCCGAGAGATTCGCCTTCCCTGCGATTTACGATTTGGCACGCCGGAGAATGATCCAAAAGATATCCCCGAATACGTTGACGACCTAAGACAAAGAATATGCGACATCCACGAGTTGGTTCGGAAACGGATTGAGTCGCCACCGACCGAACGAAGGCGCGCTACGACTTGAAGGCTAATTTCACGGGATTTCAAGCTGGTGACCTGGTCTGGTTGTACAATCTTCAGCGCAAGAAAGGAAGGTCTCCGAAAATGCATCCGTTGTGGGAAGGACCGTACACGGTAGTCAAGAGGATTAATGACGTCGTGTACAAAATCCAGCGAGCCCCGAGAGCCAAGATGAAAGTTGTCCACCTTGATCGCCTTGCACGTTACTCGGGGAGTAACGATGAACCTATTCGGGACAAACAGGCTCAAAAGAGGGGCAGTGCTACGAGCGACGATTCCCGTGCATTCTGGTAAACACGCGATATTTCTAGACTCTTCCACAGCCGCAGTGCACAAATGCGTAGAGCTCTGGACATTTCTAGAGTATACGTGATGGCATTGAAATACATGGAGACTCCAACGCCTGATCAAGACACATCTGACCATTTGGCGGCGACGCCGGCTCTAGAGCAGGGCAGAATTATACGCGAAATGTGTGGGATTATTCGGGAGTCGCCTAGAAAATCGTATGCCGGGTCACTGTCGAGTTTGCTGGAAGATGATGGAAATTTCGAGAACACTAGTCGGACCTATATAAGGCATCAATCGTAGTCTCACGAGCAGTTATGATTTGGAATGCGAAGTGATAGCGAGCGGATTAAAAGCGAGTAGTAGGTAATCACAGCGATATTCCTAAATAAAAAATTGTTGGCGTGTATTCATTGTAGTACGCAGTAATAAACAGTTTTTGTTTTAAAACGATCGTCTCAATTATAATCGAACCCGTACGCGAAATACGTAACAAAACGTCTAATTTTCAACCTCCACTGGACACTGGAAAGAATCATGTAGGGCAACATTCAGATCCTCACGAATACTAACGTTTCCATCTATCTAACGGGTGGGCCATAAAAAACCGTGCTCTAAATTTTTCCTTCTAAAATTTTTATTCCTCCACCGATTTTATCGAACTTTTCAGCATTGAATAGCCAATTGAATAGACTATCATTTCTGTATTTCAAAATGGCCGACATACCAAAATTCAAGATGGCAGAAACAATTGAAAATAGGAAAAGGAAAATAGGTTCTCGTTGCTTTTTATTGAAAGTTACTGGAAAGTCAAAACCAATAATGTATTATGAAGGATTAGACCTTCCTTGTCAATTCAAGACCACAACCAATAAAATCGGGTCATCTGCTGAGCAGCTGTTGCGAATTGAAGCGAAGCCTACTTTCCGTTTTTTCATTTCCGCATAATTGATCCAAATTTGGGTATCCTGCCCGCCAATCCGCCATATGCTCATTTCTCAACCGATTTTCTCAAATTTGGTATCAATGGCTAGCCAATTGGACAGGCTACCTTTTCCATATTACAAAATGACAGACCTTTCACAATACAAGATGGCGGAAGCAATTGAATATAGAATTTCTTTTGTCGTTATTGCTTTTTAATACAGATGGGCGGAAAGTCAAAACCAATAATTATTATGAAGGAATAGACCTTCCTCGACAATTCAAGACAGCAACCAATCAAATCGGTTCATCTGATGAGGAGCTACGGCCAGTTGAAGCGAAGCCTACTTTCCGTTTTTCTATTCCAACAAGGACGAATAAGACCCATTTTCAATGGTTTCCGCCATCTTGAATTTTGTCATGTTGGCCATTTTCTTATATGGAAATGGCAGCTTGTCCAATGGGCTACTTGCCCAATTTTTTTTTATTGGCTTAATCGAAAGTATGGGCAAAAATATTGTACCCGTATTTTTTCTTTTTCCTAAATTCCCAAAATTGCGGCCGTAGTGTCTGTTTTAAAAATATATTTGTGACGTCACAAATATACTAAAAACTAAACAAACAGCACTGTTGGGTTGAAAACTCAAAAAACAGTTGAAGTGGCTTAACAATATTTGAAAAATACAGACAGAAAAATTTCACTAAAGATTCCCGACTTTTACCAACCTTTTGAAAAAAAAAATCGAAAAAAAAAATCTTTTTAATCAATGGATATATTTTCCGGAAATTTTCAGAAAATACTATTTATTACTCTTGTTGATGATTGAAAGTGTTTCCAGTCAAATCTGTTTCATTGGCAAGTACCCCATTGGCTAGCCATTGATTTCAAATTTGAAAAAATCGGTTGGAAAATAAAGCTATAGCGGGCAGGATTCCTAAATTTGGATCATTTATGCGGGAATAAAGGAACCGGTAGGTAGGCTTCGCTTCAACTGGCCGTAGCTCCTCAGCAGATGACCCGATTTGATTGGTTGCGGTCTTGGATTGTCAAGGAAGGTCTATTCCTTGATAATAATTATTGGTTTTGACTTTCTGCTGATTTTTATTAAAAAGCAATAAGGACAAAAGAAATCCTATTTTCAATTGCTTCCGCCATATTGGATTTTGACATGTACGTGATTTTCTCATATGAAAAAGATAGCCTGTCCAATTGGCTAGCCATTGATACCAAATTTGAGAAAATCGGCTGAGAAATGAGCCAATGGCGGATTGGCGGACTGGATACCTAAATTTGGATCAATTATGCGGAAATGAAAAAACGGAAAGTAGGCTTTGCTTCAACTCGCAATAGCTCCTCAGCCGATGACCCGATTTTACTGGTTGTGGTCTTGAATTGACAAGAAAGGTCTATTCCTTCATAATACATTATTCGTTTTGACTGCAAGGTGCAAGTAATGGCGGGATATTGAAAATAACCGGACAAACCAATGCATTTACGCAGATTTGTCATAAACAAAATATCTGCACAGATGAAATAATATAGCATATTTTATCTCAAGTCGGCGGTACGGCATGGGTGGATATGCATACAGGCTACTATAACGAAAGTCAAGCATCGCCCGCAGAAGCCAGAACCTGGATGGGTGACTGGTGGATAGCTGGGCGCGAAGAGAGCGGACGCAGCGTAGTGTACTTGCCCAAGGGGGCTCCATTACCTGTACACGCACATGAACGAGATGATTGTAGGTAGTAGCATAAATCCATAGTGCGGCTCGGTGCGTCCGACAACTCGACACCCAGATGGGTAAAAGAGGTTACGATTATATATATAATAAATATATATAAATATATTTTATCTCAAAAATAGACTAGCGTTTGAAATCTACCGCGTTATATTACATTACAGGTGCATTAGAGTAGGATTCAAAGGTTTTTGTCCGGTTGTTTCAAAAAGCCCGCCTAAAATTTAGCGCATGCCCCTGAAATGATTGGTCAGGACAATAGTGATGGGCAAAACTGTTATTTTTACGTAACAGATACAACCTGTTACTGTTATTTTTAATAACAGTTAAAAATAACAGATACTGTTGATCTGTTATTTTACAAATTAACCAGGGTCCCGTTTCTTAAAACTACAAATAACAAATTACAGGTGTGTGTGTAGTCTTGGTAACCCATTGTTGCAACAATTGGTCGTCAAGGTTATACATTTGTAATTTGTCGTTTGTAGTTTTATGAAACGGGCCCCAGGATTCTCAATATCACAAGGCAAAAGTAACAGAACTAACTAACAACTAACGCCGGGCGTCGACGATCGGGGTAAACTGTTATTAGTGTTATTTTGTATCTGTTTAGTCAGTCTATGGTTTAGTCTGTGGTTTAGTCGTTCACCGTTGATCGCGCCGGGCGTCGAAGAACCAGGTAAACTAAATATTATTTTGTATCTGTTTAGTCGTTCACTGTTGATCAGTTGATCGCGCCAGGCGTCGACGATCCGGGTAAACTGTTATTTTGTATCTGTTATATTTCAACCGAGATAACTGGTTGTTATTGTTATTTTCAAATAACAGTCGAAAAATAACAGATAGTTAGATACTCGGTTAAATAACAACCCATCACTGCAGGACAAACACCTATTCAGTCCCACAGGTATGGACTGGTCAGGATCGCCGGACCGCAATTGTAGCCTAGCCAAAAGGGCCCCCAAAACTCGGTCTATGAGGGGTATACAGAAGTCGGAAGAGAAATAGATAGATTCAATTTTGTTCTTGCTTTGAGCAAATTATCATGAGCATGAAAACCAAATATTGATGGTGATGGGGCTCCTTTCTGTTGATTTTTTAGCAACGGCGGATAATACCAGCTGCCAGAACAGCGGGTAGCGGTAATTTTTCAGACTGAATTCATTGGTTTTGTAGGACATTTATGGAGCTTAGGGGCCCCCCAGAAAACCCGGGGCCCTGGGCACGGTCCTTCGGGCCCATGCCTAGAAACGGCACTGGAAACAACTACCACTATTTTGAGGGCAGCACGGTCGATCATCCATACCCCACGCGAAACTCAGATGTCCTAAGAATTGACCAACATAAAACCGCACTCTGCTCGCGAAGTCCCAGAAACGCCTGCATTGGCATAATGGGCTGCCAGGAGAAATAAAGTGTATCAAGGACAACAAGGAATTCAAGACAAAGTTGAAGCAATTCCTACTTGATAAGGCCTACTATAATACTTATAAAAGAATTCCGCAACGAACCTTCTAATTGAAATGTTGATGCTGTTGATGCTAAACGATGCAAACAATCGTTTTTTGCCTATTGTTTATCATTGTTTTTTTTTGTTAAAAAGATTGTGTTCGAGTATTGATGTATATGATGTTATCTGTCAGAGTTATATTGATATAAATAGGTACCTACTGAATCCTACTGTACGGGGATGAATATTATGAATGACCTACTCCTACAGGTCGCGGGAACATAATCGTCACCCTGGCACCCGCTATGGCAACGTTGCAGGCACACCGGCACAACGAAGCCGAGAACGACGCGCCTCTTGCCAGCTTCTTGCCCGCGTTTGCGCCTGAGGGGGTGCCAAGTACCGCTGTAGAGATTCGCTTGTTTTTGACATTACTCAGTTAAATCTTGAGTTTAGCACATTAATTTTTATGATAAAGCGATAATTGTTCAATAAATTATCTATATATTTATTACAACTTTACAACTGAAGAAAATTGTATTAACAAGTACGTACTAGTGAAAATAACATCATACCATATACCCATCTTTAGCACGCCATTTTTGTTCCCGCGACCTATACAATGTATTTCGGATCACAACCCAGTGATTTTATCAATGAATTGTGGCCGAGAGGTGAACCGTGGAACTCACAAAGTTACAGACTGGGATCGCTTGAAAAACGACTTGCGAAGTTCAATTGGGCCCATTCCTGATTCCTGTGATCCGATCACGGAACGACATTGACACTGTCGTAGGTGAATTTGAGCAATACGTCACAAATGCGATAAACGCGAACACTCGTAAAAAGCCAATAAAAAGAGACAGATCACCAATCCTTGACGAGCTTGTTGAAGCTTTCCGACTGAAAAACCAGTCAAGGAGACGGTTTCACCGCACTCTTAGCCCGGAAGACCGGGCGGAAGCGAACAGGTTAACGGGAAAAGTGAGACGTGCTCTTATTGAGCATAGAAACGAGGCTTGGGGTCGAAAGCTCTCCGGACTTTCGGCTGAGGACCAATCATTGTGAAGAATGATCGAAGTCCTCAAAAATCCAAGCAAAGTTCATTACCAGCGATTTTCGGGGACAATGGGCTAGTCCATACTCCCTTGCAGAAAGCGGGAGCATTCGCTGACAGTCTCGAAGGGCCAGGGCCGGCAACTTTGGATTAAAACGTGTGGTGCTGACTGTTGAATATTTCAGAAAAAGGACTGAAGGGGTATACGACTGTATAAGCGTCGCAAGCGATTTTTTTTTTAAGTTTCGAAACCAAAAAAAAATTTATTCAAGCACACGTCATATTTAAAAATAAAACATACTATACAGGTCTCCCAAAATAAAGAGGTCAAACGCCTATGGAAGCCCAGAAGAAATTAGAGGGCCCCTTCATTTTTTCGGCATGCGATTTTCTCTATTTTTCATTTTCAATTATTTTTTACTACTCGTTGGAATCAAGAAAAATTATACCAATAAGTAGGGAATCATTCAAAAGCAAGTCTCCGGCAAATTTCAGCCGAATACTTCGACCCGTTTATGAATTATTCATGAAAACCAATAAAAAAGTCAAATTTTGAAGAGCTGTATTCCGGTTAATATTAAGCTTTCGCAAAAAAAAAGAGATTAGAGGTCTCTTATTAGTTTCTTCTGGGCTATCTCCCATAGAGTGTTGGCTACTTTATTCTGGGACACTCTATATAATATAGGTAACAATACATAAATAAAACTTTCAAAATAAAACAAAAAACCCCGAAATTGGTAAATTGGAGTGCTATGGCGCTAATTTCAATTTTTCCAATTTTAACATGTGGTGCTCAGCACCACCCAGCACCACCTCTTCGGATTACGAGTGGTGCTCGAGCACGTCAGCACCACTATTGTTGCCGGCCCTGCGAAGGGCAGTGCAGTCCTACGGACCCCACAAACGCCAATCGTAGACACATTGGCTCAATTAACCTTCAGGTTCGTAATAGATAAATATTTTATTCAGCCATTTTCACTACATTACAGTGGTATTGTAGAATAAGGTGACCAGATTTCTCAGTGAAGAAATCGGAACATGGAGGTCCAGGAAACAGAGCCCCCCGAAATGCGCCGCAGGCGTTTTTTTTTCCTTTCTTTTTTCGAAAAAGAAGCGCGGCCAACTTTTATTTGCTGATTTAGATCTTCCAGGCACCTACCTACCATCTATTCCTAATTTTTTCGCGTCTGTCCATTGTTGGATAGACATGCAACCATTGATGCAACATACACCAATGTTTGGGGATATTCTCTAAAACTTAGTTTTTCTTATCATTTTTCTGCAAAAAAAACTAGTAGACTTCCAGGAGGGCGGGTCCCTTATTTGCCCCCTTCTCAACCAACAGTGGTAATAATAATAATACCACTAATAATGAAATGATGTTGATAATGAAGTAATGCTTTTTTGAAACAACATGTACCGCCGTTTGATCAAAAACTTTCTTACTCAAGGAAGGCTGTGGTCCTGGTCATTGTCAGGCAAACTAGGTTGATTTTGGCCAGGCCACAGCCTCCCTTGAGTAAGAAAGTTTTTGATCATACGGATCATTCTGCAGACAGTCGAGATTGCATAGCGTGGGTGCCAATAGTTCGAAGGTGCCAATAGAAATAAATTCAATCTTGTAAACAAACTACAATCTACATAAAGGACCCCGCACATTTTATGGGTAAAATGGTTCTCGGTCAAATTGGCTGAAATTTGAATATTTTGTAGGTTTTGGTCCATAAAGGCAATGCTGTGAAGCATAATCTATTTGTATGACCAGTTTGCCCCCTACAGGGGGCGAAAGGGTGGCTCAGTCATGTTTTTGTGGCATCATTCAGGAACAAAGCGATGGTTTCCCGGGAAACGCCGAAACAGTTCGATTTTTTATTAGAGAGATGCAGCTTTCTGTCATGAATTCACTAATTTTAGGTCAACCCCCCTAAGGGGGTAACTCACCCCCTTAGAACATTATGAGCAACATAGGTCTATTGAGTTAGTGTGGGTTCCTAAACTATGAACTAACGATATTTTAACCTATCGTAACAATTTGACTTGATCTGTAATCCACAGTCTATTACACAGAATAAGAAATTACTTCAGCGTTAAGTTGTTGATCTTACCAAGTCCGAGGAGGGGTTTTAGTGAGTATCCTTTCAAAACTGTGAGTCCCACACTACCGGGGTGGGACTCAATCACTACCAGGGTACCACCCCAGCCAGGGTGTGCGTGAGTGTATCTTCCCTTCTCCCAAAAAAAGGCCGCCATCGGTGATTCAACGTTCATCAGAGACTCCCACATTGACAAAATGAAAATTCTTCAACCTGAATTCGTTCAATTTCTTTGAAATCGATCGAATACCTGGAACGTAGAAATTCATTATGTCAATAAGGACGACTACCTACTTGATTTGAAAAACTTTTGCAAACAGCATTTAGTTCATGTTGAGTTTAGCTCAGCTTTTTCAATTCAAGATAGTCGTTCTTGAGATGACTTTCAAAGTTTTAATGTATATAGTCTCCATAAGGAATTCACCGAATTAAGGTTTAAGAATTGCAAATGCACATGCAAATGGTGTCAGGGTAGTGTGAGACTCGCAGTTTCGGAAGGATACCCGCTAAAACCCCTCCTCGGACCTGGTAAGATCCGGACATCATAACGCCAAAGTAATTTTTTCTTCTGTGTAAGAATGTGGGTAACAGACCAAGTAAAGTTGTTAGGATAGTTGAAATGTCAGTAATTCAAGGTTTAGAAACCCACACTAGCTAAATAAAATCGTTAAACCCTCGGTTAAACCTGAGTACAATTACTTTTTTTTTAATGATCGACTACCTGTAAGTTTGACATTCATTATTTCAAGAACAACTGTCTTGAACTGAAAAAGCGCAGCACTGTCGCAAAGAGCGTTGAAAAACCTTTTCAACGATATGCAACTCGACCTATGTTGCTCATAAAGCTCTAAGGGGGTGAGTGACCCCCTTAGGGGGTTGACCTAAAATAAGTGAATTTATGACAGAAAGCTGGACCCTTCAAATAGAAAATCGACCTGTTTCGGCGATTTTCGAAAAAGTATTGTCTTGCTCCTGAATGATTCCACAGAAACATGACTGAGCCACCCTTTCGCCCCCTGTAGGGGGCAAACTGGTCATACAAATAGATTATGCTTCACAGCATTTCCTTTGTGGACCAAAAGCTACAAAATATCCAAATTTCAGCCAATTTCACCGAGAACCATTTTACCCATAAAATGTGCGGGGTCCTTTCAACCAAACTTACCGAGAATATAGAAAAGGTGGAAAAAATTGAGATGTTCGATGCTCAGATCGGAAATCGGAGCACTTACGGAATAGTTACTCAAATCGGAACATTTACGGAACAGAAAGTCGAATCGGAAAGTATCTCCCGAAAACGGTACAGTACAGTTCCGATCAAATCGGAACGTCTGGTCACCTTATTGTAGAATCGAGCAAATTCAATTTAAAAATAAGTAATGAATTTTAACACAAATGGAACAAACACTCAGGAGCATATATGTCTGCATACACATTAGATGAATTTCTTCTAAAGGGACAAAGATAGCAAAGGTATAGCAAAGATTTTGATTTAGGTAACTCTTGAGCCACAAGCGCGGAAACGTTTCTCTTTGTTAGAACAACGATTTAAACGCGATCCGAAATTTCGAAAGCCAGTACCTAAAGCGAACTGATGAGGGTTTGAGGGTAATAAAATCCGCATTGTCTTCCACGGCTCGGCCATTTCGAATATTCAGAAAGCTTCTGAAAAAACACCGTCAAAGAAGCCGGTTTGACAATGGTTCGGGCGTTTTAAAACTTGACAAGGACGGCGTGGCATTTCCTGGGTCTTCTGTGGAATGGCTCCAAAAAAGTCTTCATTTTTCATTTGAAAAATTGACGCTCATGCGATAAGACCGCAAAGCGCCGCATCCCCTCTATTGTGTCACAGCTGTTCGTCCCAATCGGTTTTATTGCACCTATTATCGTCAAGGGTAAAATGCTTCTGCAACAGTTACGGTTGGTCAAAATAGGTTGGGACGAAGAGGTACTTTTAGCCTCATCCCCCCTATCAAAACGTTATCTTTACGCCGTCTTGAATTACGCCTGCGATACTATTACCATTGTATAACTATTACTAGTAGGTCAGCCTCGAATTTGGGATTTTGTCGCTAGATGTCGCCTAGAGCAATTAGCTCGCAAGAAATTATCAGCGCATATGAGAAAAATTAAAATTTCTGTATCAAACCATCAACATCTATCAGTAAGTTGGGCGCCACGTTGAAATTTGAAAACAGCGTGATTTATAACTAATTTGAGCGACCAAACGACAAATGCTGAACACCTGCCACCTGCCCGTGCTTTTCAGAAATTGCACAATTTGAACGGCGGCTGGCCTACTAGGAGTAGTTATACAATGCTATTACTATGGTCTCGATCAGATCGAGAAAGACATTTCTTTGTTGACTCCACGATTGTCTAGCATTGGCTCGTCAGTTCCAGAAATTCATTTGTAAATGAAATAACTGTATTGACGGTGAACTTTTGATTTCGAGTTTGATTTGAATTTGAAATCGAATTTAAAATGCAGACCAGTGAAATAAAAACACATGGCGGGAGTGTGAGAACAACGGACATTGGCTGCATTCCTTTTGTCATCAATTCCAGATAATTCCGAGGATAATTCTGATCTCAAATTGGAAGTGGTGTCTCACCCGCTTCTTAGCGATGTCTCTCTTTTTCTCTTCAACTGAACAAAGTTTCAAACATTAAAATAAGTCATCCATGGCTTCTTATGGAACCTGTCACGAAGGGTTACCCAACCTACTGCACTTTGAAAATAAAAAAAAGACGCAAAGTTAAACAAAATAATGGCACACTTTATTTAGAAAAATAATAATTGCAATTTCCAACAAAAAAGTCTTTAGGGATATCTAATATGAACATTCTACAATTTAGACTTTAGCTAAAACGATCGCTGTCCTTGATGGGATATAGACCTGAAAAAATAATAATTACATCAGGGTCAAATGGGGCAGATCATGTCTTACTTGTATTGAATTTTTCCTGCCGCACCAACTTTCTGGCTTGGTAAAATTATGCACTGAAGTGCTGATTCGACCGTGGCCTCCGAACTGATGGTCGTCGGAGCAAAGCACGACTTGATACTCTCCTTCACCTTCGAAACCGAGTTTGTAGTCCGCAAAGCTTTTAGAAGGATGGAAGTTGAAGACGAACAGCAGTCCAGCCCTTTCGAATGCGATCACCTTGTCATCTTCGTGCTTCCAACTGACGTAAGCCGGAGGTGCGCTCAACCAGCCGTACTTTTTTTCGGAGTGGTTCATGGCAGCATCCCAAGCATTCAGGTACTTATATCTTAGCAATTCGTCGTCGACGAGATTCCACTGCCTTCGGGCATAGTGATACGAGCTGTTGTTGCCTGCACGAGGGAAATCGAGCCATTCGGGGTGTCCAAACTCGTTTCCTATGAAGTTCAAGTATGCTTCACCGCCCAGAGCGTGAGTCACGAAGCGGATCAGCTTATGCAGGGCGATTCCGCGTTCAATGATTGGGGAATTATCCGACATTGTGCTCATGTGGGTGTACATTTCTTTGTCCATTAGCCAAAAAGCGATGGTTTTGTCGCCAACTAGAGCTTGATCATGAGACTCGGCATAGGCGACGTTCGGTTCCATCCAACGCCTGTTGGTGAGCGTGTGGACTATGTTGCCAATGTCCCACTCTTCATCTGAATAGTGCTTAAGCAGTTTGATCCATTTATCGGGAATCGCCATGGCTAGTCTGTAGTCGAAACCAAGACAACCCTCAGAAATAGGACGGCAAGTACCGGGCATGCCGGATACGTCCTCGGCAATAGTGATGGCGTCCTTGTGTAAAGTGTGAATGACGTGATTGGCAACCATCAAGTAAATCAACCCTTCGGTGTCAACGTTCAAATTGAAATAATCGTCGTAGCTTCCGCTGAAACCTTGCCCGATGCCGCGGGAATGATACAGCATTGACGTAACACCGTCGAATCTGAAACCGTCAAACTGGTACTCTTCCATGTACCAGCGGATGTTGGACAACAAGAAGCGCAGCACTTCGTATTCTTGATAGTTGAACAGTCGCGAGTCCCACAACGAATGTTCCCCTCGGCTTCCCGAATGGAAAAAGCAGGAGTCGGTGCCATCGAACTGATTCAATCCGTCGAGGACGTTCTTGCTGGCATGCGAATGGACAAGATCGAGCAGAACGACCAGGCCCAGCTCGTGCGCTCTGTCAATCAGACGCTTGAGCTTTTCCGGTGTACCGTAACGGCTCGAAGCGGCAAAAAAACTGGTGACTTGGTACCCGAAACTAGCATAGTATGCGTGTTCCATGACGGCCATCAATTGTATGACGTTGTAACCCTGCTTGACGATTCGAGGCAGAACGTTATCGGTGAAGTTGTCGTAGGAACCCACGCATAGCTCAGATGTAGCAATGCCCACGTGGCACTCGTAGATGCGTAAGCTCGACGGTCTCGAAGGTTTGGATTGTTTGAAAACGTATCTCTGGAATTACAGGATGCTTGTTAGAACGAAAACCTAGTCATTCTCAGTATAATTATCTGCCTCTAGTGATTATTTTCACGGGTTTCATTAGGATCAGTTAAGGGCAATCACCAGTGGATAGGCAAACCCTAGTTATACAATTTCACAGTTTATTGCCTCAAGGATGCAAGTCACCAGGGTTGGACGGTGTGTATCCGGTGCTCCTTCAACGGAGCCTGGATGTCAAACTTGTTCACCTGGTGTGAAGCTTTACCGGGCTTGCATAGCTTTTGCACACGTCCCGGTGAGATGGAGAGAGGTGAAGGTAGTATTCATTCCAAAACCAGGCGGGGTCGATTATGCCCTAGCCAAATCATACAGACCAATCAGTCTAACATCCTTCCTCCTTAAAACGTTGGAGAGATTGTGTGACAGAGAGATCAGAGATGTAGCGATGCTTCAATACCCGATTCATCCCAACCAACATGCATACATCTCAGGCAGATCCACAGAATCGGCTCTGCATGTGGTGGTTGACTGCACTGAGAAATCTTTGGAGGACAAGACATCCACACTGGGAGTGTTCATTGACATAGAGGGAGCCTTCGACAAAACAACCTTTGAAAGCATAAGCTCTGCACTCGATCGGCATGGAGTTGCTCCCACCATAAGTGGTTGGATCAAAAGCATGCTTCGATCCAGAGCAATTCAAATCACTGTAGGAGACCATGTAACTAGAGGCATTGTGGGCAGGGGCTGTCTACAGGGAGGTGTATCATCCCCGCTACTATGGGACGTAGTGGTCGATGGCCTACTGCGCAGACTCAACAGTTCAGGGTACTACACTATAGGCTACGCAAATGATTCAACAATCCTGCTAACAGGAAAATATGAGGGAGTGCTCTGCAACTTGATGCAGAGTGCATTAAACATAGTAGGAAAATGGTGCACTAAACACTCGTTGTCGGTGAATCCGGCAAAAATTGAGGTAGTTCTCTTTACTAGAAAAAGGAAGTTGGGGCCCCTTGTGCTACCTCAACTCAACGGCACAAGACTAACTCTTCCAGACAGTGTCAAGTATCTGGGAATAATACTTGACAATAAACTGAATTGGAGTAAACACATAGAGCAGAAAACAAACAAAGCATGTATGGCATACTGGCAGTGTCGACGAGCGGTGGGGCGAACATGGGATTCATCCCCAAAAGTCCCCCTCTGGCTATACACGGCTGTAATAAGACCAATGCTGTGTTATGGAGCAATCGTGTGGTGGCCCAGAACCAAGCGAAGAAGAGAAACTGCTCACCTTAACCACATCCAAAGGCTCGTCTGCTTGGGAGTGACGGGAGCGATGAATACTACCCCCTACAGCAGGGATGGAAGTGGCGCTCTGTCTTCCCCCTCTCGACTTGTTTGTAAGGGAAGTGGCGCTGAGCGCTGCTTCAAGTGTGGGACGCACAAAAGATCTTATAGGTCGCAGTGCAGAAAGGATCTTCCGAGACCAAACGACCACCTCTAATCTAATCTACGCTCCGTGGGACAATGGAATGCGAAAGGAAGGGTGAGCTGTTATGCTCAACTGCTAGGGGAGGCGTTCGGAAAAACGCCTCTGTTGCGGGCGGGCAGTGACAGAATCCCCACAAAGTACAATTTTGGAAAGCCCTATCACATTATACTCAACAATGAAGATAGGAAAGAGCCGGATATCTTCATTTACACGGACCGGACGGCTCCAAAACCAACCGAGGATCTGGCGCAAGAATATTTTCTGAAGAGCTGGAAATCCGAGAAAGTCTACCTATGGGAAGCTACGCCACAATATTCCAGGCGGAATTGATGGGCGTGATTCATGGAGCAAGGCAAGTTTCTGAAAAAAGGATCAGGAACCAAACGGTGCATATTCTGACAGATAGCAGGGCGGCGCTTCTGGCAATGGCAGGTTGCAGAGTAACCTCCGGGATAGCCTGGAAGTGCCACCAGACCTGGAACGAATAGCACGCAAAAATGTCGTCGAACTTATATGGGTTAAGGACGGAGTTCAATTGGTAAAATAAGCGCTGCGAAATCAATCCGTCTGGGTTTATTCCTTGACGGATTTTCACGATTTTGGTCTCTTTCGAAAGCTACAAGGATGTACTTTGGTTTGAGCCCATTGGCATTTCCAAAATCCAAAAATAATTTTTTTAAATGTCAAAATTTAATAATTTTTTTTTGGATTTCGGAAATGCCAATGGGCTCAAACCAAAGTGCATCCTTGTAGTTTTCAAAAAAGACCAAAATGGTAAGAATCCGTCAAGGAATAAACCCAGACGGATTGATTTCGCAACGCTTATTTCACCAATATGACTCCGTCCTTAAAGGACACAGCGGAAATCAGGGAAATGAAGAGGCTGATGGGCTGGCGCGGCAGGCTGCGGGAATTATGCTCTGCTGGCCTGAGCCGATCTTACCGCTAACTATGACGGCCGTCAAAAACCTGATAAAAGATACAGATGTCATACAGACAGATGGATGAACGCGGAAGACTGCAGGCAGGGGAGAGCCGCGATGGCCCAACCCTCCAGAAAAGTAGCCAATCACTGCTTGCAATACACAATATTGCGTGACCGCTTAGCGCATGCGCTAAAAAACGAAGTGATTCGTTCGAAGTCTTCCATATGTTACGCTGTAAAATAGGTGATTCTCAAACTAAGCTCAATGGATTATGCGTCGTTTTCAAGTAGAAGTGGTTACATAGAAAAATCGGAGTAGCCCTCGCAACCTATTCATCGAAGCACATATGTTAGGGAAAAGTCCTAAATGCCCCAAATTACGAAATAAAAAAAACATGGAACACTTCAACCATAACATTCAAATTTACCGCGAAATTGTCTGGGGATATTTCATTTAATCAGTGCTGTACTGTATTGACGACAGCATGGTGTGGCGACAGTCGGTCCTCTGAGTGGCACAAACTTTTTCGACCGTCGAATATGCATTTTAAATCGGAAGACTTCACAAGTTGCTGATAGAACTGTACAAAACGTCAACGTCAAACACTGAAATCAGTCATTGCCGAGTTCTGGGCCGCTATTCTTGAATCGTGTGAGAAAAGTCCCTGGGAGTAAAACAAACACATTTCGCAGTACACTGATGTAGCGAATGTTGCCTAAAATCGTGGTTTTTAGGCAACTTTCGCTACAGAAGTGTAGTACGGATTATATAAAACTCCCAGGGACTTTTCTCGCACGATTCAAGAATAGCGGCCCAGGGGTGGGACTCTGTGTTGTTCCAGCGACAGTCGCTTGGAAGCGATAGTCGATAACCATAGGCGATAGCAATAGTCGCTAGAACTTGCACTCTGTGCACCTATCGCGTACGCTTCGGAACAGTTCGGCTTTGTATTAGCCATTCTGCGAAAGTAGGCATTTATCACAGTAACTTTGTAGAGAAGTTGTTGGCCTAATGTTGGCAGTTCTGGTTAAAACGTCATATTTTGAAACTTGGGTGGGCACGGTGGGCATAACAAACAAAATTTTCTCATTTTTAGAGTTTCAACTTTCAACCAAGATGGTGCATAAAGTGTTTATAAATCCTTTAAAATTGTTTAGCGTGGTTTAAGGTTGGCTAGAGAAAATTTAGTATGTATCTTCGTTAAAATATAATGATACCTCAATGATAATGTAACAAACCAACACCAAATATATAAGCGTAGCTAATGGGGAACTATAGTGGCAAACGCATGAAGTAATGACGCCCGTGTTCCATGCACCTTAACTGTCATTAGTGTCATTTTAAGCGTACATAACCTCAACTTTGTAATTGTCATTTCATTTTCATTTGTCAGCACTCAACATATAACCAGCGGTTTGCGTCTCTGGTTTGCGTCACTTCGTGAGTTGAAGAACAGGGCCGCTATTCTTGAATCGTGTGAGAAAAGTCCCTGGGAGTTTTATACAATCCGTACTACACTTCTGTAGCGGAAGTTGCCTAAAAACCACGATTTCAGGCAACATTCGCTACATCAGTGTACTGCGGAATGTATTTTACTCCCAGGGACTTTTCTCACACGATTCAAGAATAGCGGCCCAGATGAAAGTAGGAAAGCCGAAACGCGAAAAATCGCGGTTAAAAAAATGATAGTGACGTGTTATGTACCAGTCTGGACCTTTGCACCAGCTCTTTTCCTTTCCTCTCAATGAGGCCCCTCTCCGCCTCAACTCTTCGTTGGGCATTTGCAATTTCCATTTTCCGTATATTTCTTAGAGGTTATGTACGATAACTGTCAAGAGTGTCAATATGGGTGCATGGAACACGTCGCCATCTACAATCCGTTTTGCCTATAGTTCCCCATTGCATGAAACTAATAAATAATCAAATTTGTTATTATTGAAAACGACATCAAAAATGAAAATCCGTATAAACAAATGAATGAATGTAAATCTGAGAAGATTATTCGTTATTCAACACAAAAACAAAATATAGCTTTTAAACGTTAATCTGGGCTAATTTTTACAACAGTACCTATACAGTGCTCAACAAAATAAGTGTCGCAACAGAAATTTTCCCCCAAATTTGAGTCAACATAACTTTTGATTGTCACAGACGATTTCAATTCGGTTTTCACAGACGATTTCAATTCGGTTTTCACTGCTCGATTGCCTAATCTTTTGGCTATCTACCATGTTCAAAGATCACCTGAAAAGCTGCACATAAAGTTTCTACAGGGTGGTGAATAAAGCAGATCATAATTGTTGAAATTTTAATGAACCCTCGTTAGAGCTAAATTTTTTTTTGTCAACAACCGATAACAAAATAATGGAGAATGATGCTTTTCATCTCTTCTCCTTCATGAAAAATCAACGGATTCTCGATGTAAGAGGATATCTCTCAGCAGGCTTGCTCATTAGACGATTCTAAGCAATTTGTTGTCTAGCGCACCCCCTATTTTGTCTTTTGGGGCTGAAATTGGGTGTATTTTTTGATGAATTCGCCACCAATTTCACAACTTAGGCTTGTTTGATATCAATTCTTTTGATTAAGGCTCGCAAAACAAGACTATCTTGATAAAAACAGTCTTCTGTCTGTCTGACTGTCTGTCCGTCTGTCTGTCTGTAACATGTTACGATATGCTCCAATTTCACAACCTAGGCTTATTTGATATCAATTCTTTTGATTAAGGCCCGCTGAACAAGATTATCTTGATAAGAACAGTCTTCTGTCTGTCTGTCTGTCTGTCTGTAATATGTTATATGCATGTAATATGCTCCAATTTCACAACCTAGGCTTGTTTGATATCAATTCTTTTGATTAAGACTCGCTGAACAAAATTATCTTGATAAAAACAGTCTTCTGTCTGTCTGTCCGTCTGTCTGTCTGTAATATGTTACGATATGCTCCAATTTCACAACCTAGGCTTGTTTGATATCAATTAATTTGATTAAGGCTCGCTGAACAAGCTCATCTTGATAAGAACAGTCTTCTGTCTGTCTGTCTGTCTGTAACATGTTAAGATATGCTCCAATTGCACAACCTAGTGAACCCTGGCTGGTTTGATATCAGTTCTTTTGATCAAGGCTTGTGGCGTCACACGTGGGCATGTGACGGAGAGACTGTTGTCTCCTTGATAGCTTAGTGGTAGAGTACCCATCCGGCAAATGGAAGACGCGGGTTCGAGTCCCGCTCAGGGCAGACACTTTTTCTCCGTTACATAGCGCCATAAATGGTGACCCCGAACAACAATAACACGTACGCAACACGCTACTTGAATAAACAAGTAACAGCGAACAATTGAATAGCACCGCCACTTCTCTTCCTACGTCCACCCACGTCCTATCCGTCGCCCTAGCTGGGGGTACCGAACAACGGTTTATAAGAACGGTGAACACGGATGACATACGAGACGAACGAGGTCTCTGGAGGGGGAGTACTGTGGCGGCTCTCATGCGGGCATGTGACGGAGGGACTGTTGTCTCCCCCGATAGCTTAGTGGTTAGAGTATCCATCCGGCAAATGGAAGACGCAGGTTCGAATCCCGCTCAGGGCAGACACTTTTTCTCCGTCACATCGCGCCATAGGCTCACTGCACAAGATTATCTTAGTAAAAATGGTCTTTTGTCTGTCTGTCTGTCTGTCTGTAATCATGTTACGATAACTTCCGAACCAGTACATCGAATTTAACTGAAATTTAGTATAGACATGATTCATGAAGGTTAAAATTCAAATTGATCCAAAGACCCCACAATATCTTGAAAAGTCTTAAGAGACCGCACCATCCACCAGTTCCTTTTATTTTGCTCTCGCAAGATCAATTTTGAATACATGAACATTTCTTCTCATTTCTATCGAATTCAACACTTTGTATTTTGTCTCCAATTGTCGATCAAGGTAGGTACATGTGTAGTTGTTCTGGACTTGAAAAAATTAAGTAAAAACAGAAGAAGAGCGGCATGCCCTCTGCTGAAGCCGCAGCATCGTGCTACTAGCCTAAGATGGGCACAAAACCATATTAGCACTGGGGAATAGCAGAGTGGAGTAGGTGCTTGTTTTCAGATGAAAGTAAGTTTAATTTGTTTAGGTCGGATGGACGGGTTCTGGTATGGCGACAGAGGAACGAAAGACTTCTGGAAGAACACGTGGAGGCAAGGGTGGTTTTTGGACGTGGAGGAGTGACTGTTTGGGGAGAAATGAGGACTGGAAGAATAAGTGATTTGGTGATACTGAGAGGAGAGAGTATGAATGGTGAAAGATACAGGGATTTGTGTATAAAGGATATTGTGGTCCCCTTTGCTCAAAATTTTGGTGACAATTTCATGTTGGTCGATGACAACGTCCGACCTCATCGGGCTAGAATTCTCAACGAATTTTTAGGGGATCACAATATTGAAGGAATGGATTGGCTACCCTTGTCTCCAGATATGAATCCTATCGAGCATGTATGGAGTAAGATAAAGTTGAAATTGAAAGAAAACAAGGACAATCGGACAATTTGAATGACTTAGCGATTGCAGTTCAGGAAGAATGGGAGGCTATTCCTCAGAATTTTCTGCGGGATAGCTAATTACGAGATGGTGCGCCCTCTAGTGCACCGACTTGAGCTAAAATCTCATCAACTTACTCAAAAATTCAAATTATGCCCGCATATTTGAAGGAGGAGGAAGAAGGAGAAGGAGAGGAAGAGGACAAGAAGGAATAAACTTATTTATTATTATTATTATTATTATTATTATTATTATTAATATGTACACTGACTAAGCTTTGGAAACACTTTTGAAAACTGTCAATTTTTGAAGTCAAATTGCACACGTATTTGAATGTGATACGACAAAAAAGTGTTTTCTTTCACAGTTCCAAAGATGTCTTCTTCAAATTTTGAGCGCATGTCACCTTCTCAAATCCTTTTCATTCAGTCTTAATTTAACCTCCGAAATTGACAAGCTTGACAAGTGTTTCCAAACTTTCGATCGACACTGTACCTTCACATTCACCAAATTTCAGTTAAATTCGATGAACCGTTCGGGAGTTATAGAAACAGATGACTGACAGACAGACAGAAGAATGTTTTAACCAAGATAATATTGTTCAGCGAACCTCAATCAAAACAATTGATATCAAACAAGCCTAGGTTGTGAAATTGGTGGCGAATTCACAAAAAAGTACGCCCTATTTCAGCCCCAAAAGACACAACAGGGGGTGCGATAGACCAAAAATTGCTTAGAATCGTCTAATGAGCAAGCCTGCTAAGAGATATTCTCTCACATCGAGAGTCCGTTGTCCGTTGATTTTTCATTAAGGAGAAGAAATGAAAAGCATCATTCCCAGGGAAAAAATCGTATCTTGGCTATTTCACTTCTAATCTGGGAAATTCGAAAACCGTTCCGAGGTAAGTCATCATTCTTCATTATTTTGTTATTATCGGTTGTTGACAAAAAAATTTTTAGCTCAAACGGGGGTTCATTAAAATTTCAGCAATTATGAACTGCTTTATTTACCACCCTGTAGAAACTTTATGTGCAGCTTCTCAGGTGATCTTTGAACATGGTAAATAGCCAAAAAATTAGGCAATCGACCAGTGAAAACCGAATTGAAATCGTCCGTGACAATCAAAAGTTATGTTGATTCAAATTTGGGGCAAAATTTCTGTTGAGACACTTATTTTGTTGAGCACTTTATATGATAATTATAATAATGACAAAATTGATGATGTAAAACAACAACAACAACAACAAAACAAAACAACCCCACAAGCGACCGTAAACACCGTTCTCTACATGTCTCGAGGTGTCGCTTTCTGGCGACTTTCTTAGCGATGATGAGGTGTGGTGGGAGGTCGCTTACTACTGCGCGTAGTACGAAACTATCGCTTCGTGGCGATAAGTAGCTAGCGACACTAACACAGAGTCCCACCCCTGAGCATGCGCGATGATAACTTGTCACCGTTTTCTTAGTTCGCATGACATCCGTGTCGGAGCGCCACTCCCGCGCAATATTGTGTATTAGGAAGCTTCTGGGGATCTTGACTGGGCACTGTAGACTAAACTACCACATGCACAATATTGGGATAAAAAATGACCCCACAGTTGAGGCTGTGAAGAAGAGGATGAAATAGCTGATGAGCATGTGCTCTGTCACTGACCAGCTCTTTCATTACTGAGAGGATCCATACTGGGGGACCTCTGGCCTAGTATGGTCAGCCTTGGCACCCTACCTGGTCGTGCCTTAGAGTTTGTCGAACGGCTCGGCTGGCTCGACGACTGACCGGGAGGGGGTGGGGGCAACATTGGGGAGATGGTACAATGAGCCCAAAAGTGAGGCCTGTGTGCCAGATGGAACTATGTCCCATCACTCCCCCGACTTGATTCAGAATCCAGAACACCAGATACAAATTCGGGCCACCAACTTTTCAGCGAATTTTTTTCGTATTTTTGGCAGGAACTTTTTTTATTCGTTTATTCAACGTCGGCCTATTTCCGCAACGAGGCCTAACACCGACGTCGGTGAATGCTTTCCTCCACTATACCGGAAATTTTGCCGAACCCCTGTGTGTTCCAAGTTTCAACACAGGGTAGGGATTTTGAACGACCACCAACATCGCATGGGGTCGGCACCATCGTTCGTATTTTACGTGCTATGCGACACACGGCGCGTCTTGCATTTAGCAACCATTCCAACTAAGCCAAAAAACTTGTTTTCGAGGCGGCGAAAACTCGACTCTGGCAGGGATCGAACCCGCGGCCTCTGGAGTGGTAGTCGAACGCGCTGACCACCAAACCACAAGCTTCTCTTTGACAGAAACTGAACATTATCACGTTTCATTGAACCCTAAAATTGAAGAAAAGTCATGATTTCTCCGTAAGAATTGATTTGATAGACTTTTTGAGTCAAGTAACCATGATTTTGGCTGAGGAACAAGTTTCCAGAAAAATTAAGTTTTCAGGTACATTTATGTGGAGTTGAGGGTCAATTATCTCGAAAACGCAGACCTGTTGACTGCCATTTTAATTTAGCAAGATAAAATTAATCCAAGACAATAACTTCAGATAAAGCTAATACCTACCTCCGACTGTGGAGGATTCCAGAACTTGTGCCTGTAGATTGTGCCTTCATTTTTTGGAGGTTCCACAACATAAGTTGCATATGGAGACAGACGATCTTCTTTCGTATTGCTGTGGGTTTCAACTACAACCTGTGAAACTGCATTACTACTGGCATTAATCATCAAACAGAGGACATACTTTCAATTCAGAGAGATGCAATATGGCACACGAACCATCATGCTTTGGCGGAATGATCAATTCCCATTTGCCATAATCCAATTTTTTGTAAGGGTGTGAATCCCTGTTCCAGTTGTCTGAAAAGATATGCCTGTTCAAGTTTACGGCTTATTTTTTTATGATTAAAAAATTACTGAATTCTCCGGCCAAAAACAGTTGCTTGGCACCTGGGGCCCATTCTCGGCACACAACCGAGTTGTCCGGTTGCACGTTGAGTCCGTAATATTTGTAGGCTTGCGTGAATTGATCGAAGCCGCCGGCGCTTTCTTCAATCAATTCAATTTGATCTTTAAAACAACCGTATCTGAAATGCAATAAATGCGGTTTAATTCCGCGTGACCTTCTCAATGTCGATGTTGTAAACATTTGTAAAAATTCGAAAATTTGCGCAAAGTACAGACCTGCGACGTATCTCTCTCTCGTATGGGTGAAGATATGGATCTCTGCTCAGTAGTTTATCGATTTCTGGTACTTGGATTTCCATGGGATCCAAAGATGAATATTTCCCGCCCATGTCTGAAGTGCTTAGTTCAAGTGGGATGGAAGTAGACTGAGTTCAAGTAATCGCATGTGATGGATTTATGTGATCTTCAATCGGTTTTTTATATTCTTACCGATAACAGTGTCAAAATGTCAGTGACACTGGCAACTGGCACTGCACTGCGTTTCAAGTTTAGAGATTAAATCATTTGAAAGTTACTGAGGGGTTAAATGTTAGATGTGAATTTTTGTTTGACCACTTTAACATTTCCGTCACGTGCCATCGATGAAAAAGTCCAAATTTTCGCCTGGATGTTAGGCAACCAAACATACAGGCTGGGGGGCTTTGGTCCTCGGCAGATTGCAGATATTTTTGCTTAATCATCCGCCCGAGTCCTCGCGCCTAATCAAGTCCTCGTTTGGAGCGCACTCTGCGCCAGGCTGCGCGCGCCGGCACCATCCAATTTCATAAGGTTTGAATTTTGAATAAATCGTAATGCGCATGCTGCTGACGTCCACGGACAGTCAGGGAGAGACTGTTGATGGAACAAACCTTCATACATCGCAAGTTTGCGCGCCAAACCAAACAGTGTTGTTGTCATCAGCTAAAGCGATTGCATGTAGGGGGCACTTGCGGCGCCGTTTGCCACCTGGGGACTTTAGGTTTATCAATGGGGATATATGGCGAAAACTCTATGTAGAGGGCGACGTTTGACAGTTTTGACTTATGCTGAACATAACCTTAACTCATTAATGAAGTTCAAATTTAGGCGGGCTTGTATTATGTAGTGCTCCCGTGCTCTCTTCACGGTGATCAGAGATTAGAGTAAGCAAAGTGATTGTGAGTTTAAATCTCGGTTAAAATATTCGAATTTTTATTTCATTGTTTAATTACATTGTTTGCAGCAGTAATATCGATCCAACTGTCGAAACGACTGTTTATTTTACCTGCAATATTGTCGATGTCATTCATATTAGCTGCGTTACTATAAAATCGTTACTTTTATCTTCAAATGAAAGACTCAATAAGTCCTTTCTGGATGCCACTCTTTTCTCACTAATTCCGCAACATGCCGTCTTCGCACAGTAAACTATACAATATAAATACCTCTCTAATCTACCTGTATGTTTACTGGTTCTGGGGTCTGGGGTAATCAGATGCTTTAAATGTTCATAGCATCATAGCATACGAATGTTCGTTTAGTCAGTTTTAGTTTTAGATTCGATATAGCCGGCCATTCCTCCCGCTACACCCAGAAATGCAACATTTCAAAACCATTGTTGATTTTTAGCGCACTTTCCCGAAAAATGGGTAAAAGGCGCTTTTAGCTTCACTTTGTCCGTCCGTCCGTACGTACCCAGGATAACTCCTCGGAGAAGAAAGATATCAATGTGGTGTAAACGCTGATCAATAGTACATATGTCCAGGATGTCAAGTTGACTTTTAGTTTCTTGTTATTCTGCCGCCATCTTTGATCCGCCATTTTGAATTTCTCTAAAAGTGATCCGATTGAAATGAAATTTGCAGGCAATGTAAACTACATCAAGATCTATCCAATTTTCGACAATCCACGTTTCCCGAAAGGCTTCTGCGCATACCTGTGAAAGTAGGACGTTGCCATATCTCATATCACGACAACAAGTTGACAACACTGTAATGCGGTGTGCGTGTGTAAATGTCACGCAAATGGTAGCTGACAGCCCTTGACGTCAATTTGACGTTTCGACAGACCACCGACCTAGCACCTAACCCATACCTAACCTAATAACGCTCTTGTTCCGGTGATCGCCTTGCAGCTCGTTGTGTTTCGTATCACCTGAATCTTTTCTGCGTCTTTTTGCCATACGACACGTACCTAACATTTCATTCTGAACAATATTAATGTTGAATGTTGAATGGATAGGAGGTTTTTCATGTTTGTTTACATTTTGATTATTGATTGACAGTTGTCATATTGACAGTGAACCTTCGTGCGTTCTCATGTATGCGCTGAAGTGATGTACGTGATGGTAAACGTGGATTGATGTCTCGCCGCCATCTTGTATTCTCCATATTGAACATGTTTCGAAGTGATAGAACTAGGAGAATTATGCCTCAACGAAAAGAGATATCGATGTGGTGCAAACGCCAATCGAATGCGTACGTGACCACCATATGAAGTTGACCAATGACTTTTGTCATTTGGCCGCCATCTTTGATCCGCCATTTTGAATTTCTCTGAAAGTGGTCTGATTCGAGTGAAATTCGCAGGCGATGTGAACTTCAATTAGATACATCCAATTTTCGACAATTGATGCCCCGCCGCCATCTTGTATTCTCCATATTGAACATGTTTCAAAGTGACACAACTAGGAGAATTATGCCTCAACGAAAAGAGATATCGATGTGGTGCAAACGCCAACGAAATGCGTACGTGTCCACCATATAGAATTGACCAATGATTTTTGTCATTTGGCTGCCATCTTGATCCGCCATTTTGAATTTCTCTAAAAGTTGTCTGATTCGAGTGAAATTCGCAGGCGATGTGAATTTCAATTAGATACATCCAATTTTCGACAATTGATGCCCCGCCGCCATCTTGTATTCTCCATATTGAACATGTTTCAAAATGATAGAACTAGGAGAATTATGCCTCAACTAAAAAAGATATTATGGCGCGATGTGACGGAGAAAATGTGTCTACCCTGACTGGGACTTGAACCCGGGTCTTCCATTTGCCGGATGGATACTCTGACCACTAAGCTATCGAGGGAGACAACAGTTCCTCCGTCACATGCCCACATGAGAGCCGCCACAGTACTCCCCCTCCAGAGACGTCGTTCGTCCCGTATGTACCCCTGCGTTCGCCGTACTTATGGATCATTGACCGTTGTTTAGTACCCCCCACCTAGGGCAACGGATAGGACGTGGGTGGACGTAGGACAGAGAGTGGCGGTGCTGTTTACTTGTTTGTTGCTTGCTTTTTATTGCTTTGTACCTCTTTGCCTTCTGCATGTGCGTCGTTGCTTGCTTTGTACCTGTTTGTTTGAGTTGCATGTTGCGTGCGTGCTGCCTTTGTTCGGGGTCACCATTTATGGCACGATATGTGACGGAGAAAAAGTGTCCGCCCTGACCGGGACTCGAACCCGGGTCTTCCATTTGCCGGATGGATACTCTGACCACTAAGCTATCGGGGGAGACAACAGTTCCTCCGCCACATGCCCATATGAGAGCCCCGGGACTCGAACCCGGGTCTTCCATTTGCCGGATGGATACTCCGACCACTAAGCTATCGAGGGAGACAACAGTTCCTCCGTCACATGCCCACATGAGAGCCGCCACAATATCACCAATGTGGTGCAAACGCCAATCGAATGCGTACGTGACCCTGCCCACCATACAGGGTGTTTCGGTGACCTTGCATAATACTTCGGGAGGTGATTCCTCTCAAGAAAATAAGTCAAAAAGTGAGAGTAACATTTTTCCCTGAAATGCTTCCTAAGGGAGTTACAGCCCCTCAAAAGTACGAAGTTGAACAAAGTTTTCAATGGGGTGTTTTCTCTGCAGTTGTCAAGTTGTCAAGTAGATGGCAGCAGGGGCCAACCCGGGTTATTTTCCCGCTACTTTTTGAACGGTTCTCACATGGAGGGGGTTTTCCTTTTGACTTTGGTGTCTGCCTGCCGGGTCGGCTGTCATGTCAAGTCAAGTATGAATGTGTGTCGTCAGAGGTGAGGGAGGAATTAGATGGAAAAAAACCACGTACACTTGGCTTTCAGAGTAGAGGTCTTTAGTATAGATGTTTTTGAAGAAGAGCATGATTGTGTTCTTGAACATGGACAGTGGGGCACACGGCACGGTGGCAGGTAGGTTGCAATAGGTTTCAAATCGGCCGGCGGCTGTATGTGACCTCGCTCTCTGATGCCTGCCTGCTCTGATATGGATCTCGATCAGTGATTTGATTTTTCCGCTAGGTATTGTATTGATGAATATTGAATATGTTTTCTGTTGGGCCTTTCTTTCTTTTGTCTTTCATATGTGTACATGCGGTAATGGTTTCGATTTATTTTATTTTGTTTTAAACATTATTCAGCTCACCTTTGTTTATATAATGTATCATTATGAAAACAATATATTATTTGAATTTGAATTTGAAATCGGCCGGCGTGCCCGCGAATTGCTCTTCGACTGCTGTCTCCCGGACGGTCCCTCTGGCATACATTTGAACGGTCATTGGGCCCTTTCAGCCCTCAAAAATCACCAAAACCGACCAGTACAACCCCACGTATCACGTACAATATTTTTTTCAGCAAATGTCAGTCATATGGTCGTTGCTGTCATTTTCATTGTTCGAGTGATCAGTGGCAGGTGGCAAAGTGCTGGGTGTAGCATGATGCTGCTAGGCAATATAGCGTTACGCATACACACAGAGACACATCCCTGACAGACACACAAACGGGCTGAAGAGATACGAGATACCAACATGGAGCAGGTAGGCTTACCAACCAACAGTAACCTAGTGACATTGTATAACTACTCCTAGTAGGCCAGCCGCCGTTCAAATTGTGCAATTTTCGGAAAGCACGGGCAGGTGGCGTGTTCAGCATTTGTCGTTTGGTCGCTCAAATTAGTTATAAATCACGCTGTCTTCAAATTTCAACGTGGCGCCCAACTTACTGATAGATATTGATGGGTTTGGTACAGGAATTTTAATTTTTCTCATATGTGCTGATGATTTCTTGCGAGCTAATTGCTCTAGGCGACATCTAGCGACAAAATCCCAAATTCGAGGCTGACCTACTAGTAATATTTATACAATGCTAGTGATAAACCCGGGTTGGCCCCTGCTGCCATCTATCGTTTTCTTCAGTGGCGAAACACCCCATTATTTGCTGAAAAACCGTCAAAGGTAGGAACTTCAAATTTGGTATAGAGAAGTTTTCTCAACAGTGCAAATGTACATGGTAAGTTCTAAACAAATCTAACCACCCACTCAGCATAGCATGTCATGTTTCATAAATGAGATGATCTCAATCATGTCACAAAATAACATCACAATGAACGTTACTTCCACATCTCTGTGATGTTCATCCGCGATGTTATACGATGTAATGTCTGAGAGATGTTCCGAAATGAACTTAAATTGAACATCACACATGAGACATCTACCGGACATCACATTGTTACTGCTTTCAACTTGGTGAAGTGTAACATCTCACTGACGTCAATGAGATGTAGTCACTGAGAGATTTTTCAAATTTCGCGGGCTGTCATCGTTAAGCTCTGTGTGTCGGAAAATATTTAATAAATAGTTTTGTCCTCTATTCCATGTGTGTGATGCCAGAACAGCCTTATGTCTTCATGTTTAGTGTGAGGCCCTGCGGGCCCTCTTATGTCTTCAAGTGTCGTTTGGAACAACTTTTGTGTCTTCTTGTGCTTGTGGCTTTCGGAACTAGTGTGCCCCGTTTGTGTCTCCTTGTGTTGTTCGAAAGCCTACTTGGCCTACTTGCATTTTGTCGTGACTTTCGCACCTTTGGTGAACCCTTGTGTCTGCTTTTGCGTTATTCGTAACCACAAAATGGGCCCCTTTTTGTTTTATTGTGCTTTCGAATACTTTGATGACTCCCGTTCATATCTTATTGTAATGTCCGGGGCCCCAACGGAGTCCCTTGTGCCTTGCTGTAACGTTTCGAGCCCCAGCGAGGCTTTTTGGGCTCGGTGTATCGTTTAGAGTCCTAATGAAATATTCCGAGAAACATCCCTGAACATCAAGTGCGCTATTTAAATATACTGTAGTAGACAAAATGGTAGCTTAGACGAATCGGCAGCAGTGCCTCTAGCCATCACCTGTGGGGATCGAGGTTCGAATCCTGCGGAGGACGCCATAGAAGAAGAACTTTTCTTAGAAAAAACCGTGCTGTATAGATTGTAAAAATTAGTAAAAATAGGTGCGGAACCTCCTGTGACATAAAACTATGTTGAAAAGTGGTTGAAAATTAATTTTTATTCAAAAATACACATCCAAAATGCGACGTTATATGTACGTCAAAAAGTGATATCTACGAGATGTGGAATAGCGATGTAGATAGTATGTCACATTTGGACATCTTTGAGATATCTCATTCATGTTCTAATTACCCGGACATAAGAAGTAACAGAGATGTCCACTTAACATCGCAGAGACTTTTTTTGTTAACATCGCAGTTGTGACTTGAACATCTAAGTGATGTCACAGAGATGTTTTCTTGCTGAGTGGGCAGTGGCGGCGAAATTAGAGGGGATTGGGATTATGTTGAAAATTATTCATGACACGTCCGTGTTTTTTCACTTTCACTTCAGAATGATGCATCCTACGGAAAAAATGCAAGAGGAATAAAAGTTTTGGATTGAACGAATCTATCGAAAAAATTGAATTTAAAGCTCTTACCTTTGACAGTTCTTGAGCAAATAATTGGAAACTTTGTTGCATTTTGTACCTTTGAGGAGCTGTAACTCCCTCAGGGAGCACCTGAGGAAAAAATTTTACGCTTACATTTCGACTTATTTTTCAAGTATTATGCAAGGTCACTGAAACACCCTGTATGAAGTTGACCAATAATTTTTGTCACTTGGCCGCCATCTTTGATCCGCCATTTTGAATTACTCTGAAAGTGGTCCGATTTGAGTGAAATTCACAGGCGATGTGAATTTCATCAAAATACATCCGATTTTGGACAAATTATGCTCTGCCGCCATATTGAAATTTCTTATCACTCAACGATTTTCATGGAGCTTGGGACTCACCTTTGTTTCGTATGATCATCCTTATTCTCCAGCCAAATTCCAACATTCTGCCGCCATCTTGGCCGCCATATTGAAATCTCTTATTAGTGGAACGATTTTCATGAAACTTGGAACTCACCCTTGTCTATAGTACGATTATTTTGATTTTTAAGCCAAATTTCATGAATCTGACGTTATTTTGACCGCCATATTGGAATTTCTGCCCAAATAACGGTAGAACCCTAATTAACATCTTGCGTTCACTAATCCTTCAAAAAGGAAGTGCGCTACTGAGCCTCATGCCCATGAGGCATATTCGCTTGTTCTTAAATAATAATAGATAACACTCAAATGAAAGTTGAGGTTACCTACGTGCTGGTTTTTGACAGAGGGGTGAATAGTACACGAGCGCTCGTAGTTCGTCATCGGACCGCTATATTATCCCCATTGGTATTGCAAATTGTTGTGCATAAAATTCCACAAGTTCCCCACCAATGAAGCCCTGAAGAAGCGATGGGCCGTTGTTCGACTTTTATTTGCTATTTGCAAAACATAAACAAACGAAAATTATCGATAATCTGGATTTGGCGCAAGCGCGCTGTGCCACCAGACCAAAGCCACCAAGTGGCGACAAGCTGAACCAACATCATGCAATCCACGTTTCCCATGAGAACATCACGCATACTTGTGAGGATACAACTGGCGGTCTGTAGTAGCCGAATGACCTAGCGGGAATCTGCGCTCACAGGTATGCGTGCAAGTAATTTCTCGCATGGGAAAAGTGGATTGCGCTATTATTGAATGGACCTTTTCAGAAAAGATAGACAGATTCGTGCGCGTTCGTACCGCGCAGTTGGTGGTGTCTAGCTATAGCGGCGCCTAATATCTCCAAGGGAAGCTCCGTTCGTTATAAAGTGCGCGGCACCACACTACGGCTATGTGGGGCTGTGACGTAAATCGTGCGAGAGAGACCGCCTTTATTGAAAAGGTCCATTGTGAAAGCCTGTAAATTTTAAGATTTTGAATTTTTGTCCAAAACGAACTAGGTACCTACACTGTATGTGTATTTATATATTTTTTTAAAGAAATATGATATTTAACCTGCATTGTACATAGCTAGTTACAAATACAGGGTAAGAACCTTAACTGGAATACAATCCTTAGTTACATTATGGTAGTTCTGTGGAAACCTGGAACTCCTGAAACAAGTTGATTCTGTTTTTAATTGCGCACATTTCAGCGGTCATGTTTTTGCTTTACCCCACCCCCCACCTCTAGCAGCACAACCACCCTTAACCGGGGACGGATTTTCGGCCTCGAAAAACAAGCTCCTTGGTTTAGTTGGAATGCTTGCTAAATGCAAGACGCGCCGTGTGTCGCATAGCACGTAAAATACGAACGATGGTGCCGACCCCATGCGATGTTGGTGGTCGTTAAAAATCCCTACCCTGTGTTGGAACACACAGGGGTTCGGCAAAATTTCCGGTATAGTGGAGGAAAGCATTCACCGGCGTCGGTGTTAGGCCTCGTTGCGGAAATAGGCCGACATTAAATAAACGAATAAAAAAAAAAAAAACACCCTTTACTTTCTTTTACAAAATGCAAAGGTAAATCAAGTGACACATCGTTGGAAAGAGCTTGTTAAGAGGAATACAGAGTGCAGTTTTTTTTCTAAAATTCCGAAAAACTAAAGAAATTAAAACACATAAGTATATTTCAGGTCAACTTTGAGAATGAGAAATGTTACAGAATATGAATTTCACCCCGCTCAACCTTCTGTCAGGAATGGAATGAAGAACATTTTGAACACCTTTTTATGATACTTAAATAAAACAGTTGACCTAAAATGTTCGTTGTAAGTTTTTTCACCCGAGTTCTAATTTTGTTTCCTTTATTTTTAGGAATATCAAAAAATTTAAAACTGCGCTGTATTCCTCTCAATAAGCCCTTTCTAACAAAGTGCCACTTGCTGTACCTTTGCATTTGAAAAAAAAAAAGGTAAAAGGTGGCTGCGCTGCTAGGAGGTGGGAATAATAAATAAAAAATATGACCGCTGAAATGTGCACAGCTGAAAACGGAAATCGACCTACTGTTGTAGAAATTTTTCCATGGAACTATAACGTGTAACTGATGAGAAACGGATTTTATTCCAGTTAAGGTTTCCACCCTGTATATATTTATATTAGTTATGTACAAATGTACAATGCAGGTTGAACATCATTTCTTTGAAGAAAAAAAAAATAAATATTAACATACAATGTACCTAGTTCGTTTTGGACAAAAATTCTAAATCTTTCTCTCAGTCCTCGAAGTCTCCTGCTTCGCATTCGACCCTTAGTTTGAAATAGTATATTATATACCAAGGTTGAGAAAGTATTATTATAGCTGAAGCGTCAGTTTAGATTCCGAAGCGCTGAAGCTATAATAATTTTCTCGACCGTGGTCTGTATAGAATTGTTTTTACTACTCCAAAATAGCCATCCTAGTTGAGGAACAGTAGGTTAACAGGGGCGCCGAACTCATAAAAAGTTACTATGGCGAAGAACATTTCAGACCCCCCCCCCTATTGCCACGCAACGGTCGAGCCGGGTGGTCTAAGAGCCCCTCAGTTGGCGCCGCAGCTGAAATTTTTCCGGAATAATAATAATAATACTAACAATAATAAGCAAAAAAGGAAAGCTGCTGACTAAATTGCCCATACATTTCATTACCTTTTCAGATTTCGAACTGTTTCGAGATCTCTTCGACAATACACCTATCCCATCGCGATATCAACTTGGGAACCCCCTGCGTGCGCCGGTGTCATGGGGAAATTTTATTTGGGGTTTGGACATAATTGGCTATTCTGGTAGTAGATTGTTCAACTTATAGTAGGCTGAACTGCACATGTCTGGGTCAACGGTTTAGACCTACTCATTGTGTGTTACCCGGAGAAGGTGTGTTACCCGTTTGCATTGACTGTTTGTGTTGGTTCAGTTGTTTACGAAATCTGTGCCTTGTTAATTTTCAGTTCTGTCTGGTGAGTTTCATACATTTTATCCTGCATACCATAACCATAATTATTATTAATTTTAGTTATTACGAAATTGACATTGAAATTGACAGAGTAGCGTGCAGAGTATGTAGATAATATGTACCGATGCCAGTCAGAATTGCCAACCTCAATTTTAAATATACTTATATTGCGTGCGCACTGGGTCCCAAATTCCCCGACGGGATAGGTGTCAGGAGCGCGATTCTGTACTTTCCTACCGATAGTTGTCGCTTGCGCCACCGACAAGTAGACGTCGAGGTGATTCTCTACTCACCGCCTACCGACACTTGTCGGTGCAAACGACGACTTTCGCTAAAGTGCAGTGATACGAAACGTGGAACGAAACGGTCATGAAACGGTGAGAGACCAGCCAATGAAAAGCAGCCATTTTGAATTAACGGATGATTTTTGAAGTTGACATTTATGTCTTGCCATCGTCATCACATTCAGTTGTATGGAGTGTTCATAAGTTCATAGGATATGAAAATATGAGTGCTTCACGCGCTTCAGATGGGCAAATTGGAGAGCAGTGTTGTGCACAGATAACCCTTTTTATCTAGATAAGATATGTGACAGATAATTACAGATAATTCTGGAAAATGTTATCTAGATTATTAGAGAGGTGAAGTTGGGTGGTGACCTATTGCTTGCAATGTTCGCATCATACTAGATATATCGCGAGGTATATCGGTGTTTGTAGTTGTCTATGGTTTAGAGATGTCAAGTACAGTTACTTTTGAGTACTCGAAGTATCCGTTACTTTTATGACGAGTACTCGTTACTTTGTATCCGTTACCGAGTACGAGTACTACGAGTAGAACAGTAGATTACCCGTGCTCGCGGGCCGCGGGATTACCAGTATCAATCACAGTCACAGTACAGTACAATCTTAGAGTACAATGTACAGGTACCTATGTAATAATTTTGATGCGACAGCCAGTAGCCAGTACGATTACTACGGGACGGAAGTCCGGGTCCGGGTCGGGAATGGGAAACAAGATTGAAAATATTCTGCGACAGCGAGTACGATTACTACGGGACGGGAGTCCGGGTCCGGGTCGGAACAAGATTGAAAATAATATGCGGCAGCGGGTACGATTACTACGGAACTCGAGTCCGGGTCCGGGTCGGGAAAGGGAAACAAGATTGAAAATAATATGCGCACCTCATAGCGGCAGCGAGTCTCCGAGTCCGAATCCGGATCCCCGGGACCCGAGAGCCGAGATCCGGATCCGAGTACTCGAGTAGTATGATCATGATTAGATATCACGATTCACGAGCGACTACACTAAATTATGCCTTCGGGATTTCCTCGCGGAATCGCGGATATCCCATCCCGTGATTATTTTTTATTCATTTTTACAATTCACGACTCGAGGAGTACGAAGTAACGAAGTAGGTATAAAGTAACGATTATTTTTGAAAATCAGTATTCGGTACTTCGGATCCGATAAAGTAACGGATACTTTGTAACGGATAGTTACAATATTGACATCTCTACTATGGTTTGTAGTCTAACCAACTTCTAGCTTTGCGCGGCCGTTTATGTGCGCGGCTGGCAAACGACGGATGCAGATGTTAGTTCATATTGTTCGTATGTATCTTGCGATTTATTATTGTTGTCAATTTGTAACAGAGACATCGAGGAAGAGACAAATGAAATATGATATAATGATCCCACATCGATGGAACTTTTTCCCCAATTTTTCAACTGTTTTTGCGTAGTATTTTGCTTGGTTTTGCATGCAAAATTTGACGTTCTCTCACGACGGACGCTAAGTAGGTAGGTATACCTACCTACCTACCGAAATTAGAATCTAGGTATAGCATGTTGAAGCCCAGCATCTCAGCCTTCAATAAATATTTATGAGAACAATAAAGACAAAACCTATGAAGAGAGTTGAACTGGCAACCTATCTCCGTTCCGTACCTAATGAATTCGAATTCATTCGAACAAAACGCCACCCACCGATATTGTGCTACGAATTTGCAATTATTGTTTGTATCAACCAAATTCATTCGGACGCGGTTGAAAATTATTGGCGGTTGGTTGTCTTTGATCATACCACGGAGGACCATATACTAGGTATAGGTACCTATATGCACGGGGGGTAGTTACCATACATCTACCAAATACCTACGTCGAGAACTAGGTATACTAAGTAGGTATAAGTAGGTACCTATGCGTATTCTATGCGTGATGCGAAGCGAACACTTTCCCTTGTAAACCTACAAATCGCAAATACAAAACAATAAACAGGCTAAAAACTTATAATGCGCTTGCTTAACGACAGCTTTTTCGTCGACCGATGGCCTCAAGACCCGTCGGTGGGCTGAGCGACGACTGTCGGCCCGGAACGACAACTATCGGTCGCATCGGTCACATTTGCAAGTACAGAATCGCTCCTACCGACAAGTGTCGTTAAAGCTGTCGGCCGATACCGACAAGTGTCGGTAGGCAAGTACAGAATCGCGCTCCAGGAGCGCGATTCTGTACTTTCCTACCGACAGTTGTCGGTGTCGTTCACAACCGATAGTTGTCGCTTGCGCCACCGACAAGTAGACGTCGAGGTGATTCTCTACTCACCGCCTACCGACACTTGTCGGTGCAAACGACGACTCTCGCTCAAGTGCAGTGATACGAAACGTGGAACGAAACGGTCATGAAACGGTGAGAGACCAGCCAATGAAAAGCAGCCATTTTGAATTAACGGATGATTTTTGAAGTTGACATTTATGTCTTGCCATCATCATCACATTCAGTTGTATGGAGTGTTCATAGGATACTTATGAAAATATGAGTGCTTCACGCGCTTCAGATGGGCAAATTGGAGAGCAGTGTTGTGCACTATTACAGATAACCCTTTTTATCTAGATAAGATATGTGACAGATAATTACAGATAATTCTGGAAAATGTTATCTATATAGATTATTGGAGAGGTGAAGTTGGGTGGTGACCTATTGCCTGCAATGTTCGCATCATACTAGATATATCGCGAGGTATATCGGTGTTTGTAGTCTAACCAACTTCTAGCTTTGCGCGGCCGTTTATGTGCGCGGCTGGCAAACGACGGATGCAGAATATGTTAGTTCATATTGTTCGTATGTATCTTGCGATTTATTATTGTTGTCAATTTGTAACAGAGACATCGAGGAAGAGACAAATGAAATATGATCCCCACATCGATGGAACTTTTTCCCCAATTTTTCAACTGTTTTTGCGTAGTAATTTTGCTTGCATGCAAAATTTGACGTTCTCTCACGACGGACGCTAAGTAGGTACCTAGGTATACCTACCTACCGAAATTAGAATCTAGGTATAGCATGTTGAAGCCCAGCATCTCAGCCTTCAATAAATATTTATGAGAACAATAAAGACAAAACCTATGAAGAGAGTTGAACTGGCAACCTATCTCCGTACCTAATAAATTCGAATTCATTCGAACAAAACGCCACCCACCGATATTGTGCTACGAATTTGCAGTTAATGTTTGTATCAACCAAATTCATTCGGACGCGGTTGAAAATTATTGGCGGTTGGTTGTCTTAGATCATAGGTACCACGGAGGACCATATACTAGGTATAGGTACCTATATGCACGGGGGGTAGTTACCATACATCTACCAAATACCTACGTCGAGAACTAGGTATAGCGTAGGAAGTTTCTAATTTACGGACTGGACTGGACCACACGGACTGAGCTGGACTCGCCGTCTAGACAAACAAGACCAATGGCATCTTGTGACCCACTCTCGAATTTACCTACTAATCGCATAAAATCTGACGGACTGGCTATTTGTAGTGGTCCGACCAAAATGAAACTTGGCACATGTGGAGACATCCTCCCGAGCTATAATTTTGTGATTCCACCCCTTCAAAATTTCAACCCCTATTCTGGTCCGTCGCATAAAAACTGACGGACTGGCTATTTGTAGTGGTCCGACTAAAATAAAACTTGGCACATGTGGAGACATCCTCCCAAGCTATATTTTTGTGATTCCACCCCTTCAAAATTTCAACCCCTATTCTGGTCCGTCGCATAAAAACTGACGGACTGGCTATTTGTAGTGGTCCGACTAAAATGAAACTTGGCACATGTGGAGACATCCTCTCGAGCTAGACTTTTGTGATTCCTCCCCTTCAAAATTTCAACCCCTATTCTGGTCCGTCGCATAAAATCTGACGGACTGGCTATTTGTAGTGGTCCGACTAAAATGAAACTTGGCACATGTGGAGACATCCTCCCGAGCTATATTTTTGTGATTCCACCCCTTCAAAGTTTCAACCCCTATTCTGGTCCGTCGCATAAAAACTGACGGACTGGCTATTTGTAGTGGTCCGACTAAAATGAAACTTGGCACATGTGGAGACATCCTCTCGAGCTAAATTTTTGTGATTCCTCCCCTTCAAAATTTCAACCCCTATTCTGGTCCGTCGCATAAAATCTGACGGACTGGCTATTTGTAGTGGTCCGACTAAAATGAAACTTGGCACATGTGGAGACATCCTCTCGAGCTAAATTTTTGTGATTCCACCCCTTCAAAATTTCAACCCCTATTCTGGTCCGTCGCATAAAATCTGACGGACTGGCTATTTGTAGTGGTCCGACTAAAATGAAACTTGGCACATGTGGAGACATCCTCTCGAGCTAAATTTTTGTGATTCCACCCCTTCAAAGTTTCAACCCCTATTCTGGTCCGTCGCATAAAATCTGACGGACTGGCTATTTGTAGTGGTCCGACTAAAATGAAACTTGGCACATGTGGAGACATCCTCTCGAGCTAAATTTTTGTGGTTCCTTTCCTTCAAAATTTCAACCCCTATTCTGGTCCGTCGCATAAAATCTGACGGACTGGCTATTTGTAGTGGTCCGACTAAAATGAAACTTGGCACATGTGGAGACATCCTCTCGAGCTAAATTTTTGTGATTCCACCCCTTCAAAGTTTCAACCCCTATTCTGGTCCGTCGCATAAAATCTGACGGACTGGCTATTTGTAGTGGTCCGACTAAAATGAAACTTGGCACATGTGGAGACATCCTCTCGAGCTAAATTTTTGTGATTCCACCCCTTCAAAGTTCCAACCCCTATTCTGGTCCGTCGCATAAAATCTGACGGACTGGCTATTTGTAGTGGTCCGACCAAAATGAAACTTGGCACATGTGGAGACATCCTCCCGAGCTATATTTTTGTGATTCCACCCCTTCAAAATTGCAACCCCTATTCTGGTCCGTCGCATAAAATCTGACGGACTGGCTATTTGTAGTGGTCCGACTAAAATGAAACTTGGCACATGTGGGGACATCCTTCCGAGCTATATTTGTGAGATTCCATCCCTTCGAAATTTCAACCCCTATTCTGGTCCGTCGCATAAAAACTGACGGACTGGCTATTTGTAGTGGTCCGACCAAAATGAAACTTGGCACATGTGGAGACATCCTCCCGAGCTATATTTTTGTGATTCCACCCTTTCAAAATTTCAACCCCTATTCTGGTCCGTCGCATAAAATCTGACGGACTGGCTATTTGTAGTGGTCCGACCAAAGTGAAACTTGGCACATGTGGAGACATCCTCCCGAGCTATATTTTTGTGATTCCACCCTTTCAAAATTTCAACCCCTATTCTGGTCCGTCGCATAAAATCTGACGGACTGGCTATTTGTAGTGGTCCGACTAAAATGAAACTTGGCACATGTGGAGACATCCTTCCGAGCTATATTTTTGTGATTCCACCCTTTCAAAATTTCAACCCCTATTCTGGTCCGTCGCATAAAATCTGACGGACTGGCTATTTGTAGTGGTCCGACCAAAATGAAACTTGGCACATGTGGAGACATCCTCCCGAGCTATATTTTTGTGATTCCACCCTTTCAAAATTTCAACCCCTATTCTGGTCCGTCGCATAAAATCTGACGGACTGGCTATTTGTAGTGGTCCGACCAAAATGAAACTTGGCACATGTGGAGACATCCTCCCGAGCTATATTTGTGAGATTCCATCCCTTCGAAATTTCAACCCCTATTCTGGTCCGTCGCATAAAAACTGACGGACTGGCTATTTGTAGTGGTCCGACCAAAATGAAACTTGGCACATGTGGAGACATCCTCCCGAGCTATATTTTTGTGATTCCACCCTTTCAAAATTTCAACCCCTATTCTGGTCCGTCGCATAAAATCTGACGGACTGGCTATTTGTAGTGGTCCGACCAAAATGAAACTTGGCACATGTGGAGACATCCTCCCGAGCTATATTTTTGTGATTCCACCTCTCCAAAATTTCAACCCCTATTCTGGTCCGTCGCATAAAATCTGACGGACTGGCTATTTGTAGTGGTCCGACTAAAATGAAACTTGGCACATGTGGAGACATCCTTCCAAGCTATATTTGTGAGATTCCATCCCTTCGAAATTTCAACCCCTATTCTGGTCCGTCGCATAAAAACTGACGGACTGGCTATTTGTAGTGGTCCGACCAAAATGAAACTTAGCACATGTGGAGACATCCTCCCGAGCTATATTTTTGTGATTCCACCCTTTCAAAATTTCAACCCCTATTCTGGTCCGTCGCATAAAATCTGACGGACTGGCTATTTGTAGTGGTCCGACCAAAATGAAACTTGGCACATGTGGAGACATCCTCCCAAGCTAAATTTTTGTGATTTCACCCCTTCAAAATTTCAACCCCTATTCTGGTCCGTCGCATAAAATCTGACGGACTGGCTATTTGTAGTGGTCCGACTAAAATAAAACTTGGCACATGTGGAGACATCCTCCCAAGCTATATTTTTGTGATTCCACCCCTTCAAAATTTCAACCCCTATTCTGGTCCGTCGCATAAAATCTGACGGACTGGCTATTTGCAGTGGTCCGACTAAAATGAAACTTGGCACATGTGGAGACATCCTCCCGAGCTATATTTTTGTGATTCCACCCCTCCAAAGTTTCAACCCCTATTCTGGTCCGTCGCATAAAAACTGACGGACTGGCTATTTGTAGTGGTCCGACTAAAATGAAACTTGGCACATGTGGAGACATCCTCTCGAGCTAAATTTTTGTGATTCCTCCCCTTCAAAATTTCAACCCCTATTCTGGTCCGTCGCATAAAATCTGACGGACTGGCTATTTGTAGTGGTCCGACTAAAATGAAACTTGGCACATGTGGAGACATCCTCTCGAGCTAAATTTTTGTGATTCCTCCCCTTCAAAATTTCAACCCCTATTCTGGTCCGTCGCATAAAATCTGACGGACTGGCTATTTGTAGTGGTCCGACTAAAATGAAACTTGGCACATGTGGAGACATCCTCTCGAGCTAAATTTTTGTGATTCCACCCCTTCAAAATTTCAACCCCTATTCTGGTCCGTCGCATAAAATCTGACGGACTGGCTATTTGTAGTGGTCCGACTAAAATGAAACTTGGCACATGTGGAGACATCCTCCCGAGCTATATTTTTGTGATTCCACCCTTTCAAAATTTCAACCCCTATTCTGGTCCGTCGCATAAAATCTGACGGACTGGCTATTTGTAGTGGTCCGACCAAAATGAAACTTGGCACATGTGGAGACATCCTCCCGAGCTATATTTTTGTGATTCCACCCTTTCAAAATTTCAACCCCTATTCTGGTCCGTCGCATAAAATTTGACGGACTGGCTATTTGTAGTGGTCCGACCAAAATGAAACTTGGCACATGTGGGGACATCCTCCCGAGCTATATTTGTGAGATTCCATCCCTTCGAAATTTCAACCCCTATTCTGGTCCGTCGCATAAAAACTGACGGACTGGCTATTTGTAGTGGTCCGACCAAAATGAAACTTGGCACATGTGGAGACATCCTCCCGAGCTATATTTTTGTGATTCCACCCTTTCAAAATTTCAACCCCTATTCTGGTCCGTCGCATAAAATCTGACGGACTGGCTATTTGTAGTGGTCCGACCAAAATGAAACTTGGCACATGTGGAGACATCCTCCCTAGCTATATTTTTGTGATTCCACCCCTCCAAAATTTCAACCCCTATTCTGGTCCGTCGCATAAAATCTGACGGACTGGCTATTTGTAGTGGTCCGACTAAAATGAAACTTGGCACATGTGGAGACATCCTTCCGAGCTATATTTGTGAGATTCCATCCCTTCGAAATTTCAACCCCTATTCTGGTCCGTCGCATAAAAACTGACGGACTGGCTATTTGTAGTTGTCCGACCAAAATGAAACTTGGCACATGTGGAGACATCCTTCCGAGCTATATTTGTGAGATTCCATCCCTTCGAAATTTCAACCCCTATTCTGGTCCGTCGCATAAAATCTGACGGACTGGCTATTTGTAGTGGTCCGACTAAAATTAAACTTGGCACATGTGGAGACATCCTCCCAAGCTATATTTTTGTGATTCCACCCCTCCAAAATTTCAACCCCTATTCTGGTTCGTCGCATAAAATCTGACGGACTGGCTATTTGCAGTGGTCCGACTAAAATGAAACTTGGCACATGTGGAGACATCCTCCCGAACTATATTTTTGTGATTCCACTTCTTCAAAATTTCAACCCCTATTCTGGTCCGTCGCATAAAATCTGACGGACTGGCTATTTGTAGTGGTCCGACTAAAATGAAACTTGGCACATGTTGAGACATCCTCCCGAGCTATATTTTTGTGATTCCACCCCTTCAAAGTTTCAACCCCTATTCTGGTCCGTCGCATAAAATCTGACGGACTGGCTATTTGTAGTGGTCCGACCAAAATGAAACTTGGCACATGTGGAGACATCCTCCCGAGCTATATTTTTGTGATTCCACCCTTTCAAAATTTCAACCCCTATTCTGGTCCGTCGCATAAAATCTGACGGACTGGCTATTTGTAGTGGTCCGACCAAAATGAAACTTGGCACATGTGGAGACATCCTCCCGAGCTAAATTTTTGTGATTCCACCCCTTCAAAATTTCAACCCCTATTCTGGTCCGTCGCATAAAATCTGACGGACTGGCTATTTGTAGTGGTCCGACTAAAATAAAACTTGGCACATGTGGAGACATCCTCCCAAGCTATATTTTTATGATTCCACCCCTTCAAAATTTCAACCCCTATTCTGGTCCGTCGCATAAAAACTGACGGACTGGCTATTTGTAGTGGTCCGACTAAAATGAAACTTGGCACATGTGGAGACATCCTCCCGAGCTATATTTTTGTGATTCCACCCTTCCAAAGTTTCAACCCCTATTCTGGTCCGTCGCATAAAAACTGACGGACTGGCTATTTGTAGTGGTCCGACTAAAATGAAACTTGGCACATGTGGAGACATCCTCTCGAGCTAAATTTTTGTGATTCCTCCCTTTCAAAATTTCAACCCCTATTCTGGTCTGTCGCATAAAATCTGACGGACTGGCTATTTGTAGTGGTCCGACTAAAATGAAACTTGGCACATGTGGAGACATCCTCTCGAGCTATATTTTTGTGATTCCACCCTTTCAAAATTTCAACCCCTATTCTGGTCCGTCGCATAAAATCTGACGGACTGGCTATTTGTAGTGGTCCGACCAAAATGAAACTTGGCACATGTGGAGACATCCTCCCGAGCTATATTTTTGTGATTCCACCCCTCCAAAATTTCAACCCCTATTCTGGTCCGTCGCATAAAATCTGACGGACTGGCTATTTGTAGTGGTCCGACCAAAATGAAACTTGGCACATGTGGAGACATCCTCCCGAGCTATAATTTTGTGATTCCACTCTTTCAAAATTTCAACCCCTATTCTGGTCCGTCGCATAAAATCTGACGGACTGGCTATTTGTAGTGGTCCGACCAAAATGAAACTTGGCACATGTGGAGACATCCTCCCGAGCTATATTTTTGTGATTTCACCCTCTCAAAATTTCAACCCCCATTCTGATCCGTCATATAAAATCTGACGGACTAGCTGTTTGTAGCGGTCCGATCAGGATGAAACTCACCACATGTAAAGACATTCTTCCGAGGTATCTTTTTGTGATTCCACCCGTAGCAGTACCATGCGCGCATCATCACCGTGCAGCTTGCGCACCCCACTAAAGCGGTAGTCCATAAAAGCGTCAGCTCACTACCGCACGCTATCTTTGCCTTCTGGATGCTCTCGCTGCCGCAAGTAGGTACTCTTACTTCGGTCCGTGCAATAAACCTGGTATAACCGAACCCGTGTGCAATTCATTAGGACCTCACAAACATGTGTCGCCGATGTTTATACCTGGCTCAATAAGCCAGAAATTCTGCCTCAAAGTTCAGCCACGTTCAGCGAACACAATAATCGGAATCCATAACGACGTCACCGATCACACACTTGTTGATTTTCACATCAGCAAGTATTCATTGCTATGGAGAATCCAGGTATGTTAAGTGAAAAAGTCCTAGTAACTGCTGGTGTTAAAATCAACAAGTGTGTGATTGGTGACGTCATGGATTCCGATTTTTGTGTTGGCTGGACTTTGAGGCAGAATTTCTGGCTTATCGGGCCGGTACAGATATCGGCGACACACTCGGCGACACATCAATGGAAAGCCCAGAGAAAGCAGCTTTTTTTTTCATCTGAAGTATTTTGTTTTGTCGGTCATGAATTCCCGAATTCTTGTGACTCACCCGATCCAAATTGCGTTTACTTGGAAACTAGAGCACCTACAAGCCTAGGCGCCCCCTCAAAACGAAGCTTATAGATCAGCTTCCCCCCAATTGAATTTTTTTTTGTTGCCCCGATATTTTCTGAAAAAATCGCGCTGGTTTTGTTTTAGCTGGGACACTCTGTATATTGGGCAGTATCAAGAAAAAATTAGCATGAGCGTTTGCTTGGATTCCATAGGCGTTGCTAGGGAAAGTCCGCTTAGCAACTCCTCAAAAATCTAAGCAAATGCTTATGCTTATTTTTAGCGCACTTTTCCAAAAAATGGTAAAAAGGCGCTTTTAGCTTCACTTTGTCCGTCTGTCCGTATCCGTCTGTCCGTACCCGGGAAAACTTCTCAGGGAAAAAAGATATCGATGTGGTGTAAACGCTGATCAATAGTGCATATGTCCAGGATGTCAAGTTGACTTTTGGTTTTTGTTATTCTGCCGCCATCTTTGATCCACCATTTGGAATCTCTCTAAAAGTGATCTGATTGAGATGAATTTTGCAGGCAATGTAAACCACATCAAGATCTATCCAATTTTCGACAAATGAACATGAACGACAATTGTATTCTCCATATTGAACATGTTTCGAAGTGATAGAACTAGGAGAATTATGCCTCAACGAGAAGAGATATCGATGTGGTGCAAACGCTAATCAAATGCGTTCGTGACCACCATTTGAAGTTGACCAATTATTTTTGTGGCTTGGCCGTCATCTTTGATCCGTTATTTTGAATTTCTCTGAAAGTGGTCCGCTTTGAGTGAAATTCACAGGCGATGTGAACTTTATCAAAATACATCCGATTTTGGACGAATGATGCTTTGCCGTCATCTTGGCCACCATAATTGAAATTTCTTATCACTTACCGATTTTCATGGAGCCTGGGACTTACCTTTTGTTTCGTATGATCATTCTTATTCTCCAACCAAATTCCTACATTCTGCCGCCATTTTGGCCGTCATATTGAAATCTCTTATTATTGAAACGATTTTCATGAAACTTGGAACTGACCCTTGTCTAGTACGATCATTTTTATTTTCAAGCCAAATTTCATGATTCTGACGCTATTTTGGCCGCCATATTGAAATTTTTGCCCAAATAACGGTAGAACCCTAATTAACATCCTTTATTCACTAATCCTTCAAAAAGGAAGTGCGCTACTGAGCCTCATGCCCATGAGGCATATTCGCTTGTTTATTAATACTAGATACCCATTGTGTTTTCGGAAAGTTTCCCACGTGACACCCAGTTCCATCGCAGATTCCCATTTAGATTTGGAAAGTGATTTCAACGTGAAGGGTGCTCACGTGAAACGGATACCCACCCAAAAAAAACTTTCACTCTACGATAACTTAAGGAGTTTCCTGGAATAATTTTTTCCGTTTCTGAATGTACCTATGTCAAGCATAATTCTCCATTCCGTGTCATATACAGAGTGTCGCATTTTTTTCCAATTTTCCGGAACACCCTGAATTCCATCACACAATCGATGCACATTGTTTTCCTGGTCACAGAATTTCATGACATGAAGTCTCGGAAAAGGTTTTGTTTTGGAGAATGATGGATTCATTTCAAAATTCAAATATGTCAAGAATATTTTGTTTTACATTCAAATGACACGGAATGACATATCATATACCCCATACACTTTCTATTTTCAGTAGAATGACTTTTTGGAGCAAAAATAAAGTGACAAGCTGGGGGTTGAAATTTTGAAAGGGTGGAATCACGAAAAGATACCTCGGGAGGGTATCTTTACATGTGGTGAGTGTCATCCTGATCGGATCACTACCTACAAATAGCCAGTCCGTCAGATTTTATGTGACGGACCAGAATAGGGGTTGAAATTTTGAAAGGGTAGAATCACGAAAAGATACCTCGGGAGGGTACCTTTACATGTGGTGAGTGTCATCCTGATCGGATCACTACAAATAGCCAGTCCGTCAGATTTTATGTAACGGACCAGAATAAGGGTTAAAATTTTGGAAGGGTGGAACCACGAAAAGATACCTCGGGAGGATGTCTTTACATGTGGTGAGTTTCATCCTGATCGGATCACTACAAATAGCCAGTCCGTCAAATTTTATGTGACGGACCAGAATAGGGGATGAAATTTTGAAAATGTGGAATCACGAAAAGATACCTCGGGATGGTATCTTTACATGTGTTGAGTGTCATCCTGATCGGATCACTACAAATAGCCAGTCCGTCAGATTTTATGTGACGGACCAGAATAGGGGTTGAAATCTTGAAAGGGTGGAATCACGAAAAGACACCTCGGGAGGGTATCTTTACATGTGGTGAGTGTCATCCTGATCGGATCACTACCTACAAATAGCCAGTCCGTCAGATTTTATGTGACGGACCAGAATAGGGGTTGAAATTTTGAAAGGGTAGAATCACGAAAAGATACCTCGGGAGGGTATCTTTACATGTGGTGAGTGTCATCCTGATCGGATCACTACAAATAGCCAGTCCGTCAGATTTTATGTAACGGACCAGAATAAGGGTTGAAATTTTGGAAGGGTGGAACCACGAAAAGATACCTCGGGAGGATGTCTTTACATGTGGTGAGTTTCATCCTGATCGGATCACTACAAATAGCCAGTCCGTCAAATTTTATGTGACGGACCAGAATAGGGGATGAAATTTTGAAAATGTGGAATCACGAAAAGATACCTCGGGATGGTATCTTTACATGTGTTGAGTGTCATCCTGATCGGATCACTACAAATAGCCAGTCCGTCAGATTTTATGTGACGGACCAGAATAGGGGTTGAAATCTTGAAAGGGTGGAATCACGAAAAGACACCTCGGGAGGGTATCTTTACATGTGGTGAGTGTCATCCTGATCGGATCACTACAAATAGCCAGTCCGTCAGATTTTATGTAACGGACCAGAATAGAGGTTGAAATTTTGAAAGGGCGGAATCACGAGAAGATACTTTGGGAGGATGTCTTTACATGTGGTGAGTTTCATCCTGATCGGATCACTACAAATAGCCAGTCCGTCAAATTTTATGTGACGGACCAGAATAGGGGTTGAAATTTTGAAAGGGTAGAATAACGAAAAGATACCTCGGGAGGGTATCTTCACATGTGGTGAGTGTCATCCTGATCGGATCACTACAAATAGCCAGTCCGTCAGATTTTATGTGACGGACCAGAATAAGGGTTGAAATTTTGAAAGGGTGGAATCACGAAGAGATACCTCGGGAGGATGTCTTCACATGTGGTGAGTTTCATCCTGATCGGATCACTACAAATAGCCAGTCCGTCAAATTTTATGTGACGTACCAGAATAAGGGTTGAAATTTTGGAAGGGTGGAACCACGAAAAGATACCTCGGGAGGATGTCTTTACATGTGGTGAGTTTCATCCTGATCGGATCACTACAAATAGCCAGTCCGTCAAATCTTATGTGACGGACCAGAATAGGGGTTGAAATTTTGAAAGGGTAGAATCACGAAAAGATACTTCGGGAGGGTATCTTCACATGTGGTGAGTGTCATCCTGATCGGATCACTACAAATAGCCAGTCCGTCAGATTTTATGTGACGGACCAGAATAAGGGTTGAAATTTTGAAAGGGTGGAATCACGAAAAGATACCTCGGGAGGATGTCTTCACATGTGGTGAGTTCCATCCTGATCGGATCACTACAAATAGCCAGTCCGTCAAATTTTATGTGACGGACCAGAATAGGGGTTGAAATTTTGAAAGGGTAGAATCACGAAAAGATACCCCGGGAGGGTATCTTTACATGTGGTGAGTGTCATCCTGATCGGATCACTACAAATAGCCAGTCCATCAGATTTTATGTGACGGACCAGAATAGGGGTTGAAATTTTGAAAAGGTGAAACTACGAAAAGATACCTCGGGAAGATGTCTTTACATGTGGTGAGTTTCATCCTGATCGTATCACTACAAATAGCCAGTCCATCAGATTTTACGTGACGGACCAGAATAAGGGTTGAAATTTTGAAAGGGTGGAATCACGAAAAGATACCTCGGGAGGATGTCTTTACATGTGGTGAGTTTCATCCTGATCGGATCACTACAAATAGCCAGTCCGTCAAATTTTATGTGACGGACCAGAATAGGGGTTGAAATTTTGAAAGGGCAGAATCACGAAAAGATACCTTGGGAGGGTATCTTTACATGTGTTGAGTGTCATCCTGATCGGATCACTACAAATAGCCAGTCCGTCAGATTTTTTGTGACGGACCAGAAGAGGGGTTGAAATTTTGAAAGGGTGGAACTACGAAAAGATACCTCGGGAGGATGTCTTCACATGTGGTGAGTGTCATCCTGATCGGATCACTACAAATAGCCAGTCCGTCAAATCTTATGTGACGGACCAGAATAGGGGTTGAAATTTTGAAAGGGTAGAATCACGAAAAGATACTTCGGGAGGGTATCTTCACATGTGGTGAGTGTCATCCTGATCGGATCACTACAAATAGCCAGTCCGTCAGATTTTATGTGACGGACCAGAATAAGGGTTGAAATTTTGAAAGGGTGGAATCACGAAAAGATACCTCGGGAGGATGTCTTCACATGTGGTGAGTTCCATCCTGATCGGATCACTACAAATAGCCAGTCCGTCAAATTTTATGTGACGGACCAGAATAGGGGTTGAAATTTTGAAAGGGTAGAATCACGAAAAGATACCCCGGGAGGGTATCTTTACATGTGGTGAGTGTCATCCTGATCGGATCACTACAAATAGCCAGTCCATCAGATTTTATGTGACGGACCAGAATAGGGGTTGAAATTTTGAAAAGGTGAAACTACGAAAAGATACCTCGGGAAGATGTCTTTACATGTGGTGAGTTTCATCCTGATCGTATCACTACAAATAGCCAGTCCATCAGATTTTACGTGACGGACCAGAATAAGGGTTGAAATTTTGAAAGGGTGGAATCACGAAAAGATACCTCGGGAGGATGTCTTTACATGTGGTGAGTTTCATCCTGATCGGATCACTACAAATAGCCAGTCCGTCAAATTTTATGTGACGGACCAGAATAGGGGTTGAAATTTTGAAAGGGCAGAATCACGAAAAGATACCTTGGGAGGGTATCTTTACATGTGTTGAGTGTCATCCTGATCGGATCACTACAAATAGCCAGTCCGTCAGATTTTTTGTGACGGACCAGAAGAGGGGTTGAAATTTTGAAAGGGTGGAACTACGAAAAGATACCTCGGGAGGATGTCTTCACATGTGGTGAGTGTCATCCTGATCGGATCACTACAAATAGCCAGTCCGTCAAATCTTATGTGACGGACCAGAATAGGGGTTGAAATTTTGAAAGGGTAGAATCACGAAAAGATACTTCGGGAGGGTATCTTCACATGTGGTGAGTGTCATCCTGATCGGATCACTACAAATAGCCAGTCCGTCAGATTTTATGTGACGGACCAGAATAAGGGTTGAAATTTTGAAAGGGTGGAATCACGAAAAGATACCTCGGGAGGATGTCTTCACATGTGGTGAGTTCCATCCTGATCGGATCACTACAAATAGCCAGTCCGTCAAATTTTATGTGACGGACCAGAATAGGGGTTGAAATTTTGAAAGGGTAGAATCACGAAAAGATACCCCGGGAGGGTATCTTTACATGTGGTGAGTGTCATCCTGATCGGATCACTACAAATAGCCAGTCCATCAGATTTTATGTGACGGACCAGAATAGGGGTTGAAATTTTGAAAAGGTGAAACTACGAAAAGATACCTCGGGAAGATGTCTTTACATGTGGTGAGTTTCATCCTGATCGTATCACTACAAATAGCCAGTCCATCAGATTTTACGTGACGGACCAGAATAAGGGTTGAAATTTTGAAAGGGTGGAATCACGAAAAGATACCTCGGGAGGATGTCTTTACATGTGGTGAGTTTCATCCTGATCGGATCACTACAAATAGCCAGTCCGTCAAATTTTATGTGACGGACCAGAATAGGGGTTGAAATTTTGAAAGGGCAGAATCACGAAAAGATACCTTGGGAGGGTATCTTTACATGTGTTGAGTGTCATCCTGATCGGATCACTACAAATAGCCAGTCCGTCAGATTTTTTGTGACGGACCAGAAGAGGGGTTGAAATTTTGAAAGGGTGGAACTACGAAAAGATACCTCGGGAGGATGTCTTCACATGTGGTGAGTGTCATCCTGATCGGATCACTACAAATAGCCAGTCCGTCAGATTTTATGTGACGGACCAGAATAGGGGTTGAAATCTTGAAAGGGTGGAATCACGAAAAGATACCTCGGGAGGGTATCTTCACATGTGGTCAGTGTCATGCTGATCGGATCACTACAAATAGCCAGTCCGTCAGATTTTATGTCACGGACCAGAATAGGGGTTGAAATTTTGAAAGGGTGGAACAACGAAAAGATACCTTGGGAAGATGTCTTTACATGTGGTGAGTTTCATCCTGATCGGATCACTACAAATAGGCAGTCCGTCAGATTTTATGTGACGGACCAGAATAAGGGTTGAAATTTTGGAAGGGTGGAATCACGAAAAGATACTTCGGGAGGGTGTCTTTACATGTGGTGAGTTTCATCCTGATCGGATCACTACAAATAGCCAGTGCGTCAAGTTTTATGTGACGGACCAGAATAGGGGTTGAAATTTTGAAAGGGTAGAATCACGAAAAGATACCTCGGGAGGGTATCTTTACATGTGGTGAGTGTCATCCTGATCGGATCACTCCAAATAGCCAGTCCGTCAGATTTTATGTGACGGACCAGAATAAGGGTTGAAATTTTGGAAGGGTGGAATCACGAAAAGATACCTCGGGAGGATGTCTTTACATGTGGTGAGTTCCATCCTGATCGGATCACTACAAATAGCCAGTCCGTCAAATTTTATGTGACGGACCTGAATAGGGGATGAAATTTTGAAAGGGTGGAATCACGAAAAGATACCTCGGGAGGGTATCTTCACATGTGGTGAGTGTCATCCTGATCGGATCACTACAAATAGCCAGTCCGTCAGATTTTATGTGACGGACCAGAATAGGGGTTGAAATCTTGAAAGGGTGGAATCACGAAAAGATACCTCGGGAGGGTATCTTACCTTTTGGTGAGTGTCATCCTGATCGGATCACTACAAATAGCCAGTCCGTCAGATTTTATGTAACGGACCAGAATAGGGGTTGAAATCTTGAAAGGGTGGAATCACGAAAAGATACCTCAGGAGGGTATCTTACCTTGTGGTGAGTGTCATCCTGATCGGATCACTACAAATAGCCAGTCCGTCAGACTTTATGTGACGGACCAGAATAGGGGTTGAAATTTTGAAAGGGTGGAACTACGAAAAGATACCTCGGGAGGATGTCTTTACATGTGGTGAGTGTCATCCTGATCGGATCACTACAAATAGCCAGTCCGTCAGATTTTATGTGACGGACCAGAATAGGGGTTGAAATTTTGAAAGGGTGGAACTACGAAAAGATACCTCGGGAGGATGTCTTTACATGTGGTGAGTTTAATCCTGATCGGATCACTACAAATAGCCAGTCCGTCAGATTTTATGTGACGGACCAGAATAGGGGTTGAAATTTTGAAAGGGTGGAACTACGAAAAGATACCTCGGGAGGATGTCTTTACATGTGGTGAGTGTCATCCTGATCGGATCACTACAAATAGCCAGTCCGTCAGATTTTATGTGACGGACCAGAATAGGGGTTGAAATTTTGAAAGGGTGGAACTACGAAAAGATACCTCGGGAGGATGTCTTTACATGTGGTGAGTTTAATCCTGATCGGATCACTACAAATAGCCAGTCCGTCAGATTTTATGTGACGGACCAGAATAGGGGTTGAAATTTTGAAAGGGTGGAATCACGAAAAGATACCTCGGGAGGGTATCTTTACATGTGGTGAGTGTCATCCTGATCGGATCACTACAAATAGACAGTCCGCCAGATTTTATGTGACGGACCAGAATAGGGGTTGAAATTTTGAGAGGGTGGAATCACGGAAAGATACCTTCGGGAGCATGACTTTACATGTATCAATGAGCTTTGTGCGCCGGTTCGAGTTTGCGCTTTCATGACCTAGTATTAGGTTATTCGAAAGTATGTCGCAATAAGGGTCATTGACCTTATGACCTTGAATGTCTAGACGTCTGGTCCGTCAGACGGTTCTTATCTAGACGTCTGGTCTGCTGGTCCGTGAATTAGGTAGTACCCTATGCGTAGGTATTCTATGCGTGATGCGAAGCGAACACTTTCCCTTGTAAACCTACAAATCGCAAATACAAAACAATAAAGAGGCTAAAAACTTATAATACGCTTGCGTAACGACAGCTTTTTCGTCGACCGATGGCCTCAAGACCCGTCGGTGGGCTGAGCGACAGCTGTCGGTCCGGAACGACAACTATCGGTCGCATCGGTCACATTTGCAAGTACAGAATCGCTCCTACCGACAAGTGTCGTTAAAGCTGTCGGCCGATACCGACAAGTGTCGGTAGGCAAGTACAGAATCGCGCTCCAGGTATTGGCCATAATGACTGACTGAACTGTTGAATGCCAGTGGCAGTCTCTGAAAATGTTTAAAACTGATTTGAAAGCTTCCATTATCGCAAGTTATTTTTGAAATGGCACAAAATTGGAAAACAGACCGTGAGTTCCATAAAACAGATAATACGAGATTAGTTGATTCGCGATTTTTGTTTGTCAATTTATAGCTGACTGATCAATGGAAATGCTGGTTTATCCCTCAATAATGAAAAGATGATGGGTCTAGCACAGATTTCAGGCATTTTTTGTGGGTAATCGCCTAGCATTCAGCAGAAAAAAGTTCAGTTAATCTGCAATCAGTCTTGATCGCTGATCATCTTTTTTGTGGAACTGACGGTGAGAGTACCTAGTCGTATTCCTCACCGACATGCGTTGAATATTCCCAAATAGCATGCAGAATTGCAGATATCACTCTCTGAAGTAAATTATTGCAGGACCTACTACCAACAATTGGAAAAGACAAAAACAAACATTGCACACTTGATGGTTTTGATCATACGGTACCTATACCTACAATGTAAAGAAACCGTCATTCAGATTCACCGTGGGTTCCACAAAACAGATAATACGATATTAGTTGATTTGCGATTTTTGTTTGTCAATTTGTAGCTGACTGATCAATGGAAATGCTGGTTTATCCCTCAATAATGAAAAGATGATTGGTCTAGTACAGATTTCAGGCATTTTTTGTGAGTAATCACCTAGGATTCAGCAGAAAAAAGTCCAGTTAATCTGCAATCAGCCTTGATCGCTGATCATCTTTTTTGTGGAACTGGCGGTCAATGTACCTAATAATCCTAATATCCAATGATTTGGTGGATCTTCTCCCTTTTCCCTTTCTTCTTCTCCTTTTACTTCCTTTTGGTCGCCAGGCATAGAATCGAAAGTCATAGCACCGAACGTCGTACAATCGACACGCGCCATATTGAAGCAGTGACGCTCAATAGTCTATTACGCTCAACAAGTCGGCTCGAAACTCGACTCGGAGCTTGTGATGAAGGATGAAGTGTGGATGAAGCCATTTGCACCACAATGGACCTTTAAAAAAAATGACTGTAGGTATCTCGTATGGGGTAGGTTATATTGTGATAATTGTATTGTGTATGGATAATTAGCTGAACGAACGCCAGCAGGTGATGCGGTGAATGTATGCTTTGAATCCCTGACGAATTTATCTAAACGTACAGGAATATTTGGTTAAAAATCGCGTCCCGAGTTGATGAAACAAAAATTTCTGGACTGCAGATTCCTTTCGAGATCTGTTCTAGAATGTCTCCAGACTTTTCCGGATCTCCTGGTTCTGACAAAAACCATATAACCTAGTCACCTCTACCTACGCAATAACATATACCTATATTTGCCTGATCTCGTTTAGGTATGTGTGGATTCATTTTAAATAACTATTAACATAACACAAGTATCGTTGTGAATTACCTCCGTTCCTATTGATTTGATGTTATACAAGTAAATATTAGGACTCCAAAAATATAGGTAGGTACATACCTATATTTACTAGACCTACAGTGCCATACACAGACTATATGGATTATGGAAATGCCGCCCTAAGAATATATCTCCACACATCGATATCTCCGCTAAGATCGAGGTGCATTATTGCATTCTGTAATGATGCCACCAGCCTGTCTATGCACCAGCCAGAGCCACTGTTTTGGAGCTCCTGTAAGAAGGGCAAAACGCATGCGCGGGATATGTCATTTTCGGCTCTACGACGTTCGGTGCATGCAATGCCTTTCGATTCTACGATACGGCGCCTTCCTTTTTTCTCCTCCAGACCCCCCCTCATTTTGAGGTATGGCGAGCCGGCGAGCGCCACAAAATAAGGTCTATTCGGCGCCACTGTAGGTTAATAATTATGTACTTCACAGCTAGTAGTGAAAAATATGATATTATTATTTCATTGTCATATGCTTTTGTTTCCTCGATGGTAAAAGGAAAACGTTTTGGAATGAGCTAAGTATGGGGGAAAAATCATGTCTTAAGTCATAATGGCAATAATTTGTAGGTCGGTACATACCTATACAATTAAATTCTCCATTATTACCTACATTTACAACAAAACGACATCTAGGCAGGACTGACAAAAAAAAAACACAGAGCCAGAGAGCACACAACTCTGATAGCAGCAGAGCTAATTCAAAATTACAGGCTATCACAATTCAATAATTACAAATTACAACTAACAGTCATCTACTGATGACAACATTGACAACACTGTTTGGTTTGGCGCGCAAACTTGCCATGTATGAAATTGGATGGTGCCGGCGCGCGCAGCCTGGTGCAGAGTGCGCCTCCAACGAAGTTAGTTAGGCGCGAGGACTCGGGCAGATAAATAAGGAAGGAAAAAATATCTGCGTCCAGATTCTGGGGAAGTTATCGTTATCACCAGTGATTGTCATTCGGCGGCGGCGCTGTAGGCTGTCAGTGCTGTCACTCACAACTACTGCCACTGTCAGTCAGACTGTCACACTACACTATCAAATGTCAAGTCAAATGACAAAAATACACATCCCGAAGATGTCAACACCACAAAACCTTTAATCATGTAAAATTTCGCATTTATTTAAGATGGCAACTCAAAAACCGGGAGAATGGGCGAATACACTGATCGTCCGGTTCGAGGAACAGGTCAGTACAATAACTCGCTGAAGCTGTTACACGGTAAATGTCCCGGGAAACCTCCCACTTCCTAATCAATATTCAAATGATATCTGTTCATTGTTTGGAACAACAATTCTTTGCAGCATCTATTTGTTTTGCAATTGATGTCCTTTGTCGTTTTTGCTGTACTGCAGCTAGTTAGGTACCTCAATTCGTTTTCCAGTTGCCATGCCGGACCGGTCCTCAAACCACCCACTCGAGGATCAACGAAGAACAAAACAAAATGTGCATCATACAGATTTCCAAATACCGTTTTGCGTTAGTGCTGGACGGTTTCGTCAAAGTTCTGAAACGAATACATGAACTGGTAAGTTTTTGTTTTTCCCATTCGACACGACAAAGCATGCTTCTCCCTTTAGTATCAAACTGGAACATGCGGGGCGCCCAGACAGCATGGTCCAGAACTAGAAAAGAACTACTACGACAGTTTACTGATAGTTCTCGAGACTTTGGAGAAATGTTTCAGCCAACAACCCAAAGACTCTATAACGCTCACAATGGAAGAAAATCAAAATCTTAAGTCCTTGCTGAAAGAAATATGTGCATTTCTAGGTATGCATATGCGGCCTGCTTTAAGCCCTCATATTAAATCTGGATTGTTTCCAGATATGTCCAACGAAAATCCAAATACGCATGCAATCAAGATTTTGGCCAGCAAAGTGTTGTTCGCTTTGAGCGTGAATTTTTTCAATGCAGTTTTCAATCGAATCTCATCAAAATTACAAGAGCTTGCTTCATGTCCCGATGAGAATCCAGATTATAATGACATCGAGCTCATCCAGCACATCAACGTTGACGTCAACAGGCTCAGCCGTCTGTTGACAGAAGCAATTCAGAAATTTCGTTTGTTGAAAAAATCCGCGCACTTGGTCTTTGTTAATTCATTAGAGAAAGCGATTTGGAACTGGATGGATCATTATCCATACGAATTTGCCGAACTGCAAAAGAACACCAACGAAGAACTGTCCAAGTGCTGTGAACAATTGTTTGATATTCTCGATAACTTTGCAGACAACAAGAAAGGCAGAGCGGCCGTTTGGTCCTTGCAAATCATGCTGTTGATTTTGGCTCCAGTGAGTTGTGAACAATTGATTGTGTCATGTGCGTCACTTTGATCTGAGTAACTTGATGGCACTCTTACCACCTGACCACCCCACTTTCATTTATCTTACACAGCTTTATGTCATCTAGGGGTTTTGTTTTCAAAAAGATGCATGTCACCATTGACAGATTATGTTTTTTTGCCAATAAATCCTGGCCTGGGAGACAATAAGTCAGAGGGGTTTCAAGAGACCTGCAGAAGGGCCTCAACATAAAAAAGTGGCTCTTCAGACCTGCTTAAAATAAGGTGACCAGATTTGTCAGTGAAGAAATCAAAACATGGGTAGTCTGAGAGGCAGAGCCCCCCGAGATGCGCCGCAGGCGATTTTTTTTCTCTATACATTTATTTCTCGATATTTGCTGATATACAGGTGTCTCGGAATTAGTGTTACAAAATTCACAGGGAGATAGAAAATTGAAAAATAAGGGGACTTTTGTTGATAAACATACCCTCCCAAACGTATAATAACGGAGATACAGGCCTTCAAAGTTGTTTTTTATAACAGTTTTTTTTTGCATACTTTTTGAACCGTTAAGCCGATTTTATTCAAATTCGAACCAAAGTTCATTAACACAGGTCTTTATTGAACAGTAATAAGGAATTTCATCTGACATTTTTAGGGGCGAAGATATTAGGGGGTACCCTCCCCCTTTTCCCCCTATTTTTGACCCCCCTGAATATTTTTGGAAACGGTTTCAATTTTTGAATTCTGCGTTCAACTTGAAGAAAAAAGTTACTCTTGCAAAATTTTGATAAGGGGCTTCATTTTCAAGATATTTGGGTTTAAAACATCAGAAAACATCACGAAATCGCCACTTTCCAGGGCCCAAATTGTTTTTTTTTTAATCTGAATTTCTGAAAAACTCCATGTTTATCAGCGAAAATGATGGTTTATCAACTTGAAAACACCAGAAAACTCATTCCAGTTGGCGAATCATGGGTTTTCTTGAATTTTAATTTTTAGACCCAGGAAAGTGGCGATTTCGAGATGTTTTGCAATGTTTCAATCCCAAATATCTCAAAAACTAAGCCTCTAATCGAAATTTTGCAAGAGTTAAGAGTCACTTTTTCCTTTAAATTGAACGTAAAATTCAAAAATTGAAACAATTTCCAAAAATATTTGGAGAGGTCGAAAATAGGGGAAAAAGGGGAAGGACACCCCGTATTATCTTCGCCCCTAAAAATGTTTGATGAAATGCGTTATCATTGTTCAATACAGGTTTCCTAAATTGAGCGTCTCTTTCTGGCCCGTGACGTCACGTTCGATTGCGCAGTAAATCGTCGCAGTACTAGTGTGCCAACATTGCCCTGATTCCATAAGCCGAACGTGTGTTTTGATGGTGTTATTAGTAGTATTTATACAGTTTTCACAAGTAGTTATGGAAAATAAATGTTGTGGGCCACTATGCAAGTACACAAGTTATACAGCGAATGTGTCCCTGAGCATGGATTCATAAAATACGACGTGACACTCGAAGAAGCAAAAAGAACCACAAGCCCTTCAGCGTACTAATAGTAGGGAGCTTCCTGCTTAGTTCATCAAGTATCAATAATTCAAGGGTACACTTGGCCACAGTTTTGCATCAAATACTTCAAATTTATAGTGATGGCCATAATACACCATAAAAAATATTAGAAGTGGGACATGGGACACGCATTTACCTGGGCCGCTATTCAGAATCATGTGAGAAAAGTCACTGGGAGTAAAGTACATTCCGCAGTACACTGATGTAGCGAATGTTGCCTAAAATCGTAGTTTTTAGGCAACTTTCGCTACAGAAGTGTAGTACGGATTATATAATACTCCAGGGACTTTTCTCACACGATTCAAGAATAGCGGCTCTGTGCTTCCTACGCACGTCCATATATCGTTGATATATCCATAAAAAAAATAGTTGTATACGCGCATCAAATGCCTCTCTGGCAAATTCTTCTCTGCGGAATATTAATTTGCAATATTCATTGAGAAGTTCTTTATATTTTTTAGCGACTTTCCCAGCATGGTTGGCTTCAAAATTCAAAAAATAAATTGCACTTTCAACACGGCGGCGGCGGAGCAATGTAAATACAAATGGCGCCATAACTCATGGCACACTTTGCGCAGACCGTGCCGAAAACAGCTGCGCAGAATCGCGGATTCTCCATCTCTCTTTTGAGGAAACCTGTATAGAGACCTGTTTCAGTAAACTTAAGTTCAAATTTGACTAAAATGGGTTGAACTGTTCAAAAGTTATGCAAAAAAAAAACTGTTTTGAAAAAAAAACTTTGAAGGTCTGTATCTCCGTTACTATACGTTTGGGAGGGTATGTTTATTAACAAAAGTCCCCTTATTTTTCAATTTCCTATCTCCCTGTGAGTTTTGTAACACTAATTCCGGGACACCTGTAGAATAGAATATAGAATAGAATTTCCAGGCACCTACCTAGCATCTCTTCCTCATTTTTCTGCGTCTGTTCATTGTTGGATAGACATGCAAAATACACCAATATTTGGGGATATTTTCTGAAACTCAGTTTTTCTGATAATTTTTCTGCAAAAAAACAGTAGACCTCCAGGAGGGCGGGTAAGTGATGCTGTCCGCTGTCCCTTGCCCCCTTCTCAACCAACCGTGTTCATAACATTACCAAGTAATAATAATGAAATAATGTTGATGATTAATTAATATGCTTTTTTGAAACAGCATGTACCTACATTCTACAGACAGTCAAGATTACATAGCGTGGGTGCCAATCAAAATAAATTCAATCTTGTAAATAAACTACAATCTACATGAAATTTCAACCAAATCTACCGAAAATATAGAAAAGGTGAAAAAAAAAAATAAAATGTTCGTTGCTCAAATCGGAAATCGGAGCATTCACGGAATAGATACTCAAATCGGAACATTTACGGAACAGAAAGTCGAATCGGAAAGTGTCTCCCGAAAACGGTACAGTTCCGATCAAATCGGAACGTCTGGTCACCTTAGCTTAAAAAAAACAATATAATAATTATTGTAAGTTGTCACATCATGTCAGATAGATTTGGCATTGGCTTTAGATTAATGCCCAAAATGCGACTAACGAGAACTTTTTTCATCCGTCCAAATTGAAATTTAGCAGCTCTGCATTAAAAGTTGGTGTTTTTGAGGTATTTTTCAAACGCTCAAACTCGAAATATCCTTCCTTTCATCAAAACAAGAAAAAAAGTTCCCATAAATATGGGTCCGGAAACGCTTCCTAAGGAAGTTACAGGCCCCTAAAGGTGGGACCCTGAAGATGGTGTTTATTCAATATTTCCGAAATCGTTCAAGGGAAATCAATCAAACTTGACACATTTAATAACCTTCTTATGCCTTACAAAATTTGAATGCCTAACAAAAATGAAGTTGCTTTGAAATATGTAGTTTTTCTTTCGCCTTGAATATCGTGATTGAAAAATCAGCATCTCTGACCACGTTTTCAAACATTCAAACTCATATATCTCGTAAACGAGGTTGTCTATCGAGGTTGAACAAAGGAACCTTTTTTTGGTAGGAAACTCCAACATTTCATAATTTTATTAATTTTTTGTTAAAGGAAACAATAGGGTGATTGCATGTAGAGGGAGTTTATGGCAAAATGTCAATAGTGTCACTATCATCTGTCAAGTTTCATATAAGTATGTCGGAGTCAACATCAGCCGGACTAACCTCACTAAATACTGTCATTTTTACGTGTTTTGTTCACATACTGTTTTGTTCGGCGTTTACAAGAACGAGATTGTGATTTCTAATCACTCTAACAATGCACCTTACACCTGTTATGTGTTATGTGCCCCAATGCAATTCCCTAACAAACGTCAAAACATAACTCGATCCTTGCGCTGCCTGCCGGTGAACAGGCGAACGAATTTCATGCAATCACCCTATTCACATTCAAAAAAGTTAAGAGTTATTTCTACCCCCACACCTCAGCCTGACCCACCCCTGGTGAATTATTTTGGAAATAATCTTGCCTCATTTTGTTAGGTATTAGACGGTTAGTAGATGTGTCAAGTCTGATTGATTTCCCCTGAACGGTTTCGGAGATATTGAATAAAAACCATCTTCAGGGTCCCACCTTCAGGGGCCTGTAGCTCCCTCAGGAAGCGTTTCCGGATCCATGTTCATAGGAACTTTTTTGTTTGTTTTGATGAGAGGAAGCTGCCCTAGAACGTTGTCGGTATATTTTCGGGACAGCCTGTAGATCTTGTATACACTTGTCCCAGAATAAAGTGGTCATTGTTGCTGTGTACTGGAGCCACCCCTACGATTTGATAAAGTACCATCGAAGCCGTTTTTTAAATAGTACTTATCATCAGGTCTGGAGCGCATGCTCACGCTCTTTGCCGGTCGGCAAAAATTCGACTTTCGCGTGCTTGCCAGACTCGCACAGCTCTGTAATCATTCTCCCCATTCTATACCTCTAGTGCTAGCCGACCCGAACTGTCAAATCTTGCACATGCTCACTGAAACACAAAATTGTCATGAAAACTACTATTGAAACTTCGTTACTGAGTTATTATAGCACTCCAAAATTGGATTCTTGAATTGTTTCTTTATAACTTTTGGACTGCTTGACCACTTTTGCCCAAATTTAACACATGTAGGTGAGTAGCTATCAGACACATTACCTCCCGCATTACCTATTCTATGGTGGGAATAACTTTTGTCATAATTACCAATGCCATAGATATTGAGGGGGAGAGTTGTGCCCTCTTTTTCATAACCAATTTTCTACTCCACTGGATTTTTTGATTTTTGTGAAATTGACCACATTCTTGGATTCTACGTCCAATTTGATTTAAAATAGAGGCATTATTTAATGTTTAAAAAAAAAACACCTCAAAAACAACAAAAAAAACATGACCTGAAAATTTAAGTTAGGGTACACGGTCCCATCTTATTGAGCATATAAATACTAGTGTATGTCCTAATTTCATCATTCTGCCTTTACTAGTATCGAAGGTGGGTAATTCATGAAAACCATCTTCAGGGGCACACATTTATTTTAGAGGGTTGTAGCTCCTTAATAAAGCATTTTTTGGTCTATCTTTATGGAAACTTTTGATGTTGTTGTTGATCGTAGAATCGGCTGGCAGAGTATTGACGCCTAATTGAGACATCCTGTATACAGGGTGGAAACTTCAACTTGTTTAAATTCAGTAATTTAATAACCAAAAACATTTCACCAAAAACCTCGGAAAGGTCAATTTTTAAATTTAAAATGCCACATTTTGATACCAATTACGTCACCTTGACAATTCCAGGGGCGGCGCAAGGGGCAGGAGCCCATTTTTTTAAATACAATCGGGGTCAAAAAAAATACCATTTTTATTTTCGTTTGATTCTCTATCTAACCTAGAAAAACAATTGGAATCCTGCCGCACAAAAAAAAATTGTGTTCAAAAGTCAGTATCACGGTTCCTATCAAAAAGGTGTCATTTTCTTTTCATTTCGCCGCCATTGGTGTTGTCAAGGACAAAAGGTCACGTTATTGATGTGTTGAAAGCTAATGCTGGCCTTACATTGAGCGGCAAATGCTGCAGCTTTCTTTGCAGCAGAATTCTGATTGGAACTGACGCCTGTTATTGCTGTCAGTGACCAACATTCGACCAATGAGAGCTCGGCAGCTAAAAAAGCTGCAGCATTTGATACTCAATGTAAGGCCACCATAAGATGGCTTAACAGGTGGTACTTGCTTCAGATGTCAAGAAAATGCCACCTTTTTGATAGGAACACTGACTTTTTGAACGCCGCAATTTTTTTTTTGTGAGGCAGGATTTCAATTGTTTTTCTAAGTTAGATAGAGAATCAAACGAAGATAAAAATGGCACTTTTTTTGACCCCCCCCCATTGTATTTTAAAAAATTGAGCTTCCGCCCCTTGCGCCGCCCCTGGAATTGGGGGGTCACGTAATTGGTATCAAAATGTGGCATTTAAAATTAAAAAATCGACCTGTCCGAGGTTTTTGGTGAAATGTTTTTGGTTATCAAATTACTGAATTTAAGCAGGTCAAAGTTTCTACTCTGTATACCTACCGGGTGTCCGCGCGAAAACTTACGCTAGAAAAAATAGTTTCCACAATTTTCAAGATATAAATGTCCAATTTGACACTGTTGATCAGCAACGCGGGAGACGTAAGTAAGCGTAGTGCCGGCTGATTGGGCCGGACCGTTTCTACCCCAGCTACCCCAACTTTCTCATTTCAAATGGCACCTCTATTTTTAGCGCATTTTCGTAAGAAAATGACTCTTATATGGCCGGTTTGTCTGTGTGTCCGTCCGTCTGTCTGTCTGTCTGTCCGTGTAGAAATTAAGAAGTCGTACTGCTCCTCGAGGAATGAAGCTAGAGCCTTGGAACTTCTTTTGATAGATAGCTGATGTCCCCAAGGATGGCCAGTGGGCATTATTATTATTTTTTATCCATACATAGTTATCATTCATTTATTATCCAGCCCTCACGGACCATCAAGGGCTACGGCTTTCTTTATTTGCCTCTTCCAAGTCGTTCGGTCCATTGCTAGTCTCCTCCACTTTGGTAAATTTACTTAAATGTATTGGTTTCCTTGCTATATCGTCGACAGTATCCACCCATCTCATCCTTGATCTCCCTCTCATTCTTGCTCCTGCCACCTCCGCCTTGAATATTTTTTTCAGTGCTCTTCCTTCTTCCATTCTAATTAGGTGTCCCACCTATCTCATTATTTTTCGTCTCACCACTGCCAACACATCTTCGTTTCCATACGCTTGCCCAAGTTCCTCATTGTATCGAATTCTGTAGCTTCCGTTTTCTTCCTTAACTGGGCCGTATATCCTCCTCAGCACTTTTCTCTCAAAGACCAGAATTCTGTCCGTGTCTTTTTTGTTAGGGTCCATGATTCTGCTCCATATAGTAACACAGGTCTTATTATTGTCGCGTAGAGTTTCATCTTTCAACGGTCTTGTATGAACAATATTATTTTCAAGCTGAATTTCATGATTTCGCCGCCATCTTGGCCGCCATATTGAAATTTCTTATTAGTGGAACGATTTTCATGAAACTTGGAACTTACCCTTGCCACGTATGAACATTCTTATTTTCAAGCTGAATTTCATGATTCCGCCGCCATCTTGGCCGCCATATTAAAATTTCTTATTAGTGGAACGATTGTTATGAAACTTGGGACCTGCTCTTGTCTCGTATGAACAATCTTATTTTCAAGGTGAATTTTATGATTCCGCCGACATCCTGGTCGCCATATTGAAATCTGTTATTAATGGAGGGATTGTCATGGAACTTGGAACTTTACTCTTGTCTCTATCGTAAGAGTTGAGGGAGAGGAGGTATCTTGTAGAAATAAAGTTGTATAAATAATCTGTCTCTCCACGTAAATTGTATAAATATATTTTGCTGACGCGTTTCGGCTTTACAATTCGGGGTAAAGGGCCATCTTCAAAGCAGTAAAGGTGTAAAATGTGTAAAGTTTACTTTGACTTTGACACTTCACACAATTTACACCTTTACTGCTTTGTAGATGGCCCTTTACCCCGAATTGTAAGGCCGAAATTGTGTCAGCAAAATATATTTATACAATTCACGTGGAGAGACAGATTATTCCCATTAGTGGAACGATTGTCATGAAACGTCAAACTTACTCTAGTCTCGTATGAACATTTAATTTTCAAGCTGGACTTCATTCCTATCAATGACAGTCCTGCAACTAAGAAAATGCGCTATTGAGACTCACGCATGTGAGGGCAGATTCACTTGTTTTTAATTTTCTTTTGAACTAGAAGTTTATTTTGAATATAGCTGAATGTTTTGAAAGTATCTCTAAAACACCAACATTTCAAGAGCCTAAATATGTAATTTTAAATCTCAATTGTTTTTGACGAATTCCCCTCCTTTCCTCTTTCCCATCCTTCTTCACATGAAGTTCCATCTTCAGTATGAGCCCCAAATGATGAAAGTCGGTCAACGCAGAAAAAAGTTATCACTACAAAACCAAGAAGGTTATTTTCGTGATCAACCTGTAAATGAAGGACACAGGCGGAAAATGTAAGCACAATTCTGTATTTGAGAACCATCTCGAGTAGCTCAGGGAGCGGATTCAAGTCCCGAAAACAAGTTCCTTGATTTAGTTGGAGTGCTTCCCAAATGCAAGACATGTGTTGCATAGCACGTAAAATGTGTGGACGATGGTGCCAGCCCCGCGCGATGTTGGTGGTCGTTGAAAATCCCTACCCTGTGTTGCAACACACAGGGACTTGGCAAAATTTCCGGTATAGTGGAGGTAAGCATTCACCGGCGTTGATATTAGGTCCCGTTGCGGAAATAGACTGACGTTAAACGAAACAAAAAAAGCACCATCTTCACAAATCTTTGTGGTTGAAGTTCAAGGATTTTTTTTCAAACGGGAGCTTCTTGTCGGTTTAGAAATTTTTTGTTCTGTTTCATTCAACTCCATGTACAAACTTAATGTGATCTTGTCATAGGTACCACTGTCATCCGACAATGATAATTTTTCCCGCAAAAATATACAAATAGTGGTAGGAGTCCTTGAGAAAATAGCATCATGGACTATCAATGAAAAGGAGGGGTTGCATCAAATGTAACTGAAACATAGGTTCAGGATCAGGTTTGGGAGAAAAATTGTACAAGAATCAACTTGTCAAAGGAACCATTCATTACGAACACTTTGAGATCAAGCTTTCTTGTCTGAGGTAAAAATTAGCGATGGAAGAACCAAATTAGAACTGCTTCTTTCACAGGAGATCGATAGATGCCCTTGCTTACCTGAAGATACACATAACCTATGTTACGAAAATTACTGATTATTCACTTTCACGATTGAACATTCAAGAGACAGTTTGGAATTTTCGTAACATAGGTTACGTGCATTTCCAGGTGAGCAAGGACATCGATTTTCCTGTGAAATATGCAGGCCTAATTTGGAACTTCTGTTTTCAATCGTTGCCTCCAGATAAGCAAGATTGATATTCAAGTGTTCGTAACGACCTTTGACAAGTTGGATTTTTTACAATTTTCTTGCCAATCCAGATCTCGGTTCCAGTTCATGTTTGGGTCACGTTTGATGCAACCTTCTTTTTTTTTTATGCTGTCTTCATTCAATTCTGCTCGTCGATTCCTTTTACCTGGGATTTTAGCTTCAACGTAAGTCGCAAATTGTAAAAACCGGTCAACAACCAAAAAAAGATATCACTGCAAAGCCAGAAAGCTGCTTTTTTGAGGTCACCCTGTGCTTGTACGCGAGATAAGTGAGAATTTGAAAAACTGTTGAAAGGTATCAACAATTACAGCGTCTCTCCTGAACCACTTTAAAAATGCGAATTTTTTCGTGCCTTGGGAGCTGTTTTAATGTTCCACATTTTTGCACTACCTGATTGTGTTGCTTCGTATAACGTCATAGTGAGTGCTACTGAAATATTGGAGTGGGCCAGTTGATATGTTGACCACTTTATCTCCATCATTGTGCATTTATTGAATACGTTTTCTGAGGAGAGCTCATTTTGTTTTTGATCCTCTAGCCAATCTACCCGCTTTTCAAGTTTGTCACTGTATTCTGGGACACGCTGTCTGACATCTTGATTTCCGGTACTTTTGATAACTTTTTTTGGTTTCTGTGGTAATAAACCGTCAAGGTCTATCATTATCTGGGAACAAAAATCGATCCATAATCATTCTGTTCTTCGATCAAAAGTGAACAACTGCTCGAGAAAGCAAGTTTTGCCCTTTCTCCCAGGTAAAACTAAAAATTGATTTGTAGTTAGAGACATTTTTCGAAAACGGGGTGACGCAAATGACACAAGACCGGTAATACTGCTGTTGAATTTTGTCTATATCGAGTGATTGCAGAAAGTTCTGGAGGAGATTGTAAATGCTGACAGTGGTGCGCCTTGTTCGCCCAGGCATAGCAAGAAGAAGCAGTTTATTGATGCAATAAAACGCGGTATAGGTCCGCACGGGAATTCCAGCAAGCAGTTGACCGAAGCGGCCGCTGTAACTTGCGTGAAGTTGTGCAAAGCCTCTACCTACATCAACAACAAAGATTCGAACAATGTTGCTTTTACGCTCGTCCAGAGCGTCATCAACGATCTAAAAGTAATCATCGCCCAAAAAATGCCACCACCCATCAGTAATAATGATCATTCACATTCCAGTCATTGCTGTTTAATCCCACTAAACTTTTCTCAAGGGGACAGAACTATCTGTATCAAGACATGGACCTAATGATTGACTGTTTTGTGTCTTGTTTTCGCATCAAACCACATAACAATGAGGCTTTAAAAGTCTGCTTGAATCTCAACTCACCTTCTGTTTATCATTTTGTATTAGTGAGATCTCTCTATAGGTACGTTCTCGCTGTGTTGTTGTTGTTGTTGTTGTTGTTGTGTTGTTGTTGTTGTTGTTGTTGTTGTGTTGTTGTTGTTGTTGTTGTTGTTGTTATTGTTGTTGTTGTTGTTGTTGTTGTTGTTGTTGTTGTAGTTGTGCTTCACATCTGTTCCATCTGCTGAGCGCATTTCTTAACGCTGTACTACTGTTCGTTCAATATTTTTAGGGTGGTCACGGAATCGAAGTTGAATTGGTGGCCAAAAATCGATCTGGTTTACAGCAAGTCGTCCGAATTGCGGGCAATGTTCACAGATACATTGAACAAAGTTGCTCAGGGTTACATAGCCCACACGCCGCTACGAATGATTCAGTCTCTCACTCTGAAGAGCAAAGACACGCAAACGAAATTCAAGGAACGAGCAGAAGAAGTTCCTGGACACCGTAATCTGCTGCTGTATATGGTCCGCTTGATACACGCAGATCCCATGTTGATGCTGAATGTAAGTTGAGCATCTCTCGAGGTTCAATCTCGGGACCTTCTCTTTCTATACACCACAAACTCATTGCCGTCACCCCTTTTTACAGAACCAAGGAAAAGCCGGACATGAAATTCAGAGTTCCACTTTAGAATTGATCAACGGTTTGGTTTCGCTCGTGCATCAACCGACGATGCCGGATGTCGCGCAAGAAGCGATGGAAGCCCTGCTGGTGCTCCACCATCCGGAAAAGATCGAAGTCTGGAATCCCGAAGCTCCCATCAACACGTTTTGGGATGTCAGTTCGCAGGTGTTGTTTTCGATATCGCAGAAGTTGATCCAGCACCAGATCATGAACTACACCGACATTCTGAAGTGGCTACGCGAGATTTTGATGTGCCGGAATGCTTTCTTGTCGCGCCACAAGGAGTATGCCAATCTGGGTAGCCAGATACCGATTTGCAAACAGGCTCACATCAAACTGGAAGTGGTGTTTTTCATGTACCTTTGGAGCATCGACATGGACGCTGTGCTGGTGGCGATGAGCTGTTTTTCGTTGCTTTGTCAGGAAGCGGAAATACGTTGTGGTTCGGACGAAATCACCGTCACGTACCTCGTTCCGAATTATCACGTCTATCAAGATTTAGCGCAGTCGTCGACCGTCTTGACTACAGGTGAGTTGAACTGCGTTCCGTTCTTTGTTGAAACTGAACAATCAAATACAATACGCAGCTAGCGGAGAATCTAGAATGTGTTTTCCGGAACATGCGAATGGTGAGTTCGATGTTGTGTTCATTGAATCGTCTTGTTTTGCGCGATTTGAAGCAGTCGATGCAATGCTTCAGTACCTATTAACAATGCTGATTTCTAAGTAGAAAGTCTACATACTCATGTCTCAGTGGATGCCACCGAATAAAATCTGGCCTGGTATAAAATATCTCTAGAGTCGTTTCATAATATGTATGTAATTATAATTTCAAAGTAATTATTAAATGCCGACTAACGGAAATAAATATTCTATTATTTACAATAATTGTGGTGGAAGGGGTGTCCTTGGCGCAGTGGATTAACCTGTCAATTTTCTGGACCTAGGGCATGGGAGGGCCGTGATTCCTGGATCGTTCACGTTTAATGCTTGCCGAATGCGAGGACGCGTCGTGTGTTTCTTGGCACTCAAAATTTGAACGATCGTGTCGACGCCATGGATGCTGGTTGTCGTTGAAAATCTCAACGTTGTGTTGCTCCAGTACCTAATTGTGGAGAAAAACATACACGGACGTCGGTGTTCGGCCCTGGCAGTGGAAATGGGCCGACTTGAAAGAAACGAACAGAAAACAATACAAGTAGCAAAGCTCTCACGGTGGTGAGTCTCATGAGCGCATTTTCGGAGTGCAGATGAGTACACTGTTCACTGTTACCTGTGAACAGATTGTCTCAAAACTACCACAAGAAATTAACAATCTTTATGAAAACACGAGTAGGTAGTTAATGATAAATTGAAACAACAGAATGGCATCAACGAAAACTAGAAAATATCCTGAATGAGTAAGAATTATACCTATATCGATCACAAGCACGGAGCCAGCAGCAGCTTGTTGAACCACAGCACAGCGCCGCGACTTGAAAATCGCATCCGCATATAAGTGCATAAGTATAGATTCCGCATAGAAATAGAGATATCTTCCTTGAGAATTAATCAATCAGGTTGATTTTTTCACGAAAAATTTTTCCTGCATCTTTCGTTCGCTGGATGTATGCATGTATCTAGAACAGTTTACAAGATTTCTCGATGTAGAAGTTCACACTGTAGCGTTAAAAACCGACAAATGTGGAATCGTGGGGCGAAACCTTTTTTTTTTTTTTTTTTTTTTTTTTTTTTTTTTTTTTTTTAAATATATTTTCTATTGCAATAAAGGAATCAAAATGATTCTTTCACTAAAAATGTATCCATCAATTTCCGCATATTTCGTTTGCTGCATGTATGGATGTATCTAGAACGGTTCGTAAGATTCCTCGATGCAGAAGTTCACACCGTAGGCGTAGCGTTGAGTACCGACTTTTTAAACATTTTAATTTTTTTCCTTTGAATCGTGCGGTCTGACCAAATATTTCTTGTGCCTATTTCCATCCGCAGACAATCAGAATTAATTTGCAAAAAACCCGATACCGCTACGCCTTTTCGTTTAGGAGGAGTTCAACTACAAGACGGACAGACGGACGGACATCAGAGCGCGGCTAATAGCGTATTTCCTACGAAAATGCGCTAAAAACAAAACAATTATTGTGTAGTGAAAATGACTGAAATATTCTATACCAGATTTCCTTAGCAATGCTTCAGGTAACTTTGACTGTTCACATCCAGACTGATCAACACCATTCGGCCTTGACAGTTACTGACCTACTGCAAATCACGTGTTTTACATGTGGCTAATTAGTCGAATTAGGTAAGCTGTTGGTGCCAATATGGACAAATTGATTGCGCACTACTCAGTGTGGCTCGATGCGAAAGTTTGTCATTTTTTAAAACATAAACGACACCAAAAACTCCAATTTGGTCTGCACTGTCCGTTAGCCTTATCTTTTGGCAATCCATCCTATAGATATGAAACTTGACGACTCTTCAAATAAAGTTTGTACGAGGTGATATCGGAAGTGGTGGCATTTTTTATTTAGAATTGAAACTTCTCCAGTCATCGCTTTCAACCTCTAGATCGAGAGACCACCCATTATACTTACAAGTAATTTGAATTTATTTGAATTAACCCGAGAATCACAACATATTGTTTTGCAATTATGACAACGTGAGGTGCTCTTCATCAAAAATGGACCAGGAAAAAATAAACCTCGATGTCCTAAAATGCTCCGTTGAAAAGTTACGGTGTTCAAGTTGAATTTTTAAAATCGATTTTTTGACATAACTTTTGAACCGTTCAACAGATTTTGTTCAAATTTTTTTCCAAAGTTGACTGAAATAAACTCTGAACAATAGTAACGTGTTTCAACGTGTACTCATCCCCACCTCTCCTATTTTTCACCCCGTGATTATTTTTTGGAAAGCTTCCCATTTTTTAATTCTACGTTCAATTTAGAGAAACAGTCACTCTTCCAAAATTTTGATTAGATACCTCATTTTCGTGATATTTAGGTTTGAAACTTTGGAAAACATCTCGAAATCGCCACTTTCCAGAGCCCAAATTGTTTTTTTTTTTTAAAACTCCTCGTTTCTCAGCAACAATGGTGGTTCATCAACTTGAAAAACCTAGTAAACTTACTTCAATTGAGGAATCATGAATTTTCTTGCATTTTAATTTTTAGCCCTTTGATTTGAAAATGAAACCTCGAATCAAAATTGTGCAAGAGCATCTTTTTCCTTTAACTTGAACGTAGAATTCAAAAATTTGAACCATTCCCAAAAATAACTAGGGGGTAAAAAATAGGGGGAAAATGAGGACACCCCCTATTATCTACGCTCCTGATTTGTTTTTTAAACGCGTTAATGTCAGTAAACTTTGCTTCAACTTTGCGTAAAATCGATAAAACGGTTCAAAAGTTATCTCGAAAAATCGATTTTAAAAATTTAACTTGAACGTAACTTTTCAACGGAGCATTTTAAGGCATCAAAGTTGTATTTTTTCCTGGTCCATTTTTGATGGGGAATCTCCCCTAGAAGTTTGTAACCGTAATTGCGAAACACCCTGTATACAGGGTGTCTCACGCTCACGAAGTAACCGACATAGTTCAAGGGTAGATGTACTTTTTCAAAGCAAATCAGAATCTGCATTCAAAATTTTTCTGACGTCCTCCGTCTCCGATATACATTGGGTGATTTATGTGCCCAACCAAAAAGTTTGATTGGCCATATTCCACGAATAGATCAATAGAATCGATTGAAATTTTGCAGGTCTATTCTTACATCAAGGGCCTTCGTAGCGCCTTATTCATTTATGAAAAGAATACAGGACCGTACTCAAAATTTTGTTTTTCAAGTTTATGTCGGAAAAGTCATCCTGTGTATCAAAATCTGATGTCATATCCGGAAACTACATAAAAAAATTCTATGAAATGCGATTCTTGAATTGTTTGGCACTATTCAACTGATTCGAAAAAAAAATTATTGCCAGACATGTTTCAGTACTATTCTAAAAAATTTCATTTCAAATCACTCAAACGCTATTCCAGATGGTCAAACAAAGTTAAAATTTCAGTTGTGGTGCTCTAACTAACCAAGGATAATTTCAGGAGAATTTTCTGGAAACATGAATTTGGTACTGGGTAAAATTTCAATCGATTCTATTGACCTATTCATGAGTTATGGTCAATCGAACTTTTCGGTTGAACTAATAAAACCCTGTATATCGGAAACGGAGGACGTCAGGAAAATTTCGAATGCAGATTCTGATTTGCCTCGAAAAAGTACTGAGAACTTTGTTATTGTCTGGAACTGAAATTTGACGACGCAATCAGATTCAGAAGTTCAAAACTGTGAAGAAAACATGTTACGATGTTCAGTTTTCAAATTTTCAACCGTCATTTAGAGGAAGTGGTCTCTGTTTGAGCTCCCCTCAAAATAATGGAGGTGTGTTGCGAGCAACTTGTTCGGAATCATTCAAGGTACAATCTTCCCCAATGTCATCTTCATCATCAAAATGTGGATTGTCTTGCAACCGAAAAGTTCCAATTCGGAAAAAATATACATATATCTTCATTCTTCATTGTTAGACTTCCGATTCAAAAAAATTACAAACCCGTTTCTTGGGTAAGACTTCAAACTGCCATGGTAAAAAAGTATTTTTTTCTACCAACGGGGTTTGGTTGAACATATCGGAATTTTGCATTGTTCCACATATCACCCTGCACAAACCTCATTTGAAAAATCTTGAGTTTCATATGTGTATGGTGGATTACCAAAAGATAAGGTTAACGGACAGTGCAGAGCGAATTAAAATCGTCGGTCTAGAACAAAATTTACATCGTTTTTAAAAATGGCAATTTTTTGGGCGACTGCGCAGTTGGAAGAAACCAAGTAACATAGAACTGTTCTTGAATTTTAAAATGATGAATTTCCTTCATGAATTTCACTTTTCAAATCGCTACATCTTCATAATTGATATGAGTATCTACCTACCGATGTAATTTGTTGTAATCTTGAATTCTCGTTTGTGTGAAGGCTGTTCTTTTGAAACTCGTCATTTGTTCCATCATTGTGAAAACTTTTGTAGAATCAAAAACTGAGCGCAAAAGCACATCTTGATTCACTTGCGTCTGTTATCTTGAATTTTGACTTTTCAGTCACTTTGATGTTGGATAATTTTTGTAGTCTGTTCAGTAATAGGTACTGTTTTTTTTGCTAACCCGTTACACTCTGCAATAATGGGTTTAGTGAGGACTGGTCGACCATCTGACTCTTTGAAAGGAACGATAAAGTATGGGCATTTTTGGACTTTTCAGGTGAACAGGTCAGGAATCTTGAAGGTCGAAGGGTGTTGAACTCTTGAAAGTGACTTTTCGATGCTAAAAATACAATGGGCCGTATTCATACCTCGCTTTTAAGCTAAAAGCGCTATTCGAACGATGCGTATTTCGGGACATTTCTCATATTTCAGTGTTCAAAAATACAAATTAACTCGCAAATTAATTGCAATTAAGTACATACAAGCGCTCCCAATCGCAATAATGTATTTTTGAACACTGAAATATGAGAAATGCCCCTAAATGCGCATCGCTCTAATAGCGCTTTTAGCTTAAAAGCGAGGTATGAATACGGCCCAATGTCTGTCTGGACGTGAGTGTGTGGCCAAGATGAGTTTAGATGACCTAGTAATGCCACTTTCTTGATTGATTTATGAATTTTGACTTTTTATTAGGGCGAGCCGCGCTGCAAAAACGCATCATGGCGTTGTTGCGAAAAATTGAACATTGCGTGAACGGGGTTCAACCGGCTTGGGAGGAGACGTTCATGAATTGGAATTCGTTGTCGAAGAACTTGTCCTCGTACCCAAAAGCGAAGGTCGAAGACGGCCAAATGGAGCCATTCCACAGATCTATGGGCAAAAGGCGGGCCTCGCACCAAAATTCGGAGCACGAACTGGAAGATCAGATCAACGAATGGGCTAACATGACCGGATTTTTGTGTGCTTTAGGTGGTGTTTGTTTGCAGCGAAAGTCACCGTCGCGACCCGCACTGTCCGCTTCGTCCCATTCCAGTTTGTCCACCACCACAATCAGTTCGATCGGCTCCAGTACGCTGTCCGAGACGAGGAAATCCAACGTTCTGCCCGGACCGAGCCAAGAACAACGGCAGTACTGCCCCGTGACTCAGTACGTATGACTGCGCAACTTTAGGTATCAATTTACTAGAAGTCACATTCTAGATTCGTCGACTTGTTGCTTCGTTTGTTGGTTTGCAATAACGAAAAGTTCGGTGCCCAAATTCAGAAACACGTCAAAGAACTAGTAGGACACGAAATGTCATCGGCATTATATCCCATTTTGTTTGAACAAATTAAAACTATAGTTGACAAATTTTTCGACCAGCAAGGCCAAGTTGTGGTTTCCGATGTCAATACGCAATTTATCGAGCACATTATTTTCATAATGAAAAACATCCTCGACAGCACTAAGAACGACCAACCGGCTGAACATTTGGGTGTGACAAGCATCGAAGGAATGATGCTTTCGGTTGTGCGTTACGTCCGACATTTGGACATGACTGTGCACGCCATTCACATTAAAACGAAGCTTTGCCAGCTGGTCGAGGCAATGATGAAGAGACGTGACGATTTGGCATTCAGGCAGGAAATGAAATTCAGGAATAAACTGGTCGAGTACTTGACCGACTGGGTCATGGGCACGTCACATCAAATCGCACCGCCCAGTTCGGGTGATGTCACTATGATCACGCGAGATCTAGATCAGGCATGCATGGAAGCCGTGGCGGCTTTGTTGAGAGGTCTTCCATTGCAACCAGAAGAGTCCGACCGTGGAGATCTGATGGAAGCCAAAAGCCAGTTGTTCCTGAAGTATTTCACGTTGTTCATGAACTTGCTGAACGATTGCTCTGACGCTGCCGACGTAGAAAAAGATGTGTCGCGTCAAAGAGTCAATGCCGGAAAACTCAGTACTTTACGAAACGCAACTATTCAAGCCATGTCGAATTTACTATCCGCCAACATTGACAGTGGTTTGATGCATTCTATAGGTAGGTTTTGTATGCTTAGGACATATTATAATAGAAATCTTAACAACCATATAAATTATAGACCTGGGTTATAATAAGGATTTACAAACTAGAGCCGCATTCATGGAAGTTCTGACTAAAATTCTACAGCAAGGCACAGAATTTGACACGTTGGCCGAAACTGTTTTGGCGGACAGATTCGAGCAGTTAGTGCAACTGGTCACCATGATCAGTGACAAAGGTGAATTGCCGATCGCGATGGCTCTGGCCAACGTAGTGACGACATCGCAAATGGACGAATTGGCCAGAGTTTTCGTCACACTGTTCGATGCCAAACATCTTTTGTCGCCGTTATTATGGAACATGTTCTATAGAGAAGTCGAAGTTTCCGATTGCATGCAAACGCTCTTTCGCGGAAACTCGCTGGGAAGTAAAATCATGGCGTTCTGCTTCAAGATCTACGGAGCCAGTTACTTACAAACGCTGTTGGAACCATTAATCCGACCGCTTTTGGATGACACCGGCTGTAGTTTTGAAGTGGATCCTGCCAGACTAGAGCCGAACGAGGACATTGAAGAGAATCGACAGAACTTGATTGCGTTGACGCAGCGCGTTTTCGATGCCATAGTCAGCAGCTCTGACAAGTTCCCGCCACAGTTGCGGTCCATGTGCCATTGCCTGTACCAAGTTTTGAGCAAGCGCTTTCCGCAATTTCCCCAGAACAATATCGGTGCCGTTGGAACTGTGATCTTTTTGCGTTTCATCAATCCCGCCATAGTTTCGCCGCAAGAAATGGGCATTGTCACCAAACAGGTGCCGACTTCCGTTAAGCGCGGCCTGATGTTGATGTCCAAGATACTCCAGAACATCGCGAATCACGTCGAGTTCAGCAAAGAGCAACACATGCTGCCTTTCAACGATTTCTTGAGGGCTCACTTCGAAATTGGACGGAGGTTCTTCATTCAGATAGCTTCAGATTGCGAAACCGTCGATCAAACGTCGCATTCCATGTCATTCATCAGCGACGCCAACGTGCTGGCGTTGCACAGGCTGTTGTGGAACCATCAGGAGAAAATCGGCGATTACTTGTCAAGCAGCAGAGACCACAAGGCCGTTGGTAGAAGACCTTTCGATAAAATGGCAACACTTCTCGCATACTTAGGACCGCCTGAGCACAAACCAGTCGATTCGCAGTACGTTTTCCCGATACTTCGCAATATATTCACTGAATGACTTTCATTTTCTTCAATTCTAGCTTGTTATTTTCTTCGTATGCGAGGTGGAGTTCGATTGACATGTCTTCGACGAAATTCGAAGAGCTAATGGTGAAGCACAATATGCACGAAAAAGAAGAGTTCAAGTCAATCAAATCTTTGAACATATTTTATCAAGCTGGAACTAGCAAAGCTGGCCATCCCGTGTTCTATTACATTGCAAGGCGGTACAAGTGAGTCCTTCAACCTGGGTTCACGTTCAATTTTAGAATTTTATTTACATATCAACTTGAAGGATTGGCGAAACCAACGGCGACATGTTGATTTATCACGTGATATTGACATTGAAACCATTTTGTCATTCACCGTTCGAGCTGGTCGTCGACTTCACTCACACATGTTCCGATAACAGATTCAGAACGGAATTTCTACAGAAATGGTTTTATGTATTGCCGGAAGTTGCTTATGAAAACATCCATGCAGCATACATTTACAACTGCAACAGTTGGGTGAGGGAATACACCAAGTTCCACGATCGAATTTTGGCTCCATTGAAGGTATTTTGTTGTTGCTGTTGTTATTATTGTTGTTGTTGTTTTTCGTTTATGTAATCCCCTCTCTGTTGGCAGGGTAATCGCAAATTGATTTTTATCGATGCGCCCAATAAGTTGTCCGAATTCATCGAGCTAGATCAACAAAAGCTTCCCGGTGCTACTTTGAGCTTAGATGAAGATTTGAAGGTGTTCAACAATGCACTGAAATTATCGCACAAAGATACCAAAGTCGCAATAAAAGTAGGACCTACCGCCATTCAAATCACTTCGTCTGAAAAGACGAAAGTGCTATCGCACTCAGTTTTACTCAATGACGTTTATTACGCTTCCGAAATTGAAGAAGTTTGTCTTGTTGACGATAATCAGTTCACATTGACAATTGCTAACGAAAGCGGTCCTCTTAGTTTTATCCATAACGATTGTGATAGTATTGTACAAGCCGTAATTCACATAAGGAATCGTTGGGAACTAAGTCAGCCGGTAAGTGTATTAGTATAATAATCCTATTTTTCATTTTGTTTGTAATGTGAAGGTGTCCGAAATCAATCAGTGTTGGCTGTTTCTTCTACTTCCAGACTTTTACTGCTTGAAAAAGTATTCACATATATCACGAAAACGGTTAGATATGTGTGGTTTTCACCTGTTTACACCAAAATCGAGCTCAGAACACCTTGGTCAGTTTTTCTCGACCTGGTCTAGAAGTAAGAGAGAGACAGCCAAAGTCATGAAATTTGGGACACCTGTGCATAAATATTCAAAAGAACAACGAAATTAATGTAGAATGATCGTAGGATTCAGTGACGGTTCATCAAAAAATACGACCAAAAGATGTACCTGGCACTTTATTGAATATGGCTTTACTAAATCTGGGTTCATCAGACCCAAACTTACGCACAGCAGCATATAACCAATTGTGTGCCTTAACAGCAACGTTTGACTTAAAAATCGAGGGTCAGTTATTGGAAACACAAGGTCTCTGCATTCCTTCAAACAACACGATTTTCATCAAATCAGTGTCGGAAAAGCTCGCCACCAATGAGCCGCACCTGACGCTGGAGTTTTTAGAAGAGTGCATTCAGGGTTTTCGGGTGTCCAGCATCGAGCTGAAGCACTTGTGTTTGGAATACATGACGCCGTGGCTTGCGAATCTTGTTAGGTTTTGCAAGCCTTCAGAGGAGAATAAAAGACAGAAACAAGTCGCACAAATTTTAGAGAAATTAATCTCGCTAACTATAGACGAAGTCGAGATGTATCCGTCGGTCCAGGCGAAAATCTGGGGCTCCATTGGCCAAGTGCCGGAGCTCATTGACATGGTGCTGGACAATTTCATACACAGATCGGTCAATTCTGGCTTGGGTTCGCCCATGGTCGAAATAATGGCCGACACGGCAGTGGCCTTGGCGTCGGCAAATGTCCAGTTGGTGGCCAAAAAAGTCATTGGGAGGTTGTGCAGAGTCGTCGATAAGACCTGCCAATCGCCGACGCCCCTACTGGAGCAGCACATGATGTGGGATGATATTGCAATATTGGCAAGATACTTGCTGATGTTGTCGTTCAACAACTGTCTTGACGTGGCACGTCATCTACCTTATCTCTTTCACACCGTAACATTCCTGGTGTGCTCGGGATCGTTGAGCATGCGAGCATCCACGCACGGTCTGGTAATCAATATCATCCATTCCCTATGTACCTGTACGAAGCCTTCGTTTTCTGAAGAAACCCAAAGAGTCTTACGCTTATCCTTAGATGAATTTTCTCTACCGAAATTCTATTTATTATTTGGAATTAGTAAAGTAAAATCGGCTGCCGTCACAGCATTCCGGTCTAGCTATCGCCACCCCAACGAGCGGTGGTTCGGAACTGAACGTAGTTTTTCCGGCACCGCTTCCGACAGAGAACGACTGTCTCTGACGTCGCTGGAAGTCATAACTGATGCCCTGCTGGAAATCATGGAAGCTTGCATGCACGACATCCCCGATTGTGACTGGCTAAACAGTTGGACTTCGCTGGCAAAAAGTTTTGCGTTCTGCTTCAATCCGGCGCTGCAGCCGAGAGCTCTGATAGTTTTTGGTTGCATCAGCAAAAGCATAAGCGACCACGACATGAAGCAGCTTCTGAGAATTCTGGTAAAAGCCCTTGAAAGCTTCAGCGACATCGTTCTGATCGAAGCTCTGGTCATGTGTTTGACGAGACTTCAACCTTTGCTAAGACCAGAATCACCCATACACAAAGCGCTATTCTGGGTCGCCACTTCTGTTCTCCAGTTGGACGAAGTTTCATTGTACGCTTCCGGTTTGGCTTTGCTGGAACAAAATCTGCACACTTTGGACTCGCAAGGGATTTTCGAAGAACGAGTAAGGCTCAAATATGTTTACTATTTGGTCAGATCATGCGAATGACGTTTTTCGTTTTAGACACTGGAAAATGTCATGATGTCTACAAGGGAGCCGTTGGAATGGCATTTCAAGCAGCTCGATCATGCAGTCGGTCTTAGTTTCAAAGCCAATTTTCATTTCGCGTTGGTAGGACATTTGCTCAAGGGATACCGTCATCCCACTCCAACAACTGTCTCGCGCACGTCCAGAATTCTAACCATGCTGTTGGCCATCGTGGCCAAACCTCAGAGAAGGGATAAGTTCGAAGTAACGCCCGACAACGTTGCGTATCTTACAGGTAAAAAAACTCAGCTGCGATCTTGTTGATGCCGTTTTGTGTGGCTATCCCGTTTTTTGTCCTTCAGCTTTGGTTGACGTCTCTGAAGAAGTGAGGAGTCGTTGTCACGTCAAACATTCGCTGTCCAGAAGCATGACTGATTCGATGTCGCAGGAGAATTTTATGAATGAAAACATGTCTAACATGAACAACCAAAGTAACCACTCAGGAAACGTCACGAACACGGGTGGCGGCGTCAATCGCCGGCAAAAGTCATGGGATCTCCTGGATCAATCGGCTATCGCTCAAGCCAGACAGCACAAACCTCCTCCTCAACACCAGGTAATTGATTTTCTTTATCACATGCTCAGAAACTTTGGGTGGATTTATGCTCGAAACGATAATAACAACAATAAGAAAAATGAACTGATCTGTGCTCGCGAAATGTGAATAAGAAGCACTGCCATGTGCTGTCTATTATCAGGAATTGGACCCCGCACGATTCTTATGGAAAATGGCTCCCGGTTAAATTCTCTGAATTTTTGATATATTGTAGCTCATGAGATACTAATCAAATACCGTGAACCCCAAACTCAAATAATGGACAGTTTTTTACCCACAGGGGGTTGAAGTTGGAGGTTTGACGACTTAAAAATGATATTCTGACGTAAATAAAAGCTTTCTATTTGGTTTCTCTTCAAGTTGTGTTCCATGCTAAATGTATTTATTTGACAGAAAAATTTCAACCCCCGTCCTCCACCCCCATCCCCTATCTACCATCACAAAATTCAAGATTACTCTCAAAAGCCATGCAGATGCCTCTGTGATTTAAATTATGAATTTTGACATGAAAATTATTTTCCACCCCTAATGTTGGGGTGCCGATTTTCCAATTTTCCTCGGTTAATTTGGCTGAATTTTTGGTATTGTGTTCTTCTAATTCTGCTAAACAAAAAGTTCCAATGCCAAAACTTATTCCTATGGACAGTTTTTGTTCTACAGGGGACTGAAGTTGAAGATTTGAGAGCATAAATATTGAACTTCAGTCCCCTGCAGAACAAAAACCGTTCATAGGAATAAGTTTTGGTATGGAAACTTTTTTTCAGCAAAATTAGAAGTACACAATACCAAAAATTCAGCCAAATTAACCGAGAAAAATTGGAAAATCGGCACCCCAACATTAGGGGTGGAAAATAATTTTTATGTCAAAATTCATAATTTAAATCACAGAAGCCATCCGCATGGCTTTTGGGAGTTATCTCGAATTTTATGATGGTAGATAGGAGTTGGGGGTGGAGGAGGGGGTTGATATTTTTCTGTCAAATAAATACATTTAGCGTGAAACACAACTCGAAGAGAAACCAAATAAAAAGCTTTCATTAACGTCATAATATCATTTTGAGGCCGTCAAAACCTCCAACTTCAACCCCCTGTGGGTAAAAAACTGTCCATTATTTGAGCTTGGGGTTCCCGGTATTTGATTAGTATTTCATGAGCTACAACATATCAAAAATTCAGAGAATTTAACCGGGAGCCATTTTCCATAAGAATCGTGCGGGGTCTTTTGTTGTTACATTTTGTGATCTTGTTTATGTTCCCTAATTGCTCAAATCGCTTATAGGTATTGTATCGCTTTCATAAAAGAGGAACATTTTCAATATTCGCGAATGTCATTGCACAAAATTCGAATGTGACAGCGCCGGCTCAAGATCAACTTACAAGAAAAAAAAGCCTCCAGTGCTGATGATGATCTGCAAGGTGGTTCAGTTAGAATATACGATACTATGGAAGAATATTTCTCTCGTTGGGTTTAATCCAGGCCCTAGCAGTACTTCTGTAGGAAAAACGATGTAATCAAAATTTTTTTTTTGGAATCGTTAGAGGATCATCCCAGGACAAATAATCACTCGGGTGCTTTCGCGATTTCTGGTACATTTTCCAGCAATATCGCATCAAAGTTGGCGGCTGATCAATTCTTCAGTTCGCTGATATTTCTTGGAGTTTTTGCGATTTTCTTCAAATAAAAGTACTAATCCAGCCAAAAAACAATTCTGGATCGAATGGTGCTGTCAGATTTTGAGTACTCACGTTATACCGGGTGAAAAAAAAATTAAACGAGTTTTATAATTTTTTTCCAACTTTTTAGTTTCTTGGCCGATTTTCTCAAACTTTATGCCAAAAGCATGCTGACTAAATCGTCTACTCAAATCAATTGTCAATATAGCGAAATTATCAAAAATCAAGATGGCGGCGGCGAACTCAAATAAAAATGTGTCGTATTTCGAGAATTTTTTTTTGATTTCTAAACTTCGTGAAGAACGACACTGATGGTGGATTCTGGAAGATTCAGCTTTCTTCTGCAATTTGGGACTAGATTTACTTGATTCGCACATTCCACTGTAAAAATATAGTGAATTAAAGGAAGGTCCAATTGTAATTTTTTCCAAATTCACAATAAATCAGCAGTTTAAAAACCTCCCGCGAATCCTTATTTCTGAAGCAATTTCTACACACTTGGTAGTGATCGTAAGCTGTGTGCATAGGCTACAAATACCGTGTTGGTGCATGGCCGAAGTTTCGAAATTTCAGATGATAGATGACGTAAATGGTGGAGGTGCGCATGTCAAATATCGAATATTCTACTTTTTGTTCTCACATGTTCTGAACGAAATTTCTATAAATGGTTGGCTTAATGGTCAGCTGGATAAACACGCAACGAGAGTCAAATGTTAAAAGAGTCGAAATGTGAAATTTTCAAATAGACGACTTTACTCCTTTGGAGAAAATAAAACGGTTCTATCCGTTAGTCCAGGAGTTTTAGTTGTTAAAATCTCAAATAGCGAACAAAAATGAAAGCCAGCCGGATTTTTTTATATAAGCTCAGTTAAGCATGTAGTTTAACATAGTCAAAGTTCTCAAGAATCCGGTGTGAGCTTCGGCCGTTGTGGCCTCGAGAAGAACTTGAGGATCAGTTTTTCGCGTATATCTCGTGAACAATGGAACTTGGAAAGAACGTGCTTGGGAAGAAAATTGTTGAAAATTTTATTGTCTATAAGAAAGGTCCTTACACGTTCCATCGTCAGTCCACTCTTTCTCCGTCAAAACACAAGAAAATTAAAATAATCCAGATGCTCGATGCTGAAGACTGTATGGACCTTGAGTTTTATGATGGCAGGGTGCCACTTGGTAGAGGTGTTGTTCGATCTATTCTGTTTTGACTGTAACTATTTGCCATCAATACCAACTATGCCGGCGGCATATACAGGGTGAAATAAAAATAAGAAGTTGAAGAAATGTACCTCAAGAACCAAAATAGGTGAAGACATATAAACCGCCAAAAATATTTCTTATTTCATGGTCATGAATTCGTCGTAAACTTGGATCAAATATGTTAAGCCGTTTCTGACATATCTTCAGAAGACTGAAGTCGTTACGAAAAAAAACTAGTTTTCCGTCTATCAGTAACTCTTCAGATATTGAATCGAGACTTGGTGTTTTGAATCGAAACAATGATAAATTACATTTGAAATGAAATAATAGTGAAAAACACTCTCTAGGCCAACTACCTTAAGAAAAAACACAGTCAACTTTTTTTCTGATGAGTAGACGAAAAAATCATTTTTTTCGGTAACAACGACAACTTCAGTCTTTTGAAGATATTTCAAGAACGGCTCAAGATATCTGATTCAAGTTTACGACGACTTCATGACCATGAAATCAGAATTATTTATGGCGATTGACATGTCTTCACCTATTCTGGTTCTTGAGGAACAAATGTTCAACTTTTTATTTTTATTTCACCCTGTATATGCCGCCGGCATAGTTCGTATTGATGTCTTCAAGTTTCAATCAAGAAATAGTGGACCAACCAACACCTCTACGAGGTGGCACTTCGCCATCATAAAACTCAAGGTCCATACAGTCTTCAGCATCGAGCATCTGAATTATTTTAATTTTCTTGTGTTTTGACGAAGAAAGAGTAGACTGATGATGGAACGTGTAAGGACCTTTCTTATAGACAATAAAATTTTCAACAATTTCTTCCCAAGCACGTTCTTCCCAAGTGCCATTGTTCACGAGATATACGCGAAAAACTGATCCTCAAGTTCTTCTCGAGGCCACAACGGCCGAAGCTCACACCGGATTCTTGAGAACTTTGACTATGTTAAACTACATGCTTAACTGAGCTTATATACAAAAATCCGGCTGGCTTTCATTTTTGTTCGCTATTTGAGATTTTAACAGCTAAAATTCCTGGACTAACGGATAAAACCGTTTCATTTTCTCCAAAGGAGTAAAGTCGTCTATTTGAAAATTTCACATTTCGACTCTTTTAACATTTGACTCTCGTTGCGTGTTTATCCAGTTGACCATTGAGCCAACCATTTATAGAAATTTCGTTCAGAACATGTGAGAACAAAAAGAAGAATATTCGATATTTGACATGCGCACCTCCACCATTTACGTCATCTATCATCTAAAATTTCAGAATTTCGGCCATGCACCAACACGGTATTTGTAGCCTATGCACACAGCTTACGATCACTACCAAGTGTGTAGAAATTGCTCCAGAAATAAGGATTCGCGGGAGGTTTTTAAACTGCTTATTTATTGTGAATTTGCAAAAAATTACAAGTGGACCTTCCTCTAATTCACTATATTTCCACAGTGGAATGTGCGAATCAAGTAAATCTAGTCCCAAATTGCAGAAGAAAGCTGAATCTTCTAGAATCCACCATCAGTGTCGTTCTTTACGAAGTTTAGAAATAAAAAAAAAATTCTCGAAAAACGACACATTTTTATTTGGGTTCGCCGCCGCCATCTTGATTTTTGATAATTTGGCTATATTGACAATTGATTTGAGTAGACGATTTAGTCAGCAAGCTTTTGACATGAAGTTTGTGAAAATCGGCCAAGAAACTAAAAAGTTGGAAAAAAATTATAAAACTCGTTTTATTTTTTTTTCACCCGGTATAACGTGAGTACTCAAAATCTGACAGCACCATTCGATCCAGAATTGTTTTTTGGCTGGATTAGTACTTTTATTTGAAGAAAATCACAAAAACTCCAAGAAATATCAGCGAACTGAAGAATTGACCAGCCGCCAACTTTGATGCGATATTGCTGGAAAATGTACCAGAAATCGCGAAAGCACCCGAGTGATTATTTGTCCTGGGATGATCCTCTGAAGATTCCAAAAAAAAATTTTTGATTACATCGTTTTTCCTACAGAAGTACTGCTAGGGACAGGACTAGTTGTCCTGATTCAGAAAAATATAACATTATGCCTCTCATTCGCTTCCTAAGAAAGGTACCGGGTGTATACTTTGCACGGCCCTTGTGAGTCAGATTTAAACTTTTTTTTTTTCAACTCGAGCTTTATAATATGAAAAGTAAAACTACGAACGTATACATATATAAATATACAGGGTGGCCCAACGAAAACAACAGGAGAGTTTTTGGGCACTCCATCAATTAAAAAAAAAAATGCTCGTACAGGTCGATTTTTATATCGAAGGGGACATCTGAAACATACATTGGCAAATTTCTATCTTTAGCCCCCTAACCCCCACCCACCTCAACTTCAAAATTTCAAATGACCATCAACTTTGCGATATAGGGTAAAACCTCCATTGATTGGCACCTTAAGAGGTTCCTCAAACTTAGAAGCTGATCAATCGTTTGGTATTAGAGGTACGAACATCAGTTATTTTTTCAAGCATTCTTCAATGTCTTCGCTATATGGTCTTATTAAAGTTTTATGCAAACAGTGTTCTAAACAGCCAAAAAAGAGTAAAAATGAAAGCCTTGCATTTGTGCCAGTCATTGGCACTTTAGCCAATGATTGGCACGACGAGCTGAGCCATTGATTGGCACTGCTCGCTAGCAGTGTTTTGGCACTGGTTTGCTTGTTTCATTGGCATTAGACACCACAAGTTAGGTAAAGGGTATTTACCTGAACCATATATGAACATGATATAGATATTTGTGGAACAAGTGAGAAACAGCGAGTATTGGGACGGTGTGAAATAATTAACCAATGGCAAGCAAAAAACAAACGGGTGGGTACGAGAAAAAACGTTTTTTTACAAGATTTTTCCACTACTTATTCATTTCGACATCAAAAAATAGGACCTCATCTAACTTGCAGTAGTAGAAAAAACAATAAAAATGATTCGTGATAATTATCTTCACAGTGTAAATCAATAAATTAAAAAACACAGAAGCGCAGACTCAAACTAAGAGCAAGTCTACAATAAATTTCAAAAAGCAATATTTTGGTAGCTTTAAACTTTTAAAGAAAAAAAGAACTTTTTACAGGAGAGCAGAAACAACTGCGATTTTAAGTCCGGGAATAGTACAGGAAATTACGCTATTTTTCAGTGTAGGTAACTGTAAACAGTATAAACTTACTTTTCTTTGATAACACTTCAAAATATCGTAATTTTCTGTACTATTCCCGGACTTTAAATCGCAGTTGTTTCTGCTCTCCTGTAAAAAGTTCCATTTTTTAGTTACGAGGTACTGCCGTGAAGTGAAGTAATAATTATTCTTATCATCTTCGATTGATTGTCTGGATACCTATCTTGAAATATTCGCAAGTTAGCTATTGGGGAATTATTGTCGTTTCGTTTGATCGTTTGATGCCTTCGACAATCAAACAACACTGGTTCTTTTTCGATACGTTTTAGTGAATGATGAACAATAAAACATGCCGTTACTCGGGAACCGCGCTGCCAACAACAAGAATAAACTAAGCTGAGATGCTGAGATTAAATGGCATTTTAACAATGAAAAAAATGGAGCCATCAGAGTGGTTCTCAATTTCAATTTTTCTTTACGCAAATCTTGCTCCAAACCTATTGAATTGGACGAAAAAATATCGATTCCAATGATTGGAACTTTGCGCAAACGGCATGTTCCACTTATGGATACCCCTGCCAATCATTGGAGCTTCGCTTAAATCGACATGCTCCATCCATTGGCACCCCTGCCAATCAATGGAAAGTTACCGTTTTGTGACCCAAAAGTTGGCACCAAGAAAAATGTTCAAAATAAGAAAACCACGCCAGTGGTTTCAGCAGCAAAATGTAAAACAAAGCTTATTCTTTGAATTATAACAAAACCGAACAAATTTCTGAATTAATTTGGCAAGTTACAAACTACCCATTGAGGGTGAATTCTTAAGAAAATCATAAGAAACTTATCTCATTCGCGATTCTGTCATAAATCCACTCGTCACACAGAGAATGAATGAAGTAATTATTTGTATTATCGACATAATATATCAAACAAGGTTGTTGCATTTTGTGAAAAATACTAGATTTGGCAAAATGGAGATATTTCACTAATTAAAGCGATAAATAAATGGAGGTGCCAATCATTGGGGCCCTGCCAACAATACCCCCTTTTACCCTATATAAAATCAAAGACAATCAAATTCTCTTTCTGAAAAAGATATTTTTAAAATTATAACCCTACCCCCCTTCTCATCCCAGATAGCATCGAAGGAGAAAACTTTAGGTGAAAAAAAGTGCTACATAACTTTTTCAAAATTTTCAACTTCAACCCCTCCCCCAATAAATTGAACATTCGGAGTATTTAAGGGGGAAATAGGGATTTTTGAAGATTTTGAAAATATTTTATTCAGGTACAAAACTTAATTCCCTTCAATTTGATGTATCCAAAGTAGGTAGTGTGATTTTAGATTTTGAAATTGGTGTGGGGGAGGAAGGAGTGAATTTGGTTGGCACTTTTTACACAAAAAATCTTGTCTCTCGATGCTGTGCAGGATGACGTTGACTGTACTGAAGAAAATTTAGAGGTTAAGAATATTGCATTGCAAACTCAGAGAATTTTAGGAGGAAGGGGGTTGAAAATATTATTGAAATATTTTTCCAGAGAAAGAATTTACTTCTCTTCAATTTGATGCATCGCAAGGTGGGTGGTCTCATTTTAAACTTCGAAGTTGAAGTGGGTGGGAGTGAGGGGGCTAGAGAGAGAAATTCGCCAATGTATGTTTCAGATGTCCCCCTCGACATGAAAACCGATTTGTCCGAGCTTTTTTCAAAAAAAATGAGGTGAAATGCCCAAAAACCCCTCTGTTCTGTTTTTGTTGGGGTATCCTGCATAGGTATAAAATGTTGGTTCATTTTTCATTATCATGGAAGCTATGAGTAAGTAAGTAAGTAAGTAATTTATTGCTTTTAAAAATAAAATTCTTATAGCAAGAGGAGCTTAAAATTAAATGAACGTACTATTCAATTCAAAATAAATAACATCTCATTATGATTAATAAATATACAAATACAAGCCAAAAGTCCGTCCCCCCAATAATATAGAAGGAGTGAATGAATAAGAAGGAAAAGAAACATGACTCTTTTCATTACAAAAATTAAAAAAGAAAAACTTTACTCATTGCGAAGAAAGGAACGCAAACGAAAGACACTTGACAGGTAGTTATAAAGAATTTTGGAGTCTCTCGCTTCCACGTACAGAATTGATTTGGATATACTGCCAAAGCTTGCGAAGCTTTTCGGGAGGTTACTCCTTAGTGGAGTGTAAAGTGGACATTCGAAAAAAACATGATATAGGGTTTCAGGCTTTTGTAGGTTGCAAATAGAACAAAGCTCGGAGGAGTTGATTTGGTGAAAGGACCCAGAGCAAGAAAATTCAAGGAATCCTCCCCCGGAGAGGCGTAGAAAGTGTTCTGATTATTTTAATTGGCACTGGCAAGTGTAGGTAGTTGGGTCGTTCATGATCCACTAGTTCATATGAGTCATTGAATGTTGAATAATGAAGACTTTGAAATTCATCCAGGTCTCTTTGATGTAAGTATTGACTGTATTTATTCAAGATGTCGTCCGAATTTTCCTGAAGGGAGGCAAGTGTTAGGTTATCAAACATGTCTGAAAGTTCTATTTTTTCGAAAAATTGTTAAAGTTGTGCACACCAATTGTATTTCAGGTTTAGTTTTGTCTTTGTTAGAGTCAGGTGGTGCATTCTTTGAAAACAGATTTTTGGAAGGCGAGAATTGTTCATTTTCAACATTTTCTTCAACCAAGAGATGCAGCCCTTCAACACAAGAAAACTGATATGTTTGCATCCAAACTCAAGTCTTAAGTAGCAGTCAGGTGTGGACCTGGGAAGCAGAAGCAGTCGTTTAAAAAAATGTATCTGGACCCTCTCGAGTAGGTCTGTGTATCGGTTAGCCCATACCGGAAGACAATAAGACATGATACTGACAATGAGTGAGTCGTATAGTTGCATTCTTGCTTTCCAGTTGTTCATTTTTGATTTAGCCATTATTGATATGACGGAGCCTATTGCTTGTTTTGCCTTACTAACCGTATTTTTAGACATTCTAAGAAAGAGCGAAGATGAAGAAAAAGTTGTGCCAAGATAATTGAACTCATTTACCACTTCAAGCAATTGTTGATCATAATAAAATCTGTAAGTGGGTGATCTACCGCCCCTACGAAAGCACATAATTTTAGTTTTTGTTGTGTTTACCGTTAATTTATTTAGCTCACTATATTGTTCTAAAGTCTTCAGTTTGCGTTGGAGGTCTACCGCCGAGTGTCCCAAAATGACAAGATCATCAGCGTAGAACATCTGTCTGATGATCTATTGCCACCCCATAAAAGTTTTTCTCCCTAAAGAAGCTGTCAATATCAGAAAGAAACAGGGAGAACAATTTCGGACTCAGTGTATCTCCCTGCAGCACTCCCTCTGAAACCACGAATTTCTTTGTGTATCCAGTTTTGGATTTCACCTGAAAAGATGCATTTAAGTACACGCGCCTCAGAGTTCTGATGAATTTGGCACTAACACCGACTGAATACAACTTTTGCCACAGTAAATCGTGATTGACGGAGTCAAAAGCACGTTTGAAATCAATGAATGCCACGTAAACAGCTCCCTTCCCACTCTCTAACTGCAGCTGAATGGCGGTCGTCAGAGTGAAAATGTTATCAACACATCCCCTACCTTTTCTAAAACCCGACTGACACTCCGGAATGACGGAGTTCATCTCTAGTGGAGCGAAATCGGCCTGAAAAGTCGTCGTTTTTTTTTCAAGGTATAACAGCACCAAACCTTATAGGTCTTATAGAGAATCAAATTCCACGTATGTATGGTCATTTTGGGGATGATCTTGTGGTAGGGACCTTTTTTATGGGCAAAAAACCTCAAAAATTGGAAATTAGCAGTTCAGCATTCACAACGTTATATTTCTGGATCCAGTTGAGCTATCGGTCTGTTCTTTTTTTTAAATAAAAGTACATTGAAAAACCTTTCCAATGGTACATCACTGACTAAAGATAATTGTTCACGAACGTGTTTATAGAACAATAAACATTATATTGACCAAAAATGCAGTCCCTTTTTGACCATGCGAGGAACTTCTTTCCTCGTAGGAATTTTTAGATACAACCTGCGAGGAAAATGAAGCCGAAATATCAGAGAAAATTTTAAAGAAAGTTTCATTGATCTAGGCCGTATAGTTTGTCAGTTATGAATTTTTTTCTGGCGCATTGAGTTTGAACGTCGCCTGGCGTGTGCTTGCATACAGTAAATCGCCGCATAACAAACAGTGAACGCGGCACAGCGCGGCGATTTACTGTATGCAAACACATGCCGGGCGACGTTCCAACTCAATGCGCCAGAAAAAAATTCATAACTGACAAACTATACGGCCTAGATCAATGAAACTTTCTTTAAAATTTTCTCTGATATTTCGGCTTCGATTTCCTCGCAGGTTGTATCTAAAAATTCCTACGAGGAAAGAAGTTCTTCGCATGGTCAAAAAGGGACTGCATTTTTGGTCAATATAATGTTTATTGTTCTATAAACACGTTCGTGAACAATTATCTTTAGTCAGTGATGTACCATTGGAAAGGTTTTTCCATGTACTTTTATTTAAAAAAAAGAACAGACCGATAGCTCAACTGGATCCAGAAATATAACGTTGTGAATGCTGAACTGCTCATTTTCAATTTTTGAGGTTTTTTACCCATAAAAAAGGTCCCTACCACAAGATCATTTCCAAAATGACCATACATACGTGGAATTTGATTCTCTATAAGACCTATAAGGTTTGGTGCTGTTATACCTTCAAAAAAAAAACGACGACTTTTCAGGCCGATTTCGCTCCACTACTCAGCCCAATCACTAATCCTGTTATGCAAAATCTGTGTAAAAACTTTTAGTATACAATTTATAAGGGCGATTCCTCTGTAGTTGGATGGATCTGTTTTAGGGCCCTTTTTGTGTAGCATGACCAGTATGATCTCTGAAAAATTCTCCGGATAGTCTTCATCAATGAAAATGCGATTGAAGTAGGTACATAAATAGAGCATACAATTCTGTGGAAGATGTTTATAAAACTCGTAGGAAATCCCGTCTTTACCCGGACATCTACCCTCCCTACCCTGGGAAAGTGCCGCGAGAACCTCGTTTAGTGAAATGGGTCCGTCCAGATATTCACTTCCCGCGTCGTAAAAATCAGAACAAGGAGATATTTCGCAACTGACCGGTTTTGCAATACTAAACTGCTGGACAACGAAGTTGTCGGTATCGGAAAAATGGTCCGACTTTGGAGGCCAATATCTCCCGATTGCCGATTGCGATTTCCATTTTGTTTGTTGCGTTAACTAGCTTGATCTTTCCGTAACCCATCCTGTAATAGTGAATGTTGAGAAACTTCATGTGAATTTTCTACAGGGTGATACGTAAAATGGTGCAAAATTGCAACGACTTCATCGTACCCCCATTTTTCAAAAAAATATTTTGTTATTATTTTAACACAAAAATCATGAAGTGTGATGTCTCATCTCGAAACGGTTTTGGAATTTGCCAGATTGGAAGTCCAACATCAAAGATATAAATTTTTATGTTGAATGTTGCAGATTTGCTTGACTCACGCATAGCACAAGCACAAAAAGTATAACATCCAGGGGGGCTTTACTTCACTCGGAAACTATAGTTTTACATCGGTACCATGTTCAGGGGCTTGAGCTTGCAATTAGAACATGTTCCACATCTGAAATTCTGATGAAATTCTGACTAAATTCAACGTACGAAAAACAGGCAGTGACAACCACTCAAAAAAGTGCCCCCTGCTTGGCCCCACACCAAATATTCAAGTTGTGTTGATAGCAAATTGTCCTGGACTGTTGCACGAACAATCTTGCCCAATACCAACATCCATTCATCAAAAGTGACTTAATCTCGCGTGTCAACAAGGCAAATCTGTAACATTCAACATAAAAATTTGTATCTACAATGTTAGACTCCCAATCTGGGTAATTTCAAAACCGTTTCGAGGTAAGACATCACACTTCATGATTTTTGTATTGGAATACATAACAAATTTTTTTTTGACAAATGGGGGTACGATGAAGTCGTTGCAATTTTGCACCATTTTACGTATCATCCTGTAGAAGATCCACATGAAGTTTCTCAACATTCACTATTTCAGGATGGGTTACGGAAAGATTGAGCTAGTTAACGCAACAAACAAAATGGAAATCGCAATCGGCAATCGGGAGATATTGCCCTCCAAAGTCGGACCATTTTTCCGACACCGACAACTTCGTTGTCCAGCAGTTTATTATAAAATTCCTCCCAAACCTCCACAGGCAAGTCGGGTCTCAACGGTTTGCCCCTAAACATTCTTATCGTTTTCCAAAAAGTGGCGGAGTCTTTAGTGTCTGATAGTATTTGGAGTATGGAGTTTTCATACTGATGTCTTTTTGTCTTCACAATTTGGCGATACATTTTTTTACATTGAAGATATTCAGATTTTTCAGGCTGCCTTAAGTTTGTAGCAAGTGTAGCTTGTTTCAGTTTTTCTTGAGTTTGCTTTTTCAGAATAAAACATTTACTGTCAAACCAAGGTTTGCCATTCTTGATATGGCCTGAAGGGCGATGCATTTTACACATTCCCAGCTGGCTAGCTACATTAGTTATTGTGTTGAAAAGATTGTCTTGCAATGAGTCTGCACTTGATCTTTCACGGAGAGAGACTCCTGCATGACTCTCCATAGTGTGACAGTATTGACTGGACAAACTAGCATTCCAAAGTACCGCCAAGGAGGTGCCAATTCCAGCCCGGGTGTCAGCCCCACCTGCCCGGCAGGAAGAATCCCGCCCACGGTCGAGCGTGAGGAGAACTGGAAAATGGTCGGATCCCGTGAATGAATCCATCACTCTGAGGTCCTCCACCAAATCGAGAGAAGCGGGAAAAACGTCGAAACGTATGACGGGAAAAAAATTTACGTTCAAATTGACACCCCCTTTCTTGGAAAGCGAGCCAGAGACATGATGTAATTTTCTTCTCAATCAGGACAACGCCAACGTGAGGAATATTTTACGAAGTAACGTAGGTTAAAACTGAATCACTCTGCACACATTATTTCAGAGTATAAACACTGCCTATAATCTGAGAGATCTCAAGGTTTAACATTATTTCTGATTGTTATTCTTATTTTAATATTTTGTGAGCATAAATCCGCCTTTAATACAAGTATTAGTAGGTATTAATGGCATTGAAAAAAAAAAGGGAATAATTTAGGTTTTTTACTCATTCAAAACTCATAGGAAAGGGAATTTTATGTAACAATAATAGAATGTTTGATTTTCACTGAGAATTGTTTCTAAAAATAGAATTATGTAGTAAGTAGTAGTAATGTGTGATTTTGTAAATGCACGACTAAAAATTGAAAGTAATGAACTATACTATAGCTATACATGGTGATTTACAACTTGTGAAGCTCCTGTCGAGGGTAGATTCCTTGACTTTCTAGTACAAAAATCATTGAAAAAAAAGTTGAGATTATGTTGAAGGTTGTTTTTCCCTAGCGACCCAGCGATAGTGAAAAAAAACATGGCAAAATATGCATGGGTACGAGGAATTCAGGTACCTACTCAAAGTTTGTAATTTTGTATTCCGATTTATTCTCTCTTTATTGATGAAAACTTCAATTTTCACCCCTCAACTTACTTCAACTTGAATCTTATAAACTAAGCCGGTTATAACAAATTCGTTTTGAGGGTCTGTTTGTTATACAGGTGTTCCAGAATAAACTGAACAAGGTTTAATTAAAAATTCCTCCCATCAAGTCGTCGGAGGAACATTTTTTTACCTGGTGTGAAACTAGCTTCCTTGAAAGTGAAGTTATGTTTATTCTTTTCAAATTGATATTAAAATCTTGGAAAACTGGCCTTGTCATACGTGGAAGTGCGACTATATAGGTCACGGGAACAAAAATGGCGTGCTAAAGATGGGTATATGGTATGATGTTATTTTCACTACTACCTACTTGTTGATACAATTTTCTTCAGTTGTAAAGTTGTAATAAATATATAGATAATTTATTGAGCAATTGTTGCTTTATCATAAAAATCAATGTGCTAAACTCAAGGTTCAACTATGAGTAATGTCAAAAACAAGCGAATCTCCACAGCGGTACTTTGGCACCCCATCAGGCGCAAGCGCGGGCAAGAAGCTGGCAAGAGGCTCTTCGTTGTGCCGGCAGGAGCTGCTTTGGGTAGATCACTAGACAAAGAAAGTAGATCCAGCTGGGCCGTGATTGGCGTATGTATCTACTTTCTCTATCTAGTGATCTACGCGAAGCAGCTCCTGGCGCAAAACGAAAGCGGCTGAGAAGCGCGGAAATGCGCAATGCGCTGTTGCCACGTCAGGCATACTTGCAACGTTGCCATAGCGGGTGCCAAGGTGACGGTTATGTTCCCGCGACCTATAGCTCTTCAAATTTTAAAATATACAATCCCTTTCTCGCGTAACTTTCGAGACGTTGAACCAATTTTCTCCAAATTTGAATCAAAATTTGCTAAAATAAGTCTATTTGACAATAATAACGCGTTTCAAAATTTTGAATTCTACGTTCTCTTGAGAAAAAGTTATTCGTGTAAATCCTTTAGAGGCGGTTTTCGAGATATTTAAGCCTGAGTGTTTGAAAATCATCTCAAAAACAACTTTCCGTGAACTTATGTTCCTTAGCTTAAACTGTGGTCCCTTGAATTGAAGTAACTTTTTTCTGAACTAAACGTAGAATTAAAAAAATTGAACAATTTTTCTGAATTACTAGAGAAAAGGAAAATAAGGGGGAAAAGGGTACACCTCCTACCATCTACGCCTCTGAGAAATTCAGGCTAAACGCGTCATTAGTTCGATGTTCGATAGAGACTTATTCGAGTAAACTTTGGTTTACTTTGGTTTGGTTTACCGATTTGAACAAAATCGGTTGAACGGTTGAAAATTCACGCGAAAAAAACGATTATGTATTTATTTCGAAATTTGAAGGGCTGTATCTCCCTTATAAAGCTGAACTTCGTAGAACGGCTTCGAATCTCCCGAGAATTTTATGGGAGAAATCTATAGTTGAGCTTTTCCCACTTTCTTCTGAGACACCCTGTATGTACTATAATAGGCCAAGGAATCTACCCTGGCAGAAACTTCACAAGTTGTGAATCACTCTGTATAAAGGATGTCCGGTGTTAAATCGCAAACATTTTGCCAGTCGATATAAAAAATAGTGGACTTTCTTTGAAACACTTTGTTCAGGCTAAGCACAAAACAATAACTGGGATACAGCCCTTCAAAGTTGAGATTAAAATATCGCTTTTCCCCGCATAATTTTCATACCGTTGAGCCCATTTGGCCAAAATTTTGCATACCTACGTGATAGTCAAGTGAATTCCCATAAACTGTAATTGAAGAATTTTTGACACATTGGTCCAGTGGCGTAGGGTGCTTGTCTCTGCGATCTCCCCTTATTTCTACACCAATGACTGAATAGGTGTCCGGTGAATAACTGCATAACTGACAATAACAACAATAACTGAATAACTGGGATAGAGTGCTCCAAATTTGAGATAAAAATATCGTTTTCCCACATAATTTTCATGCCGTTGAACCAATTTGCCCCAAATTTTGCATATCTGATTGTCAAGTGGATCCCCATAAACTGTCGATAAAGGATTTTGACACATCGGTTCAGTGGCGTGGATATTGGGGAGCTGTTCCGTGTTACCCCCTAATTTTTATGCCACTGATTTTGCAAAAATGCTAAGGTACTTGGATTCCACAATCAATTTAGAAGAAAAAGTTTCACCTATAAAATTTTGATTAAAAGCTTTGTTTTGGAGATATTCAAATCCCAATGTTCAAAAAACATTTTGGAAACACTGAGCCTGTAATTAAAATCCAAGAAAATTCATGACTTCTGCATAAAAATAGACTATCTAGGCGTTTTAAGGCTAAAGAACTTCCATTTTAGGCTCTTGAAAGTGGTGTTTTCAAGATGTTTTTCAAACATTCAGATTCAAATATCTCGAAAACGAAGCCTCAAAATACAATTTGTCGATAGTTGTTACATGCCAAAAAGGCCTCGTGCCTTTTCGGTGCGACTTACCATTGGTCTGTCTTATTTAGGAACACGGCCCGCCAGCTGATCAGAGGAGATAGGCCGGGGTTCTTTTGGATGGGGGGGGGGGGCGCCACAGTATTGTTGACCGAATTCCCCGAAAAAACAACCTTTAGCACCAAACAATGACTAATACAACACTGAAGACAAAGCAATGAATGGATTTCAAACACAGAGTTTATTTACAAAAGGTAATGAAAATGAACAGGTGCCGGTTGGGTAATTTTACAATAAAGGAAATAAAAGAGGTTGATATGTCGAATAATATTGTCGAATAATGTTGTCGAATACTGCCACATCAATGAAGTTTACGTTACGTTCGGAAAAGAATTTAGTCAGAATCAAAGTGAACGCTATCTGTTCCAAAGTGTAGATACCTGTCGTCCGGTTTTTAACAATTCCAGGTAACAATTCAAATCGAGGTGAAACTAAAACGGCACGGTAGGTACCTAAGTTGACAAGTCAGCCCAGAGAGTGTTTATCGGCTTCTTCTCTACACGATAACAATGTTACAAAAACAATAATAGTTTTATACAAGAAACCTTGTGTACTCGAGTAGTGTTCAGTCAAATATCAACGTGAAAAATGATTATCGTTTACGCATTTTAATGTAACACAAGTAATAGAGGAAAAATAAAGCAGAACAATGGGCGCATTATCGCCGGCTTACTTGACCAAAACGCAAAACAGCTGTACACACGGTGACGGCTTCCGGACGGCCGCGATCGACAAGTTGTCGTACGCTGAGACTTCCAGAGAGCGGGCGATGACTAGACTCGGTGTCGTGTGAAGATGGCGTCCATGCTAGGGCGACAGGACTCCGGGCGGTTTGGAAAATCTTGCACTCAAACCAGAAGATGGGGTCGGGAAATTCCCTGTTGCGTAAATGCGACGATGTCGATGACGGTGACGTTGACGGCTTGCTGGCAAAATCTCCAGACTTTGAAATGGGATGACAGGAAAATAGAGCCGTCGGGAACTTGATCGTAGAAAAACTCGTTATGTAGCAGAAAAACTGAGTTGTGGGTAAGAAAAAGAAACCTACAACAATTCACTCAACTCAGTCTCGACTCCAACTCGAAAATATGACAAAAAGAGGAACCAAATCAGACTTTACTTTACCTCCAGGTGACAGACGGTTTCGTTTGATGCGCCAGGTGTGGTTCTATTTCTTTAGACGGCGACAATGCCTTCTTCGGGTCCAATACCCTGATGATCCAACGTTCGCCAAATAAACCCGCAAAACAGGCGGTTTCTGGCTTCGAACTAACACAATTTCGAAGACCACTCGAAAGGCAAAAACGTGGATATACAGCACACATCAGACGAACGCTTCGATGCGAGTTTCAAATCGAAAAAAGGAGAAGTAACTACGTTGCTTCGTTTTTATCAGATTCTCCCTGCCGGCGCGCAGGGCTAGTTCCTATCTATAGCCAATTGGAGAAAAGCATGCGGTACTCGCTTGCCGGAGCGGCCACTGCAAGACAACGAAATTTCCCAAACTACTAGAAAATAAACGGCAGGGCAGTTCTGGACTGGCCCAATCGGTCCAAGTATTCAAAAACAAACAGAAGCAGAAAACGACGTAACATAGTAACAATATATTATTAACATAAGTAACATAGTAACTTTTTTTGCTAAATTAGTCGTAGAATCCAAATGTGTATTGGATGTACTTGAACATTTTTGAATAATAATCAGTAGTCGTAGTAGTTGTCAGTCGTAAAAATTACGAGCGACAACAGGGAGTGCGTTTTTATCGCAGCTTCAGCTTTCGATCGAAACTCTATCCGATCTGGTCGATCCGCTTGAAAGTGCCGATATAAACTGTCGGGATTGAGATTTCAATCGGATCGAGCAGTTCAAGTCGATGCGGTGCTTTGGCCGGCTTGACTTGAGTCGAGCGGATCGAGGCTTGCATCCGCTCGTATTTTGCCTGATGTAAACGGGATCGGATCGAAGTGACAAGCCACTTGTAAACAAGGCGTAATTTTTACGAAATCAAGAGATGCCGTCCAGTAATTGTAAATAAAATACACCAAGAAAATTCAAGATTAATATCTTTTTCGGTTTGGCGCAGTTTGATGCGTTTTAAACCATGTCGTTGCCTCCCGTCAATTCTAACCTTATTCTAGAGGAGTGAAACAGGATTGAGTGAAGCGGATCGAACGTGCGACGATAAAAACGCGCTTGACTGAAGCCACACTGGATCCGATCGAAATTCGAGCGGATGGAAAGCTGCGATAGAAACGCAGTCAGGGACGAGCCCCACAATATCCACGCCACTGGACCAATGTGTCAAAAATCCTTCTCTGACAGTTTTTGGGGACTCAGTTGACTATCACGTATGCAAAAGTTGGGCAAAATTGATTCAACGGTATGAAAATTACGTGAGAAAAACGATATTTTAATCTCAACTTTGATAGGACGTTGAGCTGTTACACCCTTTTCGACCTTTGGCTGTGAGTGTCATTTGCCCTCCCTCCCCCTCCCCCTTTCCTAGCTGGTGGATCTCTTACCTACGTTGCTTCCTTTTTTTTTTCTCGCTGTTTTTTCTTTCGCCCAGGCTCTTACTCTAGATGAGAACGTAACTTTGGGATGATGTTGGAATTCAAAAGAAGCACAACAGCAAAAAAATGAATTTTTATTAAAATCATTAGCAAAATTTCACTGAATTAAGTTCTTTTCCCAAAACACTTCACAAAATTAGACTGACAGAGTAACAAAATGACATAACGTGGATAAAACAAAAAACACAAATAAAATATCAGATTCTCCCTGCCAGCGCGCAGGGCTAGTTCCTATCTATAGCCAATTGGAGAAAAGCACGCGGTACTCGCTTGCCGGAGCGGCCACTGCAAGACAACGAAATTCCCTAAACTACTAGAAAATAAACGGCGGGGCAGTTCTGAACTGGCCCAATCGGTCCAAGTATTCAAAAACAAACAGAAGCAGAAAACGACGTAACATAGTAACTTTTTCTGATAAATTAGTCGTAGAATCCAAATGTGTATTGTATGTACTTGAACATTTTTGAATAATAATCAGTGGCGTAAAAATTACGAGCGACAACAGGGAGTGCGTTTCTATCGCAGCTTCAGCTTTCGATCGAAACTCTATCCGATCTGGTCGATCCGCTTGAAAGTGCCGATATAAACTGTCGGGATTGAGATTTCAATCGGATCGAGCAGTTCAAGTCGATCCGGTGCTTTGGCCGGTTTGACTTGAGTCGAGCGGATCGAGGCTTATATTCGCTCTATTTTACCCGATGTAAACGGGATCGGATAGAAGTGACAGATGACCAACTTGTAAACAAAGCGTAATTTTCACGAAATCAAAGGCCGCCTTCTAGTAATTGTAAATAAAATACACCAAGAAAATTCAATATTAATATCTTTTTCGGTTTGACGCAATACAGGTTTCCTAAATTGAGCGTCTCTTTCTGGCCCGTGACGTCACGTTCGATTGCGCTTGCGCAGTAAATCGTCGCAGTCCTAGTGTGCCAACATTGCCCCGATTCCATAAGCCGAACGTGTGTTTTGATGGTGTTATTATTGGTATTTATACAGTTTTCACAAGTAGTTATGGAAAATAAATGTTGTGGGCCACTATGCAAGTCCACAAGTTATACAGCGAATGTGTCCCTAAGCATGGATCCATAAAATACGACGTGACGCTCGAAGAAGTAAAGAGAACCACAAGCCCTTCAGCGTTATAATAGTGGGCAGCTTCCTGCTTAGTTCATCAATAATCATTAATTCAAGGGTACACTTGGCCACATTTTTGCATCAAACACTTCAAATTTATAGTGATGGCCATAATACACCATAAAAAATATTAAAAGTGGGACATGGGACACGCATTTACCTGGGCCGCTATTCTTGAATCGTGTGAGAAAAGTCCCTGGGAGTAAAATACATTCCGCAGTACACTAATGTAGCGAATGTTGCCTAAAATCGTGGTTTCTAGGCAACTGTCGCTACAGAAGTGTAGTACGGATTATATAAAACTCCCAGGGACTTTTCTCACACGATTCAAAAATAGCGGCCCTGTGCTTTCTGCGCACGTCCATTATATCGTTGATATATCCATTACAAAAATAGTTGTATACGCGCATCAAATACCTCTATGGCAAATTCTTCTCTGCGGAATATTCATTTGCAATATTCATTGAGAAGTTCGATATATTTTTTAGCGACTCCCAGCATGGTTGGCTTCAAAATTCAAAGGCCCGTATTCATATCCCCCTTTTAGTGTTAAAAGCGGTTTTAAAGATGCGCCTCTAACATTTCCGTATTCATACGTGGTTTTAGCGCGCCTCTATCATCACTTTAAACAGGCGTCTCTAAAGTCGTCTTAAAAGGGGATGTTTAGAGACGCGCCTATTCATATGTCTCTTTTACGTGTCTTTAAGCGACTTTGGATGGTCTCACGCATGCGTCAAGTTAGATGGGATCCAAATGTGCCAACAGGCGTGTTTTGAGTCTATTTAACCTACAAGCTGTACCGTGTGTTCTTGAGAAGTGTGACGAAAATCACATTTTTTTCCTAAAATATTGATTTAATTGAATTAATGAAGCATGCCGCCGAAATGCGGGAAGTGCGCAATGCCCCGAAACCGCCAACTCTTCCTACTTTTTTTTCATGACCGCGCGTCATCTTGGCGTTGCTGGAGTGCTGGACCTGTCCTCGATTACGACTTGTTTACCGACACAATGGCTGATTTTTTTCTTTGCTAAAATTCTTAGCGCGCTTTCAGTCATACTCCTTTACTATTTACTGTTCTCAAGACGGGGACGACTTACACAAAACAGTCGAAACAGGTGTTCACTTCTTAAGTTAACAGATCCAGGCCGCTATTCTTGAAACTGTGAAAGAAACTCCCTGAAAGTTTCATGCGAGGTTTTATGCAATCCGCAGTACATCAATGTAGCAAGAGTTGCCAGCGCTTCCGTTTTGCCAGGGAGAGCTACTCGGGGTAAATCACTAGACAAAGAAAACAGATCCAGCTGGGCCGTGATTGGTGTATGTATCTACTTTCTCTATCTAGTGATATACCCGGACCGGCTCCCGGCGCAAAACGAAAGCGGCTTGGGGTTCTTGCCTACCTGCGCCTACCTTCGGGTAGGTAGTTTTGAGTACATTTCACAACGTTGCCAAATCAACACCCCCTTTAGTTAGATGGACCCTAACAGGACGTAAAAGGTGGCCTATGAATACGACCGCTTTTATCAGGTAGCCGAGCGCTTTTTGTTAAAGGCATGCTAAATGTGGCTTAAAAGTGGGATATGAATACGGGCCAAAAAATAAAACGCACTTTTAACACGGCGGAGCAATGTAAATACAAATGGCGCGATCACTCATGGCACACTGTGCGCAGAACGTGCCGAAAACAGCTGCGCGGAATCGCGGATTCTCCATCTCTCTTTTGAGGAAACCTGTATTTGACGCGTTTTAAACCATGTTGTTCTCTCTCATGAATTCTAACCTAATAGGTCGCGGGAACATAACCATCACCCTGGCACCCGCTATGGCAACGTTGCAGGTACGCCGGCACAACGAAGCCGAGAACGAAGCGCCTTTTGCCAGCTTCTTGCCCGCGTTTGCACCTGAGGGGGTGCCAAAGTACCGCTGTAGAGATTTGCTGGTTTTTGACATTACTCAGTAAAATCTTGAGTTTAGCACATCAATTTTTATGATAAAGCGATAATTGTTCAATAAATTATCTATATATGTATTACAACTTTACAACTGAAAAAAATTGTATCAACAAGTACATACTAGTGAAAATAACATCATACCATATACCCATCTTTAGCACGCCATTTTTGTTCCCGCGACCTATACACAATATTGCGCGGAAGTGACGCTCCGACACGGATGTCATGCGAACTAAGAAAACTGTGACAAGTTATCATCGCGCATGTTCAAATTCGACAATGACATTGATTTCTGTGTTTGACGTTGACGTTTAGTTCAATTTTATCAGCAACTTGTGAAGTCTTCCGACTTAAAATGGATATTCGGCGGTCGAAAAAGTGTGTGCCACTCAGAGAACTGACTGCGTGCTTTCCACCTAGCCCCAAGTTCAGTACACCTGCCATTTACGCATGTGCGGGTGCCAAACGGTGCTTTCCATCTACGTGTTCCTACTCGGTTCTGTGCCGTTCATTGGATCACCTAAAATTTTGTGCCACACGATGGAACATGTGCCGTCTGGTGGTATTTGTACCGTCTAGGTGGAAAGCACCCACAGTCGCTACACTATGCTGTTGTCAATACAATACAGCACTGATTAAATAAAATATCCCCAGTTTCGCGGTAAATTTGAAAGTTATGGTTGAAGTGTTCCATGTTTTTTTTCCGTAATTTTGGGCATTTGGGAATGATCCCTCAGATATGTGCTCTTATGAATAGGTTGCGAGGGTTACTCCGATTTTTATATGTAACCACTTCTACTTGAAAACGATGCATAATCCATTGAGCTTAGTTTGAGAATCACCTATTTTACAGCGTAACATATGGAAAACTTGAGGTGGATTTATGCTCGCAAAACGTAAGAATAAAAGTAAAAATAACGATAAGAATAAAAATGAAAAAAAATAAGAAGGCAACTGCCCATTTACACTTCAGAAATAAAAATTAGAGTAAGAAATAGTTTGAAACATTGCTCCTAGGTGTCGCTCGAAACATTAAAATGACAGTCGTCAAAATTTTTAGTAACAGTTTTTAGCTTTATGCTGTTGTTATTGCGGTTGTTTTCCTACTTGTTTTGATGGTGTCATACAATATCACTAATTTGTAATAATATTTGAATAGGTAGGTATCGAAAAGAATTTTTTACATCACATTATTTCAAATTAATATCATGTGTAGTGTAGGTATTTACTTCTCAATCCAAATTAGTGCAGTAATAGACAATTATCACTGATGTGAACTTGTGAGGATAACTGGTAGATGGCGCCACGTTTGGACCGCCGTTACAAAGCAACCCGTGGGAGTTTCTTGCCTACCCAAAGGCGGTCTCAGGCAACTCTTGCTAGATCGATGTACTGCGGATTGCATGAAAGCAGCCCCCATCGTCATCGGCAAAGCTCGACTGTGTTCGTCACTCGTTCGGCTTATCTTCGAGCAGAAGTTGAAAATATTCAACTTGTAATTTTTATTCTTAAATTTCTTGGGCAGTAGCGGCGATTAGTATTTTTTGGAAGGGGCTAGGATCTCGTCATTAACGGAAGGAAACACAAGCCACGGAAGTCTTTGAAACACATTGTAGAATATTATTCTACATAAGTTAACCGCGTAACTTGATTAATCAATAACATTGAGGATGATTTGTGCAGAATTTAGGAAACATTTCGCCCTCAATGAATGGAATGACTCCGTTGTGGACTAGTACATATGTCCCTTGAAAGCGACATGCATGATGCGATGCAGACGACCGCACCAAGCACGCGGCTCAGAGCTAGATGGAGAAAAGACGTCCTCTGCTCTGTGAGTCATGTACTCCCGCGTTTCTGGAACAGGACTCCGAGTACTCCGACTTATATCCATTCATGCCCTGTCGCCGGTTTATTCCCAGTAAAGGATTGAACTGTTCTGTCGGGCTGGAGTGCCAAAACAGTTGCAGACCCAAGTGTTGTCAAAATTATTATAAGGTGTGTTGAAGTTCGGGATCCATCTTTAAGCGTCGCAGAAAATTTACGAATACAAGACGTTGCGAAAGTGGTGCATTAGAGAAAAAAACTATTGAACCCCACATCCTTATTGTTGCTTGAAAGTTGAAAAATAAGTGAACTTTTTAGAAAAACATACCCTCACAAACGTATAATAACAGGCCTTCAAAGTTGTTTTTCTAAAACAGTTTTTTGCTCAACTTTTGAACTGTTCGACCAATTTTATTCAAATTTGAACCAAAGTTTACTAAAACAGGTCTCTATTGAACAATAAGAACGCATTTCATCAAACATTTTTAGGGGCGAAGATAATAGGGGGTACCCTCCCCCTTTTCCCCTATTTTTTACCCTCGTGAATATTTTGGGAAAGGGTTTCAATCCTCCAATTCTACGATCAATTTAGAGAAAAAAGTTTCTCTTGTAAATTTTTGATTAAAGGCTTCATTTTCGAGATACTTGGATTTGAAACTTTGGAAAACATCTGAAATCGCCACTTTCCAGGACCCATTTTTTTCTGAAAAATTTCATGTTTCTCAGCAAAAATGGGGGCTCATCAACTTGAAACACCTAGAAAACGTTTTCAGTTGAGGAATCATGAGTTTTCTCAAATTTTAATTTTTCAGGCCTTTGAAAGTGATGTTTTCGAGATGTTTTCCGAAGTTCCAAACCCAAATATGTCGAAAATGAAGCCTCTAATCAAAATTTTGCAAGAGTTGACTTTTTTCTAAATTAAACGTCGAATTCAAAAATTCAAACAATTTCTGAAAATATTTAGTGGGGTAAAAAATAAGGGCAAAGGGGGAAGGGTACTTCCTATTGTCTTCGCCCCTAAAAATGTTTAATGAAATGCGTTATTATTGTTCAATAGAGTAGAGTTTTAGTAAACTTTGATTCGAATTTGAATGAAATCGGTTGAGCAGTTCAAAAGTGACGCAAAAAAAACTGTTTGAAAAATAAACAACTTTGAAGGTCTGTATTTCCGTCATTATACGTTTGCGAGGGTATATTTATATAAAAAAAACGTTATTTTTAAATTTTCCATCTCCTTGTGAATTTTGTTGCCTCAATTTCGGGACACCTGTAGTCGGCGCATTCATCCTTCTTCCTTTTCTTGAAAAAAAAAATTGATATTCCAGTGCTCCATTCACAGGGTGCTCTTGAAATAATTTTAAACAAATATTTTTCTCCTTCTGAACCTTATCGCGGTTATAGGAGCTTTTTTGCCATTTATTGTATATCTCACATTACAGAAAAATCCATTTTTACAAACACAACACCCAGACCTATGCTGTGGGGAATCGAAGCCCAAAGTCTTGCGTCAAAGGCGGATACACTACCGCCTTTGCCACGGACCCGTCAACAACATTCATCAAGCCTATGCAGCAAGAGCTCCTCAGAAGCGTCGTTTCTACCCCTGATTTTCCACAAGCTAGTACCTCCCACCTTTATCAATTCCGCGTTAACATTATCTATCACTGTCGCTTTCCGGTCTTTCAATTTTCCTATGGCTTCTTGTATTTCTTCCATTGTTGGCTGTCGTGCCACGTGATCTTCTGCTCTTCCCTCTTATTCGGTTACTGTTTTTTTTATCGTTTCCTCTGTTTCGCCTTGTCAGCATCCGTTCAAGAGTTCATGGAAGTGTTCTGACTTCTGACCATCTTTATAGTTTTTGTTTTTGCCCGTTTCATACGTTGCCTTCTTTATCACGACAAGGGCCGACCCGTGTGATGTTTATATTTATTTCTGGTGCTGGGTGTATGCTGATGAAACTTCCTTGTGTTTCTTGTTGTTTTCTTCCATCCTTTGTAGATTTTCTCTTTCCTGAGCTGCCTTTTTTCCTTTTTGATAATTTATCCGCTTCCTTCCTAATTCTCTTCCATTTTAATCGATTCTCTTCTTTTGGATCTTGCACCCATTTTCTTCGGATCTTAGCTTTCCCCTCCACCTTCTCTACATTTGTTGTCAAACCATTGCTTTCTCCTGTTTATTTCCTTTTTCTCACAGCTTTCTTTGCCGTATCCTCCCAACACCTTCTTAATACATTTCCACATGTCATCGATTTTTTCTTCATTTTTCAGCCCTCGATCTTCTGTTCTTTTTTTCAGTTGCTTTTGCAATTCTTCTCTGGTCTTTTCTTCCTTCAATTTTTTTACGTTCTATCTTCTCTTTCCTGTTTTGACCCTAGAATCTTTGGCAATTTTTACTCTAAGACAAGCTTAAACTAGGAAATAATCGCTGTCTATTGAGGCACTTTTCATCGTTTTTACATCCAGGATGTTGGTACCGTGTCTCTTTTTTTACCAATATACCTATGTATTTATGATCAATTTTATTTACGGTTCCATCATCTGGAGACATCCATGTCTCTTTATGTGTATGTTCTTGCGTGGAAACATTGCCGATTTTCACCTTCATGTCTTGAGCCACTGCAAAATATATTACCCTTAGACCGTTTTCGTTTGTTTCCTCGTGTAAGCTATCTATTCCGATGGTTTCTCTAAACTGTGGCTCTTTGCCGATCTCCTAACACAATTCTGTAATCCTACCTTGGTAGACTATCATACACTAGCTCTAGTTTGCTATAAGACCTTTCTTTTTCCTCTTTCTCCTTGTCTTCCGTTGGGGCATGTACGTTGACTAGTGAGATTTCAAGCCGATCACTCATTATCCTCAGTATGCATATTCTTTCACTGATTTGTTTAAACCTAATAACTAACCTCCGGTTGCACCAAATAATTAATCATTTAATAGTTTATTGAGGATTTTATTTCGTAAATTTTAGTATAGTGACCACTGAAACTGAATTTAATTACTGTTAGCTAATTGAGAGATGTCGGCGGTACGGCATGGGTGGATATGCATACAGGCTACTATAACGAAAGTCAAGCATCGCCCGCAGAAGCCAGAACCTGGATGGGTGACTGGTGGATAGCTGTGCGCGAAGAGAGCGGACGCAGCGTAGTGTACTTGCCCAAGGGGGCTCCATTACCTGGACACGCACATGAACGAGATGATTGTAGGTAGTAGCATAAATCCATAGTGCGGCTAGGTGCGTCCGACACCTCGACACCCAGATGGGTAAAAGAGGTTACGATTATATATATAAAATTGAGAGATTTTCTCTGGTAAATCTAATATATAAATATTGACTCAGTGACCACTGAAAACACAAGTTTCACGAAAGATTATGGAAAAAATGTTTAGACCACAACAACTTGTATGCATTTTCCGTGGTCATTCAACCAGCACTGACCTAGAATTCATCAGAGAAAATGTCTTAATTAGCTAACAATGATTAAATTCGCTGGTGGAACTGGATGTAACTATAGTTTGTATGCATTCCCTGTGGTCAGTCAACTGGCATTAACTCAGAATTCACGAGAGAAAATCCTCAATTAGCTATTCTATGATTGAGTTTTTTGGTGCAACCAGGAGCCGTATTCTCTAACTCGCTATGCACTCGAACCGAGAGATATCGCTATCGGTAGCTAGGCAAGCACCATTGTGATTGGCTTTTGCCTGACTACCGATAGCGATATCTGTCAGTTCGAGTGCATAGCGAGTTGAGAATACGGCTCCAGGGGTGAAAGTTTAGCTCGGTGCAGCACCATTAAACCCACTCCAAATAAATCATTAACTACTGCCGAATAATACAGTGTTCACTTCGCTGTTTCCAGTGAACCTCCCTCAGGCCATCTCATCTTCGAAGTGCTGTATCTCAGTTATTGTACGTTTTGAACAATAATTGTTCTGAGGAAAGCCCACTTATTTTTTGATGCTTCATAGACTGCCAAAGTTTCCGCGATCAAACACCTGTAGCTACACAGGTGTCCCTAAATTAGCCTACCAAACTTCAGCAGCACATTCTACGATCAAAAATAAGAAACAAGTTCTTTTTAATATGGCTTGAAAAATGCTCCATGGGGTGCTAGAGCCCCAAAAGGTGGGCCCCCTAAGATGGTCTTTATTCATATCTCCGAAACTAGTTGAGCTAAAATCTACTAACTTTTTTATGCCCAATAGATTTGGTAAAAATACTTTGAACATTACTAGAGTAAAATACATCCAAACTTTTGTGCATGTATTTCTAGCGCATTTCCCATCTTGATAAAAATCGCTATTGCAGCCGCTGTGTCCGTCCGTCCGTCCGTTCCTCGAACTTCTTGCAAACTAGACGCCCTAGCTTTCTAATTTTTTCGCTGCTACTCAGCTGTCACCCCTGAAGCGTGGCTAGGCTATATTGAATGTCTATATCGCGCCGCCAACAAGAGAAAACCGCCCCCGCCTCCGACTTGAAATAACATGATGTTGCAATTTCTCCCAGACCTAATGCTCTGGTGTTCTCATTTTATAAATAATACATAGTTGCCACTTATAAACGTAAACCCAAAAACATTCCATCTTTAATATGCGCCGCCGGCATGAAAAAATTGCTAAAACCCCCCCCCAATCACTTTGAAATGAAAAACATAAACCCGAAGACATAGCGATCTAATTCTTCCGCTATATGAATAGCTGACTAAAAATGGGGAAGGATAGGCTACTTTTGGTTAGTCGCCGCCCCCAGATTCCGCTCCTAAACGACAAAAAGGGCAACTTTCACAATTGTTACTGATTGAGATGTTTTCTCAAACATTTAGAAACTGCCAACTCAAACTGTGCTACATTTGCTTAGCCGAACGCTGCCGCTCCCACATGCCACGCCGCCCCCAAAGTAAGAGAAATCTCGAGGTAAATGAAAAACATAAACCCGAGGACATAGCGATCTAAGTCTCTCGCCATATGGATAGCTGAATAAAGATGGGAGAGGATAGGCTACTTTTGATAGGCGCCGCCTCCAGCTTCCGCTCCCAAAAGAAAAAAGTGCAACTTTTTAACAATGTCCACTGATTTGGAATGGATGCTAATGTTACCTCAAACATTCAGGAACTTCCAACTAAAACTGTGCAACAGTTACTTTACCGAATGCTTCCGGCCCCACACGCCGCCCTCAAAGTAAGAGATAAATGAAAAACATAAACCCGAAGACATAACAATTTAATTCTTTCGCTATATGGATAGCCGACTGAAAATGGGAAAGAATAGGCTACTGTTGATTAGTCGTCGCCCCCAAACAAAAAAAAATTATTGATTGAAGGAATTTTCATTCAAATCTATTTCATTGGTAAGTACCCCATTCCGATAACAAAATATCACAATGAGTTTCGATTGAAGAGAGTAGGCAGAGAATGGTTTTTCTCCTTCAACCAAATTTCTTTACATTCACAATATGCCTCTTTGAGAAAATGCGCTACTGAGACTCACGCACGTGAAGGCATACTCACTTGTTTCTTCTTTTTTGACATACATAATGTAATTTTAGAGTTTTTTTTTTCTGAAAAAGCGGTATCTGTTGAACAGTAGTTATACGATGTACCGTTTTCGAGTAAAATCGATTTCAACATTTGAATGCATGAATGCCATGAAATGCATTTTGATGACCTGTTTTCAAATTTTATTTTTTTCGAATTTGTTCCGTTTAACTATTTAGAATAAGATTGTACTATGATTTTCTTTGCAACCAGAGTCCTGCTTGTCTTAAATCAACAATTGAAATAGTTTCTACGACATGAGAAGCAAAAATTGTGTCATTTTATACGTTTTAGGAGTCATATCAAAATAGGAGAACAATTTAACGTAAAATACGTTGGGGGTCTTTTAGCCTCCCCCCCCCCTCATCCATAGGTTGGACCCACCCCTGGTGAGAAATTTCGATTTATTCTTACACCATCTTGTTGAGCATAAAAAGATTAGTAGATCATTTTACTTTGACTAGTTCCGGGGATATTAAATAAAGACCATCTTGATTTGTTACAGAGCAACATAGACTGTAATGAGCTCCTTCAGCAAAATAATCTCTTGGTGTTTCGCATGAACGCTAGGCATTTCTATACATTCTGTTGCGACCTAGTCCTAGTGATATATTTTTCGACAGTTTCAGTGTATAAATTGGAGTAGAGCTAAAAGTCTTTCCACAAGGTTTTTTATTTTTCTTTAATGTTGCCGACCGGTTTCGCCAATCTGGTCAGCATCAACGGGGCTGTACAAAAAAAGGCTACTTTTAGCTCTACTCCAATTTATACAACAACTATTCCACTTCAAGTTTATGGAGACCTTCTACATTGAAACAGTTTCAGTGTGTTGCAAATTGCCCTTCTAGATTATTTCATTAATGACAAATCATTGCTTGTATCATCCTTCATTCAACTGTTCTGCTGCTTATTTATTTTCCTGTATTTGGGTGTATAGCCTGTTGGAAATAAGCTTATTATAATTATTATTATCATCTTTAGGGACCCACGTTTAGGAGTATGTAGTAGTTCCCTTACGATGCATTTTTCTTTCTTTATCATAGAATCTACCGCTGAATTCAGGGACACCTGGATACAGGGTATTTCGGTGACCTTGCTTAAAACTCCGGGAGGTGGTTCTTCTCAAAAAAAGTCGAAAAGTAGGAGTAACATTTTTTCCTGATGTGCTTCTTGAGGAAGTTACAAGAACTATTAAAGGTAGGAACTTCAAATTTGGTGCAGAGAAGTTTACCACAGTGCAGATGTTGAAGACAAAACGATGTATTTGCTTCGTTGACCTAAATTATATATTTAGTTGTCCATGTTACATGACCAACGGTGAGATATCGCACATTAAAAAAATCGGTTGTGTCACCCCAAAACTTCCCCGACTAGTATCCAGGAACCTATGGAAATTTTTGTTCGAAACGTCCCTTCGGGTGGGAACGAGGGTGGGAAGTTGGAATTACAGAAAAAGATTGAAAATAATTTGAAGAAAATCATTTTCAGCCGGAAAACTCCCGGGAAATTTGAAAAAGTTGTTGAAACATGTTCAAGAACCAGTTACCTCTTGTTTAGGTGAAAATGGTTAAAATCGGTCCACGGAATAAAAAGTTGGAAAATTTCAGTTTTTCCAGAGAGGAAAACTCGGCAACTGTTGATCTGACTTCGAAAATTTTTCCTCCAAAAATTAGCTCAATCTTTTCTCCAACTTTTATTCACAGCATGTCTGCACCTAAAATTAATATTTCGCGGGGCCTACCGCATGTAGAAGTTTGCATTGCGTTTTTCTCAAATTGACGGAATGTGCAAATTTCATTTTGAAAAAATTACAGTCGGAAAACCGAAACCGTGTCAACTTTGAAAATAGACCTGCACGACGCTCAATACAATCTACTTTCGATATCAGTTGAAATTTCCAAAAAAAGTCGATCCCCGAGCAGGAATAAATTTTTGAGTGGAGTCCTGCTACAAAAGCGAGTCGTGCTGGTCGAAACACCGGCGAGAGCCCCTCCTGAGTGGCAACGGCCAGGAGAAATTTTGAAAATTCATTACGTCCAACTGGAGAATGGTGGAAAACTGCAACTGCGGCCTCAATTTGGTTCTTTTGTTTTGTTGCTTCCTGCCAAATCTGGTTCCAATCCATCGGATAGATTTTGAATAATTAATTGGTAAAGTTTTAAACTTTTTATTACTTTTTTATTATTTGACAGATGACAGATAGGGCAATGTTTCCAACTGTTCTGAATACAGTTTTTCAAGGGCTTCAAATGATATATTGCAAGTTGAGTTCCGTGAGATATAGCTTCTGACATTTGATGATAGTGACAGTTGGGTTTGACAGATGACAGCCAAAAACTAATGGGCTCTTTTCAGGAAACAACCATGTTTGTATACCAAATATCAAGTCGATCCAGTCAACGTTACGGCAGTTATCGTGGAAGATCACAGACAGACACACACACACACACACACACAGACAGACATCATTCTGAAAGTGGTCTTAATCGTCTTGGAGGACCTCAAAACGGATATATCCGGTGAAATCTCAAAACTTTTTTCTGCACGATTACAATACTTCCTTTACATGTTGGTGGGGGGTCGGGGAAGTAAAAGTAGATAGGTATCACTAAAAATCATGTTCACATTTTTTCGGTTTTTCGATAAAAAACAATTGTTCCGATTCAAAAATAAACCTGATATTCGTGTTCAGGAGGTCGAAATCAGTTGGAGAACATTTTTTTATATAAGTAACAGAATGACGCTTATGTGGCCGGTTTGTCTGTCTGTCTGTCTGTCTGTCCGAGTCCGTGCAGAAATTAAGCCGCTGTACTCCTTCTCGAGAATTGAAGCAAGAGCCTTGGAACTTTTTCCGATGGATAGCTGATGTCCCCAAGGGTGGCCAATGGGCACTATTTTTGTATCCATACATCGTTATCATTATTATCAAAAAAAAAGAGATCTCCTGTGCACTTCGAAGAAGTTGAACTTCTCTTCGGGAAAATAAAGCTACAGCCCTTGAAAATTAAACTTTATCCGATGGATAGCTTAGGTCCTCAAGGACCAAATAGGCAGATTGGCTTTCATAATTCCGCCGCCATCTTGGCTGCCATATTGAAATTTCTTATTAGTGTAACGATTTTCATAAAACTTGGAACTGACCTTTGTCTCGTATGATCATTTTTATTTTCAAGCCAAATTTCATGATTCCGCCACCATCTTCGCCGCCATATTGAAATCTCTTATAAGTGGAAGGATTTCCATGAAACTTGAAAGTTACCCTTGTCTCGGATGATCATTCATATTTTCAAGCTGAGTTTCATGATTTCGCCGCCATCTTGGCCGCCATATTGAAATCTTTTATTAGTGGAACGATTTTCATGAAACTTGGAACTTACCCTTGTCTAGTACGATCATTCTGATTTTCAATCCGAATTCCATTATTCTGCCGAAATTTTGGCCGCCATATTGAAATTGTTTGCCCAAATAACGGTAGAGTAGAACCCTAGTTACTTAACACCTTGCGTTCACTAATCCTTCAAAAAAGGAAGTGCGCTACTGAGCCTCATGCCTATGAGGCATATTCGCTTGTTTCAATTATTCTTCACGGCCGTCGGCTTCAATTTCAAATATTTTAAAAACGGTTGAAGATATTACAGAACTATCCGTTGCTCCTTGCCCAGCATTGAATTCTACACCTAGTGATAATTTTCATGAGGATATTGTCATAAAATCAAGGCCTACTGAATACTTCCATTATTTATTCAATTCATCGTGCGCCAGCTTGAAATTGGAATATTTCAAAAGCGGTTAAGCTTAAGCGGAAGATATTCTAGAACAGTTTGCGGCATCTTGATCAGCATGAAATTCTGCATCTATCTGGTGATTTTCATGATTATATCGATTTTGATTCAAGAGATGAAATTGGGTCACCATCTGGAATTGATGACGTCACACAGGTCAAACGGCACAATTTCCGGCAAACCGTCTGATCAGGCAAGGCTTCAAGCCACATGCGGAAGGCATTGATGATAGTCGTGAAAAATTTCCACCCAAAATCATGGAAAATAACACATTTTTTAGATTTTAAAAATTTGAACATTCAAACGTTTATACAGGGTGTTTCAGGGATGATAGCAAAAAATTCAACTGTGGGTAGATCTCATCAAAATATGACGAAAACCTATGTACCATTTTGCAAAGTTCGGCCTAATGGCGAGATACAAAGTTCCATAATCCTGCTGAATTTGGAAAGAATCCAATCAGTGGCGTAGAAGTTATGAGGGGTCACCTTAAGTCAAATTTTCTTCGGATGCTTCTAAATTATTGAACCTCATAACTCCTACACCACTGGTTGGATTATTTTCAAATTTAGCAGGTTGATAGATAATTATGACAAACTAGCTTTTGCTGAAGTAAAGCTGAATTTGTCGAAACGTTCCTGAGTTACAACTTTTTAAAATCCGAAAAAAGTAAACTTTGGAGAGTTGTATCTCCGTCATTAGGCCGAACTTTGCAAAATGGTACATAGGTTTTCGTCATATTTTGACGAGATCTACTCACAGTTGAATTTTTTGCTATCATCCCTGAAACACCCTGTATCTGAAGAACTGTCAAAGCGATACTTAATTCATACGCGTCAAAATATTCGGTTTCATATGTTCTAACTTTTGCTTCAAAAATGAAATCGATGTTATCAACGGTTACAGAGATATAGCTAAAAAACCTAAAATTTTCAGACATCTTGAGACATTTTCCAATATGGCGGCCGAGGTTGATTTCCGGGGACTTTTAGTATGTTGATCAGTTTCCGGGGAAAAAAACAAAGCCTAGGCACCTGATACAGGTAAAATCAATGATGATAATGTGTAACCCACGAGTTAAAAGTTAATGATGAGTTGAAAAACCATTATCAGAAGGCTTTGTACTATCATCACTGTACCAAGTCCCCTTCCATTGCGAATTTTTTTTTGCTTTTCCTGATTTTTTTTTATCTAAAATGACTGCACTAACAGGGAGGACTGCCTCATTGAAAACCTCTGTTAAATTACGGTTTCGCACACTTTCGTCGACAGTTCAGAGAAGGACAATAGTACCGTTCAAAGCGGTATGATCAGTTGACAGACAAAAAAAAGAGAAAGGGAGGGAGAGGGAGAGAGAGAGAGAAAAATTTGACAAATGAAAGAGAAAGAAATCAGAGAGATGCAGGAAAAACAGTGCGAGTATCCAATCACCGATCTTGGCAGTTAGTCGTGAAACCAACCTTTGAAACATGAAGCATAAACCTAATCATGGAAGATGTTTCATTACTAAGTTTAATCAAAATCAGTTTACATATATAAAAATTCAAGATCTACCGATCGTTAAAACAGCCTGTAAAACATGAACCTAATGATAAAAGACGTCTTATTGTGTACCAAGTTTCATTGAAATCGGTTCACACATGTAAAAGTTCAATATGGCGGGCCAAGATAGTGGCCGATCGCTAAACAAACAATTGAATGAAAAATCTATTGACAAAACGCAACTGGATTTTGGATGCTTGCGATGCGCAAATCTTTTTACTTGAAGCGGCAAGCCGTCTTTGGTTGTTCTCGTGCACACACTCAGAAACCGCCGTGCTCCCCGGAGAAAAAAAAAATTAATTCAGTTTCGTATTCATGCAAACTTTCTTGACAGGAGGGTTGAAATCCTTCGGGTATAATAATTGTGGATCACCTGTATATGACGAGAAATGTTACATGACTGTTGTAATATCTAGTAGGTATATGTAATGTTCCTAGTTTCTTTTCATTTTTTGAGTTTGAAAATCACCCGTTCTAAATAACCTTTATTACGAAATTTATGAGAAATCTCTTTTGTTTTCAACGATCTATCAAAGGCATACCTACCTACAATGCCTATACCAAAGAACCCGCCTAAGCTCATCTATTTTTGCACGGGTCGTTATTCCTGAAAGTTGATGCCTTGAGCTCGTGGTTTTTATTAGGTAGTATAACCATAAAGTGCGATATATAACTCGATTTTAATTTTAGTCGCAATTTTAATCGCAATTTTAGTCGGATCGATCGTAAGCATATTCACCTCGCCATTTATAACTCGATCGCAACGATCGCATCGGTCGGAAGCAAGGCATGATGGAGGGAGAAAACGTATGGTGCAGTGCAGTGACGTAACTAGCCCATTTGAACAGGCAGGTACCTATAGACTGTATGCCTACAGACCAAGAAAGCGCCGCAAGTGAACATTTTTCAAGAAAATCAATGTATGTTCGTGAGAATTTGTAAACGTTGAAAAGGCGCCGCTGCGGTCAAATATTTTTGATATTATCTTGATTTTCATTGGTCGATCGTAAGGATCGGATCGCAAGAGTTGAACATTGGCCAACTTCTTAAAATCGTTGCGATTGCGGCTTGCGATTAAAATCGGGTTATAAAAGGTATAGAGGAAATCATATCTTTGAACTTCGTTAAAATTGCGATTAAAATTGCGACTGAAGTTAAAATCGGGTTATAAATCGCACTTGATTACTTATTATGTTCTATGCGAGTGGATGTGAATTGGGTGATATTTTGATGATAGTAACTGACGAGTCATAACTGACCAGGTTGAGAACTCGGCAGCCAGCAAAGGCTGGCGAAGTCTAGACTTAGCCCAAAGCCCGGGACCTCAGGCAAACGGTGGCCTGACCCGGCCCCTATATCGTACCCAGCGTTCTAGCTCAGTACCCGTTCAGCAGAATCCAACACCCAATACTATAAATAGTGAGACACAAAGCCAGCCCGTACCGACCGTTAAAGTAAGACTTTCCTGCACTAAGCAGCATTGTCTCTTTGCAAGTGTTTCATTGCCACTCCCCATGCCCTTGCCCCACATCTTCTTTAAGAGCCCTCTGTACGCTCGGAACGACTCCGAACCGACTAAGAGCCTCTACAATCTACATCGAAGCCGGTAATCTTTTTCTAACTGGCATTCAGCTCCATATAAGCAGGTAAGAGGAAAAAATTGGGGAAAAACCGTTGGTACGAGAGATTTTTCTTTTTTTAGGGTGGACTCTCCAGTATTTAGCACGACAGGTCCGAGTGATTTTTCTATGAAACATTTGGAGCCGAAGTTATTTGAATGTGAAAATTGTTGAAAAATTGCTCGGAAATTCGCAGCTTCATATCTTTGGCTGCAATTTTTTCATTTTATTGGAAAATCAGTCGGACGTATCGTGCGCAATACTGCGGAGGGTCCACCCTAAAAAAAAAAAAAATTTATTTCGCGTCAAATAAAGGCTCTAGGATGGCGCGCATAAAATCTGACGATCTCCGTCTGTGATCGGTTTTTCTCGATTTTTTTACTTTCACCTGTTTATGTGAAGATATGGAACAATTTCTTTGAATCCCAGTTAGAAGAAAATCACCGGCTTCGATAGTCGCAGCCGCTCTGAGCGTCAGAGATCTCTTGGTAACATAAGAAATTTCTGACGTGTGTTGTTTTAGAACTGTTCCAGTGTCTTGAATTAACGCGTCTTACATTTCATCATGTTATGTACTGTACATACTTGTTCCTTTTTTGGATATATTAGAGGAGTAATATACCATTTGCTTTAATTGATCCTCATTTTTCGCACATGTACCAAATTACGGAGTATTTGTGCCGCCTATAATGCATTATATATATATATACCTACCTACTTATTCTTGCTGATGCTTATTATGCCTGTATGCCTTTCGGCGGTGGAATAGCTACCTACCTTTTAGAGCAGAATGCACGTGATCATTTCGAGGCACATTTTTAATCATTTTGGTGGCGACTTGCCACTACTTGTAAGCAACAATCGTGCTCTTTATTTCACGTTATTCCTAAAATTATTGATCTATAAAATTTTGTTCATGTCAAATAAAAGTTTTTATGAATTGTTACTTTTGGTTTATATTATAATAGTGATAGACGTAAGCACGATTAAAGATCCGGTGCCAAATTATTATTTGTAAAAGAACTGTGGCGTGAAATCATCCGCAGGGTTGGGCGCGAAAGCTTAAATTGTATTTCTTTCGAATACCTACGCAACGCATTCTGTCCATGTTCAACACTGTCTCGTTAGCAAAGTTGTTAGCAGTGCATGTCCGAATGGCTGATTATATTATTTAATTTTCATCGGTGTACTAGTGTGTCCGCAAGTTTCATGTTGAACGATCGACGTTAAGTTTTATTGACATTTTAGAATCGCAGCACTAGAGTATCCGTGAGTAACGAAAATAACGTCCTTCTCGACCCAGATGTGTTGACTGACTTCTCCACGCAAGCTTTAGTTTTGACTGTCTTGGCCACCCTTGTCAAATACAGCACTGACGAGGCCGAAACCAGAATATTGTATCAGTATCTGGCTGAAGGGGCCGTAGTATTTCCGAAAGTGTTTCCTGTAATGTAAGTATAATTTAATGTTGTTGCTGGCTCAGTCCTGACCTTGAAATCACATAGTCCGTGGACACTGATGCAGGTGCAGCTGATTCACGTTGGACAAGGAGCTGGTGCCTCGAAACTTACGTCATAAGGTACATGATTTTAACCCTGTAGGTCTCATGTGCATTGATAAGGTTGTTAAAAATTGCTTTGTCTTACATGTCAGACCGGGGGCTTTAGGCTGGTATGAGCTTGTCAATTTTCGCAAAAATGGCTAAAAATTTACGTCATAAGGTACATGAATGAAACCAACTCAATTTTGTGTGGGAACATCCCCTTTATCGAAATCTGGTCGTAAGACATAATTTTCGGGGGTTTCGGTTCACAAGACAAGTTTGAAATTTTCGAAAAGGGACCAAAATTGATCTTTTTTCACAGGCGTTTTGTTGACTAACCCACTAAGTGTGATATATACAGGGTGTTTCAGAGATGATTGCAAAAAATTCAACTGTGGGTAGATCTCGTCAAAATATGACGAAAACCTATATACCATTTTGCAAAGTTCGGCCTAATGACGAAGATACAGCCCTCCAAAGTTCACTTTTTTCGAATTTAAAAAATTTGTAACTCAAGAACCTCTCAACAAATTTAGCTTTAATTCGGCATAAGCTGGTTTGTCATAATTATCTATCAACCTGCCAAATTTGAAAAGAATCCAATCAGTAGCGTAGAAGTTATGAGGGGTCATCTTAGGTCAACTTTTCTTCGGATGCTTCTAAATTATTGACCCTCATAACTCTTACACAACTGGTTGAATTCTTTCCAAATTTGACAGGTTGATAGATAATTATGACAAACCAACTTCTGCTAAAATAAAGCTAAATTTGTCGAAACGTTCCTGAGCTACAAATCTTTGAAATCCAAAAAGTGAACTTTGGAGGGCTGTATCTTTGTCATTAGGCCGAGCTTTGCAAAATGGTATATAGGTTTTCGACATATTTTGACGAGATCTACCCACAGTTAAATTTTTTGCTATCATCCCTGAAACACCTGTATATACAGGTGTCCCGAAAATACACTGACAACGTTCTAAGACGGCTTCCTCTCATCAAAATAAGAAAAAAGTTCCTATGAATATGGGTCCGGAAACGCTTCATAAGGGAGCTACAGGCCCCTAAAAGTGGGACCCTGAAGAGAGTTACATATTTATTTAATATTTCCGAAACCGTTCAAGGAAAATCAATCAAACTTGACACATTTGATAACCTTCTTATGCCCAACAAAATTTGAATGCCTAACAAAAATGAAGCTGCTTTGAAATAGTCTTTATTTCCTCTTGAAGATCGTATCTAAAAATTAGCATTTCTGACGTTAGAAACAATTCACATTCAAAAAAGTTAGGGTTATTTTTACCCCCACACCTCAGCCTGACCCACCCCTGGTGAAATATTGAGAAATTAATATTGCCTCATTTTATTGGGCATAAGAAGGTTAGTGGATGTGTCAACTTTGATTGATTTCCCTTGAACGGTTTCGGAGATATTGAATAAAAACCATCTTCTCCCACCTTTAGGGGCCTGTATGTAGCTCCCTTAGGAAGCGTTTCGGGCCCATGTTCATAGGAACTTTTTTTCTTGTTTTGATGAGAGAAAGCTGCCATAGAACGTTGTCGGTATATTTTCGGGACACCCGGTATACATATATAAATATATATTTGTAATCAGGAAGACGGAATCGATTTCCATGTTAAAGTACAGTACGGTTTGGGAAGAAATTTCCGATGTTGCACCCTGTAAGCAATGTACCACTAATAATTTTTGTGAACAGATTCGAAGCTTACGTGAAAAATCATGTGAAAATCGTTTTTCATTCCTAAAATTATGTCAAAGGAGAAGTCTCCAGGAGGAGGTAAATTTTGGCCCTTTTTGAAATTTTAAAACTTGTCTTACGGACCGAGAGGCCCCAAAAATGTTGTCTTATGACTCAACTTTTGATTAAGGGGATGTTTCCACACAAAAACCCGTTGATTTCATTCTAGTACCTTATGACGTGAATTTTGTCAATTTTTCGAAAATTGACAAGCGTGTTAGCAACTATACCAGTCTAAAGCCCCCGGTCTGACATGTAAGACAAAGAAATGTTCAACAACCTTATCAATGCACATTAGACCTACAGGGTTTGAATCATGTACCTTATGACGTAACGTACGTAAGTACGTATGTAAACGTAAGTTTTGAGGCACCAGCTCCCTGTCCACGTAACAAGAACCTGAAGCATGAACTCCTACACTGAACTAATATACTCCGAAATGTGCTGGAGCATGTTAGTGACACCGCAATTTTCACTTGACGATTATTCGTCCTAAAAAAGTCCACTGACTGTGCAATGTGAATTAATAAGTGGTAGGTACAAAATTCTAATCGAAACAATTTTCAGTTATAACCTCCTGGACATGAAAATCAACAACGTCCTGACAACCTGTCACGATCAAGTAATATTAAGCGCAGTAAGGAGCATAATACAAAACATGATAGCTTGTGAGGACACCAGTCAACAGCAACTGCACTATTTGCAAAGCTGTGGTTTTGGAGGACTCTGGCGATTCGCAGGACCATTTAATAAAGTACGTATCTGATTATTTGGGTTAAAAAATTTAGGTATACTGCTCCAACAAATAAAGCATCACTTTTTTCCGGCTGATTGATGCCTATAGTAACTTTGAACGAATCAATCCTAAACTGATCTTGAAATTTTTTGCAGAAATAAAAACAGCTAAACTGCGTATCACTTGATGTGTCGCGACCGAAAATTTTGCTTCTTTTCAAAACGGTAACTTTGAGTTAATTCCCGCCAAATATTCTGATTCGGTTTGATATGTCCGCTTGTCTTATCTTCTGGCAGTCCATCCTGTAGATGAGGAACTCAAGACCGTTAAAATAAAGTTTGTACAGGTGTTCACGATAAAATTCACCCCCCTCTAGTAAATTCCCCTTCAAGATATTTCAAAGAACTAAAAACTTTTTCTTCACGATTTTTCCCAGGGACCTTAAATCGATCCTCTAAAAGTTTCTAATTGGTACCGTATACAGGGTGTGATATGTAACTTTTTTATTTCAAATGCAACACCCTATATTTTATTTCGTTATTTGGTGGAGCCTTTTTTTTCTGATTACAAATATATATGACACTTATGATTTATTTTGACAAGTAAGTTGTCGGAAAAATAATAAAATAGGTAGTCAAATAATTTTGTTTCGCGGCAAGATGACTTTGGTTTCTACAGTTCACTTAAAAAAAAGTTATTCTTGCAGCATTTTGTCTGCAGAATTCAACTGTGATGGATAAATGATCTAATTCGTTCCTTATACAGGGTGTCGCGTAATTTTTAATTTTTAATTTATTTGACTACCTATTTTAATATTTTTTCGACAGCTTCCTTGTCAAATTAAATCATAAATGTTATATATCTTTGTAATCAGAAAGAAAGACTTTATCAAGTGACGTAGTAAAATATAGGGTGTTGCATTTGAAAAAAAAAGTTACATGTCACACCCTGTATACGTTACCAATTGAAAACTTTTAGACGATCGATTCAAGATCCCTGGAAAAAATCGTTGAGAAAAAGTTTTTAGTTTTTCAAAATATCTCAAAGGGGAGTCTCCAAGAGGGGGGGTGAATTTTTCGTGAACACCCCGTACATGATGGTATTTATGTGGACTAGCACTTTCTAATGTGTTCAGTCAAACTCCGTTTGTGATTTTTCTTTCTATTTCAACCATGCATGAAGCTTTATTTGTTACCTTGGAACCGTTTCGAGATTTTTCGAATCGAAAGTCCCACAACGAAGATACGTTTTTTTTTTAATTGATGCATTTTAAACCTATCTTCTCCTACTACAATTGGCCGTTTCAACCGACCGACATTAAATTCAGAACGGTTGCTCATTTATTGATTTTAAACAAGTTGACTTGCAACACACCTCCAGTATTTCAAAGGGGGTCAAAGCAGAGGCCTTTTTTTCCAAAATAATAGTTAGTCTAATAATTTCAAAAGTGAACACTGGCTGATACCCATGTGTGAAACTTGGTTTTCTCATAATATTGGCCTCTTGTGTGTGATTCCGTTGTCAGATTCACGAAATTCGTGAAAAACTATGGCTCCGAAGGACGAAACTCGAACAAATTACAGTTTGGCGAAAGTATCTCCGATTCGAAAAAAAATCTCTTTGCTGCACTTCCGATTTGAACAATTACAAAATTCGAGATAATACATGAAGCTTCATAAAAGGCCAGAAAAGTAATGCTTTGTCCCTAAAAAAATTAGCGGTTTGAGTTTTTGTACCCTGACGCTAGAGAACCTCAAGAATAACGTAACCAAATTCTCGGCGATTGTCATGTGTGCGTACTACTTTTTTCTGGTGTGGAAGTCTCGGGAAGCATTTCGCTGGAGCGCTACCTGTTTGGAAATTATTGATGTGACAGTCCGATTGGCCGCAAGTGGAAGAGGCCGAGATGCAAAATGGATGAAGAATCGTTTGGTGACGTAAACCTACTTCTGGTACCTGCAGATCGTGTAAACGCGCCAATTTTAATCCATCAAAATTTGTTTTTACGAAAACATATGGAACGCCAGAGTATGTTTAAATACAGATAATTTGGATGAACAAATTAATGTAGGATATACGTTGCAAACAAAGAATTAGGTAGGTACCGTCAATTTACAATTAAAAATGTCTTGTAAATTTGAGCCTGGATGGCGGCGAATCGTGAAACCGAAATTGAAATTATGCAGAACACAAGTGTGATCTGAATTTTACCGAAATCGGTTCACATTTAAAAAAGTTCAATATGGCGGACCAAGATGGGGCGGTGAATCGTGAAACAGACATTGGAATCATTAATAATTATGCAAAACACAAGTGCGATCCAAAGGACCCCGCACGATTCTTGTGGAAAATGGCTCCCGGTTGAATTATCTGAATTTTTGATATGCTGTAGCTCATGAGAGATACTAATCAAATACCGCGAACTCCAAATTTGAATCATGGACAGATTGTTACCCACAGGGGGTTGAAGTTGGAGGTTCTGACGGCTTAAAAATGATATGACGTGAATGAAAGTTTCTTATTTGGTTTCTCTTCAAGATGTGTTTCAGGCCAATTGTACTTATTTGAAAGAAAAATAACATCAACCCCTCTTTCACCCCCAACCCCTACCTACCATCATAAAATTCGAGATTATTCTCAAGTCATGCAGATGGCTTCTGTGATCTAAATTATGAATTTTGACATGAAAATTATTCTCCACCCCTAATGTTGGAGTTACGATTTTCTAATTTTCCTCGGTTAATTCGACTGAATTTTTGGTATTGTGTAGGTCTAGTTCTGCTGAACAAAAAGTTCTGATAGATACCACAACTATTCCTATGAACATTTCTCGTTCTACAGGGCGGAGGGGCCGCGTGAAGTAGGAGGCACACTAGGAGCACTATTCTTGAAATTCACAGGATCGTTAGTGCTTCATTAGTGCTTCATACCTCATACCAGCAGCAGCGGCCGTTTCAGAGAAAATTGAGTTTATCGATAGTGCCTGCTAACTTCACGCCAGCAGGTAACTTGCGACAAATTTGATCAAAGTTGAGTCGTTTTGTTAGTGCTTCATAGTGCTTCGGTCATTCCTTTGATTCGAGAATAAATAGCTGAGGTACAGCTCGAAAACCCCAGCAGGCACTAATGAAGCACTGATGTTCTGATTGGTCTTGATGGTTAGTGCTTCGTTAGTGCTTCACGGTTTTCCTAGAGAAAAGTCAGCACCAAATTCAGCCAAGTAATAGATTAAAAACCTCAAAAATCGTGAAGTGAGCAGTCAACTTCTGCAATTTTAAAGCACTAATGTTTTAACTGGTCTTGATGGTTAGTGCTTCGTTAGTGCTCCACGGTTTTCCTTGGAAAAAGTCAGCAGCTCCAAATTCAGCCAAGTTATAGACCAAAACCTCAAAAATCGTAAAGTGAGCAGACAACTTCTGCAATTTTGAAGCAATGATGTTCTGACTAATCTTGATGGTTAGTGCTTCGTTAGTGCTTCTCGGTTTCTCTTGAAAAAAGTAAGCAGCATCAAACTCAGTCAAGTTACAGACCAAAACTTGAAAAATCGTGAAGTGAGCAGTCAACTTCTGCAATTTTGAAGCACTAATGTTCTGATTGGTCTTGATGGTTAGTGCTTCGCTAGTGCTTCACGGTTTTCCTTAAAAAAGTCAGCAGCACCAAATTCAGCCAAGTTATAGACCAAAACCTCAAAAATCGTGAAGTGAGCAGTCAACTTCTGCAATTTTGAAGCACTTATGTTCGGACTAGTCTTGATGGTTAGTGCTTCGTTAGTGCTTCACGGTTTTTCTTGAAAAAGTCAGCAGCATTAAAATTAGCCCATTTATAGACCTAAACTTGGTCTGTAACCAACTGGCACTTGGTTTTGGTCTGTAACTTGACTGAATTTGATGCTGCTTACTTTTTTCAAGAGAAACCGTAAAGCACTAACAAAGCACTAACCATCAAGACTAGTCAGAACATTAGTGCTTCAAAATTGCAGAAGTTGACTGCTCACTTCACGATTTTTGAGGTTTTGGTCTATAACTTGGCTGAATTTGGTGCTGCTGACTTTTTTAAGAGAAAACCGTGGAGCACTCACGAAGCACTGACCATCAAGACCACTCAGAACATTTACTGCCGTGCTAAGCCTAAAGCGCCTATCTACATATTTTGAACGGCCTGCTGAAAGATACGAAGAAAAGAAAACGAGATGTCACAATACTGTTCCTTGATATCAGTAAGGCTTATGATAATATAGGTCATGACCACCTTGCAGCTTGCATCAGAACTTCAAACATGCCTCTAAAGCTTCAAAACATCGTATTAGACCTACAGACAGAAAATACAACTCAAATTGAAATATCAAAAGGGAGAACCAAACCCATCGTGCTCAGGAGGGGTGTAATGCAAGGCGCTCCACTCTCTCCCACATTGTATAACATCTCTACCGACCACATAATAGAAAAACTATCGGAAACAGAAATTTCAAACACCTATGGATATCAGGTACATCCAAGTCTGCCCAATCCAACTATTCTAGGATTCGCTGATGATACTGTGCTGATTGGAAAAACAGAAGCAAGTGCCTTTACCCTTTTCGACATTGCACAAGAACGATTTGCCGAGATTGGGTTAAACCTCAACCATAGCAAGTGCATAGCAATAAATATTAAGAAGGGAAAGCTCTGCAGTTTTGAACACGAACGTCCAATCAAATGTATAACGGCCAATGAAAAGATCAAATACCTCGGCGTGGCCTTCAACGACGAAATCGTGCTTGATACAACCAAAATTATCAACAGCCTAAAAAACTCGTTACAAAAACTGACGTCTAGTCCTCTTCTAAAAGCCCACCAAAAATTTCAAATTATCAACTATTCTATATGGCCTTCCCTTGTATACTCCTTCCAGTCTACTCCTTTGGAAAAGCGGCCTTTGAAATTTCTCAACGATATTGACAAAATTATAAAGTCCTCTATCAAAGAAATCCTAGATTTACCATCTGACATTCCAGACAACATGCTATTTAGCTCGCAGAAAGTCAAAGGATTAGCTCTATTTAGATCCACTTGGGAAGCCTTCATACAAAATTTTAACATCTGTAAGAAATTACACGAAAAAAATAACCAATTTGTTGAACACTTAAGAGATCTGGAAGAAGAAGCCAAGAAGTGTGTTCAAAAACTAAATCTATCCTTAGAAGAAACCGACATCTGGAATTTGACTGGTAAGCGATTAAGGGAACTCCTTCGTCAAGATCAATTTGAAAAATGGAAAGAACTCAAACAAAAAGGCCGCGGCATTGAATTGTTCGATGAGTATACCCCCGCCAACTTCTGGATCAGATCACCAGACGGCCTATCCAGCACTGAATGGAAAGAAGCCATCAAAATGGTCGGCCACGTGTCAAACGTTCGAGGAATTCCAGGACGGTCCCAAGACGGCTACCAGTGCAGACACTGCGCCGAGCCGAAACATTGCCTCATGTCTTGGGATCCTGTCCATACGGCGGCTTGTTAAGGATCACTAGACACAATAAAATACGTAGTTTGATTGCAAAATCTTTGCCAAAAAAAGTTGGAAATATACGAGGAAGTGACATGTACCGGTGACAACGACAGCAACAGACGAGTAGACATCATAGCTTTAGACCGACAGAATGACATTGGCTACATTATTGACCCGACAATACGTTTTGAAATTAACAGAGACCAACCAACGAACGTGGACATTGAGAAAAACAAAATTTACGAACCGACAAAAACGTTTTTCAAAGACAAATACAAAATCAGTAACATCGAAATTGTTGGACTTTTCATAGGAGCTCGCGGAACCATCTCAAAATTTTTCATTGACTTTATAAAAAAGTTCTCTATTCAAAAAAATTTAATCAGACAAATTGTTTTAGAAACCTTGAAATATTCCGTTTTAATTTTAAAAAACCATTTATACACCAACTATACAAGATAAAACTTTTAAGGTCTACACCCTACTATACCCCGAGTATTTAAATATTTACCTTCGTTACTTATACTTTTTAAGTCTTTAATATTATTATTGTTGATTATTCCTTGTTATACAGACCACAATTGGTGGTAGGATGTTGAATTTCTTCAATAAATATATTGGCCTCAAAGATTTTCTAGTGGAGCATTCAACTCTCTACAACTTTGTCGTTCACAATTTTCGGATATCTCTTGTCTTTCTCGCAGGATTCAAGAAAGGTCACGCGAACAGTTTTTTCACTCTACTAGACCGGCGCACAACTTTGACTGACATTAACGGCTAAACTGAAGAAGTTGGACATATGCCCCCGTGGACTTTTTTGTAGATTATTGGATTGCTTACAACTTTGTCCCTGACAGTTTTTACACATCTCTCACCGTTTTCTCATCATTCCAGAAGAAAGACTGCGGCGCATGTTTTTCCATCTTTCCATTTTTTTTCCATGGTTCCCGGGATGACTGGAAATGAAACTTTGGTTTTTCCTATTCAGTTTTTTATTCTCTACATCGCCATATTTTTTTCATCCTGCCCCTAATTTGTTCCAAGTTAAATCCTTATTTTACTGGACTATATAACATAACGGCATAAAAACTTGGCATAAAACTGCAGTGTATCAAATTTATCAAAATGTAGATACGCGCTTTAGGCTTAGCACGGCAGAATTAGTGCTTCAAAATTGCAGAAGTTGACTGCTCACTTCACGATTTTTGAGGTTTTGGTCCATAACTTGGCTGAATTTGGTGCTGCTGACTTTTCTCTAGGAAAACCGTGAAGCACTATGTTGTAATCGAATGAATACAATTGGCATGAAACACAACTTGAAGTGAAACCAAATATAAAACTGAAAAATACTTTTTACGTCATATATCATTTTTAAGCCGTCAGATCCTCCAACTTCAGCCCCCTATGGGTAAAAAACTGTCCGTTATCCAAATTTGGGGTTCACGGTATTTGATAAGTATCTTATGAGCTACAACATATCAAAAATTCAGAGAATTTAACTGGGAGCAATTTTCCATAAGAATCGTGCGGGGTCCTTTCACCGAAATCGGTTTACATTTGAAAAAGTTCAATATTCACCGAACACTCAATAAAGCTTGGAGCAAAAATTGATAGGCAACACAACATAGAACAAAACTTCGGTAAGCTAAAGAGTGAGACGAATGATCGTACCCAATGCGAAAGAGAGAACTACCGATTGAACCTAATGCGAAATTTCACAGATTTCATCACTGCACACAGAAGTCTTTTTCGAGCGAATAACTTTTCATGACCAGTTACACTTGGTTATAAAATTTGACGTTCGAGCGAGGATAGGGGCTTGTCCTGAGCAATCATTTCAGGGACATGCGCTGAATTTTAGGCCCTTTTGAAACAACCGGACAAAAACTTTCGAATCCTACTCTAATGCACCTGTAATGTAATATAACGCGGTAGATTTCCAACGCTAGTCTATTTTCAAGATAAAATATGCTATAATATTTCATCTGTGCAGAAGTTTTGTTTATGACAAATTTGCGGAAATGCATTGGTTTGTCCGGTTGTTTTCAATATCCCGCCATTACTTGCACCTCGCACATGTGCAGTATGGCCAGGAAAATGCCCTATTGGTTATAAGCGGTAAAGGAAGTGCCGCCATTTTGATATCATCACCGGTTATACATTTCATAATGGTGGCCTTACATTGAGCATCAAATGCTGCAGCTTTATTTGCAGCAGAATTCTGATTGGATGGGCAAAATTCAAAAAGTTTTGCCACCATGCTGCTAAAGAAGTTGGTCAAGGTGCATTCAGTCAGCTTATGCTGAATTTATGCAACGAAAATTAACAACTCAACTCAACTATCAATTAAACTGAACTGAACTCCAACGAATTGAATGTTCGTTTTGCATGGCAGGCTTTCATGCAGACAAATTATCAACTAAGCCGACAACTAATGCTGAATTTATGCAACGAAAATTAACAACTCAACTCAACCAACAATTAAACTGAACTGAACTACAACTCCAACTAACAAATGTTCGCATTTCATGCAAGCTCTTTAATTGTTAATTACGTCGCTGCGCAGCGTCATGGTGGAGGAGTGTGCATTTTTGTTTTTGTTGCTCGCTAGTGCCGCTTTCGCGTTTATTAAAGAAAAAAACGCAGCCGCAAATATCCTGTGAGACCTGTCAACAGAGCCCGGAGGAGGAAAAGGCATGTTTGCTAATCTCATGACAAGATAAAAGTCACGAAACATGCGTTGTAATTTGAAGGGATATTTGAATTGTGCGCAGAAAAGTGCGCCCAACTCCCAAAAACTCTTACATCCACTAACGCCAACTACCGATTTGGGATTTGGCCAAATCGTAGTTGGCGTTAGTTGGCTTAGTTGTCGGCTTAGTTGATAATTTGTCTGCATGAAAGCCTGCCATGCAAAACGAACATTCAATTCGTCGGAGTTCAGTTCAGTTTAATTGTTAGTTGAGTTGAGTTGTTAATTTTCGTTGCATAAATTCAGCATAAGCCAACTAACGCCAACTACGATTTGGCCAAATCCCAAATCGGTAGTTGGCGTTAGTGGATGTAAGAGTTTTTGGGAGTTGGGCGCACTTTTCTGCGCACAATTCAAATATCCCTTCAAATTACAACGCATGTTTCGTGACTTTTATCTTGTCATGAGATTAGCAAACATGCCTTTCCTCCTCCGGGCTCTGTTGGCAGGTCTCTAAACGCGAAAGCTGCACTAGCGAGCAACAAAAACAAAAATGCACACTCCTCCACCATGACGCTGCGCAGCGGCGTAATTAACAATTAAAGAGCTTGCATGAAATGCAAACATTTGTTAGTTGGAGTTGTAGTTCAGTTCAGTTTAATTGTTAGTTGAGTTGAGTTGTTAATTTTCGTTGCATAAATTCAGCATTATTTAGCCGCAAGTTTTAATTTTAGTCGCAAGCGCAGCGACGCCCATTGGCTCTTATGAACCAGCCTCCTCGGAACAGCCAATAAGCGATGCAGCGCCTACGGCTAAAATTAAAATTGCGGCTAAATAAGCTGACTGAACGCACCTTTAGACGTAAACTTCTTGAGCAGCATGACGGCAAAACTTTTGAATTTTGCCCATCCAATCAAATGCTGCAGCTTTTTTGCTGCCGAGCTCACATTGGTCAAATGTTGGTCACTGACAGCAATAACAGGCGTCAGTTCCAATCAGAACTCTGCAGCTAAAAAAGCTGCAGCATTTGACGCTCAATGTAAGGCCACGATAATGGGGGCCTTACATTTACTACGTTTCCATGGAGGATTGAAATCGATTTGAAAACGGTATCGGGATTGAAAACTGCACGTAAACGCTTGCAACATCGTATTCAAATCGATTTGAGTTTCAAAGTCGATTCGGCAAATTCTGGGATCGTATCGGGATCGGATCGAAATTATACTCATGGAAACCCAATCGGATCGGATCGAAACATCAACAAACAGAAACTGATACATAGCAATGAATAAAACCGCTGTTCTGGTCGCATCGAGGGTCGCATTCTTTCTTGCACCTGTTGTCTGCACTTCTGCCTTCTGCACACTTGCAGTTTGCAGAGTACTTGCACTTTCTCTGATACGTTGGGTTGGGATAGTTTTAGGTTAGGGTTAGACTTACATGACAGATATGTAAACAGAATTCAAATCGATTTGAATACCGAGTTCGACCCATTCATGTGGACACTTCCGTATTCAATCCCGATACTGTTTTCAAATCGATTTCAATTCTCCATGGAAACGTAGTAAATGAGCATCAAATGCTGCAGCTTTTTTTGCTGCTGAGCTCTCATTGGTCAAATGTTGGTCACTGACAGCAATAACAGGCGTCAGTTCCAATCAGAACTCTGCTGCAAAGAAAGCTGCAGCATTTGATGCTCAATGTAAGGCCAGCATAAGGCCACCATAACCTGGTCATGAGGCTGGTTATTGTTATGGTGGGGGAACAAATTGTGGCGGCAACAGATTTGAATTTGAAAGAAGCAGCGGTCCAGAATTTCCGAACGTCAGACGTACTTAACCTAAACTCAAAAACTTGACTTGGCGACGAAGGAAGAAGAATCGAAGACGGACTCCTCTGCGATGGACCCACAAGAACATCGGGTAATTCAGATGTCCGATGGCCGCCTATGGTTAACCCCTATGATTCAAGTTTTAAACGGATTCTACAGGGTGTTTCCCAGCTGGTGTTACAAACTTCAAGGGGGGATTCCCTTGCGTAAAAGTGCCATTTACGTCGTTTTTTAAATTGAAGCTCCGCACTACAGAGATATTACCCTTCAAACTTGGAGTTTTTAAATTGTTTTTCAGCCGTAACTTTTGAACCGTTGTTCAAATTTGAACCAAAGTTGACTGAAATAAGTTCCTATCGACCAATAGTGAAATGTTTTATCAAAAATTTTCAGGGACGTATAATAATAGGAGGTGCTAGTTGCTATACCACTTTCTCTCCCCTACTTTTCACCTCTTTAATTATTTTTTTGGAAAATTGTTCATATTTTTGGAATCCGCATTCAAAAAGAATCATGATTTCTTCATTGACATAGATTTATTAGGGGTTTTAAATTAGGATACCAATATTTCAGATAAAAAACAAAGTTTCCAGGAAATTGAATTTTTATTCCCTTGCCGGTACCGCCAAAGAACCGCAGAATTTTCTCCGTCAATTAAATTCACTGTTTTCACCGCCAAATGCTGATAAGCAAAGTTATAACCGCAACGTTTTAGCGAGAAATGTCAGATGTCAAAAAAATGACAGTATCTGTCAATCTAATGTCAACCGCTAATAACCAACCGGTTACAAAAAGTTATTCGCTCGAAAAAGAAAAAAGAATCTTACACTGTAGTACGGTTACCGTCATGCGCAATAGTGCATTTTCCTGACCCGAAGGCGAAGATGCAACATGGACGCAACTGTCGCTATTTAGCGCCAAATTTGAAACATTCAAATGAACATCGACTTTTTTATGGAACACCCAGGCTATTTCATGACGAAGTCTCCAGAGAGATACAGAAAAGTTACTAAACATGTGAAGAAAAACCAGTCGCAAGCCAAATGTCTAATTTGTATTGTGCTTTTTCACAATATAATGAAAACATTGGAAGTTCGTTGCTTACTTCCCAAATGATCCACAGTCTGTCAATTGCGATGTTGTCAGATTTGGGATGGCCGCCGTTACCAATAATAATTTTTATTACAACCACTGCCATGTCACTGTCACTTGATTTCGTAGTAGCTTCAGACTTGCATCATCTTTGATGGAACTCTTGGTTTTGAATGTTTGTCTTGATTAGATTCTGCTCTTTGTGTCTTTTCACCTGAAGAATTAGGTTCAACACGAGCTTCAAATTCTTAAAATTGCTGAAGGAACAAAAAACTTATCGCTCTGTATATAAAGGAGATAGGCGGAAATTTGAAAAACCGTTTTGAGATTCTGTGACTTCTCAGGACCAGTTGAAAAAAGTCAGATGTTCACAAGAGAAAAATCTTTTGAATTAGCCTCTGCATTGAGGAGAGCACTTGAAATTTTATACATGTATCACTTCAATTATCCAGCAGTTTGTTTCGCCAGCCTCTGAAATGTTTAGACTACAACTAAGTTCCCGGCATCAAAATCGAGGTGGTGATGCGTTTCATTTCTTGGCGCAGTGTATTATTATGAATAAAGGAAAATCCTAATTCAAGTGATTTCAGTACAACAACACGGCGGAAAGCAGCGAGTTATTCGTCAACTGTCTTGAAGCGATGGTCGAAACTTGCCTTCCCATCGAAGAATCTGAGGGGGAAAACGGGGAAATACAGCAATATCCCTCGATGTTGAGCGTCAGTTCGAACATGAATCTGTCGTCCAGTCTGTCTAGTCTCACATTGGGCTCGCCAACGGAAAAGGAAGTTTCTAGAGACTTGGAAGGAGGTAGCACAACTTCGTTGGGCCGTTCGTCATTTAGTAAGCAGCGCAGTTTAAAATCCAAAACCCACATTCATTCTGAGGGTTCATCTATACATGATTAATTGAACTTTTATTATTTTTTTCCAATACGTGTGAATGTTAAATGTGCATAGCTGAGAAATCTTCGACTTTTCTAATCGTTAAATATAACTGCAAACATGATTTCCCCGTCGTATTTTTATAGCCACAAAGCTATGCATAAGTGCCCGAGATTTGTTTGCAGTAGCGCTCAATTTATTTTTTGACAATTCAGCAAATGTGTTTGAAAGATGACAATTTTTAAAATTTTGTTGATTTTGTAGGTGTCACATCAACGCTGGATAGCCCTCAACGTTGTTAATTTTCAAGTCCTATTGATGTAAGTCTTTATAAACCTACAAGAAAAAGTTTTCTTACTAACTTGTGAGCCATCTTTATGCAAAAAAGAGACACTGACTGGACAGATTCATTAAACATTTTACCACGATTGATTTGTTACGTGTTTTCAAATTATTTATCAAAAGTCTGTTATTACTGGTTTTCTTAGATAAAAACCTTGATGCTTGAATATTCTAAATTGTATTCTGAATCGTCGGTTCTATAATATACACTTCATGTTGAAATACTAGGTACCTACTGTCATGGTACCTTAAACCTTTGTCTGTCAGTGTATTTGTACAGAGGTTTTGTTTAAGAAATTGCATATTTGTATATATTTTAGTGAAGATATTTTAATGGTCATTTTAAACATCTACAAATAAATGTATCGCCCATTTCTTTTTATGTGCATTTCTGCAGTCTTTTTTTACACAGAAGACTTCCATATAGTTCAAGAAGGACTTCAAAGGGCTTTCACTTTTCATTAAAAAGTTTGATGGGATATACAGTGAAACATGATAATGGATATGTCATTTTAATAATAATAATATTTTTATTGATCATATATTACAATATTCTAGGAAATAATACAACAATTTAACGATAAAATAAACCAAATTACATTTTTATAAACTTTTGGCATTGACACATGGGCATAAAATGAAATTTGCTATGTTGAAATAACTGCTCTTCAATTCGCAAATTTTTCGCATTCCACTAATTTTTGAGCCTCATTCTGAAAAAAAAATTAAAAATCAAGTCCAGTCCAACAGATATGGCAATACATGGATTTGGTTGGTTATTTCTGAAAATTGTTGAAAATTCTGAAAATTCACTGTAGCATATGTAGCAACTTTTTTAATAATATTAAGTAAGTGATACAACTTCAACAGAAATGCCCAAATCTATGTGCTTATTCAGTTGAAAATCTGAGTCATTGTCGCAAAAACGTGCCTTACTTACTTGGATGATTTTGTAAATTAACATGATGGTATCCACGGATTCTTTGCAGTTGTCGGAATTGGCCGCATTGGGGGGTCCTGTGCGCTTTCCCCAATTTGGCGAGAAGTTGAGCTGAGCGGAGCACATCCCGGCCAAAGTAATTAAAAAGACCACTAGTAAGACGCGGTACATGGTTGCAAGGTGGTATTTATGTGAAAACTAAAACGGGCTTTTTACTTCCACCTTTAGAAGCTGGTGAGCGAATGACGATTATCTGAAGAGCGACTTGTGCTTTTATAGGAGCTTTCGTGGCCAGTAATTGACAAACCTCCACGCAACCCCCCCGCCTATCGAATTAATTGAAGAAACCCTTCTCTGTAAATATAACAACCAACATGAACTTCGCCTGGTGCATTTACGAAAGTTAAGAATGACCAATTTCGTTAGAAACACTAAAACATCCCCTATTTCCGCTTTTACCGCCGACGAATAAATAACATATTATTGCGATTGTTTTTGTTTTTTTCTTTCTTTTTTTTTCATTGACGCGATTCAGTCATCCTCCGAAAATGACGCGACAATGAGCTCTGATAAGATACAAATCGGATATAGAGGTGGTGCAAATATTTAGGGTGCGCAACTATCTGTATTCTTGTCGTTGGAATGCTTATAATAGTTTAAGCAAACTTTTCTCTTCAATCAATATTTTCTGTTAGGTATACATTTATTGAGTTTATTAGAGACTTTAGTAATGAAACGATAGAGGGAATTGTTTGTTTTCTTCTTGATTTTTATGTTTGTACAGAAAATATTTATAAACACCGTAATGAACTCCCTAGCTTTATTTTCCCTCCACATATATTGTTTTTGTGCTTTGAAACGCACACGTCCTACAACCAATTACGCGCAACCTTCCCCGATATAGAACCCCATCGCCAAATTTAATTTGGAAAAGTTCCTCTAGTTCCTTCATATACGGAACTTGAGTCTTAGCATGTAGGTACCTGCATATTATGAATATTATGTATGTATTCCTCACTAGTTGTAATTTTAATCAATAGAAAGATATCAAAGAAATCAAAAGATACAGGTTGCTCTTGCGAGATGGATGGATAATCCTTATTCAAAAACTTCCCTTTACAATAATTTTAGAATGAAAACTTTCTCTGAACGATTTTTTCTGTATAGGATCTCAATACATCAGACCCATTTTTTTTATCTCATGCTATATAGGTGTCGTCATTAATTGTGAGTGCATCTGAAGAAAAGTTGACTTGAAATAACCCTTTGTAACTTTTACGCCGTTAGTTGGATTATTTCGAAATTTGGCAAATAGGTAGATGATTTCGACAAAGCCCGTGCTTTTAAGCTGGTTTTGTAAAATCGTTCTTGAGTTACCAATTTTTTGAAACCGAAAAAAGTGAACTTTGTAGGACTGTATCTCCCCGTCTTTAGGTCGGATTTTACAAAATTCTGTATAAGCTTTCGTTACATTTTGACAAGTACCTAGGTAACTACCTGCCTAGACCTGTGAAAAAAATTTATGCCCTGGCTTTCTGAATTGGAGTTGATGCATTATTGATTGCATAAATAATCATTAACAAAATTACAAAAATGTAGGACACGTTGAAAAACTGGTAGGTATTGCAGCCCGTTTTATCGACTTACTCTCTTCTGACGAGTCCTTACTGGTGAAGCTGAAGTCCAGGTAACCAGTACCTAACTCCAGTGGCGCCGAATAGACCTTATTTTGTGGCGCTCGCCATACCTCAAAATGAGGGGGGTGGTCTGGAGGGAAAAAAAGGGAAAAAGAAGAAGAAAAGAAGAAGGGAGGAAAAGAAGAGGAAGAGAGATTCACCCAGCAAATCATTGGATATTAGGATTATTAGGCACTTTCAATCTAAATGACAGTTATTCACGATATTTACCTAGGTAAATATCGTGAATGAGCAATGATTTCACTTCAAGAGTGCTATGACTTATTTTTTTGCCTTTTTCAATTGTTGGTAGTAGTATATCCTGCAATTTACCTCAAAATGACATCTGCATGTTGTTTGGCAATCTCCAATGCTTGTCGGTAAGGAATACGACGACTCTCCGTTTCCCAATTTTGTGCCATTGATAATGAAAAACTTCTTATTCAGTTTTTAACATTTATCAGAGACCGACACTGGCATTCAACAGTTTCTTCAGTCATTATGGCCTCGATTACGGCCAACCTTTGATATACATATAAAATAATAATTTCATAGCACTCTAGACTAGAGGCAAAAAGGTTTTGATCATACGGTATATTTGAACAGCCAACTAAATGGACTAGGAAAACCTCACGATCTTACGATCTCACAAAAAACTTCCGATTTTTTGTGTAAAAGATAATGAAATCTATGGATAATTTGGTCAGCGGCTTCCCCTTTTTTGCTTATTATTGTTAATATTATTATTATTATTTTAAAAAACTTTGTCTGCGGCGCACAACTGCACGAGGGGCTCTTAGGCCCCCAGGCCCGACCGTAGCGTAGCAATAGGGGGGGGGGGGTCTAAAATATTTTTCGCCATAGTAACTTTTTAGGAGTTCGGCGCCACTGCCTAACTCACCCACGTCATAAAAGTAATCCTCCCTCAGGGCCGGATTGGCCCCACCAGGATACCGGGAGGTTCCCGGTAGGCCACAGGCCGTGGTAGGTAATGTCTTTTAAAATACACATCAAAAGAATCTAGGGGACAAGCAAATTCAGACGATTTCAAAAATCATCATAACTTTTAATTTCCGTTAGCGATTTCATATCGTAGTCTACAATGGTAGTATATTGGAAATCAATAAGCAAGGAATTCAAGTAAAAACGATTTTTTTATCATGGCAAGCTTACAGTTCCTTCTTCAACATATCAAAAGTCCTCAACTCTGGAACTGCTACAAATCAGTATACAGGGTGAAAGTTTATTATTTTTCTCTAATTTCTTTTTTTCTTGAGAAACTGATGACCGAAACAAACGGTTTTAGAGTAGTTTGACAAGCCATAGTCTTCCAATAAACATATAAAAAATATACCACCCAGCAACTGCTGCGTATCAAGTTATAGGGTGAAAGCTTTTTTTTTTCTTGGTGAGACTGATTTAGATTGAAGCCGGTTCCAGTTCTTTTGCAAGCTTATAATGTCATACTGAACATATGAAATAATAATAATAATTTAGTTAATTAGTTCCGTTCATACAAAATATATAAGACAATATATGCATAGAACATAAAATAACCTTGAATGGTTGTGGAACGTGTCAGTAAAGAGGTACCTATATACAAAGCTGTCAATACAATATCACATCATTCAAGTTATTAAAATTATTGTACAGATAAAATACAAATCACAGTAAATAAAAACATCTGAACTCAAACGTAAAATAACATCAAGAAAACAAAATCTACATCCAGATACACAAAGCCTGCAGGCTCATTGTTTCCTCGTCTGAGAGGTACTCGCTTAAGGTGTAGTATGCCTTGCTAAGCAGAAAGCTTTTGAGCCTTTTTGAGAGAACTCTGAGAGGCAACTCCCTGAAGGCCATCGGAAGCTTATTGTATGTTTTTATCAATTGGAATCGAACGTTCTTTTGTATGTATACATAGTTGCACCTCTCACCAAGAAGATCCTTCCTGTTGCGAGTGTCATGTGTGTGGTTTCTCTTATGGGCATCATTGAAAAGATCTTTGTACTTTAATTAATACAAAAACGACTGCCTCGTATATACAGGGTGATTTTTTGAAAAGTTTCCACCTCCAATATTTTCCCGCACAAATTTTTTTTGCAAAAAAGCCAAAACAGGTCGATTTTCTTTTCGAGGGGGACATCTAACCAGCGTATTTTCAATCTTACTGTTTCATCCCCCTAGGCAGGGTGACTAGGGGAAGGTGTTGTACCTTGGAACGATTTTTTTTGAAAATTCATTTTGAGCGAAACATGGCTGTTACAACCGGTTTTGTCTCATCATATAATTTGGTAAGGATTTATCTATCACTACTCATGTCACGATCTGCAAAATTATTCATGCTGACTTGGAAATTTCGAAAATAGTTTTTTTTGTCTTTTGGTCCAAGGTACAATCTAGTGTTGTACCTTGGACCACGACACAGGAAAGTCAAAAACAGTGTTTTTGAGTATTTTTTCAATGGAATAAATGAACTAATATCAAATATACATGAACTCTGAGAGGAGACAGTAATGCTATGAAAATATCACAAATGAGTAACTGTGAAAAAATTCTCGAAAAAAATTAATTGATTGTTTGGAAAATATAACTTTGGGATATATGTTATATAATATTGATATATAAAATGAATTAAGTAATATTAAAACGAGCAAATTCTACTGCGAAGAAGGTCCTGGCCTTTTGTTGTTCACATTACATTACATTTGTTCGGTCCAAGGTACAACGAGCTGGCCGGTCCAAGGTACAATAAATTCAAAAGTTGCAAAAACGGCTTGCTGTTATTTTGAGGTTACATTTTATCCATTCCGATTGTGATTAAATGAGACAGAACTGAGTGGACTACTCCTCAAAAATAGAAGTATCCGTATAGATTGCCGTTCAAAGGCGGTATTGACCTCTGTTTAGTGTTTGAATATTTACTTTGGCAGGCGAGAATCATAAAGTTACGAAAATTTTTGACATTCCTTCTCTTCGAGGATTTCTCACCAACTCAGTGACATCTACCGTTAACTGCGAAGAACAATAGACACTGTCGACCATACAAGTCACTGCATTTTCGAAATATCGCATTTGGTCCGAGGTACAATCGGTCCAAGGTACAACACCTTCCCCTACCCCTTCCAAAATCTTAAATGGGACTAGGGGTCAAGATACACATTGTTTTGAAGGTCATTCAATTCTCTTTATAGTGGTGCATCTAAAATGAAAATCTAACCATCCGTTCTCAAACTATGAATTTTTTAAGCCAGGAACCTTCGCTGAATAAATTTTTGTTTTTATTATGCATTGGCGTATCAAGAACCGCCAACACACGTCTATTTCAATCAAGTATTAGGGGAAGGGGCATTTTTTGACAGATCGTTGAGATACGTACCTCTCACCCACTCCTTCGCCCCCATCAACAACCCCTTGGAAATCTGAAATGGGATATGAGCCATCTTGTGATACCTCATTTGAAAGGGGTATCAATAATTCGCCAGTGCATTCGATTCTAATGAAGTCGTCAACAGGTGCCTAAAACTCAACGATCATTTTGGAAAAATTATTCAGAAAGCATTTTTATTCAAATAATTTCTTTTATTCTGAAAATGCAAACGTTTCAACAGACAGAAGCAAGTGGAACTGAAAGAAGTCAGTAGTCACAATCACAAAAGATGCTCAAAGTGACCACCGTTATTCTCCATGCAGTAGTAGAGACGATTTTCGAATTCCTGTCTCACTCTAGAGAACGTTTCTCTAGGAATCCTTCTGCATTCGTCAACTATCCGCTGTCGTAAATCTACCAAATCCACTGGCTGAGTTTTGAAGACAACAGATTTAAGATGACCCCAGAGGAAGAAGTCGGGACTTGTCAAATTCATTCCTGTTTCAATTCCACGCCTGCCAATCCAATGATTCGGAAATCTCTGGTCGAGCCAGTTTCGCACATTGACAGCGTAATGAGGCGGGGCTCCATCTTGCTGAAAGAATAGCCCATTTTCATCCAGGATCGGATTTCCACCTTGATCACGTTGATTTTCAACTTCATCGGTTATTAAAGGATCGATGGTATTCTCCAGCAAGTCCAAATACACATCACCATTCAATGTTTGTTCAATGAATAGGGGACCGACTACCGCATCTCCAAGTATTCCTGCCCAAACATTCAATTTTTGAGGAGCTTGCGTATGTCCCTCTCTGAAAATGCGTGGATTTTCATCACTCCAATAACGCACATTTTGTTTATTTACACAGCCGTTTAAATAGAAACTGCATTCATCACTGAAGCATATGTTCTTGACCAGATTTGGGTTTGCAGTGATCATTTCTGTCATGGTCTCGCAAAACTCTAGTCTCCGATCAGGATCTCCTTCAACAAGCTCCTGCAGCATTTTCATTTTGTATAGACGGAATTTATGAAGTTTTGTCACTTTGCGCACGGATGAGTACGAAAGTCCTGTAGTTGCAGAAATCCGACGCAAAGAGTTAGTTGGATCCAAAGCCAGATGACCTAGTACTTCAATCTGAGCCATTTCATCTACCACCACGTTACCTCTTCTATTCACATTCTTCACCGACCCCGTTTCCTGGAATTTTCGTAAAAGCTTTCTGACGTACATATGGCTCATTTGTCTATCTGGATGTCTTTCACTGAAAACTCTGGCCGTGGCTCGGTAACAGTTCATTGCACCATAAATCAAAATTACTTCAACCCTCTCGGCAACAGCGTAAGCCATTTTTTACATGTAACAATTCAACCGACGTCGAATACGGTACACTTAGTGTATTGTAGAAAACAAAATAATGTACCTGAAAAACTGAGAAAAACTGAAGTAAAAAAATTATCTTATCTTTTGTGATTGTAACTACTGACTTCTTTCAGTTCCACTTGCTTCTGTCTGTTGAAACGTTTGCATTTTCAGAATAAAAGAAATTATTTGAATAAAAATGCTTTCTGAATAATTTTTCCAAAATGATCGTTGAGTTTTAGGCACCTGTTGACGACTTCATTAGAATCGAATGCACTGGCGAATTATTGATACCCCTTTCAAATGAGGTATCACAAGATGGCTCATATCCCATTTCAGATTTCCAAGGGGTTGTTGATGGGGGCGAAGGAGTGGGTGAGAGGTACGTATCTCAACGATCTGTCAAAAAATGCCCCTTCCCCTAATACTTGATTGAAATAGACGTGTGTTGGCGGTTCTTGATACGCCAATGCATAATAAAAACAAAAATTTATTCAGCGAAGGTTCCTGGCTTAAAAAATTCATAGTTTGAGAACGGATGGTTAGATTTTCATTTTAGATGCACCACTATAAAGAGAATTGAATGACCTTCAAAACAATGTGTATCTTGACCCCTAGTCCCATTTAAGATTTTGGAAGGGGTAGTCACCCTGCTAAGGGGGATGAAACAGTAAGATTGAAAATACGCTGGTTAGATGTCCCCCTCGAAAAGAAAATCGACCTGTTTTGGCTTTTTTGCAAAAAAAATTTGTGCGGGAAAATATTGGAGGTGGAAACTTTTCAAAAAATCACCCTGTATAAAGACATGTCAGAGTAAGCACTTTACAAGCAATAAAATGTTGTCTACAACTTTCAAAATTTCTCAAATTCAAAATCCTTCTCAGACATTTTTTCTGCAGTATAAAAGCTCTGCTGGAGTCGGATGAGCCCATCCAAAAAATTATTCCATACCTCAGTGTCGATTCTACGTATGCATGATATGTTATAAATGCGGTTTCTTTATTTACTGAAGTGGTAAGAAGGCTCAAAGCGTAGCAGTACCTGTTGAGTTTTTTCATTAAGAAATCTACATGTGCGTGCCAGTCTAACCTGTGGTCTATTTTGAGTCCCAAAAAATTCAGGTTGCCAATCGATTCAAATTCTACATTGTTAAGTTTGAGGGACAGTGGATTATTCTTTTTATAACCAAATCGTACAACCTGTGTTTTGTCAATATTCAATCTCAGACTATTATCCGAAAAGTACTTTTCAAGAACCATCATACTCCAATATATTTTGTTCTCAAGATCTTCGTCATTTTCTCCCGTCACAACCAAGGAAGTGTCGTCGGCATATTTTATAACCTCATGATTTATTGCATTAGGGAGATCATTTGAGTAAATGAGGTACAACAGGGGTCCCAAGATAGAACCCTGCGACACCCCCCTGTCCACCAAAAAAAACCTCAGAATTGATTGTTCTTCCATTTTTATTTTTTTTCAGACACGAACTGCGTACGACCCACCACTAAGTATGACGACATCAATTGTAAAGCTACTCCCCTCACACCATAGTACTCCAACTTTCTCAACAGCAACCCGTGATTGACGGAGTCAAATGCTTTTGAAAGATCAACACAAAGAACCGATGTTTGCTTTCCGTTATTTAAGGAATCTAGCACTCCGCAAAGTGCAGTATACATTGCTCTGATTGTAGAGCGTCCCCTTCGAAAGCCATTGTGTGACTCACTCAATACCAAATACCGCTCAAAAAATCTGTTGTGGGGCGACACAAAACTTTCCCGGCGGTATCCAGGGACGTCAGTGATGATTTTGATTCAAGCGTCTCTTCGGGAAAGTGGGATTCAATTGAGAAGTTGATTGGAAAATTTCTAGTGAGTTGAGCGTTTAGCGAGAATCCTGCATCCATTGTTGAGCCGACAGAACAAGGTGAGGCTCTTAGGTTTCCACGGTGATGAGATATTCCGAAAGGTAGAACCAGGAAGCTAACTGTTGTGATATCTCAAGAATGAAATGCTAGTTCCTTATTGAAAATTTTGTTTCTACTTTAGACATGATGACGAAGTTACACATACTTGATTGAGAACTTTCTGCAACTGTGTGTCAAATTTCACCTCTATATGTTCAATTTAGAGCTTGGACAGACAAGCCTAGATCAAGTATGCCATCTGAGGGGTTCCAAGCTGAATCATCTACCCAAAGTCTAATCAGGTCATTCCAGGCTGAACTTATGCTTTCGTACCTGATTTCGATTTAATCCGATCAACAATTTGGTAGTTATCGTGGCAGAACTGTTTAATTTGCGCGATCGCATTATGGAGTAAATCTGTTGTGGGGCGACACAAAACTTTCCTGGCGGTATCCAGGGACGTCAGTGATGATTTTGATTCAAGTGTTCCTTCGGGAAGGTGGGATTTGATTAAGAAGTTTATTGAAAAAGTTCCAGTGAGTTGAGCGTTTAGCGAGCATCCTGCATCCATTGTCGGGCCGACAGAACAAATGACAGGCTCTCAGGTTTCCCTTCGGGAGGGGGCGATTCGATTTGGAAATTGATGAAAAAATTCTATTTAGTCGAGCGTTTAGCGAGCATCCTGCATCCATTGTTGAGTGGACAGAAAAAATGACAGGTTAGGTCAGTTTTCCAAGGTGATGAAATGATCCAAAAGGTAGAACTAGGTAGCTAACTGTTGTGATATATCAAAAATGCAATGCTGGTTCCTTATTGAAATTTTTGTGCCTACTTCAGATATGATGATAAAATTACAAAAACTTGATTGAAAACTTTCACTGCATCTGTGTGTCAAATTTCAACTCTATATTTTCAATTTAGAGCTTGGGCAGACAAACCCAGACCCAATGTGCCATCTGAGGGCTTCCGATCAAAATCATCCACCCAAAGTCTAATCAGAACATTCCAGGCTGAACTTAGGCCTCCGTACCTGATTTCGATTTGATCGGATCAATAATTCGGTAATTATCGTGACAGAACCGCTTAATTTGTACGATCGCATGAGTGGTTTTATATTTTCAGGAGGAATTGGTCCGACTTTGGACCACAATAACTTTTGAATGACACAAACTATTTCAATTTCGTTTTCACGGTTAGTGGGATCAGTCTTTCCGTTATTCACCTTCAAGAGGTAAAGATCAGGAAGCTTCATGTAAAATATTTACAGGCTGAAATGTAAAACAGTGCAAAATTTTAGCAAATTAAACGGACCCCCATTTCCAGAATAATTTTTTTTCACAAATGCAAATGGAAGGATCATAAAGCGTGATGTTTTGGCTTGCGCTCAGTTTTAAAATTTTTGGAATCGGAACTGTGGTTCTGACTTTATGAGTTTTTTTCTCTTGGAGGATGCTGAGTTATCCTATCGCTACAAGAAAGACTATGTTAGCCCAGGGAGCCTGTCATCATGAAAAAGTAAAATTGACCATCAGGATCATGTTCAGGAGGTCAAAATAACAAAGAAAGTTTGTTTCAGTTGTGAAAATCTGATTAAATTCAATTTTTAAGAAAAACAGCTGTGTCGCCCATTTCGAATGGGCCCCTTTTTTGAAGTCTTGATCAAGGTATTTCAGATGGTCTGTAAGTCAAGTTTCTGAGAACCGTTTAAGCAACAATATACGTGAATTGCAACCTCCCATCATCAGAATAACATAGTCTTCTTTGTACCGATAGGATAAATCAGCATCTGCAAGAGAAAAAAATCAGAAAGTCAGAACCATACTTCCGATTTCAAAAATTTTGAAACTGGACGCAAGCTAAAACATAACGCTTCATAATCCTTCCAATTGCATTTGAGAAAAAAAATTATTCTTAAAATGGGGGTCCGTTTAATTTGCTAAAATTTTGTACTGTTTTACATTTCACCCTGTAGATATTTTACATGGAGCTTCCAGATCTTCACTTCCTGAACGTGAATAACGGAAAGACTGATCTCACTAACCGTCAAAACAGAATCAAAATGGTTCTTGTCATTCAAAAGTTATTGGGGTCCAAACTTGGACCAATTTTTCCCTCGCGACAACATATTTGTTGCGCAGTTTAAAAGCAGAACCACAGATGAGGGTGTATTTGCTTCGTGCTTTGTAACGAAATCATGTGACGAAATGTGACCTTGGGGTTATACTCGTGCCGTCCCAGCGAATTGAGGAAGGGAAGGAATGTGTTGTGTCGCTCGTTTTTATCTCTTAGTAGGTCTTACCGCTTCCATCGTGTTTTAAGTCGGTACTACAGCTTTCATCATAAACAAAAATTTGATCTGATCTATGAATTCTAACTTACGAAAGTGCTATTATTTGCATGCAATCAAGAAATTATTGATTTATTTTTGTAATTTATATCGCCGCTACTGGTTGGTGCTAGCTGTTGTTGGCGTTATTGATTTTCCGATCGCCGATCGGTCCAGAGCTCGCTGGTTTTTGACTTATTTTGGCTTTCAGTGGCGGTTAGGTTTGAACAGTTATCGCACGCGCGGATGTACGATTGCGGACAAAAAAAAGTAGGATAGAGACTGACACGAAGTGTAGGTAATGATTTTGCCCTGGTGGCACTGTGACACAAGGCCTAATTTGGTACACTCCATGACAGCTCTGTCCTGCTTTTTTTTGTTCGCAATGGTATTTTATGATAGGAACTCTCACCACTCTCAGGTACGACCTACCTATGTACATACCTATTTAGCAGATGTGGATGAGCCAGGCTCAAGAAGGGAAATGGAATATTCGATAATGGAGGCTGAAAAAGTTGTTCAATGTTCTATGTCACCTGATTTTAGCGATACACTGGTTTGATTATAAGATTTTTCTTTTTGGAAATTAATCAACAGTATATCTCTTTCTAACTTTTTAAAAGTCGGTAATAAGTCTATTACAATAATAATTGTGAATAATAGTATATTATTCAACAAGCGGGTAATGATAGCTTCTAACTCATGAGGATGCAGTTTGCCACAAGCCTTGGCGAGTGTCGTAAAGCATCCGAATGAGTAATAGCCATTACTCGCGAGTAGAATACTATGCTTTATCCAGTCTTATTAGAAAATACAGGCATGTATGCGCGTGATATTGCGTGCATTATTCAATTGGATTGGATAAACTATATCATCTTACAAACATATATTATACAGAGTGTCGCAAAAATATCTTTTTGTTGTTGCGACACCCTGTATGATTTAATTGGAATCGATGTTGTTTATTATTCTGAATACAAGGTATATACCACAATGTTGAGTTTCCGGAGACGAATTGTCAAAAAGTTCACAAAAATCTTATGATACTGACCTAAACTTACGATTTAGCTGAAAGTTCTGAAATTTGGCCCACAATTTTTTTAAATAGTGCTAGGCTTTTATATTCGCATTTTAAAATAATTTTTTGTCTTGAAAAATAAATTCAATCAATTTTGCGAAATTTTCTAGCCAACAAAACGGTAGGTAAGTATAGATAAAGTTTAGATCGATGTCACGGGCATGAGATTTTTGTAAATTGTTGACAATTTACCTTCGGAAATAACTCAACACTGTGGTACTATATACAGGGTGTTACACTTTTTTTGTCAATATTCCAGTAGATGGTATAGCATTAAAAAATAAGTGGACCTACTTCCACCGGAAAAAAACAAAAGATGAAAAACTTGAAAACATTGAGAGAAATTTCTTCTTCGCAAATGTGAAAAAAAGTCCTTTAGCACTAATAAACTACTATTCTCACACGACCGGGCGTGAAGTAAGTCGTTCTACGCTCATTTTCGGGCGTAAAGTAGCCTATTTAGACCGCAGACTGTTCTTCTGCTACTTTTGCATCCGAGGTATTTTTGCGTTTGCACCATTAGAGTTACGTATCTACGGCCGTAGAAAGGGGGAAGGGACGTTTCCACACAAAATTTCCATTTCTCGGGGAACTGACGCTCTCTCGATAATGACAGCCGACTGACAAACCAACACAAGATCACACCTATATCTATGATGGCTAATAGGCCATAACTAGAGAGCGGATTTATAATTTTTTACATGTTCTACTCGCTACGTTGGATGCAATTGTCGACTTGCAGCTTGACGTTTCCATTTATAAAGAACCTAAATACCAAGTTTTATTCCGCATATAATTTATTATTTTGACTTTTTACCGCATACAAATTGATAGTTCATAATTATAATCGCATATAGCCGCATATTTAGTCCATATTTTTGCACATGACTGAGCATTTGTCACTATTTTGGCTATTTTATCTTTATGTGCTAGAAAATCACGATATTTTGATTTCAAGAAAAAAAGTTATTGAAAATTTTCGATTTTTTTTTTCCTACTTCGATGGTCAAAGTTGGTTGGTTGGTTTTACATGTAAATGTTGGAATTTTCACTATTATAGCAGCTTATATCACATTTTTACTCGCATATATTGCTCTATTTGAACATTTTTACCGCATATTTTAATACTTTTTAAAGGCATATAAACTCGAGTATAAACTGCATATTTTGGACTTTTTCACCGCATATAAATTCGCTCCCTAGCCATAACATACGAGATTCAACGTCAATGTTCATTCCAATTTTTTCAAACTATGAAATTAAAACAAAACATGGTGGATCCATGAACTGTGCCGCTGTGCCCCAAGCTCTTGAAGTAGCATCCTTTGAAGAAATGAATTTATTGTGTGCAAGATTTCATTTAAATGGTACCTCTTATAATTGTACTATTAGCCCAGGCGCCAGGGAGCAAAAATCAGCTCAATAAGGAAATAATTGTTTCCTGGCTGGAAACTAGCTTAAAACGATCTGTGTGGCTTAGGTTTTGACATACTAATTTCCCCCCTTTCGGAAATGTCGGCGTCATGTCGCCATCATCAACAAGAAGTGCACCAGCGTGGTTTTTGCCGAATATCTTGATTTTGGGCTATCTGACAGCAAAAGATGTGGGAAGTCATTTTGAAACCAATGAAATTCCCTACGGAATAGTTTTTAAATGACCTTTCTGCGACCTATGGTTTTTGAGATAGAGCTTCTGGAAGCGAGAGGCATTGTCGTAAAAACTCCATGGCCACTTGACTCGAAAAACTGAAATATCGATGTAACAAAAAAAAAATTCAAAATGAGATTTCTCGAGAATCCTTCACGCTATAGTTGCGGTGATGGTCTTAAACTCATTCTCTTGAACCGTTGATTACGAATATAGAAAAGTGAAAAACGTCACATTGTACATATACAGGGTGTACTGAGGGAATCAAATCAGATCAGAGAAATTTCAGATATTTCTTCGATTTAGCCTATATGCGACACTCTAAGCACCTAACACGAGTCCAATATCAATATGGATTTGCTCTATAAGCTTCACTTAATACACTAAAGAAGTGGTCAGCTCACAGCTTTACTGTAAAATGTTTTGAAGGCCCTCTGAAATCATCAAAATATTAAAAATTTACAGTACCAAGGAATGTATATAACAGTATATTATATACCAAGGGACCAAAGTGTATTTTTAATTTGGGGATTTGGACCCAAAGGGCCCTCGAGCAACAAACTTCACCCAAGGGATCAAAAATTTACTTTGGTTCCTTGGTATATAATATACTGTTACATACATTTCTTGCTACTGTAAATTTTGATGATTCCAGAGGACCTTCAAAACATTTAACAGGAAAGCTGTGAGCTGACCACTTCTCAACTGTATCAAGTGAAGCTTACAGAGCAATGCATATTGATATTGGACTCGTCATAAGTGCTTAGAGTTTCGCATAGGCTAAATCGAAGAAATATGTCAAATTTCTCTGTTCTGATTTGATTCCCGTAGTACACCCTGTATATGTACAATATGACGTTTTTGACTTTTCAATATTCGTAATCTACGGTTCAAGAGGAAGAGTTCAAGATTATCACCGCAACTATAGCATGGAGAATTCTCGAGTAATCTCATTTTGAATTTCTTTTTGTCACATCGACATTTTAGTTTTTCAAGTCAAGTGACCATGGAGCTTTCACGACAATGACTCTCGCTTCCAGAAGCTCTATCTCAAAGACTATAGGTCGCAGAAAATTGATTGAAAAACCAAACTGTAGGGAATTGCATAGGCTTAAAAATGACTCCTTACATATTTTGCTGTCAGATGACCCAAAATTAAGATATTCGGCAAAAACCACGCTGGTGCACTTCTTGTTGTTGATGGCGACATGACGCCGACATTTCTGAAAGGGGGGAAACTAGTATGTCAAAACCCAAGCTATACAGATCGTTTTAAGTTAGTTTCCAGCCAGGAAACAATTATTTCCTTATTGTTTTCCCTGGCGCCTGGGCTATATACATAAAAGAGCAAATATGTGCCAGTTCGAACACACTTCATTTTTCTACGTAGAGCTTTAAAAGTAAGTATTGGGGTGAGCGGGTGATGGTATAATAGTTTCCCGCTCTACAATACCTCTACCTAGAATCGAGCTAGGACCCTTTCTCCACGGATGATGCTGACCCGTCTTCACAATAGTAAAGTGAAAGTGCCTATATGGTCGGTGCGAGGGTCGGTACCTACAGCATTCGAATATTTCTTGTCTTGTTCCGCTCTCATGAAATGCAATTTTTTCAATGAATATCTCTCCTCGCAAATTATTCTGAATCATTTCACACAACGAATTAAAAGTACTTAACGGCCAAAATTCTGTGTAAAAACAGTACACGCAAATGAAAAACAATTCATACCCTCTCAATTAAGTACCTACTTATTGCCTACGTACTTACCCAACTCTTAACACGTTAACTGCCACGCTGGTCCCATGGGGCGAGCAGCGTGAAGCTCCACCAGGCCGCGCTGGCCCCATGGGACCAGCAGGAAATTTCAATTTTTTTAGGTTCCTGGCTTGAGTACGCTACATATCGACAATGGCACCGGCCCATCATGGCCTAGTAGGTTACAAGTGCATGGTAATCTTTTTGATTTCTTGATATATGCAAAATTTGGCCTCCAAAAAATTATTATGTTGGGCTCATTTTTTCGTAATTTTTCGAAAAACCAAGGTGTATTTTGAACTTTGACCTGTGCTAGAGGACTTAGTTTTCAATGCACTATGACATGACATAAATGGCCTGGTAAGAAAAATCGCAAAATTTCGGTGGCAGTGAACGTGTTAAAGAACAAAATTCACGGAATAAAGAATTATAACGTAGGTATATCCTCGAACGTATCTATACATGTGTATTCAATATTCACACACAAATCACTTTTTCACATCACCACATCAGTGGCATATCTAGCGTAATGGGGTGCTTGCCAATGAGATAGATTTGACTAAAAATACTTTTGATCACCAACGAGAGTAATTAAGAGTATTTTGTGAAAATTTCCGGAAAATATATCCATTGGTCAGAAAAAAAAATCGATTTTTTTTCAAAGGGTTGCTAACAGTAGGGAAACTTCGGTGCGGTTTTTATGTCTGTATTTATCGAATATAGTGATGCAACCAACAGTTTTTTGAGTTTTCAATCCAAAAGTGCTGTTTGTTTAGTTTCAAGTATATTTGTGACATCACAAATATATTTTTAGAACACGCATTACGGCCGCAATTGTGAAAATTTGAGAAAAAGAAAAAATACGGATTCATTTTTTCAACCAACCTATCGATTGATTTCGAATTGTACTATAGGTACTCTTAGTTCATCTATGATGGACTGACTGACGGATGATGTAGAATGCGGCGACGGAATTTTGAGATAATCATATCTCAGATATACAGAGGGGTGTTCCAAATTTAAATTGCGTCCGTTCAGGAAATGATGGGAAACCTCGAAGAAGTACTTTTTGAAAAATATCTGTTAAAAACAAATAATCACAGAGCTATGGGCGTTCATAGCTCAACTTCAAATAGTAGTTTATACACCAAGGACCGTATTCATACCTCGCTTTTAAGCTAATAGCGCTTTAGAGCGATGCGCATTTAGGGGCATTTCTCATATTTCAGTGTTCAAAAATACAAATTAACTCGCAAATTAATTGCAATTAAGTACATACGATCGTTCCCAAACCCAATAATGTATTTTTGAACACTGAAATATGAGAAATGCCTCTAAATGCGCATCGCTCTAATAGCGCTTCTAGCTTAAAAGCGATGTATGAATACGGCCCTAAGGGATTAGAGTGAGTAGTTTTTATTCCCGCAGGTGAAGTTTGATAGGGCCCGAGGGCAGCAATTTACCCAAGGAAATAAAGATGAACGTCAGTCCCATGGTGTATACAAGAATTTTCGCAATATCGAAGTACAATTTCCATGTACCAGTACCATTCATTCTTTCAAAGTTTGGCGTTTAAAGGGAGCGTGCGCTCCAATATAATGGCTTACAGCGCCTTTATTTTTGAAACGCGAACCCATGTTATGCGGGAGTTTATTTTCACCAGAAATTAGGGAACTTTCCTGTGTAAAATTTTTCCAAATCGATATCGTGAAATCGAAAGTTATCATGAATTGAACACAAACAATGAAATATTTCGTAGGTAGTCAATTGCAAAATTTTCAAGCTTTTCCAGCTGACTGATAACAATGTGACTGAGTTATGATACCGTGTGTTATTGACCAAGAAGAGATCTATTCAACAGTGCAAAAATTAAATGCCTTGTATACAGACTTCCGGAGAAAATGAATTTTCGATTGCAGGGAAACCAAGGGAAAAAAAATTTACTTTTTTTCCCGCAAAAGAAGGAAAAAAAAGTGTATCTTTTGTCCCGGTACCTATTGCGAAAGATCGATTTTTTGTCATAACTTGAAATCTGTCAACCGATTTTGTTCAATATAGAGCCAAAGCTCACCGAAATAAGTCGGTATCAAATAAAACGATAATAATGATGATAAAATAAAATTTTCCAAGGGCGTAGATATAGGGGGTGCCCCCCCTGTTTCACCCCTATCTCTCACTGTCTAACCTCCTCAAGTAGTTTGGTAAATTGTTCATATTTTTGAATTCTACGTTCAATTTGGAAGAAAAAAAATTATTGCAAAATTCTGATTAGAGGCTTCTTGCTCAAAGTCTTTGAGGTTAAAACTTCGGAAAACATCTCGAAAAGACCACTTTCAAAGGCCTAAAAATTTAAACCCAGGATAAACTAATGATTCCTTTATTAAATAAGATTTTCTAGGTGTTTTATGTTGATAAATCACCAGTTTTTCTAAGAAACGAGAAGTTTTCAGTGAAACATTTTTTTAGGCTCTTGAAAGTGGATATTTTGAGGTGTTTTCCGAAGTTTTAAAATTTGAAAATTGAAATTCAAATTTTGCGACAAAGACTTTTTTTTGCAAATTGAACGTTGACTCCATACATATAAACAATTTACAAAATTACTCAAGGGAGTGAAAAATCGTACTTAGTCAAGAAGCGAAGGCAACCTCCCTTATCCACGCCCCTGAAGAATTTTGATGGAACACGTTATTTATCATTGTTCAATACCGACTCATTCCAGTAAGCTCTGTTTCAAATTTGAACAAAATCGGTTGAGAAGTTTCAAAGTTATGAAGAAAAATCGATTTTCAAAGCTCAAAGTTTCTGACATATATGTATGCTTCCGGAAAAGTCTACCTCTTTTGAAGTTTCCAATAATCACCTGGAATGACGAAATTCAAATTTGGAGCACCCAATACCCTGTCTACCTAGGTACCCCTTCAAATTATTGGATTATCCTCAACTTGAAACCGTAAACTAAAGATTATTGATCGACTACTCATACTTCCAGACTGTAGTGAATAGGTCGTTTCGTTTGAGATTTTTTTGATCGCGCATTTGCATTGCGCGAATTTCATAATTTCGTACACCGTAATTGAAAATTAGCCAAAGAAAATAATTAAGTGCACCCAAAATTCCACAAATAACATTCTATAAACTCTGTATGAGCTCTGTTATGTAAAAAATCCTGTCGGCTATTGGCTGTTCCCAGGCAATAACAGCGTAACGGAGCGTTTATGAAACGTTAATTGCTAGCTAGAAAATCGCCCATAAGCTTTGTGGAACTCGCTATAGGATTTTCAATTTATGGGCAAAAATCATCAAGTTGGTTACAGTTTTGTTCGATTCTCAATAATATTGAAATGAGAACCAAGTAGTTAGTACCCAAATAATTTCAGGTAGGTACGTATACCTAGTATCCTAGTAATAATCAGTTTCGTTTCTTGATCAGTTTAATAGCCAATAATTATTTCATGTTTCACATGAATGGAGAAGCCCAAGATGTGAAGTATGGTAGGAATAATACGGACGGATACCGGACATATTTATGTATATTATGGTCAGTGTATAGTGGAACGATACTACAATGGTGGAATGAATTGGGAGAGCTCCTCAATAAAAGCCAGATTGTATAGGGCAAACACGTAGGTATGAAAAAATACTACGGCCTACTGACCGAGGGCTTGACTGAACCCAAAAGCCAAAAAACCGCTGACTCATGATTGCCCAAGTATACCATTATATTTCAATTTTGCGGAAGGTATCGCAAATTTCGAACAAAGAATCTACCTACTATTCTATAATAAAAACAAAATTTTATATTCATTATTCTTATCATAAATAATATCACAAGTGCTTAGATTTACACGGTAATTCTGGCCACGTGCGAGTGCTAGTTGTAGATTGTAGCGATAAATGCCCGACTCCGTAAGAGGAGGGCATTTTTCAAGGAGGGACAACCAGCCCGAGGAAAACGCTTGCTTAAAATTATCAACAGTAATATCACAAGTGCTTAGATTTTCAGTAATAATATACCAAGTGCAATGAAAATTATCGATAATTTTTGGAAAATATGCACGGATGCAAGTTTAGTTGGGAAAGAGTACGAGTGTAGGGCATCCAATCTCGGGATCCCGTTAGGTTTCCAATCCCGAAAATGCCGGGATTTTTCAAATGATGCATCTTTTCACCTATCAGTTTGATGAAAAATTAGTGGAGCGAAATCGGCCTGAAAAGTCGTCGTTTTTTTTTTAAGATATAACAGCACCAAACCTTATAGGTCTTATAGAAAATCAAATTCCACGTATGTATGGTCATTTTGGGGATGATCTTGTGGTAGGGACCTTTTTTATGGGCAAAAAACCTCAAAAATTGGAAATTAGCAGTTCAGCATTCACAACGTTATATTTCTGAATCCAGTTGAGCTATCGGTGTATATTTTTTTTTTTAAATAAAAGTACATTGAAAAACCTCTCCAATGGTACATCACTGACTAAAGATTATTGTTCACGAACGTGTTTATAGAACAATAAACACTATATTGACCAAAAATGCAGTCCCTTTTTGACCATGCGAAGAACTTCTTTCCTCGTAGGAATTTTTATATACAACCTGCAAGGAGAATGAAGCCGAAATATCAGAGAAAATTTTAAAGAAAGTTTCATTGATCTAGACCGTATAGTTTGTCAGTTATGATTTTTTTTCTGGCACATTGAGTTGGAACGTCGCCCGGCGTGTGCTTGCATACAGTAAATCGCCGCATAACAAACAGTGAACGCGGCACGGCGCGGCGATTTACTGTATGCAAGCACACGCCGGGCGACGTTCCAACTCAATGTGCCAGAAAAAAAATTCATAACTGACAAACTATACGGTCTAGATCAATGAAACTTTCTTTAAAATTTTCTCTGATATTTCGGCTTCATTTTCCTTGCAGGTTGTATCTAAAATATCCTACGAGGAAAGAAGTTCTTCGCATGGTCAAAAAGGGACTGCATTTTTGGTCAATATAGTGTTTATTGTTCTATAAACACGTTCGTGAACAACTATCTTTAGTCAGTGATGTACCATTGGGAAGGTTTTTCTATGTACTTTTATTTAAAGAAAAGAGCAGACCGATAGCTCAACTGGATCCAGAAATATAACGTTGTGAATGCTGAACTGCTCATTTTCAATTTTTGAGGTTTTTTACCCATAAAAAAAGGTCCCTACCACAAGATCATCCCCAAAATGACCATACATACGTGGAATCTAATTCTCTACAAGACCTATGAGGTTTGGTGCTGTTATACCTTCAAAAAAAAAACTACGACTTTTCAGGCCGATTTCGCTCCACTAAATAGAGTCAATGCAAGAAACACGGATTATTCAAGTAAGCACACCATAATTTGACACCATTATGAGTAATAATTGTTATTATAAGTATACATATTCATTTTGCTAAAAAAACTAAGTATAGTACCTAATCCTTATTGTTGTATAATAATTCGTGGTAATTAATAGTAGATATTGATACATATTGAGATAAGAATTATTAGGTGAGGTACATTACACTTAGGGCCAATCGAGGGCCAATATTTTCACACGAGATACCTTCCGGTTGCCTACAAAACACCATGGATATCTGTGGTATTCAACTTCCAGGCAAAGTTATATGGAAATAAAGATACCGGCCCTTGAAAACCAAAGAATATGTCCAAGCCCATGGAATAAAACAGAAATGTACTAAATTGAAAACAAAACAATCAATTATATATTCAGCAAGTAATTTTTGCTTTCCCGCAGAAAGTACGCATCATATACCATACAATGCAACTGCAATATCTTACTAATGCAAAATAGATACAAAAAATTCAGCTTGAAAATAAAGAACGTCCATACGAGACTGAAGTTCCAAGTTCCATGACAATCCCTTCATTCTTAACAGATTTCAATATGGCGACCAAGATGGCGGCGATATCATGAAATTTACCTTGAAATTAGAATGTTATACAAGACAAGAATAAGTTCCAAAATTCATGACAATCCCTTCACTGATGACAGATTTCAATATGGTGGCCAAGATGGCGATGGAATCATGAAATTTACCTTGACAATAAGAATGTTCATACGAGACAAAAGCAGGTTCCAAGTTTCATAACAATCGTTCCACTAGTAAGAGATTTCAATATGGCAGCCAAGATGGCGACGGGATCATGAAATTCAGCTTGAAAATAAGAATGATCACACGTGACAAGGGTAAGTTTCAAGTTCCATAAAAATCGTTACACTAATAAGAAATTTGAATATGGCGGCCAAGATGGCGGCGGAATCATGAAATGCAGCTTGAAAATGAGAATGTTCATACAAGACAAAAATAAGTTCCAAGTTTGATGTCAATCGTTCCACTAATAAGAGATTTCAATATGGCGGCCAAGATGGCGGCGGAACCATGAAATTTAGCTTGAAAATAAGAATGATCACACGTGACAATGATAAGTTCCAAGTTTCATGAAAATCATGAAATTCCATGTCCAATAAATATGCGTCGCCGACATGAAAATTGCTCAAAACCGCCCCCAATCACGTTAAAATGAAAAACATGAACCCGAAGACAAAGCGATCCTATTTTTCCATTATATGAATAGCTCACTGAAAATGGGGAAGGATAGGCTATTTTTGGTTAGTCGCCGGCCCCAGATTCCGCCCCCAAACGAAAAAAAGTGCAATTTCCACGACTGTCACTGTTTGAGATGTTTCCAACATTTGCTTAGTCGAACGCTGCCACTCTCACACGCCGCCCCCAAAGTAAGAGATAAATGAAAAACATAAACCCGAAGACACAGCGATCGAAGTCTCTCGCTATATGAATAGCTGACTGGAAATGGGAAAGGATAGGCTACTTTTGATATGGCGCCGCCTCTAGCTTCCGCCCCCCCCCTCCCAAAAAAAGTGCAAATTTCAACAGTTTACACTGATTTACATGTTCATGTTACCTCAAACATTCGGAAAATCCCAACTCAAAGTATGCAAAAATTCGCCGAACGCTGCCGCTCCCACACGCCGCCCCCAAAATAAGAAATAAATGTAAAACATAAACCTAAAGACATAGCGATCTGATTCTTCCGCTATATAGGTAGCTAACTGAAAATGGGTGAAAAATAGGCTAATTTAATTAGTCGCCGCCTCCAGCTCCCGCCCCCAAACAAAAAATGCAACTTTCACAATTTTCACTGATTGTCATACTCACTTGAACATGAAGAAACTTCAGCTCAAACTGTCCAACATTTACTTTGCCGAATGCTGCCGTCCCCACACGCCGCCCCCGAAGTAAGAGATAAATGTAAAACATGGACCCAGAGACATAACGATCCAATTCTTCCACTATATAGATAGCCGACTAAAATTGAAGAAGAATAGACTACTATTGATTAGTCGCCGCCCCCAGCTCCTGCCCCCAAACAAACAAAAAATTGATTATTGAAATAATTTTCATTCAAATCCATTTTATTGGCAAGTACCCCATTCCGATAACAAAATATCACGCTAGCATCTTTCTGTTAATGTCTTTCCAACTGGGAACTGAAACAAAACTTCGTAGATTGTACAGGGTACAAGGCAGGGGCCACAGACGCGAACCTGGCAAAATCTATCAATAGATGCAGACTTTCGGTATCACGACAACATCTAAGACATTTCACCCCACAGTTAATGTGTCTCATACCCAAGCTGTGTATTCGTTAGTTTGCAATATCGTTAAAGAGGGCGCTTCTATCAGTAAACTTCAACTGTCCTCACACTTCATTCACCTTCAACCATGTGAACGGCACATTGATTATGGGGACATTCTGTTTTCTTATCTAAAACGCCTTTTTCATAGGCTATTGTGAGATGAAGATTCTAATTCTTCTGGAAATCGCATGCCGCATCCAGTAATTCGACTTAGATTATTGTAAAGTCAATAATACGGTCGCTATCTCGAAAAATAACTGTGGGGACGCGTGTATGTCCCCACAATTCGATCTTTGGAGTGTATGTCCCCACAGTCCTGGTTTTTTGTACTATGGTGTGGCCCACAATTAATGGAAGACAAACACACACACACACACGCACGCACGCACGCACGCACGCACGCACGCACGCACGCACGCACGCACGCACGCACGCACACACACACACACACACACACACACACACACATCATTCTGAAAATGGTCTTGATCGTCTTGAGGGACCTCAAAACGGATATATCCTGAAAACTCAAAACTTTTTTTCTGCACGATTACAATACTTTCCCTCCGTGTTCGTGGGGGGGCCGGGAAAGTAAAAGGATATAAGCCTGCTATCGTATATTACTCTTTCAAAGATTTTACTTATAACGTTCAAGACTGAAATGGGACGATAATTCGCAATCTGTTTCCTATCACCCTTTTTAAACACAGTCTTTATCTTAGCCACCTTCAAGGCATTCGGAAAAACTCCACATTCCATACATCGATTTATCAGGCAAGAAAGGGGTACTGCTATGGATCCACCAATATGTTTCAGAAGTTTAGTAGGAATCCCATCCGGGCCTACTGCATTAGTGATTTGATAAATGAATGTACTTCCTGAGGATCAGTTGGCTTCAAAAACAAAGTTGAATAATAGAATAATTCTTTACTATATGTTGAGGATTAAAAACAGGATGTGAAGTATAACCTCCAACCGTATTCGCGAAAAAATCACCCACCCCGTCCAAAACGTCCTTCTCGCTTTCGGAAGAGGAATTTAACATTGAGGTCTGGGGCCAGTCAAGTGAGGTTGATCGTGTATTTATTTCACAGAAGAGCATTCTGCGACTCATATTCGGTCTTCAGTGTCGGTCATCCTGTAGGGAGATATTTAAGGAGGAGAAAATTCTTACAGTAACCTCTATTTACATCTTGAACTTATTGTGCTATATCCATTCAAATAAGCAGAAATTCCCACTGAACTGCCACAACCACCACTACAGTACTAGATGGGGGGATCGATTCAGCCTGGCGAGGGCGAGGCATGCCTTTTTTCAGAAGTCGCCTGTTTTTTCGGGGTGTAAATTGTACAATATATTGCCGGATTCTATGAGGTCATGCCCGACGACTGTTGGCTTTAGGAAGATGTTGAAGTCTTTGTTGGTTGGTGGTTGCTTCTACGGCTTGCCTGAGTTTGTTGAATGGATTCAGGTGGGGGGTGGAGCGACCGGCGACCGGCGGACCGTTAGAGCTTTGTTTCACCTACCTAATTTACCGACCAACCGACTACAGACCATACAACCGACCAGACGGTCAATGACCTTTACCCAACACAGCAAACAGACGGTGAGGTAATGTGAGTAGAGGTATTAAACTCCGTCGGGTTGTTTATTGGTTTGTGGAGGAATGATAATGATGATAGTAACCTCCTGGAAGTGACCAAAAGGTGTCTAATTAACAAAAACGGCATTGAAACAAAAATGTATATCAGGAGAGCAGGAGGTTGAAGAAGTTACTTAACCGACCCGCATTAGACACGAACAAGACTTCATCACCGAGCAACGGACCAGACAACCCACCAGACGGTTAATGACCTTTACCAATTGCAGTAAAGAAATGTATTTGCACATGAGAAGAGCTCAATACACAATATTGCGCGGAAGTGGCGCTCCGACACAGATGTCATGCGAACTAAGAAAACGGTGACAAGTTATCATCGCGCATGTTCAGGGCACGGGTACAGGGCCGCTATTCTTGAATCGTGTGAGAAAAGTTCCTGGGAGTAAAATACATTCCGCAGTACACTGATGTAGCGAATGCATGGGCGCCCGGAGGGGGGGGCAAGGGGGGGCACTTGCCCCCCCCTGGCTCCGGAGCAGCTGAATAAATTCTTCCTTACGAAAAAAAATTTCCTTGATGTCTATGAAGGTAAGATGACAAATGTATTGCTTCAAATTGACCAAAATCGAAACAAAGTAATCGAAGCTAACCGCCTTAAATTGGTCCTGGCCTTAATAAGTAAATTTTTATACATTTTGTACAAAATTACAAATTTTAATAAATTTCTCTAAAGTTAAGTTTAATTTTCAAATATATTTCCTTATTTTTCGCACAATAATCATTATCACCATTATTATTATTATTATTCGAAAAAAATTTCGCCTGCGGCGCTAATCTAAAGAACTTCGCAAATTAGGCCAGGTAGGTATGTGACGTTCTCTAACTAAAGCTATTTGCCCCCCCCTGACAAAAATCCTGCGGGCGCCCATGAGCGAATGTTGCCTAAAATCGTGGTTTTTAGGCAACTTTCGCTACATAAGTGTAGTACGGACTACGGATTATATAAAACTCAGAGGACTGACTGTCGCCACACCATGCTGTCGTCAATACAATACAGCACTGATTAAATTAAATATCCCCAGACGATTTTGCGGTAAATTTGAATGCTATGGTTGAAGTGTTCCATGTTTTTTTCATTTCGTAATTTGGGGCATTTGGGAATGATCCCTCACATATATGCTTTCATGAATAGGTTGCGAGGGTTACACCGATTTTTCTATGAAACCACTTTTTCTTGAAAACGACGCATAATCCATTGAGCTTAGTTTGCGAATCACCTATTTTACAGCGTAACATATGGAAGACTTCGAACGAATCACCTCGTTTTTTAGCGCATGCGCTAAGCGGTCACGCAATATTGTGTATTGGGTGGATATTAAGCAGTTTTTACTGAATTGAAAAATCATCCCTCAATCTGTTCGGTCAGAAAAACCCGACCGACCGTGCATTTGCAAAAATCCGATCAGAATGAAACTTAGCACATGTGAGAATTTCACTCGGGTGGATTAATATCCACCCTGCCTAATGGCAGTTTTTACCGGATTAAAAAAATCACTCTTATTCTGGTCGGTCAGAAAAAGTCGACCGACCGGGCATTTACAATAATCCGATCGGGATGAAACTTGGCACATGTGAAAAGCTCACTCGGGAGGATATTAGGCAGTTTTTAAAGAATTGAAAAAATCATCCCTTATTCTGGTCGGTCAGAAAAACCCGACCGACCGGGCGAAAATCCGATCAGAATGAAACTTGGCACATGTGAAAAGCTCACTCGGGGAAATATTAGGCAGTTTTTACCGAATTAAAAAAATCATCCCTTATTCTGGTCGGTCAGAAAAACCCGACCGACCGGGCATTTGCAAAAATCCGATCAGAATGAAACTTGGCACATATGAAAAGCTCAGTCGGGGGGATATTAGGCAGTTTTCACCGAATTGAAAAAATCATCCCTTATTCTGGTCGGTCAGAAAAACCCGACCGACCGGACACTTTCAATAATCCGATCGGAATGAAACTTGGCACATATAAAAAGCTTACTCGGGGGGATTTAAGGCAGTTTTTATCGGATCAAAAAAATCCTCCCTTATTCTGGTCGGTCAGAAAAACCCGACCGACCGGGCATTTGCAAAAATCCGATCAGAATGAAACTTGGCACATGTGAAAAGCTCACTCGGGGAAATATTAGGCAGTTTTTACCGAATTAAAAAAATCATCCCTTATTCTGGTCGGTCAGAAAAACCCAACCGACCGGGCATTTGCAAAAATCCGATCAGAATGAAACTTGGCACATGTGAAAAGCTCACTCGGGGGGATATTAGGCAGTTTTTATCGAATCAAAAAAATCATCCCTTATTCTGGTCGGTCAGAAAAACCCGACCGACCGGACACTTACAATAATCCGATCGGGATGAAACTTGGCACATATAAAAAGCTTACTCGGGAGGATATAAGGCAGTTTTTATCGGATCAAAAAAATCCTCCCTTATTCTGGTTGGTCAGAAAAACCCCCACCGACCGGGCATTTGCAAAAATCCGATCAGAATGAAACTTGGCACATGTGAAAAGCTCACTCGGGGGAATATTAGGCAGTTTTTACCGAATTAAAAAAATCATCCCTTATTCTGGTCGGTCAGAAAAACCCGACCGACCGGGCATTTGCAAAAATCCGATCAGAATGAAACTTGGCACATGTGAAAAGCTCACTCGGGGGGATATTAGGCAGTTTTTACCGAATTAAAAAAATCACCCCTTATTCTGGTCGGTCAGAAAAACCCGACCGACCGGGCATTTGCAAAAATCCGATCAGAATGAAACTTGGCACATATGAAAAGCTCACTCGGGGGGATATTAGGCAGTTTTTATCGGATCAAAAAAATCCTCCCTTATTCTGGTCGGTCAGAAAAACCCGACCGACCGGGCATTTGCAAAAATCCGATCAGAATGAAACTTGGCACATGTGAAAAGCTCACTCGGGGGGATATTAGGCAGTTTTTACCGAATTAAAAAAAATCATCCCTTATTCTGGTCGGTCAGAAAAAGTCGACCGACCGGGCATTTACAATAATCCGATCGGGATGAAACTTTGCACATGTAAAGAGCTCACTTGGGTGGATAATTGGTTATTTTTACCGAATTCAAAAAATTATCCCCTAATCTGATGGTCGGTTATGAAAACTCGACCGACCGAACATTTGCAACGACCAGATCCGGATGAAACTTGCCACATGTGAAAAGCTCACTGTGTGAACTTGCTGGAACAGGCCAATTTTTAAAAGCGCCAAATCATTTTCTCATCATACCTGTCATGATCTTCATGCGCTTCAGCTATAATAATACTTCCTAAACCTTGGTATATAATATACTATTATGGCACGCAAATTTGTAGGGCCGCGCATGCGCCGAGCCGTAGCTTCAAATTCTCCTCTAAATATAACTCCGCATTTGTATTATTGTAAAATGATAAGATCGGGTATTCCTTCGCCAGTGGCGTATTTATGGGGGTGGCATGGGAGGCATGTGCCCCCCCCCCTATCCATCTGTAATAATAATAATAATAATAAGAAGAAGAAGGTATACTGGCAAAAGAATAGGCGCGCTTCAATAATGTTGAAAATTCAAAAATGTATACTTAATTTTGTTGTATAATACGTAATAAGGTTCTACCCTTCTACACAATTATCTATTAGTCCAAATCTTGGCGGTTTATTGTTGGATGGAGGCAATTTGTCTGTCTTCTGTTCAACCCTCCCCTCCCCCTGCAAACACCTTCTCTTCTCACGTAACTTTATTAAAACAAATTCACCTTGCCCCCCCCCCCCTCATCACAAATCTCTAAATACGCCACTGTTCTTCGCATATGTGATAACTTTCGAGATCAGGCCGGCTTCTGAAATGCAGCATTCAACATCGATGCCGCGCCACACTAAATTGTTATTATTGTAATTGTTTATTATTATTTCGCCAAAATTTTTCTTGGTTCAGGATACAAGGTCATGAGCTACCCATTGGAACGAAAATGTTTCGCAAAAACCTTTTCCTTTAGGACTAGATGCTGTGACAGACTGACAGACAGACAGACAGACAAACAGACAGACAGACGAACGGACAGAAGGACGGACGGACAGACGGATAAAGCGAGGACAAAAGCGCCTTCCCGTTTGGAATGCGTTGAAAAGTAGGTACTAGGTAGATACAAGTAGCGGTACAGCGTTTTCGGGAACCAGGCCAAGACCCTTGGAGCGCCGATATCATTTACTACGTTTCCATGGAGAATTGAAATCGATTTGAAAACGGTATCAGGATTGAAAACTGCATGTAAACGCTTGCAACATCGTATTCAAATCGATTTGAGTCTCAAGGTCGATTCGGCAAATTCTGGGATCGTATCGGGATCGGATCGAAATAATACTCATGGAAACCCAATCGGATTGGATCGAAACATCAACAAACGGAAACTGATACACAGCAATGAGCAAAACCGCTGTTCTGGTCGCATCGAGGGTCGCATCCGTACTTGCACCTGTTGTCTGCACTTCTGCCTTCTGCACACTTGCAGTTTGCAGAGTACTTGCACTTTCTCTGATACGTTAGGTTGGGACAGTTTTAGGTTAGGGTTAGACTTACATGACAGATATGTAAACAGAATTCAAATCGATTTGAATACCGAGTTCGAACCACTCATGTGAACACTTCCGTATTCAATCCCGACACCGTTTTCAAATCGATTTCAATTCTCCATGGAAACGTAGTAATTGTTTCGTGCCGCCACCTTTGTATTCTGCCACCGTCGCTTCTAACGGTTTTATTGGCCCAGAATTCAGGTAGATGAGTAGTTGACCAATCATAGTAAGGAAATAAAGAATGATTGAGAAGTGTTGAATGAAAATAAATAGATTTTCAATTTTTCTTTGCCGGATTTCATCAACATGGAAGGGAAAGCAGGCCTTCTCATATAGGTGATTACCTTTTCTTGCAGCTTGTGCGCAGGTATTGGGGTATTGGGATTCAAAAATAATCGCGTGTTTGGAGCCATGTGTGAATTCATGCAACAATATCTCATGTCTAATATCCACCCAAGTGAGCTCTTTACATGCACCAAGTTTCATCCCGATCGGGTTTTTGCAAATGCCCGGTCAGTCGGGTTTTTCTGACCGACCAGAATAAGGGATGATTTTTTAGATTCGGTAAAAACTGCCTAATATCCACCCGAGTGAGCTCTTTACATGCGCCAAGTTTCATTCCGATCGGGCTCTTGCAAATGCCCGGTTGGTCGAGTTTTTCTGACCGACCAGAATAAAGGATGATTTTTTAGATTCGGTAAAAACTGCCTGATATCCACCCGAGTGAGCTCTTTACATGCGTCAAGTTTCATCCCGATCGGGTTTTTGCAAATGCCCGGTCGGTCGACTTTTTCTGACCGACCAGAATATGGGATGATTCTTTGAATTCGGTAAAAATTGCTAATATCTTTTTTTTTCTTTGCCGTTTTTGTTAATTAGACCCCTTTTGGTCACTTCCAGGAAGTTACTATCATCATTATCATTCCCCCACAAACCAATAAGCAACCCGACGGAGTTTAACACCTCTACTTACATTACCTCACCGTCTGTGTTCTGTGTTGGGTATATAAAGGTCATTGACCGTCTGGTCGGTTGTCTGGTCTGTAGTCGGTTGGTCGGTAAATTAGGTAGGTAATGGTCATTGACCGTCTGGTCGGTTGTCTGGTCCGTTGGTCGGTGGTGAAGTCTTGTTCGTGTTTAATGCAGGTCGGTTAAGCACTTCCTTCTACCTCCTGCTTCCCTGATACCTACATATTTTTGTTTCAATGCCTTTCTCGCTAATTAGATTTCTTTTTGTCACTTTAAGGCCAGAAGATTACATAACATCGTTGTAATCCCCCCCCCCACAAGCCAATAATCAACCCGACGAAGTTTAGCACCTCTACTTACTTTCCATCACGGTCTGTTTTCTGCATTGGGTAAAGGTGATTGACCGTCTGGTCGGTTGTCTGGTCGGTTGGTCGGTAAATTAGAAACTCCCGAGTAGTTGGTCACTCTCTGGAGGTCTGTGGCCCGTGGCGTTCTTTTTTTGTGTGTAGTTTTGTCGTTGTCTTGCCGCGTGAGCGTGATTGTTTTTGTGTATTATTTTCAACTGTTACTTATATGGATAATAGACTTGCCCTATTGTGCAATGTACAGAAAAAGGGTTAATAAATGAATATATATTGTAAATGGATTGTGAAGGGTTATCCAGTAGGTATACCGGTTCTTGATGTGGTATTTCCATTACCCGTGTGTTGTTTGATAAAGTTGTTGTTCCAAGTGGCTTTTACTTTGTTGGAAGAGTTTTGAACGTAGGACATGCTAGAGAACCTCTTCGCGACTTTCATTTCCTTTCTGAGAGAGTCACAGAACCCCCTATATCTTTCCTTAGTTACGTAGCCATTTTGTACGTCTCGGAACATTTCACGTTTAATTTTGCTCTTTTTCCTTACCTCAGGAGTCACCCATGTTTTCATTTTTTCAGTCATTTTGATTTTTCTACATTTGAAGATGTCATTAATTGGTTCACTTTGAGTTTTGATAAACATATCATAAGCCGTATCAACATCCGAAAGATGATAGATGAAGTCCCAGTCGATAGATGCAACTCTCTCAGCGCATTCGTTTAGTCTGGAATCAGAATAAATTTTTTTATATTGCACGCAATTCACAAAGGTTTCGATAGATTTGGACACCCTAAGATACTGACAATGATGGTCAGATAGAGCACTATTTATCACTTCCGCGTTATCGCATTCAAAATTAACAAATATATTGTCAATGAGAGGGGAGGTTCTTTTTGTTACTCTGGTTGGTATGAATACTGTCTGAGAAAAATTATAGATATTTATAAGATCTAACATGTCCTTACTTTGCCTGTCATTCCTTAGAAGACACACATTTAAGTCCCCGCACATCGCAACTTTATATTTCTTGTATGTTTTACTGCAATAGGAAAATATATTGTGCAGTGACTAAAAAAACAGCAAAGGATCCCATTGAAGGTCGATACACACATACCACGATTAGCTGCATCTTTTTACTTACAACACACGAAAATTCACAGTGATCCTCATGGCTCACCCCCTTCACATGTTCGAACTCCACAAAGTCAGAGTTTAGGGAATCTACAACATAAATACAACTCCCACCGTGAGCGGACACCTCCCGTGCAAACATTGATTTAAGTTGATAGCCTTCAATTATCGGAGATATATCTTCATTCGTCCAGTGTTCTGTGAAGCATAAGACCTCTGGTTTTTGCTTTAGTGTTTCTAAAAATGTATGTGTTCCAAGAGTTTTACTTCTCAACGATTGTATGTTTTGATGCAACAAGTAGAGGTCCCTGCCACTGTTCACTCCAGGATTTTCGTCATCGGCGGGCTCCTTTGGGAATGCCAGATTACTTTTGTGAATTTCCTGTTTCAAACACCGCTCCACCCCGGGCTTCACGTCTTCGAAAAAACGTGAACCGAAAAGGACACATCTCTGTATTTGCTGCTTTTCAATTTACAGGGTGGAAAGTAATTTTCACGTTTCAATTTTTTTTTTTTTGATGGAATCGGCTCACACAACAATTGCGACTGGTTCTTCTATAAACTTGAGGTTTCTAGTCAAACATATCAAAATAATAGATTTCTGCTACAGCTACATTTTTATTTACAAAGGACCCCGCACGATTCTTATGGAAAATGGCTCCCGGTTAAATTCTCTGAATTTTTGATATGTTGTAGCTCATGAGATACTAATCAAATACCGTGAACCCCAAACTCAAATAATGGACATTTTTTCACCCACAGGGGGTTGAAGTTGGAGGTTTTGACGGCTTCAAAATGATATTATGACGTTGATAAAAGCTTTTTATTTGGTTTCTCTTCAAGTTGTGTTTCATGCTAAATGTATTTATTTGACAGAAAAATATCAACCCCTTCCTCCACCCCCAACCCCTATCTATCATCATAAAATTCGAGATTACTCCCAAAAACCCTGCGGATGGCTTCTATGATTTAAACTATGAGTTTTGACATTAAAATTATTTTCCACCCCTAATGTTGGGGTGCCGATTTTCCAATTTTCCTCGGTTAATTTGGCTGAATTTTTGGTATTGTGTATTTCTAATTCTGCTAAACAAAAAGCTCATACAAAAACTTATTCCTATGAACAGTTTTTGTTCTGCAGGGGACTGAAGTTCAATATTTATGCTCTCAAATCTTCAACTTCAGTCCCCTGTAGAACAAAAACTGTCCATAGGAATAAGTTTTGGCATTGAAACTTTTTGTTCAGCAGAATAAGAAGTACACAATACCAAAAATTCAGCCAAATTAACCGAGGAAAATTGGAAAATCGGCACCCCAACATTAGGGGTGGGAAATAATTTTTATGTCAAAATTCATAATTTAAATCACAGAAGCCATCCGCATGGTTTTTGGGAGTAATCTCGAATTTTATGATGGTAGATAGGGGTTGTGGGTGGAGGAGGGGGTTGATATTTTTCTGTCAAATAAATATACATTTAGCATGAAACACAACTTGAAGAGAAACCAAATAAAAAGCTTTTATCAACGTCATAATATCATTTTGAAGCCGTCAAAACCTCCAACTTCTACCCCCTGTGGGTAAAAAACTGTCCATTATTTGAGTTTGGGGTTCACGGTATTTGATAAGTATCTCATGAGCTACAACATATCAAAAATTCAGAGAATTTAACCGGGAGCCATTTTCCATAAGAATCGTGCGGGGTCCTTTAAATGTTTGGTTGCGTTCCAAGATTTTTTGAATTTTTGATGCAATATACTCGAATATAGCCAAACATTCAAATTTGTAAAAAAAAAAACGTGCTGTAGCAGAAATGTATTTATTTGATATGTTTGACTAGAAACTTTGAGTTTACGGTAGAATCAGTCGCAATTGTCGTGTGAGCCAATTTCACCAAGAAAAAAATTGAAACTTCAAAATGACTTTTCACCCTGTAAATTGAAAAGCAGGAGTTGCAGAGATGGATCCTTTCCATATGTTCAGTATGCCATTATAAGCTTGCAAAATAACTGAAACCGGATTCAATCTAGATCAATTCCACCAAGAAAAAAAATTAAAGATGAAAAATAGTTTTCACCCTGTAGAACTTTTGATACACAGCAGCTGCTGGGTGGTATATTTTTTATATGTTTATTGGTTGACTATGGCCTATCAAACTAGCCTAAAACCGTTTTTTTTTTCAGTCATCAGTTTTTCAAGGAAGAAAGGAAGTAAAGAAAAATAATAAACTTTCACCCTGAATACTAATTTGTAGCAGTCCCAGAGTTGAGGACTTTTGATATGTTGAAGTAGGAACTGGAAGCTAGTCATGGTAGAAAAACGTGAGTGCGTGACCATAGTCACCCTCGGAAGAAGTGAAACTTCTATACATATGAATCAATCAGCAAACAACGTTCGAAGAGGTGTTCTTTTCGTACTCCCGCTCCGCTCCCTCACGGTTTGTATCATCTTGTTTTTCTTATTATCAATTTTATTATTATTATTATTATTATTATTATTATTATTATTATTAGTCACTCAAAGGGCAGAGTACTTTCGACATGATTTTTTCACGATTAGACTTTTTTTTCTTCTTTTCTCGCTGCGCTTGGCAGTGGAGAGCCCCATCAAATGCGGGAATGAAAAGAATCCTTCGAAATTCAACTTAATTATTATATTACCGCCCCTATGACTTGCCGCCTGCCGTACTCGCCAGCGCGCCGGAACGCACTACACGCCTGCTAGGCCCGGCCCTGAATATACCTCCCTATCCCTATAATAAATCACATCCGCTCGAATCTATTCAAGCCAAGTCGAGAGCCATTCTTGTCGGGCCAACAGTACGACAACACGAAGAGCAGTCCAGTGTCGGCGATTAGTAAAAAATAGAATCGAACGCTGCAACAGCTTATTCTTTCATTGCCTGGGACGACGCTGGTCACCCCAAGGTCAGACAAGACAACGTTACAGCACATCGTTACAGGCGTTCGTTACAACCACTGATGCTATGAAGCAATTTCACTCCCATGTGTGGTTCTGCGTTAGTGGTGTGTTGTGATCTAGGCGCGAGAATAGAAGTTTCACTTCAATAATTTCATGCATTCCAATTGCACAGTTATGAAGATCGGTGTTTCAGCTCCAGTAACGTTCTTGAATTTTGAAAATCGAAGGTGAATTGCCAAAGATTTTGATCATTTTGTGCCGCCATGACTTCCAAGAAAGGAGAAAGTGATTTGATTTCATTGAAACTTTGAACACACTCATGTCTGGTTCAAGTAATTGGAATTGCAATATCAAATTTCACTTTCGGTCACTTTCGAGCCGCTATATCGAACTTTTTACATGAATGATTCGATTTGAATGAAACTATTGAAACACACTAGAATCGAATCATTTTACATAAGAGTTCAATGTGGCGGCTTGAAAGTGACTGAAAAAGACATTTGACCTTGAACTTGCAATTGTTTAAACCAGACATGAGTGTGATCCAAGTTTCAATGGAATCGGATCACTTTCTTGGAAGTTCAACATGGCGGCACAAAATGATCAATATCTTTGGCAATTTACCTTCGATTTTCAAAATTCAAAAACATTACTGGAGCTGAAGCACCAGTCTTCATAACTGTGCTATTGGAATGCATAAAAAATTGTGTTTGGCGCGCTCGTACTGAACTTTCGGCAATTTTACACTGTTCCATTGATCACCCCATTGTTTGTATTCGACGTGATCAAAGCATAAAAACGAAGGATTGGGCTATCGAACACTGAAAACCGATACGAAATCGCTGACGGCAATCACAAGTTATGATGATTTTAGAAATCGTCCGAATTGCTTGTCCCCTAGATTCTTTTGATGTGTGTATACATTTTTGTTGAAATTTTAAGATTGCATGGTCTTTTTTTTTTTTTTTTTTTTTTTTTTTTTGAATTAGAAATTTTTAATAGACCTGAATAAAGAAGTACATTATATCATTTATAAATAAAAAATTTCGCCAAGGTGTCTTTCTGGCGGTAGAGTTCCTAGGATGGAAATGAAAAAAAAGCCTATGCCACGCATCCTCAGATCCGGTGGAATATACCTCCTTCAGTGTATCCACAAGCAAGTTAGCCAGATCAATTCGAGCTCCCTTCGGGCACCGCCTCAGTGTTGGAACATTTGCTTTTTGTGTTGATGAAACTTTGCTGAGATTAAAGTCTTCATGTATTGATGATGCGATGTTTGAAGGCGCATTATGATGGACATAGGGCGCTTTCCATTTAAAACATTTGTGTCGGTTTGTGTCAGCTTGTGTTAGCTTGTGTCGATGGAACAAAGGAACACAGATCAAATGGAACGCGTTTGTGTCGGTTTGTGTTAACACAAGTCGACTTGTGTCACTAAATGGAAAGCGCCCATTGTGTTGCCCAGTTGATTGAGATATTTGACTCAGGCTGTTATCAAAACCAAACTGTACATTTGGGTGACGTTTTTTACAATGTATTTCCAGTCCTCTGATCCTTTTGTACTTTTTGTTGGAAAGGTTCTCACGACAGTGAGGACATGGTAAAACATCCAAATCTAAGCTTTCATTACGAATATTATCAGAATTCCCTTCGCTGTCAGTGCTGCTGTCGAGTGTATATTTTGGCCGAAAAAATCGGCCTAGACGGCTTTCTGGTTGAAAAACTCCAGACGAGGTCGAAGCAGTAACGTTTGTTGCGAAGACAGCATTACTAGTAGTGTTTGGTTGGATTTTGCGCGATAATCGAAGCAGAGAACATCCCGCTGTGTCATTCACGTTTGACATTTTTACCTACGTCTACTATTATGGCATGGTCTAGTGGTAAACGAACTTTTCAGAAGTAATAAAGAAACATCGCCTATTATGTTAAATCATAAGCTACCTACTAAACTACGCAACGAAATTATTGTCGTACTCCAAATTTCACCCTTTTTCAAAACAAGAGAACTCCCGACTGTCGACTGGTTTGAACAATTTTAATTCTGTTCAGAGCATTTGATAGCTTGATTCCCTAGGTATAGAATCTTATCAATTCGAAGATTGATAGATGTCAATTGAGTTTCTACAGGGTGTAAAGAATGTAGTGCAACATTTATAAAGTTTAACATACTCCTATTTGAAATAAAACTGTTTCTTTTGAATTTCAACATCAATGGCATGTAGCTGAAGTCCATATCTCGAAACGGTTTTTGATTTATCTCTCTATCTCTTTTATTTACAGGGTGGTATCGAAAAAACAACTTTTTGGTCTTCTGGTGATAACATTTTCCCTTCTTTACCAATTTTCTGAATCCAGGGCTCATATTGAAGCTGAAGCCTTAGGTAAGAAAGCCCAATAAACATAATCGACTCAAGACCAACATTCAAAATATAGGGTGGCATCAAAAGTGACATATGAATATATCTGTCCAGGAATCCGACCGGGTGGAGGATTAAACGAGAATCAACATTGTTTTTGGATGAGGCATTCAATTTAAACACTCTTTGATGTCTCATGATTGATTGACCCCGAGCAGCTCCGCCTGGCAAAACGGAAGTGCTGGCAACTCTTGCTACATTGATGTACTGCGGATTGCATAAAACCTCGCAAAAAACTTTCAGGGAGTTTCTTCCACAGTTTCAAGAATAGCGGCCTGGATCTGTTAGCTTAACAAGTGAACACTTTTTTTTTTATTCGTTTATTTAACGTCGGCCTATTTCCGCAACGAGGCCTAACACCGACGCCGGTGAATGCTTTCCTCCACTATACCGGAAATTTTGCCGAACCCCTGTGTGTTCCAACACAAGGTAGGGATTTTTAACGACCACCAACATCGCATGGGGTCGGCACCATCGTTCGTATTTTACGTGCGATGCGACACACGGCGCGTCTTGCATTTAGCAAGCATTCCAACTAAACCAAGGAGCTTGTTTTTGAGGCCGAAAATCCGTCCCCGGCGGAGATCGAACCCGCGACCTCTGGAGTGGTAGTCGAACGCGCTAACTAACCACACCACAAGCTCCTCGAAGTGAACACTTCTTTCGACTGTTTTGCAAGTCGTTCTCGCCTTGAGTACAGTAAATAGTAAAGGAGTATGACCGAAAGGGACATCCAGAGCATTGCGCACTTCCTCCATTTCGGCGGCATGCTTCATTAATTCAATTAAATCAATATTTTAGAAAGAAAATGTGATTTTCGTCACACTTCCCAAGAACACACGGCACAGCTTGTAGGTTAAATGGACTCAAAACACGCCTGTTGGCACATTTGGATCCCATCTAACTTGACGCATGCGTGAGACCATCCAAAGTCGCTTAAAGACACGTAAAAGAGACATATGAATAGACGCGTCTCTAAACATCCCCTTTTAAGACGACTTTAGAGACGCCTGTTTAAAGTGATGATAGAGGCGCGCTAAAACCACGTATGAATACGGAAATGTTAGAGGCGCCTCTTTAAAACCGCTTTTAACACTAAAAGGGGGATATGAATACGGCCCATGGCCCGTATTCATATCCCACTTTTAAGCCACATTTAGCATACCTCTAACAAAAAGCGCTCGGCTACCTGATAAAAGCGGTCGTATTCATAGGCCACCTTTTACGTCCTGTTGGGGCCCATCTAACTAAAGGGGGTGTTGATTTGGCAACGTTGTAAAATGTATTCAAAACTACCTACCCGAAGGTAGACGCAGGTAGGCAAGAACCCCAAACCGCTTTCGTTTTGCGCCGGGAGCCGCTCCGGGTAGATCACTAGATAGAGAAAGTAAATACATACACCAATCACGGCCCAGCTGGATCTGTTTTCTTTGTCTAGTGATTTACCCCAAGCAGCCGAGCAGCTCCCCCTGGCAAAACGGAAGCGCTGGCAACTCTTGCTACATTGATGTACTGCGGATTGCATAAAACCTCGCATAAAACTTTCAGGGAGTTTCTCCCACAGTTTCAAGAAGAGCGGCCTGGATCTGTTAACTTAAGAAGTGAACACCTGTTTCGACTGTTTTGTGTAAGTCGTCCCCGTCTTGAGTACAGTAAATAGTGAGGGAGTATGACTGAAAGCGCGCTAAGAATTTTAGCGAAGAAAAAAAAATCAGACATTGTGTCGGTAAACAAGTCGTAATCGAGGACAGGTCCAGCAACGCCGACGCGCGGTCATGAAAAAAAATTTGTTGTGGGGCGACACAAAACTTTCCCGGCGGTATCCAGAGACGTCAGTAATGATTTTGATCGAAGTGTCCCTTCGGGAGGGGGCGATTCGATTTGGAAATTGATGAAAAAATTCTATTTAGTCCAGCGTTTACGAGCATCCTGCATCCATTGTTGAGCGGACAGAAAAAATGACAGGTTAGGTCAGTTTTCCAAGGTGATGAAATGATCCAAAAGGTAGAACTAGGTAGCTAACTGTTGTGATATCTCAAAAATGCAATGCTGGTTCCTTATTGAAATTTTTGTTCTTACTTTAGCTATGATGATGAAATTACAAAAACTTGATTGAAAACTTTTACTGCATCTGTGTGTCAAATTTCAACTCTATATTTTCAATTTAGAGCTTGGGCAGACAAACCCAGACCCAATGTGCCATCTGAGGGCTTCCGATCAAAATCATCCACCCAAAGTCTAATCAGATCATTCCAGGCTGAACTTAGGCCTCCGTACCTGATTTCGATTTGATCGGATCAATAATTCGGTAATTATCGTGACAGAACCGCTTAATTTGTACGATCGCATGAGTGGTTTTATATTTTCAGGAGGAAAATTTCCGGGAAATTGGAGAGAGATTATTGGAAAATGTTCAAGAACCAGTTATCTATTCTCTAAAAAAAAAAAACAATTCCAAGAAATCTGTTCACGGAATAAAAAGTTGGAAAATTTGCAGTTTTTCCAGAGAGGAAAACTGGGCAACTGTTAATCCGATTTCGAAAATTTTTCCTCCAAAAATTAGCTCAATCTTTTCTCCAACCTTTATTTACAGCATATGTCTGCACCTAAAATTAGTATTTCGTGGGGCCTACCGCATGTAGAAGTTTGCATTGCGTTTTTCTCAAATTCACGGAATGTGAAAATTTCATTTTGAAAAAATTACAGTCGGAAAACCGAAACCGTGTCAACTCTGAAAATAGACCTGCACGACGCTCAATACAATCTACTTTCGATATCAGTTGAAATTTCCAAAAAAAAAGTCGATCTCCGAGCAGGAATAAATTTTTGAGTGGAGTCTGCTACAAAAGCGAGTCGTGCTGGTCGAAACACCGGCGAGAGCCCCTCCTGAGTGGCAACAGCCAGGAGAAATTTCGAAAATTCATTACGCTCAACTGGAGAATGGTGGAAAACTGCAACTGCGGCCTCAATTTGACTCTTTTGTTGTGTTGCTTCCTGTCAAATCTGGTTCCAATCCATCGGATAGATTTTGAATAAATAATTGGTAAAGTTTTGAACTTCAATTTTTTTTATTATTTGACAGTTGACAGATAGGGCAATGTTTCCAACTGTTCTGAATACAGTTTTTCAAGGGCTTTCAAATGACATATATTGCAAGTTGAGTTCCGCTTCTGACATTTGATGATAGTGACAGTTGGGACAGTTGGACACACACACACGCACACACGCACGCGCACACGCGCACACGCACACGCGCGCGCACACACACACACACACACACACACACACACACACACACACACACACACACGACATCATTCTGAAAATGGTCTTAATCGTCTTGGAGGACCTCAAAACGGATATATCCGGTGAAATCTCAAAACTTTTTTCTGCACGATTACAATACTTTCCCTCCGTGTTCGTGGGGGGGGGGGGGGGCGGGAAAGTAAAAAAGGAAGAGTTGGCTTGGCGGTTTCGGGGCAGATATCCAGAGCATTGCGCACTTCCCGCATTTCGGCGGCATGCTCCATTAATTCAATTAAATCAATATTTTAGAAAGAAAATGTGATTTTCGTCACACTTCCCAAGAACACACGGCACAGCTTGTAGGTTAAATGGACTCAAAACACACCTGTTGGCACATTTGGATCCCATCTAACTTGACGCATGCGTGAGACTATCCAAAGTCGCTTAAAGACACGTAAAAGAGACATATGAATAGATCCGTTCCTAAACATCCCCTAAAATGAGCTTGTTTACGCGAAGCTTAGCAGAGATTTTAACAGTGGTTAGTTAGGAGTGTTTACGCGCGCTGACCAAAATAACAGCCGACAGCCCCTTAACCTGGGCCGCTATTCTTAAATCGTGTGAGAAAAGTCCCTGGGAGTAAAATGTAAAATACCTTCCGCAGTACACTGATGTAGCGATTTTAGGCAACACTCGCTACATCAGTGTACTGCGGAATGTATTTTACTCCCAGGGACTTTTCTCACACGATTCAAGAATAACGGCCATCATCAATTATCAATTTTAATAAACTGGTGCTCACCACATGTGCTCACAGGTCATCCAACCCAACCCATAAATCTGCTAGAAATCCAACCGATTTCTGGTTTGCACATGCGTTGTAATGTGCATGGGCGTCTACGTGCGATTGCCAACACTTGTTTGCTTACTAAATGCAATTTAAAATCACATTTAGCTAAGCTTAACAGCTGTTGCGAAACTTGCGTTTAGAGGTGTTTATGCGGACGATAACATTGATGTTACGGACCTTAACACCAGTTTTAAACCTCGCGTAAACAAGGCCTTTGAGCTTGTTTACGCGAGGCTTAGCAGAGATTTTAACAGTGGTTAGTTAGTAGCACAGGTGTTAGGAGTGTTTACGCGCGCCGACCAAAATGACAGCCGACAGCCCCTTAACCTAGGCCGCTATTCTTGAATCGTGTGAGAAAAGTCCCTGGCAGTAAAATACATTCCGCAGTACACTTCTGTAGTAAAAGTTACCTAAAAACCACGATTTTAGGCAACATTCGCTACATCAGTGTACTGCGGATGGGCATGGGCGTTTTCGTGCGATTGCCAACACTTGTTTGCTTACTAAATGCAATTTAAAATCACATTTAGCTAAGCTTAACAGCTGTTGCGAAACTTGCGTTTAGAGGTGTTTATGCGGACGATAACATTGTTGTTACGGACCTTAACACCAGTTTTAAACCTTGCGTAAACAAGGCCCTGTTCGGTGCTGCGTATTTTCGACGCTAGAGTTTTCGACGCTAAGCGGTCTACTCTTGAGTCTTGAATCTTGACATGTGTCATGTATGTCAATCAGAGAATAGTTTTGAGTCGTTTGGTTTGACATTGATGATTTAAGTAATAAATTGTAACCATAACAAAGAAGAGCAACAGTAGCTAGTCCCGGTTAAAACAAGGTGAATAAAAAATGTCTTTGCTGAATTCGCATCAGCATGACCTGAAGAAATTGCCATTAGAATCGTTGATCGAACTACAAAATCGTCAAAAGGAATTGCTTAAAAATACGTAAGTAATATTGAATGATGCCAGAAAGTAGATACCTAGGGTACATTCCAGAAAAGTGGTCGAAAAACTAGCGGATAAAGGAAGCCAGCTGAAAGAAAAGCTGGAAAAAGTAACCAGAGAAATACAGTTACGTGAGAACATGAAGGGGGTAGAAGCGGTCTTGGAAAGGTTATCAGTGAAGGACGATCTGGATGATAAACATACCCTTAACATTTACAAAATTGAAAAAGAACCAGAAAAGGAACGTTACAAACCATTTTCTTCATTGGTTGCACATAAAAGTCTGAGTAAAACAACCCAGCTGATTAAACTGGAAGAATCCTTAGGTCTTCTTAAACAGCAAGCTGAAAAAGTAGAGGTACGGTAGTTTTATATTACGACGTTTTTGTTGATGATTGTGCAAATATTAATTTTCTTTATAGGAAGCTTACTTTAATTTAACTCATATTAATGAAGCAGTTGAAGATGAGGAGACTTGAGATTAGAAACATTTAATTATTATCTTGAATCAGTTGTGATATTAGTGTAAATAAAACTGAATAAAGCTATTTTTATGCATCTACAAATCAACTACAGCTACAGACACTTTTTACTAAACATATTCAGCCCCTAGTGTTAGATAAAGATGAAAGATGGGTCTCACTATCACAGCATGAATGAATGAATGCATGAAGTATAGGTATTATAGTCGCGACCCGTTCATTTGTTCATTTCAACTTGAGAAACCTATCTTTTTCTCACAAAATATCAAAGTAATACCATTAAGGACGGAGTTGAATTGGTAAAATAAGTATTGCGAAATCAATCCCTGTGGGTTTATTCCTTGACAGATTCTTACCATTTTGGTCTCTTTTGAAAGCTTCAAGGATGTACTTTGGTTTGAGCCAATTGACACTTCCAAAATCCAAAAATAATAATCCCTGAGGAGTAAACCAACAGGGACTGATATCGTAACGCTTATTTTACCAATTCAACTCCGTCCTTTAAGTATATTTTATGAAAGATGAGAAAAAATATGTTTCTCAAGTTTAAATGAAGTGATGACGTACAATGTACATATCATTTGTTAAATTGTCGCGACTACATCATAAATTACATAGGTGTTTCTTAGGGTGGGCTTAGTCAGCTTATCTACAACCATCCATAATGAGTACTAGGTGGACCCGTGGGCTATGCCCCACGCTTTTTCACTAGCAAATTTTTTTAATAGGTAAAGCCGGTCGGTATCTTTCAAACGGCGGGTTGTTTCGGACATGTATTACAATAAAAGTCAGTTTCTCTGTCTCAGGGTTAACTCTTAACTTGGCTTTGTTGTTATGGGCTTGATTCCTGCAACAAATGCAACAATTGTTGTCATAGTGGAAAATCCAGATTGAAAAGTCAGGCGAGAATAAAATACAGTGATGCATGTCGAAAACAATCTGATACCAACATTCCCCTATAGGCGCTCTGCACATTTTGAATATCCCGCCCGTTTCAGCACCCTCATGCGGCAGTTGTGAACATACGTGTAAGGAAAATAGTCAGTATTGAAGTTGATGAATTGTTGAAATTGACATTTGCAGGTGGTATGATTAATTCAAATGGCATTGTTGTTATGGAAACATATAAAAAATCGTTACTTCTGGCGCTGAAGCAAATCCGCAGAGTGCCTATCAAGTATAAGTTTATTCGTATATACCTACCCATGTACATTGTACAGGGCTGGGCGGTATTTCAAATACAAGTATTTGAAATACGTATTTGAAATACATTTAAGTATTTTGTATTTAAATACATTTGATTGAGAAGTATTTGTATTTTGTATTTTGGAATAGTTCAGGCAGCTAGTATTTCGTATTTTGTATTTTAAATACATTTTTCGGAAAAGTATTTTGATTTTCAAAATACAAAATACAAAACACATTTGTTTCCCATGCTCTTTAGTCTGTTCGGGCCGAAATTGTTTTGGTAATACTATATTCACCCCCTCGTTCACCCCATTGACATTTCTTGCTTTTGCACACTATCTGCGGGATCGATAATGAATTCCATTGCATCTTTTACGTTTCACGTTTTACTGCTTACTGGTAAGGGCATCCTACTGTCAGCCACGAGAGGTTCCATGTCGGATGTCGGACAATATTTTCGAAAAGCTGGTTGTCCCCAAAAGAAATCAACATTTGTTATTTTGAAGAATTGATTAATGAAGTAAGGAATAGGTTTGAATCTGAACTTTTCTTCACTTTATGTTTATTTTATTTGTCTTTTCATAGTTCATAATAATTTACTTATTGTTGCGACTGAATCAATGAAGTGTTCCCATTGAAATATGTATTTGCATTTTACGGTTTTTCCAATAAAATGGTTGAAATACGCAATAACAATGTATTTTCTATTTTGTATTTGAAATACTCTAGGTTGTATTTTGTATTTTGGAATTTCTCAGTTTTCCAAAATACGTATTTTGTATTTTGTATTTCAAATACATTTTTCGAAGTATTTTGCCCAGTCCTGCCCATGTACAGTACCTACCTACCTAGAACATCATTGGGGATTGTGAAGAAAGGGTCAGGTCGACAAAAAATACATTTTATAAAAATTGTTATTCAAAACAAAGTGAACGTGCACATTTGCTATTTCCAAAAATAAGACTGTAAACATTCCATTGCACAAGGCCCGTCGTTCTTAATTTCATGACTTTCCAATGATATCGTAGTCGAGATATCGTAGTAAAATTTGGTAGAAATACTAAAAGTAATGTAGAAAACGGAATTCAATCGGTAGCCACCGCGGCAATAATGTCTAACGCCGTTTATAAATACCAGTGTAATGCATAGAAAATAATTTAATAGTATATTACATACCGAGACGGGAAGTACATCATTACTGCTGAGGGCACAGAGAGCCCGAAGCTGGAATGATGTATTTACCGTCGAGAGTATGTACCTATACTATTTTACTCACAACCATGTACTCAGCTTGCAGCTTTACAGGCGTTCAAAAGTTGAAATCTGAAAATTAACTTTTTGTTATAACTTCCAGATAGGCCGATTAATTTTGCTGAAACGTGGTTCAGGAAATACTGATTAACACACTTATTGTTTGGTTGGATGCATATTTTGAAATTTTCCTTCTAAAGCTACCATTTCTTCACTTTCTCGGGAGGTCGGCAATGGGTCACTTCCCGACCTCCTACTAGGTATGTGATGAATCAATTACCATAGTGGTTGTGAGCTGGGATGGTTGTGAGTAAAATTTATATTGCATGAACGGCCGCAGATGGAGCTGCGAAAACTTGAAACTGTGCTTGATTCAGTCATTGTTAAGGTGCAGCAAACCGTTTTGAAATATCTTTGTGAAAGTTCCTAAAATATCTTGAAAATGAAATGCAGGAAAATTTAACTAATTCATCTTTTTTGTCTCATCGATTTAAAGGGAATTCAGTGGGTATAGACAACATCTACACTTAGGTAAGTACGCTTGCTGTTTGAAATAAGTACGCTGTGTCTAGGTACACGCTAACGTGTACGCAAATTTAACAAGTGAGTATGCCTTCACGTGCGAGAGTCTCAGTAGCGCATTTTCTCAAAGAGGCATATTGTGAACGTAAAGAAATTTGGTTGAAGGAGAAACACCATTCCTTGCCCACTTTCTTCATTCGAAACTCATTGTGATATTTTGTTATCAGAATGGGGTACTTGCCAATGAAATAGATTTGAATGAAAATTCTTTCACTCATCAATATATTTTTTTGTTTGAGGGCGGGAGCTGGGAGCGGCGACTGATCAACAGTAGTCTATTCTTTCCCATTTTTAGTCGGCTATCCATATAGCGAAAGAATTAGATCGCTATGTCTTCGGGTTTATGTTTTCCATTTATCTCTTACTTTGAGGGCAGCGTGTGGGGGTGGCAGCATTCGGCAAAGTAACTGTTGCACAGTTTGAGTTAGGAGTTTCTAAATGTTTAAGGAAATATGACAATCAGTGAAAATTGTGAAAGTTGCATTTTTTTGTTTGGGGGCGAGAGCTGGAGGCGGCGACTAATCAAAAGTGGCCTATCCCCATTTTTAGTCAGCTATCTATATAGCGGAACAATTAGATCGCTATGTCTTCATGGTCATGTTTTACATTTATCTCTTACTTTGGGGGCGGCGTGTGGGAGCGGCAGAGTTTGGCAAAGAAATTCTTCTACAGTTTGAGTTGGGAGTTTCTGAATGTTTGAGGTAACATTAAAATGTAATTCAGTGGAAATTATTGAAAGTTGCACTTTTTTTCTTTTGGGGGTGAAAGTTGGAGGCGGCGCCATGTCAAAGGTAGCCTATTCTTCCCCATTTTTAGTTAGCTATCCATATAGCGAAAGAATTAGATCGTTATGTCTTCGGGTTTATGTTTTTCATTCATCTCTCACTTTGAGGGCAGCGTGTGAGGGCGGCAGCATTCGGCAAAGTAACTGTTGCACAGTTTGAGTTGGGAGTTTCTAAATGTGAGGGAAATATGACAATCAGTGAAAATTGTGAAAGTTGCATTTTTTTTGTTTGGAGGCGACAGCTGGAGGCGGCTAATTAAAAGTGGCCTATATTTTTCCAATTTCAGTCAGCTATCAATATAGTGAAAGAATTAGATCGCTATGTCTCCAGGTTCATGTTTTACATTTATCTCTCACTTTGGGGGCGGCGTGTGGGAGCGGCAGAGTTTGGCAAAGAAATTCTTGCACAGTTTGAGTCAAGAGTTTCTAAATGTTCGAGGTAACATTATCAGCTAAATCAGTGAAAATTGTTGGAAGTTGCACTTTTTTTCTTTTGGGGGGGAAGCTGGAGGCGGCGCCATATCAAAAGTAGCCTATCCTTTTCCATTTTTAGTCAGCTATCCATATAGCGAAAAATTTAGATCGCTATGTCTTTGGGTTCATGTTTTTCATTTATCTCTTACTTTGGGGGCGGCGTGTGGGAGCGGCAGCGTTCGGCTGAGCAAATGTTGCACAATTTGAGTTGGCAGTTCCTAAATGTTTAAGGGAACATCTCAATCAGTAACATTTGTGAATGTTGCACTTTATATCGTTTGGGGGCGGAATCTGGGGGCGGCGACTAACCAAAAGTAGCCTATCCTTTCCCAATTTTAGTCAGCTATTTATATACCGAAAGAATCAGATCGCTATGTCTTCGGGTTTATGTTTTTCATTTTAAAGTGATTGGGGGCGGTTTTTAGCAGTTTTTTCATGTCGGCGGCGCATATTGAAGACGGAATGTTTCTTGGCTTACGTTTATAAGTGGCAACTATGTATTATTCAGAAAATGAGAACATCAGAGCATCAGGTCTGGTAGAAAGTGCAATATTATGTTATTTCAAGTTTATCGGGGGCGGTTTTCTCTATGTTGGCGGCGCAATATAGACATCCAATATAGCCTAGCCCTCCTTTGGGAGTGGCAGCTATGTAACAGCGAAAAAATTAGAAAGCTAGGTCGTCTAGTTTGGGAGGAGTTCGAGGAACGGACGGACGGACAAAGCGGTTGCAATAGCGATTTTCATCAAGATGGAAAATGCGCTAAAAATTAGGTGCACGCGAAACGTCATAGTGTGTATATGACGTCAGCTTTAAGCGTGCCCCAACTTTATTTCTAAGGTACCTACACGCGAAATTATTGTGATGGCGTTTTGCGGGCGGGCTGTCGAGTCAACAGCGGGTAGTAAATGCGGTAGTCTTAAGGTGCGTTCAGTCAGCTTATTTAGCCGCAATTTTAATTTTAGCCGTAAGCGCTGCATCACTTATTGGCTGTTCCGAGGAGGCTGGTTCATGAAGAGCCAATGGGCGTCGCTGCGCTTGCGACTAAAATTAAAACTTGCGGCTAAATGAGCTGACTGAACGCACCTTTAGTCTCGACGATCGTTACCTATGATGATAAAGTGTGGACAAACGTTCACGTCGTTTTCTGAGTTTGAGACAGCTCTTAAAAGCTATGAAACCGAATTATGAATGAATTAGAAATATTTTTGACTATTAACATGTAGTCACCTATTTTGGTTCTTGTTCTTGAGATACAGGGTTCAACTTTTTATTTTCATTTCACCCTGAATCTGCCGCCAGCATAGTTGGTATTGATGGCTTCAAATTTCAATCAAGAACGGATCAAACAACACATCTACCAAGTGGCATCCCGCCATCATGAAACTCGAGGTCCATACAGTCTTGAGCATCAAGCATCTGGACTAATGGACTATTTTACTTTTCTTGTGTTTTGGCGTAGGAGTGGACTGGCGATGAAATATGCGAGTACCTTTCTTGTAGACAATCAAATTTTAAACAGTTTCTTCCCAGATACTTTTTTCCCAAGTGCCATCGTTCATGAGATAAACGCAAACAACTGATCCTCAAGTTCTTCTCGAGGTCACACCGGATTCTTGAGGACTTTTAGTATGTTGAACTACATAGTTAACTGACCTTATATACAAAAATCCGACAGGGTTCCATTTTTGTTCGCTATTTGCGATTTTAGTATCTAAAATTCCTGGACTACTTTCGTTTACAACCAACTTTTCGTTATTTTCGGTTTCATAGCTTTTAAGAGCTGCCGCAAACTTAGAAAATAATGTGAACGTTTGTCAACACTTCATCATCATAAGTACCGATCTTCCAGACTACCGCATTTATTACCCGCTGTTAACATGACAGCCCGCCCGAAAAACGCCATCACAATAATTTCGCGTGTACCTTGAAAATATAAGTTGGTGCACGCTAAAAGCTGACGTCATAATACACACTATGACGTTTCGCGTGCACCTAATTTTTAAATTTGCGTACGTTAGCGTGTACCTAGACACAGCGAAATACGCTATAAGATGGGCAACTTCCTCCTCTTACCCATGGGTAGCCATCTGAATGGATTGTACTATATTTCACTTCCAACACCACTTTTTGTATGAAATGATACTAAGTTACAACACGATATCTCAAAAAATCTGTTAATAATGTTCAGGGAAAAACTTTTGAGTTATATTTCCAAGATTTAGTTTCAAGATACTTCAGGATCTTTGGGAGATATTTCACAACGGTGTGTTGCATCTTGATAAAATACTGAAGGAGCATGTTTTTTTTCACGTTTTCACAACTATATCTGCCTCAGTGCATGCAATATAACTTTCCAATTATTTCCTCTGTATTACCCTGTATATTCGGTGTCAGCGAGAGCGGCGGTGGCTATACCTCCATTGATTTTACTTTTCGACATCCCTTTTATTATTTGTACCGCGGGGTAAACCGCAAGAAAATTTTGTACACTAGACTTCCACTATCGACTGACTTCCACTGATTTCCATCTGACTTCCATTGACTTCCATGGACTTCCACGGATTTCCATTGACTTCCACGGATTTCCATTGACTTCCACTGATTTCCATTGACTTCCACTGATTTCCATGACTTCCACAGACTTCCGTGATTTCCACGTGATTTCCACTGAGTTCCATGACTTCCACGTGATTTCCACATATTTCCATGACTTCCACTGATTTCCATGACTTCCACGGACTTCCATGACTTCCACGTGATTTCCACTGATTTCCATGACTTCCATGTGAATTCCATCGATTGTAGGGAATATTCCCTCGGGAACCTACTAGGTATACAAACTACGTACCTATCGAGGAAAACATTGTTGGTAGAATTGGGTCCAGGAATCTAAAATTCAGTCGGTAGGGACGCATATAACTACATGAAAGACTGGACCTTGTATTGTTATGTTATATTTTTTCACCACTAGTTACTAAGTCAATTTCCAGAAAATAAATTATAGAGGTCTTCAGTTTTCAACTCCCCTTCAACCGCAAAGAAACCCGCAGCTTTGCGACCACAGCAAATTGTAAATTAGAGTGATAATTATTGTGAACTCGTCGTCAACAAACAGCAAGACTGAGCTAGGTAACAATAATTACGGCTAAGTACCTTCGTACCTAACTTGTTTTCTTAACAAACACAGCCAGCACTTCGAGCAGCACCCATTTCAAAAACTATCAGGCAGAATATAAGCAGTTATAAGGTAACATGCTAGACGTTCAGATAGTCGAATAGATGAAACATCCTAGAAAGTCATTGTGTTTTTTTTATTCAATTTTTGTACCACATGATGAATGATGATTATCTAGGTACAAGTCAATGGATTCTTTTTCAACTTTTGATACAGTTTTCGTCACCTAAATTATCTGTATGGTGGAACTTGTGGTAAATGTAATTTAAGGACGGAGTTATACCTCCTATTGGTTAAATAATAAGCAGGGCCGGGCCTAGCAGGCGTGCAGTGCGTGCCTGCACGCAGGCGGCAAGTCATAGGGGCGGCAATATAATAATAAAGTTGAATTTCGAAGATTTTTCTCATTCCCGCATTTGTGGGGGGGGGTCTTCACTGCCGGTGAAGGGGGCGGCAATTTTTCGTTGCCACGCAGGCGGCAGATATGGCCAGGCCCGGCCCTGATAATAAGCGTTGCGCAATCAATCCCTGTGGGTTTATGCCTTGACAGAATCTCACCATTTTGGTCTTTTTCGGAAGGTACAAGGATTACATTGGTTTGAGCCCATTGGCATTTACAAAATCATAATAGCATAATATTATATACCTACGAGTTTAATAAGACGTTTTGTCGCACTCCTTCCTTTGGGACTCTCCTCACTGCGTTCGTCGTGCCCCAAAAACAGTCGTGCGACAAAGTTCGTCTTTATTAAACTCGTATTATAATATACCTTTTTTTGATTTTTGGATTTTGGAAATGCCAATGGGCTCAAACCAAAGTACATCCTTGTATGTAGCTTTCGAAAGAGACCTGAATGGTGAGATTCTATTGAGGAATAAATCACAGGGATTGATTCCGCAACGCTCATTTCACCAATTCAACTCTGTTCTTAATTTGGCCATTCTGGTAAGTTGACCAATTGACCATGGAAATATACGGAAGCGTGGAAGGGCCAGGCTGCGAATCTTTTTACGGATATAAAGTAGAGTTTCAAACTCGACCGTGTCAAGTTGAATTAAACTGAGCGTCATAAGTCAAGGATATGTCAAAATTTGCTCCAATTCCAAGTGAGGATATCTGTAGGAAAAAATATCCGATTTGGAAAAAGTTGATGACCCCCGAAAGAGCTTACCTTTGGCTGCAGGACGCTTATGTCGACTTATGTCATAGCTGACTTCGTGCATTATATATAGGAAGCCAAAGAACGGAGTGACAAAAGGGTTGATTTTTGAAGCCGTCAAGCTTTTCAGCGTATTTTTGTGACAAAAAAACTTTTTCCAATGGATAGCTGATATCCCCAAAGATATCCAATAGGCATTATTTTTTCATCCATACATTGTTACATATCATAATTATTATAAAAAAAAAACAAAGATTTCCTGTGCACTTCAAAGAAGTTGAACTCCTCCTAGGGGAATAAAGCTAAAGCCCTGAAACTTTTTCCAATGGATAGCTTATACCGTCTTATACCCTTCACAGACTAGAAAGCTTAATGATCATTAGGCGTAAATTACGATATAAATTACTAGTGTGTCACGTCGTCATTTACTTAATGATCATTTAGAACGTCATTAAGGACCTCAATGATCATCAACTAAGAGTAACCATAATCGCCGAATAATCGCCGGTGGTCGTGCATCATCGCCGTGATTTTTGAATATCTTTGGCCAGCTTTTCTGCAATGAATCGCGATATCTGTCATCGAGTCTGTCATTCCAGTACGCTATTCAGACACGTATATTTCTGGAATGGAGGAACTGGATTTTGTGTCTTGCCTCCTGCAACAACATCTTTTGTACCAAATTATGGGATAATGCCCGTAGCGATCGAGGCCCGTAGCGTGCACGTATAAACAAGCACGAAAAAATAAAAACTCCTCGTTTTACATAAGAAATGACCACCTATTCGCGGAATTTGGATGATGCGAACATTGCAAACACGCAGCACGATATCGATTGGCGGCACTTTTATTTTTGGGCAAAGTCGAATTTATTGATGAGAAGATACTCTAGTAAGTAAAGTATAAAGTAAACCAAAGTAAGTTTCCGTGAGTATCCGTGAGACAGGTAGGTATATGTATATGATGCCCGTGGCGTGCACGTTTATCTAAGCACGTACGAAAAATTATAAATCTCCTCGCTTTACATGAGAAACTGACCGCCTGCGCCCGTTCGCGAATGTTGGATAATACGAACATTGCGAACTTGTAGCGCAGTATCGGTTGGCAGTACTCTATTTTTGGCAAAGCCGAATTTATTGATGAGGGAATAGGTTTTTCCGTAAGTATCCGTGAGATAGGTAGGTATCTATATAAGAGTTTATTTCCATGAGTATCGCATAAATAAGCTTAAACCTCGGCTTAAACTATGCTCATAGCTTTTTAACATGCTATCTAGATTAGGAATATTCCAAAACGTCTGTCGTAAAAAATGTGAAATTTTGCAAAAGCAAGCGAAATGGAAGGTACGTATCGCAAAAGCAGTTGAAAAATTGCAAAAAAGTTATGATGAACCACACGATACTCACGATAGATACAAACATAATGAACTATAACATGCATCTGTCAGTTGCCTTATTGCCACTTGCCAGCCGCGCACATGAACCAGGGCCGCGCTTGAAAGTTGGTTAGACTATGGGACTATGCGATTTTGATCATGTTGACAAATCATCAGTCTCTTATTCTTCGTTTCCTCAATTTCTTTCGACTCAATGAAAATTCAACATATATTTTGGCAACAAATGAATAAAGTATGATGTGGTGTGAACATTGCAAGCAATAATTATTTTGTTATTGCTTGCAATGTTCACACCACGCTTTCTTGATTGAATGGAATCTAAGCTAAATACCACCTCACATCTCACCTAAAATATGAAAATATTACTATAATTATAGATGTTAATAGCAATAATAGCCCAATACTTTCGGACCATTCGACAATTTGACATTGACATTTTTGGCAAAAATTGATCGACACGTTTATTCATGCGCTACGGCGCAAGCTCATAGGCTTATTACGATTTGCAGTGTGTCACTCCCAAATTCGCAATCGTCATTCAACCTTGGTGATCATTACACTGAATGATCATCAAGATGCAGTCTGTCAAGGGTATTAGGTCCTCAAGGCTGACCAATGAGCAAATCGGATTTCATGGTTGCGGCGCCATCTGGTCCACCATATTGATTTCTCCTCTTATTAGTGGAACGATTGTCATAAAATTTGGAACTTACTTTTGTCTCATATGAAAATTCTTATTTCCAAGCTGAGTTTCATGATTTCGCCTCTATCTTGGCCGCCATATTGAAATTTCTCATTAGTGGAACGATTTTCATGGAACTTGACATTCACCCCTGTCTTGTAATAATGATCATTCTTATTTTCACGCTGAACCCACTGATTCTTTGGCTGCCATATTGAAATCTCTTATTGGTGGAATAATTTTCATAAAACTTGAAACATCTGACTTATTCCATCTGACTTTCACTAAGTTTCACTGATTTTCAATGACTTTCACCTAATTCCACGTGATTTCCATTGAATTCCACTGACTTCTACAGACTTCCACTGATTTCCATGACTTCCCTAGACTTCCATTGACTTCCACGTGATTTCCATTGAATTCCACGGATTTCCACTGACTTCCATGACTTCCACGTGGTTTCCATTGAATTCCACTGATTTCCACAGACTTTCATGACTTCCACTGATTTCCATGACTTTCATAGACTTCCATTGACTTCCACGTGATTTCCATTGAATTCCACTGACTTCCACGTGATTTCCACGGACTTCCACTGACTTCCACTGTAGTGTACACCAGACTTCCACTGCGGTTTACCCCTCGATTTGTACCAAATTGCACCATATCGTGAAAAATCATTGAATACTTGAGAAATCATCAATGTAATAAATAGACTCGTAAATAGATACATGTAGTTAGTCGATCGTGTTCTACGCGTCAGCAAGCGATTAGGCATGAACCGTTTTCATGATGTGTTGCTCTTGTGCGACTAACCCGTAGCCGGCACATTATCACAAATCTTCCTGCGGTGCCGATGCCGGTGAGCCGATTAGGTCCATCATATGCGAATGTTTTTATTACTGCACGATTTTTCTCGTTAGATTTTAGGCAATGAAAATTCGTTAGCTAGATCATTGCATATTGATTTGCCAGAAGAATATAACATCGAAAACTCATCCGTTGTTTTATCGCAACTGAGTAACAAAACTGCTAATGCTGGATCATTGGACTCAAAAATGTTGGCAAAAAATTGCCAAACATCTGAATGACATCCATAACTTCAACTCAGAATTTCGAGTTTTTTCCCGAAGGCATAAAAACCTGTGATGTCCGCTCTGCGCCTTCCTACGATGGTGTGTGGCCCGATTCGATTTGAGATGGCACGCTCTCGCTCGCTGCCCGCGCTCTTGCGGGAAGATTTGTGATAACGTGCCGGCTACGGGTTAGTTCTTGTGCGGTGTGTTGAGAGCTCGTTTCGACCGCTATGCGCGGAGTCTGTATTGAAATGATTTGGAATCAAAACACAAAGAACCGCCCACAAAGCCAACCAAATAATGCGTCACCATACAGTGAGTCTAAGAAACATGAAAAAGTAGCCGGGAAATTGAGTAATTAAATAACTTAAAATCTTCGATGCAAACGCTCACATGACGTGCCTATACCGAGCCGCGGGCGCAGGAAGAGAGGCTCAGGCGGAGAACTTGATCGCGGCGGGAGCTAAAGCTTACATTTTCAATCACATCAACCTTATTATACAATACACACATCAAAAGAATCTAGGGGACAAGCAAATTCAGACGAGTTCTGACACGCACACTGTACACTTACTTTTATTATCCGAACGTTCCAAGCCATTCCCGAACATTCCAGAACATACCGGAACATTATGGAATGTTGCGGAATTATCTCGAATACCCTCGAATGTTCTGGACTGCTCTGGACATTTCTAGAACGCAAGAAACTTCCAGCCCTTATATCTTCAAAAGCACGCCCTTGAGGTAAAAACGGAAACCTTCTTCATCGATGGGGGATAAAGGGGCTACCACACCATATAACTCCCTTGATCGTAGCGGGACTCGTTTCTGAGTTTAAGCGGCACAAAGATTTGGCACTTTCTTTTATTATATATATATATATATATATATATATATATATATATATATATATATATATATATATATACAGGGTGTCCCATAATTAGCGTGCAATACTTCACCAGCAGATTCTACGGCTGAAAATAAGAAAAAAAGTTCATATAAACATAGGTCGAAAAATGCTCCATAAGTGAGCTACAGCCCTCTAAAAGTAGTACCCTGAAGATGGTTTTTATTTAATATCTTCGAAACTGTTGACAGCAGAATCATGAAATTTTGCACATCAGCCAATCTTTTGATTTTTAATCACATGCAGTAATAATATTTTAAAAATTCTATCCAGAAATGGGTCAGACTGTGGGGGGTGGGGGGTAAAATCACCCCAACTTTTTCAAGTGTCGTTTTTTTGCAACTTTAGCATAAAGTTATGAAACGCCAAAGCATTTTGCATGAAAAAGGTCCTCCTGTTCAACTCCGATAGGAAGCACCGTTCTCGAGTAAAATCGATTTGAAAACTACCCTACCTGTCATAAAAATTCATAATGAAATTACAAAATGGAAAAAATTGAGCGTAGACCATGGAACACGACTACCATGTTTGGGGAAAAATAATTAAGACAGGGTGACAGATTCATGAAATAAGTGACAGTGTGTTTGAAAGTTGTGTTTAAGGTATTTCTGATGCGACTAAAAAAGTTGTTGACGGGAATAGGTTTTATTTTATTTTTTTCGTCAACTAGAACTCCTCCAAGAAAAAAATGTACAGGCATTGATATCAAATTTTGGAAATTGCAAAAAAAATTGAAAATTTTGGTTTTGATTTTTGAAAATTCAAAAACTAGATAGCATCGACAATGCATCTTTCCCCAAGAAAGTCGCATGCCAAATTTGAACTCTCTATTTTTTAAAAAAAGGTACCAAAAATGATTTCTACTAATTCACTTTTTCATGTCTACGAGAAATCATCTTCGGTACCTTTTTTTTGAAAATAGAAAGTTCAAATTTGGCATGCGATTTCCTTGGGGAAATATGCATTGTCGATGCTATCTCGTTTTTGAATTTTCAAAAATCAAAATCAAAAATTTTCGAGAATTTTTGGAAATTTTCAAAATTTGATAGCATTGTCCGTACATTTTTTTTTTGAGGAGTTTTTACTAGACGAAAAAAATAAAATAAGACCGGTTCCCGTCAACAACTTCTTTAGTCGAATCAGAAACCCCTTAGAGCTAATTAAAGAAGTTTTATAGAGGGGTACTGTTTTGTAAAAATGGAACGTTTCACAAATCAAGAGCTGGCAGACATGCACTTTCTGTATGGCTTCTGTAATGGTCGTGCTAGGGCCTGTCACCTGTCTCGATAATTTTTTCCCAAACATAGTAGTCGTGTTCCATGGCCTACGCTCAATTTTCATTTTTTTTTGTAATTTTCATTATGAATTTTAGAACATAGAACATATCTTTATTATACATCAGGCAATAACATTCCTATAGTACATCGTCGTATGAAAATAAATAAATAAATATAAAATCTGGTATAAATATAGGTACAGTATGGATGACATGTTACAACACATTAAAAATTCATAAACTCTTCCTCAGTATAAAAAGCCTGACTGCTTTTTTATGACATGTACGGTAAGTTTCAAATCGATTTTACTCAAGAACGGTGCTTCCTATCGAAGTTGAACAAGGGGACATTTTTAATGCAAAATACTTTGGGGTTTCATAATTTTATGCTAAAGTTGCAAAAAAACGGCACTTGAAAAAGTTGGGGTGATTTTACCCCCCACCCCCCACAGTCCGACCCATTTCTGGATAGAATTTTGAAATGGTTATCATTACATATTATTAGACATAAAAAGATTGGCCGATGTGCAAAATTTCATGATTCTGCTGTTAACAGTTTCGCAGATATTAAATAAAAACCATCTTCAGGGTACCACTTTTAGAGGGCTGTAGCTCGCTTATGAAGCATTTTTCGACCTATGTTTATGGGAACTTTTTTTCTTAGTTTGGGTCGCAGAATTTGCTGGTGAAGTATTGCACGCTAATTATGGGACACCCTGTATATATTGATGATTAATACGTACCTGGATCAGCCACATATCTGAGGAATATCTTCATTTTTATAAACGAACTCAAAGCACCTCCACGAGTTTCCTGGTTCTCACCTAGGAAATGATCGGCTAGCCAGTGCACATTTTCTGGTCTAAATCTACAGGGTGGTCCAGGTTATAGTAGCAATAATTCACCATTCGATAGTTCATCGAAAACTAGGTCGACATGCATGATTTAATTTTTTTCTAAAACGCTTCCTAAGAGAGATACAGCCCTTCAAAGTTCGGTTTTTAAAATCTTCTTTTTGCAATAACTCTCAAGTCATCTAAGCGATTTTGACCAAATTTGGTACAAATACTTACGAAATGAATACACATGACTTGACGTAGATAACTTGTGTCAAAATTGTCCAGTGGCGTAGATACGGAAGAGTGGTTTTACTTCTCACGCCCTATTCTCCACGCCACTGAATATTTTTGGAAAACTATATTTTTTTGAAACTTTGGAAAACGCTTCGAAATCGCGACTTTCGAAGGCCTAAAAATTAAAATGCAAGAAAATTCATGATTCCTCAACTGGAATAAGTTTTCTATGTCGTTTGAGTTGATTTACTGCCATTTTTTGCTGAAAAACGAGGCGTTTCCAGAAAAAAACAATTTGGGCTCTGGAAAGTGGCGATTTCGAGATGTTTTTCAAAGTTTAAAACCCAAATATCTCGAAAATCAAGCTTCTAATCAAAATTTTACAAGAGTAACTTTTTTTTCTTAATTGAACAAGGAATTCGAAAAAAATATAGTTTCCCAAAAATATTCAGTGGCGTAGAAAATAGGGCGTGAGAAGTAAAACAACTCCCCCGTATCTACGCCACTGGATGATTTTGTCAAAAGTTACCTACGTCAAGTGATGGGTATTTATTTCGTAAGTATTTGTACCAAATTTGGTCAAAATCGCTTCGATGACTTGAGAGTTATTGCAAAAAGAAGATTTTAAAAACTGAACTTTGAAGGGCTGTATCTTAGGAAGCGTTTTAGAAAAAAATTAAATTATGCATGTCGACCTAGTTTTCGATGGACTATGGAATGGTGAATTATTGCTACTACACACATGGCATTTATCTAGGGATATTTTTTAAATTTTGAAAATTTTAGAGAATTTTCAGGGCGATTTTTGCCAAATTAAATAGTAACATTCCTGGAATGACCCGCTTCCATAAAAGTAGTTGAAAATGACATCGACAACGGAAATAAATTCAGAAAAACAAACAAATCAAGTTTTTAAAGTTTTTCAACAATTTCCAAAGTTTCGAATTCAGGTAAGAACTAATTTTTTTCTCAAGCGTCGCCTCAAATTGGGTCAGTTGGTGTTTGAGAACCATGTCAAGGCGATAACTGAATCAAGCAGACGCATGCTACTAGCTGTTGGCATGCTGTAGATTGGCCAAAGACAGACGGAGGTAGCGAGGATTCTGAGAACGACCCAGAGCGTGATCTCGCGGCTCTGGTCGCATTTTCAACTCACTGGAAATGTAAGGAAGAGACATTGATGGCGAATACGCTCAACTACTCCAGCACAAGACCGCTACATACAATTGACGGCCCGGAGAGCGACTACCTACTTCAACGGCATCACAACTGTAAAATCGGCTGGCACAGGTGCATGGAGTGATGGTTTCAAGGCGAACCGTTGTCAACAGGTTACACGAAGTCCAATTGAGGTCCCGACGGCCGCTAAGATGTTAGCTTCTAACACGAGGCAATCGCGCAAACAGATTGGACTGGGCGCGGGCAGATCAAAATTGGCAGAATGAAGAATGGGGTCAGGTCCTCTTCACAGATGAATCTCGATTTGGGATTCGTCCGGATTCGAGACGAGTTCGTGTGTGGAGGCGACCTGGCAACATCAATCCGTTGAGGAATGTCCAGGAGGTGCACAGTCTCCGGGGTGGCACCGTCATGATATGGGCCAGGATAGCGCTAGACATAAGGACTCCACGGGTTTTGGTGGAGGACATTATGACGGGAATTCAGTATCGTGACCAGATTTTACAAGGTTTTGTCCTCCCGGTTGCAGCAAAAGGTGGCGGAAATTTTGTCCTCCAAGAAGACAAGGAACGGTCTCATACGGGGAGAGTCGTTAGAGATTTTCTTGATGAACATGAAAAAACCGTTCTGCTATGGCCCGCGCAAAGTCCTGGCATAAACTCCATTACGCATGCATGAGACATGCTCCAGTGAAGGGTTCTGCGGGGTGATGCCGAATATCATGACCAACAACAACTGTTCGAGGCCTTACGACAAGCTTGGGAAGAAATCCCACAAGAAGATCTCGACCATTTGACATTAAGTATGTTAAATCGATGCAAAGCGTTAGTGACTAGTTGAGGGGGCCACACTTTGTATTGAACCGTCCATTTGAGTTGAATAAAGTAAAAAATGTTGAATGTTAAATTTTTGTCTTCAGCTGTTTTCGACTTTACTTTAACCGTCATTCACTTACATTACATATATCATCCCTACTATTTGACTAATCGTGGAAAAACTACTTGGAGAAGTCTTTTTGGCTCCCAATTTCGTTGAATTTGGAGAAAGTCAATATCCCTAGATAAATGCCATGTGTGTATAACCTGGACCACCCTGCATACAGGGTGTTTCAGGGATGATAGCAAAAAATTCAACTGTGGGTAGATCTTGTCAAAATATGACGAAAACCTATATACCATTTTGCAAAGTTCGGCCTAATGACGAAGATATAGCCCTCCAAAGTTCACTTTTTTCGGATTTCAAAAATCTAACTCAGGAACGTTTCGACAAATTTAGCATAACCTGGTTTGTCATAATTATCTATCAACCTACCAAATTTGGAAAGAATCCAATCAGTGGTTCCACCAGCGAATTTAATCATTGTTAGCTAATTGATAGATTTTATCTGGTGAATATTGGCTTAGTGACCACTGAAAACACAAGTTCCACGAAAGATTATGGGAAAATGTTCAGACCACAACAGTTTGGATGCATTTTCCGGGGACATTCAACCAGCACTGATCGAGAATCCATCAGAGAAAATGCCTCAATTAGTTAGCAATGATTAAATTCTCTGGTGGAACTGGATGTAATTTGCCAGTATCGGATACTTATAAGGTTCTGCTTAAATATTATTTATATGCATCCAAGCATTTGCTTATAAAATCACAAGTAAAAGCATACCTATGCTTACGATTATTAATACCACCCATTCTCTTCCATTAAGTTTATTATCACATTCACAACGGCTGTAGTACATGCAATAACAGAACAGTAATGTCTTCCTCTGAGTCGTCAGAATATGATTCAAAATTGGAGAAATCTCCCATAGCTTTTATAAAGCTGATAGAGGAAAACAAATGTATTCTCAGCAAATCTCGAGTCTCGAGTGCCAAGTATGAAACGAGAAAAAAAAATCCGCTTTAAAAAATATAAAAGAGCAGTAGGTATGCGAACATTCTTGGAGAAGCAATGAATGAAAAACAAATTTAAAGAAAATCAACAACATGAGGAATAAACTAAAAAGCAAAGTTGACCTCAACAAAACCGGAAACAAAAGCATTAATAGTGCGGCGGTTAACAACTATTTTCCAGGGAAACCTTGCATTTTGTGATAAAAGCATGAAATTTGGCATATACGCTCTACAGACTGTCCTTTACTATATACGTGGCGGACCCACGATGGAACCGCCGTGCAGCTGTCAAAATTGTCATTTGCCTACCTTTCAGAGGCAAAAACTGAGACCGGTTATCAAGTTGATTCAAAAGTGACGTCTATCAATGCAGTAGACCTTTACAGTGGAACCTCACCACAACAAATGTCAATATTGCAAAAGGAGGGGGAATGGGAGGGGATAGTTCCAGCCGCGGCACAGATTTTCAATTTTTTTAATTTCGGACTAAATTGACAAGTTTGGTGTCGTTTCCGACTAAAGTCCATCTTCTCATTCCAAATTGAATGTTGTAATTGCAGTTTGAGAAAAAAATTGTTTTATTTAAAAAAAATATCTATTTAAAAAAAAATTGGGCTTTTTCCATTTTGACTTTTATCCTAATTCAAGGCATTCGAAGTGAAAATCCTTATTTAGTTCACTTCTTCAAAGCTTCTTGCACATGATATCCATTTACGAGACCTGACTATTACTTTGATGAGATCGTGAGCCTCATTTGTTCCAAAAGTTGTAACAGTTATATGCAATAATTTTCATGTACGAATGGAGTTGTGCGTGCAAAGGTATTGCGGCGTTTCTGACAGTTGCACGGCGTGAGTGCACCTCTTATATCGTGATGAACAGTCGCATAGACCATGTATGTCAAGTTTCAGGCTTTTATCACAAACTGCAAGGCTTTGCACGAACATCTTCATTCGTACATGAAAATTAATGAAATTATTAGATATCACTTTCATGACTTTAGGAACAAATGAGGCTCACGATCTTGTCAAAGTAAAAATCAGGTCTCGTACATGGTTTTCATATGCAAGAAGCTTTGAAGAATTGAACTAAATAATGATTTTCACTTCGAATGCCTTGAATTAGGATAAATGTCAAAATGAAAAAAGCTCAAAATTTTTTTTAAATAGGTATATTTTTTTGAATAAAACAATTTTTTTTTCTCAAACTGCAATCACAACATTCAATTTGAAATCAGAAGATAGACATTCAGATAGACAGAACACAACATTCAATTTGAAATCAGAAGATAGACTTTAGTCGGAAACGACACCAAACTTGTCAATTTGGTCCAAAATTAAAAAAATTGAAAATCTGTGCCGCGGCTGGAACTATCCCCTCCCATTCCCCCTCCTTTTGCAATATTGACATTTGTTGTGGTGAAGTTCTACTGTGGAGGTCTACTGCATTGATAGACGTCACTTTTGAATCAATCCGATAACCGGTTTCAGTTTTTGCCCCTGAAAGGTAGGCAAATGTCAATTCTGACAGCTGCACGGCGGTTCCATCGTGGGTCCGCCTCGTAAATAGTAAAGAACAGTCTGTAGAGCGTATATGCCAAATTTCATGCTTTTATCACAAAATGCAAGGTGGTTCTCACTAACCGCCGCACTATAAGTTAGACTTCTTAATGCTAAGAAGACTGCGAGGGGCAAACCGCTGGGGAAGTCTGGTGTACATGCCGGAGGAAGTCCGGGGGAAATCCTTACGAGGGGGAAGTCTGGTGTACAGAATTTGACCAGCGGAGACACCAACCCAACTTCCTACCGGTTCTGGGTTCTGGGGAAAGCTGATCCAATCACCAGCCCTTTCCATAATTTCGTTTGTGACTTGTGACAAACTGTACAGTCTTGGACACAGTACTTTGGTCCACACCTATATCTTAGCTATTCCCGTTTGGAATCCGGGATCAGCAACATACCTTGGAAAAAAGACACGACAAAAATTATGGAGCGAGAAAGAGCAGGGCTGCTAAAATTTTTAAATGGACAATGCAGAATGGGTCAAAAAATAAGACGCACAAAAGTTGATATGGAACAATAATCAAAGATGAAGTATACCTACCGCTACCGCATGGGTTATTATGCAATCCGTCAAAAACTAAACATAATTACATCGGTCAAGAATCTAATGCGCGTTTTTTTGTCCACTTGGTATTTGCACAAGTTCAACTTATACCTCAAAAAGATTTTCATTTTTTCTAACGAACTTATGGCTCCACCTCTAGTTTCTAACTCATCTCCCAAAAAGTATGAAGCCATCCATTGCACATTTTCCCTGTTAAAGAGATACAGGCTTTTGAAATTTTCTGGATTCGTTTCCCGTCGTACTTTATAATTTTTAATCTTTTTTAGAGGTGCTCGCATAAAAGCCACCATATCGACCTATACTGATCTAAATATTCTTATTCTGGCATGTGACCAGAGTCTACTCTAGAGCTACCTCCAAAATTAAGAAGCATTTACTCAATATAACAAGTAGGTGCTCGGTTTTATTCATATGGAATGGAGCATTTACTTCACGACGGTAGCAAATCCTACTTCTACTCCAGCATTACCTGCCTTTTACTTTGATCATGGGCATTTGCTTCAATTTTTTATTCATACAAAACGAAGTAAAGCTAGTGTTACGCCAAAAATTTCCGTTTTAGTCGTTTCCTCATTTTTCCTGCCATTTTCGTCTTCGGATACATTTTCCTTGTTCCAAAGGCAAACCAACTCCTGTCCCTGCCACTTTCGATATTATCAATCTGAAACGTGTGGAAACGTTTTTCGTAGTGAGCACTGATAAAATATTTGACATCACTTGAAATATTATATTAAAAAGTGGTGACAGTTCCTGCAGTGTGGGTCGTGCATTTAAGAGAAAGTTGCAGTTTGACGCCTTTCGGACACTTTGAAGACCGCTGAAAGTCTTATATCGGACTGGTCGAGGAACACGGGCCAACTCAGGGCTGAACATCACCACTCCCCCACGCGCAAGCTCACCAGAGCCAGACCCACTCCACCTGACGGGTAGGTAGCACCACGGTGCCTCACGTCACTCTTTCTAAAAGGCAACCCTTTTATAGGTCTCAGTAATTTATTACTAGTAAATCACCAACACCATACTTTGCATAAAGCAATTCTTCGGATTGAGGTGAAATCTCGCAGTCGCACACATTCGTCCATCACTGTTGGAGGCTTGCCGGTCGTTGGTTCTCCCACAGGCCGTGCCCTAAGATCGCCGGGCGGCATCGTCGGTACCAGCGAGGCACCTCCAGCAACACCATCGCCGACGAAGTAACCACAATCCGAGGGCACGAACCCACTAACATCTGCAGAGAAAGGACCTCGTTCCCTTCTCTCGGTCGACGCTCGACGCTCCAAAGGGCTTCATTTCGTGTCCAGAAGTGGCCGTCGATGCCTGGAGTCTGTAAGCCCGTTCCTTTTTCCTTTTGTTTCCACAGTTGCGGTAGCCTTTAAGTCGTCGGGATAATACTGCGCGAAATACCATCACACCCTGGGGAATGAGCTCATTTCGTAGGTCAGGTGATACCGTCGTGTAAATATTCCCCCCATTTCCGCACTATAAGAACACGACTGTGGTGATTAGGGTAATTTGGCCGGTTTGCAGTTCCTCCGGAAGTTGGCAGTCACTCCTCGGAACACCCACTACACCCGAAGCAGGAAAATTAGTGTAAAGTGTAATTGTCAGTAGCCTTAGGCTATCCTTACCTTTCTGATATTATATTCTTACGTTGAGTACAATTACAATAATTACAATTTCACTGAAAAGCCGTCGAAGCGTCCTTTTCTTTCCCTTTTCTTACGTCTCATGTTCGTTTTTGTTCACTAAGAACGAGTGACAGCAGATAGCCGGCACTTCTAGTCTTCCTTCTAGTACGCCAAGACAGACAACGGGAGGAGCGGGGAAAACCCAGGTAACACTAGCTTTTACTATAGTCAAAGCCGAGGTCAAAGCATTACCTTCTTTTTATTCATACCACCCATTGTTTGATTGAATTCATTGAAATTCATTTTTTTGCTTGTCTCTGTGGAATAGAAGGGCTTGGTTGAAAGAAAAATTCCGTAGCCAAAGATTTTTTTACGACCAAATCGAGTGTAATTTTGTTTCACTCTCGAATTTGTCATTAAAAAAAAGGTCGGCTCTGGAATTTTTCTGCCAACCAAGTCCTTCTATTCAACAGAGACAAGCCAAAAAATTAATTTGAATGAATTCAATCAAACAATGAGCCGATTATGTCCGGTCGAAAATGGATACTTTATTCACAAATTTTACTTTTAATTTTATTCTCGAACCGGTTTAGGTGTGCCATCTAAATTGAAGAGTGATTCTTGAAGCATTTTCCCTTAGTTTTCCGATTCCAATAGCAGCTTCTTAGAAAAGTGGTCAGAAAATGTACTTTTTGATCAAATAACAAAGGGGCACATTTTCTTTAGCCTGGCCCTAGATTTTGACGTACCCGGTATGTTTCAACAAAATATCTCTAGCCGTTTCAGAAATATCGCTTATCAAAGTTTCATTCGAAGCATACAAAACACCCTGTATCTTCGTAACCAATAGAGGGTGATTTGATTTGGGTGATTTCAACATTCCCGAATACTCGGAGGACACTCCGTCTTTGAAGCGTGTCGCGTCCGACAATCTTGTTAGTTTTTTTGACTTTGAGCAATACAACACCGTTCGGAATGACATGGATAGGACGCTGGACTTGGTTTTTTCCAATGCAGTGTTGCGGGTTTCTGAGCCTGCCATTGCTGTTTTGCCGCAGGATGGCCATCATCCGGCCCTGCATGTGCTGTTGTCCGTCACTCTTGCGAGAAGTAGGAGTCCGATCGGCGTGGGCAAGGGTGAGTTTAACTTCAGAAGGGGTAACTATGCTGCGCTTTACTCCGATCTCGCTTTGGTCGATTGGACTTTTCTGTGCGGATTGAAGGACGTTGACACTGCTGTTGAGGCTTTTTATTCCAAACTGTATACCTTGTTTGATAAGCACATACCTTTGAAGAGGCAGCCGACCCGCAAATATCCACCATGGTTTAACGGCAGAATTATCTCCTGCATTAGACAAAAGGACAGGGCGTGGAGGGGGTTTTTGAGGAGTGGGAGTGATGCTGACCTGGCTCGCTTTAGGGGGTTGCGTGGGCTTCTCAAGCGTGACATCGACATCAGCTATAAGAACTACCTCATCCATATCGAGAGAGACATCGTCCATAATCCGTCAACCTTCTGGAGAAACATCAACTCTAGAAGGCAGTGTGGAGACATTCCACCGGTGATGGTTCACGATGGCGTCGAGTACAATACGCCTCAGGGCATCGCCGACGCTTTTGCGGCACGGTTTTCCTCCGTTTTTGTGAGTCCCTCCTATACATCGCCTCGACGGCCTGCGTGCGCATTCCCTGCGACCGGTAGCTTGTTGATTGTCGATGAGATAGATGAGAGTGAAGTCCTTGCTGCTATAAGAAAACTAATGTCCGGAATGACAGCTGGTCCCGATTCTGTGCCTGCCTTCCTCATTAGGGACTGCTCCTCAGTCTTCGTGAAGCCTTTGACCGACATGTTCAACCTGATATTAAGGAGATCCATATTTCCTAAAATCTGGAAACGTACACGTATTTGTCCAGTTCATAAGAAAGGCAATAAAAGTGAAATGTCAAATTATCGACCAATCTCCCTCTTGAGCAACTTCAGTAAGGTCTTTGAGACTGTGCTGCATTCCTTCCTCTATAATCATACCTCCAGATTTTTGTCTCCAAATCAGCATGGTTTTGTTAGGGGACGCTCGAGGGGACGCTCAACTGCATCCAATCTCATGTGCAAGACCCAGTTCATCGGCGGTGTGCTTGATTCTGGTGGTCAGGTGGACGTTATTTACACCGATTTTTCAAAAGCTCTTGATACCCTGGACCACGACACTTTACTGCATAAGCTATCCGCCTTTGGCTTGTCCCCTTGTCAGGCTCTTGAAATCGTATTTATGTGACAGGCACCTGTTTGTCCAGCATAACGGTTGCAGGTCTGGTGAGTTCCTTCAGCCATCGGGTGTGCCGCAGGGTTCTAATCTTGGTCCTGAGCTTTTTGATATATATGCTGACGACATAGTAGCCAACCTATCTGTGAAACATTTGTTATATGCCGATGATCTGAAGATATTTTGCAGAATTGATGTCCGCGCTGACTGTCAGTTACTTCAGGAAAACCTTGACATGGTTGATGAGTGGTGCAATAAGGCTAATTTTCTGTCACTAAATGCCTCGAAGTGCTACGTGCAGTCTTACACTCGGAAGCGCAACCCAACTTTCTATAACTACAACCTGGGCGCGTACACTCTTTCTAGACCTGGTAGCGTTAAAGATATCGGTGTTTGTTTTGACCCAGAGCTTTCCTTCTGGATGCACATGAACGATGTCGTTAAATCGGCGTTCAGAAGTCTGGGTTTCGTCATCCGGAACTCAAGGGACTTTGCGGATGTCGCTACGCTTCGTCTGCTGTACTGCACGTTTGTCAGGTCGAAGCTTGAGTATGCTTCTATTATTTGGAGCCCCTTATATAAGACTCATATTAACAGCCTAGAGAGAGTACAACGGAGATTTTTGAAATTTTTGTCCTTCAGGTTGGACGGTGTCTCCTTCTAGGGGTTTCCCTAACAGAGAGTTGCAGAACAAGTTCCACTTACAGAGTTTGAACAATCGCAGGGCTGCCCACTCCGTTATTTACCTGCACAAGATTCTTTTTGGGAGAGTTGACTGCGCTGAGATTCTGAGCAAGATTGACTTTCGCGTGCCTGGTGCTCATTTGAGGTCAAAGGCTCTGTTTCTGCTGCCTTTTGCCAGAACAAATCTTATGGCATCTTCTCCTCTCAGCAGGATGTACTCAAATCACAGCTTGATCGAGAGTGACGTCGACATCCTGTTCTGCACTCCTGCTTCTGTATATGCTGCCTTCTCTAAACTCGACCTGTAATTGGGCTTAGGCCTGTTGGTCGTTTTAATCACTAATAATAATAATTAATATAATAATAATAATAATAGAGAAATCAAAATTTCTTCTGTGAATCCTGACTCGCCTCGAAGTCCTCTATCTCCCATATTAGTCTATGTAAGGTCACTCATGAATCACCCTGTATAGAGCTATGTTTTAATTAATTCCTGGGCGATCAAGGACCAAGCAAAATTATGGTGGAATATTGGCATCTGCTGCAGGCAAATATGGTGGAGGCGCCAAAATGGGCTTCAATAAGAAACTGGCCTGGCTGCGTAGCTCGTTTGTTTTTCAAGGGATTTTAACATCTGGAACGTCATTTTGCAGATAATAAAATACAAGACTACTGGACATCAAACGCATTTCAGTATAAAAGTGTCATAAATCTGATAAATATCTGAATGACATTTGTAGTTGGAAAAGTTTTTTGGAATACGATTTCTTTCCGGTAAAAAATCAATTTGAAAGTGAACTTATTCAAATCAGGAATAATAATGCTACGTCACAGCTTGAAAGCAGGCGAGGAGGTGGAAGAGAGGAAGGAGAGGGGAACGCATTCACACCCTGTATGTAAATTGTAAAGCAACACTCATTCTATGAGAACTGCTACGTTTGTTGAGTAAACGATTTTGTTTCCGCAGAATGGACCCAGCGAATCTTGGTTTGGTTGATGATGATTTAAATGATTTAATATATTGTTACGGTATTCGGGTTCGCCTATCTCGAAATTAAACGCGCTGATTTACTTGTTTACAAACTGCACTTTATTAGGTACTACTGATCAGTGGCGGCTCGTGGATTTTTAGCAAGGAGGGCTCAAGCTAACAACAAATTCGCGAGCTGAGAACTATAATGTTCTATCTGCACTTCTTGTAGAAAATGTTTTTCGAACTTCGAACCAGCAAAACATGGACAAATGTTTCCTGATATAAACAATTAGATCAGAAACTAGAGAAAGAGGCTTTTATTCCCTTCCCATTTCTGATCTAATTGTTCAAATCATGAAACATTTCGTCCATGTTTTGTTGGTTCGAAGTTCGAAAAACATTTTCTACAAAGAGTGCAAATAGAACAGTTCTCAGTTCGCGAAATGACGAAACTCGAGACAAAAACTATTTTGTCGTATCCGCATCACATCACAACCATATGGAGTTTTAGCATTTACTGTTAACAAAATTACGTGTGAGTTAATGCACCACGAATTTATTCTTGCGGGTTCGATTTGCTTCATATTCAGTAAAACAATGCTGTAATCGGACGTCCGTTGTTTTTTTGCATTTATTTCTTCTTGTAGGCTTGATGACCTAAATGTACCTTTTTTAGGTCAGCTATCTTCATGTTTGCAAACTGTTGACTAATCGAAGAGTACATGAATAATTATATCGATTATTTCAATCAGCTGGGGGCTCGAGAAACGGAGCCCATATCTGCAGTGTAGAGCGGGAGCCGCGTCCCACGTTGCCATGGTTACGGCACATGTTTTGCGCGGGTGCACCCCGGCATCACCGCATCGGCGGTGGGCGCCGAATGCGGAGCCCAAGACAAACTTCTTCGACCGTGCGATCGCTTAGAATTATTTTGTTAAAATATTAATTGACTAATGACTGAACGTTTTTGCACCAAACCAAATCTTTGGAATAAGTATAATTAATAAAATGCATTTCATGTCTTCCTACCGATAAAAATCTCTTGCCGCCTTTAGCGTTGGGGGGGCGCCTCTCTTGAGCCCTCCCTCACCAGCCGCCACTGCTACTGATACAACTATATAACGCACAGAATTATTAATCGCTTAGAAATTCACAATGTCGCTGAGATGTTAACGCCACGATCGCTCGATTCCAACTCTCTCGACGCCAGGTCGAGTTCCTCTCTTATAGTGGCATCGAAAGTTCTGGATGCTTCCTGATCGGAGAAGGTAAAGAGACAGGAAGGAGCGTTTCAGCCTGTGCTATGTACCGGGTGGGCCATAATAAACCGGAATACTTTTTTTTTGCCTATAAAATTTCAATTCCCTGGCCGATTTTGACGAAAATGGTACCAACGGAAAGCCAATAGACTAGGTCGTACACCACAGAAGTCAAAATGGCCGTCACTTCAAAATTCAAGATGGCGGAATTGTTTGAATATACACCTTCTTTTGTTTTCGTTCTTTTTGTTCAAAAGTTATGAAAACTGTGAAAACAACAACATAATCGGAAAGAATGGAGTTTTTCTCACAATTCAAGACCATTCCGAGCTTATTCGCAGTGGCGGACTAAGGGAATTGGGGGCCCGGGGCGGAATTGTGAGATGGGGCCCCTAAGGAGTGAAAGTTGAGAATATGAAGGGGGGCCGGCAGACTTTTTGGCCCGCCTTGCCCCGCCGTATAATTGAGCAAAAGCCTAAGAAACAAAAAATGTGTTGTTAACTTGACCATAAAACACACAGTAGCGCAGTCAGAATTTGAGGGCGGAGAGGGCACAGGCAACGGTGAGGGTGCAAGTCAGGGAAAAGTAGCGCCGCAGGCGAAATTTTTTGGGCATAATAATATTAATGATGCTGATGATAATCGAGATATTTCGTGCGTTTTGCGATTTCGGTTTTCGACGTTTTCACCAAAATTACTTGATAATCAAACTTCTTCTCAGAAAATTTTTGCGCTTCTTAAAAATTTTCGCCAGAATTTTTTTCTGTATCGGTTTAGTGTGGAATTAAGTGCCATGGGCGTTTGGAAGGTAGAGGGGTGGTCTCATTGGCCCACTTTCGCCCCCCTTGGCTATGCCACTGACCACCAGTACCTACAAGAAGTCTTCGGTTCCAGCTTTGGATGTTGAATTGGATTTGGACTGTTAGTTGACTCAATGCTAAAACCTACTCGTGTTACAAAATTAGGAATAATATGAATTTCTACTACCTGCAGCGCGCAGACAAGATAATTTTGTTGTTTTGTCTTTCCTCTCTTTTGAAAAGAAATAATATGATACAAAATTTCAAAAAGCTTGAGGCCCCTGGCACTGTGATATCCGGGGCCGGGGCCCCTAAAGGCTAAAGTGGAAATAATTCGCAGAGACTCCGTGATACAGACACACCTCTATTGCCTGTGTGTAGGCCCCCAAACCTGTTGTCATGGGGCCTGCCAAGGTAACTTTAAAATGGAAAAAATAGGAGAACAATGTTTCTCACCTAAGTAATATGCGAGAAAAAAAAAAGATCATCGAGGAAAAAAATTGAAATTTTTGGATTTTATCCCAATTTTTTGCAGTATTTTTCACAAACAAGAGGAATTTGGGGCCCCATTAGATGAGTGAGGCCCCGAGGCCCGGGGCGGACCGCCCCCGCCGCCCCCCCCCCCTTAGTCCGCCACTGCTTATTCGCTCCATTCGTTATGGAGTTATAGCGAAATTAAAAAAGGCCTTCTTCACATGTTCTGACCAGAAATGATGGATTTAAATTTTGGTCTCCTGCCTCCCAAATTTTTGTTTTTAGGGACCGATTCCACAAAAATTGAAGTCAATGGATTCCCAATAATTACCTAAATGAGTTTGATGGACAATATCATGGCGATCAAAAGAACCTGTTTTTTTTTCAAGGCTCTGCGCATCTTTACGAAAAGTTCGAAATCACTGGTGCATGGACGCCAGTTAATATTAAGTTCCATTGATATTAATTTAGTATTGTAACAGTATTGTTATGTAAGAGTTATAAAACAATTTGTTCGTGTTGTATTTTATGATTTATCTTCTCAACAGATCAAGCGCTGCGTTATCTTCAGGTAAATACGGAAAAACTTGTATTTTTCAGTTTTGTCCGCCATCTTGGAGTAGATCAGGTTCTTTCGATCGCCATGATATTGCCATCAAAGCTTATCTTAATTGAATATCCATTGACACCAATTTTTGTGGAATCGGTCCCGAAAAACAAAAATTTGGGAGGCAGGAAACCAAAATTTAAATCCATCATTTCTGGTCAGAACGTGTGAAGAAGGCCTCTTTTAATTTCGCTATAACTCCAGAACGAATAGAGCGAATAAGCTCGGAATGGTCTTGAATTGTGAGAAAAACTCCATTCTTTCCGATTATGTTGTTGTTTTTACAGTTTCCATAGTTTTTGAACAAAAAGAACGAAAACAAAAGAAGGTTTATATTCAAACAATTCCGCCATCTTGAATTTTGAAGTGACGTCCATTTTGACTTTTGTGGTGTACGACCTAGTCTATTGGTTTTCCGTTGGTACTATTCTCGTCAAAATCGGTCAAGGAATAAAAATTTTATAGGCAGGAAACCAAAATTTAAAACCATCATTTCTGGTCAGAACATGTCAAGTAGACCTTTTTTAATTTCGCTATAACTCCAGAACGAATGGACCGAAGAAGCTCGGAATGGTCTTGAATTGTGAGAAAAACTCCATTCTTTCCGAATATGTTGTTGCTTTCACAGTTTTCGTAACTTTTGAACAAAAATAACGAAAACAAAAGAAGGTGTATATTCAAACATTTCCGCCATCCTGAATTTTGAAGTGACGTCCATTTTGACTTTTGTGGTGTACGACCTAGTCTATTGGTTTTCCGTTGGTACTATTCTCGTCAAAATCGGTCAAGGAATAAAAATTTTATAGGCAGGAAACCAAAATTTAAAACCATCATTTCTGGTCAGAACATGTCAAGTAGACCTTTTTTAATTTCGCTATAACTCCAGAACGAATGGACCGAAGAAGCTCGGAATGGTCTTGAATTGTGAGAAAAACTCCATTCTTTCCGAATATGTTGTTGCTTTCACAGTTTTCGTAACTTTTGAACAAAAATAACGAAAACAAAAGAAGGTGTATATTCAAACATTTCCGCCATCCTGAATTTTGAAGTGACGGCCATTTTGACTTTTGTGGTGTACGACCTAGTCTATTGGCTTTCCGTTGGTACTATTCCCGTCAAAATCGGTCAGGGAATAAAAATTTTGCGTGACGCTCGTGCAACTTCGTGCCAACTCGCTTTTGTTGTGGATGGTTGTTTTCAAATCGGAGCTGGAAAACTTGCTGGTTTTTTTGTGTTTTGTCGTGGAAAATAAACAAAGTAATGATTAGTTATGCTGCCTGTGGGTGTTCCAAAAGCCAGAAAACAAAACGGCGAACGTTACTATCCATTCGTAAGTATTTTATTTGTATATAATTGAGGGTTAGAAATTCAAACACGCCACCGGGATCTCTGAACGGAAATGACTGGCCTCGGCCGCTTATCTGCGCATGTTAAACTGCCAAACATCCGCCATTTGCAACAACCACATTGTCGCAAGTTTTATGGTGAACGCTCCTTCCTGCCTCTTTACCTTCTCCGTTCCTGATGGTGTTTCCAGCACACGAGGATTTTTCTGGTATCTGCGTCGAGAATATACGCGTACCTTCTACGGCACCTCCGCCAGAAGTCTCGACGTGTCGTGACCTACCGCTGAAGTCTCTCGATGCTTCCCGAATGCAACGCGGAAATCCAGATTTCTCCAGAAAGAGCCGGGATGGTCGCGAGCTTCGTAGCACTGCCCCCCTCTTGAGCCTGTTCGTCCCGAATAGGCTGAACATTACTCCCCGCGTAACGTGCGAGACGATCGAGGTGAACAACTTTCATTTTGGTTCTCGGGGCTCGCTGGATCCGATAAACAACGTCGTTGATTCTCTTGACCACCGTGTAAGGTCCTTCCCAGGCGGGGTGTAACTTCGGTGACCTCCCCTTTCTCCGTTGAGGATTGTATAACCACAAGATCACCAGCTTGAAATCCTGCTGAATTCGCCTTCAAGTCGTAGCGTGTCTTCATCTGGTCGGTGGAGAGTCGAATCCGGTCCCGCACTAATCCATGGACGTCGTGCATCCGCTGTCTCAAGTCATCGACATACTCCGGAACAGCTTTGGGGTCGTCCTGTGGCGTGCCAAATTGCAAATCGCAAGGAAGACGTATCTCCCGACCAAACATGACCCGGGCTGGTATTTCGCCCGTTGTGTCAGGAATGGCCGCTCGATATGCCATCAAAAACAATGGCAAATGACGGTCCCAATCTCGCTGATGTTCGTCAACTACCTTTGACAAATGCTGCTCCATCGTCCTGTTGAATCGCTCCACCATTCCGTCGGACCGTGGATGAAGAGGCGCAGTCCTTGTTTTCTTGATCCCAAGCAAATCGCAGACACCCTGGAACACGTTGGATTCAAAGTTGCGTCCTTGATCCGAGTGCAACTCCAGTGGTACACCGAAACGACTGATCAGGTTATCCACCAGCACACTCGCCACTGTGGTAGCCTCTTAGTTTGGCAAGGCGTATGCTTCCGGCCACTTGCTGAAGTATCCATCGCAACCAGGATGTACTTGTTGCCACTCTCTGTTGTCGGGAACGGTCCGGCCACATCAATCGCGATGCGTTCAAAGGGCGCTCCAACATTGTAGGTCCTCAGTTCCGCTCGGGTACGAGTCCTTGGTCCCTTGCTGGCTGCACAAACTTCACATTTGCGGCACCATGCTTCCACGTCGTTCCGGCAGTTCACCCAATAGAACCGCTCGCGCACCTTGGCCAACGTCTTGTTCACCCCAAGGTGTCCTCCGGTGACGCCGTCGTGCATCTTTTTTAGGACCTCCTTCACTCGTGTCTTGGGGAGCACCAATTGAACCATCTCCTTCTTTCCATCAGGGCTCTCCCACACTCGCTTCAGCAGACCGTTCTCTATTTTCAGAGATTTCCATTGGGCCCAGAGAGCTTTGAATTCGGGCCCTTCGCCAGAGATTTCAGCCCACTCTGGTCTGTCCTGACCATTCTCCTTGCGTTCAGGAAGGCACCAATAGCCGGGTCTTCTCGTTGCTCTTTCCTGAGTTCAGCTGTAGTCCAATTTCTCGGGGTCGCAACAACGATTGCTTTGACTCCAACGTTTCCATTCTGCTGGTCCACTCTCTTGCAATGCTTGCAATCCTCTTTGCACAGTCTTCGAGAAAGACCATCCGTGTTGCCATTGCCATGACTCTTTCCAGGACGAAGTTGACTTCCTCGATCAGCAGCTCCCCGTTCCAGCATGAAACAGTCTGCTTGACCTCCTCGATCAGCAGCCCCCTGTTCCAGCATGAAACGGTCTACTGAAGAGTATCGTCGCCTGCAGTCGCGTTGCAGATGACCGTCCTTTCCACATTCAAAGCAACGTGGTCTTCCTCCTTTACGATAACTTTCTCTCGATTGGTGACTTCCTCGATCAGCAGTTCCCCATTCCGCTATGGAACGGTCTGCTGAACTCGATCATTGCCTGCAATCCCGGCGCAGATGTCCCGGTTTCCCACAGTCGAAGCAACGCGGCCTGCCCCCTGTCCTTGCTTCCTTATTTTCCAAAGCGATGAGAATCTTCTGGAACATCTCCTGGACTGACGGGGACTGTGAATCGCTGGCCTTCCTGACTGTTGGAGTCTCGGGTGCTTCCAATGTCGCTTCTCTGATTTTGAAATGACGTGGAGAATCCTTGGCTGCTTCGATGCGAATCGCGTGAATTAAGGCATCGGTGGGCGTCGCTGGGTTGCTGATTGTGACCATCTGGCGCAACTCGTTGTCCCTCAGTCCAATAATGAAAGTTTCTTTCGCAATATTAGCCAGCAGACTTGATGGATAGGCTGGATAAGCAAGGTCAACCAGCCTCTGGACGTCGGCCTCGAACTCCTGCAGGCTTTCTCCGCTCTTCTGTACCCTGGTTCTCAGACGGGTCACCTTCACCAATGTTTCGAAACACTTCTGTTCGTTCTCAGGTATCGTCTGAAGCAGCTCTAATGCCGGACCCCTGAGAGCAAGAACCAATGCAGTAGCCTTTTCCTCGTCCGTCCATCCGTTGGCTTCGGCCGCTGCGTCGAATTGCCTTTTGTAAGTGGACCATGGGCTTTGTCCATGAAAATTCGGCAGCTTCACGCGATGGATCCCGCCCGTGCTCGTCGCTGAACTGGAAATGGCAGTTCTTCTAACACGTTGTTCCAGTTGCAAGATGTTTGCCTCCATCGCTGCCACCTTCTCATGGACAAATCCCTGGACCGTTTGTATCTGGTCCCTCATCTGTCCATGTACGTCTTGTATCTGTTCGTACATTATCTAGAATGTCAGCTTTCAACTTCTCTTGTTTCTCCTCTAGATAATGCATTTGACCCTCCAGTACTTCTCTGAGCTCTGTTTTCTGCTCTTCGAGAACTTTCTTGAATTCTTCCTTCTCCTCAAGCCGTCTCTGTTCCTGGGCTTCCAGAACTTTCTTATATTCTTCCTTCTCTTCGAGACGTTCCTTTTTTTGTTCTTGCATCATCGCCATGATGCTCGCTAAAGCCTTTTCTGTTTCTTTTTGTGTCATGCTTCTGGTCGTCATCAAACGATTTCTCGAATGTTCCGACAATCGGCGCAGTCACTAATCGATTACCTCGAAATCAGCAGTTGAAATTTCCAGATTCCGAAATATCCACTTCTGCCACCAGATGTTACGGTATTTGGGTTCGCCTATCTCGAAATTAAACGCGCTGATTTACTTGTAAACAAACTGCACTTTATTAGCTACTACCGATACAACTAAACGCACAGAATTATTAATCGCTTAGAAATTCACAATGTCGCTGAGATGTTAACGCCACGATCGCTCGATTCCAACTCTCTCGATGGCAGGTCGAGACTGTCCCTTTTTTCGGTTCTCCGTCCCGGTGTCCCCGAAAAAAGCCTTATTGAGACGCAAAATTGTCCCGTTTTCCCAAACCGCGACACAAATGCACCAGGATAGAAAGTCTTTAATGAACAAATGAACAAATTCTTGATTGTTTTTTTTTGTGGACGTCTGAAAATACCCAGTTACAGGTTCCGGTCCTTATGGCGATAACAATACAATACAAATATTAAAAAAAAAAAGTGCCAAGAACTTCATTCTCTTCTAAAATCATCACCAGCTGTATTAATACCAATTTGTTCATCTGATAAATATAAAAATGAATACATTAACTAAACATTTGTGTTGTGTGTTACATAACTTTTCAAAGTAATAAATTATTAATTTTTGATAAATGAATAATGAATAAGCTAATTTATGTATTTTTTCATCAACAACCTAGGTCGGTATTCATAAAGGAAACTCACATTTGATCAAGCTACTTGAGATGCCAAAATGTATGGAATTGGCCGATGAATTGGCCATCCGCCATCCCAATCCCATACATTTGGACGAGCAAGGGGCTTCAGATGCCACTATAATGCTGGCCTTACATTGAGTAGCAAATGCTGCAGCTTTTTTTGCAATCAGAGTTCTGATTGGAACTGACGCCTGTTATTGCTATCAGTGACCAACATTTGACCAATGAGAGCTCGGCAGCAAAAAAAGCTGCAGCATTTGATGCTCAATGTAAGGCCACCATAAGAATTGTAATTAGTGGAAGCACTGGAAGTCACTCTTCGTTTACCTTTATTTTGAAAATTCAGATAATTTAGCATTCAACCTCTTTAAAGAGAAATGTATGGGCGATGCTATTGGATTTCCAAATTTTCCAAAAAAATTCAAAATTTTGGAAAATGATTAGCTTTGTTCATCCTTCCAAGGAAGTCACATGCCAAATTTAAATTTTCTATTATCAAAATAAAGGAGAGAAAAATGATTTTACTAGTCCCCTTTTTCAGTGGCATCAGAAACTCCGTAAGTAGCGAGAATAAAATCGAGTTTCCTTTATAAATCGGCTCTACTAAATGACGTTAATGAACCGATGTCCCGTTTTGAGTCAAAAAATAAATGGTCACGTTATTTATGATGTCATTATTGACATTCGCCTCGGCGTGTCGTGAATCGTGATTGACGTCCAGCGCTATATTTGCAGGATAGTCCAAGATGGTGTCCTTTCGGGAAGACAATTCAACCAATCACCAAACACCACACCCGTGTGTGTTTGTGATAAGGTGACCAACTTCAAATGAATGAAAATCAGGACATTGAGAAAAAAAACAGAAAACAAAACACGCGAAAGGGAAAGGAGAGTCTAGGGGGGCGGAGCAAAATGCCCCCTTTTCCAAAAAACTTCAGCTTTTACCAACATGGAAAATACACCTATTGCTGAGAAAGTGAGAAATGAAAATAGAGAACTCCCCTGGGCTGTGCCTGGGAGAAAAAAGAGTGGAAAAAATCGCCGTCGAAAAAGAGAACGTACGTTCTCTTTAAAATAGACCTTCTGGCAACTTTAACAATATTATAAGAAATTCAAGTGTGATCATCATTAGAAAAAAAATTCCATGATGGAAAAACACAAAATTAAACCTTTCATTTCTTCGGTAGGTTGTAGAACCTATCTGCGAATATGATGTCAAGTGTAATAGGCACAGGAACGAAAGTATGTGGAAGGGAAGTGGTAGGGTGATGATGTGGTAGAGGGGTGAGGTGTTGAATCGCTTGATATTTTCGCGGCAAATTTAAAATCAGAAAAACAGGATTTTGCTTGAAATCAGGACAAATCAGTACATGAACGTGAAACAGGACAAAGGTGTGAAAATCTAAACCTGTCCTTACCAAATCAGGACGGTTGGTCACCTTAAGAATGAAACAACATCCTCCTTTGAAATAAAAATAGGAGTGAGACAGGGAGACGCCTTGTCCGCTCAGTTGTTTAATGCTGTCCTACATCGGGTCGTAAGTATAAACTCGATATCAGCGGTAGCATTGGGTGCTTTCCACCTAGACGGTACAAATACCACCAGACGGCACATGTTCCATAGTATGGCACACAATTTCAGGTGGTCCATCCAATGAACGGCACAGAACCGGGTAAGTACGCGCAGATGGAAAGCACCGTTTGGCACCCGCACATGCGTAAATGGCAGATGTACCAAACTTGGAGCTAGGTGGAAAGCACCCGTCATCAATAAATCTCACCAAATTTGTGCGTATGCAGATGATATAATCATCATGGCAAGGGATGTCAAAACTCTGAAAGAAATATTTTTGAAGCTTGAAGAAGAAAGTGGCAAAGTGGAAATAAGTATCAACGAGAGTAAAACAAAATATTTAAACTTATCTAGAAGTAATCATGGCAGGGTCCCTGAAGACCTGAATATAAGAGGGAAATTTAAATTTGAAGGAGTTGAGCAGTTCAGGTATTTAGGGGCTCTCATCACAGACAAAAATGACATATCACATATCAGCCAGCATACAGGATAGGATACAAAGTGCTAACAAGACATACTATGCTCACAGAAAATTATTTCAATCCAAATTACTGAAAAGAAGCACAAAAATGCGTATGTATATATGCTACAATTATAAGACCAATTCTAACCTATGGATCTGAAACCTGGACGATGACAACAACTGATGAGCTCAAACTGAGAACATTCGAGAGAAAGATAATGAGAAGAATTTATGGACCGGTGAGAGAGGGTATTGATGTGAGAAGCAGGATGAACTTTGAGATAGCGGAACTTCTGGGCGGTGAGGACGTGGTCAGATTCATCAAGTTTCAAAGACTCAGATGGGCAGGACACCTGATGAGAATGAAAAAGACTAGAGCACCACGTGTAGCATTTGATGGGAGAATCACATCAACAAGGAACAGGGGACGTCCAAGAAAAAGAAGGATAGACGAGGTGGAAGAGGACCTGAGAAGTATATGAACGTGGGAAGATGGAAGATGATGGCGGAGGATAGAGGAGCATGGAGGCAGATTGTGCTGGAGGCCAAGGCCCACCCGAGGTTCTAGCGCCATTCAAGAAGAAGAAGAAGAACCTTGGACCAAAAAGGCTTATCAACTGATCAGAATCTTCTGGGAGATATTCTGCAATAACCAGGAATCAGCAAGGCGCTTGAAGGAGAGGAAGAGATAACACGAAATGGGTCGTTTTTTTCAAGAGGTGCAATGACTATGCACGAGAAACGGATGCTCCAAGCACAGAGCTCTCCAAGTTTACGCCATCAAAAACCAAGAGTAGTGACATAATTGTTGATGTGAATAGGGTATCAAAACTCATTTCCTTCTTGGAGTTCTCCCCACCATGTATTATTGCTCTACCAGTTCTAACAGTAGCGTGTTAGCAGAGTCGCGGCCAAGCGCCAGAGTCATGTACGCTGCTCGCTAAGTTCTATTATTTGCTTTGTTCCAATAAACCATTTTCTTGACCGCCTGGTGTTTGACTAGCGAACATTAACAATAATGACGTCTAGAACTCCCTTTCCAATTATGATATTATCCTAACAATAGCGAGAGTAATCCCAAGGCTGAAACTGGAACCATCGAAGCACCTAGCTCCATTCTAAAGAGGACAAAGACGACTCACCTACTCGGAGGACTACATCTTGGGGTAAGCAGCAGCAGTAGCGAGGAAAAGAAGAGAAGGAAGACACTCGGGAAGACACCTGAAATTCAGCTTTCATAATACAAAAAATATTGTAAACAATTCCAATGGAATAAGAAGGAAAGAGATGTGGTGTTGTACCAACCCGAGTAGGTACCACCCTCACAACCGTAAACTCGAGCACAAGCTAGAGCGCTGCGAAGCCACTCCTGGCACCACTCACCAATACAGCACACAATCAAGAGCAAAGAACAAACCCACGACTATGCCGAGCTATTCACTTATAATACTGTTGCCGTAGATCATTGCATGCTTGTATAAAGACCTTTCTGTGAAGACAACAATTATTGGTGTTTGCGATTTTTATATCATGTTCCAGAGTTCGGACCCTCACATTCTTGTCTCGTTTCTTCTAGCTCTCTCAACCAGAGCGCAGCTGCCAAACCTATGAAGCGGTTTTTCTTTCAGTAAAGCCAGTTGTAGTAATTATTGCTGCAGGCTGCAGTGTAGGATACAATCACAATCAGATGCCCCATATTCCGGTTAATCCATTGGACAATACCTGCTGAAGCACGCCTGAAGGGTGTCTGGAGCACACAACGATTGACAGTGACTTTTACAGAGAGGTAAAGTCACTTTGACAACAAAATTAACCTAAATATAAACAAAACGACAGAAAATTTTCCCCAGTGTGGGGACGGGAATTGCGGATATTGAGGATCCGCATTCCGCCATCCGCATTCCGTCGCTATGGGGATTCACGTTTACGGGGCAGTTTCTCAAGTGAAACTATCGATTGTTGCCAAATTTGCCTTGATAACATGGCCAATTGAGAAGCAAATTCTCATTCTTCATATTTTTAGTGTCGGTATACACGAAAAAATTTCTTGGCAAAATGGAGGATGACTTAATTGACCTTCAAGAGTTTTGCACGGTTTTATTTGACACCCTGTAGAAACTTTAATTGGCTTTCCTCATAATGCGGTTTTGAGAACGATGAAAAAATCTGTTATGGGCGACACAAAACTTTCCTGGTGGTATCCAAAGACGTTAGTAATAATTTTGATTGAAGCGTCCCTTCGGGAAGGGGAGACTTGATTGAGAAATTGGAGAAAAAATCGTCGAGCGACTATCCTGGAACGACTCACTTGCGTGTACACTTGAAGAAAAAAACCGCTGCGGTTCAGGAGTTTTAAATGGCTGCAGAACCTCATCCGTCAAAATAGTCAGTGTCATAGGGGAAAGGTTTAATTTTTTTTTCAACGGGAAACACTTGAGGACTGCTCGTTTGAGGAAATGTTCAAAAACCAATTACCTCTTGTTTAAAAAATAATTGGTGATGTATCGGCCCATGGAGTGAATACCTGAAGCAAAGTTCTAAATATTTGCACGTCACTCCAAACAACATGTGAAATGAGCCTTTGAGCTTATCAGGAGGGTAGGTACTGGAACCACACCTAACGGCACTAGAGTTCTGAAAACTGAAGAGAAAACGAGGGATGGGCTTAACGGACTCTGAGAGACACACGAAGACACCAGGGGACCGACAGAGCTTCAGATTATATGTACACCTCAAATGTTTTCTTGGCCGCTGCCGACAGAAAAACGACTGTATGCGCCCGCTCTGGCCTCAGATGAAAAAAACAAACCCAAGATGCACACAAGATATTTGAAAGCTACAAAATAAGGAAAGTAGGGGCCACATCAGGGCTTCAAACGACGGGAAGTCTGGAAGACACCATGGGGTGCTGGTACGACAGAAGAGAGTCGCACACGCCAAAGGATACTGGAGTCACGAAAGTTACAAAAAACACAAGAGGTTTATCAGAGCCCCAAACAACACTCGAATAACAAAGGATCGGGGCCCGCTGTTGCCTTAAACAGCACAAAACGGGGCCACACCTATATATGTAACATCGGGCGGCAGTCATTTTGACGTAGATACCAGTGGCGGCTTTTGCTCGGTATCTTGCTATGGTTTGCAGGTTTGCGCAACCCCCAAAAAATAAACAGAAAGAGAACGTATCAAATTTTTCCTGATGATAATTAACAATATAGGTAGGTACCTACGCAATAATAGGTATTATGTCTGCCTTTTCATTCAATTGATAATTTGCCAAAAACACAAAAAAAAACTTGTCACCGCTCCACCACTACCTCCGCCTATGCATCATAGTGGGAGCTGGTTTGCAGACAGAAAACAAACCAGCGAGATACATTACATTGGGATCATTCGATCATTGGATGCATGTGTCCGAGCTTGGGCCCTTGCACATTATGTTTGAGTCTCTCCCGTAAGGCCGCTGCAGATTGCATGCGAAGTGCAAACCATATACCATCTTGTAGCACCGACAGCACGTGCCAAACTTCCTTCCGTGCTGGCGTGGTTATTCTCAAAACACAAAATAAAATGAATTATGTGCAAAGTTTAATTGCAGAACCATTCCATTCGGTAGTCGTTCTTTCTTCGCCGGCAAAACCGAAATAAAGACGCTTGGAAGACTTACTCCGGATTCAACGATAAATCAATCGATTTCAAGTAAGAACCGAACTTTCAACAGAACATTTAATCCGGAAATTTCTAAAAAAAAAAAAAATCTAAAAATGTTACATCTGCCATTATACTTTTCTGATGTCCAACTTGATTTTAAAATGTACATAATTTTCGTTTGAAATAAGAAAATACAATTTTTTTTTATCTAGGTATTTTTCTATTATTGTTTCGTACACTCGTTTTTACAATTTACAATAATTAGACAATTAGATTTCTTCAAAGCCTATTAAAAAAATTGGGGCCTTTTAGCCTCCGGGGCCGCCTGAACTTGGAAAAATTTTCGTCTGCGGCGCAAATCGCAAAACCCTTAACCCCCCCAGTCCTTTTCCGATAACTTTGCCCACGCTATACCTTCAAAAGACGATTGCAACCCCCATGATTCTACACCACGAGTAGATAGGGTACCCACCTACCTACCTGTAAAATTTGTCAGGCCGATATAACAAAGGTCACAGATTTGGTATCCAATAAAGATATGAAATGGGCCAAAGGCCGGTTAATGGCCAGCCTTGATGGATTCGGCCAGGAAAAAGTTTGAAAAGGACCCCGCACATTCCTCATGGGATTTGGCTCCCCGGGGAATTTGGCTCAAACTTCATTATTGCGCAAATCCTCTTAACTCAACGGTTCACCCCTCAGAGGGGGTGGAATGCCGGTAGTCACAGAACTAATTTATTGCAATTATGGGCTTCAATGAGCAAAAGGTGGAACTATTTTGACGTCACGAGGTGGTTCTAGGGTTATACTTGCCTTAAATTTGAGCTGGTCAAAATATCCCATAGACCCCTATTTCTAGAACCACCCCTAGCATTTCGAAAAATGACTGAAAATTCAAAAGTTAAATAACGACCAAAATTAAGGGAGAATTTTTTTGAATTTTTGACACGGTATGTTCAAAGTGATGCTGATCCATTATTTCTTGCGAACCAACCCTTAAAATCTGACGTTCATCCTCCACTGAATTATCAACTTCTGCTCTGCCCTATCAGAAATGAAATGTTTCTTGATAAGTTGAAATAAGTTTCTACGACTGTAACATGTTATGTGTTGAAAAAAGTTGGTCCATATTGATCTCTTATGTCTACCCCTTACCCCTATAGCCCTTATACCTTAATAGTTTCTCCCAAATTGGCAATGGAAGCACTCGTTGCACATTTTCTAGTGGAATGAGTTGAACTAATCATTTCTGGGAAAACTTATAGGTGTTATAAGGATAAGGGTGGGTAGACATAAGGGATGAATATGTATCATGTATCACCCTTTCCTAGATATGGTGCTAAAATAGTAGAAATTCATTTTAACTTAACAATAAACAATTTTTTTTCAGTAGGGCAGAGCAGAAGTTCATAATTTATTGGAGGCTGAACGCCAGATTTTAGGGGTTGATACGCAAGAAATACTCGATCAGCAACACTTTGAACATACTGTGTCAGAAATTAAAAAAAATTCCCTGTTTTATTTGGTCGTTATTCAACTTTGAATTTTCAGTCATTTTTCGAAATGCTAGGGGTGGTTCTAAAAATAGGAGTCTATGAAATATTTTGACCAGTTCAAAGTTATGGCAAGTATAACCCTAGAACCACCTCGTGGCGTCAAAATAGTTCCACCTTTTGCTCATTAAAGCCCATAATTGCAATAAATTAGTTATTTGACTACCGGCATTCCACCCCCTCTAGAGGGTGAACCGTTGAGTTTAGAGGATTTGCGCAATGATAAAGTTTGATCGCATCAACAAGGGCTACAACATATCAAAGTTTGAGTCAAATCCCCCGGGGAGCCAAATTCCATAAGGAATGTGCGGGGTCCTTTATAGCGTCTGTCCGGGAAATTGTGGAAAACGCCAACTTTAGCATCTCGTTCAGCATTGATTTGATTCTATTGTTGTGTCGCTTTTAACCGAATTTGGTTCAAATTCATCAAATAGATTTTGAATGGCAATGTTTTAAACTTTGGCATTTTTTATTATTAGACACATGATAGACTAAGAAATGCTTTCAACTGTTCTGAATACAGTTTTTCACAGGCTTTTCAATGACACATCGCAAGTTGAAGTGCGTGAGATAACTTCTGTCGTTTTTTGATAGTGACACTTCCATTTGAGAGATGACGGCCAAAAACTAATCCGGCCATTCGACAACAAAACGATGTCTGCATACCAAATTTCAAGTCAATCAGATCAACGGTTCGGCAGGTATCGTGGAAGATTACAAACAGACAGATGATTCTAATGGGCTGCGATTCAGGCCGCGATCGCTATATTTATACTGTTATATTTTATTCCATTTGCATTGTTATATTTTATTTCTTATGTACCTAGATACTCTGACGAGGAGGGACAATAGGCCCTCGAAACCGATCAGGAGAAATAAATATTTTTACAAAAACAGTGGGAAGACAGAAAAACCTAAACTTTAAATACTTTACAAACCCACTGTGAGATGGCGGAGAAATTCCTGAAAATTAGAAATGCTAGTCGAGCAGACCAGATCCGTCTTTACAAGAAAGCCTATATATCCGTCGAAATCTCGAAACTTTTTTCTGCACTGTTACAATACTTTCCCTTCCATGGTGGTGAGGGGCCGGGAAAGTAAAATCGACCGACTCATAACATTTTGTTGACCATTTGACGAAGTTTTTTTTTACAATAACTTTCTATTGGAAATCATGAAGGAATTTTATTTTAAACAAAATAGATGTCTGTTCACTAGCAAGGCAAACAAATCTGTGTTCAAATTAGCCAACTTTTTGCGTGGAGCTATCTCAATAGCTCTGCTGGGTCCAGTACAGGTAACGGCCACACGCAAATCCAAACGAAAAAAATTGGCAAATCACTCAGAATGGCGCGTGGAATGATAATATAAAATAAAATTTGCGGATTATCCAGAAATTTTTGCAAAAAAAAAATAAAGAAGGAGCAACGCCTTGAAAGAACAGTTCAAGTTTCTGGATGTTGTTGTATTGTTGGTTGCCTACATCACTTCAGTGGAAAATTGGAGCAGGTACCGAGTACAGCGACTCATGACTTACCAACAAAACAATGTTGCGCAATGTTGTGCGTGGGCCTGAGATAGGCACCGCAAAGAAGAGTAGTACGACGTAAACAATGCAACTGCAAAGAAACTATACGTAATTTCCCTCCCGGTGGGGACTAATCATCGTGAGTAGAAGGCAACAGAGTTTGTTTCGTGTTTGTAAAAAGTGTTTAAAATGTAGCCGTTAAGTGTACTCGACCCGCTCCGCTCTTCCGTTCGGCCTTTTCCGCTCCATTGCAATTTGCAATATCAGCCTTGGAGAATTGGAGAAGTGGTTTTCACCCGACATGTTTTAGGAAAATCTGGCTCAGTTTTACTCTCCTTTACTGTCGAAAAGTGCAGATGAAACGGCCAAAATCAAGTAATCTGGGGCGTTAGAACAAAAGCGAATTAATTGGGAGTTTAGTCTATCTGATCGTGTAAAAATCAAGGATGTCTATACTGACTGGATAAGAAGCTTGGCTGGTTTTGACGTAAAAAGTTGTAGCCGAGATTTGACAATCTCGACGGGCAAAGTGTCATCGTCCGCGACCCGTAAGTGGGCATAATGACGTTCAATCGGAGCACGCTCGAAACTGTCGTTCAGAAGTTTGCTGCCAGGCCCAGCAATTAGTCAATTACTTGCAACAACAAGTGTGTTACAAGTTGCGGGGCCCGCTTGTTGTAAACACTATTGGGCTTGCGCGGCATAATTTACGTTAGATAATTCGCCATGGATGCACAAAAGGCTGGCGGCGTCCGTCACGATGACAATCCCGACGGGCACAGTGTCAGATCAAGCTTCAAGATGACGGCGAAGTTTCTTATCTGGCTAGTAGTATAGACATCCTTGGTAAAAATCCAGCAATGGTACCTAACACTGTTGCCAACTTCAACGTACATTTACTGTTTGATTTTCAAGAGGTTTTTTGTCATATTCAAAAGACCAATTTACGTGAAGTTGATAACAGTGGTGCCCATTATTAAATCAAAAGTTGACTGCCGCATAAAAATAGTAGGCGAATGCATTGAGATATTATCAGAATTTTTATGTCAAAAAAAAATGTCATACAGAAAATTTAACTAGAGAATTTTTGGAACAGAAGATTTTTGAAACAGAAGATTTTTCAAGATGATTAGGCAAAGCCATAAACGCGTAATATTTCTTGGAGAATTGTAATCATAATTATCTCGCGATTATCTGATCAATAGTAGACCTGATCAAATGAAGGTGGAAAATTGGTCAAGAAAGCTTGAGTAGAGCTCCTCAGTGACGTAGCTGACTGTTGTAGTGTTGACATGATGAATTATTATTATTAATGAAAAGCATATTGTGTTTATGATACAACTCCTTAAAATGAAACGCACACGACTGTTGTTGCTTTAGGCAGTCCAAAATACGGCACAGGTCAGGGAGAGATTCCTCTTCTGTTATAAATAAATAGTTTCCCGAATATCTAACTGAAAATTGGGCACACAAACGCAGAGAGGTGGTAATGAAAGAAGCGGTTCTATCTGGCGTCAGTGGAATTTGTATCGACGGTCACTAAACTGGTGCGGTTGGCTTCTGCCCGACGCCTGGAGTTGTGGGCGTCGGACCTGGCGCGTCCCCTGAGCACCACGTTCGGCTGACGCACTGGACGATTGCTGATCTGATGACTCGTCGGCGGTGGCGTCTGCACTGGCTGTTGCGATTGCTGCTTCTCCTCCTTGCACAAGTTTTCGGCGAGCTTGGACAATTTTGATTTCAACGACGAACTGTTGTTGGACGCCGAGGGAGATTTGACGGTGGAGGAGAGCACCAGTTCCTGAACGAACTGGGTGCGGTCTTGTTTGGCCAGATCGGTGGTAGATTGCAGCGATAGTTCTTCAAGCAGGCCGGTGAGGAGGTACTGCGACTGAGACGAGGGCATCGTGGGTGCAGTCGACGAAGGCTGCTGTATCAGCACCGGCGACGGGTTCAGCATCAGCGTCGACGAAGCCGAATTGGAGGAGGCGTGCGAATCCCGCAGCGAAGTCTGGCTCTGCGTCTGCCTTCGTGGGTACCGCTCCAATTGCTGACGCGCTGCATTCACCTGCTGACGCTCCAGCTGCAACTGCATTTGCAGCTGCTGCAGCTGAGTCGGAGTGCTGCTGCTGGTGTTGCTGGCCGATCTACGAACGCCCGACAGCTGGGATAACAGCTCGGCGATCGGATCCACAGATTCCCTGGATGAAGGCGACAGCGAAGATAGTCCGCCCGAGCTGAACACGCTGAAGTGCATGTTGGAACGACGAGGTCGCAGAGCAGCCGCACCACGGCCTATGTGGGTAGCATTGTGGGGTATGCGCCGCACGCTGTGGCGCGCCGTCCCCACTGGTTCGTCCAGAAACGAAATCAGATCCCTCGGTCCAGTGCGGTGCTCCAAAGTCAAATGACCGGCAAAGTCGTCGGTCATCAAGTTCGGATCGCCGCCTGGCATTGCGGCGCACAACGGACAAACTACTTCAAAGGTGGCGTCGACGTGGTCCTGCGATACGTGCTCTTGCAAAGTGACATCAGTGAAACCCATGCGGGAACAATACGGGCATGTGTATGACTGAGGCAATTCCAAACTTGTCAAAGCTTCACCCCCATAGAAGAAATCTGCGTGCAAAAATTATAATATAACACGCTAACGGCCAAAAATCAACCAGCAGCTTACCAAAATCAGAACGTGTGATGATGCACTGCATCGGATGGTCCGTGGTATGCCTAGTGTTGGTTGCTCCACCTTCGTAACAAGCAGCACACAAGTCGTAATCGTAACATATCAAACATTTGTACCTTCGTCCTCTGAAGTTACCTATCAAGCAAGAGTCGCAGCTCACACCTAAAAAAGAACAGCAACCGATTATCGCAAAGCATGAAGAGAGAAAAAACGACCAGAAACTTACCTTCATGACGACTCATTCTCCTAACCTATACGATGCTATTCACAGATATCACAATTACAAATTCCAGATTATAAAATACCTAAATTCTTCTGATAATACTCGTCATTCGCCTCCAGACTTGATGAATCTCTGGAATTTTACGGCAAATAACGTCTGACGTTTGTGACAGTCGAGTAAAGAGAAATGTCAATGTCATGCTGTCATGCTCATGCATCGCCCACCATGTTGCCAACATGCCAACACTCACAAGCGCGAAATCACTATAGTCAATAGTTTGTTTCAAAATTTCGACCCGAAAAACCTCGCCTTATCCTTATAGTCAATTAAATACACTAAATCAAAGTTATAATTAAGTTGTAATTATTCGATCAATCTTTTTAATCGAATTTTGTTGATGAGCAATTCATTATCTTGTTTTGATTTGATAAAATTGATCCAATTAACTGTATAATAGAGGTAGAGGTAGAAGTAGGTATTTTCGTTGTCTCAGTTTCTATAGTGTGAGCGGAAGGTAGGTACCTACCAAGTACCTGGTGTTGGATATTTAAAAATAAAATTCATAAATCACTGAATTCATAAACACGTGAAGGTCACAAATTGTTGCATGTTATTAACATAATTCATTATCAGGAAGCATCAGAATACCTACGGGGTTTTATAAAGATTCGAGGTTTTGAGCTTATATATCAATATAATCTTTTAACTTAAATGCTAAAGCTCCCCCATTCATTTTTTTACAATAAAACCGAATTCGCTGAGTCACAAACTCACAAAATCCAATGGCGTGCGTACAAATGTCTGAATGTCCCGGGGTTTGCAGCAGCGCAGCAAAGCGTCTAGGTATATGGTGGTACGTTCAACCCTAGTGTGATGTGATTCCTCGTGTAATTCTAGCTGGCTGGGAGTCTCGCTACGCGACGCATTCGGAAGGGAGAAATTAGGGAAATCATAGCTCACTAGAGTCACACCACTAGGTTGAAAGTACCATGACATGGCGGTGAAGCGCGATAGAACAAAATTTCCAATTATTTAGAGCAATCGGATTGGCTGGACCGCTCGAATTAGTGTATATTATGTTTCCAAAGCCAACCTCAGTTGGAGAGAGAAAAAGCAAGGAATTACGAAGGTGAGCTGGCGAGATTGAGGCAGCGCAGCCTAGAAGTTTGGCTTGATCATATCAGATGGGTTATTTGTAAAAATAATAACAATCATGAAATACATAACCTTATAGAAGATACAGGATGGCCCATTGAAAACGAAGCAGGCAGATTTTCGGGCATTCGCCCTAATTTTTTCGAAATAAACCCGGACAGGTCAACTTTGTTTTCAAGGGGGACATTCAACTGCTATATTAATTCAACCGTGAAGTTTCACCCCCGTATAGTCAGGGTAGCAGCCCCTTCGAAAATTTTAAATGACAATTATTGGAGTTGAGTGATACATCATTTCAAAGCTGGTTCAATTTGTCTTGATAGCGGTGTTATTTTTTTATATTCGATGCAAATTTTTCAAAATGATGCCAATTTCAGTGTTTTCAGAGGGTTATTACAGCACCTTCTAGGAGGCTGGCTCGTAGTTGTCGAACCCATGACGCAGCTCATGTTCCGTCTAGTAAACATATTACAGTAGGTATACAAACAAGTGTGAGGTCAAGTACCCGAAAATTTGTCTGTTTCGTTTTCGTTGGGCCACCCTGTATATAATATAAGTACCACTTATCTATACCTATTCATCTACCTGTAATACATAAAGATTTTTGTTGTTGCAGAAACCATGGCTAATAAGATAGCATTCGGTGCTATAGAGGCGTATTTGAGCAAATTTGGCAAAGGTGAAGTCATCTTATCAAATAAATATTACGAAAAAGGCCTAGCGGTAATTTATGTCAACAACCCGGAGAAAAAGAATGCGTTTAGCGGTGAGTAGTTGAGTAGGTACCTACCTACACATTATAGGTTTTGGTTTTGGGGTACCTACCTCTGATGCTTACGATTACGAAGCAGGGCAACTTTGACGCTGCTGACTTTGACACCGGCGCGGCGATCGATCCCACATTTCGGTGCTTTCCATCTACGTCTTCCTACCTGGTTTTGTGCCGTCCCGTGGATCACCTAAAATTTTGTGCCATCGAAAGGCACACCGGAAACGGATGCGAAAAATGACCGTCAGCTGCAATCCAGCACTCCGTTGTCATATGTCTCTCTCTATGTCGCTTCATCCATGCATCCATGTTTTATTTTATTTATCTGCAGGGATAACGTACGATCGATAAGGATTTACGCTGCCAATCCACCTTTCCCATGATGGAAATCACTTGCGCGCATACCTGTGAGCGCATACTCCCGCTAGTACAAACGGCTACTACAAACCTCTAGTTCTGGGTTCACAGGTATGCGCGAAACTCCCTTGGGAAAGGTGGATTCTTTATTAATGCGTGCTTTCCACCTAGCCCCAAGTTCGGTACACCTGCCATTTGCGCATGTGCGGGTGCCAAACGGTGCTTTCCATCTACGTGTTCCTACTCGGTTCTGCGCCGTTCATTGGATCACCTAAAATTTTGTGCCACACCATGGAACATGTGCCGTCTGGTGGTATTTGTACCGTCTAGGTGGAAAGCACCCAATGAATGCCCATAGTGATCTTTCGCCTCCAGACCAGAGATGTCGCGTCGGTCAACGATGCCGGTGCATTCCATCTAGGTGTACCAAATCGTGGAACATGTTCCGTCTGGTGGTATTTGCACGCAATGGGTGCTTTCCACCTAGACGGTACAAATACCACCAGACGGCACATGTTCCATAGTACGGCACAAAATTTCAGGTGATCCAATGAACGGCACAGAATCGGGTAAGAACACGTAGATGGAAAGCACCGTTTGGCATCCGCACATGCATAAATGGCAGGTATTGGCGAGTAACATTACCGATGGTGGCGCTGCTGATGCGCTTTGCATGTAAACAAACATGTCGGATAGAGCACGGATTGTTGCCCGCGCGTTCAAAAATCTCATCAGTAGTAAGCGGTTTTTAATGTCCTTCAGACGTGAAACGTGGTTAATTAGTATTGCGGTGAGACTCAAAAATGGCAGAAGCGCAATTAAGTGTTATGGAGGTTTTGAATCACTTGATGGACTCAACGGATTCTCGATGTATCGTGATGGGAGAAGAAATTCTGAAGTCACAATTTCTTGTGTTGTGTGGTCGAAAGCGAACCGAATCAAGCATCAATTTAAACATAGACAATAGACATATTTCAATTGTCTTTACAAACAACCGCATTGTATGAATCTCCTCACTAGGTAACTGAGAATGTAATTAAAAAAAAAATAGTAGTAGCAGTTCCTGTGAAATTGGAACGTTCAAATGCACTTGCAAAGCAGGCCAGTCCGGGACATGCAAAAATATCGCAGCTGTGCTTCTTCGATGCAGCCCTATAAAGTTCCCATTTTCAGCGACACTTCCCAGGCTTTTCTCGTAGTCATATTTTCCACAGTGCCGAGTTTGTTTGTCATTTTGACTACCCAACTTGCGTCTTTCGCTTTCGACGGGAAACGGTGAAAATGTAACTTTTTTTTCCGGTTTCCATAGCGCGACTCGCACTCGGAAACACAACTAATTCTCCGCCACTTTTTGTCACTATCTATCTTGCCACCTTCCATTCTATGCTACTTTTGCTTGCCAGTCGTCGTACACGTGCCACTCTTATTTAAAAATGCAATGCTCGACGACACCTAATATATTCAAGATAATAGGTTTGTTTTGGCAGCGATACACAACCGTTTCCAACCGTTTGGATTCTGCGCGCTTCCGTTAAGCCGTTCGGGCAGTGTAAACTTCGAGTTGCCAACTGTTGGTAAGCTGTTTGGGCAGGTGCCTCCAACGGTTCGAAAACAGTTTGTGGACGGTCAGAGCAGTTTGAGAATTAAAAAGAAACTGGTGATCAGACGCATGCGTACGCCTTTCTTCGCAATCGGGCGATCTTTGATTGATGGCGTGGCGCGTAATGTCACAATGTAATGTGACAGTGTGACAGTAAAGGTAAATAAAGACGCATTTTCGAGGTTAATTTAAAATAGTTTTACCTGCTGAAAGTTACATATTTACATTAATTCGGTAAATTTATTAAGGGGTTTCTGATGCGACTAACAAAGTTGTTGACGGGAATCGGTTTTATTTTTTTTTTCGTCAAGAAGAAACTCCTCCAAAAAGAAAATGTACGGATATTGCTATCATATTTTGAAAAATTTTAATTTTGATTTTTGAAAATTCAAAAACTAGATAGCATCGACAATGTATCTTTCCTCAAGAGAGTCGCATGCCAAATATGAACTTTTTATTTTCAAAAAAAGGCACCAAAAATGATTTCTCGTAGACATGAAAAAGTGAATTAGTAGAAGTCATTTTTGGTACCTTTTTTTTGAAAATAGAAAGTTCAAATTGCATGCGACTTTCTTGAGGAAAGATACATTGTCGATTCTATCTAGTTCTTGAATTTTCAAAAATCAAATTCAAATATTTTCAAAATATTTTGGAAATTTTCAAAATTTGATAGCAATGTCTGTAGGTACATTTTTTTTTGGATGAGTTTGTACTTGACGAAAAAAATAAAATAAAACCGATTTCCGTCGACAACTTTTTTAGTCGCATCAGAAACCCCTTAAATAAGACCTCGGCTTGGCGGGGAAAACTTGACAAGTTGTTGTGTCCCTAGTTTCAACTGGAACCGCTCGCTACGCGTTCTTGCAGCAAAAACTTTCCAACCACTTGAAAACTGGTTGGAGTCGAGTATGCGCGCTGAATCACAGTTAGCAAACCGTCCGCAACTCGCTGCCAAAACAAACCTAATGAAACGTGCGTGGCTCACGTACTTCGTTGGAAAAAATTAACGCCGCGTCAAGTCAGACGGAATCAAATAAAGTCCCCAAACACCGCAACGCTCATAAGAGCCCACACAAATCTGCAGTTGATCCGTGCACAAATGTCGTTTACACGTTGGCCGTCAGATGGCGTATTCGATCTTGAAACTCGCCAATACCAAACTTGGGGCTAGGTGGAAAGCACCCATTACATACCATCGATCCTGAACCGGGACAACTTGACGCTATAGGGGTTATACCGGGTGATCATTTGAAAACTATCCACCGCAATAACTCCCGATTTCTAGTGAATATTTCTTCAAGCAAAAACAGGTCGGCGGTTGCGGGGCGGACATCCAGAACATTGCGCACTTCCCGCACTTCGGCGGCATATTTTGGAAAAATAATGTGATTTTCGTCACACTTTCCCAAGAACACATGGCACAGCTTGTAAGTTAAATGTACTCAAAACACGCCTGTTGGCACATTTCGATCCCATTCAACTTGACGCATGCGTGAAACCATCCATAGAAGCTTAAAGTCGCGTAAAAGAGACATATGAATAGACGCGTCTCCAAACATCCTCTTCTAAGACGACTTTAGAGACGCCTATTTAAAGCGATGTTAGAGGCGCGCTAAAACCACGTATGAATACGGAAATGTTAGAGGCGCATCTTTAGAACCGCTTTCAACACTAAAAGGGGGATATGAATACGGGCCTTGTTTCTGGCTTCATGGTGAATGTACTACGTCAGGGCTCCTTCATGGCTAATGTCACATTTTTTGGAGTTACAAAAATTTTGATGTATGTAATACAGTGCTCTTGACAGTAGGTACCTATCGCAAAGTAAGTAGTACCTATTATTTGAAATTCTGAAGTTATGGTGGGTGGGGGCGAGGGGGCTAAAGATAGAAATTTGCCAATGTATGTTTTGAATGTCCCCCTCTATATAAAAATCGACCTGTTTTTGATAGAAGTCATATTAACTAGGAATCGGGAGTTATTGCGGGTGAATAGTTTTCAAATGATCACCCGGTATAAGTTGGGGATTCTAGTTGGACAATTTGTGTCTCGCTGTATAATTCGGAGTCCCAATGTACCCCCTTGTGTCTGGTGGTGTAGTTTCAAGCCCCGATGAGTCCCATCTGCTTGTGTTGTGTCTTCATGTACTTTCAGAACTCTATCGAGCCCCCTTTCATAAGGTCCAACTTCAAATGAATGAAAACCATCAGGACATTGAAAAAAAAAACAGGAAACAAAACTCGCGAAAGGGGAGTCCAGGGGGCGGAGCAAAATACTCCTTTTTCTCAAAAATCTTACCAACATGAAAAATACAATTGCTGGAAATGAGAAAGAACTCTCCTGGGCTATGCCTGGAAGAAAAAAGAGTGAAAAAGTTGCCGTCGAAAAAGAGAACATGTTCTCTTCAAAATAAACCTTCTGGCAACCCTATAACACAAGAAGCTCAAATGTGATCATTGGAAATAAAACTCCATAATAGAGAAAGCACATAATTGAACCTTCAATTTCTTTGGTAGGTTGTAGGACCTATCTACGAGTATAGCACTGATACGTATGTCGCACACTGTTTTATTACTGCGTACTACAATAAATACACGCCAACAAATATTTACTTGGAAATATCGCAGATTACTAGTCGCTTTCTATCGCTCTCGATCACTTCCAATTAAATACTGCTCGTAAGGCGACGATCGGTGCTTTATACCGTCCGTTTTTTATTTTAGGCCCCAGCCCGTAGCATCTTTATTATGGGTTTCACACCCAATATATTATATATTTTTGAAATCACAAAAACAAGATCTTTCGACTGATGATATGTCAAATTATTTTTGACAGATGTCATTTTTTGACAAATGACAGAATATTACTTGTGATACATCATTTTAAAGCCCATAAAATTCTGAAGAGAACTGTGTTTTTATTTTTGTAATAGGGTGTCTTTTACAGCTTTTAGGGGTCTTTCAATAGGAAAAAAATGTTGAATTTCAAAAATACATAATAAGTAAATAGGTAAAGCAGGTACCTATTTTTAATGTAAACTAATGATAATAATGATTAATTAATCACAATGAAACAGAAAATGTCCTAAAGAAGTTGCTCGAATGACCGCCTCCTCGTTCCTTGAATGAAAGATTCGACGATCAGTGAATTGGAACCACCACCGGCCCAACGCGATGACATCCGAGCTTGCCAGAAATGACCCCCCTCAAGTTTTTATGAGCCTACCCGAAAGATAAGGTGTTTATAAAGTTTCCCAATAATTTGGAAGATTCAAAAATCAGATCATCACCATTAGTTAATTTTAAAAATACCTATTACTTATTGAGTGGCTATTTCTGAAACTGACATTTTTTCCTATTGAAAGACCCCTAGAAGCTGTAACAGACACCCTATTTAAAAAATTAAAACACAGTTCTCCTCAGAATTCAATAGGCTTTAAAATGATGTATCACAAGTACTATTCTGTCATTTGTCAAAAAATGACATCTGTCAAAAATAATTTGACATATCATCACAAGAAAGATCTTGTTTTTCTGATTTCAAAAATAAATAATATATCGGGTGTTGAATCCATAATAAAGATGCTACGGGCTGGGGCCTAAAATAAAAAACGGACGGTATATGCCTCTGACTAGTGTTCTCGAATGTTCCATGGATCCTCCAGCAAATTTCACAGTGACCCGCGGCATCCGATTTCTAGGCGACCGACACCCGAATAATCTTACACCTTTTGCGTGCCATCCTAACGTGCGGTGAAGCGGTGAAGCCGGCATAGTTGAAGCGGTAGGCGAAATTAAGTGGCAAATTGGTATACAAGCAAATCATTTGGCATACTTCTTACTTGGACCCATTAGAGCGTTTTGATCCGTGGCTCCAAAAAAATCATCCCTTAGGATTCAAAATGGCGACCATTTTCCAAAGTCACCATCAAAAAACTGAATGTTACTTTTTTTTTGTAACATAATATTGAGTGACGAGTCTTTTCCAACTAATTTAGGGTAGCAGAACACGAATATAATAATAAAAAATACATTTTAGCGCATTTTGTTGTAAATACGAACAAATTCCGATAAAAACTGAAAGGCATCAGAACATAACAAAAGATCAGAATTCTGGTGCATTCTCGGGTGTATCATTATTTTTTATTCATTTTGTTATCCGAAAGGCCACCTAAATTACTGAACATTGGTGAAAACTTCACTGTAGGAACATATATTTGTTGTATAAGAGATAAATAGCGAACAAAAGTTGACAATAATGTTACGAGCGGCGATCCCGTTTATATTGGTAAACACTCGATCTTTCTGGATCCTTCCGTCCATTAGATCGCAGTGTAGAAGTCTAGAGCGATCTGGTGCATTCCAGAGCGTTCGTGTATGTGAAACTGAATGGAGACTCCAACGTTCGATCAAGGCACATCAGTCCACTTTGGCGGAGGTGCAGATTCCAGAACACATGGAAAGCACGCAGAAGGTGTGTGTGATTATTCAGGAATGGTCTAGAAACCGCATATGCCAGGCACTATGGAATTTGCTGGAAGTAGACAGAAAGCTCGGGAACGCTGTTCGGAGGCCTTATATAAGGCATCAGCTGGCAGCTTACGGCAGTATTGAATTGGAATGCGAAGTGGTAATGCAAGCGAAACAAGCGAAGTACCTGCGATATAACTCCAAGTAGATAAGTGTTGGCGTAATTTATTGTAGTAGTACGCAGAAATAAACAGTGTGTGTTTTAAATCGACCGTCTCAATTATATTCGAACCCGTACGCGAGATATCCTAACATTTGGTGTCAGAAATCGGTATGATTGAGAGTAATTCGGCCTGCGACTACAGGACGTTCGGAACATTCGTGATTTGTAAATGCCGGAGACGAGAAGCATGTCGAAGACAGGAGTCGAAGACACTTTGGCGAGCATGCTGGCGATGATGCAGCAGCAGAAAAGTCTTCATGAAGAACAGGAAAAGAAACGCGTCGTAGAGCGTTTAGAGGACAAGGCAGAACTGAAGAATCTTCTAGAGGGACAAGAAAAAGGATTGGAAAATCTTTTACAAGAACAGGGTCTAGAAGACAAAGAGGAACTTAGGAACCTTCTAGAAGAACAGGAAAGGAAACGCCTGGAGGGAAGGAAAGAAATATTAGCCGTTGTGGAACAACAAACGCGGTATTTCGACGGCAGTGTAAACAAGCTGGAGGAGAAAATGATTGCGATGGTAGAAAAAGAAGTGGAAGCGGTGAAGGCCAACATGACAAAGCTGGAGCAACAGGTTCAGAAAACCGCCGCCAGTGCTGCGATGGGTTCAGCGGGTGTCCATCGTGTGAAGCTGCCGAACTTCGATGGGAAAAGCCCATGGACTACCTATAAGAGACAGTTCGATGCCGCTGCCGAAGCAAACGGATGGAGCGACGATAAGAGAGCCACAGCTCTAGTCCTGGCTCTCAGAGGCTCAGCATTGGAGCTGCTCCAGACGATTCCTGGCAGCGAGCAGAAGGACTTTGCCAAGCTGACGAGGGTCCTGGAGCTTCGGTATGGGGACAATCATGTGCGGCAGATCCATCAAACCCAGCTGAAGGCCAGGACACAAAGGAGCGGAGAAAGCTTTCAGGAATTCGAATCCGAAGTTCTGAGTCTGGTTCACCTGGCCTATCCAGCTCATCCAGCGGATGTTTTGGCCGACATCGCCAAAGAGACCTTCGTGGGCGGACCAAAAGATCCAGATCTACGTCAGATGGTCATGATCAGCAATCCAGCCAACATCAGCGACGCGCTCATTCAAGCTATTCGCATCGAGACTGCCAAAGATGCTTCGCGCCCTCATCGTCTTAGGGAGGTGACCTTTGACGAATCCGGAGCATCACGTACTTCCGAGAAATCTATGAAGGAAATACTCGAAGAAATCATCGGTGTTTTATCTTGGAACAAACCCCAAGGCGAGCCAAAAGCTGGAGGAAGACCGCGTTGCTTCGGCTGTGGAATGCCGGGACATCTGCGTCGGGACTGCAGGCAAAGGTCGAGTTCAAGTGGACGTTCCACACCGGGACGGAGAACTCCCAGCCCTGATAGACGCTATCAGGAAAACTAATTCCAGCTAGCGCAAAGGGGCGCACGCTGGCTGGCAGTCCTCAATGCCCTAGGAGTTACTCCGTCTCACTGCTGCAGAAGTCACCCAATAGACTTCTTCTTAGTGGAAAGCTTGACGGGGACGATTGCGTGTTCGTTCGCTTTACTACCGGAACGCAGCCCTCCGCCACAGGATAGTGATGGTGGATACGTTTGATTTTCATGTTGGAAATTTGTATCCAGATCAAGGTCACGAGATACATTTCCAATGAAAAGCCTCGAGAAAAGATTTACGTCCGATCTCTTTTTAGCGCACTTCTCCAAACGGGAAGGCGCTTTTGTCCTCGCTTTGTCCGTCCGTCCGTCCGTCTGTCCGTCCGTCCGTCCGTCCGTCACAGCATCTAGTCCTAGACGAAAAGGTTTTTGCGAAAAATTTTTACTCCATTGGGTAGCTCATGACCTTGTATCCCGAACCAAGAAAAATCTTGACGAAATAATAATAAACAATGACAACAATAACAATTTAGTGTGACGCGGCATCGCCGTTGAATGCTGCATTTCAGAAGCCGGCCTGATCTCGAAAGTTATCACATGCGAGGAAGTACCCGATCTTATCATTTTACCATAATACATATGCGGAGTTATATTTAGAGGATGATTTGAACTTTATTTTAATGAAAATTTCACATCGGTGCGAGGTGCAGGCCAATAGTTATTGATTTTTGAAAATGACTCCGAAACTACGGCTCGGCCGCAAATGATTTATTCGTTGCTTGCTGGTGCTTGATATCCTTTCCTCCGAACAAAACGAAATTCAATACAGAAAATATTTCAACTTGAATGGGTAGCTCATGGCCTTGGTACGCGAATCAAGAAAAAGTTTGCCGAAATAATCATGAACAATTACAAAAATAACATTTTGGTGTAGGGCGGCTTCGCCGATCAAGTGCTGGCATTCGCGGTAAGATGTAGAAAGTTGCGATATGCAGGCAACTACAATTTCTTAATGAAATACATCACTGCATGTACGGCATTATATTTAGAGAACAATTTGAACTTCCTTTTGACAAAAACCCCACTTCGATCCGACCGTCGGGTCAATTGTTATCGATTTTTGAAAACGACCGCAAAGCCACGGCTCGGCGCATATTACACGACCCTACAAATTTAAAATCAGACGTGCCGAAATAGTAATTGAACATTTTGAAATAGCCAATACTAGGTACCTGAAGGATAATGGCACTCAAATTACGAAACATGTTCGCTCAATAACAAAAAAAAAGTAGGTAGGTATCACTAAAAATCATGTGACAGGCTACCATTTTTTCGGTTTTTCGATAAAAAAGAAATGTTCCAATTCAAAAGTGAACCCGATATTCGTGTTCAGGAGGTCGAAATCAGTTGGAGAACATTTTTTTATATAAGTAACAGAATGACGCTTATGTGGCCGGTTTGTCTGTCTGTCTGTCTGTCTGTCTGTCTGTCCGAGTCCGTGCAGAAATTAAGACGCTGTACTCCTTCTCGAGAATTGAAACAAGAGTCTTGGAACTTTTTTCCGATTAATAGCTGATGTCCCCAAGGGTGGCCAATGGGCACTATTTTTGTTATCCATACATCGTTATCATTATTCTCAAAAAACAGAGATCTCCTGTGCACTTCGATGAAGTTGAACTTCTCCTCGGGAAATAAAGCTACAGCCCTTGAAGATTGAACTTTATCCGGTGGATAGCTTAGGTCCTCAAGGACCAAATAGGCAGGTTGGCTTTCATAATTCGGCCGCCATCTTGGCTGCCATATTGAAATTTCTTATTGGTGGAACGATTGTCATGAAACTTGAAACTTACCCTTGTCTAGTACGATCATTCTTATTTTCAAGCCAAATTTCATGATTGCCCCACCATCTTGGCCGCCATATTGAAATCTCTTATAAGTGGAAGGATTTTCATGAAACTTGAGAGTTACGCTTGTCTCGTACGATCATTCCTATTTTCAAGCTGAGTTTCATAATTCTGCCGCCATCTTGGCCGCCATATTGAAATCTCTTGTTAGTGGAACGATTTTCATGAAACTTGGAACTTACCCTTGTCTAGTACGATCATTTTGATTTTCAAGCCGAATTTCATGATTCTGTCGATATTTTGGCCGCTATATTAGAATTTTTTGCCCAAGACGGTAGAACCCTAATCACTAAACATCTTGCGTTCATTAATCCTCCAAAAAGGAAGTGCGCTACTGAGCCTCATGCCCATGAGGCGTATTCGCTTGTTACCTCCTGTCTAACCTTTAGCGGGCTTCTTTTTTACTGCAAATATTTTCAAATAACCAAATAACCATTGCCTTGAAACGTTGCTCAAACGCTCTGGCTTCTGCCCGCGCGCGCGGTTTTCAAACATGCGGTAACACGCGCTTTGTTTTCTACTTGTTGTTTTTTTTCTTCATCCCTGATGCTTTTTTTATAAAATGGAGCTTATGGCAGTTCATCAATAATGGAATCATCAACTTTATCATTGCAAAGTCGGCACAAATTCCATCAATATAGGGTACATGGAAAAATCATAATTTTCAACGAATTGTCAAAAATCTTGGTTCATATGCACTCGGGTGTATTTCTTAGTATTATATTCGTATTTTTCTACCCAAAATTATCTGGAAATGACCTTTTACTCATCACTGTAGGATGAAAAGTGTGAAATTAGTCATTTAGGAAGCCATTTTGGAAAAACTCCGCCATTTTGAATCCCAAGGGAAAAAATTCTTGGAGCCACGGGTAAAAATGATTCAAAAGGTCTAAGGAACATTTCTACCCTAGGAATTGCTTGTATACCAATTTGCCACTTTTTTACAGTATTATGACTGAACCGCTTCTACTAGCACCTGCGCCAAAATGAACAGATGTGTCTTACCCGCATGTTCAAGTCTCCACGTATTCCAATCGCCAAGCCATCACGTACTCGTATATTCTGGAAATGTCCAGAGCTCCGTTCTTATTCACTGTGACCAAGTGGGAAGAGTCTAGAAAGATCACGTGTTCTTCAGAATCGCCGCTCGTAACACTACCCCCCTCTTAAGCCTGTTCGTCCCGAATAGGCTCATCGTTACTTCCCGAGTAACGTGCCAGGCGATCAAAGTGCACAACTTTTATCTTGGTTCTCGGGGTTCGCTGGATTCTGTACACGAAGTCATTAATCCTCTTAACTACCATGTACGGTCCTTCCCACGACGGATGCAACTAAGGAGACCTTCCTTTCTTGAGTTGAGGATTGTACAACCAGACCAGGTCACCTGCTTGAAATTCCGTAGAGTTAGCCTTTAAGTCGTAACGGGTCTTCATTCGGTCGGTGGCGATTCGAATCCGTTTCCGAACCTTGTAAATCGCAGGGGAGGCGGATCTCTCGGTCAAAAAGAACACGTGCTGTTGTTCCCCCTGTGGTGTCGTGAATGGCATCGCGATACGCCATCAGGAATATCGGCAGATGACGATCCCAGTCTCGCTGATGCTCGTCGACGACCTTTGACACGTGCTGCTCCATTGTCATGTTGAACCGTTCAACCATTCCGTCAGACCGTGGGCGAAGAGGCGTCGTCCTGGTCTTCTGTATCCCGAGTAGAGTACAGATACCTTGGAACACGTTGGAATCGAAGTTTCGTCCCTGGTCTGAGTGTAATTCCAGAGATACTCCGAAACAGCTAATCAGATTGTCCACCAGCACCCTTGCCACTGTAGAAGCCCCTTGGTTGGGTAGGGCGTACCTACGCTTCCGGCCACTTGCTGAAGTAGAGTCCATGGCAACCAGGATATAGGTATTTGTTGCCATCTTTCGTTGTCGGGAACGAGCCAGCCACATCGATCGCGATGCGTTCAAAGGGTGCTCCAATATTGTAAGTCTTCAGCTCCCCTTGACTGCGAGTTCTTGGTCCCTTGCTGGCCGCACAAACCTTGCACTGGCGACACTAGTTTCCATGTGGTTCCGACAGTTTCACCTAGTAGAACCGCTCGCTAACCTTGGCCAGCGTCTTGTTCACCCCAAGGCAGTGGCGGACTAAGAGGGGGGGGTCCGCCCCGGGCCTCGGGCCCTCAATCATCTGATGGGGCCCCCAATTCCTCTTGTTTGTGAAAAATACTGCAAAAAATTGGGAGAAAATCCAAAAATTTCAATTTTTCCCCTCGATGATCATTTTTTTTCCGCATATTACTTACGTGAGAAACATTGTTTTCCTATTTTTTCCATTTTAAAGTTACCCTGGCAGGCCCCATGACAACAGGTTTGGGGGCCTATACACAGGCAATAGAGGTGTGTCTGTATCACGGAGTCTCTGCGAATTATTTTCACTTTAGGCTTTAGGGGCCCCGGCCCCGGATATTACAGTGCCAGGGGCCTCAAGCCTTTTGAAATTTTGTATTTTATTATTTCTTTTCAAAAGAGGGGAAAGACAAAACAACAAAATTATCTTGTCTGCGCGCTGCGGATAGTAGAAATTCATATTATTCCTAATTTTGTATATGCGACTAGGGACTAGGTTTTAGCATTGAGTCAACAGTCCAAATCCAAATCAACATCCAAAGCTGGAACCGCGAAAACTTCTTGTAGGTACTGGTGGTCAGTGGCATAGCCAAGGGGGGCGAAAGTGGGCGAATGAGACCACCCCCTTACCTCTCAAGCGCCCATGGCACTTCATTCCACACTAAACCGATACAGAAAAAAATTCTGGCGAAAATTTTCAACAAGCGCAAACATTTTCTGAAAAAAAGTTTGATTAGCAAGTAATTTTGGTTAAAACGTCGAAAACCGAAATCGCAAAACGCACGAAATATACCGATTATCATCAGCATCATTATTATTATTATGCTCAAAAAAATTCGCCTGCGGTGCTACTTTTCCCTGGCTTGCACCCTCACCGTTGCCTCTGCCCTCTCCGCCCTCAAATTCTGACTGCGCTACTGTGTGTTTTATAGTCAAGTTAACAACACATTTTTTGTTTCTTAGGCTTTTGCTCAATTACGGCGGGGCAGGGCGGGCCAAAAAGTCTGCCGGCCCCCCTTCATGTTCTCAACTTTCACTCCTTAGGGGCCCCATCTCACAATTCCGCCCCGGGCCCCCAATCTCCTATCATATATTCTCACACACTTCAGGAACGATTTTTCAGTGCCATTCCATAGATTTGAATGTTCAAGAGAAGCCACGGGCTACTGTGGAGTCCTTTTCTACAATAAATTGCATGTATTCTTAATGTTTACACTAGTATTTTCTTGGGCGGGTGTGAATGTATTTTTTGTATTCTCTTATGGACACGTCTTGCGTCTTGAATACATGCAGAGGCGAGCAGGTCGTCAAAATCCCATTTGGTCAGTGGCGTAACTAGAAGTGTCCGATGGGGGGGGGGGGTCACGACTGGAAAATCTGCGAGAATACGAGCAAAGCAAACAAAAAAGCACCGCATTTGGAATTTTTTTAGAAAATTCGATGGCCAATCCCCCCCATTGACCCCGAAACCCCCCCTCTAGTTACGCCACTGCATTTGGTCCAGACAGACGTTCCCTTAATAAGGGGCTTATAATGATCACCAACAGGGTGAGAGTAAATTGATACAGGATTAACACCCTCAACGCGCTATTTCATCACGCGCTATTTAGTCTTGCGCTATTTTATCGCGCGCTGTTCTATCAACGCGCTATTTTCTTCGTGCGTTATTTTGTCGCAGCGCATTTTGCCACGCGGAACCAACATTCCCTATGGTGAATCACAATCACTGGGAGGAGTGGGAGGTGCAGGGCCGGGCCTAGCAGGCGTGCAGTGCGTGCCTGCACGCAGGCGGCAAGTCATATAGGGGCGGCAATTATTATACAGGGTGGAAACTTTAACCTGTTCGAATTCAGTAATTGAATAACCAAAAACATTTCGCCAAAAACCTCGGACAGGTCGATTTTTAAGTTCAAAATGCCACATTTTGATACCGTCTACGTGACCTTGACAATGCCAGGGGCGGCACAAGGGACAGAGGGGGTCAAAAAATGCCATTTTTATCTTCGTCAGATTCTTTATCTGAACTAGAAAATCAATTGAAATCCTGCCTCACAAAAAAAAATGGTGGCGTTCAAAAGGTCTTCGTTCCTGTCAAAAAGGTGACATTTTCTTGAAATCTGAAGCAAGTACCACCTGTTGAGCCATAAAGGTTTTAACACACTGATAATGTGACCTATTGACCTTGACAACACCAATGGCGGCGAAAGGGGAAGAAAATGCCACCTTTTTGATAGGAACCGTGATACTGACTTTTGAACGCCGCCATTTTTTTTTGTTGAGCAGGATCTCAATTATTTTTATAGGTTAGCTAGAGAGTCGAACAAGGATATATATATAAAAGCATCTTTATTCGATATACAGGGTGATTCAGTTTTAACCTACGATACTCCGGGAAAATATTCCTTTCGTTATCCTCATTCAGAAAAATATCACATATAGTACCCTCACTCGCTTAATAAGAAAGATACAGGGTGTCAAAGTTGACAAAGAAAAAACGTTTTTTCGTCATATCTCTCATGAAAATGATAAAAATGAACCACAATTTCGTATACGTACCTTTCATATGGAACGCATATTTTTGAAAAAAAATTGTTGAAATTTGACACACCAGTGGCGTGCAATGGGGCTACATCAAAATTTATCAAAAAAAAAAGTACGCCACTGACTATTTCGAACTTTTTTCAGAATTTTTAGAAATCTCAGTTCAATTTCGAACAAGGTTAGTTTTTACATTTCTTAAATTAAGGTCTTAGATACCGAGATATCGAGGTTTTTCACAGGCGTGTCAGGACGCGACTGAGCGAAAATGAAAATCTCGAGTTGGCTATGAGCCATGGGAAATACGTTGATACAATAACAAAATAAATGCTGATGTTTTTTGAAAAGTTTTTAATGAAAACCAATAAAAGAAATACTTTAGCCTACTTAACATACGAAGGTTGAAGAAGATGTTCAAAGTGTGACCCCCGGTCTCAACACATTTTTGGTAACGTCGAATTAGTGAATTCATGGCATCTGTCAGCATTCCTTGGTTCTGCTTCAGCATATTACAAGCATCTTCTATTCTGAGGACTAACTCATCGCGGGTAGCTACCGGTGTACTGTAAACTTTGGCCCGTATTCATATCCCACTTTTAAGCCACATTTAGCATGCCTCTAACAAAAAGCGCTCGGCTACCTGATAAAAGCGGTCGTATTCATAGGCCACCTTTTACGTCCTGTTAGGGCCCATCTAACTAAAGGGGGTGTTGATTTGGCAACGTTGTGAAATGTACTCAAAACTACCTACCCGAAGGTGGACGCAGGTAGGCAAGAACCCCAAGCCGCTTTCGTTTTGCGCCGGGAGCCGCTCCGGGTAGATCACTAGATAGAGAAAGTAGATACATACACCAATCACGGCCCAGCTGGATTTGTTTTCTTGGTCTAGTGATTTACCCCGAGCAGCTCCGCCTGGCAAAACGGAAGTGCTGGCAACTCTTGCTACATTGATGTACTGCGGATTGCATAAAACCTCGCAAAAAACTTTCAGGGAGTTTCTTCCACAGTTTCAAGAATAGCGGCCTGGATCTGTTAACTTAACAAGTGAACACCTCTTTCGACTGTTTTGTGCTAGTCGTCCCCGCCTTGAGTACAGTAAATAGTAAAGGAGTATGACCGAAAGGGACATCCAGAGCATTGCGCACTTCCTGCATTTCGGCGGCATGCTTCATTAATTCAATTAAATCAATATTTTAGAAAGAAAATGTGATTTTCGTCACACTTCCCAAGAACACACGGCACAGCTTGTAGGTTAAATGGACTCCGAGGGGCCAACCACTCATGAAAATTTGTACAGGTATTCCGAGAATACCATGTATTTCCGACATATTCCTGCATTTCCACGTATTCCCTATTATTTTCCAAGTACCGTAATCCGGGGTGAATTCGAACGCACCAGGCGATTTCGAACGTTTGGCGGTTTTTTCAGTTATCCGCCATTTAACTAGATGTCACTGATTATATCGAAACGTTGTAAACTATGTTTAGTAAATAAGAGTCTGGTGTACATGTCGAGAGGTGTTAGACGCATTTGGACCGTAAGGTAAGTGAGCAAACAAATCTAGCAAATTATAGTCACTTTGTCATTTTGCAACAACATCAAAAAGAAACTTCTGTAACTCTATCTTTTCCAAGTAATATTTTGATACATAGATCACCTTGAAAATCACTTATTTTTATCATCCTAGGGGTCAAAATTTATATTTTTTGAAAAATGCTGTTCGATTTCACCCATACATAAACCTTACTTTGATTATTCCTACAAATAAATAGGCGTTCGAACTCACCCCGCCTAGCGTGGTGAATTCGAACACTAAACAATAAAATAAAAAAAAATTAACGGAAAAGTTACAAAATTTGTAATTTGAGTAATCGGTAGGTAAAGGTTTAAGCTACCTTCATTAATTTTTTCAGATTTTTTAAGGTTAATTTCGCAAAGTTATCTTCAAAAAACCTTAGAAACGTGTTCGAATTCACCCCGGATTACGGTATTCTTTAATATTTCTTGATATTCCCAAGTATTTCCATGTATTCCTCAGTATTTCCTTGTATTCCCCAGTAATTCCTAAAATTTCCAAGTATTTTCAGGTATTCCCAAAGTATTTCCTATGCACCCAAATTGAAATATACCGCAGTTAGAGGCCTAAAAACCTTGAATTGACACACCCTCGCGGTTTATGACGTTATTAAATAACCTTATAAGTATAAAACTTAGCAGTGAGATTCTTTTTTTAGTAAATACTAATAATAATAGTCATGCGTTGAAATCTAAAGAAAAATCTGTTTGGCAACGCTGCATCAAAACGTCAAAAAATGTATAGGTACCATCACGAGGAAAAAGGACAGCTTTACCTGCCTGACTTGATAAGGTTTGGCTTTAGATACAGTACAGGGTGTGGAAAATTATTTTCCTCAAAAATGTCGAATATTTCAAAAAATATGCATTTTAGGTATAGGACATCCCTTATGAAAAATGTAGCCAGACCACAGACAGATCCAATCATGTCGAAAAGTACAGGGGGTGCCATTTCATGAAATGAAGTTATGACTTTCTTGAATAAACAATTTTACGTACCGATTTTCATACAATTTTCCGTCATGTGGATGGAGATGTCATTTTTCTCAATGTATTCCAAATTTCAAGACGGTAACGCCGCACCAAAACGTCAAACATTAAACATTTCATACCGCCCTGAACCTATTAGTATTGTATAGTATTAGCCTTTAAAGGCTAATAAGAATATGCGATAGAATATAGGATGCCCAATTTGAAAAAAAAAGTTGACATACTTATAGGTACCTGAACTATATGACTCACCTCACCCTGTATAATTGAATTTTTTTGAGTGACGCAGCCAACGCAGAATGAAAAACGATGTGGATAGGCGTTTGAATCATATTTCAATCTTGAACGGGTGAAACGTAGTGTTCCGATCCCTTACTATTTACTCACCCTGTAATACAGGGTGTTGAGTACTAGTTGTAACAAATTTTGAGAGATAAGTCTCCAAGTTTCAGAAGAATCATGAAATTAGCTTGAAAATAAGAATGTTCATACGGAACAAGAGTAAGTTCCAAGACATCCAAGTTTCATGACAATCGTTCCACTAATGAAAAATTCAATGTGGCGGCAAAGATGGCGGTGGAATTATGAAATTTGGCTTGAAAATGAGAAAAATCATACGAGACAAGGGTAAGTTCCAAGTTACATGAAAATCGTTCCACTAATAAGAGATTTCAATATGGTGACCAAGATGGCGCCACCACCATGAAATCCAATCTGCCTATTGGCCACCCCTGAGAACCTGAGCTATCCATCGAAAGAAGTTCCAGGGCTCTAGCTTAAATGCCCGAGGAGGAGTTCAATTTCTTTGAAGTCCACAGGAAGTCTTTGGTTTTTGATAATAATAATGATAACGATGTATAGATTAAAAAAAATGCCCATTGGCCACCCTTGACTATCCATCGGAAAAAGTTCCAAGGCCCTTGCTTGATTCCCCGAGGAGGAGTACAACTTCTTAATTTGTACACGGACAGATGGACAGACAGACAGACCGGCCATATCAGCCTCATTTTCTCAAGACAATGCGCCAAAAATAAGATTGAACATACGAGACAAGGGAAGTTCCAAGCTTAATGAAGATCGTTCCAATAAGAAATTTCAATATGGCGGCGGAATCATGGAATCCAGTCTGTAAATAAGATTGAACATATGTACAAGGCCAAGGGTAAGTTCAAAGTTCCATGAAAATCGTTCCACTGAATTTCATGATTCCGCCGCCATCTTGGCCGCCATATTTAAATCTCCTTATTTATTTAGTGGACGATTGACATGAAATTTACTCTTATTTCGTATGAACATTCTTATTTTCAACCATGACTTTCATCAATGACAGATCTGCCCTAAGAAGATGCGCTATTGCAACTCACGCACGTGAGGGGATATTCACTTGTTTATTATGCCATATACTTCGCCACACAGGTACCTTAGCGCATTTTCGTAAGAAAATGACGCTTATATGGCCGGTTTGTCTGTCTGTCTGTCCGTGTAGAAATAAGGAAGTTTGTACCTACTCCTTTTCGGGGAATTAAGCTAGAGCCTTGGAATCTTTTCTGATGGATAGCTATAAATGTCCCCAAGGAAGGGTGGCCAGTGGACTTTTTTTTATCCATACAAAGTTATCATTATCATTATCCAAAAACAAAGATTTCCTTTGTACTTCTAAGAAGCTGAACTACTCCTCGGGGTATGAAGCTAGAGTCCTGAAACTTTTGCCGATGGATAGCTTAGGTCTTCCAGCGTGGCCATTGAGTAGATTGAATTTCATGATTCCGCCGCCATCTTGGCCGCCATATTGAAATTTCTCATTAGTGGAACGGTTTTCATGAAACTTCAAACTTAACCTTGTCTCGTATGATCATTCTCATTTTCAATAAGCTGGGTTTCATGATTCCGCCGTCATATTGAAATTTCTTATTAGTGGAACGATTTTCGTGAAACTTTGAACTTATCCTTGTCACGTATTATCATTCTTATTTTAAAGCTGAGTTTCATGATTCCGCCGCCATCTTGGCCGCCATATTGGAATCTCTTATTAGTCGAACGATTGTGATGAAACTTCGAGCTTAGTCTTGTCACTCTTGTCTCGTATTATTCTTATTATTCTTATTTTCAAGTTGAGGTTCATGATTCCGCCGCCATATTGAAGTTTCTCATTAGAGGAACAATTTGCATGAAACTTGGAACTTACCCTCGTCTTGTATGATCATTCTTATTTTCGAACTGAATTCCATGATTGGCCATCTTGGTCGTCACACTGAAATTTCTTATTAGTGGAACGATTGTAATGAAACGTAAAACTTACTCTTGTCTCGTACGAACATTCTTATTCTCAAGCTGGACTTCATTTCAATCAATAACAGATCTGCACTAAGAAAATGCGCTATTGCGACTCACGCACGTGAGGGGATATTACTTGTTTAGATTAGGTGAAAAAGATCAAAATAAGCTGTTAATTCTATAAAAATTCTCGTATAAGTATTACTACTATTTTACGCATGCAGGAGAAGCAATTGTTAAAAAATGTATGACAATTTCGTCTACCGTTCCCTTTATTAACGCTTTTCCCCAGAAATTCACAGCACCGATTCTTCCACCCTCGAACTGTGTTGTTCTCTCTGTCTCGTTTTTCTTTCGAACGACGATATTTTTTCCACAACAAATGGAAACGGCTCGTCTCCTGATCTCTGGTGAGGTTTTCTGATACAGTATTTCCTAGGTATTCCTAGATATTTCCTGATATTCCCACATATTCTCGAGTATTCCCATGTATGCTTAGGTATTTCCGGAGTATTCCCGAATATTCCCGGTATTTCCATATATTTCCTAGTATTCTCCAAGTATTCCCTAAGTATTCTCAACATTTTGTACAGGTATTCCCGGAGTGGTTGGCCCCTCGATGGACTCAAAACACGCCTGTTGGCACATTTGGATCCCATCTAACTTGACGCATGCGTGAGACCATCCAAAATCGCTTAAAGACACGTAAAAAAGACATATGAATAGACGCGTCTCTAAACATCCCCTTTTAAGACGACTTTAGAGACGCCTGTTTAAAGTGATGATAGAGGCGCGCTAAAACCACGTATGAATACGGAAATGTTAGAGGCGCATCTTTAAAACCGCTTCTAACGCTAAAAGGGGGATATGAATACGGGCCTTTGTCTTTTACGTATCCCCAAACAAAAAAATCTAATGGGTTTAAATCTGGCGAACGCGGCGGCCAGGGTACCGGTCCCACAGTAGGATTCAGTCCAGCAAAGTTGGAGTTTGCCATCCTTCCAGTCCAACGCTCTGGATAGTGCCCATTCATCCAATCTCTAACCCGAATTCCGAAGTGTGGAGGTGCTCCATCCATTTGAAGCCAGTGTTGTCGCAGTAAATCAAGAGGCACATCTGCCATCAAGTCGTCTAAATCATTTTGCAGGAATTCAAGGAAAAGCGCGGCATTTAGGAGTGGTGGTAGGAAGTGTGGTCCAGCGACATTATTACTAATTATTCCCATCCAGAGATTGACGTTGAATTCACCCTGAAATGATCTGGGTCTAATTTCGTGGGGATTTTCATGTTCCCACACATGTAGGTTGTGAAAGTTGACTATACCAGCTCGTGTAAAATTAGACTCATCGGTTCAGAGAATTTCATGTAAAAATTGAGGATCAACTGCAACCGAATTCAAGATCCAGTTGCAAAATTGGAGACGTTTTTCTGGGTCTCCTGGATGCAAATTTTGCACAGGTTGGAAATGGAAGGCCTTTCGGTGATCTTTTTTCAAGGTTCTGAACACTTTTGATTGTGACACATTTAGGAATCTTGCTGCGCGTCTCGTACTTAAGTTTCGGTCAACATTGAAAGTCCGGAGAATTCTGTCATTATCCCTGCGATTTTGGATTGGATGTGGCTCACCTACTCTTCTCAATCCGAACTCGCTGAACCGACGATGTGTTTGAATAAAGACTTGCGCACTAGGAACTCTTCTTTCCGGAAAGCGTATTTGATATTCTCGGACTGATGCATCAGCATCGGAGTAACCATACACAAAATAAATATCCGCATACTCGGTATTTGAAAAAAGTCTGGGCATGTTTCACAACGATTACACGTAATCAACAAATTGACGAGTGACAACTGACAGTTACAAATGTCGCTGAAACAATTCTTCCAACCAGTGGCGCCGAACTCATAAAAAGTTACTATGGCGAAGAAAGTCCTAGACCCCCCCCTTATTGCCACGTTACGGTCGGGCCGGTGGGCCTTTAGCGCCGCAGGCGAAATTTTTTCGGAATAATAATAATAATAATATTGACAATAATAAGAAAAAAAAAAAAAAAAGGGAAGGTGCTGACCAAGTTGTCCATAGATTTCATTACCTTTTCAAATTTCGAAATAATTCATACGTCTCCGCTAGGAAGTCGGCTGGATTTCAGAAATATTATCCATGTTAGTTTTGATTATGATCAATCTCTTATCAAAACTGGCATTCAAGACGATCCAAGCAGCTAACATTTCTGAAATCCAGCCTCGAATCCAGCCGACTCCCTAGCGGAGCCGCGTAGTCTTAAATCTTTAGTTCCCAAATGTACCTACCTACATGACATGGGCTGAATTTCAAGTTTAGGGACTGTGGCAGAAAATATTGCTACGAAGTTTGTGGGAAGAAGTAGGTAAGACCCTCTTGTTAAATTGGGCCCCAGTTCTATGTGCAGTGCAGCCACACCTAGTGCAACGCAATGTAGCTAGGCACAAGAATCGAATTTTTTTTGTCCAGTTAGCTGGCTGTTGAAGTTTGTATGATCAAAACCTTTTGCCTCTGGTCTAGAGTGCTATGAAATTATTCTTTCATACAGGGTGTTACATTCTTTTTGTCAATATTCTAAAAGATGGTGGAGCATCAAAAAATAAGTGGACTTTCTCAAGGAAATTATTATATCGGGAACGCATTATAACGGGGATAGAGGCTTCAAAGTTGAGTTTTGAAAATGTTTTTTTTTGATTAGAACTCCAAATTTAGTACACAAAGTGAGTTGATGCATACCTACAAACTGGTCATATTGACTTTTGGCAAATTTGTAAAATTTGTTAATTTTTAGTTTTTATTGATTTTTTTATTTTTTCGTTTTTTTTTTGGCAGAAGTAACGAGTGATCGAATAAATTTCTCAAGTCGCCTATGATTCCTAAAAATCTGGCGGAAAAACATGGCTACCAAGGAGATCGAGGCCTACTTTGGGGGGAAATTTATTCGATCACTCTTACTTATTTTCAAGCTTATTTTTCAATGCTCTATCATCTCCTGAAGTACGTACGTACGTACTGACAAAAAAATTGTAACACTCTGTATATCAAAGGTGGGCCATAATTGCGACCATAATGACTGAATAAACTGTTGAATGCCGATGTCGGTCTCTGAAAATGATTAAAACTGTATAAAAAGCTTTCATTATCGTAAGTTATTTCTGAAATGGCACAAAACTGGGAAACGGAGAGTGGCCGTATTCCTTAAGCCTAGTCTACAATATGGTGTCTAGTTGCAAGTTGCAAGTCTCTAGTCGCAAGAGTTGGTCTAGAACCAACTTTCACTGCGACTAGCGACTGCAATTCCAACCTCACTTCCACGTTGCGACTTGCAACTTGCAACTAAAGACCATATTGTAGACTAGGCTTTACCGACATGCATTGAAGATTTCCAAACAACATGCTGATGTCACTCTGAAGTCTGAAGTAAATTGCAGGACATCATGATCATGGATACCAACAATTGAAAAAGGCAAAAAAAGTCACAGCACTCAAAGTAAAATGGTTTTGATCATACGGTACCTATACCTAGGTACATTGTAAATAACTGTCATTCAGATTCAGTATACCTAGATTCAGTGTATCCTAATCAAATATCCAATGATTTGCTGGGTAAATCTCTCTTCCTCTTCTTCTCCTTCCTCTTTCCTCTTCTTCTTTTTCCTTCTCCTTCCTCTTTCCTCTTCTTCTTTTTCCTTCTCCTTCCTCTTTCCTCTTCTTCTTTTTCCTTCTCCTTTTTCCTTCTCTTCTTTTCCTTTTTTCCTTTTCTTCCCCTCTGGACCCCCCCCCTCATTTTGAGGTATGGCGAGAGCCACAAAAAAAGGTCTATTCGGCGCCACTGCTTCCAACAATTTCATGGCCAACTTGAGATTTTCATTTGATTCACACGCCTGTGAAAAACCTCGATATCTCGGTATCTAAGACCTTAATTTAAGAAATGTAAAAACTAACCTTGCTCGAAATTGAACTGAGATTTCTAAAAAATCTGAAAAAAGCTCGAAATAGTCAGTGGCGTACTTTTTTTTTGATAAATTTTGATGTAGCCCCATTGCACGCCACTGGTGTGTCAAATTTCAACAATTTTTTTTCAAAAATATGCCTTCCATATGAAAAGTACGTATACGAAATTGTGGTTCATTTTTATCATTTTCATGAGAGATATGACGAAAAAACGTTTTTTCTTTGTCAACTTTGACACCCTGTATCTTTCTTATTAAGCGAGTGAGGGTACTATATGTGATATTTTTCTGAATCAGGACAACGAGAGGAATATTTTCCCGGAGTATTGTAGGTTAAAACTGAATCACCCTGTATATATATATATCGAATAAAGATGCTTTTTTTGACCTGCCTTTTTTTATACAATGGCAGGTCAAAAAAAGCATCTTTATTCGATATATATATAGGGCTCCTGCACCTTGCGCCGCCCCTGGCATTGTCATGGCCGCGTAATTAATACCAAAATGTGGTATTTTGAATTTAAAAATCGACCTGTCCAAGGTTTTTGGTGAAATGTTTTTTTTTATTGAACTACTGAATATGAACAGGTTAAAGTTTCCACTCTGTATAATGAAGTTGAATTTCAAAGGATTCTTTTCATTCCCGTATTTAGGGGAGGGGTCTCCACTGCCTGTGAGGGGGGCGGCAATTTTTCGCTGGCACGCAGGCGGCAAATAGGCCAGGCCCGGCCCTGGGGAGGTGCGTCGTTATAACGGGGCGAAATGCGGAAGCGTGACAAGAGGGGAGGGTGTTTACTCAGTGTGTGGTTTACTCTGATTGTTTTTCAAAAATACAAATTGACTCGCAAATTAATTGCAATTACGTACATACAATCGCTCCCAATCGCAATAATGTATTTTTTAACACTGAAATATGAAAAATGCCCCTAAATGCGCATCGCTCTAATAGCGCTTTTAGCTTAAAAGCGAGGTATGAATACGGCCCTGTTCAAAGTTTTCATAGATTCCTTTTTCAATTTTTTTTTTTCGTTGAACATGCATTTGGGGTACATTTTTTAAACGCCTTACTATGACACCTTGCATGAATAATATGAAACACTTGCGACAGAAAAATAATTCTACTTACCATGTTATATCACATAAATACATACCGGGTGGGTCATAAAAAACCGTGCTCGGAATTTTTCATTTATTTCGCCATCGATTTTATCTAGCTTTTCAGCATTGGCTAGCCAATTGAATAGGCTATCATTCTCGTATCAAAATGGCCGACATATCAAAATTCACGATGGCAGAAGCAATTGAAAATAGGCCTTCTTTTGTTCTCAATGCTTTTTATTGAAAGTTATTGGAAAGTCAAAACCAATAATGTGCTATGAAGGAATTGACCTTTCCTGTCAATTTAAGACCACAACCAATAGAATCGGGTCATCTGCTGAGGAGCTATTGCGAGTTGAGGCGAAGCCTACTTCCCGTTTTTTTTTCATTTCCGCATAGTTGACCCAAATTTAGGTATCCTGCCCGCCAATCCGCCATATGCTCATTTCTCAACCGATTTTCTCAAATTTGATACCAATAGCTAGCCAATTGGACAGGCTACCTTATTCATATGAAATGACCGACATGTCAAAATCCAAGATGGCGGAAGCAATTGAAAAAAGAAATTTTTTTGTCGTCATTGCTCTTCAATAAAAATTAGCAGAAAGTCAAAACCAATAATTATTATAAAGGAATAGACCTTCCTCGACAATTCAAGACCGCAACCAATCAAATCGGGTCATCTGTTGAGAAGCTACGGCGAGTTGAAGCGAAGCCTACCTACCGGTTTCTTATTCCCGCATAAATGACCAAAATTTAGGAATCCTGCCCGCCATATCCTTATTTCCCAACCGATTTTTTCAAATTCGGTATCAATGGCTAGCCAATTGAACAGGCTACCATTTCCATATGAGAAAATGGCCAACATGTCAAAATTTAAGATGGCGGAAGCAATTGAAACTAGAATTTCTTTTGCCCTCATTGCTTTTCAATAAAAATGAGCAGAAAATCAAAACAAATAATTATTATGAAGGATTAGACCTTCCTCGACAATTCAAGACAGCAATCAATTACTATACGTTTCCATGAAGAATTGAAATCGATTTGAAAACGGTATCTGGATTGAAAACTGCATGTAAACGCTTGCAACATCGTATTCAAATCGATCTGAGTCTCAAGGTCGATTCGGCAAATTCTGGGATCGTATCGGATCGAAATATTACTCATGGAAACCCAATCGGATTGGATCGAAACATCAACAAACAGAAACTGATACATAGCAATGAGTAAAACCGCTGTTCTGGTCGCATCGAGGGTCGCATTCATACTTGCACCTGTTGTATGCACTTCTGCCTTCTGCACACTTGCAGTTGGCAAAGTACTTGCACTTTTCTTTGATACGTTAGGTTGGGATAGTTTTAGGTTAGGGTTAGACTTACATGACAGATATGTAAACAGAATTCAAATCGATTTGAATACCGAGTTCGAATCACTCATGTGAACACTTCCGTATTCAATCCCGATACCGTTTTCAAATCGATTTCAATTCTTCATGGAAACGTAGTAAATCAAATCGGTTCATCTGATGAGGAGCTACGGCCAGTTGAAGCGAAGCATACTTTCGGCTTTTCTATTCCAACAAGGACGAATAAGGCCCATTTTCAATAGTTTCCGCCATCTTGAATTTTGACATGTTGGCCATTTTCTTATATGAAAATGGGTCTTATTCGTCCTTGTTGGAATGGAAAAACGGAAAGTAGGCTTTGCTTCAGCTGGCCGTAGCTCCTGAGCAGATGACACGATTTGATTGGTTGCTGTCTTGAATTGTCGAGGAAGGTCTATTCCACTGGAGTCTATTCCTTCATATAATTATTGGTTTCGACTTTCTGCTGATTTTTATTGAAAAGCAATGAGGACAAAAGAAATTCTATTTTCCATTGCTTCCGCCATCTTAGATTTTGACATGTCGGTCATTTTCTGATATGGAACAGGTAGCCTGTCCAATTGGCTAGCCTATTGAAATCAGATTTGAAAAAATCGGTTGAGAAATAAGCATATGGCGGATTGGCGGGCAGGATACCTAAATTTGGGTCAATTATGCGGAAATGAAAAAGCCGAGAAGTAGGCTTCGCTTCAACTCGCAATAGCTTCTCAGTTGATAGCCAGATTTTATTGGTTGTGGCCTTGAATTGACAAGAAAAGTATATTCCTACATAATACATTATTGGTTTCGACTTTCTGGTAACTTTCAAAAAAAGCAACGAGAACAAAATAAGGCCTATTTTCAATTGTTTCTGCCATCCTGAATTTTGATATGTCGGCTATTTTGAAATACGGAAATGACAGCCTATTCAATTTGCTATCTAATGCTGAAAAAATCGATGAAATCGGTAGCGAAATGAAAATTTCAGATGGAAAAATTCCGAGCACGGTTTTTTATGGCCCACCCGGTATATCTTATAGTCTCAGGGCTAATTTCAAGTTCGATTTGCAACATGCTATAAGCTGCGTCACTGGCGCAAGCCATCAACATGCTCTGGCCATGGACTAAAGGGATCACGTGATTCTACTTGCGCCGCTACACGGGTTGCAAGTTGGACCTGAAATTTAGCCTCACGAAATCGCTATCCTCAAAAAGAAGTCATACAAGTCCTTTCCGTCAGAAGTTATTTTATTCGACAACATTTTTTAGTTGTTTGAGTAGTTGTTTCACTCTAGTTGTTGAGCTCTGTTCAAGGGAATAGACAGCAAGACACTTCAATTATTTTCGACTCTAATGTCGTTTCTTTACGCTCCCTAGGACGAATGATGGTGAAATTCCGGCATTGCATTGAACAGCTGGAACGATGGAAGGAAGGCAAAGCCGTCCTCGTGTGTGGTCTGGGTGGAAACTTTTGTTCCGGCGGTGACTTGGATTTCGCCAGGGCTTCTGGAACGCGTGAAGAAGCCCTTCACATGGCCAACTGGATGCAGGATGCCCTGCGGCGTTTGCAGCGGCTGCCGATGTTCAGCGTTTGCCTGGTCCAAGGTCCTACCTTAGGTGGAGGGGCAGAAATTTCTATTTTTTCCGACTTCATAATCGCCGCCGACGATGTGCGATACGGCTTTGTCCACGGGAAAATGGGCATAATCACCGCCTGGGGCGGCTCCACTAGGTTGGTCCAAAAGGTGGGTCCGAAAAAGGCACTGGACCTATTGTTGACTTCCCGAGTTTTGACGGCGGACAAGTGTCTCGAATACGGAATCGCGGATCATGTCGTCCCTTCGACAGATTCGTTCGGGAAAACGATGGAATGGATCGATTTGCGGCTGCAACATCATCCCTCGATTGTGCGCTTGTTCAAACAAGTCACCGATCGAGCGGCAAACGATTCTTTCGAAAATTCCATGGAGTACGAAAAGGAATTATTTTCTCATACCTGGGGAAGCGAGATCAACAAAGAAGCTCTAGATAAGAAGATTAAACATGTTCAAACAAACAACTCCAAAATGTAATGTCTCAGAGTGATTTATAGTTTAAAAATATATTTGTAATAATTTGTTTCGATCATTTAAACATTGTGCGTTACGGCAATTTGCTAGTTAATTCAGGTACGGCTTTGAAGAGATCAGCGACCAGGCCGTAATCAGCTACTTGGAAGATGGGTGCTTCTGGGTCTTTGTTGATGGCGACGATCGTCTTGCTGTCCTTCATCCCAGCTAGATGCTGGATGGCTCCAGAAATTCCGACGGCAATGTAGAGATCTGGCGCAACGATTTTGCCAGTCTGTCCCACCTGCAGGTCATTGGGAACGAAACCGGCATCGACGGCAGCACGTGAAGCTCCGACTGCGGCGTTCAGCTTATCAGCAAGATCGTACAGCAGCTTGAAGTTATCGCCCGACTTCAGGCCACGACCTCCGCTGACGACGGATTTGGCGCTAGTCAATTCCGGCCTGTCTGACTTGGACAGTTCTTGGCTTATAAAAACGGTCAAGTCAGTGGCGCAGCCGTCACTCGATACCGGCTCGATTTTTGCTGAGCCTCCTTCCAGTTTGTCGGCTTCGAAACTCGTACCTCTGACGCACAAGACTTTTACCGGATCAGTAGCAGTCAAGGTCTGGATAGCGTTTCCTGCAATAAGCATAAGATTCAAGTCACTAAAATAACAGTACAACCTAATTAGCGCATTTTCCATCTTGATGAAAATCGCTATTGCAACCGCTTTGTCCGTCCGTCCGTCCGTTCCTCGAACTCCTCCCAAACTAGACGCCCTAGCTTTCCAACGTTTTCGCTGTTACATAGCTGCCACTCCCAAAGCTGGGCTAGGCTATATTGAATGTCTATATTGCGCCGCCAACATAGAGAAAACCGCCCCCGATAAACTTGAAATAACATGATATTGCAATTTCTCCCAGACATAATGCTCTGGTGTTCTCATTTTATGAATAATACATAGTTGCCACTTACATACGTAAGCCCAGAAACATTCCGTCTTCAATATGCGCCGCCGACATGAAAAAATGGCTAAAAACCGCCCCTAATCACTTTAAAATGAAAAACATAAACCCGGAGACATAGCGATCTAATTCTTTCGGTATATAAACAGCTGACTAAAGATGAGAAAGGATAAGGCTACTTTTGGTTAGTCGCCGCCCCCAGATTCCGCCTCCAAACGACAAAAAGTGCAAATATCACAATTGTTACTGATTGAGATGTTCCCTCAAACACTTAAAAACTGCCAACTCAAACTGTGCAACATTTGCTTAGCCGAATACTGCCGCTCCCACACGCCGCCCCCAAAGTAAAAGATAAATGTAAAACATAAACCTGAAGACATACCGTGGGTTCCACAAAACAGATAATACGAGATTAGTTGATTCGCGATTCTTGTTTGTCAATTTGTAGCGGACTGATCAATGAAAATGCTGGTTTATCCCTCAATAATGAAAAGATGATGGGTCTAGTACAGATTTCAGGCATTTTTTGTGGGGAATCGCCTAGCATTCAGCAGAAAAAAGTTCAGATAATCTGCAGTCAGCCTTGATCGCTGATTATCTTTTTTGTGGAACTGACGGATAGCGATCTAATTCTTTTGCTATACAGGCTGGCCCAACGAAAACAGAACAGAGGGGTTTTCGGGCATTTCACATTATTTTTTCGAAAAAAGCTCAGACAGGTCGATTTTTATATCGAGGGGGACATCTGAAACATACTTTGGCAAATTTCTATCTTCAGCCCCCTCACTCCTACCCACCTCAACTTTAGAATTTCAAATGACACCATCTACTTTGCGATACATCAAATCAAAGAGAATCAAATTCTTTTTCTGAAAAAAATATTTTCAAAATTTTCAACCCTACTCCCCCATCTTTCTACATTTCTCTGACTGTCCCATTTTATATCCTCGACCCCTCAATTCTCTTCAATTTATTTACCGTCATCCTAAATAGCATCTGAGGAGAAAATTTTCGGTGGAGAAAAGTGTTACCCAAATTCACCCCTTTCCTCTCCCCCGCCCCAATTTCAAAACTTAACAGACACCACCTACTTTGTGATACATCGAATAAAAGGAAATTGATTTCTCTTTCTGAAAACAATTTTTTTTTGATTTTCAACCCCTCTCCTGATATACTGAACATTCGGAGTATTTTAGGGGGAAAGGATGCTTTTTGAAAATTCTGAAAATACTTTATTCATGAAGAGAATTCAATTCCCTTCGATTTGATGTATCACAAAGTAGTTAGTCTCATTTTAGATTTTGAAGTTGAGGTGGGGGAGTGAAGGGGTGAATTTGGGTGGCACTTTTTACAAAGAAAATTTTCTCCCTCGATGCTGTGCAGGATGACGTTGACAGTACTGAAGAGAATTAAGTGATCAAAAACATTACATTGGAAACTCTTGACAATTTTAGAAAGAAGGAGGGTGGGGTTGAAAATTATAGAAATATTTTTTCAGAAAGAGAATTCAATTCTCTTCAATTTAATGTATCGCAAAGTGGGTGGTGTCATTTGAAACTTCGAAGTTGGGGCGGGTGGAGGTGAGGGGGCTGAAGATAGAAATCCGCCAATGGATGTTTCAGATGTCCCCTCAATATAATCAATATAAAAATCGACCTGTTCGAGCTTTTTTCAAAAAAATTAGGTGAAATGCCCGAAAACCCCTCTGTTCTGTTTTCGTTGGGCCACCCTGTATATATATCTGACTAAGAATTGGAAGAGATAGGCCACATTTGATTAGTCGCCGCCTCCAGCTCCCGCCCCCAAACAAAAGAAAATGCAACTTTAACAATTTTCACTGATTGTCATATTTCCTTAAACATTTAGAAGCTCCCAACTCAAACTGTGCAACAGTTACTTTGCCGAATGCTGCCGCCTCCAAACGCTGCCCTCAAAGTAAGAGATAAATGAAAAACATAAACCCGAAGAGATAGCGATCTAATTCTTTCGTTATATGGATAGCTGACTAAAAACGGGAAAGGATAGGCTACTTTTGAAATAGCGCCGCCTCCAGCTTCCGCCCCCAAAAGAAGAAAGTTCAACTTCCAGCAATTTGCACTGATTTAGATGTTAATGTTACCTCAAACAATTATAAACTCCCAACTCAAACTGTGCAAGTGTTTCTTTGCCAAACTCTGCCGCTCCCACACGCCGCCCTCAAAGTAAAAGATAAATGTAAAACATAAACCTGAAGACATAGTAATCTAATTCTTTTGCTATATAAATAGCTGACTAAGAATGGGAAGAGATAGGCCACTTTTGATTAGTCGCCGCCTCCAGCTCCCGCCCCCAAACAAAAAATGCAACTTTCACAATGTTCATTGATTGTGTAGGATTTCTATTTGGGGCCTGGGGACCAAGGAAAACCCGACCATCAACTTTTTACGTATTTCATTCAGATACATCCGCTCTCCTTGCGGCTTGGGCGACCACTGACTCCCCTGATTCAGGACTGCCCAGTCAGCGCCCTCTCTCGTTTAACCTATCAACTATTTTTAAATAAATGCGCTAACACCCGGGCATCCTGACGGACAAAATGCCCTCATTTTTCTTATCTGAATTGGCGAACATCTCTATTCTAAGCACAAAATTACTAGAATGAAACTGAAACTGATGAAACTGTTCAATTATATGAAATTCGTCGAGTATCTCAACCGAAATCAAGATTCTAGTAAAAAAAAAGAACGCAGTTCTCACTGTTCATAGTCGCTCAGGTAGGCGGGTCTGCGGCGCGCTCTCGGAAGCGGCGCCCGCTCGCCTTCAGGGGCTCGCCGCTCGGGTTCACGGTTGCCGTAGTGCTGTATCTTCGCTGTCCGTCGAGATTTGTTACTCGGTAAGTGTCGCTTGGTAACACTTTGGTGATGACCAGCGGCTCACGGTATTTTGGCTGGGTCTTCGTGCTTTCTCCAGTAAGTTGTGGCATTCTTCGCATGAAAACGATGTCTCCTTTGTGGTATTTCACACCTTTGAATCTCGTTTTGTCATATCGCGTTTTGTATGACTTTTGTTGTCGTTGGATTTCTTCTCGAATCTGTTCCTGGATCTCTTCCGCTGGCGTCCAGTAGCCTTGCTCGTTTTCCACCATTAACTTCGACTCTTCCAACACGTAGTCCTTCACACTCTTGTTTTCTTCGCTCGTTCGTTCCTTCTCTTCCTTCTCCTTCCTCACACCATGAACTGTTCAATTCGTTCCTCCTGTTTGGTTACCTGTTCTATCAATTTCTGATTTTCCGCCTTCAGAGCCTCTATTTGCTTCAAATTGCTTTCCAACTTTTCCACTATCCTTTCCTCCATGATCTGCGTCATACCGCTTTCCGCACTATCTTTCAATTCTTGACCATCCGCAATCGGCGCTCTTGCTATTCCTACGCTGGTATTTTCCGGTAATTCGATTTGCTGCTTCGAATGGTTCGTAACCGGTACCAACCACTGCGTCTCATCATTCGCGTATACTTCGATATAACTGACCGAAAGCGCTGGTATAACATTTTCTCGCACCGTACGAAGCTTCAGTCTTGGAGACATTTCCTCAATTTCGAGATCGCGAAAAGGTTGTTTTTCTCGACGACCGAAAACAAGCTGTCATCTTTGCGCACGTAAACAATGTCTTCATTTTCAGTGAAACTCCGTCCGAGAATTATGTCAATCGGTTGGGCGTTTTCGGGAACTAAGAAAAGTTCAATGTCATTCACCCGCGCGTCATCAAGTTCAAGGTCGGCATACATCACCCTCGTACAATTTACCGTACCGCCGCCGAAGCCGAACAATGTTTTTGTAACTCGATCTGTTTGGCTGCTATCAGGCACGGCGCTCTCTCGAATGGTACTTACACTGCTTCCCATATCGATAAAAGAATGGTACTCACGTTCATTCATCTTGACCTTACGGAAAAACTTGCTGGCAGGAGTTGTGTGATTTATACATTTGTTTCCCATGCTCTTTACTCTGTTCGGGCCGAAATTGTTTTGGTAATACATATATATGTATATGTATGTATATATATAATCGTAACCTCTTTTACCCATCTGGGTGTCGAGGTGTCGGACGCACCGAGCCGCACTATGGATTTATGCTACTACCTACAATCATCTCGTTCGTGTGCGTGGTAATACATACCTACTAATATGTACTATATTCACCCCATTGACATTTCTTGCTTGTGCACACTATCTGGGATCGATAATGAGTTCGATTGCATCTTTTACGTTTTACGTTTTACTGGTGAGTGCATCCTACTGTCAGCCACGAGAGGTTCCACGTCGGATGTCGGACAATATTTTTGAAAAGCTGGTTGTCCTTAAAGAAAATCAACATTTGTTATTTTGAAAAATTTATGAATGAAGTAAGGAATAGGTTTGAATATGAAGTTTTCTTTACTTTATGTTTATTTTATTAGTCTTTCCATAGTTCATAATAGTTTACTTATTGTTGCGACCTCGGTTGCGACTGAATCAATGAAGTGTTCCCATTGAAATACATACTTGCATTTTACGGTTTTTCCAATAAAATGGTTGAAATACGCAATAAGAATGAATTTTGTATTTGGAATACTAGGTTGTATTTTGTATTTTGGAATTTCTTGGTTTTCCAAAATACCTATTTTGTATTTTGTATTTCAAAGACATTTCAAGAAGTAGTTTGTATTTTGTATTTCGACTATCTTGGATCGTATATTTTGTATTTAAATACATTTTTCGAAGTATTTTGCCCAGCCCTGGCCATGCGTATCTTTGGCAGTCGCACCTCCTCTCGAGTATTTTGCTGACGACGCTGGCTGTGTCTGCGCTGCGTTATACCATTGTATAACTACTACCATTGTATAACTACTCCTAGTAGGCCAGCCTCCGTTCAAATTGTGCAATTTGCGGAAAGCACGGGCAGGTGGCGTGCTCAGCATTTGTCGTTTGGTCGCTCAAATTAGTTATAAATCACGCTGTCTTCAAATTTCAACGTGGCGCCCAACTTACTGATAGATGTTGATGGTTTGGTACAGAAATTTTAATTTTTCTCATATGCGCTGATGATTTCTTGCGAGCTAATTGCTCTAGGCGACATCTAGCGACAAAATCCCAAACTCGAGGTTGACCTACTAGTAATAGTTATACAATGCTACTACTATACTTTATACATTGTCACTGATAGAAAGGACCACCAGATTCCTCCGCTTGAAAAGTAATCCCGAGCGTTACCCGCGAAATTTAAAATTCCAGTTAGAAAGAGGTGCTTATTTCCGCTAATAGCAGCTAAGTGCTATGGAGTCATTCCATGCCAAAACGATCACTTCCTGCACTCATGGTGACCGATTTTCATAAATTTTGGATATGTTGTAGAGACATGAAAATAAGTCGACCCGTATTCGCCGGTTTTTTTTTTAAATTTTTTTTTCGGAATTACAATTTTTTCAAATTTTCCACTTTTGCCTTGCATCCTACTCTGAGAAAAATCATAGCTCTTTAGTCCAATGTCCGATCTTGAATATTTTTGATTTGATCTAACCACAAAAAATGAGGAATTTTGGACATTGCACTCTTTTTTTGACAGATGTTGAAGAAAAGTATGGAAAGTCGCTTTTCCGTGAAGAAAACGGTATACTGAAAAATGGTACATTTTCGATTTCCTCAATTTTTTGATATATTGTTCTGTGAACTTTTCTGAATCGATAAGTAATGGTCGCCAGAATGGACATCGCCCAAAAACCCACGAAATGAATTTTTTAGCGAGCCGTGCAAGCTGATTCGGCGCTCAGGAGTCCAGTAAAATGAGGCGATTTTTATGCTGAAGTTGGAACTAACTGAGGGCTCGATGAAAAAAATATGGAAATGTAGAGAATGAAAAACTGAATTAGAAAAACCAAAGTTTCATTTCCAACCACCCCGGGAACCATGGAAAAAAAAATGCCGAAGATTAAAAAACATGCGCCGCGATCTTTCTTCTGAAACGGTGAGAGAACGGTGAGAGATATCTGAGAGCTGTAAGGAACAAAGTTGTAGGGAATTCAATAATCTACAGAAAAGTCCCTTAGGGCATATGTCTAACTTCTTCAGTTTAACCGTTAATCCCGGTCAAAGTTGCGCGCCGGTCCAGTGAAGTACGCGTGACATTACTCCTTGAATGCTGCAAGAATGGCTAGAGATCCATAAATTGTAAGCGACGAAGTTGTAGAGAAATGAAAGTTACTCTAGCAGTTTCTCGAGGTCAATTACTAGCTCTTCTAGTTTAGTTGTGAACCACGTTCGAAGTTGCGCGACAATCTTGTTAATGAAGTGGTTCTTTTGGAAAACTTACGACTAAACCAGAAGAGCTAATAACTGGCCTTGAAGATTTTCTAGTGGAACATTCAATTCTCTGCAACTTTGTCGCTTGCAATTTTCGGATATCTCCAGCCATTCTCGCAGAATTCAAGAAGGAATGTCACGCGGACAGTTTTTCCACTTCACTAGACCGGCGCGCAACTTTGGCCGCGATTAATGGTCAAACTAGAGAAGTTGGACATATGCCCCCGGGGACTTTTCTATAGATTATTGAATTCCCTACAACTTTGTCCCTTACAGTTTTCACAAATCTCTCACCGTTCTCTCACTGTTTCAGAAGAAAAATCGCGGCGCACGTTTTTTAATCTTCGCCATTTTTTTTACATGGTTCCCGGGGTGGTTGGAAATGAAACTTTGATTTTTCTAATTCAGTTTTTCATTCTCTACATAGCCATATTTTTTTCATCGAGCCCTCAGTTAGTTCCAACTTCAGCATAAAAATCGCCTCATTTTACTGGACTCCTGAGTGCCGAATCAGCTTGCGCGGCTCGCTTAAAAAAATAATTCCGTGGGTTTTTGGGCGATGTCCATTCTGGCGACCATTACTTCACGATTCAGAAAAGTTCACAGAACAATATATCAAAAAATTGGGAAAATCGAAGATGTACCATTTTTCAGTATACCGTTTTCTTTTCGGAAAAGTGACTTTCCATACTTTTTTCAACATCTGTCAAAAAAAGAATGCAATGTCCGAAATTCCTCATCTTTTGTGGTTCGATCAACACAAAAATATTCAAGATCGGACATTGGACTAAAGAGCTATGATTTTTCTCAGAGTAGGATGCAAGGCAAAAGTGGAAAATTTGAAAAAAATGTAATTCCGAAAAAAAAAATTATAAAAAAAAACCGGCGAATACGGGTCGACTTATTTTCATGTCTCTACAACATATCCAAAATTTATGAAAATCGGTCACCATGGGTGCAGAAAGTGATCGTTTTGGCATGGAATGACTCTATGGTATTATTACGAGAGGTCGCACAACGGGAAAGAGCACCCGTCCTGGAAGAAATTATTCGCCATCTAGCAGCAAACTGATAAGATAAAATAAGGTGCCCTGCCCGGCTTTCACAAGCGATGAGGCTTGGTGCAGAACTAATTGGCTCTGCCCACAGCCCATTGTAAATATTCGAGTGCACAGTACTTATGCTCAATGCACTTTACTACCTGAAAATGTGTTTCTTTGCGCCTCGCCACTGCATCCACAGCACAGTGTGCGTAGTTTGTGTGGATTTTTGGCGTATACAGGGTGTTTCAAAAAGTATGTGCCATACGTGAATGGCAGATGGAGGATGTCAAGGCGAGTTGAGATCAAAAAGAGAAAAAATTTTTGGCGATCGGTCTCGAAGATACAGGGTGTTTTGTTCTTTGGTCACAATTTTCAACAAGCGATATCTCTGGAGCGGTTTGATATAAACAAATGAAATTTATCTGTCACATTCCTCTGCTGTTACTTGATCAAATGCCATAGCAGGTAGAAAAAAAATCAGGTTCGGACTTGAAAAAAAAAAGTTTATGAGTTTGCCTGTCAAAAACTACATTTTTTGAGCGGATTTCGGGAAAAACATCGGCAACATGGCGAAATCGCGAAGTGGCACTTTAATTATGTTTTTAAAAATGTCTACTGAAATTCATGTTCATACTCAGAAACTACATGAAAAAATGCTATTATTGTCGCAAAAAAAATTGATAATTCTGAAGATTTTTAAGGTTGGGATTTTTTGAAAATTGATATTTTCAAATATTTGCAAATGATCTATTATGGCCCAAAACTTCAGCCGTTTCGTCAGAAAAATAAAATAGACATTTTTGTCGTTTTCTCAGTTTTAACAAAAAGTTGCAGCAGAATTTTCAAAAAATTATTGTTGCGTCCCTCAGTTTTATTTCTATCCCAAATTGAGTTCAAGTTGAGGGACGTAACAAAAATGTTTTTAAAATTCGGATGAAACTTTTTGTTACTTACTCTGGGAAAACGAGAAAAATGTCATTTACATTTTCATTTTTCTGACGAAACGACTGAAATCTAGGGCCATAATAGATCATTTTTCGCAAATATTTGAAAATATTAGTTTACAAAAAATCCTAACCTCAGAAATCATAACGATCAAAATTTTCTTGACAGCACCATGGTGCCAATCTTTTTTTTTGCGATATTGATAGCTTGTTTTATGTAGTTTCTGAATTTGAAAATGAATTTAAAAAAATATGCATACAGAATGTGTTTTTTTTTTAAAAAGCTCTGAAGTTTATTTTTCAAGGCCGGCCCTGGAAATTTCTAACTGCTTAATAAGCGCTGTGTCAGCTATCAATAGACGAATATACCCACAAAATTTCAATCGAATCCATTGGATCGTTCTAAACATACGGCTTATCAAAAAATTCGACAAAATGCTTGAAACACCCTGTAACTTCGAAACGAACAGTGTTAGAAAAATTTCAAAGCTAGATCCTGGTTCGCCTGGAAAAACTGAGCCTATCCTTGAGCTATGTTCATTTAGTGGTGAATCACCCTGTATAGACTAAAGCGCCTAACACTCTATTAATAGGTGTTTTCCTTTTACAACACAAACTAAGTATTTTGACCCAAGTTGTTAGTGGTCTCTCAATTTGACGCATGTGATTTCTCGCTTTTTCTCTTTCAAACTTAAATCAGATCAGTGAGTTTTGTGGTAAAAGGAAAGCACCTAATTTCATCCTAAAATGCACGATGTAGCCATACTTCCGGAAAACAAAAATTTTGTCAGAAACACGTGACCCTTGTCAAGTTGGTTTCGAAAAATTCGGCTCCGTATCCGTAAAGAAGACATGTATTAAAACTTTGATTTTTTTGCTGGCTTTTCATCGATGATTTTTGAAAACCGGTTGAGGAAACTTGAATTTCACAAAAATCCAAACAGTGGCATCAAAGTTACAAAATAGTCCCATAAAAGATTTCCCAAGAATTGTTTTTTAAAAATTCTGTCCATCAGTTACTTTTTACTTCGATTGCAAAGTTCTTGTACAGAGATGAGATATTGCTAGTTTGTTTATCAAAATAGTGTTTTTCGAAATAACAGAGTGCATTTTAAGGTAAAAGTAATCGAGCGTCAAGCACAGTTCGTAATGCATCCAAGCAGATAAGCGGGAGAAATCTTTGAAATGTGATAATGTGAAATGTGTAAAATGTCCCGGTATTCAGGAAACTAACAATCGGAGAGAGCTTCCCGCTGTGCAGGAGGGCGGAGCCAATTTCACGTTAAATGATGAAGCCGAGCGCTGAACCCAGCTTTCGCGCGCTTTGCCGAGTTTTGAAAAGCGACAGATCCTGAACACGCCATCTGTCCGTGCTTTACACAACCTTCACAATTTGAACGGCGGCTGGCCTACTATTAGGCATTTCCACATGACGTCACGAGCTCGTCAGTGTTGCCAACCTAGTTGAATTTATAACGTCAAAAAAGTGTTTGGGAACAACTCGCGTTGTTATGATTGTAAAAAAAGTACTTTTTTGAGATTTTGGATACAGTAGGAAGCAAGTTTGTGCGTGATAATTGTTCACGAAACTCTGGCGCTTCGATCAATACTGATAGTTGGAGATGTGCTGCCCCAAATAGCTCAATAAACAAGAAAGTTTGGTGGAGTGCTTGAATCATTTTCGTCGAAAAAAAAAAAAAATCCGTGGCTTTTTCGGAAAACTACATTCCTGGAAGAAAAGAGCATCTCGGGAAGTATCTCAAAGTGCCAAGAAATGCGACTCAAAGCCATCTGGGAAGGAGAAAATATGCCAGTTTATTATCCTGCCGATAAGGTAAAAAGCTCACTAAATTGTTGGAATACAGAATAAATGTGAGATGATTTTACAAATTATCCATTACTAAGCGCCCTTCTGATTTCAGAAAGTATGGCTGTGGCAAAAACTGTGACCTGTGGCGATCGTGAAATGGGAAAATCCAGCGACCAAGGAATTTCTAAATTTACCACAATGTTACCTCATATCCTGCTTACAAGAAGAAATTTCAGGATTTTTTAAGCAATGTGTCTTGCCGCGATGAAGCCATCAACTGAAAATTCAAGATTGTCAAGTCAGGTGTACGATTTGGTCAACAGAAGATGAAGATACTATCGGATCCGATCCCATCTGGTTCACATGTGCTTATATCGCAGCAAATATTACAACTACAGTGAAGTAGAAAATGAAAACTATTGTCAATTCAGACATCTAGGCTTGTCAAAAGCAATGGAGAAAGCATGGCTAGAGATGTAGAGGGCTCAATGAACGTGAATGTTGGGTTGGAGTTTGGAGTGTTTGAATCTTTTTTTTGGGGAAAAAATGAGAAATTCATGGTTTTCTCAAAACGCTGGGGCTCGTGGAAGTACGAAGCATCACAGAATGTATCCCAAAGCGCCAAGAAATGGAGAGGAGGAAAGAAGGAATACACTTGAAAAAATATACGGAGGTTGTACCGATAACAATTAGGATGGGTAACTAAATTGCTGTAATACAGTCATGATGTTTGCACAAAATTATCTGTTGCTAAGCCTATCTAGTTTCAGGAAGTACCTGTGTCAAGAATTGTGGCCTTCGGCAATCTAAAAATGGGAAAATCTACGGACTGAGGAATTGCTACGTCGACCACAATTTGGAGCCTAGAATCCTCAATAGAACAATAAATATTTGTATTTTTAAGAAATGTGTCTTGACACAATCAAGTTGTAGTTGAAAATTCAATATCGTTAAATCAGGTGTGAAATTTCTGTCAAGGAGGGCTCCGGTGACCGAATACATCTTCGGTGGCCGAACAGCTGTTCGAGTTGAACTTCCATGTTTTGCCTCTGTCCATATTCTACAACCGAAGTGAAGACATTCCTGCACTTTTAAAATATAAAATATAAACAAAAACTATTGTTTGTTTCTTTATTCCAGCAGTAAAAGCTGGGCCTCAAGTATTTGGGTGATTGGGAAGCACAAACCGAAGAGGTACATACCTAGCCCCACAAGGCATATCACTCCAGTAATGCCGGGAACGTAAACCCCCAACATTCAGGTGAGCAAAGTTCATGCCCAATTTTGTCGGAAAATATGAATTTTCACCACTACCCTGTGCAGTTAATCTAACATGTTTGGCTTGCTTTTTCACAAAAAAACACACTTTTCCACGAGAACTTATTTTGCAGGCGCATTAAGGACATTGCTTTGAACTTGATACAAAAGTTTCAAACTCAAACTCAAAAAGGTAGCCGAGGAAAAAAATGCAGAAACTGGAACTCCATAAGCGCCCTGTAGTTCGGTTGTTCCCAAACATTATTTGGTTCAAATTTGGCGGGCAATTTTGGACAGTTGGCAACACTGCTGTGACGTCAATGGAAATGCCTAATGGCGAATTCACTTGAGTGCGCACCGCACTCATACAGTTCCGACTGAAAATCCGAACCGAACCGAACTAGGGCGGTACTTGTCAAGCAACTGATCCGACTCGATGCCGAGCGACTGCTAGCGTTGTAGAAATGGCGCGTAAATTTTAAATGACGTAGGGACTATTGACAGTTTTAGATTGGCAGTACCTATTAGCGTCAATTTGATATAATTAAATATCCAAAGGTCACCAAAAAAATTCTTACCTGATCATTGGTGAATGTTTCGACCAAGTCACAAAAGTGAGGGACCTTGGGGACGGTTTGCGGGGATTCATTTCTCAATTCCTCCACCTCTTCGTCAGAACTGCTGCTGCTACTGCTACTTAGCAGGTCTGAAGCGATTTGCAGAAACTTGTATCCCAAAATAAGTTTTTTCTGGGCATGCATTGTGCGTTGTGCGGCGCGTTATTTATTTGCTAACATAACCAATAAAACAAAACAGGAGGAAATGTTGCCAAAAGAAGAGGGTATTTCACATTGTAAGGTTGGCAGGCCTTACCATTCTAGCCCTTGCACTGACTCAAGAGACGGTTCCATTTTTCGGAACTGTTCGGGTTCGGTGCGTCTCAAGTGAATACATTTATAAAGTTGCACGGATACCGTGCGATGTCAAGTGAATACGCCTTGAAAATAGCACCGTCCAACTGCACGTGCAGTTAGAGCCAGTTCCGTGCCAGTGCCGCCAAGTGAATTCGCTATAATAGTCTGTTCACCGATAGAACGGACTTTTTTGAATTTCAGTGATGTAACCTTTAGCAGACAAAAGCACCAAAGACTGTAAAAACATAGGCGCGTTTGGAACTAATATTAGTTTTGTGCGGTTGGTAGTCTCACCCGGGCAAATTATTCCTACGCCAAGCCAATGGCATTACATTCAGCGAGTTTGACACTTACGTACGATTTCTAACCTCTATTTCTCTATGATGTTTGTTATTTTTAGTCGGCTCGGCTCGGCTGTTGTGAGTGTTGTGTAATAAAATCAGCTTCATTCAAAAAAACTATTTTCTCATTCATTAAAATTGGTATTAAACTGGTGTCATTTAAAATACCATAGGCACTTAGCTGTAATTAGCGGAAATAAGCACCTCTTTCTAACTAGAATTTTAAATTTCGCGGGTAACGCTCGGGGACTACTTTTCAAGCGGAGGAATCTGGTGGTCCTTTCTATCAGTGTACAGAGTGGGCGTTTTCCATTTAGCGACACAAGTCGACTTGTGTCGACACAAACCGACACAAACGCGTTCCATTTGATCTGTGTTCCTTTGTTTCATCGACACAAGCTAACACAAGCTGACACAAACCGACACAAATGTTTTAAATGGAAAGCGCCCATTATAGGGCCCGTATTCATATCCCACTTTTAAGCCACATTTAGCATGCCTCTAACAAAAAGTGCTCGGCTACCTGATAAAAGCGGTCGTATTCATAAGCCACCTTTTACGTCCTGTTAGGGCCCATCTAACTAAAGGGGGTGTTGATTTGGCAACGTTGTGAAATGTACTCAAAACTACCTACCCGAAGATAGACGCAGGTAGGCAAGAACCCCAAGCCGCTTCCGTTTTGCGCCGGGAGCCGCTCCGGGTAGATCACTAGATAGAGAAAGTAGATACATACACCAATCACGACCCAGCTGGATCTGTTTGCTTTGTCTAGTGATTGACCCCGAGCAGCTCCCCCTGGCAAAACGGAAGCGCTAGCAACTCTTGCTACATTGATGTACGGCGGATTGCATAAAACTTAGCATAAAACTTTCAGGGAGTTTCTTCCACATTTTCAAGAATAGCGGCCTGGATCTGTTAACTTAAGAAGTGAACACCTGTTTCGACTGTTTTGTGTAAGTCGTCCCCGTCTTGAGTACAGTACATAGTAAAGGAGTATGATTGAAAGCGCGCTAAGAATTTTAGCGAAGAAAAAAATCAGACATTGTGTCGGTAAACAAGTCGTAATCGAAGACAGGTCCAGCAACGCCAAGATGACGCGCGGTCATGAAAAAAAATAGGAAGAGTTGGCGGTTTCGGGGCGGACATCCAGAGCATTGCGCACTTCCCGCATTTCGGCGGCATGCTTCATTAATTCAATTAAATCAATATTTTAGAAAGAAAATATGATTTTCGTCACACTCCCAAGAACACACGGCACAGCTTGTAGGTTAAATGGACTCAAAACACGCCTGTTTGGCACATTTGGATCCCATCTAACTTGACGCATGCGTGGGACCATTCAAAGTCGCTTAAAGACACGTAAAAGAGACATATGAATAGACGCGTCTCTAAACATCCCCTTTTAAGACGACTTTAGAGACGCCTGTTTGAAGTGATGATAGAGGCGCGCTAAAACCACGTATGAATACGGAAATGGGGTGACGGAAAAAAGATCGAAATACAAAAGGTCGAAAACAAAACATCGAATGCATAAAGTCGAAAAACAAAATAACGAAACCACAAAACATCGAAAGCACTATTGTCGAAAGTACAAAAGGTCGAAAATCAAAAGATCGAAAAGTGAAATATCGAAAAGCAAAACGTCGAAAACCAAAAGGTCGAAAAGTGAAATATCGAGAAGCAAAAGGTCGAAAACCAAAAGGTCGAAAAGTGAAATATCGAAAAGCAAAAGGTCGAAAACCAAAAGGTCGAAAACCAAAAGGTCGAAAAACAAAAGATCGACAAGCAAAACATCGAATAATAAAATTTCGAATAGCACAATGTCGAATGTGCTATTGTCAAACAGAAATACCTGTTTTAAATGTGATTAGAATTCGGATCGATTGAGGAGCTGTGACTCTCTCAGAGAGCACTTGAGGAAAAATTTTACTCTCACTTTTCTACTTATTCGTCAGAGTTAAATCACCTCTCAAAGTATTATGCTAGGCCACCGAAACACCTGTATATTCTTTTAAATCTGATCAGCGTCAGCGTAAATCAACTTAAGACTTATAAACCCGTGCACGCATGGACCTTGTCAGGTTGAGTGATTTTTTTGCAGACCTGATTGGGTTTTTTGACGCAAAATCCACTCTGAAACTTGAAGCTGTGCACATGGACCTCGTCAGGTCTAGTAGTTTTTTTTTTGAAGACCTGATCTGGTTTTTCGACGCAAAATTAACTTGGACTTATAAACCTGTGTACATGGACCTCGTCAGGTTCAGTTATTTTTTTGCAAGCCTGATTCGGTTTCTTTTGACGCAAAATCCACTCTGAAACGTCAAGTTGTGCACATGGACCTCGTCAGGCTTGGTATATATATTTTTTGAAGACCTGATTTGGTTTTTTGACGCAAAATTCACACTGAAACGTAAAGCTGTGCACATGGACCTCGTCAGGTCTAGTAGTTTTTTTTTTGAAGACCTGATTTGGTTTTTTGACGCAAAATTAACTTGGACTTATAAACCTGTGTACATGGACCTCGTCAGGTTCAGTAATTTTTTTGCAGACCTGGTTTGGTTTTTTGACGCAAAATCAACTCTGAAACGTCAAGTTGTGCACATGGACCTCGTCAGGTTTAGTTTTTTCTTTTTGAAGACCTGATTTGGTTTTTCGACGCAAAATCAAGTTGGACACATAAAGCTGTGCACATGGACCTCGTCAGGTCTAGTAGTTTTTTTTTTAATTTTGAAGACCTGATTTGGTGTTTTGACGCAAAATTAACTTGGACTTATAAACCTGTGTGCATGAACCTCGTCTGGTTCAGTATTTTTTTTTACACACCTGATCCGGTTTTTTGACGCAAAATCAACTCTGAAACGTCAAGTTGTGCACATGGACCTCGTCAGTTTTTTTTTTTTTTTTTTTTTTTTTTTTTTTGAAGTTCTGATTTGATTTTTTGACGCAAAATCAACTTGGACACATGCATGGACCTCGTCAGGCTCAGTAATTTTTTTGCAGACCTGTTTCGTTTTTTTCTTTTGTCGCAAAATCCACTCTGAAACGTGAAGCTGTGTACATGGACCTCGTCAGGTTCAGTAATTTTTTTGCAAAACTGATCCGGTTTTTTGACGCAAAATTGATCTATACTCATAAATCGGTGTACACACCACACAGATCTTGTCAGGTTCAGTATTTTTTTTTTCAAGGCCTGATTAGGTTTTTCTACAGAAATAAATTTGGGCTAGTTGATTTTTGACTCAGTGCTTCTCTCATCCCGTCCCAAACTCTCAAATCATTTGTCTTTACAACAATTGTACATACACCTAATTTCGCGCTCAATTTCGATTTTCACGGTTTTTCTTTCTAGACCTTTTCTTTTCGATTTTTTGTTTCTTGATCTATTGCTTTTCGACGTTTTTTTTCGACCATTTGTTTTTCGACCAATTGTTTTTCGACCATTTGTTTTTCGACCATTTGTTTTTCGACCAATTGTTTTTCGACCAATTGTTTCTCGACCAATTGTTATTCGACCAATTGTTTTTCGACCAATTGTTTTTCGACCAATTGTTTTTCGACCAATTGTTTTTCGACCTTTTGTTTTTCGACATTCTGTTATTCGATATTATGTATTTTCGACCATATGTATTTCGATCATCATCAGTTTCGATATATTGTAAATTCGACTTTTTCTTTTTCGACCTTATGCATTCGATGTTTTGTTTTCGACCTTTCAACACTAAAAGGGGGATATGAATACGGGCCTAGGAGTAGTTATACAATGGTTATACACTCGCGGGCTAGAATTCGCATGCGGTGCACTAGTCACTTGTGTACGGTTGGTTTGTCCTTTTCGAGTACACTCCGAAGAAACATGTCCCGGTAGGTGACAGGCGAAACAAAGTCTTTCTCTAGCTCTGGTGCACTGAGACGAGATATGCCCGTCTGTGCCTCCACAATTGTAGCACCTTTTTGGTGGCAACGCACTGTCGCCAAAGCCAGGTTTCACAACTCGCGCACGATAGTCACCGTCACTTTTACGATGGACACTCACGTTCGCGGAATCGACGCTGTTTTTCTTTTCTGTCACTCGACACAAACGTATAATGTGAAGTAACTCCTCAATGGTGGTATGATACGCTGTTAGCAATCCCGGAATAAGAGTCTTGTTGTACAATCCTGCGACGATCTGCTCCTTGCACTTTTCAAGGAGTAGTCTCAGCATTCTGCACAGCTTGTACTTCTCGTGAAAGTATGACTCAACAGCTTCCTTGTTGCCCTGGGTTCTTGAAATCATCGCACACCATAAATCCGTCATGCTTTCCTGTGTCACGAACGCAGCTTTGAAGAGTCGCTCAAATGACGCCCACGACTGGATTTCGTCGCGACGCACTTCGTAACGATCTTTTGCTGGTCCAACTAAATGTTTTCTCGCCGTTTCTAATTTCACCTCTTCTGGCCAATGATGTAATGTCCCACAACTGTTTATCCTAGCCAACCACTCGCTAGCATCGTTTTCTCTTGTGCCGTTGAACACTTGAACAACTTTGTTTAAATCTGGCATGACTTGATAAAAGTTCGTATTGTTCGGGCGTGGACTGTCATTGCGGTTTTGTAAAAGCTCAAGTAACAGGTTAATCCGTTCTTGATCTACTCTCTTCCATTCTCGTGACCTTTAGCATCGAATTCATCTGCTGCTGAACAGACCAGTCATATGGTTCTATTGCGGCAGGTGAGACAGCGATGAACAGTGATGGATTGGTAAAAAGTGGTTATTTTCAGTTCCTTCGGCACCATCTTTTCAAGATGGCGGCCTTGAGCTAGTCGATACGAAAACGTTTCATAGCTCAATTTCATGCTAGTGTTGTGGGGGATTTAAAAAAGTATGATACGTCAAGTCCCCAGGGTGGAAACCAAAATTATGACTTCTGGATCCTGGCTTAACAACTAATATAGTATATTGTTTTATATACACACGGCTTTATGTATGTGTACGTACATCATCTATATACTGTACAAAATACTCTTTAGAACTAATAAAATTCAAATTCATAAAAAATATTTCCCTTCACGATAATTCAAAAGAGAAAAAAGTTTCCTGCAACAATTTTTTTGCATCTTTTCGAAACACCTATATTTCACTAGCACAATCGATCCACATTGTTATCCTGATTACAAATATGCATGACACTTGTGATTTTTTTTTAAGAAAAAAAAATTGAAAAATTTACGGTGGCATCTCAAAAAACCTTTTTTTTTAGAATGATCCAATTCATTTCAGGAATCAAATTAGAATCGAATCGAATTATTATTATTTTTATTATTGTCCTTATTTGTTATTGCTAAATTCTAAGCACCTTATAGATAATTTTTTATTAAATAAAATCGGTGTATTATATTGTCCTCTCCAACGAAATGAAAGAAATATGAATTTAAATTTCTTCACTAAGTTTCAGCTACATCGATAGGATGCCATTTTTAAAACCCTTGAAGCAAAATAAACAATTACGCTGAGTAGGCATGAAAGATAATTTTTTGTTTACTAGACGGGGTTAGGTGAAGAACAGGGTACCCTTTCAACGGGGCAACCTGAACCTCGCCCCATTTCAATGACTGAAATATTTGTTTTATTCAAACTGTTATTCTTCACTTGATAGAAATAAAAGACCTTTATTATCATCATTATTATTAAATATGTCTCTAATATTTGTTTAAGTCATTTTATGTCACCATGTCATTTAAAAGTGAAACAAAATATCCTGGACATACATATTTGAATTCTAAAATAAATCCATCATTCTCCAAAAAAAAGAGATGTTTTTGGAGATGGAACTGTAATTTTGTTTCAAAAAAAATTGTAAGATCAATGTATATTTGCATTTAAGATAACAATGTGCATCGATTGTGGTAATGAAATACAGTGTTTCGGAAAAAAGCGAAAAAAAAATTGTGACACCCATTATATGGAGCGGGATAAAAAATAATACTTGACATATTCAGAAACTACGAAAAAACTGTTCCAGGAAAGTTTTTTCTTTTTTGAATTATCGTTATTGTTGAGGAGAAGATTTTTATAGGGGCTATCCGTCTTGCGTGAACATCCTGTGTACATAATATGTACATACAGACAGACAGACAGACAGACATCACGCTAAAAATGGTCTCAATTCAATAGTCTTGGAGAACCTTGAAAACGGATGTATAACATCGTCATCTGACTTTTCTCAGCATGAGAACAATACTTTCCCTTCCATGTTGGTGGGAACAGGGAACATGAAGTGATTGGATGTAGGCATCTTGCATCTTCTTGATTGCAGGCTTACAATACAGGTTACAATACTTTGCAATTTTGCAATCAACAGGAAGAATTGTTCAAGAAGTTTCTTTTTTCAAATTATTGTAAAGGGGAAACCTCCAGCAGGTGAAAGGGGAATTATCCTGTGAGTGATTGCTCTGTACATAACTATGTATACTATGAAAAAAAAGAATGCAACGCACCAGCATAAATGCTCCTGATGAAGGTATCTGGCGTTTTGATCCCGATAACGTCAGAAACTGGCGACACATCCAACTTAGCGGCCACTCTCGGCAGCAAAGCTTTGCCAAAAGCGGAAGCGCCAGCGATGATGTGGGTGTAGTTGTTCTGCTTTTGTGTTGCAAGTACTACGGCCGTTAAGCTTTCGGCAGTGAATCCCTTGAACGCCTCGTTTTCAGCCACCAAGATTTTCGACAGGCCCTGGGCTTTTGACAGGGCTTCCGCGGCCGGCCCGCACTTCGTCCCAGCCACCAGGACAGAAATCTCGCCGCCGATTTTCTTGGCAGCTGCTATGGCATTTTGTGTGATCGGAGACAGGCCATTGTTGTTGTGCTCGGCTACAATTAGAGTACTCTGTAGCCGCTTCAGATGATTTTTCAACTGTGAAAAAGAAGTACCGTTTCGAACTCATTGGCAAAAACTGTCTTTTGGATCTAGTTACCTGGAATGTGAACTGGCGAGAATGTCCCGAAAACATTTTTGCAGGAGATCCGTTTCGACTCTTGCCAAGTGCTGGAAATTATTTCACTTTTGTAATAATCTACTTACAACATCAAAGTCCAAAGTTGAATTGATTTAGATTTGGAGGATATTTACCTGTCACTGATATGTCAAACCATAGATGTCAAACTGTCAAAGTCATATTAATCAAATTTGAAATTTGACATTTGACCTAGCTAGGGTCTTTGTTGCTATAGGTTGGTATTAGTTACTACTACTAGCGATTTTGAATTGTGACCTATATAATGCCTATATACTTATCCCACTTATCCTAAATTTCTAAATACCCTTTATGTAGTAAGAGCGTAAAGCGACTGTTTTAGGCCCGACGTATGTATGTTGTGCCCGAGCATAGCGAGGACACATTCAGACAGAGGGCCTAAAACAGGCTTTACGCTTGAGCTGCATACGACCCATTCTTTTTTTGAATTTGATTTTGAACCATAAAAGCCGAAAAACTAAAAAGCGATTATTGATCGATCTAGTTAGCAATGACATTATGGGCACCTATGATTTTGTTTTTACTTGTCATTTAATAATTATCACTAGTGTCAGTAAGTTTTTTATTGAAAATCACCCAGCAAGAATTTTCGTTTTTGAATGCCCTGCACTCCTCCCGACGTGGCCGAGATGGCTTCTCGAGCCACACTTGATCTTCTGCCGGAGAAGTCCAAAAAAAAATACATGAGAACGTTAGGCATACCTATACTTAGCTGAAAAATCCAAGGTGGTGAAGCCTTCTACTTTGTGGTCCGTGTTTTCCATGCTGAAGACAACCCTTTCAGTTAAGGACGACACGGATTTAGGAAACTACCACAAAGTTACAGCCTACGTAAAGAGACAGGCAGACGGATACAAACCGAAATAATCATTCGGCTACACGTTTCATGATGGCAACCACGGCTTCGGGCCTGAAATCGCGCTCTTGTACCTATCGAAAACGACTATTCAAATTTAGTATTCGCCTGCCCCCTCACAAAAACTGAGCACGGAACTCTCTGAGAAATACGCTCAATTAGTGATGACGTCAAAAGTTGGGTTTTGTATGAAAACAATCTCTGCTAGGTTGGCAGCACTTACTGTCACTCCTGATTCCCACCCTCCACCCCTTCCCACATCCTCCACTGCAGCTGTCGAACAAATTGTAAAATGTATTTAACCATCAGCATTATTCTCACCCTTGAAGGCCCTTTTGGTTACGAAACACCCTACAGGAAGATCGTTGTATGCACTGATCCGCAAATATTCCATCAGCTGTCACTTTGACAAGAAGTGTTGCCAGCTCACGTGTTCGTTGTTTTCATACAAAACCCACGTTTTGACGTCACACTAATTGAGCGTATAGGAAGTAGGAATCCGGCCACGGCCAGCCGTCAACGCACATAATGGGCGTTTTCCATTTACCGACACAAGTCGACTTGTGTCGACACAAATGCATTCCATTTGATCTGTGTTCCTTTGTCTCATCGACACAAGCTAACACAAGCTGACACAAACCGACACAAATGTTTTAAATGGAAAGCGCCCATTCTCACTTTCAAATATTTGTATTTTCAAACCAATGATTCAACAAGAAGCTTAATAAGTGAAACCATACATCCTTCCCCGCCCTTGCGGATGTCCCAAAATGCCTCTGAGCTGTGCATTTCAACAAATTTATTAGTTTGTTGACATTTAATAATAATTACAGGCATTTGTTTTTTGACGCTTAAAAAACCAAGGCCCAAGGGCGTGAAGTAAAAATTTTACGCCCTTCCTTTGGCTAAATGAGCTACTTTACGCCTGAAAATGAGGGTAAAAAGGCTCACTTTAGACCCGGTCATGTAAAAAATACTATTTCGGAAGTTTCTAAAACGCAGGCGATCTGCAAATTGCAGGCGGGGGCGAACGGCACCCCCCAAAAGGGTTGATTTTTTGCACTGAGGTACTGCTGATGCTGCAGCACCCCTCCTCAAAAATCAACCCCCCTACTGCTAGCTGAAGGGTGAAGGGTAGCTGAAGAAGGCAACCAAGAATACACCTCGACAGTTTTGTATGAAGTATATTATATTATAATTATATTATCCGTTTAAGAACATAATAACAAAAATAAATAAGGAAGTAAATGAATAATATATTAGAAGTATTCGCGATTTCAAAAATCTAGACGGCCTCTGGCGGTTGACATGGCGAAGTTAGTTTGTAAGTTTTTACGTCATTTCTGTTCTGTCGCTTCTGTCAGATAACCAGTGACAATCGCGCGAATTATCAAAATACTCGTATAGGTGATCGAGTTACTCAAGAAAATGGACTTTTGTTGAACAGCGATCAATGCGATGTGTCCGCCACACGGCACACACCAAACAGAAATAGGGGACTCTAGTATATGGAGTGGTCGAAAGTGCGCAGCAGCAAGTTTGCTGAAAAGGCGGCAATTCAAACGATTCGTGCAAGTTTTTAGCGCATTTTCCATCTTGATGAAAATCGCTATTGCAACCGCTTTGTCCGTCCGTCCGTCCGTTCCTCGAACTCCTCCCAAACTAGACGCCCTAGCTTTCTGATTTTTTTGCTGTTACATAGCTGCCACTCCCAAAGGAGGGCTAGGCTATATTGAATGTCTATATTGCGCCGCCAACATAGAGAAAACCGCCCCCGATAAACTTGAAATAACATGATTATGCAATTTCTCCCAGACCTACTGCTCTGGTGTTCTCATTTTATGAATAATACATAGTTGCCACTTATAAACGTAAGCCCAGAAACATTCCGCCTTCAATATGCGCCGCCGATATGAAAAAATTGCTAAAAACCGCCCCCAATCACTTTAAAATGAAAAACATAAATCCGAAGACAGCGATCTAATTCTTTCGGTATATGAACAGCTGACTAAAAATGGAAAAGGATAGGCTACTTTTGGTTAGTCGCCGCCCCCAGATTCCGCCCCCAAACGACAAATAGTGCAACTTTCACAATTTTACTGATTGAGATGTTCTCTCGAACATTTAGAAAGTGCCAACTTAAATTGTGCAACATTTGCTTAGCCGAACGTTGCCGCTCTCACACGCCGCCCCCAAAGTAAGAGATAAATGAAAAACATGAACGCGAAGACATAACGATCTAAATCTTTCGCTATATAGATAGCTGACTAAAAATGGGAAAGGATAGGCTACTTGTGATATGGCGCCGCCTCCAGCTTCCGCCCCCCCAAAAAAAAAGTGCAACTTTGGACAATTTAGACTGATTTAGATAATGATGTTACCTCCGTTCAGAAACTTTCAACTTAAACTGTGCAAGACTTTCTTTGCCAAACTCTGCCGCTCCCACACGCCGCCCCCAAAGCAAGAGATAAATGTAAAACATAAACCTGAAGACATAGCGATCTAATTCTTTCGCTATTCGCGATTTCAAAAATCTAGACGCCCTCTGGCGGCTGAAATGGCGAACCTAGTTTGTAAGTTTTTACGTCATTTTTGTTCTGTCGCTTCTGTCAGATTGTCATTGAAAATCGTGCGAATCGCCAAAATACTCGTATCGTATAGGTAATCGAGTTATTCAAGAAAATGAACTTCTGTTGAATAGAGATAATTAATTAATCAGCCCAAATACCACAAATACAACCGTTATACAACGCACGATGACAGATGACAGAAAAACTTACAATCCTCCATCTTGTTTACAGCGCCCCCATCGGTAGTTAAAATCGCGAATATAGATAGCTTACTGAAAATGGGAATAGACAGGCCACTTTTGATTACCCGCCGCCTCCAGCTCCCGCCCCCCAAACAAAAAATGCAACTTTCAGAATTTTCACTGATTTGCCATATTTCTTTACACATTTGAAAACCCCCAACTCAAACTGTGCAACAGTTACTTTCCCGAATGCTGCCGCCCCCACACGCTGCCCTCAAAGTAAGAGATGAATGAAAAACATAAACCCGAAGACATAACGATCTAATTCTTTCGCTATATGGATAGCCGACTGAAAATGGGGAAGAATAGGCTACTGTTGATTAGTGGCTGCTCCCAGCTTTCGCCTCCAAACAAAAAATATTGATGATTGAAAGAATTTCCATTCAAATCTGTTTCATTGACAAGTACCCCATTCTGATAACAAAACATCACAATGAGTTTCGACTGAAGAGAGTGGGCAAAGAATGATATGTTTCTCCTTCAACCAAATTTCTTTACATTCATAATATGCCTCTTTAAAAAAATGCGCTACTGAGACTCACGCACGTGAAGGCATACTCACTTGTTATTTTTACATGGGATATTGGTCAAATCGGTAGTTTTTTCATACAAGAAATTGTTCTACGTGTACTCAATTTATAGAGCATGAAATATTAAACACAATTTTTAAATTCTCTCAAGGAAGAGACCTTGGCGAAATTTTTTATTTATAAATTATATAATGTACTTTATTATTATTAAAAATTAAAAATGGGAAAAAAAAATTAAATACTAACGTTATATACGAAACGATTTTTTTTCTCTAAAAGTCAGTATTTTACAAATGAAAAGTGTGAAAACATGGAAAACAACATCGATGGACTCCAGAGGTCGCGGGTTCGATCTCCGCCGGGGACGGATTTTCGGCCTCGAAAACAAGCTCCTTGGTTTAGTTGAAATGCTTGCTAAATGCAAGACGCGCCGTGTGTCGCATAGCACGTAAAATACGAACGATGGTGCCGACCCCATGCGATGTTGGTGGTCGTTAAAAATCCCTACCCTGTGTTGGAACACACAGGGGTTCGGCAAAATTTCCGGTATAGTGGAGGAAAGCATTCACCGGCGTCGGTATTAGGCCTTGTTGCGGAAATAGGCCGACGTTGAATGAACGATTAAAAAAAAACATCGATGGAGCGGGCGAGCGGCTATCACGTGACAACAGCGGTGCTACCAACAGTACCAACTCGAGGCTTAGCAGAGATTTCAACAGTGGTTAGTTAGGAGTGTTTACGCGCGCCGACCAAAATGACAGCCGACAGCCCCTTAACCTAGGCCGCTATTCTTGAATCGTGTGAGAAAAGTCCCTGGCAGTAAAATACATTCCGCAGTACACTTCTGTAGTGAAAGTTGCCTAAAAACCACGATTTTAGGCAACATTCGCTACATCAGTGTACTGCGGATGGGCATGGGCGTTTTCGTGCGATTGCCAACACTTGTTTGCTTACTAAATGCAATTTAAAATCACATTTAGCTAAGCTTAACAGCTGTTGCGAAACTTGCGTTTAGAGGTGTTTATGCGGACAATAACATTGATGTTACGGACCTCAACACCAGTTTTAAACCTCGCGTAAACAAGGCCAGTGGCTTGTAACTAGCGCCTCGAAACTCTACAAATATGTTCAACGGGTAGAGGCCGAGTTAGCAGCACTAAAATTATCACGTTGGCACCATCCCTTCAAGGGGGTGGTTTTTGACAATCATCCGTGATCCGTGAACATCGTTAGGGGTGGTTTTTTCAAATTGTAGTTCTGGATATTACGCTAGCGCCTGAGTCAGTCAAGATAATTGCCAAAAATAAACCCCGCAGAACACGTACGGCAGGAGAAGCAGCTGAAAATGTTAAATTCATCCTTCCTACCTAATTTATTGCAGACGGACTCATATCTTTGGAACGAAAAGGCACTAGCTTCTCCAAAATTTGCTAATGTGTTCAACAGAGGTAGAGGTCGAAGGAGCAGCACTAAAACTATTTCTCTATTTCCCTTGAAGGGGTAGTGCCAACGAGATAATTTTAGTGCTGCTAGCTAGACCTCTACCTGTTGAACATCTTGGCAAATTCTGGAGGCGCTAGTAGTACCTTTCGTTCCAAAATTATGAGCTCGTCTGCAAATTAGGTAGCGAGGCTGCGAGGGTGAATTAGGGATGTCCAAATGTTGTCGATGAATCGATTCGTGCTAATCGAATCGAATCGTAATCAATAGTTTGATTCGATTAAAAAATCGTATGAAATGAATCGATGCATCGGAAAGAACCGATCTTAGTGCATTCAGTTCGACGGGGCAGCTTATTTAGGTTTGTGGTGTTAATGGATGATGCCCCAGCTGAAAAATTTCAGAATAATAATAATGTTGACAATAATAAGTGATTTTTCATCAATAGTCGACACAAATGACAAAAAAATTGAACCACTTTTCGGCATTAACAAGTGTTTTCGCGTGCATAATAATCGAAACAACAATCACATTAGTTTGAATCGATTCCCTAAATAATCGTATACAGTTGAATCGATTCAACTTTTCAGATGCATCGTTTCCATTGAATCGATTCAAGTATGAATCGAATCGAAGTTGGACATCCCTAGGGTGAATTCAATTTCATCTTCTGCTGATCTGCTCCTGCTGCAAGAGACGTCGTGAGGACTGAGGAGTTGATTTTTTAGGCCCACCACCTACTGTCACCGTTCAACAGGGGCGAGGGGGAAGAGGGAGTTTAGGTTAAAAGCATAGACAAGCCTAAATAGATAGGCCACTCTCCATACAGCGGGCGTGTATGAATTAGAGCGCCATCTACTGAAATGGGACAGTATCATTCGCATTGTATTGTGATATTTTGGAAGAAATCTGTAAAAAATTGTGGCGGGGAAATATGAAGTCCCTGTATTTTTGTTCTTTTTACTTTTTTCAAGCCCAAGTGCAAAAATCATGCATGAAAGGTATTTCACAGTATTTTTCTCGAATAATATTGTAAAATCATTTGAGAAAATTTACTGTTGTCTACCCTTCACACATAATTTTTGCAAGTAAGCTTTTCACAAGAACTTTTTAGTTTGTAATTTACTCAGAAACTACCATATGATCAAAAACTTTCTTACTCAAGGCAGGCTGTGGCCTGGCCAAAATCAGCCTCGTTTGCCTGTCAATGACCAAGACTACAGCTTGCCTTGAGTAGGATAGTTTTTGATCATACGGTACTCATATTGTTACTGATGAACTTGAAGGTATGGCAAACAGAAAATTATACAGAAATAAACAATATTTCGAGACGTCACTTCTGAAAAAATCTTTATTATTTATCTTCTCTTCCAATTCGTTTCAGAAAATCTCAATATAGTTAGCTTGTTGTTAGCCGCAATGTTCACTGTTTTATTCTGTTCGACAACCTCGGCGAAATTAGGTATAAGCACATGAGCACCTCATCAAGATGGTGTTTCCACGCGAAATTCTGTTGTAGAGTCATCTGAAGGAGAGAAGTACCTAGATCAATCCAACAAAATACGATGTAGAAGCAGGTAAAGCAACTTACCATGTTTGGGGTTAAATTAAAAGAAATGCTTCAAAATCAAATCAAACTTAATCCAAGCAATTCCTGACAAGGACTGGAGTCCGAAACAATCACTGGAAACTTGGATGTTGAAATTTTCCGACGAAAAACACAGAACAGACGCCAAACAGAAATAAGTGAAAAATTTTCAACGGTTTTTCTCCTGTCAGGTGTTGTACTGTCAATTGTGTCAATTTTGATGTCTGGTGTATGTCAAATTGGGTGCTGCTGTCGCCATCTATACCTGTGGGACAGAACCGCAATATAACTGTATAGTCTGGGTGTCACTAAAACGCATGCGGCATGCAAATTGCATGCGGGGCACAAGGGCCCCTCCGACGGGGCTGATTTTTTGCACACGTGTGCTGCAAGACCTGCAGAGTCTATCCACAAAAAATCAGCCCCCTACCTCTAACATAAGGGTAGTTTACTCGAAATTGAAGGGGTATAGGCAACCAACAATACACCAACAGGGCTATATTTGGGACTACTGGTTCAATGATGGAAATAGACCATATTAATTATTCTCACTTTCCCCTTCCACTAGTCATTTGTAAGTTAGGTATGTGCCTGTGACCATGCGCACTGCAGTAGAAGATCTCGCGCGCCACAGCATGCATAGAAAACGGAACTTTGCTGTCGCTGTCAGAATTTACGATTGCAAGGTGTTTTCTTGTTTCTTGGGACGTTTTAACCTTTTTAACCATACTTTTACGTGACGGCTGACGCTCGGTTCGCTCTCAAGCGCTGTCAAAATTCTCGTTAGCAGAAGTTGTGCAATAAAATATGGCGGGTAATTTGAAATTGTTTTGGATTCACAAACCCCATTCTAAATTGCTTCGCATAAACTTCACAGCAAGATTTTCCATTTCATTATGGTGAAAAGTAGATCAGGTATTCCTTTATACACACTTGCTATGTTATACATTCGTTGAAATTGTCAATTTGCACCTTGAATTGATCATTTTACAAAGTCATTCAACATGCATATTCTTATGGGAGTTTCAACCCAGCACATGTGGTTGTCTCTCTCCCCGATCTGCGACTGCGCTCTGGATAATTAATATGGTCAATTCATGTAATTTCTACGATCGCTCCAGCCATTGACACTCCCCCCCCCTTGCCGCACTCACCCCTTCATCCTGGAACCACCTACACCGCCCCCCTGCCCCCACTCACCCCCTCACCCACTGACCACTGCCCTCTGCCCTCTGTCTCACCTAACTTTTATAACACCCCCTTTATCAATTCGCCTTCTTGCCGTAACCACTATGCCTTCCCCCCCCCCCCTCACCCCCTCACCGCACCACCTCCACGCCCTTATAACTCTATAGAATAGTTTCCCCCAAAAAATTGAAAATTACAATTTCATCTGAGAGGTTGTAGTTTTTTCATCTATTTTTTCAGCGTATGGTGCACAAGCAACTTATAAAAGGAAATGCCAAAAATCAACCCCGCGCAGCAGCCGAAATAGTATTTCACCCCAGCCTGTCTATTCTGCATGCGGGTTAATAACTTTCGAAGAAAAAATACCAGCGCCTCCAGATTTTCACAGAACCTCTACATCAGGCTGCAGCACCTTTTGGCATAGAAAAACTACTCCTGAAGCCACCCCTTTGGAGGGGTGTTTTTGAAAAAAATCCCTATCTTCCAAGAGGGTGGCCTTTTTATATGCATTTTTTCGCCAAAAAATACACAACCGACTGATCCAAGAAAATGCCAAGAATCAACCCCGCAAGTCTGATGCAGCCGACGCAGCAGCCGAAATAGTGTTTCACCCCAGCCTGTCTATTCTGCATGCGGGTCAATAACTTTCGAAGAAAAAATACCAGCGCCTCCAGATTTTCACAGAACCTCTACATCAGGCTGCAGCACCTTTTGGCACAGAAAAACTACCCCTGAAGCCACCCCTTTGGAGGGGTGTTTTTGAAAAAAGTCCATATCTTCCAAGAGGGTGGCCTTTTTATATGCATTTTTTCGCCAAAAAATACACAACCGACTGATCCAAGAAAATGCCAAGAATCAACCCCGCAAGTCTGATGCAGCCGACGCAGCAGCCGAAATAGTGTTTCACCCCAGCTTGTCTATTCTGCATGCGGGTTAATAACTTTCGAAGAAAAAATACCAGCGTCTCCAGATTTTTACAGAACCTCTTCATTAGGCTGCAGCACCTTTTGACATAGAAAAACTACCCCTGAAGCCACCCCTTTGGAGGGGTGTTTTTGAAAAAAATCCCTATCTTCCAAGAGGGTGGCCTTTTTATATGCATTTTTTCGCCAAAAAATACACAACCGACTGATCCAAGAAAATGCCAAGAATCAACCCCGCAAGTCTGATGCAGCCGACGCAGCAGCCGAAATAGTGTTTCACCCCAGCTTGTCTATTCTGCATGCGGGTTAATAACTTTCGAAGAAAAAATACCAGCGCCTCCAGATTTTCACAGAACCTCTACATCAGGCTGCAGCACCTTTTGGCATAGAAAAACTACCCCTGAAGCCACCCCTTTGGAGGGGTGTTTTTGAAAAAAATCCCTATCTTCCAAGAGGGTGGCCTTTTTATATGCATTTTTTCGCCAAAAAATACACAACCGACTTATCCAAGAAAATGCCAAGAATCAACCCCGCAAGTTTGATGCAGCCGACGCAGCAGCCGAAATAGTGTTTCACCCCAGCTTGTCTATTCTGCATGCGGGTTAATAACTTTCGAAGAAAAAATACCAGCGCCTCCAGATTTTTACAGAACCTCTTCATTAGGCTGCAGCACCTTTTGGCATAGAAAAACTACCCCTGAAGCCACCCCTTTGGAGGGGTGTTTTTGAAAAAAATCCCTATCTTCCAAGAGGGTGGCCTTTTTATATGCATTTTTTCGCCAAAAAAATACACAACCGACTGATTCAAGAAAATGCCAAGAATCAACCCCGCAAGTCTGATGCAGCCGACGCAGCAGCCGAAATAGTGTTTCACCCCAGCTTGTCTATTCTGCATGCGGGTTAATAACTTTCGAAGAAAAAATACCAGCGCCTCCAGATTTTTACAGAACCTCTTCATTAGGCTGCAGCACCTTTTGGCATAGAAAAACTACCCCTGAAGCCACCCCTTTGGAGGGGTGTTTTTGAAAAAAATTCCTATCTTCCAAGAGGGTGGCCTTTTTATATGCATTTTTTCGCCAAAAAATACACAACCGACTGATCCAAGAAAATGCCAAGAATCAACCCCGCAAGTCTGATGCAGCCGACGCAGCAGCCGAAATAGTGTTTCACCCCAGCTTGTCTATTCTGCATGCGGGTTAATAACCTTCGAAGAAAAAATACCAGCGCCTCCAGATTTCTACAGAACCTCTTTACAGGCTGCAGAACAAATTTTGCCTACAAAAACTACCCCTAAAATCACCCTTGTGGAGGGGTGTTTTTGAAAAAAAATCCCTATCTATCAAGAGGGTGGCATTTTCTAATGCGTTCTTTTGCCAAAAAATACACAACCGACTTATCCAAAAAAATATCAATGATCAATCCCACAAGTCTAATGCAGCCGACGCAGCAGCCGAAATAGTCATTCACCCCAGCTCGTCTATTTTGCATGCGGGATAATAACTTTTGAAGGAAAAACAGCACAGCCTCCAGATTTCCACAGGAGTTCTTTACCAGGCTGCAGCACCTTATGGCATAGGAAAACTACCCCTATAATCACCCCTGGCGAGGGGTGTTTTCGAGAAAAATTCATATTTATCGAGGGGGTGCTTTTTTTGTGCATTCTCTCACAAAAAAAATACACAACCGACTAATCCAAGGAAATGTCAAGAATAAACCCCGCAAGTTCGATGCAGCCGACGCAAGCCCTTCTTTCAATACCTTCCCCCTCTCCGAGCTTTCCTCATCCTCCCTCTTAATTTTTGTTCAAATTTTTAATACAGGGTGGACCAACGAAAACACAACAGAGGGTTTTCAGGGCATTTCACCTCATTTTTTTGAAGAAAGCTTGAACAGGTCGATTTTCATATATGTAGAGGGGGACATCTTGACATCTAAAAGTACATTGAGTAATTCCCATCTTCGCCAGCCCCCTCATCCCCACCCACTCACGTCCATAATTCAAAATGACACCACCCACTTTACGATAAATCAAATTGAAGAGAATAAAATTCTCTTGCTGAAGAAACATTTCCATAATTTTCAACCCACACCCTAAAATTATCTGAGTTTCCAATTCAATATTCCTAACCTCTAAATTTTCTTCAGTACAGTTATCATTCCGCACAGCATCGAGGAAGAAAAATTTTTGTGTAAGAAGTGCCACCCAAATTCCTTCACTCCCCCACCCCAACCTCAAAATCGAAAATAGCACTACCTACTTTGTGATACATCTAATTGAAAGAAATTAAATTCTCTTCCCAGATGAAATATTTTTAAAATTTTGAAAAACCCGCTTTTTTCTCCTAAAATACTCCGAATGTTCAGTTTAATGGGGGAGGGGCTGAAAAATTGTTTTCAGAGAGATAATCCAATTCCATTGACTTCGATGTATCACAAAGTAGGTGGTGTCTTGTTAAATTTTGAAGTTTGGGCGGGTGGGTGGCGGTAAGGGGGTTAGAGGTGGAAATTCATCAATATACGAGGTGGTCCATCCTAGCGTAATTATCCAATAGCGGACTTACCGTTCAAGATAGAGAAAAAGATGTGGAAGAAAAGTTATATGGTTTGATAAGACCCATAACCTAAAATTATCTTCAGCTATACAGGGTGTCCCATTTTGACGGAATTAGCGAAACGTCAATTTTTTTAAATGGAACACCTATATCTTTTGCATTTTTCTGTTCAGAGTGTTCAGCTTCTTCAATTGTCTTATGCCTGTATTTCTGTTCTTGAATTGTGTGACAGTGCGTCTTCTATGGACAGTGCTACCAACAAAAAATTAAAAATTGAAAGAAATCGCATTTTCACAGTTTTCTTGAAAAAATCGTAGCGGCCTTGCTTTCCAAAACTAAGAGATGAAAGTTGACATGGTGATACTCAAGTGGAAGACCAATATCTCATTGTCAAAGAATTCCAATAGACCAAAGAAGTGTGACGTCACAACACGGCAACATGGCCGGCGGTTGACATTTTCTGGAGGCCAACGTCAAACGTGACATGACCGTGGGATGCACGGCACGTGGCATGCACTTGACGTTTCTCTGTTTGTGTTTGTCATGTTTGTCAAATTTTTACGAAGGTAAATAACCTAGTAAATAACGGAAATGGATATATACAAAAAAGATTTATATTTTGGGCTATATCAGGAGGAGGAAATCAAACTATATTGCTATAAACTAAAAACACTGCTAACTATAAACTGCACTGCGATCCATTGCTCTTTGCCTCTGAGCATCTCATGAACGAGATTGTCGACGGCGATTCTCCTGCTCAGTTTTTCTTCGAGGTCTTCTCGCTGCCTTGATGGACCGTTACAATGAAAACGAGCGTGTTCCGCGTTGTCCTAGCGCTGAGGCTTTTGAGGCTCCCCAGTATTTCTTTCATCCAACTTTGAACCAAGGCGTTTCACTGCCGTTGCCACTGCTCGACGAACTGCTCTCTGGCCTTGTTTCTGCTTTCTGGTTTGCTGGTGGGCACTCCTAGGCTTGTTTCCTCTAATCGCAAGCATCGGGGCGGAGGGTGGGATACCCGAGAGCGCTCGGGCTGCATCATGCGGAACCGTTCTGTAGGCACTGGTGATTCTGAATGCAGCTTTGCGCAGCTCTCTGTCGATGATTTGGGCTATGTCGGGCCTTTTTGCAACCAAGTCCGCCTGTATGACGCTGGCTGTCTCTTAGGTTGGCAATTTCAGCAATGCTCACTGCTATTTTGCACTGACTTTTGTGACTTTTGTTGTGAACCTCCATGCAGAAAATGTCATGCCAAACACAACCAAACATAGAAACGTCACGTTCATGTGACGTTGGCCTCCAGAAAATGTCAACTGCCGGCCATGTTGCCATGTTGTGACGTCATCACTTCTCCGGTCTATACACAAAAAAAATCAAACTTTATAATTTTCAAAGTACATATTTATCATGACTATTTTTTTTTTCAAACGTCATGCCTCTAATTTTTTAATGTTATCTGATAGCTTGTTTTATCCTCTTTCATTTTTACTGGGAGTAACTCACCCTCAAACTCCATTTTTTCGAGATAATCGGAAATATTCACAAAATTTGCTATATTTTAGTTTTTTTTTTCCAAAAATTGAGTTGACCGCAAGGATGTCTATACATAAACTGGATAAGAAGCTTGGCTGCTTTTGACGCAAATAGGTGAAGCCGGGATTTGACACTAAGCCAGGGCATTAGCCGCTTTCTTTCGGTCAGGATCACGGATCACGATCCGGAAATCCGCTCACGGGGTTGGTTGGTTGTGTCACGTGCAACCAATCCAACCAATGCAGTCAGCAGATTTCCGAATCATGATCCGTGATCCTGGCCGAAAGAAAGCAGCTATTGTGTAGGACTGGGGACTGACCTTGAGAACTGAGGACCGTCAATTAAAACTTTGGCTGTCGTCATTTTGACGTTTTCGGGTTCCGCTGGTGAGAATTCACTGTTGAATATTGAAGTGACCTCCACTTAACATGGAACAAAACGTGTTCCAGGGCTACCCCTCTGAATCAAGAAGAGATAGAGGCTGTGGCCACATGCAGTAGATAGATGATGGGTGAACTTCGTGGAGTGAGAACGAGAATGAACGCGGAGGCAACTCTTTTGAGCAGGCCAAGAATCACAAAGGATCTGTGGAGCCCTGGTAAGTCCACAGCTTTACATATTAGGGCTCTCACACAAGTTAGCAACATTACAGAATTACAGATTAGCAGAATTCTCACCATTCATAGAACATTTATTCCAGGTCAACCTGATGAAAGAATAAGCTTTGCAGCCTGTCACCAACAGCGACTCTTCGAAAGCCTAGAGAACTACGAATATGACCTATAAATGCTACAAGAAGGTGACAGTATCTAAAGATAGACCGACCTGTAAGAATTTGCCAGACTATCGCGGACGTAACATTTGAAGAGGGTCTGGGAGCATCTCTATTGCGACCTGAAGATGCTTCAAAAAGGTTCATAAGTTGTTGAGGATAAGAAAAGATTTGTAGCAATGTTGGAAGCAAGGAGAAGGGTAGCGAATCGACGCTTCATCCTCATCATTGATACCTAGTTGATAATACCAAAAAAAAAAGGAAATAAAGGCGGAAATATGTTGTGTATTTACCAAAGATGTAATAATTAAAGTATTAGTACAAGGGAGTATAAATAAAGATGTCATCAGTAATCAGTATTTCTGAAATCATCAATTCAAAATCAAAACCTAGATACAGTGCGTGGCACGCACCTTGATAGGTATACACACTTGCTCTTAGAGCCCCTGAACTCGCACAGACCTAGAAATCGTCCCGCCAATCCGTATCTTGTTTAGTGTAAAATTATCTACACAAGACTCTGCAACCTTGTCGGAGCGCATCCGCCCATTTGCTTCAAGGTTCTGGTAACCCCACAGGAACTGACTCAAAAGCTGATGGAACCACCCCACCATCCAACTGGTCGTCGGCTCACCGACGCACATCGCAGTAGACCTAGAAATCGCCTCGCTAATCCGTATCTTGTTAAGCGTAGGATTTTCTACATAAGACTCTGCAAGCTTGTCGGAGCGCCATCCGCCCATTTGCTTCAAGGTTCTGGTGACCCCACAGGAACTGACACACATACTGCACACGTGGCGGGCATGACGTCGAGAGAAAACGCCCACAGAATAGGAGAAGGAGATCGAGTCGATGCTGTGAATCGATTTCGTTCGATGACTCTGATGCTGGATTGCTGACAATGACCATACAATGACGCAGAAATGACGCTTGATGTCGTTTTGTGAAATGTCATTTATTGCAGGGCAAGGCGTCAGATTATGATGCAAGATGGCGGCCAAGCTTCCTATCATCCTTGGTTGACCGTGATGAATGACAGACAAGCCAAAAAGGACGCAGCTGTCCGTTAGTCACTCGAATATTGTCGAACAAAAAAAATGGCTTCAACGCAGAAATACAACAAATTGGAATCTTTTCAATTTGATGTATCACAAAGTAGGTAGGTAGTGTTATTTTAGATTTAGAAGTTGGGGTGAGGGAGTGAAGGAGTGAATTTGAGTGGCACTTTTTGCACAAATTTTTTTCTCCCTCGATGCTGTGCGGTAGGGTTGGGGTTGAAAATTATGGAAATGTTTCTTCAGAAAGAGAATTTGATTCTTTTCAATTTGATTTATCGTGAAGTGAGTGGTGTCATTTTAAATTATGGAGTCTGGGTGGGTGGGGGTGAGGGGGCTAAAGATAGAGATTCCTCAATGTACCTATGTTTTAGATGTCCCCCTCTACATATATCAAAATCGACCTGTCCGAGCTTTTTTCTAAAAAATGAGGTGGAATGCCCTGGAAACCCTCTGTTGAGTTTTCGTTGGTCCACCCTGTATTGAAAATTGAAACAAAAAATTAAGGGGGAGGATGAGGAAAGCTCGAAGAGAGGGAGGGTATTAAAAGAAGGGCTGAGTATGGGGATGTTGCTGCTGGGGATGGGGTTGTTGGGGTTGAGATAGGGATATTAAGTGTTGCTAAGAGAAAGCAGGTGATGAGCTATAGAGAAGATCGTCGACCGTAAAGACGTATACGGCTGAACGCGGATGGTCAAGAGGAACAGAAAACCCAAGAAACATTTTTTCCTTCCAACAAGGAGGATGCACAAGGTACCGAGTGTTTTTTTAAGCCAGTCTGATTGGACGTCTTATTTTCGAATCTGTCACTACGTCTCATTTCCGCGACGATTCAGACGTCTTATTTACGTAACATTTTCAACATTTCACTTCTGCGACGATTCCGACATCTTATTTACGCGACGATTCTGACGTCTCATTTCCGCGACGACATCGAAGACGATGATCACGGTTTCGTTTTCTCATTCACGCGCCCGACCCGCGCAACGAGAATTTCAACCCCAGCAAGTACATCTATCTGCTATTCCCTTTTTCCTCAGCTTTCCTGGAATTACATGATCTTCCCTATGTCCCTCCTTGCTTTTCATCTCCCCTCCTTGCCCCTCCCACCCTTTTATCAATTTACCACCACACTCCTTTACTCCATGCCAGAGTGTTACTCATACTTTTATCTCATTTTCCCTTTTCTTCTTCCTGTAACCTAACCCAGTTGCCCCCCCACCTTCAGGCGACTCACATTCCCTTCCCCAGCCCCATATTACCCTCCTTTCCTGTTTCCTCCCTGACTTTCTCTACCCTTTCTTTTCTTCCCCCTTCAACTCTTCGTTCACATTACCGTTCCCCCCCATTTTCTACAACCCACCTTTCCTTTCCCTCCCCTACTACCGCCCCCTCCTTATTCCCTCCCTACCCTTTCTCCTTCTCCCCTTTTCGTTCCCTTTTTTCTCTTCCTTCACATTGCCAACTTCGTTTCCCCCCTTCCTCCAACCCTCCCCGCTTTTTGCCTCTTCACTCTTTTCACTCCATTCTCTTTTCCCTTTTCATCTTCCTACACCTTGCCTACTCCGTTTCCACCCCTTCCTTGTCCTCTTATCTCTTTCACCTTTTCACCTACCTTCCTTATTCCCTTTCTATCCCTACTCTTACCGTCCAACCCTTCCCTTCCACCTGTCGCTCATTTCTGTTTCACTTTTTTTCAATTTCGTTATTCGAAAAAAAGCAACTCCCTCCTTAGATATGAATTATTCTTGAAAAAAACACCCCTCGCCAGGGGTGGTTCTAGGAGTAGTTTTTGTTTGCCAAAAGGTGCTGCAGCCTGATAAAGAGATTCTGTGAAAATCTGGAGGCGCTGGTACTTTTTCTTCAAAAGTTATTAACCCGCATGCAGAATAGACAAGCTGGGGTGAAACACTATTTCGGCTGCTGCGTCGGCTGCATCAGACTTGCGGGGTTGATTCTTGGTATTTTTTTGGATCAGTCGGTTGTGTATTTTTTGGCGACAAAATGCATATAAAAAAGCCACCCTCTTGGAAGATAGAGATTTTTTTCAAAAACACCCCTCCCAAGGGGTGGCTTCAGGGGTAGTTTTTCTATGCCAAAAGGTGCTGCAGCCTGATGAAGAGGTTCTGTGAAAATCTGGAGGCGCTGGTATTTTTTCTTCGAAAGTTATTAACCCGCATGCAGAATAGACAAGCTGGGGTGAAACACTATTTCGGCTGCTGCGTTGGCTGCATCAAACTTGCGGGGTTGATTCTTGGCATTTTCTTGGATCAGTCGGTTGTGTATTTTTTGGCGACAAAATGCATATAAAAAAGCCACCCTCTTGGAAAATAGGGATTTTTTTCAAAAACACCCTTCCAAAGGGGTGGCTTCAGGGGTAGTTTTTCTATGCCAAAAGGTGCTGCAGCCTGATGAAGAGGTTCTGTGAAAATCTGGAGGCGCTGGTATTTTTTCTTCGAAAGTTATTAACCCGCATGCAGAATAGACAAGCTGGGGTGAAACACTATTTCGGCTGCTGCGTCGGCTGCATCAGACTTGCGGGGTTGATTCTTGGCATTTTCTTGGATCAGTCGGTTGTGTATTTTTTTGCGGAAAAATGCATATAAAAAGGCCACCCTCTTGGAAGATAGGGATTTTTTTCAAAAACACCCCTCCAAAGGGGTGGCTTCAGGGGTAGTTTTTCTATGCCAAAAGGTGCTGCAGCCTGATGAAGAAATTCTGTGAAAATCTGGAGGCGCTGGTATTTTTTCTTCAAAAGTTATTAACCCGCATGCAGAATAGACAAGCTGGGGTGAAACACTATTTCGGCTGCTGCGTCGGCTGCATCAGACTTGCGGGGTTGATTCTTGGCATTTTCTTGGATCAGTCGGTTGTGTATTTTTTGGCGACAAAATGCATATAAAAAAGCCACCCTCTTGGAAAATAGGGATTTTTTTCAAAAACACCCCTCCAAAGGGGTGGCTTCAGGGGTAGTTTTTCTATGCCAAAAGGTGCTGCAGCCTGATGAAGAGGTTCTGTAAAAATCTGGAGGCGCTGGTATTTTTTCTTCGAAAGTTATTAACCCGCATGCAGAATAGACAGGCTGGGGGTGAAACACTATTTCGGCTGCTGCGCGGGGTTGATTTTTGGCATTTCCTTCTATAAGTTGCTTGTGCACCATACGCTGAAAAAATAGACGAAAAAACTACAACCTCTCAGATGAAATTGTAATTTTCAATTTTTTGGGGGAAACTATTCTATAGAGTTATAAGGGCGTGGAGGTGGTGCGCTGAGGGGGTGAGGGGGGGGGGAAGGCATAGTGGTTACGGCAAGAAGGCGAATTGATAAAGGGGGGTGTTATAAAAGTTAGGTGAGACAGAGGGCAGTGGTCAGTTTGTGAGGGGGTGAGTGGGGGCAGGGGGGCGGTGGTGGTGGTTCCACGATGAAGGGGAGAGTGCGGCAAGGGGGGGGGGGAGTGTCAATGGCTGGAGCGATCGTAGAAATTACATGAATTTCCATCATTGAACCAGTAGTCCCAAATATAGCCCTGTTGGTGTATTGTTGGTTGCCTATACCCCTTCAATTTCGAGTAAACTACCCTTATGTTAGAGGTAGGGGGCTGATTTTTTGTGGATAGACTCTGCAGGTCTTGCAGCACACGTGTGCAAAAAATCAGCCCCGTCGGAGGGGCCCTTGTGCCCCGCATGCAATTTGCATGCCGCATGCGATTTAGAAAGTCCCGTATAGTCTGTACACCGACAGAACGGACTTTTTTGAATTTCAGTGATGTAACCTATAGCAAACAAAAGCACCAAAGACTGTAACAACATAGGCGCGTTTGGAACTAATATTAGTTTTGTTCGGTTGGTAGTCTTACCCGGGCAAATTATTCCTACGCCAAGCCAATGGCATTACATTCAGCGAGTTTGACAATTACGTACGATTTCCAACCTCCATTTCTCTATGATGTTTGTTATTTTTAGTCGGCTCGGCTGTTGTGAGTGTTGTGTAATAAAATCAGCTTCATTCAAAAATATTATTTTCTCATTCATTAAAATTGGTATTAAACTGGTGTCATTTAAAATTACCATAGCACTTAGCTGTGATTAACGGAAATAAGCACCTCTTTCTAACTGGAATTTCAAATTTCGCGGGTAACGCTCGGGACTACTTTTCAAGCGGATGAATCTGGTGGTCCTTTCTATCAGTGTATAGAGTATAAACAATCATATCCCAGTTTCCTACCCCTGGTTAAAAGAAAGGAAGGCGAGGGATGACTGGGTGAGGACTGGGTCAGTTTCTCCCTACAGCAAGTCTCAGGTGAAGCAGTCGGTATGAAAATTGAATAAATCGATTTAATATACCAGAGATATAATGGGTGCTTTCCACCTAGACGGTACAAATACCACCAGACGGCACATGTTCCATGGTGTGGCCAGTGCCGTAACTAGGGCGTGGCGAAGGTGGCATTTGCCACAGGCGCAAAAATTCCAGAGGCGCAAAATTCAGCTTGGGTAATACCTATTACTTATTTTTTTCAATTTTTATTTCAAATTTTCACCTCAACCTAAATCTACTTCTACCTATAACTTCACTAACTTTCTAAATAGAAAAATCAAAAGCGACTTTTCCTACCACCTTTTCATGACAAGATCCAAAACAGCCATAAACCGGATAAAATTGAAAAGCACGGCGCTGCATGAAGTAGCATGCTGAGAATGAGGCAGCGCTCGCGCTCGGCGCCCTCCGCCAACGCCGGTCGGTCTGGGTGCTTTTTGAGTTCCAGCCTGACTATTACCGCATGCATTCATTTGCATTCTGCACCAAATAAATACAATAGCGCCAAATCAGTCTTTGATGGGGCCTCTTTATATTCTGCAGAGATTTTTCATCTCAAATGCAGTAACTGAAGCTTGTCAAGTCGTATTTGCGCTCTTTGGCGGCCAAGAAAGAATAACAAAGATATCTCTAGTTTCAATCGATAAAACAGCTACGTCAAGCTTGAATTTTGTGAAATTATAACATATTTTTTGAATCGAAATCTAGAAAAGTTCAGCTTGGTGGTTGAAGTCAAGATTTTTTCATTTTTTTTTCCTCATGAAATTTACTTCCAGTGACTTACTTGGGTATTTGAAATAGGGTAGCAACGTGCATCTTTTTTTATTTTGATTCTAAATATTTTGTCAATAACTTGACAAGTTTTGTTTTGTTGTTCAATTATTATCTTTGTCATCCTATATAGGTACTACTAGTATTTTGTTACTTCTTGTTGAAGACTTTTTTGTGTGAAATGATTATCAATTTGTCTTGATGTTTTCATTTCTGGGTTGGGAAGCTCGACTGCAAAAAATGGACGGCCGGGAGTTTTAAAAATTCTTCTAGGAGCCGAATGAGTCTATTATTGATGATTTCATCTATTTTTTATGGAAGATCGAGTGGAAGATTTTGAAAAGATGTTTTTCTAGGAGCCGAATGAGTTTATTATTGATTTCATCTAAATCCGGAGGGGAAGGAAATGGAAGCTCCCAGCTTAAATTTGCGATTATTATTAGCATTATTATTTATATCTTGGAAAATTTTCGCCTGCGGCGCTCTAGCGGGACCTGGCCCCCTTGGGATGTTCACTTCCTTGGGGCGCACAATTGCTATATTGCCACAGGCGCCAACAAGCCTAGTTACGGCACTGGGTGTGGCACAAAATTTTAGGTGATCCAATGAACGGCGCAGAACCGAGTAGGAACAGTAGGAACACGTAGATGGAAAGCACCGTTTGGAACCCGCACATGCGTAAATGGCAGGTGTACCGAACTTGGGGCTAGGTGGAAAGCACGCATCACCTAAAATTTTGTGCCATACCATGGAACATGTGCCGTCTGGTGGTATTTGTACCGTCTCAGCCTTAGCAGCACCCATTTTCGACTGATTGGGCAAGTTTTCAATGGATAATAAAATGAAAGAGAAGAGATGTCATTAAGATCATAATAAATAACAAGTATCAAGTAATCCACCTTTCCCAGGAGTCCCAGGACAGTTTCACGCTTACCTGTGAGCGTGGAACTGGCGATCTGTAGAGCTGTTTGTATTAGCGGGAATCTGCGCTCACAGGTATGGGCATGAGTTATTTCTCATATGGGAAAGGTGGATTATGAGGTTCCTATTGGCGAGTTTCAAGATCGAATACGCCATCTGACGGCCAACGTGTAAACGACGTTTGTGCACGGATCAACCGCAGATTTGTGTGAGCTCTTATGAGCGTTGCGGTGTTTGGTGACTTTAATTGATTCCATCTGACTTAATGCGGCGTTGATTTTTTCCAACAAAGTACGTGAGCCACGCACGTTTCATTATCTTGAATAAACTAGGTGTCGTCGGTTGCAAAAGCATTGCATTTTTAAATAAGAGTGGCACGTGTACGACGACTGGCAAGCAAAAGTGGCATCAGAATGGGAGGTGGTAAGATTTGTGATTTTGTCATAGTGACAAAAAGTGGCGGAGAATTTGTTGCGTTTCCGAGTGCGAGTCGCGCTGTGGAAACCGGAAAAAGGAAGAGTTACATTTTCACCGTTTCCCGTCGAAAGCGAAAGACGCAAGTTGGGTAGTCAAGATGACAAACAAACTTGGCACTGTGGAAAATATGACTACGAGAAAAGCCTGGGAAGTGTCGCTGAAAATAGGAACTTTAAATGGCTGCATCGAAGAAGCACAGCTGCGATATGTTTGCATGTCCCGGACTGGCCTGCTTTGCAAGTGCATTTAAACGTTCCAATTTCACAGGAACTCTCGCAGGAACTGCTACTACTATTTCTTTTAATTACAATCTCAGTTGCCTCGTGAGGATATTCATACAATGCGCTTGTTTGTAAACACAATCCAAATATATCTTAGCCAAATATGTCTATGTTTGAACCATGGATGTTTGAACTGAAGCTTGATTCGGTTCGCTTTCGACCACACAACACAAGAAATTGTGACTTCAGAATTTCCTCTCCCATCAGTATCCCATCACGATAGATCGAGAATCCGTTGAGGCTTGAGGCCATCCAGTGATTGAAAACCTTCATAACACTCAATTCGCTTCTGCAATTTTCGAGTTCCACCGCAATAGGTACTGAATCACCACGTTTCACGTCTGGAGGTCTATGGTCTGGAGGACATTAAAAACCGTTTACTACTGATAAGATATTCGAACGCGCGGGCAACAATCCGTGCCCTATCCGACATGTTTGTTTACATGCGAAGCGCATCAGCAGCGCCACCATCGGTAATGTTACTCGCCAATCTCCTATCGGATCCCTATCTGATTTGCACTATTTGCAGTGTCTCGTCAGGTTGGCAACAGTGCGCCACGACGCTGTCAACGTGACAACCTGTCCAACCAAAATCCAGCAAGAAGTGCGTTGACGTTGACGGATAGGTGACAGATGTTGATTGTTGTCGTTTTGACGTTTCCCAGTTGCTTTTGGTGTTTTGTATTGTGAATATTGATATTTTTTGTAAATTGTGAGTAGTTGCTCTAGCGCGATACGCGGATCTGGATTTGTAAGTGCGCCTTTGTTTTGTTGCCCTTCTAGGTAATGGCTCAGATAAAGACTTCGACTAGTTTGGAAAGGACAAGCATTCACGACATGCTGAAAGAGACTCCGCCGAACGAGAATCGAAGTAGTGCGGTGCCAGCTGTGCAAACAAACCCGATTTGTCCATATTCTCGTTCTGTACCGACGAGCCTTTCGTCTTGCACAAGCTCGCCAGCAATCCTGACACCAACAACACCCACTCCAAACGATGACTCAACCATCCTCAAGACCAACTCTCGCATTGAAAACCTCAAGAACTGGTCCATATCAACGTACAAGTGCACCAAACAGTTGATGTTTGAGAAACTGGGGAAGTCATCTAGAACTGTTGATGCCGGTAAATCGGCCCAATGTTTTGTTAATTGCCACTGTAATGTCATATTCCGCAGAGCTGGAAACACAAATCGAGCAACTGAGAGAGACTCAGAAGAAGTACAGTAACATCCTGCGTCTGGCCAGGGCTTTAACCAGCCACTTTTACCATGTAGTCCAAACTCAGGTATAATTAATTTCCACTTTTGAATAATATTTTCATGTGTATTAAATATGTTGTTATCTAGCATGATTTGGGTGAAGCATTTTCGGAACTGGCTCAAAAGTCGCCCGAGCTGCAAGAGGAGTTTTTGTATAATTCAGAAACACAACGAAACTTAACCAAGAATGGAGAAACCCTGCTGGGAGCCTTGAATTTCTTTATATCATCTGTAAACACGCTTTGTAACAAAACAATTGAGGACACTCTGCAAAGTATTCGACAATATGAAGCTGCCAGGATTGAATATGACGCTTACCGCACAGATCTCGAGTCAATGTCGACTAAACCTGATGGCACAATTGGTCTGGAAGAAGCCCAACAAGGCTACGAGTTGCACAGACAGAACTTCATGAAACTACGCACGGAAGTTACGATCAAAATGAAATTCTTGGATGAGAATAGAGTAAGCTATTTAGACTTACAAAATTTTCATTACCTGAATTTTTGTAATGTCTTGTTTTTGTTATAGATAAAAGTGATGCATAAACAACTGCTGTTGTTTCATAATGCAATTTCGGCGTATTTCTCCGGAAACCAGCAGGCACTTGAAGCCACTTTGAAGCAATTCAATATCAAAGTGAAGACACCAAATTCCACTTATCCATCATGGCTGGAACAGTAGTATATGATTGCTCTTTGTGTTTAATATCTAGTCACATGTTCTTTTTTTATATATATATTTTTATTTGTTTAATTTTTTATTTGTTGAATTGAACTTCACGCAAAGTTTCTTCTAATCATTAACCAGTGATGTAATGCATTTATTTGGTTCTATGTATGGAAAAATACAATTCGTTCATTTTTGTTATTAGTAAATTTTATTTTATATAAATGATTACGTATTTATTGCCACCACGTTAATAAATTTATGTTTCGCTCTGCAATATTGTAGAAGTCCAATTATTTACATGGATCGATTAGACTTTTTGTATGTTTACAAAGACTTCTTTCATTTGTAGTTCTTAATGAGAAGAGTGATGTTTTGATGTAGGTATGTACTTATATTTTGTTGAACACTCATAATTCCACTAACTAATAAGGTATTGGTAATCAACATTTTGAGAATGTTTTGTTCCTGCAAGTTCTAATATAATAGATAATGGACTTCTGCTGTTTTATTATACGAACTGTTTTGCTTTAATTATCAAGTTGTTCCTAATTTAACAGTATTATAATTTTTTATATTCACAAAAATAAAGTTGAACTCATTATTATTCTTTTGATTTCAATATAGTGTTGTTACAAGTTGCGAGGCTCTCGTGCGATTCCACTACAGTCGAGAAACAAGTAGAAGGGTCCTCACGGGGGTGAGCGCATTTTCAGAGTGCTGTGAACGCCGTCTGTTTACGAATTTCGTATACGAAGCTTGCGTATTTCTATTGTATAAACTTGCGTATTGTCATTCGTCTTTGCAATTGGAAAAGGTCGTAAAGTCGTGCCCGTGGATGAAGGTTGCCATATTGTTGAAATTTCGTGAAGATGCAGATATACTCTATACACTGATAGAAAGGACCACCAGATTCATCCGCTTGAAAAGTAGTCCCAAGCGTTACCCGCGAAATTTAAAATTCCAGTTAGAAAGAGGTGCTTATTTCCGTTAATCACAGCTAAGTGCTATGGTAATTTTGAATGGCACCAGTTTAATACCAATTTTAATGAATGAGAAAATAATATTTTTGAATGGAGCTGATTTTATTACACAACACTCACAACAGCCGAGCCGACTAAAAATAACAAACATCATAGAGAAATGGAGGTTAGAAATCGTACACGTAATTGTCAAACTCGGTGAATGTAATGCCATTGGCTTGGCGCACATACTTAAATAGCTATACCGCGCAAGAGAGACGTCCGACACCTGTAATTATGGGCGCCGCCATCTTGATGGTTATTTAGGGACTTTGGGTGGTGTGGACTGGCACCACTTCGCTAGTTGGCCACTTGACTAAGCACGACATTATTTTATTTCTCCCTCAAAGTACGTGGAATCAACACTAATAACATCAAGTGAGAATCAACAGGTGAAGAAAAGGTGTGCGATCATTCCAGCATCCAAAAGTTCGGTTAACTACGTGATGTTTATTTACACTGTCAAAAAGCTCTCACTTGACGTTTCGTTTACTCAGAGTACAGTGACTCCCAACCATCCAACTCGATGTGAGTATTTCGTAATTTCAAGAAAACTAAATACACTTACGTGATGGTACTTGAGAAAACTGGATCGCTATTGTAAAATTGCAGAAGGTTTGATCAGTTTCACGGGCCTTAGGATATTTTGTGGTAGCTATATAGCTCGGTATTTTGAGATACACTGGAAATTAACCATCAAGATGGCGTCATTCTCTAACTCCTTTTATTACGCGGCGCAGCAGAATGCGCAATAGGTTCATGAGCGGTATAGCTATTTAAGTATGTGGCTTGGCGTAGGAATAATTTGCCCGGGTAAGACTACCAACCGAACAAAACTAATATTAGTTCCAAACGCGCCGATGTTGTTATAGTCTTTGGTGCTTTTGTTTGCTATAGGTTACATCACTGAAATTTAAAAAAGTCCGTTCTATCGGTGTACAGACTATAGTAGCTGCGTTCGGTAATAACATGTGAGAGGCGATGCAGATGCGTCTGATATGTGTTGGTTGTTAGTCACGTGACCAAAATATGATTTGACAAAACCGAACGATGCAGATGAAATAATGACAGATGACAGGTAAAACAATAAGTGAAGTTGACAGCAGTTGACAGCTGACGGCGTGCGCTCCCGCTTAGTCGAATTTGTTTACCATGAATCAAATAGTTCAACAAAACAGGGTGATTTGCCACATGCTGGCGTTTGGTTGGGAAATGATGTTTAGTGAAGACGAGGAGGAGGAAATTTGCCTGCTGGAGAAAATTGAAAATTTTGCTGAGGAAACAGTTCCGCGATTCACAGCGCACCAGTTCAAAAGGAACTTTCGAATGACCCCAGACACGTTTGACGATTTTTCACAAAAGCTGCATACCGTAGAGCCTTTAATGGTTCATAAAGGGCACCCTCAACTTCCCCTAGATAAACAAGCACTTATTATTGTATGGTGTCTGGCAAACATGGAAAGTTTCGACTTTCGCTCCTTCTGCCATTTTTACGCCAAATAACCAGCCCCAGCCAGCAGTGTCACACTTGTTGCTCATTCAAATGCGGAAATATGCCTTATCCCTAACCTCAAACGAGCAACGCGGAATGACAAGTTGACATACGTCAAAAAAAGATCTGGGACCTCGGCCAAAAACCTCCGAGCAAACGGATGTACATCTGACGCGTCTGGCAGGGAATATCCGAACGCTTCAGATCTGCGTCGATTTGCTTGAGATGCAATGGGTGCTTTCCACCTAGCTCAAAGTTTGGTACACCTTCCATTTGCGCACGTGCGGGTTCCAAACGGTGCTTTCCATCTACGTGTTCTTACCTGGTTTTGTGCCGTCCGGTGGATCACCTAAAATTTTGTGCCGTCGGAAGGCACACCGGAAACGGACGCGACAAATGACGTACCGTCAGCTGTAATCCAGCACTCCGTTGTCATATGTCTCTCTCTGTGTCGTTTCATCCATGCATCCGTGTTTTATTTTATTTCTCTGCAGGGATAACGTACGATCGATTAAGATTTACGCTGCCATTTATTTATTTCTGAATGCCATAGTCCTCTTTCGCCTCCAGACCAGAGATGTCGCGTCGGTCAACGATGCCGGTGCTTTCCATCTAGGTGTACCCAATCGTGGAACATGTTCCGTCTGGTGGTATTTGTACCGTCTAGGTGGAAAGCACCCAATAACCGAACGATGTAGATGTAAATCGGGCATCTGACGTAATAACCGAACGCAGCTAGTATATTATGCTGTATACGAACACGAATTTCGTAACGGATTGACGGCGCGCTTCCACCACAGATGAGTAGACTCTATGGAGTAGACTTCACCTGTGAACAGATTGTCCCAAAAGCACAAAAATCATCAATATTTATTGAAACAAGTAGTCAATATCAAATTAAAACAACACAACCTGTAAATAAGGTGAATACATATAATGTAAAAACACAAATACACGGAATCAGTAAATCAGTCTGGTCAACAGATATAGGTACATTAGAACAAGTATTATAGTCTGTCTACTCGCATGAGAGTCGTAAAATTCCTTAAGGACGGAGTTGAATTGGTTAAAGAAGCGTTGCGAAATCAATCCGTCTGAGTTTATCCCTTGACAGAAATCTATCATCCAGGTCTTTTTGGAAAGCTACAAATTCAAGTTTTAAAAAAACGCAACGCCGTATTTCACCAATATAACTCTGTCCTTAAGAAAGAGAATGAAAACAATGCTCCGACAGAAATTCCTTTAGCTCCCATTTGAAAGTCCTCAAGTCCTTTATAGATTTGATTCTGAATGGGAGATTATTGAAAATTTTACTACACGTGTAGTAGTAGGGGTAGGGACTTTTGGTCAAGGACTGTATCATGGTCAAGGACGGTGTTCAATTGGTAAAATGAGCGTTGCGAAATCAATCCCTGTGGGTTTGTCCCTTGACGGATTCTTACCATTTTGGTCTCTTTCGAAAGCTACAAGGATGTACTTTGGTTTGAGCCCATTGGTATTTCCGAAATCCAATTTTTTTTTTTGAATAATAATAATAATAATAATAATAATAATAATAATAATAATAATAATAATAATAATTTACTCCTTATCGACTTATTTTTTGTCATAGGAGGGTACCCTTTTTATTTAGTGTTTCTTTGCATTTGGTCATATGTACACAATAATGGTTAGTTATCAGTAATCAACATTCAACGTAATTTTCATTTTTACATATGTAACATAATACAATATTCACACAGTCATTAACACTTGATTGGCTCAGGAGAAAAGTTCTTCGGGAACGGCCGGGTTTCGAACCGGGTACCTCTTGGTTGGTGGTCTTGCGTCGTAACTCCTGAGCTACCGGCCGCCCAATACAAGGCTACAAGGATGTACTTTGGTTTGAGCCCATTGGTATTTCCGAAATCCAATTTTTTTTTGAAAATTTTGACATTTGAAAAAATTATTTTTGGATTTTGGAAATGCCAATGGGCTCAAACCAAAGTACATCCTAGTAACTTTCGCAAGAGACCAAAATGGTAAGAATCTCCTACGGGGGCTACTGTACGGGGGGCGCCTAAAAAATTTGTGATTTTTGTTTCACACTGTACCGTATGTTGAGTGACAATATAGGTCGCAGGAACATAACCGTCACCCTGGCACCCGCTATGGCAACGTTGCAGGCACGCCGGCACAACGAAGCTGAGAACGAAGCGCCTCTTGTCAGCTTCTTGTCCGCGTTTGCGCCTTATGATGGTGGCCTTATATTGAGCATCAAATGCTGCAGCTTTCTTTGCTGCAGAGTTCTGATTGGAACAGACGCCTGAAATTGCTGTCAGTGACCAACATTTGACCAATGAGAGCTCGGCAGCAAAAAAAGCTGCAGCATTTGATGCTCAATGTAAGGCCACCATTAGGGGGTGCCAAAGTACCGTTGTAGAGATTCGCTTGTTTTTGACATTACTCAGTTAAATCTTGAGTTTAGCACATTAATTTTTATGATAAAGCGATAATTGTTCAATAAATTATCTATATATTTATTACAACTTTACAACAGAAGAAAATTATATATCAACAAGTACGTATATTAGTGAAAATAACATCATGCCATATATCTGTGGCTTCGATGAAAAAGGGCCAAAGTGCAGTTTTTTTGTTTTTCAGGTTTTGGGCTTATCTGGTGAGTTAGATGTCATTCTATACTCACCCAGCAAAGGCCAATATGATACATAGTCCCGTTTTCAAATTATCTTTGTCCAAAGTTTCTATCTGATCGTCTTTAAAATATGAAAAAGGGTCAATAAGGTACATAGGCCCAAAACCATGAAAAACAGTGAATTTAAAACGGCCAATATAAGACATATTGATATTGGCCTTTTCGAAATAAGAAATGAACGTATCCATTATCGAATAAAGGCTAACGTTCCACATTGGCCGTTCTTTCATTAAAGAACAACGTTACCATGACATTTGTCGGTAGTTACTCTATATCACATTGGCCTTTATAACCCAACCTAAAAAGTGGCAGGGGTTTTCTTAGTCTTAGTGCAACAGATCCGATTAAAGTGATTTTATTTTGTAAAATCAGTACAAATACCTTCCATTCAGATTTCAGTGTTGAGCTGGTGCTTAAAAAATCTGTGAAAGATGAAACTTTCAAAACCTTGGACTTGACAAAAAGAGGACAAAAAACCTCCCAAGTTGTTCTTCGCTCTCTAAACATTCAGTTTCCTTTGCCTCTGGCAAAAAAGAAGCTTGATGACCTTATAGAACTGACGAAATATATCCACCCAAACAGTAGACTTTTCTACAAGAATCTGCTGCCACGGGAGGACCAAAAGGACCAAGAAGAGGAACAAGACTTCTGCTCTGATTCAGATTGAGATTATCTTTTCTTTTTTCTTCTTTTCTTTTGAATATCGTTATGTCGTTCTTGTTCTTTTGCAAAGTATTAAACAATTTTTTTGTAAAATAGCTTTTTTCAACTTTGTGATTTGTTTAAAACGGCCAATCTCCTCACATTGTGTGAAAAACGGCCAATGTACGTCAAAAACTAGGCCCAACTACATAATTATTATAACCCCCAGGGCTAAAGTGTCTCCAAAACTGTTAAAACTCACTTATAGCTTAAAAATGTGTACCTACTGCATTCAAAATACGCATTAAAACTTGACATTCTTGTAACTAGCAATTTTTCAATATTATCAATAATAACAGTGTTAAACCATTTCTTCGGCTCTAAACTTCAAATGTCATTTACTCAGTTTTACCTTTTTGCACTTTGGCCCTTTCTCATCCAAGCCACAGATATTTGCACGCCATCTTTGTTCCCGCGACCTATAGTGACATGTCATTTAAAAGGACTTTGGAAGTTCAATGCAAAAGTGCAAAAAGTTTCTAAAAAATTTCAGCGGTTCTCATTTTATAACAAAAACAAAAAAGCTGAAAAATACGTTTCCACGTATAAAATGAGAATCTTTGGATATTTTTTCAAACTGCCAACGACTTTCAATAGAATTCATCTAAACGGTAAACGGTCAGTATGATGTATAACTCAATATATTTTAATGGGTGAAATTGAATCTCAAAATTTTAAAATTATCTTCCCATATTAATAAGTTACACATAGGTACCGTGTACTAGTAGACTAGTTACATACGTACATTTATTTTTTATAGTGAATGCTCTGTGTACCGAGTTATTACTTATACAATTATATTGTTTCAGTTTTTTTTTCATCCAGGGTTATTCAAAAGTCCGGAATAAAATTCATAATTTTTTCCATATTTATTTCGGAAAAAACGCTCGAACCGGTCGATTTCTAAAAACGGAGGGCCGTTTTTTCATGACACGTGTCATGTTCTACCGTCAACCCCCTAACCCCAAGCCACCCTTAGTATTTTTTTTCGAATGGCACCCTATGGCTTGTGGGGGCTCGTTGGAAAGCTTGTCAAAAACTCTATTCAGATCTACCATCGAAAATTAGATCGGACGCTTCACCATGAAGTTTTGAGGAACCCCAGTTTTACTTAACAGTCCGGAATAAAATTAATAATTTTTTCTCCATATTTATTTCGGAAAAAACGCTCGAACAGGTCGATTTCTAAAAACGGTAAGCCGTTTTTTCATGACTCGTGTCATGTTCTACCGTCAACCCCCTAACCCCAGGCCACCCTTAGTATTTTTTTTCAAATGGCACCCTATATGGCTTGTGGGGGCTCGTTGGAAAGCTTGTCAAAAACTCTATTCAGATCTACCATTGAAAATTAGATCGGACGTTTGACCATGAATTTTAAAGGAATTTTCAATGGTAGATCTGAATAGAGTTTTTGACAAGCTTTCCAACGAGCCCCCACAAGCCATATAGGGTGACATTTGAAAAAAAATACTAAGGGTGGCCTGGGGTTAGGGGGTTGACGGTAGAACATGACACGAGTCATGAAAAAACGGCTTACCGTTTTTAGAAATCGACCTGTTCGAGCGTTTTTTCCGAAATAAATATGAAGAAAAAATTATTAATTTTATTCCGGACTGTTAAGTAAAACTGGGGTTCCTCAAAACTTCATGTTGGAGCGTCCGATCTAATTTTTGGATGATAGATCTGAATAGAGTTTTTGACAAGCTTTCCAACGAGCCCCCACAAGCCTTAGGGTGCTATTTGAAAAAAAAATACTAATAAGGGTGGCTTGGGGCGAGGCTTGGGGTTAGGGGGTTGACGGTAGAACATGACACGTGTCATGAAAAAACGACTTACCGTTTTTAGAAATCGACCTGTTCGAGCGTTTTCTTTTTGAAAAAATATGGTGAGAAATTATGAATTTTGTTCCGGACTGTTGAGTAAAACTGGGGTTCCTCAAAGCTTCATGTGAAGCGTCCGATCTAATTTTCAATGGTAGATATGAATAGAGTTTTTGACAAGCTTTCCAACGGTAGAACATGACACGTGTCATGAAAAAACGGCAAACCGTTTTTAGAAATCGACCGGTTCGATCGTTTTTTCCGAAATAAATATGGAAAAAAAATATGAATTTTATTCCGGACTTTTGAATAACCCTGTATAGGAATAAATACCTAACGGCTTGATACCAAGTTGGGGCTGAGACCGCCGTAAGTGCGGTTACTATAGCAACGGCCAATCAGACCGCTCTATTTGGCATGTTACGCCGTCCTAACTTTTACGCCTGCAACTTGGTATCGAGCCCTAAGATAATTAGATATCATACGATTTTTTATTCAGATTTTGTCACTATTGTAGTATAACAGACTAAATCAAAACGTACCTATAGGTAAAGTACCTACTAAAACTATGGTGCCAAAATATTTGTTTTCAATAGTTCCGCCATTTTTCTTCTCCAACACCAAAATTCAACACATGATCTTATGGTCTAGGTGAGTTTATAGTTCCTGCACTAACAAAATAACAACAAAGTGAAATTTAATCATAATTTGTTCATCATTTTATCGCAAATTATTGAAGTGAAAGAGGTGATTATTTTTTTCCATTTTCAGATTTTAGTTTAAATAACTGATCATTTATATAGTTTTGTTTTATCATTAGAAACGTGTTGATAAATTTATGCCTAATAAAATTTCAGATCTAAATGTTGCATTTATTTGCATAAAATACTTTGTGACGAAATGTTGGTCTTCAACAAAAAAGTCCAGAATATAGTTTAGGAGAATACTTCAGAAGTGCCAGAAAAATGTTAAAAAACATCGAAGTCTTCAATTTTTGGAAATATGGGAGGTCAAAGGGTGGGACTTGAAGCCCCAATATTTTCGTTGTCCTCAAACGATTTTGTTAGACTCTTGAACCTCGTCTTGAACAAAGGACAATATTAAAAATTGCTGTTTATAGTTCCTTCAACATTTAGGTACTAAAATAATTTCAGATAACGAAAATAATGAGGGTTGAAGTCGCATCCCTTGACCCCCTCTCCCCATATTCCAAAAAATTGAAAAGTTAATTCTTCAACATTTTTATGTCACTTTTGAAGTATTTCCCTAACTGTTCTGGACTGCTGAAATTTTGTATTACTTTTATAACATAATCGTAAAATATTCTATTTGGATTCGGTGCCACGACCGGTCTGATTTGGTACTATACAATGGTACTATGTTTCCGCGGCTGCTGGTCTTCCGCAGGGACATTCCGCCACATAACCGCCTGTTTACCGGAGAGTTTGTTCCGTCTGCCGCCATCGAACCGAACATCGGCATTTCGGCAAGCGGAATAATTTGGTCCGAAGTCTTTCCGAATACAGGTTTCCTCAAAATAGAGATGGAGAATCCGCGATTCCGCGCAGCTGTTTTCGGCACGTTCTGCGCACAGTGTGCCATGAGTGATCGTGATAAAAGTGCGTTTTATTTTTGAAGTGAAACTTCTATTCTCGCGCCTAGATCACAACACACAACTAACGCAGAACCACACATGGGAGTGAAATTGGTTCATAGCATCAGTGGTTGTAACGAACGCGTGCTTTCCACCTAGCCCCAAGTTCGGTACACCTGCCATTTACACATGTGCGGGTGCCAAACGGTGCTTTCCATCTACGTGTTCCTACTCGGTTCTGCGCCGTTCATTGGATCACCTAAAATTTTGTGCCACACTATGGAACATGTGCCGTCTGGTGGTATTTGTACCGTCTAGGTGGAAAGCACCCAACGCCTTTAACGTTAGTCTTTTTCGAGCGAGTAACCGTTCATGACCGGTTACACTTGCTTATAGAATTTGACGTTTGAGCGAGGATTGGTTATAAGCGGTAAAGGAAGTGCCGCCATTTTGATATCATCACCGGTTATACATTTCATAACCTGGTCATGAGGCTGGTTATTGTTATGGTGGGGGAACAAATTGCGGCGGCAACAGATTTGAATTTGAAACAAGCAGCGGTCCAGAATTTCCAAACGTGATACGTACCTAACCTAACCTCAAAAACTTGACAACTTGACTTGGCGACGAGAAGAATCGAAGACGATGGACTCATCTGCGATGGACCCACAAGAACATCGGGTAATCCAGATTTCCGATGGCCGCCTGATGGTGGTTTAATCCTGAAAGTACCTACTTGTCATACCTCTTATTTATACATATAGAAGAAATATAAATAGTTGATTTTCAATTCAATTCAATATAACTATTTATTGTTCCTCCGGTATTACACCATGAACAAGAAAACAAACAGGGACTGTTTTGTTACCGAATACAAACTAGAAATTGTATGTGTGATGTGATCAGTGATCACGATACACGTGTGATCCACAAAATTCGTAATCAGGGCCCTGATTGGGGCTCACCCGGGTGACTTCGGAAACGAGATGTTCATCGATTAAAGTGACTGGATTGGCTGAATGACTGAATTTTTCACTTTCAAAGCTATACCCTAGATTACGAATGGTTTAAGTAGGTACACGGTATGTAACAGACACAAGTACAAGTACGTAACTATTTGAAGCTATCATCGCAGTCCCTCTTTTCCCGCCAAATGCTGATAACCAAAGTTATAACCGCAACGTTTTAGCGAGAAATGTCAGATTTCAAAAAAATAACAGTATCTGTCAATCTAATTCAACCGTTAATAACCAACCGGTTACAAAAAGTTACTCGCTCGAAAAAGACTTATGTCTTGTCTGACCTTGGGGCGACCAGCGTCGTCCCAGGAAATGGAAGATGTAACCCTTCAGGTGCGAAGCCCGCCTAATTATTCAAATTCAAATACTTACTTCCCGCTCATTTGAATTCTCATTCCCCTGATTGGCCCGCGCTGTCGTCTAGTGGAAGGCAAAGAACCCCACGCTGATAGTTCGATTTGACGTAGCTTAATATTACACTTGTAAAAATAGAAATGAAACCAGAGTAATACCTTTCATGAGCATTTTATTCAAGTTCAGTTATTGAACGAGAATTGCCATTGAATTCGGTAAATTTGCATGTCCTTTCAGTGAGTGACTTGATGCAATATTTGTTTACAGAAAGTGGAGTCGTGTTCGTACTTCCATCACTTTTTGTTCAGTTTGATTTATGTTTGTGTTAGAGTAGGGTTAATTAAACCTCGTAATGAGAACAGATTTGGTTGAAAGGACGTTCCAGGTCACCTGTAAAACGCCAGCCTCTTTTGGGACTCGTCGTCAACTCTTGACATAGCTATTTGGCAATTGCCCAGTATTTTGAAACCTGTAAGCAACGTCATCCTTACCCAGTAACCTGTAAGTAAGGACCTTAAAGTCCGAAGTACGAAAAACAATCCAGTTTCAAATTGGGCGCTTTCCATTTAAAACATTTGTGTCGGTTTGTGTCAGCTTGTGTTAGCTTGTGTCGATGAGACAAAGGAACACAGATCAAATGGAACGCATTTGTGTCGGTTTGTGTCGACACAAGTCGACTTGTGTCGGTAAATGGAAAACGCCCATTCAATTCGTCTGATCTTTGAGGACTCACTTTCGAGATATGCAAATTAGTTTAAAGATTTCCAATGGCAATTCCAACCCAATAGAATTTAGTAATTTGTGAAAGTTTATGTGCATTGGTAAATTATTATTTCATGCATTGGTTTCTTTTCAAAAACATGTATAAATTACTGACTTAGGCAAAAGTTCAGTATGATCGCAAACAAACAGATTATTTAATAAATGGCGGAACTTTACTCTTTAGGTCGTTTTCGTTTCTTCGGTTTATACCTGCCGAGGTCGTAGGTGGTCTCTGGTCCGGACGCGACTTAGGGGGTTGGCTGTCGGTGGTGGGCACCTCGTCCATGGCTAGCCGGAGATTCTTGAGTCGGTATAACGGGGACTCGGTGGCTGCGAGGCAGGCGGAGTAGTTCCGTGTGGGAACCGGGTCGGCTGGTGCCGCGGAAGGTGTGGGTCTCGGCGAAGGGGGTGAGGGCGGTTTTTCTCAACTTCCTCTCAGTAGCTCGCCGGGAACCATCAACAATAAGGTGGTCAACCTGGGTGCTTTCTGCTCGGCTCCTGGTAGCTCAGCCTAAGACGAACCAACCATCCACCGCGGGCTTCTACTTTAGTCAAGGGGTGTCGCGGGGAAGTTATTCATCTACATGATTCAAAGGCAACAGAAGTATAATTTGTTTCCTTCTATCGCAGGGAATGATATGGACTCAGAGGGCGTTCGTTCTTTGTCTAACGGTGGAATAGGGATGCAACTTTGTGGTATGTAAACGGTTTCGGAGAAGGCACAAAAGGACTTAACGGAAGCGCTAAAACAACAACATCACCGCTTTGGATGGTCCAGTCCTTGTCTGACTGGCGTACTACTTGTCTCTGCTCTCTGTCTCTTGCAGCCCCGCTATCCGATTGGCTGAGCGCCGAGCGGGTGTTGGAACGATGGCTCGGTGGTACACTTCGGCCTGCGTCTCGCTTGCTCTTGTGCTTGTGGACTGAAACAGAGAATGGTTAGGATCGCGGTGCTCTTCGAAACGCCGTTTCTCTTTTCCTCCGGTCAAAACCTCGGCCTCGGCAAAGGGTGCGCTGGAGATGTGCGACGTGCTCTCGGAGGAGGTACGGGAAACCTCTCGAACCTCATCCTTCGGCGCACGGGGAACCTGAACCTCTCTAGCGCTTGCTGTTGTATGTTGGGTTGTCTAGTTTAAAGGGGCAAAGTCGTAGGCGGTTTCAAAGAGAATAATAGAATAAGCTGTTGCGGCGTTCGCCGCGTTCGGTTATATTTTTTACTAATCGCCGACACTGGACTGCTCTTCGTGTTGTCGTACTGTTGGCCCGACAGGAATGGTTCTCGACTTGGCTTGAATAGATTCGAGCGGATGTATTTTATTATAGGGATAGGGAGGTATATTTAGGGCCAGGCCTAGCAGGCGTGTAGTGCGTTCCGGCGCGCAGGCGGGTATGCAGGCGGCAAGTCATAGGGGTAATATAATAATAAAGTTGAATTTCGAAGGATTCTTTTCATTCCCGCATATGGTGGGGCTCTCCACTGCCGGTGAGGGGGGCGGCAATTTTTTGGTGGCACGCAGGCGGCAAATAGGCCAGGCCCGGCCCTGGGTATATTCTTCAACGGACGTTTACAATAGGCTACTTCGTTTGGGCAGGTGCGCATGCTTGAAGGCACCAAATTTTGAAAACTTTCGTACACCTGTCAGTTGAATGGCAACGCTGCATGCTCTGTCTAGCCGCCTGACCAACTACTGGTTCCTGGCTGTCACTTTTACACACACCGTAAATGCATCTCTTCGTAGCTTCTTTGAACTTCCTTCTCGGTACAGCCATTTTCAACAAGTTGTGTTCTTTCGTCAAAACATGAGCAAATGAAATGTAGGTCAGGTGGAAACGAGAAGTGTCATCATAATTGTCACAAGTGACAGTTGGCGCATGGTTGGCGCCGATGTCTTGTTGTTATGAGCGCTGTTGCTATTTTCGTTGTTTCTGAACTTCCACAAATGATCATTGAACTTAATTTCAATTAAACATTTCCTTTGAATATAAAAAATGGTATTCAACAGTCAACCAAATTATTTGTGGAATTTAAGGTGCACTACAATATTTTTTAGTGTTAATTTTCAATATCGGTGCACGAAACTATGAAATTCGCACCATACATGCGCACTCAAAGAAGCCGAAACGAAGAGACCTATTCAAAAATAAAATCGAATGCCGCACACCCAAATGTAAACACAACTTTCAGGTACCTATGTACCTATTAAGCAGGAAAGCAGGGGTGGATGATTAAAGCCCAGAGGGGAAAAAGAATTTTCGACAATTGAGACTGAAACAGTTGCTCAATGTTCTAGATGTCAGCTTATTGTATAGCGATGATATTATACTGGTTTGATAATCAAATTCTCATGTTTGGAAGTTGATTTTTGACATTATTCTTCGTTAATTTTTTGAATGGTTTGATTTCACCTCAATTGAATGTGACATTCTAAATATAAGTACGGTGGCGAGCACATAACTGGAAATACTCATATCAATTCTGTCAATATTTCAATTTAACCTACGGCCTTATTTTGATTGGAGAAGATAATATCGTAGGAACTCTAGAACCACGTAGTTACCTCAAATCACATTCACGAGGTACCTACCTACATACCTATGTAAATACCTATGTGTTTTATATTTTTTCAATTAAAATAATACCGGATCACGTTTTCCAAACGACATTCTTATACTTTGTGGAGATTATTGGATTCCCATGCTGTGCCAGCCAGAACAGAGTTTCCACCGTGCTGTAATATAACGGGGAAAATCGTACAGTAAGAAAATCCGTCACGATGTCACATTCGCAAAATTATTTGTGGAGAATATTATTGATGAAAATAGATATTTATTGTATTAGGGGTATGAGTGAGACTTCATGTGACGGAGAATGGGAGTTTAGCGCCGAGCGCAGCGAGAAAAGAAACAAAACAAGTCTAATCGTGAAAAAATCATGTCGAAAGTATTCTGTCCTTTGAGCGACTCATAATAATAACATAAATAATAATAATAATAATAACCACGTACTATCTTGTTTTTCATAATAAGAAAAACAAGATAGTACAAACCGTTAGGGAGCGGAGCGGAAGTACGAAAAGAACACCTCTTCGAACGTTGTTTGCTGATTCATATCTATAAAAGTTTCACTTCTTCCGAGGGTGACTATGGTCACGCACCCACGTTTTTTTTGAATTTTGAAGTCAACCATGCTGGGAAAGTCGCTAAAAAATATAACGAACTCCTCAATGAATATTGCAAATGAATATCCCGCAGAGAAGAATTTGCCAGAGAGGCATTTGATGCGCGTATACAACTATTTTTGTAATGGATATATCAACGATATATGGACGTGCGCAGAAAGCACAGGGCCGCTATTCTTGAATCGTGTGAGGTGTGAGAAAAGTCCCTGGAAGTTTTATATAATCCGTACTACACTTCTGTAGCGAAAGTTGCCTAAAAACCACGATTTTAGGCAACATTCGCTACATCAGTGTACTGCGGAATGTATTTTACTCCCAGGGACTTTTCTCACACGATTCAAGAATAGCGGCCCAGGTAAATGCGTGTCCCATGTCCCACTTTTAATATTTTTTATGGTGTATTAGGGCCATCACTATAAATTTGAAGTGTTTGATGCAAAAATGTGGCCAAGTGTACCCTTGAATTAATTATACTTGATGAACTAAGCAGGAAGCTCCCTGCTGTTATAACGCTGAAGGGCTTGTGGTTCTTTTTGCTTCTTCGACTGTCACGTCGTATTTTATGGATCCATGCTTAGGGACACATTCGCTGTATAATTTGTGGACTTGCATACTGGCCCACAACATTTATTTTCCATAACTACTTGTGAAAACTGTATAAATACCAATAATAACACCATCAAAACACACGTTTCGGCTTATGGAATCGGGGCAATGTTGGCACACTAGGACTGCGACGATTTACTGCGCAATCGAACGTGACGTCACGGGCCAGAAAGAGACGCTCAATTGAGGAAACCTGTATTGGGTGTGTTTGCTGGGATAGATTCTCATTTCATACGTCAAAACGTGTTTTTCCAGGTTTTTGTTTTTCATCCTGAAATGTAAACTGCTAAAAATTTGTCAAAACCGGTAACACAACTCTGCGTCCCCATATAGGTCGCGGGTCACGTCTCCCTAACCGTCACCTTGGCACCCGCTATGGCAATGTTGCAAGTAGGCCTGACGTGACGCTAAAGGTGCGTTCAGTCAGCTTATTTAGCCGCAAGTTTTAATTTTAGTCGCAAGCGCAGCGATGTCCATTGGCTCTTATGAACCAGCCTCCTCAGAACAGCCAATAACCGATGCAGCGCTTACGGCTAAAATTAAAACTTGCGGCTAAATAAAGGTGCGTTCAGTCAGCTTATTTAGCCGCAATTTTAATTTTAGCCGTAAGCGCTGCATCGCTTATTGGCTGTTACGAGGAGGCTGGTTCATAAGAGCCAATGGGCGTCGCTGCGCTTGCGACTAAAATTAAAACTTGCGGCTAAATAAGCTGACTGAACGACTGAACGCACAACGCGCTTACGCCCATTGGCTCTTATGAACCAGCCTCCTCAAAACAACCAATGAGCGATGCAGCGCTTACGACTAAAATTAAAACTTGCGGCTAAATAAGCTGACTGAACGCACCTTAACTCGAGATTAAATTAATTTTGTCTGGCCCGTGCTAGATGGGCAATTCACGGGCCATCCATAAAATCGCCAGATAGCTGATTGTTCATTCATACATATATCAATTTTTTTGTTTAATCCGTCCTTAAGGCTAAAGGGGACCGAAATTGAGTACCAAGTGTGCGACAGAGAGAAAATACATCAAAAGTAATAAAATGTTTTTGGGAAAACCATTAGTCCTATTTCAGATCTGAAAAAAGGGTTATACTGAGATTTCAATTCTATTTGATGCATTAGTCAAAAAAAAAATTCCAAAATTTTTTTTCAATTTTTTTTTTCAATTTCACAAATTAATTACAATTTTTTCAAAAATCGCAGGTAGTCATTTTGAAGTACTGAAAATATCGAACATGACTCAGTTTTTAGAATTTTTGTAGCACAAATGGTGCCCTCCGAAACACATTTTGAAAATCTCTCTTTGATATTTGCCGCCCGCTGCAGCTGTTCTCCCCGATGAGTCATTCACGATAAAGGTAGTGATCACTTTCTGCACACATGGTGTTATGATGTTTTCTGAGAAATAGGCGATGTAAATAGAGCAGTAGTAAAGATTAGTGACATCGTGGTATTACGCCGATGTACCGTCCGTTTTTTTTTCTAGGCCCCAGCTTATAGCGCCTTTATTATGGGTTTTACATCCAACATATTATATATTTTTGAAATCAGAAGAACAAAATCTATCGATTGATGATATGTCAAACTATTTTTGACAGATGTCATTTTTTGACAATTGACGGAATAGTACTTGTGACACACCATTTTAAAGCTCATAAAATTCTTAGGAGAACTGTGTTTCAATTTCTAGAATAGGATGTCTTTTACTGCTTCTGGAGGTCTTTGAATAGGAAAAATTGTCAAAATTCAGAAATACCTACTCAATAACTAAAAGGTATTTTTAATATCAACTGATGATAATATTCTGATTTTAAATCGTCCAAATACTCCAAATTAGCGGGAGACTCAATAAACACCTTATCTTTCAGAAAGGCTCATAAAAAAAATCGAGGGTGTCATACCTGGCCACCTCGGATACTATCGCGTTGGGCTGGCAGTTCCAATTCACCGGTCGTTGAATCTCTCATTCAACGAACAAGGAGACGGTCATTTCGAGTAATTTCTTTAGGACATTTTTCGTTTCATTGTGATTATTTATTGATTATCATCATTAGTTATTATTGAAAATACCTCTTTTGCCTATATACTTACGTACTTATTGAGTATTTCTGAATTTCAACAATTTTTCCTATTTGAAGACCTCTAGAAGCTTTGAAAGACATCTTATCCAAAAAATAAAGAGACAGTTTTCCTCAGAATTTAATGGACTTTAAAATGATGTATCACAAGTACTATTCTGTCAATTGTCAAAAAATGACATCTGTCAAAAATAATTTGACATACCATCAATCGAAAGATTTTGTTCCTCTGATTTCAAAAATATACAATATGTTGGGTGTGGAACCCATAATAAAGGCGCTACGCGCTGGGGCCTAGAAAAAAAAAACGGACGGTATTTCGTTGCTACGATTTCTGAAATTGTATTTTTTTTCAAGTTGATAATTTATCTCACGAGATCACACTATCTAGATCTAGAATTTACTGATACTCCAAGATACATATATCCAATTATAAAGGGACAAACATTGTAAAATCATATTGCAATTGCAAAACAATAGACTGCAAGTGCAAAATGTATTTCAAACTATATACACTGGGAGCAATAACAAAACTACAAAGAACTACTACTACTACTACTCCTACTCCGTCTGAAGTATGTATGTCTGTCTGTCCGTCCGTCCGTCCGTCCGTTTGACTCCTGTGTGGACATCTGTCTGTTTGTTTGTGTGCCTGGCTGTCTGTGTGGTTATCTTCATGAATGACCTCAGCTCATTTGATTTTTGTTGAAATCGTTCCATTAGAATGCACTCTTGTTTCGTATAAATTCGTATTACGTATCGTAGTACGATACGCGTTTGAGTGTCGAAAAGTGGCCAGTAAGAAACGTTGATGGGGAAAAAGTCATGGCATTTAAACTTTCTCGAATGGGCATGCTCCTACAAGCTCGCAGATCGATGATCTCAGGCAATAGAATTTTGATATTGAAGTCAATTTTGTTTTTATTTTGCCAGTGCACTATGCCCTTGTACTTGAAAATAGTGATTGTGTGTCTGTTTGAGCTGAGAATTTCTCTTCAAACAAAATTTTTGATTGGTCTGTATACCTTCTTGTATGGTCTTTTGTTTTGCCGACTTCGGGCAATATGTACATATTTTAGAGCTAAAATCATTAATAATAAATTTAATTGATTACTTTCAACTCCAATAGGACATTTCACCTTGATGATAGTACCATTCTGATGAGGAAGAAGCCCGTCTGGCGATTCCGCAAGATATCCATGGGTCGTCGGGTCCACAAACACGCCGCATAGCTCAACTTTATTCCGTTTAGTTCAGTTCTAATCAAACCATACAACTTTTTTCGTATGGTGCGATTCTCTAAAAAATTACGTTCCATAAAGGCTCTGTTACGTTGTGATTACTCAGGCAACAGCCAATTGCCGACACGGATTTTTACACATAACAAAGTTTATGGAATGTTATTTTTACAGAATAGCACTATTCTTTTTTTCTATCTTGAACGGTAAGGCCGCTATGGGATATTTACGCTAGGATCGACCACTCTTTATCTTCCCATAGCTTCCAGTTACTGGGTTCAATGCCTGTTCTAAATTTTCATTGAAATCAAAGATTGAAATTGGATGCTCCCAATGGGCCACAGACTGCTGAGATAAGGTTGTTGTACTTGCACCAGGGTGTACCGTTGGTGTATGGGTGAACTTTTTTTTGAATTTTCGAATGTAATTTGATTCCAACAAAAATCGACAGAGGTCTTATTTCTTGCGGACTATAAATAATGTATGATGATACCGGACGGGAACCGCTCGCGCTTGCAGGTGGGCGGCACGCGGTGAACTTCAAAGGGAAATATTCAAAATTGATTTCGGTCAATACTATTTATGATATTTGAATTTTGAAAAAGAGTTATTATACAATATTTACCACAGATCAAAATGACTACCTGAAATTTTCAAAAAAAAAATTAAAAATTTGAGAAAATCAAAAATTTTTTTTCAAAAAATACAAAAATCAAAATTTTTGACTACAGCATCAAATAATTATATATTCTTAAAATAATGACGTTTGAATTTTCAAAATCGGTTTATTGAGTGAATTTTGAGAATGTTAATAGTTTCCGCGCCATCTCGCGTCTCAGAAACACATTATTTTATCGTCCCCTTTAGCCTTAACCCCTTCCTGCTCCTTCCGTCTGCAGATCTCTAAAGGTGGGTTCAGTCAGCTTGATTTTAGTTTTAGTCGTAGTCGTTGTCGTAAATTTGAAAGTAGAAAGCACGCGTCATATGCGCGACGTTCATACAGAGTTTTAGTTCTAATTTTAGTCGTAAGAATTCCGAACTTTGTCGTATGATGCCGACTTGCAGGTTGCGTAATTACCGGTATAAGGTATGAGCATGGATGGTGATGGTAATGGGTTGTATGTATCAATAAAAAAATAGCATAAGCATTTGCTTCGATTTCAGAGGAGTTGTACTCCTCATAAATGTAAGCAAATTCTTATTTATGCTTATTTTTTTACGAGTTTTTATATTAATACTACCCATTATGAACACGGACCGTATGAAGATGAAGGTTCGCGCAGTATCATTCGAGCTCCTATTGGTCAATTCTTACGACTAAATCTTGCTGTATGAACGCTCTTCTCTGTTACGACAACGACTAAAACTAAAACAGCGACTAAATAAGCTGACTGAACGCACCTTAAGCTAAGGATCCCAGCATGATCCCAGCTCTAAGTGTAAGGTTGAAAGGTTGGCTCCGTTGGTTGACTCCTTCTCTTTCCCCTTCCTCCTTGGCCTCTTTGTGTCCCGCGCATAGACGCCCCGCGCCATAGTATGGTCATATTTGTTATACAATGGTACTACGCAAGCTTCAAATCTACCTCTCCTTCTCGTCAGTCGTCCTCTCTCACTCCCTTCAGTACATTGATCGGAGAAGAGAGAAAGAGAAAGATAAAATAATGGAACAGCGAGCGAGGCGCGTCGTATCGTATCGTGGCGTGGCATTCTGGCTTGTGGCTGGCATGTCTATGGCTGGCTGGCATACATAATTCGTGTCATCGTGTAACGTGTAAGAGAGAAAAGAGATGTTCGCGACTCGCGTAATCGACTAACGCCTGGCCATTCTGAATTTCTGATAGTGTTGTTTGTTACCTACCGGTTGTGCTAGTGAATTACGTTTTACTCAACATTGTCTGATAAAATTATCAATAGTAAAAAAGTTGATCGAGACTTGCAAAAGGATGGCCGAAAACGCAGAACTAGCAGTTACGGACGAGCCGAAATTGGAAACTCAGGAGAATAACAGTCAGCAAGATGGCGAGCAACGCGGACCAATGCACCATGGTGGAGGAGGACAACAGAATTTCCGAGAGAACTTCGGTCCGCGACGCGGAGGGCCCAACCGATTTGGGAACCGACGCCCTGGACCTTATGTAAAGCCCTTCATGGTTTTTTTTCGTAGTTTTGTTTTTGTATTTTTTTTTGCGCGTCCCTATTATTTATTCTGCATGATTACCTATGTGTACCAATTATCCAGTTTCATAGTTTCTGTCACAGGTTTCTGTGTAGGTATAAGATATAGTATTATAGGTATAGGTATTATGTAGAAAATAGGCTTATTAACAAAGACACCAAGAACAAGTAATTAGGTCCAACATACTTATTCAATTACCCTCGTAATTACCCAACTAGGTATATTTTACTTCTCATCGAATTCTTCGAAAAATGAGAAGTAGGTACGGTAATCGCGAAATAAAAAAAATCGTTGTCATGTCTGCCGCGGGGGACTTATCATCGTAGCATCCTTCCTGCAACGTCTTGAAAGACTAGTATCCAGGAACCTATGGAAATTTTTTTTCTAAGTTGGAATTTAGAGTCGGTATTTTCATATCAAATAACTGCCGGGTATCCCTAAACTGGAATGCAAATACGGTGGAAACAATTATTTTAACAATTGCATCTATGGTAGGTATTTACCTTCTAGACAAAGTTATCTAGAGATGGAAGATTGAAAATTTATCTAAGAGAGAAAGATCGAAAAAAAATTCAGAAAATTGAAAATTGTGTTTTAGAAAATTTGAAGTTTCCGGTAAAAATCGTAAATCTTTTTTCAAATCATCTTATTGTAAAAATCGTCAATTAAGGCTTCACTTCAAGCTCCATCATTCAAGTCCGGTCTCAAAAACCCAGACCGGTTTTACGTTTTCAACTGGGAAATTCCCGGGAAATTGAAAAAAATTGTTGGAAAATGTTCAAGAACCAGTTACTTCTTGTTTAAAAAAAAAGGTGAAAAGTTGAACAATTTGCAGTTTTTCCCGAGAGGAAAACTCGAAAACCGTTGCGTTGGTCGGATCTCGAAAATTTTTCCTCCAAAAATGAACTCAATCTCTTCTCCAACTTCCATTCCCAGCATGTCTGCACTTGAAATGGATATTTCGTGGGGCATGTCAAGTTTCCACTGCAGTTTTGGCAAATTCACAGAATGTGCAAATTTCATTTTGAAAAAACTACCGTCGGAAAACCGAAACCGTTTTGATTTTGAAAACGGGTCTACACTACGCCCAATCCAATCTGCTTTCTATATCAGTTGTAATTTTTCGAGAAAAGTCGATTCCCGAACAGGAATGATTTTTGAATGGGGTCCTCGAGGGGGTCCTGCATCAAAAGCGAGTCGTCCTGGTCAAAACATGGACGAAAGACCCTCTCGGGCGGCAACGTCTAATGATGGATAATTATGTTTTCCAGTTTTGGCGGCCGTGATTGCCTGATGGCAACAAAATTCTAACCTAACGTTCCAGCTTCCAGCCGTTGAATACTAGCCACATTCCAAATTTCATCAAAATCTATCAAAACGTTCCAAAGTGTGAAAATAAAACGGACATTTTTATTTAATTCTGTTGTGGTACACCCGATTGACGTTTCGGGGCCAAAAGCATTTTCACGTCTGGCCATAGACAAGCGTCTGGCTACTATTTGACGCATGTTCACAAAGTTGTATTAGGCATTTCCATTGACGTCATAGCAGTGTTGCCAACTGTCCAGAATTGCCCGCCAAATTTGAACCAAATAATGTTCGGGGACAACCGAACTACAGGGCGCTTATGGAGCTCCAGTATCTGCATTTTTTTTCTCGGCTACCTTCTCGAGTTTGACTTTTGAAACTTTTGTATTAAGTTCAAAGCAATGTCCTTAATGCGCCTGCAAAAAAAGTTCTCGTGGAAAAGTGTGTTTTTTGTGAATAAGCAAGCCAAACATGTTAGGTTACCTGCACAGGGTAGTGGTGAAAATTCATATTCTCCGACGAAATTGGGCCTGGACTTTGTCACCAAACTTTACCTGAATGTTGGGGGTTTACATTCCTGGCATTGCTGGAGTGATATGACTTGTGGGGAGCTAGATATGTACCTCTTCGGTTTGTGCTTCCCAATCACCCAAATACTTGAGGCCCAGCTTTTACTGATGGATTAAAGAAACAAACAATAGCTTTAGTTCATATTTTATATTTTAAAAGTGCAGGAATGTCTTCACTCCGGTTGTAGAATATGGACAGAGGCAAAACATGGAAGTTTAACTTGAACAGCTGTTCGGCCACCGAAGATGTCTTCGGTCATTGGAGCCCTGCTCCTTGACAGAAATTTTACACCTGATTTAACGATGTTGAATTCTCAACTACAACTTGATTCTTCTGTCAAGATACATTTCTTGAAAATACAAATATTCATTGTTCTATTGAGGATTCAAGGTTCCAAATTGTGGTCGACGTAGCAATTCCTCAGTCCGTAGATTTTCCCATAGAATTTTTCCCAAATTCTTGCATCAAAATCTCCTGTCCTGTCACTCTTTGACAGTGACATTTTTCTCTTTGACAGATCACGGTGAAAGGCTAATTTTCTTCCAGGTACCTACAGACTACAGACTTCAGAACTACAGACCAAAAAGGCGCCGCAGATGAAATTTTTTCGGAAAAATGAGCATAATCAATGTATGTTCGTGTGAATTGTGGAGGTTAAAAAGGCGCCGTTGTAGTCAAATATTTGTACACAGGGGTGGCGGAACGGGGGAGGGGGGCAGGGGCGGGGGCATGCCCCCCCCAATCTCAGTCTTGGGGGGCCTGGCCCCTCCCAATTTTCTCGATAAAGAATTTTTCTTCATGTCAAAAAAGATAGTCACGCCTTTTCACCGAAAAAATGTTCGCACTTCTTTTCCTCTCACTTGTGCCCCCCCAATAATTAGACACTTCCGCCGCCCCTGTTTGTACAGGTATGTGCGAAAATTCTCTAACGTAACCTTGCTAATCAAGAAGACTACTGTGTTCATTTTCGCTAATCTTGATATTATCTTGATAACTTCTTAAAATCCTTAAAATCGTTGGGATTGCGTCTTGCGATTAAAATCGGGTTATAAAAGGTACAGAGAAAATCGTATCTTTGAACTTCGTTGAATTGCGATTAAAATTGCGACTAAAACTAAAATCGAGTTATAAATCGCACTTGAGAATATACTGGAGCGGAGCAACGCAACTATTTCGTCCCGAATTCTCTCTTTCAACAAACTGGTCGATGCTATTTGGCCGATTGAAATAACCCTTCCCTTTGATGTAGCACCATAAGAAAAAATCTAACGGATTTAGATCTGGGAACCGAGCCGGCCATTCAGTAAAGCCTCGCCGACCGATCCAAAATAGATCTGTTACGGGATGACCTGATTCCGGCGTTGGCGCGGTTCTTTACCCGATTATTACGATGCAGATCAAGATCTTTCCAAACGAATCGTTATGGATTCAACAGAATGGAGCTCCACCCCATTATGCCCGAGATGTGCGCGATTACTCAAATGAGGTGTTCCCGAACAGGTGGATCGGTTGGCGAGGCTTTATTGATGGCCGGCTCGGTCTTCAGATCTAACTCCTTGGATTTTTTGTTGCTATTGAAAAAAAAATCGATGGCGTCACTGCCTGAAAACGGTGAGGGGTATAAAAATAAAAATCATTGGAAAATATTTCTTCGAAAAAAATCCATTCGACCTGTCCAAGAGTTTTTCGATATTCCGGACAGGAAAGGAAATAAATCCATTATTCCAAACTTTTGCCACGCACTGTATGTAAAAATGTTAATTTGGAGGTTGTGAATATAGCTTCGACTTCTGTGGTCGGTTCGGAACACTTGTATATTACGAGGTATATTATATCAGTTTGTGATCGCTCATTTAGATAGATGAATAGATACAATTTATCATCTTTGCGTTTGCGTGTCGAAAGTAGCCAGTACGATACGGGAGTAGATAATAAACTGCTGGATAACGAAGTTGTGTCGGAAAAATGGTTCGACTTTGAAGGCCAATAACTTAGGATTGCCGACGACTTCATCGTACCTCTATTTGTCAAAAAAAATTTGTTCATGTCTTCTAATACAAAAATCATGAAGTGTGGTGTATTATCTCGAAACAGTTTTGGATTTCGGGAGCATAGGATATCGGGAGAGCGATATCCGAAGCTAAGCAACGTCAGGCGCAGTCACATTTCTGGATGGGTGACCTACCAGAAATTTCTCGCTCGCTTATACCGTGCCTAGGAGAGCCCGTTAAGCTGTCGGTTCACGGTTAAGTAGAGTAGCCATTGGCTAGACTTCGCCGTAACAAAGACGAAATTATTATTATTATTATTATTAATGTTGTTGTTGTTGTTATTATCATTATTATTATTATTATTATTATTATTATTATTATTATTATTATTATTTACCCAGATTGGAAGTCTAACATTGAAGATATAAATTTTTATGTTAAATGTTACAGATTTGCCTTGTTGGCACGCGAGATTAGGTCACTTTTGATTAATGGATGTTGGCATTGAGCAAGATTGTTCGTTCAACAGTCCAGGACAATTTTGTTCTCAACACAACCCGAATATTTGGTGTGGGGCCAAGCAGGGTACATTTTTTTAAGTGGTTGTCACTGCCTGCTTTTCGTACGTTGAATTTCGTCAGAATTTGATCAGAATTTTAGATCTGAAACATGTTCTATTTGCAAGTTTAAGCCCCTAAACATGGTAGCGATGTAAAACTACAGTTTTCGAGTGAAGTAAAGCCCATTTGGACGTTATACTTTTTGTGCTTGTGCTATATTTGAGTTTCGCCAATCTGCAACATTCAACAAAAATTTTTATATCTTCAATGTTCGACTTCCAATCTGGGTAATTCCAAAACCGTTTTGTGACAAGACACCACTCTTCATAATTTTTCTATTAGAATATAGGAAAAATATTTAATTTTGGAAAATGGGGGTACGATGAAGTCGTTGCAATTTTACACCATTTTACGTCACACTGTAGATAATTTACGTGAAGTTTGTCAACATTCACTATTATAGGATGGGCTACAGAAAGATAAGGCTAGTTGACGCAACAAACAAAATGGAAATCGCAATCGGCAATCGGGAGATATTAGCCTCCAAAGTCGAACCATTTTTTCCGATACCGACAACTTTGTTGTCCAGCAGTTTAGTATATTACACTCGTTTAATAAGACGTATTGTCAGTTGTCACGCTCCTTTTTTTTTGAACGGGTCCGTGGCAAAGACGTAGTGTGAATCCGCTTTTGATTCAAGACTTTGGGATTCGATTCTCCACAGCACAGGTCTGGGTGTTAGAACCGTTGCGCCGGTTCTCCATCTCTCTTTTCATGAAACCTATGTTACTCCTTATTGACCCCGTTTTTATCATGATGATGTAGTGGAGTAGTAGATATATGAGTAGTAGGCAGTACTGCAGACTGCAGACAGTCGAATCGCGATACTTGATGACCAAATTGGAATTATCCACCCAGTCGCGTAGATCTTGAAGGGGGCGGGGTGCCTCATTGCGGTCCCATTCGTTATCTGCTTTGGATTCTCATATCACCTCTCAAAACTTATACGTTATTTTTTCATTCTCTTCTCACTATCTATTACATTTCGTAATCCATACTCTGATTTTCTTGGATAGGAAGCCGCAAAATGCTGATCTTCAAGTCGAAAAGGCCTCGCATTTGCGTTTCGACTTCAACGTTTTGTTTTTATTCCAGAATAATCGCGGAGGACAGGGAGGCGGCGATGGCAACTTCAACAACAGAAGGCGCGGGCCACCTGGCGGGGGCCAACAGGGTGACGGCCCAAACCGGAACGAAGGAATGCGCGGCAATTTTGTCGACAAGGTGAACGAGCGTTTGGCCGCTTTATCCGGACCGACCTACGATTTGCCACCACTGGAAACCGCAGAGAAGAAGTTCTCAGGACGGACCCGCTTGTACGTCGGAAATCTGCCGAATGAAGCCACCGAGGAAGATATCTCGGAATTGTTCAGACCTTTTGGAGAAATCAATGAAGTTTTCATGAACAAAGACAAGAATTTCGCTTTTATTCGTGTTGTAAGCTCCTCCACTTTGGTTTTTGTTTGAATCCACTAAAAATAGTTATGATCCTTGTTGCAGGACTACCGCAACAATGCCGAAAGAGCGAAAAACGAATTGGACGGGATGATGTTCAAAGGGAGAAATGTGAAGGTTCGCTTCGCCCCATGCGGTGCTACGATCAAAATCAAGAACTTGACACCATTTGTTACTAACGAATTGCTGTTCAACAGCTTCAGCGTTTTTGGAGAGGTATTTTTACTTCAACTTCTTTTCTTTTACTTTCACTCTTGTGTTTACCCCACTTACATGGTCACTTGGGCTGGCCCCACTTACACTTGGGCCAGCCAAAGTGTATCACACTTTGTGTATACACCACCACTATATCAAAACTGGCTCACCTCAAAATTCTAATCACACTTAAAAGTGCCATACTTCTTTCTGAAGTTGTGAACTATTTTGAATGACTCTTGTTTATCTGAATAGCTGAATTCTTGAACTACAATCTGCCGTTAGTCATTATCTATGCAAGTGCCTAATTAGTTATACAGGGCGACCAGAATCAGGTAGTGCAAAAATGTAAAAAAAAATCGTCATGTCTGTCGCGGGATCTCTCATTGTAGAATCCGCCCTGCAAACGTCATTGAAGGTAATTTTGATATTATATGTAAAATTGCCGCGTGAATGCAATATTTTTTTTATATATACCCATTTGATTCGTTTCAATTCATCATTATTAGTCCGGATGTATGCTATAAAATTTTTGGGGAGAAAGACCCAAAACCTATATCTTTTTTTGATGATTTTTTGACGTTGCCAATCTTTCAATTTAAAGCAACAAGGTTGAATGAAGCATATCATATCAAGATGTGAAAAAACCGACATTTTTATTTGTTGTTAAAACAGACATTATTATATTATGGTGCACCTGACATAGTTTTACCGGGTGGTCTCAAAAAAGGAACTTTTTGGTTTTGCAGTGATACTTGACAGTTGGCGGCTTATGTTGAAGCTAAAGCCTCAGGAATGAGAAATCGATGAACAGAAATAAGTGAAGACAAAATTTCAAAAGGGGAGGGGGTTGCATCAAACGTCACCCAAACGTGAAGTAAATTCGATAATCAAATTGGGAAAAAAAAATTGTACAAGATTCAACTTATCGTCAAAGGAACCATCCATTACGAACACTTCAAGATCGGTTTCGCTTGTCTGCGGCAACAGTTGACGACGAAAAAACCAGATTAAACATGCATGTTTTCACAGGATAATCGATGTCCTCTGCTCACTTGAGAATGCACGTAACCTCTATGTTATGAAAATTACAAACTGTCTCTTGACTGTTTTTCGCAGCTCGACTCAATCGTGAAGGTCGAAAATCAGTGATTTTCGTAACAGGTTATGTACATTTTAAGGTAATTAAGGGCATTCATTTTTCTGCGAAAACATGCAGTTCTGATTTGACTCTTCCGTCGTTGATTTTTTCCTCAGAGAAGCGAGGTTGATCTTGAAGTATTTGTAGTGAAAGGTTCTTCTGAGGACAAGTTGATTCTTATACCATTTTTACGTTACATTGGTACTTTTTTTCTCCTAAAACGGATATCGAGAGTTGTTTTTTTTTTGTTTAGGTTACGTTTGATGCAACACCTCTCTTAAGTTTTGTCCTCAATTAGTTTTTCTGATCGATTCCTCTTAGCTGAAGTTTTAGCTTCAGCTAAGCCGCCAATCGTAAAAATCGGTGTACCGTAACGAAAAGTCATCACTGCAAGACACAAGTTGTTTTTTGAGATCACCCTGTTACTAAGCAAGATAGGTGAGAATTTGAAAAACTGTTCTGAGGTATCGATACGTCTTTCCTGAACCACTTGGAAAATGTGAGAAATTTTTCTCTGCAAATTGGAATTTGTTGAAATTTTTCACTAATTATAGCTAATTGTATAGTTGATTGGAGCACCTGCATTAAGAATGACTAAACGGCATATTGTAGTCCAAGAAGGCAGCTACACAGAAACGTTTGGAGTCTTTTGACATAGTCCACAACTTCAAGAAGTATGGCCCTTTAGTGCGAGCGGAATATTGGGGTGTGCCAATATCATGTCGACAATTTTAAACTGGGCCAAAATTGAAGTGGACCGCCTGAAATTGTAATGCAACGATTGCAACGGCAACCTTAATGCAACGGATACTCACCATTGGTGCATTTTGAACCACCCTGGACCATTTAACATGTAATGCAATGTCACAGCATGCTTGATTCGTCGATAGTCCTAAAAGGGGGTTGAGTTTTTACCACTTCTGAGGGCCAATGAGATTAAATTGTTGTCGAATTTCGAGGATGACTAAGATCCCTGACAGAGTCTGCACCAAAAAAATACAAGAATCACAAAAACGTCAATAACTCTTTGAAAATACAAAATACGATCAAAAGTCCAAAACTGGTTCGAGATATTGATGTGAGATTTTCGAAAATATGACGGAAAAATTCTGCGACTTGTTTTCTTGAAATGACACCTTGCTAAAGTCAGGTCATTTTTGCACTCCTTCCATTGTCACCCTGTACATTGTATATAAGGCCCACAATCAGGTAATCTAAGATGGTGCAGTGTAGTTAGAAAATTACTCTATTTTAAAAGTTTTAAAAGTTTGTTTTCCTCCTTATCGGCTTCTTCAACGCCATAGGAGTTATTTGCGTTTATTTATAATTTAATACATTTGAAAAAACCTCGATTAACGCAAAATGTGGACAGCACAAAACACCCAGACATAACTAGGAATCGAACCTAGGACCAACCGTACCACAGGCTGATGCACGACCACCTGTGCTACGGGGCCGTCAAAAAAATTACTCTATTGAGCACCACAACAATTGACAAAATCGGGCATTTTTTTCTCCAGATATTCTCATTTTAACCGAGACAAAACACACCTGTAGTGTAGGCAGTCTACAATCCCAATATTTTATTGAACAGAAGGTTTAAATCTACTTCTGATTGGAAACGGTTTTTGTTGTTGTTGTTCCTAATTGTCATGTAAAAATTGAGCAAGTAACTAACAATGATGTGTCGATAGTTGACGAAACTTTTGTTACGTGTAATAATGTAGCCACCTAACAAATTGATTGGTTTTATGCCATTAGTTATACTAAACGTTTTCAGATTGAACGCGCTTACATTATCGTGGATGAGCGTGGAAAGTCTATTGGTGAAGGTATCGTGGAATTCGCGCGTAAGGGCTATGCCTTGAATGCTGTCAGACAATGCAACGAAGGGTGCTTTTTTTTGACCGCTTCTCTGCGTCCCTGCATCGTAGAGAATCACGAACCGGTCGAGGAATGCGACGGTCTGCCAGAACGGGCGGTGCCAAAGAAACACCCGGAATATCTCAAGGAGCGCGAAGTCGGCCCGCGCTTCGCCAATCCTTCTAGTTTCGAGTTCGAATACGGCATGCGCTGGAAACAAATCCACGACTTGTACACGCAAAAAGAAGACGCGCTCAAGAAGGAAAAGGAGATGGAAATTCGAAAGTTGGAGGCCCAAATGGAGTTCGCTCGTTACGAGCACGAAACTGAGATGCTGAGGGACCAGTTGCGCGTCAGAGAGATGGATCGCGATCGTCAGAAGCAAGAATGGGAATTGAGGGAACGTCTGGCCGAGGAGCAGAGGCAGAGGAACGAAGAACAGATGCGTCGACAGGAGGAGGAGATGCAGTCTCGTATGGTAAACAAAGAGGAAGAACTGAGGCGTCGCCAACAAGAAAACACGCTCTTTATGCAAGCTCAGCAGTTGAACAACATCCTTGATCAACAAGACCAGAGTTTCGACGGACCACAACAAGGCTTCAATAATTGTAAGTTCAGAATTATTTCCTTTGAAAATAATATGTATTCTTATTTTTTTTTTCTCTCTTCAGCTGACTTAGACAATGCCGGACCTGTGGTAAGTTTGATGCTGAGTATTTTTGCTTAAGTTTTGTTTGAGAAAAAACCAAACACACACACACAGACACAGATCACTGGTATCTGAGCGTTTTACTGAAAATGTCTGTTCAAAATATAGCCCATGTCTCATAGGTTTCTTTCAACTTTTGTGCAATAAAAACAAGAATGTTTTCATTTTGCTTGAAAAAATTCTGACTGAAAAGGAATAAGCAAGATGAATGATAGGTAAATCTTATATTTCCGTGTATACATACACTTAGATACTTGATAAACTTGTTGAATACCTACATTTTGAGAACGGAGCATAGCAAGACAGGCCAAATTGACTCGGAATGAAACAATTCATGAAACGAATTGTATGTTAGGAGATTAGAAGTGGGGTTGCTTGAAATGCTGTGTTGTCGTTAAGTCGAAACTTACCCCAGTAAATTGAGGTTTTGAGGTCGGCATTGATTTGGCAAATCTGAAATTTGACATGGACCGTCGTGAATATGACCTCTATCACCAGTCAAAAATCCCAAAGTCTCGTTGGCGCTAGCCAAATAAGGGGTGAAAAGCCGTTCCATCAGGGGACTTGATCGAAAAATAACTTATAGTCTCCATCACTCGATTGGCTAGTTTCCACTCAACTCTTACAAACCACACTCACAGTTACGGTTAGATTTGAGTACAGAGCTCAAAATCAGAGAGAAATTGAAGGCTTTGGTAACATAAGGTGCGTTCAGTCAGCTTATTTAGCCGTTGATGCCCATTGGCTCTTATGAACCAGCCTCCTCAGAACAGCCAATAAGCGATGCAGCGCTTACGGCTAAAATTAAAACTTGTGACTAAATAAGCTGACTGAACGCACCTATACTTTAACATGTACCTGCAAATCAACCATCATAATCACGGATCTAAAGATTGGTCCCCGCGATTTTCCTCCACGGCTATCTTAAAATTGGCCCAATCACCAACAAACATAATGAAGAGAAAATCATTGGGTAATTCATCTTCTATAGGAAGATGTGTGTTGCAGAAGAAATGACTAAAGGTTTCCATGTTTTTTTTCCTGATAATGGCGGGTGCAATCGTCAAATAAATTCAAGTTTTGAGGTTGGTATTATTACGATAAAGCTAATGGCGTTTTCGGCTGATAACGCTCGGAGCGGACTACTCACTCATTAGCCTTGTTAAGTTTCCATGGAGACCGCCCCAGTGCGCAAGCGTGGTCCGCTGTGAGCAACGTCAGAGCGTGTGAGCCGAAAACGCCATAAGATTTAGCATAGAGCATTATAATAATGCCCGCTTCCACTGACAAAATGTCCTCAACTGTCCCGTTGACCGTTGATTTTCTCAGTTTCCAATATTCATAGCACAGGGCTGAGTAATACATCATTTATCAAATATAATAAAGTCAGAAATTGAAATACGACGAACTTCCGCCTGCTCGCTTTGATGCTCAACCCCCTATTTTATGAAACACATCTCTACTGAAGGCTCTGCGCTGACTTCGCTTACTTTCCTGTCGAACTGCTCCACGGATAGCGTCAGACGCCATTGACGTGACAAAATTATTACAGAGGTGTTCGTTTTCAAACTTCCTACCCCAGATTCTCACTGACCAATGCTTTTCCAGGAAAACGCCGAAGCAAGTTGATTTTCATTCCAATGGGACATCTAAAACACGTATTGTCAAATTTTTACCTTGAACTCTTTCGCCACCACCCTACTCAACTTCAAAATTTCAAATAGCATTACCTACCTAGTACCTTGTGAAACATCAAATGGAAGGTGTAACTCTTTCTGTAAAAAAATAACTCTTTGGCGACAGAGCGGGCAAAAATATTTTTGGAAAGTATTTAAATAACAAATACTTTTCATTTCCTGTTCAAAATAATATTCAATAATAAATAATATTTTTGAAGTTGCAGTTGTGAATATTAAAATGTTTTCGTAATTTAAATACTTTTTTTAAATTTAAATAATGTCTTAATATTCAAATAATAATTAAAAAGTATTTATCTCTATAGTATTTGAATACTGTCTATGCAAGTAAAGTATTTAAATACTACAACTTCAAATGTAATCAAATACTTTTAAAGTATTTCAATATTTCAATAATTATTCAAAATCTTTCAACAATCGAAGTTAAATACTTGGGGTTATTTAAATACATTCAAAATTATTTAAGGGCTCCCTTGCTTGACCCGGATATATGTAAAAGGAAAATCGCCCATTATTTCGTAACTGTAGAGTATATGACTGAATTGATTTTATGCAATTACTAGCTCCAAAAGATAATTTATTGAGCACATTTGAATTCTTTATGATGGCCTTACATTGAGCATACCAAATGCTGCAGCTTTTTTAGCTGCAGAGTTCTGATTGGAACTGACGCCTGTTATTGCTGTCAATGACCAACATGTGACCAATGAGAGCACGACAGCTAAAAAAGCTGCAGCATTTGATGCTCAATGTAAGACCACCATTAGGTAGCGTCATCTACCGGGTGACAGCAACAGATCGGAAAAATACCCAAACTAAAGTATTTCAACACAATTTACAAAATATTTAAATCCCAAAAAAGTATTTAAATATATAGCAAAAGTATTTGAATAGCGCAAAAGTATCTTTGAAAGTATTTGCAAATACTTTTTCAAATAATAAATACCAAATACTTCTGGAAAGTATTTAAATAATAAATACATCTCTCCTCGCATCTCGCTCTTTCCGAAAAAATATTTAAAAAGAGCATTCATTATTTAAAAAGTATTAATAAGTACAAATAATGCCCAGCTTTGCCTGGCAAAACGGTTGAAGATACAAATTTTGATAAACATGTTTCAGATGTCCATTTAGAATTGAAAATCGACCTTTTTTTTGCTGGAAAATCCATTTCTCAAAAATCAGAATTTATTATCGAAAAAACTTTCCTGTTGTCAATAGCGAAAAGATTTTGAGACGGCTAAATTTTTTTAAAACCATGTTTGACAGAAGGAGAATTTTATTACCTTCAAATTGATGTTTCACACGATAGCTAAAGCTATTTAGAATATTATACAGGGTGATTTTTTGAAAAGTTTCCACCCCTTATTTCTCGCCGCCAAAATTTTTTACAGGAAAACGCCGAAGCAGGTCAATTTTTGTTTCGAGGGGGTCATCTAGGGGCTCACATATCACTAAATTTTTATCTTGAATCCCTTCGCCCCCACCCCACTCTGCTTTAAAATGTCAAATAGCATGATCTATTTTGTGATACATCAAATTGAAGGCAATAAAATTCTCTTTCCGCTGAACATATTTTAAATTTTTTTAAACCACCTTCCCAACCCTTCTGAAAATCCCCTGTTCGTTAATGAAAGGACAATGTTCCCCCTATAAACTCTCGATTCTTGAGAAATAGACTTCCCAGCAAAAACAGGTCGATTCTTATTTCAATGGGGTCATCTTAGACACGAGTGGCCAAATTTCGATCTTGAACTCCTTGACCCCCGCCCTACCCTACTTTGAAATTTCGAATAGCATTACCTATCTTGTGATACATAAAATTGAAGGCAATAAAATTCTTCCCGTCAAACATATTTCTATTTTTTTTAAACCACCCCTCTGAAGTAGGGTAGGGTGGGGGCGAAGGGGTTGAAGATAGAAGTTTGGCCATACTTGTCTTAGATGACCCCACTAAAATAAAAATCGACCTGTTTTTGCTGGAAAGTCTATTTCTCAAGAATCGAGAGTTAATAGGGGGAGCATTGTCCTTTCAATAACGAAAAGAGGATTTTCACAAGGGTAGGGGGTGGTTTAATTTTTTTTTAAATATGTTCACGAAAAGAGAATTTTATTGCCTTCAATTTGATGTATCACAAAATAGGTCATGCTATTTGAAATTTCAAAGCAGGGTGGGGTGGGGGCGAAGGAAGGGGTTCAAGATAAAAATTTGGTAATATGTGCCCTAAATGTCCCTCTCGAAACAAAAACCGAGCTGTTTCGGCGTTTTCCTGTAAAAATTTTTGGCGGCGAGAAATCAGAGGTGGAAACTTTTCAAAAAATCACTCGATACAGGGTGTTTCGGTGACCTTACATAATCCTTCGGGAGGTGATTCCTCTCAAGAAAATAAGTCGAAAAGTGAGAGTAACATTTTACCCTGAAATGCTTCCTAAGGGAGTTACAGCCCCTCAAAGGTACGAAGTTAAACAAAGTTTTTATTTATTTCCTGAAAAACCGTCAAAGGTAGGAACTTCAAATTTGGTATAGAGAAGTTTCTCAACAGTGCAAATGTACATGCAAAGTTTTAAACAAATCTAACCAGTGGCAGCGAAATTAGAGGGGATTGGGATTATGTGGAAAATTCTGCACACGTCCGTGTTTTTTCACTTTTACTTCAGAACGATGCATCCTACGGAAAAAATGCAAGAGGAATAAAAGTTTTGGATTGAACGAATCTATCGAAAACATCAAATTTGAAGTTCTTACCTTCGACAGTTTATGAGCAAATAATTGAAAACTTTGTTGCATTTTGTACCTTTGAGGAGCTGTAACTCCCTCACGGAGCACTTAAGAAAAAAAAATTACTCTTACTTTTTGACTTATTTTTTTGAGAGGAATCACCTCCCGAAGTATTCTGCAAGGTCACTGAAACACCCTGTATATTCCCATCAAGCTACAATTGCAGCATTTGAAATTTTCAAGTAAGATAGGGCGGGGGCGGGGGCGAAGGAGTTGGAGATGAAAATTTGGCAATACGTGTCTGAAGTGTCCCCCTTGAAATAAAAATCGACCTATTTCGGCTTTTTCCTGGAAAAAAACTCACAATAAGACACGGATTTGCAAACCGAGTTGAAACATCTTCAACTTGCGAAATCGGAACTACCTAGATCTGTCATTTAGTGTTATTGATTTTCTGCATTTCTCATTTTGTGAGGTTGGGTCACTATCTATTATCTCGATTCTCGGTCATTACAGGTACAGCTCACAGTAAATGAACGAAGCAAGAGTAAATAAAATCTGAAGCTTATTTGTGGAAGCAAATCGACCAGTGTCAATGAGACACTTTATTTAGGCTGAGAATTGGCATTGTTTTTCTGTCCTCATTTGATGAAGGGTAATTCCCATATCAAAATTTTCTGGTTCAGTTTCTCTGTACAAATATGTTAGTTTTCTGGCTGGGAGCCTTTGCTTTCCGCCGAAAGAAAGGTTTAAAAAAGTGGGAAATTGCTTAGTCGATCATATTTGACAGAAACGCATATTGTCCATCGTGGAGTTGACTTAGTTACGTGGAGGGGGTTAAGGCCGTCGGTTTACAAGGCTGCAGTATTTTTTTGGTACGGGTTTGATCCCGGGCCTCAGCGAGATTATTTATTGTTTTTTATTTTTTGAAATATTCCCATAGAGATTATTGTTTATTAAGGTCGTGGGCACTTACCAGTTTTAAGTACAATTATAAAATTAGCACAATTTGTTGTTCTCAAGGTTCTTCTATGAAAAAAATGATAAATAATGATGAATTGACAAGAGAACAACCCCAAGAATAAACTGTATCAATCTTATCAGGTTTTCCGTGGTGAATGGCTTACGACAAATAATTGTACCTAAACTATTGAAGGGTTTATGACTGCACTGAAAAAGTCGTAAATGAAAATTACTTTTGGTACCTACCTTTATTTTGAAAAAAAAATTAAATTTGGCATGCGTTTTCTTTGAAGGGGAATGCATGGACGGACGATGATATTCAATTTTCAAATTTGTCAAGGGATTCAGAAAGTGGCATCAGAAATCCCCTTACGCCTCAAGAATTGAGTAAATGCCCACGATTTTAATAAACCATTGATCTACATATGAAGATATTCATCATAGCAAAAAATTTACACCGCGGCCTGGGATCAAACCCGTACCAAAAATACTACAGCTTCTTGAACTGACAGCACTAACCACCACATCAACTCCACGAGAGACACTGAGCGTTTTGGCCAAATATGGTTGATTATGTAATTTCTCATTTTTTCAAACCTTCGATTGGCGGAGAGCAATAGCTCCCAGGGAACTATCATATTTGTACACAGAAACTGTGCCAAAACCTTTTAAAATGGAAACTGACCTTTTCAAACTAGGCAGAAAAACGTTGCTAGCTCGAAATCTGTGTGGTAATATCCGAAGATAATTGAAATGTTTCATGTGGTTACTCAAACGCATTTTTTGAATCAAATTATTGATGTTTTTTTCATTTTAAAGCTTTTTTCGCTTTAGAAAAATGTCTCCAACCAACATTTTTTTGTGAAGCTGTGCTCTTCAATTGCGAAATTGTGTTATATGATTATTGAGTGCTAGATTAAGTAGGAACTTTTTCATCCAACGGTAACAATTACTATATTTTAAATAGTAGATATCAAGGAGGTATCAAGCATCACGGAACTGGTGAGATTGGCTACAGTTGTTAGCTTGGAAAGTGCGTAGCTTAGAATAAGCGTATGTTAAAAAAATGGGCTTGTTGCGTATGTTAGAATGTGTCCCGATGACACCCGAGAGCGGGGCTTTCGGGATGTACCTAGTAGTCGGCGTGAAAATATTCCCATGTCTAGTTACTTTTCGATGTTGATGATTTTCAAATTTTCTAACATGCGCTCTTTCTAAGCTACGCTACTACCGAAAGGAGCATAGGTTAGAAGGAGCGTATGTTAAAAAAATTCGGTGGTGGCTGGTACATTAGAAATTACTTCGAGTGCATGTATTTGGTGCTGTGTACTATTTCCTTATTGTTATTAGAGGAGCTATTTGAGCAAAAATACCCCCCTTTTCCGCAGAAACTTTTCCGAAATGAAGGCAAGGAAAGTCGCCCTTTAGTTTTTTGCAACTGTTTTTTATTCTACCTACCTGCTACTTACTTATTTAGATTTTAATTATTTTGTACTTTTTTGTATTTTATTCATATTATATTTTTTTCATGTGTTCCGATTATGTTTCTTACTTTTGAAAAATTGAGAAATGTAAAATAATTGGGTGGGGGCCAAAAAAAATGTTCTGCAGTACCTCATCAATTTATGTTTTCATTCATTGAGAACATTTTTTGGAAAAAAGGGGGGTATTCTTGCTCAAATAGCACCTCTAATATTAATTGAGAAATAAGTAGTACACAGCACCAAATACATGCACTCGAAATAGGTAATTTCTAGTGTATCGGCCACCACCGCAATTTCCTAACCTATGCTCCTTCCGGTAATAGCGTAGCTTAGAAAGAGCGCATGTTAGAAAATTTGAAAGTCATCAACAACGGAAAGTAACTAGACATGGGAATACTTTCAGGCCGACTAGTACATTCCAAAAGCCCCGCCCGGCCCTCGGGTGTCATCGGGACCCTTTCTAACATACGCAACAAGTCCATTTTTCTAACATACGCTCATTCTAAGCTATGAGCTTTCTAAGCTAACAGCTGCCACCGTGAGGGCGGTGGTTGACAAAATAAAAATTCCTAAGTAGTGATTACCAACGCAACAACTAACATAACATACTTTCGGATTGCTTGAGAACTGCCTGAATAGTGTATTGTGTATTAGTGCGAAAATGCGAACATCTAATCAAAAACTACGAATTTCGGATGCATGGGGCTAAGCTGTACGTTCACAGATTTGGTCCTGACGTCTGATGGATATTAAACACTGCGGTCCATATATTTGTAGTGTGTTTGTTGCAAAAGAATAGTTACAAAAGAAACCACCCGCACCGCGTACCTCATGAAAGGTCCTTGTTTTGTTCTTTGTTGTGCCCAATATGCTTTTCGAAGCTACTGCTAAGTGGCTTATTACAATGGCTATCGCTTTTGCAGTCCCGTCCTTCCATTTAATGTTACATTGTTGTTTTTTCTGATTATTTTACTACTGTTAATTAAGCGCAAACAAGATCTTCTAAACAAAAACTGTATTATTTGTATCACATTGCTGTCAGGTGGCAACTGTTTGCCGGCAGCAATGTGGCGCTTGCGCCAGTCTATCCACGAAAATGAATAGATCTCCAGGACTAGGCGCGGATCAATCTTAAATTGCATCGAAATGTTGTTATATGATAAACTTTAATTTCTTACTGTCAGTTAAACCTTAGCCAGATGAAGAATTATTGTTAAAAAACGATATGAGAACAATCTGAATTGTTGAAAAACGATATGAGAACAATCTGAAAGTATTCTGTACAAGCTTGTAGAATTGTCCAATATCTGTCTATATAAATCTATTGAAGTTTGCCTGCATTTTTGGTGAATTTTCCAATCGTGACTGGTTAATGCGCCTATCATCGCAACGATACCCCAAATTCTTGGTTTGTTTTGTTTTATTGTGGATTGAGGACTTCCTATTTAAAGGGATCTCGATTCTCTTCGATTTTTTCTTGAACAATATGCAATGCAAGTTTCGAATAAAATGCCAATGAAATGAATTTATGTAAATCAACACTATTCCATGAACTTGGAAGTTTCGCCATTTTGTTACTGATAAATATTAGGTTTGTTTTGGCAGCGATACACAACCGTTTCCAACCGTTTGGATTCTGCGTGCTTCCGTTAAGCCGTTCGGGCAGTGTAAACTTCGAGTTGCCAACTGTTGGTAAGCTGTTTGGGCAGGTGCCTCCAACGGTTTGAAAACAGTTTGTGGACGGTCAGAGGAGTTTGAGAATTAAAAAGAAACTGGTGATCAGACGCATGCGTACGCCTTTCTTCGCAATCGGGCGATCTTTGATTGATGGCGTGGCGCGTAATGTGACAGTGTGACAGAAAGGTAAATAAAGACGCATTTTCGAGGTTAATTTAAAATAGTTTTACCCGCTGAAAGTTACATATTTACATCAATTCGGTAAATTTATTAAGGGGTTTCTGATGCGACTAACAAAGTTGTTGAAGGGAATCGGTTTTTTTTTTTTTTTTTTTTTCCGTCAAGTAGAAACTCCTTCAAAAAGAAAATGTACGGATATTGCTAATTCTTGAAAATTTTTGATTTTGATTTTTGAAAATTCAAAAACTAGATAGCATCGACAATGTGTCTTTCCTCAAGAAAGTCGCATGCCAAATATGAACTTTTTATTTTCAAAAAAAGGCACCAAAAATGATTTCTCGTAGACATGAAAAAGTGAATTAGTAGAAGTCATTTTTGGTACCTTTTTTTTTAAAATAGAAAGTTTAAATTGCATGCGACTTTCTTGAGGAAAGATACATTGTCGATGCTATCTAGTTCTTGAATTTTCAAAAATCAAATTCAAATATTTTCAAAATATTTTGGAAATTTTCAAAATTTGATAGCAATGTCTGTACATTTTCTTTTTGGATGAGTTTGTACTTGGCGAAAAAAATAAAATAAAACCGATTTCCGTCGACAACTTTTTTAGTCGCATCAGAAACCCTTATTTAAGGGGTGCCTTATTTACCTCGGCTTGGCGGGGAAAACTTGACAAGTTGTTGTGTCCCTAGTTTCAACTGGAACCGCTCGCTACGCGTTCTTGCAGCAAAAACTTTCCAACCACTTGAAAACTGGTTGGAGTCGAGTATGCGCGCTGAATCACAGTTAGCAAACCGTCCGCAACTCGCTGCCAAAACAAACCTATTAGCAAGCACACAAGTTGTTACAAACCCAATGACGCTATATTTTGAACAGAATATACAATAAATGTGAATTTTAAAACTACCTGCAATAATCTGATGTTTATTTATTTTTAGAAGCACTACTTCTACATCTACTGATCTAATTTTTTTATACCTATTAAAAAAAGCCTTCATCATTCTGGAACAGAGTACCTGTTATTGATCTGATTTTTCTTCAATCGAACAGTTTCTTGTTCACTATCATGTATTGAATGCTGCGACACTTGATAATTCCTGAAATATTCGCAGGTATTTTTCAGATCTGGTGTTGCTGGTCTTCTGTAAAGTGTTTTTTGTTTGTTGATGGTGATTGTAGTTGAAATGCCGTTTTGAAGGTTTTGTCCTTTGAACCAAAACCGTTGATTAGATTTTGAACAATTTTATACTTGAGTTTGGCGCTAAAAATACTTGTCAGTTGAATAAGCCTTGACTTTAGTGATAGAAATTGCCATTGAACAGGACGGAGAATTAGGATCCTGTTGCACAAAACAAAACAGAAAGCTTCAGTGGGAGGCAATTTTATGAAGGTACGTAGGACATACATCGGACTGAAATTCTATGAACCAACTAGGTACGTCTCATTACTGCTGACGTCAATGAGTGGTATGAATAAAACAGAGTATTTGCTGGCTACTACTACTGCTAGTAGCAACTACTACTGCTAGTAGCAAACATACTCCCAATAATATAATTTTTTTGGTCTACAGGGTCATTCTAAAAAGATGTCCACCCCCATTTTTTTTCAAGATCCGTTGAAGCTAGCGAGTTGCGGTAAAAACCGTTGGATTTAGCTGGTTTTTCAGATCAAATTTGATCTGTCAACAAAACTACTTCACTAAAACTCCGAGTACGGGGGGCACCTCCAAATTTTGGCCAATTTTTTTTTACACTGCATAATATTGAGTGATATGTCATTGAAAAGCCCTTGAAAAGTTTCAACGGACAAGTGCAAGAAGTTTTCGAAAATTTCCTGCGGTTTTCATTTTATGACAGAAAACAAAAACCTGGAAAAACACGTTTTTATGTATAAAATGAGAATCAATGAGAATTTTTCCAAACTGCAAACTGCATTCAATAGAATTCATCAAAACGGTCAGTATGATGTGTAACTCAATATGCAATGGGTAGTATTAATAAAAAATAATAAGCATAAGCATTTACTTGGATTTCAAAGGCGTTGCTAGGGAAAGCCTGCTTAGCAACTCCTCAAAAATCTAAGCAAATGCTTATGCTTATTTTTTATTAATACTACCCAATGACTATTTCTGAAATTTTTAGATTTTTCGAAATGAAGATTTTGATGGGTAAAATTGAATTGCCTCAAAATTTCCAAATAGCTATTGCATACTGAGTTGAACGTCATACTGATCGTTTTAATGAGTTCTATTGAATGCGGTTTGCAGTTTGAAAAAATTCTCATTGATTCTCATGAAAACTTTCACTTTGTACATGAAAACGTGTTTTTCCAGGTCTTTGTTTTCTGTCATAAAATGAAAACGGCTGGAAATTTTCGGAAACTGTTTGCACTTGTCCATTGAAACTTTTTAAGGGCTTTTCAATGACATCACTCAATGTTGTGCAGTGTAAAAAAAAAATGCCCAAAATTTTGAGGGGCCCCCGTACTCAGAGTTTTGATGAAGTAGTTTTGTTGACATATCAGATTTGATCAGAAAAACCAACTGAATCCACCGATCTTCACCGCAACTCGCTAGCTTCAACGGATCTTGAGAAAAATGGGGGTGGACATCTTTTTTGAATGACCCTGTATAAATAAATTAATAAACAACGGGATGTATTCCCGCAAGCTCATTTCAGAGGGCTTATCTTAACGTAACCCAATATCAGTATCACTTCAAAACTCAAAATCATCATGACACTTGACTCAAATGGAAAAACTTTCTTGTTTACGTTGACGTTAATTATTAAAAAACATCTTAGTCAGCTATGAAATGTACCAGTTTTTAAGGTATACGAGAAACTTTTTCATTTGTGCAAATTTCTATATGAAACCTGCGAAGCAAATAAAGCCAAAAGAATCCTTTGAAAAAAAAAATTATCCATATTGATTTAGGACTCAAGTTTTTGAGTTATAATTCTTTTCTGACGCGTCAACTTCACACTTTATCGCAGCACGAGGCTGTCTGGAATCAAATGGAAGTGAGGTGGACACTTCAGCTGAGCTTTTGCAGATATAATCGAAAGCATGTCCTTAACCACCCAGAAAAACCCACATGGATCCCTTTGGTCCTAACCGAGTTATGGAGTAAAAATCGCCCCTAACGTTGGCATGATGCTGATTTTTCTCATTTTTCTGTCAAAATGTTGCTTGGACGTAAAATATGTAGGTATGGAGATGAACATTTTCCCACTACATTTTACATCGAAAATCGTTAAAATACAGAATGCAGTCATATCAAGCTCTATTGCCGGCAGACCACCCCAGACGTCTTCCGTACTGGCACTGGTTTGTGGATGATTTGATGAACGACAATCTGCTCAACTTGACTTTTTTTACTGAAGAGGTGGGGTTTCATCTTTCGGGGTACATCAATTCACAAAATTCACGCCGATTTACACAAACGCACTCATGGCAGGATCAGAGATCAATAATATGGGACGTAACTTGTCAAAGTTGGACAAATTTATTACAAAAGGATCACGCTAGTTTCGACAGACGTTTTTGAATTCACGGCACCCTTGACCCATTTAATTTATGAACGCTCGGTATAAATTTGCACAAATAAATAAGTTTTGAAAACTCCAAAAACTGATACATTTTATTGCCGATCAAAGTGTTTTCTGGTCTCTAAATGAATTAATAAACAATTGCCTCAAACCACTATTGCACCATTATGAAAATTTGAGTTTCAGTTAAGTTAAAAGAAAATTGGAAAATTCGTAGCTTAATTAGGTGCAAAGTTTTTTAATTAACCATGCGTGGTTCAAACGTTCCCATCGAGGTTCCCGTTCTTGTAGTACCTGATTGAGCCCCCTGCAGGGCTGGGCAAAATACTTCGAAAAATGTATTTAAATACAAAATACAAAATACACGATCCAAGATAGTCGAAATACAAAATACAAACTACATCTTGAAATGTCTTTGAAATACAAAATACAAAATACGTATTTTGGAAAACTAAGAAATTCCAAAATACAAAATACAACCTAGAGTATTCCAAATACAAAATACAAAATACATTCCTATTGCGTATTTGAACCATTTTATTGGAAAATCCGTAAAATGCAAGTATTTCAATGGGAACACTTCATTGATTCAGTCGCAACAATAAGTAAGTTATTATGAACTATGAAAAGACAAATAAAATAAACATAAAGTGAAGAAAACTTCATATTTAAACCTATTCCTTACTTCATTCATCAATTCTTCAAAATAACATATGTTGATTTCCTTTGGAGACAACCAGCTTTTCGAAAATATTGTCCGACATCCGACATGGAACCTCTCGTGGCTGACAGTAGGATGCACTTACCAGTAAAACGTAAAAGATGCAATCGAACTCATTATCGATCCCAGATAGTGTGCAAAAGCAAGAGATGTCAATGGGGTGAAAATAGTATTACCAGAACAATTTCGGCCCGAACAGACTAAAGAGCATGTAATGGGAAACAAATGTAGGTATTTTGTATTTTGTATTTTGAAAATCAAAATACTTTTCCGAAAAATGTATTTAAAATACAAAATACGAAATACTAGCTGCCTGAACTATTCCAAAATACAAAATACAAATACTTCTCAATCAAATGTATTTAAATACAAAATACAAAATACTTGAATGTATTTCAAATACGTATTTCAAATACTTGTATTTGAAATACCGCCCAGCCCTGGCCCCCTGTATAATTAAACCCTGTATAATTAAAATGGAACACCTGTACCCACACGGAATCGTGATGGCTTAAGGCATGTTGTCCGATACGTGAGCTATTCAGGAAACAAAAAAAAATTGTGACTGAAATTTTGGGTGGCCTATTTTTATTGGTGCGCAGTAGGTAGGAAATGCTTCGTTTTATTGATACCACTCAACATCGCTCATTCGCCGGGAACACTTCAATGAATTCGGCGATAGTTACCTCAGAGGACTAGCGGTCTTACTAACCAGCCACTAGCGTTCAACGAAATGCACCCCGTACATTATGATATAATGTTTAAATGACATTCGATGGTCAAAAATTATAAATATGATTGAGCTTGAATCCTTCAGTTGAAATGTTCAATGGAATTTACACAAGAACTCTTGACCTTTCGGATACCTGCCTACATCACATACGCACGTTCTTGAAATATGTATCAAGTATAGTAGGAACCACCACCCACCGGAGTGATCACAATCATAAAGAGTGGCATAATAACCGCTGAGTTGAGTTATGAAAACCATATTTTCACTGTATACACCTAATCTAATGTGTTCCTGCGGCCGTCGTATTTTCCTTGAAGTAATCAAAACATCGCATGCAAAATTTACTTGCTGACCACACTTTTACTGTAAATACTGAAAGTATTGTGATCTGCTGAATTTTGATATCGACGGATATATCCGTTTTGAGGTCCCCTAGGACGATTAAGACCATTTCCATAGTGATTGCTGTGTGTAATGTACGTGCATGTGTAATCTGAGGGCACAACTGCCGAGCCGTTGATCCGATTGAATTGAAATTCGGTTTTTAGACATAGTTTCACTATGCGATGAGTCCATTGATTTTTTTTTGGCTGTCATCTATGAAACGGAAGTGTCACTGTCAAAAAATTATAGAAGCCATATTTTACGGAACTTGACTTTCGATTTGAAAATCGTTGAAAAACTAATTGTATTCAGAACTGTTGAAAGTATTTCTCCATCTGTCATCTGTTTAATATTAAAATATGTCAAAGCTCAAAACTCTGTCATTTATTATTCAAAATCTATCCCATTGATTCGACAAAAGAACCAAACACAACAAAAGAATAAAACTGAATCTGTAATTGGAGTTTTCCATCATTTCTCAGTCGGGCGCTACGAATTTCAATTTTCGCCGCTCAACCGGGCTTTGACGACCCGCGTTTGGTGCAGGACTCGACTCAGACGTCCTGTCCTGCTGGGGGATCGACCTTATTTCGAAAAATCTCAACTGTCGTGTAGGCTCATTTTCAAATGCGACACGGTTTGGATTCTCCGGTAGAATGAAACTTGCACATGATGTGAATTTGAAAAAAAAAAAACTGCAGTGCAAACTTCGACCTGCAGTAAGCCACACAAATTATTCCTCTCAGGTGCAGACATGCGATGCGGTGAATAATAGTTGGAGGAAAAATTTAATCAATTTTTGGCGGAACATTTTTTGAAGTCGGACCAGCGGTTTTCAAGTTGGCTTCCGCCCTGGAAAAACAAATGTTCAACTATTTATCCCGTTAATAGATTTCCACTATTTTCTTCTTAAACATTTTCCAACAATTCTTTACACAATTTCCCTAAAGTTTTCTAGTGAAAAATGCGATGGCCGACAGCCTGATTTTTGACGATTTTTACATTAGGATTTATTTCAAAAGGCTGAAGGGTTTTTCCGGAAAATTGAAATTTTCCTCAAAGTTCTTCAACCTTGTTCAATTATTACGAATATGCGCAATTTTGTTTCAATCTCACTCTCAAAATCCAACTTTCCTCCCGAAGGGACGTCTCGAACAAAAATTCACATAGCTTCCTGGTTCCTGGATGCTAGCCGGGAAAGTATAGCCACAACAGATTTTTTTCCTTACTCTGGTGCTTGGTGACTCCCATTATAGCGGGCATCGGTTGTCTTAATACAATGGCTTACTTGCAGCGTGTGTATCATTCGTGGCAGAAAATGCTCACATGCTGGTCCTTAATTTTTAAGTGCGTATAGAAGATAATAACTTCTAACAGGCTGACCTCAAAGCTCTGTCAAATTTTTACTCTGTAGAAGACGTAGATAAACAATGGAGCATAATTAAAACTCCATTATTGCTGGCGTTGATAATAATGTGGCACTTTTTTTTTAATAGATCAACAAAAATAATTATCAGTAAAACTTGGTGGGGTTGGTAGGTCTCTTTCATGACCTCTGGTGTACCAGCATTAACGGAAATCGAATCAATTGGAAATATTATTTGGAGGATTCAGGAAATATTGATGACAACCATGTCACGCAATGAAATAAATTGGCGTACTCCACCATTTCGTCGGAAAACGTATTCGTGACGATGGGGAAACTTAGCCGAAATGCATCGATTATAACTGATAACAGAACCTGCCTTATGTAATGAACAAACGCAAAATGCGTAGTGCATATTTAGGGCCGTATTCATACCTCGCTTTTAAGCTAAAAGCGCTTTTAGAGCGATGCGCATTTAGGGGCATTTCTCATATTTTAGTGTTCAAAAATACAAATTAACTCGCAAATTAATTGCAATTAAGTACATACAATCGCTCCCAATCGCAATAATGTATTTTTGAACATTGAAATATGAGAAATGTCCTTAAATGCGCATCGCTCTAATAGCGCTTTTAGCTTAAAAGCGAGGTATGAATACGGCCCTTAATATTTAGGAAGTATCTGCCAGATTGTCGGAAGTGACACCGAACTTTTCAGTATTGAATGGGAGGTTTTTCCGCGCCTTATCGCGGGACTAGGGCAATGTGAAGATCCACTGCATCTTTATTTGGCTTGCTGGAGATCTATCATCGAACCCACAACTGCACAATCACGCGCCACGTGCTCTGCCCCTTACTGGGAGCTCACCTATTATAGGCCTTCTCATATAGGCGGTTCCATTTGCTCGCAACTTGTGCAATCCAAATTGAAATTTTTTGCACGTTTGTAGCCATGTGATGATCGTCGAATTCATGCGACGTGAACGAAAAGCTGGTTCGATTGGTTGTTTCACTGGGAGCGCTTTATCGATTGAGCTGGTTGTATGGACTCGACCAATGAGACGGAGTCTATACAGGTGAACTTGCGCCCGAAGACCCTAGGTAAATGAGAATGGCTATACACAGGAATATGTACGCCTCAGTGCCCCACTGCCCAATGTTTTCATGATATGTGATGCCATCTGGCCGTAGAAGCTCGTGGTACTACGCAAGTACGCAAGTCACTTGTGCTCATCATGCTGTATTTGACATCCATCTCTAATGATGGTGGTTGATCTCCAGTAAGCTGAATAAAAATACCGTAATAAAAAATAAATTCACCTTGCCAGTATTTTTTCGAAAGTTACAGAAAACAAAATTCACCCCCTAATCAATAATTTACCTTCGCAGGTCCTCCTATAAGATTTTGAAGCCCTACAAAGATTTTTAACGTCAATTTTAGCCTCGATCCTTTTCACAAAAATCGAAACGCTGAAAGGATGTTACTCCGAGTGTTCTGATATTTCATTTTTTAGGCAGGTTTAAGGTATCAAATTTCAACTCTATGAGGTTTGTTTCGTTTCGTGTAAAAACACTTGAAACCTACCTTTCCGGGACTATTTCGCATACTGGTTTTATGCTACCGTTGAGCGTTGGTGTCTGCACGAATCCGCACTTCGCATGGTTCGCACAGTTACGAAATTAGGAACGCAGTCTATCGTTACGCTAGTAGTGTGAACATTTGCTCCGCATTCTGTGATGTAATGAGAATGAGTCGGTTACATTTTTTGGCGGTGGGCCGTGTTGTCACTGGCAGTATCTCCTTAGCGCCGCCTCAGTACTCTGAAAGCGGCGCCGGATGATTAACACACCACCCACCATTTTATGGACGTATCAACAGCTAAGTTATCACCACCCCTTATACCTCGGTGTCCTTCTCGTTTCACCCGATTTCCCTTGACGTGACTGCATGCTAGTACACGCCAAGGTACTAGAAAGCCCATGAAAATTTCCACTTGGCCCGAGCCGGACTCTAACTCACGATCCTTGGAATTGCTTTCAAAGAGAAGCGAAATCAATAGTGACATCTTTGAATAGTTGCCTGTGCACTGGAATCGTTTCCGTTAAACAGGCGAGATGTGAATCTTGGAAATTCAGTTTTTCACAAAAGTACCAGCAAACATTTGCAGTGGTCCCATAATCGATGAAGAGCACAAGGAAACACAAGTTATCTTCATTAAATTAGTTTTTTTTTCTTTATATTTATAAGTAAAATTGCAATTTTTTTTTAATGAAATCGCAATTTTGTATTTTATGACTCACCCTGTAGAACGAGTGTGAGTTTCAGCACATACAGGATGTAATAACTTTTCACAATATTCTATCTCAAATATTTTACTGAAGCCTCTTCAAATGAAGGAAATAAAGAGGATCAAAGTGCCAGCCTTGGAGTCCCCGTCTTGCAAAAAAGACAGAATTTCTAAAAATTGTTCCAGCTTCTACTACATTCCTATAGAGGTGATTCATAATTAGACGAAAAGAATTTAACCCTTTAGCAAAAAAAGATTGTAAGTACGGATCTGGATTTTTTTATTCGTGGACGTAATTTATACGTTACGATCCTTCGAACTTGAAGAAAATGTTGGCGCTCACTTCTCATTTTATTCACTTTTTTTTAGTCTTTTACATTATAATCCGAGAGTATGGGTCAAGAAAATAACTGTTGGTACTTTTTGAGTTTGAAAAATCAATAGAAGAAAAAAAAAGAACAAATCAAAATTAACAAAACAAAAAGTTAACAGCATCATTTTCTTAATCCTGCCTTCTATCTTGATATAGGTACAGAGTATAGTACTTTTTGAGTTTGAAAAATCAATAGAAGGCAAAAAAAAGGGAACAAATCAAAATTAACAAAACAAAAAGTTGAAAGCGTAATTTTCTTACTCTTGCATTCTCCCTTGATATAGGTACAGGGTGTTTCGGTGACCTTGCATAAAACTTCGAGAGGAGATTCTTCTCAAAGAATAAGTCAAGATAGTAAGCGTAATTTTTATTCCTGAAGTGCTTCGTGCTTCCTAAGGGAGTTACAGACCTTCAAAAGTAGAAAGTAAGCCAGTGTTTTTATTTATTTTCTCAAAAACTATCAAACGTAGGAACTTCAAATTTGGTGCAGGGAAGTTTGTTTATAGTTCAGATGTACCTACGTGCAATATTTCAAAAGAATCTGACCAGTGGCGGCGGAGTTGGGTTGAACAACTGTCAGACAAAAATTATTTATGACATGCCTGTGGTTTTTCCAGTTCGACTAGTTTTACTCGAGTATGGTGCATGCACCCCCCCCCCCCCGTCATGGGTCAGATTCTTTTCAAATTTTGCACGTGAATTTGAAAAAAAAAGTTCGTGTTTTTGATAGTTCTTGTAGTTCTTAATAAATGAAAACTCCGTTCTACTTACTTACTTTTGCTTATCTTATACCTTTGAAGGTCCAGTTAGCACTTGAGGAAAAATAGTACTTTTCGACTTATTTTTTTAAGGGGAATCACCTTCCGGAGTGTAATGCAAGGTCACCAAAACACCCCGTAGCAGCTCATTATTTTCATCCAATCACGAATCTCTCTGTATAACGTACTTTTAAGAAAGTGCGTTCCTTTTGTATACCTGTATACTTGCAGACATGAAAACAACTGGTTATAATACTATTGGTCTGACAATGAGTCTCACAGTGACTCATTCACATCTACAGTGGGTCTGAGTAAGTGAACACTTGGAGCGTGGATAACTGATGGTGACTCATACTTTCCATCCAAGTTCCACGTTCTTCGCCTCAACGCTTCAAGTGTTCACTTACTCACACCCACTGTGGATGTGAATGACTCACTCTCAATCATTTCGATCCAATAGTATAGGCTAAATTATCAATATTTCATAGACGTATCTTCGACGGAGCACTGGTTGTGTTTGACACAATTTTCATGAGTGATTTGTTATCCCTTTTGTTGCTCAATATTGAGGATATTTTCGTGGTGGTGCCATCAACAATACAACTTTTGTGCTTCTTTGGGTGTCGCAGCTTTATGAAATCAGGTCAATAATGGATTCAGAAAAAGAAACCAAATCGGCGTTAGCGAGTGAGGGCGAAGTAGTGTTCTAATATTGTTTGTGTAATCTCAATGGGTTGTACATTGTACGATACTGGGTCTTATGATTAATCTTTATTTGCTGTCTTTAACTGAATAATAAATATGATATACTTATTATATTAGGAGCCAAAAGCATTCTTGAATTCGTTCAAGCGAGGGAACAGCCGTTTTGATGGACGAGGCGATTTGGGCCCGAACGGGTCACGTAATGGCGATGGCGGTGGTGGTAGAGGCCACTGGGTCAGCAACGATAATCGACGTGACAATTTTATGCCGAAAAGACGCCGCTTTTAAATAGCTGAGAGCAACCTGCCTCCAGCACAATATTTAAGAAATATACCTACTTAAGGATTTACAAAAATTACAAGTTGGCGCCTCACCTACTCTTGAATGTATCGTATCTACTATTCCAACATTATGCGTTAACTTTTATTTTGAACGAGCCAAGCCTGTTCGTAATGATGTTAATGTTCGTGTATTAGTACCTTAGCATATTTTAAACATACATATAATATTTCATTTATAATATATCTATTCCCTTTATATCGTCAATGGTCTTCCAATAACGACTCTTGGGGCTTTTTGTAAAATCCATATTCTTACGTTTACGTCATTTTAGGCATTTTGCGATCTCACGAGACGTACGACGAACGTTGAATTCTACATGAAATTTTACCTGTCGCCAAGGGTAAGCTCCCACAATTTGACGTTTTTATTACGTTGTTTTGCGTCGTACGTTACGTAAGATCGCAAATTGCTTATTGTATTGTATATTTGCTTGCATGATCTGGAAGGAATGTGGAGGTTCATTGATGATCACAACTTTACTTTAAGATCCAATTTGAAGCTTATCTGTAGGTAGGGGCAATATTTATTTGGAAAATAGTTGCCACAAGCAGTTTTTAGCATGTAGCATAAAAAAATCTTACTAAAATTGATGTCTACTTACATGTATTATTCATCTGACTTAGTGAAAATTAAAATGATGACCGATGTGTCGGTAATCAAAGCGTTTGTTTTTGTTGAATAACGTCTGGACGAAATTAATAAGCAATCTGCACAGTTCTGAAAAGAGTCCAAGTTTATGCTAGGTCAACTTTTTTCAAGTTTACTCTGACTTCGACTTGTACTTTGAATATTATTAGACAAATGGTTACAAAAATCGACCGTACCTACTAAGAAGTGATTATATTGCCTACCTTCCTGATGATGCTATAATTTCATCATTCACTTATGAATTTCAAGAATCAAGAATTTCAAGATCAATTTCTAAGAAAAGTGTATTCTGCTCTGCCTAATTTGAAATCGGTAATTTTTCCCATCTTGGCTACTAATGTTGCTCCTGTATCAGTACAAGGTCTCCCAGAATTTATAGCACAAAAAAGAAAAACATGAATGATGACAGTAGACATAATTAAGCGACAAAAAAAATCTGTTCAGCTACCACAAGACTGGTTAGAGACTCATCAGTTATATTCTTGAGGCTTGATTCGTTGTATGTACTTGTACCTATTTTAAAATGTTTGAAATCTTGAAATCTTTTCATATGGAATTATTGTTTGCTTGGTGTTGTGGCAAGGTGGAAACAGTTAGGGAGGGGGCTGGGTATTAGTCATCTTACGGCGTTATCTTGATTTTTTCAACTTGATCAAAATACTCTTCCAAACGAGATTTATCATTTTAACCCACGAAAAATACTATCTTGTGCTATGGACTCTGGGACATCTGCACATCTTTTGCTAAAAAAGTTATCAATTACATACTCGTCATTTCAACTTGAAATGATTATAAATAATATCTGTATAACAGACCATTGATTTCTTATTACAGAAGGTAAGTTTGTGCAAACTTTTATTCTATTTGCTACAATTGATGGAAGAAAAAGAGAAAAGAAATACAAAATGCACCTGAAATATTTTTCAATGATTTCAAGTCAACAACCAAGAATAATTTTATGCCGACTTTTGTTTTATTGGAAACTAATTCGATCAAACAATGCATCGCGTTCCATCACGTTTTATATTTGTAAATATTTTCCCACGATTTATGTGCTATTCTGTTTCAGCTTGCAACCACCATATCGTATGAACTTGCGTCTTTTTTAAATCAGCAAAATAAATTCATGACGTTAGAATTAATTAATAGGTCCCACATCAGAAGCGTTTAGATAAAAAACTTCATTATTTCAATACAGGAATTTTCAAAGCTGGATGTATCAACTCTACTGGTGAATTTATAGAGACCGCGAATTCTTGCAGTGCCCAACAGAAACTACATTATTATTCAGAACAAAGATTAAGTCTGTGATTATAAATACCTATTCTAGCCTAAATCCTAGGGCTCATCTCTACCGTACACACCAAATAATTCTTTTCTAATTTTTAAATAATGCCTTACGAGGTCTTCTACTACTTACCAAAGTGACAGCTTGTCAAAACAACTTATTGTTCAATTACTTTCAATTTGAAATGAATTATGATCATACCTAGAAAACAGTTTCTTGTCTAGCAAATCCAAACAAGTATTGTCTAGTTTTTTTGTTTGTTTCAACTTTTACAGAAAGTTTCGTTGTGGCCGTTTCTTTCATTTGGTCTTGTCACTGTTTGATACATCTCTTAATTATGATAATATTTTCTGACCTGACCATTGACTCCTGGTCACATCTGTCCACGATACGCGATGATTCGACTTGTTAGCTGGCCAAGGATTTCCGGCTACATACTTCAGAGCCAGTTATAGCGTAATCACTACAAAGGCTTCATGCGCTGTATCTCTGTGATACTGTCATTTGTGGGTGCAACAGTATATGAAGTTAAATCGATGAATTTTTGCTTGCTCAAAAGTTGAGCGCTTGGGGCAGCGGTATAGCTTGCAGACTATGGGCTAAGGGCCAGTATATTCAACAACATCTCTCCTGAACTACTTAGAAACAACCAACAACATTTCTTTGTGAAATGGAAGCTTTTCAAACTTTTCCATTATTGCAGTAGGTACCTGACGGAGCACCTGTATAATTAACAGGAAACACCTGTACCAAAAATGGCCCATCGCATGTTGTAGTCCAATACCTGAGCTCATGAGAAAACGCTCATCAAAAATAGTCCAATCGTTCAAGATTTGTCACTTTGAATGCTACTGAAATTTTTGGGTGGCAGTGGCAGTTTATTCGCAAGACACGGCACTGGTATTAGACAAGGCCGCCGGTCTCTCAACGTCCGACGCGTCCTGTCTGTCAACGGGTTCATTCTTGGTTTTTCTCACAACTATACCTTGCAGTGTGCTACCTGCAGTGAGCACACTGCACACTTCTCGCACACATCATATCATCACCGTTCGACAGCAGAATATCAGGGACCCCACTAACTCTGCTACCATTTTTAGAACCCCAAATAGGAAAAAAGTCAAATATACATAGTTAATTTAGATCGGCACGAACGAAAATCTGACAAAAGATCTGGCAAATTATTTCGTTGTCACACTTGTTCAACGAGCGGAAATGACGTTGTTCGACAAAAGGCCGTCTCATGGATACGTCTTATAGGGGGGTTCATAAAATTACGGAGCTGAGTGTTGACTGTGACGAAAGAAATCTTACGCAGTTACGTAATTCGTAAATAAAATGTTTACGTGAATATCGAAGGGACGGCTGTTATTGCTAAAATAACTACGAAATCATATTCATTCCCCTTGAGATCCATTGGCCATTTTCATCGTGAGATACCATCAGTTCGTTCCTGTTAATATCTTGTCGAAGAGTTCAACGGAGATGTTTTGCTCGGTTTCCAGACACCAGAAGAATGAAGATCTTTTATTGTAATAACACGAAGGTAATCAAATCAATCTCTCCCACAAGTTCAATGAAAAATGAGTAAATGTACAGCTTGTCAAGAATAGGAAGAGCTCTGAGAGTCTCTCCAACACCACCTGCCCCATACCACTACCAATATTTACCAATAAGGTCCAATAATGCGCGTGACCCGAGGTTGTTGATGTTTTCTTATTCTTAACAAGCTGTAAGATGATGTTAGACGCATTCGTGTGCATTTACTCATGTTTGATTGACAGGTTTCACAGTGTTTTCTAAGTAGGGAGACCATCATACCTTGGGACACTTTTCGAAATAATGCGTCTCACCATTAAATAATGATCAAGTTATATTAAATCAGAAGTCAAACAGAATCCTGTATAGGTAGGCATTTCTTTATCAAACTGAATTATGAAGAAACAACTAAAAATAGAAATGTAGCAGAGAATTTTTTTCATAAAAAGAATCTTGGGCAACAGGTGAATATTTCGATTTTTCAAGTCAGTTCTCGATTGTTTTTCTCGTCTTGCAATACCCCAACATTTTGTAGCATTGGTAAACGTAACAGAATGTCATCTTCAGTGATATCATACATAGGCTCTTATTTTCTTCGCATCCGAAGAATTCTGTTCTACAAATTTCTTCAAAAAACTTGACTATTGCATCCGAAGAAACAGTATCAACTTCTGTCACGTAGTTCCTTCTTGATTTTTTCCTGTTACCTCGACATATCACGTCCCAAGGTACGCGTCCAGCAGCTTACGTTCCAAGGTAGGGACAAACACTTATTTCAAATTTACCGCCACTGCTTCAGAATGCATAGGTTGCCAGGAACAGTTTTAGGTGAGGAACATCCCTACTGTATTACGCCCGGGCCTACTGCATGATTTCACACAAAAAAACTACATGTTGGTGAAGATATCTCACTCGCATTGTAGCTGTTGGTTTGATTTTTGATAGCGTGAAATGCAAAGTTTTAATTTCTTGTTCAGAGCATTTCTCGTCACATTATAGAAATCTAAATTGAAGCAATCAACAATTCTTCACGTGCCGTAACCAGAACGTAGTCTGTGCCAGAACTTATAGCTCACAAAGGATGCCAGCGGTAGCACTTGTTCCAAGGTAGGGACGTCCCAAGGTACGAAAGTCTCCCCTATAGTCGGTTCGAAAAATATTGAAAAAATCGGAAATTAAGCGTTAATCCTGAAATGTTGTCGAGGAGGTTTGTATATATATATTCATTAAGTAGTTCGATAACCGTAAGCAAAGAATCTTTTTCAACTTGAACAGCACCTTCCTCACAAATTAGGTACTTTCCAGCATTGCTAGACTATCGAGATTAAAAATCGATATTTGCATTTGTAATGAATGCAACTTTAAGTTATGAAAATGAAATTGATATGAAACTCAAAAAAAAATAAACGTGTAACAAATTGCCATATTACAAACAACATTCATCGAGTCATGTACACTTGAAGTACTTTAGCATTGGTATAAATGGTAATTAAATATTCCGAAAACAATGTTACAGGTACTAATGTTATAGGTACTCGCAGTTGTTTCCTTAAAAACTTGAGTTCAATGGAATTCTTCTGATGTAAGGAATTTTAAAACACTCATTTTCTGATATCTCCGGGAAATTGTCAAAGTAATTAGGACTTCTTTCAAGAATCCACAATAAAGCTATATTATTGTCAAACAAAATGGTTTTTTTTTGCACAAGAAAAAAACTTGAAGTTCAGCAGAATATTTTGACAGGGGAGAGTTGAGGAATGCCGTTGAAACAAATTATTAGAAAATAATTTTGGTATTGTGTCCTGTTTGACTTGGTTTGAGTAATCCACGTTTACCATCACGTACATCACTTCAGCGCACACATGTGAACGCATACCTGCAGAGCGCGGTAATTTCAATTTTGACGCACGAAGTGTCAGTGGGCGCTTTACATTTAAAACATTTGTGTCGGTTTGTGTCAGCTTGTGTTAGCTTGTGTCGATGAGACAAAGGAACACAGATCAAATGGAACGCATTTGTGTCGATTTGTGTCGACACAAGTCGACTTGTGTCGGTAAATGGAAAACGCCCACTGTCAATGGCAACTGTCAATCAATAATCGAAATGTAAACAAACAACAAACATAACCTCATAACCATTCAACATTTAATATTGTTCAGAATGAAATGTTACGTGGCGTATGGCAGAAAGACGCAGAAAAGATTCAGGTGATACGAAACACAACGAGCTGCAAGGCGATCGACGAAACAAGAGCGTTATTTGGTTAGATCTGTCGAAACGTCAAATCGACGTCAAGCGCTGTCAGCTGAAATTTGCGTGACATTACACACGCACACCGTATTATAGTGTTGTCAACTTGTTGTCGTGATACAGATATGGCAACGTCCTACTTTCACAGGTATGCGCAGAAGCCTTTCGGGAAACGTGGATTATCCTTGTTCTATACATCTTATCTCGCACAGTGTTTGGTAGGTATCTGCTTTTTTTAATTTTGGGGCCCATCAATTGTAAAATTATTAGCTCGCGTAAGCGATAGGTTGTGTCTATAATTCTACAAGTAGATTAGGATCTCTTCCCTCAGGAATCTAACCATTTTGTTCTGTTTTTGGACGATAACGGTAACTGAAAGAGGATAACTGTCAAGCAAAGCCGAGCCGTGAACGCAAATACACTTTGTCCATTGTACTGTTTGAGGCCCGGAATTTCCATCTCCGGATTTGTTCCATATAACATACAATGGGTCTCCTCTCTATCAGATGATTGTCAATTACTCTGCTTATGAGAGCGAGGTTGATCTCTTCAACTGTTCTCTGTCCGACATAAAGGCGAAGGTTTTTTCCTAAGTATGTACCCTCTCTCGGATTTGTCTCTGGTATCCCTCACCCTTTAACTGGGCTTTTCTGCCTGTTGGGTGCAGTACAACAATAATAATAATAATAATAATAACTCTACTAGGCAGATAAACGCTGCGCAGAACGTACAGCGCAGCGTTTATCTGCCGGATAGAGTTACACGGAACAAATCCGGAGGTGGAAATACCGGGCCTAAGTCTCGCCAGATGTAGTGGCGGAGGCTATTTATGGTCGCTTTCTTGTGATTTTTTTTATTTATTTTCCTCGTTTCCTAATGAAATTTTCCTAAATCTTTGGTATCTTCCGAGATGTTCAACATACCGGGTTTGTTCATTCGCTAACAAAATCTTATCTATTTAGGCATAGGTACCAACGACATTTGAGAACGATTGGTGAATAATAAAAAATATTTGAAAGCAATAAATATGCACGGGTCGCGGCACTTGTCTGAGATAACGACGCGCGAATATGCTTTGTATTCTTAACTATTACGTCATCATATCTTTGAATAGGAAGTAAAATTGAAAAGGGGCATATAGACCTTCTCATATAGGCGGTTCTCTTTGCTCTCAGCTCGTACGCAGGTCTTCAAGTATACAAGGTCACTGGTTCAACGGGCTGTTCAACCGGGAGCGCTTTATCGATCGGGTTGGTTAGGGTTGGGGGTTGGCGAAATTATGGTGGACACTAGCATGACATCACATTTGCCCCCCAAATCCTGCAGCACGGCGCGCGGTGGGTGGCCAAGTCACGGGATGCTAAAGGTGCGTTCAGTCAGCTTATTTAAGGTGCGTTCAGTTAGCTTATTTAGCCGCAAGTTTTAGTTCTAGTCGTAAGCGCAGCGATGCTCATTGGCTGTCATGAACCAGCCTCCTCAGATCAGCCAATAAGCGATGCTGCGCTTACGACTAAAATTAAAACTTGCGGCTAAATAAGCTGACTGAACGCACCTTTAGCCGCAAGTTTTAATTTTAGTCGCAAGCGCAGCGACGCCCATTAGCTCTTATGAACCAGCCTCCTCGGAACAGCCAATAAGCGATGCAGCGCTTACGGCTAAAATTAAAATTGCGGCTAAATAAGCTGACTGAACGCACCTTAAAAGTGCATCGTAATAGCAGTGCAGTCTGCTTTGCAGTGCCATTCATCTCACGCAGAACACGCATAAAGTTTGGAAACATGGAAATATATTTTCCTCGTGGTTTTTATGCTCGGATAGGCCAAATTGTTTTTTTTTTTATGTCGGAAGAGACATTGACCGAAAATTTTCATTTGTCATACTCCATCCCACTTCTAAGCGATGACGTCATCGCCATTTGCAAGCCTCGATTTTCTCAACAGATTTGGATAGACTGTCAAATTGTAATTTCAGAAATTATACCCTTGAAAACCGTTTTAAACTGCTCAAAAATGAATAGGGGTATTAGAAAATTTCGCATTTTTCAAAATAGGATTATCTGGAAAAAAAATTACCTGATTTCATAAAGGAAGACGGTGCCAGATAGGGCTTTCTTTCGGCTACCTGGTGATATACAGGTGTCCCAAAAATATACCGACAACGCTCTAGGGCAGCTTCCTCTAATCAAAACAAGAAAAAAAGTTCCTATGAACATGGGTCCGGAAATGCTTCCTAAGGGAGCTACAGGCCCCTAAAGGTGGGACCCTGAAGATGGTTTTTATTCAATATCTCCGAAACCGTTGAAGGGAAATCAATCAAACTTGACACATTGAGTAACCTTCTTATGCCCAACAAAATGAGGCAAGAGTGATTCCAAAGTAATATACCAGGGGTGGGTAAATTATAAATTTACTGAGGTGTGAGAGTAAAAATAACCCTTATTTTTTTGAATGTGAATTGTTTCCAAATTTAACAAAAAATTATGGAATATTGGAGTTTCCTACCAAAAAAAGGCCCCCCTGTTTAACCTCGATAGACGCACCGTTTACGAGATATGTGAGTTTGAATGTATGAAAACATGGTCAGAAATGCTGTTTTTTCAATTACGATATTCAAGGCGAAAAAAAAACTATTTCAAAGCAACTTCATTCCGGTTAGGCATTCAAATTTTGTTAGGCATAAGAAGGTTATTGAATGTGTCAAGTTTGATTGATTTCCCTTTAACGATTTCGGAAATAATTAATAAACGCACCATCTTCAGGGTCGCACCTTTAGGGGCCTGTAGCTCCCTTAGGAAGCGTTTCCGGACCCATATTTATGGGAACTTTTTTTCTTGTTTTGATGAGAGGAAGCTGCCCTAGAACGTTGTCGGTGTATTTCTGGGACACCCTGTATAGGATACTTTCACAATTATTAAAAAATGTACAGTTACGATCTCACAAATGGGAAAACTTGACATTACTTGTCATTCTTATTTTATTTTGTGTTGCTGTAAAGATCGGGTAGAAAAATCAGTCTTATCAGCTCAAATTGAAAAAGAAAAACACTGTCAAGGTCAAGTGTTTCCATTTATGAGCTCTCGTAACTGTACATGATATACAGGGTGTCAAAAGGAGGAGTGTCCAAAATGTCAATTTTCAACGTTGTGCCACTTTCCTGAAAAAAAGTAGATTATTTCTAAGGTCGTTTTTGGAAAGGTACCGTTGATATCTCAAAACTGTTCTTTAGTTTTGTAAATATTTCTTTCATTTCAAAGACGATGTGATTTTTTCTAAAATTTACATTTTTTTTAATTATGAATCTCTCATAGGCAATATTATTGACATAAATTTAGCAGACATGCATGAATTTACTTTATATATCTTCCCACGACAAAATTTCACCCTAACGAACCCTAAGGGGGCTGGCTACCTTTGGTGGACGCCATCTACCTCTTTAGGGATGAGTTGAAATGAAGCATGTTGTGGCAGTTACCATGCGTTTTCCAAATCAGGATTCCTAACGTAACGTCAGTAACTTTATGTCACATTATAATTATTATCCTCATGGTTACCATATTAGCCCCCTTTTGGTCACTTTTGTACTGGGTTATTGATTCAGAAAGTTGAAAATCGATAATTCAAGAACGAATAGGAGTAGAATCAATTTTTTTTTTAATTATAAAGGAAAAAGTAACGCACTTTTTGGCATGTTGGGAATATTATTACATGTATGTATCCTTTATCAACGGATAGGGGATGACTTTGTCATATTTGATGTTTCACATTGATGTTTCACCAATCTCATTGTCAACAAGGTACACTGTAATTTTTCAAATTTTATTCAAAATAAAAGGAGTCATTTGAGGTTTCATACGAAGCGAAAATGTGATGTGGTGTTCTCCATCCTAGAGAAATCCCACCTCAAATCATCAGAGGAGATGAGATAGTCAGGTCGAGGTAGCAAATGTTCTGCAATCATCTCAAAGTGTTATTTCAAGAATTTGGCTGGAATTTCGACAAACAGGCACAACGTTAAGTAGTTATCCCATAGTTAGGGATACCTGATATAGTATTACCAACATGCCAAAAAATGCCCTACATTTTCCAATAGAATACAGAAAAAGTTTGATTTTTCGAGATAAGATTCCCATTTTGAGAAATTTTTCAATACCCCTATTCACTTTTGAGCAGTTTTTATATTAGCCTAGTAATTTTAGAACCAGGTAAAACATCATACAGGTTGTATTTTAAATTATAACTTGGTGTGTTACATAAAAAATGTCTAAACCTAGGATCCTCGGAGCTGAATTTTTGCACAGTGATCCTTTTGACCAATCTGAACAACATACTCGACAAGATTCCGGTGCTAAGTCATGGACTTTAGGGGGTAAAAGCCACCCTTACGCATTTTAGGTCTAAAACGGCCAAACCCGGAAATAATTCCCACAAAGCTGGATTTTTCTATAATGACCTTTCGACCCGTCTGAACAACATACCAAAATACTCGGAGATTCCGACATTCGCGTCATGGATCTTAGGGGGAAAACCACCCTTACGGTGGACATGGTGCCGGTTTTCTTATTTTTCTGCCAAACGGTAACTTGGACGTGAAATAGTAATGAGAATGAAAATATTCCCCACTTTTCACATTAAATCAGAGCAAAATGTTTTTTGACATCCCAAAGTCACTTATATCTTCAATGATAATGCATAAGATCAGTTATTTAATGAAAATTTCAACTTTCCCCACCTGTGTCTACTTTGGCTTCATCTGTTTGCTACCTCGGCTCCGGATTCATTTTTCGTGACCAAAAACGATGCCTTTTTTTAACTCGAAAACTCCTTAACTTATTATTTTAATCTAACAAAATGATACCTTGAAAACAAGTTATTCGATTCGTTTTTCACACAAAAATAAAGAGAGTTGGAAGGCCTTCAAAATGTTCCCGTTGACCCCTATTCCCATTTTAATTTTTATAAGGGTGGGTCACCCTGCCCTAGGGGATTTTGGAAACAGGTGGTTCGATTTTCACTCAGAGATTTGAAAGGCCTTCAAAAAGATGTATTACTCGACCACTGTTCATATTTGAAATTTTGGAAAGGGTAGTCATCGTACCTAAGGAGATGAATCAAGAGAATTGAAATTATGCTAATCATGTGTCCCCCTCGAATTTAAAATCGACCTGTTTCGGGATTTTTTAAGGAAAAAATTTTTATACAAGAAATCGGGGGTGAGGCTTTTTGAAATAAAAGCTTTGTATAATTAATACTACACGACCCGTTCTCATTCCGTTTCAATTTTATTTCAAGCCAGTAAGTGGCTCTTTTAGGCCCGCTTGCAAGACGACTTTACACTGGAAAAAAGGACAATAATCCCGATTTTACGTTACTTACCTAATTTTGATTTTTAATAGTTTTCGACCCACCGCAAGGTGGAGGGATGTTGTTTGAATTATAATTTACGCATGAAGCCTAAGATCACAAGAATCAGAAGCGTGGTCTTCGATCACTTTTTTTAATCAAGTTTTTGAAATGCAAGCAAAAGACCCCGCACACCTAAGAAACCTCACTTGAAGTTTTCGTAAAGTAAGTTTTTCTTAAGATAATTATGTTGCCGTTAGGCGGATAAATAACGTACGTGCAGTGGAACCGATTTTACGGGAGAGCTATTTGAAATTTGGAATCGCTTTAAACCGTCATACTTTTGTCAAATATGAATATTGTGCGGCTTTTTTTCAATGATCTTGTTTTATGGTGAACTAACATCTTAAGATGCCACTTTTGAGAAAAAAATATTGCTTACTGAAAATAATTGACACATACGGCAATCCTCACTAGTTATTTCAAAATAATACTTATCATAGGTACCGTACGTTGCACAGCCAAACCATAGAGATGACTAGACAAATTAACCGTAAGTGACAACATGTGGTATCTTTATCAAGTAATCCAGAATTATATTGTTCACATAGGTACGTCAAAATCTTAGGCGAAACACACATGCGTTTTATTCCCCTAAGTAATGTATACATATTTTTTCATCTGCCACGTAGGCCTTTTTTCAAATGATTTTCATTCCTATTTCAAAAAAATGGAAAACAAACAAAAATAGCACAAAGAAATAAAGCTGAATTTCAAGAGCCTGAGATTGCAAAAAACTCTTTTTTGAAAAATTCACACATACGTTGATCTTCCGCCTGACGGCAGTATACGTATTTGTTGTGTACGTGGTACGTGCCTCGGACGGAACTGCCTGCTTTAAGGACGAAGTATTAATTGGTAAAATAAGCGTTGCGGAATCAATCCCTGTGGGTTTATTCCTTGACAGAATCTCACCATTTAGGTTTTTTCGAAAGCTACAAGGATGTACTTGGTTTGAGCCCATTCCCATTGGCATATCCAAAAATCAAAAAAAATATTTTTCGATTTTTGAAATGGGCTCAAACCAAAGTACATCTATTTGTAGCTTTTGAAAAAGACCTAAATGGTGAGATTCTGTCAAGGAATAAACCCACAGGGATGGATTCCGCAACGCTTATTTTGCCAATATAACTCCGTCCTCAAAGTCCTGACAGTTTCACATCCATTGGTGCTGCGGGCCATGCGTGTTCACGTACGCCCTTAATACATAAATAGCTGCTATTAACGACTTGTGTCTGTTTTTGAAAAACGTCTTCATGACGATTGCAGATTCGGCATTTGAAGTAATTCACAAACCCAACTCTCCCCTAGTACACTAGGCTAATGCACATTGCGAACTTGAGAAAACTACATACGTATATTACATAAAATAAATGGGTACCTACGTTTTGCGTTTCACAACAGCATATCAAAGTAAATCGTTTATGAATAATATGTTTATATATATATATATATATAAAATTTATATATATTAATATATATTATTCATAAATGTATGAATATATATACAGACATTTATTTAACTTATTCTAATTCCATAAGTTGGAGTAGATCCCAAGCTGAATAGGTATTTCATCACTGCGAGATGAAAATCGAACCTTGAAAAGTTTCAAGAATAAAAACTTATTAGGTACCGTTAACGCTTACATTTTCATCAATTTTAAATCTCAAATATTTGAGATACCTACCTAGTTGTTTTTTTTCGTTTGTACAAAGTTCAGTTCAAGCTCACATTGAATTGCATTATTGTTGAGTAGCTTGAAGTTCACAAAATTAATTCTTTGTTGTATGTTCACAGATTCTCGGCTGTCGACTTCCGTATTGCCAAAGAGGATGAAGGTGTTTGGCTGATTCGATAGCACTAAGGCTGTGACCTGTGAATAACGACTGTGATATTTTGGTTCTCAATAAATGATGTTATTTTATGAAACTAATTGTTTCATCACTCCAATTTCCTTTGCTTGTATCCCAGCAAGGCAGGTAACTTAAAGTTCGTAAAGAAAATCCACAAGTATGAAATAAACCCTCTGATTTTATTTATTCTAGAAATCAAGATCATACAATTGTTTTTATTTTGTTAAGCATACTACTTAAGAGTAATAGTTTTAATAATAATAGTAATAGAAATAATAACACTACTAAGGTTTACAGATCTAACATTTCAATTAAAAATATCAATGGCACTGGTTAAATATCACCCGATTCTATTAAGTATATGCATAAGTAACAGATACTTTTCGTTATTTATACTTTACAATGTAAGTACGAGTAATTTGGAGTAAGTACGTGTTAATTTTCCAAATTATTAGACCCCACCTTTGAGAGCCATGAAAAGCTTGAATCGGTTAAAAGTATGAGTGGTGACCCAAATAAGTATAGGTATGGTTTGAATATAATGAAAGGTAAGATTATTACTTCGAATTGTACGTTGAGTTATTTCAACCCATCAGTTGACGACTATAGTAATTGACAATATCTCAATGTACCAACCAACGTCTTCTAAAAGTGTGTCATATTAATAATTATTATCTATCACATTATTATTGTATTTCTTAACCAAATAAGCTTTTGTTTTATTAGGTGAAGGTCTAAGAAATTGTACTTTGGGTTTAATAGGAAATGAACGAAATGCAGAGTGCCCAAAAGAGCAATGCTTGTTAATCAGAGCGGAGGGAGTATTATTTTTATATCAGTCAGGGTCACTCTGCTATATGCGACTAGAAATGAGAGGATAAAGAAGAGGGATAAGCGTGACCTGGGGGGACACGTCCGTGACCTGTGCGTCGCACCCTTCGCTTAACCCGCAACTTCTTTAAAGGTACTCAATCACAGTAGATTTAACAACTGCCACCGAACGACGCCAAGAGTCCATTCCAACAACAACAATAACAAACAGGTTCAACAACTTCGTGTCAGATCTAACTCAAACTGTTGGGAGCACTTCGATTTCGATTTTTGAGACGATGTTTTCAAGAAAATTCGGGACAAATTCTTATAACTATTGTAAATCGGCTGATACAGCCAAGTTTCGTGACCTGTCGTATTTTCTTGAAAATAGTGTCTTCAAATTATTATACATATGTATAATATTTATTCATTGTATGGCTATTTGTAATGGTTGCGACAGATCTGATACATCAGTGGGGGGGGGGGTCGATTTAGATAAATCCTTGAAAATGGACAATGTGGAGGAACTCAAGGCGTGTCGTGACGTAATGTACAATAATACAATACACATGTGAACTATAATGCCTTTTTGGTGCAGTTGGCAGCTCACGTATAGTCGTAATATACAGTTGAGCTGGTGTTGCGCTGTGAGCAAGCTCGATTATAACATTTTCAACTAAGCTACAGTAACAGTTTTAATATTATTGTAATACTAAGGCACAGACCCAGCTCATGGCTTGTTCGCTTAACAAGCACGTTCGTGGAAGACAAGCACCGCTGGATAACCCAACATAGGAACGGAATTGAAACTAACTTTACCGACGGTACAGCAGGCCGCTTCGAAGGACGAACCAGTCCGACGATGTGTCGTCCTCGGAATGGTTGGTCCGAACCCGCAAGCAATCACACAGCCTGTCTTGGCACCGGTGTCTATACTACAATGTATAATAAGTAGTAATCTTACTATTTTATCATTAGGTAATATTAATATTATATATATATATACAGGCTGTTTCAAAAGCGCCGGGCCAAAACAACACACGGTATATGGAAACTTTCATGAAGTCTACATAAATTATTCAAAAAATTCTTCAGACTTTTGTTTGAGCTCGAGTTAGGTAAAGGGTCAGAAGATTGTCATTCAAACTCTTCTATTTTCGTTGTTTCAAAAATTTTTAGTCAACTGTTGGTGTGAGAATTATGAATTGAACATATCAACTATACTGGGGGGGCATATTAGATTTCCATTTACTATACAGGTGATTCATAAAGTAAAAAATCATCTGCTCCACATCAGCTGAGGGCAAACCTAATGACATTTTTAAAGAGAAATAGTTTCTGACTCGCCCCTGTATAGAAAACCAACCCAATATAATCCAGTGGTTGATATTATTTTCCTACTCATAATTCTGACACCAAACAGTTGATTAAATACTTTTGGAATAACGAAACTAGAAAGGTTCGAAGAACTACGCCCTTTGACCCTTCATAACTTGAAAAAAAAAGTCCAAGAATTTTTTGCATTTTTTTTCTGGGCTGCATAAAGGATTCCATATACTGTATATTGTTTTGATCCGAGAACACTTTTGAATCATCCTGTATATAACAACTACGTTATTTGAGCAGCCTCTAGTCTCGCACCGAAATCATCAAAATCCAACATAATCGTTACACATAAATTGGCAAGAAAGCTTCAGATCATAAGGCAGTTCGTCGTTGTCACGGTGACTTGGGCGCGGGCAACTGGTCAGACTCTCTGGAGGCAGAGTTCTCTAAGGCATCACCCGCTTGGAAAAACCTGTCTGTGTCGCACATGAGATTCGCACTGTTACAGCACTGTCCGGCGTGCTCTGAAGTGGACGTGGCCGTCGTCCCGTCGTCCATCAGAATTATCGCGTTCGAATCCGGATTGGCCTGATGCGTTATCATGTTGAAGTCCTCCTGGTCCAGCGTGAACAATGGCGCGCTCCATCTCGGAATGCTACTAGAACGCGGAGTACCTCTGGACGTACTCACGTTGGGCGAGTACATGCTGAGGTTCGTAGGGCTGATAACTCCAGACATCGCGCTCATACTGGGGTAGCTGAAGAGCTGTAAACATAACGACAGTCAAATTATGGTTCTGGGGGCTCTCCGTGTACACTACCAACATGTCCCGGTTGCCCGTGGAAGTGGTTGAACGAATAGTCCCGGGTGGGCGAGTACGGACTACTGGTTGGTACCGAGTTCCTTTGTGACGGCGACTTGCGTCTATCGTGACTGCCCGGACTCAATGGCGGCGACGAGCTGATTTCGGGCACGTCGTCCGCCGGTGATGTTTCGCTGCAGGGCGGCGTTATGCTAGCAGGGGGCGAATTCGAACCGCTCAACGTCACATCTCCAGTAGATCGAATTATTGCCACAGGACGAGCCATTGGAGGCAACGGAGGCGGAGGCAGCATAGTCGATGGGAAATACTGCGATTTTGGGCTTCTCGATAAGTTCGGCATCTACAAAATACCATTTGCAGAGTAGGTACCTACCTAACATTCGCTTTCACCCTGGACAAATTAAGAAAGAAAAACATGCTACGTGTAGCAACGTTACCTGTGCGTTTTGGTTGTTACTGTCGGTCTCTTGGCAAACAAACGTGACAAAATCTGACAAAGTATCATGGCCATTCTCGGGATATTTCACCTGGTTCTGGTGCTGATGTTGGTGCGGTTCGGGACTGTGCTGATAAAATATTGTACTTGGACTAGGTTGAGAATTGGAAGACACTAAATTGGTGTTTTGAGGTATTGCTGCAGAAATTTCCGTTATAACAAAATATCAATGGCTCATTTCACAGCTTTACTCACAGTATGCTGCTGAAACAACCATGGCATCGACGGAAGTGGTTCTATCGGCAACAACGGGTGTTTGTTCAGAATAATTATTACAATAATAAGCGGGATGTTCTAATTTGACGTTGTTCATATTCGGTTGTGGATCGGATAGTTCGTGCAGTATAGAAGCTAAAAACGTCTGAAATTAGCGAAAATACGGGGTTGTACTTGTGACATTTACATTTTGACAACTTCCATAATTCCTTTGATGAAAATACCCCTGTAGCTAATATAATATCATTACATATTACACCGTTGTAAGGATTGTGGGTGTAACCTGTAACTGGAAATAATTTCAGTTTATCGTCATAATATGAAAATTTGTTAAAACTTCTTAAGAAAGCGAGACGAAATTGTTACCAATTACCTTACACGTATTTTATTCATTTCATAAAAACTCACCTTTGTTCTTACGATCGTCTTCTTTCTTGTTGTTGTTATTGTTGTTGTTGTTATAACAAACACCGCTTAATATCTCTGCAATAAATATCACAATATTATTATAGTGTTTTTGGGGACCGGTGTCGTATAGGTAGAGTAAAGTTGAAAATTTCCAAAAGCACAAATGGACTGACAGTGTTAGAAATGAAGCTCACACAAAAAATTTGCGGATTATCCGCTACTCTACGAGTTTTTTTTTAAGGTTCGGAACAACGGAGCGAAGCGGGATCTAGGGAGGTGAGAAATTGAAAGAATAACTATAGAAAGTATTGAATAACAACTATGGAAAGTTTTGAAAAGCAAGGAAATAAACACGATTATGGGACCACGGAGCGAATTGGGGTGCTGGGCGGGTAAGAAATTAAAGGGAGAAAAAAGCGAAAATCAGTACGAACTTGACAATGGGCGTTGAAATCCAAGACAATGCATGAAATAATGGAACCTCGGAGCGAATTTGGGTGCTAGGTGGGTGAAAAATTGAAAGAAACAGAAAATAAAAGACGAAGTAAGAAACTGAAAAAAAAAATACCGAGAGAAGAAGAAGAAGAAGAAGAAATACATTTATTTTCAACAGGTAAACAACCCAATTACAGGAAACATAAAACAGTGAAAGAAACAAAATAAAAATAAGAAATAAAGATATATGCAACAAGAATGTAGAAGAATAGATTTTTAGTCACAATTCTGAAAATAAAATTATTGATTAAAGTCAAGATAACGGGAAATCACAACGTGGAGAGAAATAAGAAAAGTTGTAATTTAGGGGAATGAAGTAACTACGAGTAGAGAGCCACAAGGCAAGAAAAAGTCGACCAAAATGCGGGCTAGAGTTCTGGGCAAATTTGAAAATTAGAAGTAGAACTGCAGAGAGAAGGAAAACTGGTCCAACATTGGTAAACTCGCTCTTCATCCTATGGCATACATCAATAGTAGTAAACTCGCTCCTCCAGCCCGTGGCACAGATCAATATCAGTACAATAGGTGAACATCTACGTACAGTACACAGTTTGTCGCACTTAACTCGTAATGGGAAAAGTTGACTTATTGGGTTATCAAAAAAAAAAACTTCGTGACCTGACGAAGTCTTTGTACACAGCTTCTCGCACCCAACTCGCCATGTGCAAAACTCCTGACTTACTTATTGAGTCAGAAAGAAACTAGTAGTAAGAAGTCCGCTTTTATTGTCCAAATCGCTGTACAAAATAATTCAGAAGCATCTAGTCATGAAAATACCACCTTTATACAGGTAAAATTGGTCGACGGAACCTGACAGCAGGCTACTAGTCGCTCAACAATAGAAACATAGCTCAGTGCACTCGAAGAAAATACCTATAAGAAATCAATGAGTACCGCACGATAAATATGACATCATCAAGCACCACTCCGCAAAGGGTGTGGACAATGCACACACCGCAAGCAACAACTGTGAAACACCAAAAACCGAGCGAAAAGGTGAAACGTCAAACGGTCGTGCATTGTCAAAAAACAACAAAGCACGAACCAACCTAGCGTAGAGTTGAACTTCGGAATGGAACAGAGTAAAAAATGCAGTAAAAAAAAACGAACACGAACCAAAAAAAAAACCTGCCCGATATGCTGCAATTGGTGCAATTTAGCAGCAACCAGGAGCGCTATTCTGTACTTGCCTACCGACAACTATCGGATCGGTAGCTAGGGTGAGAACCAATCAAATTCGCTCCTGCCTAGCTACCGACACCGACAAGTGTCGGTAGGAGAGTACAGAATCGCGGCCCTGTGGTGGGACTCTGTATCAGTTGATAACTTGCCGCTAAGTTCCGCTAACTCTGCGCATGGCTACAAACAGTGCAATAGCGATGTTGGCACTCTGTATCATCGATAATGGTCGCTAAGTCTACGCAGGTAAACTTCAAGAGGAGAGGACGGTGGAATTTGCTACATTGGCACTCTGTACGGTTGATAAGTGGCGGTAACTGGTAAAAGTCACGCCAAAGTTGTGCTAAGTTATCGCGAATCGAGAAGGTCCCGCTGTAGTATATGTATTTGAATTAGATTTTATGCTTGAAGAAAGTAATTCTCTAACAGATTTTCGTTACATGGTTAGCTCATCCCTACCTGTTGAACATGTCAAAAGCATACTTCTCTGTGACGCGTACTACTTAGTATACAGAGTGAAAATTGAAAATTACATCTTTTAATTTTTTTTTATACAGGTGAAATAGTTCTCGAGAAAAACAGTCTTTCATTATTCAGCAAGCTTATGGTTCTCTATTGAACCTGTGAAAAGTTCACCCCTCTAGAGCCGCTGATATTCTACTTACATGTAGAATGTGTGTTTTTTCAGTTTGAGGAATGTGACATTTTTATACATATCTTGAATGAGAGATTATAGAGGCTTGTAACAGAGCTAAAATGGTTTTTGTCAGGATTGGTTCGATAAAGATAAAAAAACATTGAAAAAAAAAAATTCACCCTCTACGTAGAATACAAACGGCTATGGAGGGGTACATTTTTCACATGTATCCCATACACTTTCTATTTTCACTAGAATAACTTTTTGGTGCAAAAATATAGTGACAAGCTGAGGGGCTACAAACAGCTATGGCTGATGGCACCTGCAATGTTTTGGAGCGAAAATATCAGCAGCCATCGGCCGTGCTCCCCCAGCGCCCCGGCTTGTCACTTAATTTTGCTTCAAAAAGTCATTCTATTGAAAATAAATAGTGTATGGCATATAGTCAACAGGGAGCTATAAGGTTCCTGAATGATGAAAGACTGTTTTTCTTGAGAATAATATCATCGGAATTGAAAATGTAAAAGATTTTTAGCGAGTTTTTTAGTAAATGTTCATCCCGCTGTACTCTATTTTCTACGTCTCTCAAAATTATGAAACCGTTGATAATTTTTTTGTTTGTCAAAAAATGTCCCAGTCTTCAGAAACTTTTCTCTAGAGTTTTAGGGCTATTGGGCTCCTAAAAAAATGTGGGGTAATCCCAACTGAAACAAGGTGGACCAACATTTCATGGAATCCCATCAAAATCTCTATATCTCTTAATCTTTATTTTTGAGAAAGAAATATTAATACCCTGCGTATAAAGCCTACACGTGATATCGAGAAATTTGTCACTTCTCCCAAGCTAAAAATGTGCCTAGCCTAACTGTCTCGCGAACCGTAGCCGCTTTCGTTTTGCGCCAGGAGATGATGCTGTGCTACTCCGGGTAGATCGCACTGGATAGAGAAAGTAGATACATACACCAATCACGAGTCAGCTGGATCTACTTTCTTTGTCTAGTGATTTGCCCCGCCCAGCTCTTGCTGGCAAAACGGAGCGCCTCATACGCTAAATTCCGAGATTTGCCGAGAACGTATCAATGCCGTAGCGTGTCGTAGCGGCCAAGTTACAGAGTGCCACAAAATATCAATTTACGATACGATAACTAGCGGGTCGCTAAGTTAGCGAAAGATACGGAGTTCCACCACTGGAACGCTGAACGCTTCCGCACTACACAGAAAAATGGCTACATCATCGAATCCACCATCGAATAGCGGGAAAAGTGAAATGGAATCGAGACTGAAATAGTTAAGGTAATGTGAGTACAAACCGCAATATTCCTCGCCCTATTCAAATTGCATTAGGAACAGAATGGCAGTATGTAAAATGAGTACCTACTGTAAATTTTGTGGTTTAACTCTACCTTTATGACACCGGAGCCTATTTTTGTTACATCTCCTTTACTCAATAGTTATTTATATAGTTAAAAAGTGAGAACCTTGTTTTTTTTATTTGAACATTAGTTCTGTACCTGTCAAAGTGAAATTGGTTTTGTTTACAATAATATACTAGGACATTTTTGAGGTAGGATAGGTGTAGGTGCTAGGCACAGACGTAGATACCATGAGTAGTAATTACCGTGGCTGTTGATAAAGTTTGCCAAATAAAGATCCAGTTCTCGCACTGACACGTTTATATGATATGGATTTACACAGAGTCCAGGCTGTGAACAGTCAGGATTTTTCTCAAGTCTTTCGCCATCCGTACTTTCTAAAGGTATCGCTTTAAACAGTATCACCATTACTAGATCCAAGCGCCATACTTTATCTGCTTGCCGTAGACAGTCTATGCGACGCATTTTGCCTTTCTGATCTGGATTCGAAAGTACACAAACCGCTGGACGTTTTCCCGTTATACTCAACACGAAGTCCTCCCGACATTCCTGGGTGATATCCTTTCGAAGCTTTCCCAGCAGCCGAGACGCCCACTTCTGTTTGACTTCCGCCTTCTCATTCTGCAACAATATTTCAATATTTCACAATTATTTATTTCCAATAAGTTGCTCATGTGCACATCGCATCGTCAAGGCTCGAGTGGAACTACGTAGGAACATAGTAGGTTACCTACGTACTAGCGTGATTCCGAATCCCAACAATCTATGTACCTAGGTACAGTTGGGAGCGAAGTAATTTATACGGCTCCGCTAGGAAGTCGGCTGGATTTCAGAAATGTTAGCTGCTTGGATCGTTCTTGAATGCCAGTTTTGATTAGAGAGGAGCCATATGAATAATTTCGCTCCCAACTGTACCTATACTTGACTTCGGAATATTTTTCCGTAGGTAAGAATTTATTATCAACTTCACATTTTTGATAACATCAATTTAATTTTTGGAAATTCTACACTAGATATACAGCTTGAGCTTCCTCAGAATATAGCGTCCACAAACGACGTTTAAATCTTTGAGATACATGACATCACCAGCTGCACCTGTTCGATGACGGTGTACTGGCAGCAACGTTCTATTTTAGAACAACTTCAAAATTTAGAAGCACCCGACAATAACCGCACTTTGTGTTGATCTCCCTTGCTAGTTATCTAGTAAATACTTACTGTGTTCAGGACACTTCCCGAACGTTGATATGTTAATCTCGTGTTTGATCCAAATTTGCACAGAGCTTGACTAGCAGAGTATGATAGTAAATAATAATTATGTAGTTGCACTGAAGTATGGTAACTACAGTCAACAGTTTAATAATTATTGAACTAAAGCTTACCTGTAGTGCTTCTTTACACTGCCTTTCCTCCTCCAGCGACATTCGCTTTTCATGTTTCTTGTAGTACTTCCTTTTCGCAGCCTGGAGATTGAACCATGTGTACGAGAATGACTTGACAAAAGGCAGGAGTGCTTCGATGAATGGGTGGAACTCGTCCTGGTAATATGGACACATATATTTACTCAAGTATATTGGAATCAGAAGTGATATTAAGCAAAACTTAAACAAACATTAGACACGGATTGATAACAAATAAGAAGAGTAAGTAAAGTGATCTTCCACTGCTATATTATGATAGACAAAAGAAGGGTCTCTCTGTTCAAAAAACACCTTATTGATTGTCGGCTTTAGCTGATGATACCCGAACATTTTCCAAACAGTGAGACGTTTACACAAAAACGACTATATGGTCGAAAAATGTGGTTTGCAAGGTGTCCATAAAATTGCATTATTATATATATATATATGAGAGAGAGAGAAAGATAGAGAAAAGATGCAACAAAAAGGTAATATAGTCAAAAGTGTGGTGTTTGGTGTGTAGCGTGAACGTCGCGGCCATCGCCATCGACAGTAAGTAAGAACAGCACGTACGGTCACGTACAACGTACAACTTTGCATGCATAAAACAACAACTGCATTGCACAAACAACAAACGAATGAGAGAATGTGTCGCGAAATGCGGCATCGTACAGTGCATTTTAAATTTGTTCGTTGGTCCCGGGTAGGTATAGGTACACGACACATTTAATAGGTATGGTAATAAACACTACCAGCGCACACCGAAATTCGAACAACAGAACAGAGATCAAGTCTACAAGCCTTGGGATCTTGAAATCAAAGAAATGAACACGAAGTTTTAGAAGCAAAACCCTAGCCATTACCTACATAGACTTTGTGTGACGAAGCCGAATCGTCTTAAAAGTTTGTAGAAAACTCCTGCGGGCACCGCATGCGACAATAGCGCAGAACGACAATAATAGTAAGGTAGATAGGATAACCTACCTACCTACTTATCGAACGATTTAATTTTTTTGCATATTGCATATAGAAGAGACACCTCTGTCATTGTTCAGCTTGTTGCAATCTACAGGGACGGAGAGAATTCCCGACAGATTGAGTGAAAAGATCCAGGAAGAAAAAATGATGATGGGAGTCCTCGCAACATCGGGAAGAGACAGGAGAAACACGTGCCTTCAGGTTTAATCTGGCGATGTCCCTGAGTCTATTTTTCAACATAATAATTACTTCCCGAGCGAGAGATGAAACCGATGACACAACCTCCAATAGTTCTCATAAATCTAAATAATTGTCCCTACTTATTGTGGAAACTGAGAATAAGGAACAGTAGTTTTAGCGCGTAGAAACTGGAAAACTCTGACCAGTGAAGTTGCGCTGATGGTAGGTAGGTATTCCTAGCGCGTTAATGACATTTCCGAATATTTATTAGAAGAGTCACGACGACACAGGACACGGGTAATTAGCATCAACATTCAACACAACGTCTTGGAAAAGTGATATAATCAGATGATCAGACTCGCCTTCACAGAAATCTAAGACGAAAGATCTATTCTCGCTGAATCCAGGGAACTACATGGGGAAATGGCGGCTTAATGACGATTTTGATCAAAATTCGGTACTTCACTTTGTCAGAAGATGTTTGATTGATTGGAGACAAAAAAAAAATCGATGAAGACTTTTTAGGATTTAGTATGTGTACCTATGTGTATTTATTTGTGTGCGTAGTCGAGGGCAGATGGTCCTCGGATTGTCTACATGGGAGCTAGATAGACTCGTGGTCGTCTTTGAGTTGTGCCTATTAATACTTGTGGTGTATTTTTAGCCGCTAGCGAATCATGGCTTAACAAAACGAAAGGAGCGATGTAGGATGTGACGAGCGTCCGAGCAACACAGCAGCAAACAGCCACAAGACAACAGGTATATACGGTGGTGCAGATATGAACAGACAAAAACAGAAAGAAAACCAAACAAATAAACAAAAACAGAATAACAGACAGTCAGTAAAACGTATAACAACCAAACATGTCAACATCGAGGGCCTCAGCCAGGTCGAGCTCGGGTGTTTCCCCCAGTTTGCGACCAGACCGGACAGAGTTTACAGAACAGAATAACACTCATGTTAATCATGTTAATTACATATCACGCATGACGGCGCGGGGGGAGTAAGGAGGGTAGCAGCGGGTAGGCACCTGTCCCGAGGACGGCGTCTGGAGATACGAGGATACATCGGGCTCCACCATGCAGCTGCGCAACGTGTCGGGGATGAACATTCCTTAGGTCACGTTACCGTCACCGGCTAGCGGCGCGCTGCATGCCGTGTCCCATCACCAATTGCGTAAGGCGTAGGACCGACGCCGACGACACCAGGACCAGTCCTCAGCGGCCTCAGCCTCCACGCAAGGACCAGAATTACGCACTCTCGCGCCCGACTTTGGGTGGACCGACCGATCTGCCGCCAGCAACCTCCTCATTGATTGCTTGATGCGCACTGCGGACGCAGAGACTAACCACCGTCCACCTTCGTCCCGATCCCGCCGACTCTTCTTGTCAATAATTCGGCGTTCTCAGCGTTTCGACGACGACACTCACTCATCACTCGCCGCCGCCGCCGGCGCCGTTGCTGCGAAACCTCCCTGATGGGACTCTCTCGCTCTTATCGCTATCGGTTCATGACCAACCGTCGCCGACAAGATCCAGCAAGGCCGCAAAAGACACCAACACCAAATCGACTGACTGTACCTACTTATCTTAGCAAATTACGTTTCGGTCACAACTCAGCGCACACAATTTCACTTGCCGATGGACGCCTTGCTACGAGTATTTACTCCACCGCACTGCGAATGTCCGCTCGGTCGTCGGCGGCGTCGGCTCCGCTCCTCGCCGCTCTATTAATAAAAGACGCGGGACGTCGCGGCGCGTCGGCAGCGCCCTGTATTTATTTATATATTGCTGCCCCGCTGATAACACTCGGATCTTACGGATGACGATGATGAGGACGACGGCGATGATGAAGATGATGATGATTGTAATGACGATGCAGTGGTCGATCGTCGATGATGGTGGTGGTGTTGGTGGTGGTAATGTTTGTAGTACTGCAACCGTTGTTGTTGTTGTTGTTGTATTTGCTGCATCATCTTTTGCTAGATACTCTTCACGTGCACCATCATTGATGATAATACGTTATGGGTGCCGAAGGTGCGGATGGTGCTGCCCCCGACTAAACTGCGCGGCGACGCAAACCATCACTAACGTCGTCGTCGTAACGATCGCGGCCATTATGCAAATGCACCGTTGCATGCATAGCACATCTTGCAACAAATCTGATGCCGCTGATTTATGATCAAATGGTCACAACAAAGTTGACACTTTCGAGCTCAAATTCGTGCCACTGTTACCTATCACCCATTTTTAATTAGACTTCTACTAGTAACGAAACACATTGCATTTACTCCTACTGACATTTTCACGTCGTGTAGGGTGAGGGCCGTTGCTGAAAACCCTTTCAATTTCACGGAATGACTTCATCTATGTCGGAATACTTTTCGTTACGCCCACGCAATTTCTGCGCGTTTCCACAACAAATGTCGTGCATGCTTGGCATCATGCAGGGCAACAACGTTGGATGCATAAATACACGTCAACAATTATTTGCGCTTGGGTATATCGCTTTTATCACTCGCTGCTGTCACTCTGGATTTGAAACTGGTGTGTCAGTCGACTTATCGGTGCTTATATACCTCCGACTGTTATTCTGGAACTTTCCATTGTTCTCTGACAAATTCCACATTGATTGCAGCATGTGGTTTCGGACGACTCTCAAACAGTCTAACCAACACTTTCGCGGGCAGGGCTCAGCCTAGCAGGCGTGCGGTGTGTGCCTGCACGCAGGCGGCAAGTCATAAGGACGGCAATTTAACCGGATTCTTTTCATTCCCGCAATTGGGGGGTCTCCACTGCCGGTGAGGGGGGCGGCAATTTTTCGCTGGCACGCTGGCGGCAGATACGCCAGGCCTGGCCCTGTTCGCGTGTAATTCCGGCGCGCTCTGGAGCTGGCGCCTCTGCCAATCGGGCAGATGTATCTTACTCGGTCATTGGAATCTCCAGTTGAATCATGGTCTGAACCATCGCGTGGATGCGCTAGATCTTCGCAACTCGCAACTGCAACTGTCTTGACAGACAGACGCCGGCCTTTTCAAGGGATATTCTACGCGGCACGCTTCGATATCAGCGGCAGCTAGAGTAATGTTAGCATTGATAATATTAGACTAACAGCAGGCTGGACTGAAAATTCAGAAGTGTTTAATAGGTTCTACAACAGACCTCTTGCAAAAGACACTTTAGCTCTTGCCCAGAATATACGTGGATTGTAGTACGTACCTACTAATCAAAATTTGATTGTTGAATTTTGATTGTTATTTGTTAACGTTTGAATATTATTATGTTGTGTTATTATCGACTTACCTGGTAAGGAACTTCGGTCTTAATTACTCGAGCTCATATTCTGAGACGTTTAGGCTCACCCTCCACAAGTTGTGGACCACAACGACGACCCTAAGCAATCTGTTTAGATCTCAGCACAATCCAATGTAATGAGGTATAATCAGCAGCGGGGAATAGAGGAGGTGGTTTTTGTGGCCCTTTTTTGCTACCTTATCTTTTAACATTTAGTGCGCTTGGTAGGTACACATACAGTGTGACTACATGGTTAACGTCTCAGAATATGAGCTCGAGTAATTAAGATCGAACTTCCTTACAGGTAAGTCGATTGATCTATTAATTAAGATCCTTGTTTCCGTATGAGATTACAATGTAGTAATCAATTTTTGGGTACCTAAGTAAGTTCTCGTACTGATGACCACTTTCCAAAAAAAAAATTCTTTCACCTATACATCAGATAGGTATACTTGAAAAAAGTTGATTAGATAAGATTAGCCAGAATACCTAACTCTGATATAGAAACTAAACACCATTCCATTTCTCCTGAAATAAAGCTTTTGAGAACATCTAATTTTTTGCTAATTTATTCAGTATAAAAATGTAATCATAGTTGTCGTCCATGATCCAACAGTCGTCCAACACCATATATGAAAGATGAAGCTTCTAATACTCATATCAATTTTATGTATCCTAGGTATATTTATTCACCATTCACATCATTGACTTATAAATCGGACTTCCTTTTGTAGAATTCCATTATGCTCAAGGTAGTTCAAGGATTATCGGTGGAGTTACAGTGAGCAATCGTAAATACTTCGTGCATCAGGTAGAAAACATTTATTTTGACTTTAGATGATGGTCATTTCTGTAATTATTTTTTCAGGCTTCAATTCAAAATGGAGGCGTCCACTTCTGCGGTGGGACTATTGTAAATAAGAGGCATGTATTAACAGCTGCTTGGTGCACTGAGGTGATTGGCGATGACCAGCTGGCTAAGGCGATTCCGTTGGAGGACTTGACGGTTGTGGTCGGTAACTTGAAACTCCACGATGATCCCGATGCTCTCACTAAGAAGGTGGATTACATTTTTGTCCATGAAAAATACGATCGAGCTAGTAGAGACAATAATGTGGCTGTTATTAGAGTGAGCAATTATTATTGTTTTTGTCTTTGCCTGCTCTGTAATCCGCTCCAGATTATCGGCAGCGATGGGACTTCACGCGTAAACTATCATTGTCTAGATTCATGCGTAGCCAATAATGCGTGAACTTTGCTTTGGCGACGTAGACAGACAATGTAGACAATGCTGCGCGCGCCACTGTTGAGTGTCATAGTGTCAATCCTGTCCACTTCTGTCAGTGTCGCCGCCTAACTTGCTGTTGATGCGATCAAAATAGATTATGGTTACCGGTGGCCATGATCTACCAGCTTTCAACAGCACTGTTTACCACATTAGATAGATGTAGCAATGTGTTGTCTCTTGACTCTAAATATGAAAATAGTGGATGGGAACATTTTGAAAGATTGTCAGTTTTGACTTGCCTGGGCAGAAAATCCACGACTTTCTAAATAGAATGTGTTTCATCTTTTTTTTTTATACGAGTAATCAGTGATTTTCTATAATGTCCTATTCTCAGTGAGAAGCCCATTGTCTGCATTGTCTATAGAGTCCACATGCTAAAAAGGGATGGAGACTTTGATTACGTGCCCATCCCTGAATTTATCGGCCTTTATTTTAGTTAACTGAAGAGTTGACAGAGTCAACCACAGTGGGCTTCATCAGTTTGGCAGATCATACACCACCGCAGGGAACCAACGCATTCGTTTCTGGATGGGGCACCTTCACAGAAGTTTGTATACAAAATATGGCTATCGCCAATGAGTATTTAATTTGTTTCATTAGGACGAACCGGGACCAAATGAAAAATTGAGAGCCGTTTCCATTCCTGTAGTAGATCAAATGACTTGCAATGATGTATTCCGTCAATTAACTAACAGGATGTTCTGTGCTGGAGCTAGGAAAATGGGTTTCTGCGACGTATGTACCTGTATGAAATATGAAAATTTAAACATTTAAATCGTTTTTGATATCTCAGGGTGACATTGGAGGTCCTTTGGTGTGTCAAGGGCCCACGCTTTGTGGAATGGCGTCTTATACGCAGACGAACTGCGTATCCGCCACTGATATACTGGGTGTTTACTTAGATGTTTCGAAATACGTAGACTGGACAAGCGAACAGTTCACCAAGGAAAAGCCATCGAGTCATGATCATGATGTATCCAGCAAGCCCGTCATATCGCTTTCTATTATAATTTGCATAGTACTTTTCATATTCTTGTGTTGAATATGTAGGTAGGTACCTACCTACCTAGCTAGGTTAAAAAATATAATAGGTAGTAATGTAATTTGTGTGATATTCTTGTCCTTAGTATAGCAGTTTCTGACATAGGCTGATAGATTTTGAAGAGTTAGAAGACAAAAAACAAAAAAGTAAAAAAATCGGGTTTTGTCACCCCAAGACGACGACGACGACTGTTTGTTTGGTATAATGCTCAAGAGCTTCGTATTTCCCCGACGAGTAGCAAGGAACGGATAGAAATTTTATTATGAGACGTTCCTTCGGGTGGGAATTTGATTGAAAGATTGGAGAACTGAGATATTTTCTCTAATAGGGGCTTCATTTTGAGCTCCATCATTGGAGTCCGGTTTCGATAAGCCAGGCCGGTTACTCATTTTGATACGTCTATGTTTTCAATTTGTTTTTTTTTTTTTTTTTTTTTTTTTTTTTTTGCCCTACATCAACTACTAGGTTATTAGCACGTTTTTCTGTGAGGGTTTTTCAGTAACGATAACAGTATTGACGATAACAACGAAGACATTCTTGGAACAGTGGGTATTAATCAGTGTGGTTTTATTTCGATGGCTTTCTCGTTTCATCCCTTTTCCCGGGGCATCACTGCACGATAGTAGATGCCCCAGTACTAGGAAACGCGTGAAAAAGTCCATCTGGCCCAGTGCGGATTTGAACCCGGGACCTACGCCTTCGAAAGCGGGGCCGAGCTCACCGTGCTACCGACTGGGTTGTTTTCAATTTGTGATAGGGGTCATTTCGTGAATAGGAGCTTATGCACGGAATGTTCCGGTATATTCTAGGATGTTCGAGATTAGTCTGGAGACGTCTATGCACACATAGCAAACTTGATGCTTGAGAATGGTACGTTTCCTAGTCAATTAAAAATTGGAGAAGTGAGAGCCATCTCCAAGAAGGGTGATAAGACGAGCATCGGAAATTACCGGCCAATTTCCATTCTTCCCAACCTCAATAAGATCTTTGAGGAAATCATTGACAGGAGGCTGGTTGACTTTTTGAATGGCTTAAGAAAAGGGAGATCCACTGTAAAAGCCGTATACAGTGCGATGCTTGAAATAATTAATTCACTCAATGAATCCAAAATCACCTTGCTACTGAGTGTTGATTGTTGATCTATCTAAGGCATTTGATAGTGTATCTCATAGAGTATTGCTTCAGAAGTTGGAAACCTACGGGGTGAGGGGCATCTCCCTGAAACTGTTTGAATCCTACCTTGCGAGCAGAATGCAGTGCATCATTGAACGAGATGAGAATGGCAAAATAATAAAATCACAGTTGCTTCAAATAGTTAGGGGAGTGCCTCAAGGCTCCATTCTTGGCCCTCTTCTTTATATTATTTATATGAATGACCTTACCACCGTAGTCAGGGAGGATGTTGTCCAGTACGCGGACGACACGTCATTCTTTAGCCAGAAACATGAAGACATTCTCAGGGTGAACATATCTGAGTCTCTTGTCCATTTGGAAGAATGGTTTAAACTGAACTCATTGCGGATGGATGTTGAAAAAACGTCTTTAATTCATTTCAATTACTTAATACAGAACTAATAAAATCTCTATCCTATTCTATTCTAATCTATTCTAATACCTGAAAGTCAATTTTCTATCACTACGCATCGAAAAATTCTTGAGGCATCACAATGTAGTAAATTCTTAGGAATTGTCATCGACAGTCGGCTGGATTGGAGGGCGAATGTGGACGCCCTTGCGGGTGCTGTGTCCGGGTTTTGCTATGCCTTGCGTAACAGTGCGCGCTTTGTGAGTGTTGCTGCGGCCGGGGCCAATATGCGATATTCAGCGGCACGAGTTGCGCTGTAGGTTCGCAAAGCTAGGGGATGGAACTCATGCGTCTGCGCGAGCTAGGAAAGTCAAAACCTGCAGATTTTCAGCCATCGATTTAACAAAGGAAAATAGATGACAAGAAACTCCTGACTTCCATGCAAGATTATGTGGAATGATGTTGTCCATATGCATTGCTGTCGAAAAAATGAATTCCGCGCGTAGTGTTCCGAAAAGAACGAAAAAGCCGTTTTCAGTGTATAACTGGTTGCCTAGAAGGTGATGTTTTTTGGGAACACACATGAAATGGAACTGTAATGTTCTTTTCGTACGGTTTTTGCAGCCAGGCACTCAACAAACTGCCCGTCATTTTTGAAGAAGAAAAAAAAAACAGAAAACACAAAACCTCTGATATATTATACATATAACCCGATAAAATTTTAGTCACCATTTGTTTACATGCAGTTTCATGCCACTGACAGACAGGACGGCAACCGTAAGGCAGAGAAGAATACCAGAAGTAGGGCGGTATTTTCAAAAACACACCAACTGATAAACACGTTACCATATTTTCGCTCATTGTGTATCTAGAACTGATCCATCATTGCTGGTTTTGAACACAATGAAAGATCAAGAATCACTCTTTTTTCCATAGCTTATTTGAAAGTTTCATTTCCAGCCGTTTCAATAATAGACAATGTTGAAATTACGCTTTTTACATGTGTTAGCATACGGCACTATTCTCAAATCCCCTAGCATGGTTGCGCCAGCGCAGAAATGGCACTGAATTTCGCCAATTTTTTACTCTTCGCAACTTTAAGAAACGTTCGCAAGTCTGCGATTTCTCTAAATTCCAATTTTTGAGCCATCGTTTCGGAAGTTTTGGTCAAGGCCCCCTCCGAGTCTCCTCTAACTGAAACCCTCTGGGGCCAAAGGTAGACGAGCCGCGAGAGTACAGGGCAATCCTTGCTACATGAATGTACTGCGGATTGCATAAGACTATCCGGCCCAGAAGCTAGGCAGGAGTACGGCAGAAGCCGTATTCGGGGTTGCCAAGTGAACAAGAAATATAAATTGCAATTACTTCGATACAATAATTTACAAATTTTGAACTTTCATTCAGTATGGTGTCAGATTTCCTAACTAGAAGAGCGCAAGGAAACATCTTGCAAAACAAATTGATTTTATAGTGACTATTTGAGGTGACAGTATATGTAATATAACGTATTATTGGTAACGGCGGCCATGCCAAATCTGACAACATTGCGATTAACAGACTGTGGATCATTTGCGAAGTAAGCAAGGAACTTCCAATATTTTCATTATTTTGTAAAAAAGAACTATACAAAATAGAAATTTGGCTTGCGACTGGTTCTTCTTCACATTTTTAGTAACTTTTTTGTATCTATCTGGAGACTTAGTCATGAAATAGCCTGGTATTCCATAGAAAAGTCGATATTTGTCTGGATGTTTCAAATTTGGCACTAAATAGCGACAGTTGCGTCCATGTTGCATCTGCGCCGTCGGGTCAGGAGAACGCACTATTGCTGTATGTGGCGATCATAGTGCCGAGGCGGGTTATGAGATAACAGCACGGAATAACTTCACGAATACGTCCTAAATAAAGAATTGCTCACTCTTCTGCCATTATTTTCAATCTTTGTCAGCTCCAGGGACACTGTTTAAAACTTGTCACGATGATGTTTCATTTTTTTCTTTTCATCGTCTGCAGTCTGCAGTAAAGCTTTGCATTTGCTTCCCACTAACGAGTTCCAGGTTTTTGGAAATAGGTAATAATGTTCAGCTGTCTTCAACTGAGCAACAAATTCAACTGTGAGTAGATAGATGTTGTCAAAATATTACGAAAATTCATAATCCACTTTGTAGAGTTCGGCCTACTGTCAAAGATAATAGCCCTTCATAGTTAATTTTATTCGGATTTCAAAAATTTGTAACTCAGGAACATTTCGACAAAATTAGCCTAAATTTAGCGTTGACTGGTTTTATCGGCTACTTTTTCAATTTTTATAATGGTACAGGGTGTTCACGTATAAATTGGAGGCTTCCGCTCAAACAGGTTCCGCTTCCGCTCCTTTAAGACCACTTTTTTTCGCAGGTTTCGAAAGCACTAAAATTTTCTGTCGTCTATCGCGAGTCATCGAGAATTTTTCTCAAATTAGACACGTTGTATGTTATTATAGGAATTGATTCAGCTTTTCATCCTTGATTATAAATATACGTATATCCCACTCCATAGGTTCGTTAAAGGAGGACTGTGGGTAAAATTTTGTGTCAATTTTAAAATTTATATAGCTGCGGGATGGCTTTAGTTGATTTTTAGTCAAAGTCGCATCGAAAAATTCCAAGCCGTTACGAAATTATCGTAAATTTTGTGGGCTGATTATGATGTCATACTGCGCACCGGAAAGGACAGGTCGGCAGGCCAAGGCACCACGCCAACAATTACTAGACCTTTATAAAATGAAACAAGTTTACCAAACGGTAGACACAGGTCATTTGACTTTAATTTCAAAGTACGGTGAACCAAACAGTAGACATATTTAAAAGCATAATTAAAGTGCGACTCTATCTGTCAATTGAATAAAGTGGCAACACGGCAAAATCGCGACTACTGGAATTTGGTTCACCGTAGTTTGAAATTAAAGTCAAATGACCTGCGTCTATCGTTTGGTGAACTTGTTCCATTTTATAAAGGTCTAGTAATTGTTGGCGTGGTGCCTTGGCCTGCCGACCTGTCCTTTCCGGTGCGCAGTATGACGTCATAATCAGCCCACAAAATTTACGATAACTTCGTACCGGCTTGGAATTTTTTGATGCGATTTTGACTAAAAATCAACTAAAGCCATCCCGCAGCTATATATATATTTTAAAATTGACACAAAATTTCACCCACAGTCCCCCTTCAAGAAAACTACCAAGCAATATTTCTTTTTCAAAAGTTTGACTCTGTAAAGTCAAGTTAGGTTCAGTAAAGTTTCAAACTATAGTGAAATCCATTTAAGTACCTACTAGAATGAAAAAAAATTTACTGAGTTACTTTAAAACAAAAAATAACTTTTTGACCATTTTAAAACTTCATCACTTTTTTCACATGCATTTGTGTTTTGTTGATTAACCTATCAAGTGTAATGCATATTTATAATCAGGATAAAAATCGGAATCCATTACCATATCAGAATAGGGCGTCGAATGTGAGAAAAATGTTCTATGTTGCACCCTGTAAGTGATATCCACAGACATTTTTCGTCGACAGATTCAAAGCCTACGGAAAAAAATATGCTGTAATCGATGTTGTTTTTCATTTCCCGAATTATGTTCAAGGGGAAGTCTCCAGACGTATTCTTTGTTGTTATATGGAGGTTATGAAAATTTATTAATCTGAATGAAAACACGAACATCAGAAACTGACGTTTGAAAGCTTTGGGATGCTAGGGGATGGGGTGGAGGAGGGGGTTGATATTTTTCTGTCAAATAAATACATTTAGCATGAAACACAACTTGAAGAGAAACCAAATAGAAAGCTTTTATTTACGTCAGAATATCATTTTAAGCCGTCAAAACCTCCAACTTCAACCCCCTGTGGGTAAAAAACTGTCCATTATTTGAGTTTGCGGTTCACGGTATTTGGTTAGTATCTCATGAGCTACAACATATCAAAAATTCTGAGAATTTAACCCGGAGCCATTTTCCATAAGAATCGTGCGGGGTCCTTTAGCGTTGACTGGTTTTATCGGGGACGATCCGTTGCTTAGAAAGTCCATAGCTTAGAATGTTCGTAGCTTAGAAAGTTCTTAGCTTAGAGTGGTCCATAGTTTAGAAAGCTCACAGCTTAGAATGGTTCGTAGCTTAGAATGTTCACTGCCTAGAAAGTTCATAGCTTAGAATGGTCCATAGCTTAGAATGGTCCATAGCTTAGAATGGTCCATAGCTTAGAATGGTCCATAGCTTAGAATGGGTCGCAGCTTGGGAAATTCGCACCTCAGATTAGTTCGTAGCTTAAAATGTTGACTGCGTGGATATGTCTGTTTAGAAAGATCATATCTTAGAATGATCCGTAGCTAAAAAGTTCATAGCTTAGAATCCGATGGAAACTTGCGCGCACAGAGTGGGTATACTAGAAATTGAAATTCTCAAAAGTTCTCAGCAATTTGGCACACCGAGCTGTGTACATGGATGTCGTCAGGTTCAGTAGTTTTTTTTTTGTAGACCCGCAATCGGAATACCTAGCAATGAGATTGTTTACTTTCTCAACAATTTTGCACACTAATCTGTCTAGATGAAACGTCATCTTCAGTAGTCTGGACGCTATGGACATTCTAAGCTACGAACCATTCTAAGCTAAGAACCTTCTAAGCTAAGAACATTCTTACCTATGAATTTTCTAAACTATGAACTTTCTAAGCTATGGACATTCTAAGCTACGAGCCATTCTAAGCTGTGAGCTTTCTAAGCTACGGACCATTCTAAGCTAAGAACTTTCTAAGCTACGAACATTCTAAGCTATAGACTTTCTAAGCTACGGACCATTCTAAGCTAAGGATTTTCTAAGCTATGGACATTCTAAGCTATGGACTTTCTAAGCTACGTACTAGGCCCGTTTTATCGGCTACTTTTTCAATTTTTATAATGGTACAGAGTGTTCACGTATAAATTGGAGGCTTCCGCTCAAACATAGTTTGAAAAATTCAAGACCACTTTTTTTTCGCAGGTTTCGAAGGCACTAAAATTTTCTGTCGTCTGCTATCGCGAGTCATCGAGAATTTTTCTCAAATTAAACACGTGTATGTTATTATAGGAATTGATTCAGCTTTTCATCCTGATTATAAATATACTTATATCGTATATCCCACTCGATAGGTTAGTTAAGAGACTACCAAGCAATATTTCTTTTTCAAAAGTTTGACTCTGTAAAGTCAAGTTAGGTTCAGTAAAAGTTTCAAACTATAGTGAAATCCATTTAAGTACCTACTAGAATGAAAAAAAATTTACTGAGTTACTTTAAAACAAAAAATAACTTTTTGACCATTTTAAAACTTCATCACTTTTTTCACATGCATTTGTGTTTTGTTGATTAACCTATCAAGTGTAATGCATATTTATAATCAGGATAAAAATCGGAATCGATTACCATAATCAGAATAGGGCGTCGAATGTAAAAAAAATTTCTATGTTGCACCCTGTAAGTGATATCCACAGACATTTTTCGTCGACAGATTCAAAGCCTACGGAAAAATTATGTTGTAATCGTTTCTCATTTCCTAAATTATGTTCAAGGGGAAGTCTCCAGACGTATTCTTTGTTGTTAAATATGGAGGTTATGAAAATTTATTAATCTGAATGAAAACACGAACATCAGAAACTGACGTTTGTAAGCTTTGGTAGGCTTGGCGTGGCTTGAGTAGATAAAATGCACCGATATTTGCAACGTCGTCGCGTCTACCATGCGTTTATTTACGAAGACCCAATTTGAACGTTTTTCGTTTTGCGAACACTGCTCAAAAATTGGCACACGGAAACGTATACGTAAATCTTCGTACGCAAATTTGCGCATACGCAACTTTACGTATATTCTCAAAAATTGGCCCCCAAGTGCATGTGAAAAAGAAAAAAGTGATGAAGTTTTAAAATGATCGAAAAGTTATTTTTTGTTTTAAAGTAACTCAGTAAATTTTCTATCATTTTAGTAAGTACCGTCATCCGGGGTGAACTCGGACGAATTTCGAGGTTTCAAGCGAATAGCGCCCATAATTTTCAGCTGAAAATTTTGAAAAAAATAATTTAGATACCTCTATACTTCATCTATCGACTCCATTAGAAAAAAAACTGATTGTCTACACCTTATCAGTTTTTTTTTTACATAAGTAGTGTCCGAATTCACCCCTATGTGTAGGGTGAATATGGACACCCCTTTCTTTTGGCCTAAAATTGCATTCTAAAACCCACAGGTGTGTATTCGGACAGAAAAAATAAAAAAAATGAATTTTAACATAGCTAGGAGCCACCAAAGTTGAATTCTTGGATTAAAATTGAACAAAATATTCAGAAACTGTTATACACTTATTTTTATTCATTCATCAATAAACCTGATTAACAATCAGAAGAGACAATACAGAAAAATAAATTAACAAAAACTTCGCATTTTATGAAAAAATACTCATATTTCATAAAAAAGTACACAATTCTGCCGTCCGAATTCACCCTACCTAGGAACACATTTTTTTATTAGGCTCCTCCACCAAAAAGCCATTGACATAAACAGTGATATATTTAGTGCAATATGTTGTTTATGAAATGCACTTTCACCATAGGCTGAAGGTGTGAAGAAAAATATTTCCTAAATTTCCCCACAGAGGTTTCTTTCCACGTTTTGGAAAAAGTGCGAAAAGACGAAGAAATGTTAAATGCATGAAATAGTTACTAACTGTTGTAAAATCAGCGTACAACGTTACAGACTTGAAGAATGTACATTTGTCAACGGGTTTCATCGGCTATTTTCAGGAAATTTGCACTTCAATCCCCCCCCCCCCCCCCCGATTAAAATGGCGCAAAAAGGTACTGCTGTCCGGATTCACCTCTACTATCCGAATTCACCCCGGATGACGGTACTTAAAAGGATTTAATTATAGTTTGAAACTTCAACTGAACCTAACTTGACTTTACAAAGTCAAACTTTTGAAAAAGAAATATTGCTTGGTAGTTTTCTTAACTAACCTATCGAGTGGGATATACTACGTATATTTATAATCAGGATGAAAAGCCGAATCAATTCCTATAATAACATACACGTGTACAATATAATACAATGTAACAATACAACAATATAATTTGAGAAAAATTCTCGATGACTCGCGATAGACGACAGAAAATTTTAGTGCCTTCAAAACCTGCGAAAAAAAAAGGTCTTAAATTTTTTAAACTATGTTTGAGCGGAAGTTTCCAATTTATACGTGAATTACGTGAATACGTACCATTATAAAAATTGGAAAAGTAGCCGATAAAACCAGTCAATGTTAAATTTAGGCTAATTTTGTCGAAATGTTCCTGAGTTACAAATTTTTGGAATCCGAAAAAAAAATAACTATGAAGGGCTGTATCTTTGACAATAGGCCGAACTCTACAAAGTGGTTTATGAGTTTTCGTAATATTTTGACAAGATCTATCTACCATTCTACCTGCAGACTGCAGACGATGAATAGAAAATAATGAAACATCATCGTGACAAGTTTTAAACAGTGTCCCTGGAGCCGACAAAAATTGAAAAGAATGACAGTAGAGTGAGTACCTAATTCTTTATGTAGGACGCATTCGTGAAGTTATTCCGTGCTGTATCTCACTACCCGCTTATGGCCTATCAAACCAGCCTAAAACGGTTTTTTTCAGTAATCATTTTTTCAATAATAAACTTTCACCCTGTATACTAATTTGTAGCAGTCCCAGAGTTGAGGACTTTTGATATGTTGAAGAGGGAACTGAAAGCTAGCCATGGTAAAAAAATCGTTTTTGTCTAAATTAATTCCAGCATATTATATTTTATTTCCAATTATACTACAATCGACTCAATCGAGACTACAATGCTGTTTGTTTTATTGATAACAATGAAAGCATTAATACCTAACCTCACTTCATCATGAAAGCGTATACGCAAAGTGACTTGCACCGGCCCAGGTCCGCTCGCAGCAAAACGTATGAAAACGTGCGCATCTTTGCGCATACGTAAAGAAACGACGGCTCAAAAATTGGAATTTACAGAAATCGCAAACTTGCGAACGTTTCTTAAAGTTGCAAAGAGTAAAAAATTGGCCCCCTGGGGAGGCTCGGCTGCGGTGTCCAGAGTTTTCCGGTTGCAAAAGAGGTGTTTGCGATATATTTTCGGTCTAAGGGCCACAGACAGTTGCCGGGAGCACTTTGTTGACAGTGGAATTCTAACTTTGACCTGTGTCTATCTGTATGAGTTGATCATTTTTGTCAAAACGAACGGAGGCCTTTTCAGTGGCTGTGACAGGTGCCACAGTCATGACACGCGTTTTAGGGAGGATACCTACTCACTCAGAGGATGAATTTCTCATTTCTTCAAAAAAACATCACCTACATGATAGTCATGGTGTACAATGGCATACTACAAGAAATAAGAAATAAAAAATTGCATGTTCTGAAAAAACACTGAAACAAATGCTAGTCATAAAGGCCTATTATACCTTAAATGAGTACCTCGAAGATCCGAATATAAAGACTATAACTTTTCGATCATTTTAAAACTTCATCACTTTTTTCTTTTTCACATGCACTTGGGGGCCAATTTTTGAGAATATACGTAAAGTTGCGTATGCGCAAATTTGCGTTCGAAGATTTACGTATACGTTTCCGTGTGCCAATTTTTGAGCAGTGTTCGCAAAACGAAAAATGTTCGAATTGGGTCTTCGTAAATAAACGCATGGTAGACGCGACAACGTTGCAAATATCGGTGCATTTTATCTACTCAAGCCACGCCAAGCCTACCAAAGCTTTCAAACGTCAGTTTCTGATGTTCGTGTTTTCATTCAGATTAATAAATTTTCATAACCTCCATATTTAACAACAAAGAATACGTCTGGAGACATCCCCTTGAACATAATTCAGGAAATGAGAAACGATTACAACATAATTTTTTCCGTAGGCTTTGAATCTGTCGACGAAAAATGTCTGTGGATATCACTTACAGGGTGCAACATAGAAAATTTTTCTTATATTCGACGCCCTATTCTGATATGGTAATCGATTCCGATTTTTATCCTGATTGATTATAAATATGCATCACGCTTGATAGGTCAATCAACAAAACACAAATGCATGTGAAAAAAGTGATGAAGTTTCAAAATGATCGAAAAGTTATTTTTTGTTTTAAAGTAACTCAGTAAATTTTTCTATCATTTTAATAGGTACTTAATTGGATTTCATTATAGTTTGAAACTTTTACTGAACCTAACTTAACTTTACAAAGTCAAACTTTTGAAAAAGAAATATTGCTTATTGGTAGTTTTCTTAACTAACCTATCGAGTGGGATATACATATATTCATAATCAGGATGAAAAGCTGAACCAATTCCTATAATAACATACACGTGTCTTATTTGAGAAAAATTCTCGATGACTCGGCGAGGGACGACAGAAAATTTTAGTGCCTTCGAACCTGCGAAAAAAAAGTGGTCTCTAATTTTTGAAACTATGTTTGAGCGGAAGCCTCCAATTTATACGTGAACACCCTGTACCATTATAAAAATTAAAAAAGTAGCCGATAAAACCAGTCAACGATAAATTTAGGCTAATTTTGTCGAAATGTTCCTTAACAATTAACAATTTTTGAAATCCGAAAAAAATCAACTATGAAGAGCTGTTATCTTTGACAATAGGCCGAGCTCTACAAAGTGGTTTATGATTTTTCGTAATATTTTGATAAGATCTATCTACTCACAGTTGAATTTGTTGTTCAGTTCAGTTCAACTGAACATTATTACTTATTTATTCCAAAAACCTGGAACTCGTTACTCGTTAGTGGGAAGCAAATGCAAAGCTTTACTGCAGACGATGAAAAAAACTGAAACATTATCGTGACAGGTTCTAAACAGTGTCCCTGGAGCTGACAAAGATTGAAAAGAATGACAGAATAGTGAGTACTTAATTCTTTATTTACGTGACGCATTTGTGAAGTTATTCCGTGCTGTACCTCATTACCCACCTGACTCGGCACCATGATCGCCACATACCTTCAGCAATGCTGTTTGTTTTATTGATAACAATGAAAACATTGATACCTAACCTCACTTCATCATAAAAGCGTATACGCAAAGTGACTTGCGCCGGTTCAGGTCCGCTCGCAGCGAAACGTATGAAAACGTGCGCATCGATGCGCATACGTAAAGAAACGATGGCTCAAAAATTGGAATTTACAGAAATCGCAAACTTGCGAACGTTTCTTGAAGTTGCGAAGAGTAAAAAATTGGCCCCCTGGGGAGGCTCGGCTGCGGTGTCCAAAGTTTTCCGGTTGCAAAAGAGGTGTTTGCGATATATTTTCGGTCTAAGGGCCACAGACAGTTGCCGGGAGCACTTTGTTGACAGTGGAATTCTGACTTTGACCTGTGTCTATCTGTATGAGTTGATCATTTTTGTCAAAACGAACGGAGACCATTTCAGTGGCTGTGACAGGTGCCACAGTCATGACACGCGTTTTAGGGAGGATACCTACTCACTCAGAGGATGAATTTCTCATTTCTTCAAAAAAACATCACCTACATGATAGTCATGGTGTACAATGGCATACTACAAGAAATAAGAAATCAAAAATTGCATGTTCTGAAAAAACACTGAAACAAATGCTAGTCATAAAGGCCTATTATACCTTAAATGAGTACCTCGAAGATCCGAATATAAAGACCTTAGCTTACTGGTAGTGATTATTTATGAATCCATGTTTTTTTTATTGACTGTTGTACTTATGTTTATTTGTGTCAAATTGTCATAGATACTACTTGTTATTTGTATATATTTTATTTATTAGTTATTATTTAGTTACTTGCAGTCTCTACGAATACATATTGTATTTCTTTTTTACGAAGAGCAATAGAGACTGTATTTATTGATTGATTTATTTATTGGAAAAGAGGAAAGCCACTAGTATGGGATTTTACATGTAGTGACACTTTTGCACCATCATATATCAAATCATCTGCGATTCGCCCAGGTCACGCAGCAAGATGTGCCGAAGAAAGGAAGAAAAACTTTTACAATTTTTTACAAGAACGTTTTATTTTTGTTCCAATTGCTTTGGAAACAAGCGGAGTATGGGGATGTGAGGGCCTTTCATTGATAAAGGAAATAGGGAAGAGAATAACAGACCAAACTGGTGAAAGAAGAGCGACAAGTTATTTAATCCAAATTATCAGTTTAACTTTGCAAAGGGGAAATGCAACCTCGATTATGGGTACACTTCCTGCGGGTAGAGAGCTCGAAGAAATTTTCTTTTTATAGTTAATTTTACAATGTAAATATTCTGAATAAACCAAAATTTATTTATTTATGTATTTATTTATTTATTCATTTATGTATGTTAAATATTCTGAATAAACCAAAATTTATTTATTTATGTATTTATTTATTCATTTATTTATGTTTTCGGTTTGTAATAGGGGTCATTTTATGAACAGGAGCTTATTACGTTTGGGCATTGTATAAAATATAAATCACATCAACTTTTTATCAACAAATACTCCAAAGCAGTTTTCGAATTCACATGCACTTGCACTAAACTCTATTTTTGATTTTCCGCACTGAACATACTCTGGAATTTTCACTTCTTTTTAGGTTCTCCCCTTCGTCTCCAATAAGAAACTGCTGAACGCAAACGCTGCTGAATGCGTTTGTTCCGAAGACGAAGTTTGGCAAACATAAATATCCCTGCTGGTATACAAGTGCACTGATATCAGACATAAAAGAAAGAAGAAGACTACATCGACATGTGAAAAAACATAAACTACTGAGCTTCGAAAGGAAAATAAGGCAGCTGAACACCAAAATAAAAGCAGCCACCAAACGTGAATACAAGAACTACATACTTGAATACCGTTCAGGGGGCCAATTTTCGAAAATATACGTAAAGTTACGTATGCGCAAATTTGCGTACGAAGATTTACGTATACGTTTCCGTTTGCCAATTTTTGAGCAGTGTTCGCAAAACGAAAAACGTTCGAATTGGGTCTTCGTAAATAAACGCATGGTAGACGCGACAACGTTGCAAATATCGGTGCATTTTATCTACTCAAGCCACGCCAAGCCTACCAAAGCTTTCAAACGTCAGTTTCTGATGTTCGTGTTTTCATTCGGATTAATAAATTTTCATAACCTCCATATTTAACAACAAAGAATACGTCTGGAGACTTCCCCTTGAACATAATTCAGGAAATGAAAAACGATTACAACATAATTTTTTCCGTAGGCTTTGAATCTGTCGACGAAAAATGTCTGTGGATATCACTTACAGGGTGCAACATAGAAATTTTTTCTTACATTCGACGCCCTATTCTGATATGGTAATTGATTCCGATTTTTATCCTGATTATAAATATGCATCACACTTGATAGGTTAATCAACAAAACACAAATGCATGTGAAAAAAGTGATGATATTTTAAAATGATCGAAAAGTTATTTTTTGTTTTAAAGTAACTCAGTAAATTTTCTATCATTTTAGTCGGTACTGAAATTGATTTCACTATAGTTTGAAACTTTTACTGAACCTAACTTGACTTTACAAAATCAAACTTTTGTAAATGAAATACAGGTGTCCGTTTTTCGAGGCTAAGCATGGGTATCTCGCTTATCTTGAGAGATACAGAGTCGGTTGAATTAGGAAAAAGTTGCGCATTTTCATGACGATCAATGCTCCAAAAACAAATTTGACGTATCGATTTTAGTTTTTGAGATATCGTAAAAAACCAGGAATTTGAATTTTGGTTTTAATTTTTTATTCATAAAACGGTTGAAGGTGGCTTTTTCTAATCTAGACATTGTCAGGGCACTTTTTCAAGGGGAATTCAAAGCTGCCAAAATCTTTATCCTAGCTTTCAAAGCAACCGAGATACGACATTCAACTTTTTTCTCTAATGAGCGCCATATTGGATTTTGATATTTTTTAATACGGTATTCTTTTCTGGTTATAACGATGTGCCACATGTCACTGTTGAATAAATGTTCAACATTACTTTTTTTTATTGTCGGTGCTGATTTTGTTTTCAAAGCACTCTTAATCAAAAAATTTTTTTGCTCAAAAGCATGAATTCAACAGTGGCATGTGACACATCGTTGAAACCAGAGAAAAATATTGTATTTAAAAATGTCAAAATCCAATATGGCGCCTATGAGAGAAAAAAAAGTTGAATGTCATATCTCGGTTGTTTTGAAAGCTAGAATAAAGATTTTGGCAACATTGAATTCCCCCTGGAAAAGTGCCTCCACAATGTCTTAGTTAGAAAAGGCTATCTTCAACCGTTGTTCAAATGAAAAACTAAAACAAAAATTACAAATTTCAGTTTTTTCTCGATATCTCGAAAACTAAAACTGACAAGTCAAATATATTCTTAGATCATTGATTGTCATGAAAATTCGCAACTTTTTTCTGATTCAACCGACTCTGTATCTCTAAAGATAAGCGAGATACCCATGCTTAGCCTCGAAAAACGGACACCCTGTATTGCTTGGTAGTTTTCCTAACTAACCTATCGAGTGGGATATATGATATACGTATATATTTATAATCAGGATGGAAAGCTGAATCAATACCTATAATTACATACACGTGTCTAATTTGAGAAAAATTCTCAATGACTCGCGATAGACGACAGAAAATTTTAGTGCCTTCGAAACCTGCGAAAAAAAAGTGGTCTTAAATTTTTGAAACTATGTTTGAGCGGAAGCCTCCAATTTATACGTGAACACCCTGTACCATCATAAAAATTGGAAAAGTATCCAATAACCAGTCAACGCTAAATTTAGGCTAATTTTGTCGAAATGTTCCTGAGTTACAAATTTTTGAAATCCAAAAAAAATTAACTATAAAGGGCTGTATCTTTGACAATAGGCCGAACTCTACAAAGCGGTTTATGAGTTTTCGTAATATTTTGACAAGATCTATCTACTCACAGTTGAATTTGTTGTTCAGTTGAAGACAACTGAACATTATTACCTATTTCCAAAAACCTGGATCTCGTTAGTGAGGAGCAAATGCAAAGCTTCACTGCAGACGGCAGACGATGAAAAGAAAAAAATTGAACATCATCGTGACAAGTTTTAAACAGTGTCCCTGAAGCTGATGATTGAAAAGAATGACAGAAGAGTGAGATTCTTTATTTAGGACGCATTCGTGAAGTTATTCCGTGCTGTATCTCATTAGCCACCTGACTCGGCACCATGATCGCCACATACCTTCAGCAATGCTGTTTGTTTTATTGATAACAATGAAAACATTACTACCTAACCTCACTTCATCATGAAAGCGTATACGCAAAGTGACTTGCGCCAGTCCAGGTCCGCTCGCAGCAAAACGTATGAAAACGTGCGCATCGATGCGCATACGTAAAGAAACGATGGCTCAAAAATTGGAATTTACAGAAATCGCAAACTTGCGAACGTTTCTTGAAGTTGCGAAGAGTAGAAAATTGGCCCCCAGAGCAGCATCAAGATGGTCCCGCACATGATTGAGTTGAGTAACAAATGTCTAAAGACCATGGGCTTCATTAAACGCAGCACACAGGATTTCAACAACTTGGATTGCATAATATCGCTTTATAGGGCTTTCATTGACAGCAGAATAAATTATTGCTCAATCGTTTGGTGTCCTTATTATCAGGTACATCTGAATATGCTGGAAAGCATCCAGCGAAAATTCCTAAAATATATATTTTATGTAAAGCACGGTGGGTATATATCCTACGCGCGGCTACCCTCAAACTCAACTACTTGAAGAATTTGATTTTGTAAGTTTAGATACAAGACGTACTCATTAATCTGTTTTGTTTATATAAAAAATTGTAAATGACCTGATTTTGTCACCCGCAATACCTACTTCGCGAACTGAAATTTATTGCAAAGAGGTTCAATACTAGAAACTCGCATGTCTTTTACATTGAAACAACTAGAACTAACCAACACATGTACTCGCCGATACTCAACGCCTGTCGAAATTTTAATAATATTTCATATAAAGTTGATCTTTTTGCTGATGATTTTGGAGTGTTATTTGTGAATGTATGTAAACGTATTTAAGGCATATCTTAAGGTTTGTGATTTGTATGTGTTGTTAAGGTGTTGTTTCTCCATTTTTTGTATATTTTTACGAAGGCGCAGAGCGGACATGAAAGATATTTATTTGTAATTGCGACTTTTTTCTGTCCATTGCCACTTTAATCTGGCAATTGCGACTTTTTTCTGTCAATTGCCACTTTATTCTGGCAATTGCGACTTTTTTCTGTCAATTGCGACTTTTTTTCTGTCAATTGACACTTTATTCTGGCAATTGCGACTTTTTTTTGTCAATTGCCACTTTATTCTGTCAATTGCGACTTTTTTTCTGTCAATTGACACTTTATTCTGGCAATTGCGACTTTTTTCCGTCAATTGCGACTTTTTAGCACATTTCGATAGAAAATGATGTTTATATGGCCGGCTTGTCCGTCTGTCTGTCCGCCCGTTATTTGTCTGTTCGTCCGTCTGTCTGTCTGTCCGTGTAAAAGTTGAGAAGTTGTACTTCTTTTCGGGAAATGAAGCTAGAGCCTTAGAATTTTTTCCGATTCATTAGCTCAGGCCCTCAAGGGTGGCCTATGGGCAGACTGTATTTCATGGTGGCGCTGCCATCTTGGTAGCCATATTGAAATTTATTCTCATCAGTGGAACGGAACCTCAAACGGACTTACTCTGATCTCGTATGAATATTCCTACTTTCAAGCTCAGTTTCATGATTACGCCGCCATCTTGGTAACCATATTCAAATTTCTTATTAGTGGAACGATTTTCCTGAAATTTGGAACTTACTCTTGGTTCGTATGATCACTCTTATTTTCAAGCTGAGTTTCATGATCCGCTAGAGCGGATTCAGAGCGAATGAATCTGAAGCGGATTCATACGAGACAAGAGTACCTACGTTTCACGTTTCATGACAATCGTTCCAATAATAAGAAATTTCGATGTGGCTGCCAAGATGGCGGCGTAATCATGAAATTGAGCTTGAAATTAAGAATGGTTAATTAATTACGAATTGCTTACGAGATCAGAGTAAGTTCCGTTCGAGGTTCCGTTCCACTGATGAGAAATTCCAATATGACTACCAAGATGGCAGCGCTACCATGAAATACAGTCTGCCCATGGGCCCGAGCATGGGCCACTCTTGAGGGCCTAAGCTATTAATCGGAAAAAGTTCTAAGGCTCTAGCTTCATTTCCCGAGAAGGAGTACAACTTCTCAACTTTTACACGGACAGATAGACGGACGAACAGACAAATAACGGACGGACAGACAGAAGGACAAACCGGCCATATAAACATCATTTTCAATCGAAATGTGCTAAAAAGTGGCAATGACAGAAAAAAGTCGCAATTGCCAGAATAAAGTGGCAATTGACAGAAAAAAGTCGCAATTGCCAGAATAAAGTGGCAATTGACAGAAAAAAGTCGCAATTGCCAAATTAAAGTGGCAATTGACAGAAAAAAGTCGCAATTGTCAGAATAAAGTGGCAATTGACAGAAAAAAGTCGCAATTGCCAGAATAAAGTGTCAATTGACAGAAAAAAAGTCGCAATTGCCAGAATAAAGTGGAAATTGACAGAAAAAAGTCGCAATTGCCAGAAAAAAGTCGCAATTGCCAGAATAAAGTGGCAATTGACAGAAAAAAGTCGCAATTGCCAGATTAAAGTGGCAATTGACAGAAAAAAGTCGCAATTACAAATAAATATCTTCCATGTCCGCTCTACGCCTTCGTATATTTTGCATTTTTTTATCTAACATTTGTAAATTTTCTGTGCCCTGTAATAGACTGTCTGACTGTCTGTTGGGTTTTTTAATAAATATTGTACAAGAAGTGCCGATAAGGAGGAAACAAACTTTTTTTTCAAATTTGCATGTGCGCCAAATAGTGCGGCGGTTAACGACCATTTTTCAGAGAAACCTTGCATTTTGTGATAAGAGCATGAAATTTGGCATATACGCTCTACAGACTCTCCTTTACTATTTACGAGGCGGACCCACGATGGAACCGCCGTGCAGCTGTCAGAATTGCCATTTGTCTACCTTTCAGGGCAAAAACTGAAGCCGGTCATCGAGTTGATTCAAAAGTCAAAAGTGACGCCTATCAATGCAGTAGACCTTCACAGTAAAACTTCACCACAACATATGTCAATATTACAAGAGGAAGGGAAATGGGAGGGGATAGTTCCAGTCGGAGCAAAGATTTTCTTTTTTGTTAATTTCGGACCAAATTAACAAGTTTGGTGTCTTTTCCGACTAAATTCTACGAAGCGGCTGAAGGGACATATTATTTATTATGGAAAAAAATTGGATTAATTTCGTGATAGTATCGCAAAGTTAAGTGAGGAGGGGGACTTTGGTACGACTTACAATCACGTAATAAACTTCAGTACGACTTACTACTATCACGAATTAAAGTGGAGGGGTACGAAGCGGCCGAAGGGACATATTATATATTATAATAAAATTTGGATTAACTACGTGATAGTATCACAAAGTCAAGTGGGAAGGGGGACTTTAGTACGAGTTACTATCACGAAGTAAACTTTGGTACGACCTACTATCACGTAGTAAAGTGGAGGGGAGAGTTTACTACGAGATAGTAACACAAAATTAAATCGGGAGGGGACTTTGGTACGACTTACTATTACGAAGTAAACTTTAGTACGACTTACTATCACGAAGTGAACCTATCACGTAGTAAACTCCTTTTCAACCTTACTTCGTGATAGTAAGTCGTGCTAAAGTCCTCTCCCGATTTAATTTTGTGTTACTATCTCGTAGTAAACTCTCCCCTCCACTTTACTTCGTGATAGTAAGTCGTACTGAAGTTTACTACGTGATAGTAAGTCGTACTAAAGTTTACTTCGTGATAGTAAGTCGTACTAAAGTTAACTTCGTGATAGTAACTCGTACTCAAGTTTACTATGTGATAGTAAGTCGTACTAAAGCCCTCTCCCGGTTTAATTTCGTGTAACTATCTCGTAGTAAACTCTCCTCTCCACTTTACTTCGTGATAGTAGTTCGTACTAAAGAACTAAAGTTTACTTCGTGATAGTCCCCCTCCCCACTCAACTTTGTGATACTATCACGTAGTTAATCCAAATTTTATTATAATAAATATGTCCCTTCAGCCGCTTCGTAAAATTCCATCTTCTTATTTCAGATAAAGTGTAATGTGATTGCAATTTGAAAAAAATTGATTTTGTTTTGTTCAGAAAAGAAACATGTTTAAGAAAAAAATCTAAGACTTTTTTCATTTTGACTTTTATCCTAGTTCAAGGCATTCGAAATAGAAATCTTAGATCACTTTTTCAAAGCTTCTTGCACTGGAAACCATGTACGAGACTTGATTTTTATTTTGATGAGATTGTGAGCCTCATTTGTTCCAAAAGTCGTAAAAGTAATATGCAATCATTTTTATGTACGAATGGAAGTATTGGAAGTGTGCGTGCAAAGGTATCGCGGCGATTCTGCCAGATGCACGGCGCCGGCGGGCGGTTCCGTCATGAGTGCACCTCTTATATCGTAAAGGACGGTCCCTCGGACGGTCCATAGACCATGTATGCCAAGTTTCAGGCTTTTATCACAAACTGCAAGGCTTTGCACGCACACTAGTCGATGAGCCAGGAGCCAAGAATCACGATTTTGGTTTCCACCCTGGGGACTTGACGTGTCATACCTTTTTGGATTCCCCACAACACCAGCATGAAAATAAGCCATGATAAGTTTCTGTATCGAGTAGCTCAAGACCGCCATCTTGGAAAAACCGCGCCAAATATGTAGTTCTTGTGGTTTGTATTTTTTTTGCATCAACGGCACCTCCAATTCGAAAAATGAATCTAAATAAAATTAAACAACAAAATTTACCATAAATATCGTTTAGCACCGTTTTTTGACAGGTCTTGTTACTCCAAATATGACAGTTCATAGTTTAGCTATGGCAAATTTCTTTATTTGACATTTTCGAGTATACCCAATCATATTTATACGAACCGAACTTCACGTCATTGTCTTTCTAGCTTACCTTACTAGAAATGCTGCTCTTAGCGGCATTTTGATGTCCTTCTGTCCGTCTGTCCATCGGTCTAACTGTCTGTCTCATCAATTAATTGCCCCTGAACGAGAAGACCTAGCAAAACTCGACTCCTTCTGTGTAACATGTAGTCACCGGAGAATGGAATTGAGAAAAAAGAAATTTCTCAAACCGTCGCCATCTTGATCCGCAATGTCAAATTTTCTCAAAAGTGATCCGATTTTCATGAAACTTGAAATACACTCATGTTTTATATGTAAAAGTATGATTTTAATGTTTTTTTTTATTCGACGCCATTTTGTCTGCAATGTTGAAATTGGTTAAAGTGGTCCGATTTTGATGAAAATTGGAATCTAGTCGTGTTTTGTGTATGCATTGATGGTTTTATGTTAGTTTTACGATTAGCGCCATATTGACGTGCCACATGGAGATTAATCTCCAGCTGTCACGCAAAATCAATTTATTCAAATATTTTCTGAACGAGGGGATTCCGATGAGACTGAAAAACTTGTTGATGGAAATCGGTTTTTGTTAGTTCTATTCTACAAGTAGAAACTTCAAAACAAAATATATACGGAAAATGCTATTAAATTTTCGAAACTTACAAAAAAAATTCCAAATTTTTTTTTTTTTGGAAAATTTGAGAACCAGATAACGTAAACGTACCAATGCCTGACACCTTAAGGGCTATCTTTGTATATTTACTTGTCTAGAAATTATTCAGAAGTACTTAGGGTACATTTCGAATGTGGAATATAGAGCAGATAACATCCATGATATAACATTGATGATTTTGGTGAAACGTGCCTCATGTTTTTGTTTAGAAGATTTTGAAAATTTGATTTTTTTTGTCCAATACCTGACATAGCTTCTCTTGACTTGGCCCTAAGCCTGACCCACATGTAAACAGCTCAGATGTGATATTCAGAGGAACAGCAGTAGATGAATTGCAAAATAGAAACTTCTATTGAACTGATAACAAGTTGAATACCAGTTAGTTATATAGTTGGAAGCGAGGCTGGAAGTATGTGTAATGTATGTCATTAATTGGTACGCCGCTGGCTGCCCTGTAATGTCGGTAACTGAATAAATGACAGTCGCTCACGCGGTGTGCATTGACAGCGCGGGAGGACGACTACCACTGTCACGATTTGCTAAATGGTGTCTTTTATTAAAACCTCGTACTTAATAAAGTAGCGCCGTTCCTGATCAAGAACCCCGATGTTAAGTGTGGACACAACATTCTGGCGACGAAATGGCTTTGATCGGGAATATTGAGCAGTTCGATGGGCAGGACTTCGAATCGTACTTGGAACGTGTGGAACACCTCTTCGAAGTAAATGTGGTCGAAGACGACAAAAAGGTCTCGTTGTTCATCACGCTGGCGGGAGCAGAAGTTTACAAGACGTTGAAGAATCTGGTAGCCCCGCAGAAGCCCAACCAATTAACGTTTGTGGAAGTCACGACTCTGTTAAAAAAACACTACAGCCCAGCAGTTTCGGAAATTTACGAAAGATTTGTTTTTAACCAGTGTATCCAGAAGAAAGATCAGTCGATTGCGCAGTACATAGTGGAGATTCGTAAACTTGCCAGTACCTGCAATTTCGGGCAATTCTTGGACGATGCCCTGAGAGATCGATTTGTCTGTGGGATTAGGTCTGAAAACATTCAGAAGAAATTGTTGGCTGACGATGCGTTAACGTTTGCAACAGCATGTCAACAAGCACAAGCAGCGGAATTGGCAAATAGACAAGCTAAATCGCTTGCAGAAGGTGGTGCAGCAGAAGAGCAAGATGTGCACTTTGTTCGGAAAGCTAAGAAACAGCAGTTCAAGAACACGAAGCAGTCGAAATATGGAAATGCAAAAACCAGCACAAAAGCAGAAGTCAAGTGTGGACAATGTGGCCGGAGTCACCCAAAGGACCAGTGTCCTGCAGCTAAATGGAAATGCTATGGTTGCTCCAGGTTTGGCCATATACGGAAGCTTTGTCCAGCTAGTGGCGTCGATGCTGTCGAAGAGTCTGCAGAGTCCGAAGAGAAGGCTGCAGCGGCTGAAGTAAATGAAGATTTATTCGGTCTTCATCATGTGAATGTTCCTGTAAGTTTTCCACATCGAGTTTGCCTGAACGTCAATGGCAAATGGTGCGACTTTGAGGTTGACACAGGAGCATGTAAGACAGTAATTTCGGTGAATAAATTTAAGAATTTGTTTAATGTACCTTTGTCAAAAGTTGCTTACAAATTGAATGTAGTATCTGGTCAAAACATCAAAGCAATTGGTGAATGCAAAGTCACGGTGCGACATCAAGGAGAATTGTACCGATTGGTTTTGACGGTGATAGAGTCATCCAAGGATTTTGTGCCTTTGTTGGGTAGGGATTGGCTGAGTCAATTGTATCCAAATTGGAAAAATACCTTCGAGAGTGAAAAGCATGTCAATTTTGTAAAAGAAAACTTGTGTGGTATTGATGAGCTCAAGAAAGAGTTTCCAGATGTTTTTGATGCAAATTTGTGTAAGCCGATCAATGAATTTGAAGTAAAATTTCAAGTAAAAGATGAGGTGGTACCGGTGGTAAAAAGACCTTATGGAATGCCTTTTGCATTGAGGTCAAAAGTAGAGAAAAAACTGAAACAAATGGAAAAAGTGGGGATTATCAAGAAAGTTAACCACTGTGAATGGGCGGCACCCATTGTAATAGTCCCAAAAAAAAATGGCGATGTGAGAATTTGTTCAGATTTTCGATTGACTGTCAATAAAGCATTAAAGATCGATCAGTATCCGATACCAAAACCAGAGGACATTTTTGCGAGTTTAGCAGGTGGAAAGGTATTCACTGTTTTAGACTTGACAGGTGCGTATCAACAATTGAAAGTACATCCTGAGTTCCAGAAGTATTTGACTGTATCGACACACGTTGGTTTGTTTCAATTCACGCGATTAACTTACGGTATAGCAGCAGCGCCTGCTATTTTTCAGTCGGTAATGGATCAGATTCTAAGTGGAATTCCTGGAAAAGTAAGTTGTTATTTGGATGATATCCTGATCGCAGGTGAGACTGTTGAGGAAGCACAGATGACCGTGAGATTGGTTTTGGAAAGGTTGAGTAAGTTCAATGTGAAGATTAACATGGACAAGTCAAAATTTTTCATGGATGAGGTAGAATACCTGGGTCACAGAGTAGACAGGGAAGGTATACATCCAACAGATGAAAAAGTACGTGCAATCAGGGATGCGCCTGAGCCCAAAGACGTGACGCAGCTACGCGCTTATTTGGGGTTGTTGAATTATTACGGTAAATTCGTGCCCATGCTATCGTCACAGTTGAAACCTTTGTACAGGCTATTGGAAAAAGGTGTAAAATTTGAATTTGACGAAAAATGCCGGAAAGCATTTCTTCTGAGTAAAGAATCAATTACCCAAAGTAACGTGTTGGCACACTACGATCCAAACAAGACGTTGGTTATTTCGTGTGACAGTAGTTCGTATGGAGTAGGCGGTGTTTTAAGCCATAGAGAGAACGGAATCGAAAAGCCAATCATGTTTGTGTCCAGTACGTTGTCGAAAGCAGAGCAAAACTACTCACAACTCGAGAAGGAAGCTTTAGCTATCATATTTTGTGTGAAACGGTTTCACAAGTACATTTTTGGTCGAAAATTTATTTTGGTGTCTGACCACCAGCCACTAAAAGTCATTTTCAACCCTGATAAAAACATTTCGGTCATGTCAGCGTCGAGGATCATCCGTTGGAATATCATTTTGTCGGCGTATGATTATAAAATTGAGTACAGGAAGGGAACGCAGTTGTTCGAGGCGGATATGTTGTCGCGTTTACCTTTGGCAGGTGAAACTGGCATCGATAGTTCGATACACTCTTTTAGTTTGAGTGAGGAATTGCCATTGACATACGTTGATATCGCCAACTGTACCAAGAAAGACTCGACACTAGTAAAAGTCATGGATTATGTAAAATCAGGTTGGCCCAGTAAAGTAAATTCTGAGGAATTGAAGCCCTATTTTTTGAAACGGAACGAACTGTCCGTGGAAGAAAATTGTGTGTTGCTTGGAGCAAGAGTGGTAGTTCCAGAGAGTTTACAGAAAGAGGTACTTCAGTTGTTGCATGAGGATCATATGGGGATCGTAAGATCGAAGATTTTGGCAAGATCTGTATTCTGGTGGCCAGGAATGCAAAATGATATCGAGGGAATGATCGCTAATTGTCCTGTGTGTCAAGTTAGTCAAAATAATTCCGAAAAGTATCTTATGTCGTGGCCTAAGACAGAGAATATTTTCCAAAGAGTCCATATCGATTTCTTTCACTATGATGGAAGTACGTTTTTACTGTTGGTGGACAGTAAGTCAAAATGGTTGGATATTCATCGAATGTCAAAGGGATCTGATGTGACACAGACAATTGAAAAACTGAAATGTACATTCTCAGTTATGGGACTGCCCCAAGTCATCGTAAGTGATAATGGCCCCCCTTTTAACTCCAATGCTTTTGTGAAATTCTGTGATGTCAACGGAATCCAAGTTGTAAAATCACCCCCATATCACCCTCAATCCAACGGGGCTGCGGAACGACATGTTCAAGTGGTCAAGCAATCACTGAAGAAATTTTTAATACAGAAAACCACTTTAACATGTGAACAGCAAATTACTAATTTTTTGTTCAGCTACCGTAACAGCCCATGTGCAAGTACAGGACTCAGTCCTAATGAAATGATTTTCAAAATTAAACCAAGAACTCGTTTGGACTTGTTAAAACCAAAGAAAGGTAATGTCATTAAAACCGATTTTGAGCAATATATCAAGCCACCCATGTTTTCTGAGGGAGAGCAGGTATTAGTAGGAAACCTGGGACCCTACTCTAAAGAAAAATGGACCAAAGGTCAGGTTGTAAAACATTGTAGTGCAGTTACTTATTTAGTCAGCGTAAATGACAGAATTGTATACAAACATGGGAATAATTTGCGGAGAGTTGTTAGCGAGGATATTGTAAAATGTCAGTTGGCGACGCCAGTGCCTCAACTGAGCATGCCAATGTACATACCGAAGGTGAACGTAGAAAAGCAAAATTCAGCGAATATCCAGTTGAACACTCCGAATCGCAACAGTGAAAATTGCAGTGAAAATTCTCCTCCAATGGTTTCTGTTGAAACTACACCTAAAGCTGTTACTCCAAAAATGTTGAGTACGGAACCTAATTTACTAAGACGTTCAGATCGTATAAGAAAACCCCCAGTTCGGTTGGATCTGTAATAATTTTGTATTACTGTTGAATTTTTAATTAGTAATCATTGTCGAGTTGCCTTGTACCATGACCTAAAAATAGGCATTATATTCTGTATTGTTTTGAATATTATAACTTTTGTGATGTCGTGTGCTCTTAGTCCTTAATCTTAAGTGGAAGGAGAAATGTAATGTATGTCATTAATTGGTACGCCGCTGGCTGCCCTGTAATGTCGGTAACTGAATAAATGACAGTCGCTCACGCGGTGTGCATTGACAGCGCGGGAGGACGACTACCACTGTCACGATTTGCTAAATGGTGTCTTTTATTAAAACCTCGTACTTAATAAAGTAGCGCCGTTCCTGATCAAGAACCCCGATGTTAAGTGTGGACACAACAGTATGGAATCTGCAAATATCTATCATTGCTAGTAGCTGACACTAATGAAGCTAGTGGCTGACCTAAGGCCTCAGGTATTGGAGCCACTGAAGATATCAATATTACACCAGCATAAGCTCATTGAATCTTTGTTATAGGGTCTATTACTGCGTTCATTTTTTGTTATCCAGGAGCTGACACACTTATTGTCAGGCATTGGACTTGTCTATATTTCCCAGTGCCAATAGCTGACACCCCCTATTGTAATCATAAAACTCTGAAATCACCTGGAATTGATGTAACAGCATCTTTCTTCATCAATATGCAGCAATGCTATGTGACAGTTCGCTAATCCTCTCCCGCCTAATTATTCAAATTCAAATACTTACTTCCCGCTTATTTGAACTTCTTACTCCGGATTGGCACGTGAAATTGTCAAAGTGGGAAAGAAACCAACGCTGTTTAGTTCGATACGACGTAGCTTAATGTCTCACAATAAAATTAGGAATTAAACACAAAATACCTTTGAATGCAATTTATTCAAGCTTCGTTTTGTACGAGAATTGCCTTTCAGTTCAGGTAAATCTGTATGTCCTTTTGGCTAGTGACATTGGTAAAGATTGTTAAACTTTGAATGGAGAGCCTTGGGGCTTCAACCCTTCATGTTCAGTTAGGTTTGTTCGAATTAGAGATGGGTTAATTAGTTTTGCAATGAGAACAGGTTTGTGAATAGGATGTGCCAGTATTATGCTGTAACACACCAATCTCGCTTCGGAATTCGTCGTCACCTATTGACACCTTTATTTGGATATTACCCAGGAATTTTTCCTCTGTAAGTAATGTTACCACTATCCAGATTCACTGTAAATAGGGCCTATCACGGAGATTCCAAATAGGATGACAATAGACTTAGTTTATCATTACATAGCAATCAAACCAAACTCTGTAATAAGTTAGTTGTTGGCTGAACAATTGTGGTTGAAAACCCGAGGTGAAATTCAACAGCAATGTAATTGATTTTAGCTCACTAGCTTCGAGGATAAACAGATCTGTTAGACTCTGCACGACAATTCCAATTCAAGTATTTAGTGATTGGTAAAAGTATTGCATTGGTAATTACTTCATTTTCAAGTATCTTTTCAAACCACATTATTATAAAATACTGACTGTTGCAAGTGCAGTAAGAAACAAACAAACAAATTATTAGATTGCTGAATTAATTACTCGTTAGGTTGGTGATGCGCGATCCTCGGCTTATACCTGGAGGTGTACGGTCGCTGGTTCCTCCGGAAGGTGGAACGTAGGACGTGGAGTCCATCTGGCCGTCAGAACTAGCCATGGAGATGACTTTCAGGGCGGCGTGGCAGACGGGATTCGGGACTCGCGGGTGGCACGGGAGACCTCGGAATGTGGTGTTGGCAGTAGCGGGCTCGTGGTTCTCGGGAACCTCTGGTGCTGCCGGTGATGACGTTGTAGAGAGAAAGTAGAGGTGCGGCGGACAAACTTTACCTAAAAGGCTCAGTAATCGCCACTACCTATACGCCACTAACGACGGGCTCCCAGCCCCAGCTCCATCTCTAAACCTCCGCGAGCCGACTTCCCGCCTGTTCTCAGCTCCGTCCTCCCACCAGGACTCCGCGAGCAAACAGCGAGACAGCCCTCAGCTCCGACTTAAAGACTCCGCGAGCCAACTTCTTGCTAGAGAGATTCCACAGGGATTCCCTCGCGAGGACTGAAATACGGAAATATTTATATGAATATCGTTCTTGCCATCTCTCTTGTGTAATTACGGGACTTGTGGGTTCTACTATACGGAGACGTGTCGCGGGGGTTTCTTTCATCCTACAGCTTTCAAAGAACACACAAACAATTTCTCTCTTTCTCTGACTCATTCCTTGATGGAAGGATTAGAGGTGTTTATTAGGTTTTGATTTCTTGTGGTTGCACAAGAACCGACGGAACTAAATAGGCCATAAATTGGGACCTTGACAGGGGTGGGCGCCTAAATGGTAAAAACGTAAACTTCCCTGTCTTTCTTCAATCCTCGGGTTCTTGGTTCTTTCTTTGTTGCGCTCTCTTGTAAATGGGTGCGTAGCCTGGTGTGGAAGGGGATGCGTGGTGTGGTCAGCTTCTCAGCGGCTCTCGCAAAGTGGATGGTGCAGCGGTGTGCTTTGGGGTAGGGGATGAATTCTTTCTCTTCTCTCTTAGGTCTGTGGTAATAGACTGAAACAGAAAAAGTGAAGTGTGTCGGGTTCTAAGTTGGCTCTCTCCTCCGGATCACACAGCTCCGCACGAAGAGAAAAATGTGCGCTCCTTGGTGCTCTGACGGCTCTTGAAGATTTTTCCTCCGATTGAGTATTACTGGTTGCCCAGCTTCCAGGGGTATCCTTACGGACCGTTTCAGCTATATGAATGTTTCACGAAAATTAACCAAACTCACGTTTTTACAAACTGTTTCAATTTTACAAAATCTTAGCATAAATTTAAGTGTTTCTGGTATCAACTGTTGCGCTACCCTTCAAACGGCCGCATACAAATCAAAATTAGTATTGCTAACTCTACTGTATGAAAAATCTTGAGTAAAATGTTTGCACACCCTAACATTTGAACAGAATAGATCTAAAGCCAATAATTCTGCCTATTTCCCATGAAATAAATAAAGGTGTCAGGTTAAGGCACAGTGTCAGGCATTGGTACGTTTACGTTACCAACGTCTATACATCTTTATTCAAGAAAGTCGCAACTGAATTTGAACTATCTATTTTCAAAAAAGTTACCAAAAATGGTTTTCCAGGAAACATGAAAAAATGAATCAGTAAAACCATTTTTAGTACCTTTTTTCTGAAAATAGAAAGTTCAAATTCGTCATGCGATTTTCTTGAATAAATATGTATAGGCGTTGCTATCTGGTTTCTGAATTTTCTAAGAAAAATTCGAAAAATTTCAAATCTTTTTGCAAATTTCGAAAATTTAATAGCATTTTCCGTACATTTTTCATTGGAGAAGTTCCTTCTTGTAGAAAGGAACTAACAAAAACCGATTTCCATCAACAAGTTTTTCAGTCACATCGGAAACCCTTTATTCAGAAAATATTTGAATAAATTGATTTTGCGTGACAGCTGGAGAATAATTTCCATGTGGCACGTCAATATGGCGCTGATCGTGAAACTAACATAAAAACCATCAATGCATACACAAGACACGACTGGATTCCAATTTCCATCAAAATCGGACCACTTTAACCAATTTCAACATGGCGGACAAAATGGCGTCGGATCAAAAAGAAAACATCAAAATCATACTTTCATGTATAAAACATGAGTGTATTCCAAGTTTCATGAAAATCGGATCACTTTTGAGAAAATTTGACATTGCGGATCAAGATGGCGACGGTTTGAGAAATTTCTTTTTTCTCAATTCCACTCTCCGGTGACTACATGTTACACACAAGAAGTCGATTTTTGCTAGGTCTTCTCGTTCAGGGGCAATGATTTGATGAGACAGACAGTTAGACCGATGGACAGACGGACAGACGGACATCAAAATGCCGCTAAGAGCAGCATTCCTAGTGAAGTAAGCTAGAAAGACAATTAAGTGAAGTTCGGTTCGTATAAATATGATTGGATATTCTCGAAAATGTCAAATAAAGAAATTTGCCATAGCTAAACTATGAACTGTCATATTTGGAGTAACGAGACCTGTCAAAAAACGGTACTAAACGATATTTATAGTAAATTTTGTTGTTTAATTTTATTCAGTTTCATTTTCCCAATTGGAGGTGCCGTTGATGCGAAAAAAAAATACAAACCACAAGAACTACATATTTGGCGCGGTTTTTCCACGATGGCGGTCTTAAGCTACTCGATACAAAAACGTATCATGGCTTATTTTCATGCTGGTGTTGTGGGGAATCCAAAAAGGTATGACACGTCAAGTCCCAAGAGTGGAAACCACTCGAGCCCCCTGGCTCAACGACTACACCTCCATTCGTACATGAAAATTATTAAAATTATTGGATATTACTTTTACGACTTCAGTAACAAATGAGGCTCACGATCTTGTCAAAGTAAAAATCAGGTCTCTACATGGTTTTCATGTGCAGGAAGCTTTGAAGAAGTGAACTAAATAAGGATTTCCACTTCGAACGCCTTGAATTAGGATAAAAGTCAAAATGAAAAAAGCCTAAGATTTATTTCTGAAATATATATTGTAGCGCTCACCCCCTTTTGATCCATCTACGTTGTGTATTTTAACCCTTTGTTTCCCGTGAATTAGTTCACCCCTTTCTTTTGTTGACAAACATTGGTTCTACCTACGAGAGGACCAAATTAATCTATTTACTACATAGAAACAAACAATTCAAATCACACGTTCCTTTATTTTATTTGATTAAATTTGAACAAACATAAACCTTTTGCTTTTACTGAATCTCATTGTCTGATTCTTCATTTCACTGCTTAATTAAACTAGATTCGTAACCAATACAATTTAATTCCTGGAATACGTCATTGCCTTCTTTAGCAATAGTTTACACAATTTTAATCACATTTCGAACAGCATGGCAAATTCATTATTTGTGGTGTTGGGGATACACCCGAAAAGAAGGTGCGAAAAAAGAATAAAGGACTCACCTTGACGTCCGGCGTCTTCTCGTGTAGGCAAGAGCTCTTGGATGTTCTGGTGGTGCACGGACGTCGAAGGGTATAAGGGGTTAACAGGTACACACACACAAATAATGAAGGAGAATGTTCGCACAGCGCGTAATAGGTAATTAAAGTGAAAACGGAACCTTGATAATCTTTAGAAATTATAAACTACTGGCGCACAACGCGACCATCTATCCTGGCGTACAACACACCGAGCAATTCTTATCTTAATACTTTTTCTTTCTTGTGATAAGTTTCTTTGTTTACCTATCCGAAAACCTAAATTTTAATTGAATACCAAACAGTGGAGTTCCCCTGTTAAAGGGTTATTAATCGAAAGAGTTAGCTTGGAATGATTATGCACTGCAATAATTCCCAGTTTTGTCGGTTCCCAATTATTGTCATAATGTCGTCAGGTTAATACCATACGCTTCAACTCGAAATTTAGTTGGTGGTTTATTTACAGGTATGATGGGCATGAATTAACCCTTTGGGTCTTTGTTTGGTAAAGTCCTTTCAATAGACTTTTCGGAGAGAACTTTATTTCCGATCATGTATCAGGTAGCTTCAAATGACTTGGCTTTTCAGATTTTGTGTGGGGAATTTCTCGCGCTTAGCATTTCCTAATTTCCGCAATTTTCCGCTCTTATTTTCTACCGCTTCGCGATGATTGGTAGCCAGGTTTCCGGACTTTCTGTGACAAGCGACATCTTTCCAGACAGGTCGCCGTCAAGCCCGCCCTGACGTTAACTGCCCGTTGATTAACCCTTTGGGTCAGGTAATTGTTGCTTTTGTTTAGTCTTAGTTCATGGTGACATCTCACCCGGTTCTTTGTGAACATAGCGTCAGTTTAGTAGGCTCCGGACATCACTTGGAGTTTGTTGGTTCGTTCCGCAATGCCGCACCTGACTTTAACCCTTTCTTATTCGCGTCTAACTCTCACTTCTAATTCTTCTGAGCTTAGAATTTTAACGCACTGACTAAAGCTTATATCTGAAAGGGTTAACCGCATAGAGAAGAAAAGCCACGTCAACTTGAAGCACCTTTACAGGTGGTGAAGCCCAGGTAATTCACTTCTTGAAATTCGATTAAATCTGACATTACGACTGTACTTGGGTCCCAACAGCTGAACATTCATAATAAAGATTGTACACCAGTTAATTGAAGTACGACTTTGATTTCACAATGATCTGTGCTAATAAACTTCTGAACACCTGTTACCTCAATTTAGGGTCAAATAAATCAAATCAGTGATTACTTGCCTTTCTAACTTCAACGATCGATCACCCTCAAAGTCACAATCACTCAACCATAAACAGCTTGATCAACAAATAATATAACAATAATAGCAGGAGCGCAAAGCAAGGTGTCTTCACTGCGTCACATTCGCACACCAACCATCCCTTGCGTCCTTTTCTCGGCTTCCTCAAGCCATGCATCTTTCCCCTCCTACTCTCTGAATTTCACCAGCTGCAGCTACGCTCTTATGCTTAAGTTAACTATTTTATCTTAGGCTAGGCCGATCACCACAATATATTTTTTAACAAAACAAAATCTTTTTTACTGCTACCACAACACACTTAATGCTATCACAACATTTAATTTGAAATCAGAAGATGTAATTTAGTCGGAAACGACACCTAACTTGTCCATTTGGTCCGAAATTAACAAATAAAGAAATCTGGCTGCGGCTAGAACTATTCCCTCCCATTCCCCCTCCTTTTGTAATATTGACATCTGTTTTGGTGGAGTTATACTGTAAAGGTCTACTGCATCGATAGACGTCACTTTTGGATCAGCTCGATAACCGACTTCAGTTTTTGCCCCTGGAAGGTAGGCAAATGGCAATTCTGACAGCTGCACGGCGTCCGCCTCGTAAATAGTGAAGGACAGTCTGTAGAGCGTATCTGCCAAATTTCATGCTTTTATCACAAAATGCAAGGTGGTTCTTACTAACCGCCGCACTAAAATAGTTTTTACAAAAAGTGGAAAAAGCTAAAAAAAATCAGTGATTTTTACGATCCCTATTGCTCAGGTGCTGTGTGCTTCCCCGTGAGAGGCATGCTTCGCAAATATATTTTTTTATTATTCTCATATGTAGGCAGTTACCGCAATGCTTTGGTGCCACTTTCAAAATGGCAGCGTACCGATTTAGCGGCCACCTGGATTTTGATAAGATGCATTCACACCACATACTTAAATAGCTATACCGCTTATGAACCTATTGCGCATTCTGCCGCGCCGCGTAACAGAAGGAGTTAGAGAATGACGCCATTTTGATGGTTGATTTCCAGTGTATCTCAAAATACCAAGCCATATAGCTACCACAAAATGTCTTAAGGGCCGTGAAACTGATCAAACCTTCTGAAATTTTACGATAGCGATCCAGTTTTTTCAAGTACCATCACGTAAGTGTATTTAGTTTTCTTAAAATTACAAAATAATCACGTCGAGTTGGATGGTTGGGTGCCACTGTACTCTGAGTAAACGAAATGTCAAGTGACAGCTTTTTGACAGTGTAAATAAACATCACGTAGTTAACCGAACTTTTGGACGCTGGAATGATCGCACACCTTTTCTTCACCTGTTGATTCCCACCTGATGTTATTAGTGTTGATTCCACGTACTTTGAGGGAGAAGCAAAATAATATCGTGCTTAGTCAAGTGGTCCAGTAGCGGAATGATGCCAATCCACACCACCCAAAATCCCTAAATAACCATCAAGATGGCGGCGCCCATTATTACAGGTGTCGGACGTCTCTCTTGCGCGGTATAGCTATTTAAGTATGTGATTCACACCGTAGTCCGTTTTTTCGAAGATGGTAGATGTAGACGATGGTAACACAACGGCATTCCATTCTTGATTTCACTTCTCATGGAGTACCGAGTTTCACACGAATATCACTGATTTATTAAAAAAATGTCAATTTTTATGCAACTGATCACTAATTCCAGGATTTTTCAGGAATGGCTCAAGATATGGAGACGCGGTTTGTTTTATCTTGGCAAGCATTAAATTGCAAATCTACCTGGTGACTTCCATGACTCCAACTTTTTTGGTTACCGAATTGAAATTCTTGCATTAAGTATTGAACACATCTTATCAAAATCTAGGTGGCCGCCAAATCGGTACGCTGCCATTTTGAAAGTGGCACCAAAGCATTTCGGTAGGTAACTCATACATATGAGAATAATAAAAAAAATATTTGCCTGGCATGCTTCTGACACGGAAGCACACAGCATCTGAGGCAATTGATAGGGATCGTAAAAATCACAGATTTTTTAGATTTCTTGGATTATCCATTGGAGGAAACTTCTTTTATAATTAAAAATGAAATACGCGGGTCCTTTTTCCTCGATTATTTGATAGGATTAAAGGCTACCGGTTCGCAGTTCAAAACATTTGACTGCATCATCAGGCATTATCTAAAAACATTACAAATAAGTACATACACAACCAACAGAAACATTTTTTAGAAAGACGAAACTAATAAGTGGTTCTGGTTGGAGAAGCGCGGGCAAGCATCATCTTGCTTGGCGAGAACGAGAACAGGAGAAGAGAACTGATGTTTTTTTTATGAAGTGATAACATGCTTTTTTTCGGCTACTTAGGTATATCTTATGTATGGGTGATGGTTTTTTATTATATACTTTTCCGATTTAATTCACAAGTAGGTACATTATTCAAAAATCGAAGACACCCGCAAAATATGAAAATTACAATTGCCCTACCTACCTACTCTACAAACCTCTCTACTTTGGAAGAGACCAAAATGGTGAGAATCCGTTAAGGAATAAACCCACAGGGATTGATTTCGCAACGCTTATTTTACCAATTCAACTCCGTTCTTAACATTTTTGTCAAATTTATGGTTGGAAATTACTAAATGGTCTGCATGCGAAATGAGATTTTCCCGTAGGTATCGCCTTTCATTGCGTATAGATGTTCTTTTAATCTGAGAGCCAGGTTACGATAAGTTTTTCCTATGTATTCTGCTGAGCACTCACTCAGCTATACAGCTGCTGAGCTTAGTTTCGTAAGTCTTTGTAAAAAATGTTTCTGTTGGTTGTGTATATACTTATTTGTAATGCTTTTAGCTCATGCCTGATGATGCAGTCAAATGGTTTGAACTGCGAAACCGGTAGCATTTAATCCTATTAAATAATCGAGGAAAGAGGACCCGTTTTTCATAATGAATTATTTTTTAGATTTTTTCACTTTCCTGAAATTTTTTTTGGCACACATGCAAATTTCGGACAATAGCAAATAGAGAACGTCAATCCATACATGATCAAGGAAAAAATAATTCAAATCGATTTGAGTCCAGCGAAAATAGGCCTAAGTTGAGTGTGAATCCAAGTTACCAAAATCAAATGGTCGCCATTTTGGAACGACGCGCGCCATTTTGAAATTAATAGGTAGGTACTAGTGATGGGCGATTATGAATGATATAATCGAGATATTTCGATTATGACCGAATAAAGGATCATTCGATTATCGATTATTATAACCGCGAGATATCATTCGCTTTAATCGATTATGGTTGTAAACAAATGATACAAGAACTCAGGAATTCCACCCCACAACAAAGTACCTAAACCTAGACGTGTGCAGTTCTTGATTATTGTCTTTCTATCACTTCGTATTATTATAATAAAAAGGAATGACTCATTTATTGATAAAGAATCCGAATAAATACGAAAATCAATAGTGGTACAATTATTGCGAATCTGTCGCATCGTCAATCATTTATAATCGATCATTCGAATGATCATTCGATTATTAAATGCGATGATTATTGAAATATATCGATTATGTCCATCACTAGTAGGTACCAAACTAGCATTTCGGTGTCTTCCTGTTAGCGATATTGGGAACCACACGAACATTTCGGTGGCTGACCATGAGGTCGTTCTCCAGTTACAGCGACAAAGCCATTAAAATACTGGATGACGATTGACGACATCCTGGGCAGCCTCGCCTGGCTTGCGGAGGAACGCGGGCAGTCTTGGACCAAAGCTTGAGATAAACGCAAATACATTGTACCTACGTTGAGGAGCAAATAAAGTATTGTTTTGAGAAAAGTCGGAAAGTCCTTATACATTCCTATGTCAAAAAAGTAGCAACTAAAATCACAAGCAAATAAATAGTTATCCCGTACATTTTTTATTTTCAGTAGAATGACTTTTTGGGGCAAAATTAAAGTGACAAGCTGAAGCGCTAGGAAGATACGGTTAATGGCTGCTGATAGTTTCGGTCCAAAACTTTGCAGGTGCCATCAGCAGTACTCCGTAGCCGTAGCCCCCCAGCCAGGGGCGGCGGGTTTTGTAATTTTGCATGGGTGCAAAAAATGAAATATACAGAAATAGTAATGAGGGTAGCGAGCGAAGTGAGCAACAGCGCCGCAGACGGAAATTTTTTGAGAAAAGTGGGCGTGGTCAACAATTCTTTGGATATAAAACCATTAGAAATTGAACAAAGACAAGTTAATGACTCAATGCTAATGATTTACTATAGGTCTCCTTAATAAAACAGAATAAAATAAAATACTAAATCAAATAATGAAACCAAGTACCTAGATGCTCATGCAGTAGGTAACGTATTACCTAGCATATGTGATTTTCAAAGTGATTAAAAATTTAGGCTTGAAAAACGTATATTTCAATTTCTTGAGCTTGCATGCATGGGAGCAATGCACCCGTATAATCACTTTGCATGGGTGCATGTGCCCCGATGCACCCTATAAGTCGCCGCCCCTGCCCCCAGCTTGTCACTTTATTTCTGTTCCAAAAAGTCATTCTACTGAATTTAAAACGTGAACGGCATGTACCTTTCTTCCTGAAAAAACACACGGCACTTTCTTTCTTAATTTTACGATACTCTGAGTACTCTGTATCACTTGTAGCCATTATTTATCCCGCAAGATGAGTTTTTAGTGGACTTCATTTATTGTAGATGCTGTTAGGATCAATACAACTTGAATTAGGTTGAGAAACAGTCGAGATGTCGAGAAACCTATAGGCTATAGGACTAAAAGTCATCATAATTTTCAGTTTTTTTTCTAATTCCGGTTAAACAAATTGATATAAATCTTTATATTATATATCTTTATATCTTCTTCTTTATATTAACTCCCTTGTTTTTTATTTGGATTCTGATGTATGTCTTTTCAACTATTTTAAAGGGCCATGGGGTTTAAAAAATCGTTTACAAAAGTTCTTATGTGGTCGACGTTTCGTTGTTTTATTTTTATTTCGTCGACATATTCGTGACGAGCTACAGTGCCGTAACTAGGGCGTGGCTAAGGTGGCATTTGCCACAGGCGCAAAAATTTCAGGGGCGCAAAATTCAGCTTGGGTATTACCTATTACTTATTTTTTTCAATCTTCATTTCAAATTTTTACCTGAACCTATATCTACTTCTACCTACAAATTCACTAACTTTCTGAATAAAAAAATGAAAAGCGGCTTTTTCTACCACCTTTTCATGACATGATCTAAAACAGCCATAAAACGGATAAAATTGAAGAGCACGGCGCTGCAGGAAGTAGCATGCTGAGGATAAGGCAGCGCTCGCGCTCGGCGCTCGGCGCCCTCCGCCAACGCCGGTCAGTCTAGGTGCTTTTCGAGTTCCAGCCTGACTATTACTGCATGTATTCACTTGCAATTTGCACCAAATAAATACAAGAGCGCCTGACAAATACCAGTCCGAGATGAGGCCTTTCTATATTCTGCAAAAACATTTCATCTCAAATGCAGTAACTGAAGCTTCTCAAGTCGTATTTGCGCCCTTTGTCGGCCATGAAAGATTAACAAAGATATCTCCACTTTCAATCGATAAAACAGCTACGCCAAGCTTGAATTTTGTGGAATTATAGATATATTTTTTGAATCGAAATCTAGAAAAGTTCAGCTTGGTGGTTGAAGTTTCATGATTTTTTTCATTTTCCATTTTTTTTTGACATAAAATTCATCTTCAGTTACTTACTTGGGTAGGATTTGAAAATGAGGAAGCAACGTGCATCTTTTTCTATTTTGATTCTGAATATTTTGTCAATAACTTGACAAGTTTTGTTTTGTTGTTCAATTTGTGAGAAGATATCAATTTGTCTTGATGTTTTTATTTCTGGGTTGGGAAGCTTGACTGCAAAAGAATGGACGGTCGGGAGTTTGAAAAATTCTTCTAGGAGCCGAACGAGTTTATTCTCCTATTTTTCATGAAAGATTGAGTGGAAGATTTTAAAAATATGTTCTTCCAGGAGCCGAATGAGTTTATTATTGATTTCATCTATTTTTTATGAAAGATCGAGTAAAAGATTTCAAAAATATGATAGTCGTCTTATTGGCCATTTTTAATTTTTTTTTAATAGATAATTGTGTTCTCATTGTCACCAAAAATCCGGAGAAGGAGGAAATGGGAGCTTCCGGCTTAAATTTGCGATTATCATTAGCATTATTATTATTATCTGGGAAAATTTTCGCCTGCGGCGCTCTAGCGGGGTGTGGCCCCCTTGGGATGTTTACTTCCTTGGGGCGCACAATTGCTACATTGCCACAGGCGCCAACAAGCCTAGTTACGGCACTGACGAGCTATAAAAGAGGAGCACATAGTGGGTACATAAAATCAACTTAAAAAAGGTGTGCATGATGTCTTACCATCTATTCTGTAGAAATTATTGAAAAGACATACATCAGAATCCAAATAAATGATAACCGATGACAGCAGCGGATAGAGAATATGAATTCACGTATTTCTAAAAAAAAATTTTCAAATCGGGTGAAAATGAAGCAAGTTAGTCCGAATTAAGCAATTAAGGCCATCACAGAGAGAGATCCGTAGAGACTCAAGACGTATCCGTAACGCGTAAGGTAGGTACATGTATAAAGTTCATCACACACAAAACGCCATAGTCGTGGACTTCTACCAATCGCAAGCGGGCCGCAGGAATGAGTGGCGAAATTGTCAGTTGTCAATACGCTCAATTAGTGATGACGTCAAAGTTATGCTAGGTCAGGGTTTTGTATGAAAACAATCTCTGCTAGGTTGGCAGCAGCTACTGTCACTCCTGATTCACCCCCTCTACCCCTTCCCACACCCTCCACTGCAGCTGTCAAACAAAATGTGAAATGTATTGACCAGCATTCCCACCCTCGAAGGGCCTTTTGGTTACGAAATACCCTACAGGAAGGTCGTTGTACTCACCTCTAAACGGTTGATAAACTGCTGTCACTTTGACAATTTGACTTTGACAAGAAGTGTTGCCAACTTACGTGTTCGTTGTTTTCATACAAAACCTTGACCTAGGCCACGTTTTGACGTCACAGTCGTCACACTAATTGAGCGTATAGGTACTGTCAAAGTCAGTCATCAGCATCAACATCAACAGCAACAATCAATAATCGAGTGTTTTCCCTCACATGAATTTTCCTTTCATCAACTGATCTTTGAAACTCTGAGTTTGTGATTACTGATTAGTGATTATACAGGCGCGGATAGCCCCGCACCGCATCAATCAGAATTCCATCAACATTTTTTTCATTCTCTTCGACCTCCAGCTCCACTTCGTCTTCTTCAGAATCTTCTTGGCTTGGAACTCACGGATGTGGAACCTCATTTCACTTATTAGGTAATTATTAGATGTTCACGATTAGATTAGGTACGCACAGAGCACAGACACGAAGTCGATTAGGTGTTAGGAAGTACTTCGTGCCCAGACACGAAGTAGACATTTTACATAGGAAGTTGCGCAACTTCCTATGTAAAATGTCCGAAACAGCAAGAACCGCGAATTGCCCTTTGTAGGTACATAGAGTAGGGTAGAGGGGGGGCAGGCTCGGACAGGTGGCACCTCCGGACACTTAAAGTTTCCCGCCTTCTGTCAAATGCAGCGGTGTAATATTTTGGGGGTTGGTAGCAGAGGTGGTGTAATGCGGGTGGGACTCTGTGTTGGTGTCTCTGAGCTTGTTTACGCGAGGCTTAGCAGAGATTTCAACAGAGGTTAGTTAGGAGTGTTTACACGCGCCGACCAAAATGACAGCCGACAGCCCCTTAACCTAGGCCGCTATTCTTGAATCGTGTGAGAGAAGTCCCTGGCAGTAAAATACATTCCGCAGTACACTTCTGTAGTGAAAGTTGCCTAAAACTGCGGATGGGCATGGGCGTTTACGTGCAATAGGTCCCTTCGTTTCGGTTTTTTCGAGTGCGCATGTCCGGCGCAAATTTCGTAGTTTCGTACACCGATATTGAAAATTAACACTGAAAAATATTGTAGTGCACCTAAAATTCCATAAATAATCTGGTTAACCCTTAGATACCCAAGCTACGCAAATCTACGTTGAGACCCAAGCGGGGTCACTAGGGTCCCCCGCCAATTTTTAATAAATTTCACGTGCCAGATATTGCCAAATTATTCAAAACACTTGATAACTCCATAATAACCACTTAGACGTTATTATAGTGAACGATTTTACTAGATATTGAAAAGAAATTGAATCACATTTTTATAAATTTGGAAATAGTCTCAACACACTGACTGTCCACTTATAAAGGAGAGAATATGACTGAAAATGAGCCAAAAATAGATCATTCTCTCATAGCACAATCAACAGACATGAAAGCAGTAATGTTTCGCCGATGGACATCGCAAAAAAATTTTCGACAAGTATCGCAGGCCATTTTGCATGCTAAATTATTAAAATCACATAGATACCCAAGTGGGGTACTTTGGGGGCCCACTCACCTTATTTGTCCAAGTTATTTTACACCTGTGCTGAAATTTTCAAATTTTGACATTGAGACTCAAGCCCACATTCCATTTGACAAATAGCTCTGAATTGGATTGCCTACTCTCACATACGAAAAAGTTACAGCCAATTTTCCGAATGTGGGGGGACCCAGGTTACCCCGCTTGGGCATCTAAGGGTAAAATGTTAGATACTATTTTTTTTATTCAAAGGAAATGTTTCATTGAAATTAAGTTCAATGATCATTTGTGGAAGTTCAGGAACAACGAAAATGGCAACAGCGCTCAAAACAACAAGACATCGGCGCCAACTGTCACTTGTGACAATTATGATCACACTTCTCGTTTCTACCTGACCTACATTTCATTTGCTCATGTTTTGACGAAAGAACAGAACCTGTTGAAAATGGCTGTACCGAGAAGGAAGTTCAAAGAAGCTACGAAGAGATGCATTTACGGTATGTATAAAAGTGACAGCCAGGAACCAGTTGTTGGTCAGGCGGCTAGACAGAGCATGCAGCGTTGCCATTCAACTGACAGGTGTACGAAAGTTTGCAAAATTTGGAGCCTTCAAGCATGCGCACCTGCCCAAAAGAAGTAGCCTATTGTGCGTGGTATTATAAACTGCGCAACAAATATGTTGTCGCGAGGGAGAAATTGGTCCGAGTTTGGACCCCAATAACTTTTTAATGACACAAACCATTTTGATTCTGTTTTGACGGTTAGTGAGATCAGTTTTTCCGTTATTCACCTTCAGGAGGTGGGAGATCTGGAAGCTCCATGTAAAATATCTACAGGGTGAAATGTAAAACAGTACAAAATTTCAGCAAATTGAACGGACCCCGTTTCCAGAATTTTTTTTTCTCAAATGCAAATGAGAGGATTATAAAGCGTTATGTCTTAGCTTGCGCCAAGTTTCGAAATTTTTGAAACCGGAAGTCTGGCTCTGACTTTATGATTTTTTTTTTCTTGGAAGATGCTGATTTGTCCTATCGGTACAAAGAAGACTATGTTACTCTGCTGATGAGAGGTTGCAATTCACGAATATTGTTGCTTAAACGGTTCTCAGCAACTTAACTCGCAGACCATCTGAAATACCTTGATCAAGGCTTCAAAAAAGGGGCCCATTCAAAATGGGCGACACAGTTGTTTTTCTTAAAAATTGAATTGGATCAGATTTTCACAACTGAAACAATCTTTCTTTGTGATTTTGACCTCCTGAACTTGATGCTGATGGTCAATTTAAGTGTTTGATGATGACAGGCTCCCTAGGCTAACATAGTCTTTCTTGTAGCGATAGGATAAATCAGCATCCTCCAAGAGAAAAAAAAATCATAAAGTCAGAACCAGAGTTCCGATTCCAAAAATTCCAAAAACTGGGCGCAAGCCAAAACATCACGCTTTATGATCCTTTCATTTGCATTTGTGAAAAAAAATTGTTCTGAAAATGGGAGTCCGTTCAATTTGCTAAAATTTTGCACTGTTTTACATTTCACCCTGTAAATATTTTACATCAAGCTTGATGATCTTCACCTCCTGAAGGTGAATAACGGAAAGACTGACCTCACTAACCGTGAAAACAAAATCGAAATGGTTCGTGTCATTCAAAAGTTATTGTGGTCCAAAGTCAGACCAATTTTTCCCTTGCGACAACATATTTGTTGCGCAGTTTATATATTCAGAATCGCAATTTGGTCATTTCAAAGATTCCGAGCTAAAACTTTTCAGTTTGAAGAAATCTATCAACAATTTAGTCAGCAGTTGTCTTTTCTTTCACTTATTATTATCAGCATTATTATTAGTTCGAAAACTTTTCCAAGTGGCCTCCAAACCCCCGTCCCCGTTTTTGATAATTTCACTTTCCTGTGCAGATGGGCAGCGAATTTTTATTTCGCACAAGAGCAGTTACAAGTCTTGCATTTTTATCCATGCTGGGTTCAATAAGTGTCAAAATGATGTCGCAGCATGCTTCATTGGGCATCTCCCCTGAAGAGGTCCAGGGGATGACCTCTTCTGGAGGTCCATGAGGTCAATTTTCTCATGGTGTAATTCATCCAGCAACTGTGTACGTTTCTGTGAATTTTCAAGAAAAAGCAACTGCTCTAGCGAATTCTGCACCAAAAAAATCTAAATTTCACAAAAAAATCAAGAACTCTTTGAAAAAACAAAATACGATCAAAAATCAAAAACCGTTTCGAGATATTGATATACGCTTTCTAAAGCACAAGAGAAAAAAAATCCGGAATTTTTTCTAAAAAAGTTCCACGACTTCCAAAATTAACACTTTTGACACTCCTTCTTTGGCATCCTGTATATCATGGACAAAGTCAATGGTGACGTAAATCGACATAGCGTCTTGTAGCTGAAGAAAGGCTCTACCAAGCACCATACATTTTTTTCAAATCAGATATCTTTTCCCGAAGAAATCCTTACTTGGAATTGGAGCAAATTTTGGTCTATGCTTAACTTTTGACGAGCAGTTTACATCCTCAAGTTATCAACTGTCTGACGAATGCGTTTGATCAAGTCACGCAAGGGAGAGCGCCTTTGGAAAAGAGCTTCCTTTGCACCTTCAACGTAGTATTGAGCTTTTCGATTGATCGTTTTGCCTCCGTAGCCTTGCTCCCAATATTGCTCAGAATGTTCTACACCTTTCCCAGTTGTAATTCAGAAAGCATCAATCCCATTTCAGAATAAAGTATCAATTGTAATTCAGATCAGTCAGTTGAATTTCAGAAAGCATCAATTGTAATTCGGATTTTTCACAATTGTAATTTAGAAAACATCAAAAATATACATACTTCCGAAAATTTCAATTCAATTCAGTCAGGTCAATTGTATTTCAGAAAAATTTAATTGTTATTCGGAGGATGGATTTTTTTTTGGATAAGTTAAATTATTGTATTTCAGAAAGCGTCAATTGTAATTCAGATTTGTCAATTGATTTTCAGAAAGCGTCAATTGTAATTTGGTTTTGTCAGCTGTATTTCAGAAAGCGTCATTTGTGATTCATATTTTTCAATTGTAATTTAGAAAACATCAGCTGATTCAATTGTTTCAGGGAACCTCAAAATATATATGTCCGTAGTCATCTCAAACAAATTTTAGCGCGTTCACAATACTTTCCTTCGCCGTGGTTGTTGGGCCGTGAAAGTATGAATGCTAAAAAAATATGTCTTCATTTTGAAGAGGCTACCAAAAAATTTTGGTGGAAGGAAATTGTACGGTTTCGAATTCTCGCGCCATGCGAACTTGACGAGAGAGACCATTGACGTATGATACTAGACCGAGTTGTTTACATCCGTGCATGCGGCCAAGACCTAAATCCAGTATGGCCGACGTCAGGAAACTAAAATATGCAAGTATATCAACTGAGGTGAGCCCGCTTAATAATGCAGGGCCAATGTGCGAAGCAGGACAACTTGACGCCGCCGACTTGACGCCGGCCAACTTGACGCGGGACAACTTGCCGCGGGACAACTTGACGCCAGGACAACTTGACGCGGGACAACTTGACGCGGGACAACTTGACGCCAGAACAACTTGACGCGGGACAACTTGACGCCAGAACAACTTGACGCTAGGAGATATTAAAATCTTGGGACTCTAGTTGGTCGGTTTGTGTTTTTTGTCCCCCAACTGCCCCCCTTGTGTTTTCCTGTGTTTTTTCGGAACTAGCAAGCCCCTCATACCTACTTATGTCTTATGTTTTTGAGTCCCAATGACCTCAGTTTGTATAACTCGGATAACGGTCCCCATGCGACTCTATGTGTCATTTCAAGCCCTGATGAGCCCCCCACTTGTGTCTTCGTGTTGTTCTGGAAAGTTCACTTAAGCCACTTTGTTTTTTCCATAGTGTTTTTAAGAACCCTGATAACCCCCTCAATGACCTTCTTGTATTTCCATATGAAGCTCTAAATTCTATCAAGCCCCCTTGTGTCTTCCTGTGCTTTGGAACACTGCCGGCCCCCATTCTTTCTTGCTGGGTCAATCTGGGCCATGTGTATATGGTGACGTTTCCAGCCCCGCAATAAGCTCCATTTTGTATTCTCATGTCGTGGAATCCTAGCCACCCTCGTTGTGTCTTGCTACGTTTATCGGAGACGCAACGGACCCTTGTCTGTATTTGTCGTTTTGAAACCTGATAATTCCCCTCGTGTCTTCATGTGGTGTTGTGTGAGGCCCTGATGAACCCCCTTGTATCTTCTTATGTTTCTAGTCCTATATGGGGCCCTCTCGGGCGCCCCCATTATGCCTTGCTTTGTCAATCGGAGCTTCAATAGGCCCTTTTTTGTCTTTATGTGTCATTTTGACGATGAGCCCCCTCATGTTTTCTGTGGTTTTCGGTAAACGCGAGCCTCTACATGCTCACTTGTCTCATGTTTTGGAGTTCTAGCGATCCATTATGTCTTGCTGTGTCAATCGGAGCCCCCCTTCTGTCTTTAGGTACCGTATTGTGTCCCGATGACCTCCTCGTATTTTCTTGGCAGTTTCGGAACACTATCGAGCCCCTTTGTATCTTTTTTTACTTTGGAGCCTTACTGTCACATTGTCTCCTTTTGTGTCGTTTCGAGCCCCCAATGAACCTTTTGATGTTTTCTTAAGGTTTTCGGAAGTCTAAGCGAGCCCGCTCATGTCTTCTTGTGCTTTGGAGATCTAGAGCTATGTAATTTGGAGCCCCAGTGAACCCCCTTGTGCCTTTATGTGTCGTTTCGACTCCCGATGAATCCCGTTTCGTCATTTTCTTCGAATGTTTCCTTACTCTGTTCTCACAAAATCCCTGGCGCAAATCGTCCGACGTCAAGTTGTCCCGGCATCAAGTTGGTCGAAGCAGGACAGCTTGACGCCGGCCATCCTGACGCGGGCCAACTTGACGCCAGGACAACCTAACGCGTGGACAATTTGATGTGTCGCTTCAAGCCTTGACGAGCCCCCTTATTGTGTCTTCATGGTGCTTTTGGAACCCTATCGAGCCACAATGTATCTTCTCAGATTTTGTAGTTCTTGAGTTTTTCTTTGCCAATCGGAGCCCCGATGAGCCCCCGTGTCTTCTTGTGTCGTTCCGAGCCCCGATGAACCCTCTTGTGTTTACTTGAGGTGTTCGCAGTTCTTAGGAGCCCCCTTATGTCTTCCTATGTTTTGGAGCTCAAGCAGCTCCCATTTTGTCGTGCTGTGTTAACTCGGAATTCCAGTGGATCCTTTTGTGTATTTATATGTCGTTTTGAGCCCTGATGAGCCCCCTTGAGTGTTCATGGTGCTTTCGGAATCGTAGTATCTAGGTACCCTTCATGTCTTCATATGGCGTTGTAAGCACCCTTATTCAGGGCCCAATTGGACACTCTTGTTTCAAGCCTTTGACATCTTTGAGATCTAATACGCTGCTTTATATTTCATTTCTTAGAAGCGTCGTACTCCCCTCTCATGATTTTTCGCCCCTCCAGAATTTCTTAAAGCCCTACTGGCCCCCTAGTTTCTTCAATGTCGATTGAAGCTCTGCTGAGTCCCCTTACATTTTTCCGTTGCTTTCGAAGCTTTAGTAGACACCTTTGTGCCTTCGTGTTACATTTTGCGCCCCCGTGTGTCCTCAACCTCAAGTACCGTTTGGAGCCCTGGTGAGTCTCCCTATGTTTTTTTACGTGTTTAGAATTCCCGTGGGCCCCTTTGCCTTCTTGTGTAATCCAAAGCACTATTGAGCCCCCTTGTACCTTCAAAGTCTTTTGAAGTCCTGATGAGCCCCCTTGCAATTTTCCGTGTCTCAGGGAGCTTTCAAGCAATCGAAAGCACACTTGTGTTTTCATCTGGTATTCAAAGCCCTACTTGGTCCGCTTGTGTTCTCATATGCCGAAAAAGCTCTCTTTTGCTTCCATGTATTGTCCATAGCCCCCGCACTGGACCCCATTGTGTCTTCAATAATTAATGGTGTTTGAACCCCTGCTGAGCTCCCCTGCATTTGTTCCATTTACATTTAGTAAGCACTCTTGTGCCTTTGTTTGGTATTCGAAGGTCTATCGGGCCCCCTTGCATTTTCTCCTTGCTTTTGTTACATTAGTAAGCACCTTTGTGCCTTCATTTAATACTTGGGGTCCTATAGCTCCAACTAGTGTTAAGTTGTCCCGACGCTAAGTCGGCTATCTGCTGCTTTAAAATTCCTGGCGTCAAGTTGTCCCACGTCAAGTTGTCCTGGCGTCAAGTTGTCCCGGCGTCAAGTCGGCCGCTTCAAAATTCCTGGCGTTAAGTTGTCCCGCGTCAAGTTGTCATGTACGCCCAATGTGTGGATTTTCACTCCAAATCGTCAAGATATTCAATTCTGTACTATTTCTTGGGAAGATTTTCCATGTCTGATTGAAAATTGAGAAGTAAAGTAGGAGTAGAGGTAGAGAGTAGGGATTAAATTCCAAGTAATCACACCTCGTATTGTAGAACCTTGATGTGAGTCGCGCGCTGCGGTCAGCTGATCGCGTTGCATGCTGTCACACGTCACACCATAGCCAGTCCATTTCTTTGTTGCTCATTATTATTTGTCGTTTCATTCGATATTTTGCTTATTTCGCGAGGTAATAATGGTGCAGCAGTGCCAGGTGTGCAAAGCTTCGGCATACCGGGAGCATACATTGACGTTATTTTTGACCTCCATTTGTTTTGCCCCGTCAGTGTTTTGCCCCCTTAACATGAAGAAAACGCTGCAAGCACGTCTATAGTCTTTTTCGAGCGAATAACCGTTTGTAACCGGTTGGTTATTAGCGGTTGACATTAGATTGACAGATACTGTCATTTTTTTGACATCTGACATTTCTCGCTAAAACGTTGCGGTTATAAACTTTGGTTATCAGCATTTGGCGGGAAAAGAGGGACTGGATAGCTTCAAATAGTTACGTACTTGTACTTTGTTTCTGTTACATACCGTGTACTTGAACCATCCGTAATCTAGGATAGCTTTGAAGGTGAAAAATTCAGTCATTCAGCCAATCCAATCACTTGAATCGATGAACATCTCGTTTCCGAAGTCACCCGGGTGGGCCCCAATCAGGGCCCTGATTACGAATTTTGTGGATCACACGTGTATCGTGATCACTGATCACATCACACATACAATTTCTAGTTTGTATTCGGTAACAAAACAGTTCCTGTTTGTTTTCTTGTTCATGGTGTAATACCTAAGGAACAATAAATAGTTATATTGAATTGAATTGAAAATCAACTACCTATTCATATTTCTACTACATAAATAGGAGGTATAACAAGTACTTTCAGGATTAAACCATCATCAGGCGGCCATCGGACATCTGGATTACTCGATGTTCTTGTGGGTCCATCGCAGATGAGTCCATCGTCTGTTACGTTTTTTTTAACCTAGGGAAAGATTGCTGGTCTGGGAGACATTATCTGGGTTGGCGCGGGAAAACAAAAACAAAACAACAGGCGAGAAAAGTTTTGATTAACCACAAAAAAAAAATCTGACAAGTAAAAAAAAACGTTCGAACAGTTTGTATTGCTGCAGAGGTTTAATACCGAACTCCTTGCGGAGGATTTACGCAGCAAACGACTAGCAAGCAGAGCAGTCGACGACGAGAAGAGTCGAGCTCAAACCGGTCAGGTCCGGGATTTTGCCGAACCCTTACTTATCAAAATTATTCTCCAAGCCCTTTTCCCCGAAAAGGTAAGCTCAGATTTTGCAATCGACAGACCAGTAATCTAATCCGTTTTCTAGGGTTCCATCCTTCCATCCTTTTATCCTACTAACCTTCTATGGTTCTATAGTTCCCTGTACATTTTCCCTACCCTTATGGGCAAAAATTGGAACATTGGTGGTTGATAGTATTCGCCCGTGGAACCCGTCGAGCCTGCAAGCCCGGACGTCGAGTTACGTGACAGTCGACAGACAACGCCCCCAGAGCATTTCGGCGCGGGAGCTGAGGTATCTGGGTTATCTGCTATTGTTCTAGTATTGCGGCCTTTCTTTTTTTTTTTTGTCAACCCCTCGACCGCCACCAAACGACCCTACTTCGGTGCACTGAGGTAGCTCATCGGTAGGTAGGTAGGTTGCGAATGGTCACCGTCGGCCCATTAGAACATAGTTTGAATCCGGAATCTCAGCAAAGCGTTACCGCTCTGACAGTCGTGACAGACGTGTCTGTCCCACCTGTCGGACTGAACTCGTCGCCTGGCTACGGATCCGGTAGTGCCTGTACTGGTGGTCACCCTACCAGACGCACCGAACCAGTCAGTGGAGCCATCATTGTTCAATCAATTGTTATTCTATTTGTATTTTTGTCAATACCTTACCCTTCAGGAATCATTTTGAAATTATACGATATTTTCTAAATTTGTTTTATACCACGTATGAGTAAATTTAATTCAACTTAATCATCCCCTCGATCCGTCTCCTTCTGAGCATAGCGGCAAATTCCCATCTCTTGTGCTGCCGTCTTTGGACGTAGCACGTCTTCGATTCTTCTCGTCGCCAAGTCAAGTTGTCAAGTTTTTGAGGTTAGGTTAGGTACGTTTCACGTTTGGAAATTCTGGACCGCTGCTTGTTTCAAATTCAAATCTGTTGCCGCCACAATTTGTTCCCCCACCATAACAATAACCAGCCTCATGACCAGGGTCCACATACTTAAATAGCTATACCGCGCAAGAGAGCGTCCGACACTTGTAATAATGGGCGACGCCATCTTGATGGTTATTTAGGGATTTTGGGTGGTGTGGATTGGCACAACTCCGCTACTTGGCCACTTGACTAAGCACGATATTATTTTGCTTCTCCCTCAAAGTACGTGGAATCAACACTAATAACATCAGGTGGGAATCAACAGGTGAAGAAAAGGTGTGCGATCATTCCAGCGTCCAAAAGTTCGGTTAACTACGTGATGTTTATTTACACTGTCAAAAAGCTGTCACTTGACATTTAGTTTACTCAGAGTACAGTGGCACCCAACCATCCAACTCGACGTGATTATTTTGTAATTTTGAAAAAACTAAATACACTTATGTAATGGTACTTGAGAAAACTGGATCGCTATCGTAAACTTGCAGAAAGTTTGATCAGTTTCACGGCCCTTAAGACATTTTGTGGTAGCTATATAGCTCGGTATTTTGAGATACACTGGAAATTAACCATCAAAATGGCGTCATTCTCTAGCTCCTTCTTTTACGCGGCGCGGCAGAATGCGCAATAGGTTCATAAGCGGTATAGTTATTTAAGTATGTGCCAGGGTCGCGTTCGAGAACTACACTATTCTGCGATTCTTGCATTTTTGGAGTGGGGGTATCAAGTAAGGCAAAGTAACTACCACTTTCCGGACGATTTCCGCTGTGGTGGAAATGTCACTCTCAATCTCACTGATGGCGATCGCAGTGCTGTTTACTTTCGAAGTAAAGTAAGCTTTTCTGATAAAGTACCCATTTTTATAGGTACTGCCTACCACGTAAGTACCCAATCGAAAGATAATTAATGGTCAAAATAAAATAAAGTTTGACCAGAAATATATGTGGGGTGTTGAGGTGCGCATGACGAGTAACTTTCACGGCGGTCGGAGGTGCTGCGAAATTTGTCACTTCAACGCGACACGTTTTGAGTTCTCGAACGGTTTACTGCGTTGCCGATAGTGCGCACAGAAGAGATCTCGAACGGTCATTTCTGCAACAATCGCAGAATAGCGTAGTTCTCGAACGCAACCCAGGTTATGAAATGTAAAACCGGTGATGATATCAAAATGGCGGCACTTCCTTTACCGCTTATAACCAATCCTCGCTCAAACGTCAAATTATATAACCAAGTGTAACCGGTCATGAACGGTTACTCGCTCGAAAAAGAATTATGTGTCGTCCTGATAACAAACTCCCGCGCCCCCCCACTTTCCCTTGGTCCTAGCGGTTCTCGCGCGTCAACACATTGTGTTATGGGGATAAGAAAGATCTGTCTAGTATTATACGTCAGTGAGAGAGACAGACGGTCTGCGAGAAAATGGCCGGCAGCAGCAGGCATGTTTTGTACACCTGCAATTTTCAATAAAATATTCATTCTAATTCAACAAAAATCGAATCATTTTCGTACCAGCGCAAAACGGGAAAGGGAAAAGCCCCTCACATCCCGACATCTGGTCTTCTGGAGCCGAATAAGGAGCTCTATTATATTGAAGCGTTTCAAGCCCTACTGAGCCCCCTTGTATCTTTAAGTATCGTTTGGAGCCCTATTTAGCCCCCTTGTGTCCTCAATTATTGTTTGTAGCCCCGGTGAACCCCTTTCTGACTTAGCGATATTTCTGGCATCTAAGAAAGCTCCCTTGTGCCTCTTCAGGTTTCTCAGAGCCCTATTAGGCCCCTTATGTTTTTTAACCAGTCTTTGTTTATGTCTTCTAGTAAGCTCCTGTTCTCTTCATGTGTTGATCGGAGCCCTGTAGGCTCCCTTGTACCTTTGAGTGTCATTTGGAGCCCTAGTGAGCCTCATCAGTCCTTCTCGCGATATTTACAGCCCTATCCTCTCTTTGTCTACATTGTAGTGGCTTAGGCCCTGCTGAGCATCCTTGTGTCTTCTAATGTCGTTTGGAGACCCATTGAGCCCCTAATGCCTTTTTGTGTTACTCGAAGCCCTATCTAGCCTTGTGTCTACATCGTGGCGATTTGATCTTCGCTATAGCTCCCTTGGTTTTCTTGTGATATTAAGAGCCCTATCCTCCCTTGTGTCCACGTTGTAGGATTTCAAGTCCTGCTGAGCCCCCTTGTGTCTTAAAGTGTCTTTCAGAGCCTCAATAAGCCCGGTCATGCGCGGGCGCAATGCTTGCGAAGAATTGTCCGGCGAAGAATTGTCCGCGTGAAGAATATTTGTCCTAGCACCCAGGATTGATGACAAAGTGAAAGCTTCAATTGCAGATTTTCAGCATACTTGCAAGTTGTACCTATACTTGTTTTTATCCTCCTTTCCATTCGAAAATTTGATTTTCGAACAACTGATCATTCGAAAAATTGATTTTCGAATGAATAATTATTCGAAAAATTGATCTTCGAACAATCGATGCTTCGAAAAATTGATTTTCGAACAATCGATGCTTCGAAAAATTGCTTTCGAACAATTGATTTTTCGAAAAATTCCACCTTCGAATAATTGCGTTTAGAACAATTTGCTTTTCGAAAAATTGATTTTTGAACAATTGATTTCGAAAAATTTACTTTCGAATAACTGTTTATTTCGAATAATTTACCTAAATCCGGGTTTCATAGGGTCTCTGGAGCTCAGTTGCGCTCTCAGGCAGCTGGTATTGCGGACACGTGTCAGGACAGCTTCATTGTCAACAAAAAGCTTCAAGCTGGGTTCCCAGATGCGAATATTCGGACAGAAAATGCGATTTTGTATGTCAAAGTCCTCATATTGGCCAATCAGTGCCCTCGAATTCAAAATTTGACATATAAAATCGCATTTTCTGTCCGAATATTCGCATCTGGGAATCCAGCTTAAGGCTACATTCACAACCTCCAAATTACCCGTATCACCTACTACCTATACATACGCATAACCGTAGAAGTCTGGCTTGGCATGCGCAATCATACGATTTTGTTCATAATCTCGACTTTCTGGATAAACAAACTTGAAATTTCTACGTAGGTATACATGAAATTGCAAGGTGCAAGCTTTTATCTATATGTTAGAAGTATAGTATTAGTTCGGGCACATTGCGCATACTTGCCTCATCCGTCAGATGCCAGATTGTCAATATTTTAAAATTGCTACTCGCTTGTTTTTTGTTTATTCTAACCTAGACTAAGGTTTACTGTACAGGAACGGATATTCCATGACCATGGGAATGAACTTTCCTCTGGAGTTCTCGCTAATACACATTTTGCTTGCTCTTTGTTAGACGGGACTAGTGAGAGGAGCCACAATATGATAACTAACTGACTACTGGTGTTTTTATTGTCTTGTGACGTTTTGTGAAATTCAACAATGTCAAAGGCTAGGATTGCAAAGATATAGGCGATTGAATTTAAGATCCCAGCGCCAGGTGGCCAATTACGGAACTGTCCGAAACAACTTTACAGATGACAATTTGACCTTGAACTTGACAGTTCGGATTTATATTTCAAATGACTGTCACCTCGACTGACACTTTTCAAGTTTAAAACTCGCGCCTCGTTTTCATCGTGATAAAATACCAACAAGAATTCCTGTTCTCGAGAAGATTCTGCCTAAAGGATCCAACAGCTGATGCGGACGACCAAGACTCTCAGGGTGTCGGTGTCAATAATAATGTGGACACTAAAACGACCGGCACGTTGGAAAAGACCTCTTGGATTTGATGGATTTTTTGTCTAGGACGTCGTCCTTAGCTAGCGGATGTCCATCGAAGCAGCATCCTCCCCGAAAATGGCATGAAAATAAAAGCCTTTGCCACTCACAAGAATGCTGTGTGCTTGTCGATGATGATGGTAAAAGGAACCCAAGGTGTGAGGTTATGTTTTAATCTTGTTTTGCTTTCAGTTTTTAGGGAAAATTTCCGGGTTCAGAGAGCGTTGTAACCCGTATCCTGTTTCCAAGTGACTCCCCGAAATCTTCCCTGTTTCCTTCTGGTTTCCCCCCCTTCGTTCTCATCGGAATGAAAAACGTCCTTCCCTCAACCGACTGATATATTTCGCCCCAATTTATTAGGGCTTCTTTAGAGCATCTACATGGTACATGGATGTTACTACAATGTTACAATACAAAAATGTGAACTACAATAATAAACTTTTCAATTTATAACGGCTTCTCTTTCTCGGATGAATGTTTCAAGAGGGTGTATCCCGAGGTGTGACCGCACATTTCTCAACACAATTTCGAATTTTGGGGCGGATCACTAGCACTTGCTTCCATTTCAAAATCCTCTTGATTACATTTCCGTGTGCCAGTGACAATTTCTTCACTGTATAGTCATCTCAGGAAATTACTGGAAAGCGATGTTCCGGCGTATGGAAAACTTCAGAACTTTTTTCAACTTTTGACGTACCTACTTATGTCAAATATCAATTTCGCGCCACAGCCATCGTGACCAGATCGTGACTGTGCGCTCCGGGCGCCGGGCCGAGCGGGTTTAAGTTGGTTCACAGATCTCACACCAGGGTGCGTAGTCCTTATTTTCTATCGCCTATTCAACAGCTTTCCACAAATTCCGATAGTTGGAAGAACGCATCGGATGCATTTATGTGAATCATTTATTTCGGCTATTGTGAATGATGCGATCACACTACGTTACCTATTAGGTATGTTTTATGTATATGCCTATAATGTACCTATACGTAAGTAATAATGTTAATTTGGAGGGTGTGAATGTAGCTTTGAGGTATGAGCCGTTACGGTCCAAAATTTTGCAAAAATGTCTTTATTCACAGTGAGTTAGCAATCGATAACTCAGATCAAGAGCTGATCTGGGGCCACTCCCCCCACGCCTCTTCTGTATTTGCGATACAACGGAGAGCCGTTCGTGTGGTTGCAGGCCTGGGATATCGTGACGACTGCAGGGAGGCCTTCAGGTCGCTGCGTATTTTGACATTACCGTCTATGTACATCTTGGAATGCTTGCTCTACGTGAGGGACCATCAACTCGAGAGTAGCGTGTCCAGGGGTGAGACCCACCGCTACGAAATCAGGAACAGGGAAGACATCCACCTAAAATTTTTGAGGTTGAGCAAGACCCGCGATGGTGTCAGCTATTATGGAGTGAAGTTCTTTAATTCTATTCCATCCACAGTCAGAACACTAGAACGTCAAACGTTTAAAAAAATTATAAGAGAGTACCTCATCGACGGTGCATTTTATTCAATAAGTGAATTCATGACATGTAGCTTCACCCCACGACAGTGATCTTGTTTTTCGTTTGCTTGGTTTGTTTGTAATGATGTTTGTTAATATGTTTCTAGTTTTGAATAATATTTTATCTTATACTTATATGTACCTACAATTTGACGTGTGTAAACATACTTATGTGTGTAAAACATTAATAAAGATTGTTGTTGTTGTTGTTGTTGTTGATACATTCCTAACTTTTAAAAAGTTGGAAAGTGAATGAATCCTCACAGGTTGGAAAATAATGTCATTTTCGGCCCGTGGGCCAAAAATGACGTATGAAGAGAGGTGATTTGATCTAAACAGCTGTCGCGGAGCGCGGAGTGTTGATGGATGCGTTGTTTGAAAACGTTGCCTATGCCTACCTGATAAAAACGTTTGACGCGAAAAACTTTAAATAAAGCCAGTTATTTGCATTTAAACTGGATCCTTGTGAATAAAGTCCTATACATACCACGGAGTAAAGCGTCATTACAACCTGAGGGTTTTTTTTTTACCTCGGCACGCCTAATATATTGAATCCCTTGGCTGTAATGAGACACTTTCCACCTCGGTATGTAATATACTGTTATGGTTCTATTTTAAGGTGTTCTGACAAAGAATTTTTTGGAAATATAAAACAGAACGTGCTAAAACAATTTCGCTCAAAGCAATCAACCCTTAAGGTGCTCAGTCAGCTTGTTTAGCCGCAAGTTTTAATTTTAGTCGCAAGCGCAAAGACGCCCGCCCATTGGCCCTTATGAACCAGCCTCCTCAGAACAGCCAATGAGCGATGCAGCGCTTACGACTAAAATTAAAACTTGCGGCTAAATAAGCTAACTGAACGCACCTTTAATCTTCATTATCCGATATGAATACGTTCACAGATCAGCCCAAAAAATCAAAAAGGTATGAAAGCGTCGAAGTGGTAATTGTGGAGAATTATCGAAAATAAAATCCGAGGTTGTAATTTCTTGTGAAAAAGAAAAAAAACATGTTTAAAACATGTGCAAAAAAATATGTTTCAAACTTATGTTTAAAACAATTCTGTTTTAAACAAATGCTTTTGTTTAAAACAAGTTCAAAACATTTTGTTCTGAAACAACCAACCCTGGTTGAAACTCTCCTAATCCTAATAGTTCACAAATTTCAAACACTCGTAAATCGTAAGATTTTTGTCTTTAATATGTTTGTAGTTTATTTCAGCATGAAGAGAAATTCTTCATCAAGAAAAATTGGGTGGGGGGCATGGCCAACCTTGTCGCCCCCCAGTTCCGCCGCCTATGCACAGAGTGAATGACCCAGAACTCAGAACTGCTACGAGTGCTACGTCGCCCACCGCAAGCTGCCCGCTCCATTTTTTGTCTTGTAAAAAAAGCAGCGAGATACGAACATCAAACATGGCCGGCTGAGCTTGAGCTTGAGCACTTGAGCTGTGCAGTAAGGTTTGCCCGGCGCAGAACGCAGAACTAGAATTTGTCGGGAACGGAAAAGCAAAATAATGTTAAAACTAATGACAATGTGCAATATGGTTGATTGTCTTCGAGTGGTGTTCGGTGATTGTTTGTATTTAGTGCAAAAATCCAATTTTGGAGTAAGTTCTCCGAGAAGGAGACTGGAAGGAAAATTGTGTTTTCAACAAATCTGGATAGGTACCTACGTAGTTTTGACTTTTGGTATGTAGCTATGTAGCTCAAAAGATTTATTTTGTTTTCTTTCCTTGAAAGAAGCTTCAGTTTCACGCAAGTACAACAGTGAGTGCAAAATACTGGAAACATCGAGTACCTTTTGGTGCCAGCCACGGGTGCCAGCATCTTTTGAGCGCATTGCAGACTTGCAGAGACCGCGCGGCGTGGTCAATGGTCATCCAGCTTGTGTGTCTGTCAAGCTAGCCTAGCACCTTTTACATTTAAACATTTTTCCGCGTACTTTAGGGAGCTGAAACTTTGCACACGTATACCTTCCGGCATCAGGAAGGGACTGTCAAAAGCTGATTTGAGCGATCTGATCCTAAAGGGCTCAAAAAAAATAAAAACTTGGAGAATTTTTCCTTCCCTACCGCAATTAATTAACATTGTTCCGCGTACTTTAGGGAGCTGAAACTCTGCACACGTATACCTACCTTTCGGCATCATGAAGGGACTGTCAAAAGCTGATTCTGGCGAATTGATCCTAAAGGGCAAAAAAAATCTTGGAGGCAAAAAACAAAAAGTTTCCCCTTGTAAATAAACTTGAGCTGTCCGCTGGTTTTTCTAATCATTTGTAACTAGCTGAAAACAGGTACCTATCTACCTACTTCTGTTCTATTCACAGCGACCCATCCCTGTGTATTAAATTGATAGGGCGGGCATGCATGGTTTAGGGTTCAGTGGTTAGGACGGAGCTGAATTGATAAAATAAGCGTCGCGAAATCAATCCCTGTGGGGTTTATTCCTTGACGGATTCTTATACCATTTTGGTCTCTTTCGAAAGCTCAAGGATGTACTTTGGTTTGAGCCCATTGGCATTTCCAAAATCCAAAAATACCTTGTAGCTCTCGAAAGAGACACAAATGGTAAGAATCCGAAATCCGTCAAGGTGAGTGAGATTTTGATATTTACTTGATACCTACCAAATAGTTACTCCGTTAAACTCCTTTTCAGGACCAAAAACATCATACAGTAACATACAGTAGGTACCTACAATACGTGCAAGAATGAAAAAATCAGGAAGTTTCTCAAGCACCGGATTTAGGTACACACTTTTTTCAGCTGCAGATATTAAAAAGTTATTGGTATTATTATTGAGTTTCAGCATCAAGTTCAGCATGTACCTATCTATGATGTTCAAAGCATCTTTATTTTATTACATAAATAATGACCGGTCTCCTCCATAAGTATTAGAATTGAACAATGGAATGAATGGATCGATTACCTAGAATAGCAATAATACAATCTCCGGAAGCATGGTGTTACAGTGTTGTTTCCACATTGGCAGGGTGCACATTTTTTTTTGAAATTCTCAGTATTATTGAATGGGTTTGATTTTTTGCTTCTTCAGTCTTCAGTCCGCTCCAGTTTTTATTGCGTAGGCGGGGGATTTCAATTTCAAGATTCATTCAATCTTCTAGTTTGGCGGGTGCAGAGTGCAAACGAGTAAGGATGCTCCTGTGCAAATTAATTATTTAATTGTGTTACGGATTAAATTGTTCCATTGTTACTTACATTATTGTGCTACGGTTGTTCGTGTTACAGCATAGTGTTACCTGTAGTGCTAAGTACCTACTATTTTTAACAGTTTTCGTGAGTTTTTCAAGTGATCTCCTTTCCTGGATTAACAGTGTGAGCTTCCTGACATAATTAAAAGAAGATGGGTAAGCATACTAAATTAAACCTTGAGAAAATTGCTCAAATCCTCAAAAATCTAAACTTGGCCAAATGTCCGATTTTGTGCTCAAAATTATATATGCAAAACGACATAATTGAAGTTTGTTATGTATCTTATTTCCAGAAAAAAAGTCAATGTGATCTTAAAAAGGGAAAAAAGGCTGCGCGGTACAGCCTAAAGACAAAATTTCATCTTATTTTTGATTACGTATTTCTCGACAATACTAGTGTGTCTACAGAGGACAAATCATTTCCTGCAATAGAAGCTGTATCTGTTCCCAAAAATACTGAAAATGTTAGCGTAGTCGCTCCAGATCAAAACCTTGTTAAAAGCTCAAATCTCGCCTCATCACCACAACCTGCTGCGGCTGAAGGCGTAGAGTTCAACACCGATTTCATTGATTTTAGCGTTTGTTCTCCAAATGCATTCCAAGAAGTTGCAATCTGGCCAGAGTTCGATGATAAAACTTCTCTCACTCCTCATCGCAACATACAGAAAGTCTTACGACAGACATTGCAGATTTCAAGACTGGTTTTGATAAATTGCGCGTTTCGCCGAAGGCATTCCAGGAAGTTTCAACCTGGTCCCAAGACGAAAATGTTCAAACGAATTATTCTTTTGACCTGCCGATTTCACCGCCTATGGTTGAATCCTGTCGATTCTATAGTCCGAGCTCTAATCCTGGCTCAAGTCAAAATATTGTCACAGATGTTGTAAATGCCAATCATGATAATCCAATCAACCCATGCGAAGATTCAAAGGTTCTGCAAACAAATGAATTAATTGATTTAACGGAATCAGATACAGAACCAACCGTGGCGGCCCATATTGATTTGACGCATAATCCGGTTTCAAATATTCCAAATTCTGTACAAAAGTTTTATGACTCAACTTCCAGTAAGAATTTATATGTCACTTTACCAGTTGGCACAAAAAACAATACAAAAATTGTTAGGGATAAATCATTGAAGGCGAATAAATTTTCAGTGAAGGAGGGCACTTTCAGGTTGACAACAGACGAATTTGATGACATTATAAAGGATGGTAAATTGAATAATTATTACATAACAATAGGTTTGTTTTGGCAGCGATACACAACCGTTTCCAACCGTTTGGATTCTGCGCGCTTCCGTTAAGCCGTTCGGGCAGTGTAAACTTCGAGTTGCCAACTGTTGGTAAGCTGTTTGGGCAGGTGCCTCCAACGGTTCGAAAACAGTTTGTGGACGGTCAGAGGAGTTTGAGAATTAAAAAGAAACTGGTGATCAGACGCATGCGTACGCCTTTATTCGCAATCGGGCGATCTTTGATTGATGGCGTGGCGCGTAATGTGACAGTGTGAAAGTAAAGGTAAATAAAGACGCATTTTCGAGGTTAATTTAAAATAGTTTTACCTGCTGAAAGTTACATATTTACATTAATTCGGTAAATTTATCAAGGGGTTTCTGATGCGACTGACAAAGTTGTTGACGGGAATCGGTTTTTTTTTTCGTCGAGTAGAAACTCCTCCAAAAAGAAAATGTACGGATATTGCTATCAAATTTTGAAAATTTTTGATTTTGATTTTTGAAAATTAATAATAAATAAAAATAATAAATGTTTTTCTCCTTATCGGGTTTTTGCCATAGGAGTTTGGTTCCTTCAAAAACTAGATAGCATCGACAATGTGTCTTTCCTCAAGAAAGTCGCATGCCAAATATGAACTTTTTATTTTTGAAAAAGGCACCAAAAATGATTTCTCGTAGACATGAAAAAGTGAATTAGTAGTCATTTTTGGTACCTTTTTTTTTAAAATAGAAAGTTCAAATTGCATGCGACTTTCTTGAGGAAAGATACATTGTCGATGCTATCTAGTTCTTGAATTTTCAAAAATCAAATTCAAATATTTTCAAAATATGTATTTTGGAAATTTTCAAAATTTGATAGCAATGTCTGTACATTTTCTTTTTTGATGAGTTTGTACTTGGACGAAAAAAATAAAATAAAACCGATTTCTGTCGACAACTTTTTTAGTCGCATCAGAAACCCCTTAAATAAGACCTCGGCTTGGCGGGGAAAACTTGACAAGTTGTTGTGTTCCTAGTTTCAACTGGAACCGCTCGCTACGCGTTCTTGCAGCGAAAACTTTCCAACCACTTGAAAACTGGTTGGAGTCGAGTATGCGCGCTGAATCACAGTTAGCAAACCGTCCGCAACTCGCTGCCAAAACAAACCTAATCAAAAGGTGCTTCGAAAGAGTCAATAACACATGCGTGCTGTACTTCAAGAAAACCACCAGTAATAAACCCGGTAGAATCTTCAAAATTTATGGTTATTGTGCACACACCAACTGTAAAAGTTTTCTCATCAAATTGGTGAAAAATTTCTCTTTTGTGGTAGGCGTTGTTTACAGTTCGTCACTGGACTTTAATCATGGAAATGCAGACAAATTGACCACTTACGTGAGGAAGACCGAACGCTCACTTTTGGGACAAAAGCTCACAAAATCATCGTCCTTATTAGTGCGGACCAAAGACATTAACAAGTCAATAATGTTTTTTTTTGTGCATTTTAACCGAAAATTCACAAGTCTTTGATTATAACACCAGCGATTAACCACAAATTACTTGAATAATCAAAAGTAATACCTAACCTCGTACCTAACCTAGTACACGCCGTATGTACAGGTGCTCACGCGAGATAGGATCTCCTCCCACCCAAGCTAAACTGTTCCTCTTTAAGATGATTAGAATTTGAAAAATCCAAAAATAATTCTTGATACATTTCCCGTAATTTTCGATTATATCCATCTAGTGGACGTGGTACAACCGAAATAGGGAATATTAGTTGCAAATGATGATAAAGGCAAACCACTTAGCATGGTTACAACTGAGACCTAAATAGACGATTTGACCCGCAGTGCTTTTCTTTTCGTCCCTTAGGATTTGAATAGCGCCCCTTTTTCAAAATGGTGGATTTTATCTAGGGGCAGAAGGTATTGAATAGCCTGGTGATGTCCAGCTTAGTAGAAATGTATGGGGCTATGTCTCAATCGGTTTCTGGGACATCAAACACTGATAAAAAAAATGGTGGAACATTGCCATCTACCGCAGGCAAATTTGGTGGAGGCGCCAAAAGGAATTTAGTACTGTCATAAGAAAATTGCTGTAACATTTTTATTTTTAAACGGATTTTGACACGACATCTCATTTTTTGAAAAAGTAAATTCTTCTTGTTACCTTATACCTTCCGTTGAAAAAAGACGTTGAGGAATGTTAGAAAAAAAATTAAAAAAATTTGAAAAAAAAAAAGATTTTCAATATTTTTTATTTTTATGCAATTTGCCCTATTTGTGGACTTTGATGTGCCCTTTCTGAATTTGCACTTCCCCGATTTATATCTTTGCAGCACGTGCCGCCATATTGAAAAAATGATGTCTGGAAAGAAGTTTTTGACAATATCTGAATTTTGGCCCTTGTGACATCAACATGTTTACAAACATATGAAAGTACATTCAATCCTCCACAGTTTGACATCTGAAGCAGCTCTGTGCGACCCGCGGTTCTTGAGCTAGACCTTCTGGAAGTATCAATTTTCGGTTCCAAAAGAATAAAAAATCGCCTCTTGGGGCTGTGCCAGGTCCACCAATGTTCATGATTTGTGATATACGACGACGCGTTATTGATGGGTGACTTGATTAAGACATGGAGGTGATCCAGTGGTGAAATCCCGTAGGCGCGGTCACTATTTAAAATAAAAAAATAAAAAAATAGAAAATGAACTTTTTTTTCAAATTGTTTCTTAATTTTTTATTTAACATTCCTCAATGTCTTTTTTCATGGAAGGTATACGATAATAAGAAGAATTTACTTTTCCACAAAATGAGATGTCTTTTGTTAAAATTGGATGGAAAATGAAAATTTGACAGCAATTTTCTTATGACCGTACTAAATTCAATTTGGCGCCTCCACCAATTTTACCTGCGACAGATGTCAATGTTCCACCATTTTTTTAAATAGTGTTTGATGTCCCAGAGACCGATCGAGACATAGCTCCATATATTTTAACATCACCAGGCTATTCGATACCTTCTGCCCCTAGATAAAATCCGCCATTTTGAAAAAGGGGCGCCATTCAAATCCTGAGGGACGAAAAAAAAAAGCACTGCGGGTCAAATCGTTTATTCAAGTCTTAGTTACGATCCTGCAAAGTGGTTTGCCTTTATCATCATTTGCAACTTGTTTTTTCCTACCACGTCCACTAATCACAGTTTTTTAGATCCCACAATAATAGCCCAGACATTTTAGGGTTTAACCCTGAAATAAATACGTCTCTTTCGAAATTTTGCACAAACGGCATTTGACCAATGCTGAACAACATACTAGAAACTCCGGCCCGACAAGTGTGCCGAACATAGTTTTTTTCGGCAAGAAAGGAGTAAGTGCCACCAGATCAGATACTCTTGCTGTAGCTCAGAAGAGGGAACCGTAAGTCTCAACGTTGACCAAAGTGTCCCTCAAGCTATGCTGATCCACGTACTGGAAGCTCCAGGCCTTGAAATGTGAGCGTCATAGTTTTTGATGAGCAAGAAGGGTGTAAGTTCCGCGACAGTGGTAGCTCGGTAAAATTTGATTTCTTTGAAATTTTGAAGGACCCTGGTTGCTCTGAATGCCTTTCAATCAAGCTAATCCACATTTTAAAACAGAATTCTGTGATTTCCCTCCTCCCGACCTACCAACCAAAAAGAAGGAAAAGTATTGTGAAGGCCGAGGTGAAGGCGCTAGAAAACATTTTTCGAGATAAACCCGGAAATATCCATTTTGAGCCCCCCTGAGATGATAAGGACCATTTCCAGATGGAAGTTTGTCTGTCTATGTGTCTGACTTTGTGTGTGCCTATAGCTGTGTGTGTGTCTGTCTGTAATATTTCACGATAACTACCAAACAGTTGATTTGATCGGATTGAAATTTGGTATGCAAACATAGTTTTGCTGTCGAATGAGCCCATCAATTTTCGGCTGTCATCTGTCAGACATAGAAGTCACTGTCAAAAAATGACAGGATCTTTATTTAACACAGCTTGAAATGCAATATGTCGTTTTAGTCCGGGAGACGGACGCATGTTTAGTACCCCGATCGAGTTATAGTCGATGAGCCAGGAGCCAAAAATCACGATTTTGGTTTCCACCCTGGGGACTTGACGTGTCATACCTTTTTGGATTCCCCACAACACCAGCATGAAAATAAGCCATAATACGTTTTTGTATCGAGTAGCTTAAGACCGCCATCTTGGAAAAACCGGGCCAAATATGTAGTTCTTGTGGTTTGTATTTTTTCTCTCATCAACGGCACCTCCAATGGGAAAAATGAAGCTGAATAAAATTAAACAACAAAATTTACTATAAATATCGTTTAGCACCGTTTTCTGACAGGTCTCGTTACTCCAAATATGACAGTTCATAGTTTAGCCATGGCAAATTTCTTTATTTAACATTTTCAAGTATACCCGATGATATTTATACAAACCGAACTTCACGTCATTGTCTTTCTAGCGTACTTTACTTGGAATGTTGCTCTTAGCGGCATTTTGATGTCCGTCTGTCCGTCTGTCCATCGGTCTAACTGTCCATCTTATCAATTAATTGCTCCTGAACGAGAACACTTAGCAAGAATCGACTCCTTGTGTGTAACATGTATTCACCGGAGAATTGAATTAGGAAAAAAATAGTTTCTCAAACCGTCTCCATCTTGATCCGCAATGTCAAATTTTCTCAAAAGTGATCCGATTTTCATGAAACTTGAATAACACGCATGTTCTATATTCGAAAGTATGATTTCAGTGTTTTCTTTTTGATCCGCCGCCATTTTGTCCGCCATGTTGAAATTGGTAAAACTGGTCCGATTTTGATGAAAATTGGAACCTAGTCGTGTCTTGTATACGCATTGATGGTTTTCATGTTAGTTCCACGATTTGCGCCATATTGATGTGCTACATGGGAATTAATCTCCAGCTGTCACAAAATCAATTTATTCAAATATTTTCTGAACAAGGGGTTTCCGATGTGACTAAAAAACTTGTTGATAGAAATCGGTTTTTGTTAGCTCTTTTTTACAAGTAGGGCCTCCTTCAAAGAAAAATGTACGGGAAATGCTATGAAATTTTCGAAATCTGCAAAAAAAATTGAAAATTCTTGAATTTTTCTTTGAAAATCTGGAAACCAGATAGCAACGCCTATACATATTAATTCAAGAAAGTCGCATAGTGAATTTGAACTTTCTATTTTTCAAAAAAAGGTACTAAAATGGTTTCTACTAATGGGGTACTTGCCCAATTTTCTTTTTATTGGCTCACTCGATAGTATGGGTGACAATTCAATTGTCAAAAATGTAACCAATAAAGAAGGGTTATTTCAGCAATTTCCACCAATAAGGCTATGATTAGATGAAAATTGCACTAGTGTAATTTCCGGTACGGAAATACAATTATGGAGGATGAAAATGGAAAATCGTTTCGTTCGAATTGTCATGCCAAATACATCTCGAGACTTCGTAATTACAGGAAATTTTTGGCTTTCAATAATTCGTGCTTGTTGGATACAGAAATGACCACTCGCGCCTCGCGCACGTGATCATTCCAGTTACCAACAGGCACTCATATTTTACAGCTAAAAAATTTCCGGTAATTACTTAGTCTCTTGTTGTATTATGTATAAAAATATTGTACGCAAATTTTTTCTTTCTGTCAAATTCCCAAAATTGCGGCCGTAGTGCCTGTTTTAAAAATATATTTGTGACGTCACAAATATACTAAAAACTAAACAAACAGCACTGTTGGGTTGAAAGCTCAAAAAACTGTTAGAGTGGCATCACAATATTTGAAAAATACAGACATAAAAATTTCAGTGAAGTTTTCGTACAGTTACCAACCCTTTGAAAAAAAAACCGAAAAAAAATCTTCTTAACCAATGGATATATTTTCCGGAAATTTTCAGGGAATGCTTTTTACGAGGGGCCAACCACTCATGGAATTTTGTACAGGTATTCCGAGAATACCATGTATTTCCGACCTATTCCTGAATTTCCACGTATTCCCTATTATTTCCCAAGTATTCTTCGATATTTCTCGATATTCCCAGGTATTTCCATGTATTCCTCAGTATTTCCTAGAATTTCCAAGTTTTCTCAGGTATTCCCAATGTATTTCCTATGCTCTCAAATTCAATATCGCAGTCAAAGGCCTAAAAACCTTAAATTGACGCACCCTCGCGGTTTATAACGTTGTAAGTATAAAACTTAGCAGTGAGATATTTTTTTCAGTAAATAATAATAATTCAGTTTGGCGACGCCGCATCAAAACGTCAAAAAATGATTACCATCATAAAGGAAAAAAGACAGCTTTTCCTGCCTGACTTCATAAGGTTTGGCTTCAGATACAGTGACGGGTGTTTTTTCGAATCTGGCGTCTAAGCATGCTATGCTCCGGCCGAATGAGGCTTCTTTCGGCTGGAACACAGCATACTTGGACGCCAGATTCAAAAAACACCCGTTACAGGGTGTAAAAAATTATTTTACACAAAAAATGTTCAATATTTCAAAAATATGCATTTTAGTTATAGGACATACCTTATGAAAAATGTAGCCAGACCACAGACAGATCCAATCATGTCAACAAATACAGAGGTGCCATTATAATAAATGAAGTTATGACTTCCGTAAATAACAAAGTTTCAAAATGCTTTTGATCAACCTGTACATTACCACCAAACCTTATTATGTCATGTGGAGAGAGATGTGTTTCTCTCAATGTATTTCAAATTTCAAGATGGTAACGCCGCACCAAAACGTGAAACATTTGATACCCCCTGAACCCTATTAGCCTTGTATACTATTAGCCTTCAAAGGCTATATGTGATTGAATAGGTATAGGATGTTCAATTTGAAAAAAGTTGACATACGTAAGGTACCTGAATTATGACTCACCTCACCCTGTGAAATTGATTTTTTTTTAGTGATGCAGAATGAAAGACGATCGTGGATAGGCGAGGGAGAGGCGTTTAAATCATATTTTAATCTTGAACGGGTGAAACGTAGTGTTCCGTTCCTTCACTATTGACCCACCCTGTAATATACAGGGTGTGAGGTACTAGTTGTAACAAATTTTAAGAGATGATTATCCAAGTTTCACGTTTCATGACAATCGTTCCACTAATGAGAAATTTTAATATGGCGGTGAAGATGGCAGTGGAATCATGGAATTCAGCTTGAAAATGCGAATGTTCATACAAGACGAGAGTAAGTTCCAAGATTTCCAAGTTTCATGACAATCGTTCCACTAATCAAAAAATCAATGTGGCGGCCAAGATGGCGGCGGAATTATGAAACTCGATTTGAAAATAAGAATGATCATACGAGACAAGGGTAAGTTCCAAGTTTCATGAAAATCGTTCCACTAATGAGAGATTTCAATATGGTGACCAAGATATATAGATATATATATATATATATATATAGATAAGTACGCAATCACCGGTAAATTGTGAACGACAAAAAAAATCTGGTCCTCCACCAATTTTGTTTCTTTGTGAAAATGTTTGTCTTCGGAGGTAACTGGACTGAGGCTCTAGAATATGTCTGATTTCGGCGAATATCAATTTTAGACGAATTCCGTCTTCTCGAATTCCACTTTTGTTTTGACGCTTATGACGATAGTAGCAAAAAAATGCTCATTGGCCACCCTTGGAATCATCAGCTAGCTATCCATCGGAAAAAGTTCCAAGGCCCTAGCTTCATTCCTCGAGGAGGAGTACAACTTCTCAATTTATACACGGACAGGTGGACAGACAGACAAACATATAGCCATATAAGTCTCATTTTCTCAAGACAATGCGCTAAAAATAACATTGAACATATGAGACAAGGTTAAGTTCCAAGTTTTATGAAAATCGTTCCAATAAGAAATTTCAATATGGCGGCGGAAGCATGAAATCCAATTCGAAAATGAGCTGAATCTCATGATTCCGTCGCCATCTTGGCCGCCAAATTGAAATTTCTTATTATTAGTGGAACGACTTCCATGGAACTTGAAACTTACCGTTGTCTAGTATGATCATTCTCATTTTCAAACTGAATTTCATGGTTCCGCCGCCATCTTGGCCGCTATATTGAAATCTCTTATTTATTCAGTGAAATGATGGACATGAAACTTACTCTTATTGTCTCGTATGAACATTCTTATTTTCAACCTTGACTTTCATCAATGACAGATTTTGCCGAGGATTCTGCCCTAAGAAAATGCGCTTTTGCGACTCACGCACATGTGGGGATATTCTTTTGTTTATTATGCCATACCTATACCTCGCCACACAGGAACCTGACAATATTTTCGCAAGAATTTCTAGCGGATCTACAATATTTTTTTGATTATGTGAACAAGATCAAAATAAGCTGTTATTTCTATGAAAATTATCGGGTATAATACCACGAGTGCAATGAAAATTACCGATAATTCTGAAAAATGCGTGTTGCCTGAAAACTGCATGAGTTTGTTTTCTCTCAGGGGGAGGGCTCTTCTTCCGAACAACAGAAGAAAACAAACGAATGCGGTTTTCTTATGGCAACACGCATTTTCAGAATTATCTGGTTCATTTTCATTGCAAGAGTGGTATTCGGAAGAATATTTCCCGAATCATTCTACAAATTATTCGCATCTTATTTCACACAATAAAATTGATGATACATGAATAGCCACCTAACTGTACTGAGCCGCAGAACAGAAAAGAGAACCAGAGACTGACGTATAAAGTGTGAAATCATTATGACAGCGCAATCCCAAATCGTTTCCGATATTTTTTCCATAACAAACGGAAACGGCTCGTTTCCCGACCCCCGGTGAGATTTTCTGATACAAGTATTTCCAAGGTATTTCTAGATATTTCCTGATATTCCCGCATATTCTCGAGAATTCCCATGTATTTTCAGGTATTCCCAAGTATTCTCTAATATTCTTGGTATTTCCATATATTCCCTAGTATTCTCCAAGTATTCCCTAGTATTTCCAAAGTATTCTGAACATTTTGTACAGGTATTCTCGGAGTGGTTGGCCCCTCGGCTTTTTATTACTCTTGTTGATGATTAAAAGTATTTCCAGTCAAATCCGTTTCAAGTAGGTACTCCATTCATTTTTTCATGTTCACTGGAAAACCATTTTTGGTACCTTTTTTTTTGAAAATAGAAAGTTCAAATTTGGTATGCAACTTTCTTGAATAAAGATGTATAGACGTTGTTATCTGGTTTTTAAATTTTCGAAGAAAAAAATCAAAAAATTTCAATTTTTTTTGCAAATTTCGAAAATTTAATAGCATTTTCCGTACTTTTTTTCTGGAGAAGTTTCTACTTGTAGAAAAGAGCTAACAAAAACCGATTTCTATCCATCAAGTTTTCCAGTCACATCGGAAACCCCTTGTTCAGGAAATATTTGAATAAACTGATTTTGTGACAGCTGGAGATTAATTTCCATGTGGCACGTCAATATGGCGCTAATCGTGAAACTAACATAAAAACCATCAATGCATACACGAGACACGACTAGGTTCCAATTTTCATCAAAATCGGACCAGTTTTACCAATTTCAACATTGCGGACAAAATGGCGGCGGATCAAAAAGAAAACATTGAAATCATACTTTTGAATATAAAACATGCGTGTTATTCAAGTTTCATGAAAATCGGATCACTTTTGAGAAAATTTGACATTGCGGATCAAGATGGAGACGGTTTGAGAAACTATTTTTTTCCTAATTCAATTCTCCGGTGAATACATGTTACACACAAGGAGTCGATTCTTGCTAAGTGTTCTCGTTCAGGAGCAATTAATTGATAAGACGGACAGTTAGACCGATGGACAGACGGACAGACGGACATCAAAATGCCGCTAAGAGCAGCATTTCTAGTGAAGTACGCTAGAAAGATAATGCACGTAAAGTTCGGTTTGTACAAATATCATCGGGTGTACTTGAAAATGTTAAATAAAGAAATTTGCCACAGCTAAACTATGAACTGTCATATTTGGAGTAACGAGACCTGTCAGAAAACGGTGCTATCCGATATTTATAGTAAATTTTGTTGTTTAATTTTATTCAGCTTCATGTTTCCCATTGGAGGTGCCGTTGATGCGAAAAAAAATACAAACCACAAGAACTACATATTTGGCGCGGTTTTTCCAAGATGGCGGTCTTAAGCTACTCGATACAAAAACGTATCATGGCTTATTTTCATGCTGGTGTTGTGGGGACTCCAAAAAGGTATGACACGTCAAGTCCCCAAGGTGGAAACCACTCGAGTCTCCTGGCTCAACGACTATTATGTTTTGAGACTATCATGTATGTATCGAGAAAATATGTGCAACCATGGAATGGCAATCCTGCCTAAGTAAATCCTGCCGGAAATGCAATTAATAAAATGATTTAAAAATTGTAGAACAGAACCTTCAAAATTTTTGTCAACAAATGTCAGTCACATTGTTGATGGCACACAACAATCACCCCTTTGACGCGCCACTGTCAGAACTTACATGGTGCTGTTGAGCAACTATCGTTACGCATCAAGGACCAAGATAAAGGAGGTTGATGCGTAACGATAGTTGCTTAGCAGCACCATGTAAGTTCTGACAGTCGCGCTTCAAAGGGGTGATTGTTGTGTGCCATTAACAATGTGACTGTCATTTTGTTGAGAAAAATTTTGAAGGTTCTATTCTACATTTTTAAATCATTTGATTAATTGCATTTCCGGCAGGATTGCCATTCCATGGTTACACATATTTTCTCGATACATAGATGATAGTCTCTACACATAACTCGATAGGGGTACTAAAACTGCGTCCGTCTCCCTTACCATTTGGAAGCCTTTGGAAAACTGTATTCAGAACAGTTGAAAGCACTTCTTTATCTGTCATATATCAAGTATTAAAAAATATCCAAATTCAAAACTTTGCGATTCAATTATTCAAATCTATTGAATGGATTTAAACCAAATTTAGCAAAGAGCAACAAAACAAAAGAGTCAAATTCAGTCTGCCGTTAGGGTTTTCCATCATATCTCAATCAGGCGCTACGAGATTTGGCGGCACTTATTCCTTTCTTGCTCAAAACATCTATGTTCCGCATGTTCCGCACTGGACGGGAGCTTTTAGTATGTTGTTCAGCATTGCTTGGGAGCCATTTGTGCAAATTTTCAAAAAGGACATATTTATTTCAGGGTGTGACCAAAATTTCACCTAAAATTCCTGGGCTATAAGAAGGATGTTGAAAAAAAAAATGCGACACCCTGCCATTCAATGGGGTACTTGCCTACATTTTTTTTATTAGCTTAATAGATAGTATGGTCAAAAATAATGTACCCGTATTTTTTCTTTTTCCTATATTTCCAAAGTTGCGACCGACATGCGTGTTTTTAAAATATATTCGTGACGTCACTATACTAACAAGTGAGTATGCCTTCACGTGCGTGAGTCTCAGTAGCGCATTTTCTCAAAGAGGCATATTGTGAACGTAAAGAAATTTGGTTGAAGGAGAAACACCATTCCTTGCCCACTTTCTTCATTTGAAACTCATTGTGATATTTTGTTATCAGAATGGGGTACTTGCCAATGGAATAGATTTGAATGAAAATTCTTTCACTCATCAATATTTTTTTGTTTGAGGGCGGGAGCTGGGAGCGGCGACTAATCAACAGTAGTCTATTCTTTCCCATTATTAGTCGGCTATCCATATAGCGAATGAATTAGATCGCTATGTCTTCGGGTTTATGTTTTCCATTTATCTCTTACTTTGAGGGCAGCGTGTGGGGGTGGCAGCATTCGGCAAAGTAACTGTTGCACAGTTTGAGTTAGGAGTTTCTAAATGTTTAAGGAAATATGACAATCAGTGAAACTTGTGAAAATTGCATTTTTGTTTGTTTGGGGGCGGGAGCTGGAGGTGGCGACTAATCAAAAGTGGCCTATCTCTTCCCATTTTTAGTCAGCTATCTATAAAGCGGAACAATTAGATCGCTATGTCTTCAGGGTTATGTTTTACATTTATTTCTTACTTTGGGGGCGGCGTGTGGGAGCGGCAGAGTTTGGCAAAGAAATTCTTCCACAGTTTGAGTTAAGAGTTTCCGAATGTTTGAGGTGACATTAAAATGTAAATCAGTGGAAATTATTGAAAGTTGCACTTTTTCCTTTTGGGGGTGGAAGTTGGTGGCGGCGCCATATCAAAAGTAGCCTATTCTTTCCCATTTTTAGTTGGCTATCCATATAGCGAAATAATTAGATCATTATGTCTTCGGGTTTATGTTTTTCATTCATCTCTCACTTTGATGGCAGCGTGTGGGGGCGGCAGCATTCGGCAAAATAACTGTTGCACAGTTTGAGCTGGGAGTTTCTAAATGTAAAGGAAATATGACAATCAGTGAAAATTGTGAAAGTTGCATTTTTTTTCTGTTTGGAGGCGACAGCTGGAGGCGGCGGCTAATTAAAAGTGGCCCATCTTTTTCCAATTTCAGTCAGCTATCAAAATAGTGAAAGAATTAGATCGCTATGTCTTCAGGTTCATATTTTACATTTATCTCTCACTTTGGGGGCGGCGTGTGGGAGCGGCAATGTTTGGCAAAGTAATTCTTGCACAGCTTGAGTCAAGAGTTTCTGAATGTTCGAGGTAACATTATCAGCTAAATCAGTGAAAATTGTTGAAAGTTTCACTTTTTTTTTTGGGGGCGGAAGCTGGAGGCGGCGCCATATCAAAAGTAGCCTATCCTTTTACATTTTCAGTCAGCTATCCATATAGCGAAAAACTCATATCGCTATGTCTTCGGGTTCATGTTTTTCATTTATCTCTTACTTTGGGGGCGGCGTGTGGGAGCGGCAGCGTTCGGCTGAGCAAATGTTGCACAATTTGAGTTGGCAGTTCCTAAATGTTCAAGGGAACATCTCAATCAGTAACATTTGTGAAAGTTGCACTTTTTATCGTTTGGGGGCGGAATCTGGGGGCGGCGACTAACCAAAAGTAGCCTATCCTCTCCTATTTTTAGTCAGCTATTTATATACCGAAAGAATCAGATCGCTATGTCTTCGGGTTTATGTTTTTCATTTTAAAGTGATTGGGGGCGGTTTTGAGCAGTTTTTTCATGTCGGCGGCGCATATTGAAGACGGAATGTTTCTTGGCTTACGTTTATAAGTGGCAACTATGTATTATTCAAAAAATGAGAGCACTAGAGCATCAGGTCTGGTAGAAAGTGCAATAATATGTTATTTCAAGTTTATCGGGGGCGGTTTTCTCTATGTTGGCGGCGCAATATGGACATCCAATATAGCCTAGCCCTCCTTTGGGAGTGGCAGCTACGTAACAGCGAAAAAATTAGAAAGCTAGGTCGTCTAGTTTGGGAGGAGTTCGAGGAACGGACGGACGGACGGACGGACGGACAAAGCGGTTGCAATAGCGATTTTCATCAAGATGGAAAATGCGCTAAAAACTGAACAAACAGCACTGTTGGATTGAAAACTCAAAAAACTGTTACAGTGACATGACAATATTTGAAAAATACAAAAATGAAAACTCCACTCTGGTTTCCTCACTGTAACCAACTTTTTGAAAAAAAAAATAAAAAAAAATCTTTTTAAACCAATGGATAGATTTTCTGGAAATTTTCAGGAAATACTCTTTTATCACTCTTGTTGATGAATTAAAGTAATTTCAGTCAAATCTATCTCATTGACAAGTACCCCATTATTTTAGTCTGGGCAGTTTTTTATGCTAAATACACAAATGGGTGACACTTGTAGGTCGTTCCTCGAATTACTTCAACAAAAAGAAATAAATCTCAATATTGTATTTTTTTGATCTACAGAGTGAGACATTAGTATGGGAAAGCTTAATTGCACCCACGCCGCGATCTACGCAGTTGATGATACAGAAATGAATCAAGCGCCATTGCAAACGGAAGGCCAAATAGCAGTTTGTAAAGTTATTTTGCCCTAGCTGGATGCTTTATTTCTACAGAGCAGCCTTTATTTTGATTTTTTCAAGTGGATCCCCGTAATATCTCCACATATTTGGATATCTATGCCATTTTTCGGATTTCTCAATTCCGTTCAGTTTTTGCCGTTTAGAAGTTGATATTTTTGTGTAGAAATTTTTTTTTGACAGACATTTGTTCAAAAAACTGAAAGGTACTTGATTTTTGTAATATATATTAAATAAACTGCCTTTTACAAAAGAACTGCCTTGGGGTATCTTTTGGCGGCATGACTGACTGTCGATCTGTATTGCGACATCACCTTTGAAGGTAAACTTCGAGGTAAACTTTGAAGAGCCACAACTTGATTTTTTTAAATAGATCTTGCTGCATTTTATTATTTGGCCGTATTCAGCGTCACGTTTTATTCAGATTTTCAGAAAAATGCACAATCATCTCCCAAACTATACATTCTGAGACAAATTCATAAGGTTTAAAAATATGTAAAATGTGACGCTGCATGTATACGACCAAGTAAAAAATCTTCGCATGTCTGCCGCGTGACTTCTTATCGTGGCATCCTTCCTGCAACGTCTTCGAAGATAATTTAAATTATCTGTAAAATTGCTTTGATAATGCAGTATTATTTTTATGTACAGGATGATCCACCGAGAGTCTTAGAATTTTCCCCGTTGGAATAAATTGACAGGGAAAAAATTTTCGTAACAATTTTTCCCGTAGAATTCAAATTTGGACACCAAAATTTTCTATATCTTGTAGTCTACAGAGTGTTTCAAAAATTTTTTTTTTAGATCTTGTATTTAAATATTGGAAATGATTAGGGCATCCAATCCCGAGACAAAATCGAAATCCCGGGATTTCGGGATTAAACATTTCAAATCCCGGGATCCCGGGATTTTCGGGATTTCTCAAATGATGCAGCTTTTCACCTCAGCTTAGTGAAAAACAGAGTCAATGCAAGAAACACAGATCATTCATGTAAGTACCTTATCATTTGACACCAATATTAGTATTTTATCGTATTTATTTAGCATAAATAAAACATCGCAGTTGTATTGCAATAATGCGCGTACTTTCTTCAAGAAAGCAAAAATTACTTGTTGCGAGGAAAAAAAATTGTTTTTCTTCAATTTATTATAGTTTTGTTTTATTTAATGAGTGCGGACATGTTCTTTAGTTTTCAAGGGCCGGTATTTCCCTTTCCGTATGAAATTATGATGTGCTTACTTCAATAATCTGTGTTTCTCTTATTGACTCTATTTTTTAATCAACTGTGGTAAAAAGAATTGAAAGATGCACCCTTCAAAAATCCCTAAGATCCCGGGATTTTCGGTATTGGAAACCTAACAGGATCCCGGGATTGGATGCCCTAGAAATAATGCAAGTTTTTCTTTTGAGCCCGAATAATATCATTTGATATGTGAATATGATCATATACAGGGTGCTCATTTTCAAACTTTTCACCTCAGATTTTTTACCACCAAATTTTTTACAGGGAAACGCCGAAACAGGTCGATTTATATTTCAAGGGGGACTTCTAGGACATGTATTGCCTAATTTTTATCTTCAAACCCTTCGCCCCCACCCTACCATCCTTCAAAATTCCGAATAGCATTATTATTTTTTTTATATTCAATCGACTTACCTAACGAGGCGACATTCAGCTAATTAGCTAGTCTTTGGTCTACGATGCAACCTCGGGGACAGAACAAAATATCCATGGATGTAGCGGGATTCGAACCCGCACAGCGCAGCGCGAGTGGGTCAGCTTGCCATCACCTATACCACTCGGCCACGACCGCTCCGACCGACCTATCTAGTGATACATCGAACTGAATGTGATTCTTTTGTTGAACTAATTTTTGAAAAATCAAACCCAAGCCCTAAAATCTTCGAAGTAGAGAAGGGTGGGGACAAAGGGGTTGAAGATGAAAATGTGGTAATACGTGTTTTAGATGTCCCTTTTCGACCTGTTTTCGCAAGAAAGTTGATTCCCAAGAATCGGGAGTCACTAGGGGGAAAACTTTCCTTTAATTAACAATAAGAACATTTTGAGAAGGATTCTGAGAGTGGCATAAAAAAAATTAAAATACCCTTGTCAAAATGAGAATTTTAATACCTTCAATTTGATGTATCACAAGAGAGGTGATGCTATTTGAAAGTAGGATAAGATGGGGCCGAAGGGGTTGAAGATGAAAATTTGGCTATATGTACATGTCTCAGATGTCTCACTTAGAATAAAAATCGACCTGTTTCAACGTTTTTCTGAAAAAAAAATTGGTGCCAAAAAATCGGAGGGTGGGAAGTTTGAAAATTACACCCTGTATAGTGTATATGATCATAATCAAATATCAAATCGAATCATATTATTCAGACTCATAAGAAGAAACCGCATCATTAATATATAAATACAGGACATACAAAAAATTGAAAGCTTTTCTTGAAACCCTCTGTACAGGGTGACTCAAAAATGGCGGATTCCTTCCTTGTACGTTGTGAGAGACGTTGACGGAGCACGGAAAAAATAGAAAAAAAAAATTGGCTCATTTATCTTTCGAGTCATGAAGAGGTGAAGTTGAGAATTTAGCTTCTTCAGTTTGCATGATTTTGGAGAAAAGCATTGTTACTTGCGAAGAATCACATGTCGTCAGTAGTTCCCGAATGAAAATTTGAGTCGTATTTTTAAATTTCAAAATTCGTCTTGCACCTCAAAGGTGCTGGGGAAATACATTCGGCAAGTATGTTTGGTATGGTCTGACAGGTTCCACGGAGTTTCCAGGGTAACGATACAATTATGTATGCTATTGCAATGTACCTCTTCATTCTGAAGGTGGTACTCATGCGATGCTGCCAGATGGGACAGATTTGTTTTTGTCAATAACTTGCTAATCGAAGCCGATTAATTTTTTCATAATTTTTCCCATGCTCTGCTGACGTTCACTATAACGTGCCCGAAAGGGCATCCGCCATTTTTTTATCACCCTGTATACAAGCTGGCTGTAAGAACAGCTGGTAAGCCAAGGCCTGCCTATTAAGCTGAATCTCGCTCTGCTCAAATGCTGCTTTAATAAAGACCATTTATTATTATTATTATTATTATTATAATTATTATATAGAAAATTTTGGTGTCCAGACTTGAATTTTACGGGAAAAACTGTTACGAAAATCGTTTCCCCCCGCCAATTTATTGCAACGGGGAAAATTCTAACGAGGGGGGGGGGAGTTTCGGTGGATCAGCCTGTACATACTATTTGTTTCAATTTATTGATTTGGATGTACCTATAAGCAATAACTGACTGAATTAGATTGCAATCCGTTCAGTACTTCTTGAGTTATTGAACGTCAAAGTTTTGGTTTTGACAGTTCATAACTTCCAACAGACATAAGTCATAACTTTCACATGTTTTGAATAGTTTTTTATGAGCTTCGAAAGTCATTATTGTTATATCGAGATCATCTGTTTCTGCAACATAGTTACGTTTCTTTCTGACAGATCACAGTGAACCATAATCATAATCATAATCATAATTGACAAACCAGATTTAATTGAACTCTGTTCGGTACTTCTCAAGCTATTGAACAACAAAGTTTCGGCTTTGACAGCTTAAGCCGAGGCTTAAGCTTATAGTTTGGACAGATGACAGACAGATGACAGATGTCATAATTTCTGCATGTTTTGAGTAGAGTTTAAAAGAACTGTGAAAGCTGTAAAATTTCAAAATCGTTACATCGATATCTCATGTCACTTTGACCAAAACATTTCCACCTCACAGTGAAAATTTCCTTTTTACCTTCACACCGAACATCAAATTTTGCCAATTTTCAAAATTTTGAACGATCAGATCATAATTTGTCATAACTGGTCTGATGGTTCCCTAGATGGTTCAGAAATAGAGGGACAAAAAAAACCTCAAATTATCAAATAGAGTTAATTATCTCCGAGATTAATTTTTACAGTTGTGGCGGCTGTGATCAACTGGCTATTTTTGGACCGAACATATTTTTCCCAAGGCTCCCACCCTTATACTGAGTTACATTAGCATCGATCAAATATTTCCGAAGATATAAAATGAAATAAAAATTTTATCGAGAAATTTACAGCACAAAATTTGCCGTTGATTCTCCAAAAATCATATCTGAAGAACGAAACGCCTTTTAGGGCTGATTTTTGTTTTAAACTTTTTTTCAAAGTGTCTCCCGATTATGATCTCGCACATGTACACAAAACTTCATTATTTCTTGTACCTCGCCACGCCCTGAAATTTTCATGTCATTTCATAGAAATGTGAGTATTTTCGTTATTTTTTCCAGTTTTGGCGGCCGCGTTTGCTTCATGTCAACAAAATTTAAACCAAACGTTTCAGCCGTGCATACCTAATTTGGTCGCAATCGGTCAAACGGTTTAGAAATAAATCGGGGGGTCAAAGAACTTGACATACACATTAACATGCATACATATATTTCGTTCACTTTTTATTTTCAGTAGATTGACTTTTTGGAGAAAAGAAAGTGGCAAGCTAGAGCGCTGGGAGGATACGGCTGATGGCCGCTGATAGTTTCTCTCCAAAATTTTGCAGGTGTCAGCCGTAGCTGCAGCATACCAGCTTGTCACTTTATTTTTGCTCCAAAAAGTCATTCTACTGAAAATAAAAAGTGAACGAGAATCAAAAGTAGGGAGTATCAATTGTAAAAATCAAATTATGATGACCCTTCAAGTTTCTTAGAATTGATGTCTTGCTACCAACAGATACTTCAGGCAGTTGTTCAGGCACAGACAAAGTATCAACTTGATGTCCAAAAAATCACGTCCTTTGCGATTTGAACAAGTTTCCAACAAGCTGCTAACTTTTCTTTAAAAAAAAATTATACATTTTGAACTGCTAGAGCGAGTTGAAAAAAAAATAATACAAGACGCAGGGAGTGTCATTTGAAAAAAATAAGTTGAAGGCTGCTCTGAAAAAACTGGACACCTGTATGGGGCAAAATCATTTACATTTCAGTTATTGTTTGTCCGAATAAGATTTTTGGTGCACTTGGGGGTGCACTATCAAGTTGCTTGGTGGCAGTAATTCATTTTCACCAAAAATTCCACTTGGTCCTTCTCAGTCATAGACGCCTTTCACAACAATCCACCAAAATTGACAGTTGCTTGATTATCGGGAGAATATCTTTTCAATTTCAATTTGCTCCAAGCTTTAGCTGATACTCTTAAGATAAAACGTCGTGAATATATCACGCATGGGCGAAATGCCATTATACCTAAAAGTGTGTGGGAATTTATCACTCTCGCGTGCGCAAGCGTTCTTGCACCAAACATCTCACTTGCTCTGAATGGCTTATTTCATTCTTTCACAATATAATATTTATTCCTGAAGACAACATCGGTGAATTATTTTAATAATGAAACAATACTAATATCAATTTCATTTGTTACAGTTATGGAACAACAGTGATGTTATGAGTGACAAGTGAGTGGCCAGTGTGGGATGCGGAGCCAAGAAGAGGACTTTGTCACTGAGGGTGAGTTTACTATTTATTCTCAAAAAAAAACAACGGATGCGTACTGACTCCTATCAACTTTAAAATGTATGGTTGGCTCCGAAAGCATTTTGAACATGTTCTGGATTCACTGTTTGAAGCTAAAATAAGACTACATTATATTGTATAGAAAATAAGATGTTAGGAGACTTGAGGGATGAAGAGCTTTTGGTTCTTGATACAGTGATATTTCTAGTGAGTTTCAAAGTTGTGTAGTTTTTCGGTAATTTTGTAATTTTCAATTCATTCACGACCCAGCCCTTACAGCTCTTCAAGACCTGCGGCACCCTTTATTTGCATTTCCCATGTTTTCCCGTTTATTCTTGATCCACGAGTTGAATTCAGAAATAACGCCTTCATCAAACACTGTAAAACCTGAGTACCTACCTATTTTACCTGGGAAATTCAGACTTGAACTTTGAACAGGAATTCCGACTTGATCATTTGAAACGAACTTGAACTCGGAAATCTTGACATTTACACCTTTCTCACGACATTTGAGCATATTTCGGAAACTCTGCGATTATCTCGTCAATTACTTTTTCATTATTTCATGGCTAAGATTTAAATTGGAAGATTCTGACTTTATTTTGGGAATTCAGTTGTCATCTCAAAAACTTGGAAAATATTCCGGGAACTTAGACCATTTTCTCCGGGGATCACACTTCCAGAATTCCAACATTTTTTATCCCAGAAAATTCAACTCAAGAGACTCAGACCTCAACTCAGAGACCTCAACTCAAGAGTTTCTGAGTTGATATAAACTGCATATCAATTGGAATTAGCCACCCAAAAAAATTTTTCTAATAATTATACGGTGACCCAAGAGAATAATGAATTAATTATACAGGTAGTTTTGTCGGATACTGCAAAGATGGAAAAGTTTGAACAGCTCCTAATAAAAAAAATCTTTTTTTCTGTTGTTGTTTCGAAGGGTTCTAGGACAATTCGTCGCACGGACAATTTGTCGCGGGCAATTCGTCGCGGACAATTCGTCGCACGGACAATTCGTCGCGCGGACAATTCGTCGCGCGGACAATTTGTCGCACGACACTTCTTGATGCGTGGCCGGACAATTGACACAAAGGGGCGCATCAGGGCAAAACTACACATGAGGACAAAAGGGAGCCCGATAGAGCTCCGAAGCCATGGAAAAAAACAAAGGAGCTCAGCAGGGCTTCAAACTATATTGAGGACATAAGGGGGTCTAATGGAGCTCTTTATAATGAAACAAGGCAAGAGGGGGCTCACTGTAGTACTCTGAGAGTCAAGAAAAAACATAAGCGGGCTAATTAAGGCCCTAAACCACACTTAAAAACACAAGGGGGCTCGATAGGGCTCCAAACATCACATGAAAACACAAGGTGCCTATTTATGCACCAAAAGTCGAGGGTAATGTGAGGCTCAGCAGGGCTTCAAAACACGTTGAAGAAACAAGGGGGTCCAATGAAGTTTGCTTGAATCCAGATCGCTGGCTGTGAGAAAACATAAGGGGGCTAATTGGAGCTCCAAACTAACCCTTCGGGCACAAGGGGGCCGATAGGGCTTCGAATATCACATGGAATCACAAGGAACTCACTAATGCTCCAAAAGACACAGGAAAAAGTGAGGGGGCTCAATGGGGCCTCAGAATAATAACAATAATAATAATAATAATAATAATAAATTTATTCATTCTCAACAATGATATCATATCACATAGAACAAGTCATACAGAAAAAAGACACATAATATACATGTAAGTACATGAAGTAGTAGGTACAGTATACAAATAAATTAATAAGGTGGTTATATCACAATACAATTCAGAAATTCATCTACGGAATAATAACATTTTTCGATTAGGTAAAGTTTAGTTTCAGATTTAAATCTTGTGAAGCTTCCAATGTTTTTAATTCTATTGAGGAGCTTGCGAAATATCTGGCCACAACAGAATTCAGGAGACTTTTCGTACAGCGCGGTACGATGTTTCGGCAATCTGATCTCCTCGCCAGTTCTTGTTTCGTAAGTGTGAAATGCATTGTTATTTATAAACAAATTTCGGTTTTTATGGACATATATACAACATTTTAAAATGAACAAAGATGGCAATGTCAATATTTTCTCTTTTATAAACGTAATGATCGTCCTGATGCTCTGAAAATCTCTGAAATACGACCAATCTTCAAAAGCGGCGACAAAACCGAGGTTTCCAATTACCGCCCAATAGCAATTCTATCTAATGTTAGTAAAGTTGTTGAAAAAATCATATACCGGGTGATCATTTGAAAACTATCCACCTGCAATAACTCCCGATTCCTAGTGAATATTTTTTCGAGCAAAAACAGGTCGATTTTTATATCGAGGGGGACAACCAAAACATATATTGGCAAATTTCTATATTCACCCCCCTCGCCCCCACTTACCCCAACTTTGAAATTTCAAATGACACTACCTACCTTGCGATACATCAAATTAAAGAAAATTAAATTTTCTTTCTGAAAAAAATATTTTAAAATTTTTTAACCCCACCCCCTTTTCCCTTAAAATTCTTTGACTGTCCCATTTTATATTCTGGACCCCTCATTTTTTTCTCAATTTAGTCGGCGTCATCCTAGATAGCATCGAAGAAGAAAATTTTTGGTGGAAAAAGTGCTACCCAAATTCCCCCCTTTGCTCTCCCCCACCTCAACTCCCAAATTTAACAAAACACCACCTACTTTGTGATACATCAAATGAAAGGGAATTGAATTCTCTTTCCGAAAATAATTTTTTCGAAATTTTCTACCCCTCCCCCAATAAATTGGGCATTTGGAGTATTCTAGGGGGGAGATGGGGGGCTTTAAAAATTGTGAAAAAATCTTCTTCAGGAAGAGAATTCAATTTCCTTTAATTTGATGTATTACAAAGTGGGTATTGACATTTTAAATTTTTGAGGTCAGGTGGGGGGAGCGAAGGGGTAAATTTGGGTGGCACTTTTTTTATAGAAAATTTTCTCTTTCGATGCTGTGCAGGATGACGTTTACTGTATTGAAGGGAAATGGAGGTCAAGAATATTAACTTGGACACTCAGAGAATTTTAGGAAGAACTGGGGGTGAGGTTGAAAAATTTTAAAATATTTTTTTTAGAAAGAGAATTTCATTCTCTTTAATTCGACGTATCGCAAGGTAGGTGGTGTCATTTGAAATTTCAAAGTTGGGGTGAGTGGGGGCGAGGGGGCTTGAGATTTGAATTCTCCAATGTATGTTTCAGATGTCCCCCTTGATATAAAAACTGACCTGTTTTTGCTCAAAGACATTTGCAATAGGAATCGGGAGATATTGCAGGTGGATAGTTTTCAAATGATCACCCGGTATAACAGATTGATCCATTTTTTTGACCATCATCGCTTGCTGTCGGAGTTTCAAAACGGTTTTAGAAGTGGAAAGTCCACAACAAGGGCTGCCTACCAGGCCCTAACTGAAATCATAAAATCGAAAAATAAAAGTCAAGAAACTCTGCTGATGTCCTTGGATTTATCCAAGGCATTTGACCGGGTGGAACACAGTATTTTATTGAATAAACTTGAGTGTTACGGACTAAGGGGAGTATGTCTTAAACTTATCGAGACACATCTAAAAGAGAGAAAACAAGCTGTGGTTGAGTATGACGCGCAGGGAAGAAAAATCAAGTCAAATTACTTGGAGATCAGGAGGGGAGTACCTCAAGGCTCCATTTTAGGACCACTCCTGTATCTCATTTACACGAATGATCTACAAGCTGTCACAAATAAAACAATGATTCAATACGCTGATGACACATCGCTGGTTTTCAGTGGAGATTCCATGAATGAGGCTAGCCTGAAAGCGTGGAATACACTAAACTCTCTGGAGAAATGGTTCGCCGCGAATAAGTTGACCCTCAATTCAGAATAAACTACTCTCGTGAAATTTGATTACAAAAAAAATAGTAATGTAGGGGACATGCCCGCCAACAACTTGTTCGGTTTCAAATTACAGACCTCCACAAAATTCCTTGGTATTTTCATTGATCACAGGTTAGACTGGTCGGTGCATGTGGACAAGGTGTCTTCGGCTTTGGCCAGTTATTACTACGCTATTAGACAGATTTCCCAGCTTGTTGGTGTTGAAAGTGCCTTGACCGCCTATCATGCCCTGGCTGAGTCGAGAATCAGGTACGGTGTGGTTCTCTGGGGTAATTCGGGAGACATGCAACGGATTTTAATTCTACAAAAAAGAATGCTAAGAGCAATATTCAAACTGCATCCCAGAGAAAGTTGTAGACCATATTTCAGGAGGGGAATACTCACTGTATTTGGTCTCTATGTGTACGAGGTGGTGATGTTCATCCTAAAAAACCCATCATTATTTGCAGAAAACATCCGCCAGCACGACTACAACACAAGAGATAAGAATAGCTTGAAAGGCGAAAAGATCAACTTCACATATCTACAAAAAAACTGTACATATAATATACTAAAGATATACAATCATTTTCCTACATATATCACAGGTTTACCCCTCGAATCATTAAGACCAAAACTTAAATCTTTTTTAATTGCCAAGGGCTACTATTCGGTGGAAGAATTCCTGAATGACGATGTGCGTTTTTAAAGTGTTTTGTTTTGTTCGATGTTTTTATTCATATTTATTTATTTATTTATTGCTTTTATTTATACATACTTTGTACATATATTTTTATTTATACACTTATATCTAAATTATCTATATACATATGAATGACGGGTTCAACACTTTTATAGTATTATATGGACGAATAAAGAGTATTGATTGATTTGATTGATTGTAAACCTACATGTTTCCCTAAATCTCAGACCGAAAACAAGTCTAATTATACGTTTCTGCAATATAAAGATGTGGTTTACATGAGTGGCTCTACCCCAGATTGTAATATTATAATTTAGGTGAGACTGCACAAGAGAATAGTAGATATTTTTCAAAGCGGCAGCAGGTAGTATAGATTTCAATTTTAATAGTGCATAATACGCAGAGTTCATTTTTTTACACAGGTGGTGGATGTGTGCTTCCCATCTTAAGTTGGAGTCTAGAAATGTTCCCAAGAACTTAGTTTCAGTCAAATTTATATCTTTAAAGTACATCAGAACAGTCTCTGAGAAGACGTTGAAGAAACAATGGGGGCTCACGAAGGATCACTAGGGCCTCTAACAGCGCAAAAAGGCACAAGGGGCTCACTGGGACTCTGAAGCTACGGAAGGAATAAGGGGGCTCATCAGGGCTCCAAACGAAACATTAGGAAAGAAGGGGGCTCGATGGAGCTCCGTATAAGCCACGGAAAAATGATATGGGGCTTCAAAAGACATTAAAGAAACAAGGAGTCTCTTGGAGGGCCACTAGGGCCTCTAATAACGCCAGAAGGCACAAGGAGGCTCACTGGAATTTTGCAAGCTACGCAAAGAATAAGGGGTCTCATCAAGGCTCCAAACGATACATGAGGACACAAGGGGCCCCGATAGAGCTCCGTAAGACACGGGAAAATGCTATAGGGCTCAGCAGGGCTTTAAAAGACGTTGAAGAGACAAGGGGGCCCTTAGAGGGCGACAAGGGGGCTTACTGAAATTCTGAAAGCTCCGAAAAGCATAAGGAGGCTTATCAGGGGTCCAAACGATACATTAGGGCACAAGGGGGGCCTGATGGAACTCCATGACCCACGGAGAAATGCTAGGGGACTCAAGCACAATGGAGCCCGCGGGAGCTCTGTTCAACAAAAGAAGGCAAAAGGGGCTTACCTCTGGGCTTACTGATACCCTGAAAGCCATGAAAAAACATGACGGGGCTAATTCAAACTACACTTGCAGACACAGGGGGGGGGGGGCAGCCAGGGTCGGAATATTATATGAAGACACAAGAGACTTACTAATGCTCCGACCAATAGGGCTCTGATGACATGACGGCACAAAGGTGCTTAGTGCTCCGAAAGTAACGGAAAATACAAGGGGACTCAGCAGGTCTTCAAATAACATTGAGGACACAAGAAGGGGGCCCAATGAAGCTCTGGATAACAGAAGATGATGGAAGAGGGCTTAATGGAATTCTGCAAGCTATGAAACACATAATGGCACTTGAGGACGCAAGAGGGCCCGATAGGAGGCTGAATATCACATGAAGGCCTATTGATTATTTTAAAGCCATCACACATCAATATTCCAATGAACACCTGATTCTACACCTTGACCAACATTTACTTTGTTTGGGGGCGTGGTTCGAAATTCTTATCGTGGCTTCATCAGATTCAACATTTAAGTAAGTGTTATAGGTTATGTTAGGGTTAGGCCCAGCGTCTAGACACCAAAAAGGGGTGAGTGTCTTTTGCGAGCGATGGGAACTTTCCCTTCTCTTTTCTGTTGCTTTCCCTGTTCCCTGCAATCCAAGTTCGTGGGCCGGTGTGTGCGGGGCTCCTCCTATTATGAATATCTTTTCAAAGACTGCGTCTCTTATATCTGGACTATTCTTTTTGCATTGCTCTTTTTAGGCTATGGTAATCTTTTGCCTGTTTTGGAAGGGATTGGATATAGCCTGTGCCTTTGTGGAGAACTGGACCTATTTTCACTTTGAATTGCCCTTGAAGCTTAGAATATCACGGCCGCGACCGTGTCTATAGCCGGAAATGTAAAAAACCCAATTTCACCCTTCCAAAAACTAAGGAACCAATGGTGTACGCGAACAATTACTCAAATCAAGGTACAAACTCTCGTATGAAGACCCCTTTGATTGAACCCCGTTCTGTTTTCTGTGAAGTGAACCCATTGTTGCTAAAAACCTACCAAGGTGCTCGTCGACGAACCGACGCGAAAAGGCTTCGAAACAACTATCATATTCCCTATAAATAAATATCAGATCGCTAACTAACTATTGAGCCGTAACAACTCATTATAGGTACAAATTTATCGAAACGTCGCGTCGTCGAGTGTCCGGGTAATTATACGAACAGCTTCTAGTAGTTTCTCCATTTCCCGATTCCACAAGTATGGCGGCATCTGTGATGCCATGTGTTTGTGGAGCGGTCGCTAAGTCGGGGCCGAAATGTAAAAATTGTAATACAAAATACCATCCAAGCTGTGTTCAGCGGATAAAAAGTGTCGTGGTGATCGACAAATTAAATTTGGTTTGCTGTGAGGAGGAAACAAAAGAGAGTTGCGACGGCAATCCAAGTGACCCTAGTGACCTTGACCTGGACATCGCCAGCGGTGATGATGTTGTGTTGGACCAAGCTCGGATGGAGAATCACCTGGAAGTGGAAAATAGGTACCTCAAGTATATAATAAAGCATAAAAATTTCATAATAGAGCAAATGCATCAACAATTGCATTTATTGAAAATTTTCGAGCAAAAAACACCCGTTATGATGTCTAGGGAAAAACGAAGACAGAAGACAAAGCAGGTGCAAGGTGCGCATGACACAGGCGTTGGCGGAACTGGCTTGACGGGCACCGTGCATAGTGACAGTTCTGTCAAAATAAACGTAAACAATGCGATTAAGAATATTAATCCCTTGGATAATGCAGTTGTGAGCGACGGAAGTCTGTGTAAGCGACCTGGAGACGAAGCCCCAACCTTTGCTACTGTTGTAAAAGGGCAAGGGGAAGACAAGCGAACGACTGGGCGGGTGGTCGAAGATCCCAGGAAGCCTGGTGCACCTGTGAAGCCAAGAGAAGACTCGTCCAAGACGAAAAAGCGCACACAAACCAAGCGTGACTACATTATTGGTAGAGCGTTTTCTAATTCTGTTGATTCTAGCCCAGTCAAGACCGTCCCCAAGAAGGCATACTATTATCTCTCAAGATTGGACCCGGACACCAAGATGGAGACTGTTGTAAAACATCTGAAACCTGCTTTTCCAGAGGTTGAATGCGAGGATATAGAGGGAAAACCGTACGTAAATTACTTCAAGGTCTTTCAAGGTGATTTTGAATCTGTTCAGTCTTGACAAAGCGAAAAATGCTGAGCACTGGCCTGAGGGAGCACTGATAAGACGTTTTTTTCCACCAGCGACGCGAGGCATTGAGCAGCGCGTAGCCAGCGGCGACTTGACGACGATTGTCCATCTGATTATTCAGTCCCTGGAAAAAAAAATTAATCGAATAGAAGTGTTTTTGGACGAACATCAACCAACTCTGCTGTGTTTGACTGAACATTGGATAGGTATCAGTGAGATACACAACATCAAGCTACCAGGATATGAACTGGTAACAAGTTTTTGCCGTGCTGAGTCCAGTGCTCACGGAGGATCCCTCATTTTTGTAAAAACAGGATGTGATGCGGTCGAGATACCGAAGATAAATGAGTTGTCCGTGGAGAGAGAGATAGAGTGTTGTACTTTGAGGCTTGAGGGCTCGGACATTGTCGTAATAAATATATACAGACCACCAGGAAGTAACTTTGACCTTTTCTTGGCCCATCTGACCGAAATTCTCCGGCGGGCCAGCAGGCTGGGTGGGGAAATCGTTGTTGCGGGTGACTTGAACGTGAACCGCATGAGAACAACAAGAGAGCTTGAACAGCTGTGCGATCTGTTCGATTCCTATGGATTGGCTATTGCAACGAATTTTCCCACAAGAATCGCGACCGATAAGAATGGCGTCACTTCCAAAACCAGAGTTGATTACATATCCACAAACATAGATAGCGGACAATTTACCTGCTACTCGCTTGATCCTCATCTCTCGGATCACCTTGGACAGGCACTGGGGCTGAATACTGTGGGCGAGAACCGTAACACTCCTATCGTGCAACATAGGCCGCGCCATAAAAATTCCGAAGAGAACATCCAGGCTTTCAGAGAGGCCCTGCAGTCTGTGACATGGAATTTTGTGGGGAATACTGATGAGGATTTTGAGCACTTTCTTGACATCTTTCTCGAGCTGTATATGGCCTGTTGTCCGCTGTGTCTCCCGAAAGTGGCGAAAAGGAAAAGTAAATCCTGGATTACTGGAGAGGTTAGGCAAAGCCGAAGTAATCTACATGCTGCGCATTCGCTGTATAAACAAATGCCATCGCCAGTGACTAAGGAGGCTTATTGGTCAAAGAAACAACAATATAAAGAACTAATACAGAGAACGAGGTATAATTACAATCAAAATTTCATAAACGGGTCAAGAAACACGACGAAGGCTGTTTGGGGGATCATCAAAAGAAAAACTGGCAAGTCCAAAGCCTCGAAGACGCCTGTGGTACTCGAGGTGGATGACGGTGAGTGCAGACATCCGCGAGGGGTGGCAAGCACCTTCTGCGACTACTTCTCCAGGATCGCTGCTAAGTCCGTTGAAGAGCACTTCCGCGGAGGAATGTCCGACAAGTGTACGGCATCACCGGCAGCAATGCAGAGCATTTTTGTGTCAAAGGTGACTTGTGACGAAATCCAAACCGTGATAAACCAGCTCAAACCTAATGTGTCTCCTGGCGAGGATGGTGTGACTGCAATGGTGATGAAGAAAGTGAGTGACTGTGTTGTGCACCCTCCGAGGGAGCTCTTCAATGGTTCACTGAGAAGTGGAAAATTTCCGGCAGCTCTCAAGACATCATTGGTGGTGCCTGTATTGAAGAAAGGCAATCCTTCTGACACCTCCAACTACCGTCCGATCAGCCTTATCAGTGTATTTTCTAAGATTTTTGAGAAAATTGTACATCAACGAATTTATAGATTTTTAACTAAATTTAAGCTTCTCAGTGACTCGCAACATGGTTTTCGGTCCTCTCGCTCTACCGAAACGGCCCTGTTTAGTTTTGTTAACTAAACTGCTCAACAATGAAAGTGTTACAAAGCAAAAATTCACTCAATCTTGAACCGCTATAACTTTTGATTGGCACATATGATTTTGATTTTGTTTTAAATACTAAATAGCCCAATCTTTTCGCCATCTTCCTTGTTAATATGAAATGCATAGAGCTTTTCATAAATTCTCTACAGGGTGATGAACAGAGCAGTGCAATATTAATGAAAGTTCAACATACCCCCGTTTTCGCAAAAAAATCTTTTTGGGAGTATTAACACCAAATTTATGAAGAATGATGTGTTCCCTCGAAACGGTTTTTGAATTTTCGGGATTCCAGTCGAAACAGCCAAAATGTGATTTTTTATTGTGAATACTGCACCGGGTGACCATTTGAAAACTATCCACCTGCAATAACTCCCGATTCCTAGTGAATATTTCTTCGAGCAAAAACAGGTCGATTTTCATATCAAAGGAGACATCTAAAACATAAATTGACAAATTTCTATCTTAAGCCCCCTCGCCCCCACTCACCCCAACTTTGAAATTTCAAATGAGATGACCTACCTTGCGATACATCAAATTGAAAAGATTTAAATTTTCTTTCTGAAAAAAATATTTACAAAAATATTAACCCCACCTTTTTTCGCCCTAAAAATTCTCTGACTGTCTTATTTTTAATTCTGGACCTCTCAATTGTTTTTAATTCAGTCAGTGTCATCATAGAAAACATCGAAGAAAAGAATTTTCGGTGGGAAAACTGCTACCCAAATTGACCCTTATGCTCTCCCCCACCTCAGCTTCAAAATTTTACGAAACACTACCTACTTTGTGATACATCAAATTGAAGGGAATTGAATTCTCCTTCCGAAAACAATTTTTTTGAAATTTTTAACCCCTCTCCAAATAAATTAGACATTTGGGGTGTTTTGTGAAGAAAATGGGGGTTTTAAGAAGTTTGAAAAAATTTTGTTCATGGAGAGAATTTAATTTCCTTCAATTTGATGTATCGCAAAGTAGGTATTGCCATTTTAGATTTTTGAGATGAGGAGGGAGGAGCGGAGGCTGAAATTTGGGTGGCATTTTTTCCACAGAAAATTATCTCTCCCGATGCTATGCAGGATGACGTTGACTGCATTGAAAAGAATTGAGAGCTCAAGAATATCAAATTGGACACTCAGAGAATTTCAGGAAGAAGGGGGGTGGGGTTAAAAATTCTATCAATATTTTTTCGGAAAAAGATAGACAGATAAACAAACAGATAGACAGATTTTATTGACATAATCCCATTTAGGGGACCAACATTTCAAGAAATGATGCCAAACATGCCTATGTTTTGAAATTTGAGATAAAGGCAAAAAATTCCAAAATGGCGGAAATGTTGTTAATCCAATTCCAATGACGTAGTCCCATGTTGACTAAAGAGAGTAAAAATTAACCTTTTCTCAATGCTGAAAACTCGAATTTTAGGAGTAGTACCAAAAAGTACACTGCCAATTGGGCTTTTCTTTACCACTACACTAGACAATAGGAACGTTTTGCAAGTCAAATTGCTCAGAATTGTTCAGTGAACAAGCCTACCAAGTGGCGTCATCTTGATATGAAAAGTTCTAATGTTTTTGCGTTGCTACAGGAATAATATACAGTATTCACAATAAAAAATCACATTTTGGCTGTTTTGACTGGAATCCCGAAAATTCAAAAACCGTTTCGAGGGAACACATCATTCTTCATAAATTTGGTGTTGATACTCCCGAAAAAAAATTTAAACGAAAACAGGGGTATGTTGAACTTTCATCAATTTTGCACTGCTCTGTTCATCACCCTGTAGAAATTTTATGAGGGGCTCTATGGATTCCATATTGACAAGAAAGATGGCCAAAAGATTGGACTCTTCAGTACTTAAAACAGAATCAGAATCGTTTGTGCCAATCAAAAGTTACAGCGGTTCAAAATTGGGTGAATTTTTGCTTTGTAACACTTTCATTGTTGAGCACTTTATATTCACAAGAATCTTGACGATCGAAAATTTGTCGCAACGGCATATTTTGACATGTCTCGTGCCTTCGACACCATTGATGTAAAATTTGTAAAATATAAACTAGAATGCTTGGGCATTAGGGGTCCAATGAATGATTGGCTGATATCGTTTTTAACTGATAGAAGGATGAGAGTTGTTGTGGGTGATTCAATGTCGGATGCTGGCTTCTTGGGGTTGGGTATTCCTCAGGGGTCGGTGTTGGGGCCTTTGATTTTCATATTATTCATCAATGATTTGCCATCACATGTAACGAACGGAATCACGGTAATATTTGCCGATGACACCTCTATTGCTGTCTCGGCGCCGACCCTTGGGGAGCTGAGGCTTCGGTTGTTGGGGGTTGTGGGTGAGATGAACCGATGGTGTCACGATAATAGAATAATTTTGAATAAAAATAAGATTCGATTTGTTGTCTATAATAAAACGATTGACGGTTTTGAAGCGGAAGATATTGATCTGAGTTCGACTGCGGGTGTCTTGGGAGTTACTATCGACGATAGGTTATCTTGGGGCTCTCATATTGATCTTATTTCTAAGAAATTGAACAGTGCATATTATGCAATTCTCCAGCTGAAATATGATGTTAGTCCTAGCGCCTTGTTGCAAATGTATTATGCTATGGTATACTCACATTTGTCATATAATGTAGCTTAATGGGGTGCTTCAACAGAAGTGAACAGAGTGTTTGTACAACAAAAGAGAATTTTGAGATTGATGTTTGGCTTGAAACCTAGACAATCGTGTCGACATTTTTTCGTGAAAAATGCGTTGCTCACCTTGACGTCAATTTATGTTTTGAGATGTGTTCTGTTTGTTAAAAGTCATGAAGACGAATTTGTGAAAAATTGCGCCAGTCATATGTACTCTACTAGACATAGCAACGTTCTTAAGGTTCCTGTGCACAGGACTGCTCGCTGCGAGAAGTCACCATATTTAGCATGCATCAAAATTTTCAACCATTTACCGAAAAACCTTATGCAAATAGATAGTTACAAGGTATTCAAAGCTGAAGTGAAATCCTTTTTGATAAAAAAATGTTATTATAGTCTGAATGAATTTCTGAGTGATGTGCCATCTTGATAGTTGTGGAAGTTAGTTTTATACATTTGTGTACATGTAAATTTTGTGTAGTAAGTAGTTATTGTAGTTTTACATTACTTGTGCTTTAAACGGCTTAGCGTCGTTTATTTCTTGTTGACGAAGCCCGTAATACGACGTATTGTAATGGCGTAATAAAGTGATTTTGATTTTGAAATAATCTCTATTACTTCGGTGGGATACTGCAATAAGTTAATTAGTTACGCGATGACCAAACCGGACGTTCCTCTAGGTGAAACTCCTCTCTGTCACATTCGTCATTAATATTTATTCTCTTGTACTTGATAACCCAACCAACATGGAAATCGAAATGACTGCTGTTGCACGCTAAAACCAAGTCATTAGTTCGAGGAGGATGAGAAGTTGAAGTCTACCCCCGTGTCGATCATGGCTTTCTAGGACATTGCAAATCTCAATCGTCGGCCGCCTACGTCTACCTCTTCTCACAAGATCGCTCCTTTTCCACCGCGAGGTACCGTTTGTCAATCACAAGCATCCGATTTTCGAATTCAAGCTAAACGAAAGGCGGTCAGGCCCACTTGTTTGAAGGGAGCACCTACGCATGCTATTGGTGGTCAGGCTCACTTGGTTAAAGAGGGCACCTACTCAACCGATAGGTGGTCAGGCCCACTTGGTGCAAGGGGGCACCTACACAGCCGATAGGGCTTTCTCGACGACGGATTACGAGAGCTCGATGCAGGTTCCCCTTCCAACAGGCAGCGTTCTGTGTGAAGGGTTTCAACCTCATGGATATGAAATTATACAATTTCGTCGAAGGCAAGGGACGCAGTCAGGTATTCCTCGGTTCTCGGTTACTCAACGATACGCACACCGTCCATAGGTTCTTTCTCCAGTTAGAGATATGGGATGAACAATCAAGTGCGAGTGGTACGATGTCAAAGTTCCGTGTTCAGGTGCCCGGCAGAAAGAGGAGAATTTGCAGCGCAGTACACGAGAACGAGAGACGAGCGCATATGGGATATGGGTCGGGGTGGCTGAGATTATCTGTTGGATATAGCTCAATTGTTTTATAATACCTCTCGAACTTTATTTTTCCTCCGCGTGTTTTCGACCCGTACATGCGGTGGGCTCCACTTGAAAGAATAGGAATCAGTTCCAATCTTTGTAGCCTAGGTTACGTCTATTTTTAGGTGGGAAAGATACAGTATTCTTCTTTGTGAAAATCCATTTGCGATTTGGATTCCAGGAGCCATGGACGATTTTGCTTCCGCTAGAGTGCGCTTGGGTGGGTGGGGGCTTCTAGGGACTTTATCTAGATTAACGTCCACGTTATCGCTCGCCCAGAGCACAATAGAGAACTAACAGCAGAACCACAGATGAGGGTGTATCTGCTTCGTGCTTTGTAACGAAATCATGTAACGAATATGTTACCTTGGGGTTATACCCGAGTGGTTACCAATACCGTCCCAGCGAATGGAAGAAGGGGAGGAATGTGTTGTGTCGCTTGTTTTTACTGTTAGTATAGGTCTTACCGCTTCCAATCTTCCATCGTGTTTTAAGTACTACAGCTTTATTCATAAACAAAAATTTGATCTGATCTTGCTGCTGTTGCAGCGGTTTGGCTTCACTGCCCTCGAGCGACGCAGAGAGCTGCATTCGGTTGTTTTTTTACACAAGATCATTAACGGCCAGCTATGTATGCCCGATTTCTTGGCCCGAATACCTATCAACGTTCCTAGACTTGGACTGAGAGGCTCAGAAACGTTTTATATAAAAACCTCAAAGACGACCTTTAATTACAATTCACCTATTAACCGAATCTGTCTGAGCTACAACAAAATCCAGAAAATGTTCGACATCTTTCATGATAAGGTTCCCGGACTGAACATTGTTTTTCGAGATAATTAGTGGTATTGACCTATTACAGGACTGATAGTCTGTTGGTCAATCAGAGTAATAATAATAATATATATATATATATATATATCTTGATGGATGATGTATTTCGGGCTCGCGGCATATTTTGTGACAAACAATGTAAAAAAAAATATTTTTTCCACAGATTCACATTGTTGGACGTCTCATGACATTTTAGGACGTAATTTTCAGGTAATCCCATCGCCAATGTTGGTTTTCAAATATATATATATTTCTAAATGTACATGATGTATTTTGAGCTCCCGGCATAATTTGAAAAGAAAATGCATTTGTTCACGTATTTATATCATTTGTCACCTTTCAATGAACTTCCTTTTGAGATTTGTCGTCTGGATTATTCCACTCTATATTTTTTCTCAAAAATGTTTCGAGAGCCTGATTTACGTCATACACGGTCATGATCGAAAAGTTCATAATGTATTTCGGACTCACATGGGCTCATCGAGAATGTGAATTGGGCTCTATACAACAATTTGCGAAATTACGCCCATTGTTTATGAATTTATGTTCTCAGATGTCTCTTAACCTCATAGAACGTGATTCCCAAGTTAGCTTGTTACGATTTGACTGTTAAAGTACTCGTATCATTTATATTTCGGGTGAACAACTACGAAAATTGTCGAAAAAACGAGTACCTGTCGTAAAGTGCACAGTAGCTTTTATTTCGAGTTTGGGACGTTTCCATTTTTCTATAGTTGAATAACTTCGAATTTCTGGGTTAATCAGGTCCTACGTCACCATTTCTACAATGTTCGCGTCCGTTCTTGTCCATACTGTCTTTTCAAAAAAATCTCCGGGAGCCCAAACTACGTCATACACGAGCACGACCAAAACGTTCAGAACGTATTTTGGGCTCACATGTTCATCAAAAATGTGAAATGGGCTCGCGACAGCTTTCAATCCAATTCAAATTCCTCTCCTTATTACATTCTTTCTTTTGTACATGAATGTCAATTTGATCAATTCTTATTTTGTTAGATGCCTCCCAACAAATACCACTTTCTTGATGCTGCCATCCGAGTTTTTCTACCTCATTTTCGCCCACAATTTCTTCGGGAGCCCGGTGTACGTCATGCACGGGCATAATCGAAGAATTTATGATGTATTTTGGGCTCACATGGGCTTATCAAGAATGTGAATGAGCTCTCCGCAAAATTTTTTAACGCTGAGTTCTCCCTGTAAAGTGCACAATAGGTTCGATTTCGAAGTTGGGATGTTTTCAGTAATCCATTCTTGAATAATTTTGAGTTTCTGGGTCGAACAGGTCTCACGTTGCTATTTCTAAAATGTTATGTACCGTTTTTGTCCACTTTTGACTTTTTTCCACAAAATCCTTCGGGAGCCCAATCCACATTAAGCACGAACATGATTGAAAAGTTCAAGACATATTTCGGGCTCACATGCTTATCCAAAATGTGGAATGGGCTCTCTACATATTTTGTACATAAATGCCATTTCTTTGATAATTATTTTGTTAGATGGTCCCCAACAAATACTACATTCTTGAAGTTACCATCCAGGTTTTTCCACCTCATTTCTGCCAAAGAAAAATTTTGGGAGCCTTAATTACGTCATGCGCGGGATGGATGGAAGAATTCATGATGTATTTCGGGCTCACATGGACTCATCGAGAATGTGAATTGAGCTCTCTGCAATATTTTATGGAAAAATGACATTTATTTACATAATTTGTATCCAAACACCTCTCAATTTTCTTTGACGTGATTTGCAACTTATTTTGTCACATTTTCAAAATTTATCATAGATTCGTTTTGAACAGTTGCAAAAATTTTAGAAAAAATAGGTTCCCGTTGCAAAGTACAGAATAGGTTTTATTTAAAGTTTTAGATGTTTTCAGAAATCCATTCTTGAATAATTTTGAGTTTTTGGGTCAGAGAGGTCTCACTGTGCCATTTCTGCAATGATATAGTCCGTTTCTGGCCACTTTTGACTTTCTTCCACGAAAACCCTCGAGAGTCCAATCTACATTCTGCACGAACACGATTGAAAAGTTCAAGACGTATTTTGGACTCTCATACTAATCCAAAATGTGGAATGGGCTCTTGACATATTTTGTACGTGAATGTAATTTTTTGATTTATTATTCTGTCAGATGCTTCCCAACAAATATTACATTTTTGAAGGACCATCCGGGTTTTTCCACCTCATTTCTGCCCAAAAAAATTCGGGAGCCCTGATTACATATTGCGCGAGCTGGATGAAAGAGTTCATGATGTATTTCAGGCTCACATGGACTCATCGAGAATGTGAATTGAGCTCTCTACAATGTTTTGTGGAAAAATGCCATTTGTTTACATAATTTGTTTTCAAACACCTCTCAATCTTCTATAACGTGATAAGCAACTTATTTCGTCACAGTCTCAAAATTTATCATAGATGTGTTTTGAACAGCTGCAAAAATTGTAGAAAAAATAGGTTCCCAGTTGTAAAGTGCAAAATAGGGTTTATTTCAAGTTTTGATTGTTTTCAGAAATCCATTTTTGAATAATTTTGAGTTTTGGTGTCAAACAGGTCTCACGGTGCTATTTCTGTAATGATATAGTCGTTTTCTGGCCACTCTTGACTTTTTTTCACAAAAACCTTCGGGAGCCCAATTTACGTTATACACGAGCACTATTGAAGTGTTCAAGACCTATTTCGGGCTCACATGATCATCCAAAATATGAAATGGGCTCTCGACATATTTTGCACATAACTGTCATTCTGGTAAATTATTATTGTGTTAGACGCCTACCAACAAATACTACTTTCGTGATGTTGTCATTCCGGTTTTTTAACTTATTCTCCGCCCAAAAATTTGTCGGGAGCCCTAATAACGTCATGCACAGGCTCGACAAAAAAATTCATGATGTATTTTGGGCTCACATGGACTCACCGAGAATGTAAATTGGGCTCTCTATGATATTTTGTGAAAAAATGCCATTTGTTTATAACTATTTGTTTTCGAACACCTCTCAATCTTCTAGAACGTTAGTCCCAAGTTATTCCGTCACATTTCACAAAATTTGTCCTAAATTTGGTTTGAACAGCTGCAAAAATTTTAAAACAAGATAGGTTCTTATTGTAAAGTGCAGAATGGGTTTTATTTCAAGTTTTGGATGTTTTCAGAAATCCATATTCTTGAATAATTTTAAGTTTTTGTGTCAAACAGGTCTCACGGTGCTATTTTTCCAATGAAATAGTCCGTTTTCATCCCCTCCTGACTTTTGTCATGAAAACTTCCCGCAGTCCAATCTACATCATGCACGAGCACGATTGAAGTGTACAAGACGTATTTCGGGCTCACATGCTCATTCAAAATGTGGAATGGACTCTCGACATATTTTGTACATGAATGTCATTTTTTCAATAACTATTTTGTCAGATGCTTCCCAACAAATATCATATTGTTGAAGTTACCATTCAGGTTTTTCCACGTCATTTCCGCCCAAAAAAAAAAAAATTGGGAGCCCTAATCACGTATTGCGCGGGCTGGATGAAAGAATTCATGATGTATTTCGGGCTCACATCGAGAATGTGAATTGAGCCCTGTGGAAAAATGCCATTGGTTTACATAATTTGTTTTCGAACACCTCTCAATCTTCTATAACGTGATAGGCAAGTTATTTCGTCACATTTTCAAAATCTATCATAGATGTGTTTTAAACAGCTGCAAAAATTGTAGAAAAAATAGGTTCCCGTTGTAAAGTGCAGAATAGGGTTTATTTCAAGTTTTGGATGTTTTCAAAAATCCATTTTTAAATAATTTTGAGTTTTTGGGTCAAACAGGTCTCACGGTGCTATTTCTACAATGATATAGTCGGTTTCTGACAGTTTGTGTCCACTTTTGACTTTTTTTTTTCACAAAAACCCTCACGAGCCCAATCTACGTTATACACGAGCATGATTGAAGTGTTCAAGACGTATTTCGGGCTCACATGCTCATCCAAAATATGAAATGGGCTCTCGACATATTTTGCACATAACTGCCATTCTGGTGGATTAGAGGGTAAGTTATTATCGTGTTAGACGCCTACCACCAAATACTACTTTCGTGATGTTGTCATTCTGGCATTTTCACTAATTCTCCGCCCAAAATTTTTTCGGGAGACTGATTTACGTCATGCACGGGCTCGACAAAAAAATTCATGATGTATTTCGGGCTCACATGGACTCGCCGAGAATGTGAATTGGGCTATCTGCCATATTTTGTGGAAAAATGCCATTTGTTTACATAATTTGTTTTCAAACACCTCTCAATCTTCTATGACGTGATAAGCAAGTTATTTCGTCACAGTTTGAAAATTTATCATTGATTAGTTTTGAACAGCTGCAAAAATTGTAGAAAAAATAGGTTCCCCGTTGTAAAGTGCAGAACAGGGTTTATTTCAAGTTTTGGATGTTTTAAAAAATCCATTTTTGAATAATTTTGAGTTTTTGTGTCAAACAGGTCTCACGGTGCTATTTCTACAATGATATAGTGCTTTTCTGGCAACTTTTGACTTTTTTCACAGAAACCTTTGGGAGCCCAATCTACGTTATACACGAGCACGATTGAAGTGTTCAAGATGTATTTCATGCTCACATGCTTATCCAAACTATGGAATGGGCTTCCGACATATGCACAAAACAGCCATTCTGGCAAATTATTATTGTGTTAGAGGCCTACCAACAAATACCACTTTCGGGATGTTGTCATTCCGGTTTTGTAACTTGTTCTCCGGCCAACATTTTTTCGGGAGCCTGATTAACGCCATGCACGGGCTCAACAGAAAAATTCATGATGTATTTTGGACTCACTAGGACTCACCGAGAATGTGAATTGGGCTCTCTATAATATTTTGTGGAAAAATGCCATTTGTTCATAAATATTTGGTTTCAAATACCTCTCAATCTTCTAGAACGTGAGTCCCAAGTTATTCTGTCACATTTTTCAAAATTTGTCCTGAATTTGATTTGAACAACTGCAAAAAATTTGAAAAAGATAGGTTCCCGTTGTAAAGTGCAGAATGGGTTTTATTTCAAGTTTCTGTTTTCAGAAATCCATTCTTGAATAATTTTATGTTTTTGATTCAAACAAGTCTCACGGTGCTATTTTTCCAACAAAATAGTCCGTTTTTGTTCTCTTAAGACTTTTTTTCATGAAAACCTTCGGCAGCCGAATCTAAATCATGCACGAGCACGCTTGAAGTGTACAAGACGTATTTCGGGCTCACATGCTCATCCAAAATGAGGAATGGGCTGTCAACATATTTTGCACATACCTGCCATTTTGGTAAATTATGATTGTGTTAGATTTTTCCCAACAAATACCTACTACATTCTTGAAGTTGCCATACAGGCTCTTCCACCTCATTTTCGCCAAAAAAATCTCAGGAGTCTGATTTACGTCACGCATGGGCATGATGTAAAAATTCATGATGTATTTCGGACTCACATGGACTCATCGAGAATTCAATTTGTGATGTTTACAATATTTTTGTGGGAAATGCCATTTGTTTACCTATGTATGTTCTAAGACGTCTTTCAATCTTAGAGAATAAAATTCCCAAGTTATCCATTTTTGAATGATTTCGAGTTTTTGGGTCGAACAGGTCCCACGGTGCTATTTTCTATAATGATAAAGACCGTTTTTTGTCCACTTCCGACTTTTTTTACAAAAACCTTCGGGAGCCTAATCTACATTATGCACGAGCACGATTGAGATATTCAAGACGTATTTCGGGCTCACATGCTTATGCAAAATGAGGAATGGGCTCTCAACATATTTTGCACATACCTGCCATTTTGTAAATTAATAGTCTGTTAGACACCTACCAATAAAAATACTACTTTCGTGATGTTGTCATTCCAATTTTTTCAACTTATTTTCCGCCCAAATTTTTTTTCGGGAGCCTGATAAACGTCATGCACGGGCTCGACGAAAGAATCCATAATGTATTTCGGGCTCACATGGATTCATCGAGAATGTGAATTTGGCTCTCTACAATATTTTGTAAAAAAATGCCATTTGTTTACAAATATTTGTTTTCAAACACCTCTCAATCTTCTAGAACGTGATTCCCAAGTTATTGAGTCACATTTTCAAAAATGTATCCTAGATTTGGTTTGAACAGCTGCAAAAATTTCAGAAAAGATAGGTTATCGTGTGTAAGTGCAGAATAAGTTTTATTTCAAGTTTTGGATGTTTTCAGAAATCCATTCTTGAATAATTCCAAGTTTTTTAGTTGGACAGGTCCCATGGTGCTATTTTTACAATGATATAGTCCGTTTTTGTCCACTTCTGACTTTTCTCACAAGAACCTTCGGGAGCCCAATCTACATTATGTACGAGTACGATTGAAATATTCAAGACGTATTTGGAGCTCACATGCTTATCCAAAATAAGGAATGGGCTCTCAACATATTTTGCACATACCTGCCATTTTGGTAAATTATTATTGTGTTAGACGCCTACCAACAAATACTACTTTCGTGACGTTGTCATTCTGATAATTTCAACTTATTTTTCGCTCAAAATTTTCTAGGGAGCCTAATTTACGTCATGCACGGGCTCGACGAAAGAATTCATGATGTATTTCGGGCTCGCATGGACTTGAAAAGAATGTGAATTGGGCTGTCTACAATATTTTGTAGAAAAATGCCATTTGGTGTCATATTTTGTTTTCAAAGACCTCTCAATCTTATGAAACGTGATTCCAAAGTTATTTAGTCTCTTTTTTCAAAATTTGTCCTAGATTTGATTTGAACAGCTGCGAAAATTCCAGAAAAGATAGGTTCCCATGGTAATAAACAGTGCAGAATAGGTATTATTTCAAGTTTTGGATGTCTTCAGAAATCCATTCTTGAATAATTTCTAGTTTTTGGGTTGAACCGGTCCCACGGTGCCATTTTTACAAATTTATAGGCCGTTTTTTGTCCACTTCTGATTTTTTCTACGAAAATCTTCGGGAGCCCAATCTACATTATGCACGAGCACGTTTAAAATGTTCAAGACGTATTTCGGGCTCACATGCTTATCCAAAGTGAAGAATGGGCTCTCAACATATCATTTTGTACAAAAATGCCATACGCCTCCCAACAAATACCACTTTTTTCGCCCAAACTTTTTTCAAGGGCTTGATTCACGTCATGATTGACTTCTAGATACATAAGTATCAGATTTCAAAAAAAGTTCCTGTTAAAAGTGCAAAATAATTCAGACGCATGCGCATGTGAGCAAGTTCTTGGACTAGAGTTGACATTGGTTGTGATGTTGGGCGTCTGCGTAGGGCGTGGCTTCTCGCACTAAGCGATTGTATACAGTTTCTCCTTTCTCCCTCCAACTGGTATAATAAGCAGCGACAGCCTAGTGTTTTGGCTGAAGACTCAAAATAACCGGAATTGACAATTAACAGTTGAAAAGATCCGCCGTTAAATGGTGCCGTCTCCCTTGCACTCAAAGTGTTTAATTGGGAGCTTTGCGTAAGAGGCAGCAGGAGATGAGCTGTTTGCGGTCACATTGCTATCAGAGTACTATTTACTTAAGGTGCGTTCAGTCAGCTTATTTAGCCGCAAGTTTTAATTTTAGTCGCAAGCGCAGCGACGCCCATTGGCTCTTATGAACCAGCCTCCTCGAAACAGCCAATAAGCGATGCAGCGCTTACGGCTAAAACTAAAATTGCGGCTGAATAAGCTGACTGAACGCACCTTTAGGCCGTACGAAACTATTTCATGCATCAGAGACCCACTACAGGTCCTACTTAACAAATCATACCTATCAAAGTACTTGACAATCATGCACAGTGCGAGTGCAGTCACCAATGGTCTTATCTCAAGTGCGCACTTGCGATTAGAGCGTTAGACAGCTATAAGAGCCCGATTCCGGTCAAATATGAGGATGAACAAAAACTCAGGATCAACTAGCCTGATTTCAAAATATCAGACTGTGGTATGTTGTATTTGTGGCAACGGAGCACAATAATTGGTTTTCATTAAAAAGCCAGAGGTGTAACTACTGACGAGCTCAAAATACTATATAAATATGTCCAGTTTTTGGACTCATGAGCCCAATATATAATTTTGAGCTCAAAGTAATATATGGACGTAGAAAAATGAGCCCGAAATACATCATTCATCAAGATATATATATAATCGTAACCTCTTTTACCCATCTGGGTGTCGAGGTGTCGGACGCACCGAGCCGCACTATGGATTTATGCTACTACCTACAATCATCTCGTTCATGTGCGTGTACAGTAATAATAATAATAATAACATTAATGATAATAATGAATTCTAACTTACGAGAGTGTTATTTGCAATCAGAAAATTATTCATTTATTTTTGTAATTTACATCGCCGCTACTGGTGCTAGCTGTCATTGGCCTTATTGATTTTCCGATCACCGATCGGTCCAGAGCTCGCTGGTTTTCGACTTATTTTGGGTTTCAGTGGCGGTTCGGTTAGAACACAAGATTAACAATAGGTATAAATAGATAGGTACATCGCACGGGCGGATGTACGATTGCGGACAAAAAAAGTAGGATAGAGACTGACACGGAGTGTACTGCTTTAGCCCTGGTGTCACTGTGACACAAGGCCAAATTTGGTACACTCCATAACAGCTCTGTCTTACTTTTTTTTTTGTCCGCAATGGTATTTTATGATAGGAACTCTCATCACTCTCAGGTACGACCTACCTGTACCTATTTAGCAGAGGTGGATGAGCCAGGCTCAAGAAGGGAAATGGAATATTCGATGATGAAAGCTGAAAAAGTTGTTTAATGTTCTATGTCACCTGATTCTAGCGATATAGTTACCGGTTTGATTATCAAATTTTTTTTTTTGAAATTAATTTTTCGACTTCATTTTGTGTTAGTTTTACTTTCCCGGCCCGTCCAAGGGAAAGTTATGTGATGATGCAGGATGCAGGAAAAACGTTCTGACACGATAGCTGCCGAACCGATCGTCCGATCGACTTGAAATTTGGTATACAGACAGGGTCTTGCTGTTAAATGAGCTGATTAGTTTTTGGCTGTCATTTGTCAAACGGAAATGTCACTATCAAAATATGACAGAAGCTATATCTCACAGAACTTGACTTGCAAGATGCCGTTTGAAAGCCCATGAAAAACTGTATTCAGAACGGTTAAAAATTGTGCCTTGTCTGTCATCTGTCAAAAAATAAAAAATGTCTAAGTTCAAAACTTTACCATTCAATTATTCAAAATCTATCCGATGCATTGGGACCAAATTTGGCAGGAAGCAACAAAACACAACAGTCAAATTAAGTCTGCAGTTGCAATTTTCCACTATTTTTCCATCGGGCGTTATGAATTTTCAAAATTTCTCCTAGCCGTTGCCACTCGAGAGAACGACTCACCCGGATCCCCACCAGGATGACTTGCTTTTGATGCAGCACTCCACTCAAAAATTCATTCCTGCACGAGGATCGACTTTTTTCGAAAAATTTCGACTGATATCGGAAGAAGATTGAATGGGCGTCTTGTAGATCTATTTTTAAAATCGACACAGCTTCGGTTTTCCGACGGTAATTTTTTCAATAACAAATTTACATATTCCGTGAATTTGAAAAAACTGCAGCGTAAACTTCAACATGCGGTGAGCCACACGAAATAATCATTTTAGATGCAGACATGCTGCGAATGAAAATTGGAGAAAAGACTGAATTAATTTGTGGAGGAAAAATTTTCAAAATCGGACCAACGGTTTTCAAGTTTTCCTCTCTGGAAAAACTGGAAATTTTCCAACTTTTTATTCCGTGAACAGATTTCTACCATTTGTTTTTGAAGAATAGATAACTGGTTCTTGAACATTTTCCAATAATTTCTCTCCAATTTCCCGGGAATTTTCCTACTGAAAATATAAAACCGCTCATGCGATCGTGCAAATTAAGCGGTTCTGCCACGATAATTACCGAATTATTGATTCGATCAAATCGAAATCAGGTACGAAAGCATAAGTTCAGCCTGGAATGACCTGATTAGACTTCAGGTAGATGATTTTGATCGGAAGCCTTCAGATGACACATTGGGTCTGGGCTTGTCTGGATATAGTATTGCATTCTTCAAATTTCGCAACAATTGTCTTCTTCCTAGTTCTACCTTTCGAAATATTTCATCACCATGGAAACCTAAGAACCTGCCACTTATTCTGTAGGCCCAACAATGGATGCAGAATGATCGCGTAACGCACAACTGAGTAAAATGTTTTCATCAATTTCCGAATTAAGTCCCACCCTCCCGAAGGGACACTTCGATCAAAATCATTACTGACGTCCCTGGATACCGCCGGGAAAGTTTTGTGTCGCCCCACAACAGATTTACTTCATATGCGATCGCGCAAAATAAACGGTTCTGCCACAATATCTGTAGAATTGTTGATCCGATCAAATTAAAATCAGGAACGGAAGCATAATTCAAGTCTGGAATGAGCTGATTAGACTTTGGATGGATGATTTTGATTGGAAGTCCTCAGGTGGCACATTGGGTCTGAGCTTGTCTGGATATAGCATTGCATTCTTCAGATTTCGCAACAGTTGCCTTCGTAGTTCTACCTTTCGAAATATTTTATCACCGTGGGAACCTACGAGCCTGTCACTTGTTCTGTCGGCCCAACAATGGATGCAGGATGCTCGCTAAACGCTCAACTCACTAGAACATTTTCAATCAACTTCTCAATTAAGTCCCACTTTTCCGAAGGGACGCTTGAATCAAAATCATTACTGACGTCCCTGGATACCGCCGGGAAAGTTTTGTGTCGCCCCACAACAGATTTTTTAATTGGTTTGATGTTACCGACATTCTAAATGTAAGTACGGTGGCGTGCACATGAATGATATACATATACTTATCTGATCTACTTATCAAATCTGTCAATTTCAGTAACACAAATATACGGAAAGAACACCTCTTCGAACATTATTTGCTCATTGATTCATACGGGAGGAGCTTTGATTTATTCAGCTTAACTAAGTCAACACCGCTTGAAAGACTTTTATCTATTCCCGTATCGTACTGGCTACTTTTCAATACGCAAACGCGTGTCGTACTGGTGCTTGACTTTTATGACACTGAGAGGCAATTTTCTGGCAACTGCAGAAATTTTCTGGCAGTTTTGGCAATTGGCGATTTTGGTGTACACAATTTTCCTAGATGATCAACCCCACGCCAAAGAGATTTTCAGAACTTATCAGGGGGTGGACATACCGGCCCTTATTGATGGCAAATATGAATAGACAATTCGGTAGGAGGTTAAGAACCTAGGTATTGCCTGGGTGTTTCTAATAGAAATTTTGATAAAATATGTTTTTTTATTTCAGTAAGTTCCACTGACGAAACAGAAGGACGGATGTGCCAAGCTGCTGGGTAGTAAAGAAGACTGAAGCGATCAAAAGGTAGGATTTTTTTAGACCTTGCCAGACAGGCGGAGGCTATTTAAAACTGCTTTTTACCTCTCATCGAATTTTGTCCAGAAAATAAGCAAATTTTTGGAGAAAACTACTATTATCCAATCTTATTGAATAATGCACGCATCATCACGCGCATAACATGCCTGCGTTTTTCAATAAGACTGGATAAAGCATAGTATTCTACTCGCAGGCAATTGCTATTACTCAATCGGCAAACTGCATCCTCATGAGTAAGAAGCATTCATTACTGGCTTGTTGAATAATATACTATTATAACGTGACGGAATCTTTTTTTTTTCTTTGGTTTTCCGTTCACAGCCTGCTGTCATCGTTGACGAAACGCGGTAGTACCAATAAAACGGGACGAAACGCACTACGACTGGTTCGACAAAACAGGATCGTACCAGCCCGAGGTGCCAATCAACAAATCCAACAGAAAAGCACGAAATCGTAGAAATGCGCAACAATTTGTAAAATGAATCGCACAGTTAGGAAATTTATGTTTCTTGGAAGCAGATAAGCGGAAAATTCAAACACCATCATGTACCTTGAAGTCTTACTTCTGCATCCTTGTGGTTAAAATAAAAAACAAGTGAGTATGCCTTCACGTGCGTGAGTCTCAGTAGAGCATTTTCTTAAAGGGGCATATTGTGAACGTAGAGAAATTTGGTTGAAGGAGAAACACCATTTCTTGCCCACTTTCTTCATTCGAAACTCATTGTGATATTTTGTTATCAGAATGGGGTACTTGCCAATGAAATAGATTTGAATGAAAACTCTTTCACTCATCAATATATTTTTTTGTTTGAGGGCGGGAGCTGGGAGCGGCGACTAATCAACAGTAGTCTATTCTTTCCCATTTTTAGTCGGCTATCCATATAGTGAAAGAATTAGTTCGTTATGTCTTCGGGTTTATGTTTTCCATTTATCTCTTACTTTGAGGGCAGCGTGTGGGGGTGGCAGCATCCGGCAAAGTAACTTTTGCACAGTTTGAGTTAAGAATTTCTAAATGTTTGAGAAAATATGACAATCAGTGAAAATTGTGAAAGTTGCATTTTTTTTGTTTGGGGGCGGGAGCTGGAGGCGGCGACTAATCAAAAGTGGCCTATCTCTTCCCATTTTTAGTCAGTTATCTATATAGCGGAACAATTAGATCGCTATGTCTTCAGGGTTATGTTTTACATTTATCTCTTACTTTGGGGGCGGCGTGTGGGAGCGGCAGAGTTTGGCAAAGAAATTCTTCCACAGTTTGAGTCGGGAGTTTCTGAATGTTTGAGGTAACATTAAAATGTAATTCAGTGGAAATTATTGAAAGTTGCACTTTTTTTCTTTTGGGGGTGGAAGGTGGAGGCGGCGCCACGTCAAAGGTAGCCTATTCTTCCCCATTTTCAGTTAGCTATCCATATAGCGAAAGAATCAGATCGTTATGTCTTCGGGTTTATGTTTTTCATCCATCTCTCACTTTGAGGGCAGCGTGTGGGGGCGGCAGCATTCAGCAAAGTAACTGTTGCACAGTTTGGGTTGGAAGTTTCTAAATGTAAGAGAAATATGACAATCAGTGAAAATTGTGAAAGTTGCATTTTTTGTTTGGAGGCGGCAGCTGGAGGCGGCGGCTGATTAAAAGTAGCCTATATTTTTCCAATTTCAGTCAGCTATCAATATAGTGAAAGAATTAGATCGCTATGTCTTCAGGTTCATGTTTTACATTTATCTCTCACTTTGAGGGCGGCGTGTGGGAGCGGCAGAGTTTGGCAAAAAAATTCTTGCACAGTTTGAGTCAAGAGTTTCTGAATGTTCAAGGTAACATTGTCAGCTGAATCAGTGAAAATTGTTGAGAGTTGCACTATTTTTCATTTGGGGGCGGAAGCTGGAGGCGGCACCATATCAAAAGTAGCCTATCCTTTTCCATTTTTAGTCAGCTATCCATATAGAGAAAAACTTAGATCGCTATGTCTTCGGGTTCATGTTTTTCATTTATCTCTTATTTTGGGGGCGGCGTGTGGGAGCGGCAGCGTTCGGCTGAGCAAATGTTGCACAATTTGAGTTGGCAGTTCCTAAATGTTTAAGGGAACATCTCAATCAGTAACATTTGTGAAAGTTGCACTTTTTATCGTTTGGGGGCGGAATCTGGGGGCGGCGACTAACCAAAAGTAGCCTATCCTTTCCCATTCTTAGTCAGCTATTTATATACCGAAAGAATCAGATCGCTATGTCTTCAGGTTTATGTTTTTCATTTTAAAGTGATTGGGAGCGGTTTTTGGCAGTTTTTTCATGTGGGCGGCGCATATTGATGACGGAATGTTTCTTGGCTTACGTTTATAAGTGACAACTAGTATTATTCAAAAAATGAGAACACCAGAGCATCAGGTCTGGTAGAAAGTGCAATATTATGTTATTCCAAGTTTATCGGGGGCGGTTTTCTCTATGTTGGCGGCGCAATATAGACATCCAATATAGCCTAGCCCTCCTTTGGGAGTGGCAGCTATGTAACAGCGGAAAAATTAGAAAGCTAGGTCGTCTAGTTTGGGAGGAGTTCGAGGAACGGACGGACGGACGGACGGACGGACGGACGGACGGACGGACAAAGCGGTTGCAATAGCGATTTTCATCAAGATGGAAAATGCGCTAAAAAATCTTTTTTGAACGGGAGCTTCATGACGTTTTAGAGATTTTGCACGGTCTTGTTTAACACCCTGTACAAACTTGATGTGGAGTACCTAGTGTTTTGCAAAACAACGTACTGGTAGCCAAAGGATAATGTCTGCAAACACTTCAAACATAATACAGATTCACTGCACCTATCTGTTTACCGGGGTTATATTATTGTCGCGCTCGAATCCGGTGAACCTGCTACAGTCGCAATTACGCTGCATCTGTCAGACCGTTAAAGTATCAGTTGGTGCTTTAAATTTTGATTGGGACAGAAATCGGTCTTTTCATCTGAAGGCAATGGGCATCGCACTTATCATTTCTTAAATTTTCGAATATTTTAGCTGTGTTTCGCTTTTCTTGTCAGTATTTCATATGATGGTAAGGCATCAAAAGATGTATCAAATATTGTGGTATGATATGATATGATATGCTTTATTCAACCTTGCTGCTTTACAATAAAAATTGGTTACGTCAAAAATAAATAAATATATATATATATTTCTATATATATATATATATATATAGAAATAAGTGAAATATATGACAATACAAAAACAATCACATTTTGAAGCAAGTTCGTCTCGATGGTGTGGCACAGCTCACAAGAACGAGTTTGACCTACTGGACAGGAACTCCTCAAACTCCTCGATCGTATAAAAACAATGCTCCGAAAGACATAATTTTAACCCTCTCACGAAAGTCCGCAGAGGAAGTTCTCTCAAATCGGGAGGAAGCATATTATAAATTCTTGACCCAACATGTTCAGGTGACCTCTTGTGGTATGAGTGAACTTTTCAAGGATAATGTTGTTCTTATTTCTAGTGTTGTGAGAATGGATATCTTTTCCCCTCCTCAGCTGACCCTGCATGTATTTGAAATGAGTGTGTTTTTGTACCTTCAAGAGGTAGATGTATGCCACTGTAAGGATTCCAGCTTCCCTGAATGCAGACCTGCAGGAGTCCATACGCGCCAAACCGAAAATTCGCCGAATAATCCTTTGTAAAATAAAAACCCTGTTAATGTGAGTAGTTCGACCCCAACCCATAATACCATAAGATAATATGGAGTGAAAACTAGAATAGTAAACAGATATTAGATCATTCGCGTTTAAAATTTTTTTCAAGCTTGAGATGGCGAAAAATGATTCGTGTAATCTGGCGCACACCGCGTCCACCTGCAGACCACAATCCAGTCTGCCATCAATTTGAATACCCAGGAACCTACAATTATTTGACAGTGGCAGCTCAGCACCATCAAACCTGAGACCACCCCGCAACAACCCCGTCTTGGCGGGCCCTGTAAACTCGACACAATGACTCAAATGGTTTTCGATAAGTTTATTATTAAGCGATTCTTTTCGCACCAACTGGAGAATTCACGAACTGCGCGAGTCACAAGACCAGTTAATTCATCCCCATCACGGCTCTCTACCAGAATGGTAGTATCATCCGCATACAAAAACACTCTCCCTACCGATACATACTCCGGAAGGTCATTCACGTATAACAGGAAAAGCTGGGAACCTAACGTGCCTCCCTGAGGAGTACCGAGTTCAACACCATATACTTCTGACTGAGCATCTTCCATCTTCACAATGAGTTGTCTATGTTTTACGTATGACATTAACCATCTATTCACCGGACCCCGCACTCCCAGCGCCTCCAGCTTCTCCCCTAGAAAATCAGGATCCAGCGTATCGAATGCTTTTGATAGGTCGAAAAATAATCCCACGACAGAGTTACCCCTATCGATCCTATCATAAATGTACTGAACCATCCCAGTAATTGCTGTCTCAGTCAACAGTCCCTTGCGAAAGCCGTGCTGGCAAGATGTTAGAAGTTTATTATCATCCAAAAAAGACCTCAGTCTCATGCACTGACGTATAATACTAGACCGAGTTGTTTACATCCGTGCATGCGGCCAAGACCTAAATCCAGTATGGCCGACGTCAGGAAAATAACAATATGCAAGTATATCAACTGAGGTGAGCCCGCTTAATGAATGCAGGGCCAATGTGTGGATTTTTACTCCAAATCGTCAAGATATTCAATTTTATACTATTTCTTGGGAAGATTTTCCATGTCTGATTTGAAATTAAGAAGTAAAGTAGGAGTAGAGGTAGAGAATAGGGATTAAATTCCAAGTGATCACACCTCGTATTGTAGCACCTTGATGTGAGACGCGCGCTGCGGTCAGCTGATCGCGTTGCATGCTGTCACACGTCACACCATAGCCAGCCCATTTCTTTGTTGCTCATTATTATTTGTCGTTTCATTCGATATTTTGCTTATTTCGCGAGGTAATAATGGTGCAGCAGTGCCAGGTGTGCAAAGCTTCGGCATACCGGGAGCATACATTGACGTTATTTTTGACCTTCATTTGTTTTGCCCCCTCAACATGAAGAAAACACTGCAAGCACGTCTATGTGTCGTCCTGATAACAAACTCCCGCGTCCCCCCACTTTCCCTTGGTCCTAGCGGTTCTCGCGCGTCAACACACTGTGTAATGGGGATAGGAAAGATCCGTCTAGTATTATACGTCAGTGGTCTCATGTATACCGCCTTTTCAATGACTTTGGAGATAGGACTTACAACGGTAATCGGCCGATAATTTTGTACATCTTCCTTGTTACCCTTTGAGAACTTGATTTTTTGCCTCGTTAGCAAAGTAGTGGCCAAAGACATCACATATCAATTTTTTCTCCGTTGAAGTACAATTATCGACGTTTAAATGTATACAAGTGTGCATGATCTTTTGCTTATTCATCTTCTCGTTCACGAGTTCCCAAAGCTGTCTGTTTTTATTACCCGAGGAATTCATCATATTCGCATAAAAATCCCTTTTTTCAGTTTCTATTTTTTCAATAAACTGTTTTTTTGCAATCTTATACCTGGCATGAAAACATGGGTCGGTAGTGGTTTTCCTGATCCAATTTAATTCTTTTAGCTGTTTTGATTGATCAACAGCTTGTGGAGTTGGTTTGAATTTGAATTTCGAGGACATCCCCTTGCTGTTTTTTATTTTTTGTATGGGGTGAGAGACTTGAAAACACCAGCAAAAGTGATTCCAAAAAACAAGAAAGGCCTCATCTACTGTCATATGACTGTCTAAGTGTAGAGTTTCGCGTCTGAAATTGTACTGAAATTCACTGATTGAACGGTCATTTATGCGTCTCTGATTGTGAAAAAATGTAAATTGGGAACGCAATATAACGTAGATAGGGGCCTTCAAAGCTGAGTTTTGAAAATGTCTTTTTGTTACAAGTTCAAATTTTATCACTGGATTATGATCAAATTTGGAATACAAAATAATTTGATGTATGCCTACAAGGTGGTCATTTTGACCTTTTCACATTTTTGAAATTTGTAATTTTCCGTTCTTTTTTTCTTGGCGGAAGTATCTTTTTTCGATGCTCTACCGTCCCCTAAAATATTGACATGAAAAATTGAAATTACCTGTTTATCGCGGTTATATTATTGTCGCGCTAGAATCCGGTGAACCTGCTACAGTCGCAATTACGCTGCATCTGTCAGGTCGTTAAAGTATCAGTTGGTGCTTTAAATTTTGATTGGGACAGAAATCGGTCTTTTCGGAGAAATACGAGAAAATTCTAGCTGTGTTTCGCATTTCTTGTCAGTATTTTAGGCGATGGTAAGGAATAAAAAAATTGATCCATTATTTGAAAAAAAAAGTAAATTGGGAACGCGTTATAACGTAGATAGAGGCTTTCAAAGCTGAGTTTTGAAAATGTTATTTTGTTACAATAAGTTCAAATTTGATCACTGGATTATGATCAAATTTGGAATTGATAATAATTTGATGCATGCCTACAAGGTGGCCATTTTGACCTTTTCACATTAATTTGTGAAATTTGTATTTTTCCTTTTGTTTTGTTTTCTTGGCGGAAGCATTTTTTTTGATGCTCTACCGTCCCCTAAAATATTGACATAAAATATTGAAATTACCTGTTTATTGGGGTTATACCGGGTGAGTCATAAAAAACCGTGCTCGGAATTTTTCCTTCTGAAATTTTTATTTCGCCACCGATTTTATCGAACTTTTCAGCATTGGCTAGCCAATTGAATAAGCTATCACCTCCGTATTTCAAAATGGCCGACATATCAAAATTCAAGATGACAGAAACAATTGAAAATAGGCCTTCTTTTGTTCTCGTTGCTTTTTATTGAAAGTTACCAGAAAGTCAAAACCAATAATGTATTATGAAGGAATAGACCTTTCTTGTCAATTCAAGACCACAACCAGTATAATCGGGTCATCTGCTGAGGAGCTAATGCAAGTGGAAACGAAGCCTACTTTCCTTTACTTTCCAAATTTAGGTATCCTGCTCACCAATCCGTCATTTGCTCATTTCTCAACCGATTTTCTCAAATTTGGTATCAGTGGCTAGCCAATTGGACACACTATCTTTTTCATATGAGAAAATGACGTACATGTCGGAATCCAAGATGGCGGAAGCAATTGAAAATAGAACTTGTTTTGTCCTCATTGCTTTTTGATAAAAATCAGCAGAAAGTCAAAACCAACAATTATTATGAAGGAATAGATCTTCCTTGACAATTCAAGACCGCAACCAATCGAATCGGGTCATCTGCTGAGAAGCTACGGTGAGTTCAAGCGAAGCGTACCTACCAGTTCCTTATTCTCGCATAAATGACCCAAATTTAGGAATCCTGCCCGCCATATCCTTATTTCCCAACCGGTTTTTTCAAATGTGGTATCAATGGCTAGCCAATTGGACACGCTGCCATTTTCATATAATAAAATATCCGTTGTTTTCGTTCATGCATTAAATCTATAAGTTGGATTATATGGCGCTATTGTAGATGCCGGCGATGCTAGTTCCTGTGTGCGCCGGTAGATGGCGCCACTGTAGATGCCGGTGATGCAAGTTAGTATATATGCTGAAAAATGGTGATATTGTGTAAGCGTTTGGTGTTGTGCGCATGTGCGTGCATGCGTGTATGTCTGTCCATGTGTGCGCATATGCAGGCATGCCAGCGTGTGCATATGTGTGTGTATGCGCCGGCGTATTCATGTGCGCGCGTGGGCGTGCATGGCTTCTGACAACACAAAAATGTAACACATAGCACATAATTTCTCAAAAAAGTTGACAAATCCAGAAGAAAACGTGAAAAAAGGTGAGTTGTTTCTTGCCAAACTATTGGAATTGTGTAAGAGATCATCGCAATTTTGACAAAAAGTCTCTCTAACACCCCCCTAAAGAATGCAAAATGCTACACAAATCACATGATTCCACAAAAAGAGTCACCAGAAAATGGAAAAAGGGTGAGTTTTTACCTGACAAACTATTGGAATTATGTGAAAGATCGTCTCAATTTTGACAGAAAGCCACTTTCAAAGCCCAAAAGAATGCAAAAATGCTACACAAATCACATGATTTCTCAAAAAGAGTCACCAAATCTAGAAGAAAACGTGGAAAAGGTGAGTTGTTTCTTGCCAAACTATTAGATTTGTGAGAAAATTATCTCAATTTTGACAAAAAGCCACTAGAAAACCCCCTGAAGAATGCAAAAATGTTACACAAAGCACATGATTTCTCAGAAAAGTCACCAAATCTAGGAGAAAACGTGGAAAATGGGAGTTCTTTTTTCTGTCACACTATTAGATTTTTGTGAAAATCATCTCAATTTTGATAAAAAGTCACTCTAAAACCCCTCTAAAGAACGCAAAAATGCTACACAAATCACGTGATTTCTAAAAAAGAGTCGGTTAATCTGGAATAGTACCGGATTTTTCCTCTTATAGTTGGCAATGGGTGCGTTTTTGTGCATATGTGTATGTGAATATGTGTGTATGCATGTGCGCGCATGCGCGTGCATGACTTCTAACAACAGAAACATTCTACATTAGACCCATAATTCCTCAAAAAGAGTCACCGAATCTAGAAGAAAACGTGCAGAATGTGAGTTTTTTCCTGCTAAACTATTGGATTTGTGTGAAAATCATCTCAATTTTGACAAAAAGTCTCTCTAACACCCCCCTGAAAAATGCAAAATGCTACACAAATCACGTGATTTCTCAAAACGGGTCACCAAATCTTCACACATCAAAAGAATCTGGGGGACAAGCAAATTCAGACGATTTCTAAAATCATCATAACTTTTGATTCCCGCAAGCGATTTCATATCGGTTTTCAGTGTTCGATTGCCCAATCTTTCGTTTTCATGCCTTGATCACGTCAAATACGTACAGTGTTTCATAAGGTTGCTACAGGGTGATCAATGGAGCAGTGTAAAATAGCCGAAAGTTAAGTACGAGCGCGATTTCTCAAAAAAAATTTTTAATGCAGTCCAATAGCACAATTATGAAGATCGGTGTTTCAGCTTCAGTAACTTTTTTGAATTTTGAAAATTGAAGGTGAATTGCCAAAGATATTGATCATTTTGTGCCGCCGTGTTGAATTTCCAAGAAAAAACAAAGTGGTCCAATTTCATTGAAACTTGGAACACACTCATGTCTGGTTCAAGAAATTGAAATTTCAAGGTCAAATGTCACTTTCGATCACTTTCGAGCCGCTATATTGAACTTTCTACATAAATGATTCAATTTGAATGGAACCTGAAACACACTAAAATCGAATCATTCACGTAAAAGTTTAGTATGGCGGCTTGGGAGTGACCGAGAAAGACATTTGACCTTGAAATTCCAATTACTGAAACCAGACATGAATGTGATCCAAGTTTCAATGAAATCGGATCATGATCAATATCTTTGACAATTTACCTTCGATTTTCAAAATTCAAAAACGTTACAGAAGCTGAAATACCAGTCTTCATAACTGTGCTATTGAAATGCATAAAAATTTGTTTTTGGGAAATCGCGCTCGTACTGAACTTTCGGCAATTTTACACTGTTCCATTGATCACCCTGTAGAAACTTTATAAAACATTGTTCGTATTTGACGTGATCAAGACATGAAAACAAAGGATTGGGCTATCGAACACTGAAAACAGACATGAAGTCGCTGACGGCAATCAAAAGTAATGATGATTTTAGAAATCGTCTGAATTTGCTTGTCCTCTAGATTCTTTTGATGTGTGTAGAAGAAAACGTGGAAAAGGTGAGTTGTTTGCTGCCAAACTATTGGAATTGTGTAAGAGATCGTCTCAATTTTAACAAAAAATCACTCTAAAACTCCCCTAAAGAATGCAAAAATGCTACAAAATCACATCATTTTTCACAAAGAGCACCAAATCTAGAAGAAAACATGGAAAAGGTGAGTTGTTTACTGCCAAACTATTGGAATTGTGTAAGAGATCGCCTCAATTTAACAAAAAGTACCTCTAAAACCCCCTAAAGAATGCAAAAATGCTACACAAAGCACATGATTTCTTGGAAAAAGCCACTAAATCTAGAATAGAACCAGATTTTTTCCTTTAATGATTGGCAATGGGTACGTTTGCATGCATATGTGTATGTGTCTATGTGACAAACATGACATGTAACACAAACATACTACATGAAGCACATAACTCCTCAAAAAGTCCTCAAATTCAGATGAAAACGTGGGAAAAGTCAATTGTTTCTTGCCAAACTATTGAAATTGTTGAAGATCTTCTTACTTTTGACCAAAAGTTAGGTACTCTAACACCCCTAAAGAGTCTAAAAATGCTGCACAAAGCATATGATTTCTTGGAAAAAGTCACCAAATCTAGAAGAAAACGTAAAAACGGTGAGTTGTTCCAGGATTTCTTTTTTAATGATTGGTATTACATGCGTGATTCTAATAAAAAATAAGATCTTTCAAGTGACGTACTTCTAGAAAATATATATACATGTATATACATGCATATGCCTATATGTGCACACCTCTACTTATGAGTTACCTGTATAGGATCATAGCATCTAAATCTTGTGTTATTCAGCACCTTATCACTTGGCGTTCGGCGTGTCTTTGATTCAGCATTAGATATTTTTGATGCTGGAGAATAGCGCAAGTTTCTCGATATTTTTACTACACCATTCCAACTACCAGCAATAATAATCATAGCTACGTATTATTGTGTATATAACATTATAAGTGATAACCATGAGGATTAAGTTACCATTTGTTTATTTGTAGTTGAGACAATCTCTTTTTGGACATAAATTAGAAGGTATACCTAGGTAAATCTAGAAATGGATATTTCTGGAATAATGCCTTCAATCGTATCTAAGTAAACTAGGAGCAAGCATGCTAGTCGTAGCAAGCAAGCAGTGGTGCAAGCAAGCTTGATAGATTTTGCGTAAAAGAGTATTCAGAGATCCTCCTTTTCTGGATTTTTCTATTGCACAATCCGCTGAAGTTCCATGTTTGTTTCTGCTACCACTTTTCTTCCGAGCATGTTCTTTGCGCGTAACATACCCTTGTATATTGATTGAACATTTTCCATACTTTTCTACATTCTTGCATAATTCCAATTTCCAATACTTTATCCTCAAACCGTGTTCCCAGTTTCTGTATGTTCTCAGGTTGGTAATGCTGGTTTGTGTCTATGTTGAAAGATGACGCGCGCCCTTGTACATGCTGTTAATTCTAGATATTTCTCTATGTCTCGGCCCCGTTCATTGAACACTGCATTCGTGTGCACTGAGGGTATGCAACCCAAAATATCCCTGTGTCGTCCAAGTCCTCACCCCTCACCCCCTGTTCGGTGTGCCTGGCACTTGGCTGTCAGGCGCAAGCGTAAACGAGCTCCAGCACTTTCTTCGGCCGTCTTCGGCATTCTTCGGCTTTCTTTCCGCTCGTGCCTTTGCCGCTTCGTTCGAAGCGGCGTTGATCTCCGTACGTCGAGCGGGAAGCCACGCCGTCTTTTTTTTTTGGTCATCGTTCTCGCGGCCATCTTGTCGTGCCATCGGCGTACATTCGTACTCGACCAGAAGCCCATCCAAGGCCCATCGCGTCCGATAGTGACTCCTGGAGGAGCTCTGCAGCATCTCCAAGTCCAGAAAGCGGCAGTTTTCACCGCTTTCACCGGGGAGCGGCTTGGATCAGCCAGCCGCACACAAAGCTCCAGTTTCCTTTAAAAACTTTAAAGTTTTTGATTGTTGTTGTGAATTTTATTTCTGACTGTCGCTTGCTGCTTTCCTAATCCAAGAGTTTTTGTTTTAATGCAGCCTTCATCGGAAGGCTGCCGTCTTTATGTGTACCGCGCTAACACTCTATGTATAATTCGTTAAAAGAACTTTTAGGTTTGTTTACGCTAGAACTTTACTTCCAAGTACGTTTATTGTGGGTCACATACCCTCAACCTTATTCAGAGATCTTCTTTTTCTAGATTTTTCTACTGCACAATCCGTTCAACTTCCATGTTTGTTTCTGCTACGACTTTAATTCCGAGTAATGGATTGCATACAAAACTTCGTAATTGCTTTTGTTTACTTCTTTAGGATGTTCTTGAATGTCATTTAGAGGTCAAATTTACAAAACTGCGTAGGTCTTTTGTTCTATTACTTGAGAATCTTCTAGAATGTTATTGCGTCATTTTCTTTATATTTTAATTATCGCTGAGCAACATAACCTCTTCTCTCATCCACCCAAGCCCATTTGATGTGAAACCGTCAACCATGCATCATGAAATTTCTCGCCATTAATCTACAAGGATTCAACATCCCAGAATTTGCTGCAAAAGAGATCACCTACATCAAAGGATTCGGATCTGAGAATTTCGGTCACTATCATCTGAAACCACCCAAACCATTCGCTGCAGTGGACACAAGGAGCAAGAAAAATTTGATATATCTGGAGAATAATCATCATGGACTCAGATAAAGTGTGGGGATATTCCATATGAAAAAGTCTATTCCATACTACATCACCTGGCTTCCAACGTGGATATTATTTTTGTAAAAGGACAACAGAAGAAGGCTTTCCTTGAGGAAATTATTGAGAGATATTGTGAGGATGAATTCTGTGTTGAAAATGTGTATGTTGGGAAGGAGGATAGTGTGATAAAATTTGATAAGATATATTACCATAGTGCAATCACCATTTTTTGAAACCCTGTATTTGTTCTTTGAGTAATTGCATGCTACTTTATACTTGGTTAATCAATTTACTGCCCAAATAAACTCTGTCCTATTCATTCGCTTGTTTCATTTCCCAAACTGCATAGTTCCTTTTGTTCACTTCTTTAGAATGTTCTAGAATGTCATTAATCAGTAACACTTTCTTCCCAAATATTGCGCAATTTTACGCAATAACTTCCGGAGCTTGTTTATGACAGCACTTTCAGTTGCTTTGGAACCTTGTTGGCTTTCTTCTGGATTTTTCGAGGCAGACCCTTATTTGCATCACATATTGCAACGTTAACTTTGACATACAATGAATCATCACGTGACCTGGTAAACAATTCCCTGAACAGTTGTGTCATTTAGTAACAATATTCTAGACTTTTCCAAACCATTGCGCAATTTTACGCAATACCTAGCTCCTAACTCTTAATATGTAAGTTTGCCTACTACTACTACTACTACACATTAGGGCTCCGCCCCCTTTAGGACCCCTCTAGTTGAGAATCAAGATGGATAGAATTAAAACGACTGCCAGTAAAGCATAAAGAGCGAGTAGTGTTCTGTGTGTATTAAAATAAGTATGCATAAAAATGTTTACCTACTCTAAACTCTAAACTAAATAAAGCTCTAACCGATAACAGATAATGTGTACTTTTATTCGTATAAACCTCTTCCCTACATTCTGGAAAAGTAAAGTTGAGTAGATGCGCGGTTCCACTACTACGCATGCTCACTTGTTTAATTTTTTGACCCAGAGATAGTTGTGCCTATGACTTGACCTTGAAAAAGTAACCGAAACACGGTAGCTGAAAGCAACCCTACCCTCCTTTTTTACCTATATGAGAACAACGCTAAAATATCATGACTCATCACAAAAACTGGTAAACAAGTTCGTTTGCAATTTAGTAAACAATTGCATCATTTAGTGACAATATTCTAGACTCTTCCAAAGTATTGCGCAATCTTACGCAATAGCTTCCGGAACTAGGAATTAGTTGATTAGGTGATATTAGGTGATACGGGGTCTTTCTGGTAAGCGAAGCACGGGTCTTGATGGGGTGCCTGCAGTTGTTGTGAAGCACTGTGCAGAGGAAATAGCTAAGCCTCTTGCCGACTTTATCAATATGTCAATAAAATCTGGTGTATTCCCAAGTAGGTTGAAGATCGCACAAGTAATACCGATGCTTAAAAGTGGGGGTGGCTCGGTGGAAGATTACAGGCCTGTTGCACTTCTAAGTATATTTTCTAAAATCATTGAGAAGACCGTGCACTCAAGATTGTACAATTTTTTAACTAAGTTCAATTTGCTTTCTAATTGCCAGCACGGATTTAGGCCTGGTTTCTCCACTGAAACCGTTACCACGGAGCTTGTCCAGCAAATCTACGATGGTCTAGACCAGGGCGAGAAGGTTGTGGCTGTGATGTTTGATTTGTCCAAGGCTTTCGATACCTTGGACAGAAATTTTCTCGCACGTGAAATTTACAAATTAGGAGTTAGAGGCTCCTTTAATGACTGGATAGTTTCATTTTTGTCTTGCCGAAAATTCACCGTGAAGATTGCCGATGCTAGATCGAAATTATTTAATATGGACTTGGGCACTCCTCAAGGCAGTGTTCTGGGCCCATTGATTTTTATATTGTTCGTAAATGATTTGCCAAAATACGTGACGGATGGGTTGTTATTTGTTTATGCTGATGACGTCACAGTTTTGATCAGGGACTCCAGCTCTGAGCGTGTAAGATCGCGTCTGGATGCTGTAGTGGAGCAGTTTCGGGAATGGTGTAGGCTGAATAATTTAATTATAAATGTAGACAAGACTGTTTGTGTTGAGTTTTGCAACGTTCATAGACAGCCATCAGTGGATGTTGGGGAGTTTGGTGTGTCGACGAAGTGTAAGCTACTGGGGGTGATATTCGACAGAAACCTCAGCTTCTGCGGGCACGTGGATGGGGTCTGTTCGAGGTTGGCATCTGCGAATTACGTTCTTCTGACTCTTAGGAAGTCTGTTAGTGTTGGCGTCCTCCTTCAGACTTATTATGCAATTTGCCAGTCCGTCGTCTCTTACGGCATTGTGGTCTGGGGGCAGTCGACTGAGATCGGAAGGGTTCTGAGGGCGCAGAAGCGCATTGTGCGGACGATGTTCGGTTTGCCCTTCGGGGCCACGTGTAGAGGACACTTTGCTAAGCATAAAATTTTAACGGTTACGTCGATTTATGTTCTGAAGCTGTTATGCTATGTTTTCGAAAATAAATCGAAATTCACTTTGAATGGAGATGTGCACGATCATGGCACACGACAGAGAAAAATGTTGAGACCTTTGGCTCACAAACACAGTTTTTACGAAAAATCACCTCTTTACGCAGGGTGCAGGCTGTTCGGTCGACTACCTCCTGAGTTGTGCCATGTTACGACTATTAAGGAGTTCAAGTCAAAGTTGAAGACGCTGTTGTCATCTCATTGTTTTTACAGTCTGGCGGAGTTTGAGGAATTCCTTGGCGGTCCGCGACACAGTCATTTTTAGATTGTTTATTCGTGTTTTGTTTAATACATTTGTGTGAAATAGATATGGGTGTTTCTATAGAGATTTTTGTGTATATCTTGTATACTAGTTTTAATTGACGTGTCTTATTTGTGTTACCACTGCAACAGAAGATTAATAAATGTAAAAAAAAAATTAAAAAAAAAATTGTTCATGACAGCTCTTAAGTTGCTTTGAAACCTTGTTGGCTTGCATCTAAATTTTTCGAGGTGAACACTTAGGTATTGCGTCACATGTTGCAATGTTAACCTTAAAAAAACAATGAATGGTCATAATAACTGGTAAACAATTTTGTAAACAACTGTGTCATTTAGTAACACTCTTCTAGACTTTATTCAAGTATTGCGCAATTTTACGTCATAACTTCCGGACTTGTCCATGACAGCACTTACACTTGTTTGGGAACCTTGCTAGCCTTCTTCGAGGTGAACACTTATTGCGTCACATGTTGCAACGTTAATGAGAATTAAGATGGATGGAATCAAAACGACCCCCTAGTAAAAATAGAGAGTGAGTAGTGTCTTGTAAACTTATATTAAAATGTGTATAAAAATATTTTTTCACTGAAATAAATAAAAGTGCGATGACTAATGAGTATTTTTCTTTGTACAAACCTTTAGCATACATCCTGGAAGAGTAAAGTTGAGTAGACGGGCTATTCTCGTGCATTTGTTCAATTTTTGACCCAGAAATATTTGCGCCAATGGCTTGACCTTGAAAAAGTAGTTGAAACATGGTAGTTGAAAGCAACGCAACCCCCCTTTCTTACCTATATGAGAGGAGGAGGGGCTTCCTTAGAGATCTTCTAGACTTACATGATGAAGATAAATGTCACTAGATTTTCCACCAACACATTCACCGATAACTATGCACCCCGATATACACCTAGTAATAAATTTCCAGATTTGATGGTAATGCGGGTTCGTCTTCTCTGCTGTACATTATGCTGGATTCTGGAACATCTTGAGTATCCTCTATGACGTGATATTTTCAAGGTCATGCGAATCATCGACTTTTGTTTACCTTGGGTGGTAATTGCTAGCGTTGTTGACGGTGATATTTGATATCGGTGTTTACGATGATATTTGATACCTTAATTAGAGTGATATTTGATATTGCTGTTTACATTCCTTATCAGTAAAACAATAGATTTCGTCATAGGCGGCATCCTTTGTGTCCCAGAATCCTCCTAGCTATACTACTAAGGATAATGTCATCGACAGTTTAAAGGCCACCGTGTCCTCCCTGAATCAGCTTGTAACACTTGTATTAATAAGTTATCGAATTATTCCAACGTTATTCCTGCGTCGCCATCTACCGACAGTACCAATGTAAACAATGGAACGGAAATGGATGATTCTGTGGCCGGAGTCTCTAGGACGCGTTCGATTCACAAAGAACATCGACCGGTCTTCTTCCTCTGGGCCGCGATTCTGTACTCTTCTACCGACACTTGTCGGTGTCGGTAGCTAGGCAGGAGTGAATTTGATTGGTTCTCACCCTAGCTACCGATCCGATAGTTGTCGGTAGGCAAGTACAGAATCGCGCTCCTGGACCGAAAACGGGGAAGAATAGAAATGTGGTTGGAACAGCGACGAGTGGTGCTACTGCGCTACTGGTGACTTTGGGGCGGCCGATCGTGAAGCGTGGTTGTATATCGGTGGCCTGAAGCTCTCAGTAAGTGTAGAAAACACCAAAAATTATTTAAATGTGAAGGTCCCCGGTAAAACTTCCATTGTGGAGAAAATTCCTATAAATTTGGAATTCAATAAATCCGCAAAGAAGTCTTTTAGAGTGGGTTTCGATATGGGAATGCTCGATGCGGTGCATAGTGCTAATGTTTGGCCGCTGGGCATCTTGGTCAAGCGCTATCATTTCCAGAACCAAAAAAACTTAATCACACATGTGAAGAAACCAAAACAATAACAACTGATTTTGGTCGTTGCTATGATGGTTCACTGAGAATTTATTATCAAAACGTAAGAGGATTAGGATCAAAAACGGCAGAATTCTTAAACTCCGTTTGCGCCGAGGATTACGACATGTTGGCTATAGGTCGCGGGAACTTAACCGTCACCTTGGCAACCGCTATGGCAACGTTGCAAGTATGCTTGACGTGGCAACTGCGCATTGCGCTTCCTTTTCAACCATGAATTGACATAAAACGCTCGCGCAAGCGCACACAGGGTGCCAAGGTACCGCTGTAGAGATTCGTTTGTTTTTAATATTACTCAGGCAAATCTTGAGTTTAGCACAATTTTTTTTTTCACAGAAATTCTTCCATATGATTAGATTTTTTACCTATCTACCTTCACCTGAACACCTTTATTCATTATTTAGTATCTAATCAATTATTGTTAACAATTACCAAAATTCAAAGTGACAATTTTCCGTCCTGACACCATGCATCACACAATTTTTTTCAAAAATCTAAAAAGTGAGTTATTTTGAATTTTGGTTTCTGTATGTTCATACCAATTATATATATTTATTTGTAGCAAAAAAACCCTGATGATGAGCGCTAGCTCGAAATATATATTGGTCAAATAGACAACGCATTTATAAAGTAGTGTAGACAGAAGAACTACATATTAATTATTTTTTTGATAAAGTGGCCATTGTTCAATAAATCGTCTATATAATTTATTACAACTAGAGAAAATGATATTCACAAGTACTAGTGAAAATAACATTATACCATACCTATCTTTAGCACGCCATTATTCTTCCTGCGACCTATATCCGAAACTTGGCTGACCGTCGACATTCGCAACAGTGAACTAATCACGGAGTACTATAATGGCTATAATGTTTACCGCCGTGATAGAGAGAGACCTTGCGGTTAACAGTTTCACCCGAGGTGGTGGACTGCTTTCGCAGTCAAAAGTTCAAATAAGTCAACGCACATATGTACAGATTTTATTACTTCCAGGGCACCTTATCTTGACATAGCTGGTTGTAGATTGTGCATGGATAGCTGCTCACTGAATGTGTTTGTATTGTATATAGTACGTATGAATCTTAGTGTTATTATAGTTGGGAGTTACCATGCCTGTAGAAGTTTGGTCACCCTTCCAAATTTGTTCTTTGGGACCCTTGGAGACATTCAAGAAGGGTGGCCAAAGTGAGTCTCGGGGAAGTTTTCTGCAGGACACCGGAAACAAGATGGCGGCTCAAAAATATCGGAAACAATCATAACTCTCGGCCTTTAGTTGACCTACGAATGAAATTTCAACGGTTATATTTGTGTTAACTCTTTTTTTGAAGAACATAGATGATTAAAAAAATAATGTAGGGTAACAGCACCAGTAACTGAGGGAACTACGGTTTTTTCCCAATATTTTGGAACGTTTTTTCCTCGAGTGCACTCACTTCGCCTAATGTAATGCACAATTGTTTTTTAGGGCCTTTGAGGGCAATTTAGACAGGTGGTCAAAGTGAGCCACCGGGAAGTTTAACACAAGGCCCCGAAGACAAGATGGCCGCCAAAAATATCGAAAGTAATCATTATAATTCGTCTTATATTTTATATTTGACCCAAAAATGAAATGGAAACGATTTCATCAATGTTTTACATTTTGTTGACGAACATGATAATTACCTGAAACTCTAAATGTAGGGTAACAGCACCAGTAGTAAGTGATTAAATTCTAAAAAAAGTCGAGTTTTTTGCAATGCACTGACTGCACCTAGTACATCTCTGTTCTGCCTAGAGCCAAAGTGAGTCTCGGGGAAGTTCCCCGCAGGATCCCGAAAACAAGATGGCGGTCAAAACTATCGGATTATAAACTGCTCAACAATGAAAGTGTTACAAAGCAAAAATTCACCCAATTTTGAACCGCTGTAACTTTTGATTAGCACAAACGATTCTGATTCTGTTTCAAATACTGGAGAGCCCAATCTTTTGACCATCTTTCTTGTCAATATGGAATTCATAGAGCCCCTCATAAAACTTCTACAGGGTGATGAACAGAGCAGTGCAAAATTGATGAAAGTTCAACATACCCCCGTTTTCGTTGAAATTTTTTTTCGGGAGTATCAACACCAAATTAATGAAGAATGATGTGTTCCCTCGAAACGGTTTCTGAATTTTCGGGATTCCAGTCGAAACAGCCAAAATATGATTTTTCATTGTGAATACTGTATATTATTCCTGTAGCAACGCAAAAACATTAGAACTTTTCATATCAAGATGACGCCATTTGGTAGGCTTATTCACTGAACAACTCTGAGCAATTTGATTTGCAACACGTTCCTATTGTCTAGTGTAGGGGTGAAGAAAAGCCCAATTGGCAGCGTACTTTTTGGTTCTACTCCTAAAATTCGGGTTTTTAGCATTGAAAAAAGTTAATTTTTACTCTCTTTAGTCAACATGGGACTACGTCATTAGAATTGGATTAACCACATTTCCGCCATTCTGTAATTTTTTGCCTTTACCTCAAATTTCAAAACAAAGGCATGTTTGGCATCATTTCTTGAAATGTTGGTCCCCTAAATGGGATTCTGTCAATAAGATCTGTCTATCTGTTTGTTTATCTGTCTATCTCTTCCCGAAAAAATATTCATAGAATTTTTAACCCCACCCCCCTTCTTCCTGAAATTCTCTGAGTGTCCAATTTAATATTCTTGACCTCTCAATTCTTTTCAATGCAGTCAACGTGATCCTTCACAGCATCGGAAGAGATAATTTTTTGTGAAAAAAATGCCACCCAAATTTCACCTTTTCGCTCCCCCAACCTCATCTCAAAAATCTAAAATGGCAATACCTACTTTGTGATACATCAAATTGAAGGAAATTAAATACTCTCCATGGACAAATTTTTTTCAAATTTTTTAAAACCCCCATTTTCTTCACAAAACACCCCAAACGTCTAATTTATTTGGAGAGGGTTTGAAAATTTCAAAAAAATTGTTTTCTGAAAGAGAATTTAATTTCCTTCAATTTGATGTATCACAATGTAGGTGGTGTTTCGTTAAATATTGAAGCTGAGGTGGGGGAGAGCAAAAGGGTCAATTTGGGTAGCACTTTTTCCACCGAAAATTCTTTTCTTCGATCGTTTCTATGATGACACTGACTGAATTAAAAACAATTGAGAGGTCCAGAATTAAAAAGAAGACAGTCAGAGAATTTTTAGGGTGAAGGAAGGTGGGGTTAAAATTTTTGTGAATATTTTTTTCAGAAAGAAAATTTAATTCTCTTTAATTTGATGTATCGTAAGGTAGGTCATGTCATTTGAAATTTCTAAGTTGGGGTGAGTGGGTGCGAGGGGGCTTAAGATAGAAATTTGCCAATCTATGTTTTTGATGTCCCCTTTGATATAAAAATCGACCTATTTTTGCTCGAAGAAATATTCACTAGGAATCGGGAGTTATTGCAGGTGGATAGTTTTTAAATGATCACCCGGTGCCGTATTCACAATAAAAATCACATTTTGGCTGTTTCGACTGGAATCCCAAAAATTAGAAAACCGTTTCGAGGGAACACATCATTCTACATAAATTTGGTGTTGATATTCCCAAAAAAATTTTTTGGCGAAAACGGGGGTATGTTAAACTTTCATCAATTTTGCCCTGCTCTGTTCATCACCCTGTAGAAAATTTATGAATAGCTCTATGCATTTCATACTGACAAGGAAGATGACCAAAAGATTGGGCTATTCAGTACTTGAAACAAAATCAGAATCATATGTGCCAATCAGAAGTTAGAGCGGTTCAAAATTGGGTGAATTTTTGCTTTGTAACACTTTCATTGTTGAGCAGTTTAGTTAAGTCGACTTATATTCGACCTGCGAATAAAATTTAAACGATTATTCATTGAACGAAAGATATTAATCGCAATTAATCTGATTATTTATTGTTTTATCTCTTGTTGATGAATAAAATAATTTCAAAATCTGCATGTAGAGTAACAGCACCAGTAAGTGATCGCATTCCGCAATTTTTCTAAATACTTGGCGCGTTCTTCCTTCTTCCCTCAGCAATGACCGCATGCATGCGTCAAAAATGTCGACATTGGAAATAATAGCTAGACTATCGGCTTATACGCCATGTACACAGAATTGAAATCCCACAGGTCAAATCTTCCTTTTTATAAGTGAACAAGAATGAAATAATTATTATAATCATCAGCTATAGAAGTGAACAAAATCTTCAACCAAAGAACAAATGATTGGAACTAAACGCTCGTTTTATAGCATAAGGGGATCAAGACAGACCTCATTATCGTTATCATAATCACCAAGTTCTCATTTCCAAGACTAGTTGCATGCGTAGCTCCATCCCTTCCGATCCTGTGCTAACCTACGTATTCCCCTGAAGGTCAAATACCAAATATCCTACATCCCTAATTGCTTTCTAATTACCTCTGCTCCTCCTTATTAATCCCCCCCCCCCCCCGCCTGAAGTACATCTCGAACAAGTCCTTTGTGTCTCAGAAGGTTAGTACTCTACCGAGTACTCTACTATACAGGGTGTTCGGGTTTGGCTATTACAAACTTTGAGCGATGATTCCCCTTCAAAAATAAAGCCGAAGAAAAAGTTTATCTTGCAAAATTTTGATTAGAGGCCTCATTTCCAAGATAAACTGCTCGTCAAAAGTTGAGCATAGACTAAAATTTGCTCCAATTTCAAGCAAGGATTTCTAAGGGAAAAGATATCCGCTTTAAAAAAAATGTATGGTGCCTGGTATAGCTTTTCTTCAGCTATAAGACGCTATGTCGACTTACGTCACCATTGACTTTGTCCACGATATACAGGATGCCAAAAGGAAGAGTGTCAAAAGTGTTAATTTTTGAAGTCGTGGAACTTTTTTAGAAAAAAATCCCGATTTTTTTTCTCTTGAGTTTTAGAAAGCGGATATCAATATCTCGAAACGGTTTTTGACTTTTGATCGTATTTTGTCGCTTCGAAGAGTTCTTGATTTTTTTGTGAAACTTGGATTTTTTGATGTAGAATTTGCTAGGGCTGTTGCTTTTTCTTGGAAATCCACAGAAATGTACACAATTGTTGGCTGGATTATGCCATGAGAAAATTTGACCTCATGGGCTTCCAGAAGAGGTTATCATCTGGACCTCTTCAGGGGAGATGCCCAATGAAGCATGCTGCGACATCACTTTGACACTTATTGAACCCAGCATGAATGAAAATGCAAGACTTGTAACCATACGTTGCATCAAAATTACCATGGTTACCAATTAGTCCCATCATGGGTGATTTTGTTACTGCCCAAGTCACTGGAAATTTCTAGAAGTGATATCTCCTAGACGAGTAGAGATAGAACCATAATTCTTTTTTTGATTTCAATCGGACACATTATTGGTCATTCAAGCATGATGTGCAAATTTTTCACGTTAATACTTTCTCAGTGGTGGGGGGTAATTTTGACATTTGTCATGTCGGAACTTTTTTCTTATACTTGCCATCATTGAAATGTCGACATTAATATATACTGTCATTTCCAGCTGATCAATTTCAAGTTTGCGTTCGGTGTTCTTCTTCCTCAAAGTCCAGATTTCCTGAGAAAACCTTTGTTAGTCTTTTGTTTTCACTACTGATGTTAAGTGGTAGATCACATTCATGCTGACATTTCAATGATGACAAGTACAAAAAAGAAGTTCTGACTTGGCAAACGTCACAGTTACCCCCCTCTAATGAAAAAGTATCAACGTGAAAAAATTGCACATCATGCTTGAATAGTCAATAATGTGTCCGATTGAAATCAAAAAAAAGAATTATGGCTCTATCTCTACTTGTCTAGAAGATATCACATCTGGAAATTTCCATTGACTTGGGCAGTAACAAAATCATTCATGATGGGACTAATGGGTTACCATGGTAATTTTGATGCAACGTATGGTTACAAGTCTTGCATTTTTATTCATGCTGGGTTCATTAAGTGTCAATGTGATGTCGCAGCATGCTTCATTGGGCATCTCCCCTGAAGAGGCCCAGAGGATAACCTTTTCTGGGGGCCCATGAGGTCAAATTTTTTCATGGTATAATTTATCGAGCAATTGTGTACGTTTCTGTAAATTTTCAAGGAAAAGCCACAGCTCTAGCAAATTCTGCATAAAAAAATCTAAATTTCACAAAAAAAAATCAATAACTCTTTCAAAAAACAAAATACGATCTAAAGTTGAAAGTCGTTACGAGATATTGATATCCGCTTTCTAAAACTCAAGAGACCAAAAATCAGGAGTTTTTCCTAAAAAAGTTCCACGACTTCAAAAATTAACACTCTTGACACTCCTTCCTTTGACATTTCGTATATCATGGACAAAGTCAATGGTGCCGTAAGTCGACAAAGCGTCTTGCAGCTGAAGAAAAGCTCTACCAGCCACCATAAACTTCTTTCAAATCGGATATTTTTTCCCTAAGATATCCATGCTTGAAATAGGAGCAAATTTTGCTCTATGCTTAACTTTTGACGAGCAGTTTATTTGGTTTTTAAACTTTGGAAATCATCTCGAAATCACCACTTTCCAGAGCCCAAATTGTTTTTCTCTGAAAACGCCTCGTTTCTTAGCCGAAAATGGCAGTAAATCAACCTAAGCGATCTAGAAAACTTATTCCAGTTGAGGAATCATGAGTTTTCTTGGATTTTAATTTTTAGGCCTTTGAAAGTCGCGATTTCGAGGCGTTTTCCAAAGTTTCAGACCCAAATATCTCGGAAATGAAGCCTCTAATCAAAATTTTGCAAGAGTAACTTTTTCTTCTAAATTGAACGTAGAATCCGAAAATAATAACAATTCTGAAAAATAATTGAGGTAGATAAAAATAGGGGCAGAAATAGGGAACAGTCCCCTATTATCTACGCCCCTAGAAATTTTTGATAAATTGTGCTATTATTATTCGATGGAGACTCATTTGACTGAACTTTGGTTGAAATTTGATTAGAATCGGTTCAACGGTTCAAAAGTTACGGTGAAAAAACCATTTAAAAAAGTCAACTTTAACACCCTGTATCTTTTTAAGGAAGCATTTTAGGACCATGAGTTTTTTGTTCTTTCGGCTTTATTTTTGAAAGGGAATCATCCCTCGAAGTTCGTAATAGCCAAACCCGAACACCCTGTATATTCCTTCTTTTCCTCACTTTTCCAGTACAGATGCATTTTTTAATAATTTTTGTCTCTCATATAATATTCCCATCGCAAGTATCCTTTCCATCTGTCTGCTTTTTCTTCATTTTCGCTCAAAATATCTCCGGTCTTGTTTCTGATGTCAGTGTTACTTGGCTCGATATCCCTAAAATAAGTCAGTTTTCCCTACTTCTCACTCATCTTCCACTTCTTTGCACATCTCATCTCCTTAATCCTTAATCCATTGTTAATTGGCTTTCCTGCACTTTCGAATTATTTCAGACATCGTGATAATATTTAGGTATCTATTACTAAAGAGATGCAGCAATCCGTGGACACAATGGCTAATAGTTGTATTCATTTCAGAGTCGAGAGGACTCGAGTTACTCTGATTCAAATTGATAAAAAAAAAACTCGACTTTTTTTTAGAAATTAATCATTTACTACTGGTGCTGTTACCCTACATTAAGAGTTTTAGGTAATTATCATGTTCATCAACAAAGGGTGAAACATTGATGATCGTTTTCATTCCATTTGTAGGTCGAATATAAAATATAAGCCGAGTTATGATAATAAATTTCGATATTTTTGTCGGCCATCTTGTCTTCGGGGCCTTAAACTTCCCGGTAGCTCACTTTGGCCACCTGTCTAAATTGCCTTCAGAGGCCCTAAAAAACAATTGTACATTACATTAGGTGCAGTCAGTGCAGTCGCGAAGAAAAGGTTACAAAATATTGGGGAAAAATGTAGTTCCCGCATTTACTGATGTAGTTACCCTACATTATTTTTTTAATCATCTATGTTCTTCAACAAAAGGGTGAACATGAATATAATCGTTGAAATCTCATTCGTAGGTCAACTAAAGGCCGAGTTATAATTTTTTCCGATATTTTTGAGTCGCCATCTTGTTTTCGGTGTCCTGCAGAAAACTTCTCGGAGACTCACTTTGGCCACCCTTCTTAAATGTCTTTAAGGGTCCCAAAGAACAAATTTGAAAGGGTGGCCAAACTTTTACAGGCATGGTAACTCCCAACTATGCATTCATACGTTCTAATACGTTGTATCTCGAACGTGGACGACGCACTGTGGAACGAGAGTGGTCGTGTGGTTGGACATCGCGTTCTAGTGATGGGCAAAACTGTTCTTTTTACATAACAGATACAACCTGTTACTGTTATTTTTAAATAACAGTTAAAAATAACAGATACTGTTAATCTGTTATTTTACAAATTAACCAGGGGCCCGTTTCTCAAAACTACAAATGACAAATTACAAGTGTGTGTGTAGTCTTGGTACCTAACCCATTTTTGCAACAATCGGTCGTCAAGGTTATACATTTGTAATTTATTGTCGTTTGTAGTTTTATGAAACGGGCCCCAGGATTCTCAATACAATATCACAAGGCAAAAATAACAGAACTAACTAACAACTAACGCCGGGCGTCGACGATCGGGGTAAACTGTTATTGGTGTTATTTTGTATCTGTTTAGTCAGTCTCTGGTTCAGTCGTTCACCGTTGATCGCGCCGGGCGTCGAAGAACCGGGTGAACTGTTATTTTTATCTGTTTAGTCAGTCTATGGTCAAGTTGTTCACCGTTGATCCCGCCGGGGGTCGACGATCCGGGTGAACTGTTATTTTGTATCTGTTTAGTTAGTCTGTGGTTTAGTCGTCCACCGTTGATCGCGCTGGGCGTCGAAGAACCGGGTAAACTAAATATTATTTTGTATCTGTTTAGTCGTTCACTGTTGATCAGTTGATCGCGCCGGGCGTCGACGATCCGGGTAAACTGTTACTTTGTATCTGTTATATTTCAACCGAGATAACAGGTTGTTATTGTTATTTTCAAATAACAGTCGAAAAATAACAGATAGTTAAATAACAACCCATCACTATCGCGTTCTAGCAATCGTAGGGTCGTAGGTTCGATCTCCGCTGGGATCGTCACATTTTTTTGTGTTTTCACTAACTTCTTGCATATTTTTCGTAAATCTACGTCCATATACCTTGAGTACATACTATAGCCTTTTGTTTTCTTTGACTTTCATGCAATTACCGTCAAGCACAGAGATGTTACACACAGAAGATAGCCCTGAAGAAGTGCCAGAAAACTCGAGCTCCGCACTTTTCCGCACCATAACGTATGCACCATTTTAATCTGGTAGACTTGCTCCTCAACGTGGCACATCGTATTTTCCGGGGCAACTTGAGGCATTTCTGCAATTGATTGTTGAAGTAGACCCATCAAGTTTGGGTTTGGTTAGTCCGGCCGCACACCTCAGGTACAAATGTGGAGCCACAAATGTCTTACCACATATGTCGTACCGCATTTGTTTCATTTGCTACAAATGCGGTAAAAGCACGCACACCATCAGCCATACCGCATTTGTACCATGTCTTCTTCCGACAAAGATGATTTTCTGATGTGGCAATTATTATACAAATAAATAGAAAAAAACGTTGCTTTTGGGTATATCCTTATAACGAGAATTGGTCTGCATTCGAAAATTTTCAAGCAACAAAGGAGTTGGAAGACGAAGAAAAATTCCAATCGTACTATAGAATAGCACCCAGTACATATAACTCATTATAGGAGTTGGTTGGACCATGTACCGAGTTTGAAAAAATATAGCACCAAATCTTCTTTCATTTTCACGCTACACTTCCTCTTCAGGCAACAAATACCGAACAAGTCGGTTCTTTCGAGAGTGTAAGGCATATGCTGCCTAGCTACAAACGCCTCTTGCTGCAAATGCATGTCAAGTGTGCGGCCTCAGATTGAAAAACTGGCGAGCGTTAAATGCTGCCCGACACATTTGTGGAAACGCATTTGTGGCGCAACATTTGCAACCCTAGGTGTGCGGCCGGCCTTAGGGAACCAAAGAGGTCCCTGCGTGTTTGACGCTGGTTGCTCCGATCTCGATTGGTCTAGGCGGGTTGATGTACCACACATGTCTCAAACTGCATGCTTCAATCACAAAGTTTATGGTACCTGTTTGGCCGCTGACGACAGTCATTTTATTTTAGTTTTTTTCTGCAATGAATCAGTACTTCAACAATCAATTGCAGGACGGAACGGACGGACGGACAAAGCGGTTGCAATAGCGATTTTCATCAAGATGGAAAATGCGCTAACGCATTCGCAGCAGACGATTCTGTTTTTATTTATAGAAACTGCAGACTTCAACTTTCCTGCCCTTCTGGCACTTTACTATTCGTTGGTACGCAGTCAGTTGGAATACAGCATACTATACCATTTACAGATCGATTTCACACTCGTGAAATCCATTTTCATACTCATGAAAACAAACTTCTCACAAATGAAAACAGATTTCATGCTAACGAAATTCATTTTTTCACTCATGAAATCAGATTTCAACCTCATGAAAACAGAATTGGTAATAACGAAACCTCATTTCACACTCCTGAAAATCAATTTCATACTGATTTACACCATTTTCGCACTTATGAAATCAGAATTCACATAAATGAAAATCAATTTCATCATTATGAAAATCAATTTCTCACTTATGAAATCCAGTTTCGTATGCAACGACAGGGCCACTATGGAGATACCTATTCCTATGATGATATTCAATTTGTATTCTGATTTCGGCAGTCATGGAGCTCCATAGAATACCATGCTTACAATAATTACGATATAACACGTCATGACCCCAAGACTGAGACCTCTTGATTTAGGCGGCTGGTCCAGTCTTCTATGTCCAGGTTCATGTATGATCGGATTGTCAGTCTGTATGAAAGTTGAATTCCTTCTTAGTTCTAAGATTCCTTAAATGCTGACCAATAAAAAGTTATTTTTATTTCACTTTCCCCCTGGAGGGGGGGAAGCAACAACCCCCATGCGACTGAAAGAGTTAGCATTATATAAATGGTAACCAGTCACCAGCCTTGACTTCCTCTACCTGGCATTTGAGTTTGGTACACTGCTCATGAATCACCCTGTATAATGCTAACTCTTTCAGTCGCATGGGGTCTGTTGCTCCCCGTCCCCAGGGGGAGAGTGAAATAAAAATAACTTTCCATTGGTCAGCATTGAAGGAATCTTACTTTGAGTTTCAAGGCTATAGTCTCGGCTATAGCCCAATATATCCTAAGAACTAAGAAGGAATTCAACTTTCTATGTTCTGGTTCATACAGACTGACAGACAGACAGACAAACAAACCGGCCTCAACAAAGCACTTTCTTTGGCTGTGATGCTATGAAAAGTTGAGTCAAATTTGTACAGGGAATTGTATGAAAGTATAGTTTCATATTAACAATTTATTCAAATTTAATACCTACCTGTTTCCGAAACACTCTGTATAGCCTCTTCCCAGGCGGAACGTCCTACGTCCTCAAATCCATCCGCAGAATTCGATTTTCACATACACCACAACTCATTAGCCCATCGTATTGTTCCAGGGTACAACATACATGAACCTGGACATAGAAGACTGGGCCAGCCGCCTAATCAAGAGGTCTCAGTCTTGGGCTCATGACGTGTTATACCGTAATTATTGTAAGCATGGTATTCGATGGAGCTCCATGGCTGCCGAAATCAAAATACAAATTGAATATCATCATAGGAATAGGTATCTCCATATTGGCCGTGTCGTTGCATACAAAACTGGATTTCATAAATGAAATTGAATTTCATGAGTGTGAAATGAGGTTTCGTTATTACCAATTCTGTTTTCATGAGGTTGAAATCTGATTTCATGAGTGAAAAAATGATTTTCGTTAGGATGAAATCGGTTTTCTTTTGTGAGAAGTTTGTTTTCATGAGTATGAAAATGGATTTCACGAGTGTGAAATCGATCTGTAAATGGTATAGTTTGGCATCCGATTTACCAACGTTATGAAGTTTTACCAGAGTCATCTGTACAGCGCAGATTCCTGAAATGGTTAAGTTTGAAAAAGAAGGAGTTTATCCCTCCAGGGGCTATGACCATGGCGTGCTGCTCGCGGAACTTGGTGTCAGCTCTCTGAATTTAAGGACCGAACTAAACGGATCGCCGTAACATTTTTATCCAAATTGTGCAACTCACATCTTGATTGTTCTCCCCTACTAGAGAGACTGAAATTTTTCATTTCACACGTCTCTTCAAGGCGGCAGCCTACATTTTATTGTGAACAGCCCAGCACCAATCTACTATACAGATGTCCAATTTTTTTTCATTTAATAAGTTGCCGCCTGGCTGCGATATCCATTTTGATACTCCAGTCTGTATTTTTAAACTTTTTTCTTTGTGAATGTGGGTATTTTTATTATATTGTGATTGATTGTATTGTTACGTATTTCGCGTACGGATTCGAATATAATTGAGACAATCGTTTTAAAACACACACTGTTTATTACTGCGTACTACAATAATTACACGCCAACAATTATTCACGCTTGGAACATATCGCAGGTACTTCGCTTCTATCCGCTCGCTGTCTCTTCCAATTCAATCCTGCCCGTGAGCTGACGGTTGATGCCTTCTATAGGCCTCCGAATAGTGTCCCCGAACTTTCCATCATCTTCCAGCAAACTCGGCAGCGACCCGGCACACGATTTTCTAGGCGACTCTCGAATAATCCCATACATTTCGCGTATAATTCTGCCGTGCTATAGAACCGGCGCCGCCGCCAAATGGACAGAATAGGTGCCTTGATCAGACGTTGGAGTCTCCATGTATTTCAATGCCATCGAGTTTACTCTAGAAATGTCCAGAACTCCGCGCATTTGTACACTGCGGCTGTGGAAGAGTCTAGAAATATCGCGTGTTTCCAGATTGCACGGGCATCGCCGCTCGTAACAGTATATGATGTATATTCTAACACTTGTTGCGACTTTTACCTGCATTTTTTGTGTAAATACATTTCCTTTACTTGGTTCGCCTGTTGGAAATAAATCCGTTTATCATTATTATTATTATTATTGTTATTATATCCCTGTCCTGATCTAAAGCTTTTTTTAACACGATCACAATACTCTCCCTTCCATTATTGGCGTCTGAGGTGGGATGTCTACACAGTACAAGAACATAATGTATGTATAATATGATTGGTTGTGTTTGTGCTTCTGTTTATTGGTTCGAATACGCATCATCCATCCTTTTATTTTTTGCCGAGTTTATTGCTTGTATTTATTATTCAATAAATAGGTAGGTACTTGTGGAGTTCTTAATTAGCGAGACTTGGGAGGTGAATTCAATAATAATTTACCATACTGTCGCGTCTGTTTTAGGTTGTTATTCTCCATCAAAATACCATATGCCGTGGATAATTATTTTATTGACTTTTATTAATTAATAAGTAACCGTATGCAAATAAATATGTTAGAAATGGATGGGGACCACTGAATTGTTATTGATCAGCAAATAATATTTGTTTGTGTCTGGCGTCAGCTTTTCGCACAATTAGGTAATAATTATTAATAAAGGTTCCTATCGTACTTACCCAATAATACCTTATACCAAGTCTAATACCTAGGGCCGGATTGGTAAACAATATCATACCTACTGGGAAATATATGCCGGTCACTAGCCTCATGTAGGTACCTACTAAAACATCGGTGGCGCCGCAGACGAAAATCTGGAGGAATAATAATGATGACAACACTAGATGGTTGTAACCAAGAAAAACTAATTAAAAAAAAAAAATCTGTTGTGGGGCGACACAAAACTTTCCCGGCGGTATCCAGAGACGTCAGTAATGGTTTTGATCGAAGTGTCCCTTCGGGAGGGGGCGATTCGATTTGGAAATTGATGAAAAAATTCTATTTAGTCGAGCGTTTAGCGAGCATCCTGCATCCATTGTTGAGCGGACAGAAAAAATGACAGGTTAGGTCAGTTTTCCAAGGTGATGAAATGATCCAAAAGGTAGAACTAGGTAGCTAACTGTTGTGATATCTCAAAAATGCAATGCTGGTTCCTTATTGAAATTTTTGTTCCTACTTCAGATATGATTATGAAATTACAAAAACTTGATTGAAAACTTTCACTGCATCTGTGTGTCAAATTTCAACTCTATATTTTCAATTTAGAGCTTGGACAGACAAACCCAGACCCAATGTGCCACCTGAGGGCTTCCGATCAAAATCATCCACCCAAAGTCTAATCAGAACATTCCAGGCTGAACTTAGGCCTCCGTACCTGATTTCGATTTGATCGGATCAATAATTCGGTAATTATCGTGACAGAACCGCTTAATTTGTACGATCGCATGAGTGGTTTTATATTTTCAGGAGGAAAATTTCCGGGAAATTGGAGAGAAATTATTGGAAAATGTTCAAGAACCAGTTATCTATTCTCTAAAAAAAACAATTCCCAGAAATCTGTTCACGGAATAAAAAGTTGGAAAATTTGCAGTTTTTCCAGAGAGGAAAACTCGGCAACTGTTGATCCGATTTCAAAAATTTTTCCTCCAAAAATTAGCTCAATCTTTTCTCTAACTTTTATTCACAGCATGTCTGCACCTAAAATTAATATTTCGTGGGGCCTACCGCATGTAGAAGTTTGCATTGCGTTTTTCTCAAATTCACGGAATGTGCAAATTTCATTTTGAAAAAATTACAGTCGGAAAACCGAAACCGTGTCAACTCTGAAAATAGACCTGCACGACGCTCAATACAATCTACTTTCGATATCAGTTGAAATTTCCAAAAAAAAAGTCGATCCCCGAGCAGGAATAAATTTTTGGTAAAGTTTTGAACTTTAACATTTTTTATTATTTGACAGATGACAGATAGGGCAATGTTTCCAACTGTTCTGAATACAGTTTTTCAAGGGCTTTCAAATGACATATTGCAAGTTGAGTTCCGTGAGATATAGCTTCTGACATTTGATGATAGTGACAGTTGGGTTTGACAGATGACAGCCAAAAACTAATGGGCTCTTTTCAGGAAACAACCATGTTTGTATACCAAATATCAAGTCGATCCAGTCAACGTTACGGCAGTTATCGTGGAAGATCACAGACAGACACACACACACACATACACACACATACACACACACAGACAGACATCATTCTGAAAATGGTCTTAATCGTCTTGGAGGACCTCAAAACGGATATATCCGGTGAAATCTCAAAACTTTTTTTCTGCACGATTACAATACTTTCCCTCCGTGTTCGTGGGTGGGCCGGGAAAGTAAAATCCGACATACTACCTATAATACTTGTTGAATATTCGCGAGCAATTAAGTGGACTGTATAATAAAAATGAAAATGAACTTACCAATGCAGTCAGTCGGATGATATGATGCAAAAAAACAAACAAACTCACTGGGCAACACAAAGGGTGGTAAAAGGAAGGAAGGAAAAGCAGGAAATGAGTTTAACTTGAAAAGATCTTCAAAATGTTCAAAAACAAAACTAAAATTTACTTGTAAAACTATAAAACTTCTAATCGAAATTGATTAAGCGGCGGCGTTTTAATTTACGTGTGTAAGTACCAAAATTCGAACAATGATAACACGGAGCAAAAAAAGCGCTCTCGCATTAAAACTGAAGAGACGTATTTCTGGTTGCAGAATTAAATAAATAAACTAATGCAGGTGGTTAGGGATGGCCCCAACAATACTATTACGTATTTCGCGTTTAGGTTCGTTTATGATTGAGACGATCGTTTTAAAACACACACTGTTTATTACTGCGTACTACAATAAATACATTCCATCAATTACTGCTTGGGAATATCTGCTGGTTACTATCCGCTTTCTATCCGCTCACTATCGCTTCGAATTCAGTACTACTCTGTGGGCTATCCATATGGTGCTTATACAGGATGGTCCAGGTTATAGTAGCAATAATTCACGATTCGATGGTCCATCGAAAACTAAGTCGACACGCATAATTTTATTTTTCTCCAAAATGCTTCCTAAGAGAGATACAGCTCTTCAAAGTTCGGTTTTAAAAATCTTATTTTTGCAATAACTCTCAAGTCATCAAAGCGATTTTGACCAAATTTGGTACAAATACTCATAAAATAGATACTCATCACTTGACGTAGATAACTTTTGTCAAAATTGTCCAGTGGCGTAGATACGGGGGGATGGTTTGACTTCTCCCACCCCATTTTCTACGCCACCGGATATTTTTGGGAAATTGTACTTTTTTTGAATTCCTTGTTCAATTTAGAAAAAAAGTTACTCCTGTGAAATTTTGATTAGAGGCTTGGTTTTCGAAATATTTGGGTTTTAAACTTTAGAAAACATCTCGAAATCGCCACTTTCCAGAGCCCAAATTGTTTTTCTCTGAAAACGCCTCGTTTCTTAGCAAAAAATAGCAGCAAATCAACATAAACGACCTAGAAAACTCATTCCAGTTAAGGAATCATGAATTTTTCATGGATTTTAATTTTTAGGCCTTTGAAAGTCGCGATTTCGAGGCGTTTTCCAAAGTTTCAAACCCAAATATCTCGGGAACGAAGCCTCTTATCAAAATTTTAGGCGGTAACTTTAGGCGGTAAAGGAGTAACTTTTTTTCTAAATTGAACAAGGAACTCAAAAAAAGTATAATTTTCCAAAAATATCCAGTGGCGCAGGAAATGGGGTGGGAGAAGTTGAACAATCCTCCCGTATCTACGCCACTGGACAATTTTGACAAAATTTATCTACGTCAAGTGATGAGTATCTATTTTATGAGTATTTGTACCAAATTTGGTCAAAATTGCTTTGATGACCTGAGAGTTATTGCAAAAATAAGATTTTTAAAACCGAACTTTGAAGGGCTGTATCTCTCTTAGGAAGCGTTTTGGAGGAAAATAAAATTATGCGTGTCGACCTAGTTTTCGATGGTCAATCGAATGGTGAATTATTGCTCCTATAACCTGGACCAGCCTGTATGTACAGGTTATAGAATGATATAGATGTACAGGTTATAGATTGATGAACCATTCGATGGTCCATCAAAAACTAGGTCGACATGCATAACTCAATTCTTCTCCAAAACGCTTCCTAAGAGAGATAGAGCCCTTCAAAGTTCAGTTTTTAAAATCATCTTTTTACAATAACTCTTAAGTCATTGAAGCGATTTTTACCAAATTTGGTACAAATACTCATGAAACAAATACCCATCACGTAGATAACTTTTGTCAAAATTGTCCAGTGGCGTAGATACCGGGGGATTGCTCAACTTTTCTCACCCCATTTTCCACGCTACTGGATATTTTTTTTTTCCTTGTTCAATTTAGAAAAAAAAGTTACTCTTGTGAAATTTTGATTAGAGACTTCATTTCCGAGATATTTGGGTTTGAAACTTTGGAAAACAGCTCGAAATCGCGACTTTCAAATTCAAATTCAAATTCATTTATTTTCTCAACCAACCAGGTTTTTCAATCGTCAACAATAATACAAGATAAAATCAGTAAAAAAATGCAACAAACAATGCAATTACACACAATTGAGTAAAAAACTGACAAAAAAGAGACAGAATACACATTATATACAATAAAATAATTAAAATCGACCTTGATGACCGAGCTCAAAATCATCTAAGGTGAAACCGTACTGGTCATATTCCTGGATAGAGTAAAATGCTTTCTTCAGGAGCATGGACTTTACAACCGTTTTAAATTTAGGTAAGGACAAATGCACTATTTCTAGTGGTAACTTATTAATGAATGTTGGACAGAAGTAATTTTTGCTGTATCGGCTTTTTGCTAGTCTAATATGATTTACTACCAGTCGATCTCTATTTCTAGTCCGATAATCGTGTATATCCTCGTGCTTCCTATAAATGTTAATGTTTTTCTTACCCAGTATGAGGCACTGAAATATGTACAAACTTGGAAACGTTAGTAATCCCATATCAATAAACTTATCTTTGACATCATCACGGTAACCAATGCCAGACATCATTCGAACCACCCGGCGTTGCAGCCCAAAAACTCTCGAGGTATGTGGCGAGTGACCCCAGCTCGTTATGCAATACGTCATCAGTGAAACAATCAAGCTGTGGTACGCGGACAACACAGCCTCACTCGGAAGAACAGGAATCAAGTTTCTCATTATAAAGATATTTTTACAGATCTTTGGACAAACAAAATTTATGTGCTGCTCCCACGTCAACAGTGGGTCTACCACCACACCAAGAAACACAACATTTGGCGGATTTTGATGGTTTTTCAAATTTCTTTGAGAAAAGATTATTATCTTGGTCTTATTGACATTAAGGATCAATCTATTCGCGGAGAACCAGTCACCCACGTTGGTCTCCATATCCTCCAGGTCGATTTGTAGTTCTTCCAAATCACAGCCGCGGCTTGTAAGGGTGGTGTCATCGGCGAACAACAGCAGGCCAGCACCAGGGACCGCATGACTTATGTCATTGATGTAAATCAAAAATAAGATCGGTCCAAGTACCGACCCCTGCGGAACGCCGGAAGCCACATTCCCCACCTCAGAATTTATGCCGTTAATCATGGTGTATTGTGTTCGCCCCGACAAAAAAGAGTTTATTAGGCCGACACTCTTAGCATCAAAATTGTAACTGAGCAACTTTTTGGACAATATTTCGTGCGACACGCAGTCAAAAGCCTTCTGCAAATCGCAGAAGACCGCACCCCGGTATTCACACTGTTCGTATGAGTCCACTATAAGGTCCACCAATTGCTCCACCGCTTGTGACGTTGATTTCCCTCTCCTGAATCCAAATTGTGACCCATAAAACAAATTATTATTTTCGAAGAACCCAGTTACTTGATTTTTTAATATTGTTTCAATGATTTTTGACAAAACTGGAAGAATCGAGATGGGTCGGTAATTACCGGGATCCGCGGTGGAGCCCTTTTTATAAATCGGTATTACCTTCGATTTCTTGAGTGCCGCCGGAAAAATTCCTGAAGCGATAATTTTGTTTATTAGTTTGGTTAGAGGTGTTATTATAATGTTCTTAACGGTCTTTATCAACTGAACATTCATTCCGAAACAGTCGCGACTGCTCTTGTTTTTTAGTCCCTCAATTACATCGCGAACCTCCACGAAAGAAACCTCCCTAAAAGCAAATGTTTCAAGAGCAGCTGCGCTGCCTCGGAGATATTCGCCAAATTTCTTCCTGGCGGGAGGAATTCCGTTGTGTATCGTGTTAGAAACATTGGTAAAAAATTCATTGAGTTGATCAGGAGATAGCTCAGTTTTTGAGTGGGTTTTTGTTTTCTTTCGATGCAAATTAATCAAATTCCAGTAAGCGGAAGCGCTTCCGTTCGATTTTTTAATATAATGTGCATACGCGGATTTTTTCGCTTTATTAAGTTGTTGCCTATACTCCAATCTACATTGTTTCACTTCACGAGCCAAAAAATCGGTCGGGTACGCCGCATATTCCTCCCTTATTGAATTTAACTCGTTTCGCTTGCTTCGCAGATCCTCGTGAAACCATCGTATGTTTGCAGATGCTGTTGATTTGGAAGAAAGAACACGTGGTTTTGATCGGGAAAGCAATTTTTATTGCGATCGTAAAGTTACCAAGTAGCATGTCAAATGCAGCATCGACATCCACATCAGGCTGATCCACCCAAGACCAGTCACAACTGTCAATGCATGTAAAAAATTTAAAACGGCCCTGTTTTTAAGCCTTCCAAAGGCTTAAAAACTAAAATCGAAGAAAACTTATGATTCCTCAACTGGAATGAGCTTTCTAGGTCATTTAAATTCATTTACTGCCATTTTTTGCTAAGAAACGAAGCGTTTTCAGAGAAAAAACAATTTGGGCTCTGGAAAGTGGCGATTTCGAGATGTTTTCCAAAGTTTAAAACCCAAATATCTCGAAAATCAGGCCTTTAATCAAAATTTTACAGGAGTAACTTTTTCTTCTAAATTGAACAAGGAATTCAAAAAAAGAATAATTCTTCAAAAATATCCGGTGGCGTAAAAAATAGGGTGGGAGAAGTTGAACGATTCCCCAGTATCTACGCCACTGGACAATTTTGACAAAAGTTATCTACGTCAAGTGATGGGTATTTGTTTCATAAGTATTTGTGCAAAATTTGGTAAAAATCGCTTCGATGACTTGAGAGTTATTGCAAAATTGTCCAGTGGCGTAGATACGGAGAGTTGTTTTACTTCTCACGCCCTGTTCTCTACGCCACTGAATATTTTTGGAAATCTACATTTTTCCTAATTCCTTGTTCAAATTAGAAAAAAAAGTTACTCTTGTAAAATTTTGATTAGGGGCTTAATTTTTGAGATATTTGGATTTTAAACTTTGGAAAACATCTCGAAATCGCCACTTTCCAGAGCCCAAATTGTTTTTTCTCTAAAAACGCTTCGTTTCTTAGCAAAAATTGGCAGTAAATCAACTTAAACGACCTAGAAAACTTATTCCAGTTGAGGAATCATGAGTTTTCTTGGATTTTAGTTTTTAGGCCTTTGAAAGTCGCAATTTCGAGGTGTTTTCCAAAGTTTCAAACCCAAATATCTCGGAAATGAAGCCCCTAATCAAAATTTTACAAAAGTAACTTTTTTTCTAAGTTGAACAAAGAATTAAAAAAAAGTATAATTTTCAAAAAATATCCAGTGGCGTAGAAAATGGGGTGAGAGAAGTTGAACAATCCCCCGGTATCTACGCCACTGGAAAATTTTGTCAAAAGTTATCTACGTCAAGTGATGGGCATTTATTTCATTAGTATTTGTACCAAATTTGGTGAAAATCGCTTCAATGACTTGAGAGTTATTGCAAAAAGATGATTTTAAAAACTGAACTTTGAAGGGCTCTATCTCCCTTAGGAAGCGTTTTGGAGAAAAATTAAATTATGCATGTCGACCTAGTTTTCGATGGACCATCGAATGGTGAATTATTGCTACTATAACCTGGACCACCCTGTATACCTCCGACTAGTGTTCTCGAATCTTCCACGGGTCCTCCAGCAAATTCTACAATGACCCCGGCATACGGTTTCTAGGCGACTCCCGAAAAATCATACACCTTGCGCGTGCAATTTCAACGTGATGTGAAGCCGGCACCGCCGCCAAATAAACATATGTGTCCTACTGTCATGTTAAAGTATCTAGGTTAGTTCCACGGGCCAGAGCCTACACGCACTTGTACACTGCGATCTAATGGGGATAGTCTAGAAAGACCGGGTGCTCTTCAGAATGCACAAGAATCACCGCTCGTAAAAATACCTACTTATTCTATTGTGACTAAAAAAATCAATCACATAGGACTGGCAATACTGCTTTCCTTAAGAGCTGAAAATAAACTGGTCAACATTTGAAATGTCGGTTTCGAAAATTTTGCCTTTTTTCAAAATGGTATAACTTTAGATCTCGCTTTAGATTGTCTCAACCGATTCCGATTTTGTCGTCACGGTTGCTTAGATACATTTTTCACGCAGGTATTTCGGATCAGTTCGCAGGTTATTTTTCCACAGTTGTAAAACTAAATTAAAAACTCACTTTGGGAATGCTTTGTCGGAGGAGTGCACTGTGTCTACTGTGTCACATCGGGGTTTGGCTCATTCGTCTATAGGTGCGTTCAGTCAGTTTATTTAGCCGTAAGTTTTAATTTTAGTCGCAAGCGCAGCGACGCCCATTGGCTCTAATGAACCAGCTTCCTCAGAACAGCCAATAAGCGATGCAGCGCTTACGGCTAAAATTGAAACTTGCGACTAAATAAGCTGACTGGACGCACCTCATGTATGCCTGTCTATGGGTAGGCCTAATTATAACCTCCCTCAAAAACAAAAAATCAACTGGAGTCGACGAAATACCAACATTTATTTTGGAAACATGAAAGAATATTCTGATATCTGTCTTGACTAAGCTTGTTAACAAATCCAAATCTCGAGGAGAGTTCCCCAGCTTGCTAAAGCTTGCGACTGTTCTCCCTGTTTATAAAAAGGACGATGCCACCAATACAGAGAATTATATGCCAATTGCACTACTTATTGTTTTTGCTAATAGCCAATTGCAAGATAATTGAGAAAGCGAGTTGTTAAATATTTGCAAGAGAACCAGCTTAGCTCGGGGTCCCAGCATGGCTTCAGGAGCGGGTTTTCTACAGAAACGGCTGCATGTTACGGCCGCGTGAAGTAGGCAGGCACACTAGGAGCACTATTCTTAAAATTCACAGGATCGTTAGTGCTTCATCAATGCTTCATACCTCACACCAGCAGCAGCGGCCGTTTTAGAGAAAATTGAGTTTATCGATAGTGCCTGCTAACTTCACGCCAGCAGGTAACTTGCGACAAATCCACGTTTACCATCACGTACATCACTTCAGCGCACACATGAGAACGCATACCTGCAGAGCGCGGTAATTTCAATTTTGACGCACGAAGTGTCACTGTCAATGGCAACTGTCAATCAATAATCGAAATGTAAACAAACAACAAACATAACCTCCTAACCATTCAACATTTAATATTGTTATTCAGAATGAAATGTTACGTGCCGTATGGCAGAAAGACGCAGAAAAGATTCAGGTGATACGAAACACAACGAGCTGCAAGGCGATCGACGAAACAAGAGCATTATTTGGTTACATCTGTCAAAACGTCAAATCGACGTCAAGCGCTGTCAGCTGAAATTTGCGTGACATTACACGCGCACACCGTATTACAGTGTTGTCAACTTGTTGTCGTGATATAGATATGGCAACGTCCTACTTTCACAGGTGTGCGCAGAAGCTTTTCGGGAAACGTGGATTACCAAAAAATGACAAGTTGGGTCGTTTTGTTGGTGCTTCGTTAGTGCTTCATAGTGCTTCGGTCATTCCTTTGATTCGAGAATAAATAGCTGAGGTACAGCTCGAAAACCCCAGCAGGCACTAATGAAGCACTGATGTTCTGACTGGTCTTGATGGTTAGTGCTCCCTTAGTGCTCCACGGTTTTCCTTGAAATAAGTCAGCAGCACCAAATTCAGCCAAGTTATAGACCAAAACCTCAAAGATCGTGAAGTGAGCAGTCAACTTCTGAAATTTTGAAGCCATAATGTTCTGACTGGTCTTGATGCTCAGTGCTTCGCTAGTGCTTTGCTAGTGCTTCACGGTTTTCCTTAAAAAAAGTCAGCAGCACCAAATTCAGCCAAGTTATAGACCAAAACCTCAAAAATCGTGAAGTGAGCAGTCAACTTCTGCAATTTTGAAGCACTAATGTTCGGACTAATCTTGATGGATAGTGCTTCGTTAGTGCTTCACGGTTTTTCTTGAAAAAAGTCAGCAGCTTCAAAATCAGCCAATTTATAGACCAAAACTTCAAAAATCGTGAATTGAGCAGGCAACTTCTGCAATTTTGAAGCATTGATGTTCTCATTGGACTTGATAGTTAGTGCTTAGTCAGTGGTCCACGGTTTTCCTTTAAAAAAGTCAGCAGCACTTATTTCGTCAGATGACGAATAATAATCAACTTATTTCGACTCAGTTCACAGACAACCAAAACCTCAAAAATTGCGGAGTGGACAAGAAACTGTGGTATGGCATGACAGAGGGCATGACATGACGCGTAATTTTTGAAAACTTCTGATTTTGCTATGTAAGCTATTCATGTTATTATTATTATATTATCATTTTAGAAACCTTTTGCTATAGAAATTTTTCGATCTTTTTAATGGATGTCAGTCCGTAACAGAGTTATACCTTCTCATTCAAATGGCTGTCGAAGCAATCTATGCCCGTCAGGACTTCATAATATTTAACCTATCTCATTGACACATTCTTGCAAAGTACCCGACCTGCTCGACTTCTGCATGATAAAAGGGATCAGCAGCAATTACTTCGAGATCGAGCCTTCCTAGGATCTATCTTCTGACCACTCTCCGATCATCGTTACGTACAGAACAGCCGTAACAAAGCAAATCAAGCAATCGTCTCTGACTAACAGAAACACGAACTGGGCAATGTTCAGAGAGTATGTACAGGGAGAGTTGAGGATGGATATCCCACTCAAAAATGGAGCAGACATTGAAGTGGCCGTTCAGCAGTTCTCGAGTGTACTGCGTGCCGCGGCGGCTCGAGCTACTCCACGGGCGGAGCACGACTGGGCGGGAAGAGAAAGGCTTCCGAAAGACATACAGGACAGAATCGACGAGAAAAGAAAACTGCGTAAGAGATGGCAGGAGACTCGGGCCCCAGCTGATAAGACGGAATTGAATGTGGCAACAAGAGAAGTGAAACTGTTATTGATGAACCACCGAAATGACGGAATCTACAACTATCTTAGCAACCTTTCATCCTCCGAGGCTAAAGATTACTCACTCTGGAAGGCTACGAGAAAACTTAAACATCCGCAAATACGCATTTCTCCTATCAGAAAAACCCAGGGTGGATGGGCCAAAAGTGATGAAGAGAAGGCCGATGCTTTCGCGGATCACCTCAGTGACGTATTCAAGCCATTTCCAGCCATGATACCACCAGAAGAGGAAAGAGAAATCAACCACTTCCTTGAAGCCCCGTTACAGCTCGACCTACCTATTGACAACTTCACCAAGAGGAACATTCTCAAAATAATAAAAAAACTCAAACCCAGGAAGGCGCCAGGAAGAGATGGAATAACGGGAAAAATGATGAGAGAATTGCCGGAGGAAGATATTCGTCTCTTCACAATGATTGCCAACTCCATAATAAGAACAAGCCACTACCCATCAACTTGGAAGGAGGCTAAAATTATTGTTATACCAAAGCCGGGCAAAGATGTCACTCAGGTAACATCCTACCGTCCAATTAGCCTCTTATCGGTTCCTTCAAAAGTGTTCGAGGCGTTGCTTCTGGAGAGGATTCGGCCTATCCTGGATGTGCGCGGATTGATCCCTGGACACCAGTTTGGTTTCCGTCGACAGCATTCGACGTGCGAGCAAGTCCATCGCGTGGCAGCTAAAATCCGCAATGATCTCGAAACCAAGCGATACTGCTCCGCCGCCTTCTTGGACGTTTCCCAAGCCTTTGACAAGGTATGGCATCGTGGGCTACTCTACAAAATCAAGAGGGATCTTCCTTCCCGGGTCTACGAGATCCTTCGAAGCTACCTGTCAGACAGAAGGTTCACCGTTGGGTTCGGGGTAGCTGAGACATCCCTTAGAAGCATTGAGTCGGGAGTACCCCAAGGGAGCGTCCTTGGTCCGGTCCTGTACCTGCTGTTCACAAGAGACTTACCAACATGCAGGAATACGGTTCTGGCAACTTTTGCCGACGACACGGCCGTAATGTCTTCACATAGAGATCCTACCATTGCTTCGACCAATCTTCAAACCCACTTAAACAAAATAGAGAGGTGGCTAAATACCTGGCGGATCAAGGCAAACACGCTCAAGTCTGAGCACGTGACATTTACTCTCAACAGAGCCACATGTCCCTCCGTTACGTTGAATGGCGAAGTCTCACCACAGAAGGAGGAAATCCGATACCTGGGCATGCACCTAGACAGACGGCTGACGTGAGCCGGTCATGTCTGGAAAAAGCGCCTACAACTTGGGCACACCAGGAGGAAGCTCCACTGGCTGCTGCGACGAGGATCCGGTCTGTCCCTCGAGAACAAAGTCCTATCGTACAAGACTGTGATAAAGCCTGTGTGGACATACGGTATACAGCTGTAGGGATCGGCTAGCGCCTCAAATATCATGAAAATTCAACGTTTCCAAAATAAGATGCTCAGGGACATAGCGGAAGCTCCATGGTACGTTCCAAACTGGGTGTTGCATCAGGACCTGAACGTCGCAACAGTACAGGAAGAAATATCCCGATACAGCACTAGATACAGGGCCAAGCTCGAGTTTCATCCAAACACTAGCTGGAGAGATGCTCGTCGAGCCGAGGGTGAAGAGGCTGAAGAGAAGCAGTCCGCTCGAATTGCCAGACCGATTCTTATAGCCAGTGATGAGCGAACGAGATCGCCCCACCCGCGATGCCTGCCACTACTTCAGAATGGCTTCTGTAGTCTGCCTTTTATTTGTATTATAAGTACTCATCTTATGTTCCGCGTGATTTATGTTTGTTAAGTCTGTTAAGGTGTTTGTGTCTTGACATTGATTTTATTCATATTAATTGAAATTTTTAGCGCATTTTCCATCTTGATGAAAATCGCTATTGCAACCGCTTTGTCCGTCCGTCCGTCCGTCCGTCCGTCCGTCCGTCCGTCCGTCCGTCCGTCCGTCCGTTCCTCGAACTCCTCCCAAACTAGACGACCTAGCTTTCTAATTTTTTCGCTGTTACATAGCTGCCACTCCCAAAAGAGGGCTAGGCTATATTGGATGTCCATATTGCGCCGCCAACATAGAGAAAACCGCCCCCGATAAACTTGAAATAACATAATATTGCACTTTCTACCAGACCTGATGCTCTAGTTTCTCATTTTTTGAATAATACATAGTTGCCACTAATAAACTTAAGCCAAGAAACATTCCGTCTTCAATATGCGCCGCCGACATGGAAAAACTGCGAAAAACCGCCCCCAATCACTTTAAAATGAAAAACATAAACCCAATGCAAGAATTTCTTTGCCAAACTCTGCCGCTCCCACACGCCGCCCCCAAAGTGAGAGATAAATGTAAAACATGAACCTGAAGACATAGCGATCTAATTCTTTCACAATATAGATAGCTTACTAAAAATGAGAAAGAATAGGCTACTTTTGACATGACGCCGCCTCCAACTTCCACCCACAAAAGAAAAAAAGTGCAACTTTCAATAATTTCCACTGATTTACAATTTAATGTTACCTCCAACATTCAGAAACTCCCAACTCAAACTGTGGAAGAATTTCTTTGCCAAACTCTGCCGCTCCCACACGCCGCCCCCAAAGTAAGAGATAAATGTAAAACATAACCCTGAAGACATAGCGATCTAATTGTTCCGCTATATAGATAGCTGACTAAAAATGGGAAGAGATAGGCCACTTTTGATTAGTCGCCGCCTCCAGCTCCCGCCCCCAAACAAAAAAAATGCAACTTTCACAATTTTCACTGATTGTCATATTTCCTTAAACATTTAGAAACTCCTAACTCAAACTGTGCAACAGTTACTTTGCCGAATGCTGCCACCCCCACACGCTGCCCTCAAAGTTAGAGATAAATGGAAAACATAAACCCGAAGACATAGCGATCTAATTCTTTCGCTATACCTATGGATAACCGACTAAAAATGGGAAAGAATAGACTACTGTTGATTAGTCGCCGCTCCCAGCTCCCGCCCTCAAACAAAAAAATATTGATGAGTGAAAGAATTTTCATTCAAATCTGTTCCATTGGCAAGTACCCCATTCTGATAACAAAATATCACAATGAGTTTCGAATGAAGAAAGTGGGCGAGGAATGGTGTTTCTCCTTCAACCAAATTTCTTTACGTTCACAATATGCCTCTTTGAGAAAATGCGCTACTGAGACTCACGCACGTGAAGGCATACTCACTTGTTTAACATGTCATGTACATAGTCAATGCATTGGGGGAGCAGACAGTGGTCTCTCCCCTTCCAGAGTGTTAAGTGTCGTATAAATTATTGAATGTCACCCGTGACAGATTGTAATTAAATTTGGATGTTAATAAAAAAAAAATCCCATTGACTCATATGCCTGAACAGACGTCGCGTCGGTGAGTTTGGAAATATTCTGCTTGACTACAATTTGTAAATCGTTCCCAGGTGCCAATACATCTCAAGCCATGCAAGTGAAGAAATAGACATTCAGTGAGAGTTGCGGACTATGGATTTCTGACGGCTACGGTTTTTATTTAGTTAAGTGATCAGTACCGCCCTCAAACTTGTGGGAATGTTTGATCTGACGTCAGCTTCCATTTGACATTCCATTGAGAGAATATAAAAGGTACAAACGTGTATTCTACTCATTCCTCATTCACTTGCTCACACTTGCATCATCAGAAGTCTCTTAAGGGGCTATTAGAGTAGGGAGAATAATGATGAGATTAGGTATCATTCCCTCCCATTATTTCCCAAAATATAAGTTCCAAATTCGACATGCGGACATCAAGATGGCCATGGTTGAGCTCCCGAAAATATCTATTTTAATTTTAATTATTAATTAATTATTAATTGGAAAAATCTATCTATATATCAGGAAGCCTTATGCAAAACTTGACATTTATTTTCTAATTTAAAAAATAACGCGAGAAAATGGCATCTTCTTCCTTGATATTGCTACGACTTGTGAGGCTTTCGAGCGAATCCACTACATTCGGGGATAAATACGTTCTGGAGTGTGGAGTTTAAGACGTGCGAATGAGACACCTGCCACGAAGACTCGTGGAATATTCTCGAATACAACATACAAGTATATAGAATGTAGCACCACCCAGAGTGAGCAGTTTTTCAATTCTTAGCGAAACAGGTATCATCAGCGAAGTCAAGCAAAGCGATATCTAAGTGCGCCACTTTGTTTGAACGTGTATCTAGTGGTACGCAGTAAAAAATAGGGTGTTTAAACGTTCATCTTTTAAATATTGAAGTACCCAACGCTAGACCGTAATAATCGTGAAAAAGACCAAATTAGGTAGAAAAAATATATTTATCGTTGTTGAATATTTTTTGATAGATAGGTACAGCTACGTACCTACATACATCACAATATGATAAAAAAAAAAACGTGAGTGCGTGACCATAGTCACCCTCGGAAGAAGTGAAACTTCTATACATATGAATCAATCAGCAAACAACGTTCGAAGAGGTGTTCTTTTCGTACTCCCGCTCCGCTCCCTCACGGTTTGTATCATCTTGTTTTTCTTATTATCAATCTTATTATTATTATTATTAGTCACTCAAAGGGCAGAGTACTTTCGACATGATTTTTTCACGATTAGACTTCTTTTATTTCTCTTCTCGCTGCGCTCGGCAGTGGAGAGCCCCACCAATTGTTATATTACCGCCCCTATGACCTGCCGCCTGCCGTACTCGTACTCGCCTGCGCGCCGGAACACACTGCACGCCTGCTAGGCCCGGCCCTGAATATACCTCCCTATCCCTATAATAAATCACATTCGCTCGAATCTATTCAAGCCAAGTCGAGAGCCATTCTTGTCGTGCCAACAGTACGACAACACGAAGAGCAGTCCAGTGTCGGCGATTAGTAAAAAATAGAACCGAACGCGGCGAATGCTGCAACAGCTTATTCTTTCATTTCCTGGGACGACGCTGGTCACCCCAAGGTCAGACAAGACAACGTTACAGCACATCCTTACAGGCGTTCTTTACAACCACTGATGCTATGAAGCAATTTCACTCCCATGTGTGGTTCTGCGTTAGTGGTGTGTTGTGATCTAGGCGCGAGAATAGAAGTTTCACTTCAAAAAGTCTTCTTAGATATTACAAACAATCACATGGGGACTGACCAGCATGAACGAATTTGCTGGTTTATAGTCGGACAAGGCATCGTCAAAATGCTCCCACATGGAGTCCAACCTTCGGCAATACGATACATCGTGCCTCATGGCAAAGCGCGCGGCTGGCTACGTGAAATGTACGAGAGACCTTAGGGTATAATGTCTACCTTTGAAACTAACCATCAAGACTAGTCAGAACATTAGTGCTTGAAAGTTGAAGAAGTTGACTGCTCACTTCACGATTTTTGAGGTTTTGGTCTATAACTTGGCTGAATTTGGTGCTGCTGACTTTTTTTTAAGCAAAACCGTGAAGCACTAACGAAGCATTAACCATGAAGACCAATCAGAGCATTAGTGCTACAAAATTGCAGAAGTTGACTGCTCACTTCACGATTTTTGAGGTTTTGGTCTATAACTTGGCTGAATTTGGTGTTGCTGACTTCTTTCAAGGAAAACCGTGAAGCACTAACGAAGCATTAACCATCAAGACCAGTCAAAACATTGGTGCTTCAAAATTGCAGAAGTTGACTGCTCACTTCACGATTTTTGAAGTCTTGGTTTGTAACTTGATTGAATTTGGTGCTGCTGACTTTTTTCAAGGGAAACTGTGAAGCACCAACGAAGCACTAACCATCAAGACAAGTCAGAACATTGGTGCTTCAAAATTGGAGAAGTTGACACCTCACTTCACGATTTTTGAAGTTTTGGTCTATAACTTGGCTGAATTTGGTGCTGCTGACTTTTCTTGAACAAAACCGTGAAGCTTTAACAAAGCATTAACCATCAAGACCAGTCAGAACATAAGTGCTACAAAATTGCAGAAGTTGACTGCTCACTTCACGATTTAAGATAATATAAGATAATGTTTATTCCAATTACCATTTTACAATAGTGTTGGAAGTTTGTCAATGTTTAGTTTGTCCAACAAACATCAGTTTTCAATGTAACGACAAAACACTAGGTCCATTATGTACACCAATTCTTGCAGCTTGTATCAGAAACTCATCCACTGTGTAGAAACAACCATCGATTAACATTTTTCTTACATTTTGTCGAAATGATATATAACTACCAATGTTTTTCAACTCCAACGGCAGGAGATTGAACAACTTCACTGACATTGAATGAGGACCATTTTTGGTTTGAGTGTACTTATGTAGGGTAATAAACAATCTGACGGCACCTCTGGTCTCATAATTATTGACTTTTCTGTTTGTTGTAAACTGATCAACGTTTCTGCGAACGCGGCAAACGAATTCCAAGATATAGATGGAGCATACAGTGAGCAGCCCGTGGCTCACAAAGGATAGACGACAACTAGTCCTTGGCGACAGGCCAAACTTGTGGCGAATAACACGCTTTTGGACCGTGAAAACTCTTCGAGAACCAGGACTGTTGCCCCAGCAGAGAACCCCGTTAAAATTGGCTGAATGCACGCAAAGTAAAAGGTTAGGACAGTCTCGCAGTTTTCAATGTTTTTCAATGGCATGATGGCAAACGCTTTAGATGACAGCGCCCCCACGATCCTCCGAGTCTGGGATGACCACACCAGGTGAGAATCCATCAAGACCCCTAAAAATATCGTTTCACTTATTTGTGGTAAAGATTTGTTGTCCGGTGTTCTAATTAGCAAACTTAAGTCCGCGCGATTCATATTCGGACTAAATAGAACAAAACCTGTCTTGTCAGATGATGAGGCCTCTCTTGTTTTTTGGAATCACTTTTGCTGGTGTTTTCAAGTCTCTCACCCCATACAAAAAATTAAAAACAGCAAGGGGATGTCCTCGAAATTCAAATTCAAACCAACTCCAAAAGCTGTTGATCAATCAAAACAGCTAAAAGAATTAAATTGGACCGTTGTACCGTTGTACTTTAACGGAGAAAAAATTGATATGTGATGTCTTTGGCCACTACTTTGCTAACGAGGCAAAAAATCAAGTTCTCCAAAAATTCCCTAACAAAACGGGTAAATGTACTGTAACAACCAAGAGAACAGTAACAATGTTTTTTCATCCGATCACGAGTGGTGAAGTTGAGGATGTTATACATGGTATGAATAACAAAAGGTCGGTGGGAATAGATGAAATTCCGATACGGTTGCTGAAGGCATGCTGCGCGGATGTTGGCCCGTACCTTTCAGAAATAATAAATTCATCAGTCACTCAGGGGATATTTCCTACGTTTCTAAGAGAATCAAAAACCGTACCCGTTTATAAAAAGGGTAACAAGGAAGATGTACGAAATTATCGGCCGATTACCGTTGTAAGTCCTATCTCCAAAGTCATTGAAAAGGCGGTATACATGAGACTGAGGTCCTTTTTGGATGATAATAAACTTCTAACATCTTGCCAGCACGGCTTTCGCCAGGGACTGTCGACTGAGACAGCACTTACTGGGATGGTTCAGTACATTTATGATAAGATCGATAGGGGTAACTCTGTCGTGGGATTATTTTTCGACCTATCAAAAGCATTCGATACGCTGGATCCTGATTTTCTTTTTTTCTTTTTTTCTTTTTTTTTTATTTGACAGCTGTGGAATATTTTACAATCTATCGGTAAAGATATTTAGTAAAACTTATGTATATATAAAATAAACAATACAACAAAATAAAATAAAACAGTTTACATGACTTGATATGGAGTCCGTCCACTGACGCACCCAACAAAAACCCAGACACAACACAAACGCGAATTTATGTTGATTTGATGACAACACAGCCCTTCAACGTGAAACGGCGGATCACAAAAATCGCGCAGGCAAGTCCATCGGTCTACACTTCTTAAGTCTTCTGTTCCCTGAGACCCTCAAGAGATTCCTCGCTAGAGAATTTGGGTGGCCGTCCAGGCGACTGATGTACGATTGGCTCAATCTTGTTATCACTGCGTTGACTTCTTCAATGTCCAAATATTGGTGGATTTCTTTGTTTGTTGTATACCAAGGTGGATTCAAAATTGATCTTAGGGTTTTTGACTGAAATCTCTGCAGTATCTCGATGTTGGAGTTACATGTAGACCCCCACAACTGGATCCCGTAAGTCCAGATGGGTTTTAGCGACACCTTGTACAAGATCAGTTTGTTTTCCAAGGATAACTTGGATCTTCTTCCGATCAGCCAATCCATCTGCCTCACTCTTAGACCCAGCTGTTTTCTCTTTGTCCAGACATGTTTTTGCCAGGTCAGCCGTCTATCTAGGTGTAGTCCCAGGTACTTTGCACTGTCTGCCTGTGGTAAAGGACATCCTCCCAGTGTCACCGGTAAAGGTGACATGTGTCGACTTCGTTGCGTTCGCCGTTATGCGCCACTTCAGCATCCACCTCTGCACCTCATCCAGACTACTCTGCAGCGATGCAGCTGCCTGGTTTCTATCCGATGCCAGGATTGCGGTGTCGTCGGCGTAAGTCGCCACGGTGACTCCGGCCATCGAGGGAAGATCAGCTGTGTACAGGGCATACAGAACCGGCCCCAAAATGCTGCCCTGCGGAACCCCCGACCCCACGGGGTATAGGTCTGTGAGGTGCTGCTGGATCCTCACTTGGAAAGTTCTCTCTGATAAGAACGATTCCAGGAATTTTAAGAACTGGTGCGGAAGCCGTCTCTTGATTTTGAAGAGCAGACCATCGTGCCACACCCTGTCGAACGCCTGTGATACGTCGAGAAATGCCGCCGAGCAGCTCCTTCCCGCCTCGAAATCTCGATATATGTGATCTACCACTCTATGTACCTGCTCGACAGCAGAGTGCCCCCGTCGGAAGCCGAACTGATGGTCCGGGATGAGTCCACCACCAGCAATTAAAGGGCGCATCCGGGCCAAAAACAACCCCTCCAACACTTTTGACAGCACCGGTAGTAAACTTATTGGTCTGTAAGAAGCGGCCGCCTCCGGTGTCTTTCCAGGTTTCAGAACGAGGATAATCTGTGCCACCTTCCATTGGAATGGAAAGTGGCCCAGCCTGAGAGCAGCATCAGTTTCAGGGCTCTAGTAGGCAGTTCTCTCAAGACCCCAGCGGAGATGAGGTCATACCCTGGAGATTTTCACTGGTCAAGTTTGCGCATCGCGGTTTTGAGTTCATTTATTTTTATTGGTTTGATTGGGAGAAATTCTCGACCAGGCGACCTCAGAAATTGCTGGATTGCCGCTTCCTCATCCGCCGACTGTGTAGGGAAGGGCGCAAAAACTTCTCCAAGGTGTTCGGCAAACCTCTCCGCTTTTTCCGTATCGCTCCGTGCCCAGGTTCCATCTCTCTTCCTTATTGGTGGGATCGTTTGAGTTGGTTGCTTCAGTTTTTTTGTGGCTTTCCATAGGCTGTAGTTGGAAGCTTCCGTTGGTGATAGCATCTCGAGGTAGTTTTTGATGCATTGGTCTTTATATTCCTGAAGCATGCCGCTCAACTTTTTGGTTGTATTATTGAGCTGAGTTTTAGACCTGGGATCTCGATTTCTTTGCCACTCTCTTCGGATTCTTCTTTTTATGGCTACCAATCTTCTGATGTTCTCGGGGTACTTGTCCGATGATGTTGAAGTTTCGGATTGTTCTGGTGTCGCGTTCCATGCTGCTCGCTGTATGGATCTTGTTAAATATTCCACTGCCTCCTCCAGGTCCGCTGCCGTCCTCAAAGAAACGTCCAGCGAAATCTCCCGCTCCAGTTCGCCCCTGAATTGATGCCAGTCGGTTTTTCTAGACGATAGTGTTAGATTTCTTGGTTTTTGTGTTACTTGAGCACTCAGGCTCACCAAGAGGGGCGAATGATCAGAGGAGAGATCCAGGCAAGACTCGATCTTCAAGTAGTTACCGGCCACTCCCTTGACGACGCAAAAATCGATCAGATCTGGAGTTTTGTTTCGATCTGTAGGCCAGTATGTGGGTTGGCCGGTAGAAAGATGGCGCAGGTTATTTTTGTTCATTGCCTTCAGGAGCTCTCTTCCACGGGGTGTAGCAAGTCTGGATCCCCACATTTGATGTTTTGCATTGTAGTCTCCCGCTGCAACAAATCGAGTTCCAAGTGAATCAAAGAATTCAGAGAAACTGTCGTGTCGAATGATGTGCTTAGGCGGACAATAAATTGCCAAGACGGTGATGGGTCCTCTCCAGTCATTTATGACTACACTTGTGGCCTGTAAGTAGTGTGTGTTGTATCCAGGGATCTCGTGATGTTTAATCGAATTTCGTATAATGAGAGCTGTTCCCCCGTGAGCTGTTCCCCCGTGAGCTGTTCCATCTGGGTGACGTGTATGATATATGGTGTATTTGGGTATCTTCATGTAGCTTCTGACGGTGAAATGAGTTCCGAGTTTTCCTCTCTGGAAAAACTGCAAATTTTCCAACTTTTTATTCAGTGAACAGATTTCTTGGAATTGTTTTTTTTAGAGAATAGATAACTGGTTCTTGAACATTTTCCAATAATTTCTCTCCAATTTCCCGGAAATTTTCCTCCTGAAAATATAAAACCACTCATGCGATCGTACAAATCAAGCGGTTCTGTCACGATAATTACCGAATTATTGATCCGATCAAATCGAAATCAGGTACGGAGGCCTAAGTTCAGCCTGGAATGTTCTGATTAGACTCTGGGTGGATGATTTTGATCGGAAGCCCTCAGGTGGCACATTGGGTCTGGGTTTGTCTGCCCAAGCTCTAAATTGAAAATAGAGAGTTGAAATTTGACACACAGATGCAGTGAAAGTTTTCAATCAAGTTTTTGTAATTTCATCATCATATCTGAAGTAGGAACAAGAATTTCAATAAGGAACCAGCATTACATTTTTGAGATATCACAACAGTTAGCTACCTAGTTCTACCTTTTGGATCATTTCATCACCTTGGAAAACTGACCTAACCTGTCATTTTTTCTGTCCGCTCAACAATGGATGCAGGATGCTCGCTAAACGCTCGACTAAATAGAATTTTTTCATGAATTTCCAAATCGAATCGCCCCCTCCCGAAGGGACACTTCGATCAAAATCATTACTGACGTCTCTGGATACCGCCAGGAAAGTTTTGTGTCGCCCTACAACAGATTTTTTTAAAACTTCATTCCTGCAATAAAAGAAAAAAAAATTTTTTTTTGGTACCGAAAGAACATGAAATTTTTTCAATTTTTTTAGACGAAACGGCTGAATATCAAGGCCATAATAGATTATTTTCGAATATTTTGAATTATCAATTTACAAAAAATCCTAACCTCAAAAATTTTCAGGATCATCAAAATTTTATTGACAGCTCAATGGTGCCAAGCAATTTGTTTTGCGATATTATTAGCATGTTTCATGTGGTTTCTGAATATGGAAATAAATTTTGAAAAATATGCATACAGAATGTCTTTTTTGAAAAAAGCTACGAAGTTTTGTTTTCAAAGCCGGCCCTGGAAATTTTGAACTGTTCGATAGAGCGATGTGTCAGCTATCAATAGAAGAATAAACTCACAAAATTTCAATCGAGTCCATTGAGTCGTTCTGAAGATAGAGCTTGTCAAAAAATTCTACGAAATACATGAATCACCCTGTAGCTTCGAAACGAACAACTTTATAGAAATTTCAAAACCAGATCCTGGTTCGCCTGGAAAAACTGGACCTAACCTTGAGCTATGTCTATTTGGTGGTGAATCACCCTGTATAATAAAGAGAATTGAACCGAGGATGCTACCCTGAGGAACTCCATGACGCAATCTGAGTCTAGATGAAGAGAAATTCCTACCACCCTCACTGACAGACACGAATTGATCCCGATCCGACAGATAAGATACCATCAAATTTAGGGCCCTACCCCTTACTCCGTACCTGTCCAACTTGTCTATCAGCAGCTCATGGTTTATTGTGTCAAAACAATTTTCAAGATTTTGGTCTATAACTTGGCTGAATTTGGTGCTGCTGACTTCTTTCAAGAAAAACCGTGAAGCACTAACGAAGCACTAACCACTAACCATCAAGACCAATCGGAACATTCGTGCTTCATTAGTGCCTGCTGGGGTTTTTGAGCTGCATCTCAGCTATTTATTCTCGAAACAAAGGAATGACCGAAGCACTATGAAGCACTAACGAAGCACTAACAAAACGACCCAACTTTGATCAAAATTGCCGCAAGTTACCTGCTGGCGTGAAGTTAGCAGGCACTATCGATAAACTCCGTTTTCTCTAAAACGGCCGCTGCTGCTGGTGTGAGGTATGAAGCACTATAAAGCACTAATGAAGCACTAACGATTCTGTACATTCCAAAAATAGTGCTCCTAGTGTGCCTGCCTCCTTCACAGGACTGCATGTTACCTGATTCAAACAATATATCGGCTGATAGACAAGAATTTGGTTGTAGTAGGCATCTTCTTTGATCTATCGGTCGCATTCGACACGATCGACCCACTTTTCGTCTGCGACAAACTATACAGTGGATATGGAAATCCGGGGAGCCTAAAATAATTTTATTAAATCATATTTGCAAGATAGAAAGATGGTAGTGAGAGTAGGAGGCGCCGTTCCTAGTGAAAGAGATCTTGACATGGTGTCGACGACGGCTTGGTGCTGAAAGTACAGCCGGAACTGCGACCTGGGATCGACGTAGCTCAGCGATGGTCTCGAGTCCAGCCCAGCGGTAACACGGCCTTCCCCCTAAAAGGCTCCCTCTCACATCGAAACGTTTTTACTTTCAAAAATATAGAGTTATGTGTGCAAACAACCGTACGAATAGTACAACAACGAGAGAAATGTTGAAAAACTTGAAGGTACAAGTAAAAGTAGAAGAAAAACTTTGGCCGCTTGTAGCCTGGGCGCAATGTTTTCAGTGCACTTTTTGCGAAAAAAAACCAGGGGTACAAAAGTTGCGAAGGCGCACACACTTATTACTAAACTAGGGGTATTTACAGAGATCAGGAGGGTTCGCGCACAGCAAATGTCTCTGTCATTAACGCTGGAGGCGCAGCGGGACACCTTAGTGTCGGCGGCGTAGACGATGGGGAGCCAGGCGCAGCCTGTCAACATGGTATTTGACTTGCTGATCATCGATGTTGACGAGGAACACGTTGGGATTGACGTTCCGTATGATGAAGTGGAGGCCAAGCCACTTGGCATGGAAAGCTCCTGCTGCTGGCGGGTGTAGGACAAGTACCTGATCACCAGGCTGGTAATCAGGCACAGGACGGTCTTGCGTCTGATGACGCGCTTCCACATACTGACGTTGATTCTCGACGGCCTCCTGGGGTGGGACTCTGTGTTAGTGTCGCTAGCTACTTATCGCCACGAAGCGATAGTTTCGTACTACGCGCAGTAGTAAGCGACCTCCCATCACATCTCATCATCGCTAAGAAAGTCGCCAGAAAGCGACACCTCGAGACGTGTAGAGAACGGTGTTTACGGTCGCTTGTGGGGTTGTTTTGTTTTGTTGTTGTTGTTTTACATAATCGATTTTGTCATCACAAGTCGACAAACACAACTACCACTATCCAGCTAGCATTATCATTATTATAATTATCATATGTATAGGTAGGTACTGTTGTAAAATTAGCCCAGATTAACGTTTAAAAGCTGTAAGTATTTTGTTTTTGTGTTGAATAATGAATAATATTCTCAGATTTACATTTATTCATTTGTTTATACGGATTTCCATTTTTGATGTTGTTTTCAATAATAACATATTTGATTATTTATCATTTTCATGCAATTAGCTACGCTTTATATATTTGGCGTTGGTTTGTTACATTATCATTGAGGTATCATTATATTTTAACGAAGATACCTACATCCTAATTTTTTCTAGCCAACTTTAAATCACGCTAAACAATTTTAAAGGATTTATAAACACGTTATGCACCATCTTGTTTGAAAGTTGAAAGTCTAAAAATTAGAAAATGGTTGTTATGCACACCCATATACCTTGCCCACCCAAGTTTCAAATTATGACGTTTTAACCAGAACTGCCAACATTAGGCCAACAACTTCTCTACAAAGTTACTGTGATAAATGCCTACTTTCGCAGAATGGCTAATATAAAGCCGAACTGTTCCGAAGCGTACGCGATAGGTGCACAGAGTGCAAGTTCTAGCGACTATTGCTATCGCCTATGGTTATCGACTATCGCAATCCCCGATACATCGATGTAGCGAGAGTTGCCTAAAGCCATGTGACAATGCGTGCTTTCCACCTAGCCCCAAGTTCGGTACACCTGCCATTTACGCATGTGCGGGTTCCAAACGGTGCTTTCCATCTACGTGTTTCTACTCGGTTCTGCGCCGTTCATTGGATGACGTAAAATTTTGTGCCACACCATGGAACATGTGCCGTCTGGTGGTATTTGTACCGTCTAGGTGGAAAGCACCCAATGGCTCTCGCCTACCTTCGAGTAGACGAGAAAACTCACATAGGTTGCACTAGGTATTATTCGCACCGTGCACGACGCCAGCGTCACCTGGCGTCCGCAACTTTGTAGGCGTAAAACGTCACTCATGTCATAAATTACAGATGGCTGAACTGTCATTAATGACAGATCGCTGGCCTGAACTGTCATTATTTTGTGGTTAAGTGCTTTGTCAACATGACTTTGTCATTGACAAACTGTCAGTCAACCACGTGGCATCTGTTGTGACAGTTGGTTGTCAATTATTTCAATTATTTCCACTGTCAAATTGACATAAATGACATCAAACATCAGAAAATTGACAGCCCAATCACGCAGTGCCGAGCCATCAATGTTGCTCTTTTTGTCCACATAAAGCGCTGTGATCGGTTTCGTTACCCCCACTCTGTACTTCGCACGGAGCGAATACGGCGTGGAGTGTCATGGCCGGCGGCGGCTTCTGGTGAGGGTTCGGAACACGTTACGGGAAACTGACAACTGCGAAAGAAACCGAATCGGCCATTTCTCTCACACTTCAAGAATACATGTTTCGGACTGGCATGTGATTTTGTCAGACGTGTGGGTTGCATTTCACCCGTGTGAGTTTCTCACACGATTCAATAATAGCTGTCCTGGTGACGTCTTCAACGGTGCGGTAGCGAGGCGGAAGCTCCGCTTCCCATTCGCTGGGGTAACGCACATTGTGGCCGGTGTACAATTCGGCGGGGCTTTGGTCGGTAGCGTCGTTGCGTCGACGTCGAATGCTCAGGAGCACCGCGGGCAAGCATGTGGCCCATTCGCTGGGAGGACGCCCGTCTAGACGAAAGCGAAGGCCCTTCTTGAGCTCTTGGTTTCGGCGCTCTGTCAGGTTCGCGCGCGGGTGATAGACGGACGTAGTCCAGTGGTGGCCCTGCCAACGGGTACAAGCGCGGGACCAGACATTACTCGCGAACTGTGAACAATTGTCCGAAATGAGTACGCGTGGAAAACCGTGCCGCGGGAAGAACTGCTCGTCAAGCAACGTAACGAGATCTTTTGCGGTCGTCGTGCGGAGTGACCAGGCTTCGACCCACGTGGGGTGGGACTCTGTGTTAGTGTCGCTAGCTACTTATCGCCACGAAGCGATAGTTTCGTACTACGCACAGTAGTAAGCGACCTCCCACCACACCTCATCATCGCTAAGAAAGTCGCCAGAAAGTGACACCTCAAGACGTGTAGAGAACGGTGTTTACGGTCGCTTGTGGGGTTGTTTTGTTTGTTGTTGTTGTTTTACATCATCAATTTTGTCATCATAAGTCGACAAACACCACTATCACTATCCAGCTAGCATTATCATTATTATAACGTTGACGTTTTAAAAGCTATATTTTGTTTTTGTGTTGAATAATGAATAATATTCTATATTATATATAATTCATTTTTACCTCAGTTATACTTTTTTTTTCGTTCATTTTGCTTTTTAAGATATATGTATACAAAATGAAAAATTAAAAAAAACCATTATTAACAACATTATTATTGTTTTCAATACTAACAAATTTGATTATTTATTATTTTCATGCAGTTTAGCTACGCTTATATATTTGGCGTTGGTTTGTTACATTATCATTGAGGTATCATTATATTTTAACGAAGATACCGAGGAAGATACATACTAAATTTTTTCTAGCCAACCTTAAATCACGTAAGGACCCATGATGTCGCACGCGATCGTTTCGAAAGGCGCTTTAGGTTGTCGTGGACGTTGTTCTGCGTGGTTTCTGGTCGGACGGCCTTTGTATTTGGCACACAACAATTGAAGATGTTGGTGATGGAGTGCCCAGTCTCCTCTTCGCCATAATGGCCGGCCTGCACTGCGTCGTGGTACTCGAAAAATACGCGCGGACGAACTTCGCTCGGCACGTACAGCAATCGATGCGGTCCGGAGAATTTGAAGAGGGTGTCGTTCTCTACCGAGTATGTGGCTTGAAATCCCGCGTGCCAGTTCTCGGTGTCCGGAGCGTGTTCGAGAGCGTGTCTCTGACGGATGAGTTCTTGCGTGGGGCGGCTCGTAGTCTGAAAATCCTCTACTACGGAGTAAAGCGTTCCGGCTTCCAGCAGGCAGGCCATTCCTCCCGAGATCGTAGGAGTTGGCTCATGAGTGGAGTTCACGCGCGTGGTGGTGGACGTTGTCGAGACTGTGACCTGAGGCTCGGGTTCGGCTGGCGTCAGCAAGCGCTCCACTCCCTCGTGGGCAAAGTTGCATTCAACCGGCTCGGGATTCCTGGAGAGGGCATCCGCCAGCTCGTTCAATCTTCCGGGTACGTGCTCGACCTTGAACGTATACTCCTGCAAGAGCAGAGACCACCGGGTTAACTTGGCCTGGATTCTGGATTCCATTTTTGGGGAGTCGGTGGAACACAGTTTCACCTGGCACGTAGGCCTCATTGGGCCCATTGTACCCCTCTCCCAGACCAGCTGGACTTACCGAGCCGCAATGTGGTGCTTGGATGTTTGATGGTCGGTTCATCCAAGCAGTGGGGCCGACAAGCGCACGGTTGACCTTGACTCCGTCTTTCACCCCCGGACCGCAGGTTCGGATGTCCGATACATCTTCGCTTCCTGCGCCGGTGTTCCTGACTTCGTCTGCCTCCCGACCACGCTGCCGGTTATCTTCTACACATTGCCGTACCGCCGGTTGGAGGCATGTATACTCGGGGGGTTTGTTTAAGACTACCCGAGGAGGAGTTCCAGACCGGCTTCGAATCAGATGAAAGACACCTAGTCGCCCATCCAACTCTTGGCAGCGGCCAACGTTGCTGCAGTCGAGTCATCACCCGACTTGAGCGGCCTACTACACGCTACTCGCCCTCCTCGTCAACTTGGCCTTCGAATCATGGTTTTTACTGAGCCAGAGTAGCGCACGATTGTCCGTCCGGACAGTAAACGAGCGGTCCTCCAGGTACGGTCGGTACATGAGTATGCCCCAAAGCACAGCTAAGCCCTCCTGTTCGTTGCTATGGTACCGTCTTTCTGCTTTATTGAACCTAGCGCTGGCGTACGCTCCCATCCCCAAATTGCTTGCGTTGGTCAATGTGGCCGGGCAATGGTGAATTTTTAAGGGCCACGGTAACAATGGGAACGACACAAGGTGGTGTATTTGGGCCGAATCTTTTCTTGACTCATGCATATGATTCACCGGACTATATGAGCGATGTCAAGGTTTGTATGTATGGATTGGTATGCGGATGACACGATTGACACGTCGATCCTGGTAGCCGATGATAATGTTGACTTGCTGAATCACGGAATATCTGAAGCTCTTGATAACTTTGCAGACTGGTGCAGGAAAAACAATCTCATTAATCATTTGCCGATATAACATTTCTGCTATAATATTTCTGCTATAACATTCTTTAAAAGCTACTTGCAAAACAGAAGCCAAATTGTAACTGTATCGGGGCAGTCTTCTGGTCGGGGTGAAATTGTATCAGGAGTTCCCCAGGGGTCTGTCCTGGACCCCCTTCTTTTTCTCTTATACGTATTGGATGCCCATCTCCAAATTAAACAGTCGCAGACTCAGTCATTTGCAGATGATACGCAAGTGATATACTGCTTCAGACCTGAGCCAATCGCGGTACGTCAGGCTGCCATCAATTTGAACGAAGACCTGCAATCTATCTATGAATTTTCTGAGTCGCACAATCTAAAACTGAATCCCGATAAGAGCTCAGTCATGTTGTATGTCAAGACAACAAAAGAATATCTATCTTGAGCCACCTCAATGTCAGTATAAATGGGGAACCTCTGGAGTTTTCGGACATTGTGAAGTGCTTGGGTGTGACCTTGGATTCTCGATTGAAGCTCCGTAGCCATGTTAATGCCCTGTTAAAAAAAAACTTACTTCCGGGTAAAAATGTTGTACGGAAGTAAGAGCGTGTTAAATTTCAAAACTCGGGAAATGTTGTGCGAGATACTTGTATTTCCGATTCTCCACTATTGTATTTCAGTCTATCATCCATTTTTAGACTTAGTTACCAAGAGTCAAGTTCAGATGGTACAAAACACCTGCTGCAGATTTGTTTGCAATCTCCGTAAGTATGACCACATATCCCCTGCGTTCCATCGCCTTTGTTGGATGAATGTAGATGACACATTTAGACTTCACTTACTCGTTCTCGTTCACCGTTTGATTCTCACCTCAGCCCCGACCTACCTCCGCAAAAAGTTGACTTTTCGAGGTATGCTGCACAACCGAGACATTCGCTTCGGCGGCGCGCTTTCTATGCCCAGACATCGGACGGCTATGTTTCGGAAATCTTTCTATGTTATTATACTCGGTTAAGTGTTAGAATAGCTTTGAGCTAAACTTCGCCGAATAAAGTCGCTTTATTATTATTATTATTATTATTATTATTATTATTATTATTCTTTCAGCAAAACATAGGTACTAATACATATATTGAACATCATAATTATCATATTATAAAGTTGTTTTTTTTTTATGTTATAAAATGATTTATTTATTTCAATTACAAGAAACAAGGTATAAGTTCTAACACCACCTACATTATAAACTCAAAAATAAAACAATTCGTCAAGAACAGCCGTCGGAGGAATAGTTCCCAAAACGCTAGCCGCATTACCCCGCTGAATTCCTATGCTGATTCTTTGTAGTAAGTAGCTCCTGGCCTGAGGGGTATCTGTTTTTTCATGTAGTAATTTACCTAAATTTTTGACCACGATTTTGGCTTCAATTCCAAAAGGGCCAAAAGTTTCTACCACGAAAGCTAAGAAAAAATAATTCTCTTCAAGACGTGAATATTTGTTATGCTTTATTTTTTCAGCGAAGTTTGCGGCTGAGCTTGGACTCACCAGGCTTTTGTTGAGGTGGGAAGCAGCTATTGTGTCAACACATGTTACGTCCCACACCAGACATTTTCCATTTTTCCAGGGTATTATTGTTACTCCGTCAGGTCGCTTGCCATCATCTCTGAGCATACCAACTGGTTCTAGTATGCTCGGAATACCAGCTGAACAGAAAGCCTTCTTTAAAATTTCATTGATACACCGGTGCGTGTCGAGAAAAACGACCGGCACTTTTCGAACACGAAAGACCATGGTGACCAAACTTGTCGACTTGAGCGCCACATACGCATTTATGTGGATGGCAGATTGCTGTTCCAAGTCTAAGGCTAACAGATATTTGCAGCGATTGTCTGTCCAGAAGTGTACCGAGATTCGACGATGGTAAGGCTTCTAACCACGTCTCGGATTCAGGTAAAGATGAAGCTTTCAAGATGGCTTGATGATGTGGGGTAGACGATTCCAGTAGAGCTTGAAAATGTGTTTTAACGATTGGGAGGTCCCATTCTTTTTGGATTGTTTTTTTTTCTGCGACTGGTTTTTCTGCATCTGAACTGTAGTTTTTCCAGTGAACCAGAGCTTCTGTCATGTACGTGATCTCGCAATCGTTTACCGATGGAGTTATAATTTGACCAACGAGATCAAGCGTACAATAGACCGAGCTTATGAAAGCAGAAGAAGACACATCATATGGGGATCGAATCCCTAAGCCACCAAATTTTATGGGAAGGCTGGCCTGTTTCCATGAAGCCCTCAGAAGAGAAACGTTGAGAATTTTACAAAGAGTCGCTTTAATTTGGTTATCGAAATCAGCACAAATATTGGGAAATAGCCAAAAAGGACAACATCTCAATAAGCCTTTTAAGCCATTAAGCCTTTTTTGGCTTCCAATGTTAATTTTGGAAGCCAAAAACTATGACGCAACAGAAAAAAACACATGTGAGGATTAATTTCTTGTAAACCCCGCGTCGACGATCGGGGTAAACTGTTATTGGTGTTATTTTGTATCTGTTTAGTCAGTCTCTGGTTCAGTCGTTCACCGTTGATCGCGCCGGGCGTCGAAGAACCGGGTGAACTGTTATTTTTATCTGTTTAGTCAGTCTATGGTCAAGTTGTTCACCGTTGATCCCGCCGGGGGTCGACGATCCGGGTGAACTGTTATTTTGTATCTGTTTAGTTAGTCTGTGGTTTAGTCGTCCACCGTTGATCGCGCTGGGCGTCGAAGAACCGGGTAAACTAAATATTATTTTGTATCTGTTTAGTCGTTCACTGTTGATCAGTTGATCGCGCCGGGCGTCGACGATCCGGGTAAACTGTTACTTTGTATCTGTTATATTTCAACCGAGATAACAGGTTGTTATTGTTATTTTCAAATAACAGTCGAAAAATAACAGATAGTTAAATAACAACCCATCACTATCGCGTTCTAGCAATCGTAGGGTCGTAGGTTCGATCTCCGCTGGGATCGTCACATTTTTTTGTGTTTTCACTAACTTCTTGCATATTTTTCGTAAATCTACGTCCATATACCTTGAGTACATACTATAGCCTTTTGTTTTCTTTGACTTTCATGCAATTACCGTCAAGCACAGAGATGTTACACACAGAAGATAGCCCTGAAGAAGTGCCAGAAAACTCGAGCTCCGCACTTTTCCGCACCATAACGTATGCACCATTTTAATCTGGTAGACTTGCTCCTCAACGTGGCACATCGTATTTTCCGGGGCAACTTGAGGCATTTCTGCAATTGATTGTTGAAGTAGACCCATCAAGTTTGGGTTTGGTTAGTCCGGCCGCACACCTCAGGTACAAATGTGGAGCCACAAATGTCTTACCACATATGTCGTACCGCATTTGTTTCATTTGCTACAAATGCGGTAAAAGCACGCACACCATCAGCCATACCGCATTTGTACCATGTCTTCTTCCGACAAAGATGATTTTCTGATGTGGCAATTATTATACAAATAAATAGAAAAAAACGTTGCTTTTGGGTATATCCTTATAACGAGAATTGGTCTGCATTCGAAAATTTTCAAGCAACAAAGGAGTTGGAAGACGAAGAAAAATTCCAATCGTACTATAGAATAGCACCCAGTACATATAACTCATTATAGGAGTTGGTTGGACCATGTACCGAGTTTGAAAAAATATAGCACCAAATCTTCTTTCATTTTCACGCTACACTTCCTCTTCAGGCAACAAATACCGAACAAGTCGGTTCTTTCGAGAGTGTAAGGCATATGCTGCCTAGCTACAAACGCCTCTTGCTGCAAATGCATGTCAAGTGTGCGGCCTCAGATTGAAAAACTGGCGAGCGTTAAATGCTGCCCGACACATTTGTGGAAACGCATTTGTGGCGCAACATTTGCAACCCTAGGTGTGCGGCCGGCCTTAGGGAACCAAAGAGGTCCCTGCGTGTTTGACGCTGGTTGCTCCGATCTCGATTGGTCTAGGCGGGTTGATGTACCACACATGTCTCAAACTGCATGCTTCAATCACAAAGTTTATGGTACCTGTTTGGCCGCTGACGACAGTCATTTTATTTTAGTTTTTTTCTGCAATGAATCAGTACTTCAACAATCAATTGCAGGACGGAACGGACGGACGGACAAAGCGGTTGCAATAGCGATTTTCATCAAGATGGAAAATGCGCTAACGCATTCGCAGCAGACGATTCTGTTTTTATTTATAGAAACTGCAGACTTCAACTTTCCTGCCCTTCTGGCACTTTACTATTCGTTGGTACGCAGTCAGTTGGAATACAGCATACTATACCATTTACAGATCGATTTCACACTCGTGAAATCCATTTTCATACTCATGAAAACAAACTTCTCACAAATGAAAACAGATTTCATGCTAACGAAATTCATTTTTTCACTCATGAAATCAGATTTCAACCTCATGAAAACAGAATTGGTAATAACGAAACCTCATTTCACACTCCTGAAAATCAATTTCATACTGATTTACACCATTTTCGCACTTATGAAATCAGAATTCACATAAATGAAAATCAATTTCATCATTATGAAAATCAATTTCTCACTTATGAAATCCAGTTTCGTATGCAACGACAGGGCCACTATGGAGATACCTATTCCTATGATGATATTCAATTTGTATTCTGATTTCGGCAGTCATGGAGCTCCATAGAATACCATGCTTACAATAATTACGATATAACACGTCATGACCCCAAGACTGAGACCTCTTGATTTAGGCGGCTGGTCCAGTCTTCTATGTCCAGGTTCATGTATGATCGGATTGTCAGTCTGTATGAAAGTTGAATTCCTTCTTAGTTCTAAGATTCCTTAAATGCTGACCAATAAAAAGTTATTTTTATTTCACTTTCCCCCTGGAGGGGGGGAAGCAACAACCCCCATGCGACTGAAAGAGTTAGCATTATATAAATGGTAACCAGTCACCAGCCTTGACTTCCTCTACCTGGCATTTGAGTTTGGTACACTGCTCATGAATCACCCTGTATAATGCTAACTCTTTCAGTCGCATGGGGTCTGTTGCTCCCCGTCCCCAGGGGGAGAGTGAAATAAAAATAACTTTCCATTGGTCAGCATTGAAGGAATCTTACTTTGAGTTTCAAGGCTATAGTCTCGGCTATAGCCCAATATATCCTAAGAACTAAGAAGGAATTCAACTTTCTATGTTCTGGTTCATACAGACTGACAGACAGACAGACAAACAAACCGGCCTCAACAAAGCACTTTCTTTGGCTGTGATGCTATGAAAAGTTGAGTCAAATTTGTACAGGGAATTGTATGAAAGTATAGTTTCATATTAACAATTTATTCAAATTTAATACCTACCTGTTTCCGAAACACTCTGTATAGCCTCTTCCCAGGCGGAACGTCCTACGTCCTCAAATCCATCCGCAGAATTCGATTTTCACATACACCACAACTCATTAGCCCATCGTATTGTTCCAGGGTACAACATACATGAACCTGGACATAGAAGACTGGGCCAGCCGCCTAATCAAGAGGTCTCAGTCTTGGGCTCATGACGTGTTATACCGTAATTATTGTAAGCATGGTATTCGATGGAGCTCCATGGCTGCCGAAATCAAAATACAAATTGAATATCATCATAGGAATAGGTATCTCCATATTGGCCGTGTCGTTGCATACAAAACTGGATTTCATAAATGAAATTGAATTTCATGAGTGTGAAATGAGGTTTCGTTATTACCAATTCTGTTTTCATGAGGTTGAAATCTGATTTCATGAGTGAAAAAATGATTTTCGTTAGGATGAAATCGGTTTTCTTTTGTGAGAAGTTTGTTTTCATGAGTATGAAAATGGATTTCACGAGTGTGAAATCGATCTGTAAATGGTATAGTTTGGCATCCGATTTACCAACGTTATGAAGTTTTACCAGAGTCATCTGTACAGCGCAGATTCCTGAAATGGTTAAGTTTGAAAAAGAAGGAGTTTATCCCTCCAGGGGCTATGACCATGGCGTGCTGCTCGCGGAACTTGGTGTCAGCTCTCTGAATTTAAGGACCGAACTAAACGGATCGCCGTAACATTTTTATCCAAATTGTGCAACTCACATCTTGATTGTTCTCCCCTACTAGAGAGACTGAAATTTTTCATTTCACACGTCTCTTCAAGGCGGCAGCCTACATTTTATTGTGAACAGCCCAGCACCAATCTACTATACAGATGTCCAATTTTTTTTCATTTAATAAGTTGCCGCCTGGCTGCGATATCCATTTTGATACTCCAGTCTGTATTTTTAAACTTTTTTCTTTGTGAATGTGGGTATTTTTATTATATTGTGATTGATTGTATTGTTACGTATTTCGCGTACGGATTCGAATATAATTGAGACAATCGTTTTAAAACACACACTGTTTATTACTGCGTACTACAATAATTACACGCCAACAATTATTCACGCTTGGAACATATCGCAGGTACTTCGCTTCTATCCGCTCGCTGTCTCTTCCAATTCAATCCTGCCCGTGAGCTGACGGTTGATGCCTTCTATAGGCCTCCGAATAGTGTCCCCGAACTTTCCATCATCTTCCAGCAAACTCGGCAGCGACCCGGCACACGATTTTCTAGGCGACTCTCGAATAATCCCATACATTTCGCGTATAATTCTGCCGTGCTATAGAACCGGCGCCGCCGCCAAATGGACAGAATAGGTGCCTTGATCAGACGTTGGAGTCTCCATGTATTTCAATGCCATCGAGTTTACTCTAGAAATGTCCAGAACTCCGCGCATTTGTACACTGCGGCTGTGGAAGAGTCTAGAAATATCGCGTGTTTCCAGATTGCACGGGCATCGCCGCTCGTAACAGTATATGATGTATATTCTAACACTTGTTGCGACTTTTACCTGCATTTTTTGTGTAAATACATTTCCTTTACTTGGTTCGCCTGTTGGAAATAAATCCGTTTATCATTATTATTATTATTATTGTTATTATATCCCTGTCCTGATCTAAAGCTTTTTTTAACACGATCACAATACTCTCCCTTCCATTATTGGCGTCTGAGGTGGGATGTCTACACAGTACAAGAACATAATGTATGTATAATATGATTGGTTGTGTTTGTGCTTCTGTTTATTGGTTCGAATACGCATCATCCATCCTTTTATTTTTTGCCGAGTTTATTGCTTGTATTTATTATTCAATAAATAGGTAGGTACTTGTGGAGTTCTTAATTAGCGAGACTTGGGAGGTGAATTCAATAATAATTTACCATACTGTCGCGTCTGTTTTAGGTTGTTATTCTCCATCAAAATACCATATGCCGTGGATAATTATTTTATTGACTTTTATTAATTAATAAGTAACCGTATGCAAATAAATATGTTAGAAATGGATGGGGACCACTGAATTGTTATTGATCAGCAAATAATATTTGTTTGTGTCTGGCGTCAGCTTTTCGCACAATTAGGTAATAATTATTAATAAAGGTTCCTATCGTACTTACCCAATAATACCTTATACCAAGTCTAATACCTAGGGCCGGATTGGTAAACAATATCATACCTACTGGGAAATATATGCCGGTCACTAGCCTCATGTAGGTACCTACTAAAACATCGGTGGCGCCGCAGACGAAAATCTGGAGGAATAATAATGATGACAACACTAGATGGTTGTAACCAAGAAAAACTAATTAAAAAAAAAAAATCTGTTGTGGGGCGACACAAAACTTTCCCGGCGGTATCCAGAGACGTCAGTAATGGTTTTGATCGAAGTGTCCCTTCGGGAGGGGGCGATTCGATTTGGAAATTGATGAAAAAATTCTATTTAGTCGAGCGTTTAGCGAGCATCCTGCATCCATTGTTGAGCGGACAGAAAAAATGACAGGTTAGGTCAGTTTTCCAAGGTGATGAAATGATCCAAAAGGTAGAACTAGGTAGCTAACTGTTGTGATATCTCAAAAATGCAATGCTGGTTCCTTATTGAAATTTTTGTTCCTACTTCAGATATGATTATGAAATTACAAAAACTTGATTGAAAACTTTCACTGCATCTGTGTGTCAAATTTCAACTCTATATTTTCAATTTAGAGCTTGGACAGACAAACCCAGACCCAATGTGCCACCTGAGGGCTTCCGATCAAAATCATCCACCCAAAGTCTAATCAGAACATTCCAGGCTGAACTTAGGCCTCCGTACCTGATTTCGATTTGATCGGATCAATAATTCGGTAATTATCGTGACAGAACCGCTTAATTTGTACGATCGCATGAGTGGTTTTATATTTTCAGGAGGAAAATTTCCGGGAAATTGGAGAGAAATTATTGGAAAATGTTCAAGAACCAGTTATCTATTCTCTAAAAAAAACAATTCCCAGAAATCTGTTCACGGAATAAAAAGTTGGAAAATTTGCAGTTTTTCCAGAGAGGAAAACTCGGCAACTGTTGATCCGATTTCAAAAATTTTTCCTCCAAAAATTAGCTCAATCTTTTCTCTAACTTTTATTCACAGCATGTCTGCACCTAAAATTAATATTTCGTGGGGCCTACCGCATGTAGAAGTTTGCATTGCGTTTTTCTCAAATTCACGGAATGTGCAAATTTCATTTTGAAAAAATTACAGTCGGAAAACCGAAACCGTGTCAACTCTGAAAATAGACCTGCACGACGCTCAATACAATCTACTTTCGATATCAGTTGAAATTTCCAAAAAAAAAGTCGATCCCCGAGCAGGAATAAATTTTTGGTAAAGTTTTGAACTTTAACATTTTTTATTATTTGACAGATGACAGATAGGGCAATGTTTCCAACTGTTCTGAATACAGTTTTTCAAGGGCTTTCAAATGACATATTGCAAGTTGAGTTCCGTGAGATATAGCTTCTGACATTTGATGATAGTGACAGTTGGGTTTGACAGATGACAGCCAAAAACTAATGGGCTCTTTTCAGGAAACAACCATGTTTGTATACCAAATATCAAGTCGATCCAGTCAACGTTACGGCAGTTATCGTGGAAGATCACAGACAGACACACACACACACATACACACACATACACACACACAGACAGACATCATTCTGAAAATGGTCTTAATCGTCTTGGAGGACCTCAAAACGGATATATCCGGTGAAATCTCAAAACTTTTTTTCTGCACGATTACAATACTTTCCCTCCGTGTTCGTGGGTGGGCCGGGAAAGTAAAATCCGACATACTACCTATAATACTTGTTGAATATTCGCGAGCAATTAAGTGGACTGTATAATAAAAATGAAAATGAACTTACCAATGCAGTCAGTCGGATGATATGATGCAAAAAAACAAACAAACTCACTGGGCAACACAAAGGGTGGTAAAAGGAAGGAAGGAAAAGCAGGAAATGAGTTTAACTTGAAAAGATCTTCAAAATGTTCAAAAACAAAACTAAAATTTACTTGTAAAACTATAAAACTTCTAATCGAAATTGATTAAGCGGCGGCGTTTTAATTTACGTGTGTAAGTACCAAAATTCGAACAATGATAACACGGAGCAAAAAAAGCGCTCTCGCATTAAAACTGAAGAGACGTATTTCTGGTTGCAGAATTAAATAAATAAACTAATGCAGGTGGTTAGGGATGGCCCCAACAATACTATTACGTATTTCGCGTTTAGGTTCGTTTATGATTGAGACGATCGTTTTAAAACACACACTGTTTATTACTGCGTACTACAATAAATACATTCCATCAATTACTGCTTGGGAATATCTGCTGGTTACTATCCGCTTTCTATCCGCTCACTATCGCTTCGAATTCAGTACTACTCTGTGGGCTATCCATATGGTGCTTATACAGGATGGTCCAGGTTATAGTAGCAATAATTCACGATTCGATGGTCCATCGAAAACTAAGTCGACACGCATAATTTTATTTTTCTCCAAAATGCTTCCTAAGAGAGATACAGCTCTTCAAAGTTCGGTTTTAAAAATCTTATTTTTGCAATAACTCTCAAGTCATCAAAGCGATTTTGACCAAATTTGGTACAAATACTCATAAAATAGATACTCATCACTTGACGTAGATAACTTTTGTCAAAATTGTCCAGTGGCGTAGATACGGGGGGATGGTTTGACTTCTCCCACCCCATTTTCTACGCCACCGGATATTTTTGGGAAATTGTACTTTTTTTGAATTCCTTGTTCAATTTAGAAAAAAAGTTACTCCTGTGAAATTTTGATTAGAGGCTTGGTTTTCGAAATATTTGGGTTTTAAACTTTAGAAAACATCTCGAAATCGCCACTTTCCAGAGCCCAAATTGTTTTTCTCTGAAAACGCCTCGTTTCTTAGCAAAAAATAGCAGCAAATCAACATAAACGACCTAGAAAACTCATTCCAGTTAAGGAATCATGAATTTTTCATGGATTTTAATTTTTAGGCCTTTGAAAGTCGCGATTTCGAGGCGTTTTCCAAAGTTTCAAACCCAAATATCTCGGGAACGAAGCCTCTTATCAAAATTTTAGGCGGTAACTTTAGGCGGTAAAGGAGTAACTTTTTTTCTAAATTGAACAAGGAACTCAAAAAAAGTATAATTTTCCAAAAATATCCAGTGGCGCAGGAAATGGGGTGGGAGAAGTTGAACAATCCTCCCGTATCTACGCCACTGGACAATTTTGACAAAATTTATCTACGTCAAGTGATGAGTATCTATTTTATGAGTATTTGTACCAAATTTGGTCAAAATTGCTTTGATGACCTGAGAGTTATTGCAAAAATAAGATTTTTAAAACCGAACTTTGAAGGGCTGTATCTCTCTTAGGAAGCGTTTTGGAGGAAAATAAAATTATGCGTGTCGACCTAGTTTTCGATGGTCAATCGAATGGTGAATTATTGCTCCTATAACCTGGACCAGCCTGTATGTACAGGTTATAGAATGATATAGATGTACAGGTTATAGATTGATGAACCATTCGATGGTCCATCAAAAACTAGGTCGACATGCATAACTCAATTCTTCTCCAAAACGCTTCCTAAGAGAGATAGAGCCCTTCAAAGTTCAGTTTTTAAAATCATCTTTTTACAATAACTCTTAAGTCATTGAAGCGATTTTTACCAAATTTGGTACAAATACTCATGAAACAAATACCCATCACGTAGATAACTTTTGTCAAAATTGTCCAGTGGCGTAGATACCGGGGGATTGCTCAACTTTTCTCACCCCATTTTCCACGCTACTGGATATTTTTTTTTTCCTTGTTCAATTTAGAAAAAAAAGTTACTCTTGTGAAATTTTGATTAGAGACTTCATTTCCGAGATATTTGGGTTTGAAACTTTGGAAAACAGCTCGAAATCGCGACTTTCAAATTCAAATTCAAATTCATTTATTTTCTCAACCAACCAGGTTTTTCAATCGTCAACAATAATACAAGATAAAATCAGTAAAAAAATGCAACAAACAATGCAATTACACACAATTGAGTAAAAAACTGACAAAAAAGAGACAGAATACACATTATATACAATAAAATAATTAAAATCGACCTTGATGACCGAGCTCAAAATCATCTAAGGTGAAACCGTACTGGTCATATTCCTGGATAGAGTAAAATGCTTTCTTCAGGAGCATGGACTTTACAACCGTTTTAAATTTAGGTAAGGACAAATGCACTATTTCTAGTGGTAACTTATTAATGAATGTTGGACAGAAGTAATTTTTGCTGTATCGGCTTTTTGCTAGTCTAATATGATTTACTACCAGTCGATCTCTATTTCTAGTCCGATAATCGTGTATATCCTCGTGCTTCCTATAAATGTTAATGTTTTTCTTACCCAGTATGAGGCACTGAAATATGTACAAACTTGGAAACGTTAGTAATCCCATATCAATAAACTTATCTTTGACATCATCACGGTAACCAATGCCAGACATCATTCGAACCACCCGGCGTTGCAGCCCAAAAACTCTCGAGGTATGTGGCGAGTGACCCCAGCTCGTTATGCAATACGTCATCAGTGAAACAATCAAGCTGTGGTACGCGGACAACACAGCCTCACTCGGAAGAACAGGAATCAAGTTTCTCATTATAAAGATATTTTTACAGATCTTTGGACAAACAAAATTTATGTGCTGCTCCCACGTCAACAGTGGGTCTACCACCACACCAAGAAACACAACATTTGGCGGATTTTGATGGTTTTTCAAATTTCTTTGAGAAAAGATTATTATCTTGGTCTTATTGACATTAAGGATCAATCTATTCGCGGAGAACCAGTCACCCACGTTGGTCTCCATATCCTCCAGGTCGATTTGTAGTTCTTCCAAATCACAGCCGCGGCTTGTAAGGGTGGTGTCATCGGCGAACAACAGCAGGCCAGCACCAGGGACCGCATGACTTATGTCATTGATGTAAATCAAAAATAAGATCGGTCCAAGTACCGACCCCTGCGGAACGCCGGAAGCCACATTCCCCACCTCAGAATTTATGCCGTTAATCATGGTGTATTGTGTTCGCCCCGACAAAAAAGAGTTTATTAGGCCGACACTCTTAGCATCAAAATTGTAACTGAGCAACTTTTTGGACAATATTTCGTGCGACACGCAGTCAAAAGCCTTCTGCAAATCGCAGAAGACCGCACCCCGGTATTCACACTGTTCGTATGAGTCCACTATAAGGTCCACCAATTGCTCCACCGCTTGTGACGTTGATTTCCCTCTCCTGAATCCAAATTGTGACCCATAAAACAAATTATTATTTTCGAAGAACCCAGTTACTTGATTTTTTAATATTGTTTCAATGATTTTTGACAAAACTGGAAGAATCGAGATGGGTCGGTAATTACCGGGATCCGCGGTGGAGCCCTTTTTATAAATCGGTATTACCTTCGATTTCTTGAGTGCCGCCGGAAAAATTCCTGAAGCGATAATTTTGTTTATTAGTTTGGTTAGAGGTGTTATTATAATGTTCTTAACGGTCTTTATCAACTGAACATTCATTCCGAAACAGTCGCGACTGCTCTTGTTTTTTAGTCCCTCAATTACATCGCGAACCTCCACGAAAGAAACCTCCCTAAAAGCAAATGTTTCAAGAGCAGCTGCGCTGCCTCGGAGATATTCGCCAAATTTCTTCCTGGCGGGAGGAATTCCGTTGTGTATCGTGTTAGAAACATTGGTAAAAAATTCATTGAGTTGATCAGGAGATAGCTCAGTTTTTGAGTGGGTTTTTGTTTTCTTTCGATGCAAATTAATCAAATTCCAGTAAGCGGAAGCGCTTCCGTTCGATTTTTTAATATAATGTGCATACGCGGATTTTTTCGCTTTATTAAGTTGTTGCCTATACTCCAATCTACATTGTTTCACTTCACGAGCCAAAAAATCGGTCGGGTACGCCGCATATTCCTCCCTTATTGAATTTAACTCGTTTCGCTTGCTTCGCAGATCCTCGTGAAACCATCGTATGTTTGCAGATGCTGTTGATTTGGAAGAAAGAACACGTGGTTTTGATCGGGAAAGCAATTTTTATTGCGATCGTAAAGTTACCAAGTAGCATGTCAAATGCAGCATCGACATCCACATCAGGCTGATCCACCCAAGACCAGTCACAACTGTCAATGCATGTAAAAAATTTAAAACGGCCCTGTTTTTAAGCCTTCCAAAGGCTTAAAAACTAAAATCGAAGAAAACTTATGATTCCTCAACTGGAATGAGCTTTCTAGGTCATTTAAATTCATTTACTGCCATTTTTTGCTAAGAAACGAAGCGTTTTCAGAGAAAAAACAATTTGGGCTCTGGAAAGTGGCGATTTCGAGATGTTTTCCAAAGTTTAAAACCCAAATATCTCGAAAATCAGGCCTTTAATCAAAATTTTACAGGAGTAACTTTTTCTTCTAAATTGAACAAGGAATTCAAAAAAAGAATAATTCTTCAAAAATATCCGGTGGCGTAAAAAATAGGGTGGGAGAAGTTGAACGATTCCCCAGTATCTACGCCACTGGACAATTTTGACAAAAGTTATCTACGTCAAGTGATGGGTATTTGTTTCATAAGTATTTGTGCAAAATTTGGTAAAAATCGCTTCGATGACTTGAGAGTTATTGCAAAATTGTCCAGTGGCGTAGATACGGAGAGTTGTTTTACTTCTCACGCCCTGTTCTCTACGCCACTGAATATTTTTGGAAATCTACATTTTTCCTAATTCCTTGTTCAAATTAGAAAAAAAAGTTACTCTTGTAAAATTTTGATTAGGGGCTTAATTTTTGAGATATTTGGATTTTAAACTTTGGAAAACATCTCGAAATCGCCACTTTCCAGAGCCCAAATTGTTTTTTCTCTAAAAACGCTTCGTTTCTTAGCAAAAATTGGCAGTAAATCAACTTAAACGACCTAGAAAACTTATTCCAGTTGAGGAATCATGAGTTTTCTTGGATTTTAGTTTTTAGGCCTTTGAAAGTCGCAATTTCGAGGTGTTTTCCAAAGTTTCAAACCCAAATATCTCGGAAATGAAGCCCCTAATCAAAATTTTACAAAAGTAACTTTTTTTCTAAGTTGAACAAAGAATTAAAAAAAAGTATAATTTTCAAAAAATATCCAGTGGCGTAGAAAATGGGGTGAGAGAAGTTGAACAATCCCCCGGTATCTACGCCACTGGAAAATTTTGTCAAAAGTTATCTACGTCAAGTGATGGGCATTTATTTCATTAGTATTTGTACCAAATTTGGTGAAAATCGCTTCAATGACTTGAGAGTTATTGCAAAAAGATGATTTTAAAAACTGAACTTTGAAGGGCTCTATCTCCCTTAGGAAGCGTTTTGGAGAAAAATTAAATTATGCATGTCGACCTAGTTTTCGATGGACCATCGAATGGTGAATTATTGCTACTATAACCTGGACCACCCTGTATACCTCCGACTAGTGTTCTCGAATCTTCCACGGGTCCTCCAGCAAATTCTACAATGACCCCGGCATACGGTTTCTAGGCGACTCCCGAAAAATCATACACCTTGCGCGTGCAATTTCAACGTGATGTGAAGCCGGCACCGCCGCCAAATAAACATATGTGTCCTACTGTCATGTTAAAGTATCTAGGTTAGTTCCACGGGCCAGAGCCTACACGCACTTGTACACTGCGATCTAATGGGGATAGTCTAGAAAGACCGGGTGCTCTTCAGAATGCACAAGAATCACCGCTCGTAAAAATACCTACTTATTCTATTGTGACTAAAAAAATCAATCACATAGGACTGGCAATACTGCTTTCCTTAAGAGCTGAAAATAAACTGGTCAACATTTGAAATGTCGGTTTCGAAAATTTTGCCTTTTTTCAAAATGGTATAACTTTAGATCTCGCTTTAGATTGTCTCAACCGATTCCGATTTTGTCGTCACGGTTGCTTAGATACATTTTTCACGCAGGTATTTCGGATCAGTTCGCAGGTTATTTTTCCACAGTTGTAAAACTAAATTAAAAACTCACTTTGGGAATGCTTTGTCGGAGGAGTGCACTGTGTCTACTGTGTCACATCGGGGTTTGGCTCATTCGTCTATAGGTGCGTTCAGTCAGTTTATTTAGCCGTAAGTTTTAATTTTAGTCGCAAGCGCAGCGACGCCCATTGGCTCTAATGAACCAGCTTCCTCAGAACAGCCAATAAGCGATGCAGCGCTTACGGCTAAAATTGAAACTTGCGACTAAATAAGCTGACTGGACGCACCTCATGTATGCCTGTCTATGGGTAGGCCTAATTATAACCTCCCTCAAAAACAAAAAATCAACTGGAGTCGACGAAATACCAACATTTATTTTGGAAACATGAAAGAATATTCTGATATCTGTCTTGACTAAGCTTGTTAACAAATCCAAATCTCGAGGAGAGTTCCCCAGCTTGCTAAAGCTTGCGACTGTTCTCCCTGTTTATAAAAAGGACGATGCCACCAATACAGAGAATTATATGCCAATTGCACTACTTATTGTTTTTGCTAATAGCCAATTGCAAGATAATTGAGAAAGCGAGTTGTTAAATATTTGCAAGAGAACCAGCTTAGCTCGGGGTCCCAGCATGGCTTCAGGAGCGGGTTTTCTACAGAAACGGCTGCATGTTACGGCCGCGTGAAGTAGGCAGGCACACTAGGAGCACTATTCTTAAAATTCACAGGATCGTTAGTGCTTCATCAATGCTTCATACCTCACACCAGCAGCAGCGGCCGTTTTAGAGAAAATTGAGTTTATCGATAGTGCCTGCTAACTTCACGCCAGCAGGTAACTTGCGACAAATCCACGTTTACCATCACGTACATCACTTCAGCGCACACATGAGAACGCATACCTGCAGAGCGCGGTAATTTCAATTTTGACGCACGAAGTGTCACTGTCAATGGCAACTGTCAATCAATAATCGAAATGTAAACAAACAACAAACATAACCTCCTAACCATTCAACATTTAATATTGTTATTCAGAATGAAATGTTACGTGCCGTATGGCAGAAAGACGCAGAAAAGATTCAGGTGATACGAAACACAACGAGCTGCAAGGCGATCGACGAAACAAGAGCATTATTTGGTTACATCTGTCAAAACGTCAAATCGACGTCAAGCGCTGTCAGCTGAAATTTGCGTGACATTACACGCGCACACCGTATTACAGTGTTGTCAACTTGTTGTCGTGATATAGATATGGCAACGTCCTACTTTCACAGGTGTGCGCAGAAGCTTTTCGGGAAACGTGGATTACCAAAAAATGACAAGTTGGGTCGTTTTGTTGGTGCTTCGTTAGTGCTTCATAGTGCTTCGGTCATTCCTTTGATTCGAGAATAAATAGCTGAGGTACAGCTCGAAAACCCCAGCAGGCACTAATGAAGCACTGATGTTCTGACTGGTCTTGATGGTTAGTGCTCCCTTAGTGCTCCACGGTTTTCCTTGAAATAAGTCAGCAGCACCAAATTCAGCCAAGTTATAGACCAAAACCTCAAAGATCGTGAAGTGAGCAGTCAACTTCTGAAATTTTGAAGCCATAATGTTCTGACTGGTCTTGATGCTCAGTGCTTCGCTAGTGCTTTGCTAGTGCTTCACGGTTTTCCTTAAAAAAAGTCAGCAGCACCAAATTCAGCCAAGTTATAGACCAAAACCTCAAAAATCGTGAAGTGAGCAGTCAACTTCTGCAATTTTGAAGCACTAATGTTCGGACTAATCTTGATGGATAGTGCTTCGTTAGTGCTTCACGGTTTTTCTTGAAAAAAGTCAGCAGCTTCAAAATCAGCCAATTTATAGACCAAAACTTCAAAAATCGTGAATTGAGCAGGCAACTTCTGCAATTTTGAAGCATTGATGTTCTCATTGGACTTGATAGTTAGTGCTTAGTCAGTGGTCCACGGTTTTCCTTTAAAAAAGTCAGCAGCACTTATTTCGTCAGATGACGAATAATAATCAACTTATTTCGACTCAGTTCACAGACAACCAAAACCTCAAAAATTGCGGAGTGGACAAGAAACTGTGGTATGGCATGACAGAGGGCATGACATGACGCGTAATTTTTGAAAACTTCTGATTTTGCTATGTAAGCTATTCATGTTATTATTATTATATTATCATTTTAGAAACCTTTTGCTATAGAAATTTTTCGATCTTTTTAATGGATGTCAGTCCGTAACAGAGTTATACCTTCTCATTCAAATGGCTGTCGAAGCAATCTATGCCCGTCAGGACTTCATAATATTTAACCTATCTCATTGACACATTCTTGCAAAGTACCCGACCTGCTCGACTTCTGCATGATAAAAGGGATCAGCAGCAATTACTTCGAGATCGAGCCTTCCTAGGATCTATCTTCTGACCACTCTCCGATCATCGTTACGTACAGAACAGCCGTAACAAAGCAAATCAAGCAATCGTCTCTGACTAACAGAAACACGAACTGGGCAATGTTCAGAGAGTATGTACAGGGAGAGTTGAGGATGGATATCCCACTCAAAAATGGAGCAGACATTGAAGTGGCCGTTCAGCAGTTCTCGAGTGTACTGCGTGCCGCGGCGGCTCGAGCTACTCCACGGGCGGAGCACGACTGGGCGGGAAGAGAAAGGCTTCCGAAAGACATACAGGACAGAATCGACGAGAAAAGAAAACTGCGTAAGAGATGGCAGGAGACTCGGGCCCCAGCTGATAAGACGGAATTGAATGTGGCAACAAGAGAAGTGAAACTGTTATTGATGAACCACCGAAATGACGGAATCTACAACTATCTTAGCAACCTTTCATCCTCCGAGGCTAAAGATTACTCACTCTGGAAGGCTACGAGAAAACTTAAACATCCGCAAATACGCATTTCTCCTATCAGAAAAACCCAGGGTGGATGGGCCAAAAGTGATGAAGAGAAGGCCGATGCTTTCGCGGATCACCTCAGTGACGTATTCAAGCCATTTCCAGCCATGATACCACCAGAAGAGGAAAGAGAAATCAACCACTTCCTTGAAGCCCCGTTACAGCTCGACCTACCTATTGACAACTTCACCAAGAGGAACATTCTCAAAATAATAAAAAAACTCAAACCCAGGAAGGCGCCAGGAAGAGATGGAATAACGGGAAAAATGATGAGAGAATTGCCGGAGGAAGATATTCGTCTCTTCACAATGATTGCCAACTCCATAATAAGAACAAGCCACTACCCATCAACTTGGAAGGAGGCTAAAATTATTGTTATACCAAAGCCGGGCAAAGATGTCACTCAGGTAACATCCTACCGTCCAATTAGCCTCTTATCGGTTCCTTCAAAAGTGTTCGAGGCGTTGCTTCTGGAGAGGATTCGGCCTATCCTGGATGTGCGCGGATTGATCCCTGGACACCAGTTTGGTTTCCGTCGACAGCATTCGACGTGCGAGCAAGTCCATCGCGTGGCAGCTAAAATCCGCAATGATCTCGAAACCAAGCGATACTGCTCCGCCGCCTTCTTGGACGTTTCCCAAGCCTTTGACAAGGTATGGCATCGTGGGCTACTCTACAAAATCAAGAGGGATCTTCCTTCCCGGGTCTACGAGATCCTTCGAAGCTACCTGTCAGACAGAAGGTTCACCGTTGGGTTCGGGGTAGCTGAGACATCCCTTAGAAGCATTGAGTCGGGAGTACCCCAAGGGAGCGTCCTTGGTCCGGTCCTGTACCTGCTGTTCACAAGAGACTTACCAACATGCAGGAATACGGTTCTGGCAACTTTTGCCGACGACACGGCCGTAATGTCTTCACATAGAGATCCTACCATTGCTTCGACCAATCTTCAAACCCACTTAAACAAAATAGAGAGGTGGCTAAATACCTGGCGGATCAAGGCAAACACGCTCAAGTCTGAGCACGTGACATTTACTCTCAACAGAGCCACATGTCCCTCCGTTACGTTGAATGGCGAAGTCTCACCACAGAAGGAGGAAATCCGATACCTGGGCATGCACCTAGACAGACGGCTGACGTGAGCCGGTCATGTCTGGAAAAAGCGCCTACAACTTGGGCACACCAGGAGGAAGCTCCACTGGCTGCTGCGACGAGGATCCGGTCTGTCCCTCGAGAACAAAGTCCTATCGTACAAGACTGTGATAAAGCCTGTGTGGACATACGGTATACAGCTGTAGGGATCGGCTAGCGCCTCAAATATCATGAAAATTCAACGTTTCCAAAATAAGATGCTCAGGGACATAGCGGAAGCTCCATGGTACGTTCCAAACTGGGTGTTGCATCAGGACCTGAACGTCGCAACAGTACAGGAAGAAATATCCCGATACAGCACTAGATACAGGGCCAAGCTCGAGTTTCATCCAAACACTAGCTGGAGAGATGCTCGTCGAGCCGAGGGTGAAGAGGCTGAAGAGAAGCAGTCCGCTCGAATTGCCAGACCGATTCTTATAGCCAGTGATGAGCGAACGAGATCGCCCCACCCGCGATGCCTGCCACTACTTCAGAATGGCTTCTGTAGTCTGCCTTTTATTTGTATTATAAGTACTCATCTTATGTTCCGCGTGATTTATGTTTGTTAAGTCTGTTAAGGTGTTTGTGTCTTGACATTGATTTTATTCATATTAATTGAAATTTTTAGCGCATTTTCCATCTTGATGAAAATCGCTATTGCAACCGCTTTGTCCGTCCGTCCGTCCGTCCGTCCGTCCGTCCGTCCGTCCGTCCGTCCGTCCGTCCGTTCCTCGAACTCCTCCCAAACTAGACGACCTAGCTTTCTAATTTTTTCGCTGTTACATAGCTGCCACTCCCAAAAGAGGGCTAGGCTATATTGGATGTCCATATTGCGCCGCCAACATAGAGAAAACCGCCCCCGATAAACTTGAAATAACATAATATTGCACTTTCTACCAGACCTGATGCTCTAGTTTCTCATTTTTTGAATAATACATAGTTGCCACTAATAAACTTAAGCCAAGAAACATTCCGTCTTCAATATGCGCCGCCGACATGGAAAAACTGCGAAAAACCGCCCCCAATCACTTTAAAATGAAAAACATAAACCCAATGCAAGAATTTCTTTGCCAAACTCTGCCGCTCCCACACGCCGCCCCCAAAGTGAGAGATAAATGTAAAACATGAACCTGAAGACATAGCGATCTAATTCTTTCACAATATAGATAGCTTACTAAAAATGAGAAAGAATAGGCTACTTTTGACATGACGCCGCCTCCAACTTCCACCCACAAAAGAAAAAAAGTGCAACTTTCAATAATTTCCACTGATTTACAATTTAATGTTACCTCCAACATTCAGAAACTCCCAACTCAAACTGTGGGAGAATTTCTTTGCCAAACTCTGCCGCTCCCACACGCCGCCCCCAAAGTAAGAGATAAATGTAAAACATAACCCTGAAGACATAGCGATCTAATTGTTCCGCTATATAGATAGCTGACTAAAAATGGGAAGAGATAGGCCACTTTTGATTAGTCGCCGCCTCCAGCTCCCGCCCCCAAACAAAAAAAATGCAACTTTCACAATTTTCACTGATTGTCATATTTCCTTAAACATTTAGAAACTCCTAACTCAAACTGTGCAACAGTTACTTTGCCGAATGCTGCCACCCCCACACGCTGCCCTCAAAGTTAGAGATAAATGGAAAACATAAACCCGAAGACATAGCGATCTAATTCTTTCGCTATACCTATGGATAACCGACTAAAAATGGGAAAGAATAGACTACTGTTGATTAGTCGCCGCTCCCAGCTCCCGCCCTCAAACAAAAAAATATTGATGAGTGAAAGAATTTTCATTCAAATCTGTTCCATTGGCAAGTACCCCATTCTGATAACAAAATATCACAATGAGTTTCGAATGAAGAAAGTGGGCGAGGAATGGTGTTTCTCCTTCAACCAAATTTCTTTACGTTCACAATATGCCTCTTTGAGAAAATGCGCTACTGAGACTCACGCACGTGAAGGCATACTCACTTGTTTAACATGTCATGTACATAGTCAATGCATTGGGGGAGCAGACAGTGGTCTCTCCCCTTCCAGAGTGTTAAGTGTCGTATAAATTATTGAATGTCACCCGTGACAGATTGTAATTAAATTTGGATGTTAATAAAAAAAAAATCCCATTGACTCATATGCCTGAACAGACGTCGCGTCGGTGAGTTTGGAAATATTCTGCTTGACTACAATTTGTAAATCGTTCCCAGGTGCCAATACATCTCAAGCCATGCAAGTGAAGAAATAGACATTCAGTGAGAGTTGCGGACTATGGATTTCTGACGGCTACGGTTTTTATTTAGTTAAGTGATCAGTACCGCCCTCAAACTTGTGGGAATGTTTGATCTGACGTCAGCTTCCATTTGACATTCCATTGAGAGAATATAAAAGGTACAAACGTGTATTCTACTCATTCCTCATTCACTTGCTCACACTTGCATCATCAGAAGTCTCTTAAGGGGCTATTAGAGTAGGGAGAATAATGATGAGATTAGGTATCATTCCCTCCCATTATTTCCCAAAATATAAGTTCCAAATTCGACATGCGGACATCAAGATGGCCATGGTTGAGCTCCCGAAAATATCTATTTTAATTTTAATTATTAATTAATTATTAATTGGAAAAATCTATCTATATATCAGGAAGCCTTATGCAAAACTTGACATTTATTTTCTAATTTAAAAAATAACGCGAGAAAATGGCATCTTCTTCCTTGATATTGCTACGACTTGTGAGGCTTTCGAGCGAATCCACTACATTCGGGGATAAATACGTTCTGGAGTGTGGAGTTTAAGACGTGCGAATGAGACACCTGCCACGAAGACTCGTGGAATATTCTCGAATACAACATACAAGTATATAGAATGTAGCACCACCCAGAGTGAGCAGTTTTTCAATTCTTAGCGAAACAGGTATCATCAGCGAAGTCAAGCAAAGCGATATCTAAGTGCGCCACTTTGTTTGAACGTGTATCTAGTGGTACGCAGTAAAAAATAGGGTGTTTAAACGTTCATCTTTTAAATATTGAAGTACCCAACGCTAGACCGTAATAATCGTGAAAAAGACCAAATTAGGTAGAAAAAATATATTTATCGTTGTTGAATATTTTTTGATAGATAGGTACAGCTACGTACCTACATACATCACAATATGATAAAAAAAAAAACGTGAGTGCGTGACCATAGTCACCCTCGGAAGAAGTGAAACTTCTATACATATGAATCAATCAGCAAACAACGTTCGAAGAGGTGTTCTTTTCGTACTCCCGCTCCGCTCCCTCACGGTTTGTATCATCTTGTTTTTCTTATTATCAATCTTATTATTATTATTATTAGTCACTCAAAGGGCAGAGTACTTTCGACATGATTTTTTCACGATTAGACTTCTTTTATTTCTCTTCTCGCTGCGCTCGGCAGTGGAGAGCCCCACCAATTGTTATATTACCGCCCCTATGACCTGCCGCCTGCCGTACTCGTACTCGCCTGCGCGCCGGAACACACTGCACGCCTGCTAGGCCCGGCCCTGAATATACCTCCCTATCCCTATAATAAATCACATTCGCTCGAATCTATTCAAGCCAAGTCGAGAGCCATTCTTGTCGTGCCAACAGTACGACAACACGAAGAGCAGTCCAGTGTCGGCGATTAGTAAAAAATAGAACCGAACGCGGCGAATGCTGCAACAGCTTATTCTTTCATTTCCTGGGACGACGCTGGTCACCCCAAGGTCAGACAAGACAACGTTACAGCACATCCTTACAGGCGTTCTTTACAACCACTGATGCTATGAAGCAATTTCACTCCCATGTGTGGTTCTGCGTTAGTGGTGTGTTGTGATCTAGGCGCGAGAATAGAAGTTTCACTTCAAAAAGTCTTCTTAGATATTACAAACAATCACATGGGGACTGACCAGCATGAACGAATTTGCTGGTTTATAGTCGGACAAGGCATCGTCAAAATGCTCCCACATGGAGTCCAACCTTCGGCAATACGATACATCGTGCCTCATGGCAAAGCGCGCGGCTGGCTACGTGAAATGTACGAGAGACCTTAGGGTATAATGTCTACCTTTGAAACTAACCATCAAGACTAGTCAGAACATTAGTGCTTGAAAGTTGAAGAAGTTGACTGCTCACTTCACGATTTTTGAGGTTTTGGTCTATAACTTGGCTGAATTTGGTGCTGCTGACTTTTTTTTAAGCAAAACCGTGAAGCACTAACGAAGCATTAACCATGAAGACCAATCAGAGCATTAGTGCTACAAAATTGCAGAAGTTGACTGCTCACTTCACGATTTTTGAGGTTTTGGTCTATAACTTGGCTGAATTTGGTGTTGCTGACTTCTTTCAAGGAAAACCGTGAAGCACTAACGAAGCATTAACCATCAAGACCAGTCAAAACATTGGTGCTTCAAAATTGCAGAAGTTGACTGCTCACTTCACGATTTTTGAAGTCTTGGTTTGTAACTTGATTGAATTTGGTGCTGCTGACTTTTTTCAAGGGAAACTGTGAAGCACCAACGAAGCACTAACCATCAAGACAAGTCAGAACATTGGTGCTTCAAAATTGGAGAAGTTGACACCTCACTTCACGATTTTTGAAGTTTTGGTCTATAACTTGGCTGAATTTGGTGCTGCTGACTTTTCTTGAACAAAACCGTGAAGCTTTAACAAAGCATTAACCATCAAGACCAGTCAGAACATAAGTGCTACAAAATTGCAGAAGTTGACTGCTCACTTCACGATTTAAGATAATATAAGATAATGTTTATTCCAATTACCATTTTACAATAGTGTTGGAAGTTTGTCAATGTTTAGTTTGTCCAACAAACATCAGTTTTCAATGTAACGACAAAACACTAGGTCCATTATGTACACCAATTCTTGCAGCTTGTATCAGAAACTCATCCACTGTGTAGAAACAACCATCGATTAACATTTTTCTTACATTTTGTCGAAATGATATATAACTACCAATGTTTTTCAACTCCAACGGCAGGAGATTGAACAACTTCACTGACATTGAATGAGGACCATTTTTGGTTTGAGTGTACTTATGTAGGGTAATAAACAATCTGACGGCACCTCTGGTCTCATAATTATTGACTTTTCTGTTTGTTGTAAACTGATCAACGTTTCTGCGAACGCGGCAAACGAATTCCAAGATATAGATGGAGCATACAGTGAGCAGCCCGTGGCTCACAAAGGATAGACGACAACTAGTCCTTGGCGACAGGCCAAACTTGTGGCGAATAACACGCTTTTGGACCGTGAAAACTCTTCGAGAACCAGGACTGTTGCCCCAGCAGAGAACCCCGTTAAAATTGGCTGAATGCACGCAAAGTAAAAGGTTAGGACAGTCTCGCAGTTTTCAATGTTTTTCAATGGCATGATGGCAAACGCTTTAGATGACAGCGCCCCCACGATCCTCCGAGTCTGGGATGACCACACCAGGTGAGAATCCATCAAGACCCCTAAAAATATCGTTTCACTTATTTGTGGTAAAGATTTGTTGTCCGGTGTTCTAATTAGCAAACTTAAGTCCGCGCGATTCATATTCGGACTAAATAGAACAAAACCTGTCTTGTCAGATGATGAGGCCTCTCTTGTTTTTTGGAATCACTTTTGCTGGTGTTTTCAAGTCTCTCACCCCATACAAAAAATTAAAAACAGCAAGGGGATGTCCTCGAAATTCAAATTCAAACCAACTCCAAAAGCTGTTGATCAATCAAAACAGCTAAAAGAATTAAATTGGACCGTTGTACCGTTGTACTTTAACGGAGAAAAAATTGATATGTGATGTCTTTGGCCACTACTTTGCTAACGAGGCAAAAAATCAAGTTCTCCAAAAATTCCCTAACAAAACGGGTAAATGTACTGTAACAACCAAGAGAACAGTAACAATGTTTTTTCATCCGATCACGAGTGGTGAAGTTGAGGATGTTATACATGGTATGAATAACAAAAGGTCGGTGGGAATAGATGAAATTCCGATACGGTTGCTGAAGGCATGCTGCGCGGATGTTGGCCCGTACCTTTCAGAAATAATAAATTCATCAGTCACTCAGGGGATATTTCCTACGTTTCTAAGAGAATCAAAAACCGTACCCGTTTATAAAAAGGGTAACAAGGAAGATGTACGAAATTATCGGCCGATTACCGTTGTAAGTCCTATCTCCAAAGTCATTGAAAAGGCGGTATACATGAGACTGAGGTCCTTTTTGGATGATAATAAACTTCTAACATCTTGCCAGCACGGCTTTCGCCAGGGACTGTCGACTGAGACAGCACTTACTGGGATGGTTCAGTACATTTATGATAAGATCGATAGGGGTAACTCTGTCGTGGGATTATTTTTCGACCTATCAAAAGCATTCGATACGCTGGATCCTGATTTTCTTTTTTTCTTTTTTTCTTTTTTTTTTATTTGACAGCTGTGGAATATTTTACAATCTATCGGTAAAGATATTTAGTAAAACTTATGTATATATAAAATAAACAATACAACAAAATAAAATAAAACAGTTTACATGACTTGATATGGAGTCCGTCCACTGACGCACCCAACAAAAACCCAGACACAACACAAACGCGAATTTATGTTGATTTGATGACAACACAGCCCTTCAACGTGAAACGGCGGATCACAAAAATCGCGCAGGCAAGTCCATCGGTCTACACTTCTTAAGTCTTCTGTTCCCTGAGACCCTCAAGAGATTCCTCGCTAGAGAATTTGGGTGGCCGTCCAGGCGACTGATGTACGATTGGCTCAATCTTGTTATCACTGCGTTGACTTCTTCAATGTCCAAATATTGGTGGATTTCTTTGTTTGTTGTATACCAAGGTGGATTCAAAATTGATCTTAGGGTTTTTGACTGAAATCTCTGCAGTATCTCGATGTTGGAGTTACATGTAGACCCCCACAACTGGATCCCGTAAGTCCAGATGGGTTTTAGCGACACCTTGTACAAGATCAGTTTGTTTTCCAAGGATAACTTGGATCTTCTTCCGATCAGCCAATCCATCTGCCTCACTCTTAGACCCAGCTGTTTTCTCTTTGTCCAGACATGTTTTTGCCAGGTCAGCCGTCTATCTAGGTGTAGTCCCAGGTACTTTGCACTGTCTGCCTGTGGTAAAGGACATCCTCCCAGTGTCACCGGTAAAGGTGACATGTGTCGACTTCGTTGCGTTCGCCGTTATGCGCCACTTCAGCATCCACCTCTGCACCTCATCCAGACTACTCTGCAGCGATGCAGCTGCCTGGTTTCTATCCGATGCCAGGATTGCGGTGTCGTCGGCGTAAGTCGCCACGGTGACTCCGGCCATCGAGGGAAGATCAGCTGTGTACAGGGCATACAGAACCGGCCCCAAAATGCTGCCCTGCGGAACCCCCGACCCCACGGGGTATAGGTCTGTGAGGTGCTGCTGGATCCTCACTTGGAAAGTTCTCTCTGATAAGAACGATTCCAGGAATTTTAAGAACTGGTGCGGAAGCCGTCTCTTGATTTTGAAGAGCAGACCATCGTGCCACACCCTGTCGAACGCCTGTGATACGTCGAGAAATGCCGCCGAGCAGCTCCTTCCCGCCTCGAAATCTCGATATATGTGATCTACCACTCTATGTACCTGCTCGACAGCAGAGTGCCCCCGTCGGAAGCCGAACTGATGGTCCGGGATGAGTCCACCACCAGCAATTAAAGGGCGCATCCGGGCCAAAAACAACCCCTCCAACACTTTTGACAGCACCGGTAGTAAACTTATTGGTCTGTAAGAAGCGGCCGCCTCCGGTGTCTTTCCAGGTTTCAGAACGAGGATAATCTGTGCCACCTTCCATTGGAATGGAAAGTGGCCCAGCCTGAGAGCAGCATCAGTTTCAGGGCTCTAGTAGGCAGTTCTCTCAAGACCCCAGCGGAGATGAGGTCATACCCTGGAGATTTTCACTGGTCAAGTTTGCGCATCGCGGTTTTGAGTTCATTTATTTTTATTGGTTTGATTGGGAGAAATTCTCGACCAGGCGACCTCAGAAATTGCTGGATTGCCGCTTCCTCATCCGCCGACTGTGTAGGGAAGGGCGCAAAAACTTCTCCAAGGTGTTCGGCAAACCTCTCCGCTTTTTCCGTATCGCTCCGTGCCCAGGTTCCATCTCTCTTCCTTATTGGTGGGATCGTTTGAGTTGGTTGCTTCAGTTTTTTTGTGGCTTTCCATAGGCTGTAGTTGGAAGCTTCCGTTGGTGATAGCATCTCGAGGTAGTTTTTGATGCATTGGTCTTTATATTCCTGAAGCATGCCGCTCAACTTTTTGGTTGTATTATTGAGCTGAGTTTTAGACCTGGGATCTCGATTTCTTTGCCACTCTCTTCGGATTCTTCTTTTTATGGCTACCAATCTTCTGATGTTCTCGGGGTACTTGTCCGATGATGTTGAAGTTTCGGATTGTTCTGGTGTCGCGTTCCATGCTGCTCGCTGTATGGATCTTGTTAAATATTCCACTGCCTCCTCCAGGTCCGCTGCCGTCCTCAAAGAAACGTCCAGCGAAATCTCCCGCTCCAGTTCGCCCCTGAATTGATGCCAGTCGGTTTTTCTAGACGATAGTGTTAGATTTCTTGGTTTTTGTGTTACTTGAGCACTCAGGCTCACCAAGAGGGGCGAATGATCAGAGGAGAGATCCAGGCAAGACTCGATCTTCAAGTAGTTACCGGCCACTCCCTTGACGACGCAAAAATCGATCAGATCTGGAGTTTTGTTTCGATCTGTAGGCCAGTATGTGGGTTGGCCGGTAGAAAGATGGCGCAGGTTATTTTTGTTCATTGCCTTCAGGAGCTCTCTTCCACGGGGTGTAGCAAGTCTGGATCCCCACATTTGATGTTTTGCATTGTAGTCTCCCGCTGCAACAAATCGAGTTCCAAGTGAATCAAAGAATTCAGAGAAACTGTCGTGTCGAATGATGTGCTTAGGCGGACAATAAATTGCCAAGACGGTGATGGGTCCTCTCCAGTCATTTATGACTACACTTGTGGCCTGTAAGTAGTGTGTGTTGTATCCAGGGATCTCGTGATGTTTAATCGAATTTCGTATAATGAGAGCTGTTCCCCCGTGAGCTGTTCCCCCGTGAGCTGTTCCATCTGGGTGACGTGTATGATATATGGTGTATTTGGGTATCTTCATGTAGCTTCTGACGGTGAAATGAGTTCCGAGTTTTCCTCTCTGGAAAAACTGCAAATTTTCCAACTTTTTATTCAGTGAACAGATTTCTTGGAATTGTTTTTTTTAGAGAATAGATAACTGGTTCTTGAACATTTTCCAATAATTTCTCTCCAATTTCCCGGAAATTTTCCTCCTGAAAATATAAAACCACTCATGCGATCGTACAAATCAAGCGGTTCTGTCACGATAATTACCGAATTATTGATCCGATCAAATCGAAATCAGGTACGGAGGCCTAAGTTCAGCCTGGAATGTTCTGATTAGACTCTGGGTGGATGATTTTGATCGGAAGCCCTCAGGTGGCACATTGGGTCTGGGTTTGTCTGCCCAAGCTCTAAATTGAAAATAGAGAGTTGAAATTTGACACACAGATGCAGTGAAAGTTTTCAATCAAGTTTTTGTAATTTCATCATCATATCTGAAGTAGGAACAAGAATTTCAATAAGGAACCAGCATTACATTTTTGAGATATCACAACAGTTAGCTACCTAGTTCTACCTTTTGGATCATTTCATCACCTTGGAAAACTGACCTAACCTGTCATTTTTTCTGTCCGCTCAACAATGGATGCAGGATGCTCGCTAAACGCTCGACTAAATAGAATTTTTTCATGAATTTCCAAATCGAATCGCCCCCTCCCGAAGGGACACTTCGATCAAAATCATTACTGACGTCTCTGGATACCGCCAGGAAAGTTTTGTGTCGCCCTACAACAGATTTTTTTAAAACTTCATTCCTGCAATAAAAGAAAAAAAAATTTTTTTTTGGTACCGAAAGAACATGAAATTTTTTCAATTTTTTTAGACGAAACGGCTGAATATCAAGGCCATAATAGATTATTTTCGAATATTTTGAATTATCAATTTACAAAAAATCCTAACCTCAAAAATTTTCAGGATCATCAAAATTTTATTGACAGCTCAATGGTGCCAAGCAATTTGTTTTGCGATATTATTAGCATGTTTCATGTGGTTTCTGAATATGGAAATAAATTTTGAAAAATATGCATACAGAATGTCTTTTTTGAAAAAAGCTACGAAGTTTTGTTTTCAAAGCCGGCCCTGGAAATTTTGAACTGTTCGATAGAGCGATGTGTCAGCTATCAATAGAAGAATAAACTCACAAAATTTCAATCGAGTCCATTGAGTCGTTCTGAAGATAGAGCTTGTCAAAAAATTCTACGAAATACATGAATCACCCTGTAGCTTCGAAACGAACAACTTTATAGAAATTTCAAAACCAGATCCTGGTTCGCCTGGAAAAACTGGACCTAACCTTGAGCTATGTCTATTTGGTGGTGAATCACCCTGTATAATAAAGAGAATTGAACCGAGGATGCTACCCTGAGGAACTCCATGACGCAATCTGAGTCTAGATGAAGAGAAATTCCTACCACCCTCACTGACAGACACGAATTGATCCCGATCCGACAGATAAGATACCATCAAATTTAGGGCCCTACCCCTTACTCCGTACCTGTCCAACTTGTCTATCAGCAGCTCATGGTTTATTGTGTCAAAACAATTTTCAAGATTTTGGTCTATAACTTGGCTGAATTTGGTGCTGCTGACTTCTTTCAAGAAAAACCGTGAAGCACTAACGAAGCACTAACCACTAACCATCAAGACCAATCGGAACATTCGTGCTTCATTAGTGCCTGCTGGGGTTTTTGAGCTGCATCTCAGCTATTTATTCTCGAAACAAAGGAATGACCGAAGCACTATGAAGCACTAACGAAGCACTAACAAAACGACCCAACTTTGATCAAAATTGCCGCAAGTTACCTGCTGGCGTGAAGTTAGCAGGCACTATCGATAAACTCCGTTTTCTCTAAAACGGCCGCTGCTGCTGGTGTGAGGTATGAAGCACTATAAAGCACTAATGAAGCACTAACGATTCTGTACATTCCAAAAATAGTGCTCCTAGTGTGCCTGCCTCCTTCACAGGACTGCATGTTACCTGATTCAAACAATATATCGGCTGATAGACAAGAATTTGGTTGTAGTAGGCATCTTCTTTGATCTATCGGTCGCATTCGACACGATCGACCCACTTTTCGTCTGCGACAAACTATACAGTGGATATGGAAATCCGGGGAGCCTAAAATAATTTTATTAAATCATATTTGCAAGATAGAAAGATGGTAGTGAGAGTAGGAGGCGCCGTTCCTAGTGAAAGAGATCTTGACATGGTGTCGACGACGGCTTGGTGCTGAAAGTACAGCCGGAACTGCGACCTGGGATCGACGTAGCTCAGCGATGGTCTCGAGTCCAGCCCAGCGGTAACACGGCCTTCCCCCTAAAAGGCTCCCTCTCACATCGAAACGTTTTTACTTTCAAAAATATAGAGTTATGTGTGCAAACAACCGTACGAATAGTACAACAACGAGAGAAATGTTGAAAAACTTGAAGGTACAAGTAAAAGTAGAAGAAAAACTTTGGCCGCTTGTAGCCTGGGCGCAATGTTTTCAGTGCACTTTTTGCGAAAAAAAACCAGGGGTACAAAAGTTGCGAAGGCGCACACACTTATTACTAAACTAGGGGTATTTACAGAGATCAGGAGGGTTCGCGCACAGCAAATGTCTCTGTCATTAACGCTGGAGGCGCAGCGGGACACCTTAGTGTCGGCGGCGTAGACGATGGGGAGCCAGGCGCAGCCTGTCAACATGGTATTTGACTTGCTGATCATCGATGTTGACGAGGAACACGTTGGGATTGACGTTCCGTATGATGAAGTGGAGGCCAAGCCACTTGGCATGGAAAGCTCCTGCTGCTGGCGGGTGTAGGACAAGTACCTGATCACCAGGCTGGTAATCAGGCACAGGACGGTCTTGCGTCTGATGACGCGCTTCCACATACTGACGTTGATTCTCGACGGCCTCCTGGGGTGGGACTCTGTGTTAGTGTCGCTAGCTACTTATCGCCACGAAGCGATAGTTTCGTACTACGCGCAGTAGTAAGCGACCTCCCATCACATCTCATCATCGCTAAGAAAGTCGCCAGAAAGCGACACCTCGAGACGTGTAGAGAACGGTGTTTACGGTCGCTTGTGGGGTTGTTTTGTTTTGTTGTTGTTGTTTTACATAATCGATTTTGTCATCACAAGTCGACAAACACAACTACCACTATCCAGCTAGCATTATCATTATTATAATTATCATATGTATAGGTAGGTACTGTTGTAAAATTAGCCCAGATTAACGTTTAAAAGCTGTAAGTATTTTGTTTTTGTGTTGAATAATGAATAATATTCTCAGATTTACATTTATTCATTTGTTTATACGGATTTCCATTTTTGATGTTGTTTTCAATAATAACATATTTGATTATTTATCATTTTCATGCAATTAGCTACGCTTTATATATTTGGCGTTGGTTTGTTACATTATCATTGAGGTATCATTATATTTTAACGAAGATACCTACATCCTAATTTTTTCTAGCCAACTTTAAATCACGCTAAACAATTTTAAAGGATTTATAAACACGTTATGCACCATCTTGTTTGAAAGTTGAAAGTCTAAAAATTAGAAAATGGTTGTTATGCACACCCATATACCTTGCCCACCCAAGTTTCAAATTATGACGTTTTAACCAGAACTGCCAACATTAGGCCAACAACTTCTCTACAAAGTTACTGTGATAAATGCCTACTTTCGCAGAATGGCTAATATAAAGCCGAACTGTTCCGAAGCGTACGCGATAGGTGCACAGAGTGCAAGTTCTAGCGACTATTGCTATCGCCTATGGTTATCGACTATCGCAATCCCCGATACATCGATGTAGCGAGAGTTGCCTAAAGCCATGTGACAATGCGTGCTTTCCACCTAGCCCCAAGTTCGGTACACCTGCCATTTACGCATGTGCGGGTTCCAAACGGTGCTTTCCATCTACGTGTTTCTACTCGGTTCTGCGCCGTTCATTGGATGACGTAAAATTTTGTGCCACACCATGGAACATGTGCCGTCTGGTGGTATTTGTACCGTCTAGGTGGAAAGCACCCAATGGCTCTCGCCTACCTTCGAGTAGACGAGAAAACTCACATAGGTTGCACTAGGTATTATTCGCACCGTGCACGACGCCAGCGTCACCTGGCGTCCGCAACTTTGTAGGCGTAAAACGTCACTCATGTCATAAATTACAGATGGCTGAACTGTCATTAATGACAGATCGCTGGCCTGAACTGTCATTATTTTGTGGTTAAGTGCTTTGTCAACATGACTTTGTCATTGACAAACTGTCAGTCAACCACGTGGCATCTGTTGTGACAGTTGGTTGTCAATTATTTCAATTATTTCCACTGTCAAATTGACATAAATGACATCAAACATCAGAAAATTGACAGCCCAATCACGCAGTGCCGAGCCATCAATGTTGCTCTTTTTGTCCACATAAAGCGCTGTGATCGGTTTCGTTACCCCCACTCTGTACTTCGCACGGAGCGAATACGGCGTGGAGTGTCATGGCCGGCGGCGGCTTCTGGTGAGGGTTCGGAACACGTTACGGGAAACTGACAACTGCGAAAGAAACCGAATCGGCCATTTCTCTCACACTTCAAGAATACATGTTTCGGACTGGCATGTGATTTTGTCAGACGTGTGGGTTGCATTTCACCCGTGTGAGTTTCTCACACGATTCAATAATAGCTGTCCTGGTGACGTCTTCAACGGTGCGGTAGCGAGGCGGAAGCTCCGCTTCCCATTCGCTGGGGTAACGCACATTGTGGCCGGTGTACAATTCGGCGGGGCTTTGGTCGGTAGCGTCGTTGCGTCGACGTCGAATGCTCAGGAGCACCGCGGGCAAGCATGTGGCCCATTCGCTGGGAGGACGCCCGTCTAGACGAAAGCGAAGGCCCTTCTTGAGCTCTTGGTTTCGGCGCTCTGTCAGGTTCGCGCGCGGGTGATAGACGGACGTAGTCCAGTGGTGGCCCTGCCAACGGGTACAAGCGCGGGACCAGACATTACTCGCGAACTGTGAACAATTGTCCGAAATGAGTACGCGTGGAAAACCGTGCCGCGGGAAGAACTGCTCGTCAAGCAACGTAACGAGATCTTTTGCGGTCGTCGTGCGGAGTGACCAGGCTTCGACCCACGTGGGGTGGGACTCTGTGTTAGTGTCGCTAGCTACTTATCGCCACGAAGCGATAGTTTCGTACTACGCACAGTAGTAAGCGACCTCCCACCACACCTCATCATCGCTAAGAAAGTCGCCAGAAAGTGACACCTCAAGACGTGTAGAGAACGGTGTTTACGGTCGCTTGTGGGGTTGTTTTGTTTGTTGTTGTTGTTTTACATCATCAATTTTGTCATCATAAGTCGACAAACACCACTATCACTATCCAGCTAGCATTATCATTATTATAACGTTGACGTTTTAAAAGCTATATTTTGTTTTTGTGTTGAATAATGAATAATATTCTATATTATATATAATTCATTTTTACCTCAGTTATACTTTTTTTTTCGTTCATTTTGCTTTTTAAGATATATGTATACAAAATGAAAAATTAAAAAAAACCATTATTAACAACATTATTATTGTTTTCAATACTAACAAATTTGATTATTTATTATTTTCATGCAGTTTAGCTACGCTTATATATTTGGCGTTGGTTTGTTACATTATCATTGAGGTATCATTATATTTTAACGAAGATACCGAGGAAGATACATACTAAATTTTTTCTAGCCAACCTTAAATCACGTAAGGACCCATGATGTCGCACGCGATCGTTTCGAAAGGCGCTTTAGGTTGTCGTGGACGTTGTTCTGCGTGGTTTCTGGTCGGACGGCCTTTGTATTTGGCACACAACAATTGAAGATGTTGGTGATGGAGTGCCCAGTCTCCTCTTCGCCATAATGGCCGGCCTGCACTGCGTCGTGGTACTCGAAAAATACGCGCGGACGAACTTCGCTCGGCACGTACAGCAATCGATGCGGTCCGGAGAATTTGAAGAGGGTGTCGTTCTCTACCGAGTATGTGGCTTGAAATCCCGCGTGCCAGTTCTCGGTGTCCGGAGCGTGTTCGAGAGCGTGTCTCTGACGGATGAGTTCTTGCGTGGGGCGGCTCGTAGTCTGAAAATCCTCTACTACGGAGTAAAGCGTTCCGGCTTCCAGCAGGCAGGCCATTCCTCCCGAGATCGTAGGAGTTGGCTCATGAGTGGAGTTCACGCGCGTGGTGGTGGACGTTGTCGAGACTGTGACCTGAGGCTCGGGTTCGGCTGGCGTCAGCAAGCGCTCCACTCCCTCGTGGGCAAAGTTGCATTCAACCGGCTCGGGATTCCTGGAGAGGGCATCCGCCAGCTCGTTCAATCTTCCGGGTACGTGCTCGACCTTGAACGTATACTCCTGCAAGAGCAGAGACCACCGGGTTAACTTGGCCTGGATTCTGGATTCCATTTTTGGGGAGTCGGTGGAACACAGTTTCACCTGGCACGTAGGCCTCATTGGGCCCATTGTACCCCTCTCCCAGACCAGCTGGACTTACCGAGCCGCAATGTGGTGCTTGGATGTTTGATGGTCGGTTCATCCAAGCAGTGGGGCCGACAAGCGCACGGTTGACCTTGACTCCGTCTTTCACCCCCGGACCGCAGGTTCGGATGTCCGATACATCTTCGCTTCCTGCGCCGGTGTTCCTGACTTCGTCTGCCTCCCGACCACGCTGCCGGTTATCTTCTACACATTGCCGTACCGCCGGTTGGAGGCATGTATACTCGGGGGGTTTGTTTAAGACTACCCGAGGAGGAGTTCCAGACCGGCTTCGAATCAGATGAAAGACACCTAGTCGCCCATCCAACTCTTGGCAGCGGCCAACGTTGCTGCAGTCGAGTCATCACCCGACTTGAGCGGCCTACTACACGCTACTCGCCCTCCTCGTCAACTTGGCCTTCGAATCATGGTTTTTACTGAGCCAGAGTAGCGCACGATTGTCCGTCCGGACAGTAAACGAGCGGTCCTCCAGGTACGGTCGGTACATGAGTACACCGAGAAAAAAGAAGCGGAAGCAATACGCGATAAAGCGTTGGTCCTACTTGCTGTAGCAGTTAAATAGGCGCCAACTTATACATGGTGGTAATAATACTACTACAAAATAGTAAATGTGATATAGCTCCGTAATACACTACTTCTCGTATATATTCGCAGTGAATGGAGTAGTAGATTTTACCACTACAGTATAGAGGATTCTACCACTACAGCAAAGTAAATTTCAACATTCCCTGTCGTCAACAGAATGTTTTCGTAGTTGTAAGGAATACTGCATTATGGTAATAAGAGATACCATATTAGATGGTTTTACCTACCTTACGGAAAGATTGCTATCACATATCTGGTCGGTAACATTAACCGTTACGTTTCATTATTTATAAATAATATTGGGAATAAATAAAAAGAATCGAAATTTGATACAATAATATGTAATTTAAAAAAAAGAACCATACAATTAAAATTTAATGAAATTTGAATAATTAACATACGTACGTAGATTACAAGACATCATAGGAACAGATAAATGTTAATAAAACAAAACAAAAATGGTAGAACGTTAAAAAATACAGATTACAAAGAAAATTAAAAATGAGAAGGTTACATTCAATTTTAGATTGCGGATTTTATAAAATAAATTATAGTTATGTAACTTAGTAATTAATCAGTACAAATAACATGATAGCTTGAAGCCTCGGAGGAAATTATGTTATAAAGGTCCGTATTTAGGGACTCTGGTGTCATCCGAGACTTCATAGTTTTAATTTCGCAAACTAAGATAATCCTCACTCACGTTAGATACAAATTATCTCCACTTCAGCTCTAGATCAGCCCTTAGCTTAGCCCTTAGCTAGCCCTCTTGAGGCACTAGTTGCATCAAATCTTCTTCCGTCAAAAGGAAAGCTCCGTCATCCAGAAAATTTGCTATAAAATAAACCGTTTCAGATTAATTTATGCTAACAATCTAACCTTTTTATTTCAAAATAAAACCGGAAACTCCTAAGTCATGGATACTCTAGCATCTTACAACAAATACCTAGCTAAAGCGCTGAAGCTGATAGATGCAAACCATTGATGGCAACAGAAACCATGCCGAAGCTGAATGGCAAATGCGTGCAGCTAAACTACCTACGTATCTACGACCACAACTACACTACAGTGCAACTAAGTAGCTACTTCATCACAATATAAAATTTAGTACCTACCTTCGAAGACTGATTTCAGTTCTTGTGGAATACCAGGCGTCTAGCTACTTTTCCATTGCCCTCGCAGAAACAGAAACACCACACACCGGAACCGCAAGAAAAATGGAGAACAAGCACCGACAAGAAAAATATGGCTTGGGCGCGTGGGGTGAGACGCTTCCCATCGAAAATCCGAATCAAATCACATGATCACAATTCGGAAATCTCATTGGCTGACCGACTCGATTATTACCGATCGTAGCCGTGTAACAGAGCGTAACTTCAGTAGTAGTGATGGTAACATTTCTGTAGTGGTAATTTCTACCATTTGAACGTAGGATATATAACTATGGAGATATTTGACGGTGAATACTTCTACGAAGATGTGATTCACAACATATGTAGTGGTGGCTGCCACTGCACAGTTCAACTATTTTGAAGTAGTATTTCTCACAATTTGTAAAGCTGTCACTTAGTCTTAGAGCCGTTGTACGAACCGTTTTTTAAAGTATTGATAATCAGTTGATAAGAACTGCTACATTTAGTTAATGGGAAGTTCAATATTTTTCTGAGTGTATGCCCCAAAGCACAGCTAAGCCCTCCTGTTCGTTGCTATGGTACCGTCTTTCTGCTTTATTGAACCTAGCGCTGGCGTACGCTCCCATCCCCAAATTGCTTGCGTTGGTCAATGTGGCCGGGCAATGGTGAATTTTTAAGGGCCACGGTAACAATGGGAACGACACAAGGTGGTGTATTTGGGCCGAATCTTTTCTTGACTCATGCATATGATTCACCGGACTATATGAGCGATGTCAAGGTTTGTATGTATGGATTGGTATGCGGATGACACGATTGACACGTCGATCCTGGTAGCCGATGATAATGTTGACTTGCTGAATCACGGAATATCTGAAGCTCTTGATAACTTTGCAGACTGGTGCAGGAAAAACAATCTCATTAATCATTTGCCGATATAACATTTCTGCTATAATATTTCTGCTATAACATTCTTTAAAAGCTACTTGCAAAACAGAAGCCAAATTGTAACTGTATCGGGGCAGTCTTCTGGTCGGGGTGAAATTGTATCAGGAGTTCCCCAGGGGTCTGTCCTGGACCCCCTTCTTTTTCTCTTATACGTATTGGATGCCCATCTCCAAATTAAACAGTCGCAGACTCAGTCATTTGCAGATGATACGCAAGTGATATACTGCTTCAGACCTGAGCCAATCGCGGTACGTCAGGCTGCCATCAATTTGAACGAAGACCTGCAATCTATCTATGAATTTTCTGAGTCGCACAATCTAAAACTGAATCCCGATAAGAGCTCAGTCATGTTGTATGTCAAGACAACAAAAGAATATCTATCTTGAGCCACCTCAATGTCAGTATAAATGGGGAACCTCTGGAGTTTTCGGACATTGTGAAGTGCTTGGGTGTGACCTTGGATTCTCGATTGAAGCTCCGTAGCCATGTTAATGCCCTGTTAAAAAAAAACTTACTTCCGGGTAAAAATGTTGTACGGAAGTAAGAGCGTGTTAAATTTCAAAACTCGGGAAATGTTGTGCGAGATACTTGTATTTCCGATTCTCCACTATTGTATTTCAGTCTATCATCCATTTTTAGACTTAGTTACCAAGAGTCAAGTTCAGATGGTACAAAACACCTGCTGCAGATTTGTTTGCAATCTCCGTAAGTATGACCACATATCCCCTGCGTTCCATCGCCTTTGTTGGATGAATGTAGATGACACATTTAGACTTCACTTACTCGTTCTCGTTCACCGTTTGATTCTCACCTCAGCCCCGACCTACCTCCGCAAAAAGTTGACTTTTCGAGGTATGCTGCACAACCGAGACATTCGCTTCGGCGGCGCGCTTTCTATGCCCAGACATCGGACGGCTATGTTTCGGAAATCTTTCTATGTTATTATACTCGGTTAAGTGTTAGAATAGCTTTGAGCTAAACTTCGCCGAATAAAGTCGCTTTATTATTATTATTATTATTATTATTATTATTATTATTATTATTCTTTCAGCAAAACATAGGTACTAATACATATATTGAACATCATAATTATCATATTATAAAGTTGTTTTTTTTTTATGTTATAAAATGATTTATTTATTTCAATTACAAGAAACAAGGTATAAGTTCTAACACCACCTACATTATAAACTCAAAAATAAAACAATTCGTCAAGAACAGCCGTCGGAGGAATAGTTCCCAAAACGCTAGCCGCATTACCCCGCTGAATTCCTATGCTGATTCTTTGTAGTAAGTAGCTCCTGGCCTGAGGGGTATCTGTTTTTTCATGTAGTAATTTACCTAAATTTTTGACCACGATTTTGGCTTCAATTCCAAAAGGGCCAAAAGTTTCTACCGCGAAAGCTAAGAAAAAATAATTCTCTTCAAGACGTGAATATTTGTTATGCTTTATTTTTTCAGCGAAGTTTGCGGCTGAGCTTGGACTCACCAGGCTTTTGTTGAGGTGGGAAGCAGCTATTGTGTCAACACATGTTACGTCCCACACCAGACATTTTCCATTTTTCCAGGGTATTATTGTTACTCCGTCAGGTCGCTTGCCATCATCTCTGAGCATACCAACTGGTTCTAGTATGCTCGGAATACCAGCTGAACAGAAAGCCTTCTTTAAAATTTCATTGATACACCGGTGCGTGTCGAGAAAAACGACCGGCACTTTTCGAACACGAAAGACCATGGTGACCAAACTTGTCGACTTGAGCGCCACATACGCATTTATGTGGATGGCAGATTGCTGTTCCAAGTCTAAGGCTAACAGATATTTGCAGCGATTGTCTGTCCAGAAGTGTACCGAGATTCGACGATGGTAAGGCTTCTAACCACGTCTCGGATTCAGGTAAAGATGAAGCTTTCAAGATGGCTTGATGATGTGGGGTAGACGATTCCAGTAGAGCTTGAAAATGTGTTTTAACGATTGGGAGGTCCCATTCTTTTTGGATTGTTTTTTTTTCTGCGACTGGTTTTTCTGCATCTGAACTGTAGTTTTTCCAGTGAACCAGAGCTTCTGTCATGTACGTGATCTCGCAATCGTTTACCGATGGAGTTATAATTTGACCAACGAGATCAAGCGTACAATAGACCGAGCTTATGAAAGCAGAAGAAGACACATCATATGGGGATCGAATCCCTAAGCCACCAAATTTTATGGGAAGGCTGGCCTGTTTCCATGAAGCCCTCAGAAGAGAAACGTTGAGAATTTTACAAAGAGTCGCTTTAATTTGGTTATCGAAATCAGCACAAATATTGGGAAATAGCCAAAAAGGACAACATCTCAATAAGCCTTTTAAGCCATTAAGCCTTTTTTGGCTTCCAATGTTAATTTTGGAAGCCAAAAACTATGACGCAACAGAAAAAAACACATGTGAGGATTAATTTCTTGTAAATTTTTTGCTAAAAAAGAAAAGTTGTCTAGCTTCTTGGAAAAGACCGATGGCATGGCTTCTTCCAAAATTGGAGCTCCCAGTAATGAGAACTGTCCATTCCCGACAATATTTATACCAGGAATTCTGCTGGCAAAAGATTAGGAGAGCTCAAGCTTTTTCTGTTCTTCGAAATTTGGACAAAAAAAACAATTCGCATTTGGATGAATTGAGATGTAAACCCATTTCTCCAAAACCCTTTTTGATTTTTTCAAAATCTTCCAAAACATTTTCAGCAGAACTTCCTATAGTTCCGTCATCTAGATACCAGACATTCAATTGAGAACGTAAATCCTCGATAAAGGGATGGATGGATAAACTGAAAATAGCAGGACCCAAAGGATCTCCTTGCTGACACCCTACTGAAGATTTGATCAATTTACCCTTGAAAAACAAGTTAGAAGGCGTGGCATAACATTGTTGTAAATATGCGTATATTTCTGGAATTATATGCTTCACTCTCAGAAGAAGAGAATCGCGGTCTACTGTATTGAAAGCATTTGTCACATCAAGTTTTAAAATTACGGAACTATTTGATTTTGGCGAATTCACGTAAGTTCTCACTGCGTGAATGGCAGCTTCACAGCCGCATTTTATAGCGAAACCTAGTTGTTTGGGTTTTAAATAAGAAGAGAGTTTATCAGAAATTAATTTGCAACATATTTTTGAAACAAGACGTCCGAATGTACAACCTACGGCAATAGGTCGAATACCACCATCAGGTTTTGAAAGAGCAATAAGGGAAGCACCATAAAGAAACGGTGCAAAACTTGGGTTTACTTTGCCTGAAAGCATCAAATTTGATGAAGAAGTAATTGCTTTCAGTAATCTTGCCCCAGCATCATTCGAAGATTTACTGATCAGATCTTTCAAATGCTGTGGTGTGATGCCGTCTAAACCTCCTGCCGAACCATTTGCGAAGGAGTTGATTGCTTGTTTAACCTGATCTTCGTATATTACAGCATATTCGTCTTCAGATGCAATTCCTGTTTCCGTAGGAAACCCCAAAACTCTTGACGAGGTAGGATGTTTCAGTTTTAGTTTTTCAAACGTTGAATCGTCATCTGAGCAAAAAGTGTCTTTTGAAGATAGAATTCGGATCGCTCCTCTGATGTCTCCAACGGCCAGTTTCTTTTCGGCTATTTTGAATTTGGATGTTCTCTTCAAACTTGTTTCTTCGCTCCGCGGCATTGGTAAATTGTAAAATTTAACGTTCTCTTTTACCTTTGAAGTTGAAGACTTGTCGTTGATTTTTTTCTTTTTCGGTAACTGTAAGACCCGGTACGCAAAAAGAAAAAGGTCCTCCCATGATGCATTGTCAGAATTTTCCTGTACACACGTGTTTATGACCTCGGTGAGCTTTTCAGCCACTGCTTGTCTCGCGCCTCGTGGGATTCTTTGTAGGATAGCTGTTCCATTTTTCATTTTATTCAGGATCACTTGGAAATCCGAAATGTCTTCGTTTTCTGCTGGTTTCTCTTTTCCTTCTTGATGACATCGAGCCAAATGAATATTCAAACCACTTTCATTTTTCAAGATCTTCGTGACTTTGCATAGAGGGCATTTAAGGCCAGGTTCTTTAAGATTACCGGACGGTGGACTGGCATCTGTTGAGTCTTTTTCTATTCCAGGGTGTATTCGGGCCATGTGGATCTTCAGTCCGCTTCGATTCTTGAAATTCGATTTCTGACAATGATGACAGAAAATTCTTTCAGGAGATGCTATACATGAATTTTTGGACTTATTCCTGAAATTATCGCTTGGTTCGTCTTCAGAACAGCTTGTAGATTCCGTGTCCGATGTATACGTGTATCTTGGACGGAAATACCGTCCCAATTTTGAGCGGGTTCCAGTCTCTCCTGCCGAGGTTGTCTGTGATGGCTGGCTGCTATCGGCTTGCTCACGATGTACCATTCCAACATGTATCCGTAAACCAGGATTGCTTTTGAAAGTTTTGCAGCAAAAACGGCAATTGAAAACAGGCCAATTATTGTTTCAGTTGTAGATAAATTTAACTGTGACATTCTCTCATTTTCAATTGCAAAACTGAAATTATCCAATTCAGAAATGAAAACAGGCCGCGGATCGCCTTGCACGCAAAAATGGGAGATGCTGACTTGCTACCTGTCTGCTCGATGAGGTTCTTGGGCACCAGGATCGACAAGCACTTGGGGTGGAGTGAGCATGTTGAGGAGGTTTATACCAAACTGAGTAAATGCTGTTATTAAGCTAGTCCGCAGACTCAAGGACTAGCTGGGGCTCAAGGACCATGCCGATGCATAATACACAGTTATCAGGTCCTTCTGAGGCATATTTTATTATAAGTCATGGTGTTGTTGGTTGGGGATGGGCAACCGAGGTAGGCAGAATACTGGTTTTGCAAAAAAGACTGATACGACACATTTCCAACATACCCTTTAGGACCTCTTGTAGGGAGACTTTCAGGGAGAGCGGAATACTTACGGTTGCTGAGATATACATCGTCAAAGTGTAAAGATTTATTTTCGGTAAGAGAGACTTTCACGAGCACGCACGCTTTTTTTGAGAAATCACTGCTCCACACGGGCGTATTTTTTACAACTTGCTTCCCGGTGACCTAAAAACTTGCCAAACAGAGTAATAATTCAAAATTCGTGTAAGAGAGTTCATAAGATCGAAAAATACTACGTTTTACATTTACACCTTTCAGGAGTTCGTTGCTGCTGTGCGTGGTGATTTGTAGCTGTTATTGTTGAAGAATTTTATGTACGTGACACTGTGATGTTGGATTGTTTTTGATGCGTTGATTTTTTTCTTTGCCTATGACTTCCATAGTCTATTAAGTATATCTTGTTGTTGATGATTTTAAACTATTTATTTTATTTTTATTATTAGATACCCCTTTGACTTATTTTATACGGTCCATGCTGTAACAAAAAATGCATAAACTGAACTGAACTAGAAGAAGTATTTGTATTGAAAAGGCAATACTCACATATCTGTTTTACAACCAGTAAGTATATTCGCGGGCCTGAATTTCCAAGAGTAGTCCGCGATTGCACAGAGCTCCTCCCCTGCGGATTAATCCCATAAGAATCAAGGGAGTGGGCGAGAAAAGGTAGTATTTCCCGCATGCAATAGGAACACTTCAAAACAAGATGTTTCTTGGTTTGAGTCCTAAGGCCATGAGCTACCCATACATTAAATAACGTATATTGGTTAGTGAATAAACCACAGATATTTTCCAACAAATATTAAGTAGGTTACCATTTTTCACAGAATTCACAAGTAGGTAAATATTTATAATTTATCAGTGTAATTATACCGCGTTTATAAGGCCCTCTTCGCTTATTCATTATATTTCAACCTCTTGTTTTGTTTTTTATGGATTAATCATATGTTTGACGTGTTGGAGTTGCACTTCGAGATGCGAGGAGGCCCCGAGGCCCAAATTGACAGTTTTTGACGCTGTCATTGACTTGACAGACAGAGCGCCAACACCATTACAACAACCACGGAATTTGAAAGTATCACCATTCGAAGTAAAACATTCACGGCCTAGTGTAATAAATGGAATCGAAATTTTTACTGGGTGTTTACAACCTCTCTTCTTGAGCAATTGAAATCGACCGGCTCTTTAGCCTATGGAAGAATTTAATGTAAAACATCGTGAGCTTTGGTAATACACCTGAAAAGGGGAGCGCGCTCGTCAAGAAAACGGAGGTTGAAAGGTAGAGAAAAAGTCGGCAGATGTCTGGTAGCAGAACACAAGAGATATTTGGTATTTCCTGCTCCAAAGCTTAGTAAAGAGAAGATTCAAGTCTCTTCCGATGTTGGAGACCTCCAGAGTATCGCTGCCGTGCCTTCAGAACGCTCGAAGATAAGTTTATTTAGCTGCTTTGTTGCTGTTACGTGAAAGTCAATAACTATAACAATTGACGGGGTAATCACATTCAGGGGAGTAAAGAGAATACACGTAGCGTTTGGGTCACTGTTATTGGGAGCTTGAGAGAGACAAAAGAGTAGAACGATGTCGCCACAAGATATCCCGATCCGATGACCTGCGGCCGAACTACCCCGGGAACCAGAGTCTGGCGAGACAACAAAGCGGTCACCTGTAGAACAGGTGACGTGGTTTTGAGAGCTCCTAAGTATACTGTCATACTTGATGGGCATGGTTGTGTTATTCTTCTCAGTCGAGTTGAATCGCTTCAATGATTTCTTCATACTTTTGTTCACTATGATACATATTGCACTGATCGACTGTCTTCTATATTCATGCCTGAGTCCTGTGTGCCACAAAGATATCTGGCACAACGGATATTTTTACTTGCTGTCGTGTCTTGTAAGAGAAGGGTATCTCGTGAGAAAAGATATCTTTCCTTACTTTGTTATCTGATGAAATAATATACGTCTTCAACTGTCAAGACCTGGTATCTGATATTGTCGATTTACATCGAATCATGTTGGTTGTTGTGGTTGGTATTTATTGTGATAAATAATTGAGGATGATTTAATTGACCATGTTTATCATGTTTATTCTTGATCTTTAATTGCCATTATTATTATGGTACCATTGAAAAACATCCAGAGATGCAACACTGTTCTCTTTTCTTCTTTCGGCAGCAGGGACCTGTGCAAGAGAACCTGTGCTTAGCCAAACTCGTCTCTATTCCCCTTCAGATCCCTCGTCAATTTAGGTCACCGCAGAACTTACTAATAAACTTTTGTCTCCCTCTTCTTTCCCTTCGCGCCAAGTGATGTACCGGCGATACTCACACTTTGGTTCTGCCGTTTAGTTTCCACTATACAGGTTCCTCAACAATCTAGGTTACTGGAACTAATATGATTTGTTCTAGCGAGAGAGATACTCTCTCTCGTCTTTCTCTTGTTCTCTCTGCATCAGTGGCTTACACACTGCATTTCAAATAGTGGGAGGGTGGGGTAATTGAATTGATATTTCATGATTACACATGAGTCGATATATTTGTCTTTGGAATAAAATTGTTCTTCGTTGATTTTGAAGTCTCTGCGTTTCATTTCCAAGCCTTCACTTACCTGTACTACTTTGGGTAACTACAACACAACGAAAGTCCTAACAAACACTACTAGACAAACACGATTGGCCAAACTAAGTCTTCAACTTGAAGGGGATTCTTCTTCTTCTTTGGGGGAAGGTTTATTTTTATAAGAGGGGTGGATTGGGAGACTACACAATTTATTATATTTTCCATGATTCTTCACCATGGTTTCATCTCATTATTGTCTCATTCACAAATCTGGGGATATATAAGTTGTCCCGTTGGCAGCACTGACAGGAAAACTTCAACTGTCAACTGTTTTCTTCTGCTCCTGCGTTAGTTCAAGCCAAAGCAAACTCGTTTGAAATCAAAGTTTACCGTTTCCTGGTCTAATAAGTTATTATTTTTGATGAAGTACGATGTTCTACATTTTATTTATAAGTATGCATGCTGTGTGTGTGCTCCCATTAATCATTAGAAATTGATCGTGAGAAGTGTTTTTATGCACAATTTATTGATGAAGATGGGTAACGGTAATCCGTCCAGGTTCGGTTTCAGTCTTGGATTGGAACTCCACCCTATAAAAGATCTGAAGTCAGACAAAAAATCATAACAGAATTGCCAGAAAGCGAAAATGTAATAAGTACTAGGCCAAAAAATGGAAAAAATGGAAGATTTTTGCCTACGAGAAAATGTGCTGGTTGTGAGTGGTGAGTACCTACCCCTATATACCTTGAAGTATTATAATATGGGAGTTCGTCACGTTCAAGGATAATGCCACACAGTCGATTTTTAAAAGGTGTCCGTTTATTTGAATTCTAAACAGGTTTGAATAGAGAAATTTACCTTGCCTAGACTAGATTGAGATGCTATGGCATCAGTGTTCCAACACATGGTTATTGTTACATTACATTTACGGTTATTGTTACAGGTACCTATCCACCTAATAACTTACCTACGCACCACTGGCAGGGGGCTACTACAGAGGACTACTGACAGTAGTTATTAGGTACTATACTAGTCGTACGTACTACTTCCAGTGGTTAGTACTGGCTGTAGTTGTATCTACTATTGCAGTAGTAGGTCCAAAATACTACTGGCAATGGTAACTAGATATCAAGACACCCGATCCTGAGGTGCTCAGGCTGCGTAATGTTTCCAGGAATCGTTACCGGGATGCTTTCAGGCGTGCCAAGATAGATTCAAACAGCAACTACATCAATTCCAAGAGTAACAAGACCAAAGCAATGTGGCAGATTATTAGCATGAACCGTGGAGCCAATGTATCTCGCACAAACGATGCTTTGAGTGTGTCTCCCGACGAACTCAATTCCTATTTCACTGGTATAGCTGATGAATTACTCAAGAAGTTGCCTCCAACATCGACCGATCCTGTTCATATGATGGCAGACAACAAACGTTTGAACTCGACATTGCGTCGGATGAGATATTTTAGGTTTGAGGAGGTATCTTGTGGCTCGATTCGAGATATTGTCTTCGGTTTGAAGAATAGCAGGTCCAGAGATGTCTTTGGGCTGAGTGTTCAACTCCTGAAGGGTATTGCTGATCTTGTTATAGTCCCATTGACCAAGCTGATTAATTTATGCATAACATCCGCTACTTTTCCAGACTGTTTGAAAAGAGCTTTAGTAATACCCGTTTTCAAGAACAAGGGTGATGTCAATGATCCGGGTAACTATCGACCCATATCTATGTTGCCGGTCTTTTCTAAAATCCTCGAAAGGGTGATGAATGGTCAGCTCGTTGCTCACTTTGAGACCAACCGTTTGTTTTCAAAGAAGCAGTTTGGCTTCAGGCGGGGCAGATCTACATCCCAGGCGTTGTTGGACTATGTTAGGAGGTTGGTTGATGGCTTTAAGGAGGGAGACTGTGGTGTATCTACGTTTCTCGATGTCGACAAGGCTTTCGACTGCGTATCTCATTCCGTCTTACTCCGCAAACTTTACTTCTATAATGTTCACTCCACAGCTTGTAGAATGATCTCGTCTTATCTTGCCGGACGATCTCAATCGGTTGCCATGGTTCCACCATGTCTTCTCCGCTCCCGGTTGATCATGGAGTTCCCCAAGGTTCCGTGCTTGGACCGACACTGTTTCTGATTTATATCAATGACTTACCTTTCGAACATGCCGATGGGGCTATCAGGTTGTTCGCTGATGACACAGTTCTATGCAGTTCGGCTCCAGGACTTGAGGATGCTGTCTGTCTCGACGCCAGTTTGCGAGGGCTAGCTACACGTTGATTTGCTTCGAATAGGCTGAGCCTTGACAATGACAAATCTGCTAGTTTTGTTTACTTTGAATAGAGTCGGTGATGTGGACCTGGAAGGATCGGCTAAGTTTCTGGGACTGCACATAGACTCCAGACTGTTGTGGGACAATATGGTGATGTTTTGGGGACCAAGTTGTCATGACAGATTTACTTGCTGCGTAGTATCTCGAACTGTGTGTCGGGCTCTGTATTGCGTAACGCTTATTTTTCTGTCATTGAGACTCACTTGTCGCACGCGTTAGTTGTATGGGGCCACTCGTCGGTGAGATCCTACATTTTCTGTTTACAAAGAAGAGCTCTTCGTGTTGTTGCGGGTATGGGCTACAGAGACGATTGTCGGCCACATTTTGTCAGACTGAAAATCATGACCTTGCCTTGCCTGTATATCTTCCAGTGCTTGGTCCACGTCAAAAACAACTTATCGGAGTACTCCGCGAATTCGGATATCCATGTGCACGATACAAGGAATAAGCAGCTTTTGCGTCCTGCTCCTCTGCAACTTACCCGGTCTCGGATGACCAGTAATTATCATGCCATCAGATTCTTCAATAAAGTCCCAGATGAAGTCAAAAAGTTACCTTTATTGTCATTCAAAAGCCATGTCAAGAAACTGTTGATCAAGGAGGCTTACTACTCGTGGGACGAGTTTCTCAACTCCGACCACAACGCTTTTTTGTAATTGTACGTTGCTTCAGAACTTTGTTGCATACAATGTGTTTTTTGTTTTTGTATTTCATGTTTTACATAATTTTCGGTGAGACCGAAGATCAGCCGTTGAACTGAATCTCACCTTTTGTGTACCTTTTTTTACACAATAAATTCTTTATTATTATTATTATCAACTAGTAGCTACTACTGGCTGTAGTCGTAGTACTGGGAGTAGTTAGTACTGGCTGTAGTGGTTACTACTGCTGCAGTAGTAGGTCCAAAATACTACTTGGAAACTACTGGCAATTTAAGTAGTTTCCAAGTAGTTTCTTTCTGCAGTTTTCAGTACTATTTTTCCGTACGGGATTAGTTGAAATTTTTCGCATTCTTTTCGTCTAGGACTAGATGTTGACGGACGAACCGACGATCAGACGGACAGACAAAAGGACAAAGTGAAAACATGAGCTCCTTCCTGTTTGGAGAAGTGCGCTAAAATTTTTAAAATATCGTTCGGCTTTACCAAGTCACGTTACACATTCACTCTGTATTATTGAAGAAACTAAGGGCTTTATATTTTTGGCATCAATCGAATGGTATTTCTTATTAACGAAAACGTGCAAATGCACACTAAAATCGACTCGTTCGGTTGCGAAATGCGAAAATAATTTAGGGGTTGCAGGAATGCTTTGCGGGGCTGTACTGTATTGCACAGAACCCTTTGAGGTTGCCTTCAGGTATGTATATTGTGTTATCTAAGGTGTGTGTAAGGTGAAAAGAAGAATGTTAGTGAAACCCTTTCCTGTAGGCATCGTTGCATAGAAGAAATCATCAAATAACTTTAAAATATCGAGTGACATAGACGTTTTACCCTGTATCAATGAAAAAACTCGCGCTACCTCACCGACTTAATTAAATCTTATTTTCTTTTATTGGAGACATATAAATGCAAACTTGAAACGTCTCCATCATTCGAAAATATGAATATCACCTAACAGTTACAGGAAGTTTTTGCGGAGCTGTACCGGAACACCAATCACTGTTCGCGATTGCCTACCCCCCCCCCCCCGAATTTGTTCTAAAAGGACCAGAAATTAAGATAAAATAGAAATGGTGCTTCTTCGTTCCCCCACCACTTCGGAAAAAATCCGGAAATATGTACCTCAAAAATGTTAGGTCGAAATTTGCGTTTCACCCTGTATCTCTGAAAATAACGACACTATCTCTTTGGGGCCATTTTTGTTGGATTTCTCACTCTCGAACACATAGAAATTGACACATGACCGAAAGCCATCGGACAAACTTTCGTAAATTTTCAAGAAACTTTTCCAAATTTTGACAGGGCCGTACTCAGTTACTAATGATAACACAGCTCAACAAAAAAGCACTTTTTTCTAGTTGCCCTGGATATCTTTGCGGATTTTTATGACTTCGAGTTACCAGTCTTCGAACATTTCATGAAAGTACTGAATTGGTTCTGGTTTTCAAGATTTCGGCTTAGTTTATATTTCAAATAATCAACAGTTCGAATCAGCTTTTTAGAACACGAATTATTATTAAGTGGTTGGCATCTAAACTGCTTGACAATTGAACTGCAACACCTAAAAATTAGGTGCGTTTCAAAATTTAGATAGCTCGAAAAATATTTGACGGATTCCAGAAATTCAGGCATGTGAGGAAAGATCATTTCTTTGACTATCAAGTCCTGGTATTGATGATAAGTTTGATTGCACAATCTGTCATATACAGGGTGCCGCAACGGAGAGCGTGCAGATATGGGCAATCTTTCACCTTGTACAACTTTCGAAAAAAAAGTCCGAGATTTTTTCTATCACCTGCTTTTGAAAGGTTGTATCATTATGCCGAAACAGTTTTGGAATTTTTACCCCAACTTTTTCTTTCAAAAAATTGTGCTCAATTTTCTAAAATATGCACTTTCTGATTAAGAAAAAGAAATAGAAACATTGTTTGTTTTCAATTAAACGGCGCCCATATTGAATTTGCTTACGAACATTTTCATTTGAGCCTCCAGATCCTCTAGAAACTACCACTTTTGGGACACCGTCTCACAAAGGTGATTTTTAGGGGTAGTTTCAGAAAAGGTTTTGTACTATCATCGTAGAAAACATAATCATTTCATTCGAACGGTTAGTGGGCAAAAGTTCTTTCAACTCGTAAATGACGCATCAAGGTAAAGGCTATGCGATATTGAATGGGTAGTTAAAGGAGTAGTTTCGGGTAGATATGTGAATGAAATCATCGTAACGGCAAACTATTGCGACAGATTTTGAAAACCAACAATGTCTCTATTTCTTTTTCTTAATCACAAAGTGCATATTTCAGAAAATTGAGCACAATTTTTTGAAAAAAAAAAAAAGGTTAAGTCAAAATTCCAAAACCGTTTCGGCATAATGATACAACCTTTCAAAAGCAGGTGATAGAAAAAATCTTGGTCTTTTTTTTCGAAAGTTGTACAAGGTGAAATATTGCTCATATCTGCACGCTCTCCGTTTTGAAAACGCACCTAATTTTTAGGTGTTGCAGTTCAATTGTCAGGCAGTTTAGTTGAAATTCGCTTTCTGCGCATTGATTTCGCGCATAGATACATCACGTAACCCCCCGCGCCTCCAACCTTACTTATAACTGGCCAAGCAGTGTCGCCAAATTTGTTACTTAGTAATAAAGGGTTGTCCAGTCAGCACGACTATTTTTCGCGATGCTCATACTCGCTTGTAGATTGAGGTAGAGAGATGGATCAAAAAGCAAAAGAAAGCCCATTTCGTGCAATTTTTAGACATATTCAACTTTGGAAAATATCATTGGTCAAGTATGCATCGTGGGATCTAGTGCATCGTTGCATTTTAGAGTGAAAATTCCTCTCCCAAATAACCAGTATTATTCGCTGTAATTTCAGAGTTCTAGTGTGAGAAGGTTGTCAGCATAGACTTTCGTTTTCAAGAAACCTCAAAGATAGAAGTCTGGCAGCGTGAGATCGGATGATCTCGCCGGCCAATTAACATCACAATTTTTTCGAGATTAAACCTTCAAGAAATAAATAAACACTAATTGGCACGTAAAATCAAACCTGTCAAATCTCCAAAACATTTTTGAGTCACTCGAAATGAATCAGGAAGAAAGTAGCCCAAATAAGTGAAGTTTATTACAGGGTAAGCTGAAAAACGAGATATTATGGAGCCCTTTGGATTGCACCGCAGCGTGCATGGGAAAAATAGTTATTCCCGAAAACAATCATTATGTTGAACAATGGCATAGAATGCGCATTCTTTTGCTTAGGAATTCATCTCTCTATCTCAATTTATAAGCCAGTATTGACCGCGTAAAAAGTGACCATACTGACTGGACTGGACTGGAAAATGGAGATTAAAAAAAAAGCCAATATAATAATAATAAATAAATGTTTTTCTCCTTCTCGGCTTATCAGCGCCATAGGAGTTTTTGCGCCTTTTATTGATAACAGTAGATTATTACATATGAATTACAATATACGCAAATTTTTGAACAAACACAAAACATCCATGACTAACCGGGATTCGAACCCGCGCCATCCGCACCACAGACGGCAGACGACCGACTGTGCTACGGGGCTGTCTAAAAAAGCCAATATCCCAAAACCATCCATAGTTTCGTGGATTGTAGGTATAGAAGTATTCGAAACTACTCTCATATTATCAAGGGCAACAAAAACACTGTTGATCAGTGTAATGACCCTGCAAGAATGCCTCCGTTTCCGAATCGACTAACTTTTAGGTGTAGATCAATAAATAAATGAAATAAATAAATAAATGTTTTTCTCCTTCTCGGCTTATCAGCGCCATAGGAGTTTTTGCGCCTTTTATTGATAACAGTAGATTATTACATATGAATTACAATATACGCAAATTTTTGAACAAACACAAAACATCCATGACTAACCGGGATTCGAACCCGCGCCATCCGCACCACAGACGGCAGACGACCGACTGTGCTACGGGGCTGTCTAAAAAAGCCAATATCCCAAAACCATCCATAGTTTCGTGGATTGTAGGTATAGAAGTATTCGAAACTACTCTCATATTATCAAGGGCAACAAAAACACTGTTGATCAGTGTAATGACCCTGCAAGAATGCCTCCGTTTCCGAATCGACTAACTTTTAGGTGTAGATCAATAAATAAATGAAATAAATAAATAAATGTTTTTCTCCTTCTCGGCTTATCAGCGCCATAGGAGTTTTTGCGCCTTTTATTGATAACAGTAAATTATTACATATGAATTACAATATACACAAATTTTTGAACAAACACAAAACATCCATGACTGACCGGGATTCGAACACGCGCCATCCGCACCACAGACGGCAGACGACCGACTGTGCTACGGGGCCGTCTGGTGTAGATCAAGGGGAAAAATACAAAAAGTTCCTTTTCCTACGCGCACAATTCGTGTCTTTCTCAGCCGGACTAGAATAATAAGGAAGTGCTTCCGTAGCCGGCCCCGGCTACGTGTATTGTAGCCGCAACCGGCTATTTGTATGGTGACCGGCACTGCCGGCCTCCGTATTGTAGCCGGCACCATGTGAGTGACAGTGCTTCCTGCCTGCTTTTCGTATCGCAAGCGACAGAATTCCGCACCAGACCAGAAGGCTCTTTTCTGAGTTTCGGACGGACTTTAATCTGTGGAAAGGTGAGTGTATGCTACAATTATATTGGCTGATGCATGTATATGTATTTAGTTATTTATGTACTTCAATTATTGCAGTATAAGACCTATCAGTGAAAACTTCAACAACTCAACGGTCCAAGCCCCAACTTGGTAGTGGGTACTGTAACATCCTGCGTCACGACAACATTTGTAACATCCCTGCCTCACTGCAACATTTTGTGATAATCCTGGTCACCGGCCCCAATTTTGTGATATCCTCGTCACCGGCCCCACTTTTGTGATATCCCCCCTTCCCTACATTAAATTAATTAAGCTGTGATGCGTCTAATTACCCTAAGTCGTATTTCGTTGTGCCGTAGTTTTTATTTTACCTTTACCTAAGTTATTTAAATCAATTACACCTACCTCAACTTCACGTCGTACTAATACCTCAAGCCTACTCTAGTAGTAACCTCACATTCTTTTAAAGGGAATGAATTGAATAAATATTGAAAAATAAACAAAGTCTTTGAACCACACCTCATCTTTATTACAAATTAACCAATCATCGCCAACTTAATTAAATTCACCTTAATTATTCATTTTACAATTTCCTGACGTGCTGACATTCAGCTAGCGTTCGGAATTGTTTTATTCAGTTTACATTCGGTTTCTGAAAGAAAAGTACATCCCAATACCGTGTGCAATCCTACGACGAATTTGTTCAACCCTTGCAAATTAATTCCGTTCTCATTCTTCCTAATTTTCAAAATTATGGGTGAAACCATTTCCTAGTACACTTGAGTTTAATTCCCTGCCTAATTTATAAATCCTTTGTCCAGTTTTCAATCCAACCCTTTCTTCCCTTTCGCCCATTCACCCTGGTACGAAAAGAAATCTTCACTGTTTAATTGTACTTAGAGAGAGATTGTTGTTCACTGAGTTTTGTCTTGGTCTTTCGAATTTATAGCCATTATTTTTAATTATTGATCAAATAATTTACATAAAATTCGAGCGTTGACATTCCATAGATTTTATATCCAGCTGGTGCTATAGTTTATAATTTAAAGACTTATCCAGCAGCTCGGTTTCATGCAGGTTCAATACCATTACACAAATTTACAATACGGAGTACAAGTCATCGCAATGAGCCTTTAATTATTAGCCTGCAAAATTTTATGTCTCGTTCATTTCTTATCTTGAAGTGTTTCGACACGACACTGAATTTTCTGGCATTGTTCTTAAGAGGTTCTCTTTGTTTGGAACGCTAGCTTATCTTGAATGTCCATAAACTCCCTGTCGTGTGAAAGGGTTGAATATCTTATTCTATGGGGGAGATTTCGCGTGAGAGATGTCGTCCAGACTTGATCCAAATATATGTCGAGAGCGCTGGCTTTTCAGCAGAACTGACCTGAGGAATCAATCTGACGGAAACGAGATCTTTCGAAAGTGTTAATGAAGTTTTCAACATTTTCTGGCGTCTTGAAGGTAGTTATCTGAAAACATGTGGCCGCATTTAAAAGCTCAAAGCTACTACGCAGTGAATTGAAATCGGTTTGACGCTTCTCATAGCTGTTCGAAAGATCAAACAAAACCTACTATCATTTTCTAAACCAGAACAATTACTTCAAACTGATTTAAACAATAAGCATTTGATTACAATAGAAATCAGACTTGCCTTAATGTTTTCCTTTCACGTCACTGATGATGTACTACAAATCTATCACAGTATTTTAGCACTTTTCTTAATTTATTCTTCTTGAAAAATATTAGTTTTCTTTCAGCAAAATACACCCGTTGTGTTCGACTCTTACCACTCGAATCCCTTCCCACCGTCGCTGTTCTTGGACCGATCCTTATTTTCACCCCCGTCTCCCGTCACAACCCTCTGGCCTACAAACGTCGATGCCTGTTGCCTGCATCCGGTATCACCCCGATGCTGGTCGGCAAAAATCGATATCTTCGCATTCCTTCTCCTATTTCTTTCCTTTCCGATATCGCCCGTAATGCTAATTTTATTCCTAAATATTTCATTCCCCTTTATTTTATGATTCTAAGGCGTTCTGCCACAGTACCTATTGAGCCGTTAGACTATAACATGCATGGTATACAGGGGTTGTTGAAACTAATAACTTGATTTCGTGAGGGTCTTTCTTCCAAAGTACTTGACTCATGTCATGAGTTTTCAAAAGTTCCTAGCGAAAATTGAAACTGAAAGCTTCAAGCTTAGTGATATGAACAGGTGGAGTTCACCAAATCACTTAGTGGCTGTACAGCTAAACTTCAAAAAAACCTCGTCATTCCCATTTATCTGAATTTGAAAAGAAATCCGATATAGCGGCGGGGTGCTATAAAGTCTGCTTTCTGACTCTAGTTGCAACGACTTCAGCACCTCGCTGCCGTTTTGAATTCTTTCAAAATTATAATTGACGAAATACACGAGGGTGTCTTGAAGTTCAGCTGTACAGCCAGCCAGTTAGCGATCTGGCAAACTCCACCTGTTCATGGATTATGGCACAAAACTTGAAGCTTCCAGTTTCGATTTTCGCTGGGAACTAATGACGTAAGTCAAGTACTTTGGGAGGAAAGTTCTCACGAAATCAGGTTATTACTTTTGGCGGACCCTGTAATTCTTTTTTTGTACAAGGTGATCACGCGAGGATTTGGGAGCGACACTATTAGCGGGCATCAGCCGTATCCTCCCAGCCTTGCTCCCAAGCGCTCCAGCTTGTCACTTTATTCTTGTTTCAAAAAAGTCATTCTACTGAAAATAAAAAGTAAATGGGATATATGTACTTAGGTGATTGTGTACCTCCCATGAACATTGGAATATTTATAAGACCGACAAGACACGGCTGCCATAGGTACACAAATAAGGCTTGCCACTTCTGGCTAGCAAAGAAATACCTAGGCGGCATCGCCGGCTACGATACGAAAAGCCGGCAGTGCCCTGATAATAATACTCAGTATTTCTTTTTCACTACCGAAAGTCCGTTTGCCACTAGACCAATAATTTCAGATTTCCAATAGAAATAATTGTTTTAAAATTGGACATCATCACGGTCACCAGCCTCGGAAGGCCTGCGGCCTACTGGGAACTTCTCGGCCGTGTCGCCAACTATAAATTACATAATTTTCCAGAGATTAGGTTAGAAATTCCCAATGCGCAAGGAAATGTCCCAGGGGGGGCCCGGGCGAAATTTTTTGCCGATAATAATAATAATGTTGATAATAATAAGTGTATTTCCATCTTTTTTTTTACTAGAAAATGCAGTGAAGTGACGCTGAAGAAGCTTTCTAATGGAAAAACATATTTTTGCAAATTAAACTTTTTTATTTATTTAACGTATGATAAATATATTACTTTTTTTTGTGAGAATACATTGTGACTTTGTGGAGTTTGAGACATTTTGTCAGTAACTTCATATTTTGTACAATTGGTATTATCATTTTGGAGGTAACTACGAATAACACACACAGCATTCAAACATTCATCTCCAATTCGGTTTCTCTTTTTAGTTTTGACATCATTTACTATGCTGAAAATACGTTCAGCTTCCGCATTGGAATGTGGCAGCGTCAATGCATGGTTTGTAATTTTTTTCAAGTTAGGGAACAAAAGCTCGTCATTATTATTCTTTGTAGCACAAACCTGATACCAGAATTCAGTCAGCTCCATTTTTAAATATTTTTCTTTTTCAGTGTCATTGTAAAAAAATGGAAGTTGTTTCCATTCAACCACTAACTCTGTTAAATCACAGTCATTTACAAGTCTGCACGAATTTGCCAGGTTTGTTTTACTATTTGATTCTATATTTAAATAAATATCGATGTTCTCTATATTTAAAGCCACAACGGGGTCTAAGAATTTCATTTCTGCAAGTAATTTATCATTGAGAGGCAGACGATTCTGCATTTGTTGTGCAGCACAAATATAAAAATCCAGACAATTGAGTCTTAGATTGTGGCTTTCATCACTGGATACCTTAGACATTTGTTCATCACATTCAGGACCTAAATACACTTCCTCCAAAGGTTTCAAGTGCGAAGGATGAGCTAAATTGATTTTCCCCAAATCTTCTTTTGAGACAATGTCGTCCTTCATATAATTTTGGCAGATTTGTTTCATCAACATTTTTGATGATTCCACAAGTTTATAAATCAATACAGATCTCGATTGAAATAGTGCATTAAAGGTATTGAGCACATTTAAAATGTAAAGGGTGTCTCAAAAGTAACGCCCCTATTTTATTTGCCCACCATTTCTCCAATTTTTTGTTCTCAAAATCAAGACTTCACTCAAGTCAAGTCGACAGTTGACAAATTTATCATGCAGCGGTACACAGTGCCACAACGAACCAATATATTGAAAATTTATTTACAAAGTCAACGATCAATTACGGCGACTCGCAGGAAACTGCGTGCAACGCTTGGTCCAAACGCAGTGCCTGATATGAAAACCATCCGAAGTTTAGTACGAAAATTTGAAGAAAATGGTTTGGTGGGAGATAAACCAAGATCAGGGCGCCCTCGTAGCGGAAGATCGGCAGAAAATGTTGCAAGAACAAGCGATAATGTGACCGAGAGCTCAAAGACCTCGATTAGGCATCGTTCCCAGCAATTAGAGCTATCACGCGCTACTACCCAAAGAATTCTACGAAAAGATCTTCATTTGACAGCCTATAAGGTCCAACAGACACAAGAACTCAAACCAGCAGACCATCCACGTCGCCTGCAATACGCCAATTGGTTGCTAAACGCGATCGAAGAAAATGATGACTTTTGGAGAAAAATCATTATGAGCGATGAGGCTCATTTTCACCTTGGTGGTTACGTTAACAGGCAAAATTGCCGTCAATGGAGCACGGAGAATCCAAGAGTCATTCACGAGCAACCAATGCATCCACTCAAGGTAACTGTTTGGTGTGGTTTTTGGGCTGGCGGCGTGATTGGGCCATTCTTTTTTGAAAATGATGCAGAGCAAACGGTTACGGTAACTGGTGAAAGACACAGAGAAATGCTTGACAACTTTTTGGCGCCGAAAATTGCTGAAAATGGCTTGGAGGATATGTGGTTTCAACAGGATGGAGCTACTCCCCATACTTCTCGTGAAACGATGGTTTTATTGAGAGCAATGTTTCCCAATCGCTTGATTTCAAAAAGCGGTCATGTGGACTGGCCCCCAAGATCATGTGATTCAACCCCATTGGACTCGTTTCTTTGGGGTTACCTCAAGTCTAAAGTTTACACCGATGACCCTCAAACCCTTGAACACCTCAAGGATAACATACGCGCTGCCATCCTTGATATAGAGCCTGGTTTGTGTGAAGACGTTATGCAAAATGCAGTGCGACGCGCGGAGGTCTGCCAGAGGGAGGCGTGGTGGCCACCTGGCCGATATTTTGTTCCACACATAATTTTGAATGTTCAATATATACTTTTCATAAAACCAACCAAGTATATTTATTTTATTTCAAAAGTTATTGAGAAAGAAAATAGGGGCGTTACTTTTGAGACACCCTTTATTTGAGGAAAAAAAAGTAAGCTTTTACAGATTCTGTCTGTAAAGCAGTCAGAATATTTTCTGCGCTTTTCAAGTTGTCTTCAGATACAGCAAGAATAAAATAATGTTTCAACGGTTCCCAATTATCTATATTTCTTTTTATGCATTGGTGCATCGACAACCACCGAGTGGAAGAGAGCTTTAAAATTTTGGTTTGCTCATAAGAGAAATATTCCTGGATCTCCTGTAAAATTGCGCATCGTTTAGCGCTACCCGATATGTATGAATTAATTCCCCTGATTAATTCCTCTAAACTGCGAGGCAGTTTCTCGCATGCTTTACTTGAAACCAAAGCTGCTGAGTGGCAGATGCACTGCAACAGAACGGCATCAAGTACATCTCCCTTAAGTCGGCTGAAGAAGGAATTCTTCTTTCCCACCATTACACTCGCCCCATCTGATGCAACTCCTGCAATATAAAAGAAAAAGTTTAAAGAAATTAGTTTTATAATACAAAAATTACCAACAATATTGGTACTTTTGTCCCCGACTATAATTTTCAACTTTATGAGCTTGTAAGTAAACAACCATTCAATATTGCACTAATACGCTTATTGCATCTGGTAGTCGCATTATCTAGCTATTTTGGGCGATATTTCATAGTTGTTCACTAGCTAATTCACCAAAACCAGCAGAAAAATTGTGAAAAGAGAGGAACTTACTTTGGGTACCGAAAAACACACTCAGACGAACTGTGCGAACGGAATGATTGGCAGCCGGCCGCCGGTTAGCATGCATAGAGGGGTCAATGTGGTGCATCCAATGAGCTTCGCAGTTTTTTAAAATTACGTCACATAAAGGCGCGGAGGGCGCTGTTACTTCCGTGGCGCGTTACTTTTTTACCCGGTCTCCCCTACACCTGAAAACCGTTACAATAGATACCTACCTATAATAAATATGTACCTAAATATTCTATAAGTATATTAATTGTCACTTACATACAACTGTACGGGTCATCAGGTTTTTCCTTCAACCATTTCTTATAATTTCCAATGTCAAGCCAACTGGCTTGAAACTTTTTACGATTTGGAACCTCTTTTTTCTTTTTTGTTGGAGGACTGGGGCAAGGTGTTTGGACCACCTCTTCCTCCTGACTTTAACTGTCGATATTCATTTTCCGGATTTCGGTCCGGCCGGTTTGATTCGATTCGCGGAATTTATTTTGATTTTGACACTACAAAGCTGCTCTGCAAATGACTTTGACATTGACAGCCAGTGCAGCCATCCGACTTTACTCTTAGATTGAAGTGTGAAGCAGGCGCAAGTGACAGTCGCGGGAAATTTAAAAGAATGGAACATGACCTTCAGGAAAAATTTGAAATTTGGAACGAAAACGGAATTCGGAAGATTTTCTATATTATTTCATTTTAAGCAATTTCCATTAAAAATCGAAAAACTGCAAAATTTGTTGAAATTTGCCATTTAGCCTATCTTCCCATTGTCCCAATTTAAGCCAGAATTTCCCAAAAATGGGAATTTTCTCAGGGGTTGGCAACACTGCTTCTCGGTGTCCCGGTGGGCCAATCCGACCCTGACCTACCTACCTGGATACTCCACGCCTGGGATGGATATGATGCGCTTTTCGTATTCGTACTATTTCGGGGCAGCGCGCCACTTTTTGTCCACGGTCGGTGCTGTATAATTTTGTTGGGCTCGCTAGGGCTATTCGCATCAATGAAATCGTAGGAATTACTGAGTTATGACAATCCAAATCAGTTTTATTAGAGATATTATCTGCTGATCTGCGCGGGCGGCATTATCTATCTATATCTGCTATCGAGCCGGTATCGAAATTTAGTATATTCATCGCTTTCGTAAAATGCGTTGACAGCGGGATCGCTAATACTTGTGCCGGTTTGTCGCGGTTATGTCGCAAAATTCATCATAGGACCCGAGTAGTGATGATTTTTTTTGTTATTATGCTTCTGTTTGGAATCTGTAAGCCTTATCAGTGGAATAATTCGGTGTTGCAAGTCAAGCCCTGGCAAGTGGACCAGTGCGAGACGCCTGGCCAAAATTGCATCGACGAAAAGCCAAAGGAATGCTTGATCACATGTCACAACATAAACAATAATTGCACTATTAATATTGCCGTAATATTACCGAAGAGCGACGACTACATTGTTAATCTGGGCGAGGTTCGTATAATATGACAAAACACCCCAATAATTTACCTGTTTCTTCGTCATTGTTTAAACTCCAATCTTGAATGAAAATTTGATTTCAAATGCCTAATCGGATAAAACGCTGCTGTCTACACGTAACAAACACGGCCACCACTTGAGCAATCCTGATAGAGAAAGACACTTGAAAATCAGTTTCTACACATTTTCTGAACATTTTTAATAAACACAACAAGTGCGGCTTTCTAAAAATAGCGACAGCAATTCTCCTTACGGTTACATACATATTTTTAACGCGGCCGTCGGTCATTTTTTTAAATTTCAATCAGTCCGGTCTAAATTAAAATTAGTAGGTAGGTATAGGTGGGCAGAGGTAGGTAGTTAGCCACCTACTATAACCTATTATAATGACATTAATGACCATGCTATTCTTCTATTCTATTAACGCATCATTTACACTTGGAGCAAGTAGGTATGTAGGTAAAATATAAAGGATGTCTTTTTAAAGTTACCTCATTTTCATCCGTTTCCATGATGACCCCGATTGTCAAAAAACTTCACGTGACAGGTCATCTTGTAGTTTCAAGTATCAAGTTTTGTATGATATGGAGCGCTGGCCGATAGAAGACCAAATAAAAATTGTGCAGCTCTTCTTGAGAAGTGGCTCCATCATTGTGCAAGCTAGAAGAGATTTTCGCCGACAATTACAAAGGGATGTCGCTCCCTCTGCGAAAGCAATTCGGAGATGGGTGAGAAAATTCCAATAATTCGGTTCGGTTGAGAGAGGGCATCAGCGAACTCCAACTCCAAGAACTCCTGCAACAATCCTTCAGGTTACCAATATGGTAACACAATCAAAATTGTTCAACGCGACGTCTTGCACCACAAATACAAATCTCTCGCTCCACCGCTCACCAAATTTTGACGAAGAATTTGGGTTTATTTCCATACAAGTGGCAAAAAGCTCAACCAGTTGCTTCCAGCGGATGGCCCCCGCAGAGTTCAGATTTGTAATTGGATCTTAAATAGAGGCAATAACTTAATCGATAACCTGATCATGAGCGATGAGGCTCATTTTCAATTAAGTGGGGAGCGGAATAAGCAAAATCTTCGATTTTGGACCAAAGAGAACCCTCGAGTTGTAGGTATTCCAACAACCATCCATTCGCAGAAGGTTTCCGTTTGGTGTGGCTTATGTTCTGCTCGGATCCTAGGTCCTAATTTCTTCGAAGACGATAATGAAAACACCGTTACCATCAATTCGGAACTATATGCAGAAATGCTGCAGACATTTTCAGTGGACGCTATGCAGTACCTACAACTTCCTGATGGTATGTGGTACCACCAAGATGGTGCGAGACCGCATACAGCTAACGTGAACATGAACTTACTTCGAGAAATGTTCCCAAATCAATTGATGTCTCAAAACGGTGATGTGGATTATACAGCGCGCTCTCCCGATTTAAGTGTCCTGGATTTCTTTTTGTGGAGCTACGTCAAGTCGAAAGTCTTCTCAGAACCTATGAATGATTTGGAAGAGTTGAAAAACCACATTCGATTAATCATTGCTGAAATTTCTGCCGAAATGTGCAGACGCGCAATGCGTGATTTGCTACGAAGAGCGAAAATATGCATTCAGAGACGTGGCGGCCATTAACTGGAAGTGATCTTCAAACAACTTAGAATAACTTTCCAAATAAAAACTTGAATATTTGTTTTTCATTCATCTCATGCGTTCAATAAAGTCCTCTTTTTAGTTCAATTTTTATTCAAGTTTTAAAAGGGGTCACTTTAAAAAAGACACCCTTCACCTTCACCTCATAAATTTACACGCGAGTGGAAGTAAGTAAATCTGAAGCTTCAACTTGAAGCTCATTTTGAGGCCCCTGAACATATTCGTGAGAGGTTGCCACGTAAGTACTCTCAGGTTATATTTCACCTCACCTCGTGAATTATTTAGTGCAGAATTCTAAATTTTTGCCAAAAGCGCTCGCGAACATATCAGTTTTCAAATTCATTTCAACAAAGTTTTTGAAAATGCCCGAAACATTTTCAGCTATTCATCTTATCAATTGGTTCACCCTGTGGAAACGTTCGAATTGAGAAAATCTGATTCGGCCTCGGCGAGATTACACAAAAATAATCGGGCTCTGGTTTTCCGAATAACGACATCCAAGAACCGCGATTTTACCATTGATGACTCTATATTTTAGTTTCGACTTTAGATAAGCAGACAAGTGGTCGTAAGTCGTACGCATCGGTCAGGTTTAGTCGAGGGTTTAGTATAGTATTATATACTTTTTCGGAAGTATTTACAATTGTTTATTCGGACCGTTATCGTTTAGAGTAAGTCCGGGCTTGCGCGAAACCGGCAGCGGTACATGCTACCAAAAAGCCATAAAACCCCAAACATATAAATCAAAGCGGCTATCTTGGATGCGTATCTGAAGTAATATAAATTATGATAAATCTACTTAATATGTAATAACTTTTTGCATATAGGTATATTGTTTCCATTCATCAATAAATCAACGTCCATCTGTGTATTTAATATGAAACTCAATAGCTGCTACTGATCGGTTCCACTTCATAGCAATTACTCAAAACGTCAAAACTCTGAATTGTAGGGTTAAAGTCGAAGAAATCCTCGCTTCCGACTGATGAAAATAGAACCAGTTTACCGTAATTTTTTTTTTTAGATAATATGATAACGCACCGTGTCTTATTTTAGCTCCGATCCTCGTTTTAATCTTCTTTGTATGTATTTTTCCAGACAATCAAAACTTTGGAGATGGCAGAAAAGGACGCGAGAGACGCAAGAATCCTGGACAACCGCATCCACATGAACTATGAAGGTTTCGACGATAAGTGCAAGCAAGAGTTTGCCACCGTTCGAGTGATGTCGGCCAGTGCAGAATATTGTGCGAACGTAATTTTTGGCCCGATCTGCGACTATTGCCTAGGTAGATTTTGATCTTTATTTCTCTTTTCTAAATAAGGTAAGAAAATAAGGTATAAAGGAGTTCTACAATCAGACAAAAAATTTAAATTGCCCTGAAAAGTAAATTTTTAATTTTTTCCTGCAATATTTTTACCGAGATTTTGACTAGAGTAACTTTAGTAACAAGTTGTGCGGTATAGAAAAAAAAACGATTGGTTTTTGTCTGATTGTGGAAACAAGGTGTTCCACTGTCAGACGACCTAGTTCATGTTTCATGGATTCCACAACAAAGTAAAAATACTCTTAATAATAATAAATATACCGGATGTTCATTTAAAAACTATCCATCTGCAATAACTCCCCGTACTTGATGAAAATGTCTTCGAGCAAAAACAGGTCGATTTTTATATCGAAGGGGACATCTAAAACATATTGGCGAATTTCTATCTTCAGTCCCCTCGCCCCCACCCAACCCAACTTTCAAATGACACCACACATTTTGCGATACATCATATTGAACAGGATTAAATTCTCTTTCTGACAAAATATTCATACATTTTTTAACCCCACCCCCCTTTTTCCTGGATTTCTTTGAGTGTCCAATTTAATATTCTTGACCACTCAGTTCTCTTCAATACAGTCAACGTTATCCTGCACAGCATCGAGAGAGAAAATTTTCTATCGAAAAAGTGCCACCCAAATTCACCCCTTCGCTTTCCCCACCTCACCTTAAAAATCTAAAATGACAATATGTACATACTTTATGATTCATCAAATTTAAAGAAACTGAATTTTTCTCCTGATCAAAATTTTTTCGAAATTCCTAAAACCCTCCGTTTTTCTCCTAGAATACTCCAAATGTCCAATTTAATCAATGGGGGAGGGGTCGAAAATTTCAAAAAGATTATTTTCAAAACAAGAATTCAATTCCCTTCAATTTGATGTATCACAAAGTAGGTGGTGTCTTGTTAAATTTTGAGGTTGAGGTGGGGGAGAGCAATTGGGTGAATGTGGGTGGCAGTTTTTCCACAGAATTTTTTTTTCTTCGATGCTATTTGGGATGATGCTGACTGAACTAAGGAGAATTGAGGGGTCCAGAATATTGAATGGGACAGTCAGAGAGTTTTTATGGAAAAAAGGTGTTAGGTTAAAAATTTCGAAAATATCTCTTTCAGAAAGAGAATGAATTTTCTTGATTTGATGTATCGCAAGGTAGGTAGTGTCATTTGGAATTTCAAAGTTGGGGTGAGTGGGGGCGAGGGGGCTGAAGATAGAAATTTGCCAATGTATGTTTTCGATGTCTCCCTTGATATAAAAATCGACCTGTTTTTGCTCAAGAAAATATTGACTGGGAATCTAGAGTTACTGCAGGTGGATAGTTTTCAAATGATCACCCGGTATTTGTTGACTTATCAATAATAAATACTGCCTGTGCCTGGAGGCTCTGAAGTCATAATAACACAAGAAATAGTAAAAAACACGTTTTGGAGTAAATAAACATTAATATTCTGTAACTAGGTAAATATTTGAAGTGAGAATGAAGCTTTTGATAATAAACGAATAAAATGTGAAGGGAATAACATGAAAGAAATGCGTGTCACTATAAGACGCGTTTGATTGTGGAACGAACGTTCTTGTGATCTTGAACTTCTTACTGCACAGAACCTGTTGATAGGTACTTTAAATTTTTTCATGCAAACGTACTTTTCGAATTAGACAAATAAAAGTTACGGTCCTAGCGGTACACCAAATTATTCTGCACTTCTAACGATTTCGATGCATACTCAACACAGATGATAGTCATCAGGGGTCAATCGGTATCCCATGGGCTCCTTCGTGAAGGGGGCAAGAGACCTTTTATTTCTTATAGTACTATATGTGGAGATACGGAAATGTTTTGGTGCCACTTTCAATGCGTCATGGCGTCGTTTCAAAATGGCGGCCATTTGTTTTCGGTGACATTTATTCGGATCTAACTTGCTTCATTTTCACCCGATTTGAAAACTTTTTTTTTAGAAATACGTGAATTTATATTCTCTATCCGCTGCTGTCATCGGTTATCAATCTGTTTGACCGGAATTAGAAAAAAAATGAAAATTATGATGACTTTTAATTCAATAGGTTTCTCTACTGTTTCTCAACCTAATTAAAGTTAACACGGTGGCTCCATCATACTTATCCAGCACTGCCATTATGCTCAGGCGCGGCGGCTGAAAAGGCTGAGGCCAAAAAAGGGATTAAATACAGCGTCCTGTCAAACGAGTATTTATTCATCCCAATCGCCATCGAGACTTTTGGCTCTTTTGGTCCAAGTGCGCGAGCGTTCATTCGAGACATCAGCCTTAAGTTGGTAGAAGTCACCGGAAATCACAAAGAGGGCTCCTGGTTTAGAGAGAGACTCTCACTCGCAATTCAACGGGGGAATGCCATCAGTGTGATGGGAACTCTTTGCACTGATGTCACTTTCTCGTTGAACTTTTCGAACAATTTTTAGTTATAGTTCTACAATAATATATTGTACTTATAGTTGAATAATAATAAACATTCAAGTTGTATTGATCTTAACAGCATCTACAATAAATGAAGTTCACTAAAAACTCAGCTTGCGGGAAAAATAATGTCTACAAGTGACACAGTAGGGAAAAAAAGAGCGGTATTCACGAAAAATGGTGAAATTGAGAAGTAAAGTGCCATGTGTTTTTTCAGGAAGTAGATATACGTGTGATTTTTTAGTTACTATTTCTCTGGCCTCTGAAGACAGCGAAATGTTCTGGTACCAATTTCAAAATGGCGTCGTTCCAAAATGGCGACCATTTGATTTTGGTAACATGGATTCACACTCAACTTACGCCTATTTTCGCTCGACTCAAACCGATTTGAATGATTTTTCTTTTGATCAGGTAGGTATGTGTAATAACGTGGTGATTATTTATTAACCCGAATTCAGAGCAAATGGAAGTTGTTATTCTATCATACCAAGATAAGAAATATATACAAGAAGTATTAATACGTTTTTTGGATAAACTGTCTAATCCTTGTAATTTTTTTGGCTCATTTTCTAGGTCTGAGACCATATTCCTTTGGAGTCAAATTCTCAGGCTTAGAAATTGTGGCTTTACCTGTCTTAATCATAATTCCTGGTTCCTTGTTTGACTTGGAAGAATCTGAATGAACTCTCGCCCTCCTATTGTCAAATTTAAGATTAGTGTCTGAATCGGTATTGCTTTTCAAGTCACTATTGGGAATCAAATTGTGGTCCTTATTTTTGTGTTATCGATGGCATTATTGTCTACATCTTCGGTTCCGCATTTGATCAGGATGTCTTTTCAAACTTTTTCCGTCTCCAGTTTGGATTTCGAAAGTTTGTGAACCGATTTTACTGTTACGAGCGGCAATTCTGGATAACACGCGATCTTTCTAGACTTTTCCCATTAGGTCGCAGTGTGCAAGTGCGGAGTTCTGGTCCGTTCCAGAGCGCGCGTGTAAGCTTTTACCCGTGGAACTGAATGGAGAGGTTTCAAGGCTCAGTCAGAAAACACGAGCCGAATTGGCGGAGGCACCGACATTCCAGAACACATGGGGAGCACGCGAAAGGTGTGTGAATATTCAAGTCGTCATATGCCGGGTCACTGTGGAATTGCTAGAGGATGATGGAAAGTGCGGAAACACTAATCGGAGTGATATATGAACACCGTCCTCAGCCTACGCAGTCAGGATTGAATTCAAGGCGATAGACAGCGGATAGAAAGCGAAGTAGTAACCTGCGATATTCCAAGTAGATAATTATTGGCGTGTATTTAATATTTATTGCAGTACGCAGTAATAAATAGTGTGTGTTTTAGAACGATCGTCTCAATTATAATCGAACCCCTACGCGAAATACGTAACATCATTTTTAATGACACCGGTTACCGAAGTCGGTAATGCAGGAGTTTTATAATCTTTACGTGTTTGTTGTGTTAATACATGAGATTTAATGACTTTTATATAAGTTGTATATGGATATTACAGTTTATGTATTTAAGTTGACACTTGTCAAAATAACCTCAAAAATTACAAAAATTTCACAATTTTCATAGAACAAACACGTAAAATGTTGTACAACACTCGTGGCTTGTTACACAAGATGCTTTCCGACACTCAGCCTCTCACAGAACTCGGGCTGCGCCCTCGTTCTGCAAATTTCGGCTTCGTGTCAGAAAACCACTTATGTAACAGCCAACTCGTATTGTAAACTACTATTACACAAAACTCGATCATTGATTGCAAAATTACGCTGATAACCCCCATAATTGTTAATTTTTTCTTCGACTTTGCGCTTAGTGAAATTTCTGGTTTCGGGTCTCAATAAATCCAGACGTGTTCTCCGTTGTCTGCCAAACATTTTTTCCGCCGGACTTACACCGGTAGTGCAATGACTCGTGTTCCTATAATGCAAAAGAAATTGTTCGAGAGACAAATCCAAATCATGGTTTTCCAAATGAGCTTTCTTCAAAACGTTCTCAATGCTTTCGACTGCGTTCTCGGCTGCTCCATTGCCCCAAGCATGGTAAGATGCAATAAAAACAGGTCTAATTCCGATTGAATTTAAATACGAAGTGTACTCCTTTGAAGAAAACGGCGGTCCATTGTCATTTGTCACTGACAAGTGTATGAGGCAAACCAAATCGACAAAATACAGATCGCAAAATATGATTTCAATGTCGCGATCTACATTAGGCCACCAGAGATATGATCTCCCGAGAGATTTACATTTGGTAGTGCCCAGTGCCGTCTCTTGTACAAATGGGGCCTCGGGCACGAGGTAATGGGGGCCCTCTTATAAAGGTATGCGAAAAAAAAAAAAGAACGCGAGTAAAGCGAGCATTACTGCAGGCTTAAGCCTCCCGGGAAAACGGGCATGGTCACCTTATTTTTCAGTACCTATTGTAATACCTTAAATTCACGAATATGGACTGGTCAGGATCGCTGGGCCGCGATTGTAGCTTAGCCTATTGCTCAAAAGGGGCCCCAGAAATAGATTCAATTTTGTTCTTGCTTTGAGCAAATTATCATGAGCACGAAAACCAAATATTGATGGTGATGGGGCTCCTTCCTGTTGATTTTTTCCAGCAGTGGCGGGCAATACCAGCTGCCACAACAGCGGATAGCGGTTGATTTTTAGACTGAATTTCCAATAGCTTTTGCGCTGAGTTCCTTGAAGTTCTTGATTTCTTTTATCGCGCGTTGTCAAAAAATCACTATGGGGGAAGGCGCACGATCAGCTCAAAAAGTGACATAACTGAATAAACGTCGTGAATGGGATATGAGAACAATTTTATTTCACTAAAATCGTCAAAACTTTTGGAAATTTATGGAGCCTTGGGGGGGGGGGCGGCAAAAAACCCGGGGCCCTGGTCACAGGCCCTTCGGGCCCATGCATGCCCGAAGTATGGGGGCTCCGTTTGCAGCTGTTTGAGTCCTATCTAAAAGAAAGAGAACAAATGGTGTGGTGGAAGAATTCAGTGTCGGCGGCCGGAGGCGTCCAGTATGGTGTTCCTCAGGGCTTGGTGCTTGGTCCAATTTTGTTCTTGATATACATCAACGACATGCCCTCAAATGTGCCAGCAACATATGTCGGCCTCTATGCAGATGATACGGTCGTGCTGGTGAAGAGTGAGGACGAGGTAAAACTTGAAAAAGATGCCAAGAGGACCGCTACAAAAACTGAACAATGGTTTGATAGCAATCAACTCAAAAACAACACAAGGTAAATGCAACAAGTCACATTAACATCGAAAAATATCCAGGATGGGAGTCCCCTACAAACCGTCAATCAAATTTCTGGGGTTGACGGTTGACAACAGACTCAGATGGACGATTCACATAACCCAATTGTGCAGGAAGCTAGCGACGTCTATCTTCACAATCAGAAGAATGAAGAGCAAAGCAACGTATTAGTCAGCACGAACAACGTACTTCGCAAGTTTTCACTCTATTGCTTCCCATGGAATTCTTCTTTGGAGGGGTATCGTCTGGACTTGAAGAAGTTTTCATCTTGCAAAAGAGGGCGGTTAGGATTTTGAGCAGTCTGGGACCTCAATAATCGGCGAGGGAAAGCTTCAAAAGCAAAAAAATACTGTCACATGAATGACCAAAATAATGCAAGATTCGTAAGAAGGAGGGGTTTACGGGGGGGGGGAGTAAACAGAAGGCAGACAAAATGCCTCCATCGATCAATAAACAGCACTAGGTTGAAAAAAATTGAAGATGTGGACTAATAGTATAATAGTAATGATTGTGCAGAAGGGTAGAACGTATCATGGATTCACTATAATATTACGTATGTATTATACAACGAAATTAGGTATAGATTTTGAAATTTACAACATCATCAGAGCGCGGCTGTTCTTTTGCCGGTAACTTCTTCTTATTATTTTCATCAATTCATCATTATTATTATCATTACAGATCGATGAGGGGGGGGAGGGGGGCACATGCCCCCCATGCCACCCCCATAAATACGCTACTGATCACATCATTCAAGTTATTAACACGTTGCCAACGGCCAAAAATTTCATAGTCATAAGCTGCCAAAATTACATTCCAAAGTTGAAGTCTACTTGCGACATATTTGCGTGGAGGAGGAAGACGACTTCAAGAAGAACGAAGCGTTGCTCCAGCAAAAGTTCACCGAAAAGCAGTACCACATAGACGCCAGGTGCATAGTTGATATTACACTCAAGGCATTAAATGAGCTCATTATGCCTATTATAGTAGCGGTATATAGTTTTAGATAGTTGTCTCTTGCGAATTAATATGCCCTTTTTACTCACAAAAATGGTGACTAATCCTTAATGTATTTGTCGGTACCTTCATTTTCTTTATCACCTCAATTTTTTGTTTGTTTGTATGAAGTCCTTCTTCATCTATGGTATAGCCCTGATAATCTAGTCTATCCACACCAAACTGGTGTTTTGCTAACTTGACTTTCAATCCAAATTTATTCAAAATTTTAAAAACTTTCAACAAAATATCGGTGCTTTGTTTCATTTTTACCTGAAATCAAAATATCGTCCATGAGAATTACCACACCTTTCACCTTCGCAAACAATAATTGTTCCATGAGTTTTAAGAAAATTTCTGGACCTAAGGAAATTCCGTATGGCAAACGATTGAATTGAAACAGACCTTTGCGTGTATTAATTGTTACAAATTTTCGTGAATTTTCCTCTAACGGAATTTGGGCATACGCCTATGACAAGTCTAATTTGCTAAAAGTCATACACCCACTCAAAATAGACAAGAGATCCTCAACTCTAGATACCGGACATTTGGTTGTTACCAATTTGGGACTTGACGTCACCTTGAAGTCGTCGCATATCTGAACTTCACCTGTTTTTTTCAAGACTGGCACGATTGGTGTAGCCTATTCGCTGAACTCAAGAGGACTTAGAACGTCTAATTCCACCAGCTTAGTAAATTCCATTTAAACCTTTTGCTTTAACGCGATTGGCAGTGACCTTAGATTGCAGTTGCAGTATGTGGGATTAGCTTCTGCCCTCAAGTACAATTCAGCCGGACTTCCATTGAAACAACCGATACCTTCCTGTAACACATTGGGAAATTTAGAAATTAACAAATTCGAAATTGGAGTTGGGTTTGAGCACTTGCGCGCACATCGAAATATATTGTGTGCTTGTGAATTCTTCCTGAAGTTCCGTGAAAATAGTTTTTAAACTTACGGGTTTGACTGTTGGCCTTCTACTTGCTCCTTAGTTAGCTGGTGACGTGCCTCTGTCGACCTCATCGTTAAGGAAATCAGTTGTTTCCTGGCTTTGCAGCGATTTTCTGTGAGAGGTACATGCTTTTTGTTTTGTTTCCTTTCCACACCTTATCGCCTTAGTGTTATCGGCGACGAAAAGAAAAAATAATAACAATGCCAGCTGAGTGTGCGGTTTGCAAATCTGGAATTAAGTATAAGGACGACATCAGATGCTCCAGCTGCAAACTATTGTTTCACTTGAAGTGCGCTCCCAACTCGGATCTATGTCAAGCATCCACCTGGACCTGTCCTGCTTGTTCCGCGGGTACGGCCCTCTAAGCATCGGCTCTGAACACGACACACTTCGAGCAGCTAATGAATGAACTTTTGGCGCTGAGGTTTTTCAATTGATAATAACAACAAGGCCCTCTTCGTCACTCCGAGCAGATTTCGGAATGTCTACGTGAATGTAATAGCCTGAAATCGGAGAATCTTAGCCTCAGTTACAAGGTGTCACCGTTGGAGGCGCGCCTCGAGAGAAACGAGTCAAGTCTGTCATTCTTTGAAATTCGCGACTGTTAGGCAGCAGTCACACTGGAGCCATCACCACCCACTACCGCCCATCATCACCACCCACTACCACCAAGCAAAATAATCGGCCATGGTCTCACTGAGCCACCGTCCATCGTCCACCGTTAACCACCGTGTCCCCCTCCTGAATTTGACATAATCCTGTTTTATATAATCCGTACTACAATTCTGTAGCGAAACTTGCCTAAAAACCACGATTTTAGGCAACATTCGCTACATCAGTGTACTGCGGAATGTATTTTACTCCCAGGGACTTTTCTCACACGATTCAAGAATAGCGGCCCAGCTCATGACAAGATTGACAAGTTCTGTGATTGCAATGATTTCGTCCGATGACTCAGATACCGACGAAGTTGTAGCTTTATACTACATCTCGAAAAAAATCCGTAAAAAACGCCGGAACATATGGGTGTGTCAAATGTTTCTCGATAGAGAACAACTAGGAGAATTTCATCAATTAGTGCCGCAGCTTGTTGATGATGAAGAACAATTTTACAGTTATTACCGTATGAACAAGAAATGTTACAACTTGTTAGTGACAAAAGTGAAACCTTTGTTCTCTTCGGGACATACACATTGTATGTTGTATGCATACACAAAATGTTTGTTTTGCATGCGCATCAAGATCCGTATTGTTAACCACCGACCACTGACCACCACTTTGGAAGTGAAATAGTGTACAACACTCGTGGCTGGTTACACAAGATCCTTTCCGACACTCAGCCTCTTACAGAACTCGGGCTGCGCCCTCGTTCTGCAAATTTCGGCTTCGTGTCTGAAAACCACTCATGTAATAGCCAACTCGTACCGTAAACTACTATTCTTGTGTTATTGGAAGTGACATGAATTGCTGACTGGCTGACCTTGGAACTGTTCAGCTCGAGCTTCTTTCGGGCACAAATTTGTTTGAGAAAAGACTGAGCTGTGACTCTATGTGTAATGCTCGTGGACGCAGCCTTCTCGGATTCATGCATGATAACTTATTCACTGTGTTGAACGGCAGAACCTCTCGTGATCGTCCAGCTCAGTTCGTTTCTTTTAGTGCAGCCGGATCCGGTGTGATTGATTTGATTTGGTTGTCCAAATATAATCTTGAGCTGCTTGACAACTTTCAAGTAATGAACAATGTTCCCTTCTCGGACCATTTCCCTACTCTGCTTTCTTTAAACATTTCTCCTTTTCCCAACAGCCACCCCTGCCATAACAAAAACCGTGTTTATTGGCCTTCCATTCATTTTAGACTTGATTGGAAACCTGAAGCTGCCATGAATTACTACTTGATTATGCAGCATTCATCTAGAGTCCATTACCCTGGAGATATCAACTCAAGTTATAAAAATTTAGTGAGCACCATAACTAACACTGCCAAATCTTTAGGGTCCATTAGGTCGGTGAACGTTGGCACTCCTGGAATTCGTCGCCCTGATAAGCCGTGGTTTGATAGGAATTGTAGATTACAGAGGTCCAGATTGAGATGGCATCTCAAGCTCTGCAAACAGAGTAGATTCTCTGACCAACTAGTCTCTGCAGAATGTTTTGCGGTAAAAAGAGAGTACAGGGCTTTCATCAGAGGCAAAGGGATTAAATTCGAAAATGAAATCATCAACAAATTATGCTATGCAAAGAATCAGACAGCGTTTTGGAAAACTTTGAGGGCCTTCAGATGCCTCCCCACCCCCTCCCCACCCCCTCCCCACTTTCCATCAATGACTGGAATTTGTTTTACATAGATATTTATCCTCCCAGAGTTGACTAAGACTTGGGTTTCCTTGGTGTTTTAAATCCGGAGCTGGACTCTTCCTTCACTCTTTTTGAGATTGCTGATGCTCTGAATTCTTGCCGATCTGGTACTGCCCCGGGCAGTGATGAAGTGCCTTGCGAGTTTTTGAAGTGCCTTCCACAGAACTGGCACTTGTACATGTGCAGAATGTTCAACCAGATCTTCACTGAGGAGAATAATCTACCATCAAAATGGCATGAGATAACTCTCACGATGCTCCATCAAAAAGGCCCTGTGAGCGACCCCAGTAATTATCACGGAATCGCTCTGGTTAATTCCCAACTGAAACTTACTGTTCACCCAAGTCTTACTCACCCGATTAACCAAGTGGTGTAACAATGATAACTTTATATCAGAATGCCAATCAGGCTTTCACAGTGCTTTCTATTCCATTAATCACTTTCTACTTTGGCAGAAGCAACAATCCTGCGGCGTGAGCCGAATCATTCGGATCCTGAGGGAGCTTTATAGCTCCGCCTATCTTCGAATTAGGGTTGATGGTGCATTCTCTGAAGCCCGTTCTACAATCAGTCGGGAGACGGAGTAGGAAGTCGTTACGTGTGTTGGTAGTCGTTCAAGTCGGAATAGGCATTCTACAATCGCTGTCAATGCAGTCGTAGTCGTTGCAAACGTTACCATGTTCTTCCCGCCATTTTTCAAGTGGGAGTACAACTTTCTGTAAATAAATACCAAATTCCCCAAATATCTAGTAACATTTGACTTGTCAAAAATGTCAATGTCAACAAGAACTTCAAAATAGAATAACAAAAACGCGTACGCCGAGCCAAAGCCAACGGAACATAGTTAACATGGATCAAGAGGACTTGTTAATTATTCTTTGTAATTTGCTGTTGGCCTATAGTGACCTAATTAAATTGTACGGACTGCTTAAACGACAAAGAGAACAAACTCGAACTCGTCGCTGGTGGGTGAGACCCCATAATCCTGCGAGGTTGCGGCAAAAGTACGGAGCTTTCAACCAGCTTTTCAATTACTTCAAAACCAACGACCATGAGGAGTTCTTCAAGTTCACGAGAATGTCTGTCGATCAATTCACGTCCCTCCATAACCTTGTGAAAGTGCGACTTGAAAAGCACAGCCGAAGAGAACCGCTATCTTCAGAAATTCGTCTTGCTGCTACTTTATGCTATCTTGCCCATGGAGATAGTATTGCAACTACGTCATGGCTCTTTCGCATCGGGAAATCAACACTCTATAAAATAATCCCGGAGGTATGCAACGTTTTATGGGAAATATTACACCCAATATATCTTCGAGTCCCAGAGCAAAATGACTGGCTGAATATAGCAGATGAGTTTCAACAAAAGTGGGATTATCCAAACTGTTTGGGAGCTATTGAGCTACGAGAAATAGAGATATTGGTAACATCAAGCCTAGGCGTCGTCATCCCTAACTTCATATTTCTGAATTATTCCCAGAATTTCAATTAAACATTGAGTTCTTGAAGACCCTGGGACATGCTTTAAGCCCTCATTTATTGCCATCATGTACCCATTTATCGGTCCTCCATTGTTCTTTTGTAACAATGTTGTAACTTGGGAAACAGCTACAGACATAGATGCGCTGGTTTCTGCAATTTATTGTTCCACAAACAGGTTCTGTTTCACACGACGCTTTGCGAATCGGTCTGCTTCTGGAACTGTTCTTTTTGGCTTGCCAACAATATTTGATGATGTTGTTGCATCAGATGTACAGGTGCTGGTACTAGAATCTTCATTTTCATCCAAAAATATTTCAGTTTCAATTTGTTGCTGGATAGGTTGAAGCCTTGGTTGAAGCGAGGCTTGAAGGGTGGGTCCCAACGTACTGAAAAATGTAAAGAAAATAACATCATTATTTCTAACTTTTGTCTCTTATTACCGGCGATGAGAGATGTGTGGGATCAAAAATAATAATTCCCTGTATAGGGGCCATTCCTTGGATGAGAAATCGTTTGTCCCTGAACCTGACGGGGCTGCAGTCTTTTTCCGCTGCTCACGGGAAAACATATCCCGGATGCTGTGCCAGCGTTTTTCTACAGCGTCAGCTACGTGAATCAAACCAAAATTACTAGTATTTCATTGAGCTGCTAAAATAAACTTGATATTTTACCTGTTGTTTCGACGCCGTAAATCTGCAGTAGGTTTTCAGCCATTTCTCTCCACAAATCCTTCTTCTTGCTCGTATTTTTGAAATTCGGGTTGGTTTTATCGTATATGAAGTCATTTTCACATACCATATTGATGATAATTTCATCTATCGTCACCTCGACCGTCTCGCTTGCCATTTTTTCTTTGCAAAAACTGATTTGTGAGCTGTTTTGATTGATAAATTTGAGGTTAGTTGGATTGATGATAATTTCATCTATCGTCACCTCGACCGTCTCGCTTGCCATTTTTTCTTTGCAAAAACTGATTTGTGAGCTGTTTTGATTGATAAATTTGAGGTTAGTTGGACGTGTCGGGAGTCTGCAACCATGGGCAATGGCCATCTCGTTGCGTACGCCGACTACGACAGTCGTAAGTGGTACCGACAGACGATTGCGCGTGCGCACGACTTCCGACTTTGTCTCCCGACTGATTGTAGGACGGGCTTGAGAGGTTCGATGTCACTACAGGCGTGCTGCAGGGTGAAACACCCTTTTTCATTCACCTCATTTGTTGCTGATATTGAGACTTTTTTCCGCGCCAGAGAAGCCCATGGCTTGTCCATCGATTCTCATAACGATATTCTGATGTTACTGTATGCGGATGACGTGGTTATCCTGGCGGAGTCTGAGGTTGATCTGTGCCGTAAGCTTGCTCTTCTGGAGGAATACTCCCAGAATAATCAGATTGTCGTCAACGCTGATAAGTCGAAGATCATGTGTTTCCGCAGGGGCGGGCACAGAATTCCTTGCGACTCTGTCTTCCGGTTTCAGGGACATGTTGTCGAAGTTGTCAACAGGTTTCGGTATCTGGGCGTTGTTTTCACGTCGTCTTCATTCTTTCTTCAAACGTCCAATGAGACTGCGACAAGAGCAAGACAGACGATCGGGTCTGTATTGTCCACAATGGCAAGTTCAAGGATGAATTCTTCTCTTTACAACCCCATAATTCTGAATTCCATTTCACACTGCATTGCTCTCTGGGGTCCTAGATATATGGAAGTCCTCGAGCGTGTGCAGGTGGGTTTTTTTAAACGTCTGCTCCTGTTACCTCGTACGACCCCAGATTGTTTTGTTCGCCTTGAGACGGGGACGGTGAAGCTCGCTCTGATGGTGTTCAGAACTGTCTTTATCATGGCTGGCTAGACTTTTTGCTATGGAGGAGGGCTTCCACTTACTTTGCCCGGGAAAGGCTTTTCCGAGACGACTTCGACTTCGACGACTTCGACGACTTCGACTATGTTTCACGTGATCCCAGTAGATACTCACTCCAGAGATGCCCTATTTATATGACGAGACTTTTGGCTCAAATGAAGTTGTCAAGCAGAATCGTTTTACGTTTTTCATTCAGAGGTTCGATTCATTTCATTTCCTCCAATGAGATTTGCTCCGTTTGTAAAATTCGTAAAAATTGCTGTCCCATTTTGTATCAAACGTTCTCAGATCGCGTGCCTTTGCCAGAAACGATTAAATGTAAATTTCGGTTGTATTGGCTTCAGCCTTCAGTTAATGTTTCATTTTATCCACATATTCTCCAATTTCACTGATCAAGACCTTACATTTTTTCTTTTTCTCGTTTTTTTTTGTGATCATATTCAAAGGCGAAGGTCCCGGGTTCAAATCCGCACTGGGCCAGATGGACTTTTTCACGCGTTTCCTAGTACTGGGGCATCTACTATCGTGCGGTGATGCCCCGGGAAAAGGGATGAAACGAGAAAGCCATCGAAACAAAACCACACTGATTAATACCCACTGTTCCAAGAATGTCTTCGTTGTTATCGTCAATACTGTTATCGTTACTGAAAAACCCCCCAGAAAAACCTGCTAATAACCTAGTAGTTGATGCAGGGCAAAAAAAAAAAACTCTTTGTTAAAAAAGTGTATTATTCTTATAAACAATAACTTAATTGAATTGAGTTTAAATCCAAAATTCATTATTGTAGCTTATCCTCCGAAATTTTGAACAAATTGTCAACTGAAATCCCGAAGTTTTTTCACCTGTCTCGACCAATCAGTGGTGGGCCATTTCCTTTAGAAATGAAAAGTTTGGCTTTTCCTTTTTTCACTGAATTAATTTGAACGTCGATTTCCAGGAAACCTTCAATTTCGATCAAATTATCTGTGTGTAAGACTCCAATTTCAAATCTGAAAACTTCAATTCAAAACTCGAGAAATGTTTATCGTACTCAGACTCCGAAATGACAGAATATGCAGATCCAGTGTCAACTTCCATCGGAACATCGGAACAACATCCATATCGGAATGTGATTTAGCAACATCTACAATTTAAAAGGTTTGTTCTTCGTACAATCGTCCCATTTGATAGAGGTATTCCGATGATGAATCAAGTCTACTTGGTCTGACTCTTAATTATCACTTTCAGTTTTATAAGTTCAGGCACGGAGCTAGACTTTTAATGCCAGGTCAGGGCCAGGTCTGGGCCCAAAAAATTGACTGTGGGCACAATAGAATAATAGCGCCGCAGATGAAAATTTTTAAATTATCAATTATAATAATGCTGATTATTACATATACTGCCTTCCAAAAAAAGTGCAACACCTCGATGCCGTTGGCTAATTTTGATCAAATTTTCACAAAACAAGTATTTCATCTACACTAACAAATGATTAACATTCTGGATATCTAGGCGCTGTAGTTGTTTTGTTTTTCCCCTTGGTAACCGTAAAACACAAGAAATTGTTTTTCGTTTTTCCTGGTTGTTACAAACCACATTTTTTGCAATAAGTTTCAATAGTGAACCCCAAGAGTCCTGAAATGCCAAGAGCCCGTCAACCTCGGCAGTACCATCATTTAACCGAGTTCCAGAAGGGACAGATTATTGGCTTAAAAAATGAGGGGATTTCGTATCGAAGAATTGCGAGACTTGTTGGTTGCAATGCTTCGACTGTGATGAGATGGTGGCGGAGATGGAACGAGGAGGCCAATTATCGGCGACGGAATGGATCTGGTCGTCGTAGAGCCTCCACGGTACGTCAAGATCAACGTCTTCGAGTAGCGGCTGTAAGAGACCGATTTACGACAACCCGAGCAGTCGGAAACGAGTGGGTTGCAGCTATAGGACGCCCAATCTCAATGAGCACGGTCTATAGAAGAATTAGGTCTTTTGGGCTAAGTTCTTATCGTCCGCTGTTAACCCTTCCCCTCACTCCTGTTCACCGGGCCAGAAGATTGGAGTGGTGCAATGAGCGCAGAAACTGGGTCCAAGAATGGCATCGGGTGGTCTTCAGTGACGAGTCCCGCTTTTGTCTTTGGGCTCATGACGGCCGGGGGAGGGTGAGGCGCTTTCGTGGGGAACGGCATAATCCCGAATTTTTTGCCGAGCGACACACTGCCCGTACACCCGGATTGATGGTTTGGGGAGCAATATGCCATGGAAGCAGGTCACCATTGGTGTTCATTGAGGGCACTATGACAGCTGCATCTTACATCGCGAGTGTGCTGGAACCCGTTTGCCTTCCATACCTTCAGGGGCTCAACAACCCTATTTTCCAGCAAGACAATGCACGTCCTCATACGGCAAGAGCTTCAATGCAGTTCCTGGAAGATGCACACGTTGACGTGCTTCCATGGCCTGCTTGCTCTCCTGATTTGTCGCCCATCGAACACGTGTGGGATATGATGGGAAGAAAGGTGGGGCAATTACGCCATCCTCTCAACAACTTGGAAGATCTCCGTATGGCCTTGCAAGAGGCATGGGATGGCTTGTCACAAGCGGCAATCGACCACTTGATTGAAAGCATGCCTCGTAGGGTTAATGAGTGTCGGGCAAATCGTGGAGGAGCGACACATTATTAATTTTTTCTGAAGTTCCTTGTATTACGATTTCCAGAATCTAATCGTTTGTTTCTATTGTTAAAACACATGTTTTGCGAAAATTTGAATAAAATTGATCCACGGCTTCATGGTGTTGCACTTTTTTTGGAAGGCAGTATACAACGCTCTTGATTATTAGACCTACAAGGATAATATTCACTTATCTAAATCCCACTGTCAATAGCAACGGAATAAAATTCATGTAAACAACAAAATCTGACAGCTGTCACTTCGGACTTCTTTTATGTAATAATCTTCAAAATATCACTCGTGCTCGAGATTTTCCCAGATAATTTTGGCCAGGCGTTTCCCTCGGGCTGATTGTCCCTGGATAAATGCCCTCCTCCTACGGAGTCGGGCATTTATCGCTACAATCAGCACTCGCGATCGCCTGACCAAAATTATCGTGAAAATCTAAGCACTTGTGATATTACTGTTGATTATTACATACAACGCCCTTGATTATTAAACCTACAAGGATAATATTCACTTATCTAAATCCCACTGTCAATAGCAATGGAATATGATGGATGTAAACAACAAAATCTGACAGCTGTCACTTCGGACTTCTTTTTTGTAATAATCACCAAAGTATCACGTGGCCAAGCGTTTCCCTCGGGCTGGTTGTCCCTAGATAAATGCCCTCCTCCTACGAAGTCGGGCATTTATCGCTACAACCAGCACTCGCGATCGCCTGGCCAAAATTATCGTGAAAATCTAAGCACTTGTGATATTACTGTTGATAATAATACCGAGAATAATACCAATAACATAAATCTTTGATTTTTCCTATTTTGATTTTTTAATTTTTTATTGAGAAAAATGATGTACATAGGCGAGATTTTTTTGTTCTCAATTTTTCAGCCTGGTATTTTCAAGTACCATTGAAACGGTACGGATGATTGTTTGAATTTTTTTCATCAATAGTAGTAGATACCCACTTATTTATTGAGGTATTAATCTTCTTTAGAAATCTGATGTATAAATAGTTTCTGGCTGCATCAATTTAATTTGCCACCGAAAAGCGTGCCTGGGATTTGATTGTTGAAAAGTTGATCCACTTTACATGACAGTTTTTAGGTTGTCTAAGCTTCCGGTTATGGTAGAACGAGACGTCGAAGGTTGTGCAGTATTTGTTTCTTGTTTATTTGTAAACTGCGCACCAAGTGAAGTGGGCCGCCCAAAAATTTCAGTTGCATCCAAGGTGAGTGCATTCTTGAATGAGTGAACTATTTTGAATGATTTTTTGTTTTTTTTTTTGTTTTTGATTAGCTCACGTAATACCGGGTGGGCCATAAAAAACCGCGCTCGGAATTTTGCATTCTAAAATTTTTATTTCGCCACCGTTTTCATCGAACTTTTCAGCATTGGCTAGCCAATTGAATAGGCTATCACCTTCGTATTTCCAGATGGCCGACACATCAAAATTCAAGATGGCAGAAACAATTGAAAATAGGCCTTCTTTTGTTCTCGTATAGACCTTTCTTGTCAATTCAAAACCACAACCAGTAAAATCGGGTCACCTGCTGAGGAGCTTTTGCGAGTGGAAGCGAAGCCTACTTTCCGTTTTTTTCATTTCCACATAATAATTGTTCCAAATTTAGGTATCCTGCCCGCCAATCCGCCATTTGCTCATTTCTCAACCGATTTTTTCAAATTTGGTATCAATGGCTAGCCAATTGGACAGGCTCTCTTTTTCATATGAGAAAATGACGTACATGTCAAAATCCAAGATGGCGGAAGCAATGGAAAATAGAATTTTTTTTGTCCTCATTGCTTTTTAATAAAAATCAGCAGAAATTCAAAATCAATAATTATTATGAAGGAATAGACCTCCCTTGTCAATTCAAGACCGCAACCAATCCAATCGGGTCATCGGGAAAGTAGGCTTCGCTTCAACTCGCAATAGCTCCTCAGCAAATGACCCGATTTTATTGGTTGTGGTCTTGAATTGACAAGAAAGGACTATTCCTTTATAATACCTTATTGGTTTTGACTTTCTGGTAACCTTCAATAAAAAGCAACGAGAACCAAAGAAGACCTATTTTCAAATGTTTCTGCCATCTTGAATTTTGACATGTCGGCCATTTTGAAATACGGAAATGATGGCTTATTCAATTGGCTATCCAGTGCTGAAAAGTTCGATGAAATCGGTGGAGGAATAAAAATTTTAGAAGGAAAAATTCAGAGCACGGTTTTTTATGGCCCACCCGGTAAGCTACAACTTGTCATGGTCCATTTTTGGTGGAGGTGCTTCGTATCAATTATACAGGTGCTCAATCAGGTACTCCAAAAATCGAAAAGTTTGAATAGCCCCCTATCCACAAAATTTTTTTTTTTCCTCCTAGTGTTTCAGGGGAGATTATGTTCCCATACCTCGAGATGGTTTTTAGCGCACTTTCCCAAAAAATAGGGCAAAGGCGCTTTAAGCTTCACTTTGTCCGTCCGTCCGTCCGTCCGTCCGTCCGTCCGTCTGTTCGTCCGTCCGTACCCGGGATAACTCCTCAGGAAATAAAAATATCGATGTGGTGTAAACGCTGATCAATAGTACATATGTCCAGGATGTCAAGTTGACTTTTGGATTTTTGTTATTCTGCCGCCATTTTGAATTTCTCTAAAAGTGATCCGATTGAAATGAAATTTGCAGGCAATGTAAACCACATCAAGATCTATCCAATTTTCGACAATTGATGCCCCGACGCCATCTTGTATTCTCACTATTGAACATGTTTCGAAGTGATAGAACTAGGAGAATTATGCCTCAACGAAAAGAGATATCGATGTGGTGCAAATTTCAATCGAATGCGTACGTGACTACCATTTTGAGTTGATCAAAGATTTTTGTCACTTGGCCGCCATCTTTGATCCGCAATTTTGAATTTCTCTGAAAGTGGTCCGATTTGAGTGAAATTTGCAGGCGATGTAAACTTCATCAGGATACATCCAACTTTTGACAATTGATGCCCTGCCGCCATCTTGTATTATCACTATTGAACATATTTCGAAGTGATAGAACTAGGAGAATTATGCCTCAACGAAAAGAGATATCAACATGATGCAAACGCCAATGAAATGCGTACGTGTCTACCATATAAAGTTGACCAATGATTTTTGTCATTTGACTGCCATCTTTGATCCGCCATTTTGAATTTCTCTAAAAGTGGTCTGATTCGGATGAAATTTGCAGGCGATGTGAACGTCAATTAGATACATCCAATTTTTGACAATTGATGCCCCGCCGCCATCTTGTTCTCTCCATATTAAACATGTTTCAAAATGATAGAACTAGGCAAATTATGCCTCAACGAAAAGAGATATCGATGTGGTGCAAATGCCAATCAAATGCGTACGTGTTCACCATATAAATTTGACCAATGATTTTTGTCACTTGGCAGCCATCTTTGGTCCGCCATTTTGAATTTCTCTGAAAGTCCGATTTAAGTGAAATTCACAGGCGATGTGAACTTCATCAAAATACATCCGATTTTGGACAAATGATGCTCTGCCGCCATCTTGGCCGCAATATTGGAATCTCTTGTTAGTGGAATGATTTTCATGGAACTTGGAACTTACCCTTGTCTATAGTAGGTAGGTACGATCATTTTGATTTTCAAGCCAAATTTCATGATTCTGACGCAATTTTGGCCGCCATATTGAAATTTCTGCCCAAATAAAGGTTGAACCCTATTTAACATTTTGCGTTCACTAATCCTTCAAAAAGAAAGTGCGCTACTGAGCCTCATGCTCATGAGGCATATTCGCTTGTTTAAATTTTGGCTCTATCTCCTCCAATTACAAGATCAGAAATGTAGTCTTTTGGTTTTACAGTAATAACTTTATTCGTTGTTGATCGATTTTAGAAAATAAGGGCTCTTTGAAGCTAAAGGCTCAGATCATAAGGATCAAGGATCGTAATTGACTTTGGATAAGAATTCTGAAAAAAGGATTGAATCAGAACTGACCTAAATATGAAGCACCCTAGAAATCAGGTTCACGGAAAGAACTGAACAAAAATCAACTTGCCTTCAAACAGACTATTCTTTCCGAACATTTTGAAGTACTTTTCGATTTTATGAAATGAAAATTGTGAGTGCGGGATCCAATTCACAAATTCATTTGAAAATTGAATTGTCATTTGAAATTTCGAAGTTGGGGTAAGTGGGGACAAGGAGGCTGAACATAGAAATTTTCCAATGTACACACATCAAAAGAATCTAGGGGACAAGCAAATTCAGACGATTTCTAAAATCATCATAACTTTTGATTGCCGTGAGCGATCTCATGTCTGTTTTCAGTGTTCGATAGTGTTCCAGGTTTCAATGAAATCGGACCACTTTCTTTTTTCTTGGAAATTCAACACGGCGGCACAAAATGATCAATATCTTTGGCAATTCACCTTCGATTTTCAAAATTCAAAAACGTCACTGAAGCTGAAACACCGATCTTCATAACTGTGCTATTGAAATGCATGAAATATTTTTTTTTTGGGAAATCGCGCTTGTACTGAACTTTCGGCTATTTTACACTGTTCCATTGATCACCCTGTAGCAACCTTATGAAACACTGTACGTATTTGACGTGATCAAGGCATGAAAACGAAAAATTGGGCTATCGAACACTGAAAACCGATATGAAATCGCTTACGGAAATCAAAAGTTATGATGATTTTAGAAATCGTCTGAATTTGCTTGTCCCCTAGATTCTTTTGATGTGTGTATATTTTAGATGTCCCCTTCGATATAAAAATCGACCTGTTTCCGCTCGAAAAAATATTGACTAGGAATCAGGAGTTATTGCAGGTGGATAGTTTTCAAATGATCTCCCGGTATTTATTCCTGGTATGTAATGTCGGCTATTTTATTTCCGGATACCGCAAAGGTCCATGATTTGTTCACAAAACTGGTTCCTGCGATCAGGAACAGCTTCATTCAGTTCTTGAACTAAATTAATTTTGAATGCCATCTGACGCGTTTCAGTTTTCTTAAAACGGATTGTTGCGAAATATTGTTATTTGCCGCAACAGTTCTCGAGGACAAATGAGGGTCTTTCTGTAACTCCAATAAAATCTTCATTTCCACATCCTTTGAAACTGGTGTCTTCCAACTCTTGAAATCCTTCACGTATCTGAACACCTCCTACTTCTCGATGATTTTACTAACGGCTCCCTGATTTATAGGTTCAGCATCAGGATATTTTTCATTAAAATAATTGCGCACTTCTTTATGGGTGCGTCTGTGTCTCCACAACCCCTAAAAATCAGAATTACAATTTTTTCTGATTTCGATAGACGCCGAACCATTTTGACTAATTCGAATCAAATTCACCTCTGCCAATTTGTACTATTTATTGTATTATTCACCTCAAGCAAGTAAACACTTAGGCGTCACAATTCGAACACGAGCTGAGAATTTCTTTTTCCTCATTGCTTTATAATAAAAATCAGCATAAAGTTGAGACCAATAATTATTACGACCGCGACCAATTGGTAAAAATTGCGAGCTCGGTTTTTATGGCCCACCCGGTAGTAAGTACAGAGGAAATAATAGAAAATTTATATTGCATGAACCGACACAGGTGAAGTTGCGAAAACTTGGGGAAACATGCTTCATTTAGTCTTTACCAAGATGCAGTAAACTCTCGAGTAAACTTCCAAAATATCTTCAGAAGCTTCTGAAATATCTTGAAAATGAAATCCTTGAAACATTCACTAACTCATAATTATGACGTGGATACGTCTGTTTTCGGTTGTGATTGGGGGTCATTTCATGAACAGAAGCTTATTCCTCCAATTGTCCGAATATCCTCTTATACATACAGGGTGTTTGGTGCTGGTTATAAAAACTCTAGGGAATGATTCCCCATCAAGAATAAGGCTGAAAGAAATAAAACTCATGGTTCCAATGTACATTCTGTGCTTCCTAAAATGCTTTCTCAAAAAGATACAGGGTGTTGAAGTTGACTTTTTTAAATCGATTTTTCACCGTAACTTTTAAACCGTTGGACCGATTTCAATCAAATTTGAACCAAAGTTTACTGAAATAAGTCTTTATCAAATAATAACACCGCGATTCATCAAATCTTTTGAGGAGGGTAGATAATGGGGTCAGTGCCCCTTTTTTCTTCTCTATTTTTATTTCCCCCAATTATTTTTTTAAATTGTGTATGAATAGAACAGGTCATATCGGCGTGACATCATGTGACTAAAAATCGGCTATTTTGTAGAAGCTAATCAAACTGACTTTTGTTACATCAACTCTAATGTCGCAGAGTTCGTGTCGTCATAAACTAAGAAGATGGTTGTTTGCGCAATGAATGGCTGTTCGTCCAGCTACTCTCGCATGGGAGCATGGGTTTCACTGTTTCACTGTTCTGGCTACCCTGAAGTGATGAGATCCCGTGGAGATCGAGCGCAGGAGTTATCTGAGTAATGAAAATCCTCATGGCTTTTCCGGACAAGTCTAAGAAATTTACTCAACAGAAAGCTTACAAACGACTAACGACTGGAAAGTTTGCAACGAACACTTCCTGCTTGCGGTAGGCTCTGAACTTCTAATGCTATATGAGCTTCAAGTTGCTGGATCGAGAACGTTACTGCCCCCAACACCAAGTAAGTAGTCTTCGCGTTGTGTTTTGGCACAATATCCAAATTGTGGTCGAGATTTTGAATCACCAGCTCAAGTAGAGGCCACAACCATAAACACAGCACCGCACTTTCTGCTCGTACTTTCTTGAGCAAATCATCGCCAGCAAGCGTCTTGCTGTAATTGCTTGATAAATTTGACATGTCAGTCTGATGCAGGTACAGTCTGATACCTATGTGACAACATGTCGATCAGCTGTTTGTGATTAGCTTCTACAAAATGACCGCCTGGACGATACCACCTATACAGGGTGAGTCATTGATATGGGCGAGCTCAATTACACCTACGTCATTAATGATAGGTATCGAAATGAACCAAACGGCACTGCAAACGGGAGGTCGAGTTTGTGCAGTTTGTGAAATTATTTTGCTCTATACAGGTGCCCCATTTTTGCAGAGCAGTTTTTGAACGAGCTTTTTTAAATGGCACCCCTGTATATTTTTGCATATTTGGATTTGCCCTTTCTCAGGCATTACAAATTCGTTTAGTTTTTGCAATTCGCTTCAACTGTTCAGAAGTTATTGATTTTTTTGAAAAAATTAATGCGTTTGTAAGCACTTACTACATAAATCGCAAGGCACTTGGTTTTTAGGTTATCAAGTTGGGACTTTGCTCATGTTTAAGCAATAGCATGGGGTATCTTTTGGCGGTAATATCGCCTATTTCCGTTTCGGTATCACCTTGCTGTGACACATTGATTTTGGTAAACTTTGAAGGGCCATAACTTCATTTTTTCAAATAGCACTCCCTGTTTTTTATTTCTTATTCGTATCAAGCGTCTCATTTCACATCTTTTTTACCTCTTATGTTTTTTCTCAAAGGTGGATAGTTTGGAAAATATTTTGGTTTTTCTAAAAACTGGACACAAATTTCATCGATTAAACTTAGCGTGCAATGAAAATCAACCAATTCTGACAACCAATGTCAAAGTGACTTCTATTGTACGTCACTTTTAAATTTTGACAAAAAATTATCAAGTGAAAATAAAAAATGCTACGGAAAGCCTCTCAAATTATTTCTTTCATATTTTCCCTGGTATTGACTTAAGCTTCATACACCCGATCGTTAACAAAGTCCTGACAAAAAAATCGGGTTAGTCAAGTCAGGTGACCTCGCAGGCCATGGCACCGGATCAAGTAATCAACTTGAAAATCAAACTAATTCTAAATCCAAACTGCATCAACTAATTCTGACAACCAACGTCAATATGACTTCTATTGTACGTCACTTCCAAATTTTGACAAGAAATTATTATGTAAAATTTGAAAAACTCAAAATGTCGGAGCAAGGAACTAAACAATATTATTTATTGAGGTAGTGCAACAAATCAATAGTAATAACATTTACTACTATATTTGCAATCGTAAAAACGGTTCAAAATGACAAAATTTCTTGTCAAAATTTGAAAGTGACGTACAATAAAAGTCACTTTGACATTGGCTGTCAGAATTAGTTGATTTTCATTGCACGCTCAGTTTAATCGATGAAATTTCTGTCCAGTTTTTAGAAAAACTGAATCATTTTCCAAACTATCCACTTTTGAGAAAAACTTCATAGGTAAAAAAGATGTGAAATAAGACGCTTGATACGAATAAAAAATAAAAAACAGGGGGTGCTATTAAAAAAATGAAGTTATGGCTCTTCAAAGTTTACCAAAATCAATGTGTCACAGCAAGGTGATACCGAAACGGAAATAGGCGATATTACCGCCAAAAGATACCCTATGTTATTGCTTAAACATGAGCAGAGTCCCAACTTGATAACCCAAAAACCAAGTGCCTTGCGATTTATTTAGTAAGTGCCTACAAACGCATTAATTTTTAGAAAAAAATTATCAACTTCTGAACAGTTCAAGCGAATTGCAAAAACTAAACGAATTTGTAATGCCTGAGAAAGGGCAAATCCAAATATGCAAAAATATACAGGGGGTGCCATTCAAAAAAGCTCGTTCAAAAACTGCTCTGCAAAAATGGCATCATCATGGCATCATTAATGGCGTAGGTGTAATTGAGCTCGCCCATATCAATGACTCACCCTGTAAAGCCTTCACTGGTGATTTTGTACATGGAATTGCTTTTACGGTATATTGACAGGTCACACTACAACCACGTTGGAAATCTGGTGTACACTTCCATGGAAATCATTGGAAATCATTTGAAAATAATTGTCAATCGCTGCACAAAAATTCCATCAGTGATTCACTTCTCGACAACAGCAACAACAACAACAACAATAATATACAAATAATTATACATTTGAAATTCATAACTTAGAAACTCTTCGTATGAATAAAAGGAATTCGATATTGGAGTGTTTTTTATCTGGGCTTTGAAAGTTTCTAGTGATAGAGATTTCAATGCCTCTGGCAATGCAACGGGTCCGTGAAGTTGGCCCCACCATGTCGGATTTCTAAAATTTCAACTACCGCATCTGAAAGTGCTCGCGAAGTGCTGGCGAATGCTGGTATTTTTTTCAAAAATGCTGGCTTCCTGATCAAGAAAAAATCACTTTTGTGGGTGGGGCCAACTTCACGGTGGCCCCACCATTATGGAATTTTGAAATTCTAACTACGGCATCCGAAAGTGCTCGCGAAGTGCTGGCGAATGCTGGTATTTTTTTCAAAAATGCTGGCTTCCCGATCAAGAAAAAGACAATTTTGTGGGCGGGGCCAACTTCACGGTGACACGGTGGCCCCACCATTGTAAAATTTCGAAATTTCAACTACGACATCCAAAAGTGTTCGCGAAGTGCTGGCGAATGCTGGCATTTTTTCCAAAAATGCTGTCTTCCTGATCAAAAATAACACAATTTGGGGGCACCATGATAAAATTTTGGAATTCCAACTATGGCATCTTAGAGTGCTCGAGAAGTGCGGCGATTGCTGGTATTTTGTTTTAAATGCTGGCGGTAGCTGTATAGATAACGGTCACACGTAAATTCAAACAAAAAACCAAGCAAACCACTCAAAAAGGTGTGTATAATCATATTCTGAAATAAAACTTGCAGATTATCCAGAATTTTTTGCAAAAAAAAATAAAGAAGGAACAACGCGTTCAAAGAAAGAACAACACCAGTTGAAGTTTCTAGATCGTTTCAACTGAGCATACCGTTGTCGTTGCTCTGAGCAACGTTGCTCTGTTTCTAGACAACTGAGCATACCGTTTCTCGTATGTATACAATATAGCGAGTTACAAAGTCGCCGTGTCTAAGCAGAAGAAATCAATGGCCTCGTCAATGGCGGGCACCCTTTTCCCCGAGCGAAACGAGCAAATTGGCCCCGTAGAAAATAATTTTTTTGGGATAATAATAAAAATGCTATAATTGATACTAAAAAGTTGAATTTTGAATAGTTGTTATTTTCTATCATATTTCTTTTAATGACATGCTTAGGCAAGGCTTATACATATATCTAGTTATACATCTCAAGAATTTTTTAAATATTTATCAATTTTCATTCTGGATTTTAGATTTTTTTTTCAAGTCTCTTACTCCACTGATTCTCATGAAAGTCACGTTTAAAGAAGAAACAAAGGGGTTTCTGATGCGACTAAAAAAGTTGTTGACGGAAATCGGTTTTATTCCAAGACTAGAAACAATTAAAATATATTAGATTCATGTAGGAGCGAACACTGGTAGAAACTTACCATCGAAAAGCACCTGGTTACGTTGTCCGAAAGAGTGAACATTATTTTGAATGTGATTAAGGACGGAGTTAAATTAGTAAAACGATGCGTTGCTAAATCAATCAGTGTGGGTTTATTCCTTGACAGAAATTTACCATTCAGGTCTTTTTGGAAAGCTACAAGGATGTACTTTGGTTTAAGCCTATAGAAGTTTCCAAAATCCAAAAAATAATCAAGTTTTGGAAAAAAAAATGGATTTTGAAAATGTCTATAGGCTCAAACCAAAGTGCATCCTTGTAGCTTTTCAAAACAACCTGAATGGTGAATTTCTGTCATGGGATAGACCCACACTGATTGATTCCGCAACGCCTTATTTCACCAATATAACTGTCACACTCCCCCAACAAATCAGCAATTAATTCACATTCAAAATAATTTTCACTCTTCCGGACAACGTAACCATCAGGGGCTTTCCGATGGTAAGTTTCTACCAGTGTTCGCTCTTACATGAATCTAATGTATTTCAATTGCTTCTAGTCTTGAAAATGCTGTGAATAAAGTCCAGCGAAACGTCGACCAGAAAGCGATAGTTTCATTGATCCCCCTTTTATTTGGTCAAAACATATCGTGGTCAAAACCCATACCATCATTACATACATTGTATATAATTTTTACAACCACGAAACCAACTCTGTTGCCTTCTACTCACGATTTTTAGTCGCCACTGAGGGAGAAATCATGACCAGACTTATGAGTTTCTCTACAATTCCATTGTTTGGGTCGTACTACTTTTCTTTGCGGTGCCCCTCTCAGGCCCACGCGCAACATTGTTTTGTTGATAAGTCAGAGAGTCAGTGTAGCGTAGCTACTCTTATTTTCCAATGTAGTGATGTAGGCAACCAACAATACAACAACGAAACGATCTAGGAACTTTAACTGGTGTTGTGCTTTCTTTGAACGCGTTGTTCCTTCTCAATTTTTTTTGCAAAACATTCTGGATAATCTGCAAATTTTATTTTGAAATATCATTATACACACCTTTCCGAGTGGTTTGCCAGTTTTTTTTGTTTGGATTTGCGCTCGGATTTGCGTGTGACCGTTATCTATACAGCCACCAATTTGAAACAAAATACCAGCATTCGCCAGCACTTCTCGAGCACTTTAGGATGCCCTAGTTGGAATTCCAAAATTTTAAAATGGTGGGGCCACCTTGAAGCTGGCCCCGCCCACAAATTATTTTTTTTATCAAGAAGCCAGTATTTTTAGAATAAATATCAGCATTCGCCAACACTTGGCGAGCACTTTCGGATGTCGTAGTTGAAATTTTAAAATTTCATAATGGTGGGGCTACTGTGAAGTTGGCCCCTCCCACCGAAGTGTCTTTTTCTTGATCAGGAAGCCAGCATTTCCGAAAAAAAATACCAGCATTCGTCAGCACTTCGCGAGCAGATCCAGATGCCGTAGTTGAAATTTCGAAATTTCACAATGGTGGGGCCACCGTGTCTCCGTGAAGTTGGCCCCGCCCACAAAATTGTCTTTTTCTTGATCGGGAAGCCAGCATTTTTGAAAAAAATACCAGCATTCGCCAGCACTTCGCGAGCACTTTCGGATGCCGTAGTTAGAATTTCAAAATTCCATAATGGTGGGGCCACCGTGAAGTTGGCCCCGCCCACAAAAGTGATTTTTTCTTGATCAGGAAGCCAGCATTTTTGAAAAAAATATCAGCATTCTCCAGCACTTCGCGAGCACTATCAGATGTCGTCGTTGAAATTTTAGAAATCCGACATGGTGGGGCCAACTTCACGGACCCCAATGCAACATAAAATTTTAGAGCCAAATAATTTTCAGATTTCTGAGTGCTACTTAACCTTAAAAAATTTTAACGAAAGTTCTGACGATTTTTAGTCCCATACCCATGCAGGTCACTGTGGGTGGCATTTAGACTTTGAAATGTTGAGTCTGACGTAAATTAAGCACTCAAGGATGAACATACAGGGAAAAGTCAAGTTTCTGTGAACAGCGAACGAATCTCGGCAGTCCTCTCGATAACCTTTACCGCCCAAGACTGAACAGCTCTTTTTTGAAGCCGGAAAGCCCTACTTGAGACGAAGGCCCCTCCCCAGGCCAGCAAGGTATAAGATATAATGGAGTGGTACAGAGCAAAGTATGCCACCCTCTGACACTTTCATTTCATCCTTATTATTCTGAATCAAGCGGAAGTCACGAATTAAGTCACGGACATACGTTTCCATTTGCACATCCGCTCCTTATGGTGTTTGTTAATGAACATACGGTAGAAACACACATAAGAGAATTTTCCAGATGGGATAACAAATTCCATTAAGGGCCAGTTATTCAAACTGAACGCGGAATCTCTTGAGTGTTCCCCCTTTTAATCGATCGGTTTGCAATGCTTGCCATCAGGTAATTCTTCGCAATTCTATTTGAGTTGATTTAGCGCATCTGTCGCAGGAGTAGGATCTTTTTCAGACATTTTCCTTTTCAAGTACCTTCAAGAGTACAAATATCCGGCGCCTATTGAAGACCAAAACGAACATTGTACGCCGCTTCACAGACCCAAGTAATTGAATGGTTTTTGTATGAAACGAATGCTGTTTAATTCAATGTTGTGTTTACGTCGACAGGATTTGGAATTAGGTACCTTTGCCCTAAATAAATTCAGCTTAACACTGAATATTCCAACCCGCACATCTATGGAGCCGTGATTCGCAACCTCAAGCGTCAACATCATAAACCCTTTATATTGTGACGAAGTCGACATTCACTACTCTGCGGCTCCGGTATTTGTGACGTAGTCGCTGCTATTTTACCGCTTGCGCCAAGTTACTTCTCAGGGGCTGGTGAATAATTAGCTCGGGCTTGAACACCGCGACTTGGTCAACTGCATTATTAATGTGTATCTAGATTTACAATTGTGGTTTCAATTACGATGATTTTGTGATTTTATTCCTGGAAGTAGAGATAAGAGGGGACTAGTGCAAGTTTCAAAACGCCATGCAGTGGCAAACAATAACTATGAAGAAAAAGATCCACAGAAAAAACAGAAACCTTCTTATTGTTCTTGGGTGTAAAATCAATTATACAGGATGGCCGAACGAAAACAGAACAGAGGGGTCTTCGGGCATTTCACCTCATTGTTTTGAAAAAAGCTTGAACAGGTCGATTTTTATATCGAGGGGGACATCTGAAACATACATTGGCGGATTTCTATCTTTAGCCCCCTCACCCCCATCCGCCCCAACTTCGAAGTTTCAAATGACACCACCCACTTTGCGATACATCAAATTGAAGAGCATTAAATTCTCTTTCTGAAAAAAATATTTTCCAATTTTCAACCCCACCCTTCTTCCCAAAATTGTCAGAGTTACCAATGTAATATTTTTGATCTCTTAATTCTCTTCAGTACAGTCAACGTCATCCTGCACAGCATCGAGGGGGAAAAAATCTGTGTAAAAGTGCCACCCAAATTCACCCCTTCACTCCTCCACCTCAACTTCAAAATCTAAAATGACACTACCTACTTTGTCATACATCAAATCGAAGGGAATTGAATTCTCTTCCTGAATGAAATATTTTCAGGATTTTCAAAAAGCCCCCTTTCCCCTTATAAAGTACTCAAAATGTTCAATTCATCAGAAGACGGGTTGAAAATTTAAAAAAATTTGTTTTCAGAAAGAGAAATCAATTTCCTTTTATTCGATGTATCACAAAGTAGGTGGTGTCTGTTACGTTTTGAAATTGGGGTGGGGGAGAGGAAAGGGGTGAATTTGGGTAACACTTTTCTCCGCCAAAAATTTTCTCTCAAATGCTATTTAGGATGACGCTAATTAAATTGAAGAGAATTTAGGGGTCGAGTATATATAATGGGACAGTCAGAGAAATTTAGGAAGATGGGGTGGGGTTGAAAATTTTGAAAATATTTTTTCAGAAAAAGAATTTGATTCTCTTTGATTTGATGTATCGCAAAGAAGATAGTGTCATTCGAAATTCTAAAGTTGAGGTGGGTAGAGGCTGAAGATAAAAATTTGCCAATGTATGTTTCAGATGTCCCCCTCGCTATAAAAATCGACCTGTCTGAGCTTTTTTCGAAAAAATGATGTGAAATGCCCGAAAAACCCTCTGTTCTGTTCTCGTTGAGCCACCCTGTATATGGATATGCGATGATGACGTATTGGCGGTTTTCATTGGTTATCGCGAGCAGAAACTGAAAAATTGAACAAACACTGTGATGAAAATGATGCTAGGTACTGCACGACAAAGATTGAATTGCATATTGTACATCAAAAGTTTGCAACAGGCGATGAAATTGGGAGCAAAAGTGAAGCGCATCCATAAAGTTTTAGCGTTTAGATAAGGGGCTTATAAGGTTGAAGGTGGGTGGACATAAGAGATCAATGTAGACCACCCTTTTCAACACATGATGAGCTACATTAGTAGAAATTCATTCTCAACTTATCAAAAAAGAGTTTATTTCCAACAGCGCAGAAGCGCAGGCAGAAGTTGACTATTTATTGGAGGGTGAACGTCAGAGTTAGAAAGATGGTCACAACACTTCAATGAACTCTTGAACGGATACAGACTTCAGACTAGACGAAACAGAGGAAACGAGAAAAGTAACGGTAGCCGGGCAAGAGGAAATAGGGGAACAAGATCACGCGGAACGACAGTCAACAATCGAAGAAATTCAAGAAGCGATAGGAAAATTGAAAAACCGGAAAGCGATAGGGATAGATAATGTTAATGCGGAAATGATTAAAGCAGGAGGCTCTAGCCTGTGGAAAACCATATACGACCTCATCCTTAAAATATGGACAAAGGAAGAGCTACCACAAGAATCGAGCACAGGAATAATACTACCTTTTTTTAAGAAAGGGAAGAAGGATGAATGCGTCAACTATTATAGACAGGGCCGTATTATAGCATGGTCTTTAGGGGCTGGAGCCTCCTTTCCCACTGTACTTGGATCTTTCCATGTATGGTCGCCGCAGAGACAAGAAACTAGGAAAGGCGATTGTGATGTTTAGCAATGTTCTTGACCCCGATTTATGCGGAAACGACACCGAACACAAGCGTTTTATGAAATTGGTGTTTTTTTTACCTCTTGAATCAGCTAACATAAACTGCTCCTCAATGAAGTTGTCGCCACCAAAAAAATGGTTTGACTTTGACGGCCAATAACTTCTGATTGATAAAGGTGATTTCCATTCTGTTTGTTGCGTTTACTAACCCAATCTATCCTTAACAGATCCTGTAATTGTCAATATCAAGACACTGCATGTAACATTTATACAGGGTGATGTGTAAAAAGGTGAAAAATTGCGACAACTTCATCGAACCCCCATTTGCAAATTATTTTTTTTCAAATTCCAATGTAAAAATCGTGAAGTGTGATGCATTGTCTCAAAACAGTTTTGGAAAAATCGGGATTGGAGGTCTTACACAGAAGATATGAATTTTTATATGGAATGTAACAGATTTCCCCCTATTTTCTCGCAAGATTGAATCACTTCTAATGATGGGTGGCTGACATTGAGCACGATTGTTCTTACAACCGTTCCGGGTGTTCCGGATGACTTGAATTCAAAAACAACCCAAAAATTTGAAGTGGGGCCAGGCAGGGGGCACTTTTTGAAACGCTAGTCACTGTCTGGTTTTGGGAAATGAAGCTCAACCCTCTTCAGAGGTTTAGGCTTGCAAAAAGCATGTTCCACATCTGATATAATGATGAAATTCAACGTACCAAAAACAGACAGTGACTAGCTCTTAAAAAGTGCCCCCTGCTTGGCCCCACACCAGATTTTCGGGTTGTTTTCAAATTCAAGTTATCCGGAACGGTTGTAGGAACAATCGTACTCAATGTCAACCACTCATTCATTGGATGTGATTCAATCTTGCGAGAAAATAGGGCAAATCTGTTACATTCCATATAAAGACTCATATCTTCTGTGTAAGACCTCCAATCCAGATTATTCCAAAACCGTTTTGAGACAATGCATCACATTCCATGATTTTCACATTGGAATTTGGAAAAAAAATTTTTTGCAAATGAGGGTTCGATGAAGTTGTCGAAACTTTTCACTTTTTTACATGACACCCTGTATAAATGTTACATGCAGTTTTTTGATATACACAATCACAGGATCTGTTAAGGTTAGATTGGGCTAGTAAACGCAACAAACAGAATGGAAATCACTTTCGGCAATCAAAAGTTATTGGCCGTCAAAGTCAAGCAATTTTTTTTTGGTGGCGACAACCTCATTGTGAAGCAGTTTATTTGAACATTACGTCGTAGACTAGAGCAGGTATGTTTTTTTTTGTATTTGAAAAGGTACAGACGTCTACAGAGACCTCATATTAGTGAGAAACTACACCTCACACGTGCATACTGGTGCGGTTTTACATCAACGTAGCATTTAGACCCAAAAATCAAAATGGTGACTTTAGGTCGTTAACGGCGCATCAAAGAGGTAAAGTAGAAGTCACCATTGCATTTCTCATCTTGGGATTAGTCGAAATCGACACCAAACATGACAGTAAACACCAAAAATTCGAAAATCCGTATTTTTCATTTTTTTTTTTTTGACAAAATGGCCGCCATCGATGGGTCGCTTTTCTTGTAGATTGGAAGAACGTCAGCCAGTTTGAGGGTGTTGGGAAAGTCACCCGCCTCGATCGATAGGTTGATTAGGTAGCTCAGAGGGTCCGCAATGGCATGCGCAGTAGCCCTGATCGCTTTTGTAGGAACTCCATCTGGACCAGTCGATTTTTTGTTTTTCAGGCAGCCGATCACGTCAAACACCTCTTGCTGGGTGACTGGATGGAACACCATGCTACTCAGCGTTGATTCAGAAGTTGTGCATGGTTCAACTGGCCTGAGGTGGAAATGTCTTTGAACGCTGCGTGTAGCATTGGTTGCAAAATGTTGGCCGAATGAGTTTGCAATATCCCGCGAATTGGTGATGGTTTCATTTTGGATCTTCAAGTTTATTGGTTTATTTTTCTTCGATTTGGTGTTTGTGTCGAGACTGACGTACCTCCACAATTCTCTGACAGGATTCGCCGAATTTTTTATTTTGTCGGAGTAGAAAGCACCTCTTGTCATCCTTACCAGTCTTCCGTGTTTCTTCTTATTTGTTTTATAGGAATTCCATAGACGTACTTCCCCAGAGTCCTTGCCATTGAATAAAGCTGTTTGAGACGCTGACCACTGACAACCACTTCTGCGGTGATCCATGGCTTCGCTTGTCCCTTTATTGTACCTAAGTTTTCTGATGGGGCAGTTGACATCCAGGTAGTATAAGAATATGTTAATGAATCCATCAAACGCTTCGTTGACATTCTGGTGCATGTAAACCTCTACCCAGCTTTCACGATCGATCATGGCTTATAGGTTATGCAGGCAGGGATTTGAAAGATACTTCGAAATCAAGTTGAGATTCGTATTTTGTTTCATGGTATCTTCATGTGGTAGTTTTACTACCATGGTTTGAGCCAGATGATCTGAGAGGTGCGGGTTTATAATCTCAGCTTCGAAGCAGTCGTCGTCAATATCAGTAATCAAGTAGTCCAGCACTGATATCGTCGTTTCCCCGTGTATATTTGTACATATGCGTGTTGGAACATTAGCTAGCTTATTTTTCAGTTGGAAGGAGCTGTAGACATCCAACAGCATGACGGAGTGCATCGACTGGGTGGACGTGTCAATGTTCAGGTCGTCACGCTCAGAGGATGATGTTATTCACTTTTGATTTTATTTTGGCAAGTATTTCAGTTAGACTCTCGAAAAATAATTCGTGACTTCCCCCGGGTGGTCTGTATACTGTCAGTATTCCGAGTTTGTGGCTGTCCTGAGCCAGTATGACAGCACAACACTCCATACTCATCTCCACGGCACAATCCTCCCCAAAGTTCCAAAGGAAGTTTCTGCGAAGACTTCCAGTACTCTGGAATAGGCATATATAATAGTTCCTTCATGTATGTGGTTCTTACGACAAAATGAATTTACCATTCTGTAGTTGACAAGACTCATCACTGATACACATTCCTCCCCAATCCAGGTTTCCGTTAGACAAATTAGGTCGGGATCTTTCATCATTGTGAACGCCTCGACTTCATGTATCTTATTTGTTAAGGATTGAATATTTAGGTGAACAATAGTGAATTTTCGCTTTATTGGGGCAACTACGGTTTTTTGCTTCTTTGCGGCGAGGGTGAAAAAACCTAGTCAAGTAGGTTCCCTCAGGCCACAAAATTGGATCCAATAATCTGTCTAAATTATGTAGGTCCACAGTTAACTTGAACGAAGTATAGTAATCCGGGTATTTTGATTCTATTTCCTCGCATATCAACTCAGAAAAACTGTTAGCGTTAGCGTTACTGTTCCGATAGCGTTCGTGATATCAGTGGCAGTAGTTCCAGCCGCCAGCCGTGATACATGAACAAAAGCTTTTTTCGTGCTGCCATAACCGAAAATGACAATATATGCTCGGTGTCCTGCACTGTAATATTTAGAAAAAGATCTAGAGCGGCCAAGTAAAAAGTACACGTAAAAAATAAACTAACCTTGTAAAATCATGCAGAATTCAAGAGAGACCACGTTTCCAATGTTATAGCTTGAAATTTTCGGATTGAATCAGTTAAAATGATGAATAATCATTTTTAAAATTGATATTTTAGGGTCATTTTTCTAATAGCTGTTGGTAAAATTGCAGAATGATTTTTGACGTTTTGTGGCGCCAAGGTTTAAAAGTGATTAATTTGTGCCATTTTCTGTGTTTCGTCGTCACACAAGACACTAGAGCTCAGTGATTTCAGGATTTTTGGGGGATGGCCCTTCTAATCGACATTTGACACCCAAAAATCTGCATCTAGTGGGTATATGCATCCTGCCTTGGTGATAAATGGCAGAAGTACCAACTTGAAATTTATTCCAATGATTATTGCGATATGATCTTATTTATTTGTAATTTCATTAAAAGCAACACGAAAAACGATGTATGCTACTCGCGCTGAAAACGGCATAGCATAACGAACGTGAATGCAGCTCGAGGCCTTAGCAGCGCGATTTGGTGTTATTTTCTTTGTTTGTTGTGGTTTCCTGCGTATAACCTGAGACCATTTCTCTTTGTTTTCTTTCGATTTTGGTTCGGCTTCAGTTGTCTCCGCTTGCCCGTTTGTTGTGTTGTTTGTTTGTTATTGGTAGCAGACGGAGGTGCTGGCTCGTTTTTCGTTTTGTGCTTCCCATTTGTTGTTGTGATCGGTTTTTTGGTGTCGGAAATTGGCTTGGCTGGTGTAGGAGTCGTTCTCGTTGGAATTATATTGTTTTTACTCTTGACAGATAAAGATGTCGTTAGTAGTTGCTGCTTGTAATTTTCTGCAAGTTCAATAAGCAGAGACTTTTTTCTTGTATTTCCTTGATGAGATCATTTTTGCCCTTGAGGATCATCTTCAAATGGTTTACCATCGAAATTTCCGTTGGAATCCTTGTTGCATCCAAATCTCCATTTGCCGTATCGTACGACTCGTCGACGGAATCCTTGTCTATGTCATCTTCTTCCAGCTGTTGTTCAGTATCATTGCAACAGATTATTTTATCTTCTTCTGCTGAGGTAACCTCTCTTTTGATTTTAGCAACACAACTTCTGTGATAGTAGCGACGACATTTTACACATTTTACTTTCTTAATAACAGCGTTATTTGAACAAACTCCGCACGGTGTGTTTACATTTACTACTTCACTTTCCGCCATCTTGAAAAGGTTGGAATATTTAGCCGTAATGGCTGTAGAAAGTGATATTTTGGTGAACTTTGACTCCAGTGGCGTTCAGGAGAAAGGACTCCGCATGTTTACTATGAAAAAGTGGTTTCGGTGAATTTGGCTGAATTTTTTATATGATGTACTTAGACCTTGATTTGAGAAATATATTCCTGAAAAATTGGACTCCTCCTATGAACAGTTTTTTCCTTACACTCCTAACAAGGTCCAAATTGGGAATTTTCGCGAAACTTTTGAAATTCATGAACGGGCTCACATCGAGGCTGTGATCATGGAAAAAATTACTAAAAAAATCTAAGTTTTCAATTGGGGTAGTTACCGCGGGGGTTGGGGGTCTAAATCGAGGAAATAAAATTCCGGAACTTTTGATCCTTACGAAAGCTGAGCAAAAGAATAATGGAGAATTGATTTTGAAAAATCCTAATCAATCGACTGGGGGTCAAAATCAAGGAAATATAGTAAAATTTCGAAACCTCTCTGTTTCCCATAATATAATATGATCTCAAGACTCTCACGAGCAATAGAGAATTCGAAACCAGTCCATCTCCCCACCTTGCGGTGTGTCTAATAGGAAACCTCCCCCAGAAAAAAGGTCTTTGCAGCAGTAAATCATTTTGGTACATTATTACAAAAAGTACACATAAAACACGTAAGTACTCACATACAATAAGTATATCGTTATTGTTTTGTTGTTAGCTTGGAAACTGTTTGAAACTTAGTTGGCAAAAAATTAATAATAATAGTACCTACTCTAAAACTTCAATGAAGTGATATCGAAACATATTTGACAAATGTGACCTGAGATAAAATAAGTACTCATTAATGCAAAAAAAATCGGTTGTGTCTCCTTAAAACTTCCCTGACGAGTAGCAAAGAACAACTGGAAATTTTATTATGAGACGTCACTTCGGGTGGGAAGTTAGAATTTGGGGAAAAAAATTGGAGAATTGAGATATTTTCCCTAAGGGCTTTATCATTTGATTCCGGTCTCCATAAGCCAGGCCGGTTACTCATTTTAAAGTGGAAAACTCTCGAAAAACTTGAGGAATTTCAAGAGAAACTGCCTGAAAATGTTTAAGAATCACTTACCCTTTGTTTAAAAAAGTTGGCATAAATATATGTAGTTAAAAATATAGTTACAAGCTAAAAAGTTATAGAAGTTTGCAGTTTTTCACAAGGAATCAGAATTATATAGAAAGAAAAGCGAGTGAGGCAACTGAACAGTCTGAAACTGGCATCACAGAAAGATTGAAGATAATTTGCAGGAAATTGGAAATTTTGAAAATTCGAATTTTTCAGGAAAGCCTCAAATTTTTTTCAAAATCATCTTATTGTTCAGATCGTCAATAACGGCTTCAGTTTAGGCTCCATCATTTAAGTCTGGTTTCGTTAACCCAGGTCTGTTTCACATTTTCAACTTGGAAATTCCCGGGGAATGGAAGAGAAAATTGTTGGAAAAAGTTCAAGGGCCAGTTACCTCTTTAAAAAAAAAATGGTGAAAATCTGTTCACGGGATAAAAATGAAGAAAAAATCGCAGTTTTTCCAGTGATGGGAACTCGGAAACCGTGGGATTACACACGATATAAATGAAGGCGCTGCAGTTCACGGCGAAAGCGACAGCGGCGGTGAAAATAACAGTGACGACACTGACTAGTCGGACGATCTCGATTACTGAAGTGCCTCAACTTTGTTTAGGCCTGTAGCGCTTCAGATTTTTCTTTGATTGAATTTAATACTATGATTTATATCTAAAATTCCAATAGACGAACTAATTCATTGAAATCCCCTATTCTGTTTATGATATCCTTCACCTTTGATGTAACAAGACTTACATTTTTACTTCTTTCAAGGCGGCTGAATCAAGAATAGAAGATTTTTCAACTTTTTTTTATGAAAATTGGCACAAAACTGCATGATTATTTGACTGCTTGCGAAAGTGAAATACGGAAGTGACAAAACGGTTGTACAATTGCACAAAGCCAAGCAAGACGCTGCGCAAAGGGCCAAAAAGCGACAACTTCAACATTTAGGCAGATGGTTTTAGGACTCGATATGGCCCGGCACAATTATGCCAACGCGTTTCTAATATTGTCAACTATTTGCCCACAAAATTTCATCCGGTCAGAAATGATATTGAAAATTTTGGTTTTTGGCAACATGCATGTCACTGGCAGAACAACAAATGACTCGCTTTCGGTCGGCAGAACGTTGTCATTGCATTTTTCACATCCACGGCTATCACCTAACGCGTTTTGAACCGGTCAGAAATGGTTTTACGAAATTGCTTTTTTTTTTGGTGTTTTCAAGAGTCGGCAGCTCCCAAGGCGACTCACTTTGGGGAGGCAGACTGGCGTTTCAGCAACTGCCATGTGGGTGGCTATCACCACAAGGAGTATGGTGCGGTCAGAAATGACACGCTCTCAAAGGCCGCTAGCTCACGGTCTGTCACAAGCTCGTCGTACCCAAAAACCAGTCGTGTGACAATACTATGTCTCATGAAACTCGTATATTAATATACTATTCTGATGCCCGGCAAATACAGTTTTGGTGGAAGAAGCATTCTGGTGGTCATCTAACTTGCATGGGAGGTGCTCAATAATGAAATCAATCTTGAAAAATTTGGAACTCAAAATCAGTTTTGTGCTCATTTAAATTGTTCCGTTAAAATAAATATACAGGGTGGCCCAACAAAAACACAACAGGGACGGTTTTGTGCAATTCACTTGATTTTTTTGAAAAAAGCTCAGACAGGTCGATTTTTATATCGATTGGGACATCTGAAACACTCATTGGCAAATTTCAATCTTCAACCCTCTCACCCCCAATCACCCCAACTTTGAAATTTCAAACGACATCATTTACTCTGTGATACATCAACTCAAAGAGAATCAGATTCTCTTTCTGAAGAATATATTTTTGGAATTTATAACCCCACCAATTTCTTTATAAAATTCTCTGACTGTCCAGTTTTATATTCTTGACCCCTCAATTCTCTTGAATTTAATCAGCGTCATCCTAGATGGCATCGGAAGAGAAAATTTTTCGTGAAAAAAATGCTACCTAAACTCAACCCTTTACTCTCCCCCACCCCAACGTCAAAATTCAACAGAACACCACCAAACTTGTGATACATCGAATCAAAGGGAATTCTCGTTCTTGAAACAATTTTTCCAACATTTTCAACCCCTCCCCCGATAAATTGACCATTCGGAGTATTTTAGGAGGGAAGGGGTGTTTTTCAAAATTTTGAAAATATTTTATTCAGGAAGATAATTCAATTCCTTTTAATTTGATGTATAACAAAGTAGGTAGTGTCATTTTAGATTTTAAAGTTGGGGGGGGGGGGGGGGAGTGAAGGGATGGGTTTGGGTGGCACTTCTTACACAGAAAATGTTCTCCCTCGATGCTGTGCAGGATGACGTTGACTGTACTGAAAAGAATTTAGAGGTCATGAATATTAAATTGGAAACCCAGAGAATTTTATAAAAGGGGGGATGGGGGACTTTTTCAGAAAGAGAATTCAACTCCTTGAATTTGATAATGGTGAATGGTAAGGTGGGTAGTGTCATTAGAAATTTCAAAGTTGGGGTGGGTGGGGGTGAGAGGGCTGAAGAAAACTCGCCAATGTATGCTCTAGATATCCCTCTCGATATAAAAATTGACCTGTTCGAGCTTTTTTTAAGAAAAAATGATAATAGATGCCCAAAAACTCCTCTGTTGTGTTTTCGTTGGGCCACTCTGTATAATATAGAAACGGTCTGTGCCACGATGTCGAATATGAAGAACAGCTCAACTTTTTTTTTAACGTTGAAAAATGTTCACTTGGATGAAACCCAAAAATTTAAAACAGGTTGAAACTAAACAAATCCAGCAATTGAGCGATTCTGCTGAATAAACTTCAGAATGATAATGCTCGCATAATTTGCTCGTCGTTCCGATAAAATAAAATGCGTGGACGAAAGACACGATAATTGGCCCACTAAGAACAGTCAACAAGCCAGGGTTTTTGATATTTCAATAGTTTATCACGCATACCTATACATATTATCTAATAAAAATTTAAAATTGTAAAAAACAAGATGGCGTTGTACGAGGTTAGTTTTTTTTGCGGTGGGCGGGTATCCGTATAGTCATTTAATAATAATATGTTTATTTACACCTTCAACAGGCCAAGTATGTAGGTACACGGTATAACAATAGTAATAGAATATCAAAAATTAAACAACAAAAATCAATAACAATTAATAACAACATATGAGAAATAGTCACGACATATAAGAAATCGGTGTACAAAATAAGGTGACACCCGCGTCAATTATTTAAGACACTCTGAACCGTTCTTTTGAATGCGTCAAATTTGATTCCGTAAAAATCTAACTTATCGCAGTGCCTGTTGGATTCTGCCATCATGCTTTCAAGCGGTGAATGCATTGCATAATTGGTTTTGTGAGTCTCCAGTCTAAATAAATACTGGGAACGTGTGCCGAACTGCGGTACATGGAAATTTAACTTCGCGATCAGCTGAGGAGAATCCACCATTGAGTTGATCAGTTTAAAAATAAAATACATTTGAGCACACTTCCTTCTCGCCGACAACGAAGACAAGCCACAGTATTGCATGACGCCCTCTCTGTTGTCAATCTCTACGCTTTGCATTTTCAACTTATATGTCAAATACCTGAGCCATCGAGTCTGCACCCCCTCAATCCTATTAATGTGTACCGCATAATATGGGTTCCATATAACACTGCAATATTCAACCAATGATCGAACCAGGGCTGAGTACAAAATGTTCAGCGCCCGTACATCAGCAAAATCCGCAGTCCATCTTTTAATGCAACCAAGCATTCTATTACCTCTCGATATAATGTGATCGTAATGATATCTGAACGACAAGCGGCTATCAATGTACACACCCAGGTCCTTGATATAAGGTACAGACTCAAGGGCACCAGCACCCAACACGTAGACCGGATCTGATCTAATCATTTTTCTACTGAAATTGACAACCTTGCACTTCCCGAAATTAAGAGTCATCCGATTGTCAACACACCACCGATCGATCGCGCAAAGATCCTCCTGAAGAACACCAATGTCACTGTCATCGGCTATCCTTCTGAAGATCTTCATATCGTCGGCAAAGAGCAAGCACTCAGACTTGAGAACACTGATTATGTCATTAATGAAGACAGAAAACAACAATGGACCCAGGCGAGAGCCCCGAGGGACGCCCGAAGGCACGTCGTAGACACTTGACAGTATGCCACCAATCTTTACCTGCTGAGTTCTGTCATTAAGGTAGCTTTCAATCCAGGTTAACAAGGGGTCGCGGACACCATAAGCACGCAGCTTATCGGTTAGCAGTCCATGGTGCACCCTGTCAAATGCCTTACTAAAATCAGTGTAAATTGAGTGTGTTTCGCACCCACTCTCGAGCGCGTCCGTCAGATATGTCACATAGCTCAACAAGTTTGTCACAGTTGACCGCCCCCTGTAAAAGCCATGCTGACGATCCGTAATGACTCCCCGAAAAGCCTCAAACAATCTGTCAGCCACCAAACCCTCGAGCAACTTGGCGGGAACCGAGAGTATGCTGATGGGTCTATAATTTTCTACGATTTCGCGCTTGCCCGACTTGAATATGGGAGTGACATTACATTAGCGTGCTTCCAGCTAGACGGGAAAACCCCAGTACTCAGTGACATCATGAAAATTGTCCGCAAAGCACCACAAAGAGAGGTACTGCAACATCTGTAAAATAATGGGGGTACGCCATCCGGCCCCGCTCCCTTCCCAACATCCAATGTCGATAACATTGACTGAACACAATCCTCCTCAATGGCAATGCCACCCACGTCCACATGGCCCTCCACACCCAAGTCAGCGCCAACGGTCGTCGAATTACATTGAACATCGTAGACAGAGTGAAAATATTTTGCAAAGGCTTCAGCCACTCTGTCTCCCCCCGTAATCACCTCTCCATCAACAACGATACAGTGAGGCACATCACTCCGAGCATTCTTGCTTTTGTTTACGAATCTCCAGAAGCTTTTCGGGTCCCGTATGACAGACATTTCGGCCTCTCTAATATATTCTCTATATGATTTCAGCAACCTATTTTTACATTTCTTGCGCAATTCCGAAAAATAAACGTAGTCATCAAAGTTCTTGCTCGCTCTATATATTTTGTGGCTTATTTTCTTGTCAACAATCAGTTCCTGCGTTTCTTTATCAACCCAATGCGGAAAACATCCAGCTCTTTTTTTTTCTCATTCTTATCGGAACAAAGAAGTCGCGAACAAAACCAATACATTGATAAAACGCATCCACCGCACCATCAACAGTGGCATGCGACAAAACAGCATTCCAATCAATTCCCCGAAAATAGCCGTTAATCAAGTCATAATTGGCACTCTTGTAATCGTAGTATTCACCTAAACTTTCATTTGCATTCCTGGTGTTCCCCAAATTCATCACAATTCCAAGTGGCGGATGGTAATCATCCATTTTGACAATCATATTGCTTTCCCTTTCCAAATCTAATCTAGTCACTGGCAGTACCTCCTTAGCGCCGTCTTAGTAAGCTAAGAGCGACGCCGGGTGATTCCCACACCACCCACCATTTTATGGACGCATCAACAGCGAGGTTATTAGCACCCTTTTTTCGGTGTCCTTCTCGTTTCACAAATTTTCCCTTGACGTGACTGCACGGTAGTACACGCCAAGGTACTAAAGAGCGCATGGAAATTTTCACCTGGCCCAGGCCGGATTCAAACCCACGATCCCTGGAATTGCTTCCAAAGACGGAGTCCGCCGCGCTACCGGCCGGGTTCCGAGGTTAGTGCCTACCAAGCGTTCTGTAGAAACTCATATTCTAGGAACGTACTAGTACCTACTAAAATTTCATTTAAACCCGCAAATTTGAAAGGTACCGTACCTACGTACGTACGTATACGTACGCGTACGTATAGGTACGTATAGAAGATAAGTAATTGAAATCGATATAAATAAATTGATAAATAAATATTGTTTATTTGCTATTCACACCTAACAATTACAATATAAAAAACAAATAATGAAAATATTATAAAAATAGCAAATAGGCTGCCGTTCAGCTTTCCTGTTGAGCTAAGAAGCTGATCTTCCACGACACTCTGTACAAAACCTAAAATGAAAAAACCAAAACAAGACAAAATATCCAAATAAATCATCTCATTGCAACTCCCACAATCCATAGTAACTAACTCAATCCGACGGTCCACCCACCCACCAATCAACTACTGATGTTTACCTCGCTCACACACGCACACCCGAGACAATAATAATAACTGAGGCTTGATCTTTCCCTTGAAATCAGACACCGTCATGGTCCTGAAATGAAGCTCAGTGGCATTAAGGACGCGCACATCATATGAAAAGCATCTCTTGAACTGTTCTGTCAAATGAGAAGGAACCGTGAGAAGGTCTTTACGTCTCACGCCAATATTGTGCACGTCCGTCCTAAACCCAAACTTCTGAACTAAATGATATGTCCATGTATTGTTCCGAGCGGTGATTCCGGAAAACACGCGATCTTTCTAGACTCTTTCCATTGGGTGGAAGTTCTGATGCATTCCTGAACACGCGTGTAGGCTTTTACCCGTGGAACTGAATAGAGACTTAAACGCTCGATCAGATAACATCAGCCGAATTGGCGGAGGTGCCGACATACCAGAACACACGGGAAGCACGCAAAAGGTATGTGATTCTTCGGGAGTCGCCTAGAAATCGTAGAAATCGTATGCCGGGTCACTGGAATTTGCTGGAGGGCCTATGGCACATTCGAGATAATTAGTCGGAGCTATATAAGCACCATGGATCGCACCCACAGATTCAGTTTTAAATTGGAAGTAATCGAGAATGATAGAAGCGGGAGTTCCAGCGATATTCCCAAGCGCAATAATTGTTGGCGCGTATCTTTATTGTAGTACGGAGTAATAAACAGTGTGTGTTTTAAACGATCGTCTCAATTATAAACGAACCCGTACGCAAAATACGTAACATTCGATGTCAGAAAGCGGTATAATTGAGAGTAATTCGGCCTGCGACTACAAGGTGTTTGGAAGTACTGGAATTGATTCGTAAATGCCGGAAACGAGAAGCATGTCGAAGAGAGGAACCGAAGACGTTGCGGCTATCGCCATGGAATTGAAGAATGTTCTGGAAGAGCAGGAAAATGAGCGTAAAAAAGAGAAAGAAGAGAAGCATTTAGAAGAGCTGATGGCAGCCATGGAACAGCACACGCGATACCTCGACGGCAATGTGAGAAAGCTAGCAGAAAAAATCGCTTGAACGGCTACATTGGAGCTGCTACAGACGCTTCCGGAGAGTGAACAGCAGGACTTACAGAAGCTTCTCAAAGTTCTGTAACTCCGCTATGGGGATCATCGCGGACGGCATGTTCATGAGGTTAATTCTTCGGGAAGAACGCAGAGAGAAGCGGAGAGAGTCTACAGGAGATTGGAGCTGATGTCCAGAGGCTGGCTCTTCTAGTGAACCCAATGTACCCAGCGCACCACTTGACGGACATCATAAAAGAAACTTTCGTCTATGGAATCCGAGACCAAGACCTGCGTGAGATGGTGATGATCAAAAACCCAGTAGACATCAGCGACGCACTGACTTAGGCGATCTGCATTGCGGCAGTCAAACATCTGTGCAGTGGTCAAGTCAAGGCGGTGGGCGTTGAGGAATCCGGAGGTTCTCATACTGCCGAGAAATCGATCAAAGAAATGTATGAGGAAATCCTCAACGCTTTGTCGCGGAACAAACCCCGAGACGAGCCAAGAGCTAGAGGAAGACTGCGTTGCTTTGTCTGTGGAAGATCGGGACATCTTCGTCGGAACTGCAGGCAATGGTCGAATTCAGCAGACCGTTTCATGCTGGAATGGGGAGCTGCTGATCAAGGAAGTCAGCATCGTCCTGGAAAGAGTAATGGCAATGGCAACACGGATGGTCTTTCTCGAAGACCACGCAACGAGGACTGCAGGCACGGCAAGAGGGTGGACCAGCAGAATGGAAATGTCAAGGTCGAAGCAGTTGTCGTTGAAACACCAAGAAATTGGACTACGGCTGAGCTCAAGAAGGAGCATCGTGAGGACCCAGCCATCGGTTCACTTGCTGAAAGAAAGGAACTTGTCCAGGAAAGACCAGAGTGGGGCGAGATCTCTGGTGAAGGGCCCGAATTCAAGGCTCTGGGCCCAGTGGAATTCTCTGAGGATAGAGAATGGGCGACTGAAGAGAGTCTGGGAGAGTCCTGATGGAAAGAAGGCGATGGTTCAATTGGTGCTTCCCAAGAAGAGAGTGAAGGAGGTCCTGAAGGAACTGCACGATGGCGTCACTGGAGGGCAACCTGGGGTGAACAAGACGTTGGCCAAGGTGCGCGAGCGGTTCTACTGGGTGAACTACCGGAACGACGTGGAAACATGGTGTCGCCAGTGCGAGATTTGTGCGGCCAGCAAAGGACCAAGAACTCGCAGCCGAGGGGAGCTGAAGACTTACAATGTTGGAGCACCTTTTGAACGCATCGCTATCGATGTGGCTGGCCCGTTCCCGACAACGGAAGATGGCAATACATCCTGGTTGCCATGGACTACTTCAGCAAGTGGTCGGAAGCGTACGCCCTACCCAACCAAGAGGCTTCTACGGTGGTGAGGGTGCTGGTGGACAATTTGATTAGCCGTTTCGGAGTACCCCTGGAATTACAACTCAGACCAGGGACGAAACTTCGGATTCAACCTGTTCCAAGATATCTCCACTCTATTCGGGATACAGAAGACCAGGACTACGCCTATTCACCCACAGTCCGACGGAATGGTTGGACGGTTTAACAGGACGATGGATCAGCACCTGTCGAAGGTCGTTGACGAACATCAGCGAGACTGGTATAGTCATCTGCCGATATTCCTAATGGCGTATCGCGCTGCCATTCACGACACCACGGGGGAAACACCGGCACGTGCTTTTTTTGGCCGAAAGCTTCGCCTCCCCTGCGGTTCACAATTTGGCACGCCGGAGATGGATCCTAAAGACATCCCCGAATACGTCGACAACCTGAGGCAAAGAATGTGCGACATCCACGAGTCGGTTCGGAAACGGATTCGAGTCGCCACCGACCGAATGAAGACGCGCTACGACTTGAAGGCTAACTCCACGGAATTTCAAGCTGGTGACCTGGTCTGGTTGTACAATCCTCCACCCAAGAAAGGAAGGTCTCCGAAGTTGCATTCGTCGTGGGAAGGACCGTACACGGTGGTCAAGACGATTAATGACGTCGTGTACAGAATCCAGCGAGCCTCGAAAGCCAAGATGAAAGTTGTCCACCTTGATCGCCTTACACGTTACTCGGGGAGTAACGATGAGCCTATTCGGGATGAACAGGCTCAAGAGGCCTTCAACACATTCGTACGTGTTACGAGGTGATTCCGGAGAACACGCGATCTTTCTAGACTCTTCCCATTAGGTCGCAGTGTACAAGTGCGGAGCTCTGGTGCATTCTAGAACACGCGTGTAGAGTTTTGCCCGTGGAACTGAATGGAGACTTCAACGCTCGATCAGAAAACATCAGCCGAATTGGCGGAGGTGCCGACATACCAGAACACACGGGAAGCACGCGAAAGGTGTGTGATTTTTCGGGAGTCGCCTAGAAATCGGATGCTGGGTCACTGTGGAATTTGCGAGAGGACCCATGGAACATTCGAGATAATTCAATTAGTCGGAGCTACATAAGCATCATGGATCGCGCTCACATATTCAATATTGAATTGGAAGTGATCGAGAACGATAGAAGCGAAAGTCCCAGCGATATTCCCAAGCGCGAAAATTGTTGGCGTGTATTTATTGTAGTACGCAGTAATAGACATGTGAGTTTTAAAACGAGCGTCTTATTATAACGTTACGTATTTATATCATACCTATATTCATAATTTTTGTCTTGAAGGTGAGTGGAAAGGTCTATCAATGTGCATTTCAAGTTTTTCGCTTAATTTTTCAGCGAGCGTAGGACGCGTCGCGAAATACATCGGGAACTACGGTACCCCTGTGATAACATCCGGCGGATTTACGTTCGATTTCACCGGTCCCAAAATGAAGTGCGACGACGAGTTCTACATGGTACTGAATTCGGGACCTTCCGACTACAGATCTTATTCCGAATTTTTTCATTTGATCATGGATAGGTGAGTCTTACGCTTTTGGTGTCAAAACTGCTGTTTCATTATTCCGGTCGTAGGTATAAATGGAAAAAGGTGGCATTGCTTTACGAAAAAGATAAACAGGACGAAGTCGGCGGGGAGCACAGCTGTCAACTGCTTATGAAAAGTATCATGGAGGAGATTAAATCCGTACATCCATTGGATTACTATGACGGGGACCTGGACTTGCTCGGATTGAATTACACTGATTTTTTACAGCGAGTTGTAGGTGTCCATTATGGCAGTACGTATGATTCAGTTATAAAATCAAATCAGGTGGACGTTAGGACAGACATTGGCGGTGATGGACCTGTAATCTGTTTCGTATTTGTTTCAGTTGTATTAGTCTGCACTGATGCGGCGTCCCTTCGTGAATTCGTCATCGAAATGCACAAAATGAACATGATGAAATCTGGCGAATATACCGTTTTTAATTTCGAAATATTCAATAAGTAAGTACTTACCTTCTAATGCGACATGGCATAAGTTTCCGAAAACAATATAAACTTTTTGATTCCCAGCAATCCCACTGCTTCGGAGCCCTGGTTCATGGCCAACGACTCTAAAGAGCGAAACGATGTAGCAAAGGAGGCGTTCAAGTCTGTGTTTACTTTTGCTCCAATGGGCGAAACAAACTTTGACAAGATTCAAAACAGCACTAGAGGATCCAATTATCTTGATGGGTTATATGACGGGATGTTGCTGTACATAAATGCCATAAACCAATCGATAGACAGACAAGACGAAAATCTAACTGGCTATGCCCTCACAAGAACCATGATGGGGATGAAATTCACTGGTATGTATGTCTGGAATATCGTCGATTACACCTCAACAACAAGAGCGTTTTAGGCAAATACAAAAATGAGGTTCGAATGAACTGCAACGGACAGAGGGTGGCCAGCTACGCCATGCTGCACGTCGATTCGACAGGGCAGTATAGCATCGTGGCGGAATACACAAACTTGGATAAGAATATCGGCCTCTGGGATGTGAAATGGCCGTACGGTGATCCTTCAGACACGCCCAAGTGTGGCTACGACTTGTCACTATGTCCCAGTAAGTTCCAACCTTGAGTTGAGTAAGATGAATTGCTCTAAAAATACTATGGATGCAAAATCGTGGGTGCAGTCCTCGGTACGCTTGGAGCGGCTCCGCTTAAAAAGCCTCTTCGAAGCGGGTGATCTAATAGGAGAAATCCAGAGAAATAATTTCATATCTATGTATAAAACAGGCGAAAAGCAAAAAAAATACAATTTGATTCTTTGATTTCACACACGCCATCTTAGAGCCTTCATTTAACACGAAAAAAATTTCTTTTTTTTTTTTTTTTTAGAGTGGACTCTGACGGTATTCTGCACGATCGGTACAAGAGATTTTTCAGTTAAAAAAGAGCTGACGAAGATACGAATCTGCGAGTTTTCAAGCAATTTTTTTTTAGCAGTATTCGCAGTCAAATAACTTCGTCTCGAGATGTTTTATAAAATATCACTCAGACCTGTCGTAAGATTAATGCAGAGAGTCCACCGTAAAAAAATAAATATTTTTTTACGCCAACATAAACAGGCGTAGAATCTGAGGATCTTCGTCTGTGATCCGGTTTTGTCCTATTTTTTTGCTTTTCATCTATTAGTACAGTCGACTGATACATTGGAATGGAGTTTACCTAGTTTTGTGTTCTGATTGACGTAGTGAATTTTTGAATTCGGCAAGCCACCGCTCGCTCCTCCACATTGAAAAGATGGTGCCAAAAAGAACCACTTCTCACCAATCCACTGTTCATCCCTGTCTCACCTACCGCAGTGGATCCAATATGATGAAACCCTTGCCCTTGATAGCATTTGCTGCCACGCTTCTTCTCTGCTTAAAAAGATAACTCCATCAGCAAACTTGTAACAATTATTACAAAAGAATTTTATTTCTCATGCGGAATATGGCAAACTGACTTAACTCAAGTTGATTTACATCAGCTTATTTCTCTTTGAGCTCATTTTGGTCCCACAAGTTCAATAACAGCATTTGTTGGCAAGGTGCACTGCAAGAAGTGTAAAATTGTCAACCCCAAATTCAACAGTCATTTTTAGCGCGTTTTCCATCTTGATGAAAATCGCTATTGCAGCCGCTTGGTCCGTCCGTCTGTCTATTCCTCGAACTCCTCGCAGACTGATGTTTTCGCTGTTACATAGCTGCCACTCCCAAAGCTGGGCTAGGCTATATTGAATGTCTATATTGCGCCGCCAACATAGAGAAAACCGCTCCCGATCAATTTGAAATAACATGATATTACAATTTCTCCTAGACCTAATGCTCTGGTGCTCTCATTTTATGAATAATAGATAGCTGCCACTCATAAACGTAAGCCCGAAAACATTCCATTGTCAATATGCGCCGCCAACATGAAAAAAATTGCTAAAAACCGCCTTCAATCAATTTAAAATGAAAAACATAAACCCGAAGACATAGCGATCTGAGTCTTTCGCTATATGGACAGCTGACTAAAAATGGAGAAGGATAGGCTACTTTTGATATGGCGCCGACTCCAGCTTCCGCACTGTCACGGGTGTGTCACATTCCACCTGGGTTAAAAAGTTGCAATTTTTTTACAAGGTATGTTTTGACTTTTGTCAATAATTTTCAAAAAACGATTATATTCTTGGTGAAATCGTTCAACCTCAACCACATCAGCAAAACAATGGATATGCAAGGTGCCAAACATGTTCTAATAATCGAGATAGAAAAACAAAATACCGTTGTCAACATTGTGATCGCTATATTTGCCTGGAACATCCTAATTTTTCTTGTAATGATTATGTGTAATTAACATACTTTTTTTTCGATTTTGTCATTTCGTTCTTGTTTATTGGTCTTCTCTTCATAATATGATTTTTTTAATGGAATTGGCATCTTAGTGTTGTTCACTTTTTTTCGTTGGAAGCATTTTTGTTAGTTTGTGGAATAATCATATGGGTAATTCCACATCAAATCGGTCACCTATTTAGTCAGTGTTAGCCGATTTCAATAAAACCTGGTGGATTTATAGCTCTTAATGAGACGTATCGTTCCCACCAAGGAAAAGTTTTTCTGTAGAAAAATGGCGGAGTTGAATGATTAATTATGTTTTCAAAATTGGGATGCATCGGTTAAAAAAATTTTTTTTTTCGCAAAACCCATCCCATATTTTTTATCACAATTTACAATTTTTGAGAAGTAAATTGAATGGGCTATCAAGCAGTGAAATTCTGGTGGATTTGTTCACTTTCCGACCAAGCAAAAAATAGTTTCAAAGTAATAAAATAATTTTTTTTTGAGAAATAATATGACAGTTTTTATTTTTAACAAAAATATATTAAAATGTAGCTAAATACACATCTGTATTCGTTCCCCACAATCGGTAAAGTGGACAGAGGCACCTAATTTTAACACGATTTATTTTCTGTCGTTGTGACCATAGCTCAAGACCCGCTGTAGCCCAGGAATAGTAGACATTGACCAGAATAAAATCCGAACCATAATTTGTTTGTTTCATGTACATAACTAGGTGGACCCGTGGGCTACGCCCCACGCTTCTTCCGGTAGCCTCTAATAAGTAATATATAAGTAGACAGGTTGTTCCTTTGTCTCGGTGATTATTTCTGCGAAAAACAAATGTAGAGGATTATTTTGGTTTGGCGGGGCATGTTTTTTCCGGGATTGTCAAGTAGTAGGACGTCGTTGGTTTTTTCCGCTTGGAGGTAGGTATCTTCTTAGGTTCTCGAGATACTGGCCATTTTTAAAACAGCGGTATTGAGGCGAACATTTTTTTAAATCGGTCGAATAATTTTCGAATCAAGATATCAAATGCGGACATGCCAACACGACTGTTTGCATTATGCATCGCTCACTGGTCATCAGTGCGGTTTGCAAGTGTGGCAGACCGCCGCACACGTGGCGCACGTGACGCAGCCCGCCGCGTAAATATACTAATTCACATTCGGTTCTTCTCGAATCTCGGCACTCGTCGGGGGCGGCATGCCGGAGCGGCGGCAGCTTCAAAACGCCCAAGTATTGAAATAATTCGGCGGCGGCGGTGGTTTAAAAACACCCCAGTGCTGAAGCGAACATAGCAAAACATATATTCAAATCGGTCGGGACACTCTCAAGATACTCATCGGGGGCGGCACGCGGAGGCGGCGGCGGTGATTACCTCAGTGTTGCAATAACCCGGGGACGGCGGCGGTTCTAAGACACCCCAGTTTTGAGGTGAGCAACACACAATTTTTTATTGAAATCGGTCGAGCCACTCTCAAGATCCTCGTCGGAGGCGGCACGCGGAGGCGGCGGCAGTTTTTCTTTTTGAAGCACCCCAGTGTTGAAACGAACAAAAGAAAAAAATATTCAAATCGGTCAAGCCACCTTTAATATTTTTGTCGGGGGTGGCACGCGGAGGCGGCGACGTTTTTTTTTTTATCTCTGAAGCACCCCAGTGTTGAGGCGAAACACAACAGAAAATAAATCATTCAAATCGGTTGAGCCACTCAAGATCCTCGTCGGGGGCGGCACGCGGAGGCACCAGCAATTTTTTTCGTTTTTAAACCACTAATGTTCAGGTGAGCACAACAAAAAAGAAATTATTCAAATCGGTCGAGCCATTCTCAAGATCCTCGTCGGGGGCGGCACGCGGAGGCGGTGGCGGCGGTCTTTTTTATATTTTAATCCAACCCAGTGTTGGGACGAATCAATTGAAAAAAAAAATTCAAATCGGTCGAGCCATTTTCGAGTTTTTTCGAGACACAGAAAACGGCCTCATTTTTAGCGCACTTTCCAAAAAAATGGGAAAAAGGCGCTTTTAGCTTCACTTTGTCCGTCCGTCCATCTGTCCGCCCGTCTGTCCGTCCGTCCGTACCCGGGATAACTCCTCAAGGAAAAGTATCGATGTGATATAAACGCTGATCAATAGTACATATGTCCAGGATGTCAAGTTGACTTTTGGTTTTTTGTTATTCTGTCGCCATTTTTGATCTGCCATTTTGAATTTCTCTAAAAGTGATCCGATTGAAATGAAATTAGCAGGCAATGTAAACCACATCAAGATCTATCCATTTTTCGATAATTGATGCCCAGCCGCCATCTTGTATTCTCCATATTAAACATGTTTCAAAAAGATAGAACTAGGAGAATTATGCCTCAACGAACAGAGATATCGATGTGGTGCAAATGCTAATCAAATGCGTACGTGTCCACCAATAAATTTTACTAATGATTTTTGTCACTTGGCCGCCATCTTTGGTCCGCCTTTTTGAATTTCTCTGAAAGTGGTCCGATTTGAGTGAAATTTACAGGCGATGTGAACTTCATCTGCTTCATCAAAATACATCCGATTTTGAACAAATGATGCTCTGCCGCCATCTTGCCGCCATCTTGCCGTCATTTTCCCGCCATATTGAAATTTCTTATCACTCAACAATTTTCATAGAGCTTGGGACCTTTGTTTCGTATGACCGTTCTTATTCTCCAGCCAAATTCCAACATTGTGCCCCCATCCTGGCCGCTATATTGGAATCTCTTATTAGTGGAACGATTTTCATGAAACTTGGAACTTACCCTTGTCTATAGTACGATTATTTTGATTTTTAAGCCAAATTTCATGATTCTGACGCCATTTTGGCCGCCATATTGAAATTTCTGCCCAAATAACGGTAGTACCCTGATTAACATCTTGCGCGCACTAATCCTTCAAAAAGGAAGTGCGCTACTAAGCCTCATGCCCATGAGGCATATTCGCTTGTTATTATTTGTATAGAAGATGTGTAACATGTCCTGACTACCAGCGCCTAGCCAGTGTAATGTAATCGACAGGTGCTGGCTTGCTGAAAGAGCTTGGTTTCTATTTTTTCGGGCGACAACCGGTGTTCAACTGCTGCAAGTATTTCTTTGATTTATATGGAATCCATCCGCAACCTTCGGTTCAACTGGTAGAAGAAGTTCATCCAAAGACGAAATCTTCACACTCTTCTTTTTTCGATGACATCAACGTTGCTCTCTTTTTTGGTGCTATAACGGGACCACCATGTTTATTATTCAATGAACCTGATATGATTTGAAAACACTAAATGACAGGAGAACCGACTTCAGTCGCTGTACAGTCGTATTTTCAACAGAAATTGGACAAGTGTATTTTTTGTGAAACAAAAACGCTTGTAGAATCCAAATGATTACTTGTAAAATTGTCACTTTGTAACTTGTCACTAATCAGTAATCATTTACACTTGTATTCTTATGAAACGCAGACTTGTCAATACTACTTGTCGGACAAGTGCACAAGTTCGGCACTTGTCCCACAAGACTTGTAAGTTTTATGAAACGGGCCCCAGAATATCATCAACGAGAAACAAGCTGATGGAAATCAACTTAGATTTAGTCAGTTTGTCATATTTCTGCATGAGGCATACATTTTTGGCTCTATAATAATAATAATAATAATAAATTTATTCATTCTCGTAGTTACGTTAACTCCATCTTTTTCTAGACTTCTGTTGGTAACGAGCACATCACATTCACTTCTACACACATTTTTAAGTCCATGGGGGTGAGGAATGAGGATGAATGCTGGAATCCGTCCCGATCTCGAGATAATAATTTTATTGCGTCGAACTATTTCTTTCCGCGTACGTCACTCAATAGCATCAAGGTGCGTGGTCCTTTCCTTCTTCATTTTATTTTATTTATTTATATGTAGTGCCATCGAGAGACCTCGTCGGAGGTAGTTTATATCTCGACTCTGTCAACAATTACAATAATTAATTTGTCAGATATATGTCACAGTTCCAAAATCTATTCACACCATCTTCTCCGCCTTCCAACCCTCGTTCTCTCTATTAAACCCATCAAGTACAATTCTTTTTGTTCTCTTCTGCACTTTCTTCTATTCCATTTCTAGCCGCAAACACCAGAAAATCTTTTTATAAAATACGACGAAAAATTTGAACTTGCAGCCCAAATATTTAATAATATAATATAATTTTCCCCCTTTCTCTAGTTGATCCCTTTCCCCCCAGATGGCTTATTACTACCGTGTGATCGAAAACTTTTCTATTTGCGGTAGGCTGTGGCCTGGCCAAAATCAGCCTTGTTTGTCTGCCAATGACCAGGCCACAGCTTACCGCAAGTAGAAAAGTTTTTGATCATACGGTATTACTATCATAGTAAATCCGGGAGAACAAGAACTGCATGGATGGTCCGCAATTTTTATTTCAGATCTTTTTTCTATAGACACCATCCTGAGTGATTTTCGATTTTGTGCGACAAATTTTGAGAGATCGAGTTAACGTAACCGGACCCAAATTTTTTATCAAATCAAGAAAAATTACACGTTTTCCGAAGGAACTATCTGTTTTTAACCACAATAGATGGTATTGGCGTGGCAGCAAATGCTATCAAGGGTTTCAATAGAGTCATATGGTTTCATTCCGGTAGGTGAGACGGCGATGAACAGTTAACTGGTGAAAAGTAGTTCTTCTTGGATCCTTCGGCACCATCTATTCAATGTGGAGGAGCGAGCTGCGGCTTGCCGGATTCGAAAACTCAGTATGTTAATCAGTACACAAGACTGTACCAGACTCCAAATTTTCGATTCCCCTCGACCTTTTGCCAAATAGGATCTATCCATTACCTGGACTATATTCATTTGGATATATAAAATAATTTCTCTAAATGCCAGTTTGAAGAAAACTTTATTAGGTGTCGTTGCTCTATGGAGCTGACTAACCGTGAAAACCGAAATGAAATTGTTTGTGTCATTCAAAAGTTATTGTGGTCCAAAGTCTATCCTGAACAATTTCCGTAGTTTCTGAATATGTTAAGTATAATTTTCTTTTTCGTGCCTTATAAGGGTGTTGCAATTTTTTTGCATTTTTCCGAAATACTCTGTATTCCATAACTACAATGGATACACATTGTTATCCTGATTGAAAATATGCATTACACTTTGGATTAAAAAAAAATCCACATGAATGAAATGGTATCACCAAAAACATTTATTTTTGGGAATGATGGACTCTTTACAGAATTCAAGTACATATGTCCAGGATATTTTGTTTCACTTTTAAATGACACGGGATGGCATAAAATGACTGAAGAAATACCCGGGACGTATTTGATTTCTGAAACGAATCCATAATTCTAAATACAAAAAAATTATGATATGCTATCGTAAATTTTTCATTTTTTTTTTCAGAGAAAAATTCAGAAGTGTCATCCATATTTGTAATAAGAATAACAATGTGCATCGATTGTGCTGTTAAAATACAGGGTAATTCAAAAAAATGCAAAAAAATGCGACACCATATGGCACAAAATGGAAAATGATACTTGACATAATAAACTACAGAAAAAATTGTTTCAGGAATTTTTTTTTCAACTACTGTGAAAGGAAAGTTTTTTATGGGGGGTATCCATCTCGCGCGTGAACACCCTACATAATATACAGGGTTATTCAAAAGTCCGGGATAAAATTCATAATTTTTTTCCATATTTATTTCGAAAAAAACGCTCGAACAGGTCGATTTCTAAAAACGGTAAGCCGTTTTTTCATGACACGTGTCATGTTCTACCGTCAACCCTCTAACCCCAAGCCACCCATTTGCCGGGTGCTATTTGAAAAAAAATACTAAGGGTGGCTTGGGGTTAGGGGGTTGACGGTGGAACATGACACGTGTCATGAAAAAACGGCTTACCGTTTTTAGAAATCGACCTGCTCGAGCGTTTTTTCCGAAATAAATATGGAAAAAAACTATGAATTTTATTCCGGACTTTTGAATAACCCTGTATGTAGTACCTAGGTTAATTTATTGAAACATTCGAAAAACGTAGCAATAATAATAAGTTTTAGATGGAAAAGTCTTTGTGGCGGTATGCATAAAGGGAAGTGGCTACTACTATCGTGTGATCAAATGAATTCTTATTTTAGGTAGGCTGTGGCCTGGCCGAACGCAGCTTCGCACCCCTGAATTTGATCAGGCCACTGCCTACCTAAAATAAGAATTCATTCGATCACACGATATGATTATGTAGGAGTTGGCAAGCTAATGTTCCTTAAGGCTGTATTCTCAGTAGGTAAAAACTATTTTAAGGATTTCTCTCTCAAAAATGGAGATAAAGACTCAATTTTTTTTATACGGTGTACTGAGTGTATTATAAAATTGAGTACAGAGCGTTTTTTCAATTATGTGTAAAAAAAAAATTTGTCAACAAATTGTTCCCAAAAAACGGCTCTGCACTCAATTTTCTACGTCTCTCAAAACTATAAAAGAGTTGATAATTTTTTCGTTTGTCGAAAAATGTCCCAGTGGTCCTTCAGAAACTTTCCAGTGTTTTTAGGGCTATTGGGCTCCTAAAAAAATTTATAAATCCAAACGGAAACAAGGTGGACAAACATTCAATGGAATCCCATCAAAATCTCTATATCTCTTTATCTTTATTTTTGAGGGAGAAATGTTGATACCCTGCGTATACAGCCTAAACAACTCCAAAATCGTTGTAGTAGCATCCGCTGTCTTTTATACATACCACCCATTTTCTCATTTCTAAATCAGTTTAGGAAAAATTCAACCAGGGCTCCGTCTCTAAATCTGGATCGAATCTTTGACCAAATCCCTCAGCAGCGAAAATTGGCCTTTTGAAGTCCTCTTGCTTCTACGTTCTTGAACGTTCATTACTTTTTCAGAAGGAAGTGAAGACAAAGACAAATCCGAAATTTCGTGATACTGAGCCAGTCTGAAAATATTCTGAAGTCCCTATATTTTCCGCTAGTTTTGGGAGCTTTGCAGATTGTTGCAAAGTACTAAGCGTCGGCGGTCCTGCATAGCCATTTGATTCCAATTCCGAAAATTTCAGGTTTCAGGATTGAGAATCCCGGGATTTTCGGTATTGGGATTCCCGGGGTATCGGTTCAGGATTGCAAGTCTTAAGACACCTAGGAAAAATTAGCATCATAAAAGATGAGGGAAAAAATCGTGTTTGCATCCATATCATGGAGCTATCAGAACGTGTACGTTTTTATTAGGATAATGATATTATCCCTTGTTATCTTTTCATATTCCTGCGTACCGGTTCCGTTTAATATACCCAATATTAGCCTAACGAAGACGGGCACAAGAGACATTGAAGGCAAATTCAAAAATAATAAATCAACATCCTTTCGCCCACCTTTTCTTTTATCGATTGATTCCATCCCTGATGCATCCTTTTATTTCTCCTCCACCCCTTCTCTTCACTACTCTGATGAAATATTTTTGAATTTGAAGTACATTGGGGTATTCCACGAGTTTTGGTAAATGAATTCAAATACTACTATTTTGTGATCTATTCTCGTCCATGATTAGTAGTGGGGTTGGTAGCCATAACTGTACGGCATTTAATGATACAGATTACAGTAATTCCATTTGTCTGAGTGTTCTCCTACAAGACCTATCGGTCGATATTGGAAGAGGAAGCACAAAAACTTCCCCTCAAGGGGGCCGCAGGATTCCCCGTTAAGTTACCTCTCACCAAACCATACTTCAATTAGGTATTTCATTGTACCACTCAAATGAGGATCATGTGACTTTATTATGAATCTTGATGGGCATTGGTTACTTAAATAAATAAAAAATAAAGTAAATAAATTTTATTGCTTATAAACGGTTCGTTTTCAGCAAGGGTTCGGTTACTTACTTACGTACTTTTTTCAATGTCCAACTGGACATTATTGAGATAATCATCAGGAATTGATGGACTGAATTATTTCACAAACATCATGTCGAGACATTAGACATTCAATTCTAACCGCTCGTAGAAAGTCCATGAACTATTTTCCCGTTCAGTCGGTCGAATTGCGATGCCTACTACGCAGGTCAGGGAGAACGTTGAGTCACGGTAGAATAAACTAAATAGTAGAAGAACAGCCTAAACAAATTAAAAACTGACTGAAACACAGTCATATGTCGGCATTCAATTCTGAGGCAGCACTTATAGTACGCCGGATAGCGACATGAATTTCTTAGTCATATTATCATCACGAGACAGAAACGGTTAAATTGATCGTTTTTGTGATGGCAAACAAGAGAAACAACCTTTCGGGCTGCGCCCTCGTTCGGCAAATTTCGGCTTCGTCTCTGAAAACCATCTATGTAACAGCCAACTCGTATCGTAAGCTATTATCACCTTTTCCTCGATCTTTTCATAGTTGTTTCATAGATGTATAACGCACAAAGTAACACATAACCAAATACAGTAATGTATATGAGTTTTACAGTTTATATATTTAGTTTGACATTTGTCAAGGTTGTGTCAAAATTTACAAGAATTTCGAGTTTTCTCCCAGTAGTCCCAATTTTATTCTCTGGACCACCCTGGACACACTAGAAGGCTGTTTGACACCCTGTAACTTCTAAAGCAACCGACGCGACGCATGAGTGACGGATGTTGTTTTTCTTGTTTGTCATAACAAAAACTATCGATTTAACCGTTTCTGTCTCGTGATGAAATCACTTATAGGTAACTTTTTTTTGACATGTTTGACACCCTGCAACTTCTGAAGCAACCAACGCATGAGTGACAGAAGTTGTTTTCCTTGTTCGGCATCACAAAAACTGTCGATTTAACCTTTTTTGTCTTGTGAGGAAATGACTAAGGGCTCGATACCAAGTTGCAGGCGCAAAAGTTAGGACGGCGTAACTTGCCAAATAGAGCGGTCTGATTGGCCGTTGCTATAGTAACCGCACTTACGGCGGTCTCAGCCCCAACTTGGTATCGAGCCGTTAGATAAGTTTTTTCTTGACATGTTTGACACTGTAACTTCTGAAGCAACCGACGCATGAGTGATGGAAGTTGTTCTTCTTGTTTGCCATCACAAAAACTATCGATTTGACTGAGTCTATCGCGTGATGAAATGACTTACTTTACTAATTTAATTTGCCGTTGCTCAGCGTTTTTCCTTATCGGTGTAGTAGGTATCGCACTTCGACCGACTGCAAAAAAAAATAATTAGTGGACTGTCCATGCGCGGTTTAGAATCGATTGTCCCGACAGATTGTTCAGAAAATAGTTCATTCTATCCAGTCCTGCTCAAAGCCCAGGCATTTTAGATTTTGACCTGGAAAAAAATATCGTAAGTCTGAAAATTGGTGAAACGCTTCCACTTGAATCCCTCAACCATATATCGAATGTCCTGAAACATCCTATGTCCGCTTCATCGGTTTTTGGCGGCAAAAGTGTGTAAGTGACATTATTTTTAGAAACTATTCATTAGAATACGCGTTGAAGTTTCAATACAGCTGAAAATTACTGAAAATGGTCTCGTCGGTCTGTTGAACAACATATTGAAAGTCCTAAAAAATCCCATGTCCGCTTCATTGTTTTTTGGCGGCAAATGGATGTAAGTGACATTGTTTTGGAAACTATTCAATCAAACACGCGGTCAAGTTTCAATACAGCTTAAAATTGCTGAAAATGGTCTCCTCGTCAGTTGAATAACATAATGAAAGTCCTAAAAAATCCTATGCCCGCTTCATTGGTTTTTGGTGGCAAATGGATGTAAGTGACATTATTTTAGAAATTATTTATTAGAATACGCGTTGAAGTTTCAATACAGCTGAAAATTACTGAAAATGGTCTCCTTGGTCAGCTAAATAACATATTGAAAGTCCCAAAAAAATCCTATGTCCGCTTCATTGGTTTTTGGCGGCAAAAAGGTTCAAGTGACATTTTTTTTTTTGGAAACTATATATTAAAATACGCGTTGAAGTTCCAATATAGCTGAACATTGCTGAAAATGGTCTCCCTGGTCAGCTTAACAAACATTGTTTTGGAACTATTCACTGAAAGACGCGTTGGAGTTTCAATACAGCTGAAAATTGCCGAAAATGGTCTCCTCAGTCAGTTGAACAACATACTGGAAGTCCTGAAAAATCCTATTTCGGCTTCATTGTTTTTTGGCGATGAAAAGGTATCCAAAAAGATATCGCTTGTACAATTTTGCCGTCAAAAACCATGAAGTAGTTGAAAGATTCATCAGACTTTCGGTATGTTATTCAACTGACAAAGGAGACCGTTTCCAGCAATTTTCAGCTGTATTGGAACTTCAACGCGTATTTGATTAGTTTCCAAAAAAATGTCACTTGAACATTTTTGCCGCCAAAAGCCGATGAAGGGGATATAGGATTTTTCAGGACTTTCAGTAAGTATGTCATTGTTCTATTGACAGAGGAGACCATTCTCAGCAAATTTCAGCTGTATTGGAACTTCAACGCGTATTTCAATGAATAGTTTCCAAAAAAATGTCACTTGAACATTTTTGCCGCCAAAAACCAATGAAGCGGACATAAATTTTTTTAGGACTTTTCAATATGTTATTCAGCTGACCAAGGAGACCATTTCCAGCAATTTTCAGCTGTATTGAAACTTGACCGCGTGTTTTAATGAATAGTCTCCAAAGCAATATCACTTATATATTTTTGCCGCCAAAAGACGATGAAGCCGACATAGAATTTTTTAAGGACTTTCAATATGTTGTTCAACTGACTGAGGAGACCATTTTCAGCTGTATTGAAACTTCAACGCGTATTCTAATAAATAGTTTCTAGAATAATGTCACTTACACCTTTTTGCCGCCAAAAACCGATGAAGTGGACATAGGATATTTTAGGACTTTCGGTATAAGGTTGAGGGGTGAAGGTGGAAGCGTTCCACCAATTTTCAGACTTACGTTATTTTTTTCCAGGTTTTGGTTAATTTTGATCTAAAATGCCTGGGCTATCATGTGTTATGCGTTTTTGGAAGTGGTTGACTTTACGAAATTAGGTTTGCTTTGTAATTTGTAATTTGTAATTTGTAATTGTTTATTGTTCGTAACATACAGTTAGTTATAGAACAAGAGTTCGAAAAATTAAGTAACCATGATTTGTGAGAACTAATCAATACAAAAAACAATAAAATACAAGAAAAATAAATCAAAAACCATAACTACTCCTAACCCAGAAACCCAAACGACCCAAACGACCCAGAAAAATCATTCTAATTGCTACAAGCTCTCCTCAATTATCAGTTCCCTATATCTCAAGCATCTTCCCATGAGTCTGTGGACAGCCACAGCATGTTCATTTCCGATGTCACTCAGGAGGACGTGTACGTCCATCATCATAATATCCCTAACTTCCCGTCCCCGTCTGAACGGTCGATACAAGGGGCACTCAAATAAAATATGTTTCAAGTTTTCCGGTTTTTTGAAATTACAAAAACTACACCGATCCTGTGTGGATATGCTGTAGGTCTTCCGGTTGATGTATATCTTTAAACTCCGATCATTTCCCATTCTCAATTGTGCCAGAAATCTTTTCAGGTACAGTGGTTCCGTGTTAAGGTACGAGTTATTGGTCTTTATTGGGTTGCTAAGATATTTATATTCGGGCGTGTATACAGACAGCAAAATCCTGTTCCAGTCAGCATCCCAGCAGCACGTCTCCATTCTATTCACCACATAATCCACGTCTATCTGTCTACCCTCATTCCTCAATTGATCCAACAACTCTTCCCTTTCCATACCGTATCTTCCTAACGTCTTTATAACATTTGTTAGCCAATTGTATTTGAGATTCTGACTAGGGTTTCCCACAGTTTCCAGCTGTATTAGACGATTCAGGCATCTTCTTGATAGGTTGTATTCGGGTAGCTTTTTAACTTTATTAATGTGTGAAAGTGCATGTTTCAAAATTGTTATCGCTATATTCGGTATTGAGAACTCTACTCTGATTACATAGGATGGAGTGGATTGGTCCAGGTACATGAGTTTCTTGAAGAAACCGCTCTGCATTGATTCTATTTCCTCGCAATACCCAAGTCCCCAGACTGCTACACAGTACGTCACTGTGGGTACGACGACAGTGCGGTACAGGTGTAAAATGGATTCCCAGCTCTCAACTCCGCCTCTGTCAATTGTGCTCCTAACTACACCCCCAGTGATATTCGCTTTTGCTATTTTGTTCTGCATCGTCTTCTTAAATTTGCCATTATAATTGAAAGTAATGCCCAGATAAGTAACTTTGCTTTGTAATTTTTCCTTTCACCAATTTTTTTGTGTGTATTCCCATGTTTTTATCCATCTCAAATTTTGAATTTATTTCTTATTTGATTTTTATTTTTTTCCTTATTTGATTTTTATTTTTTTCGTCAAGGTTTTCCTATAATCAGGCGTTGAAAATAAATCTATGATTATTCCTGATGATCATTTCGATAATGTTATTTTGGACACTGAAAAAAGAACGTTTGAACTGGATGTTGGAAAATACCTACTTTTTGGCGTACCAATAATCCAAAAATTGAAAATTCAAGAAAATATCTTCATTAATGGATTCTAGGAATGCCAAATAATGGGTAAAGACACAAAACATGTACCTCTCGAAGAATTAATATATTTTTCAAACATGAAGGATGAAAGAGACATGGGATCAATGCCATTGAGATTCACAGTGAAGTCACATGATCCCCATCTGAGTAGTACAACGAAATTGTATGGTGGTTTGGTAGGAGTTCTTGGACCATCAACTTGACAGGGACCCCTATGGGCCCACAAAGGGAAAGTTCTTGTGCTTCTCCTTCTCATATCGTCCGATGGGTCTTGCAGAGTACTCATGCAAAGGGAATTATTTGTATCATCAAGTGTCATATATGTAGTTACTTTTTTTGATGTGTACCGACCCCAGTGACCCTACTATAGCAGTATAGAAGTCTTGGGGATTGTGGACCATGGTAAATTTCGCCTATAAAAATGCCAACGGTCATTCACTTTATTCCGAATTTCTCAAGATATTGAAAAAAACGAACAGGTATAAAATATAACAAAATAAATGTAGTAACCAGATTACTTTCTACCTTCTGAAATTCTTAAATATGGCAAAAAAACATAAAATTCTATAATAAATTCATAGATCGCGATTGATTGCTTTACATGCCGGTGATTCTTGGTGATGTGATGGTCGGTGATTGATTATTGGATTTGTATTTATTTGTCCAAAATAAAACTGTATTTTTGGTCAAGTCTTTCTGTTTCTGAACGTTCATTTATAATTGTTTTATTCAAATTCATCAAAATAAGTTCACCTAAATTTCGCTTATTTCGATTTGTTTCTTCATCTAAAAGTTGTTTTTAAAGCCGAAATTATAGTTTTTATAATTTCAACCGAATTTTCACCAATATGTATATGCTTTTATTCTCTCCCTCCTCCTTCTCTGCACAACCCTGGTAAAATATTTTTTAATTTGGAGTTCAATTATTCAAACTCATACGTGGCTAGTTGACCACTTATCTGCAAAAGCCTATGCCATATTATCTATAGTACACTAGCCGCCATAGAAACCGGGACATTTGACCGATGATTTAAACAGTGAAATGACCCGATTTCTTTGGCGGCCAGTCTACCTGCCATTGGATTTAGAAGGTACGTAATCTGAATTTCACTACGTCATTAATTAGATATGGGTTTGGTTGTAGTTACGTTGACTCCATTCTTGTCTAGACTTTGGTTGATAACGGAACACATCACATTGACTTCTACAGACACTTAGACACTTTCAAGTCCATGAGGGTGAGGACGAATGCTGGAATTCGTCCCGATTCTTAGATATTAATATCATTGCGTCGCACTATTCCCTCCAGCGCACGCCACCTAATAATATTAAGTGGTGCGTGGTCCGTGGTCCCTTCCCCTTTCCCCCTTACTCTAGTTGCCCCCCCCACGATTCATTACTGTTACGAGCGGGCGAGCGGCAAGACTCTCGCGTACATTCTGGAGCACTCGCGGCGTTTTTAGACCATTCGTACACATTGTGGCGAATGACAGAGCTCTAGAAATATTCGGGAACATACGCGTAGGCTCTGGCCCGGGGAACTGAACTGGTGACTTCAACATGCGAGTAAGACAGAGCATCTGTTCATTTGGTGGAGGTGCCACGTCCAGAGCACGCCAGAATTACACGCGAAATCCAAAACATTACTACCTAAACTACGCAATGAAATTATTGTCATACTCCAACTTTCACTCTTTTTCAAAACAAGAGAACTCCCGACTGGTTTGAACAATTCCAATTCTGCTCGGAGCATTTGAGAGCTTGATTCTCTAGGTATAGAATCGTATCAATTTGAAAATTAATAGATGTCAGCTTGAGTTTCTACAGGGTGTTAAAGAAAGTAGTTCAACATTTATAAAGTTTGACATTCCCCCATTTGAAATAAAACTGTTTCTTTTGAATTTGAACATCAATAGCATGTAGCCAAAGTTCATATTTTGGAACGGTTTTTGATTTATCTCTCTATTTCTTTTATTTACAGGGTAGTATCGAAAAAACAACTATTTGGTCTTCTGGTGATAACATTTTCCTTTTTTTACCAATTTTCTAAATCCAGGGCTCATATTGAAGCTGAAGCCTTAGGTAAGAAAACGAAATAAACGTAATCGACTCAAGACCAACATTCAAAATATAGGGTGGCGTAAAAGTGACATATGAATTTATCTGTCCAGGAATCCGACCGGGTGAAGAATTAAACTAAAATCAACATTGTTTTCGGATGAGGCATTCATTCTGAAAAGTCTTTGATGTTTCATGATTGATTGTCATCAGAATGATCGATGAAGGGACCAAATTAGAATTGAGTGTTTCTGAGGAAGAATCAGCTTTCTCGCTGGTCTGAAAATGTCCGTAACCAACGATACAAAATTCGGAACAATCGGAAACAGACAGTTCTCTTCGCTTTGTTTTCCGTAACACTGGTTACGGCATTTGCAGGTGAGTTATAGCGCTGCCTCTCTTTGGAAAACATGCGGCTGCAATTTGGACCCTCCATCCAAAGTTCTTGCCACAATCAATCATGAAAAATGAAAGAGTGTTCAGAATGAATGCCTCATCCGAAAACAATGTTGATTATAGTTTTATTTTCCACCCGGTCGGATTCCTGAACAGATAAATTGATATGTCACTTTTATGCCACCCTATATTTTGAATGTTGGTCTTGAGTCGATTATGTTTATTAGGTTTTCTTACTTAAGGCTTCAGCTTCAATATGAGCCCTGGATTTAGAAAATTGGTAAAGAAGAGAAAATGTTATCACCAGAAGACCAAAAAGTCGTCTTTTCGATACCACCCTGTAAATAAAAGAGATAAAGAGATAAATCAAAAACCGTTTCGAGATATGAACTTCAGCTACATGCCATTGATGTTGAAATTCAAAAGAAACATTTTTATCTCAAATGGGAGTATGTCAAACTTTATAAATGTTGCACTACTTTCTTCAACACCCTGTAGTAACTCAAGTTGACATCTATCAATCTTCGAATCGATAGATTCTATACCTAGAGAATCAAGCTCTCAAATGCTTCAAACAGAATCGAAATTGTTCAAACCAGACGGGAGTTTTCTTGTTTTGAAAAAGGGTCAAATTTGGAGTACGACAATAATTTCGTTGCGTGGTTTATAAGGTACTATCACAGTAAATCCGGGAGAACAACAAACTGGATGCATGATCTGCAATTTTCATTTCAGACCTTTCTTCTAGACACCATTCTGAGTGATTTGTGATTTTATTCGACAAAAATTTGAGAGATGGGGTCAACGTAAGCGGACCCTAGATATGTATAACCTTATATCTATTCGTTTGTTGTAGGGTAGCGCAGCGCCTTGAAAAAGTCAGAATAAACTAACGAAACTTTGGCATTTCTATAAGAGAAATTTTGTCCAAAATCTCCTAGACTTCAATACTAATATTCAATTATTTTTGTTCAAGCACCTACAGACAACCATCTTTCTAGCCAATAAATAAATAAATATTGAGCTAAAGATGCAGGTAGGTACACCTACCCCCTACCCTAGCACACTTACCCTATTCGTTACCCGACCTCTATTACGTATCTACTTGTCTATATGCATCAAGGCTTTGACCTTGGAAATAAGAATTTTCGATGACTAGCACGATGATCTTCGCTGGGCTCTTTTGCTTTCAATTCGCCGATCAGGGCTATAATGCTTTCAACAACTTTACTACCTTACGTACTATTTCCAGCTTACGACCCTGTCAACGTGCTTCTAATAAGCCTGATTTTGGTACTTTGCTTGGGCATCTTGATCGTGGCCGTAATTTTGTACAGGTATTAGAGCCTATATTCTATAATGTGCGAAAGAGCTTAATATAAATCTTCCCTTGTAGACATTTCAAGCTTAAGGCAGCTATATACTCTATGGCGTGGAAAATCAATTATGATGACATCCTCTTTTTACCAATAAAATCTAGAAGCAGTTTTCAATCGACCGCATCGTTACGCAGGGGAAGCCAACTAGTAAATAGCCATTATTGTATTTTTTCATTTTTTTTTGCACATTTCACACACGCATCGAAATCAGCAGACGTAACCCAGATTCACCCTGTTCCAGACTTACCTCGAAGCGGACGGATACAGCGTGGCCGGGGACAGGCAACTGTACACTACAGTCGGTTATTATAAGGCCATTAGGGTGGCGGTGAAGTACCTCCAAGATGTGAAAATCGAACCCAATCATAATCAATTGATGGAATTGAAAGCAATGAAAGACCTGTCCAACGACAATTTAGTGAAATTCTACGGCGCCTGTTTGGAAATTCCAAACTGCATACTGAGCGAATACTGTCCGAAAGGCAGTCTGCAAGACATCCTTGAAAACGATAACGTAAAGCTCGACTGGACGTTCCGAATGTCGCTGATTATGGACATCGTCCGAGGGATGCAGTACTTGCACAACTCTACGATGAAGTCGCACGGTGCCCTGAAATCGACCAACTGCTTAGTGGACAGCAGGTTCGTGTTGAAAATCACCGATTTCGGACTGCACTTTTTGCGAAAGTACGCTCACGAAAATGACAACGAAATCGAATCGCATTCGCACTGGGAACGTAAGTGCTACATTATTGTGGTGTGATTATTTTAATTTGTACTGCTCCACAATGAAGTTGTCGCCACCAAAAAAATGGCTTGACTTTGACGGCCAATAACTTTCGATTGCCGAAAGTGATAACTATTCTGTTTGTTGCGCTTACTAGCCCAATCTATCTTAACAGATCCTGTGATTGTGAAAATAAAAAAACTGCATGTAACATTTATACAGGGTGATATGTAAACATGTGAAAAATTGCGACAACTTCATTGAACCCCCATTTGCAAAAAAAAATTTTTTCACAATTTCAGTATGAAAATGATGAAGTGTGATCCATTGCCTCGAAACTGTTTTGGAATTACCGAGATTGGAGGTCTTACACAGAAGATATGAATTTTTATATGGAATGTAACAGATTTGCCCTATTTTCTCGCAAGAAAGAATCACTTCTAATTAATGGGTGGTTGACATTGAGCACGATTGTTCCTACAACCGTTCCGAATAACTTGAATTTAGAAACAACCCGAAAATTTGGTGTGGGGCCAGGCAAGGGGCACTTTTTGAAACGCTAGTCACTGTCTGGTTTTGGCACGTTGAATTTCATCAATATTTTTAGATGTCGGACATGTTTTTTGCAAGTCTAAACCCTTGAATATGGTTGAACTTTATTTTTCGTGGGAGGGGAGCTCCCTGGAACTCCTTTACTTGTTCTCAGCGTTACTGTAGCAACACACATTTTTGATCATCACCGTATCACCAGAAAAAAGCAATCAGGGGTAAAGACCAGGCATAGCACAAGCACAACAAGTAAACTTCCAGGGGGCTCCCTCTTCCACGGAAAATGAAGTTCTACCATATTCAGGGGTTTAGACTTGCAAAAAGCATGTTCCACATCTGAAATATTGATGAAATTCAACGTGCAAAAAACAGACAGTGACTATCTTTTCAAAAAGTGCCCCCTGCCTAGCCCCACACAAATTTTCGGGTTGTTTTTAAATTCAAGTTATCCGGAACGGTTGTAGTAGTCCGGCTGGTAAGAGGAACCACCTTGCATTTTAGAGACAAGCGACGAAATTTGGCACACTTGTTCCCTAGACCCTACTTTTCGATTTAAGAAATGTTGCCACCATCTGCGGAAATCGTGCGGACACTTTATACAGGGTTCAGTAGAAAAAATTTGTTGAAAAATCGTAAATCGTGAACCATAACCGGCGGACGTATGTAAATCAGGATATTATTGACTGATTCCATGCCCATGAAGATGCTGTAAACAGTTTTGAAATATCTTGAGGCGTTTTCGAAATACGTTGGATGAAGTGAAAGGACCCCGCACGATTCTTATGGGAAATGGGTCTCGGTCAAATTCCCTAATTTTTTTATATGTTGTAGCCCAATTTGACACGAGCCAAAAACCATCGTCCGTTACCCAAAAAAATGGACAGCTTTTTTTCTATAAGGGGTTGAAGATGGGTTATTTCAAGGTAAAAAAATATGTTCCAATGTAAGTGAGAGCATTTCAACGTCCTTTTTAACACATATGGCTCATGACAATTCCCTTTTTCTTTTGTGAAAAAATCAACCCCCTCCCTCACCCCCAACACCTACTTGTGAATATCAAATTCGAAATTACGTTTGGAAGTCATGCAGATGGTTCTATTTTGTCGAATTATTAATTTTGGCACAAATTTTTTTTTCAACCCCCAAATAGGGGGTGGGGTTGAAAAAAAAAAAACATCGGTCAATTCGGCTGAATTTCTGATATTGTGCTTGACCAGTTAAGCTAAATAAGATTACCAAGGGAAAACTCATTCGTATGACCAGTTTCCACCCCCACAGAGGGTTGAAGTTGACTATAATGACTCATAAAACATTCTTCCATGTCATAAACAAAATTAATGAAAATAGTGGACTTTCATATCATCTTGTTTTGTAAAAATGCTCATCCTTCAAAAATAATTTCAACCCCGTCTCTCATCCCCTATCCTTGTTTCTGAACATCATATTCGAAATAAATCTTGAAAATGAAGGAGAAGGTCTACGGTCGGATTCTCTGCATCTGATTGTGAATCCCCTCTCTAAATTCACTTTCACTATTATGCTTATGTTAGCACCCTTACAGCAGGGTGAGACATACATTTGATTGAATGATTTTTTGCCTGGATTATTATTAAAAATATTGGTGTTCCTATCAAGTCTAAACTTTACAGCAGGTTAATTATGTTTACCTGTACCTACATAGTTCCTAGCTTTTTTCTTTTGTACGGATACACCTCTACTTATAGTATTGACTGAAGAATTTTATGTCATTTGGAGCGAAAGCTGCTCAATCAAAGCAAGATATTATGTCACACTCTTATTCTAGCTACTGCGACTATTTGAAGCATGAAATAAAAATTGATATAATTCCCAAGATTTGTTTCGAATATGATGTTCAGAAACAGGGATAGGGGATGAAGGACGGGATTGAAAGTATTTTTGGAGAATAGACATTTTTACGAAACAAGATGATATGAAACTCCACTATTTCCATTCATTTGGTTTATGACATGGAAGAATGTTTTATGCGCCATTATAGTCAACTTCAACCCTCTGTGGGGTGGAAACTGGTCATACGAACGAGTTTTCCCTTGGTAATCTTGTTTAGCGTAACTGGTAAAGCACAATATCAGAAATTCAGTCCAATTGACCGATGGTTTTTTTTTCAACCCCACCCCCTATTTGGGGGTTGGAAAAAAAATTGGGCCAAAATTGATAATTCGACAAAATAGAACCATCTGCATGACTTTCAAACGTAATTTCGAATTTGATACTCATAAGTAAGTGTTGGGGGTGAGGGAGGGGGTTGATTTTTTCACAAAAGAAAAAGGGAATTGTCATGAGCTATATGTGTCAGAAAGGACGTTGGAATGTTCTCACTTACGTTGGAACATATTCTTTTACCTTGAAATAACCCATCTTCAACCCCTTATAGAAAAAAAACTGTCCATTTTTTTTGGGTAACGGACGATGGTTTTTGGCTCGTGTCAAATTGGGCTACAACATATAAGAAAATTAGGGAATTTGACCGAGACCCATTTTCCATAAGAATCGTGCGGGGTCCTTTCTTCAACTTTTTTCTTTTTCCAATAAATCAGTTGTTTTTGGAGATATTGAGCTGCAACTTGATATTCCGGCAAACAAATATGTTTTTAATGAAACGCGATGTGGAGCCATCGACAAAGCCTGCTAGATTCGAAACTAGGATCTTCAACTTTTTTTCCATCGTGAGCGCCATCTTTAAATTGCCCTCCGTGAAATTGTTGAAAAAACAACAGGTAATGACTTTATTGGACACACACGATGTTTTATCATGAAAAACCAGGTACTAAATTGTGGCAATGACCTCTTCGCTCAAGAAACGTTATCAAGTTCGTTTTTCCTGTTGTTCCTCAACTTACGTCACAATCATGACCAAATGAAACTTTGGATCAATTGAATGTTTGCGATATTTCAATCAACATTGTTTTGCAACGTCAGTCACCAAATTTCATCATCATCAGTCAAGTGGTGTTCTTTTGGCAAACAGTTGAACAAAAAGTCTGCTCAAATATTTGTAAAAGGGCAAAAAATGCAGGGTCACCTTCTGCCCTTAAACCTGATTGAAGAAAATATGTGCCCAAAAGTGCTACCAACTGATACTAAAGTGATTCGGAGGAATGTGCTCCGTAGTTTGAAGCCAAGCTCAAACTGATTGTTACATTTTAGTTCGCAGGAGGGTCGTGAAAAGCGTTGCTACAGCTTATATTTGAAGCGTTTCTGGCAATATTCAACAAAAATCTTTTTAAATATTAAGCTGTAGCAACACTTTCGACGTCCCTCCTGCAGAAGTAGGATGGAAAAATCCATTTCGGTTCAACTGGAAAATACAGCAGACATTCCTCCGAACTCTTTCAGTATCAATTGGTAGCATTTTTGGTAACAGATTTTCTTCAATCGGGTTTGAAGGGACGACGTGACCTTGCCGTTTTTGCTTTTTTCACGAAAATCGAAACAAACTTTTTGTTCAACTGTTTGCCAAAAGAACACCACTTTGGTTGATGATGATGAAATTCAGTGACTGGCTGCACAAAATAATGTGGATTATAATGTCGTCAACATCTTATCGATCCAAAGTTCCATTTGGTGATGGTTATCACTAGAGACCGGATTCTAGGCAAAATGCCTTTTTGTTTCTGTTTTAGGCATGTGCATGAGACCTTGAAATAAATATTAGTGCTGGAAAAACATTGCTTTTGACACCGCTTTGTTTTTGCCTAAATGCCTAAAACTGACAAAATCGGATTTACTGTCCTAAAAAGACCTTTTTAACGGCCTAAAATAGGCTTTTTCGATTTTTTGATGAAAATGATCCACAATGTTGAAGAAAAAATCCATTTTCTGATTTGTCCCATTAAAACTATGGGAGTAAATTGATTTCAACCCTAATATAATTTATTTACTTCAATTCATTTGAAAATGTATTTGGCCTATATTGCCTAATTTAGGTCGTTACGGCCTATTTTAGGCTGTTACGTAAAGTACAGCTTTTATTCACCCAAACCATGTGAACATACGGTCTCAATCTCCACTTTTCAACAGCTTGAGATCTAGTCTTGACGCAGGAATAGGATTCTAGGCAAAATGGCTTTCGGTTTTTGTTTTGGTCATTTGCACTCAGCTTTGAAATACATAGTTATGTTGAAAGAAATAGCCTTTCACATCTCTTCGATTGAAGTCTACTTTGTCTAAAATTATCAAAACTCGGATTTAGTGTCCTAGAAGTGTTTTCTTAATAGCCTACAATAGGTTTTTTCTATGTTACTGTTGAAATGATTCACATTGTTTCATTTGTCTCGTACTGTATGTCACTTTTATTCATTTCGACCCCAATTGGTATTTTATGTAACAAGTACGCAAAATAAATGCTTAGCGGATAAATCCGCGTTATCCCTAAAGGGAATGAGCCGCCGAAGCATTTTGCGTACTTGTCGCATACATCATTTCTTAACATGAGCTTTCCAAACACCAATTTGCAATTTGTGTTTTCTATATCGGCCATAGTGAAGTTGCCTATTCCGTAACAATGTAACTACAACAACTAAACTGCTAAATCAACAATGCAACACCTTGAGAGAATCTTTCAGATACAGTTCGCAAAAATTCGTGTTTTGCGGACTCAAAACAGTCGGCAAAATGACTATTTCAAGGAGACAATACTAAAAAATCAATCATTTGTTCTATTACATACGAAAAATGTTTTCGGCCTATTTTGCCTATTTTAGTCGTTACGGCCTAAAGCGTCCTAAAATATAGCTTTTATTTGCCTAAACATGTGTCCTAATTTCCACTTTTAACGGCCTAAAATCCGGTCTCTAGTTATCACCTAAGTTGAGAGAAATCAAGAAAAACTAATTTGATAACGTTTCTTGTCCGAAGAGGTCATCGCTGCAATTCAGGACCTGGTTTTTCATAATAAAATAAACGCATGTGTCCAATTGAGTCGTTACCTGTTGTTTTTTTTTATCAATTTCACGGGGGGCAATTTGAAGATGGCGCTCACGATGGAAAAAAGTTGAAGATCTTAGTTTCGAATCTAGCAGGCTTTGTCGATGGCTCCACATTGCGTTTCATCAAAAACATATTTGTTTGCCGGAATATCAAGTTGCAGCTCAATATCTCCAAAAACTACTGATTTATTGAAAAAAGAAAAAGTGGAAGAAATTTCACTTCTTCCAACGTATTTCGGAAACGCCTCAAGATATTTCAAAACTGTTTACAGCATCTTCATGGGTATGGAATCAGTCATCAATATCCCGATTTACATACGTCCACCGGTTATGGTTCACGATTTACGATTTTTCAACAATTTTTTTCTACTGAACCCTGTATAAAGTGTCTGCACGATTTCCGCAGATGGTGGCAACATTTCTCAAATCGAAGAGTAGGGTCTAGTGAACAAGTGTGCCAAATTTCGTCGCTTGTCTCGAAAATGCAAGGTGGGTCCCATTCATGTAGCTTAACATCCGGACTATAGGAACAATCGTGCTCAATGTCAACCACCCATTCATCGGAATTGATTCAATCTTGCGAGAAAATGGGGCAAATCTGTTACATTCTATATAAAAATTCATATCTTCTGTGTAAGACCTCCAATCTCGGTAATTCCGAAACCATTTCGAGACAAGGCATCACACTTCATGATTTTCACTTTAGAACTTGAAAAAAATATTTTGTTTGCAAATGTGGGTTCGGAGGTTCAACTTCGATGAAGTTGTCGCAATTTTCCACCTTTCTACATATCACCCTGTATCAGGGGCGGCGGAACGTCATAAATATTGGGGGGGCCAATTATTCAGATGGTTAATGGAAAAAGCAGGGGGCCCGGGGGGCCGCAGCCCCCCGGTAAAGCGCCGCAGGCGATTTTTTTCAAATTGGGGGGGGGGTTCACTTAAATTGCCCCTCTTCGCAGAGATTTAAAATATCCAATTTTTTATTTGGCCCCAAAAACTCGAGAAAATGTGATGTTACAAATTCAAAAGTGAATCGTGAAGATAAACTAGATAAATTTTATTGCAATCCTACAATATTAATTATCAAAAACAAACAAAAAGAGAACACTGAACAATCACAAAAATCAAAACATTTCTGAACTAACAATAATTGCACTGAAAAAAAAACGATGCCTATTCTTGATAAAAATAAATTTAGACACAAAACTTGAAAAAAAAAAGGTCAGCAATAATAAATATTGGAAAGTTTAGACAATCACCCAAAATTTGCTTTTCCTTCTTTCGTTTCTCAAAATAAACTTTTTTGCTATTGATTTAGAATCAATTTCATCAGTTTTTTCTTGATGAAAATTTAAAACTGCGATGCTGTTCAATCTTGTTGCAGTCATGTTTGACCTCAAGTAAGTCTTCAAACGGCGAAGACCTGAAAAACTGAGAGTTCTATTCGGGGTGCGTAATTTATTACTTCCACGAATTTAATTCTTGATACGGAAATTCGATCGTTTCTTGGCACATGGAAAATAAGCTTTTATACCAGTTTTACCCAATTTATTATTTGAAATGGATATTGTTGTAGGTAAGTGAAAAAAGGAAAAATTATCGGACTTTTTTAATATTGGGGGGGCATGCCCCCTGATATCTAGGATTGGGGGGGCCAAGGCCCCCCTGGCCCCCCCGGTTCCGCCGCCCCTGCCCTGTATAGATATTACATGCAATTTCTTGATATTAACAATTACAGAATCTGTTGAGGATAAATAATTGAGCTAGTAAACGCAACAAACAGAATAGAAATCACTTTCGGCAATCGAAAATTATTGTCCGCCAAAGTCAAGCCATTTTTTTGGTGGCGACAACTTCACTGTGGAGCAGTTTGTTATTATCATTATTTTATCTAGTTGTTTTATTTAGGGCAATTATGGACGGCGCCTGAACTTTTGCGTATGCAACACCCTCCTAATGAAGGAACCCAAAAAGGCGACATCTATTCATTCGCTATCATCATGAACGAGATCATTTGCAGACAAGGCGTGTTTTATTTGGAGGAATTCAAAAATGCCAAAGGTGAGTCATGCGGTTTTTCTATGTACAAATATAAGTGTAATCAGTGTCGGCCAAAAGACCAAAAGGCATTACTTCTACAAGTAATGAGTGATAATTCATTCAACAATAAAGCTACATTCACAACCTCCAAATTAACATCACAATTAGTGACTCAAATTAACCGTTAAGGTTTGGCATATACGATTGTATGGAGTTGTTCACAACATCCAAATTAGCACTTTACGCCGCACTTGTAATTCGTACGCAACGCCGGACCTAGCACTAGCAATATTCAAGCTTTTGGGTTAATTTGAGCCACTAATTTCAGACATGCACAGACAGCGCAGACTCGCCAATCGGCATTTTCAAATAACATGACATCTCAACACAATTTGTTTCTGACAGTTCTAAGTTCTAACCCACGTTATCATTATAACCAAAGTTTGTGCTTTGTACCGTTTATAATGGAAATAGTACAGGAAAAATAGTAAAAAAATCGGCAAAACCTCGGAATAAATATGGACGTCATGAAAATTTGATATTCTGTTCAGAATTGAGTGCTCTACAACATATCCAAAATCGCCAAAAATCGCACCCGGGGGTTTTGAGTTATTGGAGGGGGGGTGAAAAATTGCAGGTAAACATGGAGGGGATGGAACCCGTCAATCCATTGGATGCGAATACATTATAGTTCGACGTATCATATCCCATTGATACCATTTTGGCACAAAAAGTGTCTATCATTGTTGAAGGGGAGTAGTGGGGGGGCGAAGCTCTGCTAGGTGGTCCATTTTGTTTTTCTGGCCATGTAGAACCGATCACGACATGTTTGGTATCTTTTCCGACTAAATTCAATCTCCTGAACTCGTATCCGATGTGTGAATTCGAATGAAAACAAGTTTGAACAAGTTGACTTGTGAAAACTTGTTTTTTCTTTGACAATTTTGACGAATTTTTTTTCTACTGTTGGAGGTGTTCATTTTTAGAAAATTTTCAGGGACCATTAAATTGAAGTGTATTCTCCACAAAAATCATCCACTCGATGTATAATTTTGTTTCTCGAGTTTAAAAAATCGATTTGAACTTGAGCCGGCGCGGCGCGTCGTCTACTACTGACCAGAACACTACAAAATGCACCTTTAAATGAAAACACCTCAAACTATTGAAGAAATAACAACTCATTTTTGAAAATTGGAGGATCTGTGAAGAATTGAATTCCCTATACCATGAACAAAATCGCCATCAATCGCAATGCAAAATTTTGAGTTATTCGAGGAGGAGGATAACACTTTGACAAGATTCATACTCTATGAACTGTTACCTCTCCCCTTGAATAACTCAAAACCCTACAGTGCGACTCATAGCGATTTTGTTCATGGTATAGGGAATTCAATTCTCCACAGATCCTCCAATTTTCAAAGATGAGTTGTTATTTCTTCAATAGTTTGAGGTGTTTTCATTTAAAGGTGCATGCTGTAGTGTTCTGGTCAGTAGTAGACGACGCGCTGCGCCGGCTCAAGTTCAAATCAATTTTTGAAACTCGAGAAACAAAATTATACATTGAGTGGATGATTTTTGTGGAGAATACACTTCAATTTAATGGTTCCTGAAAATTTTCTAAGAATGAACACCTCCAACAGTAAAAAAAAATTCGTCAAAATTGTCAAAGAAAAAACAAGTTTTCTCAAGTTAACTTGTTCAAACTTGTTTTCATCCGAATTTACACATCGGATACGAGTTCAGGAGATTGAATTTTGTCGGAAAAGATACTAAACTTGTTGTGATCGGTTCTACATGGCCATAAAAACAAAATGGACCACCTAGCAGAGCTTCGCCCCCCCCACTACTCCCCTTCAACAATGATGGACACTTTTTGTGCCATAATGGTATCAATGGGATATGATACGTTGAAATATAATGTAATCGCATCCAATTGGTTGACGGGTTCCATCCCCTCCATTTTTACCAGCAATTTTTTACCCTCCCCTCCAATAACTCAAAACCCCCGGGTGCAATTTTTGGCGATTTTGGATATGTTGTAGAGCACTCAATTCTGAACAAAATATCAAATTTTCAGGACGTCCATATTTTTTCCGAGGTTGAAATCTATCTTTCTTGTACTAAAATAGGTACAGAGGTATTAGCTCTAGCATTGGGTACTAAATACCGGGTGATCATTATTTGAAAACAATCCACCTGCAATCACTCCCGATTCCTAGTGAAAATGTCTTCGAGCAAAAACAGGTCGATTTTTATATCGGGGGGGGGGGGGAGACATCTAAAACATACATTAGAGATTTTCTATCTTTAGCCCCCTCGCTCCCACCTACGCACCTACCCCAACTTTGAAATTTCAAATGACACTACTTGTTTTGCGATACATTAAATTCAACAGAATTAAATTCTCTTTAAATATTTCTAAAAATTTTAACCCCACCCCTCTTCTCTCCTAAGTTCTTTGAGTGTCCAATTAAATATTCTTGACCTCTCAATTCTCTTCAATGCAGTCAGTGTCATCCTGCATAACATCGAGAGAGAAAATTTTCTATGAAAAAAGTGCCACCCAAATTCAACCCTTCGCTCCCCCCTCCTCACCTTAAAAATCTAAAATGGCAATATCTTACTTTGTGATACATCAAATTGAAGGAAATTGGATTCTCTCCCTGAATACAATGTTTTCGAAATCTTTAAAACCCCCGTTTCCCTCCTAAAATACTCTAAATGTCCATTTAAATGGGGGAGGGGTTGAAAATTCCCAAAAAATTGTTTTCAGGAAGAGAATTTATTTTCCTTCAATTTGATGTATCACAAAGTAGGTGGTGTATTGTTAATTTTTAAAGTTTAGGTGGGGGAGAGCAATGGGGTCAATTTGGGTGGCACTTTTTCCACCGAAAATTCTCTTCTTTGAAGCTATTCAGGATGATGCTGACTAAACTGAAGAGAATTGAGGGGTCCAGAATATTGAAAAGGACACTCACAGAATTTTTAGGGAGAAGAGGGGTAGAGTTGAAATTTTTTGAAATATTTTTTTCAAAAAGAAAATTCAATTTTCTTCAATGTGATGTATCGCAAGGTAGGTAGTGTCATTCGAAATTTTATTTTTGGGATGGGTGGGGGCGAGGGGGCTGAAGATAGAAATTTGCCAATGTATGTTTTAGATGTTCCCCTCGATATAAAAATCGACCTGTTTTTGCTCGAAGAAATATTGACTAGGAATCGGGAGTTATTGCAGGTGTATAGTTTTCAAATGATCACCCGGTATCTACGGCATTACAGGTATCTATATTGACTCACAAGCTTTTCCGCTAGATGGGGCAGCAAATTTCGACCCATCAATTTGGACGTTGTGAATGGTGGGTCACACCAAGTACGAGTATAATTATTCGTATTAAATGCAAGTGTTAAGTATCCTATTAATTTGGAGGTTGTAAATGTAGCTTAACTTCATAATTATTCATTTCCAACTTAAATGTCTAATTTCGCTAGCTTGGATACAGGCTTTCTGTACTATCCGGAAGAGGGTCGCCCCCCCCCCCCCCCTCCTTAGATCCACCTGTTTCTTGCCAGCTCCAAATCGACTATGATTACACCGTCCTCTATCTCGATCTACCGTACCATTGACCTGTCAAGAAAATTTTGATAATGCTGAAGATTTTTGAGGCTAGGATTTTTTGTAAATTAATAATTTCAAATATTTCAAATGATTTATTATGGCTCTAAATTTCAGTCGTTTCGTGAAACAAATTAGAAAAACAATTTCACGCTTCCTCGATAGTGTTACGAGCGGCGATTCTGGATAACACGCGATCTTTCTAGACTCTTCCCGTTAGATCGCAGTGTACAAGTGCGGAACGTTCTGGTGTGTTCCAGAGCGCGCGTGTAGGCTTTTCCCCATAGGTACAACTGTATGGAGACTTCAGCAGTCCATTTTGGTGACGGTTTCACATATCAAAACACACGGAAAACACGCGAAAGGTGTGTGATTATTCGGGAATCGTCTAGAAACCATAATGCCGGGTCACTATGGAAACTGCTGGAGAATGCATGGAACATTCGAGATGAATTAGTCGGACCTATGTAAGGCATCAATCGTCACCTCACGAGCAGTAGGTATTGAATTTGGAAGCGAACGAGTGCAAAACAAGCGAATTAGTAATCTGCGATATTCCAAGTAGATAATTGTTGGCGTGTATTTATTTTAGTAGGCAGTAATAAACAGTGTGTGTTTTAAAACGATCGTCTCAATTATAGTCGAACCCGTACGCGAATACGTAACAATAGCAACAAAAAATTTCATCAAAATTCAAAATTTTAGAAAAATTTATGTCACGTCCCCCAATTTCAGCTCAATGTGGAATAGAAGGTAAGTTGAGGGACGTAACGAAATTTTTTTTAGAAATTTGATGAAATTTTTTGTTGCTACTGAAAAGACGTGAAAAATTGTATTTCAATTTTTTTGACAAACCGACTAAAATGTAATATTAAATAAAAAAAAAGTCGACATGACAGATAGTGACACTTCGTTCGAGGGCTCGTTTTTACAAAATAACCAAAGAAGTAGAAGGCCAACAAAACTGAATTCATGGCACATTCCTTCTCAAGACAAGAGAGATGCAGGATGCTCAAAATGGGACCTCAGCAATTCACTGTTATCACGAAACAACAACAATTTGACACAAGAAGAATCTCTATCATGTACTTTATGCCCGAGATCATTTTCAACCAAGAGAGGACTTCAAATACATAGAGCTCGTAAACACGATATTGTTACTCCTGCAGCTCATCCTCTAGACGTTTCCTCAATTACAAGTTCAAATAATGAAAAACTTGAATCAGCATTCGATGCACCATATTTGAACTGTGTGGGTGAATCTAATAAGACTTGGCACAGCAGATGGGAAAAAATCACTCAATTGCATGGCAAACAGTATGACTTACCAAGCGGAAGAAACAGCAATACGTTCATCAACACCCTGGCTCATGAAATCGAGCTTCTTGTCAAAGGCAACTATCCCTCAGAACGTTTACTTATTTTTGTCAGCGTTATTGTACAGAGAGAAAAAATGATAACAAAATCAAAAGATATCAGACATCTTCTTGGAGGAAGACTAAAATTATGGGAAGCTGGAGAAATAGACATATTGATACATGATGCTCAGTCTTCAGATAAAAAACTTGGCAGTAAAAATGCAAAAGAGAGGATGAAGAACAAACTATTAAAATTTTCCATCGCCTCATGCTACGAGGTAAGGTTCGCGATGCTGTCCGTTGGATAACTGAAGGTGGGAGAAGCAGTTTGATGAATCCTGATGATGAAATTATTGATGGTAATGGAAAAACAGTTTTTGAAGAACTTGAAGAAAAACATCCCAAACCGGGTGAGCCTCCCGCTTCCTTATTTGAATTACCAGAAAGTATGGATACATTACCACCTCTGCAGCAAGTATCCATCAGCAGTGAACACGTAGAGAAAATTGCTAGAAAATTACATGGAGGAAGCGGCCCCAGTGGATCGGATGCAGAACAATGGAAAGATTTCTTGCTGCGTTACGGTAAACATAGTCTTCACCTAAGAGAAGCTATCGCAGCCCTTGTTAACAAATTGAACAATGAGTATATACCTTGGGAGTCAATTAAAGCATTAATGGCCAGTCGCTTGATAGCTTTAGACAAAAATCCTGGTTTAAGGCCAATAGGAGTAGGAGAATGTTTGCGACGAATTGTTGGAAAATGCATGGCTGAAGTGACGGGCCCAGATGTGACTGATATTTGCGGTGAGAAGCAACTTTGCGGAGGATTAAGATCTGGAATTGAAGGAGCTATACATGCAATGGGCAAAAAGTTTGAGGAAAATGCAGGTCCAGGCTCAAACTGGGGATTCCTTTTGGTTGACGCCAAGAACGCCTTCAATTCGGCTAACCGAAAAATGGCTTTGTGGCAAGCACGCATATATTGGCCACGATGTGCAAGGTTCCTGTATAATACATACAATGGACATGCTGAACTCATACTCAACGGAGATGAAGAGCGTCTCTACAGCGCTGAAGGGGTGACACAAGGCGACCCACTTTCTATGCTGATTTATGCCTTAACAACCATACCACTCATTGAGCGTTTGCAGAACCCGAACATAACACAGTGCTGGTACGCCGACGATTCCTCTGCTCAAGGAAATTTCCATGATTTGAAGAATTGGTGGGTCAAGCTGAACTCTTAAGGTCCAGATTTTGGATATTACCCTCAAGGACGTAAATCCTACCTTATAGTTCATCCCGGAGAAAGGCAAGAAGCTCAAAAATACTTTGAAGGAACAGGAGTTCAAGTAGTAACTGGACAACGCTTTCTTGGTGGATTTATTGCAAACGAGGATGAAAAGAAAAATTATATGGACGGAAAAATACAAGAATGGGTGAAGAGTGTTGAGAAATTATCAAATGCATGCAAATTACAACCCCAGTCAGCACACGCTGCTTTCTCAAAATCATTGAAATTTCAATGGACATATTTGCAACGGGTGATGAAAGGAACTAAAGAAACCTACCTTCCACTAACAGAAACTATAAAAAACAACTTTATACCATCGTTACTGAGCAGCGAAGTTACAAACGAAGAATCGGACATCTTTTCCTTACCGGTAAATAAAGGAGGCCTTGGACTGACAAACCCAACTCACACTGTTGAAATGTCTTTCAAAACATCGAAGGCAGGCAGCGAGAAAATATTGGAAGCAATTACGAAGAAGACCACTCTGAATGTCAAAGACCATAACAGCTGCGTACAGAGAGCACAAATGGAAGCCAGAATGGAAAGGAAAGAGGACGAAAATCTACTTTTAGAAATAACACTGAAGAAATTATCTAGTGAAAAAAAAGGGCGATCGAACGATCTGTTTTTGATATATCAACGAATAAATCTTCGGGATGGCTTTCAGTGTTGCCTTTGAAGAGACAGAACTTCGACTTAACACCATCTGAATTTAGAGACTCATTGGCCATCAGATACAAAAGAACGCCCGCTTCCATGCCACCTGCGTGCGATGAATGTGGTGAGGCCATGTTCACTCTCGAACACGCATTAAGTTGCAAAAAGGGTGGTCTAGTAACGAGAAGACATAACGAGGTACGTGATGTTTTGGGCGAACTTATAGAAAAGGCATGGGGTAATTGTATGAAGAAACCCATTATTGAGGAGCGGTGACTTAGCCTGCAGAAGAGTATGGGAGAGGCAGAAGACGGCGTTGTTTGACATCCGTGTTACTGACACAGACGCCCCTTCATATACCTCACGCCCAGTACTCGCGGTTCTGAAGTCAGCCGAACAAGAAAAGAAAAAAAAATATCTCGAAGCTTGCGAAAGACGCCATGTCTCTTTTACACCATTGGTATGCTCAGTCGACGCAGTGTTTGGGCCACAGATGAGAAGTTTTTGTGCGGTACTCGCAGAAAGATTGGCTGATCACTGGAGAAAACCACAAAGTGCAATAAAGACCTGGCTTAGAGTACGAATAACCTTCGCCATATTACGTGCATCAAGCCACTGCATTCGCGGTACCAGGCAAAGATGGAGATGCTGCGAAGACCTTTTAGGTTTCGGTGATGGTGCAGCCTTATTGCTGGGGTTGAAATAATTGTATACTTATCTTATATATACTTTTTATGATTATTATTGATGTTATTATAATTATGGCAATAAACCTATACCTTCTAAATTAATAATTCACAAAAAATCCTAACCTCAAAAAATCTTCAGGATTATCAAAATTTTATTGATAGCTCAATGGTGCCAAGCGATTTTTTTTGCGATAATTACAGGATGTTTCATGTAGATTCTGAATATGAAAATGAATGTTGAAAAATATGCATACAGAATGTCTTATTTTGATAAAGCTTTGAAGCTTTTTTTTCAAGGCCGGCCCTGGAAATTTTGAACTGTTTGATATAACGATGTGTCAGTTATCAATAGAAGAATCAACCCACAAAATTTCAATCGAATCCATTCGGTCGTTCTGAGGATACAGCTTGTCAAAAAATTCTACGAAATGCATTAACCACCCTGTAGCTTCAAAATGAACAGCTTTGGAAAATTTTCAAAACCAGATTCTCGTTCGCCTGAAAAAAAACTGGACCTACCCGTGACCTATGTCCATTTGGTGGTGAATCACCCTGTAGAGCTCTAGCGAGAAAAATGTTGAGAATTTATCATCGAATATACAAAACAGTCAAATAACTGGCGTGAGAACGATCACTCTTCGACCCGCCAGCGATTCGACCACTGGCACTACCTACCCGCGGTCTCCCATCCAATTTTCAACCGCGCTGAGCGTTGCTGCAATCGAGTTATTACCCGACTAGAGCGGTGTACTACACGCTATGTCCTCCTCGTTTATCATGATTGCTTTGGGCTTGTTCTGTCTTCTCCATTATGTTTCCTTCTTGTAGTCTGCTTTTTGCATCAACACATTTTATAAATAGGCAATGGTCTATTGAAGTTCACTAAATAATAATAATAATGATGATAATAATGAATTGGAAATCAGTGATTTAGGAAGAGGACTTTGGGGCTATAGCCCCGAACCCGCAGACATCTAAGGGACCCAAGAAAAATGTAATCATTCTCATTTTCTCATAGAGCTCAATTTCTGATTTTGGTGTAACTGAGCATTGCTTCTCACAGTATAGATCCGACTCTGGATTGAGGTTGTAGTGAAATACCTACTGTACATAACACGGGTATGTGAAGCAATTATGCATAGGTACTATTTATTAACTCTTGCGGTCTTGCTCCCAATCACGACCTATAGCCTTACAAACATAATCTGGCCGCATTGAGTCATATAAACAACCTTAATCAGTTGATTTGCCGCTGTCGTTACCGGTCGGTTTGTGGTTGACTCGTTATTCTTACAGGACACTCGGTATAAAGTTCCAAATGAGTGGGTGTTCAGGGTAATAATATTTATTTTCCAATTCGAGGACTGGACCGCGTACGAAGGCTCGCTCTGAAAATATGGAAAATATGAAAACATGGTGTATAGTAATATTTCTTTCATTGTTGGTCTGGACGGGAAGGTTTCGCTTTGTCAGTTACCAAAATGGGCGATGAAAATTATTTTGCTTAGCATCTGTGAAACCACGTGTCTTGTTAATTTCCTTTGATCCTGATCAGCTAGCGTGAAATGTCCTCAAATTATTCAATCAACCATGGTTTGTGCGGGCAGTGAATTCAACATTGTAAATATGTGTACAAAAGATTTAAGTTATACAGGGTGGTCCAGATTTTAGCAGAAAAATTTTATGGGTCGATAGAGAATCAAAAAAGAAGATGACCTGTCCTGAAAACTATATATCTGAAGCGCATAATAACGAAGCTATAAGCCTTCAAAGTTGAGCAAAAAATCTCGTTTTTTTCCGAATAACTTTCGAACCATCAGACCGATTGAGCCCAAATTTTGCACAGATATTCGTCAAATACATACTAAGCTTGTACTCAAAATCAATTTCTTGAAAATTGTTCAGTGGCGTGGGTGGAAGGGGGTGAGCCCCTTTTTACCCAGATATCTTAGACGCCACTGATTATTTTTGGAAAGTGATCAATTTTTACTTTCCCGACCCACCAACCAACAATAAGGGGAAGTATTGTGAATGCGCTAAAAAAATTTCTCGAGATTTTGACGGATATATCCGTTTTGAGGTCCCCTATGACGGTTAAGACCATTTCCAGAATGATCCCTGTCTGTGTGTATGTTTGTATGTTTGTTTGTCTGCAACCTTTCACGATAACAGCCGCAACGTCTATCCGATCGATTTGAAATTTGGTACACAGACATGGTTTCACCGTCGAATGAGCCCATCAGTTTTTGGCTGTCATCTGTCGAACGGAAGTGTCACTATCAAAAAATTACAGAAGCCATATTTCACGGAACTTGACTTGCGATATGCCGTTTGAAAGCCCATAAAAAAACTGTGTTCAGAACAGTTGGAAGTATTGCCCTATCTGTCATGTGTCAAATAATAAAAAATGTCAAAGTTCGTAACTTTACCATTTGATTATCCGAAATCTATCTGATGGTTGGGACCAAATTTGGCAGGAATCAACAAAACAAAAGAGTCAAATGAAGTCTGCAGTTGCAATCTTCTACCATTTTCCAGTCGAGCGTTATGAATTTCCAAAATTTCTCCTAGCTCCTAGGACGACTAGCTTTTGATGCAGGACTCCACTAAAAAATTCATTCTTGCTCGGCGATCGACTTTTTTCGAAAAATTCCAACTGATATCGAAAGTATATTGGATTGGGCGTCGTGTAGATCCATTTTTAATGTCGGGGCACAATTCCGGTTTTCTGACGGTCATTTATTCAAAATGAAATTAGCACATTTCGTGAATTTGAATAAACTGCAATGCAAACTTTGACATGCGGTGAGCCCCACGAAATATCCATTTTAGGTGCAGACATGCTGGGAATGAATAATTTATTTTGTTTTTTCCTAAATGCAAACATTTTCTGTATTGGGTTTACACCTGTTTGGAAAATAAACATTTATTTATTATTATTTATTTATATTTCCCTGATGGAAAATTTCCCATTGAGATCAAATATGTAATTCCTTCAACATCCCCCATAACGTATCCGAGAGGAAATGCGCCATTTTCTAATCACCTTTGAATTTGTTCCTTTTGAATTCTATGGAAAAATCCAAATAAAAGAAATGCCTCATTTTCAAAATATTACAAAGGGGAAATTTCCAGCAGAGTGGATCAAGTCAAAATAAAGGCAATTCTCTAAAATGTTTCCGCTATGTATGATGCATGTAAATATAAATAATTTGTGAGGTAGGTAAAGGTTCGGATTCAAGAGAGAAAACTAAATCATTTCCAACAGCTGAACACAGGATGTCAAAAAAATTGGAAGTTTTTTTTTCTGAAACACTCCGTATACATATTACAAAATATATATAAGCCTTGGTTGTCAAATTTGAAGCAATCGAGTCCCCTGGGTTGTGAGCTGAACTGGTTCGGTTCCAGTGACTCAAAAACACCTCAAGTGGTTGTGTCCTATTATTGCCGGATTTAATTGAACACGAGCTCCGCTAAGCCCTCCCCCAAAGCGGCTACTGATTTGGGGGATTCCCGAAGTCGCGGCTACGGTTGGGAAAGCGCACTCGCTATTCCCGCCGGCGGAGGTGCACACTGCACGTAATCCCTCTGCAGAATTTTGAAGGGCTCTGTGTTTCTCTGGATGGTTTGTATAGTAATAACTCAGATTAAGCCGAAGACGAAGGGTTTCAAGCAGTTCCTATCCGGTAAAACACTTTAAGCCGGTTGAGAGTGGACCGGCGCAGGAACATTGATTTCTCGGCATGTAGCAGAAGCAAGTCAGTTGTAATGTAATGATACTAGTCTAGTAGGACGTCGACCACAGTTGACATCGGTTGTGCCAGCTCAGTTGACATGGTCTGAGCAACATGGCAAGTGGAAACTCTGACATGTCTTTGACCCTTCCGGCAGAGAGTCCTGCAGGACTCGACGCCGAGTCCAACACTTCACCACGCCGGGCAGTCAGTCCGCTCCTAGAAGTCCGAAGACCACATTGCACACTAAATTGTGATAACTGCAATGCAATTCTAGAAGACCGCTTCAAACATCTGAGTAAAAAATCACGTGCTATTTCTGCATGTTGTTGTTCTAGATGTTGTTATATTTCTATTTTGCCGAACTGTCGCTATTTTTTTTTATTCCATTTTCCTCCAGACGTCGGGTATAAACTTTTCGGAAGTTTTGCATGTGCCGCTTAAATTTACGCGCCTCAATTTGAAATTTATATGCACACAGCCGTTAATAACGTTTTGTTTACTTTTTGTTTTGTTCTGGCCAAAAAAGGTCTTCGTTATGGAAAAAGCGCTGAATTAAACTCGACACTCGAACGCTTTTAACGTATGCTATTTCAGAAATTACTTCCATTCTCTTCCTGTTCCGCAGTTTCATTGAACTATTGAACTATTTCGCCGCCGCGCGCGGATTCCAGACGTCCAGAATTTTTAAAGGGCGATCTCCTATAATGTTGCTCTAGAGCAGGACGTTCGCATAACCTTTATGATGTTTAATCATTTTACAACTCCACTTTCCACAAATTGCCGGTGTACCTATATACTGCCGTGCTAAGCGCAGAGGGGGTATCTACATTTTGATAAATCTGATACACTGCATTTTCATGCCAAGTTTTTGTAACGTTATGTTATAGTATAATATGAATGAAGCAGTTATTTGAGAAGCCTAATTATTGCGCCATCCATGTATCATCATAACCACATGATCATGATCATCATAGCCCTTAAAATATGAGCATAAAAATGCAGTGTATCAAATTTATCAAAATGTAGATACCCCCTCTGTGCTTAGCACGGCAGTATACCTTGTATCTTGAATCAGTATTTAGGTATGAATAGCACCTCAAGTTGAAGTGTCAAGTTGAATAATAATAATAATAATAATAATAATAATAATAATAATATATTAATATATTATTATTATGTACTATTATTTATCTACAAGCGTTAAATAATACCCGTCACTTTTAGCACGTCGTCATGGGCGACGTGAAAAAATGATGATTCTGCGCATTCCTGTCATATTTTCAATAAATTCTGACATTTACCAAACATTTCAAAGACCATTGTAGATAAAATCCTGTACGATACACGCGTTGAAAGTGTCTTATTTTGTTCGCGGGGTTGCTCTACTCGCTAATGCTCGTTTCGCAAGCGTCCCCGCTCACAAAATAATACCTGTCACTTTCAACACTCGTATCGTAAATAGCTATTTCCTTAGCTTGATAATTAGATCATGTGGAGGAGTGCTCTGAGGTCTTGTAAGGAGTGAATTGCTTCTAAAATTAGGATCCTGCTTAAAATTATGCTAAAACATATTATAGTAGGTAGGTGGGTGGGTAGGTAGGTAGGCACATCTACCTAGTTTAACCGATACCTATAGGTATAATCCAAATTGAATTTTTTGGCCTTTCAACGGTACCTAACTCTACCGTACCTAACGCTGCAATCAGCTGCAAAAGCTTTATTGTTCATATCGATGCGCTATTTAGTTCTGGAATAGATTAAGTTTAAATCCTGGTGAACTGCAGAGTGGGTATATTGAGTCTATATAACATAAATGAATAGCGGCATAGGCAAAAGGCATATTAGATAGATACCGAGCATGGATGTACCAAGCTTTGTGATGTTTTGCTTTGTTAGTAGCCATGGCAACGCAACGTTATGTTTTTTGTTCAAATTACAGGTGCATTGGAAAATTGAATACGTATTATACAGGGTGTTTCAGCGATGATAGCAAAAAATTTAACTGTGTGCAGATCTTGTCAAAATATGACAAAAACCTGCACTGATAGAAGTGAACCAATGATTTCACTGTAAATATCAATGTAAATTTTTGACCGCGGATAATACACGTAAAATTACATGGATGTTCTAAATATTCGCACTAGTTGTGAAATCGCATTCGTAATGAAAAATCCATTTGTTACTGATACAACGTAAATTTGCATATTATAATACTCTACTTATTCAAACATCCAGGCTTGTGAAAGCAATGGAAAAAGCATGGCTCAATTAACGTGAAAGTTTGGTTGGAGTGGTTGAATTTTTTTTAAGAAAAAATGAGCAATTCATGATTTTCTCGAAACGCTGGGCTCATGAAAGGAAGACGAATCACAGAAGGTATCCCAAAGTGCCACGAAATGGAAAAGAGGAAGGAAGAAATACACTTGAAAAAATACGGAGGTGTCTGATAACGACGAGGGGTAAACCACCTTGGAAATTGATGTTTGTGATTCCGCAAGGTGAAATATTACAACGTTTATGTAATTTTACCTTGTACTTTTACATTTTATTGGTACCTAACCCCACGAAGTAAATTCACAAAACCCGTGTGAAATCACAAATATAAGAGAAAATACAGTGTAATTTCACAATTATGTTTGTAATACCTACCTGGTAAAATTTGGATCTCATTATACCGGGTGTTTCTCCAATTGTGAATTGCAGTTAGCTATGAAAGCATGAAAACTATATCCGCGACTTAATTCAAATTGAGCTCTTGAGGCGGTCGGCCAAGCAACGCGGGAAAATGAATCAAGTCGTGGGAATAAGTTTCCACTTCCACATATATCTTCAATTAATAATTTCAGAAAACACCAGGTACAACAATCAGTTTCACGAGCCCTAGGTCAACTTAAAAATGTCGAGCGATGTCCGAAATAAATGCACCCGCAAGTAATACTCAGCTACATCTAGAGCCAGATTGAGTTTTAAAAATTCAAGTGAAATGGTGACTTGTGGAGGATATTGCTAGATAGGTTGTTTTTGAAAGTTAACTTCGAAGAAAAATACTTGGATGTTGTAGAAACGAAAAACGTATTCGATAAAAAAGTATTATTTTCAGTACCTACTTATTTTTACATTATTCGGTCATAGCAGATAACTCATAACACTAACAACAGTTCGAAGAGTAATAGAAAAAATTCAAAACACTAACTCAAAAATCATTAAAAACACGCAAAGATTTAAAGAAATACTGGTGATGAAGAAAATTAACGTATGGTCCGAAAGTTTTGGGAAACTGTTTAGAGCTAATAATTTTTTCTGAATAGTCTTTATTTTTTAACTTGATACTGCAAAAATTAACATCATATATAATAATAACAAATTCATATTCAACATGTTGATAATGGACCATTATCTTCGATGGATTTCAATTTTCTTCTGCCATGTTCCATAATTCTCCGGGATAAATTTCTCCAATGCGAAATTCTCTAATGTTATTTAATAATGCGACGCCGTAATTGGTCTCCATTTGCAGATTCCCATTCCTTGTCGTATACTATCCTGCTCAATCCTGCATCGGGAGGCAGAAGCTCAGAAAAATTAATCCTGTTGTTGTCCAGAGAATGATCGAACCTGGCAGAAGAAAACTGAGAGCTATCAAAGATGATGGCCCATCTTTAATATGTTGAATGTGAATTTGGTATTGTTATAGATTATGTTAGTTTTTGCAATATTAAGTTACAAAATCAAAACTATCCAAAAAAAGCTATTAGTTTGGAAAAAATTCACAAAACTTTCGGACCATACGTTATATAGACATACCTAGTTTTTCAATTCCATCAGTACATCAGTTTCAATGTATCAGTTCCAATGTTCAAGTTTCAATGAACGCTCAATTGAAACAAAAACATTCTAGTCAATTTCTTGATTGGACTGAATAAATCTCAATTTAGGTATACTTATTCCTAAATATACACACCCAAATGGTCTAGGGATCACCCCGAAATTTTGTCGTGATTAAAATGACAATTTCTCGAGAAAACATTAACCGATTTTGGAAATTTTTGTGGTGTTCGATAAAGTAATCCTCGTGCTCGTCGCTTCGCTCCTCGTGCTACAAAATGACGCGTGTGACAATAGCTCTTATGAAACGTGTGTTGTATACAATTTTTTCTATTTTGCAACTATTCCATGCTTTTTTTAATAAAAAAAATGTGAAATACGCGCCTCTGCTAACAAAATTGTTGGGAATTGCTCTTGATGGTGGAAGCACAGTTATCATTAGAAATAAGCCGGATTTTTCTGGAATAAACCCTTCTGCGAAGTGATGTCACCTAAGCTGTCTTTTCTGTCAGTGAGTGCTGTCATGTCGATGTCATGCCCGCGGATATTGCCAACATTTGGGATTAAGAAAATGCGTATCGAAATGGAGCCTCTTACGATACGCGAATGACGTCATTTGCGTATCGTAATGACTTTCTTATGAACGCAAAATAGAAAAAAAGCATTGCCACATCCCAGGTTTAGCACAAAAATTGATACGACGTTCGTTGTATGTAGGTACGTTCGTGTAAACTGTAAAGTCGGGTCAACACTTGTGAACATGTTGATAGGATTATGTTGCCCAACAATGTTTCTCCAAATTTGTTGTCACTTCTAGCGTCTAGCGACAGGAAAACACCAAGTGCAGACGTATGTGCAATATTGAACAATTTGATGTTCAACGCTCACAAACGGTAAACATAAAAAATGTTGTAAACACAAATGTTCCATTCGAAATAAAGGAATTTATCGCAACATGTTGTAGAACATAGTTTTAAAAACCGTGTTTAGAGTACACACACACACACACACACACACCTGTTTTTATTTTTCAATTTGTAACAGAGTTTATTGCGAACCTCAAGTGGCAAGGCATTGCAATACTTCTGAGCGCAAGTCGACGTTTTAAAGCCTAATTTTCTTGGAAATAAATCCTATCAAACAAAGTAGGAAGATGGGAGATATACAAAAGAGACGGCAAAAAAGATCTTGCACACGCACACCCTTTGATTTTATTTTATTCTTTTTTCATCCATTTGCAGCGACGGAAAACGCACCAGCATCAGACAAAGAGTGAAGGAAGTCAAACAAGTTGACGAAATAAATTGAAAGCTCTCTCCGGCTAATTAATTAGGGTGTCGTGTTTCACAAGATATCGTAAACAAATTTGGGTTTGAAATTGAGCCTAATTAAAATCTGATGATGTGTTAACTCAGCTTAAGCTGCGTCCGCCATAACAAAGCAGCCAATGCCGCTGCCTTAATTAGCTTTTTAGCTGCGATGATGGGGGTGCGATAATAGCGTTTGTCATTCACCCTTAAAGTATAATACCTATAAATAAAGTATACTCGATGTGTTTCAGAAAAAGTCGATGCCGTTCGCAAGGGACCCGACGCGAACGGGGGCCAACCTTTGCGGCCCTCGATGGGTGAGGTCCTGTGCGAAGAAGAGGTCGCCCTTATCATGAAGAAGTGTTGGGCCGAAGACGCCGCCGACAGACCCGATTTCACATCACTCAAAAGCAAACTCCGCAACATTAACAAGTACGATATCTGCGCTTCCTTTGATGTATTCCGTGTGCGTGTTTTCGCTTCTTTGCCAAAGAAATTTTTGCCATGCATAGGGATGCGGGAAATTAGTTTCCGCTGATTTTATTGATTGGCGTCCACATTTCCTTGGCCAAATTGAGTTAGTAAAGCAGAGGCAAATTTGGCTGGGGGAGAGGAGTTGTGTTGCTTTGTGAAATTTGAAATTTGATTTTCCACAGAGAAAGCGACGGGAATCTGCTCGACAATCTCCTGGCGCGAATGGAACAGTACGCGAATAATTTAGAAACACTAGTCGAAGAGAGGACTGCCGATTATTTGGAGGAAAAACGCAAATGCGAAGAGCTGCTTTATCAGCTGCTGCCGAAAAGTGTGGCACAGCAGCTGATCACTGGCGAGTCGGTCATTGCGGAAACATTTGAATACGTTACCATTCATTTCAGCGACATCGTCGGTTTCACGGCACTGTCGGCGGACAGCACCCCGCTGCAAGTTGTCGAATTCCTCAACGACCTATACACTTGCTTTGATTCCATCATAGAGAACTTCGACGTGTACAAAGCAAGTATAGGGCCTGGCAGAAAATACTAATCACTTTATTTTTCTTATAAAAATTTATTGATTTGAGCTTCGTAGCTACAAGTGACATTTTTCTATTATACCGCGCAAATGTCCGCCATCCTCAAACAAAAAATTCCCAAATCCATCTCATACAATTTTACGTTACCAGCACTCTTGTAATGTATGAAATAGGAATTTCCCCTGTGATGTTTTTCAATTCGTCTATAGATTTCTAGGTTTATTTACACTTGATAGTCTTTGCGGTAACCACCTTAAGAAATAAATCTGGGACTGTATTGGAAGATCTTGAAGGCCAAGTAAGGGTCCTATTTCGCACAACTTTTGAACTAGAGTTATATATGAATGAAGTTTCAAGTTAGCGTCGAGTTCGAAACAGGCGCCGAAATCCCGAAAAGCCCCTCAAAACCTCTTTGGCCCGAAAAACACCATTATTTTTATCCAGTTTGTCAACACATTTGCCAGTGATCAACGCTTCATTTTGACAGGCGACAACTGACAATGCAAGCAGCTAAATCTGCCAAGTCTTCTCTTTTATAGAAAGAAAGATTCGTAGTGATGAACTTTCACATTGAAAAAATAAAATGATCAGTACTTTTTGCCGGACCCTGTCCATACTGCACAAAGTAGAGTAATATACTTAAAAATATGATTAAAAATTTAAATAATATACTTACCCTGTAAGGATGTCCACAGAGTAACTTTACTACGCAGAAGCGAATTCTTTTTACTGTGTTTTTATAATTTTTGGCATGCCATGAGCGATATTTCAGCTGTTGTACGCGAATATTGACCTTGAATTATTGATCAGCTGTTTTCACCTTGTCCCTGTAACCCCTTCTGTCAAAAGACCAGGCTATTTAGGAGACCAATAAGTGATATTACTGGATTTAGTAATCGAACGATTACGAAACATTTCCCGTGAAATTTCCTTTGTGGCAATCGCTGTGTCCGCGATGGTCCCGTCTTGTTAGAGACAGTAATCGATCAAACTAACAGTTTGTACTGAGAATCGTTGCCTTTGTTGGTACACTGTGAGGATACGGATGCGTTCCTGAGCGGAATATTGTACCATAATGAATTTCCCCAGTTTTTAATTCAGACATTTCTAAATGACAATTCACAAATAATAGAACTGGCTACTCTTAAAAGTAGTAACGTTACTTTCTGGACACCTGTACTTCCAATTTCGTAATTATATACGTATTCATAGGTTGAAACCATCGGTGATTCCTACATGGTAGTCTCAGGATTGCCAGTTAGGAATGGCAACAGACATGCAAGGGAGATTGCACGAATGTCGGTCGCTCTACTGAAAGCCGTCAGGACATTCCAAATACGACACAGGCCAGAAGAACGCTTGCAGCTCAGAATAGGGATCCATACCGGGCCGTGCGTTGCAGGAGTTGTAGGACTGAAAATGCCGAGATATTGCCTGTTCGGAGACACTGTCAATACCGCATCCAGAATGGAGACCAACGGGCTTCCGCTGAGGATACACATAAGCCCGGCGACCAAAGCTTTTCTGGATATGTTCGGGACATTTGATATTGAATGCCGAGGAGAAGTTGAAATGAAGGTACAGACTATAATCAAATATTATTATTATTATAATAATGATAAGCGAATGATTTTAACAGGGCAAGGGAAAGATGTTGACGTACTGGTTGAATGGCGAATTTGAGAAGAAAGCTCAAATCCAACCGTCAGTATTAGAACCAAGATCGAGCAACTTTCCGTCGACCCCGATCTCGATCAACGTACGAAAACAGATGGCTAGCAATGGTAAAGCTTTAAACCAGATAATTTCTGACGACCATGATAGAGATGAACCTGATGTACCCCTGCTTTCTGTAACTTCACCCCCAGAGTACAGTTCGAATGCGTGAACAATCTCTTTCCTGCTTTTGAAAAAAGGTGAATGGAATTCGATGTATACGGCAGGATGATTAAACAGTATTCATTTGGCGGCGATAACGTCTGTAGCTTTAAATTATTCGATCAGGTTTAGCGGAAATGCAGACAATCAAAACACTTATCTTCCATTGGAACAGAAGGAATTGAAGAGTGGCATTATTGTTGCGGAATGTGAATCGGTTTCTTTGTCTATGTCAAAACTTATTGTTAACTGATTTTTGTTGAAACAATGTATCGATTATTTTTTTTAAATTATTTATTGTGATTATCCTCTTCATTGTATATGCCAACATTTTTATTAGATAATTTATATCTTCCAGAGGCCCTGATGAAGGCTCCACACACCCCACATATTTAAGGGGTCTGGAATCGTGGACCCAACAAAACAAACGTGTTCAGATTGTCTGCATCCCCGCTAAATCTGATCGAATAATTAAACAGTATTGAACCAAAAACCTGATGTGATTAGGTTAAATTTGTGATTGAGTTTCTGTATTTTCGTATTATAATATATGTTATTTATGGTTATTATTTTAATTATTGTTCTAAATATACATTTTCAAAGCTTCGGGTGGGTTGTTACTTGGTCAAGGTGTGTTTGATTATCCACGGGATGTAGTTGCTAACTTTGGTGTAAATTCCGGGACTCCCCTTGTTTCCGCATCCGATTCCCCACGAGACTACGCCGATCGTGATCCATCGCTTGTTTTCCAACTGGAACATCAGGGGCCCTCCGGAATCCCCCTGGCGAAAACAACACGAAATAATATACACGTGCCAGTATGATTGCACATTGGATTAATTACCAGGCACGAATCTTTACCACCTTCATAAGCCGCCGCGCATAAATTGTCATCAGTGATTCTTTGCAAGAAGGCGTTGACGCAGTTTTCGTGTTCCCAAATTGGCACCTTCACATGCAAAAGCACTTCGCTGATGGGACCTGCGAAATATGTTTGTCCCCATCCCGCAACGATGGCCGTTTCCTTCTCGAAATCGCGATCGATGGGCGGCAGGCAAAGTGGCCAAATGTACGAATTAAAACTGGTCGGATCCTTCATCTTCACGATGCAGATGTCATTGGCATAAGAGCTCTTGTCGAATTCCTCGTGGTTCGTGATTGATTCGACTTGGTAATCTCGCGAACGGGTGTCGGTGGTTCTCGTGAAATCATATTCACCCAGACGAACGCGTACTTCCTCGGCCATCATTCTGGAAATACACGGAAAACAACTGTAGACATTTCGGAAACGACGTTTTTCACTTTCAGACAAGAGAGACAGTCTGATCATACAACAGCTCAATAATTCTCCGCGCCCGCCGTCTGGCTGCATAATGTGGAAGTTGAACAAAAATCGAGAAACATCAGTCGAAACTTAACAGCTTGAACTGATTATTCATAATTAATAGTAATAGAACAAGTGCTTTGTGTTTATTCTGTTGAATTATTATTGTAATCTTGATTTCCCTTTTTTAACCCGAAAATGGCTCTCATACAATAAGCTTTTGGCTCCGAAACGTCAGTCAGGTGTCCCACGTCCGTTTTTTTTTCGCGTCTTTTTCAAATCTTTGGAAAAATTCCACCGATTTTGATGAAATTTGGTACATAAGTAGTATCTGATTGACATCAGGCAATCACGGCCGCCAAAACTGGAAAAAATAATGGTCGAAAATACTCACATTTCTATGAAATGACAATAATTTCAGGCCTCGGCGAGGCACCAGAAATAATGAAATTTAGTGTATACATGTGCAAAATCATAACTAGGAGACACTTTAAAAAAGTCGGTTCTTTATTTTTCTTTGAAATTAACCACAAAATTGGATTATTCTTCGAAAAAAGTGAACTTTTCGAAACCGGTTGGCCAAAGAAGTACCTAATTTTGTGGTGTAGGTAATTCAAAGAAAAATAAAAAAACTGGTAACGTCAACACCACTGTGAAAAGGATGGAAGAATTTTTCCACTTTACAGAAAGTGGTTAAAATAAAAATAAGCTCAAAGCGACGTTTGGTTTTTGAGATATAATTTTTGTAAATTGTAAATGATTGTATCGAGGTTTGTATGATGATTGTAAATTTCTCGATAAATTTTCATTTCATTTTTTTATCTTCGGAAATGCCTGACCGATCCTGATGTACCGGGTGGGCCATAAAAAACCGTACTGTTTTATTTTCCTCGCCGATTTTTTGTTTCTTGACCGATTTTGACAAGCTTGGTATCATTGTGTAGCTAATTGAAGAGGCAACCAGAACCATATACAAATGATTTCCAAGTGTCAAAATTCAAAATGGCGGAAGCAACTGAAAATAGGTCTTCTTTTGCAGTCGTTTTTTTTTTCAAATAAAATTTGACGGAATAACCGAACTAAAGACGTTTTCTGAAAGAATGAACTATTTTCTACATTTTGAGACCACAACAAGCTCAATTGGTTCATTCGTTGGGGAGATGTGGCAAATTGGAAAAAAAACTTACTTGCCATTGTTTCAGTCCAAAATGAATAATAAAAAATATTGTTTCGCCTGTCAAATTTTTGTTTCTGGAGCAATTTTGACAGGTTTAGTATCATTATATAACCAATTAAATAGGCTTCAAGTGTCATATACGAATATGATCAAAATGTTAAAATTCAAAATGGCGGACACAACTGAAAATGAGCCTCCTCTCGCAGTCGTTTTTTTGATTTGAAATTTGACAGAATGACAGAGTTAGAAGCGTTTTTGAAACAACGAACTGTTTTTCACATTTTGACACCATAACTAGCTTGATGGGTTCTTTCGTTAAGGAGATGTGGCGAATTGAAAAAAACATTTATTTGCCATTGTTTCAATCCAAAACGAATAAAAAAAAATATCATTTTGTCTCTATAATTTATTCAAGGGGTGCCTAGGATATAATCACCGTTTTTCAAAATATCTTTGAAAATTATTTTACAGGGTGTTCACTAGGTAGGTTCCTTTCTATGGACGCGGACTCCCTGGGTGCAAACATTTGAGAACCATCCTATTTTTTGCATTTGTGTTGATCAAAGTTGTTGTTGTATAAATAAGTAAAAATCCATTGTTCTTGAAGTGGTGTTGTATAATGTAGAAGGTATATATTGAAATAATCTTGAAACTACACCACAATTTTCCTATTTTTCTTTTACCAACCGGTTTCGCCTTCCGGCATCGTCAGGGCTCTGTAATTAGTTGTATGAAATAAATTGGTATAAAATTTGATAAAAGCTTACTGTATAATATGTAAAATATTTTCTTTTTTTGGAGAAATTAGTAAAATTTTTCTTGACATCCGTCAAAAATTAATTCAATTGACATAAGTAATACTTAATTTAATTGACATGAAAAACAGTTGGTTCAAGATAACATGATAACAGTTTATTATAAATTTAATTTTGAGCATAGAAGATTTGAAAAAGGTTGATTATTATTGATTAAGGTAGATGTACTCAGCATCTAGTAAAATTTTAATTGTTTTGGCTCCTTCTAAATCTTCAGTTTGCTCATTAAGGTATTGGTAATTTCGATAATGTTTTAATTTTAAAATTTCTAGTGATTCAAAAAGTATTCTTTGGTTATATTTTGTTGTTTGATGTAAAAATTTAACATCTGTATTTGGATCAAATTTATGTTTCGTTAAAATAATATGATTCGCAAAATGTGATTTACTACCAATGAGACCAATTGATTTGGATTTGATTATATCTCTGTTATGTTCTCCTATTCGTGTGGAAAATTTTCTACCTGTATGACCTATATACTTTGCATGGCATGTCTGACAATTCAATTCAAATTTTTACTAATTTCTCCAAAAAAAGAAAATATTTTACATATTATACAGTAAGCTTTTATCAAATTTTATACCAATTTATTTCATACAACTAATTACAGAGCCCTGACGATGCCGAAAGGCGAAACCGGTTGGTAAAAGAAAAATAGGAAAATTGTGGTGTAGTTTCAAGATTATTTCAATATATACCTTCTAAAGTTGTTGTTGATTACTTGAATCCATTGTTAGCCTCAAAATAGACATGTATCATAGGTTTTAATCTTATTGATGGTAGAAAAATAATCTAGTAGTCTTTTCCACAACATTTGCACATCGTTCTCTCAAAACGCCCCTTCAATTCTGTAATTCTGTCAAATTTCAATGAAAAAAGACTGCAAAAGAAGGCTTGTTTTCAGTTGTGTCCGCTATTTTGAATTTTGACATTTTGATCATATTCGTATATGACACTTGTAGCCTATTTAATTGGCTACACAATGACCATCAAACCTATCATAATCGCTTCATAAACAAAAATTTTACAGACAAAACAGTTTTTTTATCACATTCATTTTGAATTGAAACATCGGCAAATAAGCTTTTTTTCAATCTAATATATCTCCTCAACGAATGAACCAATTGAGCTAGTTGTGATGTCAAAATATAAAAAAAAGTTCGTTCTTTCAAAAAACGCTCCTAGCTCTGTCATTCTGTCAAATTTCAATTTTAAAAAACGACTGCGAAAGAAGGCTCATTTTCAGTTGTGTCCGCCATTTTGAATTTTGACATTTAGATCATATTCGTACATGACACTCGAGGCCTATTTAATTGGTTACACAACGGTACTAAACCTGTCAAAATCGCCCCAGAAACAAAAATTTTACAGGCAAAATAATATTTTTTATTATTCATTTTGGATTCAAACAGTGGCAAATAAGCTGTTTCTTAATTTGCCACATCTCCCCAACGAATCAACCAATTGAGCTAGTTGTGGTCTTAAAGTGTAGAAAATAGTTCATTCTTTCAGAAAACGTCTTTAGTTCGGTTATTTTGTCAAATTTTAATTAAAAAAATCTACAGCAAAAGAAGGTCTACTTTCGGTTGTGTCCGCCATTTTGAATTTTGACACTTAGGAATTATTTGTATATGGTTCTGGTAGCCTCTTGAATTAGCTGCACAATGAAACCAAGCTTGTCAAAATCGGTCAAGAAACAAAAAATCGGCGAGGAAAATGAAACAGTACGGTTTTTTATGGCCCACCCGGTAACTCAGTACAGGAGTGGAAGCCTCGGAAAAAAATGTTCGGTCCAAAAATAGTTGATGCAAGTTGATCACAGACGCCACCATTGTTTAAATTAATCTCGAAGGTAATTATTTCCATTCGATAATTTGAGTTTTTTTGTCCTCCTATTCCAAATATGTCTGTACTCTGTACTATAGCTGGATAGGAATCATGGCCGGTTTTGACGTAAAAAGTTGAAACCCAGATTTGACAATCCAGACGGGCAGTGTCATCGTCTGCGACCCGTAACCATAGTGACATTCAGTCGGAGCACACTCGAAACTGTCGTTTAGAAGTTTGCTGCCAGGCCAGGTCTTGTAAAATGATAGCAATTAGTCAATGACTTGCAACAAAAAGTGTGTTATATTGCAGGGTCAGCTTGTTGTTAACACAAATGGGCTTGCGCGGCATAATTACGATAATTCGCCATGGATGCACAAGAAGCTGGCGGCGTCCATCACGAATGACACGATGACAATCACGACAGGCACACTGTCAGATCAAGCTTCAAGATGGCGACATAAGTTTCCTATCCAGCTATTAGTATAGACATCCTTGTTCTATTAATTTCTAAACCATCAGACCAATTTTCACAAAATGTGATGGTCGATAGTGGAAAGGCAGAGATAAAATGTCCTCTGTGATCTGTCAGACGGAAATGTCGCTGTCAAAGTGACAGTAGATTTAGATGTAAAGATTTTGACATTTGACAGCTCTTTCTAGAGCTCTCCAAAAACTCTAATCAAAACATGCAGAAATTATGACATATCTGCCATTTGTCAAAAGCTATAAGCTGTCAAAGCCGAAACTTTGCTGTTCAATAGCTTGAAAAGTAATGAGCGGTAATGACGGCATGATGGTAATGACCGGATTTCAAAGTCCATTCAGTTGTTATTCTGAATGGCCTTCATAAAAAAAGTTACAGGCCTTCAAAGGTCAATTTTTTAATTCGTTTTTCATTCTAACTTCTATAAGTACGTCTGAACCGATTTCAACTAGTGTGCTGAAATACGTCTCTATTGAAAAATGATGACATATTTGATCAAAAAGGCTCAGTGGTGTACATTAGGGGCGTAGAAAGTGCAGGAAAAAAGGGGGCTACCCCCACTCTACGCCACTGGGCATTTTTGTTCAAATACGCCATAATTGTTCAATAGAGACGTATTTCAGCACACCTTGGTTGAAGTTTAAGCAAAATCGGTCCAGCCGTATGAAAGTTATGGATGAATAATAACGAATTAAAAAATTGAACTTTGAAGGCCTATTACTTTTTTCAGGGTCACTTTTGAAAAATAAAAAATATCACAGTCTTCATAATTTGAGAATCTGAATCTGGGGTAGAAAGGATGGCACTTATTTTTTAAACACCTGTATATACAAACTAACGAGTTTTATTTTCTAATCACGTTAATTAAAACAAATAGTGTATGTACAAAAATAATATTGCATTATCAAGGCAATTTCACAGATAATTTAGATTAACTTCGAGGACGTTGCAGGGAGGATGCTACGATGTAATGAGAAGTCTCGCGGCAGACATGACGACGATTTTTTTTCAACTTGAAAGGCAAACGAAACCTATTGCATCAAAGACAGAATTAACTTGAATTCTGAATTTCATTCCCTTGACTCTGAGGTTTTCCAGACTTTTTTCAATCAATTTTATATCCAGATTCAACAGAAGCTGAAAATAGTGTTTTCAAACTTTCACAATACCCAGTGGCCTCAAAGATTGGTAGGAGAAAAGGCTCGAGAAAAGGGGACCGGATATCGGGTGGGCCTTGAAAAACCATGCTCGGAATTTTTCCTTCTGAAATTTTTATTCAGCCACCGATTTTATCGAACTTTTCACTTTTCAGCATTGGCTAGCCAATTGAATAGGCTATCATTATCGTATTTAAAAATTGCCGACAAATCAAAATTCAAGATGGCAGAAACAATTGAAAATAGGCCTTCTTTTGTTCTCGTTGATTTTTATTGAAAGTTACCAGAAAGTCAAAACCAATAATGTATTATGAAGAAATAGACCTTCCTTGTCCATTCAAGATCACAACCAATAGAATCAGCCCATCTGCTGGGGAGCTATTGGGAGTTGAAGCGAAGCCTACTTTCCGTTTTTTTTTTTTCATTTCCGCATAATTGCCCCAAAGAAGCGTCTGCCAGCAGTCACTTAGGATTTTTGAGCCTCGCCAGACGTAGTGGCGGAGGCTCTTTGTGTCCACTTTTTTTTTTCGTGATTTTTTTTCCTCGTTCCTCGTTTCCTAACAAAATTCACCTAAATCTTCCGTATCTCCCAACGGTTAAACATATTCAGTTCATTCTTTCGTTAATCGAATCTTAACTATTGGCGGGTTGATGCCGATGACGTTTATAGTCGGTGTGGTACGCGACATAGAATGGCAAAATACCGCAAATGGATTAGACGGAATGCCCTTTTGTATGATGACTACTTATACCAAGGTGATTAATTTTCGCCGAGGATGCGTCAACATTTCCCACTCAGAAAAAAAGATGACGACGATTTTTGACAGGAGCTGATTTTTTATAAAACACATGCGTGTGGCACATGTTTTCTCACTAATTTTGATCTCCTGGATACGAATATGGAGTTTATTTCCACATTGGAAATCAACTTGACCTCATATTTCACATCTGAAAACCGCAAAAATAGCAGACTCTCGCTAATTTTTGAACTGAAAATTTTATGTTCCATTCACAGCGATTTCCAGCCTTGAGCTGGCTGTATAGATCCCATATAACAAGTTAACAGTGTAAGTTCTGCAAAATAACTCTTCAAAAATGGCCAGGGTGCGCCTCAAATCATACCAAAATGGGCGCTGGGAGCACATTTTGCTGCGGCTGGTCGGGGAATGTAAGTGTGAAACGTTTTTTATGACAGGTACAATTGATACATAAAAAACGTAGCTTTGATTTTGATGATGTTTTTAATCAAGGTAAATACATCAAGAGACCTTTTTACCTGGAACAACCACCCTAGCTCAAAGTTTCATGTAATAGGTATAAAACATTTTCGTCAGATCCGCGATTGCCAAACATCAGAAAAGCGTCTTTTAATAATTTCAAAGTCCTTCTTTGAACTTGTTCTGGAATGCAACATACGGCTGACGGTTAAGCTTTGGCTTAAAGTTTTCTGTCTCGCCCGTGAACTCATTCAGGTGTCTAGAAACTTCTGGACTGGATATGCACCAACGGCAAAGGTCAGTAGGATCTTCAGTGTTATTCGTATTCCTATGGCACCAACTTGAAATTTGTTGTCTGGTGTGTGTCAGAATTTTGCGAGAATGGAAGTAATGAGCTATCAATGGAGGCTCAAAAGCGTCTAGGACGTGGACAAGCGAAAGAGCATGAAAACAAACACCATGTATTATAGGTAGGGGAGATCTGCCTAAAATGACATACCCGAAGCATTTTCGTTGACAAAGAACCTAAAAATCCAAGTACAGCCGAGTTTTTGGTCACATCTGTCAGTTAAAAGATCAACACATAACTACCACAGGACAAAAACTCCATCGACTACTGTTTCAATCATGAAAACGCCAATTCTAGAAAACAGCCTCACTGTGTTGTATAAGTCTATTTGTTCTATCTCTCGCTGTGTTCTATAAGTGTATAAGTATAAGTGTTATAAGTCTATTTTAAGGCTAACAATGGATTCAAGTAATCAACAACAACTTTGACCAACACAAATACAAAAAATAGGATAGTCCTCAAATGTTTGCATCCAGAGAGTCCGCGTCCATAGATAGGAACCTACCCAGTGAAACTCACCCTGTAAAATAATTTCCAATTATATTTTGAAAAACGGTGATTATATCTCAGGCACTCATTCCTTGAATAAATTTTACAGACAAAATAATATTTTTTAGTATTCGTTTTGGATTGAAAAAATGGCACTTGAGCTTTTTTTAATTCGCCACATCTCCTCAACGAATGAACCAATGGAACTAGTTGTGGTGTCAAAATGTGAAAAACAGTTCGTTCTTCAAAAAACGCTTGTAGTTCTGTCATTTTGTCAAATTTTAATTAAAGAAAACGACTGCAAAAGAAGGCTCATTTTCAGTTGTGTCCGCCATTTTGAATTTTGACATTTTAATCATATTCGTATATGACACTTGAAGCCTATTCGATTGGTTACATAATGATACCAAACCTGTCAAAATCGCTCTAGAAACAAAAATTTGACAGGCAAAACAATATTTTGTATCATTCATTTTGGATTGAAACAATGGCAAATAAGCTTGTTTTCAATTTGCCACATCTCCCCAACAAATGAACCAATTGAGCTAGTTGTGGTCTCAAAATGTAGAAAATAGTTTATCCTTTCCGAAAACGTCTTTAGTTCGGTTATTCTGTCAAATTCTAATTGAAAAAAACGACTGCAAAAGAAGGCCTATTCCCAGTTATTTCCGCCATCTTGAATTTTGACACTTGAAAATCATTTGTATATGGTTATAAGAGCCTCTTCAATTGGCTACACAATGATACCAAGCTTGTCAAAATCGGTCAAGAAACAAAAAATCGGCGATGAAAATAAAACGGTATGGTCTTTTATGGCCCACCCGGTATATAAAACAGTAAAATATATTACAAAAAAAATTCCGTTCCACACTTACATTCCTTAATCAGCCGCAGAAAAATGTGCTCCCAGAGCTCATACTTTGTATGTTTTGGGGCGCACCCTGGCGATGTTTGTAGAGTTATTTTGCAGAACTTACACTGTTAACTTGTTCCGTGGGATCTATTCAACGAGTAGTGCAGTGAAGATAGGTTTTGGGGTTGAAAAAATTAATTCATAATATTTTAAAACTGTTATCGATTCAGAATTTCATCCTCTACCATGTGCTTAAAATCCCCGAAAATCCCATTTGAGCATTTTTCTTGCGGCGCTGTCAAAGTATATCATGTTTGCTGCAACAAGTCCGAAAATTGTATCCTCGCTTTTGTCACATTAGAGCTATAGTGTTAGTTCAGAGCTGTTGGTATATACTCTAGGGCATGACCAGAACGTCATCTGAACCGCTGAAATCCTATTTCCCGCAAAAGAAAACACGTAACTCGCTTTAATCTGCAATTACCAGTGGTAATCAAGTGTAGTTCGGGGATTAGTGACCAAATTTAATCAAATCTGTTCTTTTTGTGATAATGGCATGAAATTTGGTATGAATGGTCTTTATGGTCCCCTTTTTAAATGTAGACATGGCGTCTCGCCATATTTTGGTTAGGGGGGCTTAGGGACCCCCTTGAAAATTGAAGTTGCAGAAACTCATGCAAACCACCATTAAAATAATTGTCACTTATCTCAAAAAGTAATCATTCGACTCTACGTTAAACCTCAACAAGAGACACGCCAGTTGTCACCATGTACGCACTGTTCTTCATAATGAAAAAAAAATTCTTCGGAATGTCAAAAAAAAATCGGGTTTTTATAATTTTTTCATGTAATAGAGGAATAAATTTATCTTCCGCATATCATTATCCACCAATTAGTATCTGCCGAAGCCATTGATGAAGTCCATTTCTTCATATTGACATCTAGAAGCAACAATTCCAGATGAAACCAGCCAATTTAAGTGTCCACTTTAGCAGCGCTTTTTTCAATGTTACCAATTGATATGAATGACAATTCATTATTGGGTGGATAGCTTCAACTGTTTTATAATTTTATTGAGTATAACTAGATGAGGGGTGATGCGCGAAAGCCCCGAAAAATTTTTTTTCAACAGCCATCTATCACTGTTAGAATTGCACCAAATTTCATGCTACTTTGGCGAAACAACAGCAAATACAGACTAAAGAGTATAGACAAACGTCAATACGATCTGCAATTGTCAAGTAGAAGGCACGAAGAATGAGTATTGAGGCGTGGAATACTTCAAAGCACTCAGTTCGAGTGAATACACGGTATAGAAATATTTTCAACAGACCCCAGGGGCACAAATTTTATGATGGTGAGCGACGCGAAAAAATTTTTTCCCTATGCTTTTGCGCTTGGTTCCTTATGTAGTCATATAAAAGTAGGTTACAGAACAGTTCCAGCTATTCATCCATTCATAAATTGTCGATCATATTGATTGGCAACAATTGAAAAACGTTGTTGAACTTCACACTTGAATTGGCTCATTTCTTCGGGAGCTGTCATCCCTAGAACGGCAATATCAAAAAACGGACTTTATGAATAGCTTCGGCAAATAAAAATCAGTGAATAATGATACACAGCAGATCAACTCACCGTTTCTTAGATTGAAAAATCAATAAAAACTGTTTTTTTTGACACTCTGAAGATTTTTTTTTAAACACGAAGAACAATGTTTACATGGCGACAACTGTTGTGTCTCTTATCAAGGTTTGATGTAGAGTCAAATGATTACTTTTTGAAATCACTGTGACTATATTTACCGGTAGTTTGTGAGAGTTCCAGAGACTCAAATTTTTAAGGGGGTCCTTAGGCCCCCCCTAACCAAAATATGGCGAGGCGTCATGTTTACATTTGGAAAGAAGACCATGAAGACCACTTATACTAAATTTCATGTCTCTATCACAAATCAAACAGATTGTAACAAACTTGGTTACTAACCCTCGGATTATACTTAATCAACACTGTTAATTGGAAATTGAAGCGACTTCCGTGTTTTTTTTTCGGAAAATACGAGTTAGAGGTTCAAACGAAGGTCTGGTCATGCCCTGCAGTATATACCAACAGTTCCAAGCCAACGATGTAGCTCTAGTGTGACAAAAACAAGAATACCATTTTCGGACTAGTTGCAGCAAACATGATATACTTTGACAGCGCCGCAAGAAGAATGCTCAACTGTGATTTTCGGGGATTTTGAGTATGTGGTAGAGAATGAAATTCTGAATCGATATCTGCTATAAAATTTCATGAATTAATTTTTTCAAGGTTTGGGGTCTTTTTTGACGATATTTACTGCACTAGAGCTCAAGGCTGGAAATCGCTGAAAATGGCACACAAAATTTTCAACGAAAATAAGCGAGAGTCTGCTATCTTTGCGGTTTTCAGATGTAAAATATGAGATCGATTTGATTTCTTTTTTTTTATTAACATCCAAATTTAATTACAATCTGTCACGGGTGACATTCAATAATTTATACGACACTTAACACTCTGGAAGGGGAGAGACCACTGTCTGCTCCCCCAATGCATTGACTATGTACATGACATGTTGAAAAATTTCAATTAATATGAATAAAATCAATGTCAAGACACAAACACCTTAACAGACTTAACAAACATAAATCACGCGGAACATAAAATGAGTACTTATAATACAAATAAAAGGCAGACTACAGAAGCCATTCTGAAGTAGTGGCAGGCATCGCGGGTGGGGCGATCTCGTTCGCTCATCACTGGCTATATAAGAATCGGTCTGGCAATTCGAGCGGACTGCTTCTCTTCAGCCTTTTCACCCTCGGCTCGACGAGCATCTCTCCAGCTAGAGTGTTTGGATGAGACTCGAGCTTGGCCCTGTATCTAGTGCTGTATCGGGATATTTCTTCCTGTACTGTTGCGACGTTCAGGTCCTGATGCAACACCCAGTTTGGAACGTACCATGGAGCTTCCGCTATGTCCCTGAGCATCTTATTTTGGAAACGTTGAATTTTCATGATATTTGAGGCGCTAGCCGATCCCCACAGCTGTATACCGTATGTCCACACAGGCTTTATCACAGTCTTGTACAATAGGACTTTGTTCTCGAGTGACAGACCGGATCCTCGTCGCAGCAGCCAGTGGAGCTTCCTCCTGGTGTGCCCAAGTTGTAGGCGCTTTTTCCAGACATGACCGGCCCACGTCAGCCGTCTGTCTAGGTGCATGCCCAGGTATCGGATTTCCTCCTTTTGTGGTAAGACTTCGCCATTCAACGTAACGGAGGGACATGTGGCTCTGTTGAGAGTAAATGTCACATGCTCAGACTTGAGCGTGTTTGCCTTGATCCGCCAGGTATTTAGCCACCTCTCTATTTTGTTTAAGTGGGTTTGAAGATTGGTCGAAGCAATGGTAGGATCTCTATGTGAAGACATTACGGCCGTGTCGTCGGCAAAAGTTGCCAGAACCGTATTCCTGCATGTTGGTAAGTCTCTTGTGAACAGCAGGTACAGGACCGGACCAAGGACGCTCCCTTGGGGTACTCCCGACTCAATGCTTCTAAGGGATGTCTCAGCTACCCCGAACCCAACGGTGAACCTTCTGTCTGACAGGTAGCTTCGAAGGATCTCGTAGACCCGGTAAAGAAGATCCCTCTTGATTTTGTAGAGTAGCCCACGATGCCATACCTTGTCAAAGGCTTGGGAAACGTCCAAGAAGGCGGCGGAGCAGTATCGCTTGGTTTCGAGATCATTGCGGATTTTAGCTGCCACGCGATGGACTTGCTCGCACGTCGAATGCTGTCGATGGAAACCAAACTGGTGTCCAGGGATCAATCCGCGCACATCCAGGATAGGCCTAATCCTCTCCAGAAGCAACGCCTCGAACACTTTTGAAGGAACCGATAAGAGGCTAATTGGACAGTAGGATGTTACCTGGGTGACATCTTTGCCCGGCTTTGGTATAACAATAATTTTAGCCTCCTTCCAAGTTGATGGGTAGTGGCTTGTTCTTCTACTATTTGATTTCTAATGTAAAAATAAACTCAATATTCGTGTTCAGGAGGTCAAAATTAGTAAGAAAACATATCCCACATGCCTATGTTTTACAAAAATTCAGGTCCTATCAAAAATCGTCGCCATCTTTTTTCCTGAGTGGGAAATGTTGATGCATCTCTAGAGAAAATTAAACACCTTGGTATGAGTAGTTATCATGCCAAAGGGCATTCCGTCTAATTCATTTGCGGTATTCAAAATCGTAGCACCCCGACTATTAAAGATGATCGGTCAAATACCGTATGTTCGTTAAAATTATGAATAGGGCAGGCTGTGAACTTCGAAACGTATGTTCAAAATGTATTTCATGACTTTTCGATCTAATGAAGCTATGTGATCAATTTTTTATTTTTAATTGAAGTACATATCCGGGCCTTTGTTACAGTGTGACAGCGATTGAGAAACTGGTTTATTATTTATTTATTTGGTTTATAAACATTTCCATCGGATATGAATGCATCATGATTTTCAGCCAGCGAGGGAAATTCTCGCTTTCCCAATTTTCTATATACAACCAGCGAAGGAAATGAGACCAGAGTACATATTGGAAAAAAAATTCAAACAAAAAATTTTGATTTAGGGATTGCAGTTTTTTAGATATGATTTTTTTTCTGACGCAACCAACAACTATGAAGAAGTGGTGCGCGCATGTCACTTATATTTTTCAGTGCAAAATGCACTACATTGACTACTGAGGTGGGCGTTTTTCGTATAAAGTTGAGCTTTTACAGAAATGAATCAGATATTTGCTCTTAACAAAAAAAAACATGGTACTCGTTTAGGCTAGCCGAGTTATGGGGCAAAAGCCGCCCTCAACGGTGCAATGGTGTTAACGTAAATAGGTATGATAAAGAGGAAACTATTCACCGCTAATTTCTACATCGAAAAGGGCTTATTTCGGACATGCTTTGTTCATCATGTCTCTCAAACTTTAAAATTAGTGAAAATTATCATCCGTATTCCTTACGTGTTGCATACAATTTTTATTCTACTTTCGTTTTCCTACTTTTTGCATAAATGGCCATTTCATCTCAGGTGACATTTGACAAGTATATTTTGCTTCATGTAGTTAAAGCTAGAGCAAATAATTTTTTGCCAACCAGCTTTTTAGGCGTTTACAGGACAACAACAAAACAATAATGATATTTATTATATGCGTGCATGTGTCATATCATTTATTATACTTTATGTAGTAATGTATACCTGCTGCGTAGTAAATCCATTTTCTGAGCGAGGCTCCCTATTAAACACACTCCAAGGTGGGAAGATGGACTGGTTAACCACCTCCCAGCGAAATTCAAGCAAATGCCGCCCACAGCGCTCAAAAAAGCTTTAAAAGTCCATCTCATTGAAAAGGGATTCTATACCATGGCTGTTAGTGCAGTCATTTTAGATCGAAAAATCAGGAAAAGCAAAAAAAAAATCGCAATTGAAGGAGACTTGGTGCAGTGATAGTACAAAGCCTTCTGATTAACATACTAAAAGTCCCCGGAAATCAAACTTGTGCTACGGCCGCCTTATTGGAAAATGTCTTAAGATGTCTGCAAATTTTAGGTTTTTTGCCCATATCTGTGTAACCGTTGGAAACATCGATTTCATTTTTGAAGCAAAAGTTAGAACATATGAAACCGAATATTTTGGTGCGTGTGAATTGAGTATGGCTTTGACAGTTCTTCAGATATAGGTGTTTGAATGTCCAAATTTTTCAAATCTAAAATATATGTTATTTTCCATGATTTTGAGTGGAAATTTTCCACGACTATCATCAGTGCCTTCCTCATGTGGCTTGAAGCCTTGCCTGATCAGACGGTTTGCCAGAAATTCTGACGTTTGACCTGTGTGACGTCATCAATTCCAGATGGTGACCCAATTTAATCTCTTGAATCAAAATCGATATAATCATGAAAATCACCAGATAGATGCAGAATTTAATGCTGATCAAGATGCCGTAAACCGTTCTAGAATATCTTCAACCGCTTCTGAAATATTTCAATTCCAAGCTGGCGCACGATGAATTGAATAAATAATGGAAGTATTTAGTACGCCTTGATTTTGTGGCAATATTCTCATGAAAACGATCACATAGGTGTAGAATTTAATGCTGGGCGAGGAGCAATGGATAGTTCTAAAATATCTTCCACCGTTTCTGAAATATTTGAAATTGAAGCCAACGGCCGCTAAGAAAAATTGAAAAATTGTAGCGGGCCTTGATTTTCTGACAATAATGCTCATGGATATTATCGTATTATGTGCAGAATTTCACTCTGGTCAAGAGCCAGCAAATCGTTACACAATATCTTCAACAGTCTTGAAGATAGATAGATAGATATTTTATTCAGCCATCTTAACTACATTACAATGGTATTGTAGAATTAAGCAACGTCAATTTAAAAATAAATAATGAATTTTAACACAAATGGAACATAATACACTCAGCAACATAGGTATAAGTCTGTATATACATATAGATAAATTTCCTCTAAAGGGACGAAGATATTATTGAACCTTTGGCGTTAAGGCTATACTTGAAGGCGAAAAACTCGTCAACCCTATAGAAACACTGGTCAAGCATGAACCTGGAGACAGTCTTTTTGAACATATCCATCGGATAGTTCTGTACTTTCAGCGGCAAACGATTGTACAACTGCAGATTAATGGAATTCTTTTTAGTCCGGCCAAGACGGTGGCGGGGCGGTACCATTAGTGCTTTTGATCTAGTGTCGTGGCTGTGGACCTCACCGTGTGTAAGGTAGTTATGCTTGCAGCCATGGATCTCAACAAGTGATTTATAGACAAACAATGATGGCAAGGACATTATCTTCATTTCAGAAAACAACGGTTTGCAGTTTGCCCGAAAGTGGGAATTAGTCAATATCCGGATCGCTTTTTTTTGCATAACAAATATCCTGTTGGCATGACTCGAAGCTCCCCACAGGGTTACTCCGTAAGAAATACGCGAGTGGAAATGCGCATGGTATAGTGACAATAAAACATGAGAGCTGAGTTTTCCGTCCAATCTCCGAAGTGAAAAGAGTGCAGAGGAGAGCTCCCGGGCCAGCTCATCTACATGGGACGCCCACGTCAGCCCAGCATCCAAGACGACACCCAGCACCACGAGGCTGCCCTCTTCCCCGGACACCGCGCCGCCCGTTCCCACCGTGAGTCTATGCGTTTTAGACTGATTGAGTTTTGGTATATTTGCCGAGAACCAATCTCCCGCCCTCTCTTCAATTGCCCGTCGTTTAAGAAGCAGTTCACTTGTCCCAGGCGCCGTAGCGATTAGTGTAGTGTCGTCGGCAAATACAAAACAACGGCTTGGTTCCATAAACCGAGACAAATCATCAATATAAAGCAAAAAAAGGAGTGGTCCCAAGACCGACCCCTGTGGAACCCCAAAAGATACCAAACCAGGGGAGGAAAGCTTTCCCTCGACGTAGACCATCTGCTTTCTATCAGACAAGTATGATCTGAATAGTTTACAATACCTTACCACGAAACCCGTATCTTGACATCTTTTAAGTAAATTTTCATGGGACACAGTCAAACGCACACGACAGATCACACTGGGTCAGCCTGACGAAGTCCCCACTCTCAATAGGCTAGTGACCTCGATTTTTTTTATTTTTTTGAATAAAACTTCAATTTTTTATGTGATTTATGCTGAAAACCGCAGCGCGATATCTCAATTCTAAAGTGCCTTAAAAAAATTGAAATAGAACGCTGGTGACGGTACTGCCTCATATCTCTATCCCTGCTCCTCTCACTGCGACACTCGCATGCTGTGTTCGTTCCACGCGCAGCGCTTATGGAAGAGATTATGACGTCACGCGAATTTTTAAAATCTCTGTAACAAATAGCCGCGTGGAAAAAGTTAATTTTTTTTTCTTAAAATGGGTTTACTGATGTGTACTTGATAGCCCGATTATGGTAAAATCTCAAAATGGCACTGGTGGTCAGTAGCCTATTCCATCACCAATCGCCTCCAGCAATCTCCGGACTGCCTTCTCAGTTGATTTTCCTTTTTGGAAACCATACTGATTGGAACTTAAGGGAAATCTATCGAGGTAGTCAATAACTCTTTTTTTCAACAATTTTTCAAACACCTTCCCGAATATTGGAATAACTGCAATGGGCCGATAGTTCTCTGGTAGTGAATAACTGCCTTTTTTATATATTGGCAAAACTTTGCTTATTTTGAGAGAATTAGGAAATATACCTTCCTCAATGCAACGATTATAGAGGGATGTCAAAGGTGTTACTATAATGTCTGCAGTATTCTTCAGAATTTCCGCAGTAATGCCATGAACATCGGGACACTTTGAGTCTTTCAACATCGAAATCTGGCGGAGCACCTCTCCTTCCTCAAAAGGAGCAAGAAAAAATGAACCTGAGTGCGATTTGATGTTACGGTTAATATCAGACAAGGACACACCTGAGCAAGGGATGGTGTCACTGGTATTCTTTGCTATGCTTAGAAAAAAAGCATAAAATTCATCTGCTGTGATTGATGAATTTGGTTTTGGTTTTTTGCAATTGTTAATTTCACTATTTATCAATCTCCAAGTTGCTTTCATTTTATTTGCTGATTTGAGGATGAAATCATCGAATTTATTTTTCTTAGCTATGAGAGTTTCTTTTTTATACAATTTGCGAATTGACTTGTATGCATTAACATCATTTGTACTTTTTGTAACCTCACTGACAAGCTTTAGGCATGTCATTTTGTCTTTTAACAATTTTAGCTTTTCACTGTACCATTTCACAGAAATTTCCGCTGAACCCACTTCAACCACGGGAAAATGCTTTTTTATATTGGCCGAATATGTCTCAGGAAGCAAGAATGATAGATGATCAGCATCAGGTTACCACCTCGATAGACTTCCCAGTCAAAATTAGTTAAGGACTCCCTCAGGCCGCCCAGCCCCGCACTGGTGATTTTTCTAACTTTTCGCTTTTCAGGATGCTGCTTATCAAGGACCTCCTCCGTCACTATGAACTGCCCTTTGTGATCCGACAAACAAGGCTCAAGAACGCCAGCCTCGCAGCTCTCCTCCGCAACGTTAGTCAAGATATTGTCAATACACGTAGTCGTGCCTTGGGTAATTCTCGTGTTTTCTGAAATTGTTGCCCTTAAACCAAAAGAAGCTATAATATTAGTCAGATCAGTACGGGCCTGCGATTTTAAATTAAAGTCAATGCTAAAATCTCCCGTTATTATTACTTGTTTGTACCTGTTATGTACGTCAATCAACAAAGATTCCAATAAATTTAGAAACTGGTTGACATTTCCAGAACATGACCTATATAATGCAATTATTAAAATGTTTGCAACTTCAAGTCCGCAAAACTCCGCCACAAACTCACAGCTATACTTGTCCAGATCCACACACTTACAAGAGACCTTGATATCATTTTTAGCGAAGATGGCCACCCCACCATGTTTGCCTTTTTCTCTGCAATATTTAGAAACCATCATATTCAGTAATGTTGACGGTCTCCAGATTCTCCCTGCTCAGCCAATGCTCTGACAAACAAACAATATCAAATGTGTTACATGACAAAAACGCTGCAAGCTCTTCTATTTTATTAGATAGACATTGAATGTTCAGGTGAAAAATACCTAACCCAGCATTGGTAAACTTTTTGATAAAAACAGCCTTGTTTAGTTGTACATTCGTCGTATTTATGTCGAAAACTGAAGCTGCAGAACTATCTTCGGTCCGCGCTGTAATAGTCGGTGTGGTACGCGACAAGAAATGGCAAAATACCGCAAATGAATTAGACGGGATGCCCTTTGGTATGATGACTACTTATACCAAGGTGATTAATTTTCGCCAAGGATGCGTCAACATTTCCCACTCAGAAAAAAAGATGGCGACGATTTTTGACAGGTGCTGAATTTTTATATAACATATGCGTGTGGCACATGTTTTCTCACTAATTTTGACCTCCTGAATACGAATATGGAATTTATTTTCACATTGGGAATCAACTTGAACTCATATTTTACATCTGAAAACCGCAAAAATAGCAGACTCTCGCTAATTTTCGAACTGAAAATTTCATGTTCCATCAACGGCGATTTCCAGCCTTGAGCCGGCTGTATAGATCCCATAGAACAAGTTAACAGTGTAGGTTCTGCAAAATAACTCTTCAAACATCGCCAGGGTGCGCCTCAAATCATACCAAAAATGAGCGCTGGGACCACACTTTGCTGCGGCTGGTTGGGGAATGTAAGTGTGAAAGGAAGAATGTTGCGCAATAATATGTTTTACTGTTTAATATATAATCTAACACATACCAAGCATTTATCAACATACCATGGCAATTCGGAACAAAATATCGTAAAAACAAATTTTCATGATTTGTTCATAATTTTTTTTAGGACAGGTAGGTACAATTGATACCAAAAACCGTAGCTTTGATTTTGATGATGTTTTTTTATCAAGGTAAATACATCAAGAGACCTTTCTCACCTGGAACAACCACCCTAGCTCAATGTTTCATATATAATATAAAACATTTTCGTCAGATCCGCGATTGCCAAACATCAGAAAAGCGTCTTTTGATAATTTCAAAGTCCTACTTTGAACTTGTTCTGGAATGCAACATACGGCTGATGGTCAAACTTTGGCTTAAAGTTTTCTGTCTCGCCCGTGAACTCATTCAGGTGTCTAGAAACTTCTGGACAACGACAAATGTCAGTAGGATCTTCAGTGTTATTCGTATTCCTATAGCACCAACTTAAAATTTGTTGTATTGTGTGTATCAGAATTTTGCGAGAATGGAAGTAATGAGCTATCAATGGAGGCTCAAAAGCGTCTAGGACGTGGACAAGCCAAAGAGCATGAAAACATACACCATGTATCGTAGGTACTATAGTTGCAAAATAAGAGTTGTAATGTTGAAAAGATCTTGGTGCCTAACTGATCACTTTTTCATGTGTTTTCCACTTTTCCACGTCCGTTTTCTATTCCTGTTCACGTCCTAGGTATTTTTGCGCCTTCACTAATAACAATAACACTATACTTCCATTCTCGCAAATTACAACACACACAAGACAACAAATTTGAAATTGGTGATAGCACTGAAGATCCTATTGCCCTTCGCTGTTGGTGCATATCCAGTCCGAAAATTTCTAGACACCCGAATGAGTTCATGGGCGAGATAGAAATACTCGTAGAGAACTTTGAACCAAAGATTCACCATCAGCCGTATGTTGCATTCCAGAACAAGTGTAAAGACAAAACTTTAAAATCAAACGACGCTTTTCTGATGTTTGGCAACCGCAAGTCTGACGAAAATGTTTTAATTATGAGTCGCTATACCGAAACTTTGAGCTGAGGTGGTTGTTCCAGGTAAAAAAGGTCTCTTGATGTATTTACCTTGATGAAAAACATCATCAAAATCAAAGCTACGTTTTTTGTATTATTGAAAAAAAAGTTACCAACAAATCATGAATTTTTTTTTTCGGTTTTTCATCTGAAATTGTCATTGTATGTTGATAAATGCTTAGTATATGTAAGTTTACTGTATAAAACAGTAAAATATATTACAAAACGTTTTCCATTTCACACTTACAGTCCTTAAATCAGCTGCAGAAAAATGTGCTCCCAGAGTCCATATTTTGTATGTTTTGGGGCGCACCCTGGCGATGTTTGTAGAATTATTTTGCAGAACTTACACTGTTAACTTGTTCCGTGGGATCTATTTAACGAGTTCAAGTCTGGAAATCGCTGTAAATGGCACACAAAATTTTCAATTCGAAAATAAGCGTATTTTTGCGCTTTTCAGATGTGAAATATGAGGTCGATTCGATTTTTAATGTGAAAATGAACTCAATATTCGTGTCAGGAGGTCAATATTAGTAAGAAAACATATCCCACATGCCTATGTTTCACAAAAATTCAAGTCCTGTCAAAAATCGTCGCCATCTTTTTTTCGGAGTGGGAAATGTTGACGCATCCTTGGAGAAAATTAATCACCTTGATATAAGTAGTTATCATGCCAAAGGGCATCGCGTCTAATTCATTTGCGGTATTCAAGATCGTAGCACCCCGACTATAACGGAAGATCAAACTGTTACTTCCCCCGAGTCGGTTCCACTCGCAGGTGAAAAAACCTAGAGACTTTCACCCCGCTCGGCCACACAGCAGGATCCATGATTCTGTCCAGACTACTCAAATTCACAGTGACCTTAAAAGAGGCCCGCTTAGACGAGATTAAGCGGATATATTCGATATATAATATTAAGTTTGCTGTATTTGCAAAAGGAACAAAAATTGAACAAAAGCAAGTAGGCGCAAACCTCAACCCAGGATTAATATAAGGACTAAGAAAACAATTGCAGCAACTGACTGAAAAGTTCAATATTTTGGAGACGGTTAGAAATATTTTGTAACAGTTTGCTGGACCTTGATCAGCGAGTGGAATTCTGCACCTAATAAGATAATATTCATGATCATTTGTTATGAAATCAAGGCCCGCTACAATTTTTCAATTTTTCTCCACGCCCGTCGGCTTCAATTTCAAATATTTTAGAAACGGTTGAAGATATTCCAGAACTATCTATTGCTCCTCGCCCAGCATAAATTCTACACCTATGTGATAATTTTCATGAGAATATTGTCATTAAATTAAGGCCTACTGAATACTTCTATTATTTATTCAATTCATAATGCGCCAGCTTGAAACTGAAATATTTCAGAAGCGGTTGAAGATATTCCAGAACGGTTTGCGGAATCTTGATCAGCATAAAATTCTGCATCTGTCTGGTGATTTTCATGATTAAATCGATTTTGATTCAAGCGATAAAATTGGGTCACCATCTGGAATTGATGACGTCACACAGGTCAAACGGCACAATTTCCGGCAAACCGTCTGATCAGGCAAGGCTTCAAGCCACATAAATACCAATATTAATTACGAATACCATAGTATCCGATATTTGGGCTGCAAGTTCAAAATTTTCATCGTATTTTATAAAAAGATTTTCTGGGTTTGCGGATAGAAAATGAGATGGAAGGAGCTGTAGGAGAACGAGAAGGATGGACTTGATGGGTTCAATGGAGAGAACAATGGTTGGAAGGCGGAGAAGATGGTGTGAAGAGATTTCGGAGCTGTGACATATATCTGACAAATTAATTATTGTGATTGTTGACAGTGTCGAGATATAAAGTACCTCTGAAGAGGTCTCTCGATGGCACTATAAATAAATGAAATGAAAATGAAAACATGAGGAAGGCACTGATGATAGTCGTGGAGAATTTACACTCAAAATCATGGAAAATAACACATATTTTAGATTTGAAAAATTTGAACATTCAAACGCCTATATCTGAAGAACTGTCAAAGCCATACTTAATCCATACGCACCAAAATATTCGGTTTCATATGTTCTAACTTTTACTTCCAAAATGGAATCGATGTTTTCAACGGTTACAGAGATATAGGCAAAAGCCTAAAATTTGCAGACATCTTGAGACATTTTTTAAAATATGGCGGCCGCAGCACTAGGTTGATTTCCGGTGACTTTTAGTATGTTAATCAGAAGGCTTTGTACTATCACTGTACCAAGTTCCCTTCCATTGCGAATTTTTTTTGCTTTTTTTTCCTAAAATGACTGCACTATGGATTCTTGGAGGATTCAGGTTAACCCATACAATGTGATACAATGTGATGCAATACTTGCTGATTTTGGTTGTTATCTTGTTATTTGTTATATGTTGTTAGTTTCCATACGTCTCGTTGTTCTTTTATTTTTATTTATTTTTTCTTCAACATGTTGACTTGCTAAATGCTCAAATTGTACCGAATAATACTAGAAAATAATTATATACATACATATATCTATCTATCCAGCTAGATTTAGGTATCCTGTCCGCCAATCCGCCATATGCTCATTTCCTAACCGACTTTCTCACATTTGGTATCAATGGCTAGCCAATTGGAAAGGCTACCTTTTACATATGAGAAAATGACCGACATGTTGAAATCCAAGATGGCAGAAGCAATTGAAACAAGTGAGTATGCCTTCACGTGCGTGAGTCTCAGTAGCGCATTTTCTTAAAGAGGCATATTATGAATGTAAAGAAATTTGGTTGAAGGAGAAACATCATTCTTTGCCTACTCTCTTTAGTCGAAACTCATTGTGATTTTTTGTTATCAGAATGGGGTACTTGTCAATGAAACAGATTTGAACGAAAATTCTTTCAATCATCAATATTGTTTTGTTTAAGGTGACCAGACGTTCCGATTTGATCGGAACTGTACCGTTTTCGCGAGACACTTTCCGATTCGACTTCCTGTTCCATAAATGTTCCGATTTGAGTAACTGTTCCGTAAATGCTCCGATTTCCGATTTGAGCAACGAACATTTCAACTTTTTTTACCAAGATTGAATTTATTTCGATTGGCACCCACGCTATGCAAATGGGTCTCGACTGTCTGCAGAATGTACCGTATGATCAAAAACTTTCTTACTCAAGGGAGGCTGTGGCCTGGCCAAAATCAGCCTCGCTTGCCTGCCAATGACCAGGACCACAGTCTTCCTTGAGAAAGGAAGCTTTCGATCATACGGTACATGTTGTTTGCAATATTATTTCATCATTATTAGTATTATGTATTATGAACACTGTTGGTTGAGAAGGGGGCAAATAAGGGACAGCACTTACCCGCCCTCCTGTTGTTGTTTTTTTTTTTGCAGAAAAGGATCAGAAAAACTAAGTTTCAGGCTCGGTTTCAAAAAATATCCTCAAATATCGGTCCATCCAACAATGAACAGACGCGAGAAAATGAGGAATAGATGGTAAGTAGATGCCAAGGTGCCTGGAAGTTCTGAATCAGCAAATAAAAGGTAGGTGCCCCTAAAAAAAAAAAAAAAAAAAAAAAAAAATTCCCTGTTCCGATTTCATCACTGAGGAATCTGGTCACCTTAGTTTTGTTTGGAGGCGAAAGCTGGGAGCAGCCACTAATCAACAGTAGCCTATTATTTCCCATTTTTAGTCGGCTATCCATATAGCGGAAGAATTAGATCGTTATGTCTTTGGGTTTATATTTTTCATTTGGGTTTATTCATCTCTTACTTTGAGGGCAGCGTGTGGGGGCGGCAGCATTCGGGAAAGTAACTGTTGCACAGTTTGAGTTGGGAGTTTCCAAATGTGTAAGAAAATATGACACATCACTGAAAATCATGGAAGTTGCATTTTTTTGTTTTAGGGTGGGAGCTGGAGGCGGCGACTAATCAAAAGTGACCTATCTCTTCCCATTTTTAGTCATCTATACATATAGCGAAATAATTAGATCGCTAATTTTCAGGTATTTGTTTAACATTTATCTCTTACTTTGAGGGCGGCGTGTGGGAGCGGCAGAGTTTGGCGAAGAAATTCTTGCACAGTTTGAGCTGGGAGTTTATCTATGTTTGAGGTAACATTAACATCCAAATCAAATCAAATCATAAAATGAGAACACCAGAGCAGTAGGTCTGGGAGAAATTGCAATATCATGTTATTTCAAGTTTATCGGGGGCGGTTTTCTCTATGTTGGCGGCGCAATATAGACATTCAATATAGCCTAGCCCGCCTTTGGGAGTGGTAGGCAGGCTGTCCTATGTAACAGCAAAAAAATTAGAAAGTTAGGGCGTCTAGTTTGGGAGGAGTTCGAGGAACGGACGAACGGACGGACGGACAAAGCGGTTGCAATAGCGATTTTCATCAAGATGGAAAATGCGCTAAAAAGAATTCCTTCTGTCCTCATTGCTTTTTAATCTGCTGAGGAGCTACGACGAGTTGAAGCGAAGCCTACCTACTGGTTCCTTATTCCTGCATAAGTGACCAAACTTAGTAATCCTGCCCGCCATATCCTTATTTCCCAACAGATTTTTTCAAATTTGGTATCACTGGCTAGCCAATAGCCAATAGGCAATAGGTACCTGAATTTGGGTCGATTATGCGGAAATGAAAAAACAGAAAAGTAGGCTTCGCTCCAACTCGCAATAGCTCCTCAGCAGATGAGCCGATTTCATTGGTTGTGGCCTTGAATTGACAAGAAAGGTCTATTCCTTCATAAAACATTTTTGGTTTTGACTTTCTGGTAACTTTCTATAAAAAGCAACGAGAACAAAAGAAGGGCTTTTTTCAATTGTTTCTGCCATCTTGAATTTTCATATGTCGGCCATTTTGGAATACGGAAATGATAGCCTATTCAATTGGCTATCCAATTCTGAAAAGTTTGAAAAAATCGGTGGTGAAATAAAAAAAAACTTAAGGAAAAATTCCGAGCACGGTTTATGGCCCACCCGGCAGAATCATCTCACTGGAATTTTTTACATAAAATAATAATGCCAATAAATTGTAAGTACCTATGTATTCAGAAATCGTATGTGCCCAGTTTGAGTAGAATTAGTCGAAGAGTTCCAAAATTATACCTAACAAAAAATCGATTTTTGAAGTTCATTTTTGACAGTTTATAGTCTATATCTTCGTTATTATTCGATTCTGAAATATTTTTTCTAAGAAACTTCATTTACATAATTTGCAGATTTATATCATTTCCTGAGAGGACCGAATTCAAATTAATAGAAATACCCTGCAGTATTGTTATTTTGCTGAATTATTTCAAAATGTGAACTACTCAGGTACAATACAAGTATAGTCTATTGGAAATAGAATATCTGCTGGAATTAATTCAAACAAAAACGATTTTTTTACCATGGCTAGTTTTCAGTTCCCTCTTCAACATATCAAAAGTCCTCAACTCTGGGACTGCTACAAATTAGTATACAGGGTGAAAGTTTATTATTTTTCCTTATTTCCTTTCTTTCTCAAAAAACTGATGACTGAAAAAAAACGGTTTTAGGCTAGTTTGATAGGCCATAGTCTTCCAATAAACATATGAAAAATATACCACTCAGCAACTGCTGTGTATCAAGTTACAGGGTGAAAACTAGTTTTCATCTTCTTTTTTTTTTCTTAGCGGAACTGATCTAGATTGGAGCCGGGTCTAGTTCTTTTGCAAGCTTATAATGTCATACTGAACATATAAAAAGGATACATTTCTGCAACTGCTGCTTTTCATTTTACAGGGTGAAAAGTCATTTTCACGTTTTAATTTTTTTCTTGGTGAAATTGGCTCACACATCAATTTCCACTGATTCTTCTGTAAACTTGAAGTTTCTAGTCAAACATATCAAAATAATACATTTCTGCTACAGCTACGTTTTTTTTTACAAATTTAAATGTTTGGGTATAATTATTCGGGTATATTGCATCAAAAATTCAAAAAATCTTGGAACGCAACCAAACATTTAAATTTGTTTAAAAACGTGGCTGTAGCAGAAATGTATTATTTCAATATGTTTGACTAGAAACCTCAAATATACAGAAAAACCAGACGCAATTGTTGTGTGAGCCGATTTCATCAAGAAAAAAATTGAAACGTGAAAATGTGACTTTTCACCCTGTAAATTAAAAATCAGCAGATGCAGAGATGTGTCCTTTTCATATGTTCATTATGACATTATCAGCTTGCAAAAGAACTGGAACCGGCTTCCATCTAGATCGGGTTCCACCAAGAAAAAAATTGAAGTTGAAAAATAGTTTTCACCCTGTAATTTGATACGCAGCAGTTGCTGGGTGGTATATTTTTTATATGTTCATTGGAAGACTATGGCCTATCAAACTAGCCTGAGAACTTTTTTTTCGGTCATCAGTTTTTCAAGAAAACAAGAAAGTAAAGAAAAATAATGAACTTTCACCCTGTATACTGATTTGTAGCAGTCCCAGAGTTGAGGACTTTTGATATGTTGAAGAAGGGACTGTAAGCTTGCCATGGTACAAAAATCGTTTTTGTTTGAATTAATTCCAGCAAAGCACCTATTTTTTTCTATTTCCAATATACTAGTAGATATAGGGAGTGGGGAAGCTCTTACTGAGGTAAATTCATTAATTATACCTAGGTACCTAATCGATTTTAAGGTAGGTAGGTGTATTTATATATTTTTGTTTAAAGTAAAGCGAAGTGTGAAAATGAGGTTGTTAGTTAATTAAAAAGATAATTGGAAAACGATAAAAATTAATGGGAGGTTGGAATTGCTTGCAAGTAATTCCAAACACAACTAAGAGCTTTTGCAGTCCCACTCTGTTGCTCCTGAAAGGAAAAAAGGCGGCGGGCCCAAAATTGAATCAACATTCATCCATGCAAGAGTCAAGAATTGTCGGATTTAATTTACTCAGTTCCAGTACCCACCCTTGAGTGCAATGCGCTGCTGTCAATATGTGATATTCGGTGATGAGAGCTCCACCGCAGAATTGCTGCTCCAACCGCTGTTCCATTTGCTTAGGCCTGTAAAGCGCCGCCATCCACGGCCATTCTTGCGCTAATGATCCTTCGGTCGTCGGCCTTCCCTCAATCACAATTCCACACCCTCACAATTAAAAAAAAGATTGAATTATTATTGAATGGTTCTCGAATCAAAATCTTTTGGTCCCATCGGCGCACACAATTTTACGTTCAATGGATTATCAAAATTCCAATTTTTTCTCGTTACACCTACATCAATCACCACTGGAGAATTGAAATTCCATTGAGCTCAAAAAAGTGCGTCTATGGGACGGCAGTTTTCAATTTTTTTTTCACCATTTCTCACAATTATTATTTATTAGCAGTGAGTAAAACACGTCAAAATCACCTGTTGTGTTCTCGTTTTCATCATAGTCATTGCCGCCTCCGGGAAGATCCAGAATAATTTGCGATCCTGCTAATCCGCTTAAGGCAATATCATCGGGGCAACAGACACCGACATGCCTGGAAATTACACCACAATTAGATCCCTGTTCTAAATTAAGTAATTCCTCCATCAACCAACATCTTTTCGATGACGCAAAGATAATCAAGCAAGTTTTGTTCCTTCCCTAACGATGACATGGGGCAAAATACTAAATGTTTGCAGTGACCCTTGACGTCTCCCGGTGCTACACATTCCTGATACCTTTTGTTTAGCTAAAACAGGCACAAAATTTAAGGAAAGTCTGTACCTACGTCACAATTTGAAATTATGCTCACTTTGAAACGCTTGCTCAATCCCAAATATCGCTTTCTTCTGACATGCTCGTGCGTATCATCTGCGTAACAATAATTATTATTACTGGAAAAGTTCTGGGAAACGTTTTTACCTGTATCATTACTCGGCAAAACAGCACAAGTGACAACGGATGCAAAACAAATAATTAACATCAAAATTGGGACGCAACGCATTTTTTCAGCGTAGTGGTAGCAGAGCAACTGTTGTGCGATAAAAACTACATCCTTCATTCTCATCTCAAGCTCTTCCTGTTTTTATATCTATACCCAATTAGTCAATCACTCATTATCGCTAATGTCCAATCTTTCTAAAATTGCAGATAAAGAAATGCACGCGCTTCGGTGCAGAGTTTTAAAACTTTTCAAAGCGAAATCTGATGCAAATATTTCTCAAGTTTTACTCTGTTTCGATGCGTTCCAATTTCCATCACTCCCCTTTGATCGGTTCATGAGCGAAAGCGGGTGCGCATTCCGTAGAAAATATGTAGGTACCTATCTATTCACAATCACCAATCACCATAGCGGATTAGGAGGTGGACGTGGACAGCCCCGGGCCCCCGGCTCCTCTGTTTTGTAAAAGAAATAGGTAATAAATAATAAATAAAATGAAAAGGCGTGAACTTAGAGCATTTGAGACTTTTGGGGCTCCGGCCTCGGACATCAGAGTGCCAAGGGCTTCAAACCTTCGAAATGTTTTATTATTTCTTCTCAATTAAAAGAGGAATTTGATTCTACCCATCACAGAAATTCTGTGGATGCGAGAAAAACGGTGACTCTACGGTTAATGGCCACATTGTACCTACCTATACACTTTTTACTACCACAAAACCAACTCTTGCCTTTTACTCGCGATTTTTAGTCACCACTGAGGAGGAAATCACGATCAGACTTATGGTTAAGCTTACTTTCCACTCACTAAGAAAAACTTCATCATTCCACTCATTAAAAGGTTCCTTCTTGGGCCTAGGATGTGTTCTTCTATTTGCTGAACGATGTTATCGATAAGAAATAGAAAAAGTTACTTTTGCGAAAATTGTATTAGAGGCTCCTTCTGCGAGATATTTAGGTTTGAAACATTGTCAACATGTCGAAACGCCGAATTCATAATTTCAAAATTCAAAAACTTTCTGCACATTTCAATTTTATGAAAATTTCATATAAAATAAAACTAACACATGTTCAAACTGCAATCTACAATTCTACAATGGAATCCAGATATGCCAAGAATTTGAAAACATGAATTCTACTGGGTTTTTGTCGAGTTTCCAAGATGTTTTCAATATTTCAAACCTAAATATCTCGAGAGCGAAGCCTCTAATCAAAATTTTGCAGGAGTAACTTTTTCTCAGAATCGCAGAATCTGAAAATTTGAACTATTCCTAAAACCAATTAGGGGAGGAAAATGAGACTTACTCCTATTATCTACCCCCCCCCCCCTTCCCCCTGACAATTTTTGACAAATCACAATACTATTTTTTGATGAGGACTTAATTGAGTAAACTTTGATCCAAAATTGATTGAAATCGATCCAACGTTTCAAAAGTTACAGTGAAAAAACTATTTTAAAAAGTCAACTTAAACACCCTGTTGGAAGCCACAACAGGAACACCCAAGGAAGCATTCAAGAACCATGAGTTTTATTTTCTCTCGACCTTATTTTTGATAGGAAATCATCCCTCAAACTTTGTAATACATAACCAGTACCGATTTCATTATTATTGTGGGTTGAGTAGCCCCTGCACTGAAACTAAGTTTATTGTGCCCCACCAACCGCAACCGGACTTAGCACCGAGCCGCAAAGTGATGCCTGGATGCTTGATGGTAGGTCCATCCAAGCACCAGGGTCGACAAGCGCAGGGTTTCACGGACTCCTTCCACCCCCGAACGCAGGTTTAGATTTTCAACACATCCATGCCCTACGCCCAGTACGTTCCTGACTTCGTCCGTCCCCCAGACTAGGCTGCCGGTTTTCCTCTACATTTTGCCGTACAACCGGCTGGAGGCATGTTATACTCGGGGGGGTGGTTTGTCTAAGACCACCCGAGGAGGAGTTTCAGACCGAATCAGAATCAGATGAAAGTCTCGTCTCCCATTCAACTCTTGGCAGCGGCCAACGTTGTTGCAGTCATCACCCGACTGGAGCGGCCTACTACACGCTATGCCCTCCTCAACCAGTACCTAACACCCTGTATAGTGTTATAAGACACCAAAAATTTGGCAAAAAAAAATTGTTTTTTCATCACAGTCTTCGTTGAAGTCAAAAAAATGCTAGTTTTTTCCAGAAAAAATGCAACAATTTTTGTTGTTTTCTACTACCGGCACCTAATGGGTCAAAACATTCAATGACAAGATGAAACAATAAAATACAGCTGTATCTATCATCAAATTATTGTGACCAGTGAATCATGGTCGGGTGGGAAATTGGAGTTCAAGAAAAAGATTGAAAATAATCTGCAGGAAATTTGAATTTCCCGGGAAAACCTCAAATCTTATTCCACATCATCTTGTTGTGAAAATGGTCTATTAAGGCTTCACTTTGAGCTCCATCATTCAAGTCCGGTCTCAAAAACCCTGGCCGGTTTCACATTTTCAACCGGAAAATTCCCGGGAAACAGGAAAAAAAAGTTGGAAAATGTTCATCAACAAGTTTTCTCTTGTTAAAAAAAAATGATGAATTTCTGTTCACGGGATACAAAGTTGAAAAATTTACAGTTTTTCTAGATAGGAAAACTCGAAAACCGTGGGTCCGATTTCAAAAGGTTTTCCTCAAAAAATGAATTCAATCTTTTTTCTGCATTCTGCATTCTCAATCATTCTCATCATGTAAGCACCTAAAATGAATATTTTGTGAGGCTCACCGCATGTCGCAGATTGAGAATTGTTCTACCTTGAATGCGTGATTTTGATGTTGGCCTATTATATGATCTGTTGGTCAATAAATCAATAATAATAATATTTTTTGTAGGGATCCATGTCCTTATAATTGGAGTGTATAATGTGGAAGGGGGTTGTTTGTCTTCTCCAACGGTAAAACACAGTGAAACTTCTCCTTTTACTGCAGTTTCGGCTATTTATTCAATGCGAAGCCATTATAAAAAAAAATGAGTGTAAAAATATATTTTTTTTTCTTCAACATTCATTTTTGATAATGGCTTCGCATTGAATTAATAGCCGAAACTGCAGTAAAAGAAGTTTTACTGTGTTCTACTGTTGGAGAAGACAAACAACCCCCCTTTTATAAATAATAATAATAATATCGAAGTTTTCACTGCAGTTTTTTCAAAATCACGGAAAGTGCAAATGCATTTTGAAAAAATTACCGTTGGAAAAACGGAACCGAGTCGATTTTGCAAATGGGTCTACACGACGCCCAATCCAATCTACTTTCGATATCAGTTGGAATTTTTCGAAAAAAGACCATCCCCGAGCAGGAATGAATTTTTGAGTGGGGTCCGGCATCAAAAGCGAGTCGTCCTGTACAAAGCACGGGCGAGAGGCCCTCTCGGGTGGTAACGGCTAGGACATTTCCATTTTAAAATTCATAACGCCCGACTAGAAAATGGTGGAAAACTGCAACTGCAAACTTATTTTGAGTATTTTGTTTTGTTGCTTCCTGTCAAATTTGGTTCCAATCCATTGGGTAGATTTTGAATAATTAAATGGTAAAGTTCTGAACTTTGACATGTTTATTAGCTATTTGACAGATGACACATGGGGCAATATTTCCAACTGTTCTGAATACAGTTTTTCAAGGGCTTTCAAATGACATACTGCAAGTCAAGTTCCGTGAGATATAGCTTCTGACATTTGTTGACAGTGACACTTTCGTTTGACAGATGACAGCGACAGCCAAAAACTAATGGGCTCATTCGACGATAAAACCATGTCTGTGTACCAAATTTCAAGTCGATCGGGAAAACGTTGCGGCTGTTATTATGGAAGGTTAGACACACATACACACATATACAAACACACAGACAGAAATCATTTTGAAAATGGTCTTAATTATCATAGGGGACCTCAAAACGGATATATCAGGTGAGATCTCAAAACTTTTTTCTCCGCGATTACAATACTTTCCCTTCCATGTTGGTGAGGCGTCGGGAAAGAAAAATTACCGAAATGTCGTTCGCATACTGAACAATATCCTGTTTGACTACAGTTGTGAGATCATTTGTGTAGATAATATAACAGGAGAGGCTCAAGAATGGAGCCCTTCTTTTACTACTTTGTCGTTTTCATCCCTCTCAATGGCTACACTGCCTCCTATTTTTTAGGTAGGACTGAAGAGTTCCAAGGAGACCCCTCTTACTCCGCAAGCCGAAAGCCTTGAGAGGGAGGGAGTCCTTGAGAAAGTTGCTTCGTCAGAGCATATGCTAAACCGATTGTATCGGTCGTAAAAGCTAACGGGAAAGTGCGAATCCGAATTAAATCCGAATTTAGTAACAGATAACCTGCGATTGATATACTTTCTGCTTCCGTTGCCAGTGGCGGCCTTAGGGTAGGGCGAGACGGACGACCGACCGGGGCGCCTTCTCTTACCCCCGGTTGCAAGAAAGTCAGATTTGCTCCATAGCAAATTAGTCTCGGTACCAAACTCAATATCAAATGGTAGGCTATTTGAAGTCGTAAACAGAGACGTGTCTTGAAGTGACGACTGACATGTGTCGAACAAAAAATTGAATAAAATTTGGAAATGAAAAGCTGAGCTGAGATTGTGCGAGGGAAAAAAATACACGGAGGAGGACAAAAAGCACTGCTATGCCTAGTTCAAAGGAAGTACATATGCGTTTGGGTTTTAATGCTGTGCTCAGAAGTTGATAATTTTGGCTAGTGAGTGCAGGCAACCAGTTATACAGGGTCCAGTTTAAATCATTCTGTATTTTGTCACTTTATGGATCAATATTTAATTCAAGTTTTGTTGAACAGCATTTTTTGTGTAGGATTTGAAATGTTACAAAGAAAGAGAAAAAAGCAGCCATTTTCAGTATGTGAGATTTATTTTTGTGCCAAAGAAAAACCTCGACAAATTCTTGAAATCCGCCATGGTTTCCTTCCTCTAAATTTCCTCTTGATGTCTTACGCCGATCTCCAGCAGGTTTTGTTGTCCGTCCTGTGGTCGACGATTACTATAAGACCACCGACGACTTCTGCAGTATTTCTTTGCGTTAGAAGCTGTTCGCCGCTTGTCGAAGCAGGAAAGTTATTGTGCAGTATCACTGAATCGGCACTGGATATCACCCCGACACAACGTCACTGGTGGCCCAGGATTGTACAAGTTTAAGTTTTATCACAACGAATTGTCCCACAACAATCGTTGTCAGCAAAGCGCTCGGTTGCTCCCGTAGGGGTCCTGGGTTGTGTTCATACTTTGACCGATGGTTAGTCCTGTTTGTTGTAGTCCTTGGGGGTGAGTCAACCCCTCTTCTTGCAACCGGAGTACATTTGCTCCGCAGCAAACCAAACCACCTCGTTCTTGCAACAGGGCATTAGGGGCGAAAAATCGCGATTGGATGAAAAAATTCTCAAAAAATCCTCAAAAATGGATATTTCTTGAAAGCAGTGGAATGACTTGCAGCGGCGATCACCGAATTTACATCTAAAAGAAAAGCAGGAAAAGCTCCAGTCTCCGGCCTTTATTTTTTGCTAATTTCGTGAAAGTAGCTATTATTCTACCCTGTATTACTGTACTGCTGACTATAAGCAATTTGATATCGTAGGTCTTGTAAAACCATAAAACCTTTGGTTCTATAATGACGTGGCCGCTATGGAGGATACACGGAAGGATGAACCATTCCGCAGATACAAGACCTATAAGAGCAGGCGCCATCTGACATATTGATCCAGAATTTTATAACTTGAACGGAATCCTGTAGAAACGGCAACATGATATCGCCATCACCAAGGATGATAAGTGGGGTACAAGAATAATAGATGGAGCCGTGGGTCACATTTCGGTGTTCTCTTCCAGTTCCATTTTACAACGAAGTTATGAGTTAACAGTATATAGACTTATAGTTAGGATTTTAGGAAATAAGGAACGTGAAAAAAGGCAACACTTAGTGATCATAGAAATTCCATTTCAGGCAAGTTTAGAGAAATAATACCAGAAAACCCGTGTGTCTTACGAAGCAAAGAAAAAGTGATATTTCGTAATAATAGTAATAGGTACTTAAACTCAACTTCCTAGATGCTTATCGGTGGTCTCACCAAAGTTACAACAAAATGCTGTACCGGGTGGGCCATAAAAAACCGTGCTCTGAATTTTTCCTTCTAAAATTTTTATTCCTTCCCCGATTTTATCGAACTTTTCAGCATTGGATAGCCAATTGAATAAGCTATCATTTCTATATTTCAAAATGGCCGACATACCAAAATTCAAGATGGCAGAAACAATTGGAACTAGGCCTTGTTTTGTTCTCGTTGCTTTTTATTGAAAGTTACCAGAAAGTCAAAACCAATAATGTATTATGAAGGAATAGACCTTGCTTGTCAATTCAAGACCACAACCAATAAAATCGGGTCATCTGCTGAGGAACTATTGCGAGTTGAAGCGAAGCCTACTTTCCGTTTTTTTCATTTCCGCATAATTGACTCAAATTCAGGTATCCTGCCCGCCAATCCGCCATATGCTCATTTCTCAACCGTTTTTCTCAAATTTGGTAACAATGGCTAGCCAATTAAACAGGCTACCTTTTTCATATGACAAAATGACAGACCTGTCAGAATCCAAGATGGCGGAAGCAATTGAAAATAGAATTTCTTTTGTCCTCATTGCTTTTTAATAAAAATGGGTAAAAAGTCAAAACCAATAATTATTTTGAAGGAATAGACCTTCCTCGACAATTCAAGACAGCAACCAATCAAATCGCTTCATCTGATAAGGAGCTACGGCCAGTTGAAGCGAAGCATACTTTCCGTTCTTCTATTCCAACAAGAACGAATAAGGCCTATTTTCAATAGTTTCCGCCATCTGAATTTTGAAATGTTGGCCATTTTCATATATGAAAATGGCAGCCTGTCCAATTAGCTAGCCATTGATAACAAATTTGAAAAAATCGGTTGGAAAATAAGGATATGGCGGGCAGGATTCTTAAAGGACCCCGCACGATTCTTATGGGAAATTTGTCTCGGTCAAATTCCCTAATTTTTTTATATGTTGTAGCCCAATTTGATACGAGCCAAAAACCATCGTCCGTTACCCAAAAAAATGGACAGTTTTTTTTCTATAAGGGGTTGAAGATGGGTTATTTCAAGGTGAAAAAATATGTTCCAACGTAAGTGAGAACATTTCAACGACCTTTTTAACACATATGGCTCATGACAATTCCATTTTTCTTTTGTGAAAAAATCAACCCCCTCCCTCACCCCCAACACCTACTTGTAAGTATCAAATTCAAAATTACGTTTGAAAGTCATGCAGATGGTTCTATTTTGTCGAATTACTAATTTAGGCACAATTTTTTTTTCCAACCCCCAAATAGGGGGTAGGGTCGAAAAAAAAACCATCGGTCAATTCGGCTGAATTTCTGATATTGTGCTTTACCAGTTACGCTAAACAAGATTACCAAGGGAAAACTCATTCGTATGACCAGTTTCCACCCCACAGAGGGTTGAAGTTGACTATAATGACTCATAAAACATTCTTCCATGTCATAAACAAAATGAATGAAAATAGTGGACTTCATATAATCTTGTTTAGTAAAAATGCCTATCCTTTAAAAATAATTTCAACCCCGTCTCTCATCCCCTATCCTTGTTTCTGAACATCATATTCGAAATAAATCTTGAAAATGAAGGAGAAGGCCTACGGTCGGATTCTCTGCATCTGATTGTGAATCCCCTCTCAAAATTCACTTTCATTATTATGCTTATGTTAGCACCCTTACAGCAGGGTGGGACATACATTTGATTGAATGATTTTTTGCCTGGATTATTATTAGAAATATTGGTGTTCCTATCAAGTCTCAACTTCACAGCAGGTTAATTATGTTTACCTGTACCTACATACATAGTTCCTAACTTTTTTCTTTTGTACGGATACACCTCTACTTATAGTTTAGATTGAAGAATTTTATGTCATTTGGAGCGAAAGCTGCTCAATCAAAGCAAAATATTATGTCACACTCTTATTCTAGCTACTGCGACTATTTGAAAGATGAAATAAAAATTGATATAATTCCCAAGATTTGTTTCGAATATGATGTTCAGAAACAGGGATAGGGGATGAAGGACGGGATTGAAAGTATTTTTGGAGAATAGACATTTTCACGAAACAAGATGATATATGAAAGTCCACTATTTCCATTCATTTGGTTTATGACATGGAAGAATGTTTTATGCGTCATTATAGTCAACTTCAACCCTCTGTAGGGTGGAAACTGGTCATACGAATGAGTTTTCCCTTGGTCATCTTGTTAAGCGTAACTGGTGAAGCACAATATCAGAAATTCAGTCGAATTGACCGATGGTTTTTTTTCAACCCAACCCCCTATTTAGGGGTTGGAAAAAAATTGTGCCAAAATTGATAATTCGACAAAATAGAACCATCTGCATGACTTTCGAACGTAATTTCGAATTTGATACTCACAGGTAGGGGTTGGGGGTGAAGGAGGGGGTTGATTTTTTCACAAAAGAAAAAGGGAATTGTCATGAGCTATATGTGTCAGAAAGGACGTTGAAATGTTCTCACTTACGTTGGAACATATTTTTTTACCTTGAAATAACCCATCTTCAACCCCTTATAGAAAAAAAACTGTCCATTTTTTGGGTAACGGACGATGGTTTTTGGCTCGTGTCAAATTGGGCTACAACATATAAAAAAAATAGGGAATTTGACCGAGACCCATTTTCCATAAGAATCGTGCGGGGTCCTTTGGGTCATTTATGCGGGAATAAGGAACCGGTAGGTAGACTTCGCCTCAACTCGCCGTAGCTCCTCAGCAGGTGACCCAATTTGATTGGTTGCGGTCTTGGATTGTCAAGGAAGGTCTATTCCTTCATAATAATTATTGGTTTTGACTTTCTGCTCATTTTTATTGAAAATCAATAAAGACAAAAAGACTCTATTTTCAATTGCTTCCGCCATCTTGGATTTTTTACAGGTACGTCATTTTGTCATATGAATCAGATAGCCTGTCCAATTGGCTAGCCATTGATACCAAATTTGAGATAATCGGTTGAGAAATGAGCAAATGGCGAATTGGCGGGCAGGATACCCAAATCTGGATCAATTGTGCGGAAATGAAAAAAACGAAAAGTAGGCCTCGCTTCAACTTGCAATAGCTCCTCGGCAGATGACCCGATTTTACTGGTTGTAGTGTTGAATTGACAAGAAAGGTCTATTGCTTCATAATACATTATTGGTTTGAACTTTCTAGTTACTTTCAATAAAAAGCAACGAGAACAAAAGAAGGCCTATTTCCATTTGTTTCTGTCATCTTGAATTTTAATATGTCGGCAATTTCGAAATACGGTGATTGCCTATTCAATTGGCTAGCCAATGCCGAAAAGTTCGATAAAATCGGTGGCGAAATAAAAATTTTAGAAGGAAAAATTCCGAGCACGGTTTTTCATGGCCCATCCGGTAACAGTGCGGAACTTGTGGAAGGGACTGACGCCTTACTTTTTCCATAATAACAGGTACTTCCCGAAGATTATCATACTCTATTCACATGGATGGCTTTGGCAATCATTCTTGGCTACAATAAGTATCCATTTGTAATGTAACCCACTTTTCGACGTTTGGCCTTGATCGTTATTACCCCCTCCCCTTCCTACGTTGTGTACCTTTTCCCTACGTTGTCTACCTTTTCTCTACGTTGTCTACCTTTTCCCTACGTTGTGAATTTCTTACTCTAGATGAGAATGTGAATTTGGGGATGAGGCTGGGATTTACTAATAAAACGCGAATGAAGGCAAGCAAAATGAAGTTCTTTATTTGAATCGTTTGCTAAGCTTTTAATGAATCTGTTTCTTTTCTCAAAACACCTCACAACAATAAACTGACAGTGACAATATAACATAACATGGATCAAAACAATAAAACACAAACACAAATGAAACAAGAAAGTCATTACAAATCATTTGACAATGCAGGAATCAACAACAATAAAATCAAACACATAATTTGATGAACAAGACACAACAAGAAATCATAAAACGTATCAAACTGTCAGTAAACGCAAAAGAATAGTGACGTATTCGCTGACAGGCACACATGGGAAGAACACGTCAAAGAAACTCCTGCGTATTGCCTGATTGAGTGCTGAAAATCCTTTCCTAAATGACCTAAAGAAAATTAAGTGTGAATGAGTCATGGTGAAATGACAGAGAAGTCACTCTGGTAGTGCATTCATCAAGCCAGTGTAAGTTGATACTCAAACGTCTTTGAAGGTTCGCTTAGTTTGCCAATTATTTACGTAACAAAAGGAAACTCGCTCGCTTACGCTTTGGTGAGAACTTCACGCTTAGGAATTCAATTTTACGCTTTACGCACAAAAGCACACTCTTCCGTCACTCCGCATCTCTCTCAAAGCAGAAAGCAATTAATAGACACATGCGACTTAACTAAATCAAGGCTCTGGGTTCCCACAGAGTAAGGTTTTGCGTGTAAAGGCTCAAGGGACCGCTGAAAAGACCTAAACCCAATAGCTAGGTGTCCCCTTAGAGTTGAGACCGATCTATTACTAACCTGAAACTGCTCCCCCAATTCCCGACCCTCCTTAATTCCCCAAACAGGAATTAGAAAAACCCCAAAACATGAAACACACAAAAGTAACAAACATTTGAACAATTCCTGAGCAGCCAGGGAGTGTTGGCCCTACACGACTTTCAAGGACACATCGGACATGATGAAAATAAATTTCAACAGCTAGCTCACACATACGTATGTTCAGGTTCAACCAGGCTCTTTCAGATTTCGCTTTGCCGCTTGCAGAGCTTGTAGTACCAACAAACACTGTCATGACAACGTACACTCCTGAGTAGGTGAATGAATGATGCATGAAGTATTTTGTATTGTAACCCAACGAGAAAACATCTTTGACTAATCAAGGAATTGAATGTGTTCTGAATCCGGACCTGGCGAGAATTCCAGACAGCGCGGCGCTATACCTACGTTGTAGTTACCTACCCGACAGGTAAGTCCCTTCCCCCAGAAACGAACTAAACAAATCGTACGAATAATGTTTTTCCTACGAAGGCGCAGAGCGGACATGAAAGATATTTATTTGTAATTGCGACTTTTTTCTGTCAATTGCCACTTTAATCTGGCAATTGCGACTTTTTACTGTCAATTGCCACTTTATTCTGGCAATTGCGACTTTTTTCTGTCAATTGCGACTTTTTTCTGTCAATTGCCACTTTATTCTGACAATTGCGACTTTTTTCTGTCAATTGACACTTTATTCTGGCAATTGCGACTTTTTTCTGTTAATTGCCACTTTAATCTGGCAATTGCGACTTTTTTCTGTCAATTGCCACTTTATTCTGGCAATTGCGACTTTTTTCTGTCAATTGCGACTTTTTAGCACATTTCGATAGAGAATGATGTTCATATGGCCGGTTTGTCTGTCTGTCCGTCCGTTATTTGTCTGTTCGTCCGTCTGTCTGTCTGTCCGTGTAAAAGTTGAGAAGTTGTACTCCTTCTCGGAAAATGAAGCTAGAGCCTTGGAACTTTTTCCGATTAATAGCTTAGGCCCTTGAGGGTGGCCTATGGGCAGACTGTATTTCATGGTGGCGCTGCCATCATGTTTTTTTTTCTGTCAATTGCGACTTTTTAGCACATTTCAGCTTAAGCCCTCAAGGGTGGCCTATGGGCAGACTGTATTTCATGGTGGCGCTGCCATCTTAGTAGCCATATTGAAATTTCTCATCAGTGAAACGGAACCTCGAACGGAACTTACTCTGATCTCGTATGAGCATTCTTACTTTCAAGCTCAGTTTCATGATTACGCCGTCATCTTGGTACACGGAGAAAAATGCTTTAGCGGAAATCTGTAGGCGTTACAGGCTCAGGTCATTAAATATCTGAACTGCTACCAACCATTTCAATACGTGAATATCCAGGTGGTCAATATTTTTCAACTTTGGTAGTGAAGATTGAGTTTTTGGTGGTAATTCAAGAAACTACTGCCTTCAGCATTATCCAGTATCACCCCAGGATAGCAAATATCACAGTTCACTGTTTTCCGAACCGGCAGGTAGTGACCATCACTGACTCAAGTAGGTAAAATGTGTATAGACAGGTCAGCGACAAATGCAGACAATTGTTGGCTTCAATCAGTGCTGCACCAAAGCTGTAATTATTACATACCTGGAGTCTGTAACTAAGACTACTCGTTGGCATCAATAATACTGTGCAATGAATGACTGCGACGGACACAGTCCTGGGACCATTAGAAATTACATACCTCAACTTGCAATTCTCTCTGGTGATGACCGGGATATGTAATGACTACATTTAGGTAGATATTCTTTTTACCAATCACGTGTTCGACTGTGGAGCAAGGGCCAGACTGAAGCCGACGCCATCGCCAGTCCGTCCGGTGGTGTCTTCGAGTAAAGATATAATGACCCAGTGGAGTCGAATACTATGCCAGTGGGCACTTCCAGAACAAACACTGGAGGCATTTGTAACACCATACCTATAGTTTAAAAGCTCGCAACGAATTTCTCATTATATTTCAATATGAAATGGCTCGGAGCCGGTATTTTCATATTCTAATCAAGTTGGTGCCTCACAACATTATTCGGCAGATAAGTTCCAAGAAGACCATGTGCATGGTGCATGTAGGTACTTACTCTTGAATGTATATCAGCGAATCTGCGAAACCTGCACCACTATCTAGTCGTCACTCTGGATCATCAGATATTACATACCTGGCTCTAAATTATGCGATTACATGCTTGCGCCGTTATCTAGTCTTCCCTAGGTCATCAAATATTACATACCTGGCTCTTTACTCGATTACATGCCTGGCTCTTTACTCGATTAATGCCTGCGCCCTTCTTTGCTGCTCTCTGGATCGTCAGATATTACATACCTGAGCCATCAGCGTTATTACCTACCTGGGTCATTGATTTTTACAACCTTTATTTTTTCGAAAACGAGGTATGTAATCGTTACAAACCCACATACGTTGTCACCAAAATGTTTTCTGGACCACTAGGAATTACATACTTGAGCTTTTAAAAATTGCAGTCCTACTTTTTTCCGTGTAGCCATATTCAAATCTCTTATTAGTGGAACGATTTTCCTGGAACTTGGAACTTACCCTAGGTTCGTATGATCACTCTTATTTTCAAGCTGAGTTTCATGATACGCTAGAGCGGATTCAGAGCGAATGAATCTGAAGCGGATTCATACGAAAAAGAGTACCTACGTTTCATGTTTCATGACAATCGTTCCAATAATAAGAAACTTCGATGTGGCGGCCAAGATGGCGGCGTAATCATGAAACTGAGCTTGAAATTAAGAATGATCATACGAGATCAGAGTAAGTTCCGTTCGAGGTTCCGTTCCACTGATGAGAAATTCCAATATGGCTACCAAGATGGCAGCGCCACCATGAAATACAGTCTGCCCATAGGCCACCCTTGAGGGCCTAAGTTATTAATCAGAAAAAGTTCTAAGGCTCTAGCTTCATTTCCCGAGAAGGAGTACAACTTCTCAACTTCTACACGGACAGACAGACAGACGGACGAACAAACAAATAACGGACGGACAGACAGACGGATAAGCCGGCCATATAAACATCATTTTCCATCGAAATGTGCTAAAAAGTCGCAATTGACAGAAAAAAGTCGCAATTGCCAGAATAAAGTGTCAATTGACAGAAAAAAGTCGCAATTGCCAGAATAAAGTGGCAATTGACAGAAAAAAGTCGCAATTGCCAGAATAAAGTGGAAATTGACAGAAAAAGTCGCAATTGCCAGAATAAAGTGTGAATTGACAGAAAAAAGTCGCACTTGCCAGATTAAAGTGGCAATTGACAGAAAAAAGTCAAGTTGCACGTCTTAAGCGGGCGTGCAACTCGTGCAAGGCACAAGGGCGGCCAGATTCAGGGGGCGGCATTTCGGAGCAGAAATGCGTTTTTTTTAATTTTTTTTTTGTTTTATATATTCCATCTCCGTGGCCGCCCCTGAACATTTTATTCAAACGGTATGATGGATACTTACCTTTAAAACACGTGAATAGAAAATCAGATTTTGCAGGATCCTTGCTAAATTCTTGATTTTTACCAAAGGGCGATGGAATCGTACAAGGTAAAAGACGTTATTTTATCTTATTCACTAACCGTCCGGTAGGTAAATTAACTTTCGTTGATTTATTTAACGACTATTTACCTAGTGAAAAATTCTGGTTCAAAATGCGAAAATTGCAATTCCAGTCCCTGTTTCTGTTATTTTCATAAAATAAGATTTAAATTAACGAAGCTATATACAAAATTTAACATAAAAAAAAAAATGGAGAAGGGGCCGGCCCAACATAATTTTTTCACGAGGGCGGCCAAATGTCTAGAGACGACCCTGCCTGGAAGACACAATCCTAGGTAATTTGGTATAATACTTTTCATAGTGGAATTGAATTATCTAATGGTACGATTCTTACAGTCGATCTGTCTATAGTTCCTTCGACTACTGCACCAAGAGCAAGACAAAAAAGAAATTCAAGATGGCGACCAAGCCGGTGGCCAGCAGTTGACTGTCTTAGTTCCTAGAATAGTGGGCCGAGGAATTTCCCCCAACACCGATTATAGATACCGGGTGATCATTTGAAAACAATCCACCTGCAATAACTCTTGATTCCTAGTGAAGATGTTTTCGAGCAAAAACAGGTAGATTTTTTTATCGAGGGGGACATTTAAGACATAAATTGGCAAATTTTTATCTTTAGCCCTTTAGCTACCACCTCAACTTTGAAATTCCTAATGTCCAGTTTGATATTCTTGACCTCTCAATTCTCTTCAATACAGTTAACGTCATCCTGCACAGCATCGAAAGAGAAAATTTTCTGCAGAAAAAGTGGCACCCAAATTCACCTCTTCGCTCTTCCCACCTCACCTTGAAAATCTAAAATGACAATACCTACTTTGTGATACATCAAATTGAAGAAATTGAATTCCCTTCCTGATTTTTTTTTTTAAAAGCCGTTCCCCTTCTAAAATACTCTAAATGTCCAATTTGATGGGGGAGGGGTTGAAAATTTCAAAAAAATTGTTTTCAGAAAGAGAATTCAATTCTCTTGAATTTGATGTATCAGAAAGTAGGTGGTGTTTTGTGGAATTTTGAAGTTGAGGTGGGGAAGAGCAAGGGGTTAATTCGAGGGTTAATTTAAGTAGCACTTCTTCCACCGAATTTTTTTTTCTTCAGATGCTATCTAGGATGATGTTGACTAAATTTAAGAGAATCGAGGGGTCCATAATATGGAATGAGACACTTAATATGGAATGAGACACTCAGACAAATTTTAGGGAGGAGGGTGGGGTTGAAAAAGGACCCTTCACATTCCTTATGGGATTTGGCCCCTCGGGGGATTGGCTCAAACTTTAATATGTTGTAGCCCTTGTTGAGGTGGTCAAACTTTATCATTGCGCAAATCCTCTTAACTCAACGGTTCACTCTCTAGAGGGGGTGGAATGCCGGTGGTCACAGAACTAATTTATTTTAATTATAGGCTTCAATGAACAAAAGGTGGATCTATTTCGACGCCACGAGGTGCTTCTAGGGTTATACTTGCCATAACTTCGGAGCTGGTCAAAATATCTCATAGCCCCTATTTTTGGAACCACCCCTATAGCATTTCAAAAAATGACTGAAAATTCTAAGTCGAATAACAACCAAAATAAACGGGGGATTTTTTTGAATTTCTGACACGGTATGTTCAAAGTGGTGCTGATCAATTATTGTTTGCCTACCAACCCCTATATTATCAACTTCTGATCTGCCCCATGGGAAATAAATTGATTCTTGATAAGTTAAAATAAGTTTATACTACTGTGACATATTATGTGTTAGAAAGGGTGGTCCATATTGATATATTTTATAGGGTGATCCGTTGAGTTCAGAGGATTTGCGCAATAATGAAGTTTGATCACCTCAACAAGGGCTACAACATATTAAAATTTGAGCCAAATCACCCGAGGGGCCGAATCCCGTAAGAAATGTGCGGGGTCCTTTGAAAATATTTTTTTCAGACAAAAAATTAAATTCTCTTCAATTCGATGCGTCGGAAGGTAGGTGGTGTCATTTGAAATTTCAAAGTTGGGGGGAGTCGGGGCGACGGGGCTGAAATAGAAGTTCGCCATTGTATGTTTTGGATGTCCCCCTCGATATAAAAATCGACCTGTTTTTGTTCGAACAAGTTTTCAAATCATCAACCGGTATTATCAAAATATTGAATTGTACCTCTTCATTTTCAAAATTATCTGATTTTTCCAACAATAAAATTTGTACAAAGAAATTCAGTTCTTTCAAGATATCTAGAGTTTTTTTTTTAGAGTTTAGAATTTATTTACCATCAAAAACTTCCATGGTATGTCGTCGCAATTATTGTGCAATATGGACTTGAGAAAAAAATATCACATGAATAAATGGATACGATACAATATACCTACCTACAGGTATATAAAATTCTAACGATCACGTAGATATTGTTACGTATTGCGCAATTAGGTTCGTTTGTAATTGAGACGATCGTTTTTGAACACCTACATTCAATTCAATGAGAAGCTTCTGTTCACGTTCTGCTATCGCCATTTTCTTCTGAAATCTTTGAAATTGTTCAATATTTTTCTCACGACACCCATAAAAACGTTACTTTCTGTACGTTAAGGCTGTATACGCAAGGTATCAATATTTCTTCCCCAAAAATAAAGATATAGAGATTTTGATGGGATTCCATTAAATGTTTGCCCACCTTGCTTCCGTTTGGATTACCCCACATTTTTTTTAGGAGCTCAATAGCCCTAAAACACTAGATTATCATTATTATTGTTTGTTCCATAAAGAAAATACAATTTCTGTTGCAAGAACACAGCGATATATTCAAAATAAAAATTAAACCCTTTTAAAAAATATTCCCACTTCTACTAACTACTATTCATTCCTGCTAAACGCTCGAATTCTCATTGCCCCCACAACAAAGTTACAAATTTTCCCGACAGTCGCATGTCCCAGTTTACCCTCCCTCAAAAACTTTTTCGAAATCAACACGGCTGTCAACAAAATCTGCAAAAATGCTTCTGAGACCTGCATACATCGGATCTCAAACAGAATATGTTCCAGGTTCTCTACTTTGTGTAGGTTACATATAGAACAGTATTCATCAGCATGTATACGATAGCTGTAACCCTTGTGGGAGATCTTAACATACCTGTCCCCAGCCAATCTAAGCTGAGCATCAATGACTCTTATCTCGCGGATCGGTAACCTCAACAGCAGGTATTGTTTACAAGTACTCTCGGCGAATTTGTAGGATGCAAAATAACGTGAAAAGCCCGATGCAGAACCTTGATCGAGATCAGTTTCAAAAAGTTTCCGCCTATAATGAGAGAGAACGTCCGTTTTGCACCTTAGTAGTTCTCCCACATCCCTACATGGCCATGAATCGCCGTGATCCGCTTCCTGAAAAATAAGTCCAACCTGATCCACCCAAACCTGATCCACCCAATTGTATATGCTGTGTCTCCGGAACTGACTTTCACCAATCGATTGTAGCAGATTCTCGGATAGCTATCGCCATCCATCAACAGCATCCTCTCCAGCCAGTTGAAGCAAATTTGAAATATAAATAAAGATAGGTGAGTAACACTCACCTCTAGTATTATAATGTAATCTGGGGTGTACACCGCCAAGGGCAAAAGCCACTTGAAAAATGACACCTGAACTCTTTCGATCAAGTCCCTATAGCGTAGTCCATAAACAGCAATGCAATGAGAAAGAAAGTTGAGCACTGTACTGAGTATGTACTTCGCGTAGTAAGGCGACCAGCAGGAAGCGTACTCCAGGCGAGACAAAACGAGGGATTGATATAAGATGGTACATGTGTCAGTCTCCCTGAAGTCTCTTGAGTTCCTGATGAGGAAGCTCAGGGCCCTGCTGGCCCCTCTGCACGCATTCTCGATGAGCTGGGAAAAGCAACAAATCGAGTCAAAACGCACCCTCAAGTCCCGGATCAAATCAGGTCTGTCGAGAGTATGATTTCCAAGGATATAGTTAAACCTGATAGGCTGTGTCAACCTGGTAAAAGTCTTGCAGACGCACTTGTCTATATTAAGTGTCAAGCCATTGTTAGAACACCATACCTGCAATCTGTCCAGGTCCTCCTGTAGGCCTAGGCAATCATCAATCGAATTAATTCTCGAAAAAAGTTTTGGATCATCGGCGTACAGAAGAAAAAAGTTTTTCAGTATCTCACCGATGTCGTTGATATAGATGTTGAAGGAAAGAGGTCCTAGATTGGTGCCTTGAAAAACCCCGTAAGGGACATAAAAATTTCGTGACCGCCAATAACCCGAACAAATTGCTTACGTCTTTTGAGATATGATCTGAAAAGAGTTACTAAAGGAGTTGAAAATCCAAAAGCGCTTAGTTTAGAGAAAAGAATGTCGTGGTCAACACGATCGAAAGCCTTAGAAAAGTCCGTGTAAATTATGTCGATCTGAGAGCGGTCATATCGTGATTCGGAAATAGTTTGAGTTGTTTCTATCAAATTAGTTACAGTAGATCTGCCCTGCACAAAACCATGCTGCTGGTCCACTAATTTGAGCTGAACAAACGTACATACTATCTCGGACACCTTACTGACATTGCTAACAACCGCCACGGGTCGATTGTTTCTGACATAATTTCTGTCGCCGCTCTTATAGATAGGACAAAGTCTGGAAACACACAGGAGCGAATAATGGAATTGAAGAGGACTATCAAAGAAAAAGCGAAGACAAATCGACAGTCAGCAAGCAGGAAAGTCGGAATCAAATCTGCGCCCACAGACGGTCCCAGCTTAAGAGGTTTCTGATGCGACTAAAAAAGTTGTTGACGGGAATCGATTTTATTCAATTTTTTTCGTCAAGTAAATACTCCTTTGAAGAGAAAATGTACGGGCAAATTTTTTAAAATTTTTGATTTTCATTTTTGAAAATTCAAAAACCAGATAGCATCGACAATGCACCTTTCCACAAGAAAGTCGCATGCCAAATTTGAACTCTTTATTTTCAAAAAAAAAAGGTGCCAAAAATGATTTCTCGTAGACATGAAAAAGTGAATTGGTAGAAATCATTTTTGGTGCCTTTTTTTAAATAAAAAGTTCAAATTTGGCATGCGACTTCCTTGAAGAAAGATGCATTGTCGATGCTATCTGGTTTTTGAATTTTCAAAAATCAAAATCAAAAATTTTATGAAATTTTCAAAATTTGATAGCAATGCCCGTACATTTTCTATTTGAGAGCGTTTTTATTTGACGAAAAACTTTGAATAAAACCGATTCCCGTCAACAACTTTTTTAGTCGCATCAGAAACACCTTAAGTCCCCCCCCCCCCGATCGCGCGCAAAACATCTTCCTCAGTAAAATCCCCGACAGTAAGACAGTCGGCCGAGTCAGGTAGGTCCACACCCAAACCAGTTTGATTTGTAACTGGGGGCATAGGGTCAAAAAAGGCTTGGCCGTGTGCAACTTCGTGAATATATATAGAGATATGTCTTGATCGACTCCTAAGCGATCAAGGATCATGGAAAATTATGGTGGAATATTGACATTTGCTGCAGGCAAATATGGTGGAGGCGCCAAAATGGGCTTCATGAGGTAATAAAAAAAAGGCTGTAGCTCGTTTGTTTTTAACGGATTTCAACATCTAGAACGTCATTTTGTAGACAAAAAAATTCTCTTCTTATTTCATACCTAAATTTATAAACGTCATTTCGAGAAACTGTCAAAATTGTCTTTATAAGATATTCTAAATTCCGGCCTTTTTTGAAGGTTATCTGATTATTTTGGAACTTGGCAGTATTATAGATCTTGAGGTGCCCTTTCCGAATTTCTACTTTTTCACTTCGTATATTTGCCGTCTTGGTCGCTATATTGAAAAGATGGCGCCCAAGAAACAGTTTTTTGTCAATATCTTCATTTCAGTCAATGTGAGGGGTAAGCGTTTGTATGCGAATAGAAGCTTATTTATCTCTCTACAATTTGACACCTTACTCGTGTACGTGCTACTTTCGGTTCTTGGGTTATGGCTTCTAGAACTCCCTGAAGCATCAAATTTTGTCATCCAATCAGCATATCGAGTTGATCTTAGCTCCACGTGGCAGTCAAATTGACCATAAATATTGATAAGTTGTCAACCACAGACCATTATATCCAGAAAATCAATCATGGTAACGGTTGTTATGCAACTATAGGGTGAACTCTAAGGAAAAATTGACTTTGAAAAGGCATAGCTTGAGAACCGTAAGTCGCACATGAGCGACTCAGATGTCAAATTTCAGAGAATTTAATAGACCTTCACTTTTGATATTATAACTGTACAACCCTTCCCCTTTATGTCGCAGATAACCCGTTGAACCCACCGAAGAAATTAGGTGAAATTTCTTTACTTACGGTACCAATTTTGTATTTTTGCTTACACTTCACTCCTTAGAAGGTAATCTAGATCAGACCCATTTTACGTTGTGTTTTTTTTTATGTTTATTAATCTAGGAGAAAGTAACCCTTTTCTCAGATTCGTTAAGGCAAGCGATTTGGGCTATAAACAATGAGTAGAGTGATAACAAACGCAATTCTTTCAGACCACATTCCTTACTTTTATTGAACACACGGGGAATTTCCAACGAACATCGAGTCCTTAAATTTGAATTGTCAAAACTGTCTCAACTAATTTCTAGAGTCGGCAAGTCTCTTCGACTTCTATGCCGGACTCCCGCTAATTACCTTACAATTAATGACTTAGTTAATTGGGGTTACCTCCGAGAGGACCACCCAACTCCTACCCTGTAAAAGAAAAGACCTATGTGAACAAAACTAACTCGCAACCCTTTCAAGAGTCATGGCTAATCACTCATTAGCCCTCAGAGAACGACCCTGGTTGCCGATTGTGCTAATTACCGGAATCCTAGCTACCTCTACCAAGGGAGAATTACGATGTGTTCCTGAAAAGCAATCTCTAAACAAATCTATTTTTCTCGCATCTAACTGAAGCTAAATTGTGGAGGAAACAAAAGGGACGCGAGCCATGGCTAGCTAATCGACACTTAAGACAGCGGTAATCAAACTGTAATCAATAAGTTGACGCCAAATTCAACGCAGGTTTAAACAATAACAAAACAAAATTCACAATACGATTTATAATATTATAACAAGGAGTGTATTTGCTGTTGTTGTGCAGGTAGTTTAACTTGTGATCGTCATCCTTTCCGCTTGTGAAAGGATTTTCCGGCGAGTCTTTTGGTTTACGAGTTATCGCAACTCCGCCTCGAATTAATTTACTTAGTTTATATTTTTTGTTACGCACGGTAGCATCAGAGTCACTGACTAACATTTGATCTTACAAAAGGTTCCTACATCTCACTACCTATTAAATCTCTGAACTTTGGCCTTCTCATTTTAGGGTGTCACCTCCTGGTGAAGGATTATATCATCTTGGTCGCCGAACTCTGAAATACTGCTAGCTAATTGTAGAACAAAGGGGGGAACGTGATTCCAAAAAAAACGCCTTTGGCGGAATTTTCTAAGAGAAAAGATTCGCTTCTTGGAGGGATTATCAAATAGACAATTACAAGGTGGAAACTGTTAGGACGTGCGCTTTCTTCTTGTTGGACCGCGCCTTGAAGTTCATCTTTGAAGAGTTCGCTACCGACCGCGACCCCGCGTTTTGAAATCTTTAAACAACCCTGCGATTCGATTCGACGCGGAACTTTGCAGCTTGGCCTTGGAGATTAAAGTTGATAACGGTGGATCTGATTCAACTGCCCATTCAACTGGTACCAGATTGAACCATTATAGACCATTGTTGCTCTTCTGTTGCGTGGGATGAGCGCAGAAATCGAAGGGTTAATTTCTAACTTCGCGATAGCTTCCACGTTGTTTCGGCCATCTCTCGTCAAACGACAATATTAGGATTCGAATAGTTTGATGCAGTGTGGATTGCGATACCAGGTCGTGTTACTTAGGTAACCTAAAGTCAGCCTGTTTACTAGAGCTTAGTACTTGAAGACTTTCTCAAAACCGAATAATTAGGGCTCTCTTGTGAAGCTCAATAATAGATCAATGGACAATTAAAATTTTGCTGTTGTTTAAACAACCAATTTCGAAGTCTACCTGCACTCAACAACTAATACTAAAGAAATTGCAAATAGCACCACCAACCTCTGATTTGCAGGAAAGGGTAATCCAAACGGCAATTTAAATAGACAAACACTGGTCAGTGGATACCTCAACGGTAAATCACTATTCTCACTTGGAAAAACGCTTCGACACGACGCCTGTACGTGAAATTACACTACAACTTAAAGCCGGTGGTTACAAATCACAAATGAATTTTAAACGAAATTTGAACTTTAATCACTTGCGACTAAAATGACAATCAATAATCTTGACTTAGTAACACTTTGAAGAGCAATTTTCTCGGATAAGTTTTAATTCTTAACCCCAGACAACCTTTCTCGTTCGTCACCAAAACCCAAGAGAGCTTCTTCCTCCTTCAATCTTCTCACGAGATTTTTTTTGAAAACCACCCCCACATCCCTCACCCTGGAATTTTGCAGCCAATCAGACACGTCGTCTTGACTCAATCGACCCTCTTCTTCGATCTCTAGTTTGGCGCGCACAGGGCTCTTACCCCCACTGCTTTATCTCTCGTTTCTAGAGGTTTGCGTAGATGGCGGTGCTAGTCACATTCTCAACTTAAAATATCATTTTGTTTAAATTAGAGACAGTTTTGACGAAAACATAATTTCGGCTGAGCTGTAGTGATTCTTCTTTACTAATTCACGGAATGACTATGTTTCAATTCGTCTTTTGAAGACTTATCTAAATTTTCGCGGCCACGACTTTTCATAGCTCGATTGACACCGTGCTTGGTTTTAAATTAACGTAAATGACGAAAGAACCACTTCAGCGTCACCCACTCTTAAATCTAACAATTATTTAACTAATTAGTTTAAAATTTCAGCTTTGGTTTACTACATTTATTCCGGCCTTTGGGACGCCCAACAAATGCGGCACAAGGCACATACCCGCGGCGTCCTTTGTATTCCATGTTTTTGTATAGTCATTTAAACACGTTCGTGTGTTCACATGATAGTTTTCACTTATCCGTTTTTTATAAGGCCCGAAGCCGCCCCCGCGTCCCCAACTTTCTCGGAACTTCGTCCCAGTTTTTATAGCTTCCTCCTCATTGTGACTTATTTATTTTTTTCAAAATACAACTCGTAGCCACCCACTGTGTGTCCTTCGATTTATTTCCGGACGCTGTCGAATATCACCCAAAGGGTACGGTTTTTGGTTTTCCCCGGCAAGGTGCAGATGCTTTGATCCCAAGTCGAATCTCACAATATGAATCCTAAAATTTTATGACGAATTTTCTGAAAATTTTCCAAGAATATGTTTTTTGGACGCCATCTTTCCAAAATTATGGCCAGAACAGCAGAGATACGAAGTGGAAAAGTGAATATTCTGAATGATGACCCCAAATTTCATTATAATAATGAGTTTCGAATGTATCTGATATACTTCAAATGCTATATTACCTTCATTTCTTTCTAAAGTCAGTTCACTTTTACAGTTCACCCTGTAATTACACAAATAACATCACCATGATCGATTTTCTAAATTTTGATCATCTATGGTTGATGGCCAAGAGCTATTCATGGTTAATTTGCCTACTACATGACGGTAGTATCAATTCAACATGCTGATTGAATGCCGAAGGTTGATGCTTCCGGAAGTTCTGAAAGCTCTAACTCAAGAACCGCAAATCGCACATGAATGACTGATATGTCAAATTGTAGAGATTTGAATGGGCTTTCCTCCGCATATACATGTTTCAATCTTGAGACAGTTGAATTCAAGATATTGGCAAAAAACTGTTTTTTGAGCGCCATCTTTTTAATATGGCGGTCAAGACCCCAAATATACGAAGTGGAAAAGTAGAAATTTGGAAAGGGCACCTCAAGATCTATAATACTGCCAAGTTCCAAAAAAATCAGATAACCTTAAAAAAGGCCGGAATTTAGCATAAATTATAAAGACAATTTTGACAGTTTCCCGAAATGACGTTTGTAAATTCAGGTATGAAATAAGAAGAGAATCTTTCTGTCTACAAAATGACGTTCCAGATGTTGAAATCCGTTAAAAAAACAAACGAGCTACAGCCAGTTTCTTATTACCAGACGAAGCCAATTTTGGCGCCTCCGCCATATTTGCCTGCAGTGAATGCCAATATTCCACCATAATTTTTCATAGTCCTTGATCCCCCAGGAATCGATTAAGACATAGCTCTATATATCTTCACGAAGCTGCACACGGCACGACTTATGCCCCCATACTATTGTGTAAACACTGGAAATTATTATTATCATTATTATTTTAACGCTAGAGTGGGGAATTTGAACAGCTTTGATGAGCTACCAATGGGAGTTGGAAACTTTGAGTTCGAGAGAATGTCGAAAGATAAGACAGTTAATCAGAGAGGTACTCTCTTGACTGACGCTTTGGAATCGTCAGGATTTTTATTGCTGAACGGCCGTTCACCTTCCGACTTGCCGGGGAGATTCACATGCATAAGTCACTTAGGTAAGAGCGTTGTTGATCATGTTTGGGTGAATGCCGATGACATAAAAACGGTAAAAGACTTTGAGGTAGAAGATAGCTTTGCAGCTTCAGACCATTTGCTGTGCAGGGTTACCCTGCTGATGTACGCTGCTGATCGTGCTGTAGTCCGGCTGGTTAGGGAAACCACCTTGCATTTTAGAGACAAGCGACGAAATTTGGCACACTTGTTCACTAGATCCTACTCTTCGATTTAAGAAATGTTGCCACTATCTGCGGAAATCGTGCAGACACTTTATACAGGGTTCAGTAGAAAAAATTTGTTGAAAAATAGTAAGTCGTGAACCATAACCGGTGGACGTATGTAAATCAGGATATTGATGACTGATTCCATGCCCATGAAGATGTATCAAACAGTTTTGGAATATCTTGAGGCGTTTCCGAAATACGTTGGAAGAAGTGAAATTTCTTCAACTTTTTTCTTTTTTCAATAAATCAGTTGTTTTTGGAGATATTGAGCTGCATCTTGATATTCCGGCAAGCAAATATGTTTTTAATGAAACGCGATGTGGAGCTATCGGCAAAGCCTGCTAGATTCGAAACTAAGATCTTCAACTTTTTAGCGCATTTTCCATCTTGATGAAAATCGCTATTGCAACCGCTTTGTCCGTCCGTCCGTCCGACCGTCCGTCCGTCCGTCCGTCCGTCCGTCCGTCCGTCTGTCCGTCCGTCCGTTCATCGAACTCCTCCCAAACTAGACGACCTAGCTTTCTAATTTTTTCGCTGTTACATAGCTGCCACTCCCAAAGGAGGGCTAGGCTATATTGGATGTCCATATTGCGCCGCCAACATAGAGAAAACCGCCCCCGATAAACTTGAAATAACATAATATTGCACTTTCTACCAGACCTGATGCTCTAGTGTTCTCATTTTTTGAATAATACATAGTTGCCACTTATAAACGTAAGCCAACAAACATTCCGTCTTCAATATGCGCCGCCAACATGAAAAAACTGCTAAAAACCGCCCCCAAGCACTTTAAAATGAAAAACATGAACCCGAAGACATAGCGATCTGATTCTTTCGGTATATAAATAGCTGACTAAAAATGGGAAAGGATAGGCTACTTTTGGTTAGTCGCCGCCCCCAGATTCCGCCCCCAAACGATAAAAAGTGCAACTTTCACAAATGTTACTGATTGAGATGTTCCCTTCAACATTTAGGAACTGCCAACTCAAATTGTGCAACATTTGCTCAGCCGAACGCTGCCGCTCCCACACGCCGCCCCCAAAGTAAAAGATAAATGAAAAACATGAACCTGAAGACATAACGATCTAATTCTTTCACTATATTAATAGCTGACTGAAATTGGAAAAAGATAGGCCACTTTTAATTAGCCGCCGCCTCCAGCTGCCGCCTCCAGCTGCCGCCTCCAAGTAAAAAAATGCAACTTTCACAATTTTCACTGATTGTCATATTTCCCTTACATTTAGTAACTTCCAACTCAAACTGTGCAACAGTTACTTTGCCGAATGCTGCCGCCCCCATACGCTGCCATCAAAGTGAGAGATGGATGAAAAACATAAACCCGAAGACATAGCGATCTGATTCTATCGGTATATAAATAGCTGACTAAAAATGGGAAAGGATAGGCTACTTTTGGTTAGTCGCCGCCCCCAGATTCCGCCCCCAAACGATAAAAAGTGCAACTTTCACAAATGTTACTGATTAAGATGTTCCCTTCAACATTTAGGAACTGCCAACTCAAATTGTGCAACATTTGCTCAGCCGAACGCTGCCGCTCCCACACGCCGCCCCCAAAGTAAGAGATAAATGAAAAACATGAACCTGAAGACATAGCGATCTAATTCTTTCACTATATTGATAGCTGACTGAAATTAGAAAAAGATAGGCTACCTTAATTAGCCGCCGCCTCCAGCTGCCGCCTCCAAGCAAAAAATGCAACTTTCACAATTTTCACTAATTGTCATATTTCCCTTACATTTAGTAACTTCCAACTCAAACTGTGCAACAGTTACTTTGCCGAATGCTGCCGCCCCCATACGCTGCCATCAAAGTGAGAGATGAATGAAAAACATAAACCCGAAGGCATAACGATCTAATTCTTTCGCTATATAGATAGCTTACTAAAAATGGGAAAGAATAGGCTACTTTTGATATGACGCCGCCTCCAACTTCCACCCCCAAAAGAAAAAAAGTGCAACTTCCAATAATTTCCACTGATTTTCATTTTAATGTTACCTCAAACATTCAGAAACTCCCAACTCAAACTGTGGAAAAATTTCTTTGCTAAACTCTGCCGCTCCCACACGCCGCCCCCAAAGTAAGAGATAAATGTAAAACATAACCTTGAAGACATGGCGATCTAATTGTTCCGCTATATAGATAGCTGACTAAAAGTGGGAACAGATAGGCCACTTTTGATTAGTCGCCGCTCCCAGCTCCCGCCCTCAAACAAAAAAATATTGATGAGTGAAAGAATTTCCATTCAAATCTATTTAGTTGGCAAGTACCCCATTCTGATAACAAAATATCACAATGAGTTTCAAATGAAGAAAGTGGGCAAGGAATGGTGTTTCTCCTTCAACCAAATTTCTTTACGTTCACAATAGGCCTCTTTGAGAAAATGCGCTACTGAGACTCACGCACGTGAAGGCATACTCACTTGTTTCCATCGTGAGCGCCATCTTCAAATTGCCTTTCGTGAAATTGTTGAAAAAACAACAGGTGACGACTTTATTGGACACACACGATGTTCTATCATGAAAAACCAGGTACTGAATTGTGGCAATGACCTCTTCGCCCAAGAAACGTTATCAAGTTCGTTTTTCCTGTTTTTCCTCAACTTACGTGACAATCATGACCAAATGAAACTTTGGATCAATTGAATGTTTGCGATATTTAAATCAACATTGTTTTGCAACGTCAGTCACCAAATTTCATTATCATCAGTCAAGTGGTGTTCTTTTGGCGAACAGTTGAACAAAAAGTCTGCTTAAATATTTGTGAAAAGGGCAAAAAATGCAGGGTCACCTTCTGCCCTCAAACCCGATTCAAAAAAATATGTACCCAAATGTGCTCCGTAGTTTAAAGCCAAGCTCAAACTGATTGTTAGGTACATTTTAGTTCAGGAGGGACGTGAAAAGTGTTGCTACAGGCTACAGCTTATACTTGAAGCGTTTCTGGCAGAATAGGGTATGTGACTGTGTCAGATTTTAATGGTTTTATGTCTTTGTTATGAGCAAGTGAAAATTGAAATGTAGCTTGTGCAACGTTTCTCGATGATACATTGATTAATTGATGAGAAAAGTGAAATTAAAAATTAAATTATTTTAAATCAATGTCACGTGACCTAAAACGCGCCACGATTGGGTGTGACGTCAATCTTCATATCTGTCATTTCTCATCTGTCACCGAAGATGTCACGCAGCCCGTAGCGTGTGACGAAGCGTGTCGGTGTTTTCAATTTCACCTGAAAAGAAAATGTGATCCAGGTTTCTCGAGAGCGTATAGCAGTACGCTGCTTCAAATGGACGCTGTAATGGTTGGGCAGTTTTTTTCTCATCATAATAAAACTGTAGGCACATTCACTAAAATACGGTAGTCTAAAGTCTGACCACTAACTTCACTTTTAATAACATAACCTCAAATCTCAAATTGTGTTTTAATATCATTTATCGATTATATAACACATATGATACTTGATATAATTAAAGGTACCTACCTACCAAGCTCATATACCTACATCAAGATGGTTTTCACAAAAATAGATGGACGACTCCGAAGATAATCCATTTGGTTGGATCCCTTCTTGCAAGTTCCAGCCACTTCCTTCTCATGTGTTCTTTTTTGGGTACCACAATGAAAAGTTAATGTGGGGAACTTCTTCCCGTGTTTTTGCAAAGAGGCACCACACACCAGTGATATGATTTTCCACTCATTGTTCTCCAAACAGAACAGCGTCCTTACGAACATGTGATGGTTTGTTTACATTCGCGAATGACACTTGACAGTTTATGAACTGTGACGTCACAATGGCCGTTGACTTTCATAAAGCGTTTGGGCGCCAAATATTTTAGCGAAATAAAGAAGATTTTTTTACGTAAAATAAACATGCTTTGAACTAAATAAATACTACTTTCAGTGGAAACCAAGCAATTAGAAATTATTTAGACCAAAATTGAAAAACCGTCACATACCCTATTAAACAAAAAACGTTTCAAATATTAAGCTGTAGCAACACTTTCGACGTCCTTCCTGCAGAAGTAGGATGGAAAAATCCATTTCGGTTCAACTTGAAACTACAGCAGACATTCCTCCAAACTCTTTCAGTATCAATTGGTAGCATTTTTGGTAACAGATTTTCTCCAATCGGGTTTGAAGGAACGACGTGACCCTGCCGTTTTTGCTTTTTTTTACAAAAATCGAAGCAAACTTTTTGTTCAACTGTTTGCCAAAAGAATAGCACTTGGCTGATGATGATGAAATTCAGTGACTGGCTGCACAAAATAAAGTGGATTATAATGTCGTCAACATCTAATCGATGCAAAGTTCCATTTGGTGATGGTTATCACTTAAGTTGAGGAAAATCAAGAAAAACTAACTTGATAACGTTTCTTGGCCGAAGAGATCTTTGCTGCAATCCAGGACCTGGTTTTTCATAATAAAATAAACGCGTGTGTCCAATTAAGTCGTTACCTATTGTTTTTTCAACAATTTCACGAAGGGCAATTTGAAGATAGCGCTCACGATGTAGAAAAAGTTGAAGATCTTAGTTTCGTATCTAGCAGGCTTTGTCGATGGCTCCACATCGCGTTTCATTAAAAACATATTCGTTTGCCGGAATATCAAGTTTCAGCTCAATATCTCCAAAAACAACTGATTTCTTGAAAAAAGAAAAAAGTTGGAGAAATTTCACTTCTCCAACGTATTTCGGAAACGCCTCAAGATATTTCAAAACTGTTTGCAGCATCTCCATGGGCATGGAATCAGTCATCATTACATCAATATCCTGATTCACATACGTCCACCGGTTATGGTTCACGATTTACTATTTTTCAACAAATTTTTTCTACCGAACCCTGTATAAAGTGTCTTCACGATTTCCGCAGATGGTGGCAACATTTCTTGAATCGAAGAGTAGGGTCTAGTGAACAAGTGTGCCAAATTTCGTCGTTTGTCTCTAAAATGCAAGGTGGGTCCCATACATGTAGCTTAACGTCCGGACTACTGTGAAGAACCAGAAGCCCACCTCGAACATGCGACAGGGTTGCAAATGGAACTCTGATAAACATTTGAGTTATAACGCCATAATTTCAGAATCACATCGCCTAAATTTAAGTGTAAAAAACAGCTCGACCTGCGAAGCATATGCGAACCTCCAGCGAGCTATAACAGAAACTTCGAAGTTTTTAGGGCTGTTTAGGGAAACAAGCACTTTGCGAACCAAGAGACAAGTAGATAGATTCTCGAAACGGTGGTTTGACAAAGAATGCATCGACCTGAAGAAAGGGCTTAGGGGGCTCTTGAGAGCTTACAGGGAGAAAAATTATGACAAAGAGAGCTTAGAACAATTAGCATTCGGGGAACAATTTTACAAAAAGACAATAAAAAAGAAAAAAACACAATACACAGACGATTCGATGATAGCATTAAGTTCAGTAAGGAATCCTAAAAGTTTTTGGCGTGCCTATAAAAAATGCAACAATCAGAACCACAATAACTCTGCGCATCTCGACGAAAAAACTTGGATAATGTTCTACCTGATGTCTTACCATAGAGCCAGCGACAGCTCAGCCATTTTCTATGATGCAACTCACCCCTATTTAGACCAACCAATTAACCAAGAAGAACTTGAAATTGCTCTAAGTTTGTCTCCAAGTGACAGCGCTCCGGGATGGGATGGAATCAGTAATGAGTTTTATAAAGGCTTACCACCAGAATGGAGGGTTTATCTGCTTGATCTCTTCAACGAGGTTTGGTCGCGGGAGAAACTTCCTACTGACTGGTTGAAAATCAAAATGTCCCATATACACAAAAAAGGTAACGCTCAAGACCCCAGCAACTATCGCGGAATTGCAATACTAAACCACATACTAAAGCTATTCACACGCATAATCAATTCAAGACTCGAGACCTACGCAGAAAGTGCGAATATTCTCCCAGAGGGTCAGTCGGGATTCAGGAAGGGGCGGGGGTGTGTCGACTGCATTTTTGTCCTCAACGCGATTGTAAGCAACAACATCCGGCTTAAGAAACGTAAAGTGTACGCGATTTTCGTTGATTTCAGGTCAGCTTTTGACTCAGTTGTACACGGTCTCCTGTGGAAACGCCTCTCCGCAACTGGGGTTAGCGCCAAGATGATCAGGATTCTGAGCTTCATTTACGACAATGCTTATATTCACCTTGAAGAATCGAAGCGACCAATACAGGTTACAAAGGGGGTTCTTCAGGGTGATACAGTGTGCCCGCTATTGTTTTCGATTTTTGTGGGAGACATCGAAGATTATCTCGTGGGCGGGGATTTCAGAGGGGTGAGCCTGGACGGGAAAACTGACGTGAAACTGTTAATGAGCGCCGATGACCTTGTTCTGCTGGCAGTCTCGCCTGTTCAGTTGAATTTGTGTCTTAGGGGACTGGAGAGATACTGCGCGGACCGTCAGCTCGAAATTAATGTTGACAAAACTAAAATAGTCAATTTCAGGGGCGGAAACCGTACTTCGCTAGATAAATTCTTTATCCATGATAAACAAATTGAAATTGTGAATTCATACAGGTACCTCGGTGTATTGGTGAATTTTAACGGGCAGTTTAAGGGTGCATTCCAAGACAGACTCCGCAAAACGAAACTTACTTCGGGGCTGGTAACCAAAACAATCGTGAAGTCAAGACTAAAGAAATGAGTACCAATAATGGAACTATACACCTCGGCAATTCTTCCAACTCTAACTTACGGAGCAGCAGTTTGGGGTCCTGGTTTAATAGCGGATTTGGATGGAGCACAGTGTTCCTTTTTCAAAAACCTTCTGTACTTACCACAGCAAACACCAGGATATATGATCCGTACAGAACTGAATCTTGAGGGCATGGGCTGCCACATACTGAAACTCGCGTTACGTTTGATATTGAAATACAGCAGTCAGAGGGAAGACCGCTACACACTTGCTGCCTTGAAGAGATTGTGGCATTTAGACCAAACCTCAGGCAACGATCCAAGAAACAACTGGATTTCTCAAGTAAAAAGACTTGCGCAATTGCACTTTAGCCCATCAATTAATTTCCTTGAGTTAGACACCGACACAGTTCAAACAATTACAGAATCACACTTGCGGGGTAGCAGTTTCAGGGACTGGGACAGGGTTCTTCTCAGCACGTTTTGCAGCGATTACAAATTCATTGTTGACCAGAATCCTTTAAAAACGCTCAACGCAACATACCTTGATCTCAATATACCATCGGGAGTCAAGCGGGTCATCTCCCAGCTCCGTCTCTCGAACAGGTTGTCGATCACCTTATACGTGAACGGTGCAACTTACAAGATTTCCCAGATGGAGAACTGCACAGTTTGCAATATGCATCGTCCGGAATCTGTCGAACATGTTGTTTTTGACTGCCCACTGTACACGCCCATCCGACGAATTTACCGCGAGCTGTTGTCCAAAGACTGGCATACAACATTGAAAAATATGACAAGGGAAAACTCAATTTCGATTTACAGACTCATTGCCAGTTCAATGAAACTTAGAGTTTTTGCTATAAATGAATAGTTTTTGATTTTACATAGTTGTACCTATTTTGTGCATGCCCCAATTCTGATTATTTGTTCACTTATATTTTATACTTGAGATCTTAGTTTTTAAGTTTTTCAATATGGCCTAATTTTCTTGTTTATGGTATATTTATTTGTATTTACCGAAGAAACAATAAACTTATTTGTATTTGTATTTGTATTATTATTATTACTAAGTACCAATACAATGTATTACACCAATTATCATACAACAAATGATGATTGGGTACTAGTTTTATTTTAGCAAAATGAATATGACAATTATTATTATGCTAATAATGGTTTCAAATTCAGTGTGTTCACCTAAATAATCTGTGTTTCTTGAATTAACGCCATCAACTCTATTTTCCATCCAAGTGAGGTGAAAATATGCATCATTTGAAAAATCCCGAAAATTCCGGGATCTCGGTGGACAAATCCCGGGATTTTCGATCCCGGGATTGGATGCCCTACTCGGAAGCATCGCACCGTCACCAGAGTTACCAGCGCGGCGCAGCTTTTCCTTCAAGGATTTGATCATATTTCTAGTGAACCAGGGAGGATACTTACTAACTCTAGGGGACGACAAAGGAACGTGCGCGTCCAATACCGAATATATAGAGTCATATAGGAACTGCAAGACATCATTCGGGCTGAGCAGGCGCTCCAACGGAGACCGATCAAGAGCGGCGATCGCTAGAAAAGTTTCTGAAGGATTACTGGGACATTTTTTGACAAACAAAAAAATTATTAACTGTTATAATTTTGAGAGACGTATAGAAAATTGAGTACAGAGCCGTTTTTTGAAAAAAGTTGTAAACAAAAAAGGAGAAAATATTTTTTCCACATAATTTAAAAAACGCTCTGTACTCGAATTTGTAATACACTCAGTACACCGTATAAAGAAAATTGAGTTTTCATCTCCATTTTTGAGGGAGAAATCTTTTGAATACCGTATGATCAAAAACTTTTCTCCTCTAGGTAGGTTGTGGCCTAGCCAAAATCAGCCTCGTTTGCCTGCCAATGACCAGACCACAGCCTGTCTAGAGCAGAAAAGTTTTTGATCATACGGTAGTTTCTACCTACTGAGAATACAGCCTTGAGTACGGTAGGCTTCAAATTTTTCATTTGCATGCACACTGTGGGCGAAAGTAACAGATAGCCAAAGCTGGGCACCAAATCGTTAATCAACGATGTTAACTTTTTCGTTGACGATTTAAATTTTAAGTTAACTTGGAAAATCATTACGGACTAAGCGTTACATTCAACTTTCGTGAACTCAAGTCCGTGAACGTTCACTTTTATAGCTATATTTGTCTTTAAAGCCCGAAATAGAAAAAGTCTAAAAAAATAGAGTGAAGTTTTCAATTCTAAAACCTTTAAAAGATTATCGAGCACCACAAACATTTTCAGAATCGGCCAATTTTTTCTCGAGATATCCTCATTTTAATCAAGGCGTGATGGATAACTTTTTCCCTCGTTGACCGATTTTAAAAATTTGCGACTTATTGAAGCTAAATTTTAGGTAAAAAGACCGGCGGATCAGAACTGACTCGAGAGAAACTTTCAGAATTAAGGGTTCAATAAAAGTTGACCCAAATCTTGAACGCCGACTATAGCTCGTTTGGGAGAAGGATTAGCTAAACGTCACGATTCTTTCGAAGAAATCATTTATTCTCAATACATTTAGGTTTTTCTTGCTTGTCCTAGCCGCAAGAATTGTAGGTGAAGGTGAATCCAGTTACAACTGCATGTTCAAGAAGGAGAAACAACCCCCTAGATCACCTTGAATTGGTCGTAACCAAGACTACAAAAATCAAAGCAATGAGTAATGGACAAACCAGATTAGGTGATTCATTGTTTTTATTTTCGTAGTGTTGGTTACGACCAATTTCAGGTGAACAAAGGACTGTTTCTCCTTCTTGGACATGCAGTTGTAATTGGATTCCTTCACTTACCCAATTCTTGGCTAGGACAAGAACGAAAGACCTTAATGTATTCAGAATAAATGATTTCTTCAAAAGAAATCTGACATTTAGCAAAATCCTTCTCCTAAACGGGCTGTCGACAGCGTTTGAAATTTGGGCCACATTTTATTGAACCCTTGATCCTGAATGTTTGTCTTGAGTCAATTTTGATCCTCAGGTCTTTTTACCTCAAGTTTCAGCTTCAATATGAGCCGAAAATTTTTAAAATCAGTCAACGAGGAAAAACGTTATCCATGCAGAACCAAAAAGATGATTTTTTAGTGCTTACCCTGCAAATAAAGGAGATAAGCGGAAAACTCGAACGCCATCCTGTACTTCAAGGCTTACTTCGTCTTGTTTGTGGTCAAAATTCAAGCTAAAAAAATTCTGTTTCGAACGGGAGCTTCTTGTCGATTTAGAAATTTTGCACTGTCTTATTGAACAGCCTGTACAAAATTAATGTGAATTATCTGGTGTCTTGCAAAACAACGGACTGATAGCCAAAAGATCAAGTCAACGAACACTTCAAACAAAATACAAATTCATTGTAGCATTCTAAATTTACATCAAATTGAAAAAGGGCAAAATTTTTTGGAACGACGTATTGACTTGTGCGTAGTTTAGTATTCTCAAACAAAAAATTGGAATCATCGAAATCGGGGTTCCCTGTATGACACAATCATCTTAATTTGTTTCGAAGCTGAAAATTCATGCGATTCTGGATTTGTTTGCTGGAAGAAAGAGAATGGGATGTGAAATGAACCCGTGGAAAACACGTGCGGTGGTCTCCTCTGAGTGCTAAGCGCAGTGCTATCGTTTTGTTTGAAGCTATTTCTTCTGAATGGCATGTAGTCCGGTGGATTAGCGCCTAAACTATGTATTTTGTGACAAAGCAAAGGGCTTCTGGATTTACATTCTTGAGACTGAACTCGAAAATTCCAGAAATGGCGCCAACGAGTTTGGTGTGGCAGGTGACCTCAGGAGCCATCCAGAGCTGTAAAAGAACCCAAATCTTCCATGTTCCTCGAAGGCACCCAAATACATCATACTTCAATGCGGTGATATCCTATGGGGAGGAATTGACAAAATATGTCAATGCTAATCACGTAAGCGGGCTGAGGAGAAGGCATTTTTGTCTTTGAAGGCGATTCACGGTTTTCATCAATCCTGAATCAATATGAAAAAGTTTGGTATCATTTTCGACTAAAATCGACATTCTGAGTTCGAGTAAAGTGTTCAAATTACGTTAGAAACATGTTTGAACAAGTTTGTATGAGAAAACACGCTTTTTTGATATTCAACTTTAACCTCATGATTTTCACTCCTCACCACAGGACTCTTGTATGCGTATTCGAATGATCAGACCCATAGTCCAGGACCGTTTGATAATGTTATATGGTAGAGGTAGACATCTTGATATAAAAGCTGAGTTTTTGCAGAGACGTTCGACAGCATGTACTTATTCACCAAAAAAAAAGTCCCTTAGTGTCCCGTTGGCCCTAGGCAAGTTATGAGGTGAAAACCGCCCCTAAAAGTGACATGGTGCTGGTTTTTCTCATTTTTCTGTCAAACGATTACTTGCACGTAAAATAAGTAGAGAACTCAAAATCTTTCCCACCAAATTCTGCATCCAAAAGGTCCGATCAACCACATACCTAGGTCCCACCCAATTCGCGTAAACAGCGGTTGAAGTGGGGGGTAGTTTCAAGCGCGCCACGAGAAATTTATGTAACGCTGTGTTTCAAGGTAGGGGAAGGTTACTTAAAATGGGATACTTAAGGTTTGAACCCTTAGAAATAATAGCTGGATATAGCAAACCTCATCTAATTATGTCTAATTATTCCTTGCTCTGTTTTATATCATAACCCCAAAGAGTTTTTGGAACGAAAATGTATTTTCCGAAATATAACTACTTTTCCAAGAAATGTGCAAGTATCCCATTTTAGGGAACCCATACGGTAAAACGGGATACCTCATATCCTTAAAATGGGATAGTAATTGAAACTGATAGATTTGACTAGTCTATTAGGAATATGATAACCAGACATCCAAATTCCAAGTTTTTGTTATGGAAACTACTAGGTAGGTATAACAGACATATAAAATATGAACATCAACTACCATTCTTAGGTAACAAGACAAAAGCAAAATAAACATTCTTAAATTATGCATAAGACAAGAAAAAAGAAAAAAAGAAAAAAGAAAAAAAGAAAAAAATCAGACTTCGAGGCAGAAGTCACAAAGAAAATCTTCTCCTTCTTCATCTGCCCTGGCGCAGGCATCATGAACCCACCTTCTGCACCCCACGCATCTGGGATATCGCGTTTTACGGGATGACAAAAATCCCGTTTTACCCGAACACTCAAATTTTTTTTCACGTAACCCCAAAATAAATAAAAAAAACTTGTTGGTCAAATTAATAGTTCATATCTTGGCTTGAGGTAAATAAATAATGAACATGTTCTCCCTTTCACTTCGCACGCAATTCTTACTAATATGAACCCTTGATATTAGATCAGAAAATCTGAAAACCATAAAACCTACCTGGTACGGCTCGCGCTTCAGCTGTCAACTTGAAAGTACGTTTGACCATTGCATTAAGGTGCCCATTCACTAGGGAACCCGGTTGGCCAACCCGGTTGGGTTCGCCGGATGTTGGCTAGTGTGTGGTTGGCGCCAACACCAACCCAACCAAGTTGGCCGGTTTTCCAGCGAGCTTGAAAACGCGGTTGGGTTCGTTGTTGGGTTCGTCAGTGAATGGGTAAGTTGGCCAACATAACAACCAACATCAGAGATAGTTACTACGGCTAATCACGGTATTTGAATTATTTGATGGAATATTGATATTAATTAGATATAAGTGATCAATTATCATCGAAGTAGATTAGATACTTTGTTTTTTTGATACGGTTATGAAAAAGAATATCTGCGAGGGAATGACATTTTATTCATGTCAGTGTGTGCAATATAGGTACATGTGATACAGGATACCTTGATTCAATTCAAGAAATCAGAAATTTACAGTAGGTAGGTACCTACTTGATTTCCTTTGTTTTTGCTACATTACAGTCGCGCTACACATCAAGGCGGCGGCAAGATGCGGGGAGAGGGGCGGGGGCAAACGCAAGGCTCAATAATAGAGTATTATACTTTTGAAAAAAAAAAATTTTTCCGATGGAATCAGAAACTATATTGGAAAATAACTGACCCGTATTTTTTATTCAGCCAAAAATCGTATCGTTTGGCCGCAATAAATAAACGAAATTCCTATATTCTGCCTATTTCTGACGTCATTTACACAGGCGGTATAGGCGGTGACTCGCTGCAACATCAGAAATAGTTGATGTTATTTATTTATTGCGCCCAAACGATACGGTTTTTGACTGAATAAAAAAACACGGGTCAATTATTTTTCAATGTAGTTTTCATTTCAATCAAAAAAAATTTAGTATAATACTCCATTCATCAAGAAATAATGTGTTGAGCTACATCCATGGTGTAGAGTTACGAACCATTTCCTTTTTGCAACACTGATAGTTTCTCGCGTCTTGTGGATTCAGGATGAAAAGCTATGTATGAGAAAAGAGAAAACCCTCAAAAATTCGCGATTCTACGCCTGATTTGCAATCTGTATTCAGATGCATTTTTACGTCGATGTAGGTAGGTAATTAGGTAGGTGGGTAGGTGAAGGTGGGTAGTTGGGTGGGGGTGGGTAAGTAGGTGCGTAGGTGGAGGTGGGTAGTTGGGTGGGGGTGGGTAGGTAGATACGTGAGTAGGTAAGTGGACACAGGCAGGCAGGTAGGTAAGTAGGCAGACGCCGAAGTAGGTACCTAACGGTCATAAACCGTTTTTGAACTTATTTCTGGTACCTATTTATAGGTGTATACAGGACGTTTAAGATTTAACCGCCTAAATTCAAGGGTCGATAGAGGATTTAAGAATTAAGGTGAAGATTCACTCTGGGAACCATATCTGTAAAAGTAACTGACGTAAGTACGTAACTACTCAGCGGATATATCCTCGGATATATCTCTTCAAAGTTGAAAATAAATTACCTTTTTTCGACTAATTTTTGAGTCGTTAGACCGATGTTGCGTTTCTTGAAGAAATACAATTTTGCGTGTCGATTTTTTTTTACCCACTTTTGTTTTGTTCAATGGTTTGCTGTATGACACATAGCGCCAGTAATTTTCTTTTTGATCCGTTCATGACTTCGTCTTCATCAACTATCCAAAGAACTGCGCTCGCCAACCCAGTTCGCCAACACGGTTCGCCAGTGTGTGGGCAAAGCAATAAAACACGCCAACCTGACAGTCAACACGGACCAACCGGGTTGGCCAACCGGGTTCCCTAGTGAATGGGCACCTTTAGACTAGAGCTTGAGTTCGGTGAATATTGGGTTTAAGGGCCCCATTCATCAGCGAGCCCGGTCGGCCAACATGGTTGGGCTCGCCGAATGTTGGCTGGTGTGTGGCGGCATCGCGAGCCGAACCTCGTTCGCCGCGCGGTTTTCAGTCGAGACTGAAAACCGCACGGCCAACATTGTTGCGCTCGCCACTTGTTGGCTGATGAATGGTTGGCCGCTGTGGCGTTGATAGGTACCTAACCAAAAATACTTGAGGCGATTACAAAATATAATAAATAATATGGTATAGTATTCTAGAGTTCCCATAATGGCACCAAAAAAGCACAATGAAGTAGAATTCGTCAATGATTTCATTGACGTTTTCAAACAACACCCATCTTTGTGGAAGATTAAATCGCCGGAATATTCTAATCGAACAATGAAGCAAAAAGGGTACCGTGCTTTAATTGAAATATACAAGAACCACGAAATTGAGCCGGTCAGTGAAGATATCGTCAAAAAAAAAATTTCCGCGCTTAGGGCATCATTCAGGAGAGAGATGAAGAAAATTAAAAGCATGAAATCCGGAATGGGCGGCGACGAAGCCGAAGAGATAGAACCATCTCTCTGGTACTACAATCAGTTACTTTTTTTGGTTGATCACGAAGAAATCAGAAAAAACAATTCAAACGACATTGACAGTGATGATGATGTGGATGAAGTGAGAAGCGAAGTATCAGAGGTAGGTGGCAAAATTATGGTTCTTGATATGATACAATAAAATGATGAATGATACAATCACATCAGATGGAAAATAGTTTATTATTATTGTTCGGTTTATTTATATCATTTTATCTTGCCAAGGTACAGCGCCAATAGTATTGAAGTAATTCATGTACTCGTTTCGGCTTTGTTTAGCATCGTTTGTAGATTTTTTGCTAGTAGTGCTTTGTAAACCATGCATTATTTGAGGTTCATTTCTCCATTCTCCATGTACAAATTCACCGGTTGCAGTATTTTCTTTGTCGACTGATGCAGGTGTTACGTAATTGGCGCTTTCTCTTCTCAAAAAATTGTGAAGTGCACAACAAGCCAACACGACTTTATCAATTGTTTCTGGTGTGAGGTTTATTTCTGTTGAGAATATTCTGAATCTACTTGTCAGGATTCCGAAGACGTTTTCCACCATGCGCCTAGCGCGAGACAAACGGTAATTGAATATTCTCTGCGCTCGGGTCAGATGACTTTGTGGAAAAGGTTTTAAAACATTTTCATGCAACCCAAATGCATCGTCCGCAATAAAAACGAAGTTCAAATTATCAACTGTATTTCGCGCTCGTGGAATATGTAGAGTTTTGCTGATTAATTTTTCATGGAAAGATGTTTGTTCGATAACTCCCCCATCCGACATCCTCCCATTTGCTCCAACGTTGACGTAAACAAATTCATAATTGGCGTTGACGACTGCCATTAAAACAATACTGAAATATTGTTTGTAATTGTAGAAATATGACCCGCTGTTGGGAGGACATTTTATTCGGATATGTTTCCCGTCAATAGCCCCACCACAATTGGGGAAATTACATTTTGTTTCAAAGCCTTTCGCGATTTCCAGCCACTCATTCTCGGTACTGGGAAACTGAAATTAAAATACATAATTTATTTTAGGATAACCCGAGGGATAACCCTGAAATTCGTCCTCCCAAACAAAAAAACAAATCGCAAAAAATCAATGCTGCGTCAAAACACGATCAAGAACAAAAAGAAAAATTATTGAAAAGGGCATATGAGGCTCTAGCCAATGACGATGAGTATGATGCGTATGGGGTGACTGTGGCTGCCAAACTGAGGAAGTTGCAGCCGGAACAAAGACTCTACTGTGAAAATGTCATTAACATGGCGTTGTTTAAAGCGACTCTAAATCAGCTGACTGAACAAACGACTCTCACATCTCCACCACCTCCCCCAATTCAACGGGCAAGACCCACAACAAATGACGTCATTCAACATTAATGAGATTATAAGCAATCGTACAATAGGTACTTCTCGAAATTCATTTATATCTCTTTCTACGCTTGATCGACAAACAAGCAGTCAAACGGATTATGAAAAACGTGAACCAGCAGGAAGCAGCTGTTATGAGTATGATTCGTCAACGGCCTCAAATTCTCAATATATCTTCCCAGTTCAACAAAGAGAATCGGCTCAATCTCAGCAAGGTAATGATGACACCTCACAATATTTCCACAATTTTAATCCAGAATTTGACGACAGAAGAGAATGATTCTGTTGTAAATTATTGTATACAGTGTGTTCATTTCTAAAGTATCCACCCTGGACATGAAGTGAAGATGTTTTCAAGAAAAAACAGATGTCTCTCTCAATATATAAATGTTCTTTCTCAAAAAAAAATTCACTTCATGTCGAAAGCCATTCAGGGTGGATACTTTTGAAATGAACAAACCCACTGAATTTTTCAATTTGAACTTTCGTGGTAGGTACTTATGGATTTTCCTACATTCTGTTTTTTTTTGAGTATAGGTATATTTAATTTTTCATTCATTGAAAAAAAAGAATTTTGTTTTTGTTTTGTTTTTTGGGTATGTACCTATACTTATATTTTATTTTTGATTTATTAATATAAGAAAGAATTTTGTTTTTGTTATAATTTGAAACCAAAATTTGATTACTGAATAATGTTGTGTTTTGAATTTTTGTTTTGTTCAAGTAGTGTTCATAAAGACTGAGAAAAAAGTATTGCAAGAGATTTTTCACTTACGTTCATATATTCCTTTCGTAAGACCCGATATATAGCTTCGCACGTCTCCGGGATAATTTTTCCCAATAATTGTGGAGAAATTCTGGCTGAAAACTTCAAACACTCGAAGGATCGTCCGGTTGCTAAGTATCTATAAATTCAGAATTCAGCATCAATCAAACATACCTAATGATTATGAAAAAAAAAACAATTTTGTAGGTATTTTTACCTTAAAGTAGCAATTAATCTCGCCTCAGCAGATACAGCTTGCCGAAATTTTGTGTCTTGTTTTGATATATAAGGTCGAACCATTTCTAACAATTTTTTGAATGCCGGTTCGTCCATTCTCAAATAATTCTTGTAGTCATCAGGACTTGATACTTTGAGTTCATTCAATAAATTCACATCCGAGAATTTATCTCTCTTCTGCAACCACTTTTTCATCCAGAATCTTTTTTTCTTCTTAATTTTCCCCCCTGTCTTTCCACTTTTAACATTTTGCAAAATTAATAAGGCCAATATTTGCTTTTTTGTTAACGGCATTTCGACGACCTCGCCACATCGATGTTCTGCGCACAAAAGGTTGGCGAACCTTGTTGGCCGTCTTGTTGGCTTTACGGCCAACCTGACGGCCAACATTGTTGGCGAGCAGCGAGACCAACATCAGCCCAACCATGTTGGCCGACCGGGCTCGCTGATGAATGGGGCCCTTTAGATGGCGATACTTGGTTTTGTCAGAACCTTTGGTATTCCGTTTTAGCTGAGTATCCCATTTTAAGTAACCTTCCCCTAGATATCTGATGAATGGCTGATCTGACTAAAAAACCGTTGGGAAGTGAATTGTTCATAAACATGTTTTGCATACGATGCATGAGTTGCCAATCCCTTTGGATTTTTTTTTGGTTATATCATGAAAAAGTGTCCTATGTGCAATGCAGTAGTCAGTCACAATCGTTTTTGGTCTTAAAAGACCGGTCTTTGACACAGGTCATCACTGATATATTTTTAGTCAAGTAAAAAAGTTCCCGCCCGTCCTTTCCACATTAATCAAGTTTTGAGGGGGTAAACTACCCTTGAAGTGACTTCCAATTGTTTTTTTCTTAATTTTCTGCTAAACGGTTGCTCAAATGCAAAATTAGTAGCTGATAGAAAATATTCCTGATTAAATTTTGCAGCGAAAATAGTGTTACACTAATCAGCTAACTCCGACCCAGCTCTTGCAATCACCGTTCGAAGCTCTAGAAGTTCGAAGAGCGCGATCTAGACACCCGCTCCGACGTTGCTTGAGCGGATATCTCAAAAACGGCTTGTTGTAGGATAAAAATGAAAGAGGTTTGATTTATAGGGCAAAAACATTTTGTGCGTGTAATGATTTTTAGTTATACGGATGATTCCAGCGGTTGCTAAATCGTCTCCCAAATAAGAAAAATCAAAAATTTCCTGGTTATGGTGCTCTTACTCTTGAACACAGATTTTTTCGCAACTGATCAATATATAAACTTGAAATTGCTTAATAAGTCTTGCTGAATTAGCAGGAAAATATGCATCGGATGGCGTTTTACTCATCAGGGCTGGTCTACACCTAAGCTGTGCAAAACACGTACCTACCCTGTAAGAAAAATCTGTGGTAATTTTTCCATACGTGTATTGGAAGTCGTTAACCCATACAAGCATGAAATATTACCACATGTCGATATGGGGAAAACATCATAATGTGTATTGGAATTTTCATTTACCGAGTTACTATTTTTCCATACTTTGACTGCGGGAAAACGCCTTACGTCAATTGTAATTTTCATCCAACAGGTTGATATTTTTCCCATGCCCAAGTATGGGAAAAATAAATTTTACCCAATGTGTTGATTGTAATTTTCGTGAACTGAAGTATGGGACACTTCCCATACATAAGAATAGGAAAAATGCAATTTCTCGTATTTAGTCCATACGTGGGTTTCTGATGCGACTAAAAAAGTTGTTGTCGGTAATCGGTTATATTTTATTTTTTTCGTCAAAAGAAACTCCTTCAAGAAAAGAATGTACTAGCATTGCTATCAAATTTCAAAAATTTACAAAAATTTTTGCAAATTTTCAATTTTGATTTTTGAAAATTCAAAAACTAGATAGCATCGACAATGCATCTTTCCTCAAGAAAGTCGTATGCCAAGTTTGAACTTTTTATTTTCGAAAAAAAGGTACCAAAAATGATTTCTACTACTTAATTCACTTTTTCATGTCTACGAGAAATCATTTTTGGTACCTTTTTTTTACAAATAGAAAGTTCTTTGGCATGCGACTTTCTTGAGAAAAGATGTATTGTCAGAGCTATCTAGTTTTGATATTTCGAAAATCAAAATCAAAAATTTTCAGAAATTCACAAAATTTGATAGCATTTTCATTTTGAAGGAGTTCCCACTTAACGAAAAAAAATAAAATAAAACCGATTCCCGTCAACAACTTTTTTAGTCGCATCAGAAACCTTTTAAAATGGATGATACATCAACTTCCTACTGCAAATCAAAGGGAATTATCAAGTTACTGAAGTCATAATTTGCATGTATTTTATGTGAACAAAGTGACCAAATACAAAACATAAAGATGAACTGGTATATGATTCTTAGCAAAACAAAAACAATATGATGAAGCAAACATACACAAATTGGTAACTAATGGACCGAAACTTGAGTAAAACAAAAAAATCAGATGATCATCACTATAATCTTCTTCTTCTTCTTCTTGTTCACAATCAGCTATAGGTGACCCATCACTTAGTTAGCTTGTGGGTTTATGATGTGGTGAATTCGTTAAGCTTTATTTTGTCTCTTACGTCGTCCTGATGAAGGATTGATTTTTTGGAAAACTCTGTAAAAATTTCACAGCTCCAAGGTTCCACAAGTAGACTTACCGTTGAATGAATTCTAAGGTTCCTTCTGAATTTTCTCCATAAGTATAACTTTGGTTCAAGAATTTGCTCATTTTCGACAGAGACTTCGCACGTTGCAGTGTCGTCAAACAAAGACTTTGCTGTAATGAGATATATTATTTTAGTACTCCACGAGCGGTAGGTACAAAGATTATTCACTAACAAATTATTTTTGAATTAGAAAATATTTATACCACTTGGATGTAGGAGGTAGGTAGTAAATATTATTAACCTTTGATAATAAGAATCGGTCTTTCCTTGCTGCCCATGTCCACAAGCATTTCTTGGTATGATCGAGGGTATGATGATGTATCCTGTGGAAAAATATGAAAATATGACATATTCCTTATACTTATGAAACTGTTGATGGCAATAAAGTCCAGCTTGAGAATAAGAATGTTCATACGAGACAAGAGTAAGTTCCAAGTTTCATGACGATCGTTCCACTAATGAGAAATTTCAATATGGCGGCCAAGATGGTGGCGGAATCATGAAATTCAGCTTGAAAATAATACCCATTAAAATTCTATCTGCCCACTGGCCACTCTTTCGATGACCTAAGCTAAGCTATCCATCGGAAAAAGTTCCAAGCTCTAGATTCATTCCCCGAGGAGGAGCTCAACTTCTTCGAAGTGCACAGGAAATCTTAGTTTTTCGAAAATAATAATAATGATAATATGAATGTCTAGATGAGAAAGCCCATTGGCCACCCTTGGGAACATCAGCTATCCATAGGAAAAAGTTCCAATGAGGCTTTGGCTTCATTCCCCGAAGAGGAGTACCTAAAACTTCCTAATTTCTACATGGAGAGACAGACAGACAGACAGACAGACAGACAGACAGACAGAGAGACAGACAAACCGGCCATATACCTAAGCGTAATTTTCCATCAAAAATGCGCTGAAATACATTAGTTTAAAACTAGGTACAATTTCAATTTATCGTTCGTATTTAGTATACGGCTATACGCGTATACCTGTACCCACCTATTTTCCGGTAGAAAAATGTAAAACCGGCCTGCGTTTTTGAGACCGGACTTAAATGATGGAGCTTAAGGTGAAGCCTCAATTGAAGATTTTTTACAATAAGATGATTTGGAATAACATTTAGGTTTTCCCGGAAAATCCAAATTTTCCTGGCAAAATTCCCAATTTCCTGCAAATTATTTTCAATCTTTCTCTCTAATTGTAACTTCTCACCCGAAGGGACGTTTCGAACAAAAATCTCCATAGGTTCCTGGATGCTAGTCGGAAAAGTTTTGGGGTGACACTACCGATTTTTTCAATTTTGGATCTGGCACCACTGGGCCGGGTTCCCAACCTCCAGCCTCCTAGCTCAGCTCAGCTGACTGTATGCAAAGTCGTCGGTGCAAGTTGCATGCTTACGAGGAATCGAGGAATAGTAACCCTTCTCTTGCCGTATTTGGAAAAATAACAATCGAATTGTAGGCACTTATTTTCTCAATCTAAAGCGACTTACACCCACACTAACATGGACGACGCATGTAACGGCATGCAAATCATAGAAATACTTAGTTTAGTTTAACCGTCATCGGTCTAACCTATCAAAAATTGACTCGAAAATTGTGGATAAGTTATATAGGTACTACCTACTCACCTTTATAGACTATTTCTGTTGTTCTGCCCAGTGTACAGACTTGTCCAATGTTCATTCCAACGATGAAACTCTCACTCAATTCACAGCTCACTAGTTCGTGCAAATAATAATACAATAATAATAAACGGTCTTCCGATTTCGATCTCTGCTGGGAGTATGTTGATTTTCATTCGTAGATGCTGTACTACGTGATCGGTAAAACTGATTTGAATTACTACCTTAAATTTTTCCATACCGATGTATGGAGAATCTCAAGTTTATTGGAAATCTTCCATTAAGTGATGGAGAAGTTCCTTGCATGTATGGTATTTCGAGAAGTATGGGAAAAAAGCAATGTGGCCGCATGGGAAATTCACGATTATTTCTTACAGTGTACAAGTTTAGGGTAACTACGAACACGCAGGGAAAGACTCGTATAATTCCGTCTATAGAAGTGTGTATCTCAACACTGGCTGGTTTAACAGAAAAATGCACCGAGAAAGAATCGATAGAGTAAAGTTTCCTCTACAAGAGGCATTTATTGTTTTTTCTCTAACTGAAAAATTACATGTACATTACAACTACGCTCGTTTTTCACAAGAATCTCGAAGGAAATAAAGATCTCCGGCTGGGTTATACCCTTTTACAATGGATTATATATTTTTAAAATGTCCAGAACAATAATTTTAATTAGGGTATCACAAAAATAGTGACTTGCAATGGAATAATAATAATAATATTAATAATAATGATAATAATGGTAATAACACAGATTAAAAAGAAACTGATGTTCTCAAGTCCACCGAGTACAGCATCCAATGCTATAAAAAAAACAACGTCTTTGAATTGTCATAATGCGTACACTGATTTTTCAAGAACAAGAACAATCATATTTGATTCGAAAGACAATGACGTAAGCTTGTTCTTGAAAAATCAGTGTACATTATAACAATTCAAAGACGTTTTTCTTACAGCCTTGGATGCTGTACTCGGTGGACTTGAGAAAACTAGTTTTTTTTTTAAATTTGTGTTGTTACCATTATATTATTTATTATTATTAATATTATTATTCCATTGCTTGTCACCATTTTTGTGATACACCATACCCCTAATGAAAATTATTGTTCTGGACATTTTAAAAATATATAATTAATTGTAAAAGGGTAGTATGCAAAACCCAGCCGGAAATATTTATTACCTTCGAGATTCTTCTAAAAACGAGCGTAGTCCATGTAATTTTCCAGTTGGAGAAAAAACATAAAATGCCTCTTGTAGGTAACACTTCACTCTATATCAATTCTTTGTCGGTGCATTTTTCTTGTTCTGTTAAACCAGCCCAGTTTTGAGATACATAGCAAGAGAACAAGCAAAGACGTAAGTCGCAATATCAATATTCATATTTTAGTACGAACGTTAGGGGAACCAACCTTGCATTTCATTCCGATACAAAACGCTTTTGCACGTGAGTAGTAGGTACCTACAAGTAATTTTTAGGAAGTGGTGCCCCGATGGGACGGACCCGCGACTGGCGTGCTTCTTAAGAGGTCGAAAGTCCAAAAAAATACCATTTTTGAAATCGTTGCTATTTTATACTTTTTTCGCTGAAGTATATTTTTTTAAGGTCCAGGAACACAACGCAATAAGTTTCGAGAATGTGTCATGCACCAGTGTCGTACCAGACGGCTGCGAAGTGGCCGAGGTGCGATTTTCCACAAAGTCTTATGCTTAACCGTGACTAACACTTTTTTTGATATATTTGGTATCATTTCTGACCAAATCGCACATCCTGATTCTGAAAATAAGTATGAAATTTTGATAGAGACGTGTTTAACCGGTTTTATCAGAAAAAAAAACATGCTTTTTTTACCCTCAAAATTGATGTTTTCTTATTTTAGTTCCATCATTGTCCAATGTATTTACAACTTTGATTTTGACGTAGACAGTTGCTTTGGGCTATTTCACACACAAATATCATTTGCTGAAACTTTTTCCCGTTTCCAGAAAGTCACAGAGTGATTTTATTTCTTGAGATGTTGCATGTCAAAGCTTGATGTGATGAAATGTTCTATTTCACAGAAAAAAATAGTCTTTGGTCATGCAGAATGTTGCTTTGATTTGGTACTTTATTCATTTCAAGGTATATGAGAATAGTTTTCTCTATCAAACAAAATAGAAAAAAATGGAATCGGAGCCAAATTTCAGTCAATTTCAGTCAAGTTTTAACCTATGAATTTGTCATTTTTTAGCTTCACCACTGGTGCATGACACATTCTCTAAACTTATTGCGTTGTGTCCTTCGACCTTGGCAGTGAAATGTACTAACGATTTGAACCATAACAGTGAAATGATAGCGACAAAAACAGAAAATCATCTTGGAATATGGTTACTGTGAACGCGCTATACTTTGAAACAAACTATAGAAAAAGCCAATGAGGGGATTTTTTGGGACTTTGGATATGTTGTAGAGGATGAAATTCTGTGTCGATATCAGTCATAAAATTTCATGATTTAATTTTTCTGAGGTTTGGCCAATATTTTTGCTATGTTTGCCGCGCTAGTTATACGAGTTTTTTTTCCCTGATGCGTGTTTGGAATTACTCTCACCGTCAGTTCCACAAAAAAGATGATCAGCGATCAAGTCTAATTGCAGATTAACTGAACTTTTTTCTGCTAAATGCTAGGCGATTTACTACAAAAAATGCCTGAAATCTGTACTAGACCCATCATCTTTTCATTATTGACAGATAAACCAGCATTTCCATGACAAACAAAAATCACGAATCAACTGATCTTCAATTATCTCTTTTGTGGAACCGAGAGTCAACTTCGAACGTGTTTAGCACAGCTTAGGTGTGGACCAGCCAAATGAGCAAAACGCCATCCGATCCGCAATCTCTTGCTAATTCAGCGGTGAGCAATTTCAAGTTCATATATTGATCAGTCGCGAAAAAATCTGTGTTTGATATGTACATAACCAGGAAATTTTTGATTTTTCTTATTTGGGAGACGATTTAGGAACCGCTGAAACTCATTCACATCATCCGTGGAACTAAAAATCATTACACGCACCTCCTCAAATTAGTTTCGCCCTATAAATTGAACCTCTTTCATTTTTATCCAACAACAAGCTGTTTTTGAGATATCCGCTATTAAGCAGCGTCGGAGCGGGTGTCTAAACTGCGCAACAAATATGTTGTTGCGAGGGAAAAAATTGGTCTGAGTTTGGACCACAATAACTTTTGAATGATACAGACCACTTCGGTTCTGTTTTGACGGTTAGTGAGCTCAGTCTTTCCATTTTTGACCCTCAGGAGGTGAAGATCAGGAAGCTCCACGTAAAATATCTACAGGGTGAACTGTAAAACAGTACAAAATTTCAGCAAATTCAACGGACCCCCATTTTCAGAATAATTTTTTTTCTTGAATGCACATAAAGGGATTATGAAGCGTTGTGCTTTAGCTTACGCCCAGTTTTGAAATTTTTGAAATCGAAAGTCCAGTTCAGACTCCATGATTTTTTTTTTCTTGGAGGATGCTGATTTATCCTATCGCTACAAAGGAGACTATGTTACTCTGATGATGGGAGGTTGGAATTCACGAATATTGTTGCTTAAACGGTTTTCAGCAGATTAACTCGCAGACCATCTGGAATGCCTTGATCAAGGCTTCAAAAAGGGGGCCCATTCAAAATGGGCGACACAGGTGTTTTCCTTGAAAATTGAATTTTATCAGATTTTCACAATTGAAACAAGCTTTCTTTGTGATTTTGACCTCCTGAACTTGAGGCTGATGGTCAATTTTAGTTTTTGATGATGACAGGCTCCCAAGGCTAACATAGTCTTCCTTGTAGCGATAGGATGAATCAGCATCCTCCAAGAGAAAAAAAATCATGGAGTCAGAACCCAACCAGAGCTCCGATTCCAAAAGTTTAAAAACTGGGCGCAAGCCAAAATATCACTCTTTATGATCCTTCCATTTACCTTCGTAATTTTTTTTTTCCGGAAACGGGTTCGTTGAATTTGCTAAAATTTTGCACTGCTTTACATTTCACCCTGTAGATATTTTCACATGAAGCTTCCTGATCTTCACCTTCTGAAGGTGAATAACGGAAAAACTGATCTCACTAACCGTCAAAACAATATTGAAATGGCTTGTGTCGTTCAAAAGTTATTGTGGTCCAAAGTTGGAGCAATTTTTCGTTTGCGACAACATATTTGTTGCGCAGTTTAGATCGCGCTCTTCGAACTTATAGAACTTCGAACGGTGATTGCAAGAGCTGGGTGGGAGTTAGCTGATTAGTGTTTTGGACCTTTTCGATGCAAAATTCAATCAGGAGTATTTTCGGTCTCCTACTAGATAAATATATAGATAGATAGATTGATTGATAGATAGATAGATGGATTTATTGAGAGACCTTTTTTTACAAGGTATTTTAACCCTAAAATAACCTGACAAAAAGCAAAAAAAACAGGCATATATTCCATAATAGGTACATCAACAATTTCACAGTAGGTGTACAATACAAAAATAACACTTGATTAACAGTTTGATGCAACACAAAAACGGAACCGGACGACATGAAACATACCACGTTGCGCAGTCAGGTTCAAAATTCAAAATCTCCCTCGAAGTACTCACCCAATGTATAGAATGCCCTCTCGGTTAGATGGGCTTTGACTTTCACTTTGAAAGACTTCGATGGAAGAGCCCTGATGTCCAGCGGCAAAGGATTGAAAGCTTTACAGCCACGTGTTTATACATTTTTTGAGTTTTTGCCAATCTGTGAAACTCAGGAATTAAGTTTGTTGTGTGTCGCGTCTTATATGCATGCACACTATCATGACTTGAGAAATCATCTATATTGGATTTCACGTACAACAAGCACTGCAGTATGTACAAGCACTACTAATTTTGCATTTGAGCAACCGTTTAGCTGAAAATTTAGAAAAACCAGTTGAAAATCACTTCAAGGGTGGTTTACCCCCTCAAAACTTGGTTAATGTGAGGAGGACGCGCGGGGACTTTTTTTACTTGACTAAGAATATATCAGTGATGACCTGTCTCAAAGACCGGCCTTTTAGGACCAAAAACGATTGTGCATGCAATTTCAATAGGCTACTGGACATCAATCGCATTTCACTATAAAAGTATCATAAACCTGATAAATATCTGAATGACGAATTTGTAGTTGGAAAAGTTTTTCGAAATATGATTTCATTTCGGTAAAAAATCAATTTGAAAGTGGACTTATTCAAATCAGGAATAATATGCTACGTCACAGCTTGAAAGTGGGCTAGGAGGTGGGAGGGAGGAAGGAGAGGGGAACGCATTTGACATTCGACCGAAGCATTCGTTCTGGATCTATTACGTAGTGGTGTATTTTCACGTGCGAGCACAACTTTATCACAAGGAACTTATTTTTGATGCCATTGCATGGAGTTATTATGTATTATGAAGCGAAATTTGTTTAAAAAAAAAACTAGATTATTTGACGTGGGCTTGACATATGGCATGCGACCATGTGACACTCGCAGTACTGCCACTCATATCGCACTAAAAACACTGTTGTGACATTAATCCGAAGCCTGCACGAGCAAAAATAAGTGAATTTTAAGGAAGAATCGACCAAAATGTGAGGTCAAACCATAGCACTCCAGCATTTCATTATATTTTTTTGGTATAAATCAGTTCAAAACGAGAAGGTGTTCTTCAGTCATTGAATGGCCAACTAGAGTTTCTATTGGCTATTCAAAATGTGACGTCACGCACTTGCCGCGACATTCAAACAGACAAATCTTTTTCATGTTTTTTTTATATGTACAAAAACTTTTTTAAACAAAATCATCTTGCCAATGCAACAATTTTGGGAGGATCTTTCATAAAAAGAAATAAAAAAAGTTATGTCCACCAGCCTATTTATTTGAAATGTCTGCATTGCATACATTCTGCGAAAAAAATACATACTGCAGAAAAAAACAATTCCAAAGGGATTGGCAACTCATGCATCGTATGCATAACATATGTTGATGAACAATTTCCTTTGCAACGTTTTTTTTTGTCAGATCAGCCATTTATCAGATATCTACCTTGAAACACAGCGTTACATAAACTTCTCGTGGCGCGCTTGAAACTACCACCCACTGCAACCGCTGTTTACGCGAATTGGGTTGGACTTGAGCATGTGGTTGAACAGACCTTTTCGATGCAATTTAGTGAAGAATAATTTGAGTCTATGCGTATTTTACGTGCAAGTAAGCGTTTGGCAGAAATATGAGAAAAACCCTCGGTAAACCAGCATCATGACACTTTTAGGGGCGGTTTTCATCCCATAACTCGGCTAGCGCCAACGGGACACTTGGGGACTTTTTTGATGAATATAAGAACATGCTGCCAAATGTCTCTGCAAAAACTCGGCTTTACATCAGAGATGTAGATGTCTACCTCATTTCAAATCGGTCCTGGACTAGGTATACTAGTGTAAATAAGTGCAACAGGATGAGAGGCGCTAAGGGACTGAGGTGTGATATAGCTACTCCTTACCTACCTGCCTACTGCTATACCTAACCTAGCGAATGCGATATCGTGAATGAATGAGGCAGGTCGGCCACGTTTAACGGCTACGCCACTGGGAGGGAACGAGAGATTGTTTCAAGGTACCTACTTACTACCCATAGACTTAGACTAGGACTAGAGAGAGAAGAGCAGAGCAACTACTGTAGGCGATTGTAGCAGAGATTGTTGGCAAGCCTGCACGTCGGGGGCGGTATCGATCTCAAAATGTTGGGTGTTGGGTACCTATAGGCGTTTAGCAGCAATGTAATGTGTGGTCGCTATGACGACGTTTTCCGCAACATTACTGACCATATGACGTCAGAACGTCAGAGACGAACTATAAGGCTGAGATGAAGGAAGGGTTAGGGACAGCGAAGCCGCGACAGCATGGTGGAGGCGCGACTCAACGAGGCGCAGCCGGCGCTCGCGAGCTTTCCATGAACAAGAACCTCTATAAGAGAGTCAAACTGAGAGTAGGCATAGTCAGTCAGTGAATTGAGTGAATGTGAAAGCGCAGAGTAGGTACCTATATATAAAGAGTCTCGGTGCTGCTGCGGCGTGCGCATTGCGCAGAGTCGCGAAAGCCGGGATTCGAAAGTCCGGCGCCAAACGACGGCAACGTCCAAAACACGTCCAAAAGCGAGCTTTCGGGGAGTCCGGTGCAAGACTGCGAGAGCCACGCCGAGAGACGAGGATCGACCGTCGCCGTCGTCGCTGGTGCCGCTGCCGCCTAAAATGACGCAGGCAATGTCAAATTCCGGTGTGCGGTAGTCCGGAGTCCGGAGTCGTGCGCGGACACCCCCGCCACCCCTTACCACCCCTTACCACCCCTCAGTCGCGCCACTAAGATGGACGTTGACGTTGCAGCCTAGAGAAAATGGCGATCGCACAAAAGGTCGGAGTTGTGCTGGGGGCGCCGAGACGCGTGTGATACCAAAGCACCACAGACATGAGACATGCCCCCCGGCTCCGGCCGAGGCCCTGAACGCGAGTGTCCCACGACATGTGTCCTGTGCTCGCGGTCAGCCTATACGACATTCGATTCCGCAACATTGTGTACCGCAACTAGCAATAAATGAAGACTAATATCCCACATGATTTTTCAAGGACATACACACATAACAAAGAAAGTTGATGTAAGTAAAGCTGCTTCGGACCTAAACAATTATACATTACCCGCTGATAACTTTTGTGGGTCATTACTTGATATCGATTTGCTCTGTCGCATAGGGGTGACTGTAAGGCTCGTTCACAACCCCTCTCTCGAGCTTATATCACACTTATCAACTAGCACTTAAACCGCTTATTCTTGCCGTCTCCGCAGTGCTTCACACTGTTGTTGTTGTCGATTATCGTTTGCAGTTTTTTTCAAAAAAAAAGTGTTCAAAATATTGATCATCCTCGTGCTGTCCATGAAACCGCCTTACTCCAATCTTCAATGTTAGAAACAGTGCCATGTGATTCCGACAGACCTCAATGCAGGTGGGTCCCGACCAATTACTTTTATCCATATAAACACATGATCCTTTCACCTCCACCATCATTCATACAGGCGGCAGTTATGGGGACAGAAGCCCTCTATATGTGGGTTACAACCAAATTGTAACTTCTGAATTCTCAAAGTGTTCTGGAAAATGTCACCAATATAGGTCACAAATTCGGCACTTGAATAGCAATTTTCTGATTAAATTGTTGCTTCGCATCTACCGCAACCGCATCCATGCACCAAAACTCATTCTGTCTACCGTCTACCTATTATTACCCAACACGTCAAGTTAGTGTTGCTTCGCCCATGCAGTTCCACCAAGAAAAGGTGAAAAGTGAATTTCTGCGGCTTTTCCTTCTCGTAATGTGTATTTTAATAATCATCGCTCAATTTACTGGCAAATATTCAGCGTCGTCGACGGGATACTCTTCCAGGAGGTAAATTAGGTAGTTAAGTAGTGATCGAATTTCGGTGTGAGTATCTAGAGTTTCTCGCGCCTTGCCAATTTGTGGGATGGATGTACTTACTAACTTATTCTCAGTGACCCACACGTAGGAAAGACGAAATTGAAAAACCTGAATTTCCAAATTAACGCCCACAAATCAAGTTCTTCATGAAGGAAGAAAAATGGATTCACACATAAAATTAGAAATTGAATCGATTGTTCGTGTCTGATAATGCGAGCTCGAATAAATGGGAGATGATGATGTCTTCGGAATTTACCAAAAATATTTTTGACGATGTCTGGAATTTTCGTGACATCGTTTTCTAGTTGTAAAAACCTCGCAGACTAGAGAAATTTCCCAAAGTAAACGCACATTGGCATTGATCGTAAATTCCAAGCATATAATATTTGCTTGCGGTCTCGCTATCAATCGCGTTTTTCTTGTTTAAAAAAAAGTGAGATTTTCCCTTTAAATGAGTGTCTACACCTATATCAAAACGTTTTTTCTTAAGGAATTCTGAACACGTATTCTCAACTCAAAGCGTTCTCTTCAAAAAAAAGACAAACACAAAGCTGTTATAAAATACGCAATTGGCGTAGTGACTTCCACAGGCAAATTTTTTCAAAGTTTCCTATCACCACGCGCGGGATATTAATGATATTATAGGAAGAGAAAAAATGATGTGAATACAGACCCAGGCCGGACCCAAGAAAAAACAATGGTTGTGCGGATATAATCTGTTCGATTATAATCCAGAGTTTATTGAGAAAGTTTTGTTTCCAAAGCTTCGAGATCCACTACCTGACCGGAAATGGGCTCGTTCACGCTCCGGAACCGGAGCCATTATAACATCAAATGAAACAGATATGGAGCTTCCTATCGTTTCAAGAATGCCGCATAAAAAGCACTTTATCAGTTTCCCTTTGTTTCGTTTGACAATTACTATTATTGCCATTACACAAGCATTCCCTTGTGGTGTTCACCTGTCTACAAACACGATCCATATTTTATATTTATATTTACTATAGGTATACCTACTATATACAGCAGTTAACTTGACATATTTTGTGGACAGGTAATGCGACTGTGTGGACGTCAAATTATAAATAAGCGCCTTCCGTTTGGCGTTTGGAGAAGTGCGCTAAAAAGTATCTCAAAACAAATTACCGATTCGTTTCATGCAAGAAGGTTTAGTACATGTTATGTTCTTCTAATCGACAGATAAATTGTAGCCATCATGTTTTTCTTTGCTACTTATAATGTTAAGTGATTGTTGCACAACGTGATTGCCTATCTAAAGTCCCGGCTGGCAGAACTTATTAGGTATGGTACTGGTACATATATTAAACAGAGGAAGAAGGAAGACTGGCGACATAATAAACGAAGATAAATATACTTATTTGATCATGGATTTAGTACAAGAAATTAATATGTAACTAAGCAATTAGTTGTCATATATTCACACAAAAATATGCGTACGACGCAGTAATGTACAGAATGTTGATATGAATAAAACTTACCACCTCCGATTAGAGAATGTTTTCTCAAGGCTTTATTCTCAGTAGGTAAAAACTATCTGAGGGATTTCTCCCTCAAAACTGGAGATGAAACTCAATTTTTTTTACGGTGTACTGAGTGTATTACAAAATTGAGTACGAGCGTTTTTCCAAAAATGTAGGGAAAAAAAATTCTTTTTTTGTTGACAATTTTTTTCAAAAAAACGGCTCTGTACTCAATTTTCTACGTCTCTCAAAATTATAAAACAGTTGATAATTTTTTTGTTTGTCAAAAATGACCCAGTAATCCTCCAGAAACTTTTATAGGGTTTTAGGGCTATTGGGCTCCTGAAAAAATGTGGGGTAATCCAATGGATACAAGGTGGACAAACATTTAAGGGAATTATTGTAGAAAGTTAAAAATGTCTCTTCACTTGTATAATATTTTATTTTGCTCGACGCGTTTCGAGACTCTTATTTATAGTCTCATTTTCAAGAGCAAGTAAATGGTGAATAGATATAAAATGTAAAAAGTCATGAGTAAATGTCAGAATTTGAAATATCTGACAAAATTATGATAACAATTAAATAACGATAGAGACATGGCTGGTACTTTGTATAGGTATTTATTGTGGATAATTTCGATTACTTGACGGAAACAAAAAAGGGAGTAAAATCGATTAATTGAAATGTATTTGTTCATTTAAACATAAATTTGGATTGCTTTTACTTAATTTTCTAATTTCTAACTCCTCAAGATAATTACATAACATTTTGTCTGATGTGGTATGTAGAATAGATTTAAAATTTTGATTACTGAATGAATTGCAAAAAGAAATATGAGAAGCAAATGCAGACTGATCTAAATTTTGTGTATTGAGAGCTCGCATGTGTTCTTTGATTCTTACGTTAAAATTTCTGTATGTTCTGCCGATATAAGATTTACCACAGTCACATGTTAGTTTATAAACGCCACTTTGTTCGAAAATAGGAATAATAGATTTGTTTTTCACCAAGGAAGATTTTAAGGGATGGGGTACTGAAAAAAATATCGTCAAATTTTGAGATTTGAAAATTTTTGATATTTTTTCTGATATTTTAGGAAAATATGGTAACGATATGTAAGTTTTCTGAGAGTTATTATTTTGATTTGAATTTAGTGTAGTAACTTGTGAAATATGGAATTTTGAAAGTTTTTTATGGTATAATGAATTTATTAATTTTATAGGAAATTGATTATTTACTGCTATTTGTTTTATTAGATTTAATTCATGGTTGAAGTCGGAACTATTTAAAGGGGTGATGAATAAACGATGAAAACTTGAATGAAAAAATGCAAGTTTGTGAGAAAATGGGTGTGCTGAATGGTATGGAATTATAGAATCGGTGAAAGTTGGTTTGTGATATATAGAAAAAGAAAATTCATTATTCATTAAACTAATGTAATTGTCTAAATGAGAAATTTTGTTATGTTCGCTAAATTCTACTGTGAATTTTATATTTGGATGTATATTGTTCAAAAAATTGAGGAAATCGACGACATCTTCTTTTGAACCATTAAACAAAACTAGAATATCATCCACGTAACGGTACCAGTTTTGAATATGTTTTGTAAAAAGAAGGTTTTTTGAAATTATTTCGAGTTCAAGATTGTTGAGAAAAACTTCTGCAAGGAAAGGAGAAAGTGGTGAACCCATTCCAAGTCCTGTTTTCTGTTTGTAAATTTTGTCATTGAATGTGAAAAAGTTTTGACTGACTGAGCATTTAAGAAGAGAAAAAATACTTTGTGTAAAATTGTCTGGTAGGGAAGATTGAAATAGAAGATCTCTTATTATATCAAGGCATTCTGAAATAGGAACTGAAGGAAATAAATTGGTTACATCGAATGAAATCAAAATTGAATTTGGTGTTGGAGTAATATTTTTCATTTTGTTTATAAGCTCTGTAGAATTTTTAGTGCTGAAAACTGGTTTGAAATCTAATACTTCAGGTAGAAGTTTACTTAGAAAGGATGTTAATCTATATACAGGGGAATTTATGAATGAAACTACAGGTCTGATGGGAGTGTTAGGTTTGTGAATTTTTGGTAGGGAATAAAGTCGAGGTATTTTTGGGTTTGATAAAATGAGGGATGATGGTGATTTGTTGAAGTGTTTTAATAGCTCTGAATTTTCTTTGATGGTATTTTTAAAAGATGTGATGAATTTATTTATTGGATTCTTATTCATAATTTCAAAATCAGGTGAATTCAAAAAGGTTTCAGTTTTTGTAATGTAGTCAATTTTATTTAAAATAACAGTACAATTCCCTTTATCGGCCTTGTCCATGTCAGCCATGTCTCTATCGTTATTTAATTGTTATCATAATTTTGTCAGATATTTCAAATTCTGACATTTACTCATGACTTTTTACATTTTATATCTATTCACCATTTACTTGCTCTTGAAAATGAGACTATAAATAAGAGTCTCGAAACGCGTCGAGCAAAATAAAATATTATACAAGTGAAGAGACATTTTTAACTTTCTACAATAATTTACAAAGACTTCACATAGTTATATTATGGAGAACTTCATCAGAAGATATATTTAATGGAATCGCATCAAAATTTCCATATCTCTCACCTTTATTTTCGAGAGAGAAATATTGATACCCTGCGTAATAAAGCCTTAAAGGAATCCCGGAACAGGTCGATTTCATATTCGAAAGGAGCATATTATGGACTAGCATACCAGCATTGTTTCAATGTTTCTGCTTCATCCCACAAGGCAGGGTGACAACCATGTCAAAAACTTCAAATGGGAATAGAGGCCGAGTAATAATACATCATTATGAAGGCCTGTTGACTCTCTTTATTTTAGTGCAAAAAGAAATGAAATCGAACCACCTGTTTTCAATCTTCTCCAAGACAGGATAATCACCTCGATGACCAGGACCACCCTTGTGAAAAATTTAATTGGGAATATGAGTCGAGTCACATATCATTTTGAAGGCCTTACACCTCGTGTTATTTTGATGTTGCGACACAAAATCTTACGTTCTAAAATCAAGGTCGGTACACAGAAAACAAAAAACAAAGGAGGGCAGGCAACATTACCGCAATTCGTGACAAGACGTTTTACATATCGAGTCGCCAAAACCAGAGTACAAAACCAAAGTACTGTTACGAGCGGCAAAACTATCGCGTGTATTCTGGAGCACACCACGCGGTCTTTTCAGACTCTTCCCATTAGATCGCAGTGTTCAAGTGCGAAGCTCTAGTGCATTCCAGAACATACATGTAGGCTTCGGCCCGTGGAACTGAACTGGTGACTTTAACGGCCGAGTAGCACACATCTGTCAATTTTGATGGAGGTGCCGCATTTACAGCACGTTTTAAATGCCCGCGAAATGTGTAGGATTTTTCGGGAGTCGCCTAAAATTCGCGTGCCGTGTCACTGTGGAATTTGCTGGAGGACCGATGGAAGGTTCGAGATTAATAGTCGGAACTATATAAAGCACCAGTCTTCGGCCTACGGAGCAGTATTGGATTCGAAGTGATTGAGAGCAATAGAAAGCAAGTAGTAATCAGCGATATTCCCAAGTGAATAATTGGTGGCGTGTATTTATTGTAGTTCGCAGTAATAAACAGTGTGTTTTAAAACGATCGTCCTAATTATTATAAACGAACCTAAACGCGAAATACGTAACAGTATTACCGAACACCTCAAGCCGTCCTCAGGCATCAAAGCGAAGCTACGAGCCCCACCGTTTGTTGGCTTCATCGAAAACCGACCGGAACTACCAGAAGCAGGCTGACCTCCAAGCGCCTGCTAGTCCCGAGCACAGTTGATCATCGTGACAACACCTGTCATTTGAAGAAGCGAACCTGCCAGCGATTGCCGAGCGGGCTCTGCCAGTGACCGTATTTACTCTAATTGGACTTCACCACATTATGACACCCACAGCTAAGTCTACCCCATAGTGCGGTATCCATTACGCGATTCGTAGGCTTATGGGCTCGTTATAGGTTAAGGGCCGTATTCATATATCGCTTTTAGGGGCTGTCCGTTCATATTTGAGTTTTCAAAAATACATACTACAATTGAACGGCTATATCTAATTAATTGTACCTAATATGTTATTTTGAACACTCAAATATGACCGAATAGCCCCTAAAAGCGCACCTCTAAATGAGCTTTTGGCGTAAAAGCGAGATATGAATACGGCTCTAATACTCTATACTATAAAGACTCACTTCCCGTAGTCTCAGTTATAATTTACCCTTCCAGATTCGGTAAAAAGGAAACTTGACTGTAGACTGTGTCAGGGGTGGTTCGTTCGGTAGCGCTACTGGCAATACTGGCATCAGCTCACAAACCCCCCTGTTTCCGAATTTCCTTTCGATTACTTAATTCCCATTTGAAATTTTGAAAAGAGTGGTCAATCTGCTTGGGGGATAAAACAAAAATATTGAACTTATTCAAATCAATCGACCTGTCCTCGCATTTCTTCAAGACATTTTTTCAGGAGAGAAATCGTGGGTGATGAGTTTTCAGATTAACATCCTGAAAAATGTCAGTTGAAACCTGGCGAGACCAGCCATAGCAAGATGTATGCGATGCAAATTTTAAAGTGAAAAAGTGCAACAGTTGAATACAAAATTCGATTTTGAATTCCTCACAGTCTAAGGAAATGTATATCATATGATATGAATCAATAAGATAGTCGGTAAACAAATTAGGTATACGTGGGCAATCTTATGCTATATGCGTGCTGTCGCCGGCTGCTATGTCCATAAAAAATGTATATTTAACGCAAAAGTCCTTTCAAGGGTCGATTTCAAGCCATCAGGTTCTATTATTACCTAACGAAGAAGAATGACAATAAAAAAGCCGCCACGTCCAAGAGAAGTTTAAATGAGATAAGAAGATTTAGGATGACGCGATTCGCTTCGTCTTCTTACAAGTACATTTAGCCTGGGTTCGTCCGGTTGAAATTTCATGTTTCCTGACCAATAATCGATCCGTCAAAACTAATCATGAATGAAACAATGAAACGACATTTCAAGTTTACACAACACAGCTCCCAAACTTCGCGAACCTACCTAACTTGCCTATAGCTAGATACTCATGCAAGTTTACGAACCTTGTTAAACAGCGCTTACACGAATTGTATGCATATTGTATACCCAGCATAACTTTTTCATTTACAATTATTTTGAACGTTGTTTTTAGAGCAGTAGGTACGTGAGCATTTGGGAGATTATTGAACCTCATGCTTAATAGGTATGAGTATGAGTGATGTGTAATGAATTTTAATGTGTATTCAAGACTCTTAGACTCCTCACGGTGGCGTGTGTCTACTTGCTGAAGTTACTGACATACATCCATTGTAAATAAGATCAAATGAAACAAGTGAGTATGCCTTCACGTGCGTGAGTCTCAGTAGCGCATTTTCTCAAAGAGGCATATTGTGAACGAAAAGAAATTTGGTTGGAGGAAAAACACCATTCCTTGCCCACTTTCTTCATTCGAAACTCATTGTGATATTTTGTTATCAGAATGGGGTACTTGCCAATGAAATAGATTTGAATGAAAATTCTTCCACTTATCAATATTCTTTTGTTTGAGGGCGGGAGCGGGAGCGGCGACTAATCAACAGTTGTCTATTCTTTCCCATTTTTAGTCGGCTATCCATATAGCGAAAGAATTAGATCGCTATGTCTTCGGGTTTATGTTTTCCATTCATCTCCTACTTTGAGGGCAGCGTGTGGGGGTGGCAGCATTCGGCAAAGTAACTGTTGCACAGTTTGAGTTAGGAGTTTCTAAATGTTCAAGGAAATATGACAATAAGTGAAAATTGTGAAAGTTGATTTTTTTTGTTTGGGGGCGGGAGCTGGAGGCGGCGACTAATCAAAAGTGGTCTATCTCTTCCCATTTTTAGTCAGCTATCTATATAGCGGAACAATTAGATCGCTATGTCTTCAGGGTTATGTTTTACATTTATCTCTTACTTTGGGGGCGGCGTGTGGGAGCGGCAGAGTTTGGCAAAGAAATTCTTCCACAGTTTGAGTTGGGAGTTTCTGAATGTTTGAGGTAACATTAAAATGTAAATCAGTGAAAATTATTGGAAGTTGCACTTTTTTCTTTTGGGGGTGGAAGTTGGAGGCGGCTCCATATCAAAAGTAGCCTATTCTTTTCCATTTTTAGTTAGCTATTCATATAGCGAAAGAATTAGATCGTTATGTCTTCGAGTTTATGTTTTTCATTCATCTCTCACTTTGATGGCAGCGTGTGGGGGCGGCAGCATTCGGCAAAGTAACTGTTGCACAGTTTGAGTTGGGAGTTTCTAAATGTAAGGAAAATATGACAATCAGTGAAAATTGTAAAAGTTGCATTTTTTTTGTTTGGAGGCGGCAGCTGGAGGCGGCAGCTGGAGGCGGCGGCTAATTAAAAGTGGCCTATCTTTTTCCAATTTTAGTCAGCTATCAATATAGTGAAAGAATTAGATCGCTATGTCTTCAGGTTCATATTTTACATTTATCTCTCACTTTGGGGGCGGCGTGTGGGAGCGGCAGAGTTTGGCAAAGAAATTCGTGCACAGTTTGAGTCAAGAGTTTCTGAATGTTCGAGGTAACATTATCAGCTAAATCAGTGGAAATTGTTGAAAGTTGCACTTTTTTTCTTTTGGGGGCGGAAGCTGGAGGCGACGCCATATCAAAAGTAGCCTATCCTTTTCCATTTTCAGTCAGCTATCCATATAGTGAAAAACTTAGATCGCTATGTCTTCGGGTTCATGTTTTTCATTTATCTCTTACTTTGGGGGCGGCGTGTGGGAGCGGCAGCGTTCGGCTGAGCAAATGTTGCACAATTTGAGTTGGCAGTTCCTAAATGTTCAAGGGCACAGCTCAATCAGTAACATTTGTGAAAGTTGCACTTTTTATCGTTTGGGGGCGGAATCTGGGGGCGGCGACTAACCAAAAGTAGCCTATCCTTTCCAATTTTTAGTCAGCTATTTATATACCGAAAGAATCAGATCGCTATGTCTTCGGGTTTTTGTTTTTCATTTTAAAGTGATTGGGGGCGGTTTTTAGCAGTTTTTTCATGTCGGCGGCGCATATTGAAGACGGAATGTTTTTTGGCTTACGTTGATAAGTGGCAACTATGTATTATGCAAAAAATGAGAACACTAGAGCATCAGGTCTGGTAGAAAGTGCAGTATTATGTTATTTCAAGTTTATCGGGGGCGGTTTTCTCTCTGTTGGCGGCGCAATATAGACGTCCAATATAGCCTAGCCCTCCTTTGGGAGTGGCAGCTATGTAACAGCGAAAAAATTAGAAAGCTAGGTCGTCTAGTTTGGGAGGAGTTCGAGGAACGGACGGACGGACGGACGGACGGACAAAGCGGTTGCAATAGCGATTTTCATCAAGATGGAAAATGCGCTAAAAAGCAAGAGACGTTCATCCATCCGTACGACACGCGAAACAGGAGCGACCTTGTCATTGACAGATATTATCACTCATACTATACGAGGTCACCAGTGTGTGCCGACTCAAAAATGTACATCATGCTTCCTGGCGCGTTTAGGCAGCTTCCTCCAAGGGCTTTCAGGAAAAAACTAAAATTGCCTCTCGCAAAGCACTGTTTCTACACGGTTGCCGAGTTTGAAAGGTTCTTGAATGAAAGACCAAATACCTTAGATCTGCCAAAGTCTCTGATTGACCGACACTTGTTTTTCTACTAAACTGTAAATGTTTTTATTTTGTTATATATCAATTCTGATCGATCTGTGTGATTGTTTTAACTGTGAAATGTACGAACATTCAAAATTTCATGTTCCACATTACTGTTTATATTAATTAGGAACTTACTTATCTGTGTTAATTGCCTGTACCTAACTACAATACCACTGACTTGACCATTTTTTCGACAAATGCAACAAGGCTCAATAAATACTATTATTGTTATTATTATTATTATTATTATTATCATTAATTATTTTGCTGTCACTGTAAAATCGACTTGACAGTCCTAATTTTTTCGATAATTCATAGCTGCTACTTTCCATGATAAGCCTCGGCTAATTTCTTCTCCAAAATGCATCGCCGAAATTGATGAAACCGCCTTCAACCTACTTGATATGAAAAATATGAAGCCGAAGACGTAGCGACCTAATTATTTCCCTGATGGACAGCTGACTAAAAATATTAAGAAATAGGCTACTTTTGATTCATCGGCGCCCTAAGCTTCCGGCCCCAAACAAAAAAAAGTTAGGTTTCAACTTTCACTGATTGGCATGTTTCCTCAAACATTTCGAACTTTCAAACTCAAACTATCCAACATTTACTTTGTCGAATGCTACCGCCCCACATTTTGCGAGCATTACCAACGCGCAGTGAGTACGGAATCTCCACCAAAATGGACAGATGTGTCTTACTCGCATGTTCAAGTCTTCACGTGAATTCAATTCCCTAATCCATCGCGTATATTCTGGAAATAACGAGAGCTTCGCACTTGTACATTGCGTTCCAATGGGAATAGTCTAGAGAGACTGGGTGTTCTCCAGAATGCACAAGAATTGCCGCTCGTAACAGTATTTTCCACATTAGTGAAAATAGCTATTACACGCGCTTTGTCCATCCGTCTGTCCGCTCGTCTGTCCATCAGTCTGTCCGTTATTGCAACTCGTCGAAGACCAGACGTTTGGGCACTCTTATTCTTCCGCTAATATACCTATATCTGCCGCCGCCAAACTTGGACTAGGCTTTATCAAACTTTCATAACTCGCGGCCAGCATAGGTGAAATTGTCCTCAACTAACTTGAAATCACTATAATTTGCAATTCCTCTATATGAGACGATCTAGCCTTCCAATTCTTTTGGTACCCTCACTCCCGAAAGACGTCGAAGCTGTATTGCAATCCCATAATTCGCCGCCAACATACCGAGTGGGCAAAAAAGACGCACTTAAGTTATTTCCTTTTAAAATTCTCAATTTTTAACCGATTTTAAAGTAGAAGATACCAGCCAAGTGAACAAGACGTCAATATTACAAGTCAAAATGACCGGAGTGTCAAAATTAGAGATGGCGGACTTGACCGAATATATATGTACTTACTTTTGCTACTGTCCTTTCTGATCAGTTGTCATGGAAAAGTCACAAGTAATACCTAGCATGATTGGCTGAATGGACCTTTTACCACTACAAATTCAAGATCACAACGAGCATGAGCTCATTCGGCTCATTTTTCGTAGAGCTACAGCGTGCTGGCATGCTTTGATCAGGGACGATGGATTATAGTAAAATAGCTTTTTGTCTTTGGAATCTCTAATTTCAGGGATTTTGATGAAAAAGGTACCAGCAGAAAGCCATTTGACAAGACATCCACATCAAAACCTAAAGTAACAAAAAATTCAAAATTCAAGATGACGACCGTTGTCAAATATTACCTTCTTTTGTTCTTATCACCTTCTTTTGTTCTTGTGCTGTATGATCAAAAGTCACCATAACGTCAACAATAATAACTTTATTTAGAAAACCAAACCTTTTTTCTATGATTTAGGACCAAAATTAGCTCCGTCGATTTATTTGTTGTAAAGCGATTTGAAAATAAGTCTACTTGACATATTTTGAACGAATGGTCAAAATCAAATCAAAATCAAATAAATGTTTATTGTTTTCTTTGATACAATACAGTATCACAAAACAGAAAAAAAAAACAGTATATACAAATCCATAGGCTCCTATCCTTAAATAAATAAATTCTCCAAAGATGAAAATAGAGAAAAAACAAGTGAGTATGCCTTCACGTGCGTGAGTCTCAGTAGCGCATTTTCTCAAAGAGGCATATTGTGAACGTGAAGAAATATGGTTGAAGGAGAAACACCATTCCTTGCCCACTTTCTTCAATCGAAACTCATTGTGGTATTTTGTTATCAGAATGGGGTACTTGCCAATGAAATAGATTTGAATGGAAATTCTTTCATTCATCAATATTTTTTTGTTTGAGGGCGGGAGCTGGCGACTAATCAACAGTAGTCTATTCTTTCCCATTTTTAGTCGGCTATCCATATAGCGAAAGAATTAGATCTCTATGTCTTCGGGTTTATGTCTTCCATTTATCTCTTACTTTGAGGGCAGCAGCATTCGGCAAAGTAACTGTCGCACAGTTTGAGTTAGGAGTTTCAAAATGTTCAAGGAAATATGACAATCAGTGAGAATTGTGAAAGTTGCATTTTTTTTGTTTGGGGGCGGGAGCTGGAGGCGGCGACTAATCAAAAGTGGCCTATCTCTTCCCATTTTTAGTCAGCTATCTATATAGCGGAACAATTAGATCGCTATGTCTTCAGGGTTATGTTTTACATTTATCTCTTACTTTGGGGGCGGCGTGTGGGAGCGGCAGGGTTTGGCAAAGAAATTCTTCCACAGTTTGAGTTGGGAGTTTCTGAATGTTTGAGGTAACATTAAAATGTAAATCAGTGGAAATTATTGAGAGTTGAACTTTTTTTCTTTTGGGGGTGGAAGTTGGAGGCGGCGTCATATCAAAAGTAGTCTATTCTTTCCCATTTTTAGTAAGCTATCTATATAGCGAAAGAATTAGATCGTTATGTCTTCGGGTTTATGTTTTTCATTTATCTCTCACTTTGATGGCAGCGTATGGGGGCGGCAGCATTCGGCAAAGTAACTGTTGCACAGTTTGAGTTGGAAGTTACTAAATGTAAGGGAAATATGACAATCAGTTAAAATTGTGAAAGTTGCATTTTTTTGTTTGGAGGCGGCAGCTGGAGGCGGCGGCTAATTAAAAGTGGCCTATATTTTTCCAATTTCAGTCAGCTATCAATATAGTGAAAGAATTAGATCGCTATGTCTTAAGGTTCATGTTTTACATTCATCTCTCACTTTGGGGGCGGCGTGTGGGAGCGGCAGAGTTTGGCAAAGAAATTCTTGCACAGTTTGAGTCAAGTGTTCCTAAATGTTCGAGGTAACATTATCAGCTAAATCAGTGAAAATTGTTCAAAGTTGCACTTTTTTTCTTTTGGGGGCGGAAGCTCGAGGCGGCGCCATATCAAAAGTAGCCTATCCTTTTCCATTTTTAGTCAGCTATCCACATAGCGAAAAACTTAGATCGCTATGTCTTCGGGTTCATGTTTTCCATTTATCTCTTACTTTGGGGGCGGCGTGTGGGGGCGGCAGCGTTCGGCTGAGCAAATGTTGCACAATTTGAGTTGGCAGTTCCTAAATGTTGAAGGGAACATTTCAATCAGTAACATTTGTGAAAGTTGCACTTTTTATCGTTTGGGGGCGGAATCTGGGGGCGGCGACTAACCAAAAGTAGCCTATCCTTTCCCATTTTTAGTCAGCTATTTATATACTGAAAGAATCAGATCGCTATGTCTTCGGGTTTATGTTTTTCATTTTAAAGTGATTGGGGGCGGTTTTTAGCAGTTTTTTCATGTCGGCGGCGCATATTGAAGACGGAATGTTTTTTGGCTTACGTTGATAAGTGGCAACTATGTATTATGCAAAAAATGAGAACACTAGAGCATCAGGTCTGGTAGAAAGTGCAGTATTATGTTATTTCAAGTTTATCGGGGGCGGTTTTTGTCTATGTTGGCGGCGCAATATGGACATCCAACATAGCCTAGCCCTTCCTTTGGGAGTGGCAGCTATGTAACAGCGAAAAAATTAGAAAGCTAGGTCGTCTAGTTTGGGAGGAGTTCGAGGAACGGACGGACGGACGGACGGACGGACGGACGGACGGACAAAGCGGTTGCAATAGCGATTTTCATCAAGATGGAAAATGCGCTAAAAATAGCACAATCATAGAGCAATGGCAGACACATCAGTGAGTAGGTATAAAAATATAGAAAACAATAAAAGGAACAGTTTTATTCTCCCACAACAAAAGACCTCATTTTCATTGCGCTCTTGAGGAAAGCAAAAATTTCCTTTGCGCTGTCAACTGTCAAATTCTTCAGGAGGCAGTGGATGTCGGCGGATTCCCGGATTAAAGGTTACATATGCTACATGGTGTTTGGCAATCGATTTTGTGTGTGACATGGTTAACAGAGACCACCAAGTGAGAAGAGTTGCAAGTACGAAGCTGCGCTATACACCTCTTCACACCCAAGTTGGTTTCACTTAACAAATAGTCATTTGAGTTTTCCAGCATTGGGTTTTGGCTCATTATGAACTTATATTCAGGGGTGTAAGTGCTGAGCAGAACCCGAGTCCAATCATCCATTCTACCCCGTTGTGAAATTTTATCAATGAAACTGACGACATCATTTCTAGTCACAAGTGAATCCAGCTCACATCCGAATTCGTTGATCACCGATTTCAATTAAGTGTACCAGTTGTACTTGATTTTGTTGTTCGGGGAAGAGTCAAGTGTCTTAAGTCTAAGAAGTGCCATTTTCGTAAATCGAGTGTTGTTCAGTTTCATAACTGAAAGAAGATAGTTCAGTGCTTTTCTTATTATTACCGTTGCAACCACTGACGTGTTGCAACTTTATTAACGTTCAATTCCAACCTCACAACGTATCCAGGTGTAGATCTTTGCAAGTATAAGATGTTTTTCAGGGTTTTATTTTGAGTTGTCTCAACATTGTTGAGGTACCTGAGTCCCCATACCTCTGCGTTGTACAAATAAGTTGGTAGGGTCACGGAGTTATACAAACTTAGGATTGATTTCATGTCATTCATTTTAGCATTATTCACTATTTTACCAAGTGTTGCTGAACATATTCTCGTTTTTCGCTTGCGGTCCTCGAATGCTCTACAAAAAAGACCGTTGTAAAAAAAAGTAGTACCCAAATAATTGTACGAATCAGCTGTCTGAATCAGGGAGTCCTTATAGTAATATTCGCCATCTTGCTTCAAATTTTTGCCCTTTCTGAAAATAACCAACTGAGTTTTCTCAATATTTACATCAAGATGCAAATCATTACAAAAGTCCTCCAGGATTTTCAAGTCTTTTCGTATTTGAATCGGAGAGTCGGCTAATATGACTACGTCATCCGCGTACAATAGCATTTTAATGTCTACTAGTCCGTTTATTGACACTCCCCTGGACCCCTTCAAAAAGAAATATTCCTCAATGTGACCTATATACAGTGAGAACAGGAGTGGGCTTGAAATGTCGCCTTGTAGGACTCCTTTCGCTACCTTTACGCCTTTCGTGTCATCTATTCGGATTTCCGCCTGGTCATAAAGTGACTTGAAAATCCTTATTTTCTTCGAGCTAATGCCGCACGCGTGTAACCTGCTCCACAATCTGTCATGGTTTACGGAGTCGAATGCTTTACGAAAATCTACGAAAGGGGCAAACACTTTACGGCCCTGAAGTCGCAAGCTGTTATGTATTAAAGTTTTCAGAACAAAGATATTGTCTATACAACCTCGGCCTTTTCTAAACCCTGCCTGACCCTCCGACAGGATACGGCCACTCTCGACATATGTAGACAATCTTGTATTCAAAATACGCGTGAAAACCTTGCTGATATGATTGATAAGCGCAATACTGCGATAATTATCCAGGTTTTCTGGATCGCCTTTTTTGTGCAAGTGAACCATTTTTATTTGCGACCAGCCCGAAGGGAGGTGCTCACGTTCCAATATTTCATTGACAAGATTTTTCATGTACAGCAACCAATCACAGTTGAGATTTTTATAAAATTCGTTTGGAATATTATCAGAACCCACAGCTTTTTTGTTCTTACTCAATAACAAAGCGGAATAAAGTTCTTGCTGTGTGATAGGCTTGTCAAAGAAAGGATGCCTGGCATCGAAAAATAACGGAGAATCCGTTATCAAACCTACTTTATAGTAGAAATGTCGGTAAAAAGCCTCCCATTTATCTACACTTATTTTATGAGACACGCAATTTCTTGGTTTGAACGTTTTAACAATTTTCCAGAAAGAACTTGGAGAGTTGTCAGCTCTCAATTTGGCTTTTAATTTGAAGTCATATTCCCGCTTTTTTTTAATAATAGTTTTCCTATACTCTTGTTTAGCTAGATGGTACGATTTCAAACAGCTTGACAGCTTAACTAATGATTTTGACATGGTAAGAAACAAAGAATGGGGTACTTGCCCAATTTTTTTTATTGGCTTAATCGATAGTATGGTTAAAAATAATGTACCCGAATTTTTTCTTTTTCCCAAATTCCCAAAATTGCGGCCGCAGTGCCTGTTTTAAAAATATATTTCTGACGTCACAAATATACCAAAAACTAAACCAACAGCACTGTTGGATTGAAAACTCAAAAAACTGTGAGAGTGGCATCACAATATTTGAAAAATACAGATATAAAAACTTCACTGCAGTTTCCCGACTGTTATTAACCCTTTAAAGAAAAATCTTTTCAACCAAACTCTTTATTACTCTTGCTAATGATTAAAAGTATTTTCAGTCAAATCTGTTTCATTGGCAAGTACCCCATTGAATGAAAGCTGTTTCATTTTAAAATATCTAATTTTTGTCGAATTTTGATCTAGCCGTCATCGTCAGTTCCACAAAAAAAAGATCAGCGATCAGGCTTATTGCAGATTAACTGAACTTTTTTCTGCTGAATGCTAGTCGATTAACCACAAAAAAAAGCCTGAAATCTGTACTGGACCCATCATCTTTTCACTATTGACACATAAACCGGCATTTCCATTGATCAGTCAGCTACAAATTGACAAACAAAAATCGCGAATCAACTGACCTCGTATCATCTTTTTTGTGGAACCCACGGTATGAGTTACCAATGAGAAACCAATTTTTTTTTCTGTGCTCTTGGCCTTGGATTCGGATCCATTAGCCAGTGAAACCAATAGAAATCAGCTGAATAAGAATCCCATATTGGAAGTAGTCCCAATCTTCAAATTCAAAATAATAACCCAACTATGGATGCCACTTGGGCCTATTTTCAAATCACGGTTGATTCTGATAAACTTTTTCAAATCGGATATTTTATTCCGAAGATACTTATCCGTACTTGAAATTGGAGCAAATTTTGGTCTATGCTCAACTTTTGACGAGCAGTTTACTAAAATTAAAGCAAGAAGTTTTTAAATTAACACCATGTAGACCCAGTAAGTATCAATATACAATAATTCATTTAGGAAAAATAAATAATTTCAAAATATTTAAAAACTGTTTCGGTGAAAAATATCTCTCGTTTACATCTTTCATATTTTGGTACGATCGAACGATCCCACTGTGCGCCAGAAAATGACCCTAAGGACATTCCCTATTACGTCGACGACCTAAGGTGAAGATTGTGCGATATCCACGAGTTGGTTTGGGAACGAATTCGAGTCGTCACCGACCGAATGAAGACCCTTAAGACTTAATGGCTAACTCCACGGGATTTCAGGCGGGTGACCTGGTCTGGTTGTACAATCCTTAACGCAAGAAAGGAAGGTCCCCGAAGTTACCTTAGTAACTTAATTGGAACACACAGGGGTCGGCAAAATTTCCGGTAGGTATAGTTGAGGAAAGCATTCACCGGCGTCGGTGTTATGCCTCGTTGCGGAAATAGGCCGACGATGAATAAACGAAAAAAAATCAGAATTACACTATTTATTTTCGCAACTCTTTCTTCGTTGACTGGGCTACATTTTCCACTTTGAGGGGAAGTGTTCAGCACGAATGACAGCATTGACGATGTGAGTAAATGTAGCACTTCCTTTGGCAGTTCTTTGTGAGAATTTTTGCGGTGATCAATTGATAGCCTAGGGTTTTCTTTGATTTCAGTTTTGAGATGGTCTTTTTCTGTGATTCTCTTGATGGGCAAAGACATTTTATCCGGTGAGTCTGAGAAGTTGAGAATGTTTTTTTCCTCTTCTGTCGATAGCTGTGATTCATGTGGTTGGAAGACCATAGAAAAATGCATTGCGGAAGTGTCGGTCTTCTCTTTGTCGCTCCTGTCCCACTGATCGTCATTCTTCCTCAGTGAAAACACCACTTCATTCTGCTTCCTTTCAAGCTTTTCCGTTGCTTTCAAGAGGAAATATTCGCTTACTCCAGTTGCCATAAGTTGAGTTGAGTAAGTTTTGAAAGCCTTTATCTTGTGACCTCTGCTTTTTTCCTTTCAGCTGCCTGCTTGCTTTATTGATGTTGGTTTCATCTGCTGCTGCCCTAGTTGTGTGCCAAATTCTTCTCAACTTTCTCTTCCTAGCAATGTCCGCCATTATTTACTGCATTTACTGCACTCATGTGAAAAGACTTGAATCAGTCAAGAGAAGGTTCTTAAAATTTTTGTCATTTACTCTTGATGGTGTTTATCCTCCTCAGGGGTTCGACCATAATTTGTTGTTGGTCCGGCATGAAGTTATATCGCTGGAGAAAAGGCACACAGTATTGAGCGTCAGATTTTTGTACAATTTAATACATAATTCAGTCGTCTGTCCAGAGCTTCTTAAGCGACTTAGATTTTTAGTGCCTCGAATAAATGCGAGACACTATTCTACTTTTTACTACAACAGTCACAGCAGCAATGCCTTGGTCAGGAGTCCGATATATAATGTGTGCAGCAATTATAACAGCCATTCGACAGACTGTGATATTTTCTATAATTCTTTTAATGTTATACAGACCAGTATTTTAAATTATTGTGACTAGTGATATTCTCCTGTAATTTGATCTATTGCTGTATTTTCCTATGACTGGATACTTTTGCCTGTTGGAAATAAACCATTCTTATTCTTATTCTATTCTTATTATGTCCTCTCTTCTTATTCTACCGCTTCATCTATTTCGCTGCCATTCTTTAGTGACAGGTGGTCTTCTATCTTTAATTCAGTAGTTTTTTTAACTACTGAATTATTGTTCTTTTGTATAGCTTCAACGGTTTATCTTATCCAAGAACTCTTGTGCTCAGAGTAACTAGGATTGGAGTATGGTCGGAGGAGAGGTCTGCGCTGGGATCTGCCTTCAAGTATTGTGTCCCATTGCCTTTTGTGACGCAGAAGTCTATAAGGTCAGGTGTTTTTTTTTTCTGTCCGTGGGCCAGTAGGTTGGATGTTCCGTGAAATGTTTGGATGAAAAACTCCCGAGCAGTGAATTGCGTCACAAGAGCTCCAGTGTTGTGGCCGGCCTGGTCTCCGAACCTGACTACCATAGACTTTTTTTTGACATAAAATCTCCATAATTTAGCAAAAATATTTCATAAAAATGAAAATAAATGATAAATGCTTTTTTAAGGTCACAGGCATCGATCAACAGTAATGAAATTCAAGTTTTATTGCAATAACTTGAAATCTAGTGGGTGGAGGATAAAACTAATAACCTCATCTTAATCTACGTGGAAAAAATACTTAGAAATTCGTGAATTGTCACAGTTTCAATAGGTTTGTTCCATCAGCAGTCCCTGACTATCCGTGGACGTCAGCAGCCTGCGCATTACGATTGATGAAACGCCAAAATCGTAATGCGCATGCTGCTGACGTCCACGGACAGTCAGGGACTGCTGATGGAACAAACCTAATATATCACGGAAACGGTTTAAGATATCAAGATGCAGTTCTTACCAGTAATATTTTCTCGAAAACGAGCTCATGACATATCGGTCAGTTTTTTTTCTACCTCTTAGGGAAATAGATGAAATCGCCAAAATCATCAAAAATAGGACACCTGTACACCATATAAATGTAGTCCCAGACGACAGATGCATATTGCAACCTGGATCGAACAAAGGTGTTGAACAGCACGCGGGGGTGTCAATGTTCCTGAAGCCAGACTTATTGCGCAAAATGAAACCGAGGCCTCAGAAAGCAGAAGCTGTAATGAGTTCGATGTGTCTGGAGAAAGTTACCCTGGAGTCAAAGGTCACACCCAAAACTTTGACATACTGAGGCCTCTACCGCTACGGCAAACCATTGGCCAAGTATATTACTCGCCATGCTCACAGTCAGTGATGGTAGTTTACGCGTAATCTATATTGTCTACTTGACATACGTAGACAACGAGTAGACAACGTAGACTATGCAAACTATGTTGACTATGGTAGACAACGTGGACTATCTAGTTACTTTTTATTTCCCCCCATTTTTATGTCAACCGCAACGTCAGAATTCTGATTGTTATAACCTCTAAATGTTCAGAACAATGCATGTTGCCGGTTTGTGTGTAGGTTTCAAGAGGTTTGGCGTTTGGGGCAAGCTACTGCAAAAATAGAACTCTTGGAAAACAAATAAACCGAACATCGCCATTTGAAAAAATCTATAATTCTGAAACAAGTGAACATATTTTGTGTAATGTATGATTTACTTTCAAAAAACTTCAAGTGAGCTATGGTAAAATTCATAGAATGATATCTGGCCTCTGAAAAGCACAGTCGGCAATAGCACTTCAGTCACAAAATGCCATGAAAGTGTTCTCAGTAGAGATATTTAAAGTCCTATGTTTGAGGCATCACACAAAAGTTATTAATTACCTTGGATTCTCAAGACTTTGGTAACTCATAAATCAACTATTTTTCTAAATAATGTCAAAAATTTGGACCGAAATATTAAAATGACTCTGCTTGACTTTTGGCCGCTTTTTACGCCACTTGGCCCACTGTGCATCGTCTGACAAATCGTTATCTGATTGAAGGCCACAAGAAATCCATTGATGGTGTTGAAGACGATGGTAGTGCCAAATCCCCTCAGGATGTAACGAACCAAATAGTCCGGGAGGCAGTGAACATTTTTGGTACTTATTTTCTCAGTCACCAAATATAGACAGGATTGTGCAGTTACTGATACTAACCATCTATTGCTAAGTTTGGCTGAAATTTTCCGATGGGTTGAGTAAGAAAATGCCTTGGAAAATTTAAAGGGGTTTCACTTATTTTCACACTAATGAAAATGGTTTTACCAACAATAGGCCAGTCAGCCTGGCTCAAAAAGTTTCTTATATTTACAAGATGTATACTCTGGTTGAATTTTTGCATACACCTAGGGAATCCTCAACAGAGCCCCGAACCGCGAAAATCCACCAAAATTTCCTTGAGCTTCCCGAGATTAGGGTGTTTTTCTATATCTCGGTTGCTATTGGTTCGGAAAAATTTTTGGAACAAGCTTGTGTTCAGAACTTTTCAATAACTTGTCGAGAAAAAGTGCCAGAAGCCGAAAACCGTCGTTTTTTTAGGAGGTGGTTTTTTTACAATTTTCTATCTGCTTTTCTATGATAGTTATGGAAAAAATTCCCAACAACAATTGTAGCTCCTGTAAGTCCCTACAAGTTTCAACCAAAAATTTTTTTGTGCCGCAGAAATTACAGAGTCAACCTCGTTTGGGAAATATTTCCAGGTGTAGGGGGCATCGATTCCAACTCCATCGTGTAGGGATCTTGAGGCCAAATTCTCATTTATATTCATACTAACTTTACTAATAATGGATGAATAACAAAATCTTTGTACGGGGTGACTTTTTTGAAAAGGACCCACCCCCGATATTTCGTTGCACAAATTTTTCCTGGGAAAAAACCGGGTCAGGTCGATTTTTATTTCGAGAGACATCTAAGACACGTGATTACAAATTTTCATCTTCAACGCTTCGCCCCCACCCCACCCTATTTTAAAATTTCAAACGGCATCACCTACATTGTGATACATCAAATTGAGGGTAATAAAATTCCCTTTCTGTCAAACATATTTTAAATTGTCCCTCCAACCCCTTTTAAAATTCTCTCATTGTTAATGCAGGAAAGTTTCTCCCTCATCATAACGTGACCCCCGATTCTTGAGTATTAGATTTTCCAGTAAAAACAGGTCGATTTTTATTTCGAAGGGGACACCTACAACACGTAAAGTCAGATTTTTATCTTCAACCCCCCTCGCTTGGACTCCGCTCCATGTTGAAATTTCAAATAGCTTACCTATATGTGACACATCAAAATGAAGATAATAAAATAGTCTTTCTGTCAAACAAGTCTGAAAAGTTTTTATTAAGTCATTTTCAACATTTCAACCCTTCTCAAAATGATCTTTGTTCATAAATTAAAGGAAAGTTTTTTTTCTTCTCAACTTCCAATTCTTGAATTCTATTTCGGATAAGACATTCAGGACACGTATTGCCAAATTTTCATCTTCAACAAAGTGTAGAGAAGTAGGGGGTGGTTTAGAATATGTGAAATAATTTTTCGCAGGATGAAAATTTTATTATCTTTATCACAAGAATCACAAGATAGATAATGCCATTTGAAATTTGAAAGTAGGGTAGGGTGGAGGCGAAGAGGTTGAAGATAAAGATTTGGCTATAGGTGTCTTAGATGTTTCCCTCGAAATAAAAATCGACCTGTTTTTACTGGAAAATCTGATACTCAAGAATCGGGAGTTAGGTAATGAGGGAGAAACTTTCCTGCATTAACAATGAGAGAATTTTAGAAGGGGTTGGAGAGGTAATTCGAGAAAATTGAAAATATGTTTGACAGAAAGGGAATTTCATTACCTTCAATTTGATGTATCACAAGGTAGGTGATCCCATTCGAAATTTTAAGGATGAAGTAGGGGCGAAGGGTTGAAAATAAAAATTTGTCATCACGTGTCTTAGATGTCCCTCTCGAAATAAAAATCGACCTGTTTCGGTTTTTTCCCAGGAAAAATTTGCGCAGCGAAATATCGGGGGTGGGTTCTTTTCAAAAAAGTCACCCTCTACAAAGGTTTTGTTATTCATCAATTATAAGTAAAGCTCCAGCAGCTCATTTAGCGTGGAGTGGCTTTTTTCAGTAATAGAAAACAAAAATGAGAAATTTGGTAGATGGCAGCATATAACGCCACCGTCCTTTATAAAGGACAGTCGCCTTTTTGGCTTAAAATTTCTTATAAAATAGCCTGAATGATCAAAATTCAATTCAAACTCATAAATACGAATAATACTTCACTTATGATTAAATTCACATTTTGATTCCAATGGTTGCCGAAGTAATTACACTTATCTCCAATTACCCATGTTCTAACCTCAAAAATCACAGCATACTAAACAATAACTTTTCGCCACATAATGAAATTATGTCAAACAGGTGATAAGAGATAAAGATCAAGTGAACAACTGCTAAGCGGAAACCATACTGCTATCTTACAAAAAAGAAGGACGACTAATAAAAAAATTAATGAATATTTACTGTCCTTTTAAAGGGACGGTGGCCTTATCTGGGATATGGAAGTGGTTTGAAGCGTATCTGAAATAGTAGACAGAATTATACAGTGGTGGGAGTGGTAGAATCTGGGATGTCAGTGTCAAACAGGGGGTTCCTCAGGGCTTTGTGTTTGGACCATTGCTGCTCATAATCTATGTATGTCAATGATATTACCGCAGACAATGTAGTTATGTTTGCTGGTGACATTAATTTGTTAATGTCATCTAATAATGTACAGGGAGTTGTAACAAGGGCTAATTCTTTGGTGTCGAACTTTGATGTGTGGCTTTTGAATAATGGCTTGAAACTAAACTGTGATAAATCTGTTTTGGTAAAGTTTAGGTGTACCCAAGAAAACTATCCGAGTAGTGTATTAGTTAGAGAGGATGGGAACAGTTTGGTATATGGGATATGTGAGTGAAACGCGATTTTTGGGAATCACCATAGATGAAAACAGTGGCGCCGAATAGACCTTTTTTTGTGGCGCTCGCCATACCTCAAAATGAGGGGGGGGGGGTCCGGAGGGGAAGAAAAGGAAAAAAGGAAAAGAAGAGAAGGAAAAAGGAGAAGGAAAAAGAAGAAGAGGAAAGAGGAAGGAGAAGAAGAGGAAGAGAGATTTACCCAGCAAATCATTGGATATTTGATTAGGATACACTGAATCTAGGTATACTGAATCTGAATGACAGTTATTTACAATGTACCTAGGTATAGGTACCGTATGATCAAAACCATTTTACTTTGAGTGCTGTGACTTTTTTTGCCTTTTTCAATTGTTGGTATCCATGATCATGATGTCCTGCAATTTACTTCAGACTTCAGAGTGACATCAGCATGTTGTTTGGAAATCTTCAATGCATGTCGGTAAAGCCTAGTCTACAATATGGTCTTTAGTTGCAAGTTGCAAGTCGCAACGTGGAAGTGAGGCTGGAATTGCAGTCGCTAGTCGCAGTGAAAGTTGGTTCTAGACCAACTCTTGCGACTAGAGACTTGCAACTTGCAACTAGACACCATATTGTAGACTAGGCTTAAGGAATACGGCCACTCTCCGTTTCCCAGTTTTGTGCCATTTCAGAAATAACTTACGATAATGAAAGCTTTTTATACAGTTTTAATCATTTTCAGAGACCGACATCGGCATTCAACAGTTTATTCAGTCATTATGGTCGCAATTATGGCCCACCTTCGATATACAGAGTGTTACAATTTTTTTGTCAGTACGTACGTACGTACTTCAGGAGATGATAGAGCATTGAAAAATAAGCTTGAAAATAAGTAAGAGTGATCGAATAAATTTCCCCCCAAAGTAGGCCTCGATCTCCTTGGTAGTCATGTTTTTCCGCCAGATTTTTAGGAATCATAGGCGACTTGAGAAATTTATTCGATCACTCGTTACTTCTGCCAAAAAAAAAAACGAAAAAATAAAAAAATCAATAAAAACTAAAAATTAACAAATTTCACAAATTTGCCAAAAGTCAATATGACCAGTTTGTAGGTATGCATCAACTCACTTTGTGTACTAAATTTGGAGTTCTAACCAAAAAAAAACATTTTCAAAACTCAACTTTGAAGCCTCTATCCCCGTTATAATGCGTTCCCGATATAATAATTTCCTTGAGAAAGTCCACTTATTTTTTGATGCTCCACCATCTTCTAGAATATTGACAAAAAGAATGTAACACCCTGTATGAAAGAATAATTTCATAGCACTCTAGACCAGAGGCAAAAGGTTTTGATCATACAGACTTCAACAGCCAGCTAACTGGACAAAAAAATTTCGATTCTTGTGCCTAGCTACATTGCGTTGCACTAGGTGTGGCTGCACTGCACATAGAACTGGGGCCCAATTTAACAAGAGGGTCTTACCTACTTCATCCCACAAACTTCGTAGCAATATTTTCTGCCACAGTTCCTAAACTTGAAATTCAGCCCATGTCATGTAGGTAGGTACATTTGGGAACTAAAGATTTAAGACTACGCGGCTCCGCTAGGGAGTCGGCTGGATTCGAGGCTGGATTTCAGAAATGTTAGCTGCTTGGATCGTCTTGAATGCCAGTTTTGATAAGAGATTGATCATAATCAAAACTAACATGGATAACATTTCTGAAATCCAGCCGACTTCCTAGCGGAGACGTATGAATTATTTCGAAATTTGAAAAGGTAATGAAATCTATGGACAACTTGGTCAGCACCTTCCCTTTTTTTTTGCTTATTATTGTTAATATTATTATTATTATTATTCCGAAAAAATTTCGCCTGCGGCGCTAAAGGCCCACCGGCCCGACCGTAGCGTGGCAATAAGGGGGGGGTCTAGAACTTTCTTCGCCATAGTAACTTTTTATGAGTTCGGCGCCACTGGATGAAAAATTCAGGTGGGATTCACATATCAGCACTCTCTGTAAAGGAGTCGCAACAACGCGCTATGCATTAAATCGGGAATCGTCGCTCGTAGCATTATGCTTACTTTAACTCTATTGTTTCCCACAGTACTTTCATGTGGAGTGGATCCGCTGGAATATCGAGGATTCTTAAAATGCAGAAGAGGGCATTGAGAGCAATTCTGAAAACTTGGCTTGAAAATAAAAATTGATCATACGAAACAAAGGTAAGTTCCAAGTTTCTTGAAAATCGTTGCACTAATAAGAAATTTCAATATGGCAGCCAAGATGGCGGCAGAATCATGAAATTCGGCTTGAAAAGAAGAATGATCGTACTAGACAAGGATAAGTTTCTAGTTTCATGACAATCGTTCCACTAATAAGAGATTTCAATATGGCAGCCAAGATGGCGGCGGAATTATGAAAGCCAATCTGCCTATTTCGTTCTTGAGGACCTAAGCTATCCATCGGATAAAGTTCAATTTTTAAGGGCTGTAGCTTTATTTCCCGAAGAGAAGTTCAACTTCTTCGAAGTGCACACTGATAGAACAGATTTGTAAAATTCCCGAATTATCATGGGTTATTTTGCTGCCCATGATAATTCATGAAAATTACAATTTGAAGCGAAGTTTTCAAATAAGATGTAAATTCACAAAACGATTGAGGCTGCACTCTTGCTGTATAATAACAGCTGTATTGTAAATGTCCATTGGAAGTTTACAAACTTCATGTAATATTTAATATGTATATTCACTGACTGATGTAAATTTACATCGTGATTTCCAATACTTTGTGTGAATTGTCATTGTGATTTTATATTTTTGTGTGTACAATTACATTGTCGTTTCAAATATTTATCAAGGGTGATCTCGAAAGGGCGCACCAGAAGTCTATTACACGTTGTAGAGAGACCATCAGGTAGTCATGGAAAAATATTGAAAAACATTCGTCTTGTTTTTTTCGATTATCAAAATTAAAGAATTAGGTAAATTTGAAAGTTTGACATTAAAGGAAAAGATTTCACTTGAAAGAGATAACATATTGTTTTGATGTTTTGCGTGTGACAGTATCAGATTCTCCCAATCATCTTAGTGAACAAATATTTCATAAGTTCATAAACTGAAGGAAATTCCAACAAAAACATTTTCCATGATTTTTTTACCTTACTTCCTGATGACCTCTCTACATCGCTCTGGACTTTGGAAGCGCCGTTTCGGGTTCTCCTCTATATAAATATACAATGTAAATTTTAATTCAATTTTTGTAAACATGATTTGTGAATAATAATACAAATATTACAAAATAGGTAAGTACTGTTTTATTGTACTGATAATTGAAATTATCATATCAATTTTATATATGATGTACAATATCATTATGTTCAGCATGAAAAAAGACTGCTAGGATTCTGGAACAAAAAAAAAACAATCAGTCGATAAAATGTAGATAACAATATAACGGACTTACCTCCTCACTAGAATATAAGATTGTTGTGAAAAAAAAAGGATAATCATTTCTGATTGGTTATGATTCTGCAACAAACAAATAAGTAATTATAGTTTTCGATGCATTGTTTATAACAATATAATGAACTTACTTCTTTACTTAGAATAAGATATCACATAGATTTAGTGAACAAAAAAAGGTATGCATTTCTGGTTGGTGACGATTCTGCAATAAGGAAGTAACTATAATTAATCGATGCGTTGTTTTTGACAATATAATGGACTTACCTCTTCACAAGAATTGTAGGTGATATTTATTATCATGAAAAAAGGTAACACAAAAAATCAAAAACATTTTGGTTTCGATTCAGCAACAAAACGGAAAAAATTATAAAATTCATTGTATATTTTACAATGTAAGAGACACACTTACCTCCCGGCCAAAATAGTTGGGATAGAGCTGAAACAATGTATTACAACAATGAACAAATATGATCTAAAATACAGGAAAAAGATATAGGGAGAGACTCACCATTCTGTTTAATTCAGCTTTTTCAAAGTTATGATCTTTCTTTGTGGCTTTTTTGATTTTGTCCCTTGGTCCGGATGAATCTTCGAGAAGTACCGTTAGACCATTTCTAGGAGAAGTGAAATCTCTTTGGGATACACCAGATTCAAAACATATAATAGAAGGTTCCACAGTGGAACATACCTGTCGATAATTGTTGCTCAAACCTGACCGAAATATAGAGGAGAGTGGGGATCCTTGGGCACATTTTTAGGAATTTCACTGCAATATAAATTCAACTAAACTTATCGCCACGGTTTTTTATACCTGCTTTTGGGAGTATCTTGCGCATCAAATAAACTAAGTTGAAAACGTTTTGAAAGATTTTTTCTTATAAAAAAAAAAAGATTTAGGGAACACATGTCTAACTGTCCAAGTCTCCCTACTAAGAGGAGGTTTGGGCACTGGGTGTGGGAGGCTTGGGCAACAATAAAAATGAGAGCAAATAAAAAATGTATGGACATAAAAATATCTCCAAAGACATTACATATTATTATTCAGTAACATAAATTTAACTCAGTAGAAAACTAAATCCAAAAAAAGTCAGGTCACATTCTGTAACAATTTTCCGATTATCAAAAATTTAATTTTATACAAACGAAAAACAAAATAGGAAAAAAGCTCTTTACTTCAGATTTTGTAAAATCCATAACGGTTTGTCAAGCAAATGAACTGCTTGTCAAAAGTTAAGCATAGACCAAAATTTGCTCAAATTTCAAGGAAAGATTTCCTTGGGAAAAGATATCCGATTTGAAAAAAGTAGATGGTGCTGGTAGAGCATTTCTTCGGCTACAAGACGTTATGTCGACTTTGTCCATGATATACAGGATGCCAAAGGAAAGAGTGTCAAAAGTGTTAATTTTTTAAGGCGTGGAATTTTTTCGAGGACAATTTAGTAAGGCTATAGTGCAACTGAGAACATCTGGCTAAATACTCGGTCAATGCTTTTTCCTCAGCAGGAGAGTGAATATTTGCCGAGTCACAAATTTGTTGGATTTTTGAAAGGTCGCTCCAATAGGGTGATTGCATGTAGAGGGAGTATATGGCAAAATGTCAATAGTGTCATTGTCATCTGTCAAGTTTCATCCATGCGGAGTCAACGTCAACCGGAATAACCTCACTAAATACTGTCATTTTTACGTGTTTTGTTTACATGCTGGTTTTTCCGACGTTTTACGAGATCGAGATTGTGATTTCTAATCATTTAACAATACACCTTACACCTGTTATGTGTCCCAATCTTTGTCTATGGCCCCAATGCAATTCCCTAACAAACGTCAAAACATAACTTCATCCTTGCGCTGCCTGCCGGTGATCAGGTGAACGAATTTCATGCAATCACCCTATTTGAGATAGTGCTGGAGAAAAGACCTAGGGATGTTGTATTTTTTGGCCGTTGGATGAATTTTTGCTTAACCATGGACTTCTTCTATTGCCCTTTGATTAATATCCAAAGGGACTTCAGCGGAATCTGTCTTCGTTTTATAATGAGAAGGCATCGCGACCTGAAAAATGAAAGAGAGATCTTGAAGGGAGGGATGAGCACTGCATAGTGCGGGAGCAATGGGCATGCCCATCTCTCCCACTCTGCTACGTGCCCAACCATCCCACTACACGCAAAAAATATTTGATGGAAAAGATCACAAAGAAAAATCCCTCCCATAGAACAACGTAATACACCATTACAAGCGTCTGACATTGAAGTATAACAGAAAATTCAGAAACAATACATTTACCGTATAGTACTAGCGGTAAGCAGCCAACTAGTGAAGAATACTGCATTTTGTGATACAAGCAACAGATTTGGTACACGTAACCTATGAAAAATTCTAAGCGATTTGACCCGTAGTTCTTGAAAATCCCTTCGGGGGGAGCCGAGATATGGGGGGGGGAGAGGGGTTGATTTCTCTTATTTAGAAAAAATATATATGCGCTAAACTGGCATGGAAAATGTCGAATTCAAGTGGATTGAACATACTGAATACACTGGCAAATCCTAATTTAAAAAAAAAATGCAAATAGTAGCCTTTTTTCCAAAATGGCCGCCAATGAATGATGAAAAATTATGCATGAATAAGTTATTCAAGTAAGGTATCAATTTATATGTTTTCGAGGGCGCTGGACTCATTTCTTTTATCTAAATCACCATATCGAACAGAATAATCCATTTTGGGTCAGGGTAGATAAACCACCCTCAACACTTGGAGTGACGCTTTCAAGATTTGTAGTGAATATCGAAAGAACCGAGGAAATAACATTATGGAACTACATCTGAATTATTTTCTTTTTATGATAAATGAAAATTACCCATGTAACTACACCTTTAAAGTCACAATAACCATCCCTGGAATCCCCAACCACCCTTAATGGGAGGGTGTTGCATAACCTGGCTTTCCTTGTATCGTAGGAAACCGCTTTAAAAATGTTTTTAAATGGTATATGGTATATGTTTTAATAGTAGGTATATAGTATAATAATACCTACTTGATAATATTTTATGTGGGTACTGTAGAAATCATTCTAGCCGATCGATTTTGAACCCACGACCTCCTGAAGACTATATTGAGGATACTCAAGAAACTTCCTCAACTACCTTCAAAAGTCAAAAAAGCATGTTTTGTTGAGAAAAAAGTTCTATCTCCCCTCAAAATCGGGGTAACAATTTTAAATTGAAAAAATTACGTTCAGGAAAGATGGGTGCATAGTTGGTCATAAACAAGGTCATAAATTCATTATGACCATAAACGAGGTCATTATAACTTTCTGCTGTTGCCGGTGCCCTCAACAGGGAAGTTCCAAGATACGGTGAAAAACAGCACATCAATGTCACACCTCGTATCTAGCCAAAATTGATATTTTTTTCGAAAGTTTGTCAACAGTCATATTCTCTGAAAAATCACCCTACACAATTCAGAAGAAAAAATCATTCAAATCGAATAAATCGGTGATTTGACTTCAAACTTAGATAAACAATTAGATATTGGTGGTGCGTTAATTTTGTCTGTCAGTGTACCTATAATCAAGAAGGCAGAGAAAGATGAAAATGCTAAAATGGACAGAACTGGTGTCAAAGCTAGACTTTCAAGAGAAAGGAATGAAACTTTTATGGGAATCATAACTTGCTTGGGGTCTCAAATGGAAATGGAGTCAGAAACGGAACTGTTGATGAGTTAGTTTGGTTCCATTTAATAAGACAACAGGATCAAAAACACAAATTGCAAGGTAGGACTGACTTAATGTCAGAGCTTTGTATCGAAGTCCCAGTTGCTTACTTCGAGTTTAATTTTAAACCCCATGAACAATGAACATGTTTACAAGTAGTGAGGAATCTCAACTAAAAACTTCTACAATACATAAAATATTATCAAGTAGGTATTATACTACTTTAATATACTATTTAATAGTTATTGACATAATAAGGCAGGAAAGCGAACCTTTACAGGGCTAGTAGGAATATTCAAGGACGAGCGTAAGCGAAGCATGGGAGCTACGTGCCTTGTAAAGACACTAACTTTCCTGGCGTATTATGTATAACGTTTCACCCGAAACTACCTCAATAAACCACAAAGAAAGAAATAATTGGTACCAAAATTCTGAACTGTCATTCTGGCACAATTTGGCAAATAGCACGTTGCTGGGTCCGGTTTCCAACAGTTTTCAGCAAATTTTCAGCAAACAAAACGTCTCTTTACGCAGAAAAGTTGGATTTCCCTGCCTAGGCAGGTTAAGTCTTTACCTGCCTAGGCAGGGAAATCTCATTTTTTTGCGCCAGAAGACGCTTGTAATGGACACTTTTTCTGCCAGTTTAGAGTAAAAACATTTTTAAAACACTTTCCTATGACACAAGGAAATTTAGGTCATACAAGAGCCTCCCATCAATGGCGGTTGGGGCTTCCAGGGATGGTTGTGAGGTTTAAAGGTGTAGTTACGTCGGTAATTTTCATTTATCAATCAATAAGATTTTATTTGGATGTAGCTCCATATTGTTCTTTCGATTGTTTACTTCAAATTTTGAAAGTGTCACTTCAGGTGTGGGGGTGGTTCGTTTACCCTGACCCAAAATGGATAATTATGTTCGATATGGTGATTTCATTTTGAGAAATGAGTCCAGTGGCCTCGAAAACATATAAATTGATACCTAACTCGATCAACTTTTCATACATGTTTTTTTGTCATTTATTTAATTCCACGGAATAACAGGGTAGTTCATTTACCCTGGCCCAAAATGAATAATTTTGTTCGATATGATAATTTCGATGAGAGAAATGAGTCCAGCGACCTCGAAAACATATAAATTGATGCCTTACTCGAACACCTAATTCGTACATGTTTTTTTGTCATTTATCGGCGGCCATTTTGAAAAAAAAGGCTACTAGTTGCATTTTTTCATAAAATTAGGATTTACCAGTGTATTCAGCATGTTCATTTCACTTGAATTCGACATTTTCCATGCCAGTTTGGCGCATATAGATTTTTCTAAATAAGAGAAATCAACCTCTCTGCCCCCCCCCTATCTCGGCTCCCCCGAAGGGATTTTTAAGAACTACGGGTCAAATTGCTTAGAATTCTTCAAAGATCATGTGTACCAAATCTGTTGCTTGTATCATAAAATGCAGTTTAATTTTGCTTACCGCTAGTACTAGTAGTTTTCCATCGGCAGGACGAAAATCACGGCACCTGCGAACACTACTTTTTCAAGTTGAAATTTTCGTGCGACGATTTCAGCTTCAACAGGTTACACTAAGGTTTAAATATACAGTGGTCATTTGCGCCATCTATGGGGCATTGTAACAAGGGCCATCAGGAATCGATTATACCAACGCGCCAAATTTGAATCCCAAGTGCCCAGGCATCCCACCTGCCCAAGGATCCCCACTCTCCCCTAGCTACTTTATTGGAAGGACCACCACTAAGCAACAGAAGTCGAACCCACCCCATCCATCTGCGAAGAAGGGCCCCGACCCGAACTTCGCGTCCAACAGCGGTGATCCGGACGGCCACGTGGAAGGAGGTTGTCATCGTCTCAAGCGTCCGTAAGCCCCTCTTGCTATTTTCCTCTATTCTCCTGCTCCCGTACGCTAGTCGTGTTTTTGTTTATCACCATTTCTGTCGTTTCTTGAATCAAAACACGCGTCCTGTCACTGTGACAGCAAGAACTTTTTTTTTCTTCTTCTTCCAACCCCAAGCCACCCTTAGTATTTTCTTTCAAATGGCACCCTATGGCTTGTGGGGGCTTGTTGGAAAGCTTGTCAAAAACTCTATTCAGATCTAACTGTATTCAACGTACGAATGTATGCAACGTACATTCAGTAACCATACGTTGCATCAAAATTACCATGGTTACCAATTAGTCTCATCATGGGTGATTTTGTTACTGCCCAAGTCACTGGAAATTTTCAGAAGTGATATCTCATAGACGAGTAGAGATGGAGCCATAATTATTTTTTTGATTTGAATCGGACACATTATTGGTCATTCAAGCATGATGTGCAAATTTTTCACATTTATACTTTTTCAGTGGTGGGGGGTAATTTTGACGTTTGTCATGTCGGAATTTTTTTCTTGTACTTGTCATCATTGAAATGTCGACATGAATAAACTGCTTGACAATTGAACTGCAACACCTAAAAATTAGGTGCGTTTTCAAATTGAGATAGCTCAAAAGATATTTGACGGATTCCAGAAATTCAGGCATGTGAGGAAAGATCATTTCTTTGACTATCGAGTGCTGGTATTGATGATAAAATTGGTTGCACAATTTGTTATATACAGGGTGCCAACGAAGAGCGTGCAGATATGGGCAATCTTTCACCTTGTACAACTTTCGAAAAAAAAGTTAAAGATTTTTTCTATCGCCTGCTTTTGAAAGGTTGTATCATTATGCCGTAGCGGTTTTGGAATTTTGACCCTAAATTTGTTTTTCAAAAAATTGTGCTTAATTTTCTGAAATACGCACTTTCTGATTAAGAAGGGGGACAAATATCTACCCGAAACTACCCTTTTCAACTACCCCTTCAATATCGCATAGCCTCTACCTTGATGCGTTATTTACGAGTTGAAACAACTTTTGCCTACTAACAGTTTCATTGAAATGATGGTGTTTTCTACGATGATAGTACAAAACCTTTCCTGAAACTACCCCTAGAAATCACCCCTTTAGTGAAAGGTATGCAATACCTAATTTGAGAGCTCAGAGAAGGTGCGATTGAATGAGTTCGAAATGATTTCGCGATGACCTTACACACATCAAGGTAAAGGCTATGCGATATAGAAGGGGTAGTTGAAGGGGTAGTTTCGGGTAGATATGTGAATGAAATCATTGTAGCGGCAAACTATTGCGACAAATACGATCGAAAGTTAAAAATCGTTTCGAGATATTGATATCCGCTTTTTAAAACTCGAAAGAAAAAAAATCCGGAATTTTTCCTGAAAAAGTTTCACGACTTCAAAAATTAACACTTTTGACACTCCTTCCTTTGGCATCCTGTATATCATGGACAAAGTCAATGGTGCCGTAAGTCGACATAGCGTCTTGCAGCTGAAGAAAAGTTCTACCAGCCTCCATAAACTTTTTTCAAATCGGATATTTTTTCCTCAAGATATCCATGCTTGAAATGGGAGCAAATTTTGCTCTATGCTTAACTTTTGACGAGCAGTTTATATTACTAAAATCAGACAGTAAGGCTATCGGCCTGTAGTGTTATTTTTTGCTGCCTTTTTTATAAATAGGTTTCATTTCAGCGATTTTTGATTTTTCAGGAAAAACCTCAAAAGACAAATGAATCGACAACTCAAAGACCTTTTCGACACACACAAGTTACCGCCGACTAAGATATTTATCAGTTGGCCGAATTTAAAATTACCCATATCTGTTTTCATTGTTTTTTGCTTCAATTTTAGGACAAAATACTCCAAAATAAAGAAAAAACTTGGCAGTCATAAAGCTAGTTTAAAGGCCTTTAGAATGAGCTCCTACCACTTGACCCCTATAGTAACGTATGTTCCGAAAGTTTTAGGAAATAGTTCCAAGCTAATAACTTTTTCTGAATAGTCTTTATTTTCGTACTTGATATTGCAAAAATTAACATCATATATAACAATAACGAATTCATATTCAACATATTGAAAATGGACCATTATCTTCGATAGATCTCAATTGTCTTCTGCCATGTTCCATGATTTTCTGTATCAATTTCACAAATGCGAAATTCTCTAATGTTATTGAAAAATGTGACGCCGTAATTGGTCTTCATTCGCAGCTTCTCATCCCTTGTCGTATACTATCCTGCTCAATACTTACAAAAAATCTTATATTGGTCGAGCTTGAGGTACATTGGGAGGCAGGAGCTCTGAGAATCTAATCCTGGTGTTGTCCAGAGAATGACCGAACATGGCAGAAGAAAACTGAGAGCCATCAAAGATAATGGCCCATCTTCAATATGTTGAATACGAATTTGAAATTGTTAAAGATGATGCTAGTTTTTGCAATTTCAAGTTACAAAATTAAAACTATCCAAAAAAAGTTATTAGCTTTTAAAAAAATTCCCAAAACTTTCGGACCATACGTTAATTTATTCAATTTTTTTGGAAGGATAGTAACCCCGGCTACGTGAGTGAAACATCATTACTGAATTTATGATATGTGAATGTTCCCGTCGAAAATGAAATCGACCTGAATCGCCCGTTGTCTCAAAAACGGGAGTTGGAAACTTTTCGTCGTTGTTGACGGAAAAAAATCCAAGAGCGTAGCTTGGTCGCTCATGTCACCCCGCGGCGTAAGAATAGAGACAAATAGGGATGATTTCTTAGAAGGACGTATCATGTTTAGCTAGACGTTTCCGAGATGATCTTGGATTTCCCGGACGCGCACATACAAATTGGAAACTGCTTTAATTTGATCGTTCCCCGGTTTTCTATTTCTGGATATGAATTAAATATTTGTTACGGAATTAATCAAGATCGGTCGCTTTCAAAGAGCTCAAATTAAATTATGAATCACGCCCCCAACAGTTTCACCCCATCGTTTTATTTATAGCATTGAATTTTTAAGGTTATTCCAGATTAAGTATTTACGAGCCTATTATTAACGGAATCATATCGATCAGAATTGTGTGTCGATTATGGAGAGGTATAGCCATTGAGACATTGGAAAATGGGCATACTCTTCTAACCCTCCACCTTCTCCTACCCAATCTAAATTTACGTAACTGTTTTTTATTAGGACGCTTATACCTACCGTTTTCTTGATTATCGTAAAATTAATAAGCCAACTCTGGAAAAGGCCAAAGGCATATGCAACCTCTAGGTAGATATACATACTTTCAAAAGCCTCATGTGCGAGTGTAGGTGTACTATGTCTGAATTTCCTGTGGCATCCATAAATAAATGACGATATCTACAGGAAGGTGTGCTCCATATAGGCGAGTGGTATGTGAGGGAGGTTTTATAGTTCATGTAGATATGTGCGACTCCTGAATTTATTTCGAACTCTCCTGTTTTGCCAGGCGAGGTGGATATCATCCGGAAGAGTGGCACGTTCTTCAGAATGCAATAAAGGACATTACCCATAATTATTTCAATTACATTACTTCCCTGTTGCCCCCATTAGGTAATGGTAAACCGCGCGTGGTTAGCAATTAATTTCTGACATTACCAACCAGCAACCAACGATTATGTTTTACTAGCACGTTACTCATATTTGCCTGAGAATAATTAACACCCCCGATTTTTTCAGGAAATAATAGGACCGACTCATTTACCTACCTTATTTGCATATAGTCCGGTGGACTACGTTTATACTGTTACGAGCGGCAATTCTTGTGCATTCTGGAGAACACCCGGTCTTTCTAGACTATTCCCATTAGATTGCAGTGTACAGGTGCGAAGCTCTAGTGCATTCTACTTGTAGACTCTGGCCCGTGGAACCGAACTGGTGACTTCAACGGCCGAGTACCACACATCTGTCCATTTGGCGGAGGTGCCGGATTTACAGCACGTCGGTAATGCCCGCAAAATTTGTAGGTTTTTTCCGGGAGTCCCCTAGAAACCGTATGCCGGGTCACTGTGGAATTTGATGGAGGACCGATGGAAGATTCGAGATTAATAGTCGGAGCTATATAAAGCACCGATCCTCGGCACGGCCTACGGAGAAGTATTATTGTATCCGGAGAGATAGCGAGCGGATAGAAAGCGAGTAGTAATCAGCGATATTCCCAAATAAATAATTCTTGGCATGTATTTATTGTAGTACGCAGTAATAAACAGTGTGTGTTTTAAAATGATCGTCTCAATAATTATAAACGAAACTAGATGCGAGATCCGTAACAATACCTTACTATGTCCTGTAGGTTGGTTGCTGCGTTGTCATAATCTGATTCTTCTTTATGTTTTTCGCAACCTGTTAGAATTCTGTAACATAAAATGGCTCTTGACCAACAAAACGGGGCTTTTGAGGGGCCCGGTTTTATTTTACGCAATGAAGCTGGTTTCAGAAGTGTTGACACCTTGAAAGTATTGTTCATTGCATTCGTCAAATCCAGATTGGAATATGCTTTCCTCTTTTGGGATCTCATCTATACGGTAAGAATATCTGACTTGGTAGAGAATTCAAAGGCGCTTTCTGAAAAAGGGCTCTTTATTGACGGTTTTCACCCCCGCGGGGATTTCCTCACGACCTGCTGCTGAGTCATTTTAGCTTGTGGTCACTTCATTAATGCTGGCTGTGTGGTGTTTTTGTTCAATCTCGTTAATGGTTGCATGGACTGCTCATCCTCAGGGCCGTCTTAAGCGGGCGTGCAACTCGTGCAAGGCACAAGGGCGGCCAGATTCAGGGGGCGGCATTTCGGGGCAGAAATGCGTTTTTTTTTTAATTTTTTTTGTTTTATATATTTCATCTCCGTGGCCGCCCCTGAACATTTTATTCAAACGGTATGATGGATACTTACTTACCTTTAAAACACGTGAATAGGAAATCAGATTTTGCAGGATCCTTGCTAAATTCTTGATTTTTACCAAAGGGCGATGGAATCGTACGAGGTAAAAGACGTTATTTTATCTTATTCACTAACCGTCCGGTAGGTAAATTAACTTTCGTTGATTTATTTGACGACTATTTACCAAGTAAAAAAATTCTGGTTCAAAATGCGAAAATTGCAATTCCAGTCCCTGTTTCTGTTATTTTCATAAAATAAGATTTAAATTAACGAAGCTATATACAAAATTTAACATAAAAAAAATGGCCCAACATAATTTTTACACGAAGGCGGCCAAATGTCTAGAGACGGCCCTGCTCATCCTTGACTAATTTGTTGGAAATGTTGGAATATCGGGTTCCGCGCATCTCCAGTAGACATAATAATGTTTTTCATATGCCGACGGCTCGCACCAACATGCATTTTGATGTCCCCACTTCACAGAATGATATCAAGGTACAGTGATTGAAGATAGACTTGACATTTTTCGTTGCAGAAAAATTTTTTTTTCTATGTGTTTGCATTTTCCCCTGATACTGTCAATTCTTGATGTTCCTTCTCTGTTTATTGTTTGTATATCGTCGCTTCCTTAGATTAGAACTAGCCTAAGTGTAAAAATGCAAATTTTACAGCAGACTTTTATTACGTCTTTTTGACCATCCCGCTTGCGCTTTTTTTGATCATATTTTGAACTGCAGTCAATTTTGAAGCAGTGAAGATTCATACTCAAACAAGTATCATCACTATCGACTTCTTCAGCATTAAAAAAAAAAGTAAGTAGAACATAGGAATCCTATTTTTGCTGAAAATTGATTGAGGGTAGTTCTGATCCAAGGCAGCGACTATACGTGAACTTTACAACCGGTTTTCATCCTCCAATTGGGCTGTACGGCCTGTTGGATGTTTTTAATATGTTACATATTAAGTTGTACCTGTCTCATACATAGGTGTGTGAAAATAAATTGTTTATTATTTATTTATTTATTTATTCATGTTGCGCATCAAGTAAGACCCGATCAAGTAATTTCTCGACCTCTTCTTGACTTCTTGTGAGTGAGCTGCCGTTGTCAATAATTTGATAATATTCAAACTTAAACGTCAATCAGACGAAGCGGTTAATAATATGCTTGGTCTACTTCATTGTGCAACAGGTTGTGAAATGTTACTTCACGACTTCTGAACAGGTAATGGCAGACTTCACAGCTAGTAGTGAAAAAAGTCGCTTCCATTCACTAAAACCTTTTTTTTTTTTTTCAGGTTAGTAATGTTTTTGGCCCCCAAAATTGCCCAATCTGAATACGAGTAAGTATGCCCTAATTTCATTTTTTGCATGCCTATTTATACAGTTGAGAGCTGTGACATAAGACATACCATACACCACAGAAGAAAACATGTTTGTGTTAAGTGATGGAAATGGAATGCTGCGCGCAATTTTTTCAGTATTTTTGTGAGCGAAGCAAGTCATCTCCTAGTTTTCCGCTCATTACAATACAGGGTGATTTTTTGAAAAGGACCCATTCCCGATTTCTTGTTGGCAAATTTTTTTCTAGGAAAACACCGAAACATGTCGATTTTTATTTTGAGAGGGATATCTAGGACACTCATTGTCAAATTTTTCATCTTCAACCCCTTCGCCCTCACTTTACCCTACTTTAGAATTTCGAATAGCACTTCCTATGTTGTGATACATCAAATTAAAGGTAATAAAATTTTCTTTATGCCAAACATATTTTGAAATCTTTTAATCCACCCCAAACCCTTCTCAAAATATTTTTATTGTCAAATAAAGGGACGTTTTTTCTCTCGTTTTTTCCCTTATTACTGCCGATCCTTGAGAAATAGATTTTCCAGCAAAAACAGGCCAATTTTTATTCCGAAATGGACATCTAAGACACGTATTGCCAAATTTTTATCTTCAACCCCTTTGCCTCCCAATTGAGAGAATTTTTGAAAAGGGTTAGAGGGAGGTTTAGAAAACTTGAGATTATATTCTTTACAGAAAGAGAATATTATTAACTTCAGTCTGAAGCATCACAATGTATGTTGCTATTTTAAATTTCAAAGTAGGGTAGGGCGGGGGCGAAGGGGTTAAAGATAAAAATTGGGCGATACATGTCTTAGATGCCTCCTTCGAACCAAGAATCGACCTGTTTTCGCTGGAAAATCTATTTTCTAATAATCGAGATATAATAGGGGAAAAGCTTTTCTCTCAATAAACAATGAGAGAATTTTGAGAAGGGCTGAAAGGTGACAAAAAAAAATCAAAATATGTTTGACAGAATAAGAATTTTATTACCTTCAATTTGATGTATCACAACATAGGTAGTGTTAGTTGAAATTCTAAAGTAGGGTACGGTGGGGACAAAGGGGTTGAAGATGAAAATTTGACAATGTGTGTCCTAGATGTCCCCCTCAAAATAAAAAATCGATCTGTTTCGGCGTTTTCCTGGATAAAATTTTGGCGGCGAGAAATCTGAGGTGGGTTATTTTCAAAAAATCACCTTGTATGTCTAAACGTGTACCTTAAGGTACTTAGGTACTCTGTTCTAGTTTCATGCTTTGATGCTCAGAATTCGGACGGTGTTATCGATCAGCTCCAGTTGAGCTGGTAGTAGGATAAAATAACGACGTTGTTCAAGTTGTAATCGTACCTATCTACTTATTATACATATTATACTGTAGTTACGGACATTTTAATTAGCAATTGAACGCATTAATGATGAACGCTGATCAGTAATCATTACCAGATTTGATACACTACCAAATATTTAGTAGGTAGCTGTTTGTTAAGCATGGACTTACTCTATTCTCATTGGTTGATCTGTTTAGCTTATTGTACCTTGTGCTTACCTTTAAAAAAAGTACAAAATGGTCGTCTATCGGTTAGGTTTGTATTCGTTAGTGAAAGTTCTCGAATTAATCCTCCGATCCATCAATACGATGCGCTCGATATCATTTGAGATGACGCAAGGAATTCCGAATGACTTCCATTTTCAGATGTGTCGCGCGCTTCATGTTGTTTTGAAAAATTGCCCTTATTGCATTATTTCCGCTATTTCGCACCAGCGCACCACTAAGGACACTGTCAGTCAACTCTTGATTTATTGGTCCTATCGCATTTATTGCGAACCATTACCCTTTTGAATAGTTTTCGCCTCCCGCTCCCGCGTCATTTTGAGTGTACTTATCACTAGTCACCACCAGCAACCGGCGGTTCTACGGAGTGTCTGAAATGCACAACTCTGTAATTTCATAAGAATAAGGCATCAGGCCTTATAGTATACCTAGTTCTCTTCAGTATCCTTGAAATTCTAATTTGAGCTTCGTTTTTGTTCCAGGGTATCGTGGGGGCCTAGGCGCGAGGAGACATGTCCGTCGCCTCTGACTCATTTTCCGAGGAGGAGCGCAGCCTATTCCGTCCATTCACGCGCGAGTCGCTTGCGGCCATCGAGACTAGAATCGCAGAAGAACTTGCTAAGCAGAAGGAGCTCGAAAAGAAAAGAGCTGAAGGGGAGGTACATACATACATACAATCAAAATAGTTCAAATAACTCATTCCTATCACTTCACATACTATAGTACCGAACGTTTTTTATTTTTCTCTCAAATTCAATCCACCTTCCTCATCGTTTGGTCAGGAAGGACATTTTATACATATTATATGTATATGTACAGGGTGATCCACAACTTGTGAGGCTCCTGTTAAGGGTAGAAGATCCCTTGCGCTATTATACAGGGTGTTTCAATGGAAACGAGCCACCTTGAATGAATTATTGTTGCCTTGTAAAATTTAGAAAATTTCCCAAGACCCGTCGTTTTTTGTTTCGAGAGAACACTTAAAGCATCATTGACAAATTTCTATCTTCAACCCCCTCACTTCCACTCACCCCAACTTCGAAATTTCAAACGACATCACCTACCTTGCGAAACATCAAATTAAAGAGAGTAAAATTCTCTCTGAAAAAAATATTGAAAAAAAAAAATTAACTCTACCCCTCTTTTTCCTAAAATTCTCTTGTTTGTCCAATTTGATATTCTCAACCTCTGAATTCTCTTCAATTTAGTCAGTTTCATACTGAATATCATCGGAGAAAAGAATTTTTGGTGGAAAAGTGCTGCCCAAATTCACCCATTTGCTCTCCCCCACCCCAACATTTACCAAGCCACCACCTACCTTGTGATATGTTCATCGGATTAAAGAGACATTCTCCCCTTGAAAACTTTTTTTTATTTTTAACCTCTCCCTCATCAAGTTGGACTTTCGGACTATTTAGAAGAAACTTTTTTTTTTGAAAATTTTCAAAATATTTTTTTCGGCAAGAGAATTTAATTATCTTCAATTTGATGTATCGCAAAGTAGGTGTGATTTGAAATTTTGAAGTTGGGACGGGTGGGGGTGAGCGGGTTTAAGACTGAAATTGGCCAATGTATGCTTTAGATGTCCCCCCTCAAAACGAAAATCGACAGGTCTCGGTAAATCCTCTAATTTCATCTGGCAAAAATTTATCCAGGGTGGGTTGTTTCCATTGATACACCATGTGTAACAGAACCCTTTGAAGGAATTTGACGTAAATGGCTTAGTTTAGGGGTAAAAATTAGTTTTTTCATTTCAACAAAGAGGAAATAGGTAGAAATGCAAATTTGAAACTTTGAGTAGGTACCTGAATAAGTGAATGTGAGGTTCAGCTCAGAACCTGGCGGCTCTAGCTCCTAGCTGTTCTTCCGCCGAACATTCTGCCATGAGTTTTTTCCTATTATCGCAAAAAAAAACATCCCCTCAAAAAAAGTATTTTTACCTTTCATCGCAGATCATTGCTTTTTCAACCCCGTAAGTGAAAAACATCAAATTCTCTTGAAAAACAAATTATTGCTCAACATGTTTTTATCAATTGCACTTCGCTATCAATGAATTAGGTGGCTTTGACTTCGACAATTTAATGTAAAAACAATTTCCAACTTTATTATATGATTCGCAATAAATTAGCAAAAAGTTTATGAACTGAAATTCTGACCAGAAGCTAAAATTAACACTGCCAGAACTTCGGGTAGCAGTTGTAGACGCTTCTATCGATTTGATCATAGAAAAGCTCGCGACTGATCAATTTAACTAAGATGGTAGGTACCTCTACTTATAGTTAGTATGCATGCAAGTACATAGTACATGCTTTGCAGGCTGTTGGATGCACACTGCGCAGTATTGTACAGGATGTTGCAATTGCAAATTTCGTAAATAATTTGTGTATTCGGAAATATTCGACCATATGCGATGAAATTTGATACAGTACCTAATAGTGCTCATGAAACAGAAGCCAGAGAAAAATAATGGACTTGCTAAGAATTAAAGCCATCCTATGAAATTATTTTTGAAGATTAAACTATAACAAGAAAAAGATAATTATCACAGATTCTCAATTATTGAAAATCAGCTTAGTCGTGGGGAACCAATACCGTTAAAAAATTTGCAGGGACAAATGCCCGCGATGAGAGATCGCATGGCAGAAATGACGACGATTTCTGGTATTAGAATGAGTCAAGGAATCTACCCTTGACAGAAACGTTACAGGTTGTAAATCACCCTGTGTATATATATTTATATATAATATTCCATGTATATATTTGTTACTTATTTATTTTCCCATGACTCTTATGTATGTAAAACAGTGCTTGAATGCATGAACTTTTTATGTATTTACTTGTCAATCCATAAATTCACATACAATTCTCACATAATGAGGCTATACCCGATTGGCGGTCTTAGAGAAAACAAGGGAAAAAGCTGTAGCGCTTGAAAAAACAAATCAAAGTCGCGTCATTCTATCATATATCAGACGCGAAAAAACATTCTCATGTCATATAACATCACGATGTCTTGTTTTAGTGGTGCTCTGTTAAGTGAGAGGAGATGGCATATCGTAACCAAAAGGTCTAATCAAAATCAATATTTGAACTTAAGCGCCCAACGCCTGTTCTGATGCAAACACGGAAATTAAAAAAAGTTCTGTGTGTATGTCTGTGTGTGTGCGCGCGTCTGTGTATGTGTGTGAGAGAGAATTTGGGGTGAAATTTTGAATCCCTCACAGACGAGTACCACGGAAATCGTGTGATGTAGTGTAGCGAAGCAATGTTATGTGCTTATCGATGTTAAACTCTAACCTTTATTGCAGACCGGTTTTGGACGCAGGAAAAAGAAAAAAGAAGTAAGATTTCCTCATTAAAAATGCTCAGACGAGTTGCTTTTTAGCTGAACATAAATGCCTCTGACGATCTTTCAAAATTGCCAGTGATGGTCACAAATGAGTGTTAACATATTAAGTATTGTTATTGTTATTATGATAAAACCACTATTTTCTTCTCTTCTCTCTCTTTCTACTATCATATCGTCAGTTGCATCTAAACAAGTGCTTCATTTTGTTCATGCTTGACTAGTCAAACTGCATTACACATATTCTTGCTTAAACTGTTTTTCAAATATTTTTTCTGTATTTTCGCGCTTCCACAGTACACAAAACAAGATCAATAAATACACTTTGAGCAACTATTTTTAACGTTCTATATTAAAAATAGTTTTATTTCCACCCTACGTCCATCAGAAAAGCATGTTTTGTTCGTAGTTGAATGTCACTCCACGACTGACTCAAGAACCCTGCTTGCCTCGTTCTTCTTTACTGATCTTTCTCTAGGTACTAGAAAATAGTGGAATTTCTTGCAATCGCTTATAGTTATTATACGACTGCCATACATTGGGTAGATAGCCATGAAATACACTATTACACTTCACATTATATTATGTTGAATTCTGTTGAGACACCTTGAAAAGTTCGACCAAGTTTTTTCCCCTCAAATTTCTATCACTTCCGCTCTATTATCAGTGGGTTACAAGCTCGCCTTTACTTGAATGTTAGGAGCAGAACGACAAAGTTCGAAGGGTGAGCGGTATGGAATTTGTTTCGGATTAACAGGTCGCAACTTTGATTTACAGTACAGAATTCCTATAGGAAATAGGCACAGACTATGAACACTTAAATATTGCATGATGTTGTATGTTGCCTCTCTAACGTAGTTTTTTGGATGATTTTTCTCGTCTAGTTGTCTCATCGTCCACTAAAATATCAAACTGCATTTTTGGCTTTCTCAAAGGGTATAGGTACAATATGGACTGTAAACTCTACTACGAATACAATCTGCTGAAAAATGCTTCTAAATCCTAGCGTTAAGTTGCAGTTCAATTCGCATTTTGTTGAGAAACTTAACGACGCAGCTTGACATTTCTGGCCGGTGAAACGGCATCCTTTAAAAACCAATACAATACAAACTGATATTGTATTTGTGTCATTCTTTGGGTCATTATTTTTAGTTTCAGTAATGACCGAAGAATGTGTATACAGGGTGATTCATGATTCGCGGACCCAGAGTCCTCAGCAGCTTGCGGAAATGTTTAAAAAATACCAAAAAGATACCGAAAAAAATGTAACTCTTTTGAGATATACAGGGTGTCACCCTTGCTAAAAAACTGTACGTTTTAAAAAGCAATAAACATTATATTATATTATATTATATTACAGGGTGTCCCGAAAATATACCGACAACGTTCTAGGGCATTTCTCTCATCAAATCAAGAAAAAAAGTTCGTATGAACATGGGTCCGGAAACGCTTCCTAAGGGAGCTACAGGCCCCTAAACGTAGGACCCTGAAGATGGTTTTGATTCAATATCTCCGAAACCGTTAAAGGAAAATCAATCAAACTTGACACATTCACTACCCTTCTTAGGCCTAACAAAATGAGGCAAGATTAATTCCAAAATAATTAACCAGGGGTGGGTTAGGCGGAGGTGAGGGGGTAAAAATAACCCTAACTTTTTTGAATGTGAATTGTTTCCAAATTCAACAATAAATTATGGAATATTGAAGTTTTCTGCCAAAAAAAGGTCCCTCTGTTCAACCTCGATAGATGCACCGTTCACGAGATATTTAGTTTGAATGTATGAAAACGTGGTCAGAAATGCTGATTTTTAATCACGATATTCAAGGCGAAAGAAAAACTATTTCAAAGCAATTTCATTTCTGTTAGGCATTCAAATTTTGTTAGGCATAAGAAGGTTATTAAATTGGTCAAGTTTGATTGATTTTCCTTGAACGGTTTCGGTTATATTAAATAAACAACCATCTTCAGGGTCCCACCTTCAGGGGGCTGTGGCTCCCTTATGAAGCATTTCCGGACCCATGTTCATGGGAACTTTACTTCTTATTTTGATGAGAGGGAGCTGTCCTAGAATGTTGTCGATGTATTTTCGGGACATCCTGTATAGTAAGGGAGACGGACGCGGTTTTAGTACCCCTATCGAGTTATGTGTAGAGACTATCATCTATGTATCGAGAAAATATGTGTAACCATGGAATGGCAATCCTGCCTAAGTAAATCCTGCCGGAAATGCAATTAATTGAATGATTTAAAAATTGTAGAATAGAACCTTCAAAATTTTTGTCAACAAATGTCAGTCACATTGTTGATGGTACACAACAATCACCCCTTTGACGCGCCACTGTCAGAAACTCATCTAGTTTTGCGTATGCGTAACGATAGTTGCTTAGCAGCACCATGTAAGCTCTCAATTGCGGCTAGGCAATTAGACAGGCTACCTTTTTCATATGCGAAAATGATCAATCTGTCAAAATCCAAGATGGCGAAAACAATCGCAAATAGAATTTCTTTTGTCCTTATTGCTTTTTAATAAAAATCAGCAGAATGTCAAAGCCAATAATTATTATGAAGGAATAGACCTTTCTCGACAATTCAAGACGGCAATCAATTAAATCGAGTCATCTGCTGAGGCGCTACAGCCAGTTCAAGCGAAGCCTACTTTCCGTTTTTCTATTAGAACAAGGACGAATAAGGCCCATTTTCAATAGTTTCCGCCATCTTGAATTCTGACATGTTGGCCATTTTTTCACATGAAAATGGCAGCCTGTCCATTTGGCTAGCCATTGATGTCTAATTTGAAAAAAACGGTTAGGAAATAAGGATATGGCGGGCAGGATTCCTAAATTTGGGTCATTTATGCGGGAATAAGAAACCAGTAGGTTGGCTTCGCTTCAACTTGCTGTAGCTCCTCAGCAGATGACCCGATTTGATTGGTTGCGGTTTTGAATTGTCAAGGAAGGTGTATTCCTTCATAATAATTATTGGTTATGACTTTTTGCTCATTTTTATCAAAAAGCAATGAGGACAAAATGAATTCTATTTTCAATTGCTTTCGCCATCTTGGATTTTGATATGCACGTCATTTTCTCATATCAAAAAGATAGCCTGTCCACTTGGCTAGCCATTGATACCAAATTTGAGGAATCGGTTGAGAAATGACCAAATGGCGGATTGGCGGGCAGGATACCTGAATTTGGATCAAATATGTGGAAATGAAAAAAACGGAAAGTAGGCTTTGCTTCAACTCGCAATAGCTTGTCAGCAGATGACCCGATTTTACTGGTTGTGGTCTTGAATTGACAAGAAAGGTCTATTCCTTCATAATACATTATTGGTTTTGACTTTCTGGTAACTTTCAACAAAAAGCAACGAGAACAAAAGAAGGCCTATTTTCTATTGGTTCTGTCATCCTCGATTTTGATATGTCGGCCATTTTGAAATGCAGAAATGATAGCCTATTCAATTGGCTAGCCAATGCTGAAAAGTTCGTTAAAATGGGTGGTGAAATAATAATTTTAGAAGAAAAAATTCTGAGCACGGTTTTTTATGGTCCACCCAGTATGTAATGTATACAATCTATCGTGCACGTCCAAAAGAACAACAGGTTTAAACATGAAACATGTGTACATATGGATGTCGTCAGGTTCAGTAGTTTTTTTTTGAATGCCTACAATCGGACTACTTAGCAATAAGATTGTTTACTTTCTCAACAATTTTGCTCACCAATCTGTAGATGGATGTCGTCTTCTTCAGTAGTTTGGACTATTCTAAAAGCTGCGATCCCATCCCGTAGAAATTAGTTTTTAATGCAACAAGCTGGTTTTGGGTTTGGCTAATGCCTGAGCACTCGGGTGCTGTCGTGTCGCGCATTTTTTGAACATGTGATCTTTCCAAGCTGTGATCTTTCCAAGCTGTGGAGTTTCCAAGCTAAAACACTTCCAAGCTATGATACTTCGGAGCTATGCACTTTCCAAGCTATGACCATTGTACTATGACCCTTCTAAGCTGCGGACTTTCAAAACTAAAACACTTCTAAGCTACGGTACATCGAAGCTATGCATTTTCCAAGCTACGATCCTTCCCAGCAATGAGCTTTCGAAGCTATGGTCCTTCTAAGCTAATTTTTTCGAAGCTAAATACCCCACCCGAAATGGATAGTGACAACCGAACTGCCAATGACATCAAAGTGACATAACTAATGTCGGCGCAGGACAAGACAACGTCAATATAAAATAGCGATGCGACCAAACAGCGCTAGGATGAAATGGCGCCGGACAAAATAGATATATAAGATGTTTATTTCGAGCGAAACACTCCGTTCGATCATAATCGAACGTTCATAATATATACATAATAGGTTTGTTCATTGACGCTTCTCATTGGCCTGACTATTTAGTTTGAGATTTCTGATGGAACAAATCTAATAGCGTCGAACAAGGAAGATATGTGCAGATGTATCTAGTGTGATGCTTGAAGGTTGTTACTTCGTCAGGTGCCCGAGGAACTGTAAGGCATAGACAATGTTTCAAGATAAAACATCAGGAAGCTAACACCCTTAAAGATTTTTCCTCTTATTCATTTTAGAAAATAGTTTTACCGTTCCAACCCTGAACTTTTTTTTATCTGAACCTGTATGAGAGTAGGTTACTTCACCTTATTACAAAGGCGTCAGAACACAAGAAAATTGAAAACTTGGCAGTAAGAATTTGTTCTCGACGATTTATGACAAAGTTTCAGTAAGTAGTAGACACATTGGAATAATTAATTCTGAGCTCCATACATTATAATCATACCATGAAATCAGTGGTTGGCATTACCGTTTAATAGTGCTTCTATCCATAAACACATGTATGACCTTTCACTGGACTGTTGATAATTGTTTTATTGACAATTGTCAACTACTAGAGGTCTAAAGCAAGTGCCAAGTACCGAGTACTTCTTTTTTTATCCTGGCGCTATTTTGTCCGGCGCTGTTTGATCCGACGCTATTCCATCCTGGCGCTGTTTTACCCGGCGCCAGTGGCGGACTAAGGGGGGGGGGCGGTCCGCCCCGGGCCTCGGGGCCTCAATCATCTGATGGGGCCCCCAATTCCTCTTGTTTGTGAAAAATACTGCAAAAAATTGGGATAAAATCCAAAAATTTCAATTTTTTCCCTCGATGATCTTTTTTTTTTCGCATATTACTTTGGTGAGAAACATTATTTTCCTATTTTTCCATTTTAAAGTTACCTTGGCAGGACCCATGACAACAGGTTTGAGGGCCTACACACAGGCAATGGAGGTGTGTCTGTATCACGGAGTCTCTGCGGATTATTTTCACTTTAGGCTTTAGGGGCCCCGGCTCCGGATATCACAGTGCCAGGGGCCTCAAGCCTTTTGAAATTTTGTGTTCTATTATTTCTTTTCAAACGAGGGAAAGACAAAGCAACAAAATTATCTTGTCTGCGCGCTGCAGGTAGTAGAAATTCATATTATTCCTAATTTTGTATATACGACTAGATTGTAGATTGTAGATTAGAGGTGGACGTTTGGTCTCGGAAGATCCTTTCTGCGACTTCCTTTATACGACTAGGTTTTAGCATTGAGTCAACAGTCCAAATCCAATTCAACATCCAAAGCTGGAACCCAGAACTTCTTGTAGGTACTGGTGGTCAGTGGCATAGCCAAGGGGGGCGAAAGTGGGCGAATGAGACCACCTCCCTACCTTCCAAGCGCCCATGGCACTTCATTCCACACTAAACCGATACAGAAAAAAATTCTGGCAAAAATTTTCAAGAAACGCAAAAATTTTCTGAAATAAAGTTTGATTATCAAGTAATTTTGGTGAAAACGTCGAAAACCGAAATCGCAAAACTCACGAAATATACCGATTATCATCAGCATCATTATTATTATCATGCCCAAAAAATTTCGCCTGCGGCGCTACTTTTCCCTGACTTGCACTCTCACCGTTGCCTTTGCCCTCTACGCCCTCAAATTCTGACTGCGCTACTGTGTGTTTTATAGTCAAGTTAACAACACATTTTTTGTTTCTTAGGCTTTTGCTCAATTACGGCGGGGCAGGGCGGGCCAAAAAATCTGCCGGCCCCCTTTATATTCTCAATTTTCACTCCTTAGGGGCCCCATCTCACAATTCCGCCCCGGGCCCCCAATTCCCTTAGTCCGCCACTGCCCGGCGCTGTTTTCTCCTAGCGCCGTTTTATCCTAGCGCTGTTTTGTCCGGCGCTATTATGTACATCGCTGTTTAGTAACAGAGCCATATGTTTTTACATCGGGATTGCCCCAGGGCGCGAATACGGGGCCCATGCTCTTCTTGATCTACATAAATGACATAGTTGATGTGAAAGAATGCCAGAATGATTGAAGCTTTTTTCAAGGTCACGCGGACAGTTTTCCCGCTTCACTGGACCGGCGTGGAAATTTGACCGCGATAACTCCTAAACTGAAGAAGTTGGATCTATGCCCCTGTCAACTTTTTCCATAGATTATTGAATTCCCTTCAATTTTGTTCCTGGCAGTTTTCACACATCTCTTACCGTTCTCTCACTTTTTTAGAAAAATGACCACAGTGCATGTTTTTCCATCTTCCATGGTTCCCGGGATGGTTGGAAATGAAATTTTGATTTTTCTAATCAATTTTTCATTCTCTATATTGCCATTATTTTTTCATCCTGTCCCTGATTAGTTCCAACTTCAACATAAAAATCGCCTCATTTCACTGGACTACTTATTACCACTCCTGTTCATGAACGTCATATTCAAAATCAATCTTAATGGCGTGAGGAGGATCTGCTTAGGTTTCTTCATATTCATTCTGATTGTGAATTCCATCTAAAATTCAATTCAATCATGTTATGCTCATGTTAGCACCCTCACAGCGGGGGTGCGTTATTAAAATTTTATAGTGTGACATAATATATATACTTTCTATTCAAAATAAATAAACGCCTACATTTTATGTAGGCTGCCTTCTGACAAAGGATACAAAGTCATTATAATGATCTACAAAAAAATTAATAGTTAAATATAACTGAACATGAATAAATTAGGAGTATAGATGATGTCTTAGAGTTCTTATCGACCCTTTCAATGCCAACATTGCAGTTTCTTTTGCCCATTTTCTATTAATTTTGAAAAAATCACAAACAGAAGTTATACAAAAGTTTAGAATAGTTCCACGAGCACCAATAAATAACCCTTTCACAAACATTTGGTCTAGATTGAATTTTTCTTTAAAGTAATCTCTTGTGGGGTCATAGATCGAACACTTTTCTCGGTGTACTTCCTCTGGTTGGTTCTCACTAATCTCGAACCGTACCGTCGGATCAAGTATGTATCCAGTTCTAGTTTTCCGATCGATGGCTATGATGTCAATCCGTCGAGAGCTTCCATTTTCTGCCAGACAGTGTACTTCTTCGTGCGTTTTCATACCAACATTCCGGAGATTTTTAGCAAGAAATGACCTAACTTCATGATGTCTTGAGTTTCGAAGAGCTTCGTTGTGTGGACAGGCACCAAGGATATGCGGTAGTGTTTCATATTTTATATTCTCGGTTCTAACACTGCAGTGACGGCACCGGCTACCATCCTTGGACCTTCCAGGATTAGCTCTGCATGCAGATACATCCCCAATCATCTTTAAAGCTTCCGTATATTCAGAATTTGTCAGTCCTTTTTTGGTTTTAATCCATGAATTAGCTGGAGTGTGTATTCCCCAAATAACTTCACTCCTCTACCTTTGTATGGAAGGTTACACCACTTTTGAAACTCGCTTTCTCTAAGATGTTTTCGAAGCTTTTGTGAGCTCAAATTTTCGATTAGTTCAGTTTCCGTGCTTGTAGAGATGTTAAGTATACTTAGACACGATTGTTTTTCCTTTTCGATGTCTATAACTGCCGGGATGAGTTCGTCGTTTGACTTTTCTAAAATACAACATGTGTTACATCTTTGGACAAATGCTTCCCAAGTCGCTCGAATCATGCCCAGTCCTTTATGTGTTCTTGGTGAGTATAACATGTTGTCTGGGATATCGCCTGGTAAACAGAGAATTTCTTTTACAGCAGATTAAAATAAGTTTGTCCACATTTTGTAAAAATGATCTCGGCATTTGTTTACATGGTGTCGTCTGATACGGAAATATTAGTGTTGGCCATATGTATTGATTTAGTAGAGTGAGCTTTTGATCTAGGTGTAAGAATGGTGACGATGTAACTTGCCTGACATTACTTTCAAGTTTGTTGATGATCGAATTGTGTTCAAAAATGATGTTGTTATTGAATGTTACACCCAAGTACTTGATTGAACTTTCTCTGTCAATAGATTTTAAATAGACATTGCCGATCGAAAACTTCTTCTGGATCAGTTACCCTTTTTCTATGTGAATGATTGTAGTTTTAGTATGATTCAGAGACAGTCCAATTTGGCTGAATCCTTCATTAGCTTTTTCAAACAATGCCATTGCTGAATCTTCACTGTTTCCAATCACAACTGTATCATCAGCGAAGCCCATTGTTGAAATTGGTATCTGTGATAGACCGCCCGAATAACCATAATGTTTTGCAATGTTTTCTTCGGATAAATTATCAAGAACATGATTTGTGCACATGTTATATAGAATAGGTCACAGTGGTGCTCCTTGGAAAAGCCCTTTCTTCAGAAAAATAGCTTTTGTTTTTCCAAGCTCTGTCTCGATTTGTATACGATTTTCCTTCTGAAGCTCGATGATTAGTTTTTTCAATTGAAGAGGCATTTCGGTTGAGTTGATAACATTAACAATTTGTTTTAAACCAACATTATCGTACGCTTTAGTCACATCAAGGAACATTACGGTGAGATCGTGCTTCTGTAGCTTTGCCTCCTGTAGTATACTATTTAGCAAGGTGGTGTTTATGTATGCCCCCGGAGTTGAAGTAAATCCACGTTGGTTTTCATTGAAAGTAATATAAGGTGACATCTTCCGGATGATGATTCGTTCTAGTATTCGACGAATCAACGAGCATATCGAAATTGGCCTCCAATTATTAGTTTTGTCAACATCGCCGCCTTCTTCAAGTTTTTTGGCACATATCCGGTTCTTAGTATTCTGTTTATAATGATAGTCAAAATTTCGATTACTTTGACTTGTTCTGCTGCCCTGAGAATAATTTTGTCAGGTCCTGGAGCAGTGTCAATTTTGATAGCTTTTATTACTTGCTGCATATCTTTGACCGTAATTTCTTCTCTTCCTAGATATAGATCAGCACTGCCGCTTGTTTCATCATTTTCAAATCCAAATCGCTCCGTGAAAGCCGTTGTTATGGAAGCTTAATGAATTCGACAAGAAGTTGAATCATCATTCAGAACTTTTCGGACGGCGACTCTTCTACGATTATAGAAATTGAACTGAACGGATTCATGACTCAAAATTGTCTTATGTCACAATCACAACTATCATTGGGGTTGTATCTGAAGAAAAGAACTATGTATCCCTGATTATTTTAACCTCCTCTAAAGTGTGAGAGACTCATAAAAATAATCCTTTGTTATTCTTTTATCTAAAATAACACAATTCTAGACATAGATATAGATAAATAGATAGATATAGATAGATGAAGATAGGTACAGACGCTGAAAACGATGATTGGTAATTCTGCCAAACGCATCACAAAAAATGTGAATAACCTATCCTCGTTGTGAGGGTGTCAACATGAACATAATTTATGATGGAATGATTCGAGCCTAAATTCAGCCCCTATTCCTTGTAACAATTATCTTAGGTTGTAATTCTTTTTAAGCCTAATATTCTTGTACACCATCCTCGAATTAGTCGGAAAACATATCTAACATGTACCGGCATGGAATATCAAAAGCAGCAAATATACGTCATTTATTTTCATGAACTGACCCCTCCTGCACGGCACGTACCTAATCGTAAAAATAACATTTTCGGGTGCCAGTTACCTTCACTCCCATCTCTACCTTCACTCCCATCTCTCAAATTTTGTCGAACAAAATCATAAAGCACTAAGAATAGTGTCTAGAATAAGAAGTCAGTGCTTATAAAAAATGCGGAATATCCATGCAGCTTCTTTTTCTCCTCTATTTACTGGGATAGTAATAGTAAAAAACCGTCTGTGGGGAAGGGAGCAACTAGTGGAAGGAGGAAAGGGGAAGAGACCACGCATCATTTAATCCTATAGGCTAGTTCCTGGCCCTGTTTATGTTAGGGAAGCATGCGTCAGTTTTTTGACAGTCGGCACCCGCAGCTTGAAGGTTGAAGGCGAAATCCTCGGACAAAAAGTCAAACACATCATTAGCGTTACGGAAAAAAGAATATACGCTGATCTTGAAATATGTGGTGACGACGCCATAATACGCTAAAAAATTTCCAACACACGAAACTTTCACTTACAGCCATGAACGCTTTCAACTGTTGATCGTTTGTCCGGAGAAGGTAAAGAGGCAGGAAGGAGCGTTTACTTTAAAACTTGCGGCAATGTGGTTGTTGCAAATGGCGGATGTTTGACAGTTTAACATGCGTAGAAGAGCGGCCGGGGCCAGTCATTTCCGTTCAGAGATCCCGGTTGCGTGTTTGAATTTCTGACCCTTAATTATATACAAATAAAATACTTACGAATGGAAAGTAACGTTCGCTGTTTTGTTTTTCGGGGTTTTGGAACACTCGCAGACAGCACAACTAATCATTACTCTGTTTATTTTTCACGAAAAACACAAGAAAAACGGCAACTTTCGAGCTCCGATTTGAAAACAACCATACACAACAAGCGAGTTGGCACGAAGGCGCACGAGCGTTACGCCCCCAGCCGAATAATGTGGTTTTCCAAGATGGCGACTTGATGGCGACTTCCGTCGCATCTTTATGTACATAGCACAGGCTGAAACGCTCCTTCCTGTCTCTTTACCTTGTCCGCATTTGTTCGAGGATTTTTGAAAATTGACAGTCGGCAGTCGCCGGATCCCAGGTCACCGGCCAGCTGGGTGATTTGAACATGCGCCTTAGCGTGCGACAATGCACGGATGGTGCACGGTGCGCGGGAACATCCCTATTGTGGAAGAAATACTGCGACGCAATAGACCATATTAATTATTCTCACTTTCCCCTTCCACTAGTCATTTCTAAGTTAGGTATGTGCCTGTGACCATGCGCACTGCAGTAGACGATCTCGCGCGCCACAGCATGCATAGAAAACGGAACTTTGCTGTCGCTGTCAGAATTTACGATTTCAAGGTGTTTTCTTGATTCTTGGGACGTTTTAACCTTTTTAACCATACTTTTACGTGACGGCTGACGCTTGGTTCGCTTTCAAGCGCTGTCAAAATTCTCGTTAGCGGAAGTTGTGCAATAAAATATGGCGGGTAATTTAAAATTGTTTTGGATTCACAAACCCCATTCTAAATTGCTTCGCATAAACTTCACAGCAAGATTTTCCATTTCATTATGGTGAAAAGTAGATCAGGTATTCCTTTTTACACACTTGCTATGTTATACATTCGTTGAAATTCTCAATTTGCACCTTGAATTGATCATTTTACAAAGTCATTCAACATGCATATTCTTATGGGAGTTTCAACCCAGCACATGTGGTTGTCTCTCTCCCCGATCTGCGACTGCGCTCTGAATAATTAATATGGTCAATTGGATTATTGTTTTGAAATCGGGACGTATTCCATCAACGACCCGAACCCAGTCAAGTCAGGAATTTTGTGCAGATGCTATTGTGCTGTGTTTCGTTACTAGTACAAGTCTAAATAAATATGGAGTAAAGGTAGCTGTCACTCATTTTCGATTTCTGCAACCCAAAAGTAGTCGAAAGCGACTACCATCTTGTTGCTGAAGCGTTACTTGTTAACTCGTAAGTCTTTGTTCTTTGGATATTTTCCTTCATCAGTTTTTATCTGCAGTATTAGGAGGTAGATATATAGTTGTCGGGCGTCCGCCCCCTTCATTATCCTGACGATTTTTTTTTGCGCGATAAAGACTTTTTGACTGTGGTGGGCGCTCCCCCAGAAGATCAGTCCATAGGACACAGCAGATTGCACCAGAGAAAAATAAAGAATACTCAAAACGCCATCGGAAATTGTGTTTTTTAAAGTTTTCATTAGAAAAGTGGTAGAGCTCAACTTTTTTAAAACCCCGGTGATATGTGGCTCCCACGTTAGCTTATTGTCAAGCTGTACTCCAAGCAGACTCACGCTCTCCACCTCTTGTATCGACTGACCTCCGCTCCTGATTAGGATGCTGGAATCATAAGTACCGTTTTTGGGAAGAAAGCGAATACTGCGGGTCTTTTTGACGTTAGGCATCAATCCATTTGCAGTAACCCAGTCCGTAATGGAACTAGTCAGATCGGTTCCTCTGGGCCGGAGGTTTCCAGCCTCAGGCTCAGCGAACATCATGGTTATGTCATCGGCATACACGACCATCCTGCCGGAGTCCATCGCTTCCCCCATGATGGGCGCTTTCCATTTAAAACATTTGTGTCGGTTTGTGTCAGCTTGTGTTAGCTTGTGTCGATGAAACAAAGGAACACAGATCAAATGGAACGCGTTTGTGTCGGTTTGTGTCGACACAAGTCGACTTGTGTCGCTAAATGGAAAACGCCCATTGTCATTCATGAAAATGATAAAAAGAAGCGGCGACAAAATCGAGCCCTGAGGAACTCCGGCAGGAAGGCGCTCTTCACCGGATTTCGAGGTGCCGACCACTACCCTCTGTGTCCTTTCATGCAAGTAGCTCTTTATCCACTGCAAGGCGGATCCACGAACACCTATATTGTAGAGCTTAATGCAGAGACGGCTGTGGCTGACAGTGTCAAATGCACGGCTGAGGTCAAATAGTATCGCCATAGCGCTTTTTTTGCCGTTTAAAGCATCATAGATAAATTCCAGTGCATCAGACAGTGCCGTCGTGGTGTTTTTTCCGGGCCGGAAACCGTGCTGAAAATCGCGCAAGAGGCCTCTATTGTTTAAGAATGATGAAAGTCTCTTGTAGTAGGCAAGTTCCAAAATTTTTGTGAATTGGCACTGGACCGCAATCATTCGATAGTTGGCCACGTCTTGTTCAGAGCCTTTGTTTTTGAAGATGGGGACCGCTTTCGAAATCTTTAAACTTGATGGAAATTCGCCCGTCAAAAATGATTCATTAATCAAGTGCGAGAGTGGAGCCGATATCAAGGAGCTTACGTCCCGTACTATCCTACCATTGATATCGTCTATTCCCGGTGTCGATTTGGAAGTGGTGCGTTTAATTATGGATTCCACTTCTTCGGGCGTGGTAGGATGAAGAAAGATGGTCCCGGGATAAATCGCTGAATTCGCATTTGTTGTTGCTGTTTTTGTGTTGCTCTTTGAAAGACCTGAAAAATACTTATTAAAAAGGTCGCTTTTTTCTTCATCTGTGGTAATTGTTTTATCGCCGTCAACAATATTACCGATTTTCCGTCTATGCCCTTTACCCGAAATCTCATTTATTATTGACCAGCATTCTTTGGAATGATTAGATGCTTGTAGTATTCTATTATCATTGATTTTTCTTTTTGCGCGTGTTACCTCATTTTTGTAGAACTGTTTTAGGCTCTAATATCGGTACAAATAATTTCGACAATTTGTCTCCTTAGCCGTCTGAGACATATGACATGGAAATTGATGTAATTTACGCAGAGCTGGTGTTAGCCAATTCTTTTTCTTATTTCCCACCCTCATTCGGCGTTCTCTAAAAGTACCATAATAGTGCACCTGGAATGTCCCATAAAACCGATCGAACTTTTGATTGAACTCAGACGCCCGACACACAGCCTCCCAGTCTAAATTGGAGAAAATAGATTTGAATTTTGATACATTGTTTTTGGAGTAATCTCTACCTATTACTGCATTTTTACCGGTTGCCATGCTAGTAACGTTCAAGTGAAATTTGCAAATTTGGAGCATGTGATCCGAATAGAAAATGTGTTCTATTCGTGGCTTTTCGGCTAAAACATTTGAATGGATTATATCAATAGAAGTTTCAGTGTTATTATGGTGGATTCTAGTTTTTGTGAAGATATGTCTTTTTATGTTGAAGTCATTGAAAGTGTTATCTAGCGTCGCAGCTAGGTTTTTGTCGAGGCGCTTTTTTGATAAATAATCTATGTTTACATCGCCACATATTATGTAGTTGTTCTTGGGATTAAAGTTTTTATTAAGTAGCAAACTCACATTATCAATGAAAAGGTTGAAAACACTGTCAGGAGTTCTGTACAGAGCAATAATACAGGTTTTGGAAGTATTTGAATCGTCATGATAGTACTCCGCCAGGCAGCATTCGAAGTGTTTTTCAATTGATAGCCGCACTTGCTTGGGCTTGAGATTGTCTATTCTGCCATTCTTGGAGACTAACACCGCCGTGTCCATTGGGTCTGCAGTAGTAGGATACCAGGGAGTAGTCCTCAATCCTCATCATCTTCAGCTGCGATTCGCTTGCCCAGTGCTCCGACAGGCAGAGTACGTCAACACCGTGCTCTCGCAGGGTGTAGTGGAGGGACTCCGTTTTGCCGTTGAGACTCTGCACATTTAGGTGCATTATAGTCAGCTGGTTCTTGAATTGATTTTTCGGTTCTACCTTATGGAGGTTGTCGGATTGCGCCTCGGAAAAGAAGAGCTCCTTGGAAAATGAAAACGGCTAATTCTGGAGTGCGCTGGCCAGAACTCCGGGCTATTCAGCCCGGAGCGGTGGTAGCCGAGTGGGGAGCGGTGGTAGCCGAGTGGTACAGGTGATGGCAAGCCAAACCATTCGCGCTGCCCTGTGTGGGCTCGAATCCTACTTCATCCATGGATATTTTGTGCTGTCCCCGAGGTTGCATGGTAGAGCAGCTTATAGCTGAATGCCGCTTCGTAAAATAAGACAATTAAATAAATAAATAAATTCATAGTGTCCTTCAAGTGGAGAGGTGCACCAATTTTAAAGACGGGATAATCGCTTTTTCCTGTTTCTATTTTTTCACAAGTGAAATTTGTGCCGGGGATCTCGGCAGCTAGAAACTTCATCACATCTTGTTCGGTGGTATTTGGACCAGTGCGGCTCAGGCATAGTCACATTTTTGGCTCGGCACCAGAGAAAGAGCTGACAGAGGTGCCGCCGGTTTGGGCTTTTTGGCCTATTATGGTGTTTCTGCTGACACTTTTGCAGGCAGCAGTCGTAGCTTTCGGTGCTGGATTTTCGCGTTGTTTATTGTTGTTGGCAGTGTTCGCTGATCTTGTGTCCTTGCTACTTCCTTGTGCGGAAGGTGCCGGTATTGGCGGTGGTTTCTCGCTCTTCCCGGAATCCTCCGGCATCCGATGTACGCTTTTGTTTTGGTTTGGTTTTTCCGCCACCGCAGCAGCCGGTTCATGTTCCACCGATGACTTGGCGTTTTTGTTGATATTTTTATCTACACCTTTCATGGCTTTCAGCAGCAAAATATGTTCATTGAGTAAGGCGATCCTGTCCTTCAACTCGACAATCAGCTCATCCTTCTGTCTGATGATGTATTGCAGAGCACCCTCGTCCAGGTTTCTGAGAAGATCATCATCCCCTGGGGAGAAGACACCGACGTCAGCATCATCTACCAGGGCAGCGTCGCAGCAGTTGACTGTGCTCTCGTCAATAATCTTGATCCTTGTTGACCCAGCTCTTGTGTTTATTAGCTTGGCACAGCTTTGATGAAACACTGTATCACAAACTACACATTTCAGGCCGGTAATAGCATTTTTATTGCATCTTCGGCAGGCACCGCTCGAAGCCGCGTGATCACCAGTCGGCGCCATATTGTTGTTTACCACATTTACCGACCCTTGTACACCACATTTTAGCAGGTGGTTAACCCCTCGGGTTCAAGTCCCACCACTTGACCCTGCATATGTCCAAAAATGGGAAGGCCAAATTCTCTCCAACATTTTTCTGGCCCTTTGGAAGAAATTTGAAGCATTTCTTGTTAACTGCTCTGGACTCCCGTCTGGACTCTGTCCGCGAAATATGAATCACCATGTATATGTATTTTGTATTTATACAGGTGTCTCAAAATTCGCGTCCAAGGAGTCAAGGGCAGTTCATTTATGAAAATGCTTGAACAGTGTCACAAAAGTATCGGAAAAAAATTGGCCTTTTTTTTATTTTTGATGACATGGATGGTCAAAGTGAGGCTCTTGTTCCTGCAAACCCTTCTAGTAGGTAACCTTGTTTAAAAAAAATTAAACAAACTGTTTTGGGAATAGAATAATGCGTGAAAAATATCAACCACTGCATGTGTATTGAATATTGAACACTCTATACAGGGTGAGTCAGAGACCTCAAAAATTATTTTCCTTCAAAAATGCATCCAAACTATTTGGTTGATCCCTCAATCTATATCGAGTGAAAGATCACATGGTTTTGTGACCAAGGACTTCTTTTTTGGAAGGAATTTTTTCAAGCATTTCCGTAAACTGCCCCTGGACTCCTTGGCTTGAATTTCGAGCCACCTATATTTATGGCCAATGGTCACGATACACTTATAGTAACTAAAATGTACCTACTACTACCACCAAGTTTTACACTTGAGTACTCGTACTATCGATACTCGTATTACTCGTATTACGACTCCTGTTTAAATCGTATCGACAGTGAATTTTGTGGATATATCCGTAGCCCGGTAGATCTGCAAAATTGACCGCTCTTGTATCGACTGGTGCGTTCTAAAAGGCTTGGATGTGTATGCATACAGATTCGGTATGAGGACGAGGACGAAGATGAAGGCCCCCAACCTGATCCCACTTTGGAACAGGGGTTGCCCATACCAGTACGTCTTCAGGGCAGCTTTCCTCCAGAACTGGCTAGTACACCACTTGAGGACATCGACCCTTTTTACAGTAATCAAAGGGTAAGTTTTCTCTTCAGCGACGATCCTGAATTTGAGTATTGATCGAACTCTGCTTTCAGACTTTTGTAGTGGTTAGTAAAGGCAAGGACATATTTCGATTTAGTGCAACAAATGCAATGTGGATACTCGATCCCTTCAATCCAATCCGTCGAGTAGCCATTTATATACTAGTGCATCCTTTGTTTTCTCTTTTCATCATCACTACCATCCTCGTCAATTGTATTCTCATGATAATGCGCACAACACCCACCGTAGAGTCAACTGAGTAAGTTCTCCGGTATCTCGACTATACCATCAAGGATGTACAACGTGATATTTATTTTTTTAGAGTGATATTCACCGGCATCTACACGTTCGAATCTGCTGTGAAGGTGATGGCGAGAGGTTTTATTCTTCAACCGTTCACCTACCTTAGAGATGCATGGAACTGGCTCGACTTCGTAGTCATAGCTTTAGCGTGAGTAGCTTAGACTTAGACCATAGTAAATACCGATCCCGAACTAAGTTTAGTTGACCCTTTATTTTAAACAAATTCACACAACTTCTGACTGGGAAACATGATTATTTTGTAAATATACGAATTCTATCATCAAACACCATTATGATTTCTATTGAGCCTTTATGATTTATGACAGGAAAGCGCAAGCATGGCTCTCTCTCTTTCTCTCTCTCTCTGCCTAGTAGAGAGAGAAGAGGGCGACTGAATCAAGTCTCATTACCTGTAATTACAGAGGAGGTAATTACGACGTCGGTAATTAGACCGGTCCTACCGCTCTACAGTACACTCTTTAGGGTACGACGCCGGGTGCTATAGAGACGTGATATGGGTCAGGATCCTGAAACCGAGCTCATTAATTATTGAGGTAATTACTAGAGAGGTAATAACACTCTGAGAGTATGTGCACACCAGTTTTACCGTTGCGAGCTTGAACCCGCGGTTTACCTGGACCGTCGCTTTCCTCCTCCTCCTCCTCTTCATGCCTACCGCTGCAGGTGCAAGCAGAGGCAGTGGTAGGTGAGCGTGCCAACACGCTTTCTCAGTCGAACCTTCGTCGTTTCCATTTGTTCTGCGGTTGAAGGAGCGAGATGGAGCGTACGGGTCGCGTTCCCTCCTCGTGTACATAGCTCCACCGATGCAAGCCTCTAGAGACAGTGGCAGGTGCATGTGCCATCGTGTCTTCTCACTCGAACCTCCTCCGACACCGTTTGCGCTATATTGGTAAGAGCGAGATGAAGCGCTGCCATCCTCTTAACACAGCTCGACCAAGCGCACAGCGGTAGGTCTTCTCCTCTCGCGCTCGGTTCTACCTGCTCTGCACGGCACAAAACCGCCGGATCGTGTTTTATGGCTGCTTCCAATCGAACATGCGAAGGAGTCGCAAAGGTAGGTCCTTCGCAAGGTCCTGATGGTCGGAGGTCCTTGCACATATTGGGGGCATGAGCGCTGCATCTGAGAGAGAGAGAGAGAGAGAGAGAGAGAGCTATTTCGCTCCCCATCTCTGTCTATCATCCTATGCGCTGGCGGTCCAGCCAAACGCAGGTGTTTATGCATCGGTGAAATCGGTGTACGGTTTCATTTATCGACGCTCACAACATGGGAACGAAGGGATGCACGGCGCTTTAAAAAAATCAATGAGAGGAGGTACCTAATTTTTCCATATGACCGCTACGTCGCAATGTTTTAATCATAGCAAGGAGGGAGAATATGAAATAGATATGGAAGCAGAGGTGAGGCGCACAGCGTTTTAAAAAAATTAGATGAGGTACCTAATTTTTCTGAGATGAGATATCTAATTTTTCTATATGCTCGCTACGTCGGAATGTATTAACCAAAACAAGTCGACATGCTCTGGACAGATGAACCGATACATAGCTAACTGTTGTACTAATCATCATGATGTTTTTGATGGTAGAGGGTAATAGATACCTCGGTACATCATCTAGCTGTGTTTTAACGGCCATTTTTACCTTCGTCACAATTCAAAAATTCAAATATTCAAATCCGGTATTGGTATGATATCCCCTGCCAGAGGGTGGAGGGTAGGGAGCGGCGGGTGGTAAACCGGGATTGTTCGATGAGGTGAGCGAAACTGCAGGTTAGATATAGCTCGTCTATGGATTGTAAACCGGCGAATTAAGGGCTTTTTCTCGCGAGAAGACCTAAGCGCCGCATATGACAAAGCGCGCTATATCGGCTCCATCCCTGTCTATCATCCCACATCGAGATGGATATATTTGAGGCCTGTTAGATGCATAAGGTTAGGTTTCCGACCGAGGGTCTGCAGGTATAAAGTGCTATTATCATACAAAACCGGTAGGTAGCTGCTCTTTAAAAAATTCATGCTCTCAAAGCTCGGGGTATATTATAGAATTATGTGCCATCATAGTTTCGAGGAAAATGGTGATATGATGGTGGTGTATGGAGATAATTCTACGAGCACTTTGGAAAAACCATATAGCAACACAACGAGACGGCTTCTATACCACTTTCTAAAGCATGGGGAAGCAGTGCCACTTGAATGAAAACTACGAGTGCACTCGCTTTTTTTTTTTTTTTTTTTTATAAACCCAGCTGTGAATGAGCATAATGAGCACCGTTTACCTGGAATCGCATGGTTTAGCTGTAAAGATGTTGTGGGGTATGAGACAGTTCGGCATGCGTTAATTAGCAGTAGCCGTTGAAAAAAACCAGGCAATCATTTTTTCAAGAGTTTTATTCAAAAATTAATACATGTCTTCAGTCGTTCATAATCCGATAATACATCGTCGTAGTGTAGTTCGAGGAACTCTAGCATGCATGAAACTTTTTCATTAGATTTGAAACCAGCCAAAATCTGTTTGAGAACTTTATACATAGAAACGTTCGAGTTCGATACATCGCTCGTTATTTTAAAGGAGCTTGATAATAAATCAGTATAAAATTTTTTGAAATTCATTGATTCTAGAGCCTCTAATCTATAGCTAATGATATCTCTCATTCGTGCAATTTGTTGTAGAAAATTTTCATGCAGATAGACGGTCTGGGCCCTGCTATGTAGATGTCCGAATGGTGATATGAAAATTTTCGAGACATGGCTGCTGGTGTAAAATTGCGATACGTATATAGTAAGCGCTGATGTATTGTAAATGCCTAGCGAATAAAAACCAATTTACCCCGGGTCGAACAAAACAGCGCAATTTCGAGCGATGACATCATAATGAGGACCGTAGAAGAATCTCGGAGCTCGCGAAGAAATCCCAGCCATGCCACCTGTTTTGATGCAGGTACCTACATAGTCCTGGCCATATGCAGGTATTATAGGAGAAGCTTCGGGCGCACGCTCTTTCAGACCTATTAATGGAGTTAATTATATAGTAAATATTTATGTAGAAACTTAATTGAAAGCTACTTCTTTCTTTTGCATGCCATAGTGCCATGAGTTGGAAAATATCAGCACTGAATAATTTTTTTCAACCCAGGATGCTTGCGTGAAAATAGTAGAGTATAGAGTGATAAGTATTTGCCTAAATACCCAAGTTCGCTTCAAAATAACCACATACGGAAAGAAAAGAATATGATATACGTATGAAAGCATTGATTTAAGAGAAAATCATGTATAATAAGCTGGATTATTCTCGCTACGATAATTTTAAATAATACGATGGTCGGAACACTACGCTCCAGATAGCTTACTTCGCAGGCTCTCTGATGATAAGCGTGATCGATGAGGTTGACGGTTCAAACAACATCTGCTCTCGTAATCCATCCTCGACCGCAAAGTTCGACTCGAAAAAACCCCCCATCTGAGATGGGAATGTTGGAAAAAATCCAACCAAATGACCGGAGAACCGGCATCTTCCATATCCCCCAAGTGTTAAACACGATGGATTTTATCGTACTAGCAAGAGCATAGAAATTTTCATTCACATGTTTGAAGGTATTTGCAAGCATTTCCGAGAATAATTCATCGGTTTTGACGATAAGCTAGAGGGTGAAACATGTTTTATATGTTTTATCTGATTTTCTGAATAAAATTGGATAGGATAATATTATCTAGTTTACTCGAAAGCTCAGAGATTTCCGCAAACCATATAAAAAATTTGTATTTATAATATCTCCCTGACTTGATATACAGCTCGAATTAGGTGCTGCTTCGCCTCTTTTGTGCAGGGAGTTGCCAGGGAAATTTGTCTCTAGCAACTCATTGCATGGCCAAAATCTGCAAAAATGCATGATGCTACAGTAGCTAGTACCCGCAGTGATTGCAAAAATATAAATTTTTGATTTGTCTCGCCAAATACGGTAGACGTTCCTTCGAAGTGGGTAAGGCTATCATCCGAATTGATGTGGCTCAGGAGAAGTAAAAGGGAGCCAAAAAGGATGTCTCACCTTGCATACCATGTTCTAGCATCAAGGAATGCACCATTTTTATATATTGAATGAGAGATTATAGACTTCTAACAGAGCCGGAATTGGACTCTGCCCGGACTGATTCGGGTGGGATAAAAAGTACAAGAGCTTTGGAGGGTTTCTACAGTCGAGACCATTCTTTCGCGCGAGCTCACTCTATTTATTTGACATCTCTGAATTCTTTTTTCTTTTCTTTTCTTTTTTTTTTTTTTGATAAATATGAATGTGTCCATGAGGCAGGCATTCCGCAAACCCTCACCTTATGATTCGCTATTGAGACAAGTATGGGCATCACAACCAGGCATATAGGATTGGTGATTATGAGAGTGAAAGAAATATGCTCTATTCAAAAGTGTTCAATATCTTTATTTCCACGGAAATATTCACTACATCTTTAAATGGCTAGGTAGGTAGGTAGGTATTAGGTATTAGTTGATACAAATTTCCGATCAATGTCCCATTCGATCGTGAATAAAATATGGACATTTTTACGCTATTGAGGGTATCCAAAAAAAAAATGTTAGTATATTACTTCAGCATCTCGGAGAATTTTTTCCAGCGATACTATTTCTCGGACGACTCCGACGTCCCCGGTGTTCCGCTGTGCACTCAATGTTACTAATCGATCTATAACGCCATTTATGTCAGTGAAATATTCACCTACTAGGGACCTCTTCGCAAATCGCCGTCGTCCCATATCATTCATAAAGGAGCCATTCCCCGCACGATCATCAATGTTCTCGAAGTCGCTCCCCGAACACCTCTTATCTTCATCCTTAGATGAAAAACAGTGCTTGTACGCATTCTGATATCCGCCACTCGGTGTAAGTCGCGCCCTTGAAGAAACTTCTTTTGTATTACTGAAGCTCTTACACCACATGTTTTGATCCTCGTCCTCAGATGAAAAACGGCGCTCATATGCATTTTTATACCCCGTACGCGGATTGATAAGCGAACTCGAAGAAAGTTCTTTGGCAGCGTTGAAATCACCAGAGCTATCGTATAACACATCGTCACTATCAGCTTTCAAGACAGAGTCCTCCGAGGATTTAGCAGTGTTCGCATATTTAGAAGCGAGACGTGATTTGACTTGATCTCCCGATGAAAAACGTGGTCTGAACACGCTAACATAATTATAGGCTTTGGACGTCCCAACCTGAGAGCTGTGAAAATCTTCTTTATTACCGGAGAACTTGGTAGTGGAGTCCTCATTTGCTCTTTCATAACCATCTGCATCCTCATCATCATACACATCTGATGGTTCCGATATCATGCTGGCTGATGATGACAGCACTGGCGAAGGTCCCGGTTGAGGCCCTGATGATGCTAGGAGCTGTAGCGACGTATTCGAGGAAGCTTTGGTTGGATACTTCATAACCATAGTCGAATTATTCGAGCTGACGTCAAAAGTCTCGAGATTTTTACAAGAGACGGTCTCAGCCGCTTTGTCAGGATCTACCACTTGCTGCAAATTGCGTTCCCTGCAGCCTCTAAGTGAAATGTCTGGATGCCGTTTCATGAATCCTCTGCACCAATCAAAAGATGCTGCTTGTTGTTTATCCCAGCGTTGTGGATAGCTCTTGTTTAGCAGCCTAGCCTGTTCTAGAGCGAATTTACACACGTGCTTGCGTGTCACGCCATGTGGCATTTTCGATGCTGCTTTGATATAATCAGCGAGCATCAACTCCTCATCTTTTGAGAAGATTCTCCTATTCCCGATATTTGGATTATAGACATACACGCCGTTCACTTTCTTAACCCGTCGCAACAGCCGCCCCAGTGTAGATGCGGGAATACATAATGACCTAGCGATCGCTCTGCGCGAGCCACCACGTCGGACTTCGGCTACAGCCTTTTGAATTGTTTCAGAACTAATTTGATTTCTCATGTTTCTTTCAGGATCAGCAGCTTCATTCACTGAACAAAGATCGCTCGCGACTGGCTATTAATCGGAGGTGTTCGAGGTTTTATAGCTATAACCGCTATGGTGCAATGTTTCAACCATAACAAGTCGGCATGCTCTGCTAGATAATTTGACATGTGCCAGCAGCACTAGTCGACATGTTTTATCCGTAGAGACGGCATGGTCTGAGAGTCAAAGCGCTGTGCATTAACCATCAGTCGTCATGCCATATCACCTAGATCATCACGTTTTAAGCGTCGGGTCGGCATGGGCTGCTAGCAATGACGTCATGCCTTACCCAACAGCTCGTCATGCCATAATCAGCTCGTGATGTTTTAACCGACGACCATGCGGAATTAGGCAAGGTTCAGCTGGATGATCTATTGAGGTATATTATAGATGGATAGATTAATAGAATCATTTAAGCATCGGGTCGGCATGAGCTGTCAACAGTGACGTCATGCTTTAACCACCACCGCGTCATGCCATAAGTCGGCATGAGCTGTCAACAGTGACGTCATGCTTTAACCACCACCGCGTCATGCCATAAGTCGGCATGAGCTGTCAACAGTGACGTCATGCTTTAACCACCACCGCGTCATGCCATAAGTCGGCATGAGCTGTCAACAGTGACGTCATGCTTTAACCACCACCGCGTCATGCCATAAGTCGGCATGAGCTGTCAACAGTGACGTCATGCTTTAACCACCAGCGCCTCATGCCATAAGTCGGCATGAGCTGTCAACAGTGACGTCATGATTTAACTGGCAGCTCGTCATGCCATAATCAGCTCGTGATGTTTTAACCGACGACCATGTGGAATTAGGCATGGTTCAGCCGGCTGATCTAATGAGGCATATTATAGATGGATAGATTAATAGAATCATTTAAGCGCCGAGTCGGCATGGGCTGCTAGCGCGTCTGGGTAAATACAAAGTACTTTTTGAAAAAGGTTATACCCCCAACTGGACGACGGAGCTGTTTCGCATCAGACGAGTGAAACCGAATAGCAATCCACCTACATATCTTATTGAAGATCTAAAGGGTTCGCCGATCATGGGATGTTTTTACGAACGAGAACTACAGAAAACTAAACATCCCGAGATCTATCTGGTGGAAAAAGTTTTGAAAAAAACCGGTTCGAGGCTTTACGTTAAATATTTGGGCATGCCCGATCGAGGGTGGATTGCGAGAGCAGACGTTGTTTGAACCAGCAACCTCGTCGATCACACTTAACATCAGAGAGCCGGTGAAATAAGGTGTCTGGAGCAAAAACGTCCCGATCACAGCCGTCATAAACTCCATCGGCGCTATCGCCATAAGCAACGTAGCCATCATCACCAACAACGTGATAACATCACCAGCAACTCCATATCATCATAAAGCAACATCACTGTTATCGTCATATCATCGCAAGCATCATCATCTCTATCGTCATATCAACGTAAGGATCATCACCGCTATCGCCATATCATCACAAGCATCATCACCGCTAACGTTATTTCATCATAAAACAACGTCATATTATCATATTCATCACCCTCGCTATCGTCATATCATCGCAAGCATCATCACCTCTATCGTCATATCAACGTAAGGATCATCACCGGCATATCGAGATAAGCAGCTAGCATTATAAGCATCGTAAACATCTTCATAGCATCGCCAGCACCAACGTCAAACAAAGAGAGATGCCCACCTTGTTCAGCCCCTGGCAGTCTATCGAAAAAATGTTACGGTATTATGACGAAGCCATCGTTCAAGAGACCGAATTACTATATCAAACATTCAGAGATGTCAAATAAATAGAGTGAGCTCGCGCGAAAGAATAGTCTCGACTGTAGAAACCCTCCAAAGCTCTTGTACTTTTTATCCCACCCGAATCAGTCCGGGCAGAGTCCAATTCCGGCTCTGTTAGAAGTCTATAATCTCTCATTCAATATATAAAAATGGTGCATTCCTTGATGCTAGAACATGGTATGCAAGGTGAGACATCCTTTTTGGCTCCCTTTTACTTCTCCTGAGCCACATCAATTCGGATGATAGCCTTACCCACTTCGAAGGAACGTCTACCGTATTTGGCGAGACAAATCAAAAATTTATATTTTTGCAATCACTGCGGGTACTAGCTACTGTAGCATCATGCATTTTTGCAGATTTTGGCCATGCAATGAGTTGCTAGAGACAAATTTCCCTGGCAACTCCCTGCACAAAAGAGGCGAAGCAGCACCTAATTCGAGCTGTATATCAAGTCAGGGAGATATTATAAATACAAATTTTTTATATGGTTTGCGGAAATCTCTGAGCTTTCGAGTAAACTAGATAATATTATCCTATCCAATTTTATTCAGAAAATCAGATAAAACATATAAAACATGTTTCACCCTCTAGCTTATCGTCAAAACCGATGAATTATTCTCGGAAATGCTTGCAAATACCTTCAAACATGTGAATGAAAATTTCTATGCTCTTGCTAGTACGATAAAATCCATCGTGTTTAACACTTGGGGGATATGGAAGATGCCGGTTCTCCGGTCATTTGGTTGGATTTTTTCCAACATTCCCATCTCAGATGGGGGGTTTTTTCGAGTCGAACTTTGCGGTCGAGGATGGATTACGAGAGCAGATGTTGTTTGAACCGTCAACCTCATCGATCACGCTTATCATCAGAGAGCCTGCGAAGTAAGCTATCTGGAGCGTAGTGTTCCGACCATCGTATTATTTAAAATTATCGTAGCGAGAATAATCCAGCTTATTATACATGATTTTCTCTTAAATCAATGCTTTCATACGTATATCATATTCTTTTCTTTCCGTATGTGGTTATTTTGAAGCGAACTTGGGTATTTAGGCAAATACTTATCACTCTATACTCTACTATTTTCACGCAAGCATCCTGGGTTGAAAAAAATTATTCAGTGCTGATATTTTCCAACTCATGGCACTATGGCATGCAAAAGAAAGAAGTAGCTTTCAATTAAGTTTCTACATAAATATTTACTATATAATTAACTCCATTAATAGGTCTGAAAGAGCGTGCGCCCGAAGCTTCTCCTATAATACCTGCATATGGCCAGGACTATGTAGGTACCTGCATCAAAACAGGTGGCATGGCTGGGATTTCTTCGCGAGCTCCGAGATTCTTCTACGGTCCTCATTATGATGTCATCGCTCGAAATTGCGCTGTTTTGTTCGACCCGGGGTAAATTGGTTTTTATTCGCTAGGCATTTACAATACATCAGCGCTTACTATATACGTATCGCAATTTTACACCAGCAGCCATGTCTCGAAAATTTTCATATCACCATTCGGACATCTACATAGCAGGGCCCAGACCGTCTATCTGCATGAAAATTTTCTACAACAAATTGCACGAATGAGAGATATCATTAGCTATAGATTAGAGGCTCTAGAATCAATGAATTTCAAAAAATTTTATACTGATTTATTATCAAGCTCCTTTAAAATAACGAGCGATGTATCGAACTCGAACGTTTCTATGTATAAAGTTCTCAAACAGATTTTGGCTGGTTTCAAATCTAATGAAAAAGTTTCATGCATGCTAGAGTTCCTCGAACTACACTACGACGATGTATTATCGGATTATGAACGACTGAAGACATGTATTAATTTTTGAATAAAACTCTTGAAAAAATGATTGCCTGGTTTTTTTCAACGGCTACTGCTAATTAACGCATGCCGAACTGTCTCATACCCCACAACATCTTTACAGCTAAACCATGCGATTCCAGGTAAACGGTGCTCATTATGCTCATTCACAGCTGGGTTTATAAAAAAAAAAAAAAAAAAAAGCGAGTGCACTCGTAGTTTTCATTCAAGTGGCACTGCTTCCCCATGCTTTAGAAAGTGGTATAGAAGCCGTCTCGTTGTGTTGCTATATGGTTTTTCCAAAGTGCTCGTAGAATTATCTCCATACACCACCATCATATCACCATTTTCCTCGAAACTATGATGGCACATAATTCTATAATATACCCCGAGCTTTGAGAGCATGAATTTTTTAAAGAGCAGCTACCTACCGGTTTTGTATGATAATAGCACTTTATACCTGCAGACCCTCGGTCGGAAACCTAACCTTATGCATCTAACAGGCCTCAAATATATCCATCTCGATGTGGGATGATAGACAGGGATGGAGCCGATATAGCGCGCTTTGTCATATGCGGCGCTTAGGTCTTCTCGCGAGAAAAAGCCCTTAATTCGCCGGTTTACAATCCATAGACGAGCTATATCTAACCTGCAGTTTCGCTCACCTCATCGAACAATCCCGGTTTACCACCCGCCGCTCCCTACCCTCCACCCTCTGGCAGGGGATATCATACCAATACCGGATTTGAATATTTGAATTTTTGAATTGTGACGAAGGTAAAAATGGCCGTTAAAACACAGCTAGATGATGTACCGAGGTATCTATTACCCTCTACCATCAAAAACATCATGATGATTAGTACAACAGTTAGCTATGTATCGGTTCATCTGTCCAGAGCATGTCGACTTGTTTTGGTTAATACATTCCGACGTAGCGAGCATATAGAAAAATTAGATATCTCATCTCAGAAAAATTAGGTACCTCATCTAATTTTTTTAAAACGCTGTGCGCCTCACCTCTGCTTCCATATCTATTTCATATTCTCCCTCCTTGCTATGATTAAAACATTGCGACGTAGCGGTCATATGGAAAAATTAGGTACCTCCTCTCATTGATTTTTTTAAAGCGCCGTGCATCCCTTCGTTCCCATGTTGTGAGCGTCGATAAATGAAACCGTACACCGATTTCACCGATGCATAAACACCTGCGTTTGGCTGGACCGCCAGCGCATAGGATGATAGACAGAGATGGGGAGCGAAATAGCTCTCTCTCTCTCTCTCTCTCTCTCTCTCAGATGCAGCGCTCATGCCCCCAATATGTGCAAGGACCTCCGACCATCAGGACCTTGCGAAGGACCTACCTTTGCGACTCCTTCGCATGTTCGATTGGAAGCAGCCATAAAACACGATCCGGCGGTTTTGTGCCGTGCAGAGCAGGTAGAACCGAGCGCGAGAGGAGAAGACCTACCGCTGTGCGCTTGGTCGAGCTGTGTTAAGAGGATGGCAGCGCTTCATCTCGCTCTTACCAATATAGCGCAAACGGTGTCGGAGGAGGTTCGAGTGAGAAGACACGATGGCACATGCACCTGCCACTGTCTCTAGAGGCTTGCATCGGTGGAGCTATGTACACGAGGAGGGAACGCGACCCGTACGCTCCATCTCGCTCCTTCAACCGCAGAACAAATGGAAACGACGAAGGTTCGACTGAGAAAGCGTGTTGGCACGCTCACCTACCACTGCCTCTGCTTGCACCTGCAGCGGTAGGCATGAAGAGGAGGAGGAGGAGGAAAGCGACGGTCCAGGTAAACCGCGGGTTCAAGCTCGCAACGGTAAAACTGGTGTGCACATACTCTCAGAGTGTTATTACCTCTCTAGTAATTACCTCAATAATTAATGAGCTCGGTTTCAGGATCCTGACCCATATCACGTCTCTATAGCACCCGGCGTCGTACCCTAAAGAGTGTACTGTAGAGCGGTAGGACCGGTCTAATTACCGACGTCGTAATTACCTCCTCTGTAATTACAGGTAATGAGACTTGATTCAGTCGCCCTCTTCTCTCTCTACTCTGCCTTTTCAATGCAGTTTCGTGAAATCTTAGCATTCAGTCTATATCTTCAGTAGATAAAGTCTATCGAAATCGTTTCTATATTTGTGCCAATAGAAATCTTCTCAATGGTGGACACTGGATACCTACTAGCAATCCGAAATGACTGAAAATGTCAAATACAAAAGAAAAAACAAAGCAAAACAAGTTCTTTCAGTTCGTTTCTTTGAATGAGATTTCTTTCATACGACCTTTAATGTTCCCTTTTTTATTCCACAGCTAATATTTTTTATTATTGGCTCAAAACAGTGTTTGTAATTTTGGCTAATAGCAATAAAAAAATATTCCAAGTGAGTTTATTGTGGTTGCTACTATTGTTCCATGAAAGTAGAAAAATAATTATTGAACGTAGTTTTTTTCGAGTATATACTGTACCTATAAACGTTTAGAGATATTCCAGGAAATATTTCATAGAACTTTAGATTAGAACTCAGTTAGAATTTTATATTTATTATTGTTATTATTATTACATAAATAGATACTTCTCGTAGCTTAGACTGTTGGTAAACAATTTATATATTACATGCATTATGACTATTGTAAAATGTGGTGTTGGTGAAGACGAAGCTTTTAGCAAATTAGAAGCAAACCAAATCGGTTCGAACAAACATAATTTTGAAACTCAATTTTGCAGTTATGTTACCATGGGTATAGACCTTGGAAATCTTGCTGCCTTGAGAACATTTAGGGTACTACGAGCTCTGAAAACTGTTGCCATCGTGCCAGGTAAACAAGAAAACATTAGATAGGTGCCCATTTTTGATCAGTATTCTATCAATAATAGATTTTGTTTCGCAGGCTTGAAGACTATCGTGGGAGCTGTCATAGAATCTGTAAAAAATCTGCGAGATGTGATAATTTTAACAATGTTTTCGCTATCAGTGTTTGCGCTGATGGGTTTACAAATTTATATGGGAGTTCTGACGCAAAAGTGTATCAAAAATTTTCCAAGGGACGGTTCTTGGGGCAACCTCACCGATGAAAACTGGGAAAGGTTCATGAGTAACGACACCAACTGGTATTACGATGAGGAGAAAGGCGAAAGACCGCTGTGTGGGAATTCATCAGGAGCGGGCCAATGTAAACCTGGCTACATGTGCTTACAAGGATACGGCAGCAATCCGAATTATGGATACACAAGTTTTGATACATTCGGTTGGGCTTTCCTGTCTGCCTTTAGACTAATGACACAGGATTATTGGGAGAATCTCTATCAACTGGTAAGATTGATGGACCATTGAATGACTGAATCCCGTATGCTTAACTATCGTCTATGATTTGTTTAGGTTTTGAGATCAGCTGGTCCTTGGCACATGTTATTTTTCATCGTCATCATATTCTTAGGCTCGTTTTATTTGGTGAACTTGATCTTGGCCATCGTAGCGATGTCGTATGACGAGTTACAAAAGAAGGCCGAAGAGGAAGAAGCAGCAGAAGAGGAAGCCATCAGGGTAAGCAAGCACTAAGTGACTATTGAAGTGAACGAGAAAGACTTGATTGAGTGTTTCTGTGCAGGAAGCTGAACGCTTAGCCGAAGAGAAACAGAACAGGGCAGATGCGAGGGCGGCTGCCGCAGCTGAAGCGGCTGAAGCTGCGGCCATAGCTGCGGCAGGCGGCGGTCGCGGCGACCGAGGCGACGGCGACGGTGGCGGACCGGATATCGTCAAGTCGCCGTCGGATTTCTCCTGCCACAGCTACGAGTTGTTTGTCGGCCAAGCCAACGGTCAGGACGACAACAACAAGGAAAAGATGAGCATCCGTTCAGAAGGATTAGATTCTGTGAGTGAACAAAGAAGAGTTCCTACTAATCTCAGCAAGATACGGAAAGTCAGCGCTGTAAGTGTCTTGATATTTATTGAGACCCGTTGAAATTAGATAAAAATTAATGTTGCTTTCGAAAATTATACTTATACATATTATAATTATTATTCATTCAGTGTTGAACTATAACCAGAAAAAAATAAAAATCATGACAATTATAGTGTTTAGACTCTCTTAACTCACTTACTCTCTTGTTTAATCACTTCAGTTCGTACAAATGCTTTGCACACACTATGGTTTTTGCTTTCTCTTATTGTTATAATCTTGTGTATGCCAGTTGATTTTTAAGAAACCCCATAGGCTTTGTCCTTCACTCAAGTCATGTTTTTCAGCAACTACTTGTTTATACACGCTTTGAGATTTGATGATCTCACTATTACAGTTCACTAATTATTCTATAGACTTAGTCATACCATAACCAGATAGTTGCTGGATAGTCACGAGTAAGTGACATGGCCGGGGTATCCCCAGTGACACCATCACGGTGCCATGCTTGTTCCACTAGAATTAAACACGTCACGCATGTATAGACCATGTCCCGTGTACAGGCAAGTCTCAGTCTACCGGGATCACCGTTCAACTTGCGGCGTGGTTCACGAGGAAGCCACCAGTTCACCTTGCGGAATAATAGGCGCATGGTGGCTCCCCCAGGAGACCGCAAGCCCTTGGTTCTGTCGACATATCTGGATGCCCAAGAACACCTGCCGTATGCCGACGATTCCAACGCCGTAACCCCCATGAGCGAAGAGAACGGTGCCATGGTGGTTCCCATGTACTACGCCAATTTAGGTACGTATTTCTACCATGTCCATGATGAAGTTCAAACAACTTTGCTTCTCATCCAAAAAGGTTCACGTCATTCGTCATACACCTCGCACGCTTCACGGATGTCGTACACATCCCATAGAGATTTGTTAGGGGGTTTGGGAGGCAATGGCAAAGTAATGACCAAGGAAAGTCAGCTCATATGCCGTTCGATGAGAAACGGACCAACGGTGCCGCCAAATAACTTCACAGAATTTCCCCACAAAGCCCACCGTGGTGACTACGTAAGTACTGGAATATTTTTATGAAAAACCTTATCGTGTGTGTGTGTTACATTTTTTTCATCATCAGGATGGCCCTACTGGACAACTTTGTGAAGGAAAACTTAAACATCTAGACAATCCATTTATCGACAGCAGTCAACGACAAACTGTAGTCGATATGAAAGGTATAATTATCAATTAACGATTTAGTGTCACATTCGTGATGCATCTTCTTTTGCAGATGTGATGGTACTGAACGACATCATCGAGCAAGCAGCAGGAAGGCAAAGCGGCGCCAGCGAACATGGAGGTAAAACTCTTATTCACTCTACCTCCACTTTTTTACATTCCCCCCAAACTGACACCATCGCAATTCGCTTATAATTCCGTGATAACCATAGCAAATGCACTACTACATAAAAAAAAAGATGTTCTCATAATCATGATTGTGTTGCTAGACATTTTCAACTAATACCTACCTATTTATTTACTACAATTTGTACAATGGAGGGAAATAAACGAGAATACATTTATTAGGTAAATAAAAACCAATAATACAATGTTTGGCACCAAATCCATTTGTAATCAAGCACAAGTGGTATGGTTAGATAATTTAACTTCTTAACTGTTATGCTGCCACTCTGTAGCTCGAAACAATGACAGTTAAGGAATTAAAAACAGAATAGTCGATTAGTTATTGTTATTACTCTAGACTTGGATGTTAAATTCATTAGTTAGTACAATATTTTCGTATCGTATTATGACCTATCATCCATCCATTTAACATTGGGCTGTGTACTTGTAAGGGCATGAGCTTCTAGTAAACCACTTACTAGAACACCGTATTGTTCTTAACCGAAAATTATTGCCATATTGTTAGCAATTTCGATGGTGTATTTTTCATTATTACTTCATGGCAATGGTATTTCTTACGTATGAGAAAAAATGATACCAGCGCCTATAACTTGCTTACAGAAGCGACAAAAATACGTATCAGAGTAGACTTAACCAGCGGTTAAGAACGGCTGTCGCACTATCGCATTGCACAAAACCTCTTTCCCCAGAAAAGAGTGTGTCAAATTCACCTTTACTAATTCTTGGTTCAGTTTCTGTTTATTATTTCTCAGCAAATAACGACGGCGAAGAGGAAGAACCGACGATGAAAGAACGTCTCCTGGCGAACGCCATAAGGATAATTGATATTTTGTGCGTATGGGATTGTTGCGAACTGTGGCTCACCATTCAGAAGTTCGTCGCTTTGATCGTCTTCGATCCGTTTGTTGAGCTTTTCATCACACTTTGCATAGTAGTCAATACGTTATTCATGGCCTTGGATCACCACAACATGGATAAAGATCTGGAACGAGCTTTGAAGAGCGGAAATTATGTAAGAAAAAAATTATGCAAAACTTTCTGATCTCTGTTTTGTTTTCTGTTCTCCAAATTCTAGTTTTTCACTGCAACATTCATGATTGAAGCTACCATGAAGCTGATAGCTATGAGTCCGAAGTATTATTTTCAAGAGGGATGGAACATATTCGATTTTATAATTGTCGCGCTCTCTTTAGTTGAGCTTGGTCTTGAGGGGGTGCAAGGATTATCAGTCTTGCGATCGTTCAGATTGGTGAGCAGTACCTACATAATTCCGCCAAACAAAAATGTTGAATATATTCCGTTTTCCAGCTGAGAGTATTCAAATTAGCCAAGTCGTGGCCGACGTTGAATTTGCTTATTTCCATTATGGGCAGAACCATGGGTGCTTTAGGAAATTTGACATTTGTGCTGTGCATTATAATATTTATATTTGCCGTTATGGGGATGCAGCTGTTCGGGAAGAACTACATAGGTACTCCACATCCATTTGGCTTCACAGAAATGTTGTGGCTATATTGTTGTCTTTTTCCAGATAACATGGATAGATTTCCAGATCACGAACTTCCAAGATGGAACTTTACAGATTTCATGCATTCCTTTATGATAGTTTTTAGGGTATTGTGTGGAGAATGGATCGAATCCATGTGGGATTGTATGCTAGTGGGTGATGTGTCCTGTATTCCATTCTTCCTTGCAACTGTTGTTATTGGCAATCTTGTGGTACGTATCGCTTTTGTCGCGCGCTGTGCCGAAAACTGATCCATAAAACTTTTCATATTGCAGGTACTTAACCTTTTCTTAGCTTTGCTTTTGAGTAATTTCGGATCCTCTAACCTTTCGGCACCAACGGCTGACAACGACACGAATAAAATTGCAGAGGCCTTCGACAGAATAGGTCGTTTCATAGGATGGATAAAGGGTAGTGTTCTACATATCGCTAAAATGGTTCGGTTCAAGCTCACCAACCAAATATCCGACCAGCCGTCAGGTGAGGGACCGTCCAACAGTTGGAACCAAGGTTTTTATCCAACAATCTGATAGCTCTCTGGTTTTGCTTGCCGCTCAAATGTAGTGCTTATTTTGAGCAAACTATCATTTTCGCATGTTAACTTAGATGGCAAAAACATAAGATGCTGTCTCTGTAACAAACTAACCGGAGTATGTCGTCGTAGACTATATTCTGTTTTTTGCTTTTTAATTCCTTTGCTTCGATTACTGTTCAATTCAATAAATGTTTTTTTCATATATCGAACAGTGTTTTACTTGTTTCAAGCACAAGTAACATATCAAGCATTCTTTTTTTTATGTTTTGTTTTGTTCTTCAACTTTTTATTCTTTGTCATGTAAATGCATTTCAAATGGTCTAAAATTCTGAATAAATTTCACTATATCAATATACGTAGCTACATCAGAAAGGCTATATTACTATTATTATTATTTTTATGATTGATGATCCTATGTTTGCATGACAAATTATTTTTCATTTCCCAATCGGAGAACTAGAAATTAGCAAACATTTAGTTTTGCTTTAGAGATAACAGATACATAATACATATTAGTTAGAAACATTTGTGTTTATTCCAACTGTTCTTAAACGAATTATCACAATATATTTCGAATTGTGCGGATACACATGGTGGATAATTTTAGATGCCCGAGATGGTGGATTGGAAATATCAGGGGATGAAATATTGGCAGATGGAATTATTTTTAGAGACAAAAAGAGCCCGAAAGATCGTCTCGAAGTAACCATAGGTGACGGAATGGAATTCACCATTCACGGTATTTGAACAAAAGCCAGTTCAGACAGTTTGGTCGAAAAATACATTTCGGTCATTTTTTCGCAGGAGATTCGAAAGTCAATTTGAAACGTGGCAAAAATAATATCAACAAAAGTAAAACAATGGGCAATTCAATTTTGGAACATGGCGATTTCATAGGAAATTTAGATGAAGACGAGATTAGCAATAAATCGTATGGCAGCCATAAGCATAGGTTTAAAGATGAAAGCCATAAAGGCAGTGCTGACATGTTAGATGAACACGAGGAGAAACGAGATGCGAGCAAAGAAGAGTTGGGAATCGAAGATGGTAAACGAGTCGAGGGTTTCATTTCTTTCTGATTTCTAAACAACTTCACTTTCAGATATGGAAGAAGAGTGCGATTGCCAAGGACCTTTGGACGAAGGTCTAATCATCGATGCGGCCACTGAGGATGTCATCATAGACGAATATTCCGCTGACTGTTTTCCAGAGAATTGCTACAAGAAATTTCCGTTTCTGGCTGGCGACGACGATTCGCCTTTTTGGCAGGGATGGTCAAACTTGCGATACAAAACGTTTCAACTTATCGAAAACAAATATTTCGAAACTGCTGTCATAACAATGATCCTGCTGAGCAGTCTCGCGTTGGCTCTCGAAGACGTCCACCTTCAAAGCAGACCTATCTTGCAAGACATTTTGTACTACATGGACAGGATATTTACCGTGATATTTTTTTTCGAAATGTTGATCAAGTGGTTGGCATTGGGATTCCAAAAGTACTTTACGAACGCATGGTGCTGGTTGGATTTTATTATTGTGATGGTATCGTTGATAAATTTCATTGCATCGCTTTGTGGTGCCGGCGGTATCCAAGCGTTCAAGACCATGAGAACACTGCGAGCTTTGAGACCGCTTCGTGCCATGTCACGTATGCAAGGAATGAGGGTGAGTTTTTTATAATTGCGCAATGGTACCTCTTCACAACTTAACACATGTATCTACTTTAGGTTGTAGTAAATGCATTGGTACAAGCTATACCATCTATCTTCAACGTGTTGTTGGTGTGCTTGATATTTTGGTTAATTTTTGCTATCATGGGTGTGCAGCTATTTGCTGGCAAATATTTCAAGGTAATAATATTTTGCCGAGTACTTATGAAATGACAACTGCACCGTGGCTTTTTATATTTTAGTGCGTAGATGCAAACAAGACAACTCTCAGCTTTGAAATTATTCCTGACTATAACGCATGTATAGCTGAAAACTATACGTGGGAAAACTCACCAATGAATTTCGACCACGTGGGAAAAGCATATCTTTGTTTATTTCAAGTTGCAACTTTCAAAGGTTGGATACAAATCATGAACGACGCCATCGATTCTAGAGAGGTAAATCTTCGAGCACGACGTTGTAGGCTTGAAAACCTGAAACTTTATTTCTAGCTGAATAAACAACCGATACGGGAAACAAACATTTACATGTATTTATATTTCGTATTTTTCATCATTTTCGGATCATTTTTTACACTAAACCTGTTCATTGGAGTTATTATCGACAATTTTAATGAACAAAAGAAAAAGGCCGGTGGATCGTTGGAGATGTTCATGACTGAAGACCAGAAAAAGTATTACAACGCGATGAAGAAAATGGGCTCGAAAAAGCCCATGAAAGCCATTCCGAGGCCAAGGGTAGGTCTCGGGAATGCGTGAGTTTCCGGTGTTGAATTAACTTGTGATCGCATGTTGCAGTGGAGACCTCAAGGGATAGTCTTCGAAATAGTAACGAACAAGAAATTCGACATGTTCATCATGTTGTTCATCGGACTGAACATGTTAACGATGACAATGGACCACTATCAGCAGAAGGAGACCTTCACGTATGTCTTGGACTACCTCAACATGATCTTCATAGTTATATTTAGTACCGAGTGCCTCATGAAAGTGTTTGCTTTGCGATACCATTACTTCACCGAGCCTTGGAACCTGTTCGACTTGGTGGTGGTAATCCTTTCGATATTGGGATTGGTCCTGAGCGACATAATCGAAAAGTACTTCGTGTCCCCCACACTGCTGAGGGTGGTGCGTGTGGCGAAGGTCGGCAGAGTCCTGCGTCTGGTCAAGGGAGCTAAGGGCATCCGCACGCTGCTTTTTGCACTAGCCATGTCACTGCCTGCACTATTCAACATCTGTTTACTGTTATTCTTGGTCATGTTCATCTTTGCCATATTCGGCATGTCGTTCTTCATGCACGTCAAGGATAAAAGCGGATTGGACGACGTCTACAACTTCAAGACATTTGGACAGTCGATGATTCTCCTATTTCAGGTAGGCATGTTCCCTGCAGATGTAGGTATTCACTATATTGTATTATACCTATGTACATTGTACGTTCACAGATTACGCACAGTTTGCATCAGGTAAAATCTACTGTAACTGTCTGCCAGTGGGGTCTATTCTGTAAATGATGCCAATAAAGTTTTTACAGGGTTGCACAGAAAGTTTCGATTGGCGGTTGGGGCTTGCTGGATCTTGAAAATCGTTTGAAATACCATTAAGACATGACATTTCCTTTAAAATTGACGGCTCCTATCCACACCCCATTCAATATTCGACTTTTTACGGGTTTTCACTATTATTCGAAGCAGGTTCCAAAGGCCAATCACAACTGCCTCATCAGCCCCGTTGAAATTTTACCGGCATCTTTCACAAAATCGACCCTTAGTGGATGCCATGGAGTGTTTGAACTGACCGACACCGCCTTTGTTGCAGATGTCCACGTCGGCAGGATGGGATGGGGTGTTGGATGGAATCATCAACGAAGATGATTGCAAACTGCCGAACAACGAGATAGGAGAGACTGGCAACTGTGGAAATTCAACAATAGGTATCGCTTTTCTGCTCAGCTACCTCGTCATATCTTTCCTGATCGTCATCAACATGTACATCGCGGTCATCTTGGAGAACTATTCCCAGGCCACCGAGGATGTACAAGAAGGTCTGACCGACGACGATTACGACATGTACTATGAGATCTGGCAACAGTTCGATCCTGACGGGACGCAGTACATCCGGTACGATCAGCTCTCAGACTTCCTGGATGTGCTCGAGCCGCCGTTGCAAATCCACAAACCCAACAAATACAAGATAGTTTCAATGGACATTCCTATTTGCAAGGGTGATCTAATGTTTTGTGTAGATATATTAGACGCTCTGACTAAAGACTTCTTTGCCCGAAAGGGCAATGCCATTGAGGAGTCTGCTGAACTGAGTGAAGTGCAAGCTAGGCCGAACGAAGTCGGCTACGAACCGGTCAGTTCGACGCTTTGGAGGCAGAGAGAGGAGTACTGCGCCAGGCTGATCCAGAACGCCTGGCGGAAGCACAAGCGGCAACGTAGCGGCGGTGCTCCTGGTCAGTCAGACGAAGGGGAGGCAGACGGTGACGGTGATGACGGTGACGGTGATGGTGACGGTGACGGGGAGCTCGAAGCTCGACAAACAGCTGTCCTGGTGGAAAGTGATGGGTTTGTGACCAAAAACGGGCACAAGGTAGTGTTACATAGCCGTACTCCCAGCATCAGCTCTCGATCTGCAGACGTCTGAGACAGGCCCCGCCCCTCCCCGACCTCGCCATAGCCAGGTCGCTATGCTCGGATGGCCACACTGCATGGTCTTTTATCTCGGCCGATTTCCAGAATTTTTGTCCTTATCACAAAATCATACATCGAATTACGATATTCAACCCGACTTTCGTTTCCTGTGAGATTCAGTTGACACACCCTGGATACCTCCGAGATAAAAACCCACGTGGATATAAGTCTGTGCTGTGTAGTTTGATGGAGAAGGTATCGTATACTAAGAGATCAACTGCCTTTTCTGCTCATATTCTTGTTGATGAAGAACAAGTGTGATGACAACCACATTAATAATAACAACAACAACAACAACAACAACATCTTTGAATAAAAACAACAACAACAACAACAACAACAAAAACAACAAAAAATCGTCAAGACGTATATGATCAGTATCGTTCGGTTTTGTGTGGTCGACTCTTCGAGACGACGTCAGCTACGTCCCAGCGCAGTTGTACGCGGCATAAACTGCACAAAACCGACCGGATAGGAGCCAGTTGATGTATAAAATCAATCAGTTCTCGTTCTTTGTTTTCAATCATCACATCCTATCAATTTTAAACGATGCGAAGCAGATTTCATATCGATATATAAAAAAGGCGCTAAGCAGCCTAGCCTGAGCTTTTCAGCATTTAAGTTGATAGGACGACCGTATAAAAAATCCTCTGATAATTTATTGTTGAACTGATATACCAAATAGAATACCCCGTTAGGTCTTCTTGTTTGAGAGCTACCTTTCCCAAGTGGCTCCCAAAAAAACAGACGCGGGCGGGCACGGTTTCCAGACGAATTCCGAAAAAGTGCACGTTCTTTTCAATGAACAGATGCATTTTTCAAGAATTCCGATTATTCTAGATGGGCCAGAATCAATATAACGAACAATAAAAAAAAATAACATTTAAAAGTGGACTATTTTAAAATCACGTCGAGTTATTCATAAAATTATGGTGCTTTCTTCAATTGCTAATCTTCAAGCTATCTTCACATGCTACATGGACCGCATAAAAGGGGAGGGGCAAATGGGTTAAAATTTGCAAAATATAACACAAATTTTTGTATGCCTCATACAATATTATTGTAACTTAGTATGTGTGACATTTTTTGACGTGAAACGTCTCGAATGAGCAATATTCATTGTTACTTTTTGCTTTAGACAAAACCACACGAGCATTTTGAAAGCTGATGGCACGAATCCACCGCACGCACAGAAATTATTGTGCGTGATTTTTGCATCATTTCGATTTGTTTCATGGCTGGACCATTAACCACCATCGTTTTAAAATGCTTATAGAAATGTCACCCATACCAACGTTTTTATTCGTAACAAGAAAAGATTCAACATAATGACTAGAACAACAGTTATGAAAACGCTGTCATTCTTCGTTATAATAATGCTGTTATATTATTTTGTTATTTATTGATTGATGATTAGATAATTATTGTTGAAATTTTATATAAATATTACGGATTTGGTCAGTGTTTGCATGACGATTTAGGGATACAGGCACACAAACCTACCTACGTATATTATAGTTTCAGATACTTTTTTTTATCCCATTAAGCCTGCTGTTATTCCCAGACAGTAAATTCAATGGAGATACCTAGCCTGCTGGTGTCGCAGGCCTTAAAAAATGTTAGCGTATCACACCCTATCAACTAGGTCTCTCAAGTGATATACTTATTCATAATCTAGCTCAATATAAAATCTATATCACTCATTCAAACACTTACCATTGACGAAGACGCAAAGTGATAAAATATATTTATACAGGCAATCGCTACTATACAAACATTATTTAAGCTCCACCGCTTCTTTATATTTACCATCGTTTGAATTACAACATTTTGTCATTTCTAACAAGTAGAATTGAAATATTCAACAAGCCATTCTTTACTAAATAAAAGTTGTTTGGTGGAATTGCATCTGTTTTTATAGTGTGCTGCATTTTAATGTAAAATTATAATACGCACACATTGTTATTGCGAAACAGCCACACAACTGTTTTTTCAATTCACTGTATGCAGTTCGTTCTTATAAGAAATCTCATCAAAATTGTGCTACCTATTGATAAAATGAACATTATCAAAACCGTTCCAATTATACTACCTATCGAATATTAAAATCAGATTATTTTGCTCTTCAAACATCATCAACTGACACGCAGTGTGTTGTGGATATCAGATTGTTTGTAATTAATCAAATTTTTATTCGTAATAATTAGATAATTATTATGTGATTTCAGAGCGATTCAATTAATAATTATTTATTACTTAAAAACACAAGACACAGAAAAATGATACGTTTTCTGCACATGGACTATACATGCTTTTTTATACTTTGCATTTGATTTTATTAAGATAATAATATGCATGTAGGTACATGTAACATACACCTTAGACTTCATTAATGTGTTCGATACATTGTATCTACATTTTGACAAGTCATTCATGTAATATAATGAATAATCATAGTATTACAACATATATACATATAATTTTTCTAAGCAATCGTTGTTTTTAGGGTAGCTATTGATATATTAAGATTTAGTTTGTAAGCTTTGCGAAAAATTAAAGCGATCTCGATTTACATTGGAAATTATTATTATTGTCCATATACCATTATTTTACGTATCCGAATATTATCCATGTTAACGTCTTATTGGCATTAAGTAGATAGGTATATAGGTACCAATGCCGATATTTAAACTTAAACGTTATTTTACAGTGTTCAACAATTATTTACAATTATTTCAAATGGAACACCTGGAAAAAATATCGAATTGAATTTTGCTGTAGGTGTATCTCTTGAAATAATGAACAGATTTTCGTGATTTTTAATTTTTTGGGAAGCTAACTAGGTACCCACTTTGGCAATAACAGGTTATAAATTATTGTTGGTACATGTGCTCTGTATCAGCTTTACAGAGCGTCCAAGTTTGGTATACTTACCACAAAAGTGTGAAATTTTGGGACCCTCCCGATTTGCAAAAATAGTTTTCCGATTTCTTTCAATTGATTCTGAGAAACGTTGGACCAACAGATACCTCGAAACGGTATGTTCGGTTTTCGTCTGTCTTCTGAAGACGTGATGGTTTAGACTTTCAGCGATAACTTTTTAGCGCAGTTCCCCAAAAATGCGAAAAAGGCGCTTTTTTACCTTTGTCCGTCCGTCTGTCTGTACCCGGGATAACGCTTCAGGAAAAAGAGATATCGATGTGGTAGAATCGCTGATCAATCTTGCAAGAGGTGCCCCCAAAGATTATGTCCACTCAAATTTCAATTTAAAAAATCGTGTTTTTTCCGCAAATTTTTAACCGTTGAACCGATTCAAATTTAAGTTTAATAATAGGGAGTACTCTCCCCCTTTCTGCCCTATTTTTTATTTTCCTAGTTATTTTATAGTTATTGAAATTTTTGAATTCTACGTTCAATTTACGTTTCAATTTATCTACGCTAGTCAATGAATTTGTGACTCAAAAGTTGTTATTGCGCAAAGTTCAGGTGAAGAACGTGACGTCACGGGGCTCAGTAGGTTTGCAAGGTAAATATTTTTGACTTCCGGTTTTGGAAGTAGGTAAATAGGGAAAGATTACTAAAAATGGGGGACTCAAGGTTTGAACCGTTGAAAATAATAGCTGAATAGAGAAAACCTCATCTAATTATTCCTTGTACAGTTTTATATCATAACCCCAAAGAGTTTCTGTAACGAAAATGTATTTTCCGAAATATAACTAGGTAAAACATCTCGAAAACACCACTTTCAAAGCCCTGCAAATTAAAATCCAAGATAACTGATGATTCCTTTATTGGATAGGTTTTCTAGGTGTTTCAAGTTGCTAAATCATGAGTTTTTGTAGGAAACGAGAAGTTTTCAGGGAAAATATTTTTTTGGCTCTTGATAGTGGATATTTTGATGTGTTTTCCGGAGTTTCAAACGCAAAAATCTTGGAAACAAAGCCTCTAATCAACATTTTGCATGGGTAACTTTTTCTTTGAAATTGAACTAAGAATTCAAAAATGTGAACAATATACAAAATTACTTCAAGGGGTGGAAAATAGGGGTAAAAAAGCAAAGGCATACTCCACTATACACGCCCCTGGAAAATTTTAATGGACCGCGTTATTATCGTTAGATACCGACTTATTTTAGAAAGCTTGGGTTCAAATTTTAACAGAATCGGTTAAGAATTTTCAGAGTTATGACGAAAAATCGATTTTTTAAGTTCAACTTTGAACGCCTATATCTCCGTTATTATTTGTTTCTGACATATATTTTTCGAGATAGTCTACTTCTTTTGACGTTTCCCATCACTTCCTGGAAGGACGCGATTTAAATCTGAAACACCCTGTATACGCCGTCGAAAATGCGTAATCTACGTGTAATATTCTACTGTAGAATATGTCACTAGATTTCCAATTTTTGTTAGATATTCTACACGTAGAAAATTATTTTGCAGGTAAACACATTTAATTTAATAAAACAAAGCTCTCCGACTACCACAACACCAAACAATCAGACCAAAACTGCACGGACACTTGTTTCGCCGCTGTTTGGGGCTCATCAGTGCGTAGGCATCCAGTGCTGTGTCAGTCAGAGAAATCTTTGTGATGTAGGTACTGTACAGGTGTTTCATCCTCCACGGCAATCGCGTTCCACTCGAAAACCATGCGTCCTAGAAAAACAAAATTTTCATTGCATCATCTATTAGCTAAAATCTTCAAGAAAAAAAGGTCTTTTGAAATACAGGGTGGTTCAAAAACAACGTGTTGAAGAAATGCTCATGATTTTACATGATTTATCTCTATACTAGGTTAATTAATTATGATACAACAATAAGGATCATTTCTGAATATGTTGAGTTTTCATCAATTTTGGTTAATATCGTTTGGCAAAAACAAATACACCTTTGGTGATCGTCTTCGGAAATTTCTTGGAAACCAGTTGCCTTATATGGATGCAAACGGCACTTTTTCACAATTCGATTCACAGATGATAAGGATACATCTATTTGTTGAGACACATCCCTTTGGCTTACTTTAGGATCACCAGTGACAACCTCAAGAAGAGAAACTACATTTTCATTATTTGTCGTGCGTGGAAGTTCTGGTAGACTTTGTGTTTTATATGCCATGGTGCCGTCCTCGTTCAATCTTTCAAGTAATTGCTTCAGACAGTTGAAGCTCGGTTGCCTTCTATCGGGATAGAGTTCAGCGTAACGTTTTTGGGTTCGAGAAATGTTTTTCTGGTGCTCTGCCAGTAAGAACAGCATGTCTTTCAATTGTTTGCTAGGATAAAATACCGTTTTTGACATTGATGACGATTGATTGACGATCGCAATAAACGAATTCCAAGTGACAATAACAATGACACTTTCCCAGACAACACGGTTCGAGGATACTACACACATCAAAAGAATCTAGGGGACAAGCAAATTCAGACGATTTCTAAAATCATCATAACTTTTGATTGCCGTCAGCGATTTCATATCGGTTTTCGATGTTCGATAGCCCAATCCTTCGTTCTCATGCCTTGATCACTAGGGTGGGCCGAAAAATCATATTTTCGATTTTTTTATTCTAATAGTGCGGAAAAGATGCATAATCAAATTACAAAAAGTAATTGTAACAGCGTTTTTGAAAAAAAATCATCACTTCAGGGTCCGCAATGACGTTGAAATTTTTATATTTGGAAAAAAAATCGCAAATTTTTATTAGGCCAGAAAATGTTTAAAAATATATTTACAATAAAAAAAATATGGAAATCAACAGTCAGGCACAAAAAACCCGTGTTCCAGTATTGTTTTTCCAATCACAAAAAAAGAAATGAAACTGAATTCACCGAAAAAGCCCAGTTGCCTTGAAGTTGCAGAAATAGTCACATTAAAAATTGAGCAACTTTAGGCGAAAACTTCAATTTCAACTGTTTCTCATACAAGAGTTTAAGAAATGATGAAATAATATCATACATCAATCAAAACGTTATTGAAATTGTTAAAAGAGACCACCCAAATGAAAAAAAAAACTTCAAAATGTCAAATAGCATTACCTTACTTGTGACACATCAAACTGAAGATAATAGAATTCTCTTTCTGACAAACAGGTTTTTAATTTTCCAAGTCACCTCCCAACCTTGCGAAAATTCTCTTATCCTTAATCGAAGGAAAGCTTTTCTCGATCCTATCAACTATCCCGATTCTTGGAAAAAATATTTTAAAACGAAAACAGGTCGGTTCTTATTTCGAGGGTGGCATGTTGTCACAGTTTTATTTCCAACCCTTTCAAACTACTTCAATTCTAATAGCAATAAATTATCTACCTTGTGTTACATCAAATTGAAAGTATGAAAATTTCCTCTATGCAAAAATAATTTCAAATTTTGCCTAAATCACCCTCTAATCCTTTTCAAAGATTGTCTTAATTGGGGAGAGAATGCAATGAATAAGATAAAAATTTGGCAACCCATGTCTCAGATGTTCCCCTCGAAATAAAAATCGCCCCGTTTTTGCTGGGAAATCTATTTCTCAAGAATCTGCAGTTAACAGAAAAACATTCCTTTAATCAACAATGAAAGAATTTTTAAAAGAGTTGAGAGGGTAGTTTGAAGATTTCAGAGTATGTTTAACGGAAACAATGTTATTGCCTTCAATTTGGTGTATCACAAGATAAGTAATGCATTTTGAAATTTCAAACTAGGGTAGGGGGTGGGGGCAACGGGATTGAACATAAGAATTTGGCAATACGTGTCCTAGATGTCCCTCTCAAAAAGAAAATCGAGTTGTGACAGCTTTTTCTCAGAAAAAAATTGTGCAGCGAGAAATTGAAGGTGAGTCGTTTTCAAAAAACCACATGTCGGATAATGAACTAAAAGAATTACTGAATGTTAACGATATAATTCCTTAATTAGAATTTTCACGTTTTCCCTGTTATACTCAATCAGTAGAGCGATTTGTGAAAACAGTTTTAGAAGCAGCATCAGCAGTTTGTGGAGCTGAATCAAGATATGGCTCTATTTACAGCAAGAATGAATCTAGGAAACTGATGCCCATATTGGCATGTCAGAAAAATTTCAACCCAGAGTGACCTAAAACAAAAAATATTGATAAAATATTGATAATTGAAGTCTTATCACTTAATTTCTGTCGAATAAAGAGCTTTATCTATTTTTTCACTAAGGTATTTCAACAGTTTTCTTCATAACTCAATTCGTTATCTTGCAAAAACTGAATGTTGAGATATTTCTGAAAGACACGTCTTGCGGAGGCTGAAGACGAAAACTTGGGACAAAAAGCTTCTAGATATTTGAAAAGTATATGAAACTGCAACTTTTCCGCGCTATTAGAGGTCCGTATTATGAAAACAAAAAAAACACACCTATAGCAGCGGCCCACCCTATTGATCACGTCGAATACGAACAATAATTTATAAAGATTCTACAGGGTGATCAATGGAACAGTGTAAAATTGTCAAAAGTTCAGTGCGAGCGCGATTTCCCAAGAAAATGTTTTTATGCATTCCAATAGCACAGTTTTGAGGAGCTTGTGGTGTGGTTAGTTAGCGCGTTCGACTGCCACTCCAGAGGTCGCGGGTTCGATCTCCGCCGGGGACGGATTTTCGGCCTCGAAAACAAGCTCCTTGGTTTAGTTGGAATGCTTGCTAAATGCAAGACGCGCCGTGTGTCGCATAGCACGTAAAATACGAACGATGGTGCCGACCCCATGCGATGTTGGTGGTCGTTAAAAATCCCTACCCTGTGTTGGAACACACAGGGGTTCGGCAAAATTTCCGGTATAGTGGAGGAAAGCATTCACCGGCGTCGGTGTTAGGCCTCGTTGCGGAAATAGGCCGACGTTAAATAAACGAATAAAAAAAAATAGCACAGTTATGAAGACTAGTGTTTCAGCTTCAGTACCGTTTTTGAATTTTGGAAATCGAAGGTGAATTGCCAAAGATATTGATCATTTTGTGCCGCCATGTTGAACTTCCAAGAAAGTGATCTGATTTCATTGAAACTCGGATCACACTCATGTCTGGTTTAAGTAATTGGAATATCAAGGTCAAATGTCACTTTCAAGCCGCCACATTGAATTATTATGTAAATGATTCGATTCTAGTGTGTTTAAAAGTTTCATTCAAATCGAATCATTTATGTAAAAAGTTCAATATAGCGGCTCGAAAGTGATCGAAAGTGACATTTGACCTTTAAATTCTGATTACTTGAACCAGACAAGAGTGTGTTCCAAGTTTCAATAAAATCGGATCACTTTCTTCTTTCTTGGAAGTTCAACATGGCGGCATAAAATGATCAATATCTTTGACAATTCACCTTAGATTTTCGAAATTCAAAAACGTCACTGAAGCTGAAACACTGATCTTCATAACTGTGCTATTGGAATGCATGAATTTTCTTTATTGGAAAATCGCGCTCGTACTGAACTTTCGGCAATTTTACACTGTTCCATTGATCACCCTGTAGCAACCTTATGAAACATTGTTCGCATTTGACGTGATCAAGGCATAAAGAAGCAAGATTGAGCTATCGAACACTGAAAACCGATGTAAAATCGCTGACGGGAATCAAAAGTTATGATGAATTCAGAAATCGTCTGAATTTGCTTGTCCCCTAGATTCTTTTGATGTGTGTAGTTAAAAGTTACAGAATGAGATATATTTGATATGTATTGGCAGAATACGTTCGAATAAAAACTAGTGCAAAGACTTTTTATTGCTTCAACATCATTGACCTAGTATAGAGATGAATCAAGTAAAACCACAAGTATTTCTTTAACACGTTGTCTTTGAGCCACCCTGTATTTCAAAAGACCTCTTTTTCTGGAAGACTCCAGCTAATAGATGATACAATAAAAAATTTGTTTTTCTAGGACGCATAGTTTTCGAGTTGAACGCGATTGCCGTGGAGGATGAAACACCCTGTACGCATAGGGGGGGGGCTCCTAATATAGTGGAGCGAAATCTACCTGAAAAGTCGTCGTTTTTTTTTGAAAGTATAACAGCACCAAACCTTATAGGTCTTATAGAGAATCAAATTCCACGTATGTATGGTCATTTTGGGGATGATCTTGTGGTAGGGACTTTTTCTATGAGCAAAAAACCTCAAAAATTAAAAATGAGCAGTTCAGCATTCACAACATTATATTTCTGGATCCAGTTGAGCTACCGGTATGTTCTTTTTTTTTTAATAAAAGTACATGGAAAAACCTTTCCAATGGTACATCACTGACTAAAGATAATTTTTCACGAACGTGTTTATAGTATAATAAACATTATAGTGACCAAAAATGCAGTCCCTTTTTGACCATGCGAAGAACTTCTTTCCTCGTAGGAATTTTTAGATACAACCTGCGAGGAAAATGAAGCCAAAATATTAGAGAAAATTTTGAAGAAAGTTTCATTGATCTAGGCCGTATACAGTGCTCAACAATTGAAGTGGAACACCTGAAAATTTTGGTCAAATTAAAATGGTCGTATTTTCTCCAGAAAAATCCGAATTGCAATTAGTTTTTTTTTCCCTGGACAGCTAATGTCTTAGACTACAGCATGATATGATTCTTTCTTGGTCCAAGCTTTTCATATTATTTATACAGGGTGTAGTAGTAAGGTACTGCAAAAAATGTAAAGTTTGCACCCCTCCCGATCCGTGAAAACATTTTTTTGAGTTTTTTCAACTTGTTCTGGAGAAACTTTGAACCCATACCTCGAAACGGTTTTTTGGGTTTTCGTTAATCTCTGTTGATTACAGGGTGATCTCAAAAAAGTGATATTTTAGGCTTTTCAAGGTCCTTTTAGATCAAAGTCGATCTGCCTGTCCGTGTGTCTAACTCTGTGTAATCGTCCATGATAACTCCCAAACGGTACATCCAATTGAGCTGAAATTTGGTATGCGGCCATGGTATAGGCGTCTAATTAACTTATGTGATTTTGGTTGAAATCCGCCATCAGTGGGCGCACTTATTGCATCGTATCAATACCGGAATTTTTGACGTACGGACCTCAAATTGAACATGTAGATGTTTCATTAGTTCAGAAACACATTCTAAAATTTTAGTTTGAATATGTCTCAAAAATATAACCTCAATTTCTAATTTTTTCAAGATGTCCAAAATGCAACTTTTACAAAAAAAAATCATATTATCATTGTTGAACTTCTGATCTGGAAAATTCAAAAACCGTTTCGAGACAAGACATCAGGCTTCATGATTATATTATAAGAATTTAAAAAAAAAATTGTTTAGCAAAACGGGGATCTATTGAACTAAGCACAATTTTGCAATGCTTTACACTCCACCCTGTAACGAATGTATTTGAACGAATTGGAAATTTTCACCAACGGAGTAGATTGCTGAAAGATGTATCTAAGCAACCGTGAAAACAAAATTGGAATCGGTTGAGACAATCTAAAGTTACATCATTTTGAAAAAGGGCAAAATTTTCGATACCGACATTTCAAATGTTGAGCAGTTTATCTTTAGTCAGTGATGTACCATTGGAAATTTCCATGTACTTTTATTTAAAAAAAAGAACAGACCGATAGCTCAACTGGATCCAGAAATATAAAGCTGTGAATGCTGAACTGCTAATTTACAATTTTTGAGGTTTTTTGCTCATAAAAAAGGTCCCTACCACAAGATCATCCCCTAAATGACCATACATACGTGGAATTTGATTCTCTATAAGACCTATAAGGTTTGATGCTGTTATACCTTTAAAAAAAACTACGACTTTTCAGGCCGATTTCGCTCCACTAATAGTCTTGGTCGGATTGGATGCCTCCGCACTGATGTGCCCCCAACAGGGGCGAAACACGTGACTGTACGATTGTCTGGTGCTGTGGTAGTTGTTATCTAAAACACTGGGCAATGTAAATAATGTTGAAATTATAAGTAGTTGCAACCACTGGCTCATCCTTCGAATCAATGTAAAAAACAAATATTTTGTTATCGGGTCCTTCTACCTGCGTCCAAATTTAGATAAAATTTTTTGTATAGAATCGACTGAAGATATAGTAAGGGATGTTGTAGTTAGGTTTTCCGGGAATTATATTGTTCTGGGTGGGGATGGGGATTTCAATGCAAGGATAGGGAAAGAAGAATGCAAAAATGCTACACAAAGGATTTGATTCCTCAAAAAGAGTCACTAAATCTAGAATAGTACCGGTTTTTTTCCCTCTAATAGTTGGCAATGGGTGCGTTTGCGTGCATATGTGTATGTTACTATGTGTGTATGCATGTGCGCGCATGCGCGTGCATGACTTCTAACAACACAAACATGCTACATTAAGCACATAATTCCTCACAAAAGTCCTCAAATTCAGATGAAAACGTGGGAAAAGTCACTTGTTTCTTGCCAAACTATTGAAACCAGTGAAACCAGTGAAATCAAAGTATCAACAAATCAACTGCAGCACTGTAAATCACTCTATCTTCCTGAACCCCACTGATGAGCATGAGATTCTAAAGATCATCAAAACCCTCAAAAACAACAAATGTAGCGGTTTGGATGGTATAAGGGCGGAAACTTTGAAAGTGATAGCGGAGTCAATAGCTTTGCCACTGAGTCACATAATCAATAAAGTGATGGAAACGGGTACTTGTCCCTCAGCTTTCAAAGTGGCAGTTGTTAAGCCCTTATATAAGAAAGGAAACGAAGCGGAAGTCGATAACTACAGGCCTATTTCTGTCATCACCAATTTCACGAAGATATTTGAGAAGATTCTGAAGGTGCGAATGGATAATTTCCTTAACAAGTTCCATATACTATCTGACAACCAGTATGGTTTTAGACAAGGTCTTTCCGCGCAAGAAGCAATTTCTAGACTGACAAGTCTCATTTACGGCTCATTAGATAAGAGACAAAAAAGTTTGTGTGTCTTCATCGATTTGGCAAAGGCGTTTGATACTGTTGACCATGAACAGTTGTTGAACACCATGGAGAGGACTGGCTTCAGAGGTGTAGCACTGAGGTTATTTAAGAGCTACCTTGCAGACAGAAAGCAGTGCACCGAGGTGGGTGGAGTGAAAAGTCATTTCGAGAAAGTTGAGTGTGGTGTTCCCCAAGGCACAATATTGGGACCTCTTCTTTTTATAGTGTACCTGAATGACATTTTTTTATTGCCTGTGGATGAGACAGTGATAAGTTATGCCGATGATACTGCCGTTTTCTTCAGTGACTCCACATGGCTTGACCTGAAAATCAGAGCGGAGGCTTCTTTGAACATTATTAAAGATTGGTTCGATTCTAAGTGTTTAACAATGAATCTGCATAAAACAGAATACTTACCGTTCAGCATTCATAAAGATGGCTCCCACACATCATTTAATCGCATTTCAATCGGTGAAGATATAATTGAAGAAAAAAAATTCGTAAGATACCTCGGCGTGTTGATAGATCAGAACATGAAGTGGACCCATCATATAGATTTTGTATCGAAGAAACTAAGATTTGTTTTACACAAACTGAGAGTACTGCGTGGATTCCTGAATGTGCAACTGTTGAAGATGGTGTATACGGCCCTGTTTGAGTCACATCTGAGATATGGTATATTGGGATGGGGAGGGATTTATTCCAGCAATTTGCAACCCATCTCAATTTTGCAAAGGAGAGCTCTAAAGTTGATATTGGGCAGAAAAAGAACGTACTCAACGGATGATCTGTACCAGGAAGCAGAGATTATGGATGTTCGTCAGCTGTTTTACGTGTCATCAATACTGGCAACATTCTCCAGGAAGAAAACTTGGCCCCGAGTAAATCACGACCAAGGTACGAGAAGCGTTGGCTACTTAACTGTCCCCTTCAAGAGTACTTCCACAGGGCAGCGGTGCTTCACCTATTTGGGACCGAAATTTTTCAATGCTTTGCCTTCTTCCACAAGAAATATGACCTCTACAGGCAACTTCAAGAGAGAAATCACACGAGTTGTTATGCAGGCGAAGAGATGTGATTTTGAATTTTGAGCCATTTTGATATATTCTTTTTTAGCATGTTCACCTTTGAGTCTTTTTTGTATTTTTAATCTGTTTTTAGCTTTTTTTCCATTGTTGAAATCTTTCAACTGTTATTTTTTGAAATTTTATGATTTACAACATGTATGTATTTATATTTTTTAATTTTTTATATTTTGTATCCTCACAGACAGCACTTGTGCTTTGTGTTGTAACAGTTTTTTCATAATGTTTTGTCATAAGTTACATGTAAATATCCGGTTACTTTTGTGAATAAACGTATTATATTATATGTATTATATTTAATGATACCCTCATCAGTCTCTTAAGAGATCTGCACTCACCATCAAACCAGGCTTTATTGTTTGTTCTTTTTTCACCAGAACTATCAGTAACATTACGGAACATATCCAAAAATTTAGATACCTCATAAATGGCTTGGGACAGATTGTCGGCCGATGTCATCCGATGCATGGAGAGACAAATCAAGGTCTATTCTACATGAATTTGACAGTATTCTTGTGAATGAGCATTTTCTCGTGTCTTTCCAATTGATTACATTTCTCTTCACTTCTATCTCTTTGGAAAGTTTGCAAATTTTGTTGCGTAGGTTTACTTTCACTACATATGGTAAATAATCAGACGAAAGAGAGAAACAGTCAACCCTAAAATCATCAGTAGTAGGGCTAGGGTGATTCCAGCACACTTCAAGGTCATCTGCAGTAGCGCTACCTAGCGGCGCGCAGAGGAACTAACATTACCGACACTTACAGAAACCTGCATTACCGGCATTCATAGGAATTTATCGATATTTACAGGAATCTGCATCACCGGCATTTACAGGAATCTAGCGCCATTTACAGAAAACCTGCATTACCGACATATACAGGAATCTACCGACAATTACAGGAACCCACATCACCGGCATTCACAGTAATCTATCGATAGTGGCAGTAGCGCCACCTTCCGGTACAGCTGCGAAGCTCCATTTAGCACAGATACAAACCTACATTACCAAGGTCTGTTAGCACAAATACGAACCCGCATTACCATTAAATCTGGGGATCTAGGACTAGGTGTACATCTGGTTGCATCGTTATTGGGGAATTTTTTGGTGGAAAATCTAGTGACATTTATGTTTATTCATGCAAGTCTAGAAGATCTCTAATAAAGCCCCTCCTCCTCTCAAATTCAGCATAATCAGTGGTGTAATCAGGATGGTGAGGAAAAAAAAAGTAAACAATTACTGCTTTATTGGTGTATACAGGGTGTTCGGGTTTGACTATTACAAACTTTGAGGGATGATTCCCCTTCAAAAATAAAGCCGAAAGAACAAAAAAACTCATGGTCCTAAAATGCTTCCTTGAAAAGATACAGGGTATTGAAGTTAACTTTTTTAAATCGTTTTTTCACCGTAACTTTTTAACCGTTGAACCGATTTTGATCAAATTTGAACCAAAGCTCAGTCAACTGAGTCTCCATCGAATATTAATACCACAATCCATCAAAGATTCCTGGGGGCGTGAATAATAGGGGACTGTCTCCTATTTTCGCCCCTATTTTAATCTCCCCTAATTATTTTTTCAAAATTCTTGATATTTTCGGATGCTACGTTCAATTTAGAAGAAAAAGTTACTCCTGCAAAATTTTGATTAAAGGCTTCATTTCCAAGATATTTGGTTTTTAAACTTTGGAAAACATCTCGAAATCGCCACTTTCCAGAGCCCAAATTGTTTTTCTCTGAAAACGCCTCGTTTCTTAGCCGAAAATGGCAGTGAATCAACCTAAGCGACCTAGAAAACTCATTCCAGTGGAGAAACCATGAGTTTTCATGGATTTTAATTTTTAGGCCTTTGAAAGTCGCGATTTCGAGGCGTTTTCCAAAGTTTCAGACCCATATATCTTGGAAATGAAGCCTTTAATCAAAATTTTTCAAGAGTAACTTTTTCTTGAACTCAGGGCCGATTCTGAGTGGTGTGCTGGGTGTGCCCCTGCACAGGGGCGGCCAAAATTCAAGGGCGGCGAAAAGTCTCCAATTTTTTTTAACGAAAAATTGAGTGTCGAAAAAGGAACTGATGTTATGATTTTCAAGACCGACGGCAGCCGCCCTGCGTAAATTGTGATTTTTTAGTGCAGAAAAAATACAACAGGTTGTCAGGAATGGAGGCGAGGCGGCCGCTCTGCGTCAACTATTATAGATATCAGACTTCTTTCTCAGATAAGTATCTGAGGAAGGGCAAGAATTTCCATCTTTTGGTAACATTTCGGATAGTCTGTTTGAAATCGGATCGGCGTGAAAAAATGCGGTGTAGTACAAAAAAAATTCACAACTTTCAAAAAAACCGCACTACGATCAAAATTCGAAAACCATTTAGAGATATTGATATGTGCTTTTCAGAACTGCACTCAGAAAAAATCTGGGATTTTTTCACAGAAGCGGGGCATTGAATATTGTGGACCGGTTTTGCACTTCTGTTTTCACACTGTATAGCTCACTCAACGTCGTTGAACCTCTGTACCATCCAAGTATCTTACAGCCAAAAAAGCACGCTATCCAGCATGACCACGATTTTCAAAATCGATCCATTTTTACCTGAGATATTCACATTTGAAGTGAGGCAAAATTTTCTAGTGAATCAGTTCAATTGTTGCCCAGTTTATTTGAGCAGCTTTATCTGATTCCATCCAACTACAAAATCAATATGCTTACCTATGAATTGGTATAAGTGCCTAAAAACTCATCTATAGGTCGCGGGAACATAACCGTCACCTTGGCACCCGCTATGGCAACGATGCAAGTATGCCTGACGTGGCAACTGCGCAATGCGCATCCTTTTCGTCGTTGAATTGACATTAAACGCTCGCGCAAGCGCAGACAGGGTGCCAAGGTACCGCTGTAGAGACTCGTTTGTTTTCAACATTTCTCAGACAAATCTTGAGTTTAGCACAATTATTTTTTTGATAAAGTGGCAATTGTTCAATATATCATCTATATACTTTATTACAACTTGAGAAAACGGTATTCACAAGTACTAGAAAAAATAACATTATACCATATACCCATCTTTAGCACGCGATTTTTGCTCCCGCGACCTATAGGGTGTGCCGAGGGATATGCTGAAGTGAGGTGGCCATGGACGCACCTTGATCCTCAGCAGAAAATAGATTAAAATTGTTCATAATTTTGTTTAAAATGAGGGGGCTTTGGCGATTTCAGGCCCGCAAAGGTGAAAAAAATCGCCTGCGGTGCAATTTCTAGAGAGCCCAGACGCCCCCGCTAGAAAATTGCTGCAGGGTTACAGCTGGCGGGCGGCCAAATATTTTTCGCACAAGGGCGGCCGACGAGCCAGAATCGGCCCTGCTTGAACTTGATTCTGTATACACCAATAAAGCAGTAATTGTTTACTTTTTTTTTCCTCACCATCCTGATTACACCACTGATTATGCTGAATTTGAGAGGAGGAGGGGCTTTATTAGAGATCTTCTAGACTTGCATGAATAAACATAAATGTCACTAGATTTTCCACCAAAAAATTCCCCAATAACGATGCAACCAGATGTACACCTAGTCCTAGATCCCCAGATTTAATGGTAATGCGGGTTCGTATTTGTGCTAACAGACCTTGGTAATGTAGGTTTGTATCTGTGCTAAATGGAGCTTCGCAGCTGTACCGGAAGGTGGCGCTACTGCCACTATCGATAGATTACTGTGAATGCCGGTGATGTGGGTTCCTGTAATTGTCGGTAGATTCCTGTATATGTCGGTAATGCAGGTTTTCTGTAAATGGCGCTAGATTCCTGTAAATGCCGGTGATGCAGATTCCTGTAAATATCGATAAATTCCTATGAATGCCGGTAATGCAGGTTTCTGTAAGTGTCGGTAATGTTAGTTCCTCTGCGCGCCGCTAGGTAGCGCTACTGCAGATGACCTTGAAGTGTGCTGGAATCACCCTAGCCCTACTACTGATGATTTTAGGGTTGACTGTTTCTCTCTTTCGTCTGATTATTTACCATATGTAGTGAAAGTAAACCTACGCAACAAAATTTGCAAACTTTCCAAAGAGATAGAAGTGAAGAGAAATGTAATCAATTGGAAAGACACGAGAAAATGCTCATTCACAAGAATACTGTCAAATTCATGTAGAATAGACCTTGATTTGTCTCTCCATGCATCGGATGACATCGGCCGACAATCTGTCCCAAGCCATTTATGAGGTATCTAAATTTTTGGATATGTTCCGTAATGTTACTGATAGTTCTGGTGAAAAAAGAACAAACAATAAAGCCTGGTTTGATGGTGAGTGCAGATCTCTTAAGAGACTGATGAGGGTATCATTAAATATAATACATATAATATAATACGTTTATTCACAAAAGTAACCGGATATTTACATGTAACTTATGACAAAACATTATGAAAAAACTGTTACAACACAAAGCACAAGTGCTGTCTGTGAGGATACAAAATATAAAAAATTAAAAAATATAAATACATACATGTTGTAAATCATAAAATTTCAAAAAATAACAGTTGAAAGATTTCAACAATGGAAAAAAAGCTAAAAACAGATTAAAAATACAAAAAAGACTCAAAGGTGAACATGCTAAAAAAGAATATATCAAAATGGCTCAAAATTCAAAATCACATCTCTTCGCCTGCATAACAACTCGTGTGATTTCTCTCTTGAAGTTGCCTGTAGAGGTCATATTTCTTGTGGAAGAAGGCAAAGCATTGAAAAATTTCGGTCCCAAATAGGTGAAGCACCGCTGCCCTGTGGAAGTACTCTTGAAGGGGACAGTTAAGTAGCCAACGCTTCTCGTACCTTGGTCGTGATTTACTCGGGGCCAAGTTTTCTTCCTGGAGAATGTTGCCAGTATTGATGACACGTAAAACAGCTGACGAACATCCATAATCTCTGCTTCCTGGTACAGATCATCCGTTGAGTACGTTCTTTTTCTGCCCAATATCAACTTTAGAGCTCTCCTTTGCAAAATTGAGATGGGTTGCAAATTGCTGGAATAAATTCCTCCCCATCCCAATATACCATATCTCAGATGTGACTCAAACAGGGCCGTATACACCATCTTCAACAGTTGCACATTCAGGAATCCACGCAGTACTCTCAGTTTGTGTAAAACAAATCTTAGTTTCTTCGATACAAAATCTATATGATGGGTCCACTTCATGTTCTGATCTATCAACACGCCGAGGTATCTTACGAATTTTTTTTCTTCAATTATATCTTCACCGATTGAAATGCGATTAAATGATGTGTGGGAGCCATCTTTATGAATGCTGAACGGTAAGTATTCTGTTTTATGCAGATTCATTGTTAAACACTTAGAATCGAACCAATCTTTAATAATGTTCAAAGAAGCCTCCGCTCTGATTTTCAGGTCAAGCCATGTGGAGTCACTGAAGAAAACGGCAGTATCATCGGCATAACTTATCACTGTCTCATCCACAGGCAATAAAAAAATGTCATTCAGGTACACTATAAAAAGAAGAGGTCCCAATATTGTGCCTTGGGGAACACCACACTCAACTTTCTCGAAATGACTTTTCACTCCACCCACCTCGGTGCACTGCTTTCTGTCTGCAAGGTAGCTCTTAAATAACCTCAGTGCTACACCTCTGAAGCCAGTCCTCTCCATGGTGTTCAACAACTGTTCATGGTCAACAGTATCAAACGCCTTTGCCAAATCGATGAAGACACACAAACTTTTTTGTCTCTTATCTAATGAGCCGTAAATGAGACTTGTCAGTCTAGAAATTGCTTCTTGCGCGGAAAGACCTTGTCTAAAACCATACTGGTTGTCAGATAGTATATGGAACTTGTTAAGGAAATTATCCATTCGCACCTTCAGAATCTTCTCAAATATCTTCGTGAAATTGGTGATGACAGAAATAGGCCTGTAGTTATCGACTTCCGCTTCGTTTCCTTTCTTATATAAGGGCTTAACAACTGCCACTTTGAAAGCTGAGGGACAAGTACCCGTTTCCATCACTTTATTGATTATGTGACTCAGTGGCAAAGCTATTGACTCCGCTATCACTTTCAAAGTTTCCGCCCTTATACCATCCAAACCGCTACATTTGTTGTTTTTGAGGGTTTTGATGATCTTTAGAATCTCATGCTCATCAGTGGGGTTCAGGAAGATAGAGTGATTTACAGTGCTGCAGTTGATTTGTTGATACTTTGATTTCACTGCCTTACGCTGATTGTTGAGCTTCTTCCCAGCAGTACTGAAAAAGTTATTGAAAGTATTCGCTATTTCCCTGCTGCAAGTGAGCGTCTTTCCATCTGCTCCTCGTATGTGACTCAAGTATGGCTTTGATATGGCAGCCTCTTTTTGATTAATAATATCCCATAGCTTCTTTGGGCAGCTCCTATTGGTCTCTATCTTATGTTGGAAGTAATTATTCTTTGCTTCCTCTAACAATCTTTTCAAATTATTCCTGTACATCTTGAATTTATGTTCTAGCATTTGATTCTGCCTATCGCTTTGCCATTCCCTGTATAATGCGTCACGCCTATTGACACATCTCACCAAGGAATCCGTCATCCAGCACTTTCGTCTTCTTGAATCATGTTGAATCCTAATGAAGTTGGTACATATTTTTATCCTGTCAGTCACAAACTCAATAAATCTATCTGTTGCAGATTCTACCTCGTGATCGTCAAAAATGAAGTGCCAATCAACATCACGAAAGACTCTCCGAAGTTTATCCATATTTAATTTCTTAATAAATTCAGGTCTTTTTCTCCGCTCCGTACTCTTCTTTTCACCGCCAATGACAATTTGCAGGGCTATAATGTAGTGGTCAGTGATTTTCGAATTGATTATCAGTGGCAGACAGTTTTTGCTTATATCTCGCTGACTTTTAACAAAAATATGATCTATGCAGGACTTGGTCTCGCCGTCAACTCTTGTATGTGTATTTATGTAGGATAGAAAACCATGTTCGGCCATCACAGTCAAATAATCTTGAGAAAAATCTGTTTGTGACAATATATCTATGTTGAGATCTCCCACAACAATCCGATAGTCGCAAGCTTTATTACAGTTATCATTGAGATAGGTGTTGAGATCTCTACAAAAGTCTAGTGGACAAGTTGAGGGAGATCTATAGATGCCAGTTATATCGAAGCGTTCACCTCTGAAGTCATCTATGAAGATGTTTAAAACAGACATAATGCCAATTTTCAATATCACACTTGTGAAAGTGATAGAATTTTTGACGTATATCACAAGCCCATCGTTTTTATTAACATTTCCCCCATTATACAGGGTGTTTCAGGGATGATAGCAAAAAATTTAACTGTGGGTAGATCTCGTCAAAATATGACGAAAACCCATACAGCATTTTGCAAAGTTCGGCCTAATGACAAAGATACAGCCCTCCAAAGCTCACTTTTTTCGGATTTCAAAAATTTGTAACTCAGGAACGTTTCATCAAATTTAGCTTTAATCCAGCGTAAGCTGCTTTGTCATAATTATCTATCAACCTGCCAAATTTGGAGAGAATCCAATCAGTGGCGTAGAAGTTATGAGGGGTCACCTTAAATCAACTTTTCTTCGGATGCTTCTAAATTATTGACCCTCGTAACTCCTACACCACTGGTTGGATTCTTTCCAAATTTGGCAGGTTGATAGATAATTACGACAAACCAGCTTTTGCTGAATTGAAGCTAAATTTGTTAAAACGTTCCTGAGTAACAAATTTTTGAAATCCGAAAAAAGTAAACTTTGGAGGGCTGTATCTTCGTCATTAGGCCGAACTTTGCAAAATGGTATATAGGTTTTCGTCATATTTTAAAGAGATCTACCCACAGTTAAATTTTTTGCTATCATCCCGGAAACACCCTGTATAGCATTGTGTAATTGGGAACTTGTAAAAAGGTAAGATCTTTATCTGAGATATCAAACGTCTCCGACAGCACAATACACTCATACTCAAAGTCAAACTGACTTAAAAATACTCTGAACTCGTCTAAATTCTTACAAATGCTTCTGATATTGGAATGTAACACTTTGAAGTCATTGTGCGAAATATTAACCTTCAATACCTCATTTGCTTCAGAGCCAGTATTCACAATTTCAGTCTGGATATTTGCAATTTTAAAATCTCTCATGTATTGATCCATTGTTATCAAAATTGTTACAAGAAAAATAGCAACATAAAAACAAACGTACATAAAAAGCACAGGGCGTGTAATCTATGAAGAAAGCGAGATAAGACGACAAAACATCATGTCAGTATGATATGTAACAAGTCTGATCTAAAAACATTCCGCTTTAAATTTTCAATCATTATTCAGCGTAACTTCATCTTCATTGTGGCTGACCTAGAAACGGGAGGCGTGAAAGGCTTTTCTGCGGAGGTTTTGGTCGATTTAGCTTTTGGCTTCACCACCAAAACTTCCTGCTGATTCTTCTTTGTTTTGGGACTGGGCTTGCCGTTGGAGTCACCCGCAGAATTGATGTTTAAATCGCCTGAATTCTGGTCAACAGCTGCTGTGAAAGGTCCAGACGCGGCAAAAGAATCGACGTCGAGGTCCGCCTCACAGCCACGTTGTGATGGAGTAGCAGGAGCACTATCCGCCTTATTTACTAGAATAATCTCGGTCTCCTTTCCCTCTTCTTCCTTTCTCAATTCCTCCGCAGTGTACACACTATCATTCACATAAAGTTTACCACCTCTGATAAAAGCATTATATTTTTTCTTTCTGGCTTCGTTGAGATTCTGGCGCAAAACTTCATTATTTTGTCTTTCAGCCAAATTCCGGTCCTCAGAAATGCTAATTCCCGTGCCCTTTAGCAGCTTACAACTTTTCAGCACTGTTTGCTTGGTACCGTAAAGTGGGGTGAAGCGGATATAGGGTGGTGAAACGGATCACCGCGGGAATTCACTTTTCAAATAGTGCTGCCATCTCGAAGCAAATAGTTGAACTCAGTTTCATGACATGATAGAATTGGAAAGAAACCTTCTTATCGACTACAACAATTATAACCTGAGTGACATTTCATTTTATTGTGGCAGAGACGCAAGTAGAGTGCGTATCATTCACCCGCATTCAGGAAAGCTTGACAACAAACTTCTGTGGAAGCCCACGTATATGTCCTATAAATATCAAGTATGTAATTTCATGTTTCACATACTTCCATGAACATGCCTGTTTTTTTCCGCGAATATTGCAGCATGATTTCATTGCTTTTCGTGCTATTTATAGAAATAAGTGCCTTTGGTGGGGCGAAGCGGACCATGGAAAAGGAGCTCCTCTCAACAGTTTCATGGTAAGATTCTTAAGAAAAAAACATTCAAAGATTGCGAGAGGTTGAGGCACAATATGTTGAGACAAAATTGAAAGAAATCGCACTGCGGTGTGAGCGATATGTGTTCCATGGAGTTGACCTCGATAATGTCGAATAATATTTTTTTTTGCCGCTAAGAGTCAAGTTTTTTTTTTCACATTTTTTAAAAAAATATTCTAGTGATCCGCTTCACCCCTCGACAGGTTTTAAGCGGTTTTTGAGCATTTTAGAGGGGTGATCCTCTTCACCCCACACCATGGGGTGAAGCGGATCACACTTTAATTAAAAAAAAATCGGGTTTCCGAACCACTTGGATTCAATTTTTTTATATCACAATATAGAGCAGATATGAGAGATATTTGATAATTTTTTTTAATTTTTTTTTGTACATTCCGGGAGTTGAATCTTGAAAAAATGTGAAATTTTGATCCGCTTCGCCCCAGTTTACGGTAATATACGAAACAAATTTAATCAAAATTGGTCGCTTTCCTTTATCATTGAGAGGAACAATGACGTCACTGATCTCAGATGTTGCTATGTTTAACTTCAAATACTCATTCAATCGATTAACAATATTCACCACCCTGTTATTACGATCAATTCTCAGTCCAAACACCACCAAGTTATTTTTTCTGATAGTCCTATCCAATGTATCGTATTTCGCTCTCAGTTCGTCGTATTTAACTTGCAACTTAGTACGTTTATCTATTTCACTATTTATGATGTCTCGCAAGACATCAATTTTGGTTTTTATTTCGATTCCAATCTTTTGCGTAATATCCTCCGACTGCCTTTCGTTTGAATCTTGGATGAATTTCACTAGCCTTTCATACAGGTCTCCTTCCATATCAAGTTCATTACATTAAAAACACTTGAACGTCACAAAACAATTTTAAAAGAAGTGCACCGAAAAAGAGAATTGCCCGAATCAACCTCTCGGAGGCAAGACTCCCTTGCACATCACGACGTAAGCACACACAAAATCCAAAACCGACAAGCCTCTCCGGAAATTCCAAAAATCCAAAAACAAAACAAACGACGAGGCAACAAAACACACGCCGCTGCCACACGCTCGACCCAGTCTCTCATTAAAGGTTTGTAAAAAGAATAATTTTGATGAAGGTTCTTGCGACAGATATTGTACAGTTAAATCCGAGTATAAAAAAATGTTGACATACAAACGCAAAACTTACCAAGAAGAAATAATTAATGCTCTGCATAACATTGACTGCCCAATGAACTTCTGGAGTACAATCAAGAAATTTTAAGAAAAAAATGTTACGCCACTCATACCCATTAACACCTGGGAATTGTTTCATAACAACTTCTATAAACAAGCCAGCTTACCAAATCCACTTACACTATACCATGTTACTCATCCTTTTCTGGATAAAGCTATTACTAAAAAGAAATTCTCAGAGCCTTGGAGGGCAGCAAAAATAGGAAATCAGTTGGTATAGATTTAATTTCAAATGAGTTTTATAAACACTTGAACTGTGAGTGGTTTCTATATTTGAAAATTTGTTTAACAAAATTTTAGATGAGGAACGATTTCCTTCCAGGTGGACGACAATAAAAATGTGCCATCTGTTTAAAAAAGGCGGCCCAAAGGATCCTGACAATTACCGTAGTATTTCACTAATCAATCACATTACAAAAGTTTTCACGCGCATCCTAAATAACAGATTAATGACATATGCCGAAAGCGCTACCGTTTTCCCGGAAAGTCAAGCAGGCTTTAGAAAACAGCGAGACTGCCTTGACAACATATTCACGCTAACAGCCGCAATTCATAATAATATACGCTTACCTGGACGAAAAGTTTATGCTGTGTTCGTGGATCTAAAGAAAGCGTTCGACTCTGTAGATCACAATCATGCTGTTATGGAAGAGACTATACACTTGCGGTGTCAGCGCAAAATTGATAAGAACCATTAAATCCCTATATGATCAGGTCGAGCTTGTGATCAGTTATCGTCAAGGTTTCTCTTCAAATATTAAAATCAGCAAAGGAGTATTGCAGGGAGACGTACTGAGCCCCGGTTTATTTTCGTTTTTTATGGGCCATATAGAAGATTTTTTCACTGAACATGGATCGACTGAAATACCTTTGGATGGTTCAACTATGCTGAGATTACTTTTGTACGCTGACGATATGATAATCGTAGCAGATTCTCCAATCCAGCTTCAAAAGAACGTAACAGCTACTAGAGAAATTCTTTGATTCAATGAAACTCGAGGTAAACACGGAAAAAACGAAGGTCGTCGTTTTTAGAAAATGCAACCAAATCAAATCTGACCTTAAATTTGATTATAAGGGATCCCAACTGGAAATTGTTAAATCCTATAACTCTCTTGGAACCATTTTCCGTTTCAATGGATTATTCGTTGAGGCGTTGAAAACCAGAGCACAGAAAGCTAGAGTCGCTTCGGGTACCATGATCGGTCTGGTCAATAGGACCCAAATGAGCAATATGGATTCAATTTTTAAGCTTTATAAATCGGTAGTGGTACCAACTTTGAACTATGGATCAGGTATCTGGGGTCTAAGATATCTAGAAGATCTTGAAATTACCCAAAATAAAACTTTCAAACAGCTTTTCTATTTACAACGATCTACTCCGGGATACCTGATTAGGTCAGAGTTCTCCCTTGACAGAATTAGTAATGTCTCTATCAGACAGGCACTCTGCCTGATTGTCAAGTTTTCACAGTTACAGGATGATCGTTACCCTAAGATTGCATTGAATAGACTGAAAGAATTAGATTCATTGGGGAATGGCAAAGCAAAATACAACTGGTATACACAACTCAAAGAAATTCTTAATTTGTTCCATATTGACATGCCACACCCGCTGACTAAGGCGGATATAGATGAGATTATAGGAAAAATCACTTTACTCCAGAGAATGAATGATTGGGACAAAATACTGTTAAGCTTGCATTGCCCAAGATTAATTATAAAATTGACCCTTGGGAAATTTGCACAATATGTAATTTGAACAGACATGAAAGTATCCGCCACATTCCCCTTTATAGGGGACTTCGTAGATCGGCATCACTAACATGTAATGAGAACTGCACTGACAATTTACTAAAGAATATAACATCATCAGACTCTGTCACCATTTATAGGTTTTTTTAAGGAAGCCATGAAGCTACGATCTTTTATCATTGACGAATAGTCTCGAATGAACTAAGTGTAGTGATAGTCCACATTTACTACATAAGGTACTTGTTATTTTCTGTTCATTTTTCTTCTCTCTTTTCAAATGGACTGTAAGTTACCTATGTTCACCCCCTGTATCTTTTCTTTTCCTTCGAAATGATCACTCCCTCTGGTAGAGTAAACTCTAATTTCATTATATTAAAAAAAAAACTGATTTTCACCAATTGCAAGAATGAATATTCAATTTATACGAAAAGAATCGTTATTTTAGATTTATTATTATTATTATTATTATTATTATTATTATTATTATTATTATTATTATTGGAATTATGCCCACCTCTCTTGTTTATGATACTTTTTTTTTGTATCAAAGAAACAATAAAGCTTTGGATTTGTATTTGTAAGTATCAGTAAAAAAAAATGGCGGATTTTGCCGCCCCAAAAATTTTGCCGCCCTAGGCCTGGGCCTCGTTGGCCTAGGAGTTAATCCGGCACTGAGTGGCGACAAGCTGAACCAACATCATGCAAATGCCCTATTAGGAACTCAAGTTTTATTAAACAACCTCTTTGCAACTCCGAATTAGTGAGCATTCTTCTAATCGAGAAGTTTCAAATCCTGAATTTGGTCGGTAAGGTGCGAGGATCGGTCACAGAGGTCTCACTCTTGACCGATCGAGGCGTGTAACTAAGAGTGTGGTGCCCCCTTGAATTTTGATTTGGAACGATACCCACCCCTTCAGCCTTCTGAGCAGCGGGACACCCTCGATCATAGTGATCAGTGGCGCAGCCAGGATTTGGCCATGGGGGGGGCTAACGAACGTGAGCGAAGCGATCTGCGCTAAAGGCGCTAAAGAGCTGGCTTAAGGACGGAGTTATATTGGTAAAATAAGCGTTGTGGAATCAATAATCCCTGTTGGTTCATTCCTTGACAGAATCTTACCATTTAGGTCTCTCTCGAAAGCTACGGAAGAAACCTAAATGGTGAGATTCTGTCAAGAAATAAACCCACAGGGATTGATTCCGCAACGCTTATCTTACCAATTCAACTCCGTCCTTAAACCGGAAGAGCTTCTCCTCTCCGCACCAATTGAAAAACAAGCGAATATGCCTCATGGGCATGAGGCTCAGTAGCGCACTTCCTTTTTGGAGGATTAGTGAACGCAAGATGTTAAGTGATTAGGGTTCTACCGTCTTGGGCAAAAAATTGCAATATGGCGGCCAAAATATCGACAGAATCATGAAATTCGGCTTGAAAATCAAAATGATCGTACTAGACAAGGGTAAGTTCCAAGTTTCATGAAAATCGTTCCACTAACAAGAGATTTCAATATGGCGGCCAAGATGGCGGCAGAATTATGAAACTCAGCTTGAAAATAGGAATGATCGTACGAGACAAGCGTAACTCTCAAGTTTCATGAAAATCTTTCCACTTATAAGAGATTTCAATATGGCGGCCAAGATGGTGGGGCAATCATAAAATTTGGCTTGAAAATAAGAATGATCATACTAGACAAGGGTGAGTTTCAAGTTTCATGACAATCGTTCCACTAATAAGAAATTCCAATATGGCAGCCAAGATGGCGGCCGAATTATGAAAGCCAACCTGCCTATTTGGTCCTTGAGGACCTAAGCTATCCACCGGATAAAGTTCAATCTTCAACGGCTGTAGCTTTATTTCCCGAGGAGAAGTTCAACTTCATCGAAGTGCACAGGAGATCTCTGTTTTTTGAGAATAATGATAACGATGTATGGATAACAAAAATAGTGCCCATTGGCCACCCTTGGAGACATCAGCTATTAATCGGAAAAAAGTTCCAAGACTCTTGTTTCAATTCTCGAGAAGGAGTACAGCGTCTTAATTTCTGCACGGACTCGGACAGACAGACAGACAGACAGACAGACAGACAAACCGGCCACATAAGCGTCATTCTGTTACTTATATAAAAAAATGTGCTCCAACTGATTTCGACCTCCTGAACACGAATATCGGGTTCACTTTTGAATTGGAACATTTCTTTTTTATCGAAAAACCGGAAAAATGGTATCCTTGTCACATGATTTTTAGTGATACCTACCTACTTTTTTTTTGTTATTGAGCGAACATGTTTCGTAATTTGAATGCCATTATCCTTCAGGTACCTAGTATTGGCTATTTCAAAATGTTCAATTACTATTTCGGCACGTCTGATTTTAAATTTGTAGGGTCGTGTAATATGCGCCGAGCCGTGGCTTTGCGGCCGTTTTAAAAAATCGATAACAATTGACCTAACGGTCGGATCGAAGTGGGGTTTTTGTCAAAAGAAAGTTCAAATTGTTCTCTAAATATAATGCCGTACATGCAGTGATGTATTTCATTAAGAAATTGTAGTTGCCTGCATATCGCAACTTTCTACATCTTACCGCGAATGCCAGCACTTGATCGGCGAAGCCGCCCTACACCAAAATGTTATTTTTGTAATTGTTCATGATTATTTCGGCAAAAATTTTCTTGATTCGCGTACCAAGGCCATGAGCTACCCATTCGAGTTGAAATATTTTCTGTATTGAATTTCGTTTTGTTCGGAGGAAAGGATATCAAGCACCAGCAAGCAACGAATAAATCATTTGCGGCCGAGCCGTAGTTTCGGAGTCATGTTCAAAAATTAATAACTACTAATCGGCACCTCGCACCGATGTGAAATTTTCATTAAAATAAAGTTCAAATCATCCTCTAAATATAACTCCGCATATGTATTATGGTAAAATGATAAGATCGGGTACTTCCTCGCATGTGATAACTTTCGAGATCAGGCCGGCTTCTGAAATGCAGCATTCAACGGCGATGCCGCGTCACACTAAATTGTTATTATTGTCATTGTTTATTATTATTTCGTCAAGATTTTTCTTGGTTCGGGATACAAGGTCATGAGCTACCCAATGGAGTAAAAATTTTTCGCAAAAACCTTTTCGTCTAGGACTAGATGCGGGGACGGACGGACGGACGGACGGACGGACGGACAAAGCGAGGACAAAAGCGCCTTCCCGTTTGGAGAAGTGCGCTAAAAACGCGCAATCCAATCGCAGAGTGCCACTCTTACACAGAGAGACTTATGATCCATTTTCTAAATGATAAAGAAGGTAACAGTCGACTATCGAATACAATATTTTTTTATTTTGTTCAAAATTTCTCATTGCTTCGGTGAAAAAGCGAGACTGGGGGGGGGCTATAGCTCCCTAGCCCCCCCTTGTCTGCGCCACTGATAGTGATCGATGCACCCTCGTAGCTGACCAAAAGGATGATTGTAGGCGTTACAATACTTCAAACAGAATACAAATTTATTGTTGCAGTCAACAGTTACATCAAATTGAAAAAGAGCTAAATTTTTGGGTACGACGTATTGACTTGTGTGTAGTTTAATTCAGACCCCTTCAAATATGCACTAGAACTTATCGATCCTCCCTGTCCATAAGTCTGAGTACACCACTGGTCACCACTATAATAAAAGACGGCATTTTAAGATCTTTTACACCCCCCTAACCGCTAAGCAAATCGGTTTCGGCGGAAAAATATAGGCATAACCACCAAGCATACGTGGTAGGCAACCAAGAATACATGAATTCGAATCTTGCGGTAAAACTCACCAGGTTCTTTTGAATTTAGAGGTCAACTTATTCGACTCCTTAAGCAGCCTCAGTCAGTGTTTCCTCAAATCGGAAGGTTTTTTAGACGCGACTGGTGTATAAAGGTAAGCCAAAAACCCCTTTGTCACTATTTTCCTGAGAGAGTGTTTTAAGAAGTCGTGTAGGAGCTATTAATACTTCACTCCGTGCCTACGTACCACCCGAATAAAGCTTCTACTTCAGTCATCCTTGATCATCTACCTACTTAGGTACTAACTACTACTACTATTTATTTACTGCTAAGAACTCAGACGACCCTACGCTCCGTTACGGTATTGATATTAATATGCAACAGTGAATGGAAGTTGGGATTCCTTATTTTTTCTTATTCGAGTTTTCATTGTTATTTATTATTTTGGACTTTAAAACATGAACTCTTGAATGTGAATAAAGCGTATTTTCAGCATTTTCTAGTTTTTATTTTTTATCGTTATTTTTATTTTTATTCTCATTTTTTGCGTACATCAATCCACCTTTACCCTGAGAGACTATGGATCCCCTAGATGTTCTGCAGCGGATTTTGATTTTCATGTCAGTTCCAATTTCCAATTGATTAATGGAGACAGTTCGGAAACCAAAATTGAATCTCCCATATTCAAGGAGTCGGCAGCTTCCAGTTCAAAATCCGCGCTTGTACACAACTTAAGGAAATTGCGGTTGGCAACACTGCGTGTCATCTTGCCTTCTCCCACTCCCAGAGATAATTTTGACAGGTTGGATAATAACATTGAAATTTGGAGTCCTGCAGACGTACTTTTGTCCCAAGATGTGGTACGAAATTTTACCGAGTTTTGGTATAATCGTGATTGCGATGGCCCTACCGCACGCCGCTTCCGCCGTGGCCAATAAAGTGGTAGTGGACAACGTAAGTTGGCCAACCTCGAAAATTCCATTACATAATTCCAGTGGAGCCCCCTTTGTCCTAATGTTCTGATGAGTTTCGTTGCAGTACTTCAGGAGGCAGCTTCTCGAAAAACACCAAAGGATGCAGTACATGAGGGACACTAGACTGAGCGGGAGTCCATACGTGATCAAGGTAACTACTCTCTTTCCTCTACTTGGTGTGCGATTTTATTTGTATTGCTGAATTTGTTTCAGGGTTTGGAAAATATCCCAGATTAAGGAAAGTATGGTTCGTTAGACTTTTATTAACATCCTTCTGTATAGAATTGATTTTAATGCCCATTGTAATATTAATAAAATGATTCGGTTTGTTTTCGAGTTTATTGATACAATAGTTATGTAAATAAAAAAAAAAGATGCATGAAGGATTATTGGTTTACCTACTCCCAGCAACTTATAGATGAGAATTTTAATTTTAATTGGAATCTGATTTACATGAGGATGTTGCCAAGAAGTTGGGCATTTTGCGTTCAGTTTCAACATCAATTATTGTAGTTTTCATTTACCTGGTTCCAGTTTCTTAGGGAGCGCCATCGACAAGTTCGGACCAAAGGCTTAGGCCAGTGATAGAAAGTTTGGATTTCAATCTGTTCTTCCTTGCTTAGTTGGTAATGCGGTTAGTACCAAATGATGGACAATTTTTTTCTATGAAAATGCTGTTTGAGATTGCAAGTCTGCAAGAAAAGAAGACAATCAGTAATTATTGTCAGTACCTATTGTTACTGTTTTGGCCCTTGAAAGTTTTCTTTGGAATAGTGATTGGCTGTTGCTATTCACTCATGATTCCGGAATCCACTTTAAACTGTACTCTGTAGGCCCCCTATTCAGTATGAATAGGCAGAGAAGCAAGCCAAAATGGACAGGGAGCTGGTGCCTTAAAACTTGCGTCATAAGGTACATGATTTTAACCCTGTAGGTCTAATGTGCGTTGATAAAGTTGTTGAAAATTTATTTGTCTACATGTCAGACCGGGGGCTTTAGGCTGGTCTGGTAGGCTTGTCAATTTTCGAAAAAATGGCCAAAATTTACGTCATAAGGTACATGAATGAAACCAACGGGCTTTTGTGTGGGAACATCCCCTTAATCTAAAATCGAGTCGCAAGACAAAAAATTTTGGGGGCTCTCGATCCCTAAAGACAAGTTTGAAAAGTTCAAAAAAGACCAAAATTTACCTCCTCCTGGTGACTTCTCCTTTGACATAATTTTAGGAATGATCGACGATTCTTACATGATTTTTTACGTATCTATAGGTTTCGAATCTGTCCACAATTTTTTTTTAATGATGCATTGCTCACTTACAGGGTGCAACATCGATTCTTTTTTCTCAAGTTGTACACCTGTATTTTAACATGGAAATCGATTCCGTCTTTTATCCTGATAACAAATTTACAGGGTGTTTTAGCGATGATATAAAAAATTTCAACTGTAAGTACCTATCTAGATCTCATCAAAATATGACGAAAACCTATATACCATTTTGCAAAGCTTGGCCTAATGACGAAGAAAAGTTCAAAGTTCGCTTTTTTCGGATTTCAAAAATTTGTAACTCAGGAACGTTTCGACATATTTAGCACAAGCTGGTTTGTCATAGTTTATCAACCTGCCAAATTTTGAAAGAATCCAATTAGTGGCGTAGAAGTTATGAGAGGTCACCTTAGGTCAACTTTTCTTCGGATGCCTCTAAATTATTGACCCTCAGCTCCTACACCACTGGTTGAATTCTTTCAAAATTTGGCAGGTCGGTAGATAGTTTCAACAAATCAGTGTCTACTGAATTTGAGTAATTTTCGTCAAAACGTCACTGAGCTACAATTTTTTTATATCCCAAAAAAGTCAACTTTGAAAGGCTGTATCTTCGTTATTAGGCCGAACTTTTCAAAATGGTAAAGAGGTTTTTCTCATAATATTTTGACGAGATCTATCCACAGTTATTTTTTTTGCTATCATCGCTGAACACCCTGTATATCACACTTGGTGGGTCTGGGTTAGTCAACAAAACGCCTGTGAAAAAATTGATAAATTTTAGTTCCTTTTTGAAAATTTCAAACTTGTCTGATGGACCGAAAGCCCGTAAAAATTTTGTCTTACGACCAAATTTTCTATCAAGGTGATGTTCCCACACCAAGTCCAGTCGGTTTCATTCATGTACCCTATGACGTAAAGTTTTGGCCATTTTTTTGAAAATTGACAAGCTCATACCAGCCTAAAGCTCCCGGTCTGACATGTAAGACAAAACAATTTTTAACAACCTTATCATAGTCCGGACGTTAAGGTCAAAATTTAGGGGGCACCCTTCACTTTTATAACAAGCAATGCCACTTGGCATACCTGTTGCCGAGACCATGTTTGACCGATTAAGATCAGGAGCCAAAGTCTTTCGTGATGCAGGCGCCGTATACAGGTGTCCTATAGAAAAAAAGTCAAAAATTCGTATATCATTAACCGAACCAGATGGATTCACGTGAGTAGGCACATATATCCACAATGTATCACTCATCAAGAAAGAGTCAACAGTTTTGGAAAATCTTGAGCGGTTCCTGAAATATTCCGAAAAACTGAATTTTCTTTTGAATATTTTATTTCTCGGTAAATCAGTGAATTTTAAAGATATCGAAGTGCAACTTGGTAAGTTTACGGCGAGTATTGTCATGAATTAAAAACGATCAGGAGCCAAATGCAGGGCCTGCTATTTCCAGAAGTAAGTAAGTCAACTTTTTTTTTCTTCGTGAGCGCCATCTTGAGTCTCCGTTTCACTCAACAGTTGAAAAAGTGACAGCTGAATGTTAGAATGTTGGCATCCAGTCACCCTATTACGGAAAAGATGGCCTTGAAGCAAGATGAGGGTGTCTTCATCGAGAAAACATTGTCACTCAAGGTTTTCATGGTGATACGCATTTGCAGCGCCTGTGATGGCTAATGAGAGATTTGAAAGACCAGAGTAAGCTCTTTGTCACAATCCTACATTCATTTTGAGCTGAATTACCAAAATTCATGATGATCGGTCTAAAAGTAAACCCTTGATGGCTTGCTAAACAAAATAGGTGACGCTTTTTGGTAGGAAATGCAAAAAAAAATCGGGCTATCATTATCATGTTATCCCTCACGAAGAGAAGGCTGTTGCAAAAACTGAAACAAATCAACGCTGGAATGTTTTGTGAGATTGAAGCCTATATTCTTGAGGCAATAAATGTTGTACACATGCGTCCGGTTACCAGAGAGAAGACATGGAAGGCGTGCATGCAGAAAAAAAATCCAAAATCCTTATTCACATATTTCATTCAGAAACCCACCAAAAGTTGATGACTAACAATATTACATCCATTTTGAGATTTAGTACCAAAATTCATCATCATCGATCCAGAGACAAAATTTTGGTGGCTTTCTGAAAATATTACGTGGCTCAGAACTTGGAGAAAACTTTCTACATGCAAGTCTCTCATGTCTTCTCTCTAACAAAGGGACGCATGTGTCCAACATTTTATGGCTCAAGATTATAGGGTTGACTCTCCCAAAACATTCCAGCGTTGATCAGTTTCAGTTTTTGCAATAGCCTTCTCTTAGTGAGGGATGACATGATGATGATTGCTCAATTTTTTTTTGCATTTTCCACCAAAAAGCGCCACATATTTGGTTCAGCAAGCCACCAAAAATTTACCTTTAGACCGATCATCATGAATTTTGGTAATTCAGCTCATAATGAATGTAGGATTGTGACAAAGAGCTCACTCTGCTCTTCCAAATCTCTGATTAGCCATCACAGGCGCTGCAATGCGTATTACCATGAAAACCTTGGGTAACACTGTTTTCTCGATGAAGAGACCTTTATCTTGCTTCAAGGCTATTTTTTTCATAATGATGTAACTGGATGTCAACTATCTCACATTCGTTTGTCACTTTTTCAACTGTTGAGTGAAGCGGAGATACAAGATGGCGCTCACGAAGAAAAAAAAAGTTGACTGTCTTACTTCTGGAAATAGCAGGCCCTGCATTTGGCTCCTGATCGTTTTTGATTCATGACCATACTGACCAGAGGACTACCAAGTTGCACTTCGATATCTTGAAAATTCACTGATTTACCGAGAAATAAAATATTCAGAAGAAAATTCAGTTTTTCCTCAATATTTCAGGAACCGCTCAAGATTTTTCAAAACCGTTGACTCTTCCTTGATGGGTAATATATTGTGAATATATGTGCCTATCCACGTGAATCCATCTGGTTTGGTAAATGATATACGAATTTTTGACTTTTTTTCTATACGACACCCTGTATACGACGCCTGCATTGCTTGCGACTTTGGCTCCCGATCTTAATCGGTCAAACATGGTCTCGGCAACAGGTATGCCAAGTGGCATTGCTTGTTATAAGAATGAAGGGTATTATGCCTTAACATCCGGACTATCAACGCACATTACACCACAGGGTTGAAATCATGTACCTTTATGACGTTTTTGAGGCACCATCAACCCCCTGTCCAAAACTCTTGATGAGTTGCTATGGCTAATAATTTAATTTAAAATTGTTATAGGTATACTGTATTACTGTATTGTACTTGAAAATGTGGGTTCACCCACGGGGGGGTTAATCAAACTCTTCGATTGGTATAGTAATAACTGAATAACAATTTATTAGCAGAAGGGCACATCTTGCCTGGTGAGTGGTTATCTGTCGTCTGCGGTGCAAGGCACACACAAAACATTGCGAATACAGTAAGATCCCGTGAGGGGTTCGCCCAAGCTACCTGGAAGGGCAGTGGGGGTGCTCAGCTCATATTATACAATCTACTTAGATAAGGACATATGCACTTAACATGCTATGGACAGGGAGCTGGTGCCTCAAAACTTACGTCATAAGGTACATGATTTTAACCCTGTAGGTCCAATGTGCGTTGATAAGGTTGTTGAAAATTGCTTTATCTTACATGTCAGACCGGGGGCTTTAGGCTGGTATAGGCTTGTCAATTTTCGAAAAATGTCAAAAATTGTCATAAGGTACATCAATGAAACCAACGGGCTTTTGTATGGGAACATCCCCTTAATCAAAAATCGGGTCATAAGACAAAATTTTTGGGGGCTCTCGGTCCATAAGACAAATTTGAAATTTTCAAAAAAGGCCAAAATTTACCACCTCCTAGAGACTTCTCCTTTGGCATAATTTTAGGAATGAAAAACGATTCTCACATGATTTTTTACGCAGGTTTCGAATCTGTTAGCAAAAATTTTTAATTGTACATCGCTTACATAAGGTGCAACATCGCAAATTTTTTCTCAAATTCGTACACCCTGTATTTTAACATGGAAATCGATTCCATTTTTCATCCTGATTACAAATATATTTCACACTTGGTGGGTTAGTCAACAAAACGCCTGTGAAAAAATTGATGAATTTTGGTCCTTTTTTGAAAATTTCAAACTTGTCTTATGGACCGAAAGCCCTCAAAAATTTTGTCTTACGACCAGATTTTTGATCAAGGGGATGTTCCCACACAAAATCCAGTTGGTTTCATTCATGTACCTTATGACGTAAATTTTTGGCCATTTTTTCGAAAATTGACAGGCTCATCCCAGCCTAAAGCCCCCGGTCTGGCATGTAAGACAAAGCAATTTTTAACAACCTTATCAACGCACATTAGACCTACAGGGTTAAAATCATGTACCTTATGACGTAAGTTTTGAGGCACCAGCTACTTGAGCATTTTTCAACTGGGCAAGTAATCATGGACTAATCGGCCATTTCTTGAGATTACTTTATATTAATTATCTAAAGTGATGAATTTTTGTGCGTAATTTAGTAACAATTTACGTTTCAGCATCGACCAACCCAAAACTTTGAAGTCATTTGTGGATCCAGACTGCAAGAAAAAAATGCAGCCCAAGATGCAAAGAATAAGAAGTGTTTTCTGTAAAGATGTTATGAACTGGACGGATTGTTTCATGAGGAGTCATCTTTTCAACCAACAGGGTACTTACACCTAGAGGAGAGACAAGCAGCTGACGTTTCCGCTAGCAGATCGTGTGGTGGAAAAACGGATGCAGCAATCTTTTGTTATGGTTTAACATGTAACATTTTATAAAGATAAAAGATGGTCATCTTTCATCGTCATTAGTTTTACATGTTAGATGTTACATTTTAAATATTAAATCTTAGATATGGTACATTAAACTGACACAATAGATTTAAATGGTTTAACTCTAAGGGTTTAACCTCACTTTTAACTTGATAAATTTTAAATTATAAATGTTACATGTTAGATGTCAGATGTGCATAAACTAGCCATAACTATGACACATTTTTTTAGACTCTAACGGCTAGATACCAAGTTGAGGCTGAGACCGCCGTAAGTGCGGTTACTATAGCAACGACCAATCAGACCCGTCTATTTGGCAAGTTACGCCGTCCTAACTTTTGAGCCTGCAACTTGGTATTGAGCCCATAGATTGTAGGTTAGAGGTGGTTCGTTTGGTCTTGGAGGATCCTTTCTGCACTGCGACCTGTAAGATCTTTTGTGCGTATTATGGTGGATTCATGCATGGACATTTAAAATTCAAGATTTAATTTTAGATTTATGGGACTTGAATGCCGGAGTTCGATTTATGCAGCTTGATTTAAGATTTTGTATATTCCTTGAATGGGACTGGCAAATTGTGCCAAATCGGTGGTGCGTCACTAAAATAAAATCAGAAATCCCTAGATTGTGACGTTTTGGTAACGTAACGCTTGTCAAATTTAATTGTTGAAACAGAAGATGTCATACAGCGCGCAAGCGCCATTCAATTTCTTAAATTCTAATGGTGGATTCATGCATGCATGGGAATTTAAAATTTAAGATTTAACATTCAAGTGTTCACCCATTGGTTTCTTATGAAAATAAAATTAAATGTTAAATTTTAAATCTTAAATTTCTATGCATGAATCCACCATAAGTTGCAAGTTAACTAACTTGTAAAATATCAAATTAAATGTTAAATTTTAAGTTTAATGTATAAATGGTTACATGGGAAACCAATGAGTGAACGTTTGAATCTTAGATCTCAAATTAAATGTTAAAGGACCCCGCACGATTCCTATGGAAAATGGGTCACGGTCAAATTTCCTGATTGTTTATATGTTGTAGCCCAATTTGACACGAGCCAAAATCCATCGTCCGTTGCCCAAAAAAATGGACAGTTTTTTATCTATAAGGGGTTGAACATGGGTTATTTCAAGGTGAAGAAGATATGTTCCTACATGAGTGAGAACATTTCAACGCCCTTTCCAACATATCTCCTCTCTGGTTCACAAAGGGCGGATGTCGATGTCACAAATTGTAAATTTTACAGGGGGACCCAAAAACACTTTTCAGGTACCATTTGGATCAAATGTCTTCATTATAGTGAATGGCTTTGATGCTGATTTTTGTCATAATAGACGTCATAGTTTTTCTATTTGATATCACGTAAAACGGAACCTATAAACTGGTTTGAGAATAAAACAAAAAAATAAATCAGAATGAAATGTAGTGACTTAAAGCTTTTTGCACTCTCGGGAAGAAGACGGATGTCCATGAATTTTTCTCATTTGCCTTTTCAATAACCTACATAATGAAAAGGAACAAGAAATTTCATGAAAGTATCTTGTTTCAATGAAAATAATGATAATACAATTTTTTTTCTCGATATTTTGTATTATTAATCATGTGAAAATAATAGGAGAGGAACAACTCTATTGGAAATAGAGTGGTGCTGCTTGCACTTCCGGGAATTCCGGTGATATCCGAAAGAATTCCAGAAATTTCGGTGATTTCCGAAGAACTTCCGGAAATTCCGGTGATTTCCGAAAAACTTCCGGGAGTTCCGGTGATTTCCGAATTTTTTTTGAGAAATCCGGTTATGTGATTTGCGAAAGAATGTTGGGAATTCCGGTGATTGCCGAAAGATTTCCTGAAATTCCGTTGATTTCCGGAAGACTTCTCAGAATTCCGGTGATTTCCGGAAGATTTCCTGAAATTCTGTTGATTTCCGGAAGACTTCTCAGAATTCCGGTGATTTCCGTAAAATTTCCGGTGATTTCCGCAAGATTTCCGAGAATTTCCGGAAAAATTCTGGGAATTCCAATGACTTTCGAAAGATTTCCAGGAATTCCAGCGATTTCCGAAAGACTTCTGGGAGTTCCGGTGCTGTGATTTCCGGAAGAATTTCGGGATTTTCGGCGATTTCCGAGGGAATTCCGGTAATATCCGAACGGCTTCCGGGAATTCCGTTGATTTCCGAAAGAGTTTCGGGATTTCCGGTGATTTCCGGGAATTCCGAAATTAAATATACACTGAATTCCGGGGAAATGAGGGGTTGATTTCCCGAGAAAAAAGTGTACACAAGAATTCTGACTTCCAGAATTCCGAGAATTTCCGGTGACTTCCGAGAATTCCGGTGATTTCCGAAAGAACACCAGGAATTCCGGTGATTTCTAAAAGATTTCCGGTGACTTCCGAAGGATTTCCGGGAATTCCGGTGATTTCCGAAAAACTTTCGGCAATTCCGGTGATTTCCAATTTTTTTTTGGGAATTCCGGTAATGTGATTTCCTGGAATTCCGTTGATTTCCGAAAGACTTCTCGGAATTCCGGTGATTTCCCAATAACTTTCGGGGAATTCCGGTGATTTCCTCCAGATTTCCGAGAAATCCGGTGATTCCCGAAATAATTCCGGCAATTCCGATGACTTTCGAAAGATTTCCGGGAATTCCAGTGATTTCCGAAAGACTTCCGGGAATTCCGGTGATTTCCGGGGGGATTCCGGTAATTTCCGAGAGAATATCGGTAATTTCCAAACGGTTTCCGGGAATTCCGGTGATTTCCGAAAGACTTTCCGGGATTTCCGGTGATTTCTGAAAGACTTCCGGGATTTCCGGTGATTTCCGGGAATTCCGAAATGAAATGTACACTGAATTCCGGGGAAATCAACCCCTTGGGAAAAACATTCCAATATAATGGCCTCATGTCCACATTTATAATAATTACAAAAGACGTATGTGGGACATCCGACTAAGAGGTTTACATTTCAAGGGCGGTTGTCCATGATTTCTCACATACGCCCTCAGTGTTCCAAAGCTTTGGTGGACAACCGACAACTGACAACTAGTAACTTGGAAATCTTGGAATCTATCCATTTTTGGAACTTCAGGCTCAGCTCCATTGCATATAGCGACGTCGATTTAGTGAGAATTGATAAAAACCTCATTTTGCCAAAAAATGTGACTTCCGCCCTTTGTGAACCAGAGAGGAGATATATGGCTCATGACAATTCCCTTTTTCTTTTGTGAAAAAATCAACTCCCTCCCTCACCCCCAACCCCTACTTGTGAGTATCAAATTCGAAATTACGTTTGAAAGTCATGCAGATGGTTCTATTTTGTCGAATTATGAATTTTGGCACAAATTGTTTTTACAACCCCCAAATAGGGGGTGGGGCTAAAAAAAAAATCGGTCAATTCGGCTGAATTTCTGATATTGTGCTTCTTCAGTTACGCTGAACAAGATGACCAAGGAAAAACTCATTCGTATGACCAGTTTCCACCCCACAAAGGGTTGAAGTTGACTATAATGAAGCATATAAAACATTCTTCCATGTAAAATATAAATTATAAATATTTATAAATATAAATATAATTATGTCACACTCTTATTCTAGCTTTTGCAACTATTTGAAGGATGAAATAAAAATTAATATAATTCTCAAGATTTATTTCGAATATGATGTTCAGAAACAGGGATAGGGGATGAAGGACGGGGTTGAAAGTATTTTTGAAGAATAGACATTTTTACGAAACAAGATGATATGACAGTCCACTTATTTCCATTCATTTGGTTTATGACATGGAAGAATGTTTTATGCGTCATTATAGTCAACTTCAACCCTCTGTGGGCTGGAAACTGGTCATACGAATGAGTTTTCCCTTGGTAATCTTGTTAAGCGTAACTAGTAAAGCACAATATCCGAAATTCAGCAGAATTGACCAATGGTTTTTTTTCAACCCCACCCTCTATTTGGGGGTTGGAAAAACTATTTGTGCCAAAATTCACAATTCGACAAAATAGAACCATCTGCATGACTTTCAAATGTAATTTCGAATTTGATACTCACAAGTAGGGGTTGGGGGTGGGGGAGGTGGTTGATTTTTCCACAAAAGAAAAAAGGAATTGTCATGAGCCATATGTGTTAGAAAGGACGTTGAAATGTTCTCACTCACGTTGGAACATATTTTTTTACCTTAAAATAACCCATCTTCAACCCCTTATAGAAAAAAAACTATCCATTTTTTTGGGTAACGGACGATGGTCTTTGGCTTGTGTCAAATTGGGCTACAACATATAAAAAAATTAGGGAATTTGGCCGAGACCCATTTTCCATAAGAATCGTGCGGGGTCCTTTTAAATTTTCATGCATGAATCCACCATTAGACTCATAACTTCAGAGATTCAATAGTTTCAATCAATAGGCAAATTTTATTCATCAATTTCATGGTAGGTGAATATTTATAATTAAGGTGGATTTATGCTCGCAAAAAATGAGAATAAAATTAAAAATAACGATAAGAATACAAATGAGAAAAATAAGCACGGCAACTCGGCAGCTGCCCATTTATACTTCGAAAATAAAAATAAGAAATAGTTTGAAACATTGCTTCTAGGTGTCGCTCGAAGCATTAAAATGACAGTCATCAAAATTTTTAGTTACAGTTTTTAGCTTAATGCTGTTAAGCTGTTGTTATAGCGAATCTTTTCGTGCTTGTTTTGTTTGATGTTATACAGTATCACTAATCTGTAAATAATACATCGCATTATTTCAAATTAATATTATGTGTAATGTAGGTACCTATCTACTTCTCAACTAAATTATTGCAGTAATAGGGTGATTGCATGTAAAGGGAGTTTGTGGCAAAATGTCACCGGTGTCATTTTCATCTGTCAAGTTTCATCCATGTCGGAGTCAACGTCAACTGGACTAAACCTCACTAAATACTGTCATGTTTACGATTTTACGTGTTTTGTTCACATACTGGTTTGTTCGGCGCTTACGAGATCAAGATTGTGATTTCTAATCATTCTCACGTATACAATGAATGCAGGGCTGGGCGGTATTTCAAATACAAGTATTTGAAATACGTATTTGAAATACGTATTTGAAATACATTTAAGTATTTTGTATTTTGTATTTGAATACATTTGATTGAGAAGTATTTGTATTTTGTATTTTGGAATAGTTCAGGCAGCTAGTATTTCGTATTTTGTATTTTAAATACATTTTTCGGAAAAGTATTTTGATTTTCAAAATACAAAATACAAAATACATTTGTTTCCCATGCTCTTTTAGTCTGTTCGGGCCGAAATTGTTCTGGTGATACTATATTCACCCCATTGACATTTCTTGCTTTTGCACACTATCTGGGATCGATAATGAGTTCGATTGCATCTTTTACGTTTTACGTTTTACTGGTAAGTGCATCCTACTGTCAGCCACGAGAGGTTCCATGTCGGATGTCGGACAATATTTTCGAAAAGCTGGTTGTCCCCAAAGGAAATCAACATTTGTAATTATGAAGAATTGATGAATGAAGTAAGGAATGAATAGGTTTGAATATGAAGTTTTCTTCACTTTATGTTTATTTTATTTGTCTTTTTATAAACTGCTTGACAATTGAACTGCAACACCTGAAAATTAGGTGCGTTTTCAAATTGAGATAGCTCAAAAAATATCTGACGGATTCCAGAAATTCAGGCATGTGAGGAAAGATCATTTCTTTGACTATCGAGTGCTGGTATTGATGATAAGTTTGATTGCACAATTTGTCATATACAGGGTGCCAACGGAGAGCGTGCAGATTTGGGCAATCTTGCACCTTGTGCAACTTTCGAAAAAAAAATCCGAGATTTTTTCTATCGCGTGCTTTTGAAAGGTTGAATCATTATGCCGGAACGGTTTTGGAATTTTGACCCTAACATTTTTTTTTTTTAAAAATTGTGCCTTATTTTCTGAAATATGCACTTTCTGATTAAGGAAAAGAAATAGAGACATTGTTTGTTTTCAAACGGCGTCCATATTGAATTTACTTACTAATATTTTCATTTGAGCCTCCACATCCCCTAGAAACTACCCCTTTTGGGACACCGTCTCACAACAAGATATGCAATGCTTCATTTAAAAGGCCTAAGAAAAGTACTCATCAATAATTGGATTGAATAAGTATACTAGGATGACCCCACACGTACAGCTCCCTAAAAACCACGCCTTGACTTGACCCAAGGACAGGGTTGGTATGATAAGACATGCAATAGATGAAAATTCCAAAAAACGTCTTTTTCAACTGTTCCACTAAAAAAGTGATGCTACACGATGACCCTTTACGTAGGTCATCCCAACAATAGATAGCCTCTCGAAAAAAGAACTACCTTTTAAAAAACCAGTACTTCCGCATTAGTTCCGCACATTTTTTTAAAATCTGTCGCAATAGTTTGCCGCTACGATGATTTCAGTCACATATCTACCCGAAACTACCCCTTCAAGTACCCCTCCAATATCGCATAGCCTCTACCTTGATGCGTTATTCACGAGTTGAAAATTTTTTTGCCTACTAACCGTTTCATTGAAATGATGGTGTTTTCTACGATGATAGTACAAAACCTTTCCTGAAACTACCCCTAGAAATCGCCCCTTTAGTAAAAGGTATGCAATACCTCATTTGGAAGCTCAGGGAAGGTGCGATTGAATAAGTTCAAAATGATTTCGCGATGACCTTACACGCATCAAGGTAGAGGCTATGCGATATTGGAGGGGTAGTTGAAGGGGTAGTTTCGGGTAGATATGTGAATGAAATCATCGTAACGGCAAACTATTGCGACAGATTTTAAAAAAATCCTAACAAATGAGGTATTGCGGAAGTCCTGGTTTTTTAAAGGGTAGTTCTTTTTTCGAGAGGCTAGCTACTGTTGGGATGACCTACGCAGAGGGTCATCGTGTAGCATCACTTTTTCGGTGGAACAGTTGGAAAAGACGTTTTTCGAAATTTTCATGTACATATTGCATGTCTAATCATACCAACCCTGTCCCTTGAAGTCAAGGGGTGGTTTTTAGGGAGCTGTACGTGTGGGGTCATCGCAGTATCCTTATTTCAATCCAATTATTGACGAGTAATTATTACCTTACGCCTTTTGAATGAAGCATTGCATATCTTGTTGTGAGACGGTGTCCCAAAAGGGGTAGTTTCTAGGGGATGTGGAGGCTCAAATAAAAATCTTCGTAAGCAAATTCAATATGGACGCCGTTTGAAAACAAACAATTTCTCTATTTCTTTTTCTTGATCAGAAAGTGCATATTTCAGAAAATTTAGCACAATTTTTTGAAAGAAAAGTTAGGGTCAAAATTCCAAAACCGTTCCGGCATAATGATTCAACCTTTCAAAAGCAGGCAATAGAAAAAATCTCGGATTTTTTTTTCAAAAGTTGTACAAGGTGAAAGATTGCCCATATCTGCACGCTCTCCGTTGGCACCCTGTATATGACAAATTGTGCCATCAAACTTATCATCAATACCAGCACTCGATAGTCAAAGGAATGACCTTTCCTCACATGCCTGAATTTCTGGAATCCGTCAAATATTTTTCGAGCTATCTCAATTTGAAAACGCACCTAATTTTTAGGTGTTGCAGTTCAATTGTCAAGCAGTTTAGTTCATAATAATTTACTTATTGTTGCGACTGAATCAATGAAGTGTTCCCATGACTTGAGACTTGCATTTTACGGTTTTTCCAATAAAATGGTTGAAATACGCAATAAGAATGTATTTTGTATTTTGTATTTGGAATACTCTAGGTTGTATTTTGTATTTTGGAATTTCTTAGTTTTCCAAAATACGTATTTTGTATTTTGTATTCCCAAGACATTTCAAGAAGTAGTTTGTATTTTGTATTTTGACTATCTTGGATCGTGTATTTTGTATTTATTTATTTATTTATTTATTTAATTGTCTTATTTTACGAGGCGGCATTCAGCTATAAGCTGCTCTACCATGCAACCTCGGGGACAGCACAAAATATCCATGGATGAAGTAGGATTCGAACCCACACAGGGCAGCGCGAATGGTTTGGCTTGCCATTACCTGTACCACTCGGCTACCACCGCTCCAGCTCCAATTGTATTTAAATACATTTTTCGGGGTATTTTGCCCAGCCCTGAATGAATGCCTCACACCAGTCACACCTGTTATGTGCCTCATTGGGTGCTTTCCACCTAGACGGTACAAATACCACCAGACGGCACATGTTCCATAGCGTGGCACAGAATTTTAGGTGATCCAATGAACGGCACAGAACCGGGTAAGAACACGTAGATGGAAAGCACCGTTTGTCACCCGCACATGCGTAAATGGTAGGTGTACTAAACTTGAAGCTAGGTGGAAAGCACCCAATGCAATTCCCTAACAAACGTCAAAACATAACTCGAATCCTTGCGCTGCCTGCCGGTGATCAGGTGAACGAATTTCATGCAGTCACCCTATAGACAATTACCACTGATGAAAACATGTGAGGAGATGGCGCCACGTTTGGACCGCTGTTACAAAGCAACCCGTGGGAGTAGGGTGATTGCATGTAGAGGGCGTTTATGGCAAAATGTCAATAGTGTCATTGTCATCTGTCAAGTTTCATACATGTCGGAGCAACGTCAACCGGACTAACCTCACTAAAAACTGTCATTTTTACGTGTTTTGTTCACATAGGTACGTTTTGTTCGGCGTTTATGAGATCGAGATTGTGCTAATTGTGATTTCTAATCATTCTTACATTTCTAACAATGCCTTATACCTGTTATGTGCCCCAATAATGCAATAGGGTGATTGCATGAAATGCGTTCACATGATCACCGGCAGGCTGCGCAAGGATCGACAGTTATGTTTTGACGTTTGTTAGCGAATTGCATTGGGGCACATAACAGGGCCGCTATTCTTGAATCGTGTGAGAAAAGTCCCTGGGAGTAAAATACATTCCGCAGTACACTGATGTAGCGAATGTTGCCTAAAATCGTGGTTTTTAGGCAACTTTCGCTACACAAGTGTAGTACGGGTTATATAAAACTCCCAGGGACTTTTCTCACACGATTAAAAAATAGCGACCCAGGTGTAAGGCATTGTTATAAATGATTAGAAATCACAATCTCGATCTCGTAAACGCCGAATAAACCAGTATGTAAACAAAACACGTAAAAATGATAGTATTTAGTGAGGTTAGCAGGTTAGTCCGGTTGACGTTGACTCCGACATGGATGAAACTTGACAGATGACAATGACGCTATTGACATTTTGCCATAAACGCCCTCTACATGCAATCACCCTATTCTCTAACAAGCGTCAAAACATAACTCGATCCTTGCGCTGCATGCCGGTGATCAGGTGAACGAATTTCATGCAATCACCCTGTTTCTAGCCTACCCAAAGACAGGCGGTTTCAGGCAGCTCTTGCTACATCGATGTACTGCGGATTGCATGACAGCAGCCCCCCCATCGTCATCGACAAAGCTCGACTGCGTTCGTCACTCGTTCGGCTTATCTTGGAGCAGAAGTTGAAAATATTCAACTTGTAGAAGTTGAAAATATTCAACTTGTTAAGGTGGGTTCAGTCAGCTTGGTTTTAGTTTTAGTCGTAGTCGTTGTCGTAAATTTGAAAGTAGAAAGCACGCGTCATATGCGCGGCGTTCATACAGAGTTTTAGTTTTAATTTTAGTCGTAAGAATTCCGAACTTTGTCGTATGATGCCGACTTGCAGGTTGCGTAATTACCGGTATAAGGTATGAGCATGGATGGTGATGGTAATGGGTTGTATGTATCAATAAAAAAATAGCATAAGCATTTGCTTCGATTTCAGAGGAGTTGTACTCCTCATAAATGTAAGCAAATACTTATTTATGCTTATTTTTTTACGAGTTTTTATATTAATACTACCCATTATGAACACGGACCGTATGAAGATGAAGGTTCGCGCAGTATCATTCGAGCTCCTATTGGTCAATTCTTACGACTAAATCTTGCTGTATGAACGCTCTTCTCTGTTACGACAACGACTAAAACTAAAACAGCGACTAAATAAGCTGACTGAACGCACCTTCATTTTTATTCTCAAATTTCTTAGGCAGTAGCGGCGGTAAGTATTTTTTAGAGAGGCTAGGATCTCGTCAGCAACGGAAGGAAACACAAGCCACGGAAGGCTTTAAAACACATTGTAGAATATTATTTTACATAAGGTAACTGTGTAACTTGATTATTCAATAACATTAAGGATGATTTGTGCAGAATTTAGGGAGCATTTCGCCCTCAAAGACTCTTTTCCGCCGCCCCTGTTGACACACCTGCGCATCTCCAATACGCAACAGTGAATGGAAAGTTGAAGTTCCTTATTTTTATTGTTATTTCTTATTTTGGAGCATAAACGCTTGAATCTGAAAGCTCATTTTCAACATTTTCTTATTTTTATTCCTATCGTTATTTTTATTTTTATTCTTATTTTTTGCGAGCATGAATCCACCATAAAACTTTCAAAAAACTGAGCATTATCAACTTATTGTAAAGTGTAAGATGTCAACAATCCAGATCGAGCTTTCACTTCTCAGCACCTAATAACCTCCTGTTGATTGTCCATTCAGCATGCATCTTATAAAAGGTTGCTACAGTTCATTTTTCTCGAGATTTTTCGACTTGATGAACTGCCAGCGGAGACATCAGCTGCTTGCTTCAAGGAGTAAGAAAGGGTGTATGTAGGTACCCTCTGTTGGTTAAAAAGGTAACTCCTCATAAAGCATCCTTGCAGCTCATACCTCTACAAAAAAAAAACGTGATGTTTGCATCTTCAGCTACATTTTTCTTGCATCCGGAACCCAAAAATGTCTTCAAAGTGTGGTGTTGGTCATGAATATCAATTTTTCCATGAAAAAAGATTCAACCACTCCAGCCTAAATTTTTTGTTAATTGAGCCCTCGCTTCATCAACACACCTTTAGCTGCTTTCTCCACTGCTTTCACGAGCCTGAGAGTTTCACTGGATCGGCTCCAATTATCTTCTGATGCAAATTATACTCCTGACTCAACAATCTTGAATTTTCAGTTGAGGGCTTCATCGCGTCAAGTGACTTTGCTTAAAAATCTTGAAATTTCTTATAAACAGAATTTGAGGTAAAATTGTTGTAAACTTAAAAATTCCTTGGTCACTGGATTTTCCCATTTTCAGATCGTCATAGGACACAGTTTTTGGCATGAACATTCTAAAATCAGAGAGGCTTTTTAGAACTTGATAATTTGTCAAATCATTTCACATTTCTCTGTATTCCAACAATTTAGTCAAAATTCTTACCTTATCGGCAGTACTATAAAGTGGCATATTTTCTCCTTCACAGATGTTTTTTGATTCGCATTTCTTGGCATTTTGAGATACTTCCTATGATTCTCTTTCCTTCCAAGTTTTTTTCGACGAAAAAGATTCAAGCACTTTACCAAACTTTCTTGTTTACTGAGCTACCTAGGTCAGCGCATCTCCAACTATCAGTATTGATCGAAGCGCCAAAGTTTTGTGAACAATTATCACACACAAACTTGCTTCCTAAGCTATGAAAAATCTCAGAAAAGTACTTCTCAAATCATAATAATGCAGCTTGTTTCCGAACACTTCAAGTGAGGTTATAAATTCAACTAGGTTGGCAACACTGACGAGCTCGTGACTTACGAAAACTCTAGACTTTTTCGAGCGAGTGACTTTTAATGACCGGTTTCGCTTGGTTATAGAATTGGACATTTTAGCGAGCGGATTGGTTATAAGGGGAGTTTCTAAAACGCATGCGGCATGCAAATTGCATGCGGGGCACGAGGGCCCCTCCGACAGGACTGATTTTTTGCACACGTGTGCTGCAAGGCCTGTAGAGTCTATCCACAGAAAATCAGCCTCCTGCCTATAACATAAGGGTAGTTTTCCCGAAATTGAAGAGGTATAAGCAACCAACAATACATCAACAGGGCTATATTTGGGACTACGACTGGTTCAATGCTGGAAATTCATGTAATATCTATGATCGCTCCAGCAATTGACACCCCCCCCCCTTGCCGCAATCACCCCCTCATCGTGGTACCACCACCACCGCCCCCCTGCCCCCACTCACCCCCTCTCCCACTGACCACTGCCCGTCTCACCCACGGATTGTCTCACCTTATGCGGTATTCAACGGCAGGACATGCGCTGTAAGTTCGCAAAGCTAGGGGATGGAACTCGATGCGTCTGCGCGAGCTCGGAAAAGTCAAAACCTGCAGGTTTTCTGCCACTGATTTAACAAAGGAAAACAGATAACAAAAAAACTCTTGATTTCCATGTTAGATTGTGCGAAATAATGTTGTTTATGTGCATTGCTTTCAAAAAAATGAACTCCGCGCGTAGCTCTCCGGAAAGAACGAAAAAGCCGTTTTCAGTGTACCTATAACTGGTTGCCTAAAAGGTGATGTTTTTTGGGAACATATATACATGGAATGAAACTGTAATGTTTTTTCGTACAGTTTTGGCAGCCAGGCACGCAACAAACTGCCCGTCATTTTTGAAAAAAAAAAAAACAGAAATCACAAAACCTCTGATACTGATATAACCCGAGATATAACCCTAAAAATTTTGGGAGCCCACTAAACAACCCACAGCGGAATCATCCTACCATTGAAACATCCTACCGGAAAAACAGCCACCGCTCATTTTGCCACGAATTCTGCAACCCCGCAGACATGCTACTGCTCAATCAACACACCGGAAAAAGTGCAACCGCTCATTTAGCCACCGAGAGCGCTGCCGCGCATTCATCCTACTGCTGAAGCGCTCTCGTCGGCTAAATGAGCGGTTGCACTTTTTCCGGTGTGTTGATTGAGCAGTAGCATGTTTGCACGGTTGCAGAATTCGTGGCAAAATGAGCGGTGGCTGTTTTTCCGGTAGGATGTTTTAATGGTAGGTTTGATTTCTCGGTGGGCTGTTGGGTTGCAGTATTTTCGCCCGACACTAGGTTCGCCCGACACGAAAGTCAATGTTAGACTGTTGGCAGCATTGTGACATTTCGACTCGAAATTCAGCGGGAAGGATGCATCTGTTGAAGGGACGGCAACAAGGCAATAGTCTTTTTCGAGCGAGTAACCGTTCATGACCGGTTACACTTGGTTATAGAATTTGACGTTTGAGCGAGGATTGGTTATAAGCGGTAAAGGAAGTGCCGCCATTTTGATATCATCACCGGTTATACATTTCATAACCTGGTCATGAGACTGGTTATTGTTATGGTGGGGGAACAAATTGTGGCGGCAACAGATTTGAATTTGGAACAAGCAGCGGTCTAGAATTTCCAAACGTGAAACGTACCTAACCTAACCTCAAAAACTTGACAACTTGACTTGGCGACGAGAAGAATCGAAGACAATGGACCCACAAGAACATCGAGTAATCCAGATGTCCGATGGCCGCTTGATGAAGGTTTAATCCTGAAAGTACTTGTTATACCTCCTATTTATGTAGTAGAAATACGAGTAGAAATATGAATAGGTAGTTGATTTTCAATTCAATTCAATATAACTATTTATTGTTCCTTCGGTATTACACCATGAACAAGAAAACAAACAGGATTTCATAGAAATTGTATGTGTGATGTGATCAGTGATCACGATACACGTGTGATCCACAAAATTCGTAATCAGGGCCCTGATTGGGGCCCACCCGGGTGACTTCGGAAACGAGATGTTACGATTCAAGTGATTGGATTGGCTGAATGACTGAATTTTTCACCTTCAAAGCTATCCTAGATTACGAATGGTTCAAGTATACGGTATGTAACAGAAACAAGTACAAGTACGTAACTATTTGAAGCTATCCAGTCCCTCTTTTCCCGCCAAATGCTGATAACCAAAGTTATAACCGCAACGTTTTAGCGAGAAATGTCAGATGTCAAAAAAAATGACAGTATCTGTCAATCTAATGTCAACCGCTAATAACCAACCGGTTACAAACGGTTATTCGCTCGAAAAAGACTAATGTGTCGGGCGAAAATACCCGTCACGTGACCAAGGCCAACACCACGGTGGAAGATCAGTTTCAGGGGCAGGTTTCCAAAACCCAAAAATCTTATTTGCGTCTATCCATCTATGGGTTTTAGATGGATGAAAAGATCAAGGTGGACTTGAGTGTCAAAAGCACTCGAAAGCTCAGTGGGTTTTATTTCACACAACCCCCGCATATGATAGGTGCGTTCGGCATGTTCACTCTGGAGTGGAGTAGAGCGGAGTGGAGTGGTGCAAGAATGGATAACGTCACGGATGGAGTGGAGCAGAGAAGAGTGGAGTGGAGTTTTGAATAGAGTCGCTCGCGTGGGATCTGTCAATTGTCAAAGTTTTATCTAGGTTCAAATGTGAAACCATAGCAATTCGCTGTTGTCGGTGGTAATAAGATGATCCTGTCCCATCTTGAACTCAATTTACTCTCTGATGGTGATTTTTCCCCCAACGAAATAACGAAAACTAAGGTTACGTACCTAAACCAATTGACAATTGACAGACCACCAGCGTATTGCGCATGTTCACTCCGTAAGTACTACCTTCACGAGGTGGGACTTTCAGAGTAACTCTTTTTACTCCACTCCACTCCACTCTGTCCACCCGAACGGCACAGGGTAAACATCTGTCACTCCAAAAGTCCAACCGAACGCTGTTGGAGTGAAAAGAGTAGGTAGGAGTGAAAAGAGTGACCATGCCGAACGCACCTGATATAAGAATAATACACCAAACTTAAATACCTAAGGGGCAATAGACCAAGGGGTGCTTCGGCTTTTGCCAATATTGCTTTTATATTGTTTTCGCTTATTAACTTTACATACAGGTGATTTTTCAAAAAGGACCCACCCACACCTCCAATTTCTCGCTGCACAATTTTTTTGCGAGCTGCGAAAAAAATGTATCATTTTTATTTTTAAATAAAATAAATATCAAGATCGAGGGTCAAAAGTTGGTCCTTCGACCCCTTTTTATTTTCGTAATTTTGGAAAAATAATTCAGTAATAAACTTTTTCAAGTTTACTAAGGCCGCGCCTCTATATTATCTTGCAGTTTTGTGTTCAGCTTTCTCAACTGTCTTATGATGTCTCCATTTTTTTTTTGTGCTACTGTAATGTAGGATGAGCGGGAGGAAATTATTGATATGATATTCTGGTATATGTAAGCCAGATATTCCAGGATTCCACTTTAGATTTCTTTTTGCGCTCAAGCCATTTTTCTTTGTTCGACAAATATTCAGACTGACTAACTGACAGCTGAGTATACATTTGGCATGTCTCTTATTCATCATGGCCGACCTAGTTTTTGAAAAAAAAAGTCAAAAAAATTGCAAATTTCGTAAAAACTTCCGATTATGTATTTCGAAAAGTGTATGAAATTTAAATGTGGTAAAGACCATTTGAAAAAAATGAGTTATGATATGTACTTTGAAAATGAAAAAGTTTCATTTTTTGTGAATTTTTTCAAGCAAACTGTGAAAATGCGATTTTTTCAGTTTTTAATTTTTAATTGCTAGTACTGCCATACAATTTAAAAACAAAATACAGGCATAAGACAATTGAAAAAGCTGAACACGAAAATGCAAAAAATATCTGATGTTTCCATTTAAAAAAATTGACTCTTTGTTAATTCCATTAAAATAGAGCACCTGATAGCCGAAAATAGTTTTAGGCCATATAGGTCTCATTATAACCATATGTAACTTTTTTCTTACATCTTTTTTTCTACTTGAACGGTAAGACCGAGGGTAAGACCGCTATGGGATAATTACGCTAGGATGGACCACTCTCTATACAAGAAAGTACACCGTATAAAAAAAATTCATCCTAATTTTTGAGGGTGAAATATTGAAGGTACTTTTACCCTGCTGCTGCAGTGGGTATTGTCATTCCATTTTCTTCAGTACCACCGCGCTTGAGTATCATTTTCTTCAGTGGCCACCACTATTCCCAATAGCATTAGCGAAAAACCGCCAACCAGTTGACGATTTTCGCTACAATGCTGGGACATTTTTTGTCAACCAAAAAAATTTTCAACTGTTTTATAATTTTGCGAGACGTAGAAAATTAAATATATGCCTATTTTTTTGGAAAAAGTCACCAAGAAAGAAAAATATTTCTTTTACATAATTGAAAAACTGTATTACATTTTCTAACACACTCATCAGTACACCGTATAAAAAAAAAAGAGTTTCCATCTCAATTTTTGAGGGAGAAATATTGAAGATACTTTCACCTTGCTGCTGCGTTGGGCATTGTCATTCCATTTTCTTCAGCACCGCCGCGCTTGGGCATCATTTTCTTCAGTAGCCACCACTATACCTAACAGCATTAGCGAAGAAACGCCAACCAGTTGACAGCTGAGTCTTGGTAAAGTTTCCTGGAAGGTCCGCTACAACGTACGACTGGAGACGAGACTGGAGAGCTGATGCGCTATTTCTGGGACACCTGTATATTCCACAAAACTTGATAAACACTTTAGGACAGGAACAGGACAGAACTTTGAAAGTCACTACAGACTAAATAGTGCCGGACCATAGAATACCTAATAGAAAAAATCAACATGCGGGAGGTTTGGTCAATGTATGATGTATGGAATATGGCTGAGACATGATAATGATCGATGATGGTTTATGGCTATATGTCATGTCCAATCTATCCCACAGTAGGGTTCGTGCACACAGTAGCAATAATAATCTTTCAAAAAAAGTTATTCCAAACTAAAATGGAATTGTTTGCTATTTCTGCTTTTGTACAGAGCCCTCTCTTCCTCTTCATGGTTGAAATGTTACCTATCAGAATAAATCATGGAAATGCATTTTCTCAACATCTATCAAAACGAAACCTTTTCCAAACAAAAAGAAAATCAAAATTTCGGAGCCATATCCTTTCTCTTTTCAAATTGACCTCAACGATAAATTTCTGTGAAAACGAAGGCTCAAGGGCGCCGATCGTTTACTAGAAAATATGCGCTCCACGCCTTCCTGAAAAACAATAAGTATATATAGACCTTCTCATAAAGAGGCGGTTCTGCTTACTCGCAGCTCGTGCGCAGGTCTTCCTATAGACTAAATAACCAATGGTTCAATTGGCTGTTTAACCGGGAGCGCTTATCGATCGGGCCCTAGATGAACCTGCGCCCCGAGGACCGCAGGTAAATGAGAATTGAGAATATGGCTATAGTAGGCAGAGCGCTATATCCTTTCTCTTTTCAAATTGACCTCAACTTTATAATTTTGCAATTTGAGGCGCTATGGATTCACAAATCCTTACTGGGTAGAGAATGGTTTATGGCGCGATGTGACGGAGAAAAAGTGTCTGCCCTGAGCAGGATTCCTTCCATTTGCCGGATGAATACTCTAACCACTAAGCTATCAAGGGAGACAACAGTCCCTCCGTCACATGCCCATATGAGAGCCGCCACAGTACTCCCCCTCCAGATAGAGACGTCGTTCGTCTCGTATGTCATCCGTGTTCACCGTTCTTACAAACCGTTGTTCGGTAACCCCCAGCTAGGGCGACGGATAGGACGTGGGTGGACGTAGGAAGAGAAGTGGCGGTGCTATTCAATTGTTCGCTGTTACTTGTTTATTTAAGTAGCGTGTTGCGTGCGTGTTATTGTTGTTCGGGGTCACCATTTATGGCGCGATGTGACGGAGAAAAAGTGTCTGCCCTGAGCAGGATTCGAACCTGCGTCTTCCATTTGCCGGATGAATACTCTAACCACTAAGCTATCAAGGGAGACAACAGTTCCTCCGTCACATGCCCATATGAGAGCCGCCACAGAGGTTCATTATCCTTGCCATGTGAAAATTTCTCTGCGATTGGATATGATGGGTCGTTTTCTTGAACGGTTCCCAAAGGGTTTTTGGAAGGAATAAAGAACCGTTTTCAAGAAAACAACAAATCCACTCGCAGTGGAATTTTGACATGGCAAGGATAATGATCCATTGATCTGTTATTCTCTACCATTAACGAATTGTGAAACTGCATAATAAACGACTCCTCAAGTTTAAAAATTATATAACATCAAAATTGAAAGTTTTGAGGCGCGAGGATCCCAACCTTGAAACGAAGCTTTAATTGACGATATTTACAATGAAATGATTTGGAAAAGGCAGATTTAAAGTTTTCCTGGAAAATTCAGATTTTCTCCGGCATGAAGAAACACGACTAAAACATGAAATTTTAGTCTGTAGTCCAGGATTTCCACCATTTCCCGGTCGGACGCTACGAATTTTCAAAGTTTTCCCATGCCATTGATTACTCGATCGGGATGGCCATTGATCAGATTTTAACCAGAATGACGCGTCGTTCGGTGCTAGGCACTATAGGGAGAAGAAATCCTTGCCTGAGGAATGAGATAAACTTACTCGGGAGAGGAACTTTTTCCGAAATATTCCGACTGAAATCGAAAGTGTATTGCATTAGTTTTTTGATTCCCTGGTCTTGAGCTCCGCCACTTGAAACTCGTGAGCAGAGGAAATTGGTAAACAGATCTGTGATATACGATATACCTACGCTACTTTTTGATGTGTTTTAGAATTAGTATATTTTATTCATAGGTGTTATAATGTATATGATCAATTATTGATAAACGTATTATTCATTATTTTTGGGGAAGGAGGAATTTTTGACATCGGACCAACGGTTTTTGATTCCTCCCTCCTGGAAAAACTCAAAATTTTCCAACCTTTGATCCCGTAAATAGATTTTCACCAATTTTTTTTTAAGCAATATGTAACTGGTTCTTGGTCATTTCCCAACAATTTCTTCCCCCAATTTTCCCATGATTTGCTGTAGGTAAAATAACAATGCCGATTTAAGGATGTGACGCAAGAGACTAAAAGAATACTCTTTTAACATAGATCGGATCCCAGATGAATCATCTAAATGTCCGATATCACAAAGTTGTTATCAAATTCTATCAAATTTATAACGTGGAATAAAATGCAAACCCAGTTAAGTACTTCAAGAAAAAAATTACCGGATGATAGCAAGATATATTTAAGTTTAAGCTTTTCAGAACAAAATACAATTTGTTATTAGCACGTCAAAATAAAATAAATATAATGAAGTATAACATAAAATAGAAGTAGATAATATATAGATATAGAACAATCACAGCCTTATGACTCAGGCGCAACAGTAAATCTGTCACTTAGAAATTCGTCTATCTTGTTATAAACTCCCTCACCGCTGGTTCAGCTAAAAGTTTATGAGAGACTCAACTTTAATCTGAGTTAGTTGCTAAGCAACTGGCCATGCTATTGGCTGTGTCATAACATCTAACTCAGATTAAAGTTAAGTCGCTTATAAAGCTTTTGGTGGAACCTGCAGTCAGTTAACAAACTTTCAAGTTTTTTTTTCAAGTTGATTGGGTAGGTACATAATTTTTCTTCATTTTTTGTCAACTGAAGCTTCAACTATGAAAAGCAGCTTCCTGCTACCGAGTCTCTTTTTTGCATATAGTCTTGACTACACTCTTCAGCAATATGAGGATCTTGTGTACCTTCGGAGAAACTCTCCACAGCAAGATTTCATGTCACAATGCTATGAAAATTTGCATGATAGGCTGTAAGGGCAGCTTCTCTGGTTCCTATTTGCCTCAATCTTCGAATGGAAAAAATGGCTGAGGACAGAGTTGTGCTTAGTCTATTGATGTGGGCCAACCATTTCAGATTTTGTTGTAGGTGCAGTCCAAAGAAATTTAGGGCGTTTTGAGTAGTACCTTTGATTTCAAAAGTAAGGTATTGTGTTTTCCCTTGATTTAGTTTCAGCCTGTTTGCCTCGAACCATTCATCTACTTCCAACAAGTCTGTACTGATGCAATATACATCATTATTGTAATGTGATGACTTCATGCCTCCAACCATTTTCAAAGTCTTTTTTGCTGCCATTTCTCGGATAACAATAGAATGTGTGGTGGTTGCTTTCTGATTTCTTAGGTAGTGTTTGAGTTGAATTTGGACTTGAAACCTGGTGAATGATTCTTCAGATGTTGCAGTTGTTGTTCCATCCATATATGGTACCCAAGTTGGCTTAATGAAGTGTTGTGGCCAGGTTTGTTCCAATATATTTCTCTTATTGTTGTTGTCAGCTGTTGTTGTTTATTATACACAGTGGTCTTGATTATTTGTATGGTTTGCGCCAGATAGATGGCCGGAGATGGGGGGTTCCATGTTGTCTTCATTCCTTTTCACTTTGTTTCCACTCATGTCATTGCGAAGATGTTGTCAATGCATGTTGATTACTGCTTATTATCCTGGTGTTGTGAGGGACTGAGGGCTCAGAAAACACGCTGGTCAGGCCGAATTCTCACATCTTGGCTAATTGTCCATTGTCCGCAGCTCCATGGTCGGCTTTGTGTTTTCCAAAATGTTAGTGTTGAGTCACCTGCAACAAAGAAAGGCTTATTGATGCATCGGTTTTGAAGATATAACAAGCATTTCTCCAAGTGGCCCATAAACTTATAAATGCTCAGGATGATCAAGGAAGGATGATGATGAGAATACAAAATATAGCTCCAAGACACCAAAACCAAGTGGGACAGCCTTTATTTTGGCTTATTGTAAAACACACTGCACCGGAACTAAGCGAAAAGTGTGTTAGCCCAAGTTTGTTATGGTATACAAATAAATGTAAGCTATTATGCTGTATTCCCATCATGTTCTTTCCTTGAAGTAATAGGATTTGCATCTTATTTCGGTTTTAAACATTTGATTCCGTATTTGGTACTCACCGAACTTAAATTTAATATACCAATTTTTGTGCAATTGGGCATGAAGGATTCCAATTCGAAATAGTGTCGGGCGAACATGATGCAATGTCTGCAACTTTCTTGGTTGGCCCGGAAAATCAAAAATCCGTGTTGGCTGGCTCGTCCAACACCGTCAACACAACACTAGGTGCCAGGGGGCCACGGCCCATTCACGGCCACGTGCCCAACTGAAGCCCTGTTGCCACATACTTTTAATGCTTTTCCACTCAGTGATACCAAACGTTTAACAATGGAGAATCTGTCGGGCGAACATTCTGTCGGGTGGAAATTTGTCGGGCGAAAATACCTGAATCGGCTGTTGCATAGGGACATAGGGACTCAAAATTTTTATTTACCATTTGTTTACTTGCAGTTGTCAATGTTGTCATGCCATTGACAGACAGGACGGCAACCGTGAGGCAGAGAAGAATACTAGAAGTAGGGCGGTATTTTCAAAAAAACACTTACTGATAAACACGTTACCATATTTTCGCTCATTGTGTATCTAAAACTGATCCATCATTGCTGGTCTTGAACACAATGAAAGATCAAGAAACGTTTTTTTTTCAGAACTTATTTGAAAATTCTATTTCCAGCCGTTTAATAATATACAATGTTGAAATTACGCTTTTTACATGTGTTAGCATATGGCACTATCCTCAAATCCCCTCGCATAGTTACGCAAACGCAGAAATGGCACTGAATTTCGCCTATTCGCCCTCTTGCCATAACCACTATACCCCCCCTCCCCTCACCCCCTCACCACGCCACCTCCACACCCTTATAACTCTATACAATAGTTTTCCAAAAAAAAATCAAAATTACAATTTCATCTGAGGGGGTGTAGTTTTTATAATCTATTTTTTCAGCGTAAGGTGCACAAGCAACTTATTAAAGAAAATGCCAAAAATCAACCCCGCGCAGCAGCCGAAATAGTGTTTCACCCCAGCTTGTCTATTCTGCATGCGGGTTAATAACTTTTGAAGAAAAAATACCAGCGCCTCCAGATTTTTACAGGACCTCTTTATCAGGCTGCAGCACCCCTTTTGGCATAGAAAAACTATACCCCTAAAGCCACCCCTTTTGAGGGGTGTTTTTGAAAAAAATCCCTACCCCCGTCCCTACCTATCAAGATGGTGGCCTTTTTTCATGCATTCTTTTGCCAAAAAATACACAACCGACTAATCCAAGAAAATGCCGCGAATCAACCCCGCAAGTCTGATGCAGCCAACGCAGCAGCCGAAATAGTGTTTCACCCCACTTTGTCTATTCTGCATGCGGGTTAATAACTTTTGAAGGAAAAATACCACAGCCTCCAGATTTTTACAGGACCTTTTTATCAGGCTGCAGCACCTTTTAGCATGGAAAAACTACCCCTAAAACCACCCCTTTGGAGGGTTTTTTTTTTGAACAAAATCCCTATCTATCAAGGAGGTGGTGGCTTTATTTCATGCATTCTTCCGCCAAAAAATACACAACCGACCAATCCAAAAAAATGCCAAGAATCAACCCCACAAGTCTGATGCAGCCGACGCGACGCAGCAGTCGGCCGACGAAACACTATTTCGGCTGCTGCGTCGGCTGCATCAGACTTGCGGGGTTGATTCTTGGCATTTTCTTGGATTGGTCGGTTGTGTATTTTTTGGGCGAAAGAATGCATGAAAAAAAACCACCCCCTTGATAGATAGGGATTTTTTTCAAAAACACTTCTCCGAACACCCCTTCAAAGAGGTGGCTTTAGGGGTAGTTTTTCCATGCTAAAAGGTGCTGCAGCCTGATGAAGAGGTCCTGTAAAAATCTGGAGGCGCTGGTATTTTTTCTTCAAAAGTTATTAACCCGCTCCCGCATGCAGAATAATAGACAAGCTGGGGTAAAACACTATTTCGGCTGCTGCGTCAGCTGCATCAGACGTGCGGGGTTGATTCTTGGCATATCCTTGGATTATTCGGTTGTGTATTTTTGAAGTGAAACTTCTATTCTCGCGCCTAGATCACAACACACAACTAACGCAGAACCACACATGGGAGTGAATTCGCGGTACATGTAACGAGGGTGTGTAACGCGGAGGTGTAACGTTGTGTCAGGCCCTTGGGGTGACCAGTGTCTCGTCCGAGAAAATGGGAGTAAGCTGTTGCCGCGTTCGATTCTATTCTTTACAGTTAGTATTCTTTTACCGCTTGCATTGTGTTTTAAGGACAACAGCTTCCATCATAAACTAAAATTTAATTTTATCGATGAATTCCAACTCAACGGAAGTGTCAATACAGGTTTCCTAAATTGAGCGTCTCTTTCTGGCCCGTGACGTCACGTTCGATTGCGCAGTAAATCGTCGCAGTCCTAGTGTGCCAACATTGCCTCGATTCCATAAGCCGAACGTGTGTTTTGATGATATTATTATCGGTATTTATACAGTTTTCAATTCAATTAATTCAATTAATTTATTGTTCATAAGAATAATGCATTCTTTTAACAAAGAGTTGGGTTTAAAAAGAAATAAAAAAGTACAATTCGCGCGCTAAGAATAATATAAATAAAAATAATAACCCGAATATGATCACAAAAAAAAATAATAAAAGGAGCAAAAGAAAGCAATGTAAGGTATTAATCTGTAAAATTGAAAGAAAATGTGAATAAAATAAAACATGAACTGCAGGCTGAAGCCAATACAACTGAAATTTACATTTATTCGTTTCTGGCAAAGGCACGCAATCTGAGAACGCTTGATACACAAAATTGGACAGCAACTTTAACGAATTCAGACTAATTGAGTCAACGAAGGAAACTAAACTCTCGCGATCACTCAGCCTCACAGGCAGTGAACGGCGAATTCCCTCGTACAAAGTACATCTAAAAAGTAGATGTTCCAGTGATTCGTTTTCGTTGAGGTTACAAACGGAGCAAATCTCATTGGAGGAAATGAGATGAATCGAACCTCTAAATGAAAAACGTAAAAAGATTCCGCTTGACAACTTCATTTGAGCCAAAAGCCTTGTCATATAAATAGGGCATCTCAGGAGTAAGTATCTACTGGGATCACGTGAAACATTGAAACTGGAAAAAAAGGAGTAGGTAGTAGGATGAAGATGTGACTAAGTCGAAGTCGTCTCGGAAAAGCTTTTTCCGAAAGTCTTCGATCAGCTGCAGACTCCGAGATCTGAGAGAATAAGTATCCAAATCATCCAAAGAGCCCTGAAAACCAGCAAACTTCAGCAGCTCGCAGACCTGGAGGACCCAGTTGTATCTCGGCTCACCACCAAGCGCAAGAAGCCTTTTGAAGCACAATTTCGGAAGCCTGTCCTCCTCCATAGCAAGGAGTCTAGCCAGCCATGATAAGACAGATCTGAATACCATCAGAGCAAGCTTCACCGTCCCCGTCTCAAGGCGAACATTTATACAGTTTTCACAAGTAGTTATTGAAAATAAATGTTGTGGGCCACTATGCAAGTCCACAAGTTATACAGCGAATGTGTCCCTAAGCATGGATCCATACAATACGACGTGACACTCGAAGAGGCAAAAAGAACCACAAGCCCTTCAGCGTTAAAACAGCAGGGAGCTTCCTACTTAGTTCATCAAGTATCATTAATTCAAGGGTACACTTGGCCACATTTTTGCATCAAACAACTCAAATTTATAGTGATGGCCATAATACACCATAAAAAATATTAAAAGTGGGACATGGGACACGCATTTACCTGGGCCGCTATTCTTGAATCGTGTGAGAAAAGTCCCTGGGAGTAAAATACATTCCGCAGTACACTGATGTAGCAAATGTTAGGCAACTTTCGCTACAGAAGTGTAGTACGGATTATATAAAACTCCCAGGGACTTCTCTCACACGATTCAAGAATAGCGGCCCTGTGCTTTCTGCGCACGTCCATATATCGTTGATATATCCATTACAAAAATGGTTGTATACGCGCATCAAATGGCTTTCTGGCAAATTCTTCTCTGTGGAATATTCATTTACAATATTCATTGAGAAGTTCGTTATATTTTTGAGCGACTTTCTCAATATGGTTGGCTTCAAAATTCAAAAAATAAAACGCACTTTTAACACGGCGGAGCAATGTAAATACAAATGGCGCGATCACTCATGGCACACTGTGCGCAGAACGTGCCGAAAACAGCTGCGCGGAATCGCAGATTCTCCATCTCTCTTCTGAGGAAACCTGTAATACAACCGAAAAGGATTAATTTATTTTCATAATGCGTATCGCCAACTTGTCGCCGACACTGGACTCCTCTACTTGGTGTTGCGCAGGCAGGGGTGTTGTGCTGGTGACCCGACAGGAATGGTTCTCGACTTGGCTAAAAGTTATCATTTTGACCATTGCGTGGCGCTCTCATTCGCCGTCATTTTTCTTTTCTGTCATTTGTCTGCTTCATGACAATGGGGAACTATAGGCAAAACGGATTGTAGAGGGCGACGTGTTCCATGCACCCATATTGACACTCTTGACAGTTATCGTACATAACCTCCCTCAAAGAAATGTACGGAAAGGGGAAAAGTGCTAATGCTCAAAGAAGAGTCGAGGCGGAGGGGTGCCCCACTGAGAGGAAAAAAAGAGCTGGTGCAAAGGTGCAGCCTGGTACATAACACGGCACTACCTTTTTTTTTCACTGCTATTTTTCGCTTGTCGACTTTTCGACTTTTCTCTGCTTTTCAACTCACGAAGTGACGCAAACCGCTGGTTATATGCTGAGTGTTGACAAATGAAAATGAAATTACACTTCCAAAGTTGAGGTTATGTACGCTTAAAATGACACTTATGATAGCTAGGGTGCATGGAACACGAGCGCTATTACTTCGGGCGTTTGCCACTATAGTTTCCCATTCATGTTCACATGTGCAGACGATTACCGTTACATTTTCGAATCGAATCGAAGCAAAGTTCCGAGCTGTTTCCTTGTTAATTTTTGCGCTTTGTTGATTTGTTTATGTTATTTTTGTTTTGTTTTTGTTAAATTATTGTGGTTTTGTTTTTGTTAAATTATTGTGGTTTTGTTTTTGTTATTTCAATTAAAATTAATACCAGATCGAGTTTTCCAAACGACATTCTTATACTTTGTGGAGATTATTAGATTTCCATCATGCTGTGCCTGCCAGAACACAGTTTTCACCGTGCTGTAATATAACGGGGAAAATCGTTCAGTAAGAAAATCCGTCACGATGTCACATTCGCATAATTATTTGTGGAGAATATTATTGATGAAAATAGATACTTATTGTATTAGAGGTATGAGTGAGACTTCTAGTGAAAGCGGTACACACCTAAAAACACATCGATACTGCATTTTGGAGTGCAGTAACGAGATTTTGCATGGGCATACTTTATACCGAGACAAGCGATTTGACCCGCAGCACTCGATATTTTGCTCCCTTAGGGGGCTAATGGGGGCCCTCCAGATTTCCAAGATGCAAGAACTTTCGCATGACGATCATTGAGTATATCGTCATGTATGTCATAAGTGGAGCTTACGGGTCTATTGAAAATGTTTTCATCAATTGTCGTCGTGTCCGATTCATTCTTCACACTTGAAAAAAATATTCTTTGGCAGAGGTCAAAAAAACTCTTTTTATTTTTTCTTCTATGCAAGGAGACGATACATTCATATGTTCTGTTGCGTTCCCAACTAAATCGCATTCCCTAAACCTCATTATGAAGAAATTTTTCTTGTAATAGTATTTTTCAAAGAAGTGGTGACCTCTTATTCAGTACCTCTTTTCCAAGAGCATTTCTTTCTATGTCCCCAGTGGATATCACTCGTAATTTTTGCAGGAATGGAGACCTCGAACTCTTTTCTTGGTAGTTGCGAAGCAACATGACTATAAAACGCCCAAGGGAGCCCAAAAAGAATTCTTTTCTGCTGGGCCGTCCAACTTACGATATTTTGATTTAATAGTAGGAGAGACGCGAACCAATATTCAATCCAGGCTGCAGGCGCAGGCGACTTGGTTTCAAAAGAAAATATTCTTCCATGCCGTGTTTTATTGTATTACAACAAAACGCAGAGTCGTTAGGTATAAGTAGGTATATTTTCCGGTAGAACTGATTCGCCTGGACTAGATCTCATTTATTTGCGCGTCTCCCCTACTACAAAATCAACATGCCAAAAATTTGACGGCCCAGCAGAAAAAAAAAGTTTTAGGGCTCTCTTGTGCGTTTTGAAGCCATGTAGCATGGAAATTACTAAAAAAAGAGTTCAAGCTTCTCATATCTGTGAAAATTGACAGTCTTATCCAGTAGGAACATTGAAAAAAATGCAGTTGAAAAAGGTGTACTGAAGAGGTCACCTCTTCTTTAGAAAATTATACTGCGAAAAAAATTGTCTTCAAATTTGGGCTCACGGAACGCGATTCAGGGAACGCAACAAAACATATGAATTTATCGTTTCCTTGCACAGCAGAAAAAATAAAAACAGTTTTTTTGACCTCTGCGAAAGATTTTTTTTTTCAAATGTGAAGAATGAATTGGACACGACGACATTTGATGAAAACATTTTTAATAGACCCGTAAGCTTCACTTATGACATACATGACGATACTCAATGATCATTTTGTGAGAGTTATCTTGCATCTTGAAAATTTGGAGGGCCCCCATTGGCCCCCTAAGGGACAAAATATCGAGTGCTGCGGGTCAAATCGCTTGTTTCGGTATAAAGTACGCCGATGCAAAATCTCGTTACTGCACTCCAAAATGCGGTATGCTTTTGCGTACCGCTCCCACTATTCATGTGACGGAGAATGAGAGTTCAGGCGCCGAGCGCAGCGAGAAAAGAAACAAAAGAAGTCTAATCGTGAAAAAAATCATGTCGAAAGTATTCTGCCCTTTGAGTGACTCATAATAATAAGATCAATAATAGTAAGATTGATAATAAGAAAAACAAGATGATACAAACCGTTAGGGAGCGGGTATACGAAAAGAACACCTCTTCGAACGTTGTTTGCTGATTGATTCATATCTATAGAAGTTTCACTTCTTCCGAGGGTGACTATGGTCACGCACCCACGTTTTTTGGCGGAAGAATGCATGAAAAAAGGCCACCCCCTTGATAGATAGGGATTTTTTTCAAACACACTTCTCCAAAGGGGTGGCTTTAGGGGTAGTTTTTCTATGCTTAAAGGTGCTGCAGCCTGATAAAGAGGTCCTGTAAAAATCTGGAGACGCTGGTATTTTTTCTTCAAAAGTTATTAACCCGCATGCAGAATAGACAAGCTGGGGTGAAACACTATTTCGGCTGCTGCGCGGGGTTGATTTTTGGCATTTTCGTCAATAAGTTGCTTGTGCACCTTAAGCTGAAAAAATAGATACAAAAAACTACACCCCCTCAGGAGCGCGATTCTGTACTTTCCTACCGACAGCTATCGGATCGGTAGCTAGGGTGAGAACCAATCAAATTCGCTCCTGCCTAGCTACCGACACCGACAAGTGTCGGTAGGAGAGTACAGAATCGCGGCCCAGATGAAATTGCAATTTTTAATTTTTTTGGGAAAACTATAGTATACAAAGAGTAATGGCCGGTTTATGCAGACTTAAAACTTAAAACTCAATACTTAAAACTTAAAACCTAAAACGTAAGGAAAATGGCGCAGTTTATGCACATGTAAGATTTAACAATAAAAGAACCAATCAAAAAGGTTTAAAAGTTACTTGTACTTGTACTTCAACTTGTAAAAGTTGAAAGTAGCGAACTTTCAAGCTCAAGAACATCGGATTAAGTCCCCAAGTGTTAAGTCTTAAGTTTTAGGTGCATAAACAAACGTCACGGAACGCAATGGTTTAACCTCACTTTTAACTTAAGTTTTAAGTGTTACGTGTTGAGTTTTAAGTTTTAAGTCTGCATAAACTGGCCATTATAAAGGGTGTGGAGGTGGTGAGGTGAGGAGGTGAGGGGGGGAGGGTATAATGGTTATGGCAAGAGGGCGAATTGATAAAGGAGGGTGTTATAAAGGTTAGGTGAGACGGGCAGTGGTCAGTGGGAGAGGGCGGCGGTAATTCCTTGTGAGGGGGTGAGTGGGGGCAGGGGGGGCGGTGGTGGTGGTACCATGATGAGGGGGTGAGTGCGGCAAGGGGGGGGTGTCAATGGCTGGAGCGATCGTAGAAATTACATGAATTTTCGGCATTGAACCAGTAGTCCCAAATATAGCCCTGTTGATGTATTGTTGGTTGCCTATACTCCATCAATTTCGAGTAAACTACCCTAATGTTGAAGGTAGGGGGCTGATTTTTTGTGGATAGACTCTGCAGGCCTTGCAGCATACGTGTGCAAAAAATCAGCCCTGTCGGAGGGGCCCTGTGCCCCGCATGCAATTTGCATGCCGCATGCGTTTTAGTGACACCCGGTTATAAGGGTTTTAAGCTGAGACCGCCGTAATAAGGCCGTCCCAAACTTTGCGCCTGCAACTTGGTATCGAGCCCTAGGACTCTAGGAAGTAGGAATCTAGGATAACAGACATACATTCTTTGCGTGTATGTGAGTTATGACATGACTAATGTTGCGAAAAATCTCTTTTTGTATTGTAACGCGAAAAATCGACTTTAGTGAGTGACAGTATTGACAGCTGGGAGCTGGGGACTTTCACTTGCGACGGTTGGCACGTCATGTTTTTGTTCATTCAAAATGAAAACTTTAAACGCCAAACCAATGCAACGCCCAACGGTCACGGTCAGTTTTCATTTCAGTTCAGTGTTGTTACTCAATGAGAGTTAGTTTCAGTTTATCATTTCATAACCTAGAACAGAGCCAGAGCGTTGAGCACTAGAGCTGGGCTCTGGGCTGAAACCAAACCAGTAACCAGTAATAATAGTCCAGTGCAAGTGTGGTGTGTTTGTTGTGTTGATTAGCTTTTAATTTGCGTTTCTAACTGGCACAATGAATATCAACGCTAGAAGCGATAAAGCCAAAAATCAGACGGTGAAAGTGTTCGTCAGGCCCAGGTATTGATATTTGTCGTTAGTTTAGTAGGTGTGTGTGTTTTGTACTTGAGAAAAATTGCCTCCGCTATGTGTTTTCCAGGCCGCTAACCAAAGAAGAGAAGTTGAAAGGACGGGGCAGCATCATCCGGAATATTTTGCGTCAAGAAATCAGCATTGCAATCCCGCCAGGCAACAACCAGAAGTCGTTCTCGTTCGATGAAGTTTTTAACCCTGACACATCTCAGTCTGAAGTTTACCATGTAGTAGTGAGCCCGCTCATCAGGCAAATCATATTGGGATACAATTGCACCGTTTTCGCTTACGGACAAACTGGGAGTGGAAAAACCCACACTATGACCGGACAAAGCTTCTCGCTTGAACAAAACTACAACAAAGTAAGTTTTTACAGCATTTCTTCTCTGTGACCACTCAATGTTTTGCTTCCCAGGATCACATGGGACTGATCCCAAGGGCCATTTGCCATTTATTCGGCGATTTGCAGAACACACCTCAAAAGTTCGAGTACACCATCAGAGTTTCGTTCATGGAAATCTACAATGAAGACATACGAGATCTTTTGAAATCTGACAGCTATGTCCCTCTAAAGTAAGTTGTCACATTTTGCAGGACTAATTAATAGGTATTAGCATTGTGTATTAGTATTTAATCTGGCAGTACAGGGGGTGGTCCATCCTAGTGTAATTGTCCCATAGCGGTCTTACCGTTCAAGACAGAGAAAAAGATGTAAGAAAAAAGTTATATGGTTTGATAAGACCTATGACCTGAAATTATCTCCAGCTATACAGGTGTCCCATTTTTACAGGACGAACGAAGCGTCAGTTTTTTTTAAAGGGAACAGCCTGTATTTTTCTTGCATTTTCTGGTTCATCTTTTTCAACTGTCTTATGCCTGTATTTTTGTTTTCCAATTGTTTGGCAGTGCTACCATCCAAAAATTAAAACTGAAAAAATCGCATTTTCACCTTGATTTTCACAGATTACTTGAAAAAAATGGTAGCGGCCTTGCTTTTCAAAACTGAGAAATGAAACTTGAAATGGTGATTTTCATGCTGAAGTTGGAACTAATTAGGGCCTCGATGAAAAAAAAATGGCAATGTAGAAAATGAAAAACCTCGTGAAAAACTGAATTAGAAAAACCAAAGTTTCTTTTACAACCACCCCGGGAACCATAGGAAAGGTTTAAAGGTTTAAGGGTAAGGTACCCTCACTACCCTCCCCCTCCCCAGTAAAAATAGAGGATAAAAAAAACTATCGGAAAGAGTTATAAAATTGAGGGGCATGCCATTTGAAAAAAAGTGAGTTATAATACTTTGAAAATTATAAAGTTTGATACTTTTTTTTAACGCCCTGTAGCAAAGTCGCAACTTGTTGACATTGGATTGATCTTTGACTTGATGATCACCATATAAAGTTTAATCTCTTCGATTTGAAAATCGAGGCCGCCACAATTTTTTTAAGCAAACTGAAAATGCGATTTTTTTAGTTTTTAATTTTCAGTTGGTAGCACTGCCAAATAATTGAAAAACAAAAATACAGGCATAAGACGGTTGAAAAAGCTGAACCCAAAAATGTAAAGAAATATGGGGTGTTCCAATTAAAAAAAATTGACGCTTCGTTTATCCCGTCAAGGTGGACACCTGTGTCCCTGTGTAGCCGAAAATAATTTCAGGTCATAGGTCTCATCAAACCATATAACTTTTCTCTAACATCACATCTTTTTCTCTATCTTGAATGGTAAGACCGCTATGGGATAATTACGCTAGGATGGACCAGCCTGTATGTGTGAAGTTGCCCAGATACCAATACATAAACTCAGTTAAAATGACTATGTGTAGACAGTTCAGTGAAAAACAACTTTTTCGAAAATGTATAAATCAATATAACCGTACTTATACCGTTATGGTGGCCTTACATTGAGCATCAAATGCTGCAGCTTTTTTTGCTGCCGAGCTCTCATTGGTCAAATGTTGGTCACTGACAGCAATAACAGGCGTCAGTTCCAATCAGAACTCTGCTGCAGATTAATCTGCAGCATTTGATACTCAATGTAAGGCCAGCATTACCCTTATAAAAGTACCCAATTGCCCAATTCCACAACACATCTGTACCTAAATGAATCTGGTCCAATTGACAGTGTTGCCACCGCATCACTAATAATGATTCAACCCTATACTTGAAATATTTTCTAGTTATTTAAAAACAACACCTGGTCATTTTGATGGTGACCCGTGCACTACCGGGTTGAATAACATCGGTTCATTTTTCTGTTGCTGACAAGAAACCACATTCATACTGGATTTTTCAGGGTATATGATGACCCGGAAAATAAGGGATCCGTGCAGGTAAGGGGCCTGTCGGAGCACACGGTTTGTACGCCGCAGGAGGCGTTGCAATGGCTTCAGTTTGGTCTGCTGCAAAGGCACACTGCTCCCACAAACTTAAACAGGGAAAGCTCACGCTCCCATGCCGTTTTTACGATATTGCTGCATACCAGAGAAACAACAATCGACGGCGAGGAGCTAATCAAAACCGGGAAACTCCACTTGGTTGACTTGGCAGGAAGTGAAAGTGTTGGTCGTTCCGGAGCTACGGGAATGAAGGCCACTGAAGCTGGAAGGATCAATATGTCTTTGTTGACTTTAGGCAAAGTCATCAAGGGTTTGGCTCAGAAATGTCCTCACATTCCTTACAGGTAACATTTAATTTTACTCCTCTCAGCATCAATAATTTATTATTCATTCATACCTGCGAGGTAAAGTTCAAAGCCCTCTTGCACTGAAGTATTAGCTCATTACACCCTCCTAGCAATCAATTGTCCGGTAACCGTGTCATGAAGGAGACTTTGATTTCGATCATTCCAAAAGTAGGAATGGACTACAAACAGTGGCCAAGAAGGTTTTTCAACGGAAATTTTGTGGAAGATCCACAAATCGAGAAAAAAAAATGAAAGTTAGTAACTACACAGTGTATTTTTAGCGTCGGGCGGATATATAACCCCCGAACGAAGTGGAAATGGTACTAAACAAAAGATAAAACACCAACAGGACCGGGGAGCAAAATAGGGGTGTTGGGCGGGGAAGAAACTAAAAATAGCGCGTCATAAAACAAGAAACAGGGCGAAATATCGCAAGAAATCGTAAGAAAACCACTAAAATACATTGTTTTTGTGGCAATACGCCACCAAAAAAACACTAACGGGACCGGGAAGCAAAATGGGGGTGTTAGGCGGGGAGAAGCTGAAAAGAACGCGTCGTAAAATAAGAAGGAACTACCATCAAAGATTGAGTACACATCCCAACACACTAGCGATCCATCTGCGCAGACGAATGACTGGCTACCGAAGACTTGAACGTTGTGCTCCTACTGATCTGCCAACTAGATTCTGATTAATTAAACTTATCCAAATATCAAGAAGACGCCCACTTGTCCTACTCACGGCCGACGGCGATGTATGAGAGGGAACTTGCCACTGGGCATTCTCCCACATGATTTTTTTTTACAAACATACAAATTACCTATTATCTAAACAGATAGATTGTAATTTTTTTGGGATTTCAAATAAAAAATAAAAAACAAGAAGCAGGGCTAAAAATTGCCAACAATCGTAAGAAGAAGGAATAAATTATACGAAACGGGAAGAAAGTCGCAAGAAAGGCCAGTCGACGCGTGTAAAGAAGCCCAAAAGAGTTGGAATAGCCCAAAAAAAAAGATAACGTATGGAAAGTATCACACAAAAGCATAAAAAGAAGGTACGTTTGAAAAGAAGGAATAAAACACAGAAAACGGGAAGAAAGTCCCAAAAAATAGGTAGTTGACACTTGTAATTCTTTTATTTTCCTGTTAATAGGCTACTGGACATCAATCGCATTTCAGTATAAAAGTATCATAAATCTGATAAATATCTGAATGATGAATTTGTAGTTTGAAAAAGTTTTTTTTTTCTTTTCGTTAATATAGCAATATAAACTGCGCAACAAATATGTTGTCGCGAGGGAAAAATTGGTCCGAGTTTGGACCCCAATAATTTTTGAATGACAAGAACCATTTTGATTCTGTTTTGACGGTTAGTGAGATCAGTCTTTCCGTTATTCACGTTCAGGAAGTGAAGATCTGGAAGCTCCATGTAAAATATCTACAGGGTGAAATGTAAAACAGTACAAAATTTTAGCAAATTAAACGGACCCCCATTTCCAGAATAATTTTTTTTCTCAAATGCAAATGGAAGGATTAAGAAGCGTTATGTTTTAGCTTGCGCCCAGTTTCGAAATTTTTTAAATCGGAAGTATGGTTCTGACTTTATGATTTTTTTCTCTTGTAAGATGCTGATTTATCCTATCGGTACAAAGAAGACTATGTTATTCTGATGATGGGAGGTTGCAATTCACGAATATTGTTGCTTAAACGGTTCTCAGAAACTTGACTCACAGACCATCTGAAATACCTTGATCAAGATTTCAAAAAAGGGGTCCATTCGAAATGGGCGACACAGCTGTTTTTCTTAAAAATTGAATTTAATCAGATTTTTACAACTGAAACAAACTTTCTTTGTTATTTTGACCTCCTGAACATGATGCTGATGGTCAATTTTAGTTTTTGATGATGACAGGCTCCCTGGGCTAACATAGTCTTTCTTGTAGCGATAGGATAACTCAGCATCCTCCAAGAGAAAAAAAATCATAAAGTCAGAACCACAGTTCCGATTCCAAAAATTCTAAAACTAAGCGCAAGCCAAAACATCACGCTTTATGATCCTTTCATTTGCATTTGTGAAAAAAAACTATTCTGAAAATGGGGGTCCGTTTAATTTGCTAAAATTTTGCACTGTTTTACATTTCACCCTGTAAATATTTTACATGAAGCTTCCTGATTTTCACCTCTTGAAGGTGAATAACGGAAAGACTGATCTCACTAACCGTGAAAACGAAATCGAAATAGTTTGTGTCATTCAAAAGTTATTGTGGTCCAAAGTCGGACCAATTTTTCCCTCGCGACAACATATTTGTTGCGCAGTTTATTTATAAAAGTAAAGATACAGTTCATGAGTATTATATATATATATATATATATATATATATATATACAGGTGTCCGAGGTTTAAATCCGGAAACTTCAGCAATCGATAGAGAATCGAAAAATAATGGAACTTTGTCCAGAAAAATATTTTCAAAAATGAAAAATAACGAAGATATAACCTTTCAAAGTTGGATTAAAAAAACCCAAAACCGTTTTTCTGAAATAACTCTACACCGTTCAACCGATTTTGTCCAAATTTGACACAGTTGATCCCACAATACATTTATATCAATAGCTTGAGATGACTTTTCCCGATTGACTCCAGTGGCGTAGATATTGGGAGGTTCACCCCTATTAACCCCTCTATTTTTCACGCAAATCAAAATTTTGAGAAAGCGACCCAAATTCTTGATTCTGTATTCAATTTCAAGGAAAAAGTTACTCCTAGGAAATTTTGATTTGAGGCTTTTTTCTTTAGATATTTGAGTTTGAAAATTCCAAACACAAATACAAATTGAAATCATTTTTGTTACTAAAAATTCTATTTACTAGGCTGACGAAGTCTCGAATCAAAATTTACCGAGAGTAACTTTTTCTTTTAAATTGAATGCAGAAACAATAACTAGGATTGCTTCCTCAAAATATTCACTGGCGTAGAAAATAGGGGCGATAATATGAGTGGCTCCTCCAATATCTACGCCACTGGAACTGGACTGTTTTTGGAATTTTCAAACTCAAATATCTCAAAAACGAAGCCTCAAATCAAAATTTGACAATAGTAACTTTTTCTTCAGAATTCAATGCAAAAACAATAATTTGGATCGTTTTCTCAAAATCTTCATTGGCGTAGAAAATAGGGGGGATAATATGAGTAGCTCCCCTAATATCTACGCCACTGGCTTGTTTTGATCAAAGTAATAGTTTTTCTCATGGAGCTAAGTATTCAGGCATCACTGCTCCAATTTTGGAAGAAATATCCTGAGTGACATAGAAAATAGAATTTTTAGTAACAAAAATGATTGTAGTTCGTAATTGTGTTTGGACTTTTCAAACTCAAATATCTCAAAAACGAAGCCTCCAATCAAAATTTACCATTTGTAACTTTTTGTTTGAAATTGAATGCAGAATCAACATTTTGGGTCGCTTGTTCAAAATGTTCATTGGCGTAGAAAATAGGGGGGTAATAGGGGTGAACCTCCCAATATCTACGCCACTGGGGTCATTAAGAAAAAGTCATCTTGAGCTCCTGATGTAAATGTATCGTAGGATCACCTGTGTCAAATTCGGACAAAATCTGTTGAATGGTGTAAGAGTTATTTTGAAAAAACGGTTTTTTGGAATTAACTTTGGAAGGCTATATCTCCGTTATTTTCAATTTTTGAAAATATTTTTCTGAACAAAGTCCCCTTATTTTTCAATTCTCTATCGGCTGCTGAAGTTTCCGGATTTAAATCTCGGACACCCTGTATATGTAAAACTAAGGAATACGTAAAATATAATAAATTTCGTCGTATGATTTTTGCGAGGCAGGGTTGCCAAAATTGAAGAAGCATTTCCCCAAAAGTTTTTCGAAATATGATTTCATTTCGGTAAAAAATCAATTTGATAGTGAACTTATTCAAATCAGGAATAATATACTACGTCACAGCTTGAAACTGGGCTAGGAGGTGAAAGGGAGGAAGGAGAGGGAAACGCATTCGACATTCGACCTAAGCATTCGTCCCGGATCCATTACGTAGTGGTGTATTTTCACGTGCGAGGAGCACAACTTTATTACAAGGAATTTGTTTTTGGTGCCATTGCGTAGAGTTATTATGTATTATGAAGCGAAATTGTATTTAAAAAAAGCTAGGTTACTTGACGTGGGCTTGACATATTATGGCATGCGACGCACGCAGTACTGCCACTCATATGGGCAGTGGCGTACCAACGGGGGGGCGGAGGGGGCGGTCCGCACTGGGTACCAACAGTAAGGGGGTGTCAGTGTCGGATTATTTGTGGTTCAAAAGAAGTCCACAAAACTAGGACGCAAGGCTTTGGAGGGTGCAAAACTAGCTGGTGAAGACCTGCCTTCCGAAAAAATTTCGTCTGCGGAGCTTTTTTCTCGCATTAGTCACTGTTCGTAGTGTTTTCCGCTTTGTCGAGAAATCGTTTTTCTATGTCCAAAAATACCATGTCACTAATTGGGCGCGATTTTTCGATCCTAAAGTCTAAGGGCGCAAAATTGACTAATTCGGCACAGGGGGTGTCACTAGCACTACGCAGTCTCCAGCTCAATCTCTAGGTAGGTTTAGAGAGAGGGGGGTGTTACAAGATAGTCCGCCCCGGGTGCCAAATACGCTAGGTACGCCACTGCATATGGGACTAAAGGTGCGTTCAGTCAGCTTAAGGTGAGTTCAGTCAGCTTATTTAGCCGCAAGTTTTAATTTTAGTCGTAAGCGCAGCATCGCTTATTGGCTGATCTGAGGAGACTGGTTCATGACAGCCAATGAGCATCGCTGCGCTTACGACTAAAATTAAAACTTGCGGCTAAATAAGCTGACTGAACGCACCTTAATAACACTGTTGTGACATTAATCCGAAGTCTGCACGAGCAAAAATTAGTTAATTTAAAGGAAGAATCGACCAAAATGTGAGGTCAAACCATAGCACTCCAGCATTTCATTATATTTTTTTGGTATAAATCAGTTCAAAACGAGAAGGTGTTCTTCAGTCATTGAATGGCCAACTAGAGTTCCTATTGGCTCGTCAAAATGTGACGTCACGCACTTTCTTATGTTTTTTTTTTATATGTACATGAACTTTTTGTTCTCCGAGTCAATGAAACGCCAGTAGAAATGTCAAAGTGACAGCGTTTTGACGGTGTAAATAGACTAAATCGAGTTATGTGCCTACATTATGGAGCCATGCGATATCTCTGCGATTCTGCGAGTGCCGTGGGATGATAATTATCAAATGATCTGAACTGTGCTCATGTGATGTGACCTCTCCAGCTGACCGGGCCCCTGCTACCGTTTGTCGCGGTCGAAGGTCGAGGTAACGGCCAAATACCCTCAAAATGGTGGCGCCCAGTATTGCAGGTGTCTGACGTCTTTTGCGCGGTATAGCTAGATACCTTTGAAGCAGACTATCGACCCAGATTTTATACCGGCCTTTTTTTTTGAAAGATTTCGAAAGAAGCGTTTTCTGTGCCTCTCTTCATTTACATCTTATAATAAGAACTTCCATCTATCCAGAAGCTTGGAAAGCGTCACGGGTGTGCCCGGTTTTGAAGGGGTTTCTGATGCCACTAAAAAAGTTGTTGACGGGAATCGGTTTTATTTTACTTTTTTCGTCAAGTAGAAACTCTTCCAAAAAGAAAATGCACGGACATTGCTATCAAATTTTGAAAATTCCCAAAGAAAAATTCCCAAAAATTTTTGAAAATTTTTAATTTTGATTTTTTGAAAATTCCAAAACCAGATAGCATCGACAATGCATCTTTCCTCAAGGAAGTCGCATGCCAAATTTGAACTTTTTATTTCCAAAAAAAGGTACCAAAAATGATATCCCGTTGACACGAAAAAGTGAATTAGTAGAAATCATTTTTGGTACCTTTTTTTTGAGAATAAAAAGTTCAAATTTGGCATGCGACTTCCTTGAAGGAAGATGCATTGTCGATGCTATCTGGTTTTTGAATTTTCAAAAATCAAAATAATTTTTTTTTTCAATTTTTTGGAAATTTTCAAAATTTGATAGCAATGCCCGTACATCTTTTTGGAAGTTTCCACTTGACGAGAAAAAAATAAAATGAAACCGATTCTCGTCAACAACTTTTTTAGTCGCATCAGAAACCCCTTAAGAAGGGCAATAAGAATGATGTCAACAACTACCGACTTGCCATTATCAATAATTTCTCAAAGTCTTTCGAGTTTATTCTCTATGATTGTATATCCCTCTATGCAAGCAGGTTGCTGACGTTGACTCACGTTTTCTCAACATGGGTTTGTCCCTGAGCGTTCAACCACCACTAACCTTGCGTGCATGACTCACAAGCGGACTAGCTAGACCGGAAGCATCAAGTCGACGTTGTATACACGGATTTTTCGAAGGCGTTTGATCGTCTAGATTACACAATCTTGGTCAAGAAGCTTGAGTCTTTTGGGTTCTCACGATCACTTGTAACCTTGTTTGAGTCATACTTGAGTGGTTGTACGCAGTATGTACGGTGCAACGGATTCCATTCTTCAGTGTACACGCAGGCTTCTGGGGTTCCCCAGGGGACTGCTTTGGGACCTGACTTGCTCGGTATATTTATAAACGGACATCGTTACGGATCTGACTGTGCCCTGCCTACTTTATGCCGATGACATGAAACTGTATCGAAGCATCCGTACGGTTGATGATTACGTAGCGCTGCAGGGTCGCCTTGACATCCTGAGTGAATGGTGTATTCGTAATCGGCTGCTACTAAATATCAAAAAATGCAGCGTATTGAGTTATCGCAGAGTTGCGTCGCCTTTAATCTATGACTACTCTATACACTGATAGAAAGGACCACCAGATTCCTCCGCTTGAAAAGTAGTCCCGAGCGTAACCCGCGAAATTTAAAATTCCAGTTAGAAAGAGGTGCTTATTTCCGCTAATCACAGCTAAGTGCTATGGTAATTTTAAATGACACCAGTTTAATACCAATTCTAATGAATGAGAAAATATTTTTTTTGAATGAAGCTGATTTTATTACACACCACTCACAACAGCCGAGCCGACTAAAAATAACAAACATCATAGAGAAATGGAGGTTAGAAATCGTACGTAAGACGTAATACATTATCGATGGTGAGGTTTTGGGTAGGTCGCCTGTTATGACGGATCTGGGAGTTATTTTTTAATCCGAAGTTGACGTTCACCAACTAAACGAATCTGTGGTAATCCACGTTTCCCGAAAGGCTTCTGCGCATACCTGTGAAAGTAGGACGTTGACATATCTATATCACGACAACAAGTTGACAACACTGTACAACGGTGTGCGTGTGTAATATCACGCAAATTTCAGCTGACAGCGCTTGACGTCGATTTGACGTTTCGACAGATCTAACGAAATAACGCTCTTGTTTCGTCGATCGCCTTGCAGCTTGTTGTGTTTCGGATCAGCTGAATCTTCTCTGCGTTTTTCTGCCGTACGGCACGTAACATTTCATTCTGAACAATATTAAATGTTGAATGGTTAGGAGGTTATGTTTGTTGTTTGTTTACATTTTGATTATTGATTGAGAGTTGCCATTGACAGTGACACTTCGTGCGTCAAAATTGAAATTACCGCGCTCTGCAGGTATGCGTTCTCATGTATGCGCTGAAGTGATGTACGTGATGGTAAACGTGGATTGCGGCCCTCAAAATGCTCGGGTTCATTATGCGAGGATGTAGGTTCATGACCGACATTATGACGTTCCGCATACCTACTGTACATGTCGTTTGTTCGCACCCGCATTGAGTACGCCTCGGTTGTGTGGATCCCTGCGTACGGAGTCCACGTAGCATCTCTTTTAAGGTTTCAGAGAAGGTTTCTCAACACTACAACATTCATGTTGACGGGTTCCTTTCCGGGTAGAGGCACTCCACAGGAAGATCTTTTGCGGCAGTTCAATATGCAGTCTTCTTGTACAAAATCAAGATCGTCATCAATGTTACTGACTGTCCGGAGCTTTTCTACAGGTATAGGTTTTTGAATGCCTAGGACTGGCTCCCGAAATACGCAATTGCTTCACCTGCCTTACGCCAGGACTCGCAGGCTCTCCTTTTTCCCCCTCCACCAAATGATTCTTTCTTATCCGGGCGTCGAGGCTCATTTTGATATCTTCAATACCTCTGTTTCCGCCATCAAAAGAGATTTTTAAGTGATGCCTCGGTTGCTGCGGTTTGATCTTCCGATTACATAATACCTCCCATAAATGGGCATACGCTCCTGTTGACTTACGTATAAGAAAAAAGTTGACTCACGTATCAATCTTGGAAGTTGAAAAAAGGCATGACGAATTTGAATTATCCATAAAAAGTACCTTTATAATGTCGTACTCAAAAAAAAAATAGTTTTATCGGTTTTTCAAATGAAAATATAAAGCCAAAATTGCTATCTTCGTTTTTTCTTTTTCGAAATTTTGGAATCTAAAAATGATAAGTCAATAAAATTATTGATCTGCAGAAAAATCCGCAACTTTTCCCTAATTTAACAGATTTTTCAAAGATGAACGAAATACCCATGCTTAGCCTCGAGAAACGGACACCGTATTTTTTTGTAGAATAGGGAATGAAAGTCTTCAAATTGCATGTCAGAATTCAAGAAGGATCACATCACATGCAAAAAAGTTGGAGGTTCTCTACTCCTAACCCTTCACAGGTTTGACCCACACCTGGTGAAAATTTTAAAATATTTTACCTTGTCTTATGGAGCATCATAAAAAAGTAAAAATGAATACGCCTACCTGACAATTTGACGTGGAACACTTTCAAGGGGCCGTCGTAAAACTAACGACACATCAAGCCAGACACAGCCAGAAGCAACAGACAAGCTCATCAGTGCTTTGGAATTCAAGAAGACACAAACTGGCCCAGTACGGCTTCGAACAACACAGGAAGACACAAGAGAGCTCAGAGTTCCGAAAGCCACGAAAAGACACAAGGAAGCTCATCAGGGCTCCAAGCGACACATTAAGACACGAGGGGGTCAGTAGGCTCTAATAACAGGAGAATGTACAAGTGAGCGTACTACAGTTGCAAAAACCTCGAGGAGGCACAAGGAAGGGGGAGGTAAAAAGGCCTAAACGACACTTGAGGGCACAAGGAGCCTGGTAGGGCGTTCCACTGGGGGTGCTCAGATCAGAAATAGTATTTTGATGGACCCTAGAAAATTGGTGTTACTTTTTGTGCGCCGTCGTCGGACTCATTCGCTGGAAACGGGCGATTACTACAATGTGATTTGATTTACACCATATGATTTTGAATTCAGAAATAAAATGTTCAGTCAGTCATTCAGCTTAGTCATCTAATTGAGTCAGTAATTAATATTTTAGTTTCGAATCCAATTCCAAATGGGAATTGATCTGCGTCGCATAAATGAATAGCCTGCCAATCAAATTTGATTGAGATTAGTCGAACGGTCTACCAACAAATCGAGGGAGAAGAAACCGGACGTCTAAAAATCCTAATTTCTCTGAAGTTATTCATCTGTCTCACGAGTTCCAACGAAAATACAACATTTTGCTCGGTACTACTGCGCAACTTTTTAGGCGGATCGTTTCGTTCTATATATTTATACTGCCCAATAGTTCAGTCCGGATATATTGAGTCATTTCCCGGCGCAGCTCTATCCAGTACCACGTGGTGCTATCTTCCTCTTTTTGTCCTGGAGATGGGTGAAATTTCCAAAAGAATCGAAAATGGAACATGACCTGGGTTTATACATCAACATCAACTTTCAGGGATTCAAAACTGACGAGGTTTCTGCAAGACAGCCTAGGCGGCAGGACCAAGACCCACATGATAGCCACCATATCGCCGGCAGCTGAGGCCATTGACGAAACCTTGAACACGATAGATTATGCTTTTTCAGCGCGTTTCGTTTACAACTGCCCTGTTGTGAACGAGAATCGAAAGCAGGCCAACATAATGAATCACCTTAAGGACGAAATAACGTCGCTGAGGAAGGAACTGGCCGCCACCAGGACGGGCGAGGGCTTCTTCGTCGACCGCTCGAATTTCGATAGAATGGTAACTGATCTCGAAGTGTTTAAGACTAAAGAATCTGAATTGACCAAGCGAATTGAGGAACTCGAAGAGCACAGACGCTCCAAGGAGGAAGAGTTCGGCAGCATTATCGAATCGTTCCGCAAAACGAAACTGCATATGATGGAAGTTGAGGCCGATCTGAGCGAGAAAAGCTCGCTGCTGGAGCAGGAGAAATTCATGTCGGAATATTACAAACAACGCGAATTCGAACTGTGTTCGACCGCGCAGTCCTTGATCGAAGTGTGTGATCACTCGACAAAAACCGGCGAAATCTTCCACAACAAGTACATGAACCTGTGCGATCAGAATCTCAGTACCGCGCATGCAGCGCGAAACATTCTGTCGACCACCACCAATTACTTGAACGAAGTCGAAAACGGCGCTAAGAAATTGTTTAGCGAACAAGAATTGCGCTACAAGGAAATTGGGAAGAACGCTAATCGTTTGGTGGAAATCAACGAAACGATCACATCTCAGGTTGAACCGGTGCTGAGCCTTGAAGGTCTTCCATCTGAAATTGAAGCAGGATTCGTCGATGGTGAGTTCGAAACCATCAGAAATGCACTCGAAAACAATCCAGTCGACTATGACGATCTTGAGCTTGAAGTTATTGAAAAGGAAAGCGCAATGGACAAGCAACTACAAATCTACGAATGTGGAGTAAGTCTTTGCTTACCTTTATTTTTGCTTGCTTAAGTAATGTCTATGAACTTGCAGATTACGGACAAAATATCTATTGAAGACGCTTTTTTGGCACGCCAGAAGGAGCTCTACAGTCAGTTGACGAGTGCAACTAAACGAGTAATCGCCGGTTACATCGATAGCAACACAGTCAAACGCAAGAAACTCGAACGTACATTGGATGAATTCGTTGAGACCATGAAAGAAAAATTTACCGAAATTGACGCTGATGTTGAGTGCCAGTGGACTTACTTACGCAATTTGAACAACGACGTTGACAAAGAATTTTTAAAATTACACAATGAGTACAACAAACCAGTACAAGAATTGCACAAAACTTTCAAGGAACAATTGATGGTATTTTTTTCAAATCGTGGTTGATTTAGCTTGTTGTAATGTTTTTTTTTTCTAGAGCAACCCTCGTTTGAGAATGAATCGTGAAAAATTTGAATCTGCCGTAAGCGACGCACGAAAGCAGCGCGGTAACATTGAAGATGTCATCGTTGACGCCAAGGAGAACGTTCTTGATTACGTCAGTCAGTTGGAGGACAGGCTGAAACAAACCACTCAAGTAAGAACTTTACAAAATCTTTTCAACACAAGCAAAATGGTTCAAACCTTGAACTCATTCCAGGACAAAGAAGCGGTCAAAACAGTTCTTGGAAGCGTTCACTCGACAGTTACTGGTCTTCACGATGACGTCGCGTCAGGCATCGCGATGCACTTGAAGCATTGTTCAGAAGCACAACAGAATCATCTGAGCGAAATCAAGAACTTCAATGCAAAGTCCAATGTTGCTTTGCAAAAAGAATTCCAACAGGTCAAGTTCGACGTCCACGCCGGCGATACTCCCGTGCGACAGAATTACAGGTTTCCGAGGAACGTTGGAGAAGTCAAATCGAAGGAGATTCTCATCAAACAGTTCAAAGCCAGCCAGCAACAGCAACAGCCAGACGAGCACGACACGGACAATAAAGAAAACATGGAGGTAGCTTGAAGAGCACCTATTGTTCTTGTTTTAGTAATTTATTTTCGTTAAAGTATTATATTTTGAGCACGATTGGTAATTTAAGGTTGCTAATTCAAATTCTGTCGTACTTTTCTGTGCCATTATTAATAATCGCTGTGCAATGAAATAGTTCTATGAAAATATATCGAATTAGTTGAATCTGAATTTTGAAGAAATAGCGTTATAGTAATCGTATTTCAACATTGGATATATTCATTTCTTAATAATAACAAATGATTATGTTAGTACTTATTTGGTAACAATTGAAATTTTTTGTGTTTTAAAAATATTTACATCAGAAAAGAATAAGTTAATCATAAATTTTAAAGTGTTCTTATTTGGTTGTTGTGTATAAATTAACGTATTCTACAGATTATTGACACTAATTATTTGATTGATCCATCCAATGAATGATGAAACCTTCACGTACACCCCCGGAACATCCACACGCCCGCAACCAAAACCCCAAGACACCAGACCGGCCAGTTCATAGAATCCATCGTCCTGGCAGACTAGAGGACCTCCACCATCACCCTGAAAAAACATTCAAAATCTTAAAAAAATGCACAACCAAAAGAGATAGAGGCGACTGTTACAAGATTTGTACTGACTTGAAAATCATTTTTATTGTTGTGAATATCTTTTAGGGAGTGAACGCTAGAGTATAGCGATTACCCATAAGTAGCCTAATTATTTACGATTCATTCATTAAACAGTGAATTTTTGTATTTTAAAATTTTATTATTCCACATGATATCCGTAAAGAATTGCAGAAGGAACCATATGGTGTTGTAATTTAAATACTATACAAAATAAGGTCTTCCTGAAAAGGAAGAAAATGGTATTTAGAGTATTTACTATTTTTATTAAATGGATTTCGAACCTAAACTGACTTATTCATTTTTTTAAGAATTATGTGCGCAGAAAATTTCTTGGGAAGACTTCAATTTTATTTTCAAGGTTGCACAGCAATCAAGTTCTCAATGGCTGCTCCCAACAGAAGCTTTGGGAAGCAAACTCCCGGTTGCGTTGTGTTCAAGTCCTATCATGGCATACTCTCTACAACAAGGACAATAAGTCTTGGATACTGTTGCCTGCTACATCGGAATTGAAGCAGTGCTGTTACAACATCAGCAGGGCCAGGAGCGGGTAATAAAGTATTACAGCAAGGTGTTGTCCAAACCGGAAAGGAACTACTGCGTTACACGTAAGAAGCTATTGGGCGTTGTGAAAGCTGTTGACCACTTTCATCAGTACCTCTAGTCTACGGCCGGAAATTTTTGGTGAGGACTGACCAGACCACGTTGTGCTGAAATGGCTGCTACAATTCAAGAATCAACAGTGGATCGAGAGACTGCAACAATATGACTTTGAAATTCAACATCGTCCTGGAAAAAGTCGCAACGCAAAGAAGCAACGCGAATGCTATTTCTCGAAGACCATGCAACAAGGACTGCAGGCACTGTAAGAGGGTGGACCAACAGAATGGAAACGTCGAAGTCGAAGCAATCGTCTCGGCCCAAGAAATTGGATTACGGATAAACTCAAGGAGCAGCGCGAGGTCCGGCTATTTGGTTCACTTGTTGTAAGGAAGGAACTTGGCCAGGACAGACCACAGGAGGATAAATCGGGATGGTATCGAATTCACGACGACCAACTGTATCTGGCGCTCCCATGTCGGGACGAGGAAAGAGTCGAGTGGAAAAGCTGTGTACAGAAGAGTGGGAAGAAGGCATTGATAGAAGAAAATCATGACTATCCTAAAGTAGACACCTAGGTGGAGCAAAAGCTAGTTCGAGAATGGCGCGTAACTATTTATTATTGGCCTGGAATCTTCCAGGATTTTAGGAAGTACGTGAGGTCATACAGGGTGTTTCAATGACTTTGCATAAAATTTCGGGAGGTGATTCCTCTCAAAAAAAAGTCGAAAAGTAAGGGTAACATTTTTTCCTAAATTGCTTCCTAAGGGAGTTACAGCCTTTCAAAGGTACGAAGTGAAACAGAACATTAACAGAGTATTACCTATACTTTTGAAAAAATATTTTTTTCCGATGGAATCAGAATCTATATTAAAAAATAACTGACCCGTATTTTTTTATTCAGCCAAAAATCGTATCGTTTGGGCGCAATAAATGAACGAAATTCCTATATTCTGCTTATTTCTGACGTCATTTACACAGGCGGCATAGGCGGTGACCCGCTGTGACGTCAGAACTAGTTGATGTTATTTATTTATTGCGCCCAAACGATACGGTTTTTGACTGAATAAAAAAACACGGGTCAATTATTTTTCAATGTAGTTTTCATTTCAATGAAAAATTTTTTTTAGTATAATACTCCATTTTCAATTATTTGCTCAAGAACTGTCAAGAGGAACAACTTCAAATTTAGTGTAGGGAGGTTCCTCAACAATGCAAATGTACATGCCAATTTTTAAACAAATCTGGCCAGCAGCGGCGAAGTTAGAGGGGGTTGGGGTAGGTTGAACTGTCAGAAAAAAAATGTTTGCAATCCGTTCGTATTTTTGTTTGCACATTTGGATAGATTTGTTCAAACTTCAATCTAAACTTGTAATTATGTCCCTTGCATTTTTCCTGTAGGATGCACCGTTCACGAGTAAAAGTGGAAAAATCAGGAACGTGTCGAATAATTTTCTTTTGGTGGTTAACCGACCCCAACCCCCAACTCCACTGATGATGGTTAAATTTGTTCTAAATCTCACAGGTGTTTAATTTGCACTGTGAAGAAATCTCCTTGTGTCAAAAAAAAAGAACCAAAAACCAAACAAATCTGACCAGTGCGGGGTCGAAATGAGGGGTTGAGTTGAATTGCTAGAAAAAAGTCTACGTTCCGTTTTTTTTTTGTTTGCACATTAAAATAGTCTCTTACTTCGATTTACACATTAGATAGGTACCTACTTATAACTTTCTGACAAAAAAAGAGAAAATTAAAAACCGCATGTCATGTCGCACGTTCCTGGTTTTTTCCCTTACCCTAACTCCGCCGCCACTGGCCAGATTTGTTTGAGATTTTGCGTGAACATGTGCAATATTGAGTAACCATCCTACACCAAATTTGATGTTCTTCACTTTGACGGTTCTTGAGCAAAGGATTGAAAACTCTGTTTCACTTCGTACCTTTGAGGGGCTTTGTAACTCCCTTAGGAAGCAATTTAGGAAAAAATGTTACTCTTACTTTTCGACTTATTTTTTTGAGAGAAATCACCTCCCGAAATTTTATGCAAGGTCACTGAAACACCCTGTATTTGAACTGCCAAAAATATAAACCACTCCAAGTGAAAACAACAGAAAAAATGCAATCCACCTTTCCCATTTTAGAAATTACTTGCGCGCATACCTATGAGCGCAGATTCCCGCTAGTTCATTCGGCTACTACAGTACACACCGCCAGTTGTATCCTCACAGGTATGCGTGGTGGTCTCATGGGAAAGGTTGATTGCTGAAAACCCACGGCCCATGACGTGTATATATCTTGTCGGACAGTTGCCTCGCTGAAGTAAAGGCAATATACACCTATGCTTGTATTCCAAAATAAATATGGAATTCCTGTGGAAAATTCCAAAATAAGTTTACGAAATGGATCAAATTCCATCCGCTCCGCTCAGAAAAGCGACAACGAACGCCGTGTGGCAAGCATTCAAGGATAATAGTCCAGTAAAATGAGACCATTTTTATGCCAAAGTTGGAACTAATTAGGGGCAGGATAAAAAAACATGGCGATGTAAGAATGAAAAACTGGATAAGAAAAACCAAAGTTTCATTTCCAGCCATCCCGGGAACCATGAAAAAAATAGAGAAATTGGAAAAACGTGCGCCACGGTCTTTCCTTTGAAATGGTGAGAGATGTGTGAAAACTGTCAAGGACAAAGTTGTAGGGAATTCAATAATCTACAAAAAAAGTCCCCGGGGGCACATGTCTAACTTCTTCAGTTTAGCCGTTGATCGCAGTCAAAACTGCGCGCCGGTCTAGTGAAGTACAAAAACTGCCCGCGCAACTTTCCTTCTTGCATGCTGCTAGAACGACAAGAGATATCAAAAAATTGTTAGCGACAAAGTTGTAGAGAATTGAATGATCCACTAGGAAATCTTCGAGGCCAATTATTAACTCTTCTAGTTAGTTGAGCCGTGAACCACGTTCGAAGTTGCGCGGAATCCTGTTAATGAAGTGGTTCTTATGGAAAACTTACAAAAATCCCAGACTCAATAAAAAAATGTGACAATGTAGAGGAAGAAAAATTGCATCTAAAAAAACAACGTTTCATTTCACACCGTTTCGGGAAACCTGAGAAAAGAAGATGAAAACTTGGAAAATAGCGATCTGCACTCCCAGCTTCCTCAATGAATACTGAAACAATCAATTAAATGATCTATAGAAAATCCCGTGATTTCATGTATGCATCTTTTTCGACTTAGCTGCGGAGCGCTATCAAAGTTGGGACACATGACTCGTGACGCGTCGCATATGTGGTCAAACTGGCACGACGTTGCTGTCATTGTTTAATTGACTATAAAACATGATTGAATGATTTAAAAAAATTGCGTGCTTTCTTGAACGTCTGGTAGCTATTGTTAAAAATGTAACTCAGCGGAAGAACGCTTTGTTATCTATAAATCTTGTTTGGCAGGATTAAAACTGAGGTACTCGCATTTTGTAACACAATATAATAATAGAAAAAACATGATTCACGTTAGATAATGAGATGTATTTTAACTGATTTCTGATGATCAATGATTATTCAACAATAGCTCGGAGACTGTAACTTTCCTCCTGAACAATGTGGTTGGAAATTGAAACATTTCTCTGTTGATGCCCATTAGAAATCCCGGGTTCTAATGTAGCTCCCGAAAATCTGCTTCGGCTGATTTTCTGCAGACACGCTTGAAAAACTGCGAGAAGCTTCGTGGATGCAGAAAAGCTGACCTCAAGTGTACCAAGTTTTGCCACCATTGCGGTGGAGCCACCTGTTCTAATGGTGGCCTTACATTGAGCATCAAATGCTGCAGCTTTCTTTGCAGCAAAGTTCTGATTGGAACTGACGACGCCTGTTATTGCTGTCAGTGACCTACATTTGACCAATAAGAGCTCGGCAGCAAAAAAAGCTGCAGCTTTTGATGCTCAATGTAAGGCCACCATAACGCTTTCTGCATTATCGTTTCGGAAGACGATGATGATCACTACAATGACAATGGGGTCGTATACAAGAATCACAAAATACGATTTAATTGGTATTGACCTTTGCTTAAATAGATGAAATCAGCAACTGTGCAGCTAAAATACAAATGAAAAATTTTTCGGCCGAGAAAAAAGTAATTGAAGTTTCGCTTCTTCCAGTCTATCGGTTTAAATCAAGTGAAATCGCGCGCAGCGTAAGCGTGAATGAGAACAAAGCATGGACAAGACCGACATGAGAGCAGCCTATCAGCAGCAACAACTGCATCGTTGTCATAGCAACACGCAACGTCTAGCTACGTCACTAGACGTTGAAATCAAACCGCTTTGCTTTGCGCCCCGATTTTCATTTTTTTTTTTTGAAGAAAAGTAGTTGCCAATGAGACTATGTTGCTTTGTCTGTGGTTATCTCACGCTGTACTTTGGTTTACGGGAATAAAAAAATCATGGTATAAGACCCCATTCTAATAATAAGTACTTACCCATGGTTTACGGGAATAAAAAAAATCACGGTATAAGACCCCATTCTAATAATAAGTACTTACCCAGATTAAACAAAGCACGCAATTTTTTCAAATCATCTAATCATGTTTTATAGTCAATCAAACAATGACCGCAACGTCGTGCCAGTTTGACCACATATGCGACGCGTCACGAGTCATGTGTCCCAACTTTGATAGCGCTCCGCAGCTAAAGGTGGGTTCAGTCAGCTTGGTTTTAGTTTTAGTCGTAGTCGTTGTCGTAAATTTGAAAGTAGAAAGCACGCGTCATATGCGCGGCGTTCATACAGAGTTTTAGTTTTAATTTTAGTCGTAAGAATTCCGAACTTTGTCGTATGATGCCGACTTGCAGGTTGCGTAATTACCGGTATAAGGTATGAGCATGAATGGTGATGGTAATGGGTTGTATGTATCAATAAAAAAATAGCATAAGCATTTGCTTCGATTTCAGAGGAGTTGTACTCCTCATAAATGTAAGCAAATACTTATTTATGCTTATTTTTTTACGAGTTTTTATATTAATACTACCCATTATGAACACGGACCGTATGAAGATGAAGGTTCGCGCAGTATCATTCGAGCTCCTATTGGTCAATTCTTACGACTAAATCTTGCTGTATGAACGCTCTTCTCTGTTACGACAACGACTAAAACTAAAACAGCGACTAAATAAGCTGACTGAACGCACCTTAAGTCGAAAAATATGCATACATGACATCACGGGATTTTCTATACAGGGTGTTTCAGCGATGATAGCAAAAAATTTAACTGTAGGTAGATCTTGTCAAAATATGACGAAAACCTATACCTATACCATTTTGCAAAGTTTGGCCTAATAACAAAGACGCCCTAATAACCTAAGTTTGGCCTAATAACGCCCTCCAAAGTTAAATTTTTTCGGATTTCAAAAATTTATAACTCAGTGATGTTTTGACCAAAATAACTTACCTAATATATTTATTCAACAGTATGAACAACCTTACCAAACAATTTGATCTGCTTTTAACCTAATTTTAATTTTAGTTTTGATAAAAATGATGTTTTAAAATTTTAATAGAGTCTTGCAACACGGTTACTGCAATATCCTTCGCTAGAGAACAAGGAATCCGGAAAAAAGTAAAATATTCAATATGAAAAAATTAGGAATGGTTCCCTGCACAGCAATCACACTTAACTTCTTCAAGTGCATATTTTTCTTTAATGTAGGGGATTGTGGGCTCGTAGATGGAGCATTTTTCAAGATGGACTTCTTCAGGCTGCCCTTGTTTTTCTTCCAATCGTATTATCGCATATAATGATTTGTCGAAACTATCTACCGACCTGCAAATTTTTTGAAGAATCCAACAAATGGTGTAGGAGGTTATGAGGGTCAATAGTTAAGAAGCATCCGAAGAAAAGTTGACTTAAGGTGACCCCTTTCAACTTCTACGCTACTAATTGGATTCTTTCAAAATTTTACAGGTTGACAGATGACTACGACAAACCAGCTTATGCTGGAACGTTCCTGAGTTACAAATTTTTGAAATCCGAACAAAGTGAACTTTGAAAGGCTGTATCTTCGTCATAAGGCCGAACTTTTTGCGTTGTGTCAACACCCTGTAGATCATCAAATCCTCTACAAACTTCTTTATTCATATTTTGCATATTTATTACGCTTCAGTAATCAAGGAGGAAGCTGGGAGCGCAAATCGCTATTTTCCAAGTTTTTTTTTCTTAGGTTTCCCGATACGGTGTGAAATGAAACTTTGGTTTTTTAAATCCAGTTTTTCATCCTCTATATTTGTCATATTTTTTTCATCGAGTCTAGGATTTTTGTAAGTTTGCCATAAGAACGACCACTTCATTAACAGAATTGTCGCGCAACTTCGAACGTGGTTCACGACTAAACTAGAAGAGCTAATAATAGGGTGATTACATGTAGGGGGCGCTTCTGCATGAGTTGAGAAATACTTGTGTCTCAGTTAGTGTCAATAATGAGCTTGTTTACGCGAGGCTTAGCAGAGATTTTAACAGTAGTTAGTTAGGAGTGTTTACGCGCGCCGACCAAAATGACAACCGACAGCCCCTTAACCTGGGCCGCTATTCTTGAATCGTGTGAGAAAAGTCCCTGGGAGTAGAATACATTCCGCAGTACACTGATGTAGCGGATGTTGCCTAAAATCGTGGTTTTTAGGCAACTTTCGCTACAGAAGTGTACTGCGGAATGTATTCTACTCCCAGGGACTTTTCTCACACGATTTAAGAATAGCGGCTCAGGGGGCATCTTTCAAAGGAGTGTCAAAACGAAATTTAACCATAATAACTACATTTTCTAGAGATCATAACAAAAGATGGTTAATCATCAATTATCAATTTTAATAAACTGGTGCTCACAGGTCATCCAACATCCAACCCAACACATAAATCTGCTATAAATCCAACCGATTTCTGGTTTGCACATGCGTCGTAATGTGCATGGTCGTTTACGTACGATTGCCAACACTTGTTTGCTTACTAAATGCAATTCAAAATCACATTTAGCGAAGCTTAACAGCTGTTGCGAAACTTGCGTTTAGAGGTGTTTATGCGGACGATAACATTGATGTTACGGACCTTAACACCAGTTTTAAACCTCGCGTAAACAAGGCCAAATGTCTTGCTTGCGTCAAAAGTCTGTCACTCTCATCGTTGTAACCTAACCTAATTAATTAACCTCACGAAGTCTTGACCACGACCGTCGAAAATGCCGCGAAATTGTTTTGTGTCCCAGTGATATTCTGTGTCGCCTACGGTGGGGATAAAATTTCATCGTTTTCGACGGCTTGCCAAATTTTTACCAACCTAATCTTCGCACTCTTCGCAGTAAAACCAAATGTCCTAAATCCCAACTTCAACCTGGCGATGAAAGTTGCGAACTAATTTCATGTAATCACCCCATTTGCCTCGAAGATTTCCTAGTTGATCATTCAATTCTCTACAACTTTGTCGCTCACAATTTTTGGATATCTTTTGTTGTTCTTGCAGCATTCAAGAAAGGAAGGTCACGCAGGCAGTTTTTCCACTTCACTAGACCGGCGCGCAACTTTGACTGCGATTAACGGCTGGGAGGTACGAAGTTTCCGGGGAAAAAAACCAAGCCAAGGCACCTGATAAAGGTAAATCAATGATGATAATGTGTAACCCACGAGTTATAAAGTGAATGATGAGTTGAAAACCATTATAAACTGAAGAAGTTAGACATGTGCCCCCAGGACTTTTTTGCAGATTATTGAAATCCCTACAACTTTGTCCCTGACAGTTTCACACATCTCTCACCGTTTCAGAAGAAAGACCGCGGCGCATGCTTTTCCATATTCTCCATTTTCAGTTTTCCATTCTCATTTTAGTCCTAGGTTACATAGAGGGGCATTCAATCCACGTTTCCCGAAAGGCTTCTGCGCATACCTGTGAAAGTAGGACGTTGTCATATCTATATCACGACAACAAGTTGACAACACTGTAATACGGTGTGCGTGTGTAATGTCACGCAAATTTCAGCTGACAGCGCTTGACATCGATTTGACGTTTCGACAGACCTAACCAAATAACGCTCTTGTTTCGTCGATCGCCTTGCAGCTCGTTGTGTTTCGTATCACCTGAATCCTTCCTGCGTCTTTCTGCCATACGGCATGTAACATTTCATTCTGAACAATATTAAATGTTAAATGGTTAGGAGGTTATGTTTGTTGTTTGTTTACATTTCGATTATTGATTGACACTTGCCATTGACAGTGACACTTCGTGCGTCAAAATTGAAATTACCGCGCTCTGCAGGTATGCGTTCTCATGTATGCGCTGAAGTGATGTACGTGATGGTAAACGTGGATTCCAGGAAAATATAAAGAAGTTACAGAACTTTTGATACGAAACAACGGAGCACGCAGTGCTACCGTGCGACCAGTTAAGGGCTAGAGTTATTGCAGATGAAATAATAAGGGTTAGCAGTATTGAAAACGGCACTATTTTGACACCTACGCTTGCGCAGATTAGTGCGACGTTAAATTTTCCTTAATAATGGTGGCCTTATGCTGGCCTTACATTGAGCATCAAATGCTGCAGCTTTATTTGCAGCAGAGTTCTGATTGGAACTGACGCCTGTTATTGCTGTCAGTGATCAACATTTGACCAATGAGAGCTCAGCAGCAAAAAAAAGCTGCAGAATTTGATGCTCAATGTAAGGCCACCATAAGGCCCCCATAAGGCTAGCATAAGGATAGTGTCTGCCTTTATTTATGCACTCTTTAGGTCGACCTTATTCATACTTTGTTTTGACGTTTCGCAGCAAAGGGCGTTTGCTTGTCAAAGAAATCAACTCTCGAGTTTCGTTTTGAGTTTTATACGACGGGGGAAGGGTGGGCGTTGATTGCTAATGGCGGCCCTACATTGAGCATCAAATGCTGCAGCTTTCTTTGCAGCAGAATTCTGATTGGATGGGCAAAATTCAAAAAGTTTTGCCGCCATGCTGCTCAAGAAGTTCACGTCTAGCCAACTTCTTTAGCAGCATGACGGCAAAACTTTAAGGCCCGTATTCATATCTCACTTTCAAGCCACATTTAGCATGCCTCTAACAAAAAGTGCTCGGCTACCTGATAAAAGCGGTCGTATTCATAGGCCACCTTTTACGTCCTGTTAGGGCCCATCTCACTAAAGGGGGTGTTGATTTGGCAACGTTGTGAAATGTACTCAAAACTACCTACCCGAAGGTAGACGCAGGTAGGCAAGAACCCCAAGCCGCTTTCGTTTTGCGCCGGGAGCCGCTCCGGGTAGATCACTAGACAGAGAAAGTAGATACATACACCAATCACGGCCCAGCTGGATCTGTTTTCTTTGTCTAGTGATTAACCCCGAGCAGCTCCCCCTGGCAAAACGGAAGTGCTGGCAACTCTTGCTACATTGATGTACTGCGGATTGCATAAAACCTCGCATAAAACTTTCAGGGAGTTTCTTCCACATTTCCAAGAATAGCGGCCTGGATCTGTTAACTTAAGGCAGCAGTCACACTAGAGCCATCACCACCCACTACCACCCACCACCACCCACTACCACCAAGCAAAATAATCCGCCCTGGTCTCACTGAGCCACCGTCCATCGTCCACCGTCAACCACCGTGTCCCCCTCCTGAATTTGACATAATCCTGTTTTATATAATCCGTACTACAATTCTGTAGCGGAAGTTGCCTAAAAACCACGATTTTAGGCAACATTCGCTACATCAGTGTACTGCGGAATGTATTTCATACTCCCAGGGACTTTTCTCACACGATTCAAGAATAGCGGCCCAGCTCATGACAAGATTGACAAGTTCTCTGATTGCAATGATTTCGTCTGATGACTCAGATACCGACGAAGTTGTAGCTTTATACCACATCTCGAAAAAAAATCGTAAAAAACGCCGGAACATGTGGGTGCGTCAAATGTTTCTCGATAGAGAACAACTAGGAGAATTTCATCAATTAGTGCCGCAGCTTGTTGATGATGAAGAACAATTTTACAGTTATTACCGTATGAACAAAAAATGTTACAATTTGTTAGTGACAAAAGTGAAACCTTTGTTCACTTCGGGACATACACATTGTATGTTGTATGTATGCACAAAATGTTTGTTCTGCATGCGCATCAAGATGCGTATTGTTAACCACCGACCACTGACCACCACTTTGGAAATTTCAAACACATGGCCACCGGTGGTCACTGGGCGGTGGTAAGAGGTGGCTGCAGTGTGACCACCATCATTACATTGCGTGCGTTTGATTTTTGGTTGATGGTAGTGGGTGGTGGTGGGTGGCTCAGTGTGACTGCTGCCTAAGAAGTGAACACCTGTTTCGACTGTTTTGTGTAAGTCGTCCCCGTCTTGAGTACAGTAAATAGTCAAGAAGTATGACTGAAAGCGCGCTAACAATTTTAGCGAAGAGAAAAAAATCAGACATTGTGTCGGTAAACAAGTCGTAATCGAGGACAGGTCCAGCAACGCCAAGATGACGCGCGGTCATGAAAAAAAAATAGGAAGAGTTGGCGGTTTCGGGGCGGACATCCACAGCATTGCGCACTTTCCGCATTTCGGCGGCATGCTTAATTAATTCAATTAAATCAATATTTTAGAAAGAAAATGTGATTTTCGTCACACTTCCCAAGAACACACGGCACAGCTTGTAGGTTAAATGGACTCAAAACACGCCTGTTGGCACATTTGAATCCCATCTAACTTGACGCATGCGTGAGACCATCCAAAGTCGCTTAAAGAGCTTGTTTACGCGAGGCTTAGCAGAGATTTTAACAGTGGTTAGTTAGGAGTGTTTACGCGCGCCGACCAAAATGACAGCCGACAGCCCCTTAACCTAGGCCGCTATTCTTGAATCGTGTGAGAAAAGTCCCTGGCAGTAAAATACATTCCGCAGTACACTTCTGTAGTGAAAGTTGCCTAGAAACCACGATTTTAGGCAACATTCGCTACATCAGTGTACTGCGGATGGGCATGGGCGTTTACGTGCGATTGCCAACACTTGTTTGCTTACTAAATGCAATTCACAATCACATTTAGCTACGCTTAACAGCTGTTGCGAAACTTGCGTTTAGAGGTGTTTATGCGGACGATAACATTGATGTTACGGACCTTAATACCAGTTTTAAACCTCGCGTAAACAAGGCCAAAGACACGTAAAAGAATAATGGCCTTGTTTACGCGAGGTTTAAAGCTGGTGTTAAGGTCCGTAACATCAATGTTATCGTCCGCATAAACACCTCTAAACGCAAGTTTCGCAACAGCTGTTAAGCTTAGCTAAATGTGATTTTAAATTGCATTTAGTAAGCAAACAAGTGTTGGCAATCGCACGTAAACGCCCATGCCCATCCGCAGTACACTGATGTAGCGAATGTTGCCTAAAATCGTGGTTTTCAGGCAACTTTCACTACAGAAGTGTACTGCGGAATGTATTTTACTGCCAGGGACTTTTCTCACACGATTCAAGAATAGCGGCCTAGGTTAAGGGGCTGTCGGCTGTCATTTTGGTCGGCGCGCGTAAACACTCCTAACTAACCACTGCTAAAATCTCTGCTAAGCCTCGCGTAAACAAGCTCAATGACATATGAATAGACGCGTCTCTAAACATCCCCTTTTAAGACGACTTTAGAGACGCCTGTTTAAGGTGATGATAGAGGCGCGCTAAAACCACGTATGAATACGGAAATGTTAGAGGCGCATCTTTAAAACCGCTTTTAACACTAAAAGGGGGATATGAATACGGGCCTTTGAATTTTGCCTATCCAATCAGAATTCTGCTGCAAAGAAAGCTACAGCATTTAATGCTCGATGTAGGGCCACCATTATAGTGGCCCTACATTGAGCACTTAACATTGAGCATCAAATGCTGCAGCTTTTTCAGCTGCTGAGCTCTCATTGGTCACGTGTTGGTCATTGACAGCAATTTCAGGCGTCAGTTCCAATCAGAACTCTGCAGCAAAAAAAAGCTGCAGCATTTGATGCTCAATGTAAGGCTAGCATAAAGCGGACGTAGAAATTGCATGATTCTTCGATTCCTTATTAGCATTGAACCAGTATCCCAAAAAGAGCCTTGTTGGTGTATTGTTGGTTGGCTATATTCCTCCAATTTTGAGTAAACTGCTTTTACGTTGAAGATAGGGGAGTAATTTTTTGTAGGTAGACTCTGCAGGCCTTGCAGTACACGTGTTCAAAAAATCAGGGTCGTCGGAGGGGGCCTTGTGCCCTGCATTCAATTTGCATGCGGAATGCGTTTTAGTGACATCCTAAGTAGGGGGAGTAGGGGAATTTGCGATCTGCAATAACTCAATAACAACCAGAAATAAGTTGAGCAGTATTTAAATAACGCCTCCTTCAATAGTGCCGTGCGGTAAAATGGCATTCTGCAATAACTCTCTACTGTGTATACAAGGTGACAATAACGGAAGGTGTGTCAAAGTGGTCACTTTTCAACTATGGTCAACTTTTCAAAAAAAAAACTGCCTTGTGCCAAATATTGCCTTGTGAATTTTTCGAATTATTCCCGTACAATAACAGCGGAAATAAGATTGTTGGCATGGCAACTAACTATGGAACATGTGATGCACAGGATGAGTGAGAGTGATGAGTGATGCATTACTTGAGTAACCCTGTATTAGTAAATGTGATTTGTATCGCCGTCACCTACCCCTTTTACGGCCGAACCTAAAGTAGGGTTCTAGGCGATAACTAGGAGTAGCACCATTAGCAGTTTGCGGGGTCAATTTTTTTCAATGTGACGGTTTGTTACTGCAAGTTATGCATTTTCGCTAAATTTGGGAAAGCTGCATGGCCCAAAAGAGAGAAACGGCATGAAAAAACTCAAATTTCACGAAAAATGACGTCACTTCTTCAAAAATCAAAATATCAATAAAAATCAAAAACCGTTTCGATATATTGATGACGGCTTCTCAAAAATAACCCTAGAAAAAATGTAGAATTTTTTGCAAAAATTGAACATGGTTGAAAAGTGACCAATTTGACACACCCTCCGTTGTCACCCTGTATTATAAAGCATCCAGTCATCAATCACCCGCCCTGATGCAGCGTCTTGTAGCCAAATAAATGCTCTGAAAATGTGTTTATCCAATCCTATTGAATAATGCACGCATTATCACGCGCATACATGCCTGCATTATTCAATAAGACTGGATAAAGCATAGTATTCTACTCGCGGGTAATGGATATTACTCATTCGGATGCTTTACGACACTCGCCAAGGCTCGTGTCGGTAAACTGCATCCTCATGAGTAAGAAGCAATCATTACCCGCTTGTTGAATAATATACTATTTTCTTTAGTTTTTAATTTTTAGTAGGTAACACGGCCAACAATTGAAAAACAAAAATACAGGCATAAGACAGCTTAAAAAGCTGAACCCGAAAATGCAAAAAAAATATAGGATGTTACATTTAAAAAAATTGAAGCTTCGTTAATTCCGTAATTGTGTATAACAGCTGAACATAAATTTAGCTTATAGGTCTCATCAAACGGGATAACTTTTCTCTCACATCTTTTTCTCTATCTTGAACGGTAAGACCGCTATGAGATAATTATTACGCTAGAATGGACCATCCTGTACATTATACAGGGTGCGGTGCGGCAGGCTGACGTTTTTTAAATCGCTGCAACTTCAGCGTGGAGGTACCGATTTTCGAAATTATTGATGCATTCAAATCTCGGAAGCTTTGGATTTATGATATGCTTATCACATTACGGTGGAAGTGAAGCCATGGTCGCGCCAAGAGCGGATTTATGTTGTGCAAGCATATTCGCAAAGTTTTTCCGTTGTGCGCGCCCGACGAGAATTCCGAAACGCATTTGGTGATGAGCAATTGAGCATCGCGGGGGTCGGGTACCATCGCGAAAATTGAGTTCTGAATTGGGTGAAGAAATTCCAGGTCATCAATAGCAAAAAGAAGCACGCTCAAGACAGCTTCCATAGGATCCCGGTTTCTTTTTATCATTGCTGACCTGGAATTTCTTCACCCAATTCGCATCAACACTTTGCGAATATGCTTGCACAACATAAATCCGCTCTTGGCGCGACCATGGCTTCACTTCCACCGTAATGTGATAAGCATATCATAAATCCAAAGCTTCCGAGATTTGAATGCATCAATAATTTTGAAAATCGGTACCTCCACGCTGAAGTTACAGCGATTCAAAAACCGTCAGCCTGCCGCGCCGCACCCTGTATATGTCATTGACGAGAGCTAACAAGCTCGAAACAATAGACGTTTGTCTGCCAGTTTTTTTTTTCAGCAATTGGAAGTTACTGGTCTTATTCAAAGTCGAACCATTTTTTCGATACCGTCAACTTCATTGACGCGCAGTTTATCTTACGTTTCTCTCACCACTTGCACACTTGAAAAAGTGAAACACCTATCTGATTTGTGCATTAGGCCTATTGCGCGATGTGACGGAGGAAAAGTGTCTTGCCTCGAGCGGGAATCGAACCCGCGTCTTCCATTTGCCGAATGGGTACTCTACCCTACCACTAAGTTACCGAGGAGACAACAGTTCTTCCGCCACATGCCCACACGAGAGCCGCCACAGGCCCTTGAATTTAAAACCTAATTTGTCATAAAAAAACAACACCCGCTTCAAAAATTTGCAGGGACAGATGCCCGCGATAAGAGGTCCCGCGACAGAAATGACTACGATTTTGTAAGTCTCGCTGTAAAACGACGACAAGTTCAATTTATAATTTTTAGTCTTGTGATTGGACGAACATATTATCTTTGAGTATATTATCATTCCTGCATTTATAAAAGAAATTGGAATGTTTTATGCCCATTATTAGGTTGGGCATCATGAAGTTCCTTATTTGAAGAGTCAAGTACGGAAATCAATTAACTTGGAATTGCAGTATTTCAAATTGGCTCAATTTTGTTTGCCACTGCAATAATCCGGTATTATTCAAAGATTTTTTCCGAAATGTCAGGCACATAACACACGCACACATAGACACATCCATCAATTTTACAATTTGAACTAATTCTCTGCAGACAAATTTTCCAGCAATGATGAGATTTAATTTGAAAAATTCCAACCTGGCATGCGTCGTTTCCTTCTTCGCCACCGGCACAAAAGCTGCTGGCCGGCAAGATGAATATTTTTTCGGTGACTGCGTTCACTTTCCTAATGCATTCAGCATCGCTCACAATGGGTATCTCGGCTTCGCGCACCCTCAACGGGATCGGCCCAGCTTTAAATGATTGACTTGATTAATTACTGAAATAATTAGGAAGATTTCAGTACCTTCTCCCATGTATCCGTAGCCCGTGACTGTGCATCGTTTTCCGGCTGCATGGCTCACCCCCCTTGCTGGGAGGCAGACAAGGCACACCCCGTCTTTCAATTCCGCCTGTCCATGTAGCTTCAGGAGGGCGATGTCGTTATCTAGCGTTTGGCTGTTGTGATTATGATGGATGTAAGTGGTGGCTACCCTCAGGGTTTGAGCGCCGGGACTGCCGTACTTTCTAGTCAAGTCGTGATCGCCCACTCTAACGTAGATCGCGTCACCTGATCGCACAATGCTGCAAAACAATAGTTTAGGGACTTGTCGTCACAAAAGGCTCTTAGAGGCCATTTACTTCGTCACGCAGTGTGCAGCCGTTAAGACCCATTGGGTGCCGATCAACGCGGCTCCGCACAGGTACTGATTCAGTGAGTTGATTAGCGCAACCTGCCAACACCATTCCGCTTGGTCGCCGTCTTCGCCTCCAACCACTCGACCAGCTCTCGACGTTCCCTTGACACCACAAACGTACTTGCTATAAACTGGAGGACGTGCCGTCGTAGACACTGTTTTGGTCGTATCTGCAACTGTAGAAACAAGAAAGAGATGAAGATTGCGCAAGCTACAGTAGCAAGAAATGAATACGCGTTCCACGGTGCCGATTCTTTTAAACTCTTGTTATCTATGAATATTTACCTTGAGATGTGTCCAACACGGAAACCGTAGTGTGCTCGATGCCTGGTGGAGCATCCGTTTCCTCTTTTTGTCCAGTCGCTTCTTTGATCAGTGACTTGGGAGCGCAACATTTCGTTCCAGATTTTCGGCATTTGAATAGCTCAGTCATTTCAGCATTTCCTATACAACAACGTATTAGTTTTGCAATACTAAAGCTGAAAGTCAACTTACTGAAGCATGTAAAACTGAGATAGGACACTATGCAAGAACCGGGGCATTCACTTCTCGGATCGACAGTAGTCGTTGTTGTGGTTGACGGTGGTTGATGCGGTCTCGGCTTCGGTCTGGACATTGAAACAACTGCTCTGGTATTGTCGCAACACACCGAGCCTCTGTTACAATTGGAGGTGTGCGGAATCAGCACTGAAGGTCTCTCGCAAAACGCTGCCATGATGTTGAGCAAGCAGAAGCCGGGGCAACGCGGTCCAGGATCCGGCGTTGTCGGTTTGGGACTAGTCGTGGTGATTGGCGATGCAGACTCTTCGCTTGTCTATAGGTACACCATTTCGAGTAGGTATTCAATGTGAATAAGTTGTGTTCGTATTTAGATACTTACCGACCCAGTGATGCAACAGCTGCCTTCTGAAGGACAATCGGCTTCGGAATCGATGTCGTCGCAGAACAGTGCGAATAATCCGCTGACGCATTCACCGCGACACGGTTTCAAGATTGCTGGTTTCACGGATGGCGGAGGCGCCGTGCGAGCAGTTGTGCTACTCAACGGCTTAGGAGTGGTCCTCACTTCAGGTCTGGTGAAATTGCTCTTGGTCTTGTTTGGTATTATCAAATTCGGAGGGATCTTGTCTCCGAAAGCATCACTCGAGACGCAACATCTCAAGCTGGGCTTACATAAGTCTTCAGTTGTCAGTATGGCTTCGCAATAATCGGCTATTCGTTCGGCTACACAAACACCGGGACAAGCTTTGGCTGAAACTAATTAAAATAATAAAAGATGTAATGGCTTATTTTACTTCTGGAACGTATACACTATACAGTTATCACTTTTGTGCGCTACTCTTGTAAACTTGTATATGATGCACAATAATTAACATCAATAATTTACATCGTGCGACTCTGTGAGGGTAATAAGCCCTGGCGTTCGGGGAATGTTGCGCCTCGGACATCAGGGATTTACAACGTTATTGCGATAATAATTGCAGGGAATTAATTTGAGGGGAAAGCTTACCGGTTTCTTCTTTGCTTTCGGTTGAGTTGGCATTTTGTATCTTATCTTCGGAGGCTATCTGGAAAAGAAACTGTTTAGTTTCGCACGAATTTCCAGACCGACCATTGGGAATTTACTACTAGCCTGATTTGAGGTAGTTGTTGCTGTAGTCGATCCTGTCGTCGTGCTTGCCGGTGTTGTGGTCATTATCGCGTTTTTTTCTGTGGTTGTCGTCGTAGCTGTCGTTTGATTTGTGAACGCCGTGCTCTGAAGAGGTGGCGCTTTTTCAGTTGCATTCGGTGCGGGCGGCTCCACGCAGCATTTCATGGATGGGGAAGGACATGCTACATCTTCAAGGACGTCGTAGCATATTATCGTTGCTAAAGCGTGCACGCACACCCCGGGACAGTCTTTTGAATCTGCAGTGCTCGTAATTGTGTCCAGTAGGCCTAAAATTCAAATTATGTTTCCAGGTGTAGACGCATATTTCCGATTTTTATCACTGTTGTTAGAAAACTCAAACGCAAATCAGATCTTGGAACTGGAAGAATTGAAGAAGAAGAAGAATTCCCTGAAGGGAATTTGGTGTACGATGTAAGTTCGTATCTTTTTCAAATATCATCCTGTGCGTAATGTCATAATCAATAAATCAGTAAATCATAATCGGTAAATAAATACCTACATATATATATATATGTAGGTATATATATATATATATATATATATATATATATATATATATATATATATATATATATATATATCTAGGTAGGTATAGGTTGGTGTACAGGGTGATTCATGAAACTTTTGATCACCTCCATTTTTCTCTAGAACCGTTTGCGATATCGAGTCGCGGGAAAAACTGTTGAACTCACCATATTTTTGAGGTCCGATTTCATATGCTATTAGATTTTTTCACCAATACTTTCTGTACGGGGGCACCTCAAAAATTGGTTGAAAATTTGCTATTTTTTTTACACTGTGAAATGTTGAATGATACGTCACCTAAAAGAGCTTCAAAAATTCAATGAACAAGTGCAAGAAGTTTCGCAAAATTTTCAGGGTTTTCATTTTATGATAGAAACAAAAACACGTTTACACATAGATGAAATGAGAATCTATGGGTATTTTTTCAAACTGTAAACGGCATTCAGTAGTCCTTATCAAAACGATAACTTGGTGTATAGCTCAATATATGGTATGGTCATTTTAAAATTTTGAGATTTTCCCAAAATCAAAATTTTAATGGGTAAAATTGAATTGCCTCGAAATTTTGAAATAACCATTCCATATTGGGTTATGGAGTGACGTACAGTTTTGATGAGTTCTATTGAATGCCGTTCGCAGTTTGAAAAAATACCCATAGATTCTCATTTTATACGTGGAAACGTGTTTTTTTTCCAGGTTTTTGTTTTTATCATAAAATGAAAACCGCAGAAAATTTTCCAAAACTTCTTGCACTTGTTCATTGAACTTTTAAAGCCCTTTTAGATGACATATGACTCAACATTGTACAGAGTGAAAAAATTTCTCAGTTTTTTTAAGGCGCCCCCGTACAGAAAGTACTGGTGAAAAAGATCTAGTAGCATATGAAATCGGACCTCAAAAATATGGTGAATTAAACAGTATTTCCCGCGACTCGATATAGCGAACGGTTGTCGAGAAAAATTGGGGTGATCATGTTTTATGAATCACCCTGTATAGGTATCTACTGCAAGTTAGACATAACCGAGGACATAGCATCGTTTAAATGTATCCGCGCGTTACCTAGAAGCAAATTGATTTATTGAATATGGATAAATTTATTAATTTTCAATTTTTTTTCTCCTTCTCAACCCTCTTTGGGTTAAGTATGTATAGGAGTTGTAACATATTATCAGTTCGTTGTATTATTATTTTTTCATTTGATGTTTAGGGGCGCATCAAGCACATGCTTATTAGCCCGGCTGGATTTGATCCTGGGACCTCCAGGTTGCTGTTGTGCTGCAGCCGGCTAGGCTACCGGCCTAGGGTTTCATCAAGTCAAGTAAGTTGACATTTTTGCCAAATACTTGACTTGACTTGATTTTTAAAAAGCTTAATTTTCAACTACTTGACTTGATTTTTTTCAAGTTACTACTTGACTTGACTTAATATTTATACAGGGTGTTTCACTTTTTTGTCAAAATTTTAGGAGATGGTCCAGCATCAAAAAATAAGTGGACTTGATCGAAAAAGTAAGTTCTGTATACAGCCGTTGGTCAAACAGACGCTATCTTGTCGTATCATAAGAGCTAGGAATATCAATTTTCAATTTGACACTTCTATTTTTTTTTATTGTGATTTTGTTCAGAATATTAGTTTGAAACTAGAATAGTATATTGTAAAACTAGTGTTACAATGACGATTTTTGTAATACGACTGAGTTTGCAATGTAGGAGTATTACAGAAAGGAATCCACGTTTACCACCACGTACATCACTTCAGCGCATACATGAGAACGCATACCTGCAGAGCGCGGTAATTTCAATTTTGACGCACGAAGTGTCACTGTCAATGGCATCTGTCAATCAATAATCGAAATGTAAACAAACATAACCTTCTAACCATTCAACATTTAATATTGTTCAGAATAAAATGTTTAGGCGGCGCATGGCAAAAAGACGCAGAAAAGATTCAGGTGATACGAAACACAACAAGCTGCAAGGCGATCACCGAAACAAGACCGTTATTAGGTTAGGTCTGTCGAAACGTCAAATTGACGTCAAGCGCTGTCAGCTGCCATTTGCGTGACATCACACACGCACACCGTATTACAGTGTTGTCAACTTGTTATCGTGATATGAGATATGGCAACGTCCTACTTTCACAGGTATGCGCAGAAGCCTTTCGGGATACGTGGATTGTAACACATGTTTTCCTACGACCACTCACGAAAACGTTACTTTCTGTACGGTATAGTAGGCGCGAAACTTGCCAATTGCAAACACTCTGCGCGAAAGTAAAAATATCGTCACTAGTGCCTTTTGCTTTCGCTTTTCAATGCCAAACCTAGTTCCATGGCACCGATATTCCATTATCCAGCATTTGGAGGGCGTCCCTGGACCTCATACTTCCCTGGGCATGCCACTGGTGCTTCTTCGTTCTCAGTAGGTGGTCTTTGTTCTAAGTCGAGAACTTCCAGTAATCAATAATAATAGAAGTAAAACAAATCGCGTGAGAATATTGGCTGATTCCATAACATTGAAATCAAGAGGGATTGAAATAATTTAGTTTTAGTAACAAGGTAGATCTGAACAAAATATCTAAAAATTCCTAGCAACTGTCAATGTCGAGCAGCGTTGCCGGTTGTTGAGAAATTTCTAAAAATTGAAAGAACTTCATCTGGTTTTCGGTGATTTCATTTTGGCACAAATGGAAAAGTGGCAATACAACATTCAAAAATATACATTAGAAATTAGGATATCAATAAGTAGACTCAGTAAGTGACGCCTTCTGACATAAGTATATTTTGATATGTCGATCGTCAATGAGCAGACGTCGGACAAGGAAAATAGGTCGCTCGAAGGAAAAATAGTGTACACAACTCGCAAGAAAGTGTCTTTTTTGCATTCGTGTGATAACCGCACTCGCTGGCGCTCGTGCGCAATTTTTCACACGCATGCGAAAAGTATCACTTTCGTTGCTTGTTATGTAATATACTATTTTCATACCACTTTGTCCATTTCGCCTTGATTTACCTAATAAAAATAAGAAAATGTACAAACTGACATTTGAATTGTGCTTATGTCATTAATGACAGCCAAAACAGTGGCAGTAGTGGCACAAAGTGTAACCGAAATAGACAAAGTTTATTTTTTCAAACACCTGCTCAATATAGTATTTAATAGACCATATTAATTATTCGCACTTTCCCCTTCTACTAGTCATTTGTAAGTTAGGTATGTGCCTGTGACCATGCGCACTGCAGTAGACGATCTCGCGCGCCACAGCATGGAAAGGGAACCTTGCTGTCAGAATTTACGATTTCGAGGTGTTTTCTTCATTATTTGGACGTTTTAACCATTTCAACCATACTTTTACGTGACGGCTGACGTTCGGTTCGGTTTCAAGCGCTGTCAAAATTCTCGTTAGCGGAAATTGTGCAATGAAATATGGCGGGTAATTTGAAATTGTTTTGGATTCAGAGAACTCCATTTTAAAATGCTCCGCATTAATTTCCCGACAAGCTTTTTCATTTCATTATAGTGAAAAGTAGATCAGGTATTTCTTTCTACCACTTGTGGTTGTCTCTTTCCCCGATCGGCGACTGCGCTTTGAATAATTAATATGGTCAATTGTTTCTTCAAATTGGTATAGGGTATTTTCGGAGTTCAAGTCCCGCCAAGGCAGGTGGCTTTTCTTCGTGTGCTCTGTAGTACTTTGGCGTATACTAACCGAGTGGTTACATTAAGGGGGGAAAAGGGTGGAACAAAGGAAGTCACCGAAAAAAGGGCACTAATAGGCTAGACTTAATGCGCCCCATCTATTTAAAAAAAACAAGCAGAGGGAGTGATCTCATCAGACGCCAATAATTGCCTAGGAAAAATCCATCGAGCACGAGTGAAATTCGGTCAGACAAACTGACTGGCTTCTAACTGAAAAACACTCTGCTAGGTCTGGTTACTTTTATTCAGATGCAATCTGTATTTTTTGTTTGTGAAGAGTACGAGTATAACGAATTTTTTTGTTGAAAATTAGACATTTTATTTTTGTATCTACGATACCCGATAGGTACCCTTCTTTTTCGGTATTCCATTTTAAATAAAAACTATGCGAATTACTGAGAAAAAAAAAACAAGTATCAAGTCAAGTAATATAAAATACTCGACCTTTCAAGTACTTGACTTGAAATTCGATTTTTACTACCTACTTGACATGAGCTTGACTTGATACTTGACTCAAGTCAAGTCAAGTAGCTTGAAAATCAAGTCAAGCAGTGAAACTCTATACCGGCCGGTCGGGTAAATTTACCAAAATGGTATAGGTTCTGTGCAGTGAAAACTCGAGGCAAACTCAGAATGACCTGTGATTTGAGGAAATGGATTCAAATTGATGCAGATTGAATTTTCTGTATATGTATGTGAGGTACCTACCTAGGTAACAGTGTTGAAAGTCCATCGCGTGGATCAAATTGCCACAGGCAAGGTACAGGTATCGTGTGGAGTTTTCGACGAAAAATTGTCTCGAAGAACGATACGACTCACGACAAGGTATAATACCTAAGTAGGTGCATGTTGGGGTACCTATACGTATGTTATTATACCGGGTGATCATTTGAAAACTATCCACCTGCAATAACTCCCGATGTCCCTAGTGAAAATGTCTTCGAGCAAAAACAGGTCGATTTTTATATCGAGGGGGACATCTAAAACATACATTAGCGAATTTCTATCTTTAGCCCTTTCGCCCCCACCTACCCCAACTTTGAAATTTCAAATGACACTACCTACTTTGCGGTACATGAAATTCAACAGAATTAAATTCTCTTTCTGAAAAAATATTTATAAAATTGTTAACCCCACCCCTCTTCCCCCCTGAATTCTCTGAGTGGCCAATTAAATATTCTTGACCTCTCAATTCTCTTCAATGCAGTCAACGTCATCCTGCACAGCATCGAAAGAGAAAATGTTCTATGGAAAAAGTGCCACTCAAATTCACCCCTTCGCTCCCCCCTCCTCACCTTAAAAATCTAAAATGACGATACCTATTTTGTGATACATCAAATTAAAGGGAATTGAATTCTCTCCCTGAACACAATTTTTTCGAAATTTTTAAAACCCCCGTTTCCCTACCAAAATACTCCAAATGTCCGATTAAATGGGGGAAGGGTTGAAAATTTCAAAAAAATTGTTTTTAGGAAGAGAATTTAATTTCATTTGATTTGATGTATCACAAAGTGGGTAGAATTCTGTTAAATTTCAAAGTTGAGGTGGGGGAGAGCAATGGGGTCAATTTGGGTGGCACTTTTTCCACCGAAAATTCTCTTCTTTGATGCTTTTCAGGATGATGCTGACTAAACTAGAGAGAATTGAGGGGTCCAAAATATTGAAAAAAACACTCAGAGAATTTTTAGGGAGAAGGGGGGTAGAGTTAAAATTTTTGAAAATATCTTTTTCAAAAAGAGAATTTAATTTTCTTCAATTTGATGTATCGCAAGGTAGGTAGTGTAATTTGAAATTTTATTTTTGGGATGGGTGGGGGCGAGGGGACTGAAGATAGAAATTTGCCAATGTATGTTTTAGATGTCCCCTTCGATATAAAAATCGACCTGTTTTTGCTCGAAGAAATATTGACTAGGAATCGGGAGTTATTGCAGGTGGATAGTTTTCAAATGATCACCCGGTATACTTAGACCTATACCTATACTAATGTGCGTTAATTTTTATGATACCTATGGTCGAATAATTCGTGTTATTCAAAACTTTTTACGGTGATCTCGGAAAATTCTTGAATGAAAACGAAATGAAATATGTACCAAGTAGACCGTATAAGAGTAACAAGCGAAAAATTGACAATGTTTGTATGTGACATTGATGTAAGTATTACGTTAGGTAAGTATCGTTGGTCGTTCGAAAGGTTTTTGGAATTACATAAGAATGTTGTAACGCCCCCCCCCCCACCTCTTTTGAATTGTTTCGTGTGGCTCAGCGGTCCTTCATTCGCAAAAAAATATGTCGGAAAACTGGACAAAGAGAAAAGAGTTCAGCGCAGGTGAGCCCAAAAATAATTCCCTAGCCCCCAGTTAATTATCTCGTTATTTTGAAAATATCACCTCACGATATAACAAAAGATAACGCGGTAATATGATGGTTCTATAGCTAACACGTTTATGATAAGCGATCTGCTTTGGTGGGAAATCACAATATTTTGCATACTGCCGGAAAAAGATTGGGTAGGCTAGTTAGGTACCTACTAAAACCGATCGATGGTAACATATCGATCGCATATAGTACGTACCTACCTACCTATACCCAACGAGTGTGTGACGGTTGATTTCAGGACGAAAGGAACTTCTATAACATGATAATAAGGATATGAAAATTTATGTGTCTGTTAAAATATGTTTTGACAGAAATGTTTAGAACAATTATCCTGTCTGTATAACCCTCGGAGGGCCATAAATTTTCCTTAATATCTCTGTCTTGGTTTTCCGTCAGACGCGGTTTACCGTGCGCGAGGTCTAAGGAATAAGGTCATTTTTACAAAGCTGGAATATCGACAATAAGTTGAAACATTTTCCCCAGCCCTCCATTGACGAAACTTATGCGTCACAAAACGTTAATGAGTTGCCGAGGATGTTTTAATAATGACGGCGAGGAAAGACGTATTTTATGTGAAATTCATCACGCCGTCTAAAGCGGAATACAATGTGTACTTTCAATCGTAACGGTACAATTAGTTTTATTTGAGCTTGATGTTAAACAAAGATATTTTCTAAAGAAGGGGAATAATTGGAGTAGGCTGTTATCCCCTTATTTATTGAATGGTACTAGAAAATGATTTTTCATTTAATTTGTTGCCGTCGCGCTCGATTCTCTGTGTTTATTATTATTTCGCGATTCGTGCAAGGGGAGTACTTATACCTAACGAGGGATAACACAAGATTTAATTGAGTTAATTCTGTGTTTTTTTCCCGACAAGAGGGATGCACATGCAAGCTGCGGCATAACCATCTTTTCGTGTTAAGAGACCGCGGGCCGGGTTTAAGCGAAACCGAATTATGGAAGTTTTAGTGTACAGGAGTTTTACTAGTGTGAGAGTTTCGTCCTAGATTCAAAGCGGGTGTCTGTGCAAATTTTGCGGTGAACCAGTGCTGCAGAAAAAGGCTTTTGATGGCTCGCCAAGAAGTTTTGATATAGGTACTTAGAGGATTCCCCGCGGATAGTCGGTAACAGTAAATCGAACGTGTAATACCGTTGATCAATGGAGAGTAGTTAAGTAAGAGCAAAAGTTGCGGTTGTTGGTCTTGGGGTGGCATACCTGAAAGGAAGCTTCCTGCGAGGGAGTCATCCTGGGCCCTTGCTAAAGCACTACACGATAACAGCACAAGAACAAATCTGGCGGTCCTCCACATATTAGCTCTTCGGAATTAGAGTGGTCACCCGACACACTGTCAACATGAGCTCATCGCTTGCCTACAGAATGCCGTGACTATTTCATTCATATGCGCAAGTAAACTAGTGTGCAATACGGAATCGCTTCCAGAATTTACCGTTGCAAGATGCCTTCTGTATTGGTTCAAGGATCTTGGACGGCACTTGGCGAGCACTTCTTAGTCTTACTCGGCCATTCGTATTCTGACTGTCAGAGTGCACAGTTATCCGATGGTTTGCCCAGAAAAACGAGGCCCTGGCCTTGGCTATACATCGGCGATGGTCAACGACCTCTACGTTTACTTGCGTTTCTTACCTCAACATAGATACATTCGACTCCTACAACACTTCTTCATCCCATCCTCTTGGTCCATGCATGTCCATCCGTGCCGTTTCCACAACCCGACTTGCTGAGGAAGTCAACGGCGGGGGACCCCTCTCTGAAGGCCGGGAGTATGAACCGGCCCAAGTCTTCAACTTTAAAACCCATAGGTACCACATAAACAAACATCAATACAATTCAACGCGCTCTTTGCCAAGGTCTAATCAGATCCTCCACTTAATCACAACTTCAATCGTGCTTATCGATCTCGACAAAAAATCGATTGTACCTACCATTGTTTCTCCCAATTCAATGCAGATTCCAAATTTACCGTTAAAGGTAACCACATTGAAAGAACCCGTTTTCTAATGTTATGCCACACTTATCAAATTCCTTATAACTATGTGAATTTCATAATAACACGATGAACTTTGCCACACTATTAAAAGGCCGAAGACACCGAGACTCTCCGACTTGAAAGTTTTTTTTTTGCTAGAAGAAGTTCCCCGAGTTCTAGAAAAGGGTATCTAATCTACTAATTAAATATTCGAACCATAAACTGCATTTTTTTATTTTCAAAATAAGAGGTGAGAATAAGGTTCATGTCCGTTCCGAATTACGTTTCAAAGTTTCACAACTTTGGACAAAGTCGCTGGTAGGACGAGGCCTAAAGGCTTAAGCTATCTCGCTATAGCTTCGCTGGTTACGAGTTCATACCGTGTTTAATACAAACACGAAAGGGTCTCATCGGGAAAAATGATGGATGGAAATTGGGTCATTCTGATACATGCTGAAAGAAGCGGGTAATTATCATTATTGATTCAAATTAATTGTTGTTTTTAATGGTCTCTGCTCTTCATGTTCTTTCCCAAACACGAAAATTTACCGGATGATTTATTGAAAAGTGGAAAACGCAATATTATACCCCTTTTACGGTATTTATTTATCCTTTCTAGTGGTAATTACGTTGACATGTTTAATTAACCATTTCTGAAAATATTACTACATACCTAATTCAAAGATCATATTCCGCAAATTTCCATAGCATAAATCCGAGCCTAAGTCTAATGTCGAAATGATGCAGATAAGGACGAGGGCGGATGAGCCGTAACGTGATCGCCGTTGTGATAAAAAAAAGATCTTGAGATTAGGGTATTTCTTGCCTTACTGACGCGAAGAAGCTTCATGTTATGTTTTGTGTTGTATGTTTTTTTGAATTATAATAATAATTTAATAATTTAGTTTATTAGTTCCGTTCATACAAAATATATAAAACAATATATGTATAGAACATAAAATAACCTTGAATGGTTGTGGAACGTGTCAGTAAATAGGTATATACAAAGCTGTCAATACAATATCACATCATTTAAGTTATTAAAATTATTGTAAAGATAAAATACAAATCACAGTAGATAAAAACATCTGAACTCAAACGCAAAATAACATCAAGAAAACAAAATCTACATCCAGGCACACCAAGCCTGCAGGCTCATTGTTTCCTCGTCTGAGAGGTACTCGCTCAAGGTGTAGTATGCTTTGCTAAGCAGAAAGCTTTTGAGCCTTTTTGAGAGAACTCTGAGAGGCAACTCCCTGAAGGCCACCGGAAGCCTATTGTATGTTTTTATCAATTGGAATCGAACGTTCTTTTGTATATATACATAGTTGCACCTCTCACCAAGAAGATCCTTCCTGTTGCGAGTGTCATGTGTGTGGCCTCTCGTATGGGCATCATTGAAAAGATCTTTGTTCTTTAATACAAAAACGACTGCCTCGTATATATAAAGACATGTCAGAGTAAGCACTTTACAATCAATAAAATGTTGTCTACAACTTTCAAAATTTCTCAAATTCAAAATCCTTCTCAGACATTTTTTCTGCAGTATAAAAGCTCTGCTGGAGTCGGATGAGCCCATCCAAAAAATTATTCCATACCTCAGTGTCGATTCTACGTATGTATGATATGTTGTAAATGCGGTTTCTTTATTTACTAAAGTGGTAAGAAGGCTCAAAGCGTAGCAGTACCTGTTGAGTTTTTTCATTAAGAAATCTACATGTGCGTGCCAGTCTAATCTGTGGTCTATTTTGAGTCCCAAAAAATTCAGGTTGCCAATCGATTCAAATTCTACATTGTTAAGTTTGAGGGACAGTGGATTATTCTTCTTTTTATAACCAAATCGTACAACCTGTGTTTTGTCAATATTCAATCTCAGACCATTATCCGAAAAGTACCTTTCAAGAACCATCATACTCCGATATATTTTGTTCTCAAGATCTTCGTCATTTTCTCCCGTCACAACCAAGGAAGTGTCGTCGGCATATTGTATAACCTCATGATTTATTGCATTAGGGAGATCATTTGAGTAAATGAGGTACAACAGGGGTCCCAAGATAGAACCCTGCGGCACCCCCCTGTCCACCAAAAAAACCTCAGAATTGATTGTTCTTCCATTTTTATTTTTTTCAGACACAAACTGCGTACGACCCACCAAGTATGACGACATCAATTGTAAAGCTACTCCCCTCACACCATAGCACTCCAACTTTCTCAACAGCAACCCGTGATTGACGGAGTCAAATGCTTTTGAAAGATCAACACAAAGAACCGATGTTTGCTTTCCGTCATTTAAGGAATCTAGCACTCCGCAAAGTGCAGTATACATTGCTCTGATTGTAGAGCGTCCCCTTCGAAAGCCATTGTGTGACTCACTCAATACCAAATACCGCTCAAAAAAGGATATAAGCCTATCGTATATTACTCTTTCAAAGATTTTACTTATAACGTTCAAGACTGAAATGGGACGATAATTCGCAATCTGTTCCCTATCACCCTTTTTAAACACAGCCTTTATCTTAGCCACCTTCAAGGCATTCGGAAAAACTCCACATTCCATACATCCATTTATCAGGAAAGAAAGAGGTACTGCTATAGACCCACCAATATGTTTCAGAAGTTTAGTAGGAATCCCATCCGGGCCTACTGCATTAGTGTTTTTCAGTGATTTGATAAATGAATGTACTTCCTGAGGATCAGTTGGCTTCAGAAACAAAGTTGAATAATTCTTTACTATATGTTGAGGATTAAAAACAGGGTGTGAAGTATAACCTCCAACCGTATTCGCGAAAAAATCACCCACCCCGTCCAAAACGTCCTTCTCGCCTTCGGAAGAGGAATTATTGTAAATGGATTGTGAGAGATTATCCAGTATACCGGTTCTCGATGCGGTATTTCCATTACCCGTGTGTTGTTTGATAATGTTCCAAGTGGCTTTTACTTTGTTGGAAGAGTTTTGAACGTAAGTCATGCTAGAGAACCTCTTCGCGACTCTAATCTCCTTTCTGAGAGAGTCACAGAACTCTCTATATCTTTCCTTAGTTACGTAGCCATTTTGTACGTCTCGGAACATTTCACGTTTCATTTTGCTCTTTTTCCTTACCTAAAAATTAAATAATATGGATAACGCTACTCACGAGCCGAGCAGTGTTTGCCAAAGTAAATTACTAATTTAAACGCCAACCATATTTTAGTTGTCGTCATGTTGAAATCCACAGAGACGTTATTAATGTAAGTACGTAGTGCAGAATGCCTTCTGAAATTCAATATTTACAGAAGCTTTTGCTTGCTAATCCTTATTAATCAAATAATATACAATTCAACCAAATAGCTGTGTTACAAGAGAAAATGAAGCAAAATTAGTATATTGTATTATTTACTGTTCAATACATTTATTTGGCACTTTAATAAGCTACATTCGTATAAGGGATTAAGGGGTTGTACACTTGTGCAGTGCTGTTGCCGTGCAGTGCTGCTGCATAAAGTTTGAACCATGTAAATAGATACAATCATTCAGATACAAAAATGGTGTGTACCAAGCCGTTGCCAGTTGGTGCCAATGTTTGCAGGCTTCAAATTCTTGGCACGACACTGGCACGCACTCAAATAGCACGCCAATAGGCGAGCAACCGTTAAAGAACCGGCCAATCACAACGCAGCTTCAGCTGTGGGCTGATTTTGGGAGGGTCGGAACGCGATGGGCAGAAAGTGGCAACGCTGTTTTTTTTATTTTGATAGAATTTTTTTTTGTCGTCGTCAATATGCAAGTAATACGGCAACCGATTGAAAACGTGCATCAGTGGAAAGCAAAAGGAGTAGACAGTATCTGACAGTGGACACTAGACAGCTGACATTGGGCGCTTTCCATTTAAAACACTTTGTGTCGACTTGTGTCGGTAAATGGGAAGCGCCCATTGATGTCATAGTCACCAGTTACACCAATAAAATAGACCTTCTCATAAACTGCTCACAAATTGAAGTGGATATTTTTAAAAAGAGATTTTTTTAAAATCGCTAGAAAATTCTTCAAAATCACTCGATTGTGGAACCACTTGCACTGTTTTAAAGAAAAATGTCAATATTTTAAAGAACTACTGATGTCCTCCACAAAAATCACATGGATATGTCTAATACAGGGTGATGAAAAAAGTCGTTCAGTTTTGTTCTTTTTTACTCCCGTGCAGGAGATTGTTCATCCACCCTGTACACCTATATTTACTTGGATCTTATAGTCTGTAGCTTATGTAACTCGTCAGTTTTTAGTTTTTCGCTTTCCGTTGCGTACTTACCGAAATATAGCCTTTTCACTTTCCAAAGTCGTTTTATCGATGAATCTGCTAAATCTGGGCGCTACTGGATTTTTTTTTACTAAGCTATGCCACTTGGTACTTTTAGAACGATTTTTCGCGCAGATTTCAAAATTAACGGAGGTATGGCGTCTCAACCATCTGATGTATACAGGGTGTCGCAAAAAAAATCATTTATGAGATTATGTGTATCACAAAGTGTCATCGGTGGGGACGGTGGGCAAAAAGACGACTCCAGGCCACTGGCAGTGCCCGAATCACACATGGAGAAGGTCGCCCGAGAATAATTTTAGTAATGGAAGATCTCTTTTTGTTAGACATAAAATTGTTAAATTGAAAAGTGAAATTCTCTACAACCTGTAATAAGGTGTCAGAAGCAAATTTCTTCGTTCATGCGACACCCTGTATATTTTTATGTAGTCTTCCATTTGAAATCTGCTCAAAAAATCGTTCTAAAAGTACCAAGTGGCATTGTTTTGTAAGTACCGAAAAAACCAGTAGCCCCCCGGATTCATTCATCGACAAAATGACTTTGGAAAGTAAAAAGGCTGTATTTCGGCAAGTACGCAACGGAAAGCGAAAAAATGAAAACTAACGAGTTAGATAAGCTACAGACTATAAGATCCAAGCAAGTATAGGTGTACAGGGTGGATGAACAATCTCCTGCATGAGATTAAAAAAGAACAAAACTGAACGACTTTTTTTATCACCCTGTATTAGACATATCCATGTGATTTTTGTGGGGGACTTCAGTAGTTCTTGAAAATATTGACATTTTTCTTCAAAACAGTGCAAGCGGTTTCACAATCGAGTGATTTTCAAGAATTTTCTGTCGATTTTAAAAAAACCTTTCCTTAAAAATATCCACTTCAATTTGTGAGCAGTTTATATAGGCGGTTCCCTTATTTACTCGCAGCTCGTGCGCAGATCTTCCCATAGACTGAACTCACTGGTTCAATTGGCTGTTTAACCGGGAGCGCTTATCGATCGGGCTGACTAGAGTTGGGGTTGGCGACGGCACCACTATAGGTGAACCTGCGCCCCGAGAACTCCAGGCCCCAGGTAAATGAGAATGGCTATACTATACTACCAAACAAAAATAACAAGAAATCTTTGTGGGTTCTAAAGTTCCAAAAGTTCTGAATGAACTCAATGCTACAAGGCAACTGCACTACAACGACACGGCAACGCTCCAGCACTGCACAACTCCTTACGTGAATGTAGCTTTTACAGTTGCTCGTTGTCGAATCAGTCGGCGTGTTTTGTATGAAAACAATCTTTCCTAGGTTGGCAGCATTCACTGATCTCCTGATTCCCCCTCTATACTTCTTCCCACACCCTCCACTGCAGCTGTCAAACAAAATGTAAAATGTATTCAACCAGCATTCCCACCCTCGAAGGCCCTTTTGGTTACGAAACACCCTACAGGAAGGTCGTTGTACTTACCTCTAAACGGTTGATAAACATGAATAAATCACAATACGCAAATATTTCATTAGCTGTCACTTGACAAGAAGTGTTGCCAATTTACGTTTTCGTTGTTTTCATACAAAACCTTGACCTCTAGGCCACGTTTTGACGTCGCACTAATTGAGCGTATCCGCTATGTGCATTCAATCGAGTAGCGACATTTGACTACCGAAAACAAAACAAATTAGATTTATTCAGTTTTGTGAATCGTCACCTTGAACGCTGATGTCGACTCCTCCCACTTCTTTGGCGAACGCACACAGCGGATAGGTCGCGGGAACATAACGTCACCTTGGCACTCGCTATGGCAACGTTGCAAGTATGCCTGACGTAGCATCTGCGCAATGCGCATTTTTTTCGACGTTGAATTGACATAAGACACTCGCCAGTGCATGACAGGGTGCCAAGGTACCGCTGTAGAGATTCGTTTGTTTTCAACATTACTCAGACAAATCTTGAGTTTAGCATAATTATTTTTTTGATAAAGCGGCAATTGTTTAAAAAGTTATCTATATAATTTAAATCAAACAAAGAAAATTGTATCAACAAGTACTAGTGAAAATAACAGTGATAGCTGACTAAAAATGGAAAAGTACAGGCTACTTTTGATATGGCGCCGCCTCCAGCTTCCGCCCCCAAAAGAAAAAAGTGCAACTTCCAACAATTTTCACCGATTTGGATGTTAATGTTACCTCAAACATAGATAAACTCCCAGCTCAAACTGTGCAAGAATTTCTTTGCCAAGCTCTGCCGCTCCCACACGCCGCCCCCAAAGTAAGGGATACATGTAAAACATAAACCTGAAGATTAACGATCTAATTCTTTCCCTATATGTATAGATGACTAAAAATGGGAAGAGATAGGTCACTTTTGATAAGTCGCCGCCTCCAGCTCCCGCCCCCAATCAAAAAAATGCAACTTTCATAATTTTCACTGATTTGTCATATTTCCTTACACATTTGAAAAAACTTTCAACTCAAACTGTGCAACAGTTACTTTCCCGAATGCTGCCGCCCCCACACGCTGCAAAGTAAGAGATGAATGAAGAACATAAACCCGAAGACATAACGATCTAATTCTTTTGCTATATGGATAGCCGACTAAAAATGGGAAAGAATAGGCTACTGTTGATTAGTGACTGCTCCCAGCTTCCGCCTCCAAACAAAAAAATATTGATGATTGAAAGAATTTTCATTCAAATCTGTTTCATTGACAAGTACCCCATTCTGATAACAAAAAATCACAATGAGTTTTGATTGAAGAGAGTGGGCAAAGAATGATGTTTTTTCTTCAACCAAATTTCGTTACATTCATAATATGCCTCTTTGAGAAAATGCGCTACTGAGACTCACGCACGTGAAGGCATACTCACTTGTTTCATCTCACCTCATAGATGGGGCTGGACCCTAGTCTGAACTTGTGAGGTGAAGTTACCAAATAAATAATAATAATAATATCCACGACGATATACCCACCCATCTGTAGGACGCCATTTTTGTTCCCGCGACCTATCCAGATATATTATATCTATACACAACACATATTCTGTCCCCTAATCTTTTCGAATTAGAAAGTCAGCTCGTCTTTTCGGAAGTCTTATTACTCTCAATACCTCTCCGGAGAGAATAATTTCTACCAGCGGAGTCGTCCGCAATCAGAACTTACCTGTAGCCGGCACACCATCACAAATCTTCCTACGGTGCTGGTGAGCGAATAGCGGGTGAGGTCCGTCCATACAATAGGCTAGTGACCTCGATTTTTTTTATTCTTTAGAATAAAACTGTAATTTTTTATAATTATGATTTATGGCGAAAACCGCAGCGCGATATCTCAATTCTCAGTGCCTTGAAAAAATTAAAATAGAACGCTGGTGACATTACTGCTTCATAGCTCCATCCCCGCTCCTCTCACTGCGACACTCGCATGCTGTGTTCGTTTCACGCGCAACGCTTATAGATAAGATTATGACGTCTTGCGCTTGCGGATTTTTAAAATCGCTTAACAAATAGACGCGTGGAAAAAGTTGAATTTTTCTTCTTAAAATGGTTTAATTGATGTGTAGGTATACTATGTTCACTTGTACCGTGATTCTAGTCGGCTGTGAGATTTTGTTTTCAAGTTTCCAAATGTGAAATATAGAAAATCCCCAAAACTTTGCAGTTGGCTGCTCTGGCCGGACCAGTCTTGAAACACATTTTTTGCGTATTTCCTTTGCAGATAGCCGGAACATTTTCGCGGGACGTGATGTCTGACGCTTTTTCCCATTTTATTGGAAAATGTAACAATTTTTCGACCTGTTCTTAATTTTCGCCAATAAACAAATAAATCAAAAAAGCCTTGACATTTGACAGTTGTTAAAAATATTTCCAACCTCTGGAAGCCGGTTCAACTTTCGATGCTTCAAATTAAAGAGTATACAATGCCCTTCGTCCAAAAAAGGGGCCCCATGCAATCATCAACCCTTTCGCCTCTTCCAGTCAAAAATACAAGCCAAACCCTGAAGAATTATAGGCGATACAAGGATCGCCGTGCAGTCTGTCATTGGCAAAAGAATTTACGTGTAAAATGTAAATTAAACCAAATTTCAAAAAACCCAGCCGCTTAAAGTTGCGTATTGGACCGAAATTGATGTTGGTACCTACCTTCAATTTGCAATTTGCTTTCGTTTTGGGGCTTCCCGGGACGAGTTTTTGTCGACCCTGAATGGGCCGCCGTCAAGATGACTTAGATTTGCGGCCGCCCCGTGCTCTTTTGGTGTCTACATGACGGTAACACAGCTCTGCGTCCCCCTAGTCGCACTTCTACATATGACCAGGTCAGTTTTCCAAGATTTTAATATCAATTTGATAAGAAATATAACTTCACTTCCAGAGAAGTCAGTTTCACACCAGGTGAAAAGGCGGCAAGCCTACAACCTACAATGCTAAAGTAGAAAATTTGCCCAGCCAACTAGAGTCACAGTACAAGTGAACCTACTTTACTTGATAGCCCGATTACGGTAAAATCTTAAAATGGCACCAGTGGTCAGTATCCTATTGCAAATGTGACATCGTGACGTTTTTGAGCGCTTTTTTTTCACTATATTACGATTTTCCTCGTTAGATTGAAGCATGGTGGGGTGGCAGGTGCTGTGTCTGGCAGGCCACAATTTTTTCGAAATTAAAAGTGTTTTCCTTATTTTTTCTAAGTTAGTATTGTATGTGGATGATGGAGAAAGTGCGAATAGAATAGGTACCGTAAGCGTTATCCATTTAAACGGCTCTTGTGTATTGTTACGATATTTCGCGTACGGGTTCGAATATAATTGAGACGAACTTTTAAAACACACACTGTTTATTTCTGCGTACTACTACTACAATAAATGCCAACAATTATCGCTTGGAATTATGTCGCAGGTACTTCGCTTGTTATTACTCGCTATCTAATTCATTACTGCCGCGAGCTCCCGGCTGACGCCTTATATAAGGCCTCCGAATAATGTTCCCGAAGTTTCTGTCTGCTTCCAGCAAATTCCATGAGGGTCTGGCATATGCGGTTTCTAGATCATTCCTGAATAATCGCACACGTTACCTGTATGCTTTCCATGTGTTCTGGGATCTGCGCCTCCGCCAAAGTGGACTGATGTGCCTTGATCGAACGTTCAAGTCTCCATTGGGTTCACATACAAGAACGCTCTGGAATGCACGAGATCGCTCCAGACTTCTACACTGCGATCTAATGGTGGAAAGATCGAGAAACATCGAGTGTTTACCTATATGTACAAGATCGCCGCTCGTAACAGTATTTACAAAGGTAAATAATGTCCCATCACAACACCAAATCTGATGACGGATGGACGGCCAAGCAGGGCAGTCAATAAGACTCGTAACAAAATTCGTCGACGACCTATGGGGTAACTCTACAGCGTGTGATTATTAGTTTTTAGCTCAGCATAGAGCTTGTGTTACCAGATAGGCGGTGTCTAGCCGTCGAAAACATCACGTGAAGCTGGACATTCCAGCATTCGCCTACTAGAAAATTGCACTGAAGTCGATTTCGGCAGTTTAATAGAAATAATGAATTAATGATCTCTTCTAAAACAAACAAGGATTAATTTCAATATCTGTTTATCTGGATACAATTCATCAAATGCTTTGGGATGCCCAAAAATATTACTTGGGTGAGTCAATAAAATTTGAATGATTCAGCCTAGTCTGCATGCGGGAGTTTACCAATTAAATTCTCTTGCTATCATTGTCTTAGAAAAAAAGCGATATATCGTAAAACTTCAACAATACATAGTATATCGCCTATACATTTTTGCTGCCTTTATAATTTTTCCTCCCCAACGATCAACGAAGCCACAACAATTTTTTCATTTATACTGTTACGTATTTCACGTACGGGTTCGATTATAATTGAGACGATCGTTTTAAAACACACTGTTTATTACTGCGTACTACAATAAATACACGCCAACAATTATTTACTTAGGAATATCGCTGTGATTACTACTCGCTTTTAATCCGCTCGCTACCACTTCGAATTCCAATTCATAACTGCCCGTGAGCTGACGGTTGATGCCTTATAATAGGCCTCCGAATAGTGTTCCCGAACTTTCCATCATCTTCCAGCAAACTCGACAGTGACCCGGCATACGATTTTCTAGGCGACTCCCAAAAAATAATCCCACACATTTCGCGTATAATTCTGCCGTGCTCCAGAGCCGGCATCGCCGCCAAATGAACAGATGTGTCCTCATCAGGCATTGGAGTCTCCATGTATTTCAATGCCATCACGTAGGTATGCTCTAGAAATGTCCAGAGCTCCGCGCATTTGTACACTGCGGCTGTGGAAGAGTCTAGAAATATCGCGTGTTTCGATATCGATGCTCTTACACCCCGCCTCTGTAAGAAAAAGTATGGCTAGCCTAGCCCAATTGTATTTTTTATCAGCTTGATCATTAACTCTATCAAGAGCGCACCACTTCCTAAAGCAGATTCTCGATAGCCGCGTGTCGTCAAGAGTCTGTAATTTTAGTTTTATTGGCCAAGAGAGAAGAGAAGTAAGATTTCAATGTTCACTGCCGCAAGCTAGCAGCCAGGCCACATTCAAGCCTCACTGTATTGTTCGGAGTATTTCTGAGCAGTAGCAATATTTTTTTGAAAAAATTGACCTGAACTTTTTTAACTAAATATACGTACTTCAAAGCCAAAATTGCTATTCCATGCATAACAATAATCAGGGCCGGACCGGAGACCAATTTGCTTGGGGGGGGGGTGTGTAAAAGATCTGAAAATGCCGACTATTATTGTGAGACTGTGAAATTGTGGGACAGCAAATTATTGGACCGTTCTTTATTGTATTGACGGGAATTTGAACGGGGATAGCTATTTGGATCTATTACAAAATTTCATTGTTCCGGCCATTAGTATCATTTTCCCCCCAGAAGGACGGATTCAGCCTTGGTTCCAGCAAGACGGGGCTTCACCGCACTTTACGCTGGCCGTGCAGGAGTTCCTTGACATTCCAGGCATTCCCACGAAAATGGATCAGTCGAAAAAGGGAAACTGAGTGGCCTCCTAGGTTACCTGACCTGTTCCCATTGGACTTTTTCTTGTGAGGATACTTGAAAGAGCCAGTATACAAGGCGCAGCCCCAAAACTTACAGCTGCTGAAAGATCTTATTTTGGAGGAATGCGGAAGAATATACCTCCAGATTTTCTTTCACATTCTGTAAGGGGCTTCCAGGAACGCCATCGTCGCGAGTCGCGATGTTGGAGGCAGACAATTTGAACAAATGAGATAAATTTTCTAGTTCGCATTAGTTATATTTGAGAAGAAACTTTTTTCTTTTCCTATTTCAATATTATTCCTCATTCCAATTTAGTTGCAGAATGTATCTAAGTAATGATAGGATAAAAAAAGTGACTATGCGGAGAAAAACACGTAACTAAACTGCTTGACAATTGAACTGCAACACCTAAAAATTAGGTGCGTTTTCAAATCGAGATAGCTCAAAAAATATCTGACGGATTCCAGAAATTCAGGCATGTGAGGAAATATCATTTCTTTGACTATCGAGTGCTGGTATTGATGATGAGTTTTATTGCACAATTTGTCATATACAGGGTGCCAACGGAGAGCGTGCAGATATGGGCAATCTTTCACCTTGTACAACTTTCGAAAAAAAAATCCGAGATTTTTTCTATTGCCAGTTTTTGAAAGGTTGAATCATTATGCCGAAACGGTTTTGGAATTTTGACCCTAACTTTTTTTTTCAAAAAATTGTGCTCAATTTTCTGAAATATGCACTTTCTGATTAAGAAAAAGAAATAGAGACATTGTTTGTTTTCAAACGGCGTCCATATTGAATTTGCTTTAGAAAATTTTCATTCGAGCCTCCACATCCCCTAGAAACTACCCCTTTTGGGACACTGTCTCACAACAAGATATGCAATGCTCCATTTTAAAGGCCTTAGAAAAGTACTCATCAATAATTGGATTGAAATAAGTATACTACGATAACCCCACACGTGCAGCTCCATAAAAACCACCCCTTGACTTCAAGGGACAGGGTTGATATGATAAGACATGCAATACATGAAAATTCCAAAAAACGTCTTTTTCAACTGTTCCACTAAAAAAGTGATGCTTCACGATGACCCTTTACGTAAGTCATCCCAACAGTAGCTACCCTCTCGAAAAAAGAACTACCCTTTAAAAAACCAGTACTTCCGCGATACCTCATTTGTTAGGATTTTTTAAAAATCTGTCGCAATAGTTTGCCGCTACGATGATTTCATTCACATATCTACCCGAAACTACCCCTTCAACTACCCCTTCAATATCGCATAGCCTCCACCTTGATGCGTTATTCACGAGTTGAAAGAACTTTTGCCTACTAACCGTTTCATTGCAATGATGGTATTTTCTACGATGATAGTACAAAACCTTTCCTGAAACTACCCCTAGAAATCCCCCCTTTGGTAAAAGGTATGCAATACCTCATTGGAAGGTGCGATTGAATAAGTTCAAAATAATTTCGCGATGACCTTACACGCATCAAGGTGAAGGCTATGCGATATTGAAGGGGTAGTTTTGGGTAGATATGTGAATGAAATCATCGTAGCAGATAACTATTGCGACAGATTTTGAAAAAATTCCAACAAATGAGGTATTGCGAAAGTTCTGGTTTTTTAAAGGGTAGTTCTTTTTCCGAGAGGGTAGCTACTGTTGGGATGACCTAAGCAAAGGGTCATCGTGTAGCATCACTTTTTTAGTGGAACAGTTGAAAAAGTCGTTTTTTGGAATTTTCATGAAAGTATTGCATGTCTTATCATACCAACCCTGTCCCTTGAACTCAAAGGGGGTGGTTTTTAGGGAGCTGTACATGTGGGGTCATCGCAGTATCCTTATTTTGATCCAATTATTGATGAGTACTTTTCTTATGCTTTTTAAATAAAGCATTGCATATCTTGTTGTGAGACGGTGTCCCAAAAGGGGTAGTTTCTAGGGGATGTGGAGGCGCGAATGAAAATCTTCGTAAGCAAATTCAATATGGACGCCGTTTGAAAACAAACAATGTCTCTATTTCTTTTTCCTTATCAGAAAGTGCATATTTCAGAAAATTGAGCACAATTTTTTGAAAAAAATAAGTTAGAGTCAAAATGCCAAAACCGTTTCGGCATAATGATTTAACCTTTTAAAAGCAGGCAATAGAAAAAATCTCGGACTTTTTTTTCGAAAGTTGTACAAGGTGAAAGATTGCCCATATCTGCACGCTCTCCGTTGGCACCCTGTATATAACAAATTGTGCAATCAAACTTATCATCAATACCAGCACTCGATAGTCAAAGGAATGATCTTTCCTCTCGTGCCTGAATTTCTGTAATCCGTCAAATATTTTTCGAGCTATCTCAATTTGAAAACGCACCTAATTTTTAGGTGTTGCAGTTCAATTGTCAAGCAGTTTAGTTCTTATTGCTGTGAACAAAAATCAAAATTTCGAAAAATGTCAAAAAAATTGTCATCAGTCAAAAAATTATAATGACAGCAAAAAACAAAAAATACCAATTTTGATTAGAGGCAAAATTTTGATTAGAGGCTTCGTTTTCAAGATATTTGGGATTAAAACATTGGAAAACATCTCGAAATCGCCACTTTCCTGGGCCTAAAAATTAAAACTCAAGAAAACCCATGATTCGTCAACTGGAATAAGTTTTTTGGGTGTTTCAGGTCGGTAAACCACCATTTTCGCTGAGAAACATTGAGTTTTTCAGAAAAAAAAAACAATTTGGGCTCTGGAAAGTGGCGAGACGATTTCGAGATGTTTTCCAATGATTCAAACCCAAATATCTTGAAAACGAAGCCTCTATCAAAATTTTGCAACAGTAACTTTTTTTTTGAATTGAACGCAGAATTTAAAAATTGGAACCGTTCCCAATAATGGCGGGGTTAAAAATAGGGGGAAAAGGGGGGGTACCCCCTATTATCTTCGCCCCTAAAAATGTCTAATGAAATTCGTTATCACTGTTTAATAAAGACCTGTCTTGGTGAACTTTGGTTTGAATTTGAATAAAATTGGTTGGACGGTTCAAAAGTTATGCAAAAAAAAACTGTTTTTGAAAAACAACTTTGAAGGCCTGTATCTCCGTTATTATAATAGACTAGGATCATTTTTGAAAATGTGGCCTGGAAAGTGGTTCTAGAGGCAAGTCATGTTAAAGTTTGGCAACAAATGTTTTAAGGGTATTTGGACCTCGCTAAATACGAAAACCATTGTTGCCAAGCCGAGTTTTGCACCGGAAGCCCGCAATGGGGGGGTAAAGGGGGGGAAAGACCAAAAATCACCATTTTCCATCATTTTTGATACCGGGACTGAGACCTGCTGTCATCAATGTGGAGTAAATTACATTGTATCTTGATTAACTGAGGTCTTATACTATCATCTTGACATGATTACTGTCAAAATTTCCATAGGGGGGCGACTAGTGGGGCGAATGTTGACTGTGAAGATGATTCTTCTTTTCTCTTGATTTTGAGTGAATATATACATGTTTGGTATCTTTTCCTATCAAGTTTCATACTCTCAGTTCAATTTTGTTGTCAAAATTGCAATAGGAGCAAGTTTGAACAAGTTTTAGATGATAAAACATGTTTTTTGTCAATATTTTTTTACCACTTTGAACTGTGTTATTTATTGCAAATCGGCATTTTTTTCTCAAAATTCTTGCGTAGTTCGTTAGTCTGGTGTATTTCACACAATAGAGTCATATAACTAATGTGCCTTCAATTTTGAAAATATGAAAAAAATATTTTTTTGTGAAAACTGTTTGGCGCTACTTTTCAACTTTATTTTTTGCTATTATTTTATTGTATGATGAAGTACTTTGGTCTTTCACCTCATAATTATGAAGAAAACCTTAGTTGAGATATTCTAGAATGTACTTTTTTCGAGACTTTTTTTCAAAAGAAGAGTTTTTCATGTCAGAACCTGATGCCCAGTGAGCAAGAGTCCTCTCAGAGAAACCTGGGATGTTCTATTGAGCTCGAGAAACGGTTACCTCTCCCAATCGGCTTTGATATGCCATATTAAAATACAGAGAGTTTACCTTATTCCAACTTTCTTGTGATGTTCTCTTGAGCTTCACAAATGTTACCACTTTTGCACTTCTTTGAGATGTTCTATAAGGCTCCAAAGAGGTTACCTTTTTCCAACTTCTCTATGATGTTCTCTCAAGCTCCAAAGAAGGTTACCTTTTTAGAACTTATTCAAAATGTTTTATAAAATTATAAAGCTCCAAAGGTTACCCTTGAGGTTACCTTTCTCCAACTTCTCTAAGAAGTTCTATTTCAGCTCAAAAAAAAAAAATTCTTTGGTGTGTTTGATTATGCTCTAAAAAAGGTTACCTTTTTTGGATTTCCGTGGGATGATCTATCAAACCTCCAAGAAAAGTTACCTTCTTCGAACGTCTTGGGCAGACGTTCAATCTCCCCCAATCAACTCCTCAAAATTTACGTTCATTAGATTTACTTATATTCGAAAGAGCCGCATTCCTCTAATAATACCCAGGGAAGAGGTAGATGAAGAGATTTTGAAATCGAATGTAATAAATGTGAATGATAAAACCTATATGATTGTATTATTCAACTTAACGTTTAGGGTAATGTAGGTATCTGCCTTCGATTGCACCAAGTTCTCTTCAGTTTCATTAGCGTTTTTTTTTAATTCTATAAATTATGATATCTCAATGCAAATCGGAGTTTTTTCCGACAATTCTTGCGTTATTCGTTAGTCTGGTGTATTTTACACAATACATTCACATCCTTAGTGTGTCTTCACTTTTTAAAATATGAAAAAATTGAGTTTTGATCATACATACATCATACAGCAAAAAACAAAGTTGAAAAGTAGGGCTAATTTTAAAATTTTATTTTTATTTTTTCTTCAAATTTAAAAAGTTCAGAGGCAAATCAATTGGATGCGTATATCATGAGTAAATACATGAGACTAACGAACTACGCAAGAATTGTGAGAAAAAATGCCGATTTGCTGTGAAATAACACAGTTGAAAGACGTAAAAAAATATTGACAAAAAACATGTTTTATCATGTAAAACTTGTTCAAACTCGCTTCTATTGCAATTTGAACACCATAGTTGAATAGGGAATATGGAATTCAGTTGGAAACGATACCAAACATGTTTATGTTTACTCAAAATCGAAAGAAAAGAAGAATCATCTACACAGTCAACTATTCCCCCACCAGTCTTCCCCCTCTAGAAATTTTGACAGTAATTATGTCAATATGGTAGTATAAGACCTCAGTGAATCAAGATATGATGTAATTCACTTCACGTTAATGACAGGTCGCAGTCCCGACATCAAAAATAGTGAAAAATAGTGATTTTTGGTCTTTCCTCCCCTTTACCCCCCCATTACGTGCTTCCGGTGCAAAATTCGGCTTGGCAACAATGGTTTTCGTATTCAGCGGGGTCCAAATACCCTTAAAACGCATGTTCCCAAACTTTAACATGACTTGCCTCTAGCATTGCTTTTTATCCGAAAAGATCCTAGACTATAAATTTGGGAGGATATGTTCATCAACAAAAGTCCCCTTATTTTCCAATTTTCTATCTCCCTGTAAGTTTTGTAACACTTATTCCGGGACACCCGTATCTGCACAAATAAGCTAGGTATACTAATACAGGGTGGCCATTTCTATCTTTAGCCCCCACCAGCCCCAACTTCGAAGTTTCAAATGACACCACCCACTTTGCGATACATCAAATTGAACAGAATTGAATTCTCTTTCTGAAAAAAGATTTCCATAATTTTCAGCTCCACCCCTCCATTACTTTCACCCCAGCTGTGCGAAACTTGCGTCGAATGTAAAATTCCACGACGACGGCATAATTGTTTGTTGTGACGATGGACGCCGGGATGACCTTGATGAAGATGCCGACGATGCCGATGAGGTGGATGTTGGCTTGTTGGGCGACAGCGACAAGGTGGATGGCCGCATAGTCAACTACATTATCAAACAGAAGGACTTCCAAATTTCACTGTTGAGAAGCAAAATAAAACTTTTACACGAACAAGTTGAACATCTGAAAAATGCTGATAACACTCGTTCCAAAAAAGCCGGTTCGCAATCGCTTGACGGGACAGCTGCGAAGCGCCATAAAAACCAAAAACAACAAACCAAAAAAACAAGAAGCCAGGCATCAACGAGTCTGGTAAACCAACCGGAAGCTTCACCCACGACGTCAACGAGTGGTAAGGCTTCAGAGCCTCGCTTGGCTGCTGCGGGTCCGGCTCACTCGGACGTATGGACCACGGTGAAAAGGAAAGCGCCACGGGAACGAAAGAAATCGAGGCAGCCCATTCTTGTCGGCAGCAACTCAAGTACCCAAGTCAAAGCGACCCCCAAAAAAGCTTATCTGCTTGTAAGAAGACTTATGCCAAAAACTTCGGCGGAAGACGTCACCAGCATGCTTCGACACGTTGTCCCCGAGGTGACTTGTGAGATTGTTCCTTCATCTCACTCTACCTCCTATACTCCTTTCAAGATAATTATTGATTTGAACAATCTTGAGAAGGTGATGCAGCCAACCATCTGGCCTTCCGGTGCGCGGGTGACACGTTTTTTTCCATCGGCGCGGGAAACCGCCTCAGCCGCCACTTCAACCGGTAGAAAATTAGGGGGCTACCCAACCCTCCTCCACTTGAACATCCAGTGTCTTCGCAACAAATGTAATGAGCTGGAATTCCTGTTGAGCGACTGCGGTCCGCTTTTTATTTGTGTTAACGAGCACTGGTTGACCGATGATGAGCTCAATTATGTTGTATTGAAGAACTACAGTCTGGCTGCTGGATTATCCAGATCCAGTCATATCCACGGAGGCGTGGCCATTTTCCAGAGAACGATCCAGACTGGGGAGTGTAAGGAGTTGGTCCGTGTCAGGGAACTCTCTGTGGAGACTGTTTGCGAGATGGCAGCGGTCGAGGCCCTCGATGTTTTGATTTTGACTGTTTATAGACCTCCTGCTGGCGACTTTATTCAGTTCATTGAGTCCCTTCCGCTCGCACTTGACCTACTACACAAGAAGAATAAAAAAGTCATAGTCACCGGTGATTTCAATGTGCTTTTTGGCACAAACGCTGGCAACGCGGCGTCTCTGGTGTGTTTATTCACTTCTTTCGGTTTATCACAATTGAATGATTTGCCTACCAGATGTAATAATTGTTTAGATAATGTATTTGTTAGTGATGTACTTTTGAACGATTGCGGATTGAGGATCACCAATACTGGTCTTTCAGATCACTTTGGTATTTTTCTGTACTGTAGTTTCAGGCCTTCCGTTCCAAAGAGAGTAACATACCAGCCGGTAACGGACGTGGGTTTGTTCAACCCTAACCTTTTGTTGCAGGGCGTTGATTGATCCTTTGTTGATAGTGATCTTGATGTCGAGAGTAAGTTTCGCTCATTTGTTGATGTCATTTCAGATGGTATAGACCGTTGTTTCCCGGTCAAGTCGAGAGTCGTCGGTACGCCTCGGGAAAAGCTCAACTGGTTCACTGATGAGCTTCGACGGCAGCGAGACGAGCTTCAGCGTCTGCGCGATATGAGCAAGCTACACCCCGACGCTGGTTTGGGGATCGAGGTCGGGCGGCTGAGGTCGAGGTACAGGGCTGAGCTGAGCAGAGCTAGAGTGGGGGCCCATGACAGATTTATTACTGAATCGCGGGACCGACAACGAGCAATGTGGTCCTTGATCAATCACACAAAACCGGGTGGAAATAGTAAAAATAAAACCAAACATTTATCGGCACAGGACTTTAATGATTTTTTCTCGAGCGCTGCTGATGATCTGGTGGGAGGTTTGCCTGCCATCACCGAAAAGCCCGAGGACTACTTGGGCAAGCTCACGCTCGGGCGCCGTCTTGACTTTTCTTTTGATGATGTATCTTACATACAGATCAACGACGTGATTAGTCTTCTTGGTAACTCAGACGCCCGCGACGCATACGGGATGAACAAAAGAATTATCGTCGCCATCAGATACATAATTCTTATACCTTTAACAAAGTTGATAAATGTTTGTATTCGTGCAAGTATATTTCCGGAGGTGCTTAAGTTGGCAAAGGTCACGCCTATCTATAAAAAGGGTGATCCGAACAATCCCTCGCACTACCGGCCAATATCGATTATACCGGTTTTTGCAAAAATTTTCGAGAAGGTGCCTTATCTCCAGATCGCGCATCACTTCGAGGGAAACAACCTCTTCAGCGAGTCGCAGTTTGGATTTCGGGTGGGGAGGTCCACGGCTCTCGCGATGGCGTCTCTTGTGGGGCGGGTCAATGCGGGGTTCGAGGGTGGGTTTTACACCATGGCTCAGTTCTTCGACCTCACAAAAGCTTTTGACTGCGTTTCCCATGAGATTCTGCTGAGGAAGCTTGACTTCTACGGTTTCGACGAGGCAAGCGTCAGCCTGATGGCATCGTATCTCGGGGGTGGGCGTCAGTTCGTCTGTCACGGTGGCACCGCTTCAGACACGGCGACTTTGCACCACGGCGTTCGGCAGGGGTCTATTCTGGGTCCCAGCCTATTTCTCATCTTTGCCAATGACCTTCCCTGTGCGGATGTGGATTCTGGATCTGGATTTATCCTGTATGCAGATGACACAACAGTCGTGCACAAAAACCGCAGCTTGGGTTGCTTAGTGTCTGGAGCGGATCATGTGAAGACCGCCGTGGGGAACTGGTGCCTTACCAACAGGCTGTGCCTAAACTCCGCAAAAACCGAGATGATGATTTTCGGATTACGCCGTGGAACTCGGGATGTTCCGGGTGCGGCTGAGAGCGTAAGGTTTTTGGGGTTGACGATGGATCCTCGACTTGGCTGGGAACCGCACGCGCGGTCTGTCTGCGCCAGAGTTGCAAAAAACATATTTCTACTGAGGAGTCTTGTGGGCAGAGTGTCCAAGGAAATTCTCAGAACGGCGTACTTCGGTTCAGTACATCCAACGATTGCTTATGCGCTTTTGATCTGGGGTCACTCTGCCCACGCCTCATCAGTGTTTGCCTTGCAAAGAAGGGCTGTACGTGTGGTCGCCGGTATTGGCTACCGTGACGACTGCAGGTCGGCCTTCCGCAGGCTGCGCATTCTGACTTTGCCGTCGATGTTCATTTTAGAGTGTTTGCTTTACATGAAGGACCATTCATTGAACAGTAGCGTGTGCAGAGGACAGACTCACCGGTATGAGATCAGAAACCGTGATGACATCGATTCGAGATTTTTGAGGTTGACCAAGACGCGGGACGGTGTTGGTTATTATGGAATTGAATTTATAAATAAACTACCATCCTCAATAGTATATTGGAAATAGAAAAAAATAGGTGCTTTGCTGGAATAAATTCAAACAAAAACGATTTTTTTACCATGGCAAGCTTACAGTCCCTTCTTCAACATATCAAAAGTCCTCAACTCTGGGACTGCTACAAATCAGTATACAGGGTGAAAGTTTATTATTTTTCTTTACTTTCTTTTTTTCTTGAAAAACTGATGACCGAAAAAAACGGTTTCAGGCTAGTTTGATAGGCCATAGTCTTCCAATAAACATATAAAAAATATACCACCCAGCAACTGCTGCGTATCAAGTTACAGGGTGAAAACTATTTTTCATCTTCAATTTTTTTTCTTAGTGGAACTGATCTAGATTGAAGCCGGTTCCAGTTCTTTTGCAAGCTTATAATGTCATACTGAAAATATAAAAAGGACACATCTCTGCATCTGCTGCTTTTCAATTTACAGGGTGGAAAGTCATTTTCACGTTTCAATTTTTTTCCTTGATGAAATCCGCTCACACAACAATTGCGACTGGTTTTTCTGTAAATTTGGGGTCTCTAGTCAAACATATCAAAATAATACATTTCTGCTACAGCTACGTTTTTATTTACAAATTTAAATGTTTGGTTGCGTTCCAAGAATTTTCGAATTTTTGATGCAATATACCCGAATATACCCAAACATTTAGATTTGTAAAAAAAAACATAGCTGTAGCAGAAATGTATTATTTTGATATGTTTGACTAGAAACTTCAAGTTTACAGAATAATCAGTCGAAATTGATGTGTGAGCCAATTTCACCAAGAAAAAAATTGAAACGTGAAAATGACTTTTCACCCTGTAAATTGAAAAGCAGCAGTTGCAGAAATGTATCCTTTTTATATGTTCAGTATGACATTTTAAGCTTGCAAAAGAACAGGAACCGGCTTCAATCTAGATCAGTTCCACTAAGAAAAAAAATTGAAGATGAAGAATAGTTTTCAGTTGCTGAGTAGTATATTTCTTATATGTTTATTGGAAGACCATGGCCTATCAAACTAGCCTAAAACCGTTTTTCTCAGAATTCAGTTTTTTGAGAAAAAAAGGAAATAAAGAAAAATAATAAACTTTCACCCTGTATACTAATTTGTAGCAGTCCTAGAGTTGAGGACTTTTGATATCTTGAAGAGGGAACTGAAAGCTAGCCATGGTAAAAAAATCGTTTTTGTTTGAATTAATTCCAGCAGATATTCTATTTCCAATATACTACAATCCGGACGCATAATCGTGAAAAGTTCAAGACCGAAATTAAAAATTTTCTTATTGTAAATGCATTTTATACATTGGATGAATTCATGTCTTGTGATGTTCTGTTGTGATACATTTGATGTATTGCGGTGTTTTAAATTTTTTGCTTGTTTGTGACGTGTGTAAACATACTCTGTATGTATAATCATCAATAAAGATTATTATTATTATTAATGATCATACAAGACAAGGGTAACTTTCAAGTTTCATGAAAATCGTTACACTAATAAGAAATTTCAATATGGCGGCCAAGATGTCGGCGCAACCATGAAATCCAATCTGCCCATTGGCCACCCATGAGAATCTGAGGTATCCATTGGAGAAAGTTCCAGGGCTCTAGATTCATTTCCCAAGGAGAAGTTCAACTTCTTAGAAGTGGACAAGAAATCTTTGTTTTTCGATAATAATAGTGACAACTATGTATGTATAAAAAAAAGGATGCCCATTGGCCACCTTTGGTGACATCAGCTGTCCATCGGACGAAGTTCCAAGGCTCTAGCTTTATTCCCCGAGGAGGAGTTCAACTTCTTGAAAGTGAACAGTATATTTTCATTTTTTGATAATAATAATGATAACTATGCATGGATAAAAAAAATAATGCCCATTGGCCACCCTTGGTGACATCAGCTATCCATCAGAAAAAGTTCCAAGGCTCTAACTTTATTCCCCGAGGAGGAGTACAACTTCTTAATTTCTACACGGACAGACAGACAGACGGACAGACAGACAGACAAACCGGCCATATAAGCGTCATTTTCTTACGAAAATGCGCTAAAAATGAAAGTTGCGTGGTCAAAAGTGTGTTGAACACGGTCGCAAACAACCTCACGATGAAGAAACTAGGAAATAGGGAAAAGGTACTTACACTTACAGGCTCGGTAGATGCAGGTCATCTCCTGAAGATGCAGGAGTAATCGACTCTTTTCCACAAAGAGAAAGCAGGGGGGCTGCAGGCTGCAGGCAATAAAAAATTGCGACGGGATACTCAGGACCGATTACAGATGCTGCCCAAAAGTCGCGTTGGCCGCAGAAGACGAGTCTTCTCTCCTACGTGTGTCCAAAATGGATACACAAATTGCTTTCGATGCATCGGATTACGAAGGGGTCGAAAACTTGTTTTCATATCGCTGTACTAGAATGATAGTGAGAGTAGTAAGACAACTTGAAAAACATAGTTGGTAATCACAACTTGAACATTCCAAAAGTACTTGAGATAAGTCGGAGAGCACGTTAAGCTGTCGGTCCACGGTTAAGTAGAGTAGCCATTGGCTAGACTTCGCCGTAACAAAGACGAAATTATTATTATTATTATTATACACGTAAATATATATAACCATTGCGCCTCTTTAGGGCCATACAGCGGGCACCTCGAATTTTCAATGAAGCAAAGCTCTCCGACTACCGCAATATCGGACGGTCGGACCGAACCTGCACAGACACGTGTTCCGCCCCTATTGGGGGCTCATCAGTGCGCAGACATTCAGCTTAAGGCCACGGGTTGAATTTTTGTTACGGCAATCTGCAAAGCAACAGTGATACTCGTATTGCCTATACGTCTCCTGCAATTCGGCATATAGGCCGCATCCTCCCGCCTCCCCCGTCCTCCGATATGTGAGTTCTCCAAGCGGCGCCATCTATCAAAGGCATTCCGCAGATGCTATATTTCAAGGCACCGCGCAGTTGTTGGAAATCCCGTACTATTTGGAGAATCCGCTCCGAATGCAACTTATTTGGTTTTTCGCATTGGAGCGGGTGCCTGTCTAGCAACGGGTTGCTCAATTGTAGTCTCGTTCTTCTCTTGCTCCAATTTATTTCCGGCGGGGACGTTTTCTCCGGGGACGTTTTTATGGGGACGTAATTTCCTAGACTCCATCTAGATTCTATTGCTGGTTTCATGAGAATGCACTCAACAACGGTTGTGAGGATAATTCAAAAGGTGAACACTGTGCTCGACACTGCGGTCTCAAGACTGTACCCAAGATTTATACGAATGCCAACTACCCCGGAATCACAAAGAGACACAAAACAGAAAATATTAAAAAAATTGATTTCACCCTGTACGTAGAATACCAGCGGTTAAAGGAAGAAACATTTTTCACATGTTCAACTGGAGACCATAAGGTTGCTGAATAATGAAAAACCATATTTCTCAAAAATTATTTCTTCCGAATAAAAAAATCAAGATTTATTTTTCACTTTTTACCCTGTATACTCAATAGTACGCGTCACAGGGATATATGCTTTTGACTGTTGAACAGGTGGGAATCAGCTAACCATACAGCAAAAAACCGTTTGAGAACTATTTCCATCAAGCAAAGAATGTCATTCAAATATACTTTACAATGCAGAACGGTCTGCAATCTGCAGAATTCTGCAGAACGACAGAAAATTTCTCAAACAATTGCCAGAGCTTGATGAAACTTCGCACTAACAACCAAAGGACTATGAATTAGAGATGGGCGCCGCGCCGACGCCGCGCCGCCGCCGACCATATTTTGAGTGCCGCCGCCGCCGACATTAGTCAAACGGCGCGCCGGCGGCGTCGCCGCCGGCCATTTCATCGGCGCCGCCGCCGGCGCGATTTTTGTTCTCATTTATCTATTTTTTATTCGTTTATTTAACGTCGGCCTATTTCCGCAACGAGGCCTAACACCGACGCCGATGAATGCTCTCTCCTCCACTATATCGCTGGTCGTGCCGAAAAAAACAATTGCCTTGCACCCTGGCCTGTAAAAACTGTAAGGGTGTGAATGTTTAAATAGAAGGTCAAATTCAATAAACATCGGTAATCTATTTTTGATACTCAAATACCTGTTTTTGAATTGCAGCAGTTGATCCCATGACATAGAAGAGAGTAACGACGTCCAAGTTCAAGATGGACATCTTTAATTTTGTTTATTGGAAGATATGATTGAGAATTATATCTTCTCTAATTTTATGGGGCACAATAATTTTGATAGTGTGCAATGTTGATACATTTTCCGAAGACTGAATGTTCACGTATCATTGCTCTTTGCTATTTCTACCCTTCACAAGTACCTTATCTATGGGGTAGTTTCAGTTACTTCACCTATTATAATCGTAGTCAGCGACCCAGAAAACATTGAAAAAGACACCCCACACAAGATTTTTTGTTGCTTTCTGAATTTGACTAATTTTTCCAAAATGGCGCTTATTTTTCGACTTCCGGTGGCCAGGTCGTGGGATGGGTACTAAGGTCATACTAATTAGAGGCAAGTTGCTCTAGATCGACCTCAAAAACGTATTTGTAGCGCAAGGAATCCTTTTAAATATTTTCTCCTACTTTTACTCCCCCCCCCCCAAATTTTGAAGTCGCATGTAATTTTTTCTAGAAACCTCGGGCCAAATCGTTTAAATAGGTCTTAAGAGCAACTGTACCAAATGGCTTGCTTCAATCATTAAATGCGGTATCTTTATGCGAACCACGGGCACTTGATGAGTCCTATGACGCCGACCGCGCCGCCGCCGAATGACAGGTCGGCGCGTTCGCCGGCGGCGCCGCCGCCGCCGGTGTTTTTAGTTGCACACGCCGCCGCCGCCTAGAATGGGGTCGGCGCCCATCTCTACTATGAATACCCCATATATATTTATACTGCAGTTCTGCAGATTGCAAAATGAACATAAAATGCTGCAGACCAGGTCTTTAGAGTAGCACTAGAAGATCGAAACTTGGTGAACGCAATAGACCATATTAATTATTCAAAGCGCAGTCGCAAATCGGGGAAAGAGACAACCACATGTGCTGGGTTGAAACACATGGTTGAAACTCCCATAAGAATATGCATGTTAAATGACTTTGCAAAATGATCAATTAAAGGTGCAAATTGACAATTTCAACGAATGTATAACATAACAAGTGTGCAAAAAGAACCACTTGATCCACTTTTCACCATAATGTAATAAAAAAGCTTGTTAGGAAGTTGATGCGAAGCATTTTGAAATGGAGTTTTTTGAATCCAAAACAATTTCAAATTACCCGCCATATTTTATTGCACAACTCCCACTAACGAGAATTTCGGCAGCGCTTGAAAGTTAACCGAACGTCAGCCGTCACGTAAAAGTATGGTTAAAAAGGTTTAAACGTCCAGAGAATTGAGAAAACACCTCGAAATCGTAAATCCTGACAGCCAAGTTCCGTTGTCCATGCTGTGGCGCGTGAGATCGTCTACTGCAGTGCGCATGGTCACAGGCACATACCTAACTTACAAATGACTAGTGGAAGGGGAAAGTGCGAATAATTAATATGGTCTATTAACCAGTGATCCCACACGTGTCCCACTCATAACGGAGAAGACGGAATTCCGATAGGTAGGTACCTCTCTCCCATTTCGTTCTGCAAATTGCAGAATGGAGTCTATTTTGCTGGCCTAACACTTGACTATCCAGCGTAGGTAGGTATTATATTTGAGGTGGTTCATCATATTTAATCACTTCAATGATAAATAACAAGAATAATTAGAATAATGAAATATTCTTGTTCAAATATAAAAGAGGCGTTAAATAAAGTGTTTATTGAGCTTTTTGTGATTGAGCTACAGATCCCTTAAGTTGAACAATGTGGGTCGGAAAAAATACACATAACTGAGTTATAGCTAATGTTTATTCCAACTCAATTGAATTTTACTAACAAAAAAAGGAACATACATAATAATTAGGTACCTACCGTAATTTTTGTTCTCTGCACATGAGTAGTCTATTGTTTTCAAATTTCAAGTTCAAACAAGATAGGTAAAAAAAGTTAGGTAGTTACTCAGTTCATTCCTCACTAAATACTCTGGTATCAAGAGGAAAAATATTTAGAAAAAGGACCGCATGAAAATCGATCGTCTGTTTTATTTCATGCAACTTTTCGCAAGTGAAGTCGTCATCGTCAGTGAAATTCAATTGAGTTGGAATAAACATTAGCTCTAACTCAGTCATGTGTATTTTTTCCGACCCACATTGTTCAACTTGAGGGCTCTGTAGCTCAATCACAAAAAGCTCAATAAACACTTTATCTAACGCCTCTTTTATATTTGAACAAAAATAATTAATTATTCTAATTATTCTAATTATTCTTATTATTTATCATTGAAGTCACTGAATATGATGAACCACCTCAAATTAATATCATACCTACCTACGCTGGATAGTCAAGTGTTAGGCCAGCAAAATTGACTCCATTCTGCAATCTGCAGAACGAAATGGGGGGGAGGTATCGGAATTCCGTCTTCTCCGTTATGTGTGAGATCACTGCCTAATTGCGTTCACCAAGTTTCGATCTTCTAGTGCTACTCCAACGACCTGGTCTGCAGCATTTTATGTCCATTCTGCAATCTGCAGAACGGAAATGGGGGGGAGGTATCGGAATTCCGTCTCCTCCGTTATGTGTGGGATCACTGCCTAATTGCGTTCACCAAGTTTCGATCTTCTAGTGCTACTCTAAAGACCTCGAGGGGTAAACCGCTGACCAAAATGATGTACACTAATTCCCCTTTCTCCCACTAATGCCCAGTAATACCCTAGTAATACCCCTATAATACCCACTAATACCCCTGTAATACCCTGTAATACCCACTAATACCCGCTAATACCCTGTAATACCCCTGTAATACCCCAGTAATACCCCAGTAATACCCAGTAATACCCCAGTAATACCCAGTAATACCTTATAATACCCACTGTAGTTATTACTCGCAATTATCCGATCTAAACTCTCTAAAATCCATCAGATATAAATGTAGGGAAGGGCGGAATAGAGTAAAATGCTACAAAGCCTTGGAGAAGCACTCCTATCGTCCTATACGCGATATTAGTGGTGACGTCAGAGTCGCCATTTCTAAATGCCGGATCCAACAATGATTTGAGAGCAGAGGAAATTCCAAAAATTATTTTTTGGTAGCATTACCTTGCTCAGTCAACTACATTGGGGTACGAAGTGACAAACTACAGAGCCTAGAGGTCATTTTGGAGCATATTCCAATTTTTTGTAATTTTTCTGAAAGATTTTATCAGCAAAAGAAGTAACATGAAAGATGTAACTTCTGTCGTTTTTTGATAGTGATACTTCCGTTCGACAGATGACAGCCAAAAACTAATCCGGTCATTCGACAGCAAAACAATAGCAGCTTTCCTTTTACAACCTGAACTAAGTATTCTGACCTAAGTTGTTAGTGGTATCTCACTTTCGCGCATGCGATTTCTCGCTCTTTCTCTCTCTAACTTAAATCAGATCAGTGAGTTTTGTGCTAAAAGGAAAGCCATTTTTAAATGTCGGATCCAACAATAGTCTGAGAACAAAGGAAATATCAGAAATTATTTTTTGGTAGCATCACTTTGCATATTCAACTACATTGGGGTACGAAGTGACAAACTACAGAACCTATAGGTCGTTTTGGAGCATATTCCAATTCTTCATCTTTTTTCTGAAAGATTTTATTGGCAAAAGAAGTACCTAACGTGAAAGATGTAACTTCTGTCGTTTTTTGATAGTGATACTTTCGTTTGACAGATGACAGCCAAACACTAATCTGGTCATTCGACAGCAAAACTATGTCTGCATACCAAATTTCAAGTCGATCGGATCAACGGTTGGGCAGCTATCGTGGAAGATTACAAACAGACACACAGGCGCACACACACAGACAGACAGACAGACAGACATTATTCCGGAAATGGTCCTGATCGACTTGGGGACCCAGAATAGATTTATCCGTCAAAATCTCAAAACTTTTTCTGTACGATCACCATACTTTCCCCTCGACTTTCCCTTCCATGTTGGTGGGGAGGCGGAAAAGTAAAAGTTCACTTGGTATCAATAATAATCAATGTTTTTTTTTTTAGATGAAATCTGGAGCTCACTCGAGAGCTCATATGTACTTGGCAAATACATGAATCCTAAAACACGGACATGGCCAGTGATACGGTACCTACGGTAGGCAGGTATAATGTGGATTAGTCTCCCATAAAGCCCATGTGGCATTGCCCATACCAGTTTCATAACAGCGTTTTAAGATGTCGTACTCGGTGTCGTATATCCGTCACATCAAGCTGAATTTGTGAAAACAATATTTATTTTCATTCGTTCATTTAACGTCAGCCTATTTCCGCAGCGAGGCCTAGCACCGACGCCGGTGAATGCTTTTCTTCACTATATCGGAAATTTTGCCGAACTCCTGTGTATTCCAACACAGGGTAGGGATTTTTAACGACCAACAACATCGCATGGGGTCGGCACCATAGTTCGCATTTCACGTGCTATTCGACACACGGTGCGTCTTGCATTTAGCAAGCATTCCAACCAGATCAAAGAGCTTGTTTTGAGGACGGAAATCCGATCGCCCACAGTGGGACTCGAACCCACGACCCCTGGAGTGGTAGTCGAACGCGCTGACCACCACACCACAAGCTCCTCATTTCCGACAGTTATTCATGGGACAGCTAGTATGTTTTCTGAAAAGATTCCTAGTTTTGCCCCTGTAGGTATTTGTAGGTAGGTATTACTACCCTGCACCATTGCCTGTACGTATAATAAGTGAATTAGGCCCAGTTGCTCACTTCGAGTTACTTTAAACTTGGTTTGGTTGCCATAGATTTCATTGTTGCAACAAATATTTCCATAGTAACCAAACCGGTAAAGTTAAACTCGAAGTGAGCAACCCGGCGTTAGTCACCCCAGAAGTTTTAGGCTGGCTATTTTCTTCCAACCGTTTTAATTGTGACAATAAAACTTGATAGGGTAGGTACCGACACATAACACATACACACAACATGTAGGTCGTGCCAAAAAGACCTGCTTCAAGAACGAGTTTTCACTTTTCTGATTTCCGCTCACTTTTCCGACATTTTCATGACTAGGTATGGAGATTCTGCTAACTTTGTTCACCTCTGACGCATGCGCACTTGACGTTTTAATACCTACTAATACCCACTAATTCCTCTGTAATACTCACCAATTCCCTAGTAATACCCACTAATTCCCATGTAATACCCAGTAATACCCCTGTAATACCCACTAATACCCCTGTAATACCCATTAATACCCCTGTAATACCCACTAATACCCTTGTAATACCCACTAATTCCCTTGTAATACCTACTAATACCTCAGAGGTGTACACCATAATACCCCCAGCGGTTTACCCCTCGAAAGACCTGGTCTGCAGCATTTCATGTTCATTTTGCAATCTGCAGAACGAACGGGAAAGCAGGGGGGGGGGTACACGTATAAATATAATGGTGTATTCATAGTCCTTTGGTTGTTAGTGCGAAGTTTCATCAAGCTCTGGCAATTTTTTGAGAATTTTTTTGTCGTTCTGCAGAATTCTGCAGATTGCAGACCGTTCTGCATTTTATTCGCTCCCGTGATGGGACACTATTACCAATCTCTGTGACAAAAAAATACGAGGAAAATTCTAAGGATGTCTATACTACTAGCTGGATAAGAAACTTCGCCGCCATCTTGAAGCTTGATCTGACACTGTGCCCTTTCAAGATACATTGAAAGTTTGATTCTTTTTTCTAACGCATTGTCAATTTTGAAAAAATAATTATCATATCAACCTATCACTTTTTTGGTATCTTTTTCACATTATTATACAAAAATCACCCCAGAACAGTCAGTTTTGTATTTCGATGCTTGATAATCCCTCGGATAATCCATAAAATGTATAGACTATAATCCTTTTTATCTATATCCATAGTCACTTGTAAAAAAACTACATATGTGTATTAACGACTTTTGGAAATCTGGGTCCTGGGGACCCCAGTGTGAGTGTCTTGTAACTAAAATATATGTGTGAGTTGCGAAGATTAAACCGAGCTTACTAAAGTAGATATTCAAGGGTGAGCGGTGCAGTTAAACCTTAGTATCTATACCTATTTGACTCAACTGGAAGGCTTATCCCCTACTAGTGAAGTAAAAAAGTACCTATCTTGAAAAATAAAAACACAATAAGAATACGAATTGTGATAGAAAACCAATGATCTTTAGCTTTTTTTAGTTTTTACTAACCCGCAAAAACTAATCTTCGCGTTAATGTACTTACGTGTGGTGTTTGTTTGTGTTTGTTGCTATTTTAATCATGTCATACGAGTTCACCGTAGACCTGAGCCCAGAACAGCTGGAAAGACTACAAAATGCTAAAAACCAGTCTTTTGATTTTCTACTGGACATCGGCGATCATGCCGGTTTTGTGATCAGAGGGGCTTCATTGATGCTCGAGACAAATGTGACTACACACGAAATACCAATCGATATTGGCCCAGGACATGCATATGACGATGATTTCGAACCTGAAGAAGAACCTGATTCATACACGTATGACGAAATCGCAGAACCAATTTGGCATGAATGGTTTGACCATCCCAGGTTCTATTTTCCATATATTGTATTTTACTTACTTTGCTTCTGGCTGGTCAACGTTCTCATAGTGAGATGTATATTCAAAGGTATTTGAATAATATAATTCTTGCTTCACATATAATGATCACTAAATTAATTGATTTTTCTAGCATGGAACGGGATGGAGCTTAGAAGAGCATTCTTCATGACACTAGAACTAATCTTCAATGGTATTCTGATATTCTTTTTTTCAGTGACGATTATCACAGCTATTCATGATGTTCTACAAAATATGTTTATGTATTATTATTATTTAGAAGACTATTAACTATAGGTATAATGTTGAATACCTAACAATGTATGTGTTTTATATTGATGGTGAATACATTACTGCAACTGTGAAATAAAGTAAAGGTGCTTTCAGTCAGCTTATTTAGCCGCAAGTTTTAATTTTAGCCGTAAGCTCTGCACCGCTTATTGGCTGTTCTGAAGAGGATGGTTCATAAGAACCAATAGGCGTCGCTGCGCTTGCGACTAAAATTAAAACTTGCGGCTAAATAAGCTGACTAAACTCACCCTCATTGTTACTTTAGGCAGGTATGTTTTTTTCAAGCTATTCATCCACGAGAAATGAAGGAGAAACTGCATAATACAGCTTCAAAATTTAGAGTTCAGAATGGATACTTTTATATCTGATGGCAAGTGGATATTGCAATGTAAATTCCCGAAGATCGAACCTCAGTATTTATAGCTTTCGATAAGAGCCGTAAGCATTTGGCTTCACCTCTTGAATAATGCTTGTAACAATATCTCCCGTGTCAGTTCCAAATGTTTCATTCACTTTGCTATGAGAAAAATGTTAGTGGAAGTTTCCATGTCTTGGGAAGCAAAAACCATCTAATTAAATACCATCTCTATATAGTATATAGGACATAGGTCCTTACCTTGTTCGATTAATTTTCTGGTTGATAAATGATGAACTTTTCGTCGAAACTTAAAAAAATACACAATAAACTTGGATTTACTGGTTTAATAATCAATTAACTTTACAGTGATATAAATTACATACTACGCACATTTTCATTTGAAGATGATCAGTTGTCGATGTAAAGGTACCTGTCAAGGTACCTGTACTTCGAACACATTCAGAACAGTACGTAAAACAAAGAGATCTAATATTAGAATACAGTAGGGTACCTTTATATATATATATGTATTTTCCCTTGTATTTCAATAATTAATTTGATTCCAGATGACGCCGCTAGCAATATCAGTAAACGTAAAATGGCATTATTATTATTATTATTATTATTATTATTATTATTATGAATGTACATATTATAATATACTCAATAATAAAAAAATATATAAAACCTCTAGCGCCGCCTCTGCGTTTCAGAACAGTAATTCATATGACCGAACTATCATTTAGATTATTATTTACAATAATTTACAACATCACTATTATATCTTTTTCATAAAATTAATCGAAAATTTCAACTTAGTATCATACTAAGTAATGTGTTCAAAAGTTTCACAAAATAATCATATACAACAAATAACAGATACTTAAACGCTTTCATTAAATATCTACCCTGTTGGAACGTAACTAGTTTTTATATTTGAAAATGCAATACAAAAATTATTATACAGTTGTCTCGAAATTCGCTCTCACGGAGTCCAGGAAAATCTAGGAAAATGCTTGAATAGTGCCACAAAAATGTTGAAAAAACAGGTCTTTTATTTTTGGAGATACGGGGTATCGAAGGGAGATTCTTCGAGCCAGTGGCGTAGCAACTCTCAACTCTGATATCGCGGTTACTACGCCACTGCTAAGAGCCCTTCTTGTTTCGTTGTTCAAAACATTTAGGCGATCTGTTGGTCACTGAATCTAGAGATGAGTCACGAAATTAAAAATAAAAACAATTTTCATGAAAATTTCTTTGGTTAAAGAAGAAAAAACTTCAGAGGTTTCCGACCTCGTTTCTGACTCACCCTGTACTTACAAAAAATAAATATAAAATACATACGCAGCAGTTGATATTTTCTACGCATTATTCTATCTCAATCCGTTTGCTTCAATTTTTTTGAGTAACAGCCGTTCGAGCCTACCCTCCCCGTATCTTCAAAAATAAAACACCTAATTTTTTTCCAACATTTTTCTGACACTTTTCAAGCATTTCCGAAAAGTGCTTTGGACTCCGTGAACGTGAATTTAATTTTGAGACAGCCTTGTATAGTAAGTATAAAATTTGTTTTCGGGTTTACATTAACAACGCAACGGATATTGAACAGTAGGTAACGCTGTATTACTTTACTAGGTACCTGACATACTTATCCCCTATTAGATATAGGTACATATTCGTACATACACTCAAAGTGTATCATACACTTGTACCATGTGATCCAAATCATTCCGGATTGGGGTAGGCTGTGACATGGCCAAATTTTGGGATGCAAAGCTGCTTTTCGCTAGGGCATAGCCTACCCAATTCGGAATGGTTTGGATCACACGGTATTTTGTTTCACGCGGAGCTCCACCGAAAACTGGATCACTGGAAGATTTTCATAAATATTCACTTAAATTTGCCCAAAGAAGATTTTTCTTTGGTTCCCATACTATAACAGTAATTGCTACCTTGCATATGCCAGCAACAAATAGAATTTTTCACTTTCAACAGGAAATTTATACGTAAAAGTATATTTCCACACTAATATTTCCACCTAGAAGATTGGTTACATTACATATCACTATTTAGGTACTCGGTTTAATCATAATATTTACATTTTTTTAAAATCTCAAGTCAACATCAATCTCAACATTAATCTTCTCCAATAATAATAATAACAGTGTTTCAGAATTTTGGTTCGTAGGTACTTGATTGCTTATTCATGCAACACTGAAAAACACCTAGTTTTCTTATAATTATCCATGTCTGTTTATTATTAAATCTTCGCTGAGAAGCTGATGGAAAGGGGGGGGGAGTAAATATATATTGTCAGAAAGAGGAAATGAAAAAGGAGACAAGAAACGAAGTTGATGCGACGCGACGTTTCCGGGGTTTAAAGTAATGATTGCACACTAACGCCAAAAGTGACCGCCAAAGTAGAAGTCTGAACACAGAAATTTGAAACACATCAGTTTATATTATACAATTAATGCTTTTGGTAAAAATCGTTGAGTTGTCTTGTGTGCTCTCCCCTGCTCATTTTGCCTATTTAACTTATTTACAAGTGGGCTTGGCGGGGTTCTTAGATGGCTACCTCAAGGCCACCGCCCTTTCTTTCGTCTCCAATTGGAGGTTCAGGTAAACGGCTGTGTAAATGTACGATATAATCATCAGTGCCAAGATATTCAGGGAACTATTGGATAACCCTGCCGATCCTGTTTGCATTGCAGCTGGTCTTTCACCTGGAACAAAAACAATTATCCATTTAGGTAATAATCACAGTAATCACACGGAATCCAGCAATAATGTTCTTCACGCGGATACATTTTTCGCTACAGTTTCAAGAGTATAGTGCGGTTAAGGCTGTATTCTCAGCAAGTCAAAATTATTTTGAGGATATCTCCCTTAAAAATGGAGGTGAACAAAAACTCAATTTTTTTTTATACGGTGTACTGAGGTATTACAAAATTTAATATAGAGCGTTTTTTCAATTATGTGAAAAAAAATATATTTTTTTTTGCTGAAAACTTTTTTCAAAAAACGGCTCTGTACTTAATTTTCTACGTCTCTCAAAATTATAAAACAGTTCATAATTTTTTCGTTTCTCAAAAAATGTCCCAGTATAGTCCTTTAGAAACTTTTCCAGTGCTTAGGGACTATTGGGCTTCAAAAAAAAAGTGAGGTAATCCAAACGGAAACAAGGTGGACAAACATTTAATGGAATCCTATCAAAATATCTATCTCTTTGTCTTTATTTTTTAGAGAGAAATATTGATACCCTGCGTAGGTACCTATACAGTACAGTGTTAATAAAAGAGATCAATTATTTTATCGTGTGATCAAACGAATTCTCAAATAGGCTACTTCGTTTGGGCAGGTGCGCATGCTTGAAGGCTCCAAATTTTGAAAACTTTCGTACACCTGTCAGTTGAATGGCAACGCTGCATGCTCTGTCTAGCCGCCTGACCAACAACTGGTCCCTGGCTGTCACTTTTGCACATACCGTGAATGCATCTCTTCGTAGCTTCTTTGAACTTCCTTCTCGGTACAGCCGTTTTCAACAGGTTCTGTTCTTTCGTCAAAACATAAGCAAATAAAATGTAGGTCGGGTAGAAACGGGAAGTGTAATCATAATTGTCACAAGTGACAGTTGGCGCCGATGTCTTGTTGTTTTGAGCGCTGTTGCCATTTTCGTTGTTCCTGAACTTCCACAAATGATCATTGAACTTAATTTCAATGAAACATTTCCTCTGAATATAAAAAATGGTATCTAACATTTAAATGAATCATTTGTGGAATTTTAGGTGCACTACAATATTTTTTAGTGTTAATTTTCAATATCGGTGTACGAAACTATGAAATTCGCGCCAGACATGCGCACTCAAAAAAACCGAAACGAAGGGACCTATTAGACAGGCTGTGCCCTAGCCAAACGCAGCTTCGCACCCGCATACCTGAATTTCACTAGGTCACAGCTTACCTAAATTGAGAATTCATTTGATCACACAATAATTATCAGAATAATATCTCCAATAATAATATACTGCAGTCACGCTCAACAAAAATTAATATATCTTTAGTGCAGCAGTATCGAGTGCAATAGAGATTTTCGAATTTCGCTGCAGATTTTCGAAACAAAAAGAACGCAAATGAAAGCTATATTCACACGACTGAAAAGGTAAAATGCTGCAAAGTAGGTGCTAAACTTTTATGTATGTATTTATTAATCAATATACAGGGTGAGTCATTGATATGGGCGAACTCAATCACACCTACCTACGACATTAATGATATCGAAATGAACCAAACGGCACTGCAAACGGGAGGACAATGTGCAGTTTGTAAAATTATTTATCTTTACATATTTGGATTTGTCCTTTCTCAGGCATTACAGATTCGTTTAGTTTTGGCAATTCGCTTCAACCATTTAGAAGTTATTGAAATTTTTCTAAAAATTAATGCGTTTGTAGACACTTACTAAAAATCGTTTGTGTCACCCCAAAACTTTCCCGACTAGTATCCAGAAACCTATGTAAAATTTTGTTCGAAACGTCCCTTCGGGTGAGAAGTTGGAATTACAGAAAAAGATTGAAAATAATTTGGAGAGGATTTCCCGGGAACCGGAAAATTCCCGGGAAATTTGAAAAAATTGTTGAAAAATGTTCAAGAACCAGTTACCTCTTGTTTAAAAAAAAAGGTTGAAATCGGTCCACGGAAGGACCGTACGAGATTGCCAAGTGCTTTAGCGATGTCGTTTTTCGGATACGTAAAGGGAAAGCCCGTTAAGGCTGGAAAGCCACTGAACCCAAGTTCAAAGAAGGCGAGTTGGTGTGGTTCTACAATCCCAAAAGGCGGGAGGAAAGGTTATCGAAACTACAACGGAATTGGGAAGGATCGTACGAGATTGCAAAGTGTTTGAACGATGTCGTCTTCCAGATACGTAGAGGGCAGAAAGAAAAACGCTGTGTCTAGGTACACGCTAACGTGTCCGCAAAGTTAAAGATTAGGTGCACGCGAAACGTCATAGTGTGTATATGACGTCAGCTTTTAGCATGCCCCAACTTATATTTATAGGTGCACGCGAAATTATTGTGATAGCGTTTTGCGGGCAGGCTGACATGTCAACAGCGAGTAGTAGATGCGGTTGTCTCGACGATCAGTACCTATGATGATGAAGTGTGGACAAACGTTCACGTCGTTTTCCAAGGTTGAGACAGCTCTTAAAAGCTGTGAAACAGAAAATAACGAAAAGTTGGTTATAAACGGAAGTAGTCCAGGAGTTTTAGATGCTAATATCGCAAATAGCGAACAAAAATAAAACCTTGCCGGCTTTTTGTATAATAACAGAGCTTGTATAGCTCAGTTGACAATGTAGTTTAACATACTATAAGTCCTCAAGAATCCGGTATGAGCTTAGGCCGTTGTGACCTCGAAAAGAACTTGAGGATCAGTTTTTCGCGTTTATCTCGTGAACGTTGGCACTTGAGAAAAACGTACCTGGAGAGAAATTGTTGGAAATTTTATTGTCTACAAGGAAGGTCCTTGCATATTTCGTCGCCAGTCCACTCCTTCTCCGCCAAAACACAAGAAAAGTAAAATCATTGTATGTAAAATAGTCCAGATGCTTGATGCTCAAGACTGTATGGACCTCGAGTTTTATGATGGCGGGATGCCACTTTATAGATGTGTTGCTTGATCCATTCTCTTTTGATTGAAACTTGAAGCCATCAATACCAACTATACTGACGCTGACGGTATATACAGAGTGAAAGGAAAATAAAAAGTTGAACATTTGTACCTCAAGAACCAAAATAGGTGAAGACATGTAAATCGTCAACTAATTGTGCGATGATAAATAATAGTCTTTCACCTTCTAGTTTAAGGGTGTTTATTACCGGGAAAATACTACAACGGTTCAATGCTAATAATTGATATAATAATGAAAGTGCATGGGACTTATGCCACGGTGTGCACTTCCGTGTTGTAGGAGTTCTTAGTCGAAACTGGTAATATATATTTGAAAAACAAGAAAAAGCAACATCTTACTAACTAACAGGAAGTGACCGGAGCGAAGGGGCGGGTCAGAGGACCACCGCCCGGCCGGTCACCAAATATATACATCTGGCAAAAAGTATCCCACACTAATCTTGATTTCATTGCATTGAAGTCGTCGTAAACTGAAATCAAATATCTTGAGCCGTTCTTGAAATATCTCCAAGAGACCTGAAGTTGTTACAAAAAAAAATAGTTTTTTCGTATATCGGAAAAAAGTTGACTGTTTTTTTTTAAATAGTTGGCCTAGAGAGTGTTCCTTACTGTAATTTTATTTTAAATGTCTTTTATTATGAGAACACCAAGTTTCGATTAAATATCTGAAGAACTACTGATGGACGGGAAACTAGTTCTTTGGGTAACAACTTCAGTCTTCTGAAGATATTTCAGAAACGGCCCAAGATATATGATTCGCTGTGTCTAGGTACACGCTAACGTGTACGCAAAAATAAAAATTAGGTGCACGCGAAACGTCATAGTGTGTATATGACGTCAGCTTTTAGCGTGCCCCAACTTATATTTTTAAGGTACACGCGAAATTATTGTGATGGCGTTTTGCGGGCGGGCTGGTAGTAAATGCGGTGATCTCGACGATCGGTACCTACCTCGGTACCTACCTATGATGATGAAGTGTGAACGAACGTTCACGTCGTTCCCTAATTTTGAGCAGACAGCTCTTAAAAGCTATGAAACCGAAAATAACGAAAAGTTGGTTATACACGGAGGTAGTCCAGGAATTTTAGATGTTAAGATCGCAAATAGCGAACAAAAATTAAACCCCGCCGGATTTTTGTATATGAGCTCAGTTAAGCATGTAGCGAGGCATGTAGTTTAACATACTAAAAATCCTCAAGAATCCGGTGTGAGCTTCGGCCGTTGTGACCTCGAGAAGGACTTGAGGATCAGTTTTTTTCGCGTTTATCTCGTGAACGATGGCACTTGGAAAAAAACTACCCACCTGCAGAGAAACTGTTGGAAATTTTCTTGTCTACAAGAAAGGCCCCTACATATTTCATCGCCAGTCCACTTCTTCTCCGCCAAAACACAAGAAAAGTAAAAAGTCCAGATTATTTTTGGATTTTGGAAATGCCAATGGGCTCAAACCAAAGTACATCCTTGTAGCTTCCGGAACAGACCAAAATGGTAAGAATCCGTCAAGGATAAAATGGTAAGAAATCAACCCACAAGGGTTGATTTCGCAACGCTTATTTTACCAATTCAACACCGTCCTTAAGAGCTGTCTCAAACTTGGAAAACGACGTGAACGTTTGTCCACACTTTGTCATCATGGCTAAGTCGTCATCGCTGGCTGTTGACATGACAGCCCGTCCGCAAAACGCCATCACAATAATTTCGCGTGTACCTTGAAAATATACGTTGGGGCACGCTAAAAGCTGACGTCATATACACACTATGACGTTTCGCGTGCACCTAATTTTTATTTTTGCGTACACGTTAGCGTGTACCTAGACACAGCGTATATGATTCAAATTTACGACGACTTCATGGCCATGAAATTGGAAATATTTTTGTCGATTTACATACATATAGTCACCTATTTTAGTTCTTGAGGTACAAATCTTCAACATTTTATTTTCCTTTCACCCTGCAAATGCCACCACCCACCAGCATAGTTGGTATTGATGTGATGGCTAGATGGCTTTGAAGTTTCAATCGAAAGAGAATGGATCAACCAACACACCTACCAAGTGGCATCCCGCCATCATAAAACTCAAGGACCATGCAGTCTTGAGCATTAAGCATCTGGACTATTTTACTTTTTTTGTGTTTTGGCGGAAAAGGAGTGAACTGGCGATGAAGGTCGCAAGGACCTTTCTAGTAGACAATTAAATTTCCAACAGTTTCTCTCCACTTTTTTCCCAAGTGCCATAGTTCTCGAGATAAACGCTAAAAACTGATCCTCAAGTTCTTCTCGAGGTCACAACGGCCAAAGCTCACACCGGATTCTTGAGGACTTTTAGTATGTTAAATTACATGGTTAACTGAGCTTAATATGGCTCAGTTGGCTCAGTATGCAGGAAGGGTTAAGTAGAATAGCTGTTAAAGCTAGACTTCGCCATTCCTCGGTCCAGCTTCTATGACCTTTTTCATACTGTAGGTGCATACAAATCAAATGAAGTCGATTATTATTATTATTATTATTAATATACAAAACTCCGGCAGGGTTCCATTTTTGTTCGCTATTTGCGATTTTAACATCTAAAATTCCTGGACTATTTCCGTTTATAACCAACTTCTCGTTATTTTCGGTTTCATAGCTGTTAAGAGCTGTCTCAAACTTGGAAAACGACGTGAACGTTTGTCCACACTTCATCATCATAGGTAGGTACCTACCGATCGTCGAGACTACCGCATTTACTACCCGCTGTTGACATGACAGCCCGCTCGCAAAACGCCATCACAATAATTTCGCGTGTACCTTAAAAATATGAGTTGGGGCACGCTAAAAGCTGACGTCATATACACACTATGACGTTTCGCGTGCACCTAATTTTCAACTTTACGTACACGTTAGCGTGTACCTAGACACAGCGAAAGGAAAAATGAAGATGGTGCAAAGCGATCGTCTCTGTCCTTATCTGACCCGAGGATTAGTTCTGCGAGGACGTAGAAGAAGGTGAGGCGGGGTAAGTGTAACGCAGTAGCTATGGCGCACTCAATAATACATGTATCTCTGTATACTTGAGTCTGGTATCTCCTAGCAACGTAGAATCCGGCGTCTTTCTTGAGCAGCATGGCAGCTGAACTTTTTGAATTTTGCCCATCCAATCAGAATTCTGCTGCAAAGAAAGCTGGAGCATTAATTTGATGCTCAATGTAGGGCCACCATTGCACCTGTTACGTGCTCCAATGCAATTTCCTACCGTCCCTACCCTAACATCAAAACATAACTCGATCCTTGCGCTGCCTGCCGGTGATCAGGTGAACGAAATCCATGCAATCACCCTATTGACTGTAGATTCCAATGACAGAGTAGAACATTGGAATATACTAGACATCTGTCAAGTAGAACAGGCGAGAAGAAAACCGAAGCTTTTTCCCTATCAATTTCTACTATTCTGTGCAACGATAGATCCCCCTGATGGTGCACCTTGGGTAACGCTGAATGATCTATCACCAACGGTAGGCCAAACTATCCACTGTGATCTCCTGGCTGATACAAGATACCTACAAGACAATGACGTATAGAGCCGTCAATCCTACCAATACCCCATATACAAAGAATATGGGGTCATCTCTAAAGATTTTGCAATTAAACATCGAAGGAATTAGCAAGGCTAAATGCATACACCTTTCAAGACTACTCAGAGACAACCAAGTTGACATAGTGGTACTACAAGGAACACATGTTGAAAATGAACAACAGCTGATAACCAGAGGCCAATTGGAGAACTATGACCACAACAACTGGCCAAAGGAAGTCTTGACAACTTATGAACACCCTTCCATCTACATAGGAGACTTTAATAGCCACCACACCAACTGGCGGTATGCTCGAGACGATTTAAATGGTCTAATACTGGCTGAATGGTCAGAACCTACATAATCTGCATCTCGTTTTTGATGCCAAAGAGCGTGGGACGTTTAAATCTGCAAGATGGCAAAGCGAATATAATCCGGATTTATGCTTTGTAAGTGCAAACACCGAATCGATTCCTCTTCCCTTGTCCCGACAAGTTTTCAAAGGATTTCCACACAGTCAACATCGGCCAGTACTAATTGAAACAGGACATAAAATTCCAATCATAAAATCTACTCCGAAGCCAAGGTGGAATTTTCAAAAAAGCGAATTGGATTGAATTCACCAAGACCGTCGACAGCATCGTAAGATGGATCCCGCCAGAAGCTAAGAACTATAGCAGATTCCTCGGCAGATTCACTACTGAATCTGTCATAGAAACAGTCAAAAAATGCATTCCTAGAGGTTATCGACGAGAATATATACCGGGATGGAGCCTTGAATGTGATCATCTCTACACACAATACCTGGAAGACGACAATAATGATAAACAATCTTGGAGTAACCTGGTGGAGAACCTAGATTGTACCCACTCCTCTCGCAAAGCATGGAGCTTTCTGAGAAAGTTTTATGGCAATTCCCCTGCAGTAAAGCGGATTGCTGATATTCATCCAAACGACATTGCAAGAGAATAGTAACCGTTTCAAGGTCCCCGTCTGAGAAGACTCACTCAAGAAAAATTGCTATGGAACTATCTACGCTCAAACTCGCGGCAGAAAATGGAACCCAGTTCTCTGATTTTTTCTCAACGATTGAGATTGAAGCAGGCTTAGGTGAACTAGGCAAAGCTGCAGGCCAGGATGGCATATACCCTGAATTTCTCAAGCACTGTGGACCAAATGCAAGAAAATGGCTAGCAAAATTCTTCTCTAACATTCTAAATGAAGGCTACATCCCGAACGATTTCAGAAAAACTAAAATAATTGTCATTTTGAAGCCTGGGAAATCGAGTGCTTTACGAGAAAGTTACCGTCCCATCGCCTTACTCAGTTGCTGCTTTAAACTACTTGAAAGGCTGATATACAATCGAATAGCCACAACTGTCATCAACTACCTTCCTGTAGAGCAGGCTGGATTCAGACCAAGACGTAGCTGTGAGGATCAGGTTCTTGCTTTAACCACATTTATCGAAACCGGTTTTCAAAACAAACTCAAAACATCAGCGGCATTCATCGACCTCACTGCTGCTTATGACACCGTTTGGAGAAAGGGTTTAATATATAAATTATTACAAGTCATTCCCTGCAAGAAAACCGTGAATTTCATCAATAATTTCCTCAGCTACCGCTTATTCACGGTCCATGTGAACGATACAAGAAGCAATTAGTACAAGCTGAGCAACGGGCTGGCGCAAGGATCTGTCCTATCGCCTCTACTGTTCAACTTATATATCAGTGATCTACCTCCTACCACAAGTAAAAAGTTTGGCTATGCAGACGACTGGACATTGGTCACCCAAAACTGCCTTATCGCCGTAACAGAGGAAACCTTGGAGAGAGACCTGGCGAACTTGAGCACCTATTTCAAAAACTGGAGATTGCGTCCCAGCACAAGTAAAAGTGAAGTCTGCTGCTTTCATCTTGACAATAGGTTAGCCAACTTAAGACTAAGAATAAATTTCAATGGCTCAGCACTCCCTCATAATGACAACCCAAAATATTTGGGGGTGACACTGGATCGATCGCTAACTTTTTGCCAACACCTTCACCAAACGACAGCGAAGCTAAGTACCCGAAATAACATCATTCAAAAATTAACAGCTACTTCTTGGGGAGCTTCAGCTGATGTTCTACCGACGACCAGTCTTGGGTTGGTATTTTCTGTTGCTGAGTATTGTGCAGCTGTGTGGCTCAACAGCATCCATGTGAGGAAAACTGACGTGCAACTGTGTAGGACAATGAGAATCATATCGGGCACCATCAAATCGACACCTCTATACTGGCTGCCTGTTCTAAGCAACATCGCTCCTCCTCATGCCAGAAGACAGAAAATATTGGTTCTCGAATACATAAAAATAACCAACAATGCCCAACTACTATCCATGATGACATTTCCGATCTCAGAACCATGCAGCCACGTCTACCATCAAGACGCCCAACAATTTCACGGGAACTGGAAGAGTCCGCAAACGACTTCGATTTGAGCTTGAAATGGAGTGAAGAATGGCGTACAAAAGCTCCTCCAGAGTGGCAGTCACTGGAACCAGTAATTAAACCCGGAGGTTTCGATCTACCGCGACGCCTCTGGAGTAGATTGAACCGCGTCAGGACTGGCCATGGACGTTGTGCCGATTCTGAGACAAGATGGCGTATCAGAAAAACGTCCTCTTGCGATTGGGTGCGGAACGGCAAACAATCCACCACATTGCTTTTGAATGCCCACTTCGAAAAAAGAAGACTTCGGCGGTTACCCCTGATGTCATCCAGTGGCTCACAGACCTGGATGTACAAATTTAACTCTTTTTCTCCCTTCACTATACACTCGACAGTTTACACCTTTTATACACATTTTACTCACTTTACTATAATTGCTGTTAGGTATCTTGTATCAATTTCATACGTTAAATAAATAAATAAATGACAGAGTAAGAAACATCTGCGCAATTGGTGGAGGCGCCGCTCCATATCACGCTGGTTAATACACGCAAAAGTTCTGGACTGTTCGAGATACGTCCTAAGCCATATGCCGCGGTCAATGTGGAATTTGCTGGAGAGCCAGTGGAACCTTCCAGAATATGTTGTCGTATGAATATGATGTATGTTGTCCTAGTAAAAAAATTAGTCTGGTTTGAAATCTGGAACTATTCTTACCTTAATGGACCATTTAGTTAGATTATTATTTTTATTTAGGGTGACTGACTACTTCTCAATTACCCCATTTTCAATTTCGTGAACATTCGTATGTCGTAGGTATGTTAGTTAAATTGAAGTTACCATCCAAGAATTTTCGCATTCATCAGTTTCCCATACACACAAGTCACAAAGTAGACAAGTACACAAGTACACAAGTTCACAAGTTCACAAAGTCCTTGTAATGGTATTTTATTATCATTATTATTATTCTCTTGGGTTTAGGTTCGTATCCCGTTCTATATACATACATAGCCCCAAAGTACGAATGTCTGACTGCTTCAAGAGCAGGGCACTGACACACACTGACATACTATGTGGAGAGGAGTTTCCTCCTCTTCGCTACATAGCCTACAGTCAGGGTCGTCTAATACCTTTATGGTGGTAAGATGTTTCATGAGCGAACAGTGTCCCGTGAATAGTCCAACTGCCCATCTTAGCTGGTTCTTGCTAAGATTTATTAGTTCTTTCGCTCTTTCCCCGGGAAGGTCCGCCAATAAACATTTGCGACTGCCTCAGTTCAAAGGCGTTCGTCCAGTGTGAGGTGTGCTTGTTCTTTAACAGGTTTTTAGCGCACTTCTCCAAACGGGAAGGCGCTTTTGTCCTCGCTTTGTCCGTCCGTCCGTCCGTCCGTCCGTCCGTCACAGCATCTAGTCCTAGACGAAAAGGTTTTTGCGAAAAATTTTTACTCCATTGGGTAGCTCATGACCTTGTATCCCGAGCCAAGAAAAATCTTGACGAAATAATAATAGACAATGACAATAATAACAATTTAGTGTGACGCGGCATCGCCGTTGAATCCTGCATTTCAGAAGCCGGCCTGATCTCGAAAGTTATCACATGCGAGGAAGTACCCGATCTTATCATTTTACCATAATACATATGCGGAGTTATATTTAGAGGATGATTTGAACTTCATTTTAATGAAAATTTCACATCGGTGCGAGGTGCCGATTAGTAGTTATTAATTTTTGAAAATGACTCCGAAACTACGGCTCGGCCGCAAATGATTTATTCGTTGCTTGCTGGTGCTTGATATCCTTTTCTCCGAACAAAACGAAATTCAATACAGAAAATATTTCAACTCGAATGGGTAGCTCATGGCCTTGGTACGCGAATCAGGAAAAATTTTGCCGAAATAATCATGAACAATTACAAAAATAACATTTTGGTGTAGGGCGGCTTCGCCGATCAAGTGCTGGCATTCGCGGTAAGATGTAGAAAGTTGCGATATGCAGGCAACTACAATTTCTTAATGAAAAACATCACTGCATGTACAGCATTATATTTAGAGAACAATTTGAACTTTCTTTTGACAAAAACCCCACTTCGATTCGACCGTTGGGTCAATTGTTATCAATTTTTGAAAACGACCGCAAAGCCACGGCTCGGCGCATATTACACGACCCTACAAATTTAAAATCAGACGTGCCGAAATAGTAATTGAACATTTTGAAATAGTCAATACTAGGTACCTGAGGGATAATGGCACTCAAATTACGAAAGATGTTCGCTAAATAACAAAAAAAAAGTAGGTAGGTATCACTAAAAATCATGTGACAAGGCTACCATTTTTTCGGTTTTTCGATAAAAAAGAAATGTTCCAATTCAAAAGTGAACCCGATATTAGTGTTCAGGAGGTCGAAATCAGTTGGAGAACATTTTTTTATATAAGTAACAGAATGACGCTTATGTGGCCGGTTTGTCTGTCTGTCTGTCTGTCTGTCTGTCCGAGTCCGTGCAGAAATTAAGACGCTGTACTCCTTCTCGAGAATTGAAACAAGAGTCTTGGAACTTTTTTCCGATTAATAGCTGATGTCCCCAAGGGTGGCCAATGGGCACTATTTTTGTTATCCATACATCGTTATCATTATTCTCAAAAAACAGAGATCTCCTGTGCACTTCGATGAAGTTGAACTTCTCCTCGGGAAATAAAGCTACAGCCCTTGAAGATTGAACTTTATCCGGTGGATAGCTTAGGTCCTCAAGGACCAAATAGGCAGGTTGGCTTTCATAATTCGGCCGCCATCTTGGCTGCCATATTGAAATTTCTTATTAGTGGAACGATTGTCATGAAACTTGAAACTTACCCTTGTCTAGTACGATCATTCTTATTTTCAAGTCAAATTTCATGATTGCCCCACCATCTTGGCCGCCATATTGAAATCTCTTAAAAGTGGAAGGATTTTCATGAAACTTGAGAGTTACGCTTGTCTCGTACGATCATTCCTATTCTCAAGCTGAGTTTCATAATTCTGCCGCCATCTTGGCTGCCATATTGAAATCTCTTGTTAGTGGAACGATTTTCATGAAACTTGGAACTTACCCTTGTCTAGTACGATCATTTTGATTTTCAAGCCGAATTTCATGATTCTGTCGATGTTTTGGCCGCCATATTGCAATTTTTTGCCCAAGACGGTAGAACCCTAATCACTTAACATCTTGCGTTCACTAATCCTCCAAAAAGGAAGTGCGCTACTGAGCCTCATGCCCATGAGGCATATTCGCTTGTTTATTTCCCCCTGGACTGTTTGAAATGACACATAGCAGGACGGTTCTGGCCCTGTTGAAGGAGTTTTAGCCCCCCTTTTTGCTAGTAGGTCCGCTTTCTCATTCCCCTCGTTCCCTTGGTGGCTTTTGGTCCACCTAAGGGTGATTTTGTTGTTGTGTTCTGCTAACCGTGTTAGAGAATTCACACATTCTTTCACTGATTTGGATCGTATCTCTACGGAGCTCAAAGCTTAATGGTAGCCAATTTTGCTTTTTCGCGCCTTCGTTCGTGTCATTTGGCACCGCTTAGCACATTCAGCGCCGAAACTTTTCAATTGATAAAATGGCGACCGCTTTGCGAGCATGTTGAAAGCAAGCGCTCAGTGTAGATGGCGTCCACCACAATAAGCGTGAAACGCTTGAAAACGCTGGCGAAGCGCTTGCAATGGGCACCGTTGTGGTGAACGCAGCCACTTGAGGACGGAGTCATATTGGTGAAAAAAGCGTTGCGAAATCAATCCGTGTGGGTTTATTCCTTGACGAATTCTTACCATTTTGGCCTCTTTCGAAAGCTACAAGGATGCACTTTGGTTTGAGCCCATTGGCATTTCCAAAATCCAAAAATAATGTTCTCAAATGTCAAAATTTAAATTTTTTTCTTGAATTTCGGAAATGCCAATGGGCTCAAACCAAAGTACATCCTTGTAGCTTTCGAAAGAGACCAAAATGGTCAGAATCCGTCAAGGAATAAACCCACACGGATTGATTTCGCAACGCTTATTTCACCAATATGACTCCGTCCTTAACGCGAGCGCTCATAGCGTGCATGGTGGAGCAAACTCATGACGCATTGTATTTAATGCAGTTTTTGAAGTGAAACTTCTATTCTCGCGTCTAGATCACAACACACAACTAACGCAGAACCACACATGGGAGTGAATTCGCGGTACATGTAACGAGGGTGTGTAACGCGGAGGTGTAACGTTATAGTGTCAGGCCCTTGGGGTGACCAGTGTCTCGTCCGAGAAAATGGGAGTAAGCTGTTGCCGCGTTCGATTCTATTCTTTACAGTTAGTATTCTTTTACCGCTTGCATTGTGTTTTAAGGACAACAGCTTCCATCATAAACTGAAATTTAATTTTATCGATGAATTCTAACTCAACGGAAGTGTCAATTACAATCGAGAATGATTAATTTATTTTCGTTATGCGTATCGCCAACCTGTCGCCGACACTGGACTCCTCTACTTGGTATTGCGCAGGGGTGTTGTGCTGGTGACCCGACAGGAATGGTTCTCGACTTGGTTAAAAGTTATCATTGTGACCATTGAGTGGCGCTCTCATTCGCCGTCATTTTTCTTTTCTGTCATTTGTCTGCTTCATGACAATTCATGTTCACATGTGCAGACTATTACCGTTACATTTTCGAATCGAATCGAAGCAAAGTTCCGAGCTGTTTTCTTGTTAATTTTTGCGCTTTGTTGATTTGTTTATGTTATTTTTGTTTTGTTTTTGTTATTTCAATTAAAATAATACCAGATCGAGTTTTCCAAACGACATTCTTATACTTTGTGGAGATTATTAGATTTCCATGCTGTGCCTGCCAGAACACAGTTTTCACCGTGCTGTAATATAACGGGGAAAATCGTACAGTAAGAAAATCCGTCACGATGTCACATTCGCATAATTATTTGTGGAGAATATTATTGATGAAAATAGATATTTATTGTATTAGGGGTATGAGTGAGACTTCTAGTGGAAGCGGCACACACCTAAAAACACATCGATACTGCATTTTGGAGTGCAGTAACGAGATTTTGCATGGGCATACTTTATACCGGGACAAGCGATTTGACCCGCAGCACTCGATATTTTGTCCCTTAGGGGGCCAATGGGGGCCCTCCAAATTTTCAAGATGCAAGAACTTTCGCATGACGATCATTGAGTATATCGTCATGTTCGTCATAAGTGGAGCTTACGGGTCTATTGAAAATGTTTTCATCAATAGGGTATGTGACTGTGTCAGATTTTAATGGTTTTATGTCTTTGTTATGAGCAAGTGAAAATTGAAATGTAGCTTGTGCAACGTTTCTCGATGATACATTGATTAATTGATGAGAAAAGTGAAATTAAAAATTAAATTATTTTAAATCAATGTCACGTGACCTAAAACGCGCCACGATTGGGTGTGACGTCAATCTTCATATCTGTCATTTCTCATCTGTCACCGGAGATGTCACGCAGCCCGTAGCGTGTGACGAAGCGTGTCGGTGTTTTCAATTTCACCTGAAAAGAAAATGTGATCCAGGTTTCTCGAGAGCGTATAGCAGTACGCTGCTTCAAATGGACGCTGTAATGGTTGGGCAGTTTTTTTCTCATCATAATAAAACTGTAGGCACATTCACTAAAATACGGTAGTCTAAAGTCTGACCACTAACTTCACTTTTAATAACATAACCTCAAATCTCAAATTGTGTTTTAATATCATTTATCGATTATATAACACATATGATACTTGATATAATTAAAGGTACCTACCTACCAAGCTCATATACCTACATCAAGATGGTTTTCACAAAAATAGATGGACGACTCCGAAGATAATCCATTTGGTTGGATCCCTTCTTGCAAGTTCCAGCCACTTCCTTCTCATGTGTTCTTTTTTGGGTACCACAATGAAAAGTTAATGTGGGGAACTTCTTCCCGTGTTTTTGCAAAGAGGCACCACACACCAGTGATATGATTTTCCACTCATTGTTCTCCAAACAGAACAGCGTCCTTGCGAACATGTGATGGTTTGTTTACATTCGCGAATGACACTTGACAGTTTATGAACTGTGACGTCACAATGGCCGTTGACTTTCATAAAGCGTTTGGGCGCCAAATATTTTAGCGAAATAAAGAAGATTTTTTTTACGTAAAATAAACATGCTTTGAACTAAATAAATACTACTTTCAGTGGAAACCAAGCAATTAGAAATTATTTAGACCAAAATTGAAAAACCGTCACATACCCTATTGTCGTCGTGTCCGATTCATTCTTCACACTTGAAAAAAAAATCTTTGGCAGAGGTCAAAAAAACTCTTTTTATTTTTTCTTCTATGCAAAAAAACGATACATTCATATGTTCTGTTGCGTTCCCAACCAAATCGCATTCCCTAAACCTAATTATGGAGAAATTTTTCTTGTAATAGTATTTTTCAAAAAAGTGGTGACCTCTTATTCAGTACCTCTTTTCCAAGAGCATTTCTTTCTATGTCCCCAGTGGATATCACTCGTATTTTTGCAGGAATGGAGACTTCGAACTTTTTTCTTGGTAGATGCGAAGCAACATGACTATAAAACGCCCAAGGGAGCCCAAAAAGAATTATTTTCTGCTGGGCCGTCCAACTTCCGATATTTTGATTCAATAGTGAGAGAGACGCGAACCAATATTCAATCCAGGCTGCAGGCGCAGGCGACTTGGTTTCAACAGAAAATATTCTTCCATGCCGTGTTTTATTGTGTTACAACAAAACGTAGAGTCGTTAGGTATAAGTAGGTATATTTTCCGGTAGAACTTATTCGCCTGGACTAGATCTCATTTATTTGCGCGTCTCCCCTACTACAAAATCAACATGCCAAAAATTTGACGGCCCAGCAGAAAAAAAAAGTTTTAGGGCTCTCTTGTGCGTTTTGAAGCCATGTAGCATGGAAATTACTAAGAAAAGAGTTCAAGCTTCTCATATCTGCGAAAATTGACAGTCTTATCCAGTAGGAACATTGAAAAAAATGCAGATGAAAAAGGTGTACTGAAGAGGTCACCTCTTCTTTAGAAAATTATACTGCGAAAAAATTGTCTTCATATTTGGGCTTACGGAACGCGATTTAAGGAACGCAACAAAACATATGAATTTATCGTTTCCTTGCACAGCAGAAAAAATAAAAACTTTTTCTTTGACCTCTGCGAAAGAATTTTTTTTCAAATGTGAAGAATGAATTGGACACGACGACATTTGATGAAAACATTTTCAATAGACCCGTAAGCTTTACTTATGACATACATGACGATACTCAATGATCATTTTGTGAAAGTTCTTGCATCTTGAAAATTTGGAGGACTCCCATTGGCCCCCTAAGGGACAAAATATCGAGTGCTGCGGGTCAAATCGCTTGTTTCGGTATAAAGTACGCCCATGCAAAATCTCGTTACTGCACTCCAAAATGCGGTATGCTTTTGCGTACCGCTCCCACTATTCATGTGACGGAGAATGAGAGTTCAGGCGCCGAGCGCAGCGAGAAAAGAAACAAAAGAAGTCTAATCGTGAAAAAAATCATGTCGAAAGTATTCTGCCCTTTGAGTGACTCATAATAATAAGATTAATAATAAGAAAAACAAGATGATACAAACCGTTAGGGAGCGGGTATACGAAAAGAACACCTCTTCGAACGTTGTTTGCTGATTGATTCATATCTATAGAAGTTTCACTTCTTCCGAGGCTGACTATGGTCACGCACCCACGTTTTTTTCATCAATGAAAAGTGCAGTTTCATCCTCCCACATGGTGGAAGAGTGTACTATAGGTTTCTTTTATGGTAATCTCGATATTTGGATCACCGAGCTTCAACCTCGAATGCTTCAGCGCTGATGAGACCCAAACAGATCGAAACACGTGTCTGCTGGATTTTGATGGTTGTTACTCGGTAGGTCTGATGCTATGAGAGTACTTTTCTAATTTCAGATATTGTTTGTCTAGTGCGCCTAGTCCTAATGGTCAATTACAGTTTCGATATACACCAGTTGTGTACCTTGAAGTTTTTGTTTTGATAACGTTAGTTATAACCTCGATTATAGCTTTAATGGTTAATTAGACGACTCGGATCTAAGCAGGGTGCATATTATCAATTCCAGTTGCTTGTATAATTGGTTGCAGGGATCGTAACTGCGTAGGTGTTCTACGCAACGTAGATTCCTGAGATCTACGTTGACTATTTTGTAATCTGTATGGTGTATTACTACCAGGAAAACATTTAAAAGTAGCGTTCCTGTTTTCGTGATTGAAAATGATTGCTGTGTGTAATAAAACAGATTAAATCTCCAACTGAATATCGAAGCAATAAAATATTCCGTGTAGCAAATCCGTTTTTCCTGTTGTGCTAATAAATTTCGGTTCAGGTGCGCTTGGTTTATTCTTTCTGTTAGCGTTTATTTTAGAGACTTGGCTGTGTTGTGCGAACTGGCTGGCGCAAAAAGAGGATGAAAGCGCGAGGTTTAAATCAATTCGCATTTGTTTTCGTAGTTAGCAAAACAACCAATTTTCAATTTTCGATGCGCCGCACTTTCTTTGATTTATGATTCTTGGGTGAGCTTATCGATTAATTACAGTTTGTTGCCATTCATGAGTTCAAGACAGATATAATTAATTTGGAATTGAAATTACGTAGGTACCTACTTCTACTTAGTCAATGTAGGTCGGCCCTGTTTTGCTACCTTTATGTGTGAACAATGGTCTGTTCTTAATTGCTTATCCTTGGGTTAACGCGTGCCTCCCGCATTTTATGTCAGATTTCGTTTTGAATATTTTGAAGCAAGCATTTTTTTCAACTGAGCGAAAAAAGTTAGGCATATTGATTGTGTGACTAGTTACACGAAAGAACTGAGCACCTCGAGGGGGAATTCTGTTCATTTCAGATAAAATTACAATAAATACAATGAAAAATTCAGCCAAGTTCAACAACTTTCCTGACAAAAACAAAAACTGAATTTTTAATTAATTCACTCTGTAGTTGTATGACTTCTTGGAGACGTCGAGGCATACTTAAAATGAAATTGTCAAGCATTTGTTGATAGAGATTATTCCACAGTACTGGCAGAACATTTCTGACATCTCCCGGGGTTGCAGGGGCTGGACGATGGTCAGGTAATGCCCGACCAAGGTATGCCAAGTGAGTTCAATCGAGTTGAGATCCGGTGAATGTGCTGGGGTAAATACTAAGTTGACGATTTCCAACTCATGAAGCCTTTCCCTCACACCGCGCGCTCGATGCGGACGAGCATTATCGTCTGAAGATTGGAAGCCATCCGTCCGTCCGTCAATGATGTCCCTGATGTAGACTGCAGCGTTCATGTTGTTTTCGCAAACATAGAGCTCGAACATTTGTATGTCCAGTATGAAATAAATAAATCTATCTATCTATCTATCTATCTATCTATCTATCTATCTATGCGACCTCCAAAAAAAAATGCCACCTCATACCATTATCGTACCTTCTTGAAATGGGTGAACTTCTTGAACCAACTGCGGGTCTAGGCGTCTACCAGGAGGTCTCCACACTCGTACAGACCGTCTGCCACTAAAAACCCCAAATGGGCTCTCATCTGTGAATAATACGGTTCTCCACTCATCCTGCCAATTGTCCCTCTTCTGACACCATTCTAATCTTGCCTGCCTGTGTATTCCTGTTAACGGAACTCGTCGTATGGGACGTCTACACCTTAAATATGTTTCGATAATGGTTAATGCGATTTAAAACAGTTCTTGCAGTCTGGGGTTCCTTCGAGCTTCTCTGACTAGAAGACGGTCCTCGCGAACAGTTGTATACGTCCCATTGTTCTAAACCTGTTGTGCAGACGGGAAATCACATACTTTGGCTGACATTAAACCTACCTAACTCCACTGCCCCCGTCATCGTTCAGAACTTACAGAAAGAAATTATAGCTTCGAATCAGGGTTTCTCAGTTCTATACACAGATGCATCTAAAGGCAACAACGGCGTCGGAGTTGCGATTGTGACCGCAGCCGACTCCTACAAGTACCGTCTGCCCAAATCTACCAGCATTTTCTCAGCAGAACTGTACGGCATCCTTCGGGCTTCGAAAATAGTACATGCGACCTCCTGTTCCAAGTTTTCAATCTGCAACGACTCCTTAAGTTCAATCCAAAGCATGCAAATCATATACTCCACAAATCCACTAGTGCAACAAATACAACGTACTCTTCCATCGGCAATGAAGCAAAACAAAGAAGTAATTCTGAGCTGGTGTCCGCCACATGTCGGAATTCGGGGCAATGAAAAGGCTGACCAAGCTACCAGTGAGGTGGTAAATTTACCGGAGCACACTGATTTCAAAATCACTGAGTTTGACTTGAAGAATCATTACAAAACAGCTATTCGTGGAAAATGTATCAGATCCATGTCCAGCTACAGACCACCCACAATCCAGATCAGTCCAGCCATCCTGAGAATCATATCTAAAACCGTCCCAAACAGAAGGGGAGGAAACAACACTGAATCGTGTCCTGATCGGACACACGCTTATGACACATTCCTTCATTTTGTCAAAAGAAGAGCCCCCAGGATGTCTATACTGCAATGAGGTTCGAGTCACTATTCCACACCTTTTGTTCAACTGTCAGGGACTTTTGAGACAAAGACAACGGGCAGGGTTTTCAGATGAAGTTTCCCTTACTCGGATGGTTGTAGATTGTAGATTAGATTGTAGATTAGAGGTGGTCGTTTGGTCTCGGAGGATCCTTTCTGCACTGCGACCTATAAAATCTTTTGTGCATGACTATGCTTCTATTTAATGTCCCAGGAAATCCACCTCCTCAGATTTCAGTTTTCAGATAAAGTTTCCCTCACTCGGATGATCACTCAGAATGGCAATTTTGGTGTGCTGATGGATTTTCTGAAGGACTCTGGCATTTTTAACCTGATCTAAAATCAAACCATCCCCTAATACCATGTCAAAACCAGTCAGGAATACTGTGGACTCCCCAAGCATTTTCAAACCTCCCAACATTTCCACTCATACTTTTCTCATAGCTTTTTTCAAGTCATAGCATTTTTTGGGAAATAGAAACAAAAATCCACGACAACCGGAAAACATCTACCACCCAGTGTTGTTGGACGACTTTGGCGAATGGACCGGTAAAACCCTGATTCAGGGAAAAAGCGCAAACAGCTAGCGCTCGAACCAGTTTTATGCCGGGTCGTCCAACAACACTCCTAAGTTTCTAAAATCTCCAAACCTGAAAACCAGAAAGTCAAGTAAATATACTGAAACTCAAATCCAACCGTGGGTGCTAATAACCATGCAGTTAATGCACCCTAACAGAATTTAAAAAAAAAACAAAAAAAAAACAAAAAAAAACAAAAAACTAGCTGCCACGTCAATTTGTCGCGCACCACCCTCCAGCATGCCAAGTGGCTTATTGACATCTTTCGTTGATGAATGTGTTCTTTCCATGGCAGCCACTTGGAATAGTCCGCAGGAACCCTCTCATTTGAGTGAAAGTTGAAAATCTCCTAGATAATTTTGGACTGAAAACAGCAAGGTATGCAAAGAAATGCAATTTAGAAACAACTCAAAATACTCCATTTTTTGAGAGCGACCTGGAGAAATATGTAGGAAATGCTCAAATGCGCCATAACCAATCTGTAGGAAATGCACTATAACCAGAAATTTTTGCTACCTCAACCGCTTCATAGAAAAATAGTAATATCCCTAACTTTTTTCGATCAGTTTATTATTCATCACCCAGTCACCCATGCCCCAAGTAGAGCTTTAGTGCTTATGCTCACCGCTGCAGCCCTCAATCTTAAATGAATCAATGGTGGTAATTATCATTGAAATTTTTGTGTGTTATGAGAGTCCCGAACAAAAGCTTTACAATCATTAATAATTTCGGTCGCTTTCTTTGTTTTAAGTCCAAATCCGGTGATGGGGTGGAGTGGAGGACTATATAGGAAAAACAAAAGAGAAATCTCCAAGAAGTCAATAATATCATCTGTTATCAATCAAAGTTGGCGTTCTTAAAACAGCGCGCCCCGCATTTCGGGTCACGCCACCTATTTGCATCGGAACCTGGAATATTTGATGAAATGTGGAACTGTGCCTGCCTGCATTCTATATAGGCAAATATGTATTGTCCGTTTTTTTCCTCTGTAAATATATTTGCCTAAGAGGTTATGGGCGTAAATGTTCGTGTTCGGGGACGGCCGAGGGCTATTGTAGACGTTTCTCTTTCCCACATTCTGAAGTTGCTAATTAAGGAAGTTTAGTAAAATCAAAACTCTCCTTTGATGAAATGTTCAAAGTTGTGTGGGACAAAGTCTACCTTTTTTTTTATTTTCAAATCATTTTGGAGTTGCAAAAAATGTTTGGAAATAAGGAGACATTTCGATTAAGAATATTAAATTCAATAATTTTCTCATAAATAACCGGTCTGCGTTTCACACAAGAATGACTCTTCGTTTATAAGGTCCATTTCAGAGAAAAAATCTATCTTTGAAAACTAGGCTGAAAACTGAGAAAGACGGCAGAGTATTTCCAGGAAATTCCACTAAGAGTTGCTTATCTTCTTCTATACCGCTGAATCGAGCACAGGCACCTTCATTATTTATTGGCCTCGAAGGCAGAGCCAAAATTATTTAGAATAAACAAAGAGTTTTTCAGTGCCGATTGGTCTAGGCGAGTTGTACTACGCACATGTCTTTAACTACATGCTTCAGTCACATGGTTTATGGTCCCTGTTTGGCCGCTGACGACAGTTATCAAAATTCAAATTCAATTGAAATAAATTCATTGTATCTAAGGTAACAAACCTTATTACAAGAATGGCGACAGTAAATAAAAATCACAACTCTAACTATAAAAATCAATACCTGATTAAATTAATATGTATTAAAATAAACTAACAATGATCTAAAGTAATTTAAAAAAAAGCTAAATAGACACACTAAATAGCAGAAATCAACACTCATTCGTTCATGATGAAGGCACGAAGCCTCAGCATGCCCTCAATAAACAGGTGCAACTCACGCGTGACAACGGGGGTTAGGTGATCCAAAGCGCGGGACAGACCATCCATGTATAGTAAGCTGCTGACATACCGAGTGCGTAGACTCTCAAAGATAGGACACCTAAAGAATATGTGGTTCAAGGACTCGGCCTCGTGCAAATTACACAAGGTGCAGGTGTCAGAAAAACTGATCTTGTAAAAATTTACCCCAAACGAAAAACAAACATGATGATGGACACTACACAATCGTAGCTGAGCTATGGTTTTAGTGACGAGAAAATTTTCTCTTGCATGCAAGTATTGCACTGGAGCACAATTGAAACGAAAATTTTTGTACAAATTAGCGTAACTTGACATAGTCAGACCATTGATATCGCTCCGGTGCAGACAGTCCCTGAACTTGTCAAGGGCAAGCTGGGCATGGCGCTGAAGCCTCGCAGGACTGATATTTGACCAAATGTCTGCTAAATCTAGTCTTTCGAAAATGGCTTTGACTTGCATGTCCCAGTTATACCTGACATCAGTATTTGCATTTGCAAAGCTGCACCAGCCTCTCAAAACATAGCTTAGGGTATCTGTTATCTGGCATAAGAAGAATTTTACGGAGCCAATTTAGTGTCTGCTTAAAAACCATTCAAGACAATCTGCCCGATCCAGTCTCCAACCTAACTAGATAGCCGGGTGTGTTGATGAGAAGTGACAAAAGGTGTTTAAAAAAAGTGAGCTGCACCCCCTCGATCAAGTCTGAATATTGTAGTGCCCACAAGGGCGAACAATAGAGTAGCGAGTTTAAGACTATGGAGTTGTAGAGAGCCATTCTAGAGTCCCAGCTGTTGATCTTGGATTTATAAAAGAGTGACATGACTGAACTAATAGCAGACTTTGTCTTAGCAACAGCAGCTCGAGCTGTTCCCAGAAACATGCCGTAAGATGTAAAGCGGTTTGAAGTGATTAGTCACTGAGCCTTTCGAAAAAACAACTACCTTTGTCTTGACCAAGTTAACAGTTAGGTCGTTTTCAGTGCAATACTTTCCTAAAATGACAAGCTTCTTGTTCAGATCATGCATCGAGTCAGCCAAAATGACCAAGTCGTCCGCAAACATAAGCAGCACTACATCCGCGATATTATTTTATTTCGACTTTTTTCTGCAATGATCACTTCAACAATTAATTGCAGGATTGAGAGCAAGCTGTGTTGCTTCCTGCCAAATCTGGTTCCAATCCATCGAATAGATTTTGGATAATTCACTGGTAAAGTTTTGAACTTTGACATTTTTTATTATTTGACAGATGGCAGATAAGGCAAAGGTTATCGATTGCCACAAAAAAAAGTTCCAAGGGCTATCCCCGATCGAACAAAACAATTTTCATAACTATCACGAATACCGCCACGGGAGCTAGTTTTTCATACATAAGCGCCCGGACTATTATGTTGATGAAAGAAACTCGACTTTTTTCTTCCGCTTATCGCTTCAATTCCAACCGAACGTTTAAAATCGTGAAATATGCCTTGTCTGACCGCTGATGAGTTAGCCATCGTGGCAAGGATGCGAGAAAGAGGCGACACCATCGAAAACATTGCGGCAATATTTAGGACCTCCTCTAGATCCATAACTCGTGCGATTCAACGTCTGGCAGCTGGAGACATCAATTACCGTCATGGAGAAAGGGCACGGAAAACAACTGTAGGGCAAGATCGCCTTATTCGAAGAGCGATTCAGAGGAAGCCGACCACCACTGCAAGTGCCATCAATAACGTGTTGAGGGCCACGACGGGAATCCAGCTGTCAAACCAAACCGTAAGACGGAGGTTGCACGAGTCTGGAGTTAGGACAAGAAGAAGAGCCGCATGTCCTTTGATGAACTGGCGTTATAGAGCTGTGCGTCTCCAACGGGCGAGGGATCACCAGGACTGGGGAGTAGCTGAATGGGGTAGATGTTTGTTTACGGATGAAAGTAAGTTCAATTTGTTCAGATCGGATGGGCGTGTTTTGGTGTGGAGAAGGAGGAATGAAAGATTTGTGGAAGAGAACATGGAGGCGAGAGTGGCGTTTGGAGGTGGTGGAGTGACTGTTTGGGGTGGAATCACGATGACAGGAAAGAGAGAGCTGGTGATATTGAGAGGACAAAGTATGAATTATGGTGAGAGGTATAGGGATTTATGTATTAGAGATATTGTAGTCCCCTACGCGCAAAACTTCGGTGATAACTTTATTCTGGCTGACGACAACGCGAGACCACATCGTGCAGGCATTCTTGCGGAAGTTTTGAGGGATCACAATTTTGAGCGAATGAATTGGCCACCTTTGTCTCCAGATATAAATGTGATCTAGCATGTATGGGGTAGAATAAAAAGAAAGTTGAAAGAAAGAGAAAGACAAATTGAAACAGTGGATGATTTGGTGGATGCAATTCAAGCTGAATAGGAGGCAATCCCTTAGGACTTTTTGCACAGATTGGTTGAGGGGATGCCACGAAGGATTGGGGCTTCAATCAGAGCTAGAGGAGCTCCCGCTAAATATTGAGGAAGTTGCAGTTATGTGAGTGATTCAAGACATTTTGTATCTTCTTCATACATATGACTGACGCTGTATAATTTTTAGCCACAGCGGGGGAATGAACCGCAGCGGAAGCACCCTGGATTCTGGATTCCATTTTGGGGAGTTGGTGGAACAGAGTTTCACCTGGCACGTAGGCCTAATTATTGTGCCCATTGTACCCCTTTCCTAGACCAGCCGGACTCACCGAACCCCAATGTGGTGCCTGGTGTTTCATGGCCGGTCCATCCAAGCACTGGGACCGACAAGCGCACGGTTGACCTTGACTCCGTCTTTCACCCCCGAGACGCAGGTGCGGATGTCCGATACATCCATGCTCCCTGCCGCCGGTCAGGTATTCGTCTGCCTCCCGACCACGCTGCCCGTTTTTCTCTACACATTGCCGTACCGTCGGCTGGAGACATGTATACTCGGGAGGTTCGTCTAAGACCACCCACGACTTTTCTTTTCAAAGTGATGATGATGGTAAGATTCTTAAAATGAATTTTTATTGCCAAAATAACATCCAGGGGCAACAAAACCATGAGAATTGACACCAAACACTTGAGAACAAAAAAATATTTCCATCCCCTACGTAAGGGTTGCTTTGAGGGACACCCCTACTGCCTACTGGGTTGAAAAAATGCGTCACTTCATGCGATTGGAGGTGGAATAAGAATTCTGCCCCTAAATCTTTTCGTTCTCGAGTTACCAATGTTTGGTCTTTGATTCAAAATAACCCTTAATAAAAATTATCAAAAGGGGATTGATATGCTGATATGGTTATACTGTAGTAAATCTGATGTGCCGCACTATGCTTATCAGTTTATCCGCTGTCCTGCTAATATCATCGGTACTCGGCCCACAGGGATTCTAGGCACTGACTGGGGATAAACATTTTAGGAGTGAGTGGTGAGAATGTTTTTCAGGAGACTTCTTTTCAAGTTGAACTAGCAATTTTTGCCAAATTTACCTCGAAAGTATGGCCCACTAAAAAGCCAATTCTCAAAAGTGTACATTGGAGGAAAAACTGACGTAACTTTTTATTGAATAAAAATAGGGAGGTAAATCAAAAACCGTTCCGAGGAAAGACGTCATTCTTCATATGTTTGGTGTTGGTATACATGAAAAAAATTCTTGGCAAAACGGAGGATAACTTGACCTTCAAAAGTTTTGCACTGGTTTGTTCGACACCCTGTAGAAAGTTTATTTGTTTTTCTCATACTTTGCAAAACTTGAGTTCGATATCTGAAGAATATGACAGAACAGTCGTCAGTGGCTAACAGAATTAAACCAGACAGTTTAAACAGATCCAAAATCGACTAAAGGAATAGGGAGCTGTCAAGTTTTGAAAATTGATGAAAATATCGACATAGACATTTATTTTGTTGACCACTTTATTTTGGACAATTATAATATTCAGTCATACAGGGTGGAAAGTTCAACCTGTTTAATTCAGTGATTCAATAACCAAAAAAATTCCACCAAAAGCCTTGGGCAGGTCGATTTTCAAATTTAAAATGCCACATTTTGATATTAATTACGTGAACTTGACAATTCCAGGGGCGGTGAAAGGGGCAGGAGCCTATTTTTTTTTCAAATACAATGGGGGGGTCAAAAAAATGCCATTATTGTCTTCGTTTGATTCTCTATCTAACCTAGGAAAACAATTCAAAAAATGGCGGCGCTCAAAAGTCAGTATCATAATATCCTATCAAAAAGGTGGTATTTTGAATTTTTGAATTTGTCACTTTTTATTATATGTCAGAAAATCTTTATCTCTTTACAAGTTTTTACGGTAATTCCATACATTTTCAGTTCCCTATTATAGTCGGTGTGGTACGCGACATAAAATGGCAAAATACCGCAAATGAATTAGACGGGATGCCCTTTGGTATGATGACTACTTATACCAAGGTGATTAATTTTCGCCAAGGATGCGTCAACATTTCCCACTCAGAAAAAAAGATGGCGACGATTTTTGACAGGAGCTAATTTTTTATAAAACATATGCGTGTGGCACATGTTTTCTCACTAATTTTGACCTCCTGAATACGAATATGGAGTTTATTTTCACATTAGAGATCAACTTGACCTCATATTTCACATCTGAAAACCGCAAAAATAGCAGACTCTCGCTAATTTTTGAACTGAAAATTTTGTGTTTCATCAACGGCGATTTTCAGCCTTGAGCTGGCTGTATAGATCCCATAGAACAAGTTAACAGTATAAGTTCTGCAAAATAACTTTTCTAACATCGCCAGGGTGCGCCTCAAATCATACAAAAAATGGGCGCTAGGAGCACACTTTGCTGCGGCTGGTTGGGGAATGTTAGTGTGAAAGGAAGAATGTTGTGCAATATGTTTTACTGTTTATTATATAAGCTAACACATGCCAAGCATATATCGACATACCATGGCAATTTGAAACAAAATATCGTGAAAACAAATTTTCATGTTTGGTTCATATTTTTTTTATGACAGGTACAATTGATACCAAAAAACGTAGCTTTGATTTTGATGATGTTTTTCATCAAAGTAAATACATCAAGAGACCTTCCTCACCTGGAACAATCACCCTAGCTCAAAGTTTCATATAATATAAAACATTTTTGTCAGATCCGCGATTGCCAAACATCAGAAAAGCGTCTTTTAATAATTCCTTCTTCCAGAAAGTCCTTCTTTGGACTTGTTCTGGAATGCAACATATACGGCTGATGGTTAAGCCATTGTTGTTAAGCTTTGGCTTAAAGTTTTCTGTCTCGCCCGTGAACTCATTTAGGTGTCTAGAAACTTCTGGACTGGATAGGTATGCACCAACGACAAATGTCAGTAGGATCTTCAGTGTTATTCGTATTCCTATGGCACCAACTTGAAATTTGTTGTCGTGTGTGTGTGTCAGAATTTTGCGAGAATGAAAGTAATGAGCTATAAATGGAGGCTCAAAAACGTCTAGGACGTGGACAAGCCAAAGAGCATGAAAACATACACCATGTATCATAGGTACTATAGTTGCCAAATAAGAGTTGTAATGTTGAAAAGGTCTTGGTGCCTACCTGATCACTTTTTCATATGTTTTCCACGTCCGTTTTCTATGCCTGTTCACCTCCTAGGTATTTTTGCGCTTTCCCTGATAACACTATACTTCCATTCTCGAAAATTCCAACACACCAAGACAACAAATTTTAAATTGGTAATAACACTGGAGATCCTACTGCCCTTCGCCATTGGTGCATATCCAGTCCGAAAATTTCTAGACACCTGAATGAGTTCATGGGCGAGATAGAAATACTCTAGAAAACTTTGAACCAAAGATTCACCATCAGCCGTATGTTGCATTCCAGAACAAGTGTAAAGACAAAACTTCAATATCAAAAGACGCTTTTCTGATGTTTGGCAACCGCAAGTCTGACGAAAATGTTTTAATTATGAGTCGCTATACCGAAGCTTTGAGCTAAGGTGGTTGTTTCAGGTGAAAAAGGTATCTTACCTGGATGAAAAACATCATCAAAATCAAAGCTACGTTTTTTTTAGTATTTATTGAAAAAAAAAGTTATCAACAAATCATGAAAATATATTTTTTCTGTTTTTATCTGGAATTGTCAATTTATGTTGATAAATCCTAGTATATGTAAGTTTACTATATAAAACAGTAAAATATATCACAAAACATTTTCCATTTCACACTTACATTCCTTAAATCAGCCGCAGAAAAATGTGCTCCCAGAGCCCATATTTTGTATGTTTTGGGGCGCACCCTGGCGATGTTTGTAGAGTTACTTTGCAGAACTTACACTGTTAACTTGTTTTGTGAGATCCATTCAACGAGCTCAAGGCTGGAAATCGCTGTGGATGGCACACAAAATTTTCAATTCGAAAATAAGAGAGAGTCTGCTATTTTTGCGGTTTTCGGATGTCAAATATGGGGTCGATTTGATTTCTAATGTGGAAATAAACTCGATATTCGTGTTCAGGAGGTCAATATTAGTAAGAAAACATATCCCACATGCCTATGTTTTACAAAAATTCAGGTCCTGTCAAAAATCGTCGCCATCTTTTTTTCTGAGTGGGAAATGTTGACGCATCCTTGGAGAAAATTAATCACCTTGGCATGAGTAGTTATCATGCCAAAGGGCATCCCGTCTAATTAATTTGCGGTATTCAAAATCGTAGCACCCCGACCTGATGTGAGCGGGATAACTCTAGCTCGTGGGAAAAGCAACGAAATATTCAAATCAACAAGGTTTACTAGCGAAACTTTTCAGATTACATAAAATTCATGAAAAATACAGTGACATGATACATCAACAACGTTCATTCTCCATACTCTTCGCTTGCCGCGTTCTCGATTGCGCAGGTGCTCTCTCTCGTATGGACTCCGGGTGTGGTATGGATGCGACCCGATCGGTTGTGAGTACAGGGCTGGCTTGGGCCCGAATTGTTAACACTATTATATGTTCTATTTATGTTTTATTGTTTACAGCCTAGAAAATGTCTTAATAAAAGACGAAACGTCGGCAAAAAACAAGAATTTTATTACCTCGATCACGCCTTCACGCCTTCCTGTAATTGGGTCATCCGTTTAAGAACAAAATTACAAAAATATACAAGGAAGTGAAGCCCACCGTTTGTACGGGGTCCAAATTACGCGGAGGAAAAATCAATAAGTGTGTTCCATCCCCTTAGTTTTCAAATTGTGCCGCCAGTTTTAATACTGCAACTCTCCTGTCACGTCCTTTCCCGCGACAGCGCCCTTGTTGAGTTGGTAGCATTGTGTGTCAACACTGTCAAGATAGACGACAGACAGAAGACAGAACACGCATCACGAACCTGCATGGACCTGCAACTTCGCAGGAAAAACGTTGTCTTCACCCATTTTCGTCGTCACTATCGGGGCACTCGAAGCCCAGGCCTATTGTCTCCGTTGCGCTGTCGTTCATTTTACGAATTCGTCGTTGCTGTTGTTCGAGAACATAAACCAGCCAGGAGCCCCCTTCGGATTCCACTGCAAGGAGCAAGAGCAAGCCCCATCGGTCCGGCGTATGAGCCGCGCTGGGCGCATCAAGGTGAGCCTGTCGCATTCCATTCCTAGTGCAACCCCATTTTTATCGTTCTTATCCCTTGTTGCAGTTTTAAAAACCTCGTCATCACCTACCAGACAGCAATAGCGGAATAAAATCTTTCATACAGTCCATTTTCATTGTACATATTCATTCCTCACGCAATAAACATTAAAATCAAGAATTTAGTGTTTGAATTTCTTCGTGTCGTTAACATTTTGGTCCTTCGAGCCGGATAAAGAAAGGCTATTCGGATTTGCTTCGTATTTCGCTATTGCTGGCTTGGCGTTTTGATCATTGTCAAGCTTGTTTTCGTTGCGAGCGGTTGATTCACCACCCGCTTGCCCCCCCGTGTCTCACTTTTCAGTTTTTTGTTTGTTGTTTTCGGTTGCCAACCGTTTCGCAAGTATTGTTTGTTTTGATTTGGGGTCACGGTTGATAATCAATTACCGGTATTCTCAATTATACAGGGTGCTCATTTGCAGACGGAGTCGCACTCACTTTGAGTCATAACATTGTAGCGGGTAGTACTCGGGTGGGTCATATTGTTCTGAACTCCTGTATTTGGGTCGCGTTTCCAATCAGTTTGCTTTGTCGAATTGTCAATTTCGTGTCGCTACTCGCAGCCAATTTTTCGCGTATCACGTTTTGTTTTTGTGAGCCGTCTTGATTTGTTGTAAAGATGGCTGCCAAATGTAGGGAAGCCCGTGTATTGCGCCAACGTTGTATTGATCAGTTAACTGAGACTTCTGAGATTGCCCAGGCTGCTCAGAATGATAAAACATTGAATGGTTTGTTCAGTGTGCGGTACAAGCGCGTTGCTGAAATTCGTCAGCGGTTTGAGGAGTATGACACGCAGATTTTATCGTACTTGTCGACTCAACAGAATGCAGATTGGGCGGCCGAATCTGTGATTCGTAAGGATTTCGAATCGATGCTTTACCATGTCGAAGAGCTCTATGATTCGTCTTTGCCCGTGCTTGCGACCTCTAGCTCGTCGAATCCACGTCCGAATTCGCCTACAGCGCAAGCAATTCGCTTGCCAAAGATCTCTTTGAGGTCATTTAACGGTAATTTTGCTGAATGGACTACATTTATACAGTTCTTCGATAACGCCATTCATAATAATCCGAATTTGGCTCCAATTGACAAATTTCAATACCTTTTGAGCTCGTTATCTGGTGAACCGCTCAAACTTGTGAAATCCCTGAAGCTGACAGATGCTAATTATCAGATTGCGTATGATACACTCGTTTCTAGATACAATGATCAGAGAAAGCTTGCATCGGAATATTGGTTTAATATCAGAAATCTTTCCAAAATAAATAAGGAATCGGTTAAGGATTTACGACACTTGTTTTCTTCGTTCAAGGAAAACATGGAAGCCCTTAAGGCACTCGAGTTGGCTGATAATCTGGAAGATTTTTTGTTTTTCAATCTCTTATTCGACAAATTGGATTCTGAAACTCGTCGAGTCTTTGAGTCGGAGCATCGGTCTTTGAAAGACACCATTCCAACGTTCAAAATGTTGGACGAATTCTTGGCCTCACAATGTCGCGTGTTGGACTCAGTCCCTCATCAGAATCCCATCAAGTCAACTTATGGCAATTTTTCTAAATCGAAATCGCCTCCTCCTCGTACAAGTATGCTTGTTAAAACTCCTTCACCTCCTGTTTTGGTGTGTGACTTGTGTTCGGGGTCGCATTCGTTGGGTTCGTGTCCTGACTTTTTGAAACTCTCGCCTTCGGACCGATTTAATACGGTCAAACGTTCGAACTTGTGCATTAATTGCTTGAACTCTGGGCACCTTCTTGGAAATTGCAACTCCCGTTTTTCTTGTCGTCAGTGCCACAAACGACATCACACTTTGCTCCATTTTTTGTCGAAATCCCAATCCACTTCCAGACCAAGTCAGCCATCTCTAGGCACCGGTCCCAGTGGTCCGAAGTCATCACCGGAGACTTCAAACGATCCACCTCTGGTGACTTGTGTGGCGGGAAACATTCATTCTCATCGCTCTCAGGTGTTGTTGGCCACGGTTGTCTTGGAGATCAAAGATCGTTTCGGTAATTTCCATAAGGCTCGAGCTCTCATCGATAGCGGCTCCCAAGCTTCTTTTGTCGTCAATTCTTTGGCATCTCGCCTCTCGTTGCCTCGATCGCGTACCTCTATCCCTATCGTGGGGTTAGGTCAATTATCATCCGAATCTCTGGGCACCTCCTTCGCTACTCTTCGTTCTTGTCATCCGCCTAATCAATCCGTTGATGCGGAATTCGTTGTCATTCCACAAATTTGTGGGAACTTACCTGGTGCACCTGTAGACCCAACTTCAGTTGGCCACATCGCCGAAGTCACCCTTGCGGATCCAGAGTGGTATCGTCCACGCCCTATTGAGTTGCTGTTAGGAGCTGATTTGTACCCTTCTATCGTCACTGGAGACTCCTCAAGTTGTGGTTCTGGCCAACCGGCAGTTATCCCGACCGTTTTCGGCTCCATTTTCGTGGGCCCCATTGATGCTCCTCCTGTGGCCATTCGATCGTTTTTTGCCTCCACTTTGCAATCGTCAATTAATTCCTCGCTTCAACGGTTTTGGGAAGTCGAAGAACCTCCGTTGAAACCACCTGCCAAATCTCATGAGGATGTCCTTGTTGAGGAATCCTTCCGAAAGGGCGTCTTTCGTTTGCCTGAGGGTCGCTTTGGAGTCAGACTGCCCTTCAAGGTTTCGCAGCCGTCCTTTGAGAACTCGCGTGCTCTTGCCGATCGACGATTTCTTGCTTTGGAACGACGCTTGTTCCGTGACCGTTCGCTGCATGATTTGTACATGGGTTTTATGAAAGACTATCTACAGTCAAACCACATGACTCCACTCTCGTCAGAATTTGAAGAACCCGATTCTTACTACATTCCTCATCATGGCATCTTCAAATCCGATTTGCCTGCTTCGAAGATTCGAGTTGTCTTTGACGCATCCGCTAAGGACATCAATCATCTTTCGCTCAACGATACACTCTTTATCGGTCCGAAACTACAGTCTGACATCGTGTCATTGCTCCTTCGTTTTCGTTCGAAGCCTATCGCATTCTCTTGCGATATTCGTCAGATGTACCGCCAGATTTTAGTCCATCCTGAGCATCGTAAGTATCAATTGATTCGATTTCGTTTTTCCCCGTCGCAACCTATCCAAACCTTCCAACTAAACACGGTTACCTACGGTGTTTCATCGGCTCCCTTTCTGGCCATCCGTGTTCTGCATCATCTAGCAGAACTTTATGAGACGCAACTTCCACCGGCTGCCGATCTGATACGAAATTCGCTTTACGTCGATGATATCGTTTGCTGTGCCGACTCGTTGCCCGAGGCTGAGCTCTTGAAGTCTCAGCTCATCACTTTGCTGGCTCATGGGTGCTTTGAATTGCGAAAATGGGCTAGCAATAGCCCTCTTCTTCTAGAAGACATACCCTCCGAGCATCGTCAGGTCAGCAATTTAACTTTTGTCGATGAATCTGATTCATCGCTGAAAATTCTGGGCCTACAGTGGCATTTTAATTCAGACGTTTTTACCTTCCAAGTCAACCCTAAGGACTCTCTATGCACCAAAAGATCCATATTGTCCGAAGTGGCACGAATTTATGATCCAATCGGTTTTTTGTGTCCTATTACCTTTTTCGCCAAACATATGATCCAGCATCTGTGGGTTCTGGGTCTAGATTGGGATGCTGTTCCTCCCGATGATGTTATTTCTCAATGGATGCGTTATAAGGTCGAACTGCCTCTCCTTTCATCCGTTCAAATCCCTCGCTTGTTGTTTCCCAGTGATGTTATTTCCTGTCAATTGCACGCATTTTGCGATGCGTCGGAATTGGGCTATGCTGGAGTGGTCTACTTTCGATGTGTTACTTCGACGGGTGAAATATCCATCCATTTTGTCATGGCAAAATCGAAGGTGGCGCCTTTGAAAAAACTTTCGATCCCTCGTTTGGAACTTTGCGCTGCTGTGCTGGTCTCCAATTTGGTTAAATTCGTTATCGACACCTTCAAGAATCTTATTACAATTGAAGAGACTTTTGCTTGGAGCGACTCCACAGTAGCTCTTTCCTGGATACGTTCATTTCCACACAGCTGGAAGACATTCGTCTCAAATCGGGTCTCTCACATTCAGGACATTGTTCACCCTGAGAATTGGCATCATGTTCGTTCTGCCGGAAACCCGGCCGACCTGGGTTCGCGTGGCCTGTTTCCGAGCGGGATTTTGTCATCGTCGCTTTGGTGGGCGGGACCCTCTTGGCTCATGCATCCTCCATCGGCTTGGCCAACTTCTGGAAGTCCCTCCGTTCCTCCAGATTGTGTGGTGGAGGAGAGAAAGATTGCTCTTGTTGCTCAGGTTGATCACAGCTTCCTTCTTGCGTTGCTGAATCGATTTTCTTCACTGCGCAGAATTCAGGGCATTGTGGCCTACTGCCTTCGATTCATCTCGAACTGTCGTCAAGGCGAGAAGCGTTCTGGAGCCCTGTCTGCTCTTGAACTTCATGAGGCGTTGCTAGTCCTCGTCAAGTTTGTTCAACGGGAGGTGTTTTCCAAGGAAATAAATCTCCTAACCTCAAATAAACCTTGTCCAAAGTGGTTGTCGAAATTATCACCCTTTCTGGATTCAAATGGGATGTTGCGAGTTGGGGGTCGCCTCAAAAATAGCAATTTATCGTACGCTACCCAACACCCCGCATTGTTGCCGCGCACTCATCGATTGACTGAGCTAATTGTTCGTTCCGTTCATGAGGAGCATTTGCATCCAGGAGTCAATACGACCATTCATCTGATTCAGCAAAATTTTTGGGTTTTATCGAGTCGTCGCTCTGTCAGACATTACTTGTCTAAATGCTACCGCTGTTTCAGAGTCAATCCTCGTCCTCTGGCTCCTCAAATGGGTGATCTACCCGCCGTTCGCGTGAACGCCGTCAAGCCTTTCAGTTGCGTGGGGGTGGATTACGCGGGTCCATTCACAGTTTCCCATAAACGAATTCGTGGTTCTGGCACATCCAAGGCCTATCTTTGCTTATTCGTATGTTTAGCCACTCGAGCTCTTCATCTCGAACTGGCCTCAGACCTGACGACGGATGCTTTCCTGGCCGCCTTGCGTCGTTTTGTTGCGCGCCGAGGTCGCGTTTCCCACATATACAGCGATTGTGGCACTAACTTTGTGGGCGCTAATCGGGAATTGTCCAAGATCATGCAGAATGTCGCTGAAGTTGAAGCCATCACGTGGCATTTTAACCCTCCGTCAAGCCCTCATTTCGGAGGCATTTTCGAGGCCGGCGTGAAGTCAGTCAAAACTCATTTGTTTCGCGTCATCGGCACCCAAATCCTTTCTTATGAGGAACTGTACACGGTTCTGACTCAGATCGAGGCTATTCTGAACTCGCGACCATTGACCCCCCTGAGTAATGACCCTAACGATGTATCCGCGTTAACACCAGGTCACTTTTTGACCACTGAACCGTTGACCGCAGCCCCAGCTCAGGACATGTCACATCTAAGTATGTCGCGGTTGTCGCGTTGGCAGTTGGTACAACACATGTTGCAAAGTTTCTGGAAGCGCTGGCATTCCGAGTATCTGCACCACCATTACCAAAGGAGCAAATGGGCTCAAAACAAGTCACTCTCCCCTGATCAGGTCGGCGTCTTGGTTCTTATCCAGGACGATTCAGCACCACCTCTCCACTGGAGACTTGGGCGCGTAACCCAGCTTTTCCCAGGAAAAGATGGTATATGCCGCGTTGCCTCTGTCAAAACCGTTCGAGGCGAATTCAAGCGCCCTTTGGTCAAACTTTGTCCCTTGCCCCTGCAAGGTGATTAAAAAATTAGAGTTTTGTTTGAAAGTATTGGTATCAACCAATTAAAAGAATTTCCTGTTTGTTTCTTTTTCATTTTTGTTATGTTCAAGTTAAAAATACCTTTCCAAGCTATTTTGGTGGGCGGTATGTTCCATCCCCTTAGTTTTCAAATTGTGCCGCCAGTTTTAATACTGCAACTCTCCTGTCACGTCCTTTCCCGCGACAGCGCCCTTGTTGAGTTGGTAGCATTGTGTGTCAACACTGTCAAGATAGACGACAGACAGAAGACAGAAAACGCATCACGAACCTGCATGGACCTGCAACTTCGCAGGAAAAACGTTGTCTTCACCCATTTTCGTCGTCACTATCGGGGCACTCGAAGCCCAGGCCTATTGTCTCCGTTGCGCTGTCGTTCATTTTACGAATTCGTCGTTGCTGTTATTCGAGAACATAAACCAGCCAGGAGCCCCCTTCGGATTCCACTGCAAGGAGCAAGAGCAAGCCCCATCGGTCCGGCGTATGAGCCGCGCTGGGCGCATCCATCTCCTTCTGGTGCTGGCGATTGTTCGTCGAGGATGACTTATTGAGACGCACATCAAAAGGTGAGCCTGTCGCATTCCATTCCTAGTGCAACCCCATTTTTATCGTTCTTATCCCTTGTTGCAGTTTTAAAAACCTCGTCATCACCTACCAGACAGCAATAGCGGAATAAAATCTTTCATACAGTCCATTTTCATTGTACATATTCATTCCTCACGCAATAAACATTAAAATCAAGAATTTAGTGTTTGAATTTCTTCGTGTCGTTAACAAAGTGTATCGGGAATTGAGCGTGCGATGCAACTTCACCACATGGTTAAAAGATGTCGCTAGCCGTGTAATGGACACATAGAAAGTTCGAGACCTGGTATAAAACAATTTAGCTATAATTCTTTTGGCACTCTCAATCCCACACCGTAGGCGAGCCGATATCTGTGTGCTCCGCCGTACCTCGAAATTTCGCGGCCTCCCCGTGTGCCATTGCCCGCATATCGGAGTTCCCAAATTAAATGCGCGACAATATTTCCGACGTCTGATTACCAATACGTTCATCGCCACACCACACGCGCCACCGAGGAGGCACCGTCCAGCCCGTCATCGAAGAGATTTCCATCCGTGCCGTGGTAGGATTAGATGTGATTTGCTGCACCGTCTACACCAAGCTCTTCATCATCGGGAGTCACACCACTCGCGCTTGATTGTTCATCCCATCTTTCTAAATACCGGAATTGCACATTTGCTCGCGTTCGTGTGAAAATTAGTATCAAGCTTGTTGGATTTCGCACCGGTGCGCACCTCATTTCTGCTCCGGGATTAATTGCGTTGTACTTTGGGAGACGTCTTTACCAGGGAGTTTTTAAGCTAAAGCCAGAGCCTTTGGACCGTGTGGGTATCGCGAGTAACCGAGGTAGACCTGAGTGCGTCATTTGCCTTCGAAGAGATTGTATAATTTCATATCCATGGGGTTGTAACCCTTCACACAGAACGCTGCCTGTTGGAAGAGGAACCTGCATCGAGCACTTGTAATCTGTCCCTGACAAAAAGCTCTTCCGTGGCGAGCCAGGGCCTCCTTTCGGGGTTGTGTCCAGGCCTTCTACTGGACGGGTCGGGGCTTCCTTTAGTACTGTGTCCTGGCCTTCACTGGCGATGCGTCATGGCCTCGTTGGAGTTGGTTCCTGACAGTTCACTGGCTGCGTCTGGGCCTCCTTTCGGGGTTGTGTCCAGGCCTTCTACTGGACGCGTCGGGGCCTTCTTTAGCGTTGTGTCCTGGCCTTCACAGGCGATGCGTCATGGCCTTTACTGGGGGTGGTTCCTGACAGTTCACTGGCTGCGTCTGGGCCTCCTCGCGGGGTGCGTCTTGTCCTGCTTCGGTTCAGCTAGGCTTCAGGAGTGGATGCTTGTAATTGACAAACGGTACCTCGCGGTGGAAAAGGAGCGATCTTGTGGGGTGGGGCAGACGACTTACGATGGAGATTTGCAATGTCCTAGAAAGCCACGATCGACACGGGGTAGACTTCAACTTCTCAGTGGGTGGTACCTGCAGTCCAGGGGTTGGGGTTGGAACTTCGACAAAGCTTTGAACGATACTTCTGAATACGCGCTGCTGAGTTTGGAGAATCGCGAAACGGATAGGAACTGAAAAGAACTAAAATCGCGTTTGTGGAAACCAGGGTTCGGACCCTGTCCTAGAGTCGCAATTGTTAATAATAATCGGTTTAGGACAACGACCCCCCCCCCTTCCGTGAAACTAATGACTTTGTTTTAGCGTGCAACTGCAGTTATTTAGGTTTCCATTTTAGTTGGGTCATTACAAACAAGAGAATTATTATAAATGACGAATGTTATGGAGAGAAGTTTCACCTAGAGTGACGTCCGGTTTGTTCATCGCGTGACTAATGAATTTGTTGCAGGATGCACCTGGAGTGATAGAGATTGTGTAATCGGGAAATGGAAAATCGATTAGAAACTGTTCGTATAATTACTTGGATATTCGACGACGCGACGCTTCGATAAATTTGTACTTAAAATGAATTGTTACGGCTCAATAGTTGGTTAGCAATCTGATATTTATTTATAGGGAATAATAGTTGTTTCGAAGCCTTCTTGCGTTAGTTCGTCGGCGAGCACCTTTGTAGGTTTTTAGCAACAATGGGGTTCACTTCACACAAAACAGAACGGGGTTCAATCCAAGGGTCTTCACATGAGAGTTTGTACCTTGACTTGAGTAATTGTTCGCGTACACCATTGGTTCCGAAGTTTTTGGAAGGGTGAAATTCGGTTTTACATTTCCGGCTATAGACACTCGCGGTCGTGAAATCCTTCTAAGCTTCAAGGGCAGTTCAAGGTGAAAATAGGTCCAGTTCTCCACAAAGGCACCGGGCCATATCCAATCCCTTCCAAAACGGGCAAAAGATTACCATAGCCTAAAAAGAGTCATGCAAAAAGAATAGTCCAGAGAATAAGAGACGCAGCCTTTGAAAAGAGTTCATAATAGGAGGAGCCCCGCACACACCGGCCCACGAACTTAGATTGTAGGGAACAGGGGACAACAGAAAAGAGAGGGGAGAGTTCCCATCGCTCGCAAAAGTCACTCAAACTCCTTTTTCGGTGTCTAGACGCTGGGCCTAACCCTAACATAACCTATAACACTAACTTAAATGTTCAGTCTGATGGATCCACGATAAGAATTTCGAACCACGCCCCTAAACAAAGTTTAAATGTTGGTCAAGGTGTAGAATCCGGTGTTCATCGGGGTATTGATGTGTGACGGCTTTGAAATAATTATAAGGGGAAACTCATCTTTTAGGGAACACTTAGAAAACTTAGCTATCTTAGTTACCAGCGTTGAGGTAGGGTCAGGTATAGGAACGAGCCTTTATTTAAACACTTTGACATGTAAATAGAAGACAATATAACGATTTTATGTTACAACTAATTTTTGTGTCTTACTGCGTTCAAACTAGAGGTTAATTCGATCTCAACACGCCCAGGATCTCTATCCTCGAACCACAAGAAGGATGCACAACAGGATGGTGTCCTGATACTAGACGATCACCGGCCAAAGCAGTCCCAAGAGCGGGAAAAGTGATTTAATTCAAATAAGTTGAATTATTTGGAGTATGTTGGGTTGCCTATCCATCCAGGCGCAGAAGCTAAAGAGTTAGGGGTGTTTCAGAAGTAAACGAATAATATATTATAAAAAGGTGGTATTTTCTTCTCTTTTCGCTGTTATTGGTGTTGTCAAGGTCTATAGGTCACGTTATTAGTGTGTTGAAAGCTAAGATGGCTTAACAGGTGGTATACTTGCTTCCGATTTCAATAAAATGACACCTTTTTGATAGGAACACTGACCTTTTGAACGCCGCCATTTTTTTTTGTGAGGCAGGATTTCAATTGTTTCTCTAGGTTAGGTAGAGAATTAAACGAAGATAAAAATGCCATTTTTTTGACCCCCCATTGTATTGAAAAAAATTCGGCTCCTGTCCCTTGAGCCGCCTCTGGAGTTGTCAAGGTCACGTAATTGGTATCAAAACGTGGCATTTTAAATTTAAAAATCGATCTGTCCGAGTTTTGATGAATTGTTTTTGGTTATTGAATTACTGAATTTAAACAGGTTAAAGTTTCCACCCTGTATGATAGTTGTCGTTATCCCAAAACGCGAGAGCCGTAAAAATTACAGAGACGGGAAAACAAACATCGTGTTTCTTGCCCCTTCGACATCACAGGACAAATAGTCATCATTGGCGACGCCACCCCCATACGCCGGTCCGCCCCCGACGAAGAACGTGAGAGCTGCAGAAGCTATAGAGATTAGAGACGGTAAAACAAACGTTATTTCTTGTCCCTTCAACGTCCCAAGAAAAATTATAAATGGCACCGCCATCCCAATATGCCACCTCCGACGAAGAAACCGAGAACGGTAGGCGTTACAAAAACGAGGAAAAAACGACGTGCTCTTTGCCCATTCGACATCACAAAAATAAATAGTGATCATTGTCGACGCCGCCCCCGACGAAGAATGCGAGAACCGCGAAAGTTACAAAGACGGGAAAACAAACATCGTATTTCTTGTCTCGTCGACTTCTTGGGCTAAATAGTAACTGACCCCGCCACCCCTACCCCCACATGAGACTATGGTCACAGGCTTTATGTGGCTTGTCGGCGCTCAAAAATTAGCCGACATTGCAGAATTTCACTAGCTTCTCTACCACTACTCGACCGACGATCTTTTCGTTAGAGTCGCACTTGTTTGGGGAGCTGGGTTGTTCCCTGGAATTCCAGCACCACCAAAATGTTTAGTATGGGGGCATAATTAGGTCGTGCCGTGTGCAGCTTCGTGAGATATAGAGTTACGTCTAAATCGATTTCTGGGCGATCAAGGACCATGAAAAATTATGGTGGAATAGAATATTAGGATCTGCTGCAGGCAAATATGGTGGAGGCGCCAAAATGGGCTTCATCTGGTAATAAGAAACTGGCTGTAGCTCGTTTGTTTTTCAACGGGACACCTCGAAGGTCATTTTGTAGACCAAAAAATTCTCTTATTATTTCATATCTAAATTTACAAACGTCATTTATTTCGGGAAACGGTCAAATTTGTCTTTATAAGATATGCTAAATTCCGGCGTTTTTTTTTAAGGTTATCAGACATTTTTTTAAACTTGGCAGTATTATAGATCTTGAGATGCCATTTCTAAATTTCTACTTATTCACTTTGTATCTTTGCCGTTTGCCGCCATATTGGAAAGATGGCGCCCAAAAAACGCGCCCAAAAAACACTTTTTTGTCAATATCTTCAATTCAACTGACTCAAGACTCACAGTGGGCTAAATCATCATTCTAGCTGGACAAAAGTCAAGAAATGCAAGATACTGGGATTTGATGTATATTCTTTTGGTTCTATTCCCAATACCTGTAGTGTATTAAAAATCATGATAGACAGGTACTGAAACAAATGCAACGACTTTAACAGATCAGTAAACATTGATATACCATTTATTCAGAAATTGGGTTCATCGAGATTTTGACGATCTCAGCTCAAAAACTGTAATACATTTTTGAAAAGTGGCTTCATTTCATGAAATGGACGTCCATAACAGAGGTAATTTGGTCTTATTCATCAGAAACTCATGTATATTTCACTCTTTCTGGTCCACATTAACTTTATGACTCACGTTCAGAAAATGTTTGTCAAACTTTGGAAGCTTGTTATCAAAAACTTCCACGAACTTCCAATGATTTTCTTGTTTTACTGAACAGATTGATCCTTCCTGATCATGTGTACAAAAAATTGGCTGCCAGTTACTGCCTAAACTATTTTTTCATGGCCATGCGTGTTGAAATCGAAACACGAGATAATTTCTACAAAACTGATCATAATTAAATGAAACTTCGTGGTATTGTAGCTCATAAAAACTACTTTGAAAAAAAAGTATAACACTTGAGCAAGCTTGTTCAAGAAAATTTTGAAAAAAAAAATTCCGACGCCAGGATTCGAACCCGCTCTGAATTTGAAAATTGGATCGGAATACTTTTGTCCAGTCAATGTAGCCATTCGTCCCACTGTGAGACTGGGAGACTGACTCAAGTATGTGCGGAGGAGAGCCCATTCAAGTCTCTACAATTTGACATATTAATCATTTATTTACAATTGACGGTTCTTGAGTTGGGGTTTTCAGAACTCCCGGAAGTATCAACTTTCGGCATTCAATCAGCAATCAGCATGTCAAATTGATATCACCATCATGTGGTAAGCAAATTTACCACAAATAGCTCTTGGTAGCCTTATTATGTAATTACAGATTGAACTGCGAATGTAAACTGACTTTTAGAAAGGAATAAAGGTAATATAGCATTTGGAGGATATCAGATACATTCGAAAATAATTATTATGTATAATGAAATTCGGGGTCACCAATCAGAATATCCCATTTTCCGCTTTGTATCTCTGGCGTTCTTGCCATAATTTTGAAAAGATGGCACCAAAAAAAAAATTTGGAGAATTTTTGTTCAATTCTTCATACAATTTTATAATTTATACCTGAATGAGAGCCCATTTCAAAGTCAATTTGCCCTTATGGTTCACCCTATAGTTGCATAACAACCATTGCCATGATTGATTTTCTGGATAGGTATTAATGGTATGTGGCTGACAACTGATCATAATTTATGGTTAATTTGACTGCCACGTGAAGGTGAGATCAACTTAACAATGACATGCTGATTGGATGCCAAACGTCGATGCCTTAGGGAGTTCTAGAGGCCATAACCAAACAAGCGAATACGCCTCATGGGCATGAAGCTCAGTAGCGCACTTCCTTTTTGGAGGATTAGTGAACGCAAGATGTTAAGTGATTAGGGTTCTACCGTCTTGGGCAAAAAATTCCAATATGGCGGCCAAAATATCGACAGAATCATGAAATTCGGCTTGAAAATCAAAATGATCGTACTAGACAAGGGTAAGTTCCAAGTTTCATGAAAATCGTTCCACTAACAAGAGAATTCAATATGGCGGCCAAGATGGCGGCAGCATTATGAAACTCAGCTTGAAAATAGGAATGATCGTACGAGACAAGCGTAACTCTCAAGTTTCATGAAAATCCTTCCACTTATAAGAGATTTCAATATGGCGGCCAAGATGGTGGGACAATCATGAAATTTGGCTTGAAAATAAGAATGATCGTACTAGACAAGGGTAAGTTTCAAGTTTCATGACAATCGTTCCACTAATAAGAAATTTCAATATGGCAGCCAAGATGGCGGCCGAATTATAAAAGCCAACCTGCCTATTTGGTCCTTGAGGACCTAAGCTATCCACCGGATAAAGTTCAATCTTCAAGGGCTGTAGCTTTATTTCCCGAGGAGAAGTTCAACTTCATCGAAGTGCACAGGAGATCTCTGTTTTTTGAGAATAATGATAACGATGTATGGATAACAAAAATAGTGCCCATTGGCCACCCTTGGGGACATTAGCTATTAATCGGAAAAAAGTTCCAAGACTCTTGTTTCAATTCTCGAGAAGGAGTACAGCGTCTTAATTTCTGCACGGACTCGGACAGACAGACAGACAAACCGGCCACATAAGCGTCATTCTGTTACTTATATAAAAAAATGTTCTTCAACTGATTTCGACCTCCTGAACACGAATATCGGATTCACTTTTGAATTGGAACATTTCTTTTTTATCGAAAAATCGAAAAAATGGTAGCCTGTCACATGATTTTTAGTGATACCTACCTACTTTTTTTTTTGTTATTGAGCGAACATGTTTCGTAATTTGAGTGCCATTATCCTTCAGGTACCTAGTATTGGGTATTTCAAAATGTTCAATTACTATTTCGGCACGTCTGATTTTAAATTTGTAGGGTCGTCTAATATGCGCCGAGCCGTGGCTTTGCGGTCGTTTTCAAAAATGGATAACAATTGACCCGACGGTCGGATCGAAGTGAGGTTTTTGTCAAAAGAAAGTTCAAATTGTTCTCTAAATTTAATGCCGTACATACAGTGATGTATTTCATTAATAAATTGTAGTTGCCTGCATATCGCAACTTTCTACATCTTACCGCGAATGCCAGCACTTGATCGGCGAAGCCGCCCTACACCAAAATGTTATTTTTGTAATTGTTCATGATTATTTCGGCAAAATTTTTCTTGATTCGCGTACCAAGGCCATGAGCTACCCATTCGAGTTGAAATATTTTCTGTATTGAATTTCGTTTTGTTCGGAGGAAAGGATATCAAGCACCAGCAAGCAACGAATAAATCATTTGCGGCCGAGCCGTAGTTTCGGAGTCATTTTCAAAAATTAATAACTATTGGCCTGCACCTTGCACCGATGTGAACTTTTCATTTAAATGAAGTTCAAATCATCCTCTAAATATAACTCCGCATATGTATTATGGTAAAATGATAAGATCGGGTACTTCCTCGCATGTGATAACTTTCGAGATCAGGCCGGCTTCTGAAATGCAGCATTCAACGGCGATGCCGCGTCACACTAAATTGTTATTATTGGCAATGTTTATTATTATTTCGTCGAGATTTTTCTTGGTTCGGGATACAAGGTCATAAGCTACCCAATGGAGTAAAAAAATTTCGCAAAAACCTTTTTGTCTAGGACTAAATGCTGTGACGGACGGACGGACGGACGGACGGACAAAGCGAGGACAAAAGCGCCTTCCCGTTTGGAGAAGTGCGTAGAAGTATAGCACGTACACGAGTAAGGTGTCAAATTGTAGAGAATTGAATGAGCTTCCATTCGCATATAAACGCTTCCACCTCACATTCACTGGAATAAAGATATTGACAAAAAACTATTTTTTGAGCGCCGTCTTTTCAATATGGCGGCCAAAACGGTAAAGATACGGAGTGGAAAAGTGGAAACTCGGAAAGGGCACCTCAAGATCTATAATACTGCCAAGAATGTTATCTGTTATTATTATTACTATACATATCGATGGCGAAGAACAGCAACCTTCTATGTCACCATTTGCAGAAAATCAACAACCTCCTATGTCAATTTCAGCAAAATTAAAAATAGTGAATTAAACGATCGACACTCCAGCCTTTAATCGACTGACAAAACCTACGATTCCAATTAAAATAATTCGTATGTTAAGTGCAAAAAATCAACCTTCTATGTCAAACAAAGAAGGTTTTTGCAGAAAATACGATGACAAGGCAGAAGATAATATAACCTTCTATGTCAAAGATGGAAGGTTGTGGCACAAAATTTCAACGACAAGATGGAAAATAGCCTTCTATGTCAGACAAAAAAGCTGCTATGCTTGTATTTTGCACAATTATCACTATATTGCTGACAAAACCGTCTATGTCACGTTTTATAGCCAAATCTAGTGAATAATATCAAATTTCATATCCCATTATGTCACCTTAATTTATAGTGAATATTATTTCAACCTAAAATGGAAGAAAATATAGTACATCACGTTTAAAGTACAATTTTGTTCCTCCTGAAAAGTACCCTTTTTTGACATAGGAGCTTGCTGAATTTCTGCAAACGGTGACATAGAAGGTTGCGGTTCTTCGCCATCGATATATTATCTGTTATCTGTAATCCCACATGGTTGGAAAAAAAAATTCTAGAAAGAGAACTTACTTCTCCTTAGTTTGAGTTTGATGTACCACAAAGTGAAATTACACATTGGGGTGGGGAGGGGTTGAAGATAGAAATTTGCACTGTATGTTTTAAACGAGATGTCAGATGTCCCCTCGATATAAAAATCGACCGTTTTTTCTCGAAAAAATGTTCACTAGGAATCGTGAGTTATTACGGGTGAATAGCTGGAAATGATCACCCGGTATATGTGAGTAATATTACTGGAGTAATCACTGGAATTCAGCTCTCATACAATCAACACAGTGAAATGTGCATATACACAGTACCTACAAAGGAAGGCAAGTAAGTATTCACTCAAGTTGAAGAACGAAATGAATGAGAAATCTTTTTCTCTCACTGGTGGCGGCGCTTAATTTTAATCTGTCTTCAACATGGTGACAGGTTTATTGCGATTCGATTCAAACATTTTTGGATTTTACCGGCTTTGATATTCAATTTGCACCATTTCCCCGCGTTTTAATGAAATAAAAAAGTTAGGTATTGCTGCTATTTTTACGGCTCGGCGAATTTAATATATATAAGCCGGGTTCCATTTTCGACCCCTCTGTGATCTTGTGGGAATGTCACTTTCAGTTTGGTTCGAGATAATCTGGAATCATTGGAGACTTGTTGTCGTTGTCGTCGCCAAAAGTGATGTGGCGTGTCTGGCTGGCTTGCGTAGGGACGACACTCTGCAAAACGTGCAAATTCCTAAAAGTCTTCTTAATACTCGTATCTGCTCCTAAACATTTGACCATTTGGGAGCAACGAACAATTAGAGTTGTAGGTATATCATATTTACGGAGTTATCTGCACTGAATTCTGGCAAGTTCCCTGGTGCGGTAAGGAATAACTTATTTTTTTTACCCGCTCGTAGAAATTGCTCTTGATAAATCGGTACGCTAGTTGCAGAGAACCGAGAAGCAATTGACCCATTTTCATACCATGTATTCCAGAGTCGTCTTTATTTGGAAATAACGTCGAGCATAATTGCATTTGAAAAATAAACTTTCTTGAATAATTGCAATACAGGCAGCCGGACAGTCCTACCTACCTCACCTAACGTCACTGCAAAAGCTGTATATCAAGTTTTTTGTGTAACAGGTAAAAAAAAATCGGTTGTCTCACCCCAAAACTTTCCCGACTAGTATCCAGGGACCTGTGGAAATTTTTGTTCGAAACGTTCCTCCGGGTGGGAAGTTGGAATTGGAGAATTTGAAAATAATTTGCAAGAAATTGTAAATTTTACAGAAAAACCTGAATTTTCCGGGAAAACCTCAAATCTCTTTCCAAATCATCTTATTGTAAAAATCGTCAATTAAGGCTTCACTTCAAGTTCCATCATCTGAGTCCGGTCTCGATAGCCCAGGCCGGTTTTACAATATCAAAAGGAAAATTCCCGGCAAATTGGGAAAAAAATTGTTGAAAAATATTCAAGAACTAGTTATGATCCGTTTCACCCTTATTTGCCACTCAGCAAGTTATGGAAAATTTCAGTTACGTTGGTATCCTTGAGACACACATGTGGTTTCACGCAGTGAAGGTTATGTAGCTCTGACATTTGTAATCCGAAGATCGATTTTTTCAAAGCTGTCAAACCGACTAGAGATGTCAAGTACAGTTACTTTTAAGTAATCGAAGTATCCGTTACTTTTATGACGAGTACTCGTTACTTTGTATCCGTTGCCGAGTACGATTACTACGGGACGGGAGTCCGGGTCCGGGTCCGGGTCGGAACAAGATTGAAAATAATATGCGACGCGCGACGCAGCGAATACGATTACCTACTACGGGACTCGAGTCCGGGTCCGGGTCGGGAATGGGAAACAAAATTGAAAATATTATGCGACAGCGAGTACGATTACTACGGGACGGGAGTCCGGATCCGGGTCGGAACAAGATTGAAAATAATATGCGGCAGCGGGTACGATTACCCGCGAACTTGAGTCCGGATCCGGGTAAGGAAAGGAAAACAAGATTGAAAATAATATGCGCACCTCAGAGCGACGAGTCTCCGAGTCCGAATCCGGAACCCCGGGACCCGAGAGCCGAGATCCGGATCCGAGTACTCGAGTAGTATGATTATGATTAGATATTATCACGATTCACGAGCGACTACACTAAATTATGCCTTTCGGGCTTCGGATTTTCCCGCGGAATCGCGGATATCCCATCCCATGATTATTTCTATTCATTTTTACAATTCATACGACTCGAGGACTACGAAGTAACGAAGTATAAAGTAACGAGTATTTTTGAAAATCAGTATTCGGTACTTCGGATCCGATAAAGTAACGGATACTTTGTAACGGATAGTTACAATATTGACATCTCTAAAACCGACTTCTCAGTCATGGGTAGAATTTAGGCCGGGGGTCTAGGCCCAAGGAAAGCGTGAAGAAAGCACAGGCGAATTATTATTTCCTTAATCTAGAAAAGAGATGTCCACCAATATTTGACTAGGAAAATGCGCATTAGGCCGGTCGGTCCTTTCTCTCTTTCGCATTATTATCATTCATCTCACTCTTCAGCTGAGCGTGGCTGAGCGAAGATTAGTGTTGTATGTTGTGTTGCCTAGTATTATGCTTCAAGCTTCATCGAAATTCGAGAATAAAAATAAATGGATTGGAACCAGATTTGGCAGGAAGCAACACAACAAAAGAGTCAAATTGAGGCCGCAGTTGCAGTTTTCCACCATTCTCCAGTTAGGCGTAATGAATTTTCAAAATTTCTCCTGGCCGTTGCCACTCAGGAGGGGCTCTCGCCGGTGTTTCGACCAGCACGACTCGCTTTTGTAGCAGGACTCCACTAAAAAATTTATTCCTGCTCGGGGATCAACTTTTTTTGGAAAATTTCAACTGATATCGAAAGTAGATTGGATAGAGCGTCGTGCAGGTCTATTTTTAAAGTCGACACAGTTCCGGTTTTCCGACTGTAATTTTTTCAAAATGAAATTTGCACATTCCGTGAATTTGAGAAAAACGCAATGCAAACTTCTACATGCGGTAGGCCCCACGAAATATCAATTTTAGGTGCAGACATGCTGTGAATAAAAGTTGGAGAAAAGATTGAGCTAATTTTTGAAGGAAAAATTTTCGAAATCGGATCAACAGTTGCCGAGTTTTCCTTTCTGGAAAAACTGCAAATTTTCCAACTTTTTATTCCGTGAACAGATTTCTTGGAATTGTTTTTTTTAGAGAATAGATAACTGGTTCTTGAACATTTTCCAATAATTTCTCTCCAATTTCCCGGAAATTTTCCTCCTGAAAATATAAAACTACTCATGCGATCGTACAAATTAAGCGGTTCTGTCACGATAATTACCGAATTATTGATCCGATCAAATCAAAATCAGGTACGGAGGCCTAAGTTCAGCCTGAAATGATCTGATTAGACTTTGGGTGGATGATTTTGATCGGAAGCCCTCAGGTGGCACATTGGGTCTGGGTTTGTCTGCCCAAGCTCTAAATTGAAAATACAGAGTTGAAATTTGACACACAGATGCAGTAAAAGTTTTCAATCAAGTTTTTGTAATTTCATCATCATATCTAAAGTAGGAACAAAAATTTCAATAAGGAACCAGCATTGCATTTTTGAGATATCACAACAGTTAGCTACCTAGTTCTACCTTTTGGATCATTTCATCACCTTGGAAAACTGACCTAACCTGTCATTTTTTCTGTCCGCTCGACTAAATAGAATTTTTTCATCAATTTCCAAATTGAATCGCCCCCTCCCGAAGGGACACTTCGATCAAAATCATTACTGACGTCTCTGGATACCGCCGGGAAAGTTTTGTGTCGCCCCACAACAGATTTTTTTTCTTCTCTTTGAGCTTGATGTGCGATTGTGCGCCTCACTCTGTAAATGGGTATCTACCTGTTGAGTGGGAATCTCAATAATGATAATAATAATGATGATGATAATAACATATAATAATAATAATAATCAAACAAATGTCTAGATCATGATTTTTTCACTGCAAGACGCTACTGTCGCTCGTAGCCCCAGTATCATCCCCATGTTGAATTTGGGATCTTTCTTGAACTGGATGGCAATGGTATCCGAAGTGGACGTGTGATATGTCATTTCCAATGTTTTCAGGGTCTGCGAATATGATTTTGCAGACGAAATTTGTTTTCAATCACATTTGAGGGGAGGGGGGGGGGGGAAACGAAATATTAATAGTTTTGTTTCAATGCACTCCGAATTGCCACTCAATCGGCCATGGTAATGTTATAGCATAAATTTGATATGTAGATTACGATTCCGCCACTGTCGGAGCGGTGCGACAACCGGACGTCAAGTAACAGCCACCATATCTGAATGCAAATACTATCTCGTTTATTTGGCATTGATCGACAGAAGAGGTGTGGGGTATCCTTTCTGAGGTTTCTGGGGTCTCGGGACTCATTTTTGAAAGTAAAAATGTGATCAGATCAGGAATGGAGAAGTTGGTCAAAATATGAACTTTTTTGTTCATACATTGTTCAACAACACCATCATAACATCATGCTTGGGGACTTTCCTTCATAAATCAACTATGCAAATCACAATGCCGCTATTGAGAAAGCGATGCGACAACCGTGAGCCAAGTTAAATTTGGCATATTCAAGAAAAACATAATATTTTTATCTAATAATAATGGTCATCAAATTGAACGCGCAAAGTATCTTTTCGTATAGTCTCTGGGTCCATGAACTCACGTTTTTACATGAAATCTGTTTTCAAATGAATTAGGGAGGAGGGGGAGAAATTAAAAAAAATGTGTTTTTTCAAGCACTCTGAGATGCTTTTGAATCAAGCTTGCTGACGTTGTAGCATGAATTGGATATGTGTGTCACGATTTTGCCACTGTCAAAACTGTGTGACAACCGGAAGTAAAGTTATGACTGCCATTGTAGGAATTTGAATACGAGTAGTTTCTTTAGCATTGGTCGACAGCGGTGATGTGGGGTATAATTTCTAAGGTTTTTAGGGTCTCGGAATTCATTTTTGAAAGTAAAAATGGGGTTGGAACCAAATTAAAGAATAGCCTCAAAACACGACGTGTTTTCAAACCAGTTTTCACTCGACTCAGGGTTGTTGCATCGCTTTCGCAGCGATGATTTATTATCCGCATAGTTGATTTATAAAGAAAAGTCGCCAAGCATGATGTTATGATGCTTGATCCTAACCTAGGATGTTGGTGCCTTGATAAAAAAAGCCCATATTTTGACCAGCCCCTCCAATCATCGTCTGATCACATTTTTACTTCCAAAAATAAGTTCCGAGACCCCAGAAACCTTAGAAATAATACCTCACACCCCTTCCGTCGATCAATGCCAAAGAAACGAGATAGTATTTGAATTCAGATATGGTGGCTGTTACTTGACTTCCGGTTGTCGCGCCGCTCCGACAGTGGTGAAATCGTAATATACATTTTAAATTTATGCTAGAACATTACCTGTTCTAAATTAGTTCTAAAATTAGCTGATCCGATTCAGAGGCAATTCGGAGTGCGATAAAAAAAAAACTATTAATATTTTGTTTTCTCCCCCTCCCCTCAAATATAATTAAAAACAAGTTTCGTCTGCAGAATCACATTCGCAGACCCAGAAAACATTGAAAATGACATATCACACGTTCACTTCGAATACCATTGCCATCCAGTTCAAGAAAGACCCTAAATTCAACATGGTGGTGATACTGGGGCCCCAGCGACAGTAGCGTCTTGCAGTGATAAAATCATGATCTAGACATTTGTTTGATCGCTTAGGAAACGTCTCCTGGCATAGTTGTGTAGCGGCATTTGATGCTTAAAATAAAATGGTTGTCTTTTAGTTGGCTCCCTTGAAATCTCGGCCCCCCGGCGGTTAATCGATTAGTGCAGCGGATCAAATGGTTCGTTTTGGTTCAAGGAATAATTGTGCCAAATCTGTTGCTTTTATCACAATTTGCAGTATTATTTCGTGAACCGCTAGCACTATGGTCAAAAGTGGACAGTCCCTCCCGAGGGTGGCAACGGCGAGGAAAATTTTGAAACTTCATAACGCCCAACTGGAAAATGGTGGAGAAGTGCAACTACAGACTTAATTTGAGTCTTTTGTGGTGTTGCTTCCTGCTAAATTCGAAATTGGTTTGAATTCATCGGATAGATTTTGAATAATTAAATCCCAATGAACACGGACCTCTGTAAGAGGTTTTGTGATGTCCATTGTCCATTTTAAGTGAAATTTGTGAAGTCCCAAAATAACTTTCAGGCACGCATAGCTTGCCTGAAGAGGTCTCTCCGGAAACCTAGAATTTTTACGATGTCCATAAAAGGTTAAATTAGTGACTTCTCAAAGCGACTTCCCACAGCTTGCTTGGGGAGGTCCAAGAAACCTATGTCCAATAATTGTCAACATTTCAAGCACCCATGGACTCGCAAAACGATGTTTATTTGGATTTCCCATAAAGGAGTTTATTTAGATGTTATTCGTAATTGCACACGCATTTAGCAATACCAATTTTTCACCACAATGTGAAGTCTTGGCGATGTACTTCTGTGACAGCCCGGGGGATGCTCAAAAGCCGTAGTGAGAGAATTGGCCATTGATGGTGCTTTTCTACTCCGAGTGCATTCTCCGAGAATGCCGAATGGCATTCTTTCCATTCTTGGCTTTGGTTGATGACGGATGTTGTTCGCAGCTCAGTTATTGGCAGTGAAATATTATTAATAGATCGAAATCTAGCAGTATCTACTGATCATCAGAAGCCCTGAGTGGTGAGTGAGTATCCTCCTAGGTGAGTATACACTTTGTTAGCTTTTTTTAGTGCAATAGGCGAAATTCAGTGCCATTTTTGCGCTGGCGCAACCATGCTGGGGGATTTGAGAATAGTGCCGTATGCTAACACATGTAAAAAGCGTAATTTCAACATTGTATATTATTGAAACGGCTGTAAATGAAACTTTCAAATAAGCTATGGAAAAAAGAGTGTTTCTTGATCTTTCATTGTGTTCAAGACCAGCAATGATGGATCAGTTTTAGATACACAAGGAGCAAAAATATGGTGACGTGTTTATCAGTTGGTGTGTTTTTGAAAATACCGCCCTACTTCTAGTATTCTTCTCTGCCTTACGGTTGCCGTCCTGTCTGTCAATGGCATGAAACTGCATGTAAACAAATGGTAACTAAAATTTTATCGGGTTATATTTATAATATATCAGAGGTTTTGTGTTTTCTGTTTTTTTTTTCAAAAATGACAGGCAGTTTGTTGAGTGCCTGGCTGCAAAAACCGTACGAAAAGAACATTACAGTTCCATTTCATGTGTTCCCAAAAAACATCACCTTCTAGGCAACCAGTTATACACTGAAAACGGCTTTTTCGTTCTTTTCGGAGAACTATACGCGCGGAATTAATTTTTTCGACAGCAATGCACATGGACAACATCATTCCGCATAATCTAGCATGGAAATCGGGAGTTTCTTGTCATCTATTTTCCTTTGTTAAATCGATGGCTAAAAATCTGCAGGTTTTGACTTTTCCTAGCTCGCGCAGACGCATGAGTTCCATCCCCTAGCTTTGCGAACCTACAGGCAAGTCTTGCCTTTGAATATCGCATATTTCCTAACGGGAATAGCACTATTATTGGCTATATTAACGTCACTACTAGTATCGCAAATATCTATTATGTTGTATTATTCATTTATTTTTTGTTTGTTCAGGTTCAGTTCAGTTCGGGATACACACTCAATTTCAAAGAAGATTTTGAGCTCTTTGTCAAAGAACGGCTACGCCATTCCAAGCAACGTCGGGAGCGGGAAGCTGCCAAATTAATTTGAGCTATTTTTATATTTCTGTATCTCAGAGTCAAATGTAATAATTATGTATTGAATAGACTTGTAGCTAATGTGTCATATGTGTTGTAATTAAATGTGTTGTATAAAAAACATTTTCATTACATAACTTCTCACGAGGTCCCATATAATAATAATAATAATAATAATAATAATACTGTTTATTGTTCTTTCAGTGGTAACACTATGAACAAGGAAGTAGAACGAAAATCAAATAATTTAATAAAATTAGGTAAAATAACCAAAAATATTACAAATACAATAGTGCAGTATGGCATAGAGGGAAAAAAAAATAAAAAAGGATGTAAAAAGACTATTTGACTGATTATTCATTCCTACTGAATGCTCTCAACTTGGGCATTCCCACAATGAAATTAACAATTTTCATGATATCACTCTTATCATTATTCTCAATGACACGTAAAAGCACCGCCAGATTGTCAATATTGCTCATGTAATGTGATCTCAAAGGTCTGTAAATTGGACACTCAAAAAGAAGGTGATCTAAGGTTTCGTTTTTGTTCAGATTACAAACAGAACACAGTTCTTCGGTTAATATTCGATAGCATGACTCCTTCCACGTGAATTTTAAGTACCGATCACTTCCCAGCCTCAACTGGGCTATTACCTTAGTCGCACGAATAGGCATAAAATCCAACCGCAGGTATGGTGAGCTGCCAGTACTGAAGGCGAAAGAACTGTACACTGTACACGTTGTTCCGTACTGCTAATGAAACGCGGAACACCAACCATTCGAAAAGCCACTAGACATTTATTGACGAGATGTAGAAAATGCGTCGAAGTTGGGGGAGGGCATTTTGAAAACCATTTGTAAATAACATGTAATGTATTTATCACCTATTGTTAGGAGTTTTGAATTTTTTTTATTGAAAATTTTGCTCGTTTCCTGTTTGAAAAGTAGTAAATGCAATGAATTATCTCAAATCATTCAGAAAATATCGCTATTTAACTTTTCATTTTTTTTAAATTTTTTTACTAAACCTACTGAGGTGTACCGTTCGTATTGGATAGCTGATTCTGTAGCATTTTTTCTGAACTTTCCAAAAACAATGTTATTTTTTTAGGAATCCGATGCGAAAAGGGTTTTTTGCCCAAGAAATAATGGGGGCCATTTTTTTTAGTCCGGCCCTAGATTTTTTCATGCCTCGTTGGTCATTGTGATTGTTCTTAGTAAGAAACTTATCCTGTCAAATTTCATTCGATTCCATCCATTTGTTCCAAAGTTATGACCTATCAAAGTTTTGACCAAAATACATAAATCACCCTGTAACTTTGAAACGCAGGATCTTAGAAAAATTTCGAAGCCAGATCCGGATCCGCCTCAAAAAACTGGATCTATCCTTAAGCTTTGTCGTATAAGTCATGAAACACCCTGTATTTCAATTTCCTGCAGATCATTTACAACCTTTCTGTGGTGCCAGTTTTAGATCGTTCACCTTCATCCATGTGCCAATGCGTCTGACTGCTTCAAGCTTCATTCGCTTTTCTTTCTACATTATTTGGCTCCTTGTGAAAAACTGCAAATTTCTAACTTTTTAGCTTGTGATTTTAGCAGATTTATACGGTGGGAAGTTAGAATTTAAGAAAAATATTGGAGAATTGAGTCTTTTTCTCTAATAAGGGATACATTTTGAGCTCCATCATTTGAGTCCGGTCTCGGTAAGCGGAAAACGAAAGTGGAAAACTCTCAGAAAACTTGGAGAATTTCAAGAGAAATTGCCAGAAAATGTTCAAGAATCACTTACCCTTTGTTTAAAAAAAGTTCCCACCCGAAGAGATGTCTCATAATAAAATTTCCATCCGTTCCTTGTTACTCGCCGGGGAAGTTTTGAGGTGACACAACTGTTTTTTTTTTGTCGTTATTTTTCGGCAGACAGGTTTGGCCGAGGGGCTCGACAGAAAAGTCTATCTGTGTCTCTTTCGCACTGCCGGTGGTCCGCAGTCTATCCTTGTGATGGAAATGACAGCCTACATTTTCGAAACAACTGGTCCAGTAAAGTGAGGATTCAACTTGGAACTAATTAGGAACTTGATGAAAAAATATAGCAATGTAGAGGATGAAAAGCTGAATAATAAAAACCAAAGTTTCATTTCCAACCATCCCGGGAACCATGGAAAAAAATGGAGAAGGTAGAAAAACATGCGCCGCGGCCTTTTTTCTGAAACAGTGAGAGAACGGTGAAAGATGTGTGAAAACTGTTAAGGATGGACTTAAATTGGTAAGATAAGGCGTTGCGGAATCAAACGCTGTGGACTTATTCCTCGACAGAAATTACCATCCAGTTTTAATTTTGCCAAACAAGAAAATTTACAGAAAACAAAGCGTTCAACTGCGGAGTTGAATTTCTAATAATAAGTAGTTACCAGACGTTGAACAAATCTCGCATTTTTTTTCAAATCATCTCATCGTGTTTTATGATAAATCAAAAAAACACCGGAACGTCGTGCCACTTTGGCCACATATGTGGCGCGTCACGAGTCATATGCCCCAACTTTGATAGCGCACGGCAGCTAAGTTGAAAAAGATACACACATGATATCGCGGGATTTTCTATATATCATTTAATCTTCTACAAGCTTGTTTGAGCACATTTTTCATATTTATTACGTTTCTTTCAGTATTCAATGAAGAAGCTGGAAGTGCAAATCGGTTTTCCGAAACAGTGTGGAATGAAACTTTGGTTTTCAGATTCAGTTTTTGAAGTGAAACTTCTATTCTCGCGCCTAGATCACAACACACCACTAACGCAGAACCACACATGGGAGTGAAATTGCTTCATAGCATCAGTGCTTGTAACGAACGCCTGTAACGATGTGCTGTAACGTTGTCTTGTCTGACCTTGGGGTGACCAGCGTCGTCCCAGGAAATGAAAGAATAAGCTGTTGCAGCGTTCGCCGCGTTCGGTTCTATTTTTTACTAATCGCCGACACTGGACTGCTCTTCGTGTTGTCGTATTGTTGGCCCGACAAGAATGGCTCTCGACTTGGCTTGAATAGATTCGAGCGGATGTGATTTATTATAGGGATAGGGAGGTATATTCAGGGCCGGGCCTAGCAGGCGTGCAGTGCGTTCCGGCGAGTAGGCGAGTACTCATAGGGGCGGTAATATAATAATTAAGTTGAATTTCGAAGGATTCTTTTCATTCCCGCATTTGGTGGGGCTCTCCACTGCCGAGCGCAGCGAGAAAAGAAATAAAAGAAGTCTAATCGTGAAAAAATCATGTCGAAAGTACTCTGCTCTTTGAGTGACTAATAATACTAATAATAATAGGATTGATAATAAGAAAAACAAGATGATACAAACCGTGAGGGAGCGGAGCGGGAGTACGAAAAGAACACCTCTTCGAACGTTGTTTGCTGATTGATTCATATGTATAGAAGTTTCACTTCTTCCGAGGGTGACTATGGTCACGCACTCACGTTTTTCATCATCTACATTGTCATATTTTTTTCATCGAGTCTAGGATTTTTGAAAGTTCTCCAAAAGGATCACTTCATTAGCAGGATTGTCGTGCAACTTCGAACGTGGTTCACGGCTAAACTAGAAAAGCCTAATAATTGGCTTCGAAGATTTTCTAGTGGAACATTCTCTTCCCTACAACTTTGTCGCTCACAATTTTTGAATATCTTTTGCCGTTCTTGCAACATTCAAGGAGAAATGTCACGCGGACAGTTTTTCCACTTCACTGGACCGGCGCGCAACTTTGACCGCAATTAAAGGTTAAACCGAAGAAGTGAGGCATATGCCCCCGTGGACTTTTCTGTAGATTATTGAATTCCCTACAACTTTGTCCCTTACAGTTATCACACATCTCTCACCGTTACCTCTCACCGTTTCAGAAAAAAGATCGCGGCACATGTTTTTTATGCTTCTCCATTTTCTCCATGGTTCCCGGAGTGGTTGGCAATGGAACTTTGATTTTTCTAATTCAGTTTTTCATTCTCTATATTGCCATATTTTTTCCCCTAATTACACTTCTGAGCTAAAGTTAAGGATCACTTTTTCAAATGTCCATAACTTTCAAACGCGATTTTTTGTTTTTTTGTTTTGATGAGTCTTTGCACAAAGGTGGCCTAATGTAGTGTTAAGACAAGCGTGGAGTGGCGCACTCATCAATGCATAGGTTTGCGGTAGAGGGATCTTTGACTGTTGCTTTGCAGAAATGCATAATTTTTACTGAAATCAAAGTATTGAATTTTGGGCTAAATGAAGGTTCATCCAATAAAAAACTTCAAGTTTGCTTTGTTAGAATGTGTTTAAGCAAGGACCATGCTTAGTTTGTTCATTGACATCTTTCGTCTTGAAATCTTGACCATCAATCTCTTCTTAGGTCTTAACAATGTATGAGGCACTCCTTTGCGTTGATTTTGGTTGTAAACAGTTCATTTGTGTATTTATTGTGATTTTGCGTCCACATTTTGTAATTTTGGCCACTCTTGAGCCTCAAAAACAACAAATTCTTAATGCAGACTGTTACTAAAGAACAAAAACAAGAGGAAAAAGCTCACAAAGATGTCAAAATCTTGAGCATTGACAAGATGAAAGTCATCAATTTCATAACATGCCGATAAAACACCTCAGCGGTGACCAAAGAAGAAATGGTCAATTTCTTCTGTTCTTCTCAAGAAAAGACATTTGCGGAGTGTCGCCAAGAGTCAAAGCGCACAGGCGATCAGTAACAACCTTTATTAATCATTTGTCATTGATATTCGAGAGTTTAAATCCCTCTAACGCCATCAGGCTCTTTCGAATGCGAACGCGAAGAAGTTGGAAAATTAACTTCAAGTTTGTTGCGCTGCACTGAGTGAACCCAAGGACGGTAATGAATGTAACTACACTCATAGATGTGTATAAGCCTTGTGTTCAGGTATAGAAACCACCAAGAGTATCTGACGAGGCAAACATTCGGAAATCGGAGTTTGTTTGAACCTCTGAAGTGTGAAAAACAGCTAAAATCGAATGAGTTCTCAATCGGGATCGTTCGTTTTTCGTAATTGTACAGGGACTGGTCAAAAACGACAAAGATAAAATACGTATCTCCCTGACAAGAAACGACTGGCGGGGTCGTCTATGATGTCGTCGTGGACAGCGGTTTCATGCAAATTGCATCTTACTCAGGATTCCGTTTGGGGGTGGCTCCATCATGGTGTGAGCAGGAATCTATTTGAGGTTCAAACAAACACCGATTTTCAATTTATTGCGTTGTCAGATCCTCTTGGTGGTTTATACACTCGAACACAAGGCTTATACACATCTCTGAGTATGGCCACCATCCATTTCCGTCCTTGGGTTCACTCAGTGCAGCGCAACAAACTTGAAGTTAGTTTTTCAACTTCTTCGCATTTGAAAGGGCCTGATGGCGTAAGAATGAGTTAAGCTCTTGAATGTTGATGACAAATGATTAGTAAAGGTTGTTTTTCATTGCTTGTGCGCTTGGTCTTTGACGATACTCCGCAAATATCTTTTCCTGAAAAGAACTGAAGAAATTGACCATTTCTTCTTTGGTCACTGCAGAGGTGTTTTATCGGCTTGTGATGAAATTGCTAACTTCTTTCTTGTCAATGGTCAAGGTTTTGAGATCTTTGTGAGTTTTTCCTCTTGTTTTTGTTCTTCAGTAACATGTAGTAGTCCGCATGATGAATTTTTTGTTTTTGAGCCTCAAGAGTAGCCACAATTACAAAATGTTGACACAAAATCGCAATAAATACACGAATGAACAGTTTACAACCAAAATCAATATAAAGTAGTGCCTCATACATTTTTGAGCCATAAAAAGAGATTGATGGTCAAGATTTGAAGACGGAAGATATCAATGAACAAACTAAGCAAGGTACTTGCTGAAGTACATTGTAACAAAGCAGATTAAAATTTTTTTATTGGATGAATCTCCATTTAGTCCAAAATTCAATGCTTTGATTTCAGTAGAAATTATGCATTTCTGCAAAGCAACAGTCGAACACTCTCTACCGCAAACCTATACATTGATGAGTGCGCCACTTTATGCTTGTATTTACAATACGTTGGACCACATCTGTGTAAAAATTCGTCAAAACCAAAAAACCGCGTTTAGAAGTCACGGACATTTGAAAAAGTGGTCCTCAACTTTTGCTCAAGGGTGTAGTTCCAACCTTAGCATAAAAATCGCATTATTTTACTGGATACGGTTCACGCGGCGACCGTACTTCGCCATTTCTGGAAGTTCCTCCGAGATGGAGAAATCTAAACGGGATGGTTCTCCGTGGATAGTCGAAAAACGAAAAACTCACAGGCGACTTTGGCCACATAAGTAATTATCGGCGATGGCAATAGGCACTCAGTTCAGTTTCCTCTAGCATTCCATTAACTTGTGTACGTAATTACTTTGTGATTGATTTGCACATTTCCTATTTCCATTACCTCCCTTCCTATATTGCTACCAGCATACAGAAACGCCGGCTAAATCTGTACTAATTGGAAATCAATCATTGTAATCTTGTGCACGTTCCCTTATTTATCCCTTGGGTTTATGGGTGGTATAGCGACGACGGTATGGTAAAGTGTAGTTTTTTGATTTTTGTATGTTTCCGTTGAGATTAGAAGCGAAAAATGTCGCATCATTTTGCTAGGTAGGTACACCTATTTTATACCTCTACCTACTCACCGTTTAAAACGTGCACCTTGACACTGGCGACATCTGCATTGGATGGACTGCAAGAGTACTTTCCTGAGTCTGAAATGTCAGCATGTTGGATTAGGAGGAAACTTGTCGTCACATCTCCTTTCTCGGTGATGACACTAACACCGCCCCGGCTTGAATCGTAACTTATCACCTGAAACAAAAAAAATAACACCCTCTCTTACATCTCACGAATTTCATGGTCGGGAAGGATTTACTTTATCAAATAATGAGACAAGCTTTCTTCCAGTCAAACCCCAATCCCACTTCCACCGCCGGCTCCCTAGCAACAGTCATACACTGTCTTCTTTATTCCGCTCGCATTCTTTCAACATTCAATTGGAATAATTATTACTCCCGCATTCACTGTACGTATAATTAGCATTTGAATGGGGCAAAGAAAAACGTTCCGAGTTACTTCTTACTGTGGTATAGGTACTTTTATGCACGCGTTTAATTCCTCTTCCACTATAACTCAACAGCCAGCACGCTCAAAACGAGCGCCAAGAAATTCGCTTTTCCCTTGCTTAACTGAAAAGGAAAACCCTGGGGTAGGTAGGTACTGGAAATCTTTTTACTTACCTACATGATGAATGAACTGATAAAAACTTGCAATTTATTTGTCCGTTGTAAGTGAATCTTCACAATAATTGTGCGGCGAACTGTGGTTAAAAAGCGTTAGGTAGGTATACATGGATGGTATCTTGTATTCTTCAAATAAACGTTATACTCATCTCATCATTTGCACCGACATTCGTTTCATAAGCTGCTATGTAATTTTCTCAAAGGAGCAACCTTCACCCCAAAAGAAATAGAAGGAACAGAAGGAGGGAGGAGGTGTTACGTGTTAATAAATATGATCGAGCCGAATTTACGACAGCTGCGCCATTATCTTGTCAAATCGTGATAACTCAAAAGTTACTACCGATTAAAACACGACTTTATGGCACTTGAATAGTATAAAATCAGACAGTAAATAATAATAAGCCATGGAGGTCTTCCGGCTACGAAAGTTTTTGACAACGTGTTTTCGACAATAATTCGGGACACGACAGAAAGTGTCATAAACAATTCCTTGCTGTAACTGATCGACTGTAACTGAACAACCGCGTGTACTATTTTACACGCGAACATTCAAAGAGCCATGATCAATGTCCACTGTAAATCCTACAAATATAATAGTAGGTATTTATAGTGGATGCGTTACTCGAATGATACATTCTCGTTCACACATCTTCAAAAAGTGATGAGCAAAAACAAAACGCAAGTAGGTACATGAAAGAAGGTGCGAGTACAGAAAATATATGCAATAATGAGTTTCGCGAGCATTTCCCATTTCCCCCTTATGTCATGGTCATCATTATTATTGTGGGTTGGGTTGCCCCTGCACTGAAACTATGTTTATTATGCCCCACCAACCGGACCCACCGAGCTGCAAAGTGGTGCCTGGATGCTTGATGGTAGGTCCATCCAAGCACTGGGGCCGACAAGCGCACGGTTACACGGACTCCATCTTTCACCCCCGAATAATGCAGGTTCGGATGTCCGACACATCCACACCCTACGCCCGGTACGTTCCAGGCTTCGTCCGTCCCCCAGACTACGCTGTCGGTTTTCCTCTACACTTTGCCGTACGCCCGCTGGGGGCATGTCATTGTCACTTCACATCCATTCACGAACGTCAGTAACATCATTAAAATTTTGAAAGTCTTGAGTTTGCCTCATTTATTTAACGTAGGTCTATTTCCGCTGCCAGGGCCAATCACCGATGCCGATGAATGCTTTTCTCCACTTAACCAGAAATTTTGCCGAGCCCCTCGGTTCACCAGCACCGCATTATGGGCTTGGCACCGATTTCAATCAAATTTGAACCAAAGTTTTTTTCAATAAGTCTTCATCTAACAATAATACCGTGATTTATCTGAAAATTTCAGGGGGGGTGATAATAGGGGGGTGTCCCCTTTTTCTCCACAATTTTCACCTTCCTTAATTTTTTTTTGAAATTGTTGATATTTTTGTTTCAGATTCTACATTCGATTTGGAAGAAAAAGTTACTTCTGCAAATTTTCATTAAAGGCTTTGTTTCCGAGATATTTAGGTTTGAAACATTGAAAACTTGGTAATAATCCAGTGAAATTCTTGTTTTTAAATTTGCAATTTTTGGCATAGGTAATCTTGATTTCATTTTGGACTGCAGTTAGGAAATTTGTTAGTTTCATTCAATACCAAATTTTCATAAAATTCAGATGTACATGAAATTTGTGAACTTTGAAATCATGAGTTCGGCGTTTCGACGTGTTTTCAAAGCTTGACACCTAAATATCTCGAAAATCTTGCAATAATAATAATCTTATATTAGTCAGGGGTCATTTGGTATCCCGTGGGCTCCTTCGTGGAGGAGGGGGGGGGGGGGGCAAGAGACCTTTCATTTTTCATAGTTCTGTTTGTGAAGATACCGAAATGTTTTGGTGCCAATTTCAAAAGCGCGTCGTTTCAAAATGGCGGCCATTTGTTTCCGGTGACATTTATTCGGACCTAACTTGCTTTATTTTCACCCAATTTGAAAATATGTTATTTAGAAATACGTGAATTCTTATTCTTTATTCGCTGCTGTCATCGGTTATCATTTATATAAAACTGTTTGACCGGAATCAGAAAAAAACTGAAAATTATGATGACTTTAAGTCCTATAGGTTTCTCGACTGTTTCTGAATCTAATTCAAGCTGTATTAGTCCTAACAGCATCTACAATGAATGAAGTTACTGAAAACTCAGCTTGTAGGAAAAATAATGCCTACAAATGATGTAGTAAGGAAAAGAAGCGATATTCACGAAAAATGGTGAAATTAAAATGTAAAGTGCCGTGTGTTTTTTTAGAAAGTAGTTATGCGTGTGATTTTTTAATTACCACTTTTCTGACCTCTCAAGATACCGAAATGCTCTAGTACCAATTTCAAAATGGCGTCATTCCAAAATGGCTACCATTTGATTTAGATAACATGGATTCACACTCAACTTACGCCTATTTTCGCTCGACCCAAACCGATTTGAATGATTTTTCTTATGATCAGGTATGGATTGATGTTCTCTATTTGCTATTGTCCGAAATTTGGCATGTGTGCCAAAAAGTTTTCCCAAAAAGTAAAAAAAACTAAAAAAAATTGTAATTTTTACGAGCCCTGTCCCTGTTGCCTCACGTGGAATGTGCTTCCCCGTGAGAGGTATGCTTGGCAAATATTTTTAGCGCAACCGATGGAATGGAATCGCTATTACTTCCACGCTACAAGTTAGGTATTGGCCACACCGGTTTTATCCCGCTATATTGTTTTTATGATTCTAATATGTATGAAGTTACCAAAATGCTTTGGTGTCACTTTCAAAATGGCAGCGTACCGATTTGGCGGCACCGCGGCAACCTGGATTTTGAAAAGATGCATTCACACCATATATGTAGTTCGGTTTTTCTAAGATGGTAGATGGAGACGATGGTAACACACGGCATTCCATTCTTGACTTCACTTCTCATGGGGGTACCAAGTTTCACTCGATTATGTATCTTCAAAAATCACTGATTTATTAAAAAATGACAATGTTAATGCAACTGACTACTAAGTTCACGATTTCCCAGAAACGGTCAAGATATGGATACGCGGTTGTTGGGTTGTTTTATCTTAACGAGCATTGAATATACCTAGAGTATTATACTTTTGGAGAAAAAAAAAAAAATTCTTGATGGAATCAGAAGCTATATCGAAAAATAAGTGACCTGTATTTTTTTTATTCAGGCAAAGACCGTATCGTTTGGCCGCAATAAATAAACGAAATTCCTATATTCTGCCTATATCTGACGTCATTTACACAGGTAGTATAGGCGGCGACTCGCTGTGACGTCAGAACTAGTTGATGTTATCTATTTATTGCGCCCAAACGATACGATTTTTGACTGAACCAAAAACCCGGGTCAATTATTTTTCAATGTAGTTTCCATTTCAATAAAAAATTTTTTTAGTATAATACTTCATTGTAAATCGACCTGGTGACTTTCATGTAGGGTTGCCAGACGTTCTGGATTTCGCAGGACGTCCTGGATTCAGCCTTAAAATTTTGCGTCCTTCCTAAGTCCTCCGCAGGACGCCAAATGTCCTGTATTTTTGGAAAAGAGCTCTCCTGTATTTTTAATGTAGTTAAGGATTATTTTGAGTATTCTCTACATTTTTTCCCGGAGCTGCTACATCGTCTATCTTTTCAAAAATCATAAAATTTGTTTTTTCGATCTATGGCTCAAATGCCGATTCCGAAAGACTGTTCTCGCTCTGTACTGCCTCTTGGACTGATGCTCGGAATAGACTTCTACTTGACCATGTGAAATCAGAGCTACAAATAAGAACTAATTTCAATATGTCGTGCAAAGAATTTTACGAGGAATTTTATCACTTCGCATTGAAAAATAAAAAAGTTCTTGAGGCGGTAAAGTCGGAACAAAAATACGTTTCTCAAAAATAGAGATGATTGAGTTTTTTTTGTTTCTGAATTTTTGTGAATTTCTCAATCTTTTTATTCATTTGAGTTTATTTTGAATGAAGATTCATTATAAATTGAAGCTTATTGACCAATAGTTTCAAAAGTCCTGTTTTTTCGACGTCTGTCCTGGTTTTTTGCAGCTCATGTCCTGGAAATCCAATTTTTGCATCTGGCAACCCTACTTTCATGACTTCAACTCTTTTAGTTACCGAGTTGGAATTTTTGCATTATTGAACACATCTTATCAAAATCCAGGTGGCTGCTAAATCGGTACGCTGCCATTTTGAAAGTGGCACCAAAGCATTTCGGTAACTTTATACATATGGGAATAATAAAAAAATACTTGTCTGGCATGCTTCTTACAGGGAAGCACACAGCACCTGAGGCAATAGGGATCGTAAAAATCACAGATCTTTTAGTTTTCTTCACTTTTTAGAAAATCTATTTAGCACACATGCAAATTTCGAACAATAGCAAATAGAGAACGTCAATCCATACATGACCAAGGGAAAAATCATTCGAATCGGTGTGAGTCGGGCAAAAATAGGCGCAAGTTGAGTGTGAATCCATTTCACAAAATTAAATGGCCGCCATTTTAAAACGACGCCATTTTGAAATTGGTGCCAAAGCATTTCAGTGTCTTCATATGCCAAAAAAGTATTAACTAAAAACTCACAGGCATACCTACTTCCTGAAAAAACACATGACATTTTACTTCTTAATTTCACCATTTGTATATTGTATTGTATATTGTTGATTCACTTGATCATGATTTACATGATAAAGGATCGTCAAGTATACAGATGGTAACATAAGTGATATTACAAATTGAATTAATGCGCAAAATATAAGTCATAACCGAGGTCATAACAAAAACTCAACAAAAAAGAAACAAGATTCATAGCAGATATATCACAGTTGGTCAGTGTACATAAGACATATTTACAACAAGAATCACAGATCTGTAATGGATTCAATTTCCATTTCCACAAATTAAAATTTAAATGGCAGAGATCACCTGAAAAAATTCTTTGACTTCATAGAAGCTACCAGTGATCAAAATTTCTTTGACCTGTCTCCTAAATGACGCGGCAGTGGGTGCTTGTCTGATACTTTATTGTCTGATACTAAGAGGTAACGCGTTAAACAATTTACTTTCTGCATAATTTGGCGACCTCTTATATGCCTCACATGTTGGTTTATTCAAGTAAATGTCTCTCTTCGCTCGTGTCTCGTACTGATGGAAATCCTGAGAAGTTCTAAAATTACACCTATTCAAGTAAATATACGTCAAGACCTTCAGAATGTAAATTGTTGGTGTTGTGAGAATTCTGTTTGACGAATATGGGGCGGCATGATTGTCTATGAGGCATATTGGAAAGTAGTCTAATAATTATTTTTTGCTTGATGAGCACCCTCTCAAAGTTGGAACTTGTACCCTAGGACATGATCTCGTATGATATGTGGGAGTAGACCGCTGCATAGTACAACCTCATCGTGGTTTCAAAGTTGAGAAAAATTTTTAAAGATGCAATTTGGTAGTAACTCCTGCTTAGTGTTGCACAAACATGATCACCGTGATCGGACCATGCTAGATGTCGATCCAGTCTGACCCCCAACAACATAGCAGAGTCACACTCTTGCAGCATGTGATTGTTAAAATTTACTTTTATATTATTACTATTTAGATACCCCAGACTTATGTGTGAATTCAATTATTGTTGAGAGAAGACTCTCCCAGACTTCACAACTATTTTTCTGCCTTCGAGGTAGCTACGGAGCCAACCATTTACAGGGTACTTGAGTCTCAAGGCCTCCAGTTTCTCACAAACTAGATCCACGTCCACCGTGTCGAAAGCACGCGACAAGTCGAATATCACGGCCACAGCATAATTATTATTCAAGTCTAGTCTGTCGTGGACGTATTGCACACCAAACTAGTTAGTAAGGCAGGTCTCTGTTGAGTGGTCCTGTCTAAAACCATGTTGACTTTCAATAAATAATTGGAATCTATTCAGATAATCACATATCTGACTACAAATACCTAACTTTTTCAATGACCTTAGAGAAAGAACTCAAGAGAGAGATCGGCCGAAAATTCTGCACATCTGTCCTGTCACCTTTTTTAAAAATTAGGACAACCACAGACGTTTTTAACCCGGCAACGGTCAGGTGGGAAAAAGTTACATGAGTGGTAAGGTGGGGTCTGATGGACCCAATTTTTTCCGGGGTGCTTTTTAGGTTAAAATTCAGTTTTCAAATCTTTTGCACTGAATTTTATATTTTTTAGCTCTTCTTGAATCAAAATACATCGAACATAACTTGGTAAACGCCTTTTAATAGAAAATATAGATTTTTAATAATAACCTTGCAATTTCAAGTTTCAAATGTCACTACATTACTTATAAAATCACAGAGAATTTGAAAAAAGGTAACCAAGTACTTTACACATCTAACTGTAAACTCTAAACTATGAAGAATTAAACAAAACAAAAAATAACAGAATCAGATAGTCATAAGTACAAAATTGAGCTGCCTGATTTCAAGCAAAATCGAGAAAAGTAGGATAGTATAATCAGAAAAGTATTACCTAAATGAAAAATCTGCTGAGTGAGAAACTCCAAACTCATTGCAACTAACTTGAAAAATTGGAAAAATACAAAATTTCAATATAACAAAACAAAAAAATTTGTATTCATTCATCATGTTCGTCATTGTCCATGCAAGACTTGCATTGCAAAACGGCGTGTCTAGGGAAATGGGCATTTAACAAGTGTTGTTGTTCTTTCTCGTACGGCATTGTTTTGGAAATATGTAATTTCATAAAAAAAATTCGAAGAAATTCAGAAAAATCACTCTCAAAAAAAGTTACGTTAGTGGTCAGGTGGGGTCTATTAGACCCTCGTCGAGTTTGAAGAGCTGTAGCTTGGTACGATTCCGTACTACAACTGAAGTACGCACTCTGACAGCTTGAGAAATGTCTAAAAAGAGGCTACTGAGACGCGTGCACATTTGAGCAGGCACGTTCAAAAATGACAGGGCGGTAAACTTGACTAGGGTCTCTCAGACCCCACCTGACCGTTGCCGGGTTAAAATTGACGGGAATTTCTGCTGGATGAATGATTTTGTTATCAGTTCACTCAATACATCGGCCAGCTCATATTTACATTTCTTTATTATTGTCATCGGTACGCTATCTATCCCCGATGACTTTTTGTTTGAAAGAGCATTTATTGCAATAATAACATCACTTGCAATTACTAGACGAAAAAACATGTTGTTACAGGCCACCCCAGCGCCAAAACTTGGAGAAGTCTTTAGATCACCGAAATGGTGCTTCAGCTTTTTCTTAACCACCGTGGAAAAATATTCTCCGAAATAATTGACAACCTCATGGGGACTTTCAAAAATATTTGGTTACGACTAATAACAAGTTTTTCATCCGATGACTTTCTCTAACCCCTCAGCTCCAAAATTACTTTCGGAATTATTTTTCCTGAATATCGCTCTTTTCCCCTTTTTTCCCCTACTGTATCAGTTCCCCGCAAGCTGAGTTTTCAATGAATTTTATTTATTGAATTAGGTCGAGAAACAGACGAGAAACCTATAGGACTAAAAGTCATGATAATTTCGGACCAAAAGTTATGATAATTTTTGGTCTTCTTCTAATTCCGGTCAAACAGATTGATATGAATAATAACCGATGAAATCAGCGGATAGAGAATATGAATTCAAGTATTTCTAAAAAAAAAATTCAAATCGGGTGAAAATGAAGCAAGTTAGGTCCGAATAAATATCACCGGAAACAAATGGCCGCCATTTTGAAACAACGCCCTTTTGAAAGTGACACCAAAATATCTCGGTATCTCCACATATAGGACTATAAGAAATGAAAGGTCTCTTGCCCCCCCCCCCTTCCTTCACGAAGGAGCCCACGGGATCGGTTTTTTGAACCTATACGGTACCTGACCATATCGTATAATAATAATAGTCGAATATCTTGGTAGGTGCTATATATATTTTTTGACATTTTGGCGCATATATTTCAAATGCATATTATTATTTTTAAGATGACGAATCCTGTGACACAATTTGTATTTTTTTGGTACAATGAATGATGATTGATTGATAACAAAGTCTTTATTCAAAATTTTGCAATCGTAATTTTTTTTCTAAATTGAATGAAGAATCCGAAAACAACGATTTCAGAAAATGAATGGGGGGGAGGTAAAAATAGGGGAGAAAAAAGGGACAATCCCCCTATTATTTACCCCCTCTGAAAGTTTTTGATGTATCACGGTATCATTATTCGATAAAAATTTATTTGAGTAAACTTTGGTTCAAATTTGATCGAAATCGGTTCAACGCTTCAAAGGTTACGGTGAAAAACCGATTTAAAAAGTTAACTTCAACACCCTGTATCTTTCGAGGAAGCATTCTAGAACCATGAGTTTTATTTTCATTCGGCCTAATTTTTTATAGAAATCATCCTTCAAAGTTTGTAATAAACCAGTACCTAACACCCTGTATAGTTGTTAACTGTATTTGTCCTTAGTGGTAGAGTTTCCATTACCGGTTGTACTTACCTCTTCTTCATGGTACCAGAATATGTAGGCAGGTGGCTCGGGGCTGAATCGAATGGAGCAAGTCAAGTTGATAGTGCTACCTTTGTCTACGTGCAGATCGGGTCCTCCAAGTATTTGAGCTGTCGGAACTAAAATTAAAACACAAATTAACAACTTGTTAAATTACCGGGTTCTAGTGGCAAGAAAGTTTGTATATAGTTAGTGCTCTCGGGTTAGGCTAATACTTTGTATTGTTTAAAACGTTAGTTTTGCCAAACTTCACACACAAGCATACGTTTAGATTACGCTGCTAGCTCTCGAATTTGCTCCAGTCTCAATTAGAAATTAGTCAAAACATCAGAACCACAAACAACAGAAGTTAATATTGTATTATTGGCAAGTGTATTAAAACAACCTGGCACCTGCACCAGCATTTTTCTTTGGGCATGTACATTTCGGTTTGTATTCAACTTCATTTTGCGGCTCGTCTCCTACAAGTGCTTCTGAAACAACATATTTCTCATTGAATCAAAACCATCGGCGTTATAGCTAAGTCACATCATGCCATATTTATGTGGAATATTTTTGATAAAATGTTTTTTGGGGTCCTTGACTTTCAAATTTTATTGAAATTGTTGTACAGCTGTTTCGTTTTTTTTTTAGTAGACCATCATCAGCAACTTTATAAAAATAAACTGCAGTAGACATGCAATTCTATCAGATAATCAAATCTAGTGGCAATTTACAGGTAGGTAGGTAGGTTAGAAAGCACGGAACATTTTTATTTGTATACTTATGTTGTGTTCATTGTCATTGTTGGAAAATAGCCTTATTATGGTCACAGTGTTTTAATGATATTTATACAATCCAATCATCTATGTCGCCTTCGCTCCATCTTCTCCCGAGACTGGGTGCACTGCAACTTTTTCGTCTTTTTCCACCTGGAAGTCGCCACTAGATTCAATTATTTGATATAATTACATGCCTACTGTATTTTATTTTTTGTAGAGTTGCTGATAATGGCGGGGATGATAGTCTCATAAAAAAGAACCGAAACAGCTGTAAGTACAACAACTATTTCAATAAAATCTGAGACTCAAGGGCCCAAAAAACCATTTCAATGACATAAAAACTCTCATCCCTAATCAAAGCTGATACGAAATATTTTTAATCTTTGTTACATATACCGGGTGATCATTTGAAAACTACCCACCCGTAATACCTCTCGATTCCTAATAAATATTTCATCGCGCAAAAACAGGTCGATTTTTATATCGAACGGGACATAGAAAACATACTTTGGCGAATTTCTCTTTCTAACCCTTTGGACCTCACCCTCCAAACTTACTTTATACCTATTTTCAACCCTTCAATTCTCTTCAGTATAGTCAGCGTGATCCTGCATAGCATCGAGGGGAGAGAATTGTCAGTGGAAAAAGTGCTATAAATTTTCACCTCTTCGCTCGAGTCTTCGCTCCCCTCACTACAACTTCATTTGAATTTGAAATTGCACCACCTAGGTACTTTGTGACACATCAAACTGAAACAAGTTAAGCTCTCTTTCTGAAAAAAAATCTCAAAATTTCAAACTCCCCCCCCCCCCCCAGTAAGTTAGTCATTCGGAGAACTTTGGGAGGGAAGGGGGGTTCAAAAATTCAGAAAGAGAGCACAAACTAGATGGTGCTATTGCTATTTGAAATTTTCAAGTTGAGGTCGGGTTCGAGGTCGAGGAAGTGAAAAGGTGAATTCAGATAGCAATTTTTCCACTGAAAATTCTCTCTTCCCGATTCTATGCAGAATTACGTTGAAAAGAAGGAGTTGAAAGTATGAATTTTGACCTTGAAGAATTTTAGAGAATGTGGGGGAGGGGGGAGGTGTTAAAAATTTTGAGAATATTTTTTCAGAAAGAGAATTCAATTCCCTTCAATTTGATGTATTACAAAGTAGGTGACATCAAATTAAGAGTTTTTTGCACGTACAACATGTATTATAGTACACGTTCCAAAAACACCACTGTTATAAATGACGGTTATTTTTTCACAATGCCACATGCGACCTTATTAGCTCTATCGGCTTCTGTAACTTTTTTTTCTTCGTAATATATGGTATCTTGTTGCTCAATGGATGTGAGTTTGGAAGAAACAGTATTCAACCTTTTTATACGATATGAGAAAGAGGCCGTTTTTGATCGGTAAATAACAACAGTCGGAGGAGAAACTTGGACTCCTTCTAGTGAAGCGAAATCGGTCAAAAATCATGTCGTTTCTGTTATCAAGGTACAACCAGATAAACCTTGATAACTTACAAAAGTGAGAATATCTTGATTGACTATGAATGTATAGTCTTTTAGATTAGATCAAATCATTCTTACTAAGGATACAAAAATGTCAACATTATGTTCCTATCAAGTCGTCAATTTAAAGTTGAAAATTATTCTTAATGCATAATGTAAGAAGATTTCAAATGTAGAATGCCCATATTCATTATGAATAACATAACAAAAGTTTATCACAAGTAGGCTTAGATAATAAGCAGACAATATAACAAAATAATGTACGAATTTTTTCAATTTTTACATATGGGTTTTGTTATGGGATAGATACAAAGATAATAATTGACATGCTCACATACCTAATTGATTAAGAAACTCTTCTAGTGAATAATAGTATATTATTCAACAAGCATATAATGATAGTTATAATCCACTAGGGTGTAGTTTGGGACACGAGCGATAGCGACTGTCGTAAAACACCCGAGTGGATTATAACTATTATATGCAAGTAGAATACTATGCTTTATCTATGACATTTCAAGAATAAGAATAATTTTGTTAAATGAACCTCCATTATTTCTTTGTCTATTAATGATGTTTCTACCATGCAAACCTTTTAATGATTGAGACGCAGGACACTGAATGACCACCTGACAAATTATTTTGCCACTGCGGGTGCATAGGATTGCAGCACGTACCGCGTTGGTGGATGGTCGAGGGCAGCCCGCCAAGGAGACAGCCAACCCGCAGTCGACAGAACTCGACTTGTGTCGCGACTTTTCCGGTAGTGGATTCAGGGCCACTGATTTCGCCGTTTCAAAAATTTGTGGAGGCTCATAGTCTACGTTTTTGTAGGAATTCATTTTAGCTTCGTGAATGTAGCAAAATAAAAATTCCCAGTGACAAGGTACCTGATAAATTTTCTTTGACATTTGACTAAAAATCAAGCCTCCTTGATATGTTACATTTACGAAAATGGCCACTTGCGGTTGGTTGGAGCCATTGGGTTATGAGTCCATAACCCACGGGGCGGGCTTTGGCAGTGAGTTATGAATGTCATTAGTTAATCAGAAACGCATAGTTAATGTCAGAATTATTCAACAGGAGTAGATAATATACTATTATCAATAAGAAAATTCTTGAGGCGCGAGTTATGGACCTTTTAGTCTATTGTTTATGCTTGGATTTAGATAGTAGTATGCTTATTCATTAAAATTTAGTAAACTAGTCGTCAATTGAAGTGGGACACCAAAAAAATCACCAATTTTGAGAACCTTCAACTTTTGACTTGGATGACCTATTTCAAAAACTCTTGAACTGTTGAATTACCTCATTCTTCGATAATTCACTTTTCATACCATTTCTTTATCTCACCACTTATTGGGCTGTATACAGGGTGATTTATCAACACGTGTTTTTTACCCTTACTTTGGTACGTATTTGTTACTTTTGTGGTCACCCTGTGATTATGGTTCATATCGCGTCTTATGAAGACATGTTTCAGCTACAGACTTCATTTTGAAATTTAGCTCTGTCTCTCTTCAATCTTGAGATATGACCTCAGACATGCAAAGGGGTGGTTTTTTCCAATAATGTGTCTGTACCTGTATCAATAGAGTATGCCATGGGTAATAAGGTGTCATGATGACATTTTAGTTATTATTTGTTTTTAACAGTAATGCCGCGTATACCACAAGCTGTACTAGAACGAGTTATTGATACAATAGAAGCAGGCACCTCTTCTAGGGATGCTGCAAGAATGTACCAGATGTCACGAAGCAGTGTGCATCGTGCTGTCCAGACGTTCCGAGTAAATCACACCACAATATACTCATGGTGGAGGTCGAGGACGGATTACCACTCCTGCTGCAGATAGACAACTGAGAAGAACGGTGACCAGGAACAAATGATAAACGCCACGAAGATACGGCAGGAAGTTAACGTGTTCGATGCCAACGCAAACGTTTCGACGTCTACGGTAAGAAGAAGACTTCATGACGTGGGTCTTTACGCTCGTCGTCCCTTGAGACGTCCAAAATGGACATGCCAGCATAAGAGATGTCGGCTGCAGTTCGCTAGGGAACATGGAACATGCCGACTGGAACATGAACGTTTGGGCCAATTGCTGATTTACCGACGAGTCCAAATTTTGCTTGTGGCCAGATAGCCGACGCAGTTTTGTGTGGAGACGTATAAATGAAAGAACCAATAAAAACTGCACGATTGGAGTAGTTCCCTTTGGTGGACGGTCCATTATGATTTGGGGAGGCATCGCGCTGGGGCAACGAACCCAATACAGGTTTCCTAAATTGAGCGTCTCTTTCTGGCCCGTGACGTCACGTTCGATTGCACAGTAAATCGTCGCAGTCATAGTGTGCCAACATTGCCCCGACTCCGTAAGCCGAACGTGTGTTTTGATCATTTGATGGTGTTATTATTGGTATTTATACAGTTTTTACAAGTAGTTATGGTAAATAAATGTTGTGTGCCACTATGCAAGTCCACAAGTTATACAGTGATGGCCATAATACCTACACCATTAAAAGTATTAAAACTGAGACTTGGAACACGCACTTACCTGTGCTTTCTGGGCACGTCCATATATCGTTGATATATCCATTACAAAAATAGTTGTATCCGCGCATCAAATGCCTCTCTGGCAAATTCTTCTATGCGAAATATTTATTTGCAATATTCATTGAGAAGTTCGTCATATTTTTAGCAACTTTCCCAGCATGGTTGGCTTCGAAATTCAAAAAATAAAACGCAACTTTTACACGGCGGAGCAATGTAAATACAAATGGCGCGATCACTCATGGCACACTGTGCCCAGAACGTACCGAAAACAGCTGCGCGGAACCGCGGATTCTCCATCTCTCTTTTGAGGAAACCTGTATTGGTGGTTTTCAATGGAAATTTAAACGCCATACGTTACCTGAATGAGGTATTGGAGCCTGTAATATTACCACTAGCGAACGAAATCGGTGAACAATTTCTGTTCATGAACGATAATGCTCGACCGTACCGAGCCGCGGTCGTGAACGAGTTCTTTGAGAGGAACAATATCAGGCGCATGGTATAGCCGGCCATGTCGCCTGATATTAACCCCATTGAGCACGTATGGGATCTTCTGCAACGCCGGTTGTCGGACAGAGAGCCTGCAGCAAGGACCGTGGAAAGATTAACTGAATTCATACAAGAAGAATGGGTGGCTCTTCCACAGCAGTTGATTGATAACTGCATCAGAAGCATGCCACAGAGGTGCCTGGCAGTTAGAGAAGCCGCAGGAGGTCCCACCCGTTATTGATTTTCATGAAGTTGAATTACTGATAAACGATTCTGCATAACAAAAATAAATCTTTTCTCATTCGATAATTTATAGTGTTTTTATGGAAATTGAATTAGTGCCACTATCCAACATATGAGGTCATATCTCAAGATTGAAAAGAGACAGAGCTAAATTTCAAAATGAAGTCTGTAGCTGGAACATATCTCCATAAGACGAGATATAAACCATAATTACAAGGTATCAACAAAAGTAAACAAGTGAGTATGCCTTCACGTGCGTGAGTCTCAGTAGCGCATTTTCTCAAAGAGGCATATTGTGAACGTAAAGAAATTTGGTTGAAGGAGAAACACCATTCCTTGTCCACTTTCTTCATTCGAAACTCATTGTGATATTGTGTTATCAGAATGGAGTACTTGCCAATGAAATAGATTTGAATGAAAATTCTTTCACTCATCAATATATTTCTTTGTTTGAGGGCGGGAGCTGGGAGCGGCGACTAATCAACAGTAGTCTGTTCTTTCCCATTTTTAGTCGGCCATCCATATAGCGAAAGAATTAGATCGCTATGTCTTCGGGTTTATGTTTTCCATTTATCTCTTACTTTGAGGGCAGCGTGTGGGGGTGGCAGCATTCGGCAAAGTAACTGTTGCACAGTTTGAGTTGAGAGTTTCTAAATGTTTAAGGAAATATGACAATCAGTGAAAATTGTGAAAGTTGCATTTTTTTATTTGGGGGCGGGAGCTGGAGGCGGCGACTAATCAAAAGTGGCCTCTCTCCCCATTTTTAGTCAGCTATCTATATAGCGGAACAATTAGATCGCTATGTCTTTGGGGTTATGTTTTACATTTATCTCTTACTTTGACGGCGGCGTGTGGGAGCGGCAGAGTTTGGCAAAGAAATTCTCCCACAGTTTGAGTTGGGAGTTTCTGAATGTTTGATGTAACATTAAAATGTAATTTAGTGGAATTATTGGAAGTTGCACTTTTTTTCTTTTGAGGGTGGAAGTTGGAGGCGGCGCCATGTCAAAGGTAGCCTATTCTTTCCCATTTTTAGTTAGCTATCCATATAGCGAGAGAATTAGATCGTTATGTCTTCGGGTTTATGTTTTTCATTCATCTCTAACTTTGAGGGCAGCGTGTGGAGGCGGCAGCATTCGGCAAAGTAACTGTTGCACAATTTGAGTTGGGAGTTTCTGATTGAGAGGGAAATATGACAATCAGTGAAAATTGTGAAAGTTGCATTTTTTTTGTTTGGAGGCGGCAGCTGGAGGCGGCGGCTAATCAAAACTGGCCTATATTTTTCCAATTTCAGTCAGCTATCAATATAGTGAAAGAATTAGATCGCTATGTCTTTAGGTTCATGTTTTACATTTATCTCTCACTTTGGGGGCGGCGTGTTGGAGCGGCAGAGTTTGTCAAAGAAATTCTTGCACAGTTTGAGTCAAGAGTTTCTTAATGTTCGAGGTAACATCATCAGCTAAATCAGTGAAAATTGTTGAAAGTTGCATTTTTTTTCTTTTGGGGGCGGAAGCTGGGGGCGGCGCCATATCAAAAGTAGCCTATCCTTTTCCATTGTCAGTCAGCTATCTATATAGCGAAAAATTTAGATCGCTATGTCTTTGAGTTCATGTTTTTCATTTATCTGTTACTTTGGGGGCGGCGTGTGGGAGCGGCAGCGTTCGGCTGAGCAAATGTTGCACAATTTGAGTTGGCAGTTCCTAAATGTTTAAGGGAACATCTCAATCAGTAACATTTGTGAAAGTTGCACTTTTTATCGTTTGGGGCGGAATCTGGGGGCGGCGACTAACCAAAAGTAGCCTATCCTTTACCATTTTTAGTCAGCTATTTATATACCGAAAGAATCAGATCGCTATGTCTTCGGGTTTATGTTTTTCATTTCAAAGTGATTGGGGGCGGTTATTAGCAGTTTTTTCATGTCGGCGGCGCATATTGAAGACGGAATGTTTCTTGACTTACGTTTATAAGTTGCAACTATGTATTATTCAAAAAATGAGAACACCAGAGCATCAGGTCTGGTAGAAAGTGCAATATTATGTTATTTTAAGTTTATCGGGGGCGGTTTTCTCTATGTTGGCGGCGCAATATAGACATCCAATATAGCCTAGCCTTCCTTTGGGAGTGGCAGCTATGTAACAGCGAAAAAATTAGAAAGCTAGGTCGTCTAGTTTGGGAGGAGTTCGAGGAACGGACGGACGGACGGACGGACGGACGGACGGACAAAGCGGTTGCAATAGCGATTTTCATCAAGATGGAAAATGCGCTAAAAATACAGACCAAAGTTGGGGTAAAAAGACTAAAAAGCACGTGTTGATAAATCACTCTGTATACAGCCCAATAAGTGGTAAGATGAAGAAATGATATGACGAGTGAATTGCCACAGAATGAGGTAATTCAACAGTGGAAGAGTTTTTGAAATCGGTCGCCTAAGTCAAAAGTTACAGTTGCCCAAAGTTGATGCATTTTTTTGGTGTCCCACTTCAATCGACGACTAGTTTATATGTATGTACAATGGAGTATTATACTAAAAAAATTTTTTGATTGAAATGGAAACTACATTGAAAAATAATTGACCCGTGTTTTTTTATTCAGTCGAAAGCCGTACCGTTTGGGCGCAATAAATAAATAACATCAACTAGTTCTGACGTCACAGCGAGTCACCGCCTATACTGCCTGTGTAAATGACGTCAGAAATAGGCAGAATATAGGAATTTCGTTTATTTATTGCGGCCAAACGATACGATTTTTGGCCGAATAAAAAAATACGGGTAAGTTATTTTTCAATATAGTTTCTGATTCGATCGAAAACCAAATATTTTTTCAAAAGTATAATACTCTATTGTACATACGGAACACACTGTAAAAGTTGTCAATCTTGCTTCGTCTTCGTTTCCACATCGATGTCTGGAACGCAAATGAAACGCTTTTTAAAACCACTATGCCTTTTTCGCATCTTTTCAAATTACAGTTCCTAGTAGCTAGCCTCCTGAACAAAATTCTTGCAAGATTGTTGCGAGATCTTTCGACAAATAACGATAAGACGTAGAAAACCCCGAAGTAGAGTAGAAGGGATCCCCGAAGAAATCGACGAGTCAGCATCCACAGTAGTGGCACTGACCGTAACAGATATAACACGCAATCACCCCTAATTACGCGTTATAATGGGGACATAACAACTTAACCTATTTTTCTCAATGGATGCGATTATTTGTTAGAGATGTTTGCGAATCAACAAAATGTAAATGACCCTTGTACCGTACTTATTTCGTATGATCGTATCAAAGTTAAAAGGATGAGCCTTTCTTCTGATATGATGCAGACATGTCACGATACAAGGCATAAAGCAGCTTCTGCAACAATATTTTAGCGACAGAAAAAAAGAGATGCCTTTCTCGTGATTCACAGTACAGGAGATGAAACCCTGGTATAGAGGAATCATCTTGTAAATTTGATACGAGCTGTCAAGATGTACGCGGTACGCGGCCTTCTGTTAACGACATTAAACTAAAGCCCGATGCGAAGAGAAGGAGAGTAGAGACAAATTTACGAGGATATGGCACTCCAGACATCTCAGAGGATTGCCGGAAAGTTTGAGAAATATTGCCGGTAATCAAAGGCCCTACACACTTTAGAAGGCCGCGAGCCTTATGATAGAAGAAGAAAACTTTAATAATTACGCGGTAAACAGAGGAAATGCTAGCGTTAATGACAACAGAACTTATCGACTCGTTCAAAAAGTGGCACCTGCCGAAACCAATATCATTATCAACCTTCTGCGTTACCAAGACCAAATCAATTAGTATCATTCTGGTTTGGCCCGGCTTCACAAAACCACAACAATCGCATTAGTTCAGATTGAATCAATTCAGACTGAATCAATCCAAACAAAATCCATTTAATAATTCCTTTAGACCGCCGCAAGATTTCCCACATAGATTCGCATATTCAGCGAATAACATGCGATTTCAACGAGCTCGTCAAAACCAACCAGAACCCATGGATACAAGTTCAGGAAACAGCCGTGCGACGACTATCAAGACAACACGCAACTCCTATATGGAGTTGAATTACCAAGAGAGTCCTGAATTCCAAGAAGATATAGACTACTACTTATCTCCAAAAGACTATATTGTTGAAGAAATGAATGAGTTACAACCAGAAGACAATATACTTGATGAGAATTTTTAGAATGGAGCCTCGAAGAACAGTTAAACTTTGAGGTTTAGATTACTATTTGGCTCGAAACTACCATACACAGATGTCCCAGAAAGCAATGGAAAATTCTTAATGGATACCGGCAGCATCAAAGTCTCATTGCTCAACTGACTATTCAAAGTATGTGTACGAAGAACCATATGTCCTTCAATTGGTGCATGTGGCGCCACGATTATGTGACACAAATTCTTTTACCAAACATCTTCGGTCGCCGTACGATCATAAATTCCACATAATGTTCACCTTCAACAAGATGTCACGGTTTATTCCGGCGAAAGGTGCCTCTGGGCTATGTGCATGACCTCGAGCGGTCAACGCGTAGGACATACAGAGCCCATTGTGGTGAAAATAAGACATTCTTGTTGGACTTCTTTGACAACAGACAGCTTTGACGTGTTTGCATGGTTACTTGATTTGACATTGATTTCTCGTGCATTTGTTTGTTGTGATGGGCAACTGCAGAATGGTCGACAGTTTGGTTGACGGTTGACAGAATGATGCCAGCGAGAAGTGTCGTTTTTGTCTACACAAGCGCTACCTAGTGAAACTTCCGCCAACTAAATCGAGTCCAACAAGAACTTCACTTCACATTCCTTCGCGGCGCTACGTGTTTTGGGACGGTGAGCTTTTTTCTTCAGCTATTTTCTACGTTATCTTTATTTCATATAGAACGCCATTCTACTTTTCAACCCCTTTAGTTCGTTTTGAGGTGACGATTTTTCACAATTGTCAGCAATCTTTTTGCGAAAGTTAAACGTGAAGGTAAATTATTTTCCAGTGCTGTGTCGCCTAGTATTGAAGTGTGGCTTAATTATATTTTTTTCTAGGGCTCTTTTTGTTGGGAATCTCCAGTTCCATCTTTATCTGTATATATTTTTTCTTTACTGTCACTCTTCGCCTTGTCTGTATACATCGCTATTCTCTTCGTTGAGGCCGTGGTTGTTCTGTGGACTGAGATTGGCGTTCACATATTCCACAAACCGTGTTTGCCGCTGATAGCGTCGGTAGTGCTGGATACAACAATTTTACCTCTGGGAACCCAGGGCGCAACTAAGAGGCTGACAAGAGAGAATAAAGAGAACCTAGTGTTATTTATTTCCGACTCGATTTCCTTTTGTTTGTAGTCGTAAGCTAAATTAAGTACGTAATTAAAGTCAAGTTGTTATCGAGTTTTGTACAGTGCGTTGTTAGTTCTGGTTAAAGCGCGGAACTTAAGTCTGAACACGGATTCATAACAATTTTCTTGTGAACTGGGTCCATTAGAGTGGGAAGCAGTGGGCGACAACTTTGTGCACGGAATCATTCAGCCGCGGTTTTTCCTCAACGTTTGTTTTCATCATTTTGCTGTATTTAATTTTTTGTCTTGCGTCAATCGCGAAGGAAGCAAGGAAAGGACCCCGCACGATTCTTATGGAAAATGGCTCCCGGTTAAATTCTCTGAATTTTTGATATGTTGTAGCTCATGAGATACTTATCAAATACCGTGAACCCCAAACTTGAATATTGGACAGTTTTTTACCCCCAGGGGGTTGAAGTTGGAGGTTTTGACGGCTTAAAAATGATATTCTGACGTAAATAAAAGCTTTCTATTTGGTTTTTCTCCAAGTTGTGTTTCATATGCTAGATGTATTTATTTGCCAAAAAAATATCAACCCCTTCCTCCACCCCCATCCCCTATCTACCATTACAAAATTCGAGATTACTCTCAAAAGTCATGCAGATGGCTTCTATGATTTAAATTATGAATTTTGACATGAAAATTATTTTCCACCCCTAATGTTGGGGTGCCGATTTTTCAATTTTCCTCGGTTGATTTGGCTGGATTTTTGGTATTGTGTACTTCCAATTCTGCTGAACAAAAAGTTTTCATGCCAAAACTTATTCCTATGGACAGTTTTTGTTCTACAAGGGTCTGAAGTTGAAGATTTGAGAGCATAAATATTGAACTTCAGTCTCCTGCAGAACAAAAACTGTTCATAGGAATAAGTTTTGGTATGGGAACTTTTTGTTCAGCAGAGTTGGAAGTACACAATATCAAAAATTCAGCCAAATTACCTAAGGAAAATTGGAAAATCGGCACCCCAACATTAGGGGTGGAAAATAATTTTCATGTCAAAATTCATAATTTAAATCACAGAATCCATCCGGGAGCCTTTGGGAGTAGTCTCGAATTTTATGATGGTAGATAGGGGTTGGGGGTGGAGGAGGGGGTTGATATTTCTCTGTCAAATAAATATATTTAGCATGAAACACAATTTGGAGAGAAACCAAATAAAAAGCTTTTATTAACGTAATAATATTATTTTGAAGCCGTCAAAACCTCCATCTTCAACCCTCTGTGGGTAAAAAACAGTCCATTATTTGAGTTTGGGGTTCACGGTATTTGATTAGTATCTCATGAGCTACAACATATCAAAAATTCAGAGAATTTAACCGGGAGCCATTTTCCATCAGAATCGTGCGGGGTCCTTACCTTGAGTTGTTTATTGTACTCTGGCTATATTAACAGAATGTAAAACGGCATTTACATTCGTTCATCAATTTTTTCACAGGTGTTTTGTTGAATGTTCATTAAGTATGAAATATATTTGTAATCAGGATGACAAGCGAAATGTTGCATTGATTGTCCGATTTGAGAAAAAAATTTCGATATAGCACCCTGTAAGCGATATACTATTGAACATTTTTATGGATAGATTCGAAACCTACGTAAAAAATCAAATCATGTTAACAATCGTTTTTCATTCTTAAAATTATGTCCAAGGGGAGAGGGTGAATTTAAGTTTAAGCCCTTTTTGAAAATTTCAAACTTGTTTTATGGACCGAAAGCAAAGCCCTCAACATGTTTATTTTCAACGCACATTAGAATCATGTATACAGTTGGGAGCGAAATGATTCATACGATCATACGGCTCCGCTAGGAAGTCGGCTAGATTTTAGAAATATTAGCTGCTTGGATTGTTCTTGAATGCCAGTTTTGATTAGAGATTGGTCGTAATCAAAACTGGCATTCAAGAACGATCCAAGCGGCTAATATTTCTCAAATCCAGCCGACTTCCTAGCGGTGCCGTATGCAGTGCCGCCGAGAGGGTGGTTCAGGAGGTGACATATCATCGGGGCCCGGAGCCCCGTGGGGGCTCGTGAGCGAGAGTTAATTTTTTTTCTAGCTCCACTAACAAGAAAAATGGAAAAAAAAATCAAAAACCCAAACGCAAAGAACTGATTCTTTTACTGCCTGTCTGAAATAGCAGAATTCATTTCCAAAAATGTCAAAAATTTGAGGAAATTTTGTAGAGTTGGACAAGAAGCTCAATTTTTGTTGGTTTTTGTTGTTCTTCTTGCTCAATTGTGGAAAAGACGTAATGTTAGTATTAATGTTATTATTGTTGTTGAAAAAAAATCAAGAAGGGGGGGCCCGTAAATGACATCCAACATCGGGGCCCGGCGAAGCTCTCGGTGGCCCTGGCCGTATGAATCATTTCGCTCCCAACCGTATGTATACCTTATGACGTAAGTTTTGAGGCACTAGTTCTTAACTACTTCCCCCCTACCCACCCCAAATTTCTAATGACACTTCCTACTTTGCAGTGACGTAGCCAGGATTATCGTCGAGCGTTGAAGTGCAAGCGAGGCGAGCAAGATAGTGCCGTAGACCGTAGACCGTAGAAATTTTTCGAAAAGGGGGCGTGGCTATGGGATTTCGGGAGGGGTTTGGAACCCCTGGACCCCCCTTGGCTACGTCACTGCTACTTTCTGATACAACAAACTGGAAAGAATTGAATTCTCTTTCTGGAAAAAATCCAAAGTTTTTTAATCTCGACTCCCCCTTTTCCCGAAATTCTCTGAGGGTCCAATTTAATATAAACTACTCAACAATTGAAGTAGCCCACCCAAAATGTTCAATGGAGTTCAAAGTGCCCTAGCTCCCGAAAAAATAGGACTAATTCCAAATTTTGTCTCTTCCCAAATATCTGCACTTTTTGTCTATCACAGAGTGAATACAGAATGAAGTTCAGATCTTCCGTGTTTGTTGTACAGGGCGTCGTGTAAAATCCTGCAAAAACTGAAGAGTACTTACACCAACTTCAACATAAATCGTTCTTTTTTCACCATCTGCAAGCGCTTGTTGACTTTTGACAGCGATGTGCTTAATTCAGGGTGGTGAATAATTTTGAGTTTTGCTGTATGCGGTAGTCAATAGTATGGGGAACTCATATTTTTGAGTTTGATGCTCTACGTTGCTAAGTTGCAAAAATATGTTTTTTTCCTTATTTAGTCACATTATCACGTTAAATTATACAAACGAGTTGTTTTTCTTTAAATTATAAGCAATAAAAATGAACGGCGCAAAGTATTTCAACAGAGAGTTGGACCTGGTCTGGACCGCACTATTTTTTGGTAGGGTCTAAACATGCCTTTGAACAGGTTATTGATAGTTGCCACAGGGGTTTCTCTCCACTTCGCGGCAAGTGCTTCAATAAGTTCTTGTCTTGTAGATGAGTTGTACTGGTAGTGCTAACAGACTTCTTTGAAGAGCATTTCATATGTGCTCAATTGGATTGATGTCGGACGATAAGTTATCCATATCCGATTTCATTTCACTATTTGAAATGGACCTTTTTAATTTTACCTGATAGGGTTCGGCAATGGCGGTAGGCCATTTCAGATTCAGAGTTGGCAGCTTAAAAATTCAATAGCTAATGATAATAAAAATGTCGAAGTCAGCACAACTTATATAATTCAAGGATAGGGATTTCTCTTCAAGATTTGCCACACTTGTTTTTGTATTATTTATTTGGTCGACGCGCGTTTCGGCACTGAGCCATTATCAAGACGTTCGTCGTCTACAAGGAAAAGAAGGGTATGTAATAGAACAGTATATAAATTTCAGGCAGTAGGTCTTACATATAGAATCCAAAATGGTCGCAGCAAAAAAAGGTGGTCAATTTGACGAATAAAAACTTTTTGAATGTCGAAGTGACATGTATACCTACGCTGCGAAAACTTTGTTGACCAAGCCGCAGAATAAGAACAATAAAACTTATGCTAAACCATAAGAGGAGCTACGGCTAAAACTAACAAATCTATAAGGGAGGGCCCCCCCTTAAGAAGGAAGGAAGCAAGTGAGAAGCACGTTTATTATATTTTTCTGAATCAGGACGATGCATGGGGAGAATCTTATCCCAAAGTTTGGTCGGTTTAAGCTGATTCACCCTGTATAATTTATTTGACTCTTCGTCAATTTGATTACAATTATTTCGACCTCCCAGACGTCATCTTCAGATCAAGTGTGACATGATGTCTTCAATTAAATTCTATTCTTTGATTGGTTATGAATCATGTCACACTTGATCTGAGAATGACTTCTATGAGGTCGAAACAATAGGGCGATCGCATGTAGGGGGCGCTTGTGGCGCCGTTTGTCACTTGGGGACTTTGGGTTTATCAACTGGTATTGCACACCGTCAAATCGTGTGTCATAACTGTCAATTGCATCATGTTGACACTTAAATAAATTAACATTGATCTCGCCTCAGCAATTGCTTGCTGTCATCAGTTCTCTCATCATCTTTCTATATTGTTGACGCTGAAAAATGCCCTATAAATGTTGTGTGCCGCACTGCGCTTGAAGTTCAAGAAACAAAAATTGCATAAAATTCCACAAGTTCCCCACAAATGAAGCCCTGAAGAAGCGATGGGCCGTTGCTCGACTTCCATTTGCAATTTGCAAAACATAAACAAACGAAACGAATCGATAATCTGGATCTGGCGCAAACGCACTGGCCACCGAACCAAACCACCAAGTGGCAAGCTGAAACAGCATCATGCAATTGCCATATTGTAATCAAATTGACGAAGCGTCAAATAAATTACATAAAAGTTTGTTTCCAGCATTGATGTTGTGTTTTTTCTCAAAGTGGCTTTCAAATATATTGTTTTGTATATTGTGCCACACTTGTTTTTGTATTATTTATTTGGTCGACGCGCGTTTCGGCATTGAGCCATTATCAAGACGTTCGTCGTCTACAAGGAAAAGAAGGGTATGTAATAGAACAGTATATAAATTTCAGGCAGTAGGTCTTACATATAAAATCCAAAATGGTCGCAGCAAAAAAGGGTTGTCAATTTGACGAATAAAAACTTTTTGAATGTCGAAGTGACATGTATACCTACGCTGCGAAAACTTTGTTGACCAAGCCGCAGAATAAGAACAATAAAACTTATGCTAAACCATAAGAGAAGCTACGGCTAAAACTAACAAATCTATAAGGGAGTGATGTGTGGTGAATTGATATATGTTTATTTTGAAATAATGTGGTGTCGAAGGAGAACTTCAAAAGCTTGACTCAACAGTTCACAAGACAAGAGGTTGGTAGAGTTCAGTTTGAGGTGTATCTAGTTGCTGCATGGGGAAATATATAATAAAAGTCTCTCTTCCTTCCAGGTCTTAAATTTGGTCGTTGAGGCATTCTTCTTGATTTTCAAAAATGGTACGACAAATTTCGGGGGATTCTAGGCGAATTCTTTCGGAATCCCTGGATGACTGGTGTAACATTCGGAAATTCTGTACTGGATCGAATGAATGATTGGCTGTAATATCATGTCTAGCTATGTTTGATTTCGCTTCAAAGTATCCTATCTTTTTTGATTTCAAAATTTCAGCGTCATGTTCTCGGACTCTTTGCTGAAAGTCTCTTCCGGTTTCGCCAGTGTATGTACAGTTGCATGATCCACACGACAACTTGTAAACTCCAGATCTTTCGTTCACTGGAACGGGGTCTTTGGGACAGGAGAGCCATTTGCGTAAGGTGTTATTCGTTTTATAGCCAACAATAAGTGAGTCATTGCTTTCTTCCAGGATGTTGGCAATGTCGTATGATGGTATTCCGAAAAAATGTAATGATCTGTAAGAACGAGAAGTGAGGCAGTTCTGGTAGACTGATGTGATGGAATGTTTATAAAGATGGTGGTTGAAGACTTTTTGGATGGATCTGATGTTGTATCCATTGTTGACAGCTATTTGTAATATATTATTGTATTTTTTTCTGAAGTTTTCTTCTTTTAAAGGAATTTTGAAGAGCCTGGTGAAAAGGGTGTGGAATACAGCAATTTTGGTCCGGAAGGGGTGACAGGAACTGCTGGGAATAACTCCATCAGATGTTGTTGGTTTTCTATATATTTGAAAAACTAAGGTCTTGTTCATTCTGGTGAGAATCAGATCTAAGAATGGTAGAGATTTGTTTGTTTCTTTTTCGAAAGTGAAATTAATGTTGGGGTGGAGATCATTCATGTATTGAAGAAATTCTTGTAGTTCTTCATCAGTTCCTTTGAATCCGGTTAGTATAATACAATTTTGCTTCAGATATGTTGATGATATACTAACCGGATTCAAAGGAACTGATTAAGAACTACAAGAATTTCTTCAATACATGAATGATCTCCACCCCAACATTAATTTCACTTTCGAAAAAGAAACAAACAAATCTCTACCATTCTTAGATCTGATTCTCACCAGAATGAACAAGACCTTAGTTTTTCAAATATATAGAAAACCAACAACATCTGATGGAGTTATTCCCAGCAGTTCCTGTCACCCCTTCCGGACCAAAATTGCTGTATTCCACACCCTTTTCACCAGGCTCTTCAAAATTCCTTTAAAAGAAGAAAACTTCAGAAAAAAATACAATAATATATTACAAATAGCTGTCAACAATGGATACAACATCAGATCCATCCAAAAAGTCTTCAACCACCATCTTTATAAACATTCCATCACATCAGTCTACCAGAACTGCCTCACTTCTCGTTCTTACAGATCATTACATTTTTTCGGAATACCATCATACGACATTGCCAACATCCTGGAAGAAAGCAATGACTCACTTATTGTTGGCTATAAAACGAATAACACCTTACGCAAATGGCTCTCCTGTCCCAAAGACCCCGTTCCAGTGAACGAAAGATCTGGAGTTTACAAGTTGTCGTGTGGATCATGCAACTGTACATACACTGGCGAAACCGGAAGAGACTTTCAGCAAAGAGTCCGAGAACATGACGCTGAAATTTTGAAATCAAAAAAGATAGGATACTTTGAAGCGAAATCAAACATAGCTAGACATGATATTACAGCCAATCATTCATTCGATCCAGTACAGAATTTCCGAATGTTACACCAGTCATCCAGGGATTCCGAAAGAATTCGCCTAGAATCCCCCGAAATTTGTCGTACCATTTTTGAAAATCAAGAAGAATGCCTCAACGACCAAATTTAAGACCTGGAAGGAAGGGATATTTTTTGTGACTGTACTACACTGTACACAAAATGGAACAAATAAAAAATGAATTGAATTGAAATCCACCCCAACATTAATTTCACTTTCGAAAAAGAAACAAACAAATCTTTACCATTCTTAGATCTGATTCTCACCAGAATGAACAAGACCTTAGATTTTCAAATATATAGAAAACCAACAACACCTGATGGAGCTATTCCCAGCATTTCCTGTCACACCTTCCGGACCAAAATTGCTGTATTCTACACCCTTTTCACCAGACTCTTCAAAATTCCTTTAAAAAAAGAAAACTCCAGAAAAGAATACAATAATATATTACAAATAGCTGTCAACAATGGATACAACATCAGATCCATCCAAAAAGTCCTCAACCACCATCTTTATAAACATTTCACCACATCAGTCTACCAGAACTGCCTCACTCCTCGTTCTCACAGATCATTACATTTTTTCGGAATACCATCATACGACATTGCCAACATCCTGAAAGAAAGCAATGATTCACTTATTGTTGGCTATAAAACGAATAACACCTTACGCAAATGGCTCTCCTGTCCCAAAGACCCCGTTCCAGTGAACGAAAGATCTGGAGTTTACAAGTTGTCGTGTGGATCATGCAACTGTACATACACTGGCGAAACCGGAAGAGACTTTCAGCAAAGAGTCCGGAGAACATAACGCTGAAATTTTGAAATCAAAAAAGATAGGATACTTTGAAGCGAAATCAAACATAAGCTAGACATGTTATTACAGCCAATCATTCATTCAATCCAGTACAGAATTTCCGAATGTTACACCAGACATCCATCTATTCCGAAAGAATTCTCCTAGAATCCCTCGAAATTTGTCGTACCATTTTTGAAAATCAAGAAGAATGCCTCAACGACCAAATTTAAGACCTGGAAGGAAGAGAGACTTTTATTATATATTACTCCATGCAGCAACTAGATACACCTCAAACTGAACTCCACCAACCTCTTGTCTTGTGAACTGTTGAGTCAAGCTTTTGAAGTTCTCCTTCGACACCACATTATTTCAACATAAACATATATCAATTCACCACACATCACTCTCTTATAGATTTGTTAGTTTTAGCCGTAGCTTCTCTTATGGTTTAGCATAAGTTTTATTGTTCTTATTCTGCGGCTTGGTCAACAAAGTTTTCGCAGCGTAGGTATACATGTCACTTCGACATTCAAAAAGTTCTTATTCGTCAAATTGACAACCCTTTTTTGCTGCGACCATTTTGGATTTTATATGTAAGACCTACTGCCTGAAATTTATATACTGTTCTATTACATACCCTTCTTTTCCTTGTAGACGACGAACGTCTTGATAATGGCTCAATGCCGAAACGCGCGTCGACCAAATAAATAATACAAAAACAAGTGTGGCACAATATACAAAACAATATATTTGAAAGCCACTTTAAGAAAAAACACATCAATGCTGGAAACATACTTTTATGTAATTTATTTGACGCTTCGTCAATTTGATTACAATAGGGCAATTGCATGATGCTGTTTCAGCTTGCCACTTGGTGGTTTGGTTCGGTGGCACAGTGCGTTTGCGCCAGATCCAGATTATCGATTCGTTTTGTTTGTTTATGTTTTGCAAATTGCAAATGGAAGTCGAGCAACGGCCCATCGCTTCTTAAGGGCTTCATTTGTGGGGAACTTGTGGAATTTTATGCCATTTTTGTTTCTTGAACTTCAAGCGCAGTGCGGCACACAACATTTATAGGGCATTTTTCAGCGTCAACAATATAGAAAGATGATGAGAGAACTGATGACAGCAAGTAATTGCTGAGGCGAGATCAATGTTAATTTATTTAAGTGTCAACATGATGCAATTGACAGTTATGACACACGATTTGACGGTGTGCAATACCAGTTGATAAACCCAAAGTCCCCAAGTGACAAACGGCGCCACAAGAGCCCCCTACATGCGATCGCCCTATTGTTTCGACCTCATAGAAGTCATTCTCAGATCAAGTGTGACATGATTCATAACCAATCAAAGAATAGAATTTAATTGAAGACATCATGTCACACTTGATCTGAAGATGACGTCTGGGAGGTCGAAATAATTGTAATCAAATTGACGAAGAGTCAAATAAATTATACAGGGTGAATCAGCTTAAACCGACCAAACTTTGGGATAAGATTCTCCCCATGCATCGTCCTGATTCAGAAAAATATAATAAACGTGCTTCTCACTTGCTTCCTTCCTTCTTAAGGGGGGGCCCTCCCTTATAGATTTGTTAGTTTTAGCCGTAGCTCCTCTTATGGTTTAGCATAAGTTTTATTGTTCTTATTCTGCGGCTTGGTCAACAAAGTTTTCGCAGCGTAGGTATACATGTCACTTCGACATTCAAAAAGTTTTTATTCGTCAAATTGACCACCTTTTTTTGCTGCGACCATTTTGGATTCTATATGTAAGACCTACTGCCTGAAATTTATATACTGTTCTATTACATACCCTTCTTTTCCTTGTAGACGACGAACGTCTTGATAATGGCTCAGTGCCGAAACGCGCGTCGACCAAATAAATAATACAAAAACAAGTGTGGCAAATCTTGAAGAGAAATCCCTATCCTTGAATTATATAAGTTGTGCTGACTTCGACATTTTTATTATCATTAGCTATTTAATCTTTAAGCTGCCAACTCTGAATCTGAAATGGCCTACCGCCATTGCCGAACCCTATCAGGTAAAATTAAAAAGGTCCATTTCAAATAGTGAAATGAAATCGGATATGGATAACTTATCGTCCGACATCAATCCAATTGAGCACATATGAAATGCTCTTCAAAGAAGTCTGTTAGCACTACCAGTACAACTCATCTACAAGACAAGAACTTATTGAAGCACTTGCCGCGAAGTGGAGAGAAACCCCTGTGGCAACTATCAATAACCTGTTCAAAGGCATGTTTAGACCCTACCAAAAAATAGTGCGGTCCAGACCAGGTCCAACTCTCTGTTGAAATACTTTGCGCCGTTCATTTTTATTGCTTATAATTTAAAGAAAAAAAACTCGTTTGTATAATTTAACGTGATAATGTGACTAAATAAGGAAAAAAACATATTTTTGCAACTTAGCAACGTAGAGCATCAAACTCAAAAATATGAGTTCCCCATACTATTGACTACCGCATACAGCAAAACTCAAAATTATTCACCACCCTGAATTAAGCACATCGCTGTCAAAAGTCAACAAGCGCTTGCAGATGGTGAAAAAAGAACGATTTATGTTGAAGTTGGTGTAAGTACTCTTCAGTTTTTGCAGGATTTTACACGACGCCCTGTACAACAAACACGGAAGATCTGAACTTCATTCTGTATTCACTCTGTGATAGACAAAAAGTGCAGATATTTGGGAAGAGACAAAATTTGGAATTAGTCCTATTTTTTCGGGAGCTAGGGCACTTTGAACTCCATTGAACATTTTGGGTGGGCCACTTCAATTGTTGAGTAGTTTATATTAAATTGGACCCTCAGAGAATTTCGGGAAAAGGGGGGAGTCGAGATTAAAAAACTTTGGATTTTTTCCAGAAAGAGAATTCAATTCTTTCCAGTTTGTTGTATCAGAAAGTAGCAGTGACGTAGCCAAGGGGGGTCCAGGGGTTCCAAACCCCTCCCGAAATCCCATAGCCACGCCCCCTTTTCGAAAAATTTCTACGGTCTACGGTCTACGGCACTATCTTGCTCGCCTCGCTTGCACTTCAACGCTCGACGATAATCCTGGCTACGTCACTGCAAAGTAGGAAGTGTCATTAGAAATTTGGGGTGGGTAGGATAAACTCAAAGTCCCCAAGCACATACTTGAATAGCTATACCGCGCAAGAGAGACGTCCGACACCTGTAATTATGGGCGCCGCCATCTTGATGGTTATTTAGGGACTTTGGGTGGTGTGGACTGGCACTACTTCGCTACTTGGCCACTTGACTAAGTACGACATTATTTTGCTTCTCCTTCAAAGTACGTGGAATCAACACTAATAACATCAAGTGGGAATCAACAGGTGAAGAAAAGGTGTGCGATCATTCCAGCATCCAAAAGTTCGGTTAACTACGTGATGTTTATTTACACTGTCAAAAAGCTGTCACTTGACGTTTCGTTTACTCAGAGTACAGTGACTCCCAACCATCCAACTCGATGTGAGTATTTCGTAATTTCAAGAAAACTAAATACACTTACGTGATGGTACTTGAGAAAACTGGATCGCTATTGTAAAATTGCAGAAGGTTTGATCAGTTTCACGGCCCTTAGGATATTTTGTGGTAGCTATATAGCTCGGTATTTTGAGATACACTGGAAATTAACCATCAAGATGGCGTCATTCTCTAACTCCTTCTGTTACGCGGCGCGGCAGAATGCGCAATAGGTTCATGAGCGGTATAGCTATTTAAGTATGTGTCCCCAAGTGACAAACGGCGCCACAAGCGCCCCCTACATGCGATCGCCCTATTGTTTCGACCTCATAGAAGTCATTCTCAGATCAAGTGTGACATGATTCATAACCAATCAAAGAATAGAATATAATTAAAGACATCATGTCACACTTGATCTGAAGATGACGTCTAGGAGGTCGAAATAATAGGAGGTAATCAAATTGACGAAGAGTCAAATAAATTATACAGGGTGAATCAGCTTAAACCGACCAAACTTTGGGATAAGATTCTCCCCATGCATCGTCCTGATTCAGAAAAATATAATAAACGTGCTTCTCACTTGCTTCCTAAGGAAGATACAGGGTGTCGAAGTTCACTTTTTTCAAAATTGGCAGCTTGCGAAATACTGAACCAAATTGGATTAAACTCAGCACAGGCTGATTGGTCGGAATCATCTATCTACCTGCCAAATTTCAAAAGAATCCAATAAATGGCGTAGGAGTTCTGGAGGTAACATTTGTTTGAAAGGTTCTTCAGATGCTTCCACATTATGACCCCCCATAACTCCTACGCTACTGATTGGATTTTTTCGAAATTTTGCAAGTAGATATACATATGTTTCTGACAAAACGGTCTATGCTGAGTTTAAGCTGATTTGGTCAGATAGTTGATAGTTCGCGAGTTACAAATTTTTGAAAATCGAAAAAAGTGATCTTTGACACCCCGTATATTTTTTAGGAAACGAGTAAGAGGGACGTATGTCACATTTTTCTTAATCAGAAGGATGAGGATCTTATCCCAAGGTTTGATCGGTTAAAACTGATTCACCCTGTATAAGTGGAGCTGACTTGGAGATTTTTATTATTATTCGCTATTAACATGCCTCTACTGCGAGAAGAAATGGACTTCTCCTCAATAAAAATTGAATTGTCAAAAGTGACTGTCGGTGTGGGAGTCATATTCATATTCCTTATTAGTGTTACTATGTACATTTAATACACTTGCACCCGTCGAAAAAAAGAAAAAAAAGAGAAAAAGCAAATGAAATTAATCCTCACGATATTAATTTGTAACTCTAGTTGGATTCGAAACTAAAAGATAGAAAATCTTCCACAGAATGGAATGCATTCTCGAGCAATATTCTCTTGAAGGATGTCTGGAGCCGAGCCGGAGACAGATTCCTTAGGAGAATTGGTAGTTTATTGTACAAATGTGGAATGTGCTGTGTAACTTCTTTCTATGATGTGTACTTGTGCCCTGTTTAGTTCATCAGAATCCTCAGCGCCTAGTCTACCCCGAACGGGGCAGCGCGGCCTTGTAGCCCGCTGGCGAGGAACAAAAAATTTGTTAAATATGGATTTTGAAGCTACTAGTGAGCCAAAGACCTTCCCAAATACAAAAACCTCTCAATACGGGAGCAAAGCAAAATCGAACCACGCATTTAGAAGAGAAAGACCGCTTAAATATTACTGTTGAGTTGATAATTTGACAGTCTTTTGAATGCACGCCAACCAGAAATGTACGGTGGCCATTCCGAACCCTAACAGCTCTGGTAAAATTGAGAATGTCTATTAAAGTGAGCGGCGCATTATCGAGATCAAATATTATTATTGCGGGGATGTGAGCGATTTCAATCTTGTCAGTCAAAGAATACGAAATCAAAGTTATAAACCAGATGTTGAGACGATATGGCTGAGCGTGCCGTGATTTCACGCCAGAACTTGAAGCTCGATACCTGAAGGGCTCTTTGCAAATTTGATAGATATTGTTATTCCGCTGGGATTTTCAATCCGCTATTTTGTTGTAGGGCGCCATAATCAAGTTGCAAGTCCACGTACAGTAGCATGTGTACAATGTGGTCTCCTAATTTCTGAACCTAATTCAATATGGCATGAGGTTTTTAATGCGATTGATCGTCGAGAGTGTGGCATTATACACTTATACAGGGCCTATAATAAGGCTGAAATATTATAGGTACCCACCTACGACGTTCAAATTGACGAAGTAGCTCCTCACAGGCTGCGTACTAATTTGACACTCGTAAATTCCGGCGTCCCTTTTCTGCGACCATTTGATTTGTAGCGTCCATTCATCGTTTTCTAGATGATGATTCGCTTGGAACCTTTGATCGCTTGTGTAAGTGTAACTGCCGACGGTTAAAATGTGAATGTCCCTGTGGCGTATCCAGGAAACCTGAAACAAAAATTACAAAAGGAGAGAGGTCAGAATAAAGCGAGCAATGTCCGCAAGTCGCGTCTAATGTAAGACAATTGGTTTTAAACATGGTTATGGTGGTAGCAGAGGTGATGGATTTTGTACGTCAGCTTAAGTTCTGAGAGCATTACCTTGTCTTACACGACCCTAGTTGGTACATACGAAATATCATCATCTCCGGGGAATATTAGAGTGTGCATTTACTAATGCGACCGTACTTAGCAAAAATTTATAAAACCATTAGAGCGAAAATTACACACGTTACAACTTTAATTTATGCAGGACCCGTATGATAAAGCGGAATAATCTGATATCTCTTTGACCGCGATCTTGTGCATGATCTCGTTATTATAGGAAGGACAATGGGCATTGAGCATGTTATAAAAAAATTCCGTATGAGGGTGCCATCGGGCGGCATGTAGGTACCTACCTATTTATTATTAATGGTTAATGGCGGTCGGTGGATACTGGCACTAGTTTTAGTTTAATTAAAGTTATCTTGTTAGCCAGGTTGATAATTAACAAGCATCGGATACATTTGAGTAGTTTTCGAAGTCAAGACGAGCCAAGCAAGACGTTGGTTGCTCCTAGTATCTGTTGTTTTAGAGTTTTAGCGCGCTTCTCTAAACGGAAAGGGGCTGAAGTACTCGCTTTGTCCATCCGTCTCCCGTCTGTCACAGCATCTAGTCGTAACTCCAACTGTTCTGTCTAGTTTCAACTCCAAGTGTAGCTTAGACCTTGGGACCCAAAATAAAAATCTTGTCGAAATAATGATTAACAATCACAATAATAACAATTTAATGTGGTAATGAGTGCTGCTTTTCAGAAGCCCGGCCAGATCTGTAAAGTTATGACATGCGGACAAGACAAGTACTCGTTTTTATCAAACTACAATAATACATACAGGGAGTTATACATATTTAAAGAAGAATTTGAACTTTATTTCAACAAAAATCTCACACCGGTAGGACCCACGGGTCAATGGTAACGAATTTTTGAAAATGACACCAAAGCTACGGCTACGGCAAATGATCATTTGTTGTTTGCTGGCGCTTGATATCTTCTCTTCCGAACGAGACGAAATCCTAGACAGGGAAGATTTCAACTCAAATGGGTAGCTCATGGCCTTGGTACACGAACCAATAAAAATCTTGCCAAAATAGCAATAAACAATTACAACAATAGAATTTTAGTGTGGGACGGCGTCACACCTTTAGAGAAGAATCTGAACTTTCCTTTGATGAAAATTCAACTTTGATAGGACCTCTGGGTCAATAGTTACGAGTTTTTCAAAACCACCTACAACTCAGCGCGATACGAAAATCGAGCGTTCATCACTGTCTTCCCGACCGATATATGGCGGACCAAGATGGCGGCAAATCGTAAAACCGACGTTGAAAGCATTGATAATTATGCAAAACCCAAGTGTGATTTCAATTACATTAAGATCGGTTCCCATTTGAAAAAGTACAATATGGCGGGCCAAGATGGCGTCGAATCGTGAAACTGACCTTGCTATGATTCATAAATAACTATGCAAAACACAAGTATGATCAAAAAATCGAATCGGTTCACATTTGGCAAAGTTCAATATGGCGGCGAATTGTAAAACTGATCTTGGATCTTGGTATAATTAACAAGTATGCAAAACAAAGTGTGATCCAAATTCCACTAAATACGGTTGAAAAAAGCGATTAACCCCGAATCATGGATCGAAAACCGTTAATACGTTGAATGTAAATACATCGTGATTCAATGCACCTTATCCTGCTGGTACCATTATGTACATTTTTTTTGTTATCGGTCTCATACGAACTGGAAAAAAATATCGACCTAGCTATGAACTCCCTCCGCGACCCCTCTTCAACAATGATCAACCTTTTGTGTCAAAACTAGAGATGAGCGATAAATCACTACCTGTGAATTATTCACTGTGAATGAGAAATCACATTCACGACCTGTGAACAAGTGCAGAATAAACCGTGATTGCTAAAACGTGATTTCTCTCATATTGCTCATTTTTCACGCAATGACAAGTACTGAGCAAAAGCATTTTTAACAGTTAGCAGATTAGCAGAGCTCCCAATCGATGCGCTCTTTTGTTTGATTTCGATCACCGCAAGAATCGGCAACTTCTAAGCGAGAGCAAGAGTGGCGCACACCACACGACGTTCTCTGCTCTGCAGAGTGCAGTCTGCACACGTACGACCGTTCTCCGATACAAGTGATACGAACGCCGACCTGTGATCGCTCACTGTTGCTGCTACTTCTCAGTGAAGGTCGTGGAACTAGAACGTGCAATGCTGCAATGTGAATGTGAAAACGAGCAAACAGTGAAAAATCACCGGCATGGTACCAGGTATTTTTCACCGGGGAGCCCGCCAAAATCGGAGCGCGCGACGTGAATCATGAATATGTGACATAGGCGATCATATTCACGATTCACATTCACAGGTAAAAATCACTGTGAACGGAAAATCACGTTCACAGTTATACCTGTGAATTAGAAATCACGCTTTAGCTCAACTCTAGTCAAAACAGCACCAAGAGGATACGATGCGTCGAATTACTACAGTATACTGGTATCAGTGGTATCAAATGTATTGACAGGTAATCTTCTCTATTTTAAATCGCAATTCTCCCTCTCCCCAATCACTCCAATAACTCAAAACCCTGGTGTGTGACTTTTGGCGATTGGCTATAATGTAATACCCGTTTAACAATTTCATCAAATGTGTCTGTAATGTGTCCATGATGCGTCCTCATGGACGCAACGCATGTGTCCGCATAGGTCAGACGCGTGCCCGACGAAAACACGGACGCATGTCCTAAATGTCCAGTCCGCGTCTCGACACATGCGTCGACGCGCGTCAGACACATGCGTCAGTCACTTATAGACGTTTCGTTTGTGTCCATAAAATGTCCAACAAATGCGTCTCATGTGTCAGACTCGCGTCCGTATTTTCATCGGGCACGCGTCTGACGCATTACAGACGCATTTGTCGGACATTTTATGGACGCAAACGTCCATAAGTGACTGACGCATGTGTCTGACGCGCGTCTCCAGTCCGCGTCTCGACACATGCGTCGACGCGTTCTCTCTCCAGGTGGTTTTCAATGGAACTTTTATGATCCAAACCACACCCAATACCATTCGAAACTGTCACTGACACACTCTCGAGTTTGTTTTTAATAGAATATTGTTCCTAAATGCCTTTACGCATAGTCGCATGGCTCGTAATTGTGGACAAGAGCGTCAATGCCATCTATGAATGGTTCGGTGAACGTCACTAAAGTTATTTTACGATGTTCAGACGCAGTGTGTTAGCCGCGTGAGTCTTTTTGATAGACGCATGCGTTTCGACGCATGTGCCTACACTGTGAACGCATGCATTGTCATTTGTCAGTCACATGCGTCAGCTCAGCGGACAAAAACGTCTAGACGCATACGTCTGTAATATGGACACATTGGTACGTGTACACAAGCGCCAGTCTGGAAGGCACAAGAGTCTGGACGGATGCGTCTGTTGTTCAGACGCATTGTGTTAGTCGCGTGAGTTTTTTCAACAGACGCATGCGTTTCGACGCATGTGCCTACACTGTGGACGCATGCATTTGTCAGTCACATGCGTCAGCTCAGCTGACAAAAGCGTCTGGACGCATACGTCTGTAATATGGACACATTGGTACGTGCACACAAGCGCCCGTCTGGAAGGCGCAAGGGTCTGGACGGATGCGTCTGTTGTTCAGACGCATTGTGTTAGTCGCGTGAGTCTTTTTGACAGACGCATGCGTTCGGACGCATGTGTCTACAGTGTGGACGCATGCATCATCCAGACACATGTGTCAGCATAGTGGACACTAGGGTCTGAGCGCATGCGTCTGTCGAGGAGTCACAGACGCAAATTGTTTGACGGGATAGCAGTTAGCTCACTCAATTCTGAACAGAATATCAATTTTTCAGTACGTCCAAAATTTTGTTAAGGTTGAAAGTCTTTTTTTTTGTACTAAGCCAAGAAGCCAAGTATAGATTTTACAGAACTACCTACAGGAGAGGATTGAATTTCACAAATGTCTAATTCAATTTCATAAATTGAGTAGTACTAGCAGATCGCAGAGGGTTAAACGTAATTAATAATTTCATTTATTGGATGACGCATTATTATAAACGAAGAAACCGCAAGCAGCAATGATAGAAGACACAAATCCAGGTTATTGATTCGGGTTCCAGGGGTTCAAGTCCAATTAGGTACGTTTTTTTATGAGTGTTGCGAAAATGCATTTTCATTTTCCACGCGCAGTCTGGCCGTCAACTGGGATTAACCATGTATAATTAATTGGGAATAACTCAGCGGGGCGTTAAGCCGAGTTGTTCAAGTGAAGACTGCACTCTTGTAAACGAGATTACCTCCCACAACAAAAATATATTGTACGGACAATTTCCCAAAAGCCTGTTGTTTATTAGACGAGGCGGCTATTTTGGTGTCGTTCTTTGTTTATCACGGAAGATGACGTCAACAGCATTGGAAATTATTTATTGTGCGCGTAAGGAAGTTTTTCAGAGACTAACGGCAGATAGTTGCCGCGTCATCGCCATTACTTGTTTATAATACAAAAAGTTAAGCAGCGTTGGGAATCTTTTTTGGGGGGTTGCGTGCTGAAACGACAAAAAAAAAACAGGCAACATTAGCGTGCGGAAAATTATAAAATTAATGAACTGCTTCGTTGCCGAGTAGAAATCAGCGACAACGAAGGGGAAAACAACGGGGTTTATGGGTGGAACACGCGACAGAATGTACCCTCTCTTCAGTGATAGTTCGACTAAAGCGCGGGGGGGTACCCCGCACACGATATGAATATATCTATTCCTGTGAAGTTGGAACTTTGGCAGTAGTTCAGGCTAAATCAAGCTTACACATTCCCAAATTTCAATTTGGTTCAGATTTACCACCGCCGAGTCCCTTAAAAGCAGATTATCACATATTAGCTTTCAACTTAAGCAGCATATCTGATGGAAATAACCCATCTTCCCGAGAGTTTCCGCATTTCCGTCAATAAGAAGCCAACCTTCTGTCTCAACAAAGAACCAGACGGGAGCGTTGTTCACGTTCACGTTCTTCCGTTCTAAGGGAATATTTTGTAACGCTCATACCAATGTTGGTGGGTGTGTTTGTGTTATAAAGGGTGTTTTTTTTAGAGGTAAGAACTTCAATCAGCGATAGCGTTGGTGCTTGGGAAGATTTTGCTGTCATTTTTTCTTATAAATACTCATAAAGGCTTGCCATTTGCTCATACTCACGCAAAATCGCACTGCAGCTCGAAAATATTATATTAAATTCCAATTTAGATAGGTTCAATTTCGGGTAGCTTCTTGGCTAGGATCAGGCTCTATCTAACTAATACGGCCAACGATATTGTCCCCAAGACCCTAGACAGTTCCGGACTCATTCAGGAAAGCCAGAGACTTCACAAGCCCCAAATGAAAGAAGTCTAAGGAAGTTGAAATACAAAATCTTATCGGCCGGTAATCGGAAATTGGGGAAAAAAATCCACAAAAAGCACGAAAATTCCGTATAAAAAACCAAGTTTTATGATCATTTTTGAAAAACTGTCTGGAGTTGTGCGATTCTGCATATGCATGATTAAATGGCAAGCCTTGATGAATATTTAGATGAAAAAATGATGGCAAAATCTTCCCAAGCACCAACGCTATCGCTGATTGAAGTTCTTACCTCTAAAAAAAACACGTTATTTATCTTTTCAACCAACTCTTAACCCTGCACCCTGCATGTTCCAGTTTTGCATCTAAATACATGAATAGGTATGTACTGTGATGGCCAGCTTGAAATTATTAAAGATAATTGAATTTTAGAAGAGCCCCCGAGAAGACGGGGGTGTTAGGTAGGGGACTGGTGTAGTGCCACTTTTGACAAGAACAGATGTATGAGAAGAGAAAATTAATACTCATCAAGAATAACGTAATAAGAGCACTAAAACCATTGTTAATAGTTGTTGTAGTGCATCAATTACGAGAGAAGAAAATATCAAGGCAAGTCTGATTTTCATACAATCAAATAATAATTTTCCAAGGGGGTGAATGTAATCGTTTGTTCATAAACTTCATCTAGTAAGTTGGTTCTGTGTATTTTGAATAGCCACAGGTAGTGTCAAACCGAATCAATAGCGCGTGCAATTGCTGTGAACTTTTAGATACCTTGTTTTTTGGCTAGCTTCAAAACACCAGATAATAGTGAAAAACTCAGTAACCATTCCAAGGAGATCTAGTTTCCGACAAGGTTGATCTTTAGGTCAGTTCTGCTGAAAATCCAGCGCTCAAGACATATATTTAGATCAAATCTGGGCGACAATCTCACGTGTTATCTCTCCCCAAAGAATAAAAAAAGATTTAACCCTTTCGCAATGACGAAGAGTTCACGAGCATTAAAAGTTAGAGTTCCCAAAAGAGAACCGCTTTGAACAATGCCAGGAAAATTCAGTGTCGCTTCGAAAACGCTTCAAGACAGGAAGAAACATAACATCATTTTGTAGGTTAATTAATTAAAGACTCACATCTCGCGCACCTCACTTGATAAATGTATACCGAGTCGATCTGAAGCTGAGTTGCAAGTCTGTAAATTAAAAGGACAGCACTAGCTTCAAGTTAAGTGATCAAATTACTGCAATCAACTTCCATGTAAATTATTTTGATCCATAATTAAAATAGGGGCCATAATTTTCGAAATACTCGGACCATACTCAAGGGGTTAGGAATAATAATCTGTCTCTAAGTGGCGTGACCTATGTCTCTCAAGGTACAAGTAAGACTTTGTTATGGAAGATTTAATTGAAATTAAAAAGTTAATTTAAATTAATTAATTAATTATGCGAGGGATTGAAACTCAAGTACGTTATGAAATTTAGCTCACCAATGGCTCTGCAAATTAGGAAAAATGCGTAACCGGAAATTTAATTGGAAGGGTTAAATTGATTAGGCGCAGGTTTTCGCACGTAATTAGGATGTACCTTTATCGTTCAGGAACCGAATGTAAACTTAATCAACTAATTCCTATCGTTAGCTGGTTTTAGCACGACTGGAAACTATGTAATGAATAATTGATAAACATAATCAAATTGGCGATTATTGATTAATTCGTAATAAAGGGTTTGTGGTTTTGAAGACTTTGTTTATTCGTAATCTTTATTTAAATCATCCTCTTCTAAAAAGAACTACCGCATGACTGGGGTACTAGCACGATGGGAAATTGAGTGGAAATTTATTTAAATGAGTTAGGTAAACAGTAATTAGAAACTACGGCACAATAAAATACACAACGTAGGGTCAAGAATTATTTCACAGCTAAATTAATAATTAGGGACAGGGGGGGGGGGGTGTTTCTTACAGTACCTACACTTTTTTCGCGAGTTATGTGGTGCAATGTGCATGGTGGTTGACTGTTTCTTGTGTCTGTAAGTACGTAGGACTGAACCAAAGGTACGGTAGGTACGGGGGTAAGATATGACGAAAATCCATCAACCCGCTGAGTAAACACTGGGTTTCAAAAGAAACAAACGATCATCTCAAATATCCCTTGCAAACACATCACTACATTGCGTTGGACGTTGGTGTGAAAAATGTTGAACCGTGATATAAAGTTCGGGCTTGGAAGTCAAGCTCCGCTCTGCCAGCAAAAATGCGAAGAAATATACGATACAGCATTTTGCAGCCCTTTTCGATTTGTTTTCGCATTAAAATTCAGTTCAATGCTTGCAGCGCCGGTGTTGCAACAAGTATCGTGTGCAATGACTGCGAAAATGTAAACTAAAGTGTTCTTCGCATTTTGATTTAGGTGGAAATGTATAACTGCCAGCAATAATCACCATGCGTTCAAAATAAAACAACTCGTAAAACAGCAATATGTTAGAATGTTGATGAAAGTACGCGATAAACGGTAGGTACCCGTTCAAAGAAAAAAACTTCCTCATAAATACCTACATAAAATTCCCACAGTCATGTTACGTAGCTCCAACATATTAGTATTGAGTTTTCATGAAAATTCACGCCCGTCCGTGTAAGCCGTAGATACCTTTGTGTATAATGTACAGCCGGTTGCAAAATAAATGTCCATACTCCGGCGAAGTTTTTCATTAGGTGCTTATCTTTGATTAAACCGGGTATCAACTAATCCGTGTACATACTACATACAACTGTACACTTTCCGCCTCTCTACAATTTTGTGAGTAATTGAAATCAAATTTTGAAATCAGAATTTGGTCGCGAACTACTAATCAGGGAAAAACCTATCGATCTGGTACAAACGATAATCGATAGCCCATTGCTTTCAGATGTGAGGTTGATGAAAATCTTGCCTAAATAACAATAAACAACTTGTGAATTTCAAGACTTGAAATTTTCGACAAACGAGCAGGTAGTTGACCTTACAGAAAAACGGACGTACCGTTGACGAGACCCAAATCGATACCTGTCGGCAAAAACATCGTAAGCAGCACAAATACATTTTTTCAGGAAACCACTTTTTCTATCTATCATAGTTGGATCTGTGCAACGGTGATAAATTTTTGAATGAGGCTCTCTGGTTCAGATATAAGACTCAATATGATTCCGTTTACTTGAAGCTTGATCCTGTGATGATGTTATGATACTTACGATAGTTTGTTGGGTCCCATTGTAACTTCACTTCAATTTTTTCCTATCGTAAGTGACAGGCTCACGATGTTCTTCCCGAACCTTATTGAGTTCACTTGCGGGAACCATTTCAACTATGAACAGTATTATGATACTATATTGTTATACGAGCTTCATAAGACATAGTATTGTCACACGACTGATTTCGGATGACGAGAAATAGGATGGTAGGACACCTTCTGAGACACGAAGAACTAGTTCGCCATAATACTCGAGGCGGAGATGGGAATAAAGAGTCGCAGAGGTAGACCCAGGTTAGATTACTTCACATACTTTTTAGAATAACTATAAGAGAGCTACGTTCTCAAGTTCTACGCTATCCTTGGGATTTAAATGACCCATTCTGCACTTACGATAAACCATAAAATATTGCAGGTGACACAAAGTTATCGTAACCAGCATTCACTTACGATAGTCTTGCGGGACTTGCACAGTACTTACGATAAATTCCACAAAGTGCGTTCATTTTGCGACCCAGGATGAGGGTTACGATATTTCGAAGTAGCTGTAAATCACCTAAATTGCTCTAAATCGCGACAATGTTGTTACAGGATGATAGTTGATGACCAGATTAGTAAGAAACTACCAGAATTCGAATTTCGAACAAAGTGTAGCTTACGATGTTTTAGCCGACAGGTATCGAAATGTGAACGACTTTCTGTTGCTGTGGTTTTTTTTCTTTGATTTGTAGTACTTTGAATGAGGCTTTGGCCAGTGGCGAACTAACAGACACAAAAATGATCATACAAAATCCAAAATTCATATTCTGTATTCAAATCAAACTTCCAAGTATCATATTTCAAGAACAAAAATACTCTAATTTATCAGATAAAACAACAATAAAATTATCAAAAATGTAATTGTCTCAACAGAAACGCGAAGAATGAGGGCCATAACCAAGCTGGAAGAAAACTGGTCCTCACGTGCAGGGGCTGCTGGAGTGAACGTTAACAAGGTTGCATAATTTACGTCAGGAAGACTGGCAAGAAGAACATACACTGATTACACTGCGTAGGTCAGTAAGAGAAGACATCGGAAGAGTCCTAAATGAAATCAAAGACAACGCCCTGGTTGAATTTATCCAGCATAATCCGTTTAGTGCCGTTGTAGAAGCTCGAGAAGAAACATTGTTTCCAGGATCACTAGGCGGCACAAGGATCTTCAAAACTTCACAGATTGAAGAAGTCTTCCGCTGCATAAGAAATTTTCATTACAAACAACGTTGTTTCAAAAGTCCCACGGGCTCTTGAATGCTGGCTCATCTATGCCCGTTGATTTCTTTGAATCTCGTGTTTATGGATCGATACCCATTATTATCTACAAGACTGAACAGTCTTTTCGTTTGAAAACATGACGCGTTGTTCCAAAGTTCTGTCCATGATTGAAGAATTCATTTGCAAACTGAACTCTTCGTTGTTTGTGTTCCTTAGCAAGTAAGATTTGTTCAGCAGCAGAGTTCCTCAATCCGTAACGGTTCAAACGTGTTTGTGCTGTTCTTAGAGATCCTGATGGAAACAATGTTCCTTCTCGGGCTTCTACAGCGGTATACTAAACGGATTTTGTTCGATTATTTCAACCCCAGAGCGTTGTCTTCCATCTCAGTTGACACTCTTTGAATGTCTTTTCTGGCTGACCTTCGCAGTCTATGTTCTTCTGCAACATGTAACTTTTGTCAACATTCAGTTCTGTAGCCACTACACTTATGAACCAGTTTCCTTCCAACTTAGCTATGGCCTTCATTCTTCGCGCTTCCATTGAATAATGTTTTGGCATTTTGCTCCCGGTCTATGTCCGTGACAGTTATCAATACAGAATAATGATAGAAGTCAAAAACTTCAGGCTGACACCTACGCCTATGATGTAGTGGTGAAATTCCAACAGGCAAACTTGCTGTTCACTTTTGGGTCGCGTCAATAGTACATATGCAAGATTATAATCAAAGAAAACTTTGAAATTTCCTTTAAAAAAATTCCGCACATTCAACGAACGGGTAAATACACTGCGCACCACTCAATGTGTCGCGACCGAAAATTTTGCCTCTTTTCAAAACGATGTAACTTTTATTCCAGCCAAATATTTTGATTCGGTTTGTGATGTTCGCTAGCCTCATCCTCTGGCAGTCCATCCTATAGATACAAAAACAAAACTCAAGACCGCCAAATGAAGTTTGTACAGGGTGATATGTAAACCAGTACAAATCTTCAATGTGTTTAACCAAGCCCCGTTTGCAAAAAAAAATTCCAATTTCGACCATGACATTATGAAGCTTGATATTCAATTTCATCTCGAAACGGTTTTGGAAATGTTTGATTCGGAAGTCCAGCAAAGAAGACGTGATTTTTTTTTTAAATTGGTGCATTTTAGACCTGTTGTCACACACTGCAATCGGCCTTTTGTTGATAAGACTATGACGATCAATTTGGCAAGTATGTCTTGACTTACCATTTGAGTCACAAAAATGGTCAATGCTTTATTTTAGTTGGCGAGCTGGGTCGTGGTACCGGTACGATGTTAAAATTTATTTTTGGAATTCATTTTTCATAGGCACCAATCGAGTACTCAAGTGAAAGGACCTTCAGACCCTCGATTGATCTGTAGACCATCGGCGATCCCTCGATTTGTCGCTAGTGAAAAGCTAAAAGTTGGTGAGAGTATTTCAAACAAAAGAAACAATTTTTTTGTGGAACTAAAGATGGATTTACTGAAGACAAATCTTCACGTGTACGAATCAGATCAGGGTTTCAAGAATAGATAATAATAAACAGTTGAATTAATGTTTTCGTGTTTTGACTTATGATTTGCTGTGTCTACCCCAACTCCAATCCCCAAGAATTTCGGATACTTATACCCCGTCCCTTCACTTTTCTTTCTTACGGTAATCGCAGGGAGACCTACAATGTGCACATCGTTGGATACCTACGAACCTACCTGGTTATTGTCAAAAGTGACAAGCGCTGTGGGAGAGTGACGAAGTGACAGATATCTTCAAGATGAAAGATATGGAGGGCAAGACAAGACAACAGGGATCACTCATCCCAATCAGCAGGTCCTGTGGACAGGTGGTATTGGTGCCTGATGGTAAGTCCAGGTGCCTGCTAGATGAGCTAAGTGACTTATAGTACAAAATGGCGTCGGAGCTGAATCGCGTGGCCAAAGGTTGAGTTGAGGCAGTTGGCGGTGATGATAACTCATCTGAGCATATCGATGCGGCTGCAGCAGAGGTGGGTATCTCCGACCTCTAAGTTGCCCAGGGCAGTATCGTTCCGAAAATTGGATATATCGGTATGTGAAACGGTAAACGGTAGATTGAAACCTAATTTAAAATAACGGAAACCTGGTAATGAACGCCCAACTGAGTAATGAGCATGGGCACGTACCTCGGTGGATGTTATAATTTTCGCACAAAAGTTTCGCTTAAAAGCGGTGTTTTTCCGACGATTCGAGGTTTCTTATTTTAACGGCAATCTTCAACAAAATGCCGTTGGCTTGGCCTTATCGAAGAATTTCTCCCTACCCAAGAGTCTTCCTTTTCCCACTTCCCAACTCACCACATTAAGACCTAAACGTCCTCTACTGGTTTTAACTTCACCAAAGCCTAACAGAGCTCTGCGGTGTGCCAAATATTTTTGAAGCGTACAAGACTGTGGAATTCGGAGCGATTGCTCAATTATTGATTTTGAACAAGTTGACTCACAAGAGTCACAATGTACCTCCATTATTTTGGAGGAGGTCGAAGCAGAGGCCATTTCCTCCCAAATAGCAGTTGGGCCTCGAGCTGAGTTGACAGTTCGAGAAGTGATCAATAACAGAGTATATTCATGCGTGAAATTTGGTTTTTTCATAATTTTGACCTCGTGGGTATGATTCCGTTGTTATATTGAGGTTTTAGACAAAAACACTGGTACCAAAGGACAAGAGTCAACAAAATTCAGGATATCAAAAGTCTCACCAGTTCGAAATAAAAAAACATGTCCTCATTGTTGAACTTCCGATTAAAAAAATTCCAAAACCGTTAGTGGTAAGACTTGAAAGCTTTATAATGGCATGGTTGAAATCAGAAAAAAACATTTTTTCACAAACGGGGTGTGGTTGTATACATTGAAGATTTGCACTGGTTTACATATCACCCTGTACAAACTTTATTTGGGCGGTGTTTAGTTTTGTACCTATGAGATGGATTGTCAGAAGATAAGGCTAACGAACACTTCTAACCGAATCAAAATATTCGGTCGGAATCAAGAGTTACATCGTTTTGAAAAGATAAAAGTTCTCAATGGCGACACATTGAGTGGTGCGCAGTTTAGTTACGAATTTTCGAAAACGAGTTTTTACAATAGCAGTCAACAGTGATAGAATTTATATGTGGGACAGCGTAAGAACAAGGCATGCATTGTTTGCCCTGTAGTACATTTTGATGGAAATTATTGAAATTTCACACATTTATATGTACTGCGTATATGTAACCTACAGGTGTTTTAACATTAACCCTCTGGACTTCAAGGATATACTTAAATACGCCGCCCTCAAATTACACCTTGTTTGGAAATTGACTCAAATTACGCCATACCTGCACCATGGTTTCTAATTTTGAACGTGCGGGTTTTATTTGCGTCTATCAAATTTGAAATGCTCGTATCATTCACACAGGGATTCATTACGCTTTGTCCTTTGTCAAATTCAACATTTTTACGATTATTCGTTGCTTGAAATTTTCTTTCCGGAACGGGACGAAATCCTAGCCAAGAAAGATTTCAACTCAAATGAGTAGCTCATGGCCTTGTTACGCGAACCAAGAAAATCTTGCCAAAATAACGATAAACAATTACAAGAATTGACCGACAATTACAACGATTAAGTGCTGAACTTCACAATATTTGGATTCAAAAGTCATGACATGCGGATAAGTACATGTTCTAATGAAAATACATGAACACATGTATGGGATTATATTCAGAGAAGAATTTGAACTTAAAACTCTATTTGCACTTGCACATATGAATTTTTGCGTTGCTGAAGCAATCGAGGCTGAAGCTCGGTGATCCAAATATCGATTACCTATATGTACACTCTCAGGGCACTCATAAGTGAGACATCGCAATAGATTATGATAGATAAATAGATGGAGCCGCACGGGTCTCTCACTTATAAATGAGTACCCTCGGAGTGTACATCTGGATTGAGTGGATTGAGTGGGGAAAGTGATTGAGAGTGTACATAATATAGGTACTCTCGATATTTGGATCGCCGAGCTTCAACCTCCAATGCTTTAGTACTGATGAAACCCAAATAGGTCGAAACACGCGTCTGCTGGATTTCGATAGTTGTTGCTCGATCGGTCTGATGTTCCGAGATTACTTCACTAATTTTTCACATCGTTATGCTGCAGCTCAGAAGCCTCCGCCTTTTCATGAAGGCATCTACCTACTTTATAACAATTTTTAGTGGAAAATATTTGAAAAAATGAATTGAGTTGAATTACTTGAATTTTTCAATTAAGTACTTTATCCAAGGACTTGGTAATGGTAATTCAATTGCTATTTGGCTCTGGTAATTCAACTACTGTGTGATTTAATTAATTTTTCAGCAAGTAATTGGTAGTTTGATTCAATTAGGTTTTGAAAGTAATTTGTCCAGCTCTGTCGATACGACCCCCAAGTCAATAGTTACAAATTTATGAAAACGACCGCAAAGCTACGGTTTTAAAACGCGAACAAAACATTCGCCACGCTTTTCTCTGGAATACACATGCAAAACAAATGCTCAGGGCAAATAAGACCGGCACCCTTTTAAACAGAGGCGACAAAATTGGATCTTCGAAGCAAAGTGTTCGTTATCTACATTGTTATTTTATTAAATCGGAAGGCGATGGGGATTGATGGAAAAGTTATGGCAAAGTGAAATATATTATCATACATCAGATCTCCCCTGATACGTTTCTTATTGCGTAAAACGGACTTTTGCCAAGTTGATTGTCCCAATTTGTTAGTCTCCCGATCTGATAAAAAAGATCAGGCTTTGTGATATATTCTGTAAATTGTCTCACTTTGTCTTGCTAGAGAACATCCCAATGAGAGTAGCAAATTTTTTACCTTTCATCGAATTGCTCGAAAAATTTAACATCCGGTGATCGTGAAAAAAATGAAAATTTTTATTCGATATTTTTGAACCATGTGTTAAAACATCCAGACCAGTCGATTTTTTTTCTGTGCGTGCGTGTGACTGTTCCTGACCAAATTTGGTGTGCACCGATGGTCTGTGACAGAACAGTGAAAATAAACTTTTTTTCACTACTAGCTGTGAAGTTTACCATTATTGACCCGTCTAGAGGTCGTGAAGTGAAATTTCACAACCTCTTGCAGAATCAACTAGGCCGGGCATATTATTAACCCCTTCGTCTGATTGACATTTGGCGACTTGGCGTTTGCGTTTGAATCACATCAAATTATTGACAATATCGGCAGCTCACTTACACAAAAAGATCGAGAAATTGTTTGACCGAGCCTTATTAATTGCAGAACTTGTTGTGGTGTACGTGAATTTGGTTGGTTTTGTGGAATAGCAGCTAAAGGTTGGACGGTCAGTACAACCTAACCCCACAATATGTCTATTTTGAATTTATTTTCAATAAGCAGTGTTCACTACTCGATAAGTACACATATCATTTACAATTTGTCATTGTTAGTGTATGCAGTTTTCCTCGAAAAAAACCAGTTCTTAAAAATCGCGTACGTTTTCATTAAATTGTTTTTAGTTTTCTGTTTTGCTGACAGTAGGTCATTGGTGACCTTATCTGCTGCCTCACACAATTCAAAAGGTGCCTCGCGACCTTCGATCATTATCATCATCCCGGCGAATATCATTTGAAGTTGAAAACTCACAAAATGCTCGAAAGCCTACTTGGTTTTGAATGACATCTACAATAAATGCGGAGCGTTTTTTATAAAATTTTAGAACTTCACGAATCGGATCTACTTTGCTAGTAGTGAAAAAAATCGTATATAAACCGCGCTTGAGAAGGCTATTATAGCCTTCGCACATATCTCCCTCGCCGCTACGCGGCTCGGGATTTAAACTGTGCTCACGCTATAATAGCTCACTTCTCAACCTTGGTATATAATATACTATTTTGCACTACCTATATTAAATGCGTTATTTTACGACCTCAAAACAGGGCCTAAAGTGACTCTTTTTAGCCCTTGGGCAAAAAAGTCGTCATGGCAACGAGCGCTCTTGATCCGTCAGAGGAGACGTCACCTTCTATTTTGACGTGACTACTTGATGCGATGCAAAATGGACTTCAATTTGTAGGGAACACGAAAGACTACAAGAACAACAAAATTAGCACGTTTACATACCAAAACCAATAAAGACCTGTTTTATCCTAGTAAGCGATGGGGCCCTGGCAGCTAGGAACGTGTTCAAGATAGGTGATAGGTAACCTGCCACTCGTCCATGCGATCTGGTAGGCTATGACCTGGTTAAATTTCAGGATGTCAAGCTGCTTTTTTTGGGGCACAGCCTACCCCAATTGACCTTTCCAATTTTAGGAGATAGAAAGTACATGGTTTTTCGAGGTCACCTTTGACGTTTTGACGTTTATGACGTTTGGACGTTTCGTTTCTGACTTTTGCGGGAATTTTGAATCGGTTAGCTATACTGTTCCCATTATCATGTGGGGAAAGTCACTAGAGCCCATAAGGGAGTTTTTAATGGACGAAGTAATAGAGTTTTTTCGTAGTAAGATGCACGTGTCTGGTGCAGCGTGATCCCTGGTGGTGCTGGTGCAGCCACACTTCCATCAAGTTTGGGTCTTTCCTGAACCGGTGCATGGTGATGCCGGGTGTATTCGTCTTATTCTCGCACTCGCATAGAGCGACACAACACCCTTGAACCATTTCTGTAAGTCTTCTCAGTTTTCCACTACATATAACACACTTATTGGTAAGAACGAGGGTAAGAACAAGTGAAATCATGAAATCCATGCTGAAATCAAATAAATACACGACAGAGCGCTTGTCAGATTCGAAAAATTTCCCATTGTCAGAAACGAAATGTCATATCTCAAGAAACATAGGACGCTTTCCAATAACTGCGACAAGACGGATACACAATGTCAAAGTGCACTTGCCAGCTCAATTCTAAACTCAGCCTCGCCAATGTTTCGATTGTGTCGACATGTGGTGCTATTACTGCTATTGGAACTCTAGCTGTGTCAAATTGTGTCCTTATGTGTCGAATTGTGTCCTTATACGCCTTATTGGGAAGCGCCCAATGACCTCGATTAACCGTATCTTATACGCATGACGTCACAGTAAAGAGAGACAACGGAAAATTGGAGACCTCAATTCCGAATTTTGTTGATCGCATGGTAGATCGTGCGACGTACAACCAAGTAATCAGCGCTGCCATGACAATTTTTCAACGACTGAATAACTCGAAATTTCCAGTCTTGCACTAGCCAGTGCAAAAAACATTGTATGCACCTTGGGCTAAAGTGCGTTTTTCCCCTTGTGCTTGCTTCCCTCGGCCTACGGCCTCGGTCGCAATCTCGCACAGCGGGGAAAAAAAGTGGCACTTTATGCCCATGGTACATAAATAACTATTTACTGTGATCTGTTAAATGGAAACTTCACTGTCAAAAAGTGACAGAAGCTATGTCTCACGGAACTAACCTTGCGATATGTACTTTGCTAGTTTGCTCTTTGCTACTTTGAAAGCTTCCAAAACTCTGTTCAAAATTTGTGAAAGTTTATGACATATCTCTCATCTGTCAAAACTAAGCTGTCAAAGCCAAAACTTTGACGCTCAATAACTCGTGAAGTACTGAACGGATTTCAAACAAATTCGGTTTGCAGCAAGAGTACCCACCAGGGACTTGATACATGTGTGCAGCTCTGATAAAAATCAAGCATGCAACTTGAAACAAATTGATAAATTTTCTGCGAAAAACAGGTAAAAATAACTTTGTTTTTCTTCGGATTTCTATAAGTTTAGTTTGGTACTTCGTCGGCTCTTGCGGGAACACAATCCACGAATCCGTAGCGCCCGTATTCTATCAATCGAACCCAGGGTTTTCCACTGGCAGCTGGCAGACCGTGTTCCGAAAAAGACTGACCTCCTCGGGTAAGTCGCACCGAAAAAACACGAAGCCGTTTTGGCTTGTGATAAAGAAGCTATTGCGAGTTGAAACGAAGCCTACTTTCCGTTTTTTTTATTCCCGCATAATTTTAACCCAAATTTGGGTATCATGCCCGTCATAACTGTCTTTATTTCCCAACCGATTTTGTCAAATTTGTTATCAATGGCTGGACAACGGGACAGGTTACTTAACCTGATTGGTTGTGGTCTTGAATTGTCAAGGAAGGTCCATTAAAAAAGCAAGGAGGACAAAAGAAGGACCATTTTGAATAGTTTCCGCTATCTTACAATAGTTGGCATTTTGACAACCTTCAATAAAAAGCAACGAGGACTAAAGGACTAAAGAGGCCAATTTCCAATTGTTTCTTCCCTGAATTTTGATATGCCCATTCAGTTGGCTAGCTGAAATGCTGTAATGCTCGATAAAATCCGTGGGGAAATAAAAATTTTAGAAGAAGAATTTGCGAGCACGGTCTTTATGGTCCACCCGGTATGTGTACTGTGTAGGTATGTATGTATATCTAAAATGGCGCCCGGAGACCATGCATCATCATTATTCATTTACGTAATGTTTAAACTTTTAATTAAATTTGGAATTATGGTTGATAAGTCGTTTTATGCGTAAAAAGTTTCACAAGTCTCTTGGAAATAACCCGAGGATGTAAGATTCGTATATCACTAACAGTTCTTTGGCTGGTAAGACACAAGGCACAACATTGAATGAACATAAAACAGAGGATAAGGACAGTCGCCGCGTATACCTGCAGAGTGGAAATTTTATTATACGAGTGAGTTTTTTATCACTCAACCGTGGACAATTTTGCAGTCGACTAGGGTTACTATAATACCCTCATATAATAACGTGACCCCGACTTGATAGATAGATAGATAGATAGATAGATAGATTTATTCTCACTGCAATAAACATTGTAGGGAACGTCGGCAAAGCTTGAGGGGCCTAATGGGTATGTACAATATAAATGTATATATAAAATCAATATAACACACCACAACAATATGTACAACAAACAATACACAAACTACAAGTTAAAATATTTACAATGCAAGATGACTGAAGTATTCTTCGACGCTATATAGCGGTCTGTTCAATAGCAGCTTTTTTACATTTTTGTTGAAGAGTTTCTCCGGTAATTTTTGAAATTCTACGGGTAGGCGATTATAGAATTTCGGTCCCCAGTAATCGATCCCTCTGGTGGAGTTGATCCGGTGAAATGGTGTTGCGAATTGTTCCCTCCTTCTGGTCGCGTAGTGGTGGTAATCGCCATTCTGTTTGAAAGTGTGCCTATGTTGGTGAACATACCGCAGGGCGTCGAAGATGTAAAGGCTGCTCAAGGTGAGTATTTGGTGCTCCTTGAAAAGATCTCTGCAGCTCGTCCTACAGGGCACACCCACCAATGTTCTAATAGCTCTTTTTTGCAGCACGAAGACTCGTTCTACCTCAGGAGAAGCTCCCCAGAACATCACTCCATATTGCAGAATGGATTGGACCCTCGCAAAGTACAACGATCTCGCAGCTTCATATGTACTTATCTGTCGAATTCTCCGCATGCAGTAGATCTGTGATGGTAGTCTCTTACACAGTGTGTCTATATGTGTTTTCCATTTGAGGCTCTTGTCTATGTGTATGCCCAAAAAACGAAGGCTGCTGCTCTCCTGCACATCACCCTTACTGAAGTGCATCTTCTGAGTTTTACTCTCATTTAATGCCAGTTTATTGCTGTCCATCCACTTTTTAGCCTCCCGCAGAGTTTCATCCATAGCCCCAGTCACCTCGTTCCTTGATGAGCCCCGTACCAGGAAATTTGTGTCATCGGCAAACAGGTAGGTTCTTGCAAGTGGGAAATTATTCGGCAAATCATTGATGCAAATGAGGAAAAGTAACGGCCCCAACACACTCCCCTGTGGCACACCATGTCTTATCCTCTTTTCCTCTGACATCTCATTCATCCAGTGTATCATTTGTGATCTATCCGCTAAGTATGACCTGATGAGGTCGCAGGCGACCCCTCTAATCCCATAGTAGTGCAACTTTTGCAGAAGAACTTCGTGACTTATGGTGTCAAATGCCTTTGATATATCACAACAGGCTAGTAATAAATCTTCTTTGTTGTCTAGTGAAGCTTCAATTGACGCTAGTAGGGCACCCACGGCTGTAGCTACAGAGCGCCCACGTCTAAAGCCATGTTGAGCAGCGTTCCAGTATCCATTTTTCTCGAAGTAGCCCAGCAGCCTAGTTTTCAATGCATACTCCAAAATCTTTGAGATGGTCGGCAGGATCGATATTGGTCTATAGTTACCGCATGTATCAGGATCTCCTTTTTTGAAAATGGGAACAACTCTAGCCACCTTGAGTTGTCCTGGGAACACCCCTTCTTCAAAGCATTTATTGATTATTTTTGCAATGGGCTCTGCGATCTCCCGCGCTACCAACTTCAGTAGTTTGGTTGAAACGCCATAGATGTCTTCTGAACTATTAGTTTTTAATGCCTGAATAATGGTAACAACCTCCTCTTTTGAGCACTCATGAAGGTAACATGAGCTGTTATTATTCATGTGAAGGTTTTTTAGGTAATCGAGAGGATTTCTTACTTTATCGCTTTTTTTTATATCTCTCACAATAGTGTCCGCTATTGATGAAAAGTACTGTGCTAGATCATCCCCAGAAAGGTTAGATTTTTTTGTTTGGCTCGTGCTCTTCGTCCCAGTCTCCGTGTTTATTATGCTCCATGCGGTTTTTTGGATATTGTTTGAGTTTATTATCAACGCCTCATTTCTTTTTCTTGTTTCTTGCTCGGCCTGGATCCGATAACGGTTTTTGTAGTTATTGTATACTTTGTACGATTCGCTGTTCTTCTTCACTCGGGCCACCACCGCCAGTGCATCCAAAACCGATTTCATACCTCGCATTTCAGAAGAAAGTTCTTGATTTCTAGTTGGTGCAATTAGTTTTCTTGTTTTTGGAATGGTAGAGTTGAGGATAGTAGTGAACCTCTGGAAGAAGCTCCGGAACGCAGCGTCGGCACCCATACTCAAGGCATCGCCCCAGTCCTCTTCCATCAACAAAGATTTAAAGCGGTTTGCTTTTTCATTGTTTATTGGTCGCATTTCAATAAATTCTTTCTTTATAGGTCTCTTCGCGATGTTTACATCTAGCATCTGGCTAAGATGATCCGATAAATGAAGGTTCACCGTTTCACAAGTCCACAGGCTTTTGCTCAGGTTAGTAAATATATTATCAATACATGTTTCAGATGTTGAAGAAACTCTAGAAGCACACATACTGGTCTGAGACAAGCCGAACGACTCCATCAATTCCAACAGCTGTTTAGTGGCTTTCGTCTTTAATAAAATGTCAATATTGTAGTCGCCTAAAACAAATAAATGTTTATAAGCATATTCAGTTGTTATTTCATGCAATGCAGTTTCCAGTTGGTTGAGGAAGACCTGCAAGTCACCATCAGGCGGCCGGTACAGAACCAACACAATAGATTCCTCATCCTCCAATTCAATTGCACATGCTTCGAATTGTCTTTCGATACAATGGTTTGCCACATGTAGAATCCTGAACTTGATGTTACTTCTTGTCAAAATCATCACTCCCCCATGGCAGAACTGAGTCCTAGAGAATTGACTTGCAATGTTGTAATTCTTGAAATGCACATTTCCTATTATGTCAGGCCTACACCAATGCTCTGTTATTCCCACTACGTCAGCTTTTAATCGTTGAAGCTCACTCTCCAAGAGATCGATCTTATTTGACATGCACTGTATGTTTTGATTCACAATAAGGAAGTGGTTAATTTTGCCTTCGCTCTCCTCGAAAAAACTTATGGATATATCGCTTTACAATAAGACCGTCAGGCCATACCTCTTGCTTCAGCACTTCCTCCAGCAGTTCAAACCTGAAGCCCAGCTTGAAGGATAAATTTTGTGATTTATTACTTTCGTGCTTGGTTATAAGTGAAATGTCAAATTCCTCCTCAGGAAATTGGAGCTTGAGATGGCAGTTTAGGTTCTCCACTGTGGTATCTGGATTCACCCTGCCCACATACAGCCATGCCTTACGCTCAGCAGCCCTCAATCCGCTCTGTACTTTTGAGTTCCCCATTATAACTTTACCATTTTTTGATTTGTTTTCTCTCTTGTGTAAGACTTCGCTTTTCGCTTTTGTGTCAGTTTCAACACTTGATTTCTCCGATTTCTTTGCCTGAGCAGGTGTTGACTTGGTGTTTGTGTTAGTCTCGCTGCTTGTGGTTTTCACGGTGTCCAGCCTTCCTTCTTCGTTTCTTCTACCTTGCTCTTTGCTGTCCTCCCCGCCAACAACCGCCGCAGAATAGAGTTGCTTAATGCTTTTCTTGTTGCTTACTTCACTATTTGTAGGGGTTTCCAGTCTCTTGTCTGATTTGTTTTCTTTCTTCTTAACCTCACTTTTAGGATTTGTTGAGTTGTTTTTATCCAGCAACTCTATTATCCTTTCTTGATCCTTGATTCGCATCTCCAGGTGGTTCACTAATCTTCTGTACACGCCGATGTCTGCGTCCGCTTTCTTGTTCTGGAGCTCTACGCCGTCTGCATCCAGTTGACCTTTGTCATCCTCAGCCCTCGCAACTGAGAAAGTTACATCATCTGCCTTGGTCACGCCCTCAGGAAACAACTTTCGCAGCAGCTCTTGAGGGATAAACTTGGCGCTCACGTTTCTGGTCAATAAGAGCTCAATAAGATCGGCTTTGTTGTAATTGTTCAAAGTTTTTGAGAGACTGCTATACTCTGCGTCCTCTATTGTCGTCGCCATCTTGGCATCATAATACAACAATTAAAGTTTTACTATCAATTCACACTTTCAGCTAAATACACCAACGTAAAAAAGGGAAGAGCATCATATCCGTCAACAGATAACACGCATGCACAATAATTACTGAAATTAAAAGAAAAAAGAAAACAGGAAATGAAAACAAACGCATAAAATAGGAAATGCTCCCGGTATATCTATGTCTACCTAAATCAAAATAAAGCGGAGCTACTCTCGTGTATTTTAAGAGATGAATGAATTTATAGATCAGCTTCCCAGGGAGGGAGTCCGTTTCGTATAACCGGGGCGAACGAGCTTAAAGGGGGCAAAGTTGGAAAGAATGGGGGGAAGCGCGGGGTAGCTCGCTTCTAACTAGAGTGGACCAACAGGGAGAATGTAATTAATGACCCAGAGGCAGTAATTGTCAGTTAAGCTAGAAGCAATCTAATCGAGACTCGAAAACTTGTTAGTTTTTGAAGTTATGCTCTTGAGTCTTTGACTAGTGCGAGGCGCGAATCATGTTTCGGATGAATAATGTCATTGCCAAGACGGGTTTTATTTAGATGTTGGTTAGTATTTTGGAATTATGCTCCGATGCCCTTTCGCTTTGAATAATTCCAACTTTCAATTAAACTTCCAGTTGCACTTTGGATCTTGATTTCTCCCGACCTGGTGCCATCCACGTATATCTTATATCCACACTGAGAGAAATCGGACTAAATATAATACCGTATAATGGAACCTTTTATTATTGTAGGAGTGAGAGATATAGCAGTTATAAGTCATCTAATAAAGCTTACTCTACCTGAACCATTAAATTGAGGAAAGAAACTTGGATTTATAGATTCTCAAATTATTGAAATAATACGAATTATTATTACTGTGCGAAGTATAAACGCCAAATTCTAATGGTGATAAAATTGGGAGTACTGTGTATAAGAAATCTTATACCAAGAAATGGATCGCTTTATTGGATCGGGGCGACGAGACACATCGAACGGTTGCCGACGCCATAATCCATATGCAAGATTAAAGCGCTTCTGGGTGCTGGTGCTGGTCGTACTATTAGGCAAATAATGAACGAATTTCCCAAGAGGAGTTTTGAAGCACAAACCCTAAGCGATTTAGCCAGGAAAATAAGGGAGACTGGCTCAACCGACCGGCGCCGGCGCCCAGGTCAGGGGTCAGGGCAGTGGGAAGACCATCAACGGTAAATACCGATGTACCTAAGTGATATTTTTTGTGAAAACTATCATTCGCAATTTTTCATTCTTCAGTTATCAATGTAAAAATAGGAAGCTGACCGATGAACTACGTCACAATATCTAATATCTAATAATAATTGCTTGATTTCAGGAAAACGCCGAACAAGTTGCTGAGCTGATTCGCAGCCCAGAAAATAGACCTGGGATGAGTAAGACGACGTGACAAGTGCCAAATATGACTGGTAAGCACTCAATAATATCTGGTTTTCTTGACATTTTTGTTCACAGATAGAAGTACGAACTGAAAACATAGTTAAGTCAACTAACGTTCTTCTTTAGCTTTAGATCCATAATAACAATCTTCATCTGCATTTAATAATCTTCATCTGCATCTGCATTCTGCATCTTATACCTAAACCGATTTACCAAAATACCTAATCATATTATGGCTTATATTTTTCAGGTATCTCACGCACATCTGTTAGACGGATTACTAAATCAAGGCTTGGTTTAAAAGCGATAAAACGGTGCTGCGTCCAAAACTGAAGCGATCTAGTAAAAGGCAGAAAAATGACTCGGTGTCAATCGCTGTTAAGAACTTTCCGTGAAAGAAACATGATCGAAAACATCTGGTTCTCTGATGAAAAGGTGTTTAATATCAATCCAACCAAAAATTCTCAGAATGACCAGCTCCACATTGCAAGAAAATAAAGAAATCTGACGTGCCGTTATACCGACTGAACGCAGTGAATTGCAGCACCATGCTCCATCTTCGATGGTTTGGGCAGCCGTGTCTAGCACAGCAACCACGAACTGCCCCTTATTTTCCTGCAACAAGGAATGAGATTGAATGCACAAGACTACCAGGACATGGTTCTCCAAGTTGCTATTCCACGAATGCGAGCCCTTACACCAAACTTTGTTTTCATGCAGGTGAGTCCAAACCTCGGTTCAAACCATCAACTTCAGAAAAAGAAGATTCAATGTTTTTCTGAATCCACGTTGTCTGTTCTTATCAACTAAGGATTTTTAAGCCTCGCCAGACGTAGTGGCGGAGGCCATTTGTGGCCGCTTTTTTTTTTCGTGATTTTTTTCCTCGTTCCTCATTCCGCGTTTCCTAACAAAATTCACCTAAACCTTCCATATCTTCCGAACGGTTGAACGTATCCAGTTCATTCTTTCGTTAATCGAATCTTAACTAATGCGGGTTGATACCGACGACGTTTAAAGATGATCGGTCAAATATAAATAATTTTTAACAACAATAAAGAATGCACAAGTTGCGAAACTCACCTAAAATAGAGAAAACGCATATATGCCTACCTTAACATCATCATATCTTTCGATCTAATGAAACTATGTACTCATTTTTTTTTATTGAATTATTGTCAGGGTGGTCCAGGTTATAGTAGCAATAATTAACCATTCGATGGTCCATCGAAAACTAGGTAGACATGCACAATGTGATTTTTCTCCAAGACGCTTCCTAAAGGAGATAGAGCTCTTCAAAGTTCAGTTTTAAAAAAAAAATTTTGCAATAACTCTCAAGTCATTGGAGCGATTTTGACCAAATTTGGTACAAATGCTCACGAAATACATATTCATCACTTGACGTAGATAACTTTTGTCAAAATTGTCCAGTGGCGTAGATACAGGGGGATTGTTCAACTTCTCCCATCCCATTTTCTTCACCACAGGATATTTTTGAAATACTTTTATTGAATTCCTTGTTCAGTTTAGAAAAATTTTTTACTCTTGTAAAATTTTGATTCGGAGGCTTCATTTCCGAGATATTTGGGTTTGAAACTTAAAACCTCGAAATCGCGACTTTCAAGGGCTTAAAAATCCAAGAAAACTCATGATTCCTAAGCTGGAATAAGTTTTCTAGGTCGTTTAAGTTGATTCACTGCCATTTTTTGCCAAGAAACGAGGCGTTTCCAGAGAAAAACAATTTGGGCTCTGGAAAATGGCGATTTCGAGATGTTTTCCAAAGTTTAAAACCCAAATATCTCAAAAATCAAGCCTCTATTCAAAATTTCACAGAAGTTTTTTTTTTCTAAATTGAACAAGGAATTCGAAAAAAAATTAATTTTTCAAAAATATTCAGTGGCGTACAGAATAGGGCGTGATAAGTGAAACAACTTCTCCGTATCTACGCCACTGGACAATTTTGACAAAAGTTATCTACGTCAAGTGATGGGTATTTATTTCATAAGTACTTGTACCAAATTTGGTCAAAATCGTTTTGATCACTTGAGAGTTATTGCAAAAAGATGATTTTAAAAACCGAACTTTGAGGAGCTGTATCTCTGTTAGGAAGCGTTTTAGGAAAAATTAAATTATGCATGTCGACCTGGTTTTCGATGGACCATCGAATGGTGAATTATTGCTACTATAACCTGGACCACCCAGTATATCACGGCCTTTGTAGCAGTGTGACAGCGATTGAGAAACAATGGTTCATTATTCATCTATTTAATTAGTTTATAAACATTTTCATCTTTTTATGAATGCATCACGATTTTCAGCCAGCGAGGGACTTTTTTTCTTTTCCCAATTTTCTACATACAACCAGCTAAGCAAATGGAGCCAAAGTATTGGAGAAGTTTTTCAAACAGAAAATTTTGATTTAGGACTTAGTTTTTTTCCCCCAAATGTATATTAATTTATTGAAATACATTAGGTATAAGTATAAGACAGATCATCATATAGTTTTTTAGATATGATTTTTTTCTGACGCAACCAACAACTCTATAAAGAAGTGGTGCGCGCATGCCACTTATATTTACTGTGCAAAATGCACTACAGTAACTACTGACGTGGGCATTTTTTGTATAAGTTGAGCTTTTACAGAAATAATCAGATATTTGCTTTTCACAAAAAAAAACAAGTGAGTATGCCTTCACGTGCGTGAGTCTCAGTAGCGCATTTTCTTCAATAGGCATATTATGAATGTGAAGAAATTTGGTTGAAGGAGAAACATCATTCTTTGCCCACTCTCTTCAGTCGAAACTCATTGTGATTTTTTGTTATCAGAATTGGGTACTTGTCAATAAAACAGATTTGAATGAAAATTCTTCCAATCATCAATATTTTTTTGTTTGGAGGCGGAAGCTGGGAGCAGCCACTAATCAACAGTAGCCTGTTCTTTCCCATTTTTAGTCGGCTATCCATATAGCGGAAGAGTTATGTCTTCGGGTTTATGTTTTTCATCCATCTCTTACTTTGAGGGCAGCGTGTGGGGGCGGCAGCATTCGGGAAAGTAACTGTTGCACAGTTTGAGTTGAGAGTTTCCAAATGTGTAAAGAAATATGACAAATCAGTAAAAATTATGAAAGTTGCATTTTTTTTTATTTGGAGGCGGGAGCTGGAGGCGGCGACTAATCAAAAGTGACGTATCTCTTTCCATTTTTAGTCATCTATACATATAGCGAAAGAATTAGATCGTTAATCTTCAGGTTCATGTTTTACATTTATCTCTTACTTTGGGGGCGGCGTGTGGGAGCGGCAGAGTTTGGCAAAGGAATTCTTGCACAGTTTGAGCTGGGAGTTTATCTATGTTTGAGGTAACATTAACATCCAAATCAGTGAAAATTGTTGGAAGTTGCACTTTTTTCTCTTGGGGGCGGAAGCTGGAGGCGGCGCCATATCAAAAGTAGCCTATACTTCCCTATTTTTTGTCAGCTATCCATATAGCGGAAGAAATAGATCGTTATGTCTTTGAGTTTGTGTTTTTCATTTATCTCTTATTTTAAGGGCAGCGTTTGGGGGCGGCAGCATTCGGCAAAGTAACTGTTGCACAGTTTGAGTTGGGAGTTTCTAAATGTTGAAGGAAATATGACAATCAGTGAAAATTGTGAGTTGTTTTCCTTTTTGTTTGGGAGGCGAGAGCTGGAGGCGGCGGTTAATTAAAAGTGGCCTATCTTTTCCCATTTTCAGTAAGCTATCTATATAGCGAAAGAATTAGATCGCTTTGTCTTCAGGTTTATGTTTTACATTTATCTCTTGCTTTGGGGGCGGCATGTGGGAGCGGCAGAGTTTGGCAAAGAAATTCTTGCACAGTTTGAGCTGGGAGTTTATCTATGTTTGAGGTGACATTGACATCCAAATCAGTGAAAATTGTTGGAAGTTGCACTTTTTTCTTTTGGGGGCGGGAGCTGGAGGCGGCGTCATATCAAAAGTAGCCTATACTTTCCCATTTTTAGTCAGCTATCCATATAGCGGAAGAATTAGATCGTTATGTCTTTGGGTTTGTGTTTTTCATTTATCTCTTATTTTAAGGGCAGCGTTAGGGGGCGGCAGCATTCGGCAAAGTAACTGTTGCACAGTTTGAGTTGAGAGTTTCTATATGTTTAGGGAAATATGACAATCAGTGAAAATTGTGAGTTGTTTTTCTTTTTGTTTGGGGGGCGTGAGCTGGAGGCGGCGGTTAATCAAAAGTGGCCTATATTTTCCCATTTTCAGTAAGCTATCTATACAGGGTGTCCCGAAATTAGCCTGCCATACTTTAGCAGCAGATTCTACGGTCAAAAATAAGAAAAAAAGTTCGTATAAACTTGGGTCAAAAAATGCCCCATAAGGGAGCTACAGCCCCTTAAAGGTGGGTCCCTGAAGATGATTTTCAATTAATATCTCCGAAACTATTTGGAGCAAAATGATACAATTTGACACATGCCCAAAAGTTTTTATGCTTAACAAGATGGGGCAAAAGTCATTTGAAAAATTTGCCCGGGAGTGGAGTAACTTGATAGGAGGTGGGGTAATAATTACCCCAACTTTTTTGTGAATATTTTTTTTCAAAATTTTATGCAAAATTATGAAATTTTAGGGTAATTTGCTTGAAAAAGGTGCTCTTGTTGAACTTCGATATCTTGCCCCGTTTCCGACTAAAATCCTTCTGAATTTTTTTTTCAGACTGAAAAATCGAATTTGTTGACGATCGACTTTTTTCTAGTTCCAAAATCAGCTCTGAGTATTTCATGAGCGTATTTTACGGTCAAAAATAAGGAAAAAAGTTCGTATAAACTTGGATCAAAAAATGCCCCATAAGGGAGCTACAGCCCCCTAAAGGTGGGTCCCTGAAGATGATTTTCAATTGATATCTCCGAAACTATTTGAAGCAAAATGATACAATTTGGCACATGCCCAGAAGTTTTTATGCTTAACAAGATGGGGTGGAAGTCATTTGAAGAATTTGCCCGGTAGTGGGGTAACTTGATAGGAGGTGGGGTAAGAATTGCCCCAATTTTTTTGTGAATATTTTTTTTCAAGATTTTATGCAAAATTATGAAATTTTAGGGTGATTTGCTTAAAAAAGGTGCTCTTGTTAAACTTCGATATCTTGCCCCGTTTCCGACTAAAATTCTTCTGAAATTTTTTTGCAGACTGAAAAATCGAATTTGTTGACGATCGACTTTTTTTGGTTCCAAAATCGGCTTTGAGTATTCCATGAGCGTATTCTACGACCAAAAATAAGAGAAAAGTTTCTCAAGCAACAAGAGCCCTTTTTTTCCGTGAAACACCCTGAAATTTCATAATTTTGCCTAAAATCTTGAAAAAGAGCACACACAAAAAAACTGGGGTAATTTTTACCTCACCTCCTACCAAGTTATCCCATTCGCGGGCGAATTTTTTGAATGACTTTTACCCCATCTTGTTGAGCATGGAAACGTCTGAGTATCTGCAAAATTTTATTTTCTTGATCCAACTAGTTTCGGAGATAATAAATAAAACCCATCTTCAGGGGTTTCCTACCTGCACCTACAAAAACCTGCACGCATTTAGGGGGCTGTAGCATGTAGAAAATGTATAAAGCATTTTCCGGCTTATGTTCATGGAACTTTTCTCTTATTTTTGGTGGTCATAGAATACGCTCATGAAATACTCAAAGCCGATTTTGGAACCAAAAAAAGTCGATCGTCCACAAATTCTATTCTTCAGTTTGCAAAAAAATTTCAAAACGATTTTAGTCGAAAATGGAGCAAGCTATCGAAGTTTAACAAGAGCACTTTCTTTCCGGAATCACCCTGAAATTTCATAATTTTGCATAAAATCTAAAAAAAAACCAACACTAAATAAAGTTGGGGTAATTTTTACCCCAAATCCTACCAAGTTACCCCACTCCCGGGCAAATGTTTCAAATGACTTTTGCCCCATCTTGTTTAGCATAAAAACTTTTGGGCATGTGCCGAATTTTATCATTTTGCTCCAACTAGTTTCGGAGATATTAATTAAAAATCATCTTCAGGGACCCACCTTTAGGGAGCTGTAGCTCGCTTATGGGGCATTTTTTGACCCAAGTTTATGGAGACTTTTTTTCTTATTTTTGACCGTAGAATACGCTTATAAAATACTCAGGGCTGATTTTGGAACTAGAAATAAGTCGATCGTCAACAAATTCGATTCTTCAGTCTGCAAAAAAATTTCAGAACGATTTTAGTCGGAGACGGGGCAAGATATCGAAGTTCAACAAGAGCACCTTTTTTACGCAAATCACCCTGAAAATTTATGATTTTGCATAAAATCTTGAAAAAAAATATTCACAAAAAAGTTGGGGTAATTTTTACCCCACCTCCTACCAAGTTACCCCACTCCCGGGCAAATTTTTCAAATGACTTCTGTCCCATTTTGTTGAACATAAAAACTTCTGGGAATGTGCCAAATTGTATAATTTTGCTCCATATAGTTTCGGAGATATTAATTAAAAATCATCTCCAGGGACCCACCTTCAGGGGACTGTAGCTCCCTTATGGGGCATATTTTGACCCAAGTTTATAGGAACTTTTTTTCTTATTTTTGACCGTAGAATCTGCTGCTGAAGTATGGCAGGCTAATTTCGGGACACCCTGTATAGCAAAAGAATTAGATTGCTATGTCTTCAGGTTTATGTTTTACATTTATCTCTTGCTTTGGGGGCGGCGTGTAGGAGCGGCAGAGTTTGGCAAAGAAATTCTTGCACAGTTTGAGTTGAGAGTTTCTGAATGTTTGAAGTAACATCAAAATCTGAATCAGTGAAAATTGTTGAAAGTTGCACTTTTTTCTTTTGGGGGCGGAAGCTGGAGGCGGCGCCATATCACAAGTAGCCTATCCTTTCCCATTTTTAGTCAGCTATCTATATAGCGAAAGACTTAGATCGTTATGTCTTCGCGTTCATGTTTTTCAAACATCTCTTACTTTGGGGGCGGCGTGTGGGAGCGGCAGCGTTCGGCTAAGCAAATGATGCACAATTGGAGTTGGCAGTTTCTGAATGTTTGAGAGAACATCTCAATCGGTAAAAGTGTGAAAAATGCACTATTTGTCGTTTGGGGGCGGAATCTGGGGGCGGCGACTAACCAAAAGGAGCCTATCCTTTTCCATTTTTAGTGAGCCGTTCATATACCAAAAGAATTTGATCGCTATGTCTTTGGGTTTATGTTTTTCATTTTAAAGTGATTGGGGGCGGTTTTTAGCAATTTTTTCGAATCGGCGGCGCTTATTGAAGGCGTAATGTTTCTGGGCTTACGTTTATAAGTGGCAACTATGTATTATTCATAGAATGAGAACACCAGAGCAGTTGCAATATCATGTTATTTCAAGTTCATCGGGGGCGGTTTTCTCTATGTTGGCGGCGCAATATAGACATCCAATATAGCCTAGCCCTCCTTTGGGAGTGGCAGCTATGTAGCAGCGAAAAAATTAGAAAGCTAGGGCGTCTAGTTTGGGAGGAGTTCGAGGAACGGACGGACGGACAGACGGACGGACAAAGCGGTTGCAATAGCGATTTTCATCGAGATGGAAAATGCGCTAAAAAAACAAGGCACCCGTCTAGGCGTGTTATGGGGCGAAAACCGTCCTCAACGGTGCAATAGTGTTGACGAAATACATAGGTATGATGGATATGAAGCTGTTCACCGCTCATTTTTTACATCGAAAAGCTCCTATTTCGGACATGCTTTGTTCATCATGTCTCTCAAACTTTAAAATTAGTGAAAATAATCATCCGTGTTCCTTACGTGTTGCATACAATTCTTATTCTACTTTCGTTTTCTTACTTTTTGCATAAATGGCCATTTCATCTCAGGTGAGACTTGACAAGTATATTATCAAGTATATACGTATTTCGCCTTACTGTAGTTGTAGAGCAAATAATTTTGTGCCAACCAGCTTTTTAGGAGTTTCCAGGATAACAAGAAAACAATAATGATATTCATTATATGCGTGTATGTGTCTTATATAATTATACTTTCTGTAGTAATGTACCAAAACCAAAATGAATAACTGCTGCGAAGTAAATCCATTTTCTGAGCGGGGCTTTCTATCAAACACGCCACAAGGTGGGATGATGGACTTGTTTTTGTTTGCAAGAAATCATTTTGTATACAATTTTGTGTTTTTCTTGCAGGATGGTGCACCTGCCCATACAGCAGGAACGATTGTAGCATATCTCCAAGACGTCGACATCGACTCCTTGGAGCCAAGAATATGGCCTCCTTGTAGCCCGGAATTAAATCCACTCGATTATTTTGAATGGCCCTATTTCACCCAGACTTCACGACAACGGTCGTAATCAATTTAATACCATTGAAAATTTACGGCTAGTTTTGACACAATATTGTGAAGAATTGCCTCAACTCCCAATTTCAAGAGCCATACATCAGTGGTGGAGAAGAGTTGCATAGGTTGTTGCAGCACAAGGAGGTCATATCCAAGGGGTAGGATATTGATCATTTTTTTACAATCAATTATTTTACGGGGCCGATTTCAATGGTCATGCCTAGTGGTGCCACCTGTCATCGCAGAAGTTTCATGTTCCTAATTCTTGGAATAAATAAACTCTTCATTCCACCCCATGATTGTTTTTTTTTTAATTGGACTCCTAAGCAGCTACATCAATCAAAATCGAGAACAAAATAAGGCAAAAAATAAAAGTGCGAAACGGCCTCCATTCTACTGTGTCCGCCAATTTGAAAGTCGCAAAGGGAATGTCGCTAGGAAATGGTCCCCCATCCAATAAAGTCCTTGCATGATTTTTTTTTATTGTCCCTATTTGTCCCAAACGATGTTATGGTAGCCACACAACATCATAAACTGAGTAGTTTCCCGCAAATCTGCAAAAAAAAAGAAGCAGACTTTCTTTTAGTTTAGATATCTGCTCAACAAATTAATTGATCTGACTCGTTTAATCTGGAATTAGCTACTGGCTACTGGGCATGTTTCTTTTTTCAATTTGAACCCCCCCCCCCCGCAGAGCACAATGATGTTGCCAGATGTTTGCAAATTCTTTTTTTGTAAGGAGGGGAGACTCCTCTTACGACAGCGTAATTATTATGAAAAATAGCATCTTATTCCTGAGTTTGCAATAGTCGATTTTCAAATCGAATTTTCTCCATAATCCGTTGTTTTTTTAAACTTTCCCAACAATAGCTTTTCCTTGATTTACAGATTAGATTCATGCAAGGATTCATGTTACTTTGAAATTCAAATAAGATTGATGTCCAGCAGCGTATTGACTGAAGAGACAAGATTTTAACTTACTACAATAATTATAACAAGACTTCACACATATCATGGAGAACTTTATCAGAAGATATAGAAAACACTGCTTCTTGAACTCCATTGTCAGTTCTGACGGTTTGAGAACTCTGATGACAACGCAACGAGCGCAAAAGACAGCCAATCAAGATAAAGAATAAAGACAGACAAAAACTAGACAATGAATTGTGCCTTAAATGTGTCCGCCTTCTTTAATCTCAAATGTCGACCATTTTCACGTACCTATGAAAATGGAAGTCATTCAATTGGCTAGCCACTGATAGCAAATTTGAAAAAAAAATCTGTTGGGAAATGAGGCAGTGGCGCACACTAAGCCTAAATTTGGGTCAATTCTGCCCGGGAATAAAAACCGGAGAATATACTTCGCTTCAATTCGCAATTGTTTTTCAGCAGATGACGCGATTTGACTGGTTGTGGTCTTAAATTGTCGAGGAAGGTCTATTTCTTCATAATACGTCATTGGCTTTGACTTTCTGACAATTTTTCATAAAACGCAACGAGAACAAAAGAAGACCTATTTTCATTTGTTTCTGTCATCTTGAATTTTGACATGTCAGCCGTTTTGAAATATGGAGATGGTAGCCTATTCAATTGCCTAGCCAATGCCGTGATTTTTGATAAATTCGGTTGGGAAATAAAAAATTTAGAAGAAAAAATTGCGAGCACTGTTTTTTATGGCCCACCCGGTATATCATAAAGTACATCATATCAGCAAATACGCTGTCCAAATATGAAATCGCAGTCAGAACAACGCCCAAATTAATACCATCTTTTTTTAAATCGGGTAATTATTCGGCTCGATATCCCCATTTGGAACTGAGTCTAATCTAATAATCCATATCTGTGAATAAGAAACTCAATGCAACTTGAGTGAAGTTCATACAGGGTGACATGTATAGCGATGCAAAATTTCCAGGCGTTTCATTTTAATTTTTCTGGATTTCAACATTGGAGGCATAAATATAACTTCATACCTCGCCACGTTACTCGATTTATTCCCCTAGCCTCTTTATTTACAGATCAGTATCAAAATAACAATTTCGGTTTTTCGGTGATATCATTTTTCATTCTTGACCGATTTTTCAAATCCAGAGCTCAAATTGAAGCTGAAACCGCAAGTAAGAAGATCCCATAATTAGAATCGACTATGGAAACAAACATTGAAAATGTATAGTTACCTCAAGAATGACCCGACGTTTTACCGGTCCCGGAATCTGGCTTGGGATGAGAATAACCTGATTATGAACCTTGAGTGAAGTTTCATTCTTAACATCTTCCGATGTTTAGAGCTTGAATAAAGTAAAAACTGTTGATAAAGAAACAAAAGTGAAACTGCATGTTGTCTAGGAAAAATCATCTTTCTTGCTCGTATAAAATAGCCTGTAACTAACGTTACGAGAATGCTCGCTTACCTGCAGCTTTTGTAACCAACGTTACGGAAATAACAATAAACAGAATTTTTTATTCCGATTGTCCTAATCTCCGTAACGTTAGTTACAAACGATTTCATACGAACAAGAAAGATTATTCTGCCTTGATAACATGGGGTTGTATTTTTTCCCTTTATCAATAGTTTTTGTCTTATTTAAGGTCTAAACATCTGAAGATGTTCAGAATGAATGGTTCGCTCAAGGGCAAGGGCCCTTGAATAAGTTCATTCTTATCTCAACCCAGATTCCGGAACCGATGAAACGTCGAGTCACTCTTGAGGGAACAGTACATTTTCAGTGTTTGTTTTCAGTCGATTCTGATTTTGGGATCTTCTTACTTGAGGTTTCAGCTTCAATTTGAGCCCTGGATTTTGAAAATCGGTCGAGAATAAAAAATGATATCACCGAAAAACCAAGTAATCGTTTTGTTTATACCACCCTGTGAATAAAGAGATTAGGGGAATAAATTGAGTGACATGGCGAGGTATTAAGTTATCTTTCATGCCTTTAATGTTAGAATCCAGAAGAAAAACATTCTTCAATTGGAAGCATGTTGAACGCCTGATAGCAGTTTTGCACCGCTATACATGTCACCCTGTATAAACTTCACTCTAGTTGCATTGAGTTTCTTATTCACAGTTATGGATTATCAGAAAATTGGGCTGACCAACGGCACAAACAGATTCCAAATCGTCCAAAACAATCAGGAGTTACCCAATTTGAAAAGGGTGCAAAATTTTCGGTGTGTCGTATTCATTGTTGCGTAGTTTAGTTTGTTGCATCTATTTATGATTACTTATCATTCATGCTATCCGTGGCGACAAATTTTTGTATATTAGGCAATATTATTAAAATTATGGAACACGACTTTATTGCGCTCGCTGGAATTTTTCTCCTCTACAATCATACCCTGTAGCCTCGAAGAGTTTCGTGTTTTCAGGTTTCATTCCTGTGATGTTTTTTGAACAAGTATCTAATTGTACGTTTGATGTATACAAAAACGCTTTGAAGATCGCTGTTTATTGCGCGTTTTGATTAGTGGCAATTTTCATTTTTTCTTTTGTTGAAATTGTTTGACCTTGTCAGTAACAACATCGAAGCCCGATTATTGCCGGCGGGGGGCGCACAGTGATGTCCCAAAATAATTTGTGTAAAAGCAAAAAAATCACCAAATATCTGTTTTTCTGACAAAAAAAAGACTTTATAAGGTCCACGCACATTAAGACTAGTGTTATTAGATAGGTAGATAAGTATAAGGCAATATTTTGCCATTTTCCGAGGTACGAGGTACTTCGGGAGGTACGAAGTTTCCGGGGAAAAAAACAAAGCCAAAGCACCTGATAAAGGTAAAATCAATGATGATAATGTGACCCACGAGTTTAAAGTTGATGATGAGTTGAAAAACCATTATTTTCATCTTGGAAGAAAGGGTACAATTTTTGTTCATGTATGTTTTATTCACTTATAAAAACGAGTCCGTTTTTAGGAGTCGAACCGCTGAATGTGCCGGACGTATCTGCACCACTCTCGAATAAACAAACAGCGTACTTCCCAAACGAGATTTTACCATCGAGAATAAGAGCGATTGGACCCATTTTATAAAAGGACTGGAATTTTCATCAATAATATGCGACGTTGTCACGACGGAGATAAAAAAAATTCGACAAGAAAATGACAACATTCAAAATAACTGAAATCTTGAAAGAGATAATTACTATTACAGCTCCCATTACTCAATGCTCGGGAGCTCGGATGCTCAATGATTGTAGCTTGGGCCATGTCTGGAAGAATGGTTATGGAGAGCCTGGAGGAAGGCATTGGGAAAGTTACATCAAAAGCCACAGAAGACCATTCATTATCAAAACATCCCGTACGGAAAAAAACTACTAAAAACCAGTAGTTGACTAGTAGTTTTCAATAGTGAACTACTCAAAACTACTACATCGCTAATAGTTTTCTGTAGTAGTTGACTACTTGAACACTGATTGATCAGTAGTTTTCAGTAGTTACTACTACGACTCCATCATTTTATCGCTAGTAGTTTTCTGTAGTAACTACTTAAAACTACTACTTGATCAATATCTGTTGAGTAGTTTTCAGTAGTCAGCTCGGAGTGACTACTAAAACTACTAAAATCACTGGTGTTTTTACTACTGAGGACTACTTATTCTTTACTGAGTAGTTTCATTATTTAACTATACTGCATGATGGAAACTACTTTTGCGAATAGGTACCTACACGTATATTGTACATATTGTATATACAATATTAGTGAATAAAACACAGATATTTTCCAACAAATATTAAGTAGGTTACCATTTTTTACAGAATTCACAAGTAGGTAAATACCTACAATTTATCAGTGTAATTATACCGCGTTTATACTTATAAGGCCCTCTTCGCTTATTCATTATATTTCAACCTCTTGTTTTGTTTTTCATGGATTAGGTACCTAATCATCTGTTTGACGAGTTGCAGTTGCACTTTGAGAAGTTTGAGGTGCGAGGAGGCCCCGAGGCCCAAATTGACAGTTTTTGACGCTGTCATTGACTTGACAGACAGAAGACAGAGCGCCAACACCAATACAACAACCACGGAATTTGAAAGTGTCACCATTCAAAGTAAAACATTCACGACCTCTAGTGTAATAAATGTAATCGAAATTTTTATTGGGTGTTTAGAACCTCTCTTCTCTAGCAATTTATTATATTTGCCGTGATTCTTCACCATGGTTTCATCTCATTATTGTCTCATTTACAAATCTGGGGATGAGTTGCCACGTTGGCAGCACTGACAGGAAAACTTTAACTGTCAACTGTTTCCTTCTGCTCCTGCGTTAGTTCAAGCCAAACTCGTTTGAAATCAAAGTTAGCCGTTTCCTGGTCTAATGAGTTATTATTTGATGAAGTACAATGTTCTACATTTTATTTATACGTACGTGTGTTGTGTGTGCTCCCGGTAATTAGAAATCGATCATGAGAAGTGTTTTATTGCACAATTTATTGATGAAGATGGGGAACCCGTTCAAGCTTGGTTTCAGTCTTGGATCAAAAATCAACCCTTTAAAGGATCTGAAGTGAGACAAAAAATCATAACAGAATTGCCAGAAAGTGAAAATGTAATACTAGGCCAATTAAAAATGGGAAAAATGAAAGATTTTTGCCTACGAGAAAATGTGCTGGTTGTGAGTGGTGAGTAGATAATACCTAGGTAGGTACCTTGAAGTATCATAATATGGGAGTTCGTCAGGCTCAAGGATAATGCCACACAGTCAATTTTTGAAAGGTATCCGTTTATTAAAATTCTGAAAAACAGGCTTTAGAGAAATTTATTTTGCCTAGACTAAGTAGATTGAGATGCAATGGCATCAGTGTTTCAACACATGGTTATTGTTACATTACATTTACGGTTATTGTTACAGGTACCTACCTACCTACCTACGCACCACTGGCAGGGGGCTACTACAGAGGACTACTGACAGTAGTTATTATAGGTACTACTAGTCGTACGTACTACTTACAGTGGTTACTACTGGCTGTAGTCGTACTACTGCAGTAGTAGGTCCAAAATACTACTGGGAGTAGTTACTACTGGCTGTAGTCGTACTACTGCAGTAGTAGGTCCAAAATACTACTGGGAGTGGTTACTACTGGGAGTAGTTACTACTGGCTGCAGTGGTTACTACTGCTGCAGTAGTAGGTCCAAAATACTACTTGGAAACTACTGGCAATTTCAGTAGTTTCCAAGTAGTTTTTTTCTGTAGTTTTCAGTAGTATTTTTCCGTACGGGATGGTGAGAGTCTTATCTCTGAACGGGAGAATGTAATGCAACATCCCACTCTTTTTGCAGGCCGTCCTCCCAACAAAAACAAAAAAGCATGGTTTTTAGCGCACTTTCCCCAAAAATGGGAAAAAGGCGCTTTGAGCTTCACTTTGTCGCCCGTCCGTCCGTCCGTCCGTCCGTACCCAGGATAACTCCTCGGGGAAGAAAGATATCGATGTGGTGTAAACGCTGATCAATAGTACATATGTCCAGGATGTCAAGTTGACTTTCAGTTTTTTATTAATCTGCCGCCATCTTTGATCCACCATTTTGAATTTCTCTAAAAGTGATCCGATTCAAATGAAATTTGCAGGCAATGTAAACCACATCAAGATCTATCCAATTTTCGACAATTGATGTTCCGCTGCCATCTTGTATTCTCCATATTGAACATGTTTCGAAGTGATAGAACTAGAAGAATTATGCCTCAACGAAAAGAGATATCGATGTGGTGCAAACGCCAATCGAATGCGTACGTGACCACCATAGAAAGTTGACCAATGACCTTTGTCACTTGGCCGCCATCTTTGATCCGCCATTTTGAATTTCTCTGAAAGTGGTCTGATTCGAGTGAAATTTGCAGGCGATGTGAACTTCAATTAGATACATCCAATTTTCGACAATTGATGTTCCGCCGCCATCTTGTATACTCCATATTGAACATGTTTCACAGTGACAGAACTAGGAGAATTATGCCTCAACGAAAAGAGATATCGATGTGGTGCAAACGCCAATCGAATGCGTACGTGACCACCATATAAAGTTGATAAAAGATTTTTGTCACTTGATTGTATCTTTGATCCGCCATTTTAAATTTTCTCTGAAAGTGGTCTGATTTAAGTGAACTTCGCAGGCGATGTGAACTTCAATTGAATTCATCCAATTTTCGACAATTGATGCCTCGCCGCCATCTTGTATTCTCCATATTGAACATGTTTCAAAGTGATAGAACTAGGAGAATTATGCCTCAACGAAAAGAGATATCAATGTGGTGCTGCTCAACGCCAATCGAGTGCGTATGTGACCACCATATAAAGTTGACCAATGATTTTCGTCACTTGGCCGCCATCTTTGATCCGCCATTTTGAATTTCTCTGAAAGTGGTCTGATTTGAGTGAAATTCACAGGCGATGTGAACTTCGTCAAAATACATCCGATTTTGGACAAATGATGCTCTGCCGCCATCTTGGCCGTCATAGTGAAATTTCTTATTTCTCAACGATTTTCATGGAGCTTGGGACTCACCTTTGTTTCGTATGATCATTCTTATTTTCCAGCCAAATTCCAACATTCTACCGCCATCTTGGCCGCCATTTTGAAATCTCTTATTAGTTGAACGATTTTCATGAAACTTGGAACTCACCCTTGTCTATAGTACGATCATTTTGATTTTTCAGCCAAATTTCATGAATTTGACGTTATTTTGGCCGCCATATTGAAATTTCTGCCCAAATAACGGTAGAACCCTAATTAACATCTTGCGTTCACTAATCCTTCAAAAAGGAAGTTCGCTACTGAGCCTCATGCCCATGAGGCATTTTTTTTTTGCAGTGGGCGGGTATCCGTGTAGTCACTGGCAGTACCTCCTTAGCGCCGTCTTAGTAGGCTAAGAGCGACGCCGGGTGATTCCCACACCACCCACCATTTTTTGGACGCATCAACAGCGAGGTTATTTGCACCCTTTTTTCGGTGTCCTTCTCGTTTCACAATTTTTCCCTTGACGTGACTGCACGGTGGTACACGCCAAGGTACTAAAGAGTGCATGAAAATTTTCACCTGGCCCAGGCCGGATTCGAACCCACGATCCCTGGAATTGCTTCCAAAGACGGAGTCCGCCGCGCTACCGGCCGGGTTGATGAGGCATATTCGCTTGTTTGTTTTTTTTTGATCACGAATAACTGACAGTGCAACAGCCGAAGTAGTGTCGGCTTCGGTAGCGTATTTAGAGATTTGGATTACAGGGGGAAGGTCATTTTTTTCTTCAATAATGCAAGAATCGTAAGAAGGAGGGGTTTGCAGGGAGGTGGGGTTAAGGACGGAGTTGAATTGGTAAAATAAAGCGTTGCAAAATTGAAGACACAAGTGGATGAAGGATTCATGTCGCATTTTTGAAAAATATGAGTTTTTTGCATGGATGAAGGATTCATGTGTCTAGAAATTTTTTGGAATGGGTCCCATGATTGTGTTATTAATAGTAAAAGAGATAGAAGTTGATAAAGGATCTATGTTCACCTACTCTTTAGATATTCACTCGGATTAGCTGTGGATGATGGATTCATGTGCATATATTTTATGTACATGAATCCTTTATTCACTCATATTGGAATTTACTGGCACATGAATCCTCTATCAACTAAGATTCCCTCTAAATACTCACATAAGTACAACAAGATGTACCTACATAGTCCCAGAAAGTGGCGTTATGACATAGTCTGTCTGGGCAAGTAATGCATGCGAGTCTGCAGGAAAATTTTTCACCTGTAATATGTGCAAAGAAAATGTCTAGAAGAACCCCAAATTACATGTACCCGTATCAGTGCTAATATTTTTGCATTTTGTAGTTGATGAAGGATCTATGTTTTGTTTTTTTTTTGCTTCTGTTGAACTACATAGACTTTTTTGTTTTCCAACTAATATTAGTAGATTTCTATAATAAATGTTTGAATGAATCCATCTGACTCTTTTATTTTCAATGTAAGACAAAAAAGTAATACTAACTGAACTTTGAGGGCTGTTATCTTGGAAACAGTTTTGTGTGACATGAATCCTTTATCCACTTGTGTCTTCAATTATTCCAATCAATTGAAAAAAATTATCTTTGGATTTTGGGAATGGCAATCTCAAACCAAAGTACATCCTTGTAGCTTACGAAAGAGACCTAAATGGTAAGATTCTGTCAAGGAATAAGCCCACAGGGATTTATTTTGCAACGCTTTATTTTACCAATTCAACTCCGTCCTTCTCTTGAAGATGTTTTTGGAAAGCTAATATTCAAAGATACAAGCAAGTCGTGGCTGAATGAGCTCTGCTCGTAGCCAAAAACAACAATAACAACAACAACAACAACAACAACAACAACAACAACAACAACAACAAACTCTGTCTTTTAACAGCAAACAGACAGAATAACTCTCAGAATTTAAGAAGGGCCGGCGCCAAAATTGACCCTCCCTTTTAAAAAATGCAATGAAAATAATTAGATTTGAATGTTCACCGCTCTAAGTACTTCCAGACAAAACAGTTTGAAAGGGGCTAGAAACACATAAAGTAAAACGCATACGTAATAGCTATTTATGTAATGAGTAAGTACATAATAATAGGCATCATGGGCGAGTCATAGTTTGTGGCCGAGCGAGCTTGCGAGCGAAGCTAATAAATAAGACGAGTCCATAATGCCTCTTATATACCTAGGATTTGCATATAAGATTTTATGTTCGACCTTCCTAGACGGTCCTTCAGCACAGTCATGAAGGAGCATTTTGAGCTCGATTTTGAGGGGCTTGAACAAAGTTTGCTTTGATAGGTATATTGTTGCTAGGGGCTATAGGTACCGTTGCTATTTATGTATTTACCTATAACAAGTAATTTGCAAAAATTTTACATAATCTTACGTGCGGTCAGTTCAACGATGGATTTTGCCTTTGCAAATAGTAGTAGTACCTCGAGTAGTGAGTGCTGTTTCGGAAGAAGTGAAAGCAATTGCTTCGTCGGCCAAGGAGTCTCTTCTGCTAAGCAAATCGAAGCATTCATATGAAGAAGCATATCGAGCGTATCGCAAATGCTGCTCCAAGATGAATCTAAATGTAACGACTGATGATTGCATTTTGCCATACTTCAGCAGCGAACTGGCAATTACCTATAAGAGTTCATAATTATGGACCAAATATTCCATGTTAAGGTCTACCATAAATCTGCGTGAAGGAATAGACATCAGCAAATTCCCCAGCGTCATTCCTTTCTTGAAAAGAAAAGGGGAAGGATACAAGGCCAAAGAAATACCTGACTTTGAGCAAGAAGCACATCGACGACTTCCTAATGCAAGCTGATACAAAGGAACATCTGCTAAATAAGGTAGGGATGCATCACTGATGTTTGACATTCTAAAAAATACAAATTCTGTTTCATTTCAGGTGATTCTCATATTCGGAGTGACTGGGGCATGCAGGCGGCAAGAGCTAGTTTCCCTATCGAGAACGTGCGTCGAAGACTCGCAAACACATTTCTTGATCTAAATTCTCGACACAAAAACAAAGCACGATAGATCCTTCACCACTGTACCAGGCGATCTCGAGAACGTCACTTTATTGGAACTTGTCAGAGCATATATCGCACTTCGACTGGCCAAAAAACATTACACAATTGATTTTTTGTGAATTATACCAAAGAAAAATGCACTGTACAACCAGTGGGGCTACACAAAATTGGCGGTGTACCAGATTTTTAAATTTGGAGAATTCTTCTTCATATACAGGACACTGCTTTAGACGAACTTCGGCAAGCCTGTTAGCAAACGCAGGCGCTAATATGAATGGAATAAAGCGGCATGGGGGTTGGCGTTCATCCACTGTACTGAGGGCTATATAGATGAGTCCGAATCCAGCAAAATAAATGTTGCTTCGAAAATACTGGGGCAAAATCAGCTAAACCATTTTGTTGAAGCTGCAGGTTCTTCAAAAACTGCAGGATTTGTGGGCCACCAAGCCTCGGGACAGAATATCTCTAACAACAAAGATTGCGTTATCACCATCAACCATTATTACCATTGTTCAGATTTATATGATTACATTCCCTATTCAAGGACGGAGTTGAATTGGTAAAATAAGCGTTCCAAAATCCAAAAATCCAAAATAATTTTTTTGATTTTTGGATTTTGGAAATGCCAATGGGCTTAAACCAAAGTACATCTTTGTAGCTTTCGAAAGAGACCAAAACGGTAAGAATCCGTCAAGGAATAAACTTACAGGGATTGATTTTGCAACGCTTATTTCACCAATCCAACTCCGTCCTTAGATAAAATGTTGATTTGACGTCTGTTTTGATTGTCGCACCAATTTCGAATTGATTGTTGGGAAGCGGCCTGATTTCACTTTATATTATGGACTAGTCCGCAAAGAGCCACTTTATGGACGACAAACAATGTCATAAAATTGACATAATTGGCCGGTCGTACATTTTTTCTTTGACGAAAAATGTATTTATTTTTCGAAAAAATATTTGTATAATAAGTTTTACAACACTATAAAAGCTGTTCCTCAATGTTTTCAGCAGGGAAAGTACCCATAATGGACGCTGCATTCCCGCGAATTATTGCCAGACTGATGCGTTGGAGTAAAAACTCGCTGGATCTTTTCTCGTGATTTTGTTCAGTGATCCGGCATCCTATCTCTCTAATGAATTTCAAACCATCCAAGTTACAACATCCCATGGTTTCAATGAATACTGGGATAAATTTGTAATCCTTCGTGAGGTTGGCGTATTTCCTGGATTTATCGTTCTCTCGTTTGTTGGCAGCAAATCTTTCGATTAAGGAAGAATTGTTGAGGACGCTTGGTGCAAAAGTGTCTGTACAGGTGAAATCCCAGATAACAGGTTTGCTCTTTCTCCAAGGTATCAAGGTCATACTATCGGGTTTCTTTCCGTCAAATATAAAATTGTATCTACTGTGATATTTTAATGTAATAACAAAAAACAACAATGAACATAATGGAATAACCATCGAAAATGTAAAATTTAATATAAACAACAGATCATATTTGAAGACAGAAAACGCGCCCACCGCGCATGCTCCTCTCTAGGTACAGACATTTTACTTCGAGCGGTTTCAGTTAGATGGCGCATGCATTTGATCAAAAGTGATTAACCAAAGAACTCAAAGGCGAACTCTTTTTATTAGATGGCTAAGCTTTTTTTTTCGAGAAAATAAGCTTTCTTTTTCGAGAAAAACAAGAAAAATCGATGAAAAAACAAATGAGAAAATTCAGGCGCCACGGTGCGGCACACGAAATTGCCACTCGCTAGGCGCGCCCTGAGTTCTTATATCTATATTCAGAAATAAATATATATTTGTATCGATATATTGGAAAAAAAACATAGATATGTATATCGATATAATGCAAGGAATATCGTTGCCAATGTTGCCATCCCTATTCCTACACTCCCATTGACCATCCCCAGCATCAAATCTGAGCTAGGTCAAGCATCAGATATAAATTTATTGTTTGTCTTGGACCCTCTCTGGCATTATAATAAGGATAATGTTGATGGGTATCATTTGACGGGTGTGCTCACGGGAATAAGCATGATTTTCAACAACCCAGGGCATGCCACATCACCGTACATCCTGGCAGGTACCTATCTACTTAATTGTCGACGATGGGATGTTTCTTAAATAATACGCCTCGTACGAGTATATATCACAAGTTTGAAGCCGGCCAAAGCGCGTCGTAATGGACTGATTCGGAGGTGTAAACAAATATAAAGTTGGCTGCGAACAAATCCTATAAATTTTCCATTTGAAAGAATGGAAAAGTGAAAAATATATCAACACCAACTTTTGTCTCGTTTCACTGTTGCCTCCTAGACACTGTGGAACCGGAAATTTAATTTATTTCGCTTTCGCGATTATTCCCCTCTGTTTTCCCTGTCCCTCTATCGGAGTAGGTACCTATTTTTTTCATTGTATCTATTTTTTCTGAATCACAATACTTCAGCCAACCGGCATAGCTATTGCAAGAGTGATGCGGGAAAGGAAACAATACGGATGACGTTATATTCTCGTCCAGCTCAAGTATTAATTATCCGTATAAGTTGAATGTATCCTGGGGTAAAACAAAACAATGAGACCATCGACTCAGTCATGAAAGTTCAAAATAGAAATCCCACAACATTAAATAGCATGTTCTTGTTTGACACAGCTCAGCGCCCATTCTTGTCTGTTTTCAGCCATTCATCTCTGGCGAAGTTAGAAATTCTGCTGCATTCATAACATAATCCTGCTTGCTGAGATTCCCGGCAGGATCCTAACATAAAGTGAAACTGTAAAGTTCAAGACACTTTAATACCATCAGGTGTACCAACTTTATGTTTTTAATTATTGTACACAACAATATGTTCTGTGCACCCAAGTAATTTAAAAGAGAATTACTACTTACGTTAAAAATTAGCACAGCTAAAATGACTTTTGATTCTGGATGCAATATGTGAAATATCTTATTGAAAACGCATGCATGCCAGGGGTGTACCTACGGGGGGATGAAGGAGATAAATCCTCCGCCTCCCCAATAAAGCTTCGACTAATAAAAACTGATTCCCGATCCCACCATGACTTTGACTCCCTTGCGGCGCCGGCACTCTTTTGCAGCAGTCACTTCAGCACACCATACAATACACATTAAACGAATAAAAGCTCATTAGAAGTTCGCGTGTAACTAGGTTGATATAATAATGCTAGTAATCAAATGGTGAAAAATGAGCAAGCAGACCAAATCGTATCTTTTCTCAAAGAAGGTTCCGTGGCGCAGGTGGTTGAATAGCTGCCTGCGGCCATGGGAGCTCCGGGTTCGATTCCCGGGTGTGTCGGGCTGTTTGTGTTGTCCATTTTGCAATTTTTCCAAATGTAACGTTATAATAAAGGGCTAAAACTCCTATGGCACTGCGGTGCAGGCCGATAAGAAGGAAAACATTAATTTAATTCAAAGGTGCCTTTCTCGAAATGCGAAGCCGGTAAAAATCGGGCCCTAGTGCAAATATATACTGTGAGTACCGCCCAGACGTGTTTTGCCCCCTCAACTTGCCTGTTTTTGTAAAATTACACCGTCAACGTCTGGCCCGGCCTGGAAAATTTGACCAAAGTGCTGTCGAATTTAAAGGTGACTCTTGTGTTTTGTGTCTGATGGACGCTCAAAAATCTCCTCAGGACCACGGTTCAATTCCCCATGCTGATATGGTCAATTTCATGCCAAGAGCACTGCTGAAATGCCCCGTGGTGTTGAGTTCCCCAAAACCGAGAGCGTCAATTGACGTTTCTGTGAGATTGGTCTTGCCGTGCTCCGATTTCAACATTTTTCGGCAAAATTTCAAGGAAACCTCCGCCGAATGGCCCGCACCGGACGTCACTAGGTCCCCGAAACCCCCTTGTCGGCATTTCACACCAAATTTCTCAAAATTCTCTCCGAAAAGCCAAATTTTCGCCGCAAAAACCTACCAAAATGTTTGGAACGAATTATTCAAACGTCAATTCCCTTGTAAAATTTGAATGAATTATAAAATTTTCGGAAAATCGTCACAAATTCAGCAAAAATATTGGAAAATTCTCACCCTCAACTTGGGATGCAGTTCGTTTGCGGAAATTTAAAAAAAAAATACCCTGCCAAAATCCGAAGTCTGGTTTTCATAAATTTCAACTCACGGTCGTTTGGTTCCCCAAACGGGTTAGTTTAGGGTGATACTTTTTGGAGAAAAAATAAAGTGACAAGCTGGGGGGCTATGGCTACGGCTGATGGCACCTGCAAAGTTTTGGAGTTAAACTATCAGAGGCCATCAGCCGTATCTTCCCAGTGCTCCAGCTTGTTAATTAATTTTTGTTTCAAGAAGTCATTCTACTGAAAATAAAAATTTAACGAGCTATACGTTCCTGTCGAATTTCAAGGATGAGCAAGACCCCTGGCAGTCTGCACAAAAAAATCCAAAAATTACAAAAAAATCAATAACTCCTTGGAAAAACGAGATACGAACAAAATTCCAAAACTGTTTCGATATACTGAAGTGAGCTTTTTGAAAATGTGACGAGAAATTCTGCGACTTGTTTTCTTGAAACGGCACTTTGCTAGAGTAGAATAATTTTTACACTCATTTTATTGTCACCCTGTTTTTGTACATAAAGGCCACAACCAGGTGATCTAAGATGGTGACTGTAGGCAAAAAATTACTCTATTAAGCACCGCAAGAATTCTAAAAATCGGGCGATTTTTTCTCCAGATATAATTTCAACCAAGGGAAAATTTCGGGGTGGTTCACTTCAACTTTTGTCTAGTTTAGATTGGAAATTTTTTCAGAATATTGGTTCGAGGAGCAAGTAGGTAAAAACCGCTACCACTCTTAGAGCCTAATCTGGGAACCCTGCAGACAGTTTAACTTGGTTAGCCACACGCAATCGTATCTCTTGCTGATAACACCATGTATTTAGAAAGGCAATTGAGTGTGTAACTCTACGTGTGCTTAGGTGGGCAACTCTTACTACGTTTTCATGGGATTTTTGAATTCGAACTGAGTCCATCCATATTTGTTTTCATGAGCGTTTTCAAATTGTTTTGAAATCACTTTGGATACCTACTTGAATTTCAAGACCGATAAATCGACTGAGAAACGTCAGATGTCATTGTCAACAACTACTGTCAATGTGAAACTACCTGGTTGCAACTAAGTTTAGGGGGTGAGAATACCCTTCCAAAATTTTCAATTACAACAGGAGCTGAAATAAGTAATATCCTCCTTCTAGGGCCAAATTCAGAGTCATCACTAAACTACACTACTACACTCACATTTAATTATCACTCAATCTGACCCAACACAATGGTTTCAGGTGAAAATTCATATTCCCACTTGAAATTCTTGAAAGAATAGTCACCCTGCTTAGAGGGGTGCAACAGAAAGATTGAAAATACGCTAGGTAATGTCCCCATCGGAAAAAAATCGACCTGTGTCAACCTTTTTTCAGAAAAAAGTTGTGCAGCGGGAAATTTGAGATAGGTCAAAAAATCACCCTGTATATTGGCCAGATAGGTAGGTAATTTATTGATAAATTTGAAGAGCATACAAGGTGTATTGGACAAGGTTCTGCTATCATATTGCTGAGTAGAAAATAAATTGAATGAAACGGTTCTACATGAAGCGCATATCCAGCATTCACGTTGGGTGTAAATTAGAACAGAGTGTATGACTTCGTTTATTTTCGTGGAATGACCCAGTGATCAAAATGCAATCAACTCGAACACTATTCACTTTGAGGATACAAACAGGTAAATCGGATTATTGTACTATATTCTGATCCAATATTTTAGCAGAAAATCCCAATAATTTATTGATGCTATCAACTTTCGAAAAATTTATCGTGAATATATGCTGCGCAATTCCCAATGAACTGTGTATAAACAAATTATAACTATGAACTGTCACAGCTTTACTACACACACCAGAAAAGTCCAGGGATATTTTGTATTTTTCTCTCCAGCAGCTTCCTGCAAATCTTTATCCGATTTTTTTTGTAATGTCTAGGCTCCTCCACGACTGCTGATTGCTTGTTTGCGTCTTTGCCCCTATACAGAAGCATCGTTCAGATTATTTCTTTGGGGACTTTCGTGAGGTTTCTAAATCAAAGTTTGTATTAGAGGAATGTTGTGAATGAATGAAAAACAAAAAACTGTCAATTTTTGTGAGTCAGGTATCTTTGTGTGTCTTTATTGAAACATTATGGCGCGTAGACATTCAACTCTTGACAAAATGATAGGGGCGGTAGGGGTGCTTGAGACAGGAATGCGACCAAACTAGGTTTCAAGGAGCCTGGGTACCATTCAACGTGTCATATATCCCGGTTGAACGCATACGATATCTAGACACTGATGACTGATGAGGTGTCCGACCACCACACAGGGTGAAACTGCATTACAACCCCAGCTCAGAACAGACATTTGCAGCTTACTGCTCGCAGAAATTCCAATATCACTGCCCCTGAACTGAGTCTGCGTCTACAAGAAGTGCATCATGTTACTGTTGGCCCTGATACTGTCCGAAACCGGTTGCGCGAAGTTAACTCTTACTCCCGGAGGCTCTGGAGGGCACCACCTTTAACAAGAGGATATTGAGGAGCTCGAAACTTGTGGGCACAGTAACATCATCAGTGGGATTTTCGACAATTGTTGAACATTCTCTTCTTGGACGAGTCCCGTTTCGGAATATACCCTGATTCCAGAGTGCGAGTGTGGAGAGAGCCTGGTGCCTGGTAGCTTAAACCGGTTGCAACAGGTCCAGGAAGTTCACCCTCATCATAATGGGACAGCCATGGGGCGAAGTGCAAGCCTGAAGAAAAACCGATCTCGTTTCAATTGAGGGATCGTTAACTGGAGCCGGCTACCGTGATTTGGTACTTGAACCTATTGCCTTGCCCCACGCGAATAATTTTGGGCAACATTTTACGTTTATGCAAGACAATGCAAGACCTCATGACTGCAGGTTGGTTATTGAGTTTTTGCAGGACAACCAAATTAATTTTTTGCCGTGGCCAGCGCAGTCCCCAGAGTCAAACTCCATTGAGCATGTGTGGGATATACTTCAGCAAAGGGTACTACGTATGGGTTTGGTTTGGTTTTGCCCCATGAAAATCGCAGAGATTTATTATAGCAGCGCTCAATATCGCATGGTAAGAAATCCCACAACAAGACATTGATAACCTTATATTATCAAGCATGTCTAGACGTTGCAGAAGGGGCCACCCTTTTGCTTTCTTATGTTATACCGGGTGATCATTTGAAAACTATCCACCTGCAATAACTCCCGATTCCTAATAAATATTTTTTCGAGCAAAAACAGGTCGATTATCGAGGGGACATCCAAAACATACATTGGCAAATTTCTATATTCACCCCCCTCGCCCCCACTCACCCCAACATCGAAATTTCAAATGACACTACCCACCTTGCGATACATCAAATTGAAGGAAATTAAATTTTCTTTATGAAAAAATATTTTCAAAATTTTCAACCCCACCCCCTTTTTCCAAAAAATTCTCTGACTGTCCCATTTTATATTCTGGACCCCTCATTTTTTCACAATTTAGACGGCGTCATCCTAGATAGCATCGAAGAAGAAAATTTTCGGTGGAAAAAGTGCTACCCAAATTCACCCCTTTGCTTTCCCCCACCTCAACTCCCAAATTTAACAAAACACCACCTACTTTGTGATACATCAAATCAAAGGGAATTGAATTCTCTTTTCGAAAAGAATTTTTTTGAAATTTTCTACTCCTCCCCTAATAAATTGGCCATTTAGAGTATTTTAGGAGGGAGATGGGGGGCTTAAAAATTGGGAAAAAATCTTTTTCAGGGAGAGAATTCAATTTACTTCAATTTGATGTATTACAAAGTGGGTATTGACATTTTAAATTTTTGAGGTCAGGTGAGGGGAGCGAAGGGGTAAATTTGGGTGGCACTTTTTTATAGAAAATTTTCTCTTTCGATGCTGTGCAGGATGACGTTTACTGTAATGAAGGGAAATGGAGGTCAAGAATATTAACTTGGACACTCAGAGAATTTTAGGAAGAACAGGGGGTAGGGTTGAAAAATTTCAAAATATTTTTTTTAGAAAGAAAATTCAATTCTTCTTAATTTGATGTATTGCAAGGTAGGTAGTGTCATTTGAAATTTTAAAGTTGGAGTGAGTGGAGGCGAGGGGGCTCAAGATATAAAATCTCCAATGTATGTTTTAGATGTCCCCCTCGATATAAAAGTCGACCTGTTTTTGCTCAAAGACATTTGCACTAGGAATCGGGAGATATTGCAGGTGGATAGTTTTCAAATGATCACCCGGTATAAAGCCCCTTGGACCCCCTTGTGCCACCAGGATTGTTTGAAGCCCTCCGTTTAAAGCCCTAATGAGCCCTCTTGTGTTTTTTCGTGGCTTTCAGGATTCCAGTAAGCCATCTTGTGCCTTATTGCATTGCTGGAAGCACCTCATGACTTCATATGATATTTGGAGCCCTGTCGGACCCCCTTGTGTCCTCAAGTGTGGTATGGAGCCGCAATTAGTCCACTCAGTTTTTAATGGCTTCAAAATAAGTACAATAAGCCCCCTTTTACCTTCATTTGTTAAATAGAGCTTGATCCATTGACCCCCTTGTGTTTTCTTGTGTCATTCGGATTTTTATTGAGCCCCCTTGTGCCCTCATGTGTCGTTTGGAGCCCTAATGAGCACCCCTGTGTTTTTTCGTGGCTTTCAGAGTTCTAGTAAGCCCCTTTTGTGCCTTCTTGCGTTGTTGGAAACCCTACTGTAAATCCCTTGCGCCCTAATGCGATATACGGAGCCCTATAGGGCTCAATTAATCCCGTAATATTTTTTTTATAGCTATCAGAATTTCAGTAAGCTTCCTTCCGCCTTCAATTATTATACAGGGTGGTCCAGGTTATAGTAGCAATAATTCACCATTCGATGGTCCATCAAAAACTAGGTCGACATGCATAAGGTAATTTTTCTCCAAAACGCTTCCTAAGGGAGATGGAGCCCTTCAAAGTTCGTTTTTTTTTTAATCTTTTTTTGCAATAACTCCCAAGTCATTGAAGCGATTTTGACCAAATTTGGTACAAATGCTCAAGAAATAGATATTTATCACTTGACGTAGATAACTTTTGTCAAAATTGTCCAGTGGCGTAGATACAGGGGAATTGTTCAACTTCTCCCACCCCATTTTCTACGCCACTTGATATTTTTGAAAATTTATAATTTTTTTTCAATTCCTTGTTCAATTTAGAAAAAAAAGTTACTCTTGTGAAATTTTGGTTAGAGGCTTCATTTCCGAGATATTTAGATTTGAAACTTTGGAAAACGCCTCGAAATCGCGACTCTCAAGGGCCTAAAAATTAAAATCCAAGAAAACTCATGATTCCTCAACTGGAATAAGTTTTCTAGGTCGTTCAAGTTGATTCACTGCCATTTTTTGCTAAGAAACGAGGCGTTTTCAGAGAAAAACAATTTGGGCTCTGGAAAGTGGCGATTTCCAAAGTTTAAAAATCAAGCCTCTAATAAAAATTTCACACGAGTAACATTTTTTTCTAAATTGAACAAGGAATTAGAAAAAATATAATTTTTCAAAAATATTCAGTGGCGTAGAAAATGGGGTGGGAGAAGTTGAACAATCCCCCCGTATCTACGCCACTGGACAATTTTGACAAAAGTTATCTACGTCAAGTGATGAATATGTTGTCCGTTAGCATTTGTACCAATTTTGGTTGAAATCGCTCCAATGACTTGAGAGTTATTGCAAAAAAAAGATTTCAAAAACTGAACTTTGAAGAGCTCTCTCTCCCTTAGGAAGCGTTTTGGAGAAAAATTACATTATGCATGTCGACCTAGTTTTTGATGGACTATCCAATGGTGAATTATTGCTACTATAACCTGGACTACCCTGTATAAAGCTTCATTGGGCCTCCTTGTGTCTTTACTATCGCTTGAAGCCCTGCTGAGCTCCCCTTATTCTTTTGTGGCTTTCGGAGCATTAGTAAAACCTCAAGCCTTCATGTGAGAATCGGAGCCCTATCGGGCCACTTGTGTACTCCAAATAGTGTGAAGCCCTAACTAGCCCCCTTCTGTTTATTTCCTAGCTCTCCGAAATCAAGTAAACCTAGGCCACCTTTTGCTTTCTTGTATTATCCAGAGCTCCATTTGGCCTCCTTGTTTCTTCAACATCTTTTGAAGCCCTGCTATGGGGTTAACCGAATGCATGACGGTGGACGCCTAGATTTTTCAAAGCGGCCGGTTTGACACAGGACAGTTCGACGTCATGGGCCAAAAACCACTAAAAAATGCAGGGGTACTCAGCAGGGCTTCAAACGATATTGAAGACACAAGGGGGCCCAGTGAAGCTTCATATTGCATACGAAGGCAAAAAGGAGCTTATTGGGCGACTCCACACAACACTTGAGGACACAAGATGTACAGCGTCGCTTCCTCAAGCACTTGAGTTTCCTCATGGATGGTGTATATCCTGTTCGTGGCATCAAGTACTCTTCATTATTATCCAGGTTCAACCTTCACTCTATCTTCAACTAGACGTACCATGCTAGCTGTTGAATTTCTGCACACCCTATTGAATAATAATTTGGATTGTCCCTATCTTCTATCCAAAATTAATTTCTTCATACCACGTATTAATTCCAGACAGTGCACCACGTTCTACAGGGTTTCCCGGAATTAGTGTTACAAAACTCACAGGGAGGTAGAAAATTGAAAAATAAGGGGACTTTTGTTAATAAACATACCCTCTCAAACGTATAATAACGGAGATACAGGCCTCCAAAGTTGTTTTTTAAAAACAGTTTTTTTTTGCATACGTTTTGAACCGTCCAGCCGATTTCATTCAAATTCAAACCAAAGTTTATTAATACAAGTATTCATTGAACAATAACATCGAATTTTATCAGACATTTCAAGGGGCGAAGATAATGAGGGGTACCCTCCCTCTTCCCCCCCTATTTTCAACTTCCTGAATATTTTTGAAAACAGTTTCAATTTTTTAATTTTTAGTTTAATTTAAAGAAAAAAGTTACTCTTGCAAAATTTTGATTAGAGGCTTCATTTTCAAGATATTTGGGTTGAAACATTAGAAAACATCACGAAATCGCCACTTTCCAGGGCCCAAATTGTTTTTTTCCGAAAAACTCCATGTTTCTCAGCGAAAATGATGGTTTATCAACTTAAAACATTCGAGTTGACGAATCATGGGTTTTCTTGAATTTTAATTTTTAGGTCCAGGAAAGTGGCGATTTCGAGATATTTTGCAATGTTTCAATCTCAAATGTCTCGAATGGCTGTAAAACTAAGCCTCTAATCAAAATTTTGCAAGGGTAACTTTTTTCTTTAAATTGAACTTAGAATTCAAAAATTGAAACAATTTCCAAGAATTTTTGGGGAGGTCAAAAATAGGGGGAAAAGGGGGGGGCACCCCCTATCATCTTCGCCCCTAAAAATGTTTGATGAAATGCGTTACTATTGCTCAATAGAGACCTGTTTCAGTAAACTTTGGTTCAAATTTGACTGAAATCGGCTGAACGGTTCAAAAGTTATGCAAAAAAGACTGTTTTTAAAAAACAACTTTGAAGGCCTGTATCTCCGTTATTATGCGTTTGCGAGTGTATGTTTATCTAGAAAAGTCCCTTTATTTTTCAATTTCCTATCTCCCTGTGAGTTTTGTAACACTTATTCCGGAACACTCCTGTATAATCCCAGTTCCTGTTGACTCCACGAAGTGAACTTGCTTATGTTATTAATATTCTTTTGACCTTTTCTTTTTGTGTATTCGCATGATTGTGTTTCATTTTTTGTTTTATATAATTTTTCATTCTATTCAATTTTTTTTGTACAAAGTTTTCCTGTAATTGGGCGTTGCCTGTTGGGGAATAAATCCATTCTATTCTATCCATTCTAAAAGATGTAGGGGGAGATGGGCAGGGCTTCAAGCGATATTAAAGACACAAGGGAGCTTTATGTGATAAATGAAGGCGAAAGGGGCTTACTGGAATTTTGATAGCTATGATAAAACATAAGGGGATTAATCAGGGCTACAAACTACACTTTCGGGCATGAAAGGGGCCCGATAGGGCTCCGTATATCGCATTAAGGCACAAGAGATTTACACTAGGGCTTCCAACAACGCAAGAAGGCACAAGGGGACTGTTACCGGCCTGGTCGGAAGAAGGCTCGTCCCTTCGCTCCTGTATAAGCCGACGCTTCGCTTACATGATTCTCTTGAGTCATTCAGCAGTCCTGAGCTGACACACATCGCCGCATCGACTTTGCACCGCACGTCCGCAGACGGCCTTCGCCCTGATGCTTCCCATTCACTTGTACAAAAGCATTGGCCCTTCTCAGGGCCAAAGCATCGGCTCCTTTTAGGGCCACCCTTCCGAACCATCCGCCGAGCGGACAACATCCGCTAGCGAGACCTCAGGTCTCACCACCACCATCAAGAGCGCGTTCCCGCCAGAGTCTGAAAGCTCCGCCTTTCCCTATGGCTACGCCTCCTTCGCCCTTGGCATCAGGACTTACTGAAACTCTGAAAGCCACGAAAAAACATAAGGGGCTCATTAGAGCTCCAAACGACGTGACACATGAAAGCACAAAGGGGCTCCGATTAGAATTTCTCCAAAAAAAAAAAAAAATGCAAATTGGATAGTAGTCATCTTGGCCGATGACATCGATTACGCCTTGAAGGGAATAAAGATTGTACAGCGAGTGGCGTTGATAAGATTATAGTTAGAGCCTTTAGGACTGTATTCGCAGGGTATCAATATACGCTCGGTATCCGTGGATTCGGTTTGCCATTTTCAACAGCATACCCCAAACGACCTGATTAATTATTATTAATCACAATTAATCTGATTAACATAAAAATGCGGTACTAGGAACACGTAATTTCCATCAGTAATCATTAAACATAAGTTTCTGCTTCTAAATTCAATAAGGATATAAAAAATCTGATGATTTTCCAACAAAATCAAGTGGCGTCGAAAATATGGGGGTGAAAATGGGCAGCCCCCTAAAATCTACGCCACTGGGCCTTTTGTAGGAGATTTTCACTAATTGATCGACGCACACCTATTCAAAGTTTATCTACACAAAGTTTGAGCAGAATCGGTCTGATGGTTTAGAACTTATACAAGAAAAACGGTTTTTTACCTTCAACACGGCTATATCTCCGTTATTCATGCATTTATGATGGCTTTTTTTTTTTTGGTTTGTTCTTATCGGTTTTTCGTGCTCTATTGATCTTTGAAATTTTCCAGATTAATCCTGGACCAGCCTGTATATCGTCGCCGAAAATGCAAGACCTCGTATATGCATTTCACCAAATTTTACAGGGGAGTCAAAAAACTGAATGGTTTTGTTCCAACCCCGTGTTCCTCCTTCACTTGACAAGTGTATAACTTTCGATGAGTTCACAATAAACGATTATTGTCATTGATATTATTATTATTATTATTATCATTATTGTTGTTATTATTATAATCAGTTTTTTTGGACTCTCCTGTAAAATTTGGTGGAATGCATATACGAGGTCTTACATTTTCGGCGACGATATGCGAAGTGAAATTGCGACCCCGCGAAATGGTGTCATTCATTTCAGGTTAAAATTATGTGATTCGTAAATGGCGACCGCCCGGCGTCAATAAGAAATGTCACAGCGAGCACACTCTTGTTTTCAAAATCCACGCGGCGCCATTCAATCATATCCTGCCGGGAGCGTCACGACGTCTGAAACATTAGATATGGCTTCTCATCCATTGGTTTCGACTTTCCCCGGTATTAAAATAGATACAGTGAGGCGTCCTCTAAATTTTTATTATTATTTATTTCTCGCATTACGTCATTTTTTCGTGTGCCACCCGGTCGCGCGTATATGCCCACTTTGGAAATTTCTTTCTATTGTCGGAAACGATGCATATTCCATAAGGGTAAATGCAAAAAACATGTCAAATGATATGTTGTATTTTTTATTTACGTACCCTCGCCCAAAATATGGATAAACCCCACCGACCCGGGGATAAACCATGATGGCGTTTCAACATGTTTGAACTGTATTTCTGGGGTGAAGAATCGATATTTTTTATTCGCCAGCCGATATACTCGTATGCAAATATCCGGGATATTCTCCTTCTTAAATTCGTCGAAACAACGGTGTTCCATTGCAAAATAAAAGACGCCGAAACTAAATTGAATTCCTCCTACAATTCAATCTTAACTGGTCCCTGCATTTAGGTACAATTTATTCATGTCACGTCGCTTGAATACAATTTCTAGATTACTATAAACAGTTCAATTGGTTCTAATGGGGCGAATTCGGATTGTATGCGGACATGAATTGCAGTATTGTATTTTGAAGTGATGGAAATGATAATGGAATTGTTGTTACGGGCTTCGATTTTTGATTTATACCAGCGGTATCACCCGAATGTGATTTGTCCAAAACCAGTCATGGTGAGTTAAGTTAAGAAACAACTTCACGAGTGAAAACTATTAAATGTTGTTGGGATAGTTTATTTTGTGTTAAAATTAGATTCATTTGTGTTCCAGTAGGTTGTCGATATACACTGATCGTTTTTTGAAGTGGTTCGCCTAAAAAATTGTTCTGCTTTGATAGGTTGTAACTTTTGAATAGATGGATGTATCTTGTTGACTTTTCTTTTTTTTCAGAAAGAACGTTTCTCTGGCAATAAGTATGTTCACTTGCGTTTATTTGTAATAATTGATAGTGATTTTACAGGGTGATTTGTAAAGATATGATTTTTATATCAAATAAATTGATGTAAATGAGGTAGATGGGTCACCCTGTATATTTTATTTCAAGGACATCATAGAGCCTTATGTCTTAACGTTGCATGTTTTATTCGATTTTGCTCTAGCGTACTAGACTTTGAAGATATCAATTTTCAATTCGCTGCATGTTTATTTGCGTGAAAAAATCGAGATATCTTTGAGAGTAATCATGTTCTGACATTTATGTCAATTGAATTGTTTGTAAAAATGCCGCGTCTACAAGGTGCAATTCTTGAAAGAATAATCGGAATGGTTTCGGCTGGTGTCTCTCGCAGGGAAGTAGCACGACGCGACGCTTCAATGTTGCATACAGTGTTGTCAATCGCGCTTGGATACGATACCAAAACAATAACTCTCCGCAATATACACATCGAGGGGGACGCCAAAGAGTTAAAAATCCAGCAGAAGATCGCCTTCTTAGGAGAACCGCTTTGCAGATTAGGAAAACTAATGCTACTCAACTGAAACGAGCATTGCACTTGGCCACAGGTAACATGATTTCAGCATTAACAATATGAAAGAGACTGCATGAAGGTGGACTTCACTCCAGACGGCCAGCCAAGCATCCAAAGTGGACTCGGGAGCATAAAAGGCGACGCCTGGAATTAGCTTTGAATCATCAAAACTGGGCTGAAAATGACTGGGCCCAATATCTTTTCACAGATGAATCACGGTTTTCTGAGAGTCCTGATATCAACCGCCTGCGTGTGTGGCGAAGAATGAATCAACGTTACGAAGATTGTACGGTTGGCCTTACACCTTTCGGCGGTCGTTCAATTACAGTTTGGGGGGGATATCAATAGACAGTCGCGCTGAACTTGCACTTTTCGCCCATGAGACAGTTAATGGTTTGCGATACCTGGAAAGAATTCTGGAATCTATAGTCCTTCCTCTCTCTTATCGAATGGGTGAACAGTTTGTGTATATGGACGATAACGCAAGACCACATCGAGCCAACTTAGTGAATGAATTTTTTCAACGTGTAAATATCACCAGAATGGAATGGCCGGCGCTTTCACCGGAACTAAATCCAATAGAAAACGTGTGGGATGCGCTCCAATAAGAAGGATATTAGACCGTGAAATTGAACCTCATGGAATTGAAGAGCTGGGAAATGTCCTTCAACAAGAATGGAAAGCCATTCCGGGTGACCTTATCAATAATATTATTAGAAGTATGCCACGAAGATGTCAAGAGGTGATAAGGAGTAGAGGTGGCCCCACCCATTATTGATTTTTTCTTATTCACAATTATGAGTTATTTATTGTTATGCGTAGAAAAATTGGAATAAAACTTTTTGACGTTTTCTTATTCTTCTTATTATGCTTAAATAATCATATCTTCTGACACAGATGACGTAAAACCAAAATCCAAAAAAGTATGAAGTGCTAAGACATGGGGCTCTATGATGACCTTAAAACAAAATATACAGGGTGACCTATTTATCTCATGCACATCAATGAATTTGATATAAAAATCATAGCTTTCAAAATCACCCTGTAAAATCACTATTGATGATGACAAATAATTGCAACTATGCACACATGCTGCCGAAGAAACGCTTTTTTTTGACAAAAAAAATTTCAAGAAGATACATCCATCTATTCAAATGTTACAACCTATCAGAGTGGAAATTTTTTTGGGCGAACCACTTCAAAAAACGATCAGTGTAATTAACTGTCTAAAGTTTACCGATAAATTGAATAAACTGCACCAATAAACTTTATAACTCAGGAGTGTCTAAAGCTGCTGCCCATACGTACATATACCTATTATGTACGAGATAGGTAACTATGATCAAAAACTTTTTTTCTCTAGAGTCCTATGAATTTATTATTTTATCCAATCCTATTGAATAATGCACGCCTTATCACACGCATACATGCCTGCATTTTTCAATAAGTACGGGTTCGTTTACAATCGATTTAAAACACACACTGATTGGTTACTGCGTATACAGGATGTCCCGAAATTAATGCAACAAAATTTACAGGGAGGTATAAAATTGAAAAATCAAGGTACATCTTTAATAAAAATACCCTCGCAAACGTTATAGCGGAGATACAGGCCTTCGAAGTTGGTTTTTGAATCAGTTTTTTTTACATAACTTTTGAACCGTTGAACCGATTTGAACCGTCTCTATTGAAGAATAATAACGCATTTCATCAAACAATTCTAGGTCTAGGGGCGAAAATAATAGGGGGTACCTTTCCCCTTTTCCCCCTATTTTTCACCCCCCTGAATAATTTTGGGAATGGTTCCTTTTTTCGGGTTCTACGTTGAATTTAGATAAAAAAGTTACTCCTACAAAATTTTGACTAGACGCTTCATTTTCGAGATATTTGTGTTTGAAACTTTGGAAAACATCTCAAAATCGCCACTTTTCAGGGCCCATTTTTTTTCTGAAAAGTTTCATGTTTTTTAGCAAAAATGGTAGTTTATCAATTTGAAACACGTAGAAAACCTTGAATTTCATAGGCCTTGAAAGTGGTGTTTTCGGGATGTTCTCCGGAGTTTCAAACTCATATATCTCGAAAATAGAGCCTTTAATCAAAATTTTGCAAGGATGATTTTTCTCTCTAAATTGAACGTAGAATTCAAAAATTCAAGCCATTTCCAAAATATTCAGCGAGTGAAGAAGAGGGGAAAAAGAAGGGAAAAAGGGTGAAGGTACCCCCTATTATTTTCGCCCCTGAAAATGTTGGATGAAATGCGTTATAATTGTTCGATAGAGAACTATTTTAGTAAACTTTGGTAGCCTATTTTTTCCCATTTTTAGTTAGCTATCCGTATAGCGGAAGAATTAGATCGTTATGTTTTCGGGTTTATGTTTTTCATTCATCTCTCACTTTGAGGGCAGCGTGTGGGGGCGGCAGCATTCGGCAAAGTAACTGTTGCACAGTTTGAGCTGGGAGTTTCTAATTTCTAAATGTAAGGGAAATATGACAATCAGTGAAAATTGTGAAACTTGCATTTTTTTCGTTTGGAGGCGGCAGCTGGAGGCGGCGGCTAATTAAATGTGGCCTATCTTTCTCCAATTCCAGTCAGCTATCAATATAGTTGAAGAATTAGATCGCTATGTCTTCAGGTTCATGTTTTACATTTATTTCTCACTTTGGGGGCGGCGTGTGGGAGCGGCGGAGTTTGGCAAAGAAATTCTTGCACAAGTTGAGTCAAGAGTTTCTAAATGTTCGAGGTAACATTATCAGCTGAATCAGTGAAAATTGTTGAAAGTTGCACTTCTTTTTTTTTTGGGGGCGGAAGCTGGAGGCGGCGCCATATCAAAAGTAGCCTATCCTTCCAAATTATCAGTCTGCTATTTATATACCGAAAGAATCAGATCGCTATGTCTTCGGGTTTATGTTTTTCATTTTGAAGTGATTGGGGGCGGTTTTTAGCAGTTTTTTCATGTCGGCGGCGCATATTGAAGACGGAATGTTTCTTGGCTTACGTTTATGAGTGGCAACTAACTATGTATTATTCAAAAAATGAGAACACCAGAGCTTCAGGTCTGGTAGAAAGTGCAATATTATGTTATTTCAAGTTTATCGGGGGCGGTTTTCTCTATGTTGGCGGCGCAATATAGACATCCATGATAGCTTGGCCCTCCTTTGGGAGTGGCAGCTATGTAACAGCGAAAAAATTAGAAAGCTAGGTCGTCTAGTTTGGGAGGAGTTCGAGGAACGGACGGACGGACAGACGGACGGACAAAGCGGTTGCAATAGCGATTTTCATCAAGATGGAATTTGCGCTAAAAAAGGCCTACACGACGCTTAATCCAATCTGCTTTCGATGTTGTCAGTTGAAATTTTCCAAAAAAAAGTCGATTCCCGAGCAAGAATGAATTTTGGCTTTTGTCCTGCTACAAAAGCCAGTCGTTCTGGTCAAAACACCGGCGAGAGCCCCTCTCGGGTGGCAACGGCCAAGAGAAATTTTGAGAATTCATTACGCCTGACTGGAGAATGGTGAAAAACCGAAACTGCGGCCTTAATTTGACTCTTTTGTTGTGTTGCCTCCTGCCAAATCTGGTTCCAATCTATCTAGCAGATTTTGAATAATTAACCGGTAAAGTTTTGAACTGTGACATTTTTTATTATTTGACAGATGACAGATAGGGCAATACCTTTAACTGTTCTGAATAGAGTTTTTCAGGGGCTTTCAACTCCAGAACGACCGGAGGGATTGGATTGAAATTTTGTGGGTTGATTCTTCCATTGATATCTGACACATCGCCCTATCAAAGAATTCGAAATTCTCAGGGCCGGCCTTGAAAAAAAACTTCAAAGCTTTTTCAAAAAAAGACATTCTGTATGCATATTATTCAAAATTCATTTTCATGTTTAGAAACTACATGGAACATGCTATTGAAATCGCAAAAAAATGCTTGGCACCAGTAAGCTGTCAAAAGAAAATTGATAATTATTCTGATGATTTTTGAGGTTAGGATTTTTTGTGAATTGATATTTTCAAATACTCACAAATGATCTATCACGGCCTCAAATTTCAGCCGTTTCGTTAGAAAAATAAAAATGACATTTTTCTCGTTTTCTCAGTAGTAACAAAAAGTTTCAGCCGAATGTTTCAAAAAATTATTGTTACGTCCCTCAGCTTCACTTCTATCCCAAAATTCAGATAAAGTTGAGGGACGTAACAAATTTTTTTTGAAAATTCCAATGAAATTTTTTGTTACTACATACTGAGAAAACGAGAAAAATGTCATTTTTATTTTTTTTTCGACGAAACGTCAAAAATTCAGGGCCATAATAGATCATTTGCAAATACTTGGAAATATCAATTTAGAAAAAAGCCTAATCTCAAAAATCATTACGATTATCAAAATTTTCTTGACAGCTCAATGGTGCCAAGCAATTTTTTTTGCGATATTATTAGCAGGTTTTATGTAGTTTCTGAATTTAAAATGAATTTCGAAAAATATGCATACAGAATGTCTTTTTTGAGAAAAAGCTTTGAAGTTTTTTTTACAAGTCTGGCCCTGGAAACTTCAAACTGTTTGATAGGGCGGTGTGTCAGATATCAATATAAGGATCAATCCACAAAATTTCAATCCAATCCATTCGGTCGTTCTGAGGATACAGCTAGTCAAAAAATTCGACAAAATACAGTAACTTTGAAATGAACAGTGTTAGAAAAATTCCAATGCCAGATTCTGGTTCGCCTGGAAAAACTGGACCTACTCTTAGGTTATGTCCATTTGGTGATGAATCACCCTGTATCTGGTGAAATCTCAAAACTTTTTATTTGCACGATTACAATACTTTCCCTTCCATGTTGGTAGTAGGGAAAGTAAAATCATGAAGCGTGGTGTCTTATCTCAAAACTGCTTTAGAATTACCCAAATTGGAAGTCGAACATTGAAGATATAAATTTTTATGTTGAATGTTGCAGACTTACGAAACTCAGGCATTATAATAATAATAATAATACTGTTTATTCATGACCTTTACAGGTTTCGAATACATAAGAACATAGAACATAGAACATATCTTTATTATACATCAGGCAATAACATTCCTATAGTATATCGTCGTATGAAAATAAATAGATAAATATTAAATCTGGTTTAAATATACAGTATGGATTACATGTTACAACACATATTAAAAATTCATGAACTCTTCCTTAGTATAAAAAGCCTGACTGCACAATAAGTTGAAACTCTTTTCTTGAAAATGTGAGTGATGGGGTGATATTCGACAACTGTTACATTTTATTGAAGTATTTGATTCCCTTGTACCGAGAGTTCATAAATTTAATGGGTCAAGGGTGCCTGTGAATTCAAAAACCGCTGTCGAAACTAGCGTAATCCTTTTGTAATAAATTTGTCAAACTTTGACAAGTTACGTCCCATATTATCGATTTCTGATCTGCCATAAGTGCACGAGAATACTTCAAGTTCGAAAATACCCCTCGATCATGTAGGTTTTGTGCCCTGCCAAGAACACTACATTGAAAATATTCCGAAGACGAAAACGGCCACTGGTTTGACAAATTACGATAACCAAAAAATTTCAGACATCAAATGAACGATGCTAGTTCCGACAGATGTTTTCAAAGTCACAGGCACCCTTATTTGACCCATTTAATTTATGAACGCTCGGTATAATACTATATTACGAAGGCGCAGAGCGGACATGGAAGATATTTATTTGTAATTGCGACTTTTTTCTGTCAATTGCCACTTTATTCTGGCAATCGCGACTTTTTTTTTGTCAATTGCCACTTTTTTTTGTCAATTGCGACTTTTTTCTGTCAATTGCGACTTTTTTCTGTCAATTGCGACTTTTTCTGTCAATTGCGACTTTTTCTGTCAATTGCCACTTTATTCTGGCAATTTCGACTTTTTTCTGTCAATTGCCACTTTATTCTGGCAATTGCGACTTTTTTCTGTCAATTGACACTTTATTCTGGCAATTCTCAACACCTCAATTCTCTTCAATTCAATCAGCGTCATCCTAAATAGCATCTGAGGAGAAAATTTTCAGTGGAGAAAAGTGCTCCCCAAATTCACCTCTTTCTTCTCCCCCACCCCAACTTCAAAATTCAACAGAAATCACCTACTTGGTGATACATCGAAATTAGAGGAATTGATTTCTCTTTCTCAAAACAGTTCTTTTTTTTCAATTTTCAACCCCTTCCCTAATAAATTGAACATTCGGAGTATTTTAAGGCCTTTTGAAAATTCTGAGAATATTTTATCCAGAAAGAGAATTTAGTTCCCTTCAATTTGATGTATCACAATATCACAAAGTAGGTAGTGTCATTTTAGATTTTGAAGGTGGGGCGGGGGAGTGAAGGGGTGAATTCGGGTGGCACTTTTTACACAGAAAATTTTCTCCCTCGATGCTGCGCAGGCTGACGTTGACTGTACTAAAGAGAATTAGGAGGTCAAGAATATTACATTGGAAACTCAGACAATTTTAGGAGGAAGGGGGGTGGGGTTGAAAATTATTGAAATATTTTTTCAGAAAGAGAATTTAATTCTCTTCAATTTGATGTATCGCAAGGTGGGTGGTGTCATTTGAAACTTCGAAGTTTGGTGGGTGTGGGTGGGCCGAGGGGGCTGAAGATGGGAATTCGCCAATGTATGTTTCGAATGTCCCCCTCAATATAAAAATCGACCTGTCCGAGCTTTAAAAAAAAAATGAGGTGAAATGCCCGCAAACCCCTCTGTTCTGTTTTCGTTTTCGTCATCGGTCAAGTAAGCATCGCGGGATCTGATGTAATATGCATTCTGGAGTGAAGCTCCCAATATGCGATATTCAGCGGCACGACATGCGCTGTAGGTTCGCAAAGCTAGGGGATGGAACTCATGCGTCTGCGCGAGCTAGGAAAAGTCAAAACCTGCAAATTTTCAGCCACCAATTTAACAAAGGAAAATAGATGACAAGAAACTCCTGATTTTCATGCTAGATTAGGCGAAATAATGTTGTCCATGTGCACTGCTGTCGAAAAAATGCATTCCGCGCGTAGTGTTCCGAAAAGAACGAAAAAGCCGTTTTCAGTGTATAACTGGTTGCCTAGAAGGTGATGTTTGTTTGGGAACACACATTATGGAATGAAACTGCAATGTTTTTTTCGTACGGTTTTTGCAGTCGGGCACTCAACAAGCTGCCCGTCATTTTTGAAAGAAGAAACGGAAAACACAAAACACAAAACACAAAACCTTTGATATAACCCGATAAAATTTCATCTACCATTTGTTTACTTGCAGTTTCATGCCATCGACAGACAGGACGGCAACCGTAAGGCAGAGAAGAATACTATAAATAGGGCGGTATTTTCAAAAAAACACTAACTGATAAACACGTTACCATATTTCCGCTCATCGTGTATCTAAAACTGATCCATCATTGCTGGTCTTGAACGCAATGGAAGATCAAGAAACGCTCTTTTTTCCACAACTTATTTGAAAGTTCCATTTCCAGCTGTTTGAATAATATTGTCATGATAATGACATAAAGGCCCTGGGGAAAAGCTCATCCCTTAAATATTGTCACGAGGTAGATAACCCCGTGTCAGGCCCTGGCCCCTTGAAGGGTGGAAGCTTGCATAAGGAAACGTTCACCTAGATTAGCTAGCCGCTTCTCTATACGTCACTGATGCAAGACAAGCATTTTTGGGACCTGGGGTGGGACTCTGTGTTGTCGCTATCGACAGTCGCTTCTAAGCGATAGTCGCTAAGCATAGGGAACTCACATGTACCTGCTCAAGGTCAGGTAGAAAGCGACTGTTGACAACGAACACAGAGTCCCACCCCAGGACGGGCACGGCGGTGTTGAAGGAAGGGAATTGGCGAGTTGGCCACCGGCGGGGCCGGTCAAGCGCGAGTCCTGGACTCCGGCTAATAAACTAATATAAGAAGTGGCGTACTCCGTAGGTACTCAATTACTACGTTTCCATGGAGAATTGAAATCGATTTGAAAACGGTATCGGGATTGAATACGGAAGTGTTCACATGAGTGGTTCGAACTCGGTATTCAAATCGATTTGAATTCTGTTTACATATCTGTCATGTAAGTCTAACCCTAACCTAAAACTACCCCAACCTAACGTATCGAAGGAAGTGCAAGTACTCTGCAAACTGCAAGTGTGCAGAAGGCAGAAGTGCAGACAGCAAGTGCAAGTATGAATGCGACCCTCGATGCGACCAGAACAGCGGTTTTACTCATTGTTATGTATCAGTTTCTGTTTGTTGATGTTTCGATCCAATCCGATTGGGTTTCCATGAGTATTATTTCGATCAGACCCCGATACAATCCCAGAATTTGCCGAATCGACCTTGAGACTCAAATCGATTTGAATACGATGTTGCAAGCGTTTACATGCAGTTTTCAATCCCGATACCGTTTTCAAATCGATTTCAATTCTCCATGAAAACGTAGTACATGAAATAGGTCCAACCGAAAGGTAAGCCAAGAAATATTACCTTGCTGTTTGATTATCACTTTGGGTATCTCTGATTTAGTTTAATAAAGCTGTTATAATGTTTCGAGATGTTTCTCTATCAACCTACGCCCCCAATTAAGTAAGAGCACTATGGTACTTTGGGAAAGGCCCAAGGGCCATACGTGACAATATACAATGTTGAAATTACGCTTTTTACATGTGTTAGCATACGGCACTATTCTCAAATCCCCTCGCATGGTTGCACAAGCGCAGAAATGGCACTGAATCTCGCCTATTCGCCAGCACTGATAACTCTAATTTCGGCCTGAATATTAGTTTTCATATCTTCCAGTAAGCGGGGTCTTCCAAGAACCCCCAGAGATAGAAATCTGACGGCGTGAGATCGAGTGATCTCGCCGGTCAATTAGTGTCACCATTTCTTTAGATTAAACCTTTAGGAAACAAGTGGACACTTCTTAGCACGTGAAATTGAATCTGGTCAATTTGCAAAATATCCTTGAGTTATGTATTCGGAATAAATTGGGACGGATATAGTCCAAACAAGCGATTGTTGCAGGCCAAAGTGGAAACGAGATATTTTGGGAGCCTTTGTATTGCGTCGCAATGTGGTGTGCATTGAAAAAAAATTACATTCACAAGCAAGTGAGCACTAGCAAAGCATTGGCTTTACGAATAGTGGTCATACTGACTCAACAACCCTGTAGTGTATACGAGCCCAAGGCCGATTCTGGCTCGTCGGCCGCCCTTGTGCGATAAATATTTGGCCGCCCGCCAGCTGTAGCCCCGCAGCAATTTTCTAGCGGGGGCGTCTGGGCTTCCTAGAAATTGCGCCGCAGGCGATTTTTTTTCACTTTTGCGGGCCTAAAACCGCCAAATTAGACACTCATTTTAGACACAATTATGAACAATTATGATCTATTTTGCGCTGAGGATCAAGGTGCGTCCATGACCACCTACCTCACTTCAGCATATCCCTCGGCATACCCTATAGATGAGTTTTTAGGCACCTATACCAATTCATAGGTAAGTAAACTGCTCAACAATGAAAGTGTTACAAAGCAAAAATTCACCCAATTTTGAACCGCTATAACTTTTGATTGGCACACATGATTCTGATTTTGTTTTAAGTACTAAATAGCCCAATCTTTTGGCCATCTTCCTTGTCACTGTGAAATGCATAGAGCTTTTCATAATTTTTCCACAGGGTGATGAACAGAGCAGTGCAAAATTGATGAAAGTTCAACATACCCCCGTTTTCGTTAAAAAAATTTTTCGGGAGTATCAACACCAAATTTATGAAGAATGATGTGTTCCCTCGAAACGGTTTTTGAATTTTCGGGATTCCAGTCGAAACGGCCAAAATGTGATTTTTTATTGTGCATACTGCACCGGGTGACCATTTGAAAACTATCCACCTGCAATAACTCCCGATTCCTAGTGAATATTTCTTCGAGCAAAAACAGGTCGATTTTCATATCAAAGGGAACATCTAAAACATAAATTGGCAAATTTCAATCTTAAGCCCCCTCGCCCCCACTCACCCCAACTTTGAAATTTCAAACGACATGACCTACCTTGCGATACATCAAATTGAAGAGATTTAAATTTTCTTTCTGAAAACGATATTCACAAAAATATTAACCCCACCTTCCTTCGCCCTAAAAATTCTCTGACTGTCATATTTTTAATTCTGGACCTCTCAAATGTTTTTAATTCAGTCAGTGTCATCATAGAAAACATCGAAGAAAAGAATTTTCGGGGGAAGAGATGCTACCCAAATTGACCTTTTTGCTCTCCCCCACCTCAGCTTCAAAATTTTACGAAACACTACCTACTTTGTGATACATCAAATTGAAGGGAATTGAATTCCCTTTCCAAAAACAATTTTTTTTTAATTTTCAACCCCCCTCCTAATAAATTAAACATTTGGGGTGTTTTGTGAGAAAAATGGGGGTTTTAAAAAGTTTGACCAAATTTTGTTCCTGGAGAGAATTTAATTTCCTTCAATTTGATGTATCACAAAGTAGGTGATTGCCATTTTAGATTTTTGAGATGAGGTGGGGGGAGCGAAAGGGTGAAATTTGGGTGGCATTTTTTCCACAGAAAATTATCTCTTCCGATGCTATGCAGGATGACGTTGACTGCATTGAATAGAATTGAGAGGCCAAGAATATCAAATTGAACACTCAGAGAATTTCAGGAAGAAGGGGGGTGGGGTTAAAAATTCTATAAATATTTTTGCGGAAAGAGATAGACAGATAAACAAACAAATAGACAGATCTTATTGACAGAATCCCATTTAGGGGACCAACATTTCAAGAAATGAAGCCAAACATGCCTATGTTTTGAAATTTGAGGTAAAGGCAAAAAATTCCAAAATGGCGGAAATGTTGTTAGTTCAATTCTAATGACGTAGTCCCATGTTGACTGAAGAGAGTAAAAATTAACCTTTTTTTAATGCTAAAAACTCAAATTTTAGGAGTAGTACCAAAAAGTACACTGCCAATTGGGCTTTTCTTCACCCCTACACTAGACAATAGGAACGTGTTGCAAGTCAAATTGCTCAGAATTGTTCAGTGAACAAGCCTACCAAGTGGCGTCATCTTGATATGAAAAGTTCTAATGTTTTTGCGTTGCTACAGGAATAATATACAGTATTCACAATAAAAAATCACATTTTGGCTGTTTCGACTGGAATCCCGAAAATTCAAAAACCGTTTCGAGGGAACACATCATTCTTCATAAATTTGGTGTTGATACTCCCGAAAAAAATTTTTAACGAAAACGGGGGTATGTTGAACTTTCATCAATTTTGCACTGCTCTGTTCATCACCCTGTAGAAATTTTATAAGGGGTTCTATGAATTCAATATTGACAAGAAAGATGGCCAACAGATTGGGTTTTTCAGTACTTGAAACAGAATCAGAATCGTTTGTGCCAATCAAAAGTTACAGCGGTTCAAAATTGGGTGAATTTTTGCTTTGTAACACTTTCATTGTTGAGCACTTTATATTAATTTTGTAGTTGTTTATTGATAAGAAGGCAAAACCCAGAAGAAGGTCATAATTATTGGTAAAATACCTATAATCTGAAAAACACAACAACTTGCAAAATTCTGAAAACAAAAAGAACTTATGACAAACCTAATACATATTTGGTACCTATATAAAAGGTAAGTACCAGGTCTATGAGTAGTAGGTACTACGTATACCTATACCAAGGGTCGGTATTTCCGAGGGTATTTCCATTTCCCCGAAAAGTTTTGAATAGGCTATTTGTCAAATGAACCCTACGCAGAGCGTAGATCGTAGAGCGCAAAGTTCATCAGCTAAACAGACTATCCGAAATGTTACCAAGAGATGAGAACTCTTGCCCTTCCTCAGATACTTATCTGAGAAAGAAGTCCAATATCTATAATAGTTGACGCAGGGCGGCCGCCTCGCCTCCATTCTTGTTGACAACCTATTGTATTTTTCGGCACTGAAAAATGACAATTTACGCAGGGCGGCCGCCTTCGGTCTCGAAAATCATAATAGGCGCTCTGCATATTTTAAATATCCCGCCCGTTTCCGCACCCTCATGCGGCAGTTGCCAACATATGTGTGAGGAAAATTGTCAATATTGGAGTTTATGAATTGTTGAAATTGACATTTGCAGGTGGTATGATTATTCCAAATGGCATTGTTGTTATGGAAACAGATAACTTCCTGCAGGAATTGCAAAAAAACTCGCTACTTTTGGCGCTGAAGCAAATCCGCAGAGTGCCTATATCAGTTTCTTTTTCGACACTCAGTTTTTCGTAAGAAAAAATTGGGCGTCTTTTCGCGGCCCTTGTGCAGGGGCACTCCCAGCACACCACTTAGAATCGGCCCTGTACGAGCCCCGTCCCCATCAGTAAAATTTCTAGAAAACTAATGATGGGAATGTGAAAGTATTTTGAAATATTGTTTTTTCATCATGTTCACTACATGTTAGTACCTTTGAACATATTCTAGGATTAAATCTCTAGAGCCAGCGAAGTAGAGAATTAGGTGATGAAATAGAGCCCCCCTTCCAAATGGTTTTTCATGGCTAACTCCGTTTCTAGGTATACATAAATATAGTACCTAGGTTATGCCAGAAATGTCTCTTCTTGAATTGAGCAAAATCGGCCAAGAGGTTACAAAGTTATGATAATAAATCGATTTTCTGACCCAAATTCTAATTCCCCAATATTTTACTTTTCCGAAATATATATTTTTTGGACCAGTCTACTTATCTTTTTATTCTTTATCGATTGACGAGTTTCTCCACCTTATTAATTCCGGGGCACCCTGTAATTAAAGTGGTCAACAAAATAAGTGTCTATGTCGATATTTGTATAGTTTTTCAAAACTTGACAGCTTTGGAATCTTTCGCGCGATTTTGGATCTGTTTGAACTGGTGGATAGCCTCATTCTTTGGCTATCGGATCCAAGTTTTGCGGATATTGAGAAAGCCCAATAAAATTTCTACAGGGTGTCAAATAAAGCAATGCAAAAGTTTTGAAAGTTTCGCTAACCCCCATTTTGCCAAGAAATTTTTTTTGTGGATACCAACACCAAAAATATGAAGAATGATGTATTCTCTCGAAAAGGTTTTCGATTCATCCCCCTATTTCTGTTTAAAAAAAAGTTATGCCATTTTTTCCTCAATCTACACTTTTCGACAATTAACGTTACAACTGGCCATATTATCGAGGCAAATTTGACAACAATTGATACTTTCACTTGAAAAACTGTCCCATGAAAAACATTTTCTTTACTCACCCCTAAAATGATTATCTACGGTCAGTGCCTAAAGCCCCTGCGGACCGAGTAAGAATGTAGCCTGCTGGAGCTGGAGATGGAATAGCACTGTATCACATCAGATTTACAACATTAACCATATGAAACCCTCTGATAATGTTTGTTAAGGGTTGTTTTAAAAAAATTGAAAATTGATAACTTGAGAACGAGAAGACCTAGAGGCTACTTTCTTATTTGACGTTCAATCGCATACGGTGACGCATTTTGCAACAAAGTGGGGGTGTGATTCATAGCTACCCTTACTTAAGGGATGGAAATGTTTTTGTTCAAGTGTTTGGTATCATTTCTTATGGTTTCGTCTGTTCTGAATGCAATTTTGGCAATTAAAATTGATTTTGAACAAATGTTACCATTTGAAAGAAAGAATCAAGTTCATAACTTCGGATGGAGTTTTTCTTTATTGTGACAAAATGTTTACAATTGGAAACAATGTTTCCATAAAATCGATAGAGTTATACTATCAGTAGCGAAAAAAATTGGTACAGCCCAGTTTTAACTTTCAGTTGCTTTCAAACTCGGCGCGGTCAAAGACAGCAAAAATTTTGTAGACAAGACTTCCACTGATTTCCACGTAACTTCTACTGACTTCCATGTGATTTCCATTGACCGCCACCATTGTGTACACCAGACTTCCACTGCGGTTTACCTATAGAGCAAGCGTAGCCGGAACTATGGACTTGATTTCAAGTTGGAGATACGCCCGCGCCTAGAGTCTCACGCAAAAATAGCCAACTCGCTTGTCTTCGTGTCTCGGAGGACACGTAAAGCACTCGTTCTTCCTCGGTTAGTGCGCCACGTCACTAGTCACCTCAAACCAAGTAAAAGTGTAACTAGGAACTGCCTTCGGGTCTCTCCGCAAAATACTCTTCGGCTGCGACTAAAAAAGGAAACACCGTTGAACACGAGGGATATGAAAATATCCTTGAATCACTCACATAAGTTCATCTTCATCAGTATTTGGTGGGACCTCCTCTAGCTCTAATGAGAGCCGCAACCCTTCGAGGCATACTCTCCACCAGGTTTCGCAAAAACTCCTGAGGAATAGCATCCCATTCAACCTGAATCGCATCCGCCAAGTCATCAAAATTTTCAATTTGTCCTTCCCTTTCTTTCATATTTCTCTTCATTCTACTCCATACATGCTCAATCACATTCATATCAGGAGACAAGGGTGGCCAATCCATTCGCTCAATATTGTGATCCCTCAAAAATTCGGTGACAATACGTGCACGATGTGGTCTCGCGTTGTCGTCAACCAGAATGAATCCATCACCGAAGTTTTGCGCGTAGGGGACCACAATATCCCTAATACACAAATCTCGATATCTCTCTCCATTCATGCTCTGTCCTCTTAACACCACCAACTCACTCTTTCCTGTCATCGTGATTCCACCCCAAACAGTCACTCCTCCACCTCCAAACGCCACTCTCGCCTCCATGTGCTCTTCCAAAAATCTTTCATTTCTTCTTCTCCACACCAAAACACGCCCATCCGAATGGAACAAATTGAACTTACTTTCATCCGTAAACAAACATCTACCCCATTCAGCTATTCCCCAGTTCTGGTGGTCCCTAGCCCATTGGAGACGCACGGCGCGATGACGTCGGTTCATTAAAGGGCATGAGGCTCTTCTTCTCGCTCTTAGCCCAGAGTCGTGCAATCTTCGTCTGACAGTTTGGTTTGACAGCTGGATCCCCGTCGTGGCCCTCAACACGTTGTTGATGGCACTTGCAGTAGTGGTCGGTTTTCTCTGGATCGCCCTTCGAACAAAGCGATCCTGCGCAGCGGTTGTTTTCCAAATTCTTCCTCCACGACGGTAATTAATGTCTCCAGCTGCCAGACGTCGAATTGCACGACTTATGGACCTAGAGGAGGTCCTAAAAAGTGCCGCAATGTTGTCGATGGTGTCGCCCCTCTCTCGCATTCGTGCCACGATGGCTAATTCATCCGGACTTAAACGCGGCATTTTACAAATTACTCTGCTCACAATATCGGAAGAAAAAGGTTTGGTTTTTAAGGTAACATAAGTAAAACGATAAGTTCTTCAGCTAAAAAGACACATACACAAATGAAAAACCAATCGAACGAGTTTTACCCGAATAGGAGATAATGTTGAATAAAAACAATTTTTAATACCAAAATTGAATTCAGAAGAGACGAAACCATAAGAAATGAAACCACACACTCCTACAAAAACATTTCCGTCCCTTAAGTAAGGGTTGCTAAGAAGGACACCCCCACTACGTTGCAAAATGTGTCACCGTATGCGATTGAACATGAAATAAAAATTTTGTCTCTAGGTCTTTTTCTTCTCAAGTTATCAATTACCAATTTTTTGAAAACAACCCCTAACAAACAATATCAAAGGGGGTTTGATATGGTTGATGTGGTAAATCTGTTGTGACACAGTACTATCCCATCCTGATGCCCGCTCCAGCAGGCTACATTCTAAGTCGGTCCGCAGGGGCTTAAGGCACTGACCGTAGATAATCATTTTAGGGGTGAGTAAAGAAAATGTTTTTCATGGGACAGTTTTTCAAGTGAAAGTATCAATTGTTGTCAAATTTGCCTCGATAATATGGCCAGTTGTAACGTTAATTGTCGAAAAGTGTAGATTGAGGAAAAAATGGCATAACTTTTTTTAAACAGAAATAGGGGGATGAATCGAAAACCTTTTCGAGAGAATAAATCATTCTTCATATTTTTGGTGTTGGTATCCACAAAAAAAATTTCTTGGCAAAATGGGGGTTAGCGAAACTTTCAAAACTTTTGCATTGCTTTATTTGACACCCTGTAGAAATTTTATTGGACTTTCTCAATATCAGCAAAACTTGGATCCGATAGCCAAAGAATGAGGCTATCCACCAGTTCAAACAGATCCAAAATCGCGCGAAAGATTCCAAAGCTGTCAAGTTTTGAAAAACTATACAAATATCGACATAGACACTTATTTTGTTGACCACTTTATTTGGATAAGAAAAGTGAAGTTTCCGCATCTATTCTGGATTCTGGGCCAGCTGATGTGGGACGCTGGGACGAGGCTCGTAGTGGTAGTGATGGAGGTTCCGATTGAAGCTTCATCTACCTAAATAAAAGCTCTATCCTAAATTCAAGTTTGCCAAATTATTAATGGGTGCAATTACGCTTCTCATGTCTTCCGTTCCGTGTTAAATAATACAGGAGATGAATAATTGAGAGAACGTGTTCGAGGAATAAAAACATGGCGCTGCAATTTGTTTTGTTGATGAAAACTTTAATAGATTATGTTACAAACGGGTAAGTGTAGTTTTTCTTTGCATGAATTGTGTGTGTGCGCGCAAGCAGCGCCCCCGGTGATTTTAATGAAAAATGATTCGCGGTGGCAGATTTCATCATTATCAATATATCCATCAAAAAAGCGATTGCATGCGTCAACAGCTTTAGAAAAAAAACTTTGCTCAAGAAATTGGCGAGGCGTATTGAAATTGTTACGATTTTTTTTGCCCCACTCAATTTTCTCAGTAAAGGGATACCTCTACTTTCCCATAGGTACAAGGATAAACCACGTCTTGTAACTCAAGTATAAATAGCCTGTATTTACATGTGTGAAATATTTTAAACTAGACCTGTGTACCTAGGCAATGTGTTTGTGTATGAGGATGGTAGGAGGTAGGTAAACAACAAAACAACGTGGAACAGCCTATAACTGACGGTGCTACCATTTTCAGTGTTATAGTTTTGTGCAGAATTTGTTAGAGGAAAAGAAAAAACAAAACAAGAACACAGCGCGCGTATGGAAAAATTGTCGTCGCAAAAGCCATGTCAAAAGCAGACGAGTCGGACGCTATTAGAACGAACCACAGGTCTATCATTTGTCGTGTGTCACTGATTTCTGGTTTTTCAGTTATCAAAAATTCCTATACGATGTTTATTCCAATTTACTGGTGAGGTTTTTTCCGGACTTGCACTGAAATGGTATCTTATGTAACTACCTAGCGCCGACAATCAATTATATAGCATTAGTGGAGCGAAATCGGACCACTCCAAACCTTGTAAGTTTTATTGAGAATCAAATTTTACGTACGTATGATTGGTCATTTTGGACATGTTCTTGTGGCAAGGACATGTTTTATGCGAGAAAGCCCAAAAATTGAAAATAAGCTTTTCCAGCATTCACAACGTTATATCTTTGAAATCCAATTGAGCTATAAGCCTGTTCTTTTTTCAATATTATAAAGTATATACAGTGCAACCTCTTTAATCCGGACACACGTTATTTCGGACATCCAGTAATCCGGACGCTCAAGTCGCGGTGTCATAATCCGGACGCACCTCGCTAATCCGGACACTTCGCGTCCGATTGCGTCCGGACGCGCGGTTACTGCACGCACTCAGCGTTTGGTGCGCTTTTGGCAGCAGTCACACTGGAGCCATCACCACCCACTACCACCCACCGCCACCCACTACCACCAAGCAAAATAATCCGCCCTGGTCTCATTAAGCCACCGTCTATCGTCCACCGTTAGCCACCGTGTCCCCCTCCTGAATTTGACATAATCCTGTTTTATATAATCCGTACTACAATTCTGTAGCGAAAGTTGCCTAAAAACCACGATTTCAGGATCGCTCGATTTTAGGATTTCACCATCGCTTGTGAACAAATTTCGACAAGTCAAAACTCGACATGATGAACCACGCGTGTTAAAATATTGTACGTTTTTTTGTAATAAAAAAAATCAAAGGGGGGAACGAAATAGTATTTTATGTTTATGTTTATGTTCGTGTTTATGTAACACGAAAACATTATTTATAATCCGGGGAGGCTCAACAAAAGGATAGTTGGGAAACTCTGGCCTAAGGCCTTGCAAACCGTAAGACTGTCCTGCTCACTGCGTTAGCTATTCTGAAAAACATTAAGAACAGGTCGTATTTTTTGAATAACGAGAAAATTACGAGGAAAATTATGAAACACTACCTATGAACAAAAATAATCTGTAGTTCCACGGTGCACGCCGAAAAACATAACAACAAAACGCAAGTAAGAATCAAAATGGCCTAGCCCGCAATGAGCGCACAATGAGCGTTATTGTTGGGTTCTTCTTTGGCTTCTTTGTCTGGCAGCCAAATCCCGGCAACTCGGTAATTGCAAATAAGAACAATTGTGTTCTAATTTATAAGGAGAATGCAATGGATATTATAATAATTTTGATTGGACTTTTTAATAGAATTCCATGATTATGCTGGATTGCACAATATTCAGGACTTTGCAAATATAAACCTACTTAAGTACCTATAAAGTTTAATTTGCAACTGAAAATAGAGAGGAAGAACGGCGTTTGCAAATAGGATCTAATTGATCTGTTGATCTGGTTCATACGGATTCCAGTACCTCTAGGATAAAATAAAATGGTATGGCAGGAGAACAAATATACTATTTCTTCAAGATTTTATATGAAATTCCTGACAGGGTTGTTTGATATTTGAAATGAAAATGGCAAACTCCAAAAGTAGTGCGCTCGATTCTTCGATTCTATATTTGAAAAAGTAGGTATTAAAAATTAACTCTACCGCGCAACACACGCGGGGCACTCTTTGGGAGGTTACTTTAAAAATTCATTCATTCCCAGCTCCCGGTGCTCATTCATTACACTATGCACTAGGAGAGTGTTCTTGTTTTGTTTTAATCTGAACAAAACAGGCTGGTAGGAGGGACAATCGAACTTCCTACTGATCGAGTTTCGGCAAACTGCAATATTCAACCGAATACAGGAAGAATTCCATTGTACCAGCTTAAGTACATACATAATATTCAATGAAATCAAAGCGTACCTACGTCGAAGAATCCTCTACAAATCAAATTTTATAAAATGAATAAAATGAAAACTCACCGTTTTATTTCCTAAATTTCGTACGCGGCAGCTGAGATAGGCCGATTTCCCAACAAGAGCTGTTACATTGCGTGGAGTCATCGCGTCAAAATAAGGTTCAAAGCGATTTTGTGGAACTGCAGGTGGTCCCACAGGCGGCAGAGTGCCACTCTCCGGAAGAGCGTTAAAACCGTTACCACCAAAATTCTGCATTCCTCCGTCGACTATCAGGGAACCTGGAAATAAAAATCTCATTATGTCCCTGAATATCGCAGCCGCCAAAAAATTCGCAGATTAATTAAACATTTTATCTAGTCACGAACCATTGTCATATTAGGCCATTAGCCATTGCTTTAGGACGGTATTTCATTTCCTAGCATAAAAAATGGCTGAAACAGACTGCGGATTAGCTGCAGAGCGAAAGAGAAGAGAGAGATTCTTGTGGCGTCGTGAGTGTCTGCCAGATCTGTGCAGATAAAAATTGACAGAAAAAATAGGCTATTCAAATCTGGGGCTGGCAAGATAATGGGGTCTTTTTTCGAAAAATATATAAAAATTCAGAGAAAAAAAATTCGAGTTTTTCGAATTTCAAAATTTCCAAATACTTATTCATTTTCATACTTGATTCTAGATTACCCGTCTTTTTTCGATTCTTCTACTCCATTGGTTTCGATGGAACTCACGTTTAAAGAAAAACAGTATAGGAAATGTCGTCCTTAAGGCTGTATTCTCAACAAGCCAAAACTATTTTGACGATTTCTCCCTCAAAAATAGAGATAAGAACTTATTTTTTTTTATATGGTGTACTGAGTGTATTACGAAATTGAGTACGGAACGTTTTTTCAGTTATGTGAAGAAAATTTTTTTTTTCTTTGTTGCCGACTTTTTTCAAAAAACGGCTCTGTACTCAATTTTCTACGTCTCTCAAAATTATAAAACAGTTGATAATTTTTTTGTTGTCAAAAAATGTCCTAGTGATCCTTTAGAAACTTCTCTAGTGTATTAGGGCTATTGTACTCTCAAAAAAATGTGGGGTAATCCTAACGGAAACAAGGTGGACAAACATTTAGTGGAATCCCATCAAATTCTCTATATCTCTTTATCTTTATTTTTGAGGGCGAAATATTGATACCCTGCGTATACAGCCTTAAGATGACTTCATTAATCCGCCCCCAATAATTGCTTTGTTTATATGGCGTATACAATGGCTATTTTGTGAAAACAATGTCACAAAGTGCTACTTTGTGTAACTGCAAATAAAACACTTTGTAGGTACCACTCTTTTGGCTGTGAATAATGACATACAAGATTTCAAATATACGTGTGTACATTTTCTAATTTTTATTAGGGAAATTAAAGCGAGATAGACAAAGTAGTATTGCTCGTACTCGTATTGTTATTACAATATGTAGACCTTATTGTAACACCAGTTATACGGTATACTATTTTTTAGATCAAGGTAACTTTTTTTTGTAGTCTCGTTCACAACAAAAATTATGCAGGTTATAAGTTTTTGTTCTTTGGTCCTTTTATGATGAAAAATGGAATAATTTATTAATTATAACTTGACTATTATTTCCACCCTTCTCTTTCCTCCAATTTATAGACATAATATTAGACACAGGTGCACTGGTTGATATGAATATATTTAAACGTATTGTATCATTCATTACAATAGATTATCGCTACTTGCAAAAATAAAGGAAACAGGCCCATCCTGTATATACCAAATAGTGGGAAAAGAATTGGGTTTATATTTTGTTCTGATGATTAATGGATGACTACAAGCTGGCAAAGAAATGAGCATGTGCCAAGCTTCGATTCATCCCACAAAAAAATATGAAGAGAAATAATTATCTACACCCTGTCAGTTCAAACGTATCAGTAAAGAGACTGGTAAGTTGTTTCTCTTGTTCAATGAGAAATATATTGCTGGATTAGTTCGAGAAATAATCCTACGTCGATCATCTTCAGATTCAACACAATAATAGGCAGACGTGTAATTCGACACTTGTGGTGTGGTCGCCGGTCGGAGACTCAGGGACATTCAGTTTACCAGTATCAACAATATCGTTAACAGTGCGCACACGCTGAAAGCTCGTCATTCATTGGCAGATGTTAAGCAAGATGTTATGAATCCAGATAGAACTTTTCTGGACTCGGGTAACACTGACGTTACCATGAACATGATTGTGAACGCTTCTATGAATTTCTTATCTTCTGGTTCTTAGAAAACTTTTTTCAAAATTTTCAACCCGTCCCCCGATAATAAAATGAACATTTGGAGAATTTAAGGGGAGGGTTGATAGCGGGAGCGGCGATAACGTAGCGGTTTGAGAGCTGGGCTGCGAACCTTGAGGTAGTGAGTTCGATTCCACGCGGCGGCAGTGATGAAAAATGTACTGCCGTCGACAACCTTTCCGGCAAGCGACCAATCCAGTCTCTATAAATAATTGAGTACCTGCGTTCTGTGTGAACAAGGGGTAATAAGGCGGTCTCCAGCAGGAGTTCGCGACAACCGGGTAGTGAATACCAAGAACGGAAGCTGTAACCTTTCGCTTTGTGGGCCAAATCTCTCAGTGGGATGTAGAGCCGTACTTATCATTAGGGGGGGGGGAGGTAAAAATTTTGAAAATAATGTTCTGTAGTATCATTTTAAATTTTGAAGTTGGGGAGGAGGAGAGCGAAGACATGAATTTTGGTGAAACTCTGCCAATAGAAACTTCTCCCCCCCCCCCCTCCCTCCCACCCATTGAAGCACTGAAGAGGATTGAGAGGTCGAGAATATTTATTCGAACACTCAATTTTAGCAAAATAGGGGTTGGTATTGAAAATTTTCAGAGTATTTTTTCAGAAAGAGAACTCAATTCTCTTCAATTTGACGTATCGCAAAATACGATACGTGTCATTTGAGATCTCGAGGGTGGGGTGGGTGGGGGGCCGGAGGGACGGAAGATGGAAATTCATAAATAATATGTATGTTTTAGATGTCCCCCTCGATATAAAAATCGACCTGTTTTTTTTGCTCGAAGAAATCTTCACTAGGAATCAAGATTTATAACGTGTTGATAGTTTTAAAATGATCACCCGGTATATATATACTCAGCGGAGGGTATTATTCTACTCGCTATAGCCTTGGTAAAGTGTGCACTGTGCACTCCTAGATTTAGATGTAAATCAGTTCACTAATTTTCCTGCGACACATTATGTGGGTGGCAACACCCCGTTAGCGCACTAAATACATCATAAGATAAGGAATACTCCCAGAATTCATTTACACATCCGACCCTCCGCCCCCCGCGGAATATATGGTATAAGATGAGTGCACATTTATTGGCTTCGGAACTTAATAGTTCTCATCGCGACTCGGTTTTTGGAATATTCCCGAACAAAAGGGCGCAATTGCCTAGAAAAATCAAATTTATTTCATGGGACGGACGGACGAACGAACGTCGGGATTTGAATTTGGATTTGAAATGCGATGCGCGCAATAAGACCCCGGAGGTTCCTTTTATGGGGTGCCATGCTGTTGAGAGAGGCAAAATCGGTTTAATTCGTTTTGGTTTTTGGTCGGTGTTAAATTTTGCAATTTAAGATGTCAGCAGCTATAGTCGATTAATAGCAGTGAGCTTGTTTTGTTTACATTCCAGCTTAGTATGAGCTTACAAGAGGGAAACCCTTCAACATTTAGAGACTTGCCGGCACCCTCATCCTTCTCTCTTCTGTTGTCGCCCCCGCATCATCTCCTTCGCCCCCTGTCAGATTGTCACTGCAAAGCAAAATCGTGTTTCATTGTCTCTAGTGTTGACGTTACTTAGTTGTTATACTGCCGCCGCGCTTCTGTCCGCACCTGCCCTTTCACCTTACAAAAAGATAAGATAAATTTTTAATCCTTCCAGTTAATTGCGCACTTCTCCAAACGGAAAGGCGCTTATTATGTCTCGCTTTGTCCGTCCGTCTGTCTGGCCGTCTGTCCGTCACAGCATCTAAGAGTCCTAGACGATACTGGATTTCTGCGAAAAATTGCAACTCCAATGGTTAGCTCATGGCCTTGGCACCCAAACCAAGAAAAATCTTGACGAATTACAATAATAAATACACAATTTATATCAGGAGCTGTATTTCGAAACAAATTTCACCTTTCTTTCAACAAAAATTCTTTCAACTTTTGAAATCAAGAATTTGCACCCGATTAGGTCCACATTCAAAAAGTGAACAACCTATTGAACAGCGAATCGACCTGTTTATGTCAAATCCAATTTGATTCTAATTATTTCAATAATAGCAATCAGTATCTTTTCCTGCCTTCCAACTAGGTCATATCATGAGTAGACAACTGAGAAATTGGGAAGATTTATTGTGTTCGTCTCCTGCAATTCAGATCAGTAGCTCATAGTCGTAGGACCCGAACTAAGGAGAATCGTGTCTGAATAATAGGACCATGATCACACAACATCTTGCGTTCACTAAACCTCCAAAGAGAAAGTGTGCTTATTGAGCCTCACGCCCGTGAGGGCATCATATACCCCCCTCCCCCTCAACACTAGAAGTGGTGTAAACAGGGTGTTTCATGGTGAGATCGACATAGAGTAAGGACAGGTAGCGTTTTTCAAGGCGAATCAGTATCTAGATTCGAAATTTCTCTAACGCTCTTCGTTTCGAAGTTACAGGGTGATGCACGTATTTTGTCGATTTTTTGATCGGCCATATCTTTGGGACGAATTGACAGGAAAAGACAAAATTTGGCAGGAACGTTCTACTACTGACACTTGATACATTACACTATCGTTCAATTCGAAAATTCCATCTGTCAAAAATTTCACCCTGTATGCATATTTTTCAAAACTTCGAATTCGGAAAATTTCGTTTCACATCCGGAAACTGCATAAAAAAGGCTATGTATCCGGCCGATAAAAATTTTTGGCGCCATTAAACTGTACCAAGGAAAAATTATTGACTTTAAATATTTCCCCTAATAAAAATTGTGAGTAATAGAATCTAGTGAAATTTGACTGGTATATTCTAGTGCCAACCCTTGATACACCGCATCATCGATCGGTTGTTGAATCACATAGGCTATTGTTAAGCATGCCAACATTGTCGGGCTATAGCGCCCCGGCAGCAATCTTTGCCCTCCGCAGTGATAACTCGTTTCCCGCCTCGGTGTGTAATATACTATTATTCACAATGAGTTAGCAGTTAGCAAAAAGTAATAAGTAACAATAAGTAGCAGTGAAAGTTAGCAATCGATACATTCCTAGCTTTTAAAAAGTTGGAAAATGAATGATTCCTTACAGGTTGGAAACTGTATGAAGAAAGGTGATCTGATCTAAACAGCTGTCGCGGAGCGTGTAGTATTGATGGATGCGTTGTTTGAAAAGGTTGCCTATGTCTACTTGATGAAAACGTTTGACGCGAAAAACTTTAAATGAAGCCAATTATTTGCATTTAGACTGGATCATTGTGAATAAAGTTCTATACATACCTCGGAGTGAAGCCTACGGGATTCTATCTCACCTCGGCACGCCTCGGTAATATATTGAATCCCTTGGCTGTAATGAGACACTTTCCACCTCGGTATGTAATATACTATTACCGTGCATACAGAAAGAAGGTTATGGGGAAGGACTGAAAAATTGATCAAAATTCACGGAACTATCATGGGTACAACCGAGGGTACAACAAAATATATTCTTCTATATTTTTATCATGATCTAACCAAAAAAATCGGTTGTGTCACCCCAAAACTTTCCCGACTGGTATCCAGGAACCTATGAATTGAATGAATTTCTATGAATGTGAATTTTCGTCCTGAAACGTCCTTTCGGGTGGGAAGTTGGAATTAGAGAAAAAGATTGAAAATACTTTGCAGGAAAGTACTTTCTATATCAGTTTGAATTTTTCAAAAAAAAGTTAATCCCCGAGCAGGAATAAGTTTTTGAGTGGAGCTGGAGCCCTGCCACAAAACCGAGTCGTTCTGGTCAAAACACGAGCGAGAGGTCCTCTCGGGTGACAACTACCAGGAGAAATTTTAAAAATTCATAACGCATAGCTGGAAAATGGTGGAAGACTGCAACTGCAGATTTAATTTGCGAGGTAATTTGACAATTTTGTTTTTTTGTCTCCTGTCAAATTTGGTTCCAATCCATCAAATAGATTTTGAATAATTAAATGTTAAAGTTTTGAACTTTGACATTTTTTATTATTCGACAGATGACAGATAAGGCGATACTTTAAACTGTTCCGACTACAGTTTTTCAAGGGCTTTCGAGTGACATATTAATTGCAAGTCAAGTTCCGTGACATATTGCTTCTGACATTTGTTGACAGTGACACTTTCGTTTGACAGATGACAGCCAAAAACTATTGGGCTCTTTCCAGAGAAAAACCATGTCCGCATACCAAATTTCAAGTAAGTCGGGTGAACGGTTCGGCAGTTATTGTGGAAGATTTATGCCTCGGTTGTCATCTCTCGTTGGGACTGAAATGTCCGACTTTGGTTCAAGCAACTTTGTTGTCAAAAATTCATCATCGGATGTGTCTTTCTTTCAAGTATACTAGGTGATGAAGGCGCGTAAGCGCGCCTTCAACCAAAAGTTAGGTGGTCCTGAACATTGAATAAACTTGAAGATTAAATAATCTCGAAAACTGAATAACTTCGAAAATTGAATAATCTCAATAATGGATACCCACCCTTAAAATTATTCGAATTATAATTTCTCCTCAACATTACTTTTTCATTCGTTATTGTAGAACACACAATGAAAACGAAATCAATTTTTGAGATCATCAACATTTCATAGCTTGAAATTTCTTTTTCCCAAAATCCGATAAAAGAATCGGAGGCCACCATGAAACATGCTTTAAAATGCGATTCCTCAATTGTTTGGCACACTTTGGCTGATTCGAAGAAAAAAGAAGTAACTGAATAAATGTTTCAGGAATATTTTCAAAAATTTCAATGGGGTTGTATACAAGAATCACAAAATACGATTTTATTGGTATGGACATTTGCTAGAATGGATAAAATTAGCAACTGTGCAGCTGAAACACGAATGAAAAATTTCTCGGTCGAGAAAAAAGTAATTAAGTTTTGCTTCTTCCAGTCCATCGGTTTAAATCAAGTGAAATCGGGCGCAGCGTGAGCGCGAATGAAAAGAAAGCATGGGCAAGGCCGACATGGGAGCAACGTATCAGCAGCAACAACTGCATCGTTGGCATAGTAACACGCAACGTCTAATTACGTCACTAGACGTTGAAATCAAACCGCTCTGCTTCGCGCCTCGATTTTCAACTTTTTTTTGAGAAAAGTAGTTGCTTTTGAGACACTATGTTGGTATGTCTGTGGTGATCTCACGTTTTACATTAGTTTAAAGGAATAAAAAATTCATCGTATAAGACCCCATTTAGATCAGTCAAACGTTACTCCAGATATTTACAAAGTCACTATTGCAATTTTGGTGTTCTAATTGACCGTTCTAACACTCGATAACAACGTATTTAATCTAATGAGATGCACCTAGGTACTCATTTCACTTTCGAATTTAGGAAATAATAATAGGCAACACAACCTAGAACAGTAACCTTCGCTGAGCTGAAGAGTGAGACGAATGATCGTACTCAATGTGAAAGCAAGAAAGGACCGACCGAGTTAATACCCTGCCTGCCTAATTTTTTGTTATTGTAAGAATGAGGTGTACAAGTACACGAATACACGTACCTAAATATGCGTAATCACATACGGCTCAATCACGCAGACATGTAGGATGTAGGTTTCTTTAGCGCACACTGCGCAAACTAGCGAAAAACTACAGCAAATTATGTTCGATTGTTTGAAAGTGATCCAATTACTCAAAAGTAATTCAAATACTCTTTTCAACAGTAAATGAATAGAGTAATTGACCCGGTAGGTAATTAATTACCACTGGGAAATATTTCGTCAAGTAATATTCAAGTTCCATGACAATCCCTCCATTAATAACAGATTTGGCCGAGGGGTCGACCACGGTCAAAAATCTGGTACAAAAAACCTCCAAATAGAGTAAAACCTCCAATACCTCCACAATATCTCCACATATCTCCACGGATCCCCACGGATCTCCACGGATCCCCACGGACCTCCACGGATCCCCACGGATCTCCACGGATCCCCACAGATCTCCACGGATCTCCATAAGATCTCCACGGATCTCCACAAAACCTCCACGGATCTCCACAAAATCTCCATGAATCTCCACAGTCTAGCGCATGCGCAGTTTTCGCATACATTTGTACACACATACTGCATATAGGGTTGTCTCAAGTGGGAATCAAATCCAATTGTTTTCTGATAAGTTTGTGATTGTGACCGTGTCATAAAGACGACTTCGATTTCGATCATTCCATAAGTAGGAATGGACTACAAACAGTGGCTAAGAAGGTTTTCTGAAAGGAATTTTGCGGAAGATACACACATTTTGAAGAAAAAATTCACGAAAAGTAGGAAACTACGCAGTCTATTTTTAGCGCCGGGCGGATATGCAACCTCCCGAACGAAGTGGAAATGGTACTCAACGAAAGAATAAACACACTAATTGGACTGGGGAGTAAAAAAGAGTTGTTGAGCCGGGAAAAGCTGAAAATAACGCGTCATAAAACAAGACAGGGCAGGAAATGGCAAGAAATCTTGAGAAAACCAGAAAAAGACATTGTTTAGTGGTAATACGCTACCAAAAGGCACAAACGGGACCGTGGAGCAGAATAGAGGTGTTGGGCGGGGACAATCTGAAAAGAACGCGTCATAAAACAAGAAACAGGGCTGAAAATCGCTAACAATCGTAAAAAAAAACATTAAAAAGTAAGAATAACTCACACGAAACGGGAAGAAAGTCGCAAGATAAGGTAGTCGACGCGTGTAAAGAAAGAATGAAATGCAGGGAAAAACCGAAAGAGCTCAAGAAAAGGATAACAACGCATCAAAATCATCGCGCAAAAGCATAAAAAGGCGTAAAGTACTTGAAACAAAGGAATAAAACACAGCTCCTATACGCAACATACGAGTAACAATACAACTGTACAATTTTCGTAGCGTGCTTTTATTTTCCGCTCAAGTGATATAGGCAATCAAAAATACAGCCGTTTTCACTGTTGCCTAAGTTGAGCCGGTGGGGTCCCATCAAGAGTTCTGTATTGACCCTGCATGACACAAAAGCTGAAATATCTGGCACGTATTCTGTTTTCTTCTTTACAGCATACACTTTGAAAGGCACAATAACAATAACCTGCAATGAGCGATGTCGCACCCAGCTGTCGGCTAGCTGTCAAACGTTGACCATTGTGAATGAAACGTCAATTGTCAAAAAAAAGACCAGCAAAAATAGAGTGGCGTGGCGATAAGCAAGGAAAGTTAACAATAGGGGCTTGTCCTGAGCAATCATTTCAGGGACATGCGCTGAATTTTAGGCGGGCTTTTTGAAACAACCGGACAAGAACCTTTGAATCCTACTCTAATGCACCTGTAATGTGATACAGCGCGGAAGATTTCCAAGGCTAGTCTATTTTTGAGATCAAATAGCTATAATATTTCATCTGTGCAAAAACTTTGTTCATGACAAAAGGTGCGTTCAGTCAGCTTATTTAGCCGCAAGTTTTAATTTTAGTCGTAAGCGCTGCATCGCTCATTGGCTGTTCTGAGGAGGCTGGTTCATAAGAGCCAATGGGCGTCCCTGCGCTTGCGACTAAAACTAAAACTTGCGGCTAAATAAGCTGACTGAACGCAGCTAAATCTGCGTAAATACATTGGTTTGTCTGGTTGTTTTTAATATCCCGCCATTATTTGCACCTCGGACATGATTGTGCAGTATGCGGCCAGGAAAATGCCCTGTTTAAGTGCGAAAACTGAATAGTTAACGTAAGTAAATTGTATTCTCCCGTATCTAGATCGACTCAAAATGATTGCATAAGGAAGAGAATGGTGGTTAAATTGTTATTGTGAAGTGTACGGCTTCAGGTCCCCTTTATGACAGGGCCACCTACTTTTTCCTTGTAATCTCCTGGGTTAAACTTTCGCCGGCGTGCAGTTTACTGCATCCAAGATTTATTCTCGAAAAGTGCTATTTCGCTCAAGTCAAACTGGCCTTATAAAAAAACAAAAAAAAAACAAAAAAAACAAAAAAAACTGGCACTTACCTTGATTTTCTCATTCGCAACGATTCGCAACAAATACGAACATTTCGACGAGCACGAAAGTTACGTGTTTGGCTTAAACGTCAATAACTTGAAAACAAGAAAGGGAAAACAGGAGTGATATCTGTTACAGGTCGTCTTGAATTTGAATGGGATAGTACAGAATTATGTATTACGATATCAAAAATTTGCCGTTCTATCAATACGAAGTATTTCTTTACTATTTTTAACTAGAGCTGGCCAACGAATCAAACTTATCAAAATATTGATTCAAAGATATCATGACTTCAAATATCGGAAAGATGTCCAAATTGAGCAAAAATCTCCACAAATCTCCACGGATCTCCATAAAACCTCCATGGATCTCCACGAAACCTCCATGGATCTCCACGAAACCTCCATGGATCTCCACGGATCCCCAAAAACCCCCACGGATCTCCACGGATCCCCACGGATCTCCACCAAACCTCCACGGATCTCCAAGGCAAGGGACAGAAAACCTCCACGGTGGTTAACCCCTCGGATTTGGCTTAAAAATAAGAATGATCATACAAGACAAGGGTTAACTTCCAAGTTTCATGAAAATCGTTCCACTAATAAGGAATTTCAATATGGCGGCCAAGATGGCGGCGGAATCATGAAATTTATCTTGAAAATAAAAATGATCATACGTGACAAGGGTCAGTTTTAAGTTCCATAACCATCGTTCCACTAGTAAGAAATTGTCAGGGTACTGGCATTTCGCGCCATAGGCCGCCATCTTGATGACATAAGTGACGATCCCCTATAAGCCCGCTGGAACTGATTCCACAACGCCTTATTGTTTGTATGTGCTTAGGTAAGGTACTTTCTTGTATGGTAAGTGTGGGGAAGTACCATTGAATAATTAATTATAATCAAAGCAAATACCGAACAGCGCAATAACTTGTCTGATTTCTACATGATTCTAGTGGGCTGTGTTTCTGGTCGCCATCGGCCGATCGCGGCCTGAATCGCAGCCCACTAGAATCATGTTGAAATCAGACAGCCTATATATGCGTTTTTTGAAGGATGGAGTTGGATTGGTGAAATAACGACCTTAATGGTAAATGTCTCTCGAGGAATAAGAATAAGGCAGTTGATTTTGCAACGCCTTATTTCACCAATATCCAACTCCCAACTTACGGAATGCGCGGGGATCCAGTGGCCGTGTACCCCGCGGCAAAACAAAAGTCTTAATAGTCTCACCATCATCATCATAGAATAAATAACTCTTTATCCAATCCTATTGAATAATGCACACATTATCACGCGCATACATGCCTGCATTTTTCAATAAGACTGGATAAAGCATAGTATTCTACTCGCGGGTAATGGCTATTCTTCATTCGGATGCTTTACGCTTTACGACACTCGCCAAAGCATGTGTCGGAAAACTGCATCCTCATGAGCAAGAAAAGAAGCAATCATTACCCGCTTGTTGAACAATATACTATTCGATCCTCACATCGGAATTATCCATATTATGCATCCACGTCAATGTTCAAGAATATACATACAAAACTGTACTCCGAGTCGCACGCCACATAATAAAACTCTTCATTTCGCTCGAAAAATTGAACGGTTTTATTACAATACTAAAATTCACAATCCTAACATTTCAGGCTCGCCTGGCTGAAATGAGATCACATCACGACCATAAAACCGGGCGAGAATTAGCAAAATAGAAATTATTGGACAATGCACCAAATCCATAATACGATAATATACGAACGGTAGTTTTTCACTGCGTGCAATATAGGGCCCATAAAAAAATTCAATGGGGCAAATTCAGCGGCGGCGCGCGCGCCATCACGCTATCGCTAATCTAGCGCTTTGCTCTGCCGCGCGAAATTCTGAGCATTTATGAAATTTCCTCCCAGTTATCATTCTTTGCAGACATTCTTGGAATTTGTAGCACGGGGAATTAAGTTTCAATTAATTATGACAAAATCAACCAATTCAGAGTGCTTCGACTGCTTCGTACCGATTATACAGGATCAGACGGATTTCTACAAAGTTCATTTCGTGACGTATCTTTTCATTCTCAGTCTATCAGGATGAGTACCACGTTGATCGCGTTAGCATAACCTTCACCCAATAATAATATTTATCTAATATAATGTTACGTATTTCGCGTACGAGAAGATACGTTAACAGCAGAAATACTCAAGTATGGAGGAGAGTCGCTACATCGTCGGTTGCACGAGATGGTAATAAAAATCTGGAATACCGAACGCATGCCGGAGGAATGGAATTCGGAAATCATAGTTCCGATATACAAGAAAGACGACAAGAAACAATGCGAGAATTACAGAGGTATAATTTACGCTGTTGAACTGTACATTATTGAGTACTCTCAAATATTGTGAACGCCAGAATTAGCCCTTTCTCCGAGGAAATGATCGGGGACTACCAGTGTGGATTTAGAAAAGACAGGTCAACGATTGACCAAATATTCACTCTAAGGCAGACGTTTGAAAAGTGCTATGAATACAATATCGACTTGCATTGTCTTTTTGTTGACTACTAACAGGCTTTCGACAGCATTCGAAGAGAAGAAATATTCAAAGCTTTGGAATGGATGGGAGTACCACACAAGCTAATTAGGATTGTCAAAATGATGATAACGACAGCAACGGCAAAAGTAAAAGTTCAGAATGAAACAACATCCTCATTTGAAATAAAAACAGGAGTGAAACAGGGAGACGCCTTGTCCGCTCAGTTGTTTAATGCTGTCTTACATCAGGCCGTGAGTAAACTCGATACCAGCGGTAGCATTATCACCAATAAATCTCACCAAATTTGTGCGTATGCAGATGATATAATCATCATGGCGAGGGATGTCACCCTCACCTCTCACCTACCTATGATAGGTACTATCATAGGGGTACATTTCATGAATCAAAATGAAAGAGGGAAAAAGTTCGAAAGTAGGTACCTAAGTATCACGTACGCATCAGACGAAATTGAAAAGTAATCTGTTGTGGCACCACTACAATAATTGGACGCATTCATGGAGAGACCCGTTGACATCACACCATTCGCAAATCAGGTCCAAATCGCCCTGGAGACATTCACAATCAGAAAGGGGCCGCACCTCGCAAAATAGCTTCAGACCGAGCTTCAGACCTTCTGTATAGAAAAGTGACTTCACCGACAACCTCGAAGCTATATCATTCATAAAAATATTGGAAAACAACGGGCCGATTATTGAGCCTTGAGGCACTTCAAATGTTTGCAGGTAGTGCGTCCATCTCGAGTAGGGTCTGTACCCGTTGAGCTGGACGCAGATCGGATTTTAATAGCTTCACCTACTCCCGGTTGCAAGAAAGTCAACTTTGCTCAGGAAAAAATTAGTTTCGGTACCAAATGGTAGATTATTTCAAGGCGTAAACTGACGTGTCTGTCTATCAGTGACGACTGACATGTGTCAAACAAAAAATAAAATTTGGAAATGGAAAGCTGAGCTGAGCTTGTGCGTGGGAAAAGATGCACGGGAGAAGACAAAAGGGCTCTGCTACGCGTAATTTCGAAGCGAGTACACGTTTTGATTCTTATTTATGCTCAGAAGTTGATAGGTTTGACTAATGGGTGTAGGAAACAAGTTATACAGGCTACAACAAGTTTCTGGGTATCCGTATAGGATTTAAAATGCGACATTTTCAGTTTATGAGATTTATTTTTGTATCAAAGGAAAGCCTGGAAAAATCCGGCATTCAGTTTTCTTCATTTCAGTTCCTTAAAATAGCTGTTCGATCCGTCTGTCGAGGCAGAAATCAATCTTATAGTGCCATGACTGCCGGAACCCTACCTGGCATATCCTTTTTTTTTTCAGCCTATTTTGTATCGATGACTAGTCAACTGGACAGGCCACCATTTTCACATGAGAAAATGGCCGACATGTTAAAATCCAAGATGGCAGAATTCATTAAAAATGGGCCTCATTCGTCCTCGTTGGAAAAGAAAAACGGAAAGTAAGCTTCACTTCAACTCGCAGTAGCTCCTCAGCAGATGACCCGATTGGATTGGTTGCGGCATTGAATTGTCGAGGAAGGTCTATTTCTTTATAATACTTTATTGGTTTTGACTTTCTGCTAATTTTTAATACAAAGCAACGAGGACTAAGAAGACCCATTTCCAATTGCTTCCGCTATCTTGGATTTTGACATGTCAGCCATTTTCTCATATGAAAATGATAGTTTGTTCAACTGGCTAGCCATATTGATACCAAATCTGAAGAAATCGGTTGGGAAATGAGCATATGGCGGCTTGGCGGGCAGAAAACCAAAACTGGGTCAATTATGCGGAAATTCAATTGACTAGCCAATGCTTAGAAGTTCGATAAAATCGAAGGCGAAATAAGCATTCTAGAAGCAGTGGCGTATTTATGGGGGTGGCATGGGGGGCATGCCCCCCCCTCATCGATCTGTAATGATAATAATAAGAAGAAAGGTATACCGGTAAAAGAACAGGCGCGCTCCGATGATGTTGTAAATTTAAAAATGTATACCTAATTTCGTTGTACCATGCGATCAACAAAATTCGGAATTGAGGTAGGCTCAGTAGCGGCCTTAGGGTAGGGCGAGACGGGCGACCGCTCGGGGCGCCAGCTCATAGGGGCGGAAAAATCGCGGATGAAATAAAAAAAGTTGATAATTTACGAAAGCAACAAAACGACTTGCCAGCAGCGATCACCGAATTCGCTTCTTTGAAAGCATTTTTTTTTTTTTTTTTTTTTTTCAAAAGCTGGGTGCCAGTTCAGCAAATATTTGCTATGTCATGGCATTGTTACTAGCGTTCAAAAAATGGCCCAACAATAACTTGCCCTAAGGAACCTTAGGTTTATTCGTTCTCATCTTCGACGTACAGGTCCTGCGGTAGCTTTCTTTTCAGCCGGCTGTGTATGTTCCTTCGTCCTAACCCGTGTTGGACCGCGCTGTCGCACAGTTCGATGCCTCTTAAAAAGTTCTTTGTCATTTTGCCTAGGAATGTTTCAATGTCCAGCATGTTCAGATCTTCATGGATTTGACGATTCCTCACGAACCACGGCGCCCTGACAGAAACTCTCAGGACCTTGTTTTGAAAGGTCTGCAATTTTTTCTTATTTGTCATTGATGTATTACTCCATACTCCGCATCCGTATGAGAACAGAGGGCGGAGTAAGGACTTATAAAGTAATAGCGAGCATTCGACATTTAGTGGGGACTTCTTATTCATCAGAGGGTAAAGTTTGGCTAGCCTCGCATTGCATTGGTTTAACTTCTGGTTGATGTGGAAACTCCATGTTAATTTCGTGTCGAGGAACAACCCCAGATACTTTACAGGATCTTTTTTCCATTCGATATCTCGGCCATTTATGGTTAGATTGGGTGTGTCTTGGATTCTTCTCAGTGAGAAAACTTTTGCTTCGCATTTTGTTGGATTCAACGCTATACACCATTTTTTGAACCACTGGCCAAGAATATCAATGGAGTTTTGAAGATTATCAGCAGCAGTTTGTTGTACCTCGCTTTGGCAGATAATAGCAGTGTCGTCTGCAAACATCGCCAATGTGGATCTTGTTGGTTGTGGTATATCGTGCATATATATGTTGAACAATATTGGGCCGAGGATACTGCCTTGAGGTACACCTGCTGCTATCTTTTTCAAGACCGAAAGAGTTCTGTTGATTCTAACAGCGAAAGTTCGGCCCCCCAAAAACGAGAATATCAAACCTGCCAAGTACGAGGGTAGCCCTATCCTCAATAACTTATATTTTAGTCCCTCAATCCACACCCTGTCGAATGCTTGCGCTATGTCCATAAATGCGATTGTTGTGAATTGTTTCCTTTCAAAACCGGTCTCGACAGTCTCTGCGATGCGCAACAATTGGTGACTAGTGGAGTGAGCTTTTCTAAAACCGAACTGGAAATTTGGCAAAATGTTTTCGCTGTCAATGAAACATTCAAGACGTAAATGTATTACTTTTTCCAAAAGCTTGGACAGAGTTGGTAGCAGACTAATTGGTCTGTAGCTTTTCACGTCCTTTTTACTTTTTCCAGGCTTGTGGAAGAGCAGGATGTGAGCTTGCTTCCATGCTGATGGAAAGTAAGACCTGAGCATACAGGCATTGAACACAGATGCTATATGGGACAACGCGGTCTCGGTAAGATGGCGCAAAACAACATTAGGGATAAGATCGTGACCCGGGCTTTTTTTCAGCGGCAGTTTATTAATGATGAGTTTCAATTCCTCTGGCGTTGTTGGTTCAGGTAATTCAGAAACGACTGGAACGTGTGACTCGACATGTCTTTGGATAAATTGAGTATAATTCCTGTTGCCATCATCAATATTGGGCCGGAAATTTTTTTCTAGGTGGTTCGCAAAAACTGCACATTTTTCGAAATCAGAGGTATAAGTTTGATTGTTCTCTACTATTGGTGACATTGTTTGACGTTCGTTCAGTATGCGTTTTGTTGCTTGCCACATTAGAGGATCGCTAGGTTGTAAATCTGACACATGTTTTTTATAGGACTCTATTCTTATATTATCCAGTTCCCACTTGATTCGATGCCCCAGGCTATTTACTTTTCGCTTGACATTAACGCATCGTGTTCTAAGCCATTCACGCCGCAGTTTGTTTTTTTCCTCAATAAGTCTTAGAATAAATTTTGGAGTGTAATGCGCGTGGCTTTTGCTGCTCCGTTTGTTGTTGTTACGGGCTATTGAGTTGCGAACGCTGTTTGTAATCCACGTGGTCAGTTTTGCAACCGCTCTGTCAATCTCTGTGGGGGTGGTCAAGTTTCCAGGATGTTTTATTTGGATATCAAGCTTCTCCTGGAATTTTTTCCAGTCGACGTATCCATCTATGAGTTTAGGGAACGGTGGAGAATATTGTAAGGTGTTACTAAATGAAATGATTACCGGGAGGTGATCGGAGTCAAGTTCGGTTATTACATTTTGAAAGATTTGTTCACGGAAGTTCTTCAACAGGACTATATCAAGTATGTCTGTTTGGCGATTGGACTGATAAGGTATGTATGTGTGTTCATCAGGGGCGAGCACCTGAAAAGCATTCCTCGTAGAGATGTCGTATAGTTTCAGTCCATCAGGATTGTTCGCACGGCAGCCCCAATATGTGTTTTTGCAGTTTAGGTCTCCCGTTACCATTGTTGGTATTGAATTGTTGAAAATGCTTCTCAGGTCCTCGTCCCTAATTTTTTTGTTAGGTTGTTTGTAGACACAATGTAGATTGAAGGGTACTTTATTCAGTAGTGTCAACTGAATCCCAACTGCTTCCAGGGACTCCAGCTCGAGATCAAGTAAGGGATGGTGGACAATTTTTTGTTTTATTGCAATAGCTACCCCTCCAGAAGCAACTGGCGAATCTCTATCGTTTCTGTAAATGATGTAGCCGGGAAGCTTGAAGTTTTGATTCTGGGCTAAATGCGTTTCTGTAATACAGGCTATGTCTACTTTGTATCGTGCTATAAAATCAATGAAAACTGAGCGATGCTGAAGGATACCGTTTGCATTCCAGTTAAGGATTGTTAAATTTTGTATAATTCTTGATTGATTATTTTCCATTAAAAAGATTAGGGAGAAGTTCATTGGTGATGTGTGTTTTAATTTGTTCGATGACAGGTTTGAGAAAATCAATTATTTTCTGAATTATTTGATCTACTACACTTGATGCTTGGAAGGTAGTTTTCGGGTTGGAGTTATCGTAAGGATCTTGTTTTACTTTGCTTGCATATGATCGTGTTGAGTTGGTTTGTGAGGAGTTTGACGGTTCTTTTGGTGGTAATTTGTTATTATTGTCTTTGTTGGGAATGTTTTTTCTTTGAATACTAGGTTGTTTTTCTTTATAGTCTAAGTAGGTTTGACAGCCCTTGAAATTTGCGGGGTGATCCTTGCCGCAGTTGCTGCACTTCGGCGGCGCCTCGGGACTTTTTTTGCAGTCGGTGTATAAATGGTTACCGTCGCATTTTACGCATCGTGGCTCTAGATGGCAATAATTTTTTGTGTGGCCAAATCTTTGACATCTGAAACACTGTGGAATACCATTGGTTTTTCGTCTAGGTTCTACTGTGATTACCGAGTGGAAAAGTCTGTCAAGTTTGTAAATATTTTTAGATTCTTCACTGTTAGGTAGCTCTATCACAAACATGGGAAGAGGTTTTCTCTTGTAGGAAAGAAGACGGGTCACTTTATTCACATCGTATTTGAGGGATTTCAATTCGTTTTCAATTTCGGTTTCATTCAGAGAAAGTGGAACGTTTTTCAGGACAACTGATAACGTTTATCTTTTGATTGTTGGTAGGTGTGGTATTTTAATTTGTTTTCATGGTAAAATTTTGTGAGTTTTCTATAATCTTCTTCGTTAGTGAGATTGATACGCAAGTGAACATCATTGTATACCGTAGAAAACTCTTTTTCTACAATTTTTGAGATATCTTTAATGATTTCTTTATGGTTGTTCGCTTCGTGCAGGAATATTGGTGGAATTTTAACTTTTTTAGTGTTGTTATCGTTATCACCGCTCGAGGATGATTGCTGCTGAGATTCATCTACCTGGCTATTTAGTACATAATATTTGTTTTTACTAAGAAGAGATTTCTCGTCCCATGTATAGCGTTTGAATAGACTTTCGTCTTTTAGTGGTGATATCTCGTCAGCTCCCCGTTTTCGTGATAGTTGCTCTGGATCTTGTGGGGGGTCCGTTTTTAGTGACATTGCTGCCTACCGCCCCAAAAATGGGAGGCAGCAATGATAATATCAATTATGAACGTACTTACTTTGACGTGAAGTATGTTTATGAAAATAAAATTATTGAAGATGTATTGCGGTTTTTCTTCTTTATTTACACTGATAAGACACTGTCCGTTCGATCGACCGAACACATTCGCTACCAGCACGCGACTCACGCGCACTTTCTTTATAATACTTTATTGGTTTTGACTTTCTGCTAATTTTTAATACAAAGCAACGAGGACTAAGAAGACCCATTTCCAATTGCTTCCGCTATCTTGGATTTTGACATGTCAGCCATTTTCTCATATGAAAATGATAGTTTGTTCAACTGGCTAGCCATATTGATACCAAATCTGAAGAAATCGGTTGGGAAATGAGCATATGGCGGCTTGGCGGGCAGAAAACCAAAACTGGGTCAATTATGCGGAAATTCAATTGACTAGCCAATGCTTAGAAGTTCGATAAAATCGAAGGCGAAATAAGCATTCTAGAAGCAGTGGCGTATTTATGGGGGTGGCATGGGGGGAATGCCCCCCCCTCATCGATCTGTAATGATAATAATAAGAAGAAAGGTATACCGGTAAAAGAACAGGCGCGCTCCGATGATGTTGTAAATTTAAAAATGTATACCTAATTTCGTTGTACCATGCGATCAACAAAATTCGGAATTGAGGTAGGCTCAGTAGCGGCCTTAGGGTAGGGCGAGACGGGCGACCGCTCGGGGCGCCAGCTCATAGGGGCGGAAAAATCGCGGATGAAATAAAAAAAGTTGATAATTTACGAAAGCAACAAAACGACTTGCCAGCAGCGATCACCGAATTCGCTTCTTTGAAAGCATAAAAACTCCATTACTGCAAGAAAAATAGTTCATTTTTGCTTGCTCCGCTCGCGGACCCAATATAGGGGCGGCGTTTTCAAATTCTTGCCCGGGGTGCCAAAATTGCTAAGGCCGGCACTGGGTAGGCTGTGACCTGGTCAAATTTCAGGATGTCAAGCTGCTTTCGGCCAGAGCACAGCCTACCCCAATTCCGAATTTTGTTGATCGCATGGTATAATACGTAATATAAAGTGCTCGCCAATTGAAATGGTCCACCCAAAAAATTTAATCACATTCAAAGTGACATAACTCTTGAATGAATAAACTATTTTGAACCGTTTTATGTTTTCTGATTAGCTCACGGATTGGATTACAACATGTCATGGGCCGTTTTTGGTACAGGTGTTTCGTATCAATTATACAGGGCGCTCAATCAGGTACTGCAAAAATGAAAAAGTTTGAGCTGGTCCCATTTCACAAAAAATGGTTTTTGGTTTTCTCCAAGTGTTTCAGGGGAATTGTTATAACCATAACTCGAATCATTTTCAATTTTTTTTACCTATCTAGTTTAATTACAGGGTGATCTCAAAAATGTAACCTTTTAGTTTTGCAGTAATAACTTTATTCGTTGTAAACCGATTTTGGAAAATGAGGGCTCTTGTTGAAGCTAAAGGCTCAGTTCAGAAGGATCGAGGATCAAAATTGACTTCAGATGAAAATTCTGGAAAAAGGATTGAATCAAAAGTGACTCAAATGACAAACTTGCTAGAGATCCGGTTTAGGGAAGGTATTAAACAAATAACAACTTGTCTTCAAACAAACCATTCTTTCTGAACATTTCAAGGTGTTTCCCATTTGTATGAGGCAAAAATTGTGGCAATGAATCCAAATCAGAAATGGATGCTTCCAACGAAGAATACTGGACGTTTTTCACCTGAAAATAGACGCAACCTGGGTTACGAAGATCAGAACTGGTGCCCATCTCTTTAAATGTGAAGGAAACATTCGACAATAAGAAGGTAACCTAGGTTACGTGCATTTTCAGTCGAGGAAGGTCCGATATTATCGTCTGAAAATTGAATTTGTAAAATGGGTCCCGCATCGACAATTTTCATCACTTAAAATCGGAAAATACCTCGAAATGTTCGGAAGTAAAAGTCTGTTTGAAGGCAACTTGATTTTTATTTGGTTCTTTCCCTGAACCTGATTTCTAGGGTGCTTCATATTTAGGTCACTTTTGAATTCTTCGCTTTTTCAAAATTTTTGTCTCCAGTCAGTTCCGATCCTCGAGCCTTCTCATCTGAGTCTTGAGCTTCAACAAAAGTCCTTATTTTCCAAAATCGATCAACAATTGAAATAGATATAAATGTCAGACCAGAAGGTTGCATTTTTGAGATCACTGTGTAATTGGAGGAGATAGACTCAAAATTTTGAAAACTACCTCATGGTATAGGAACAATATCTTCCCTAAAACACTTGGAAAAAAACAAAAACCATTTTTTGTGAAATGGGACCAGTTCAAATTTTTCCATTATTGCAGTACCTGATTGAGCGCCCTGTATAATCGATACGAAACACCTGTACCAAATACGGCCCATGACATGTTGTAATCCAATCCGTGAGCTAATCAGAAAACATAAAACGATTCAAAATAGAGTTCATAAATAGAGAAATAGAGATTCATTCAAGAGTTATGTCACTTTGAATGTGACTAGATTTTTTGGGTGGACCATTTCAATTGGCGAGCACTTTACTTATGCATAATAAATGTATAATAACATCTACCCTTCTACACAATAATTACTATTAGTCTAAATCCTTGCTGTTTATTGAGGGATGGAGGCATTTTGTCTGCCTTCTGTTCAAACCCCCCCCACAAACCGCTCCTTCTCAAGTATCTTGCATTACCAAAAAAATATTCACCTTCCCCCCTCCCCATCCCAAATCTCTAAATACGCCACTGTCTGGAAGGAAAAATTGCGAGCACAGTTTTCTATGGCCCACCCGGTAGGTGTGAAAATAAATTCACATTGCTCGGTACATTGAGCTTCCATTTGAGAAATTAGTTTGCGGCTCATAGGTAACTCGACATCCTCCCATAGACAAGACCATTCGCCATGGTATCATTGTCCTCGACAACAGAACTGACACTTCCACTCAACGCAGAAGGGGGCAAAGACGACGATGAATTTACAGCAGGATCTTTTCCACACCGCAGCGCAGGCAGGAACCGGCGTCAGTCACATCACGTAAATCACCATTTATAACCTTCGTGTACTAATTTCAACAAGAGGATGTTTATTAAATCGCTTTACTTGAACCTATTAATAATTAGCTCTACGGCAAGATATGCCGGGATGCCGGTCAACACTGAATTCAACTGATAATCATGAAAATGACACATACAGGGTTTCCCGAAAAGGCAGCTTCCTCTCACCAAAACCAGAAAAAAAGTTCCTATGAACATGGGTCCGAAAACGCTTCCTAAGAGAGCTACAGGCCCCTAAAGGTGGGACCCTGAAGATATGGTTTTTATTCAATATCTCCGAAACCGTCCACGGGAAATCAATCAAACTTGACACATCCACCAACCATCTCATGCCCAACAAAATGAGGTGAGATTAATTCCAAAATAATTCACCAGGTGTGTCAGGCTGAGGTGTGGGGGTGAAAATAACCCTCACTTTCTTGAATGAGAATTGTTTCCAAATTCAACAAGGAATTATAGAATGTTGAAGTTTTCTACCAAAAAAAGGTCCCCCTGTTAAACCTCGATAGATGCAACGATTACGAGATACGAGATAATTGAGTTTGAATGTATGAAAACGTGGTCAGAAATGAAATGCTGATTTTTAGCGCATTTTCGTTGGAAATACGCTATTAGCCGCGCTTTGATGTCCGTCCGTCTGTCCGTCTTGTAGTTGAACTCCTCCTAAACAAAAAGTCGTAGCGGTATCGAATTTTTTGCAAAATCAATGCTGATTGTCTGCGGATGGGAATAGGCAAAAAAATATTTGGTCAGACCGCACGATTGCAAGAAAAAATTAAAATGTTTGAAAAGTCGGTATTCAACGCTACGGTGTGAACTTCTGCATCGAGGAATCTTGCGAACCGTTCTAGATACATGCATACATGCAGCGAACGAAATATGCGGAAATTGATTAATACATTTTTAGTGGAAGAATCAGTTTTATTCCTTTATCGCAATAGAAGATATACTTTTTTTAAGAAAAGATTTGGCCCCGCGATTCCACATTAGAATAGAATAGAATTTATTTGTACTTAAGCCAGGATAATTGGATGTACACGTCAACGTAAATATACAGGGTGTTTCATGAGGAAACCGACATAGCTTAAGGGTAGGTCCAGTTTTTCTAGGGGAACTAGGATCTCGCTTTGAAATTTTTCTATCGCTTTTCGTTTTGATGTTACAGGGTGAATCATATATTTTGTCGAAGTTTTTGATGAGCTATATCTTCCGAATGGCTTATTGAATTGAACTGAAATTTGATAGGTATGATCTCCTAATGATAGCTAATACATTGCACCATAAAGTTGTTCAGAAGTTTCAGGGCCGAACTGATTTTTTTTATTTTCAAAGTTTTTGTTAAAAAAGTCATATTTTTCAATGCTTTTTTGCAAAACCAGTATCAGATTCAGAAACTACAGAAAAAATGCTACAAGGAACATTCTTCAATTTCTACGGCACACCCAAAGTCTACCCAGAAAAAAATATCTTTTGAGATTTGGGTCGGCTGCGATCTAGTGAAAATCAGTCAAGCACTCATTCTTTCGCGGATCTTTGAGATGTTCATCCTCTAATTTGATGCTGTCACGGTTTTTTTCACTTTTCCACATTAGTACCTATCACTTGGCACGGCAAAAAAGACAAAAGTCCAGGACCGGAATCAAGTCTAGTAAACATTATTTCTAAAGATCCGATTTTTCAGTATTCAGTTGGAAATTTACAGCATAAAGTTATGATGAAGTTGCTGAAAAATGCTCTTTTGTCTGTATTTGGAACTTTAGGTCACTTTAGAGACCAGCTAAACAAATTTCTCCTTTTGTTGATTTCAAGAATACAAATAATTATTTCCGAAACTATTCGCGAACAAAATAAAAAGAAGCAAGAATGATAATTATTCAGAAACGTAATTTTAATGTGTAGAAAACGAACAATATCAATGTTCGTATGTTATGTTTATGTATTGGTTAACAAATTTCGGAAATAATTTTTTGTTTTCTTGAAATTAACAAAATAAGAAATTTGTTTAGCTGGTTTCTAAAGTGACCTAAAGTTCAAAATGCAGACAAGAAAGAAATTATTTCCGAAATTTGATAAACATTAACATAAACATAACATACAAACATTGATATTGTTCGTTTTCTACACATTGAAATTACATTTCTGAATAATTATCATTCTTGCTTCTTTTTATTTTGTTCGCGAAAAGTTTCGGAAATAATTTTTTGTATTCTTGAAATCAACAAATGAGAAATTTGTTTAGCTGGTTTTTATAGTGACCTAAAGTTCTAAATGCAGACAAAAGAGCATTTTTCAGCCACTTCACCATAACTTTGTGCTGTAATGTTCTAACTAAATACAGAAAAATCGGATTTTTAGAAATAATGTTTACTAGACTTGATTCCGGTCCTGGACTTTTGTCTTTTTTGCCGTACCAAGTGATACTAATGTGGGAATAGTGAAAAAAACCGTGACAGCATTAAATTAGAGGATGAACATCTCAGAGATCCCTGAAAGAATGCGTGCTTGACTGATTTTCACTAGATCGCAGCCGATCCAAAACTCAAAAGATATTTTTTTCTGGGAAGACTTTGGGTGTGCCGAAAAAATTGAAGGATGTTTCTTGTAGCATTTTTTCTGGTGTTTCTGAATCTGATTTTGGTTTTCCAAAAAAACATTGAAAGATATGACTTTTCCAACAAAAACTTTGAAAATAAAAAAAAATCAGTCCGGCCCTGAAACTTCTGAACAATTTTATGGTGCAATGTATTAGCTATCATTGGAAGATCATACCTATCAAATTTCAGTCCAATCCAATAAGCCATTCGGAAAATATGGCTCATCAAAAACTTCGACAAAATACATGATTCACCCTGTAACATCAAAACGAAAAGGGGTAGAAAAATTTCAAAGCGAGATCCTAGTTCCTCTAGAAAAACTGGACCTACCCTCAAGCTTTGTCGGTTTCCTCATGAAACACCCTGTATAATAAATAACAAATAAATAAATAAATGCTTGAAACATTAAGCACAACAATACAATATATACAATCACAAGTTACAAGCTACATAACATACAGGGTGGCCCAACGAAAACAGAACAGAGGGGTTTTTGGGCATTTCACATCATTTTTCCGAAAAAAGCTCAGACAGGTCGATTTTTATATCAAGGGGGACATCTGAACATACATTGGCAAATTTCTATCTCCAGCCCCCTCACCCCCACCCACCTCAACTTTAGAATTTCAAATGACACCATCTATTTTGCGATACATCAAATCAAAGAGAATCAAATTCTTCTTCTGAAAAAAATATTTTCAGAATTTTCAACCTCACCCCCCATCTTTCTAAATTTCTCTGACTGTCCCATTTTATATCCTCGACCCCTCAATTATCTTCAATTTAATCAGCGTCACCCTAAATAGCATCTAAGGAGAAAATTTTCGGTGAAAAAAAGTGTTGCCCAAATTCATCCTTTTCCTCTCCCCCACCCCAATTTCAAAACTTAACAGACACGACCTACTTTGTGATACATCGAATAAAAGGAAATTGATTTCTCTTTCTGAAAACAATTTTTTTTTTAATTTTCAACCCCTCTCCTGATAAATTGAACATTTGGAGTATTTTAGGGGGGAAGGGGGCTTCTTGAAAATTCTGAAAATATTTTATTCAGGGAGAGAATTCAATTCCCTTCGATTTGATGTATCACAAAGTAGGTAGTGTCATTTTAGATTTTGAAGTTGAGGTGGGGGAGTGAAGGGGTGAATTTGGGTGGCATATTTCACACAGAAAATTTTCTCCTTCGATGCTGTGCAGGATGACGTTGACTGTACTGAAGAGAATTAAAAGATCAAAAATATTACATTGGAAACTCTGATAATTTCAGGGAGAAGGGGGGGGTTTGGTTAAAAATTATAGAAATATTTTTTCAGAAAGAAAATTGATTTCTCTTCAATTTGATGTATCGCAAAGTGGGTGGTGTCATTTGAAACTTCGAAGGTGGGGCGGGTGGGGGTGAGGGGGCTAAAGATAGAAATCCGCCAATGTATGTTTCAAATGTCTTCCTCAATATAAAAATCGACCTGTTGGAGCTTTTCGAAAGAATGAGGTGAAATACCCGAAAACCCCTCTGTTCTGTTTTCGTTGGGCCACCTGTATATTCATTGACCGAATAAAAGCAGTGTGATAGTAAGAGTGTTTTGACATGTTTCGAGAATTGTTTAAAAGTCCAAGACGAGGTCCAAGATTTTGAATCTCACTTTATTCCACGCAATTTCGGTGTTTACCCGGCGAGGTCCAGGGTGAGATAATAGATGGCGTATTGGGAAAGCTGACGAGGATTTGAAATGCGCGCACAGGGTCTTTTTTTTTTTCTAATAGACGTCAAAAGCGATAAGGAGAGGCGTAATTTTCAGCCCTCTGGGAAAATTGTTAAGGGAGAAACCTCGACGCCCATCGGCAAAAATCGATCGAAAATTCGAATTCTGGGGCCTGCATACCATCGAGTCGAGGTAGGTGCCACGGGTTGCTGGGATTCCCACACTATTTGTAAAGTAAATAACACTGATAAGAGTGTTTAGGGCTGGAGCGTTAGGCGTGTACGTTTCAACTTTCCCTGGTAGTCCATAGCTCGTTACAGAAAGTTACGGTCCGTTGACCATCACAGTGTTGGGGAGTTCAGTGGGTCTCTGGGTGGGTGCGGTACCAGGCTTCGCGGGCCTGGTATGAGTCCGGGCGATTCACTTTTCGGCTCCGGTCTGGCCGCCGGGGGCACCAGTCGGCATTCGGCTCCGGCAGTCGAAGAGTTCCATCGGAGCGCTGTACCCTAGGAAAGAAACGTTGCGTTGTTGTCGTCGGCAGCCAGTGATTACGAGTTTTACTATACTGTGTCCTTTGTAATAAGGAAAACCCCGAAATTCTGCAAATAAAGTTCGCATAACCTCGACTTCTTGTGTTTCGAATTTCTCGGTTAGCTGTCAATCTGTCATTGTCGTGCCAACTCTCAGCGTCAGCAGTGACAGTGACGTTTGATTGACTATACAGTAGAGTTGCGGGGTCGTTGATTTGAGCCGTGTACAGTAGAACTGCGGGACTGCTCAGAGTTTGTGTCGTGGACTACATTTTCTTTCGAATAGTCGGGCGTTCGCAAAGAAGTATTACATAAAGCCTGGCTGGCGCCTTTATATAAATTTTAATTACCATCTGTCCATAGAACCTACGACCTTTGCTCACCGACAAACATAAACTGAGCCCGGCGCGCTTGATGAACGGAATCGTTCGTCATAAATTTTGGCGCTTTACAACGCGGAGCTTTTAAGAACGTTTGTAGTGTTGTTGGTTTGACTTTTGAGTGCGGTTGGGCTGGTGTTCTTTTTTTTGTGTTTTCTTGATACTTTTGGGTACCAGGTGTTATATTATCATTCTATTTTGAGTTAGTGAGTGTAAACGTATGTTTATCAGTTCATTTATCTGCAGTTTATACCTTGGTTGGTGTATAAGCAAAGTGCTGTTGAAGGTAGATTGGTAGATTGACCGTGTACCTGGAGCGTTTTTTTAGTATAGTTCTACTACTAAAGGAATATGGCGGAGCACTACTATGATATAGAGCCGAATTGTCTCAGGACATTTGAAATTGATTATAAGCTTAGGCTTCGTGGAGTACCGAACACGAACGCTGATTTGGATCAAAAAAGAAAATATTTGAGGAGTGCGTTAAGAAAGGATACCAGCAGGCCTGGAGTCGCGTACGCAAATCCAGCGGACTGGAACCTGGAACAGGAAAAAACCGAAATAGACCAGACTCAGAAGGATGTAGAAGAGATTATCAACGATTTTGACGGCATAAAAACCAATACCTAATGCAGGATCCAGTCAAGACTGACTCACGGTTTGGGTAGGATTAAACGAATTCCTCCCACTACCAGCGAAGAAGCTGCAAAATACCGTACAGACAAGACTGTCATTTTCACGGCTCTGGAGGAGGACGCGATGGAGTTGCGTCAGCTGCCAGCGGCTAATGTAGCCCCGTGTGCCGGGCCAGTGAGCGGGTCCATACCTGTACAGAAGTGGACGGTGAGATTTGATGGCGAAGGCTCAGTCAACTCGTTTTTGGAAAGCGTCGAGGAATTCCGCTTTTCAAGGAACGCCTCGGGAGCGCAGCTGTTCCGATCGGCGGCAGAGGCAGTCAGAGGCAGGGGAAGAGCCACGTCATGGGAGGACCTAGTGTTTGTCCTCAGACGAGATTTTTTGCCAGCCGACTACGACAAAGTGCTGGAGCAAGAAATCCAGAGCCGAACACAAGGGAAGGACGAGCCGATTGTGACTGTATCTGTCTGTGATGGATAATATGTTCAATCGATTGGTGAATCCAATGAGCGAGGCGGACCGATTCGATATCGTTAAGGACAACGTCCTACCGAAGTACCAAGAACACCTCAGTGTCCAAGGAGTGAAAAATATCGATAAACTCGAAAATGTGTGACGAAAGTTGGAATCTGCCAGTCTGGTAAGCCGCAAATACCAACCACCTCCGGAAAAAAAAGGATGACGCTCAAGCCGGACATGGCCTATAGCGGTCCGTCGACTTCTCGGTCCAGATTCCAGCCGACGAAAAAAACGTCGGAGCCGCAGGTATCATCGATCCAATGCTGGAACTGCCACGAGCCTGGTCACAGGAAAGTCGACTGTCCTGGAAATAAAGAGAAGCGTCTGCGCTGTTTTGGATGTGGTAGGGAAGGAGTAATCCGCCCAAACTACACAAGTTGTAACAAATCAAAAAACGCGAGGAGCGGGAACGCTCACCAGTAGACCCGCGTCTTCCGCCGGCTCGCCGGACATCTAAAGGGGTCTACAATAAAGGGGACGATTGGGGAAAGTGGCTGCGAGTGGTTCGGGGTTTCTTGAGGCGTGAAGAAGCAGCGGTAGCTCCTGTGTTCACCGTGACCCCTGGTGATGGTCGACCTTACATCCCATTCGAGGTCTTCGGCGAGCGATTGTTGGGTATGGCCGACTCCGGCGCCAATCGGAGTATACTAGGTGGCCGATCCCTGGCTGTGTTAAACAAGTTCAAGTTGCATATCCGAAAAAGCGAAATCAACAGGGTCAGAACTGCTGACAACAAGAATCAGCGCATCTTGGGAGTGGTTGACGTGCCGATGGTGGTCGAAGGAGTGTGCCGGGTGATAAGCTTTCCGGTTGTGCCCTCTGTGTGCTGTGAGGTGATTCTGGGGACCGATTTCTTCAAGTCCTTCGGAATTCACTTTGACTTCGAAAACCAGTCATGGTATATAGGGAAAAATGCCAAGGCGAAAAAACATGAGTTCAACTGCAGTGGTGTAAGAGAGCATCAGTTATGCACGGTTACCGCAGTAAAGAGTCGATCGGAACTGTCCGGTGAACAGCAAGCCTCGTTGGCTAAAGTGGTCCAGCGCTTGAAGGCCATTTCGCACAAAGATGGAGCACCGCTGGGACGTACCAACCGCTTGGAGCACCGCATCGACACTGGTGAAGCGGAACCAATAAAGCAGAGACCCCACGTCATGTCACCGTACCGACTCGCCTACTTGAATAAAGGACTTGACAACATGCTGGAGATGGAGGTGATTCGTCCATCGATCTCGCCATGGTCGAGTCCGGTGTTGCTGGTGCAGAAAGCCAATGGGGAGTTGCGCTTTTGTTTTGACGGCCGAAAGCTCAACGCTGTGACGAAAAAATGCGCCTACCCTTTGCTCAGGGTCGACGACATCTTGAGGAAGCTCACCGGGGCGCAGTTTCTCAGCAGCATAGATTTGAAATCCGCCTTTTGGCAGGTGCCACTGGAAACCTCGTCCTGTGAAAAGACTGCGTTTTCCGTTCCCGGAAGAGGACTTTTTGAGTTCGTCGTGATGCCATTCGGGTTGTGCAACGCGGCCCAAACCCAACAAAAAGTCATGGACTCGGTGCTGGGACCTGAGCTCGAACCATTCATCTTTTCATACCTGGATTACGTGATAATCGCCACCAAAACCTTCGAGGAGCACGAAAGAATTTTAGGTGTTGTCTGCGATCGTCTGAAAGCCGCCGGACTGATCATCAACATAGGAAAGTGCGAGTTTTACCTCCCATCGCTCAGATATCTCGGCTTTATCATCGATCGGCGTGGACTGCGGACCGACCTTGATAAGGTAGCAGCGATGCTGGAATATCCGCAGCCGCAGACCGTCACCGAAGTGAAACGATTTCTGAGCGTATGCGGATGGTATCGCCGTTTCGTGAAAGGCTTTGCCTGTCTGTCAGCACCGATCACGGAGTTGATAGAAGGAAGACAGAAGTCACAAAAGGTGGTGTGGACTGAGGAGGCTTCTGAGGCATTTAGGGAGATCAAGAATGCACTCGTGTCTGCTCCCATTTTGGCTTCTCCGGCTTTTTCAAAGCGTTTCGTTGTACAGACCGACGCGTCGATGATGGGAGTTGGTGCGGTGCTGACGCAGGTTGGCGAAGAGGGGAGTGAGGTCGTGATAGCTTATGCCTCTAGAACGCTAACTTCTTTGGAACGAAAATACACTGTCTCAGAGATTAAGCTCATTGCGGTCCTGTTCGCGGTAGAAAAGTTTAGGCCCTATATAGAAGGCGTACCATTTACGGTTATCACCGATCACCATTCGTTGATCTGGCTCAATAATTTGAAAGACCCCTGCGGTCGATTGAGCCGTTGGGCCATGAAACTCCAACAATTTGACATCACCTTCATACATCGCAAAGGAAGCCAGAACATCGTCCCTGATGCCTTGTCAAGAGCACCGCTAGAGGTGAATGTGCTGACCTTCGAAGAGCGCGATACGCTGGATGATCCGTGGTATCAAGGGGTGATGGAGGCTGTCCGAAACTCCCCAGACCGACATACAAACTGGAAGATTGAGGCCGGTCTGTTGTACCGCTTTATTCCGAACGTGACGGGAATTCGGACGAACATTCCAGAGTGGAAGACCGCTGTTCCAGCCTCGCAACGGAGAAGCGTTCTCCAACGGTCTCACGACGACCCAACTGCAGCGCACCTGGGCACCTTCAAGACGTTACATCGAGTACAAGAATTGTACTATTGGCCACGTCTGGCACAAACGGTTAAAGCTTACGTCCGATCGTGTGAGGTGTGTGCTGCACAGAAGGTGCTGCAGACTGCGCGGCCGGGATTCATGGGGAGACCGAAGGGGGCGCTTTACCCGTGGCAAATGATTTCCGCCGACGTTATGGGACCACTGCCTCGGTCAAGGAATGGCTTTTATTATCTTTTGGTGGTGTCCGACTACAAAGTTCAAGTACAAAGTTCTCTTTGCTACACCCTATGCGACAGGCAACGTCGGCCGCGATAAACAAATTCCTAGAAGATCAGGTTTTTCTAGTTTTCGGGTCCCCGCAGATCATCATGTGCAACAATGCGACGACTTTTACGGCCAATTCGTTCCAAGAACTGCTGAGGACGTATCACGTGAAAGCCTGGTACAACGCCAAGTATCATGCCCAAGTAAATGCTGTCGAGCGCATCAATCGTGTAGTGGGAACTGCCATCCGGTCGTATCTCGCTTAAGACCACCGAGATTGGGACCGAGAGATACACAAGATCGGCTTCGCCTTGAGAACGGCTGTGCACGAGGCGACAGGATTCGCGCCCACATTTTTGAACTTCGGCCGATATGTCCCAGCTGGGGGCGACTTTTACGGGCGAATTGATCTCGAGGCTGATGCCGACGCTGCTGATGTCTTGCGGGGCGTTGCTGGTCGGAACCTTTACGTACAGGAGATCAAGGAGCTGCCTCAGGCGTATGTCAGTGTGCGTCGAAGCTTGGATGCTGCTTACCGGCGAAATTGCCACAGCTACAATCTCAGGAAAAGGCCGACAGATGAATATACGGTGGGTGGTAAAGTTTGGCGAAAGAACTACGTACTGTCGAGCGGGGCTCAGAATTTTGCCTCCAAGCTAGCGCCGAAGTTTGTACTTTGCACAGTCACACAGAAAGTGTCGCCACTGGTATACCGCCTTAGTGACCAGGAAGGAAGAGATGTTGGTCGATATCACGTAAAGGACCTAAAGCCTTACGTCTCTGTCGAGGACGATGATTCTGACAACTAAGCCCTGACTTTGGCAATCACCGATTTTGACAGCTAAGCTCTGATTTTGACAATCACCGATTTTGACAACCTAAGCCCTAATTTTGACAATCACCCGATTTTGACAACCAAACTGATTGAGTTTTTCAATCCCGACTTTTTGTTAGTTCGTATCAGCTTGCGGATATTTTTCTTTTTCCAGTTTTTGTGTGAATGGTCGACCGCGTGTGTAATATATGTCCCTGATCTAGATTATCCGTGTGTATATAAAGTCATTTCCCGTAGAATTAAGGTTATCATTAAGGCGTAGTTTAGTAGAGTTCACTGCACTTAGAGGTGTTGCGAGTCTTTTGTGGGAAGAGGGGGTGTGTGACGATCCAAGATTTTGAATCTCACTTTATTCCACGCAATTTCGGTGTTTACCCGGCGAGGTCCAGGGTGAGATAATAGATGGCGTATTGGGAAAGCTGACGAGGATTTGAAATGCGCGCACAGGGTCTTCTTTTTTTTTTTTTTTTTTTCTTTTTTTTTTTTTTGAATAGACGTCAAAAGCGATAAGGAGAGGCGTAATTTTCAGCCCTCTGGGAAAATTGTTAAGGGAGAAACCTCGACGCCCATCGGCAAAAATCGATCGAAAATTCGAATTCTGGGGCCTGCATACCATCGAGTCGAGGTAGGTGCTTGTGTGACTTTCTTTCGCTGTCTTCCGCAACTCACTTTTAGGTTTCTCGGATTTCCCGTCATCGAAACCATTTTTGTTGGACCGTTGGATGTTTTTCTTCGGCCTGTTTATACCTGTCACCAGTCCGACCGTGCGGTCATCGTCAAGGGGGCTGTCTAGCCCGAAGCCGCACACGGTATCCGTCAGCAGCTTGACATTTCATCCCGAGCTTAGGATCGGCTCATCTGTCAAATACTTGAAGCGGATTGTCATCGACGCTTCCCCATCGGCATCTCGTTGCTCAGGATCACGTCTCTCTGCTTGTCGTCGTCGGCGTCGCGGTGCACGGCTGTCTGCTTCCTGGGCACTAGGCGGAGCTCATATTTGTACAGGATAAGTTTCTTGTTGTGCCGTCTACCTTTTTCACGGGTTGCTGGGATTCCCACACTATTTGTAAAGTAAATAACACTGATAAGAGTGTTTAGGGCTGGGGCGTTAGGCGTGCACGTTTCAACTTCCCCTGGTAGTCCATAGCTCGTTACAGAAAGTTACGGTCCGTTGACCATCACAGTGTTGGGGAGTTCAGTGGGTCTCTGGGTGGGTGCGGTACCACGGGGGCTTCGCGGGCCTGGTCTGAGTCCGGGCGATTCACTTTTCGGCTCCGGTCTGGCCGCCGGGGGCACCAGTCGGCATTCGGCTCCGGCAGTCGAAGAGTTCCATCGGAGCGCTGTACCCTAGGAAAGAAACGTTGCGTTGTTGTCGTCGGCAGCCAGTGATGGCGAGTTTTACCATACTGTGTCCTTTGTAATAAGGAAAACCCCGAAATTCTGCAAATAAAGTTCGCATAACCTCGACTTCTTGTGTTTCGAATTTCTAGGTTAGCTGTCAATCTGTCGTTGTCGTGCCAACTGTCAGCGTCAGCAGTGACGTTTGATTGACTGTACAGTAGAGTCGCGGGGTCGTTGATTTGAGCCGTGTACAGTAGAACTGCGGGACCGCTCAGAGTTTGTGTCGTGGATTACATTTTCTTTCGAATAGTCGGGCGTTCGCAAAGAAGTATTACATAAAGCCTGGCTGGCGCCTTTATATAAATTTTAATTACCATCTGTCCATAGAACCTACGACCTTTGCTCACCGACAAACATAAACTGAGCCCGGCGCGCTTGATGAACGGAATCGTTCGTCATAGGCAATTTCTTAAAAAACAATATTCCTTTATAATTTGGACTTTTTTCATACTGACTGGAGGTATGACTAGCTACTGATAATGAATTACGGTGTTGTTCGATAATTATGGTGATCACAATTTTTTTCTTAAGTGTGTAAATTTTTTTTGACTAATAATAAGCATTTATAAATATATATATATACATGGCAGTGGTAGATAACCGTATTTTCTAAATATTGGTCTGCATGACTCTCTGTGAGGTAGATTGAATATCAGTTTTATAATTCTTTTCTGACCTATAAAAGCTCTGTTGACAGTAGAGGCTCCTCCCCAAAAAACAACATGGTAACTCAAGTGACAATAAGCCAATGCATGGTATGTATTCAAGAGACCGGGGGAATTTAGCACGGTTCTAAGTTTTAAAACGGCATAAAAAGCCGAATTCAACTTCTTACAGACCGCATCAACATGCTGGGCCCAGCCAAGAGAACTGTCAACATGAAGTCCAAGAAATCGGGTAACCGCAGCAGCATCTACATGGCAACCGTCAATCAAGAACCTCAAGTCATTATCGACCTTTCGGTTATGGAATTTTATGACAACGGTTTTACCCAAGTTGACAACCAGCTTATTACTGTAGCACCATTGGTGAAATCGACGGGAACGTCAGAAACCAAAGCCCTGAGCTCCTCCGAGCTCCGTCCCGAGACCGCTATCGAGCTGTCGTCGGCAAATATCACTAAGAGACCCTGTTTCAAGTGGTCTGGCAAATCATTTATGAAAAGTATAAACAGTAGCGGTCCAAGAACGGAGCCCTGAGGAACTCCCACGTCGACATCATAATCATCCGACGCCTCACCATCAACCCCAACCCGCATTGATCTGTTTGAGAGATAAGATCTGAGGCATAAAAGGATGTTGCCCCTCAGCCCAAGCGAATACAATTTGTCACACAAAAAGTCTACATCAAGACTGTCAAATGCCTTCGTCAAGTCGAAGAAAACCGCTGCCACGTGACAGCCTTCGTCCAAGCTCTTGTAAATATAATTTAAGAAACCATGTGCAGTATTGTGCAGCTGTTTCTGTCGATCTATCAGCACGAAAGCCGTGCTGTGCATCGTTCAGTACCCCAAACCTCTCAAGAAAACCTACGATTCTGTCATGCAGTACACGCTCAATGACCTTTGTCAGTACACTAAGTAACGCAATAGGCCTATACTTCTCTTTACATGTAGGGCTTGCTTTTTTATATACAGGTACAATCGAAGCTAACTTGAGTAATGTTGGATATTCTCCCAATTCAACACACTTATTGATCAAATACGCTAGTGGTTCAGCTGAGTGGTGGCAAATCTTCTTTAATAATTTAGTTAGGATACCATCAGCCCCACAAGAGTTCTTATTTTGAAGTTGTAAAATAGTATGAACAACCTCCGACCTATCGACAGGAAAAAATGAAAAAGTGTTGGGACATCATGTTTCAGATGTCCCCCTCAATATAAAATCGACCTGTTCGAGTTTTTTTCAAAAAAATGAGGTGAAATGCCTGAAAACCCCTCTGTTTTGTTTTCGTTGGGCCACCCTGTATAATCAATCTTTGTTGATGATCCACGCTGGATACCCGCAATGCGGGTAGGCTCAACACTAGTGCATTCAAGATGAAAACAGTTCAGAAGATCATTAAACAATTTCTTCCCAATTGATTCACCAAGGTAGTCGATGTTGAAGTCCCCACACAACAGTATATTGTCAGTAATACTTTGACTGTCCACAATCAATTCTGTGACTCTTGTTACTGACGGCGCACATTTCAAAATGGATTTCCTCACTAAGAATTGTCTTCAGGGGTTTCACTTTGAAGTCGTAGCCAGTCTTTATGAAAATAGCAGATCCACCATGTATATAAGTGGATCTATGAAAGCAAGCATGCCTTGTATAGCCAGGTATTTGGAGAAGATCCATGTTGTCATTATTCGCCCAATGTTCTGTAATGCACAATATGTGAGGGGACTCACTATGCAAGAAGATTTCCATTCTATCCAGCTTGTTAAAGATGGATTGCAAATGTTGCAGATTTTGATTGTTGTATCAGGATTTAATATCGGGTGTGTCTCGCTTTGCTCGAAAAAACTTGAATCTGGTAACTCTAATTTCCTTGGGCCAGTTAGTAGAGTTGTATAGCTCTTCAACCAAATCAATCTCAGCTCCCACTTTGAATGAGATACTTCTGGCATCATCCCTTCTTGGTAGTTTTTCCACAATAAAGTTCCGAGCTGGAAATTTGTTTTCCAAATGGTTGAGCACTTGTTGCTCTGTAGTGTTGGTCGATGTCCTTCCTACGTGGATCCAAGCGAGGGTCCCAGCAGATTCAAACGTCGTTGCCTGTCCGGTACCACGGACAGTAGTAGTAGTCCGTTTCTTGACTGATTTCTTGGGTTTCACTGGTCCCTCCGCCGAACTCGAGGGTTGCCGCTGGCTAGAGGAAGGCTTCACAGCAGGATTGAGCGAGGATTCCTCGGAGGATCCGGTGTTAGGACCCCTCACTCCAAGAGAAGAAATACCTCCGGACTTCTGGGAATTATTGGAGGACGCGGCAACGCCGCTATAGCTAGCTTTACCTGGCATGTTGTTTTGATTTCGCTCCAGCAATTCTTTAACTTTGTTCTGCTGCTTGATTGTTTCATCAAGATCACTCTAGTTCCACCACAGCCACCTTTAGTTTACCATTGAGATGCTCATGTTGCACACCATCTTCTAAGTTATGATGTGCAATATCAGCAGGAGAGGCCCTGGACTCGGAATCTTCCCGCAATTCAAAGTGGTTTCTCACAAGATCACTCACTGTAACTCCATCAGGTACTTTTCTATAATAGATGATGTCAATTAACTGCTTTTTATTGATTCTATTTAATTCGGCATAAAATGCATCTATCGTTGCCATTGTTGCCACGTAGTTCATTGGTCGGTTTTTAACGTTACAGTGTGAACTTCTACATCGAAGAATCTTGTAAACTGTTCTAGATACATGCATACATCCAGCGAACGAAAGATGCAGAAAGAAATGAAGAAACTTTTCGTGGAAAAATCAACCTGATTGATTTATTCTCATGAAAGATATCTCTTATTCTATGCGAAATCTATACTTATGCACTTATATGCGGATGCGATTTTCAAGTCGCGGCGCTGTGGTTCACAACAAGCTGCTTCTGGCTCCGTGCTTGTGATCGATATAGGTACCGGGTGTTTATGAATGTCTGTAATCGCATCGCCTTTAGAATCCGCTTTCGATCACTACAATTGCGCCTGTTACTGCGATTTTCGGCCTGACCCATGCCTGCCGCGATCACAGATTCTTATAAACACCCCGTATAATTCTCACTAATCCAGGATATTTTCTAGTTTCGGTTGATGTCATTATGTTGTTCCAATTTATTATTAACTACTTGTGTTTCCATAAAGATTGATGATTTCTTGTGGTAGTTTGGAGACAATCTGTTCACAGGTAACAGTGAACAGTGTACTCATCTGCACTCCGAAAATGCGCTCATGAGACTCACCCCCGTGAGGACTTTGCTACTTGTTTAATTACGACTAGGTCATGAAGGCGCGCAAGCACGCCTTTAACCAAAAGTCAGGTGGTCCTGAACATTGAATAAACTTGAAGATTGAATAATCTCGAAAATTGAATGAAGTCTCTGGTGAAGCTTATGCATGAAAAAGGGGGCCCTTCCGAAGTAAATAACTTTCGATTGATTTCACTGTTGCCAATATTGTCCAAGGTTTTTGAGAAGGCCCTGAAACGAATAGTCTCTTCACATCTTGTCAGTATGAATTCAAGCGGAGTTTGAACACAACCGATGCTGTGCTGAATTTCGTAGATAAGTGTCTTGAATGCTTTGAAGATAGAGAGTATATGGCGGCAACATTCTGTGACCTTTCCAAAGCGTTTGATTGCGTGAAACACGATCTGTTATTGACTAAATTGAAACGGTACAACTTTGACAGTCGAAGTTTGAAGATGGTTGAATCTACCTCTGTGGAAGGGTCCAGACGGTGTCTATTGGAGGGGAACTCTCCGGTGAGCTGGAAGTGAGAGACGGGGTGCCCCAAGGGTCCATATTGGGACCACTCCTTTTTTTAATCCATATAAACGACCTTCTGGACGGTGCAGTAGATGATGAGTTTGTCCTTTTCGCGGACGACACAACTCCCATGCTGAGGATCTTTCCGTTGCTACTGCTGAGAGTCGTTTGGCTCAGTCAAGTGTCGAAGCTTGGATAAAAGATTCCCCTAATTATCAGGTGATCCTACTTCTTGTCTGTTCCTTTAATAGAGTATTTCTCCAATTTGATGGGAATAACAGACAGTTTTTTTGCATAATGTTTTCTTTAATTGAATTGCCAAGCGTTTCCACAGAGCCCAAATTGTTTTTTTCCTGAAAATTTCTTCAGTGTTGGAAAAAATGGTGGTTCATCAACTTAGAAATTCTAGAAAACCTGTTTCAGCTGAGAAATCATGAGTTTTTTTGGATTTTGATTTTTAGACCTTTGGAAGTTGTGCTTTTGAGATGTTTTCCAAACCTTCAATTCTCAATATCTCTCAAACAAAGCCTCTAATCAAAATTTTGCGAGAGTGATTTTTTCTTCAAAATTGAACGTAAAATTCAAAATTATTAACAGTTCCCAAAAAATAACTAGAAATGGTGAAAAATAGAGGGGGGGGGGAGTAGGGACACCCCCTAATGTCTACGCCCCTGAAATTTTTTATGGAACATGTTATGATTGTTCGACAGGGGATAATTTCAGTGAACTTTGGTTCTATTTTGAATCAAATCGGTTGAACGGTTCAAAAGTTATGCGAAAAGAACGATTATTTATTTCCAACTTTGAAGGGCGGTATCTCTGTTATTAAGCATTTCTCAAATATGTTTTCTGGAGAAAGTCCCCTCCATTTTTCATTCTCTATCGATACTCAAATTTAATGACATAAAAGTCGGACCACCCTGTATACTATCATTACTATCATCATGTTTTGATCGCGAGTTGACCTTTCCTTATCAGCCATTTTATGGAAAAAAGTATTTTAGTTTTTTTTTATCCGTTTATTAACCGTCGGCCTATTTCCGCAACAAGGCCTAGCACCGACGCCGGTGAATGCTTTCCTCCACTATAACGGAAATTTTGCCAAGCCCCTGTGTGTTCCAACGCAGGGTAGAGATTTTTAACGACCACCAACATCGCATGCGGTCGACACCATCGTTTGTATTTTACGTGCTAAGCGACACACGGCGCGGCGCGTCTTGCATTTAGCAAAGCATTCCAGCTGAGTCAAAAAGCTTGTTTTGAGACGAAAATCTGAGCGCCCACAGTGGGACTCGAACTCACGGCCCCTGATGTGGCAGTCGAACGCGCTAACCACCACACCTTAAGCTCCTCCAGGATTTTAGCTGATACAATTAAAACGTTCAATCGCCAGTCTTACGCTCAGTACATTAAATTCGAAGGGCATATAATTCCGGAAAATCAATCTCGTCAGATTCCTTATGATGCGGATAACAAATTTCTGTTCGCAGTGGGAGCCACCGTATGCGTTGATTGATGTGTGACATTGATGGAAGAAGGAAAACGTATTTGTCAAATCATAAATTTAAAACAACGTGTGATTTGTTGTCACATTCAGTAGACGCAGTGGCGTAGCCAACCAAAGGCCACGCCGGCGCCGCTTTCCTTCCAATTATTGTTTCATCGCAGAATTTACAAATTGATGTATGTGAGAGAACGCTATGGGCATTCACATTTTCTTTCATCTTCGACCAATGTTCCTTTGTCTTTCCACTTTCCAGTTATCATTGAATTTTCCTTTCGCACCAGTTTCACGTTTTTTTTTGCGACAACGGCAGCGGTTTCTTCAATTTCCAAATTTGTACCTACTTATTTCTGTATCTTTGTCTGATTCATCTTCGACTGTGATCTTTTCCTTGAAAGATAATAAATTATAGGTTATAGGAAGTGCCTCCGTAACCGGCCCCGGCTACGTGTATTGTAGCCGGAGCCGGCAATATTTGTATGGTGACCGGCACTACTGACCTCCGTATTGGGGGCTTTCCATTTAAAACATTTGTGTCGGTTTGTGTCAGCTTGTGTTAGCTTGTGTCGATGAAACAAAGGAACACAGATCAAATGGAACGCGTTTGTGTCGGTTTGTGTCGACACAAGTCGACTTGTGTCGCTAAATGGGAAACGCCCATTGTAGCCGGCACCAAGTGAGTGACAGTGCTTCCTGTCTGCTTTTCGTTTCGCAAGCGACAGAATTCCGCACCAGACCAGAAGGCTCCTTCTTGAGTTCCGGACGGACTTTATTAATCTGTGGAAAGGTGAGAGTATGCTACAATTCTATTGGCTGATGCATGTATATTGTATATGTAGTTATATACTCCAATTATTGCAGTCACTGGTGGCTCCACGGGGGGTACGACGGTACGACTGTACCCCCTGTCGCAAATCAGGGTCGCCAGACGCCAAGCTTATAATGTTGGAAAAAAAATCCACAAGTAGTACCGATGGATTACTCTTTGTAAAAAATAATTAACGTGATAAAAACTCGCCAATGAAATCGATAATGTTACCTGTGGAAATTCGCTTTGGGCGTTGCGCGATAAAATCTTGGAACTATTCTCAAAACATCTGTGGAGGTGGAAAGAACTTCTACTCACAACCACCATAATAATTGTTCATTACTGACTTTTGAAAAAGATGGAAAATAAACCATTACGAACTATCGGGCCCGCGGCACGCTTTGCAGCTACCCTGGCTCTTGTCTGTAATTAATCTTTTTCCGTCTCGGTATGTAATGTACTATTACCGCATTGTCAATCTATTGGGTTCAATAAATCCTCTCGATTTCAGTAACGTTACCCTCTCAGGGCTAGATTTCAAGTCGGAAATCCGCCCGCGCAAGTGTAGCGTAAGTCCGGTGACGGTGACTATGGCAACATTACACAATCCGACGCGATGATTGTCTCATCGATGCCGTAAATAAGTGGCGTGAGTTGCGCTTCTAACTTGAAATTTAGACCTTAGACATCAAAATACCTAACGTCAAGACAAGAGGACGACCGAAGGGATCCGGAAAGACGGTGATTAGGCTAAAAAGGAAGAGGAATAAGTGAACCTTGTTCCTGGAAGTGCAGCTTTTTTTCATTAACCAATCATTCCAATTATTATTTCAACTTTGTTTAAATGTCGTTTGAATCTTATTTTACCATTTTTTTTTGTAACTATCTATTACCGTTGTTGTTATCAATTTGTTCCGTTAATAAAGTTCAGACTTCAAACTGAAACCGTGAACAGATTCTCACCATTTTTTTTAAAAAAAAGGTAACTGGTTCTTGAACATTTTCCAACTTTTCTTTTCAATTTCCCAGGAATTTTCCGCCACTCTTAAATGATGGCGTTTTCAGTAAATAATTGATGATTTTTACAATAAGATGATTTGGAATAAGATAGAAGGTTTTCCCGGAAAATCCCAATTTTCCTGACAACATTTTTCATTTTTTGCAAATTTTTTTCAATCTTTCTCTCTAATTCCAACTTCCCACCCGAAGGATCGTTTCGAACAAAATTTTCCACAGGTTCCTGGATACTAGTCGCGAAAGTTTTGGGGTGACACAACCGATTTTTATTAAAAGTTGTCAGAAAGTCAAAACCATCAATTCCAATTCCAAGTCATGCATCATGAAGGAATAGACCTTCCTTGTCAATTCGAGACCCCAACCAATCAAGCCTCATCATCTGCTGAGGAGCGATTCCAAATTGGAGCGAAGCCTATTTAGGTATTCTTCCCGCCAATCCGTCACATTCCCATTTCTTAACTTGATTTTTTTTCAAATTTGGTATCAATGGCTAGTCAACTGGACAGTCTACCATTTTCTAATGAGAAAATGGCTGAGATGCTAAATTTCGAGATGGTGAAAACTATTAAAAATGGTCCTCGTTGCTTCTTTTTAAAAGTTATCAGAAATTCAAAACCGAGCCCGGCCCTGATGCTCCGCCCGAGTGATCTGTGGTCGTTCTGTCCGCCCGGCGCCCGTGTTCTTTGGGAATTGTGGAGGCAAATGCTGACAATAATAATACAGTGGTCAACAATGGTTTTGTTGCTCTTGAATTAAGAGTGGTTTCGAATACTTCTATACCAACAATCCACGCAACTATGAATGGTTTTGGGTTGGGATATTGGCTTCGCTTTTTTTTTTTAAATCTTAATGTCTACCAGTCCAGTCCAGTCAGTGTGCCCACTTTTCGCGAAGCCAATACTGGCTTATAAATTGAGGTAAAGTAAAGAGATGAATCAAGTAGCAGAAGAATGCTTATTATATGTCATTGTACACTGTTGCCGCCGCCGCTGGCTTGGTAGGGATGCTGCGTGCGACGCGGTATGGAAGAAGCGCGGTCGCGTCTGTCGTCCGTCGATATTATTGATTATTATTTATTGTTGTCATGGGCGTGTGGCCAAGCTGCGATGCAAGATGCAAGAATAAAACGATGGTTTTTCCATTCAAGCAGTAGTTTCATTGACAAGGACATCAAGAAAAAGGAACCCGATAGATTCAAGATTTTACATACACCATAATGATAATTTTTGTGAAAAACTATGTTTTCCGATGCACGTTGAGATGCAATCCAAAGGCCTCCAAAATATCTTGTTTTTCAGCTCATCCTGTAATAAACTTCGCTTATTTGGGCTACTTTCTTCCTAATTCATTTCGACCGACTCAAAAATGTTTTGGAGATTTGACAGATTTGATTTCACGTGCCAATAAGTGTTCACTTCTTTCTTGGAGGTTTAATCTGGGAAAATTGTCAGATGATTTGGCCGGCGAGATCACCCGATCTCACGCTGCCAGATAACTATTTTTGAAATTTCTTGAGAGCGCAAGTCTATGCTACTGAAAACCAATATTTGATCCGAAATCACAGCGAATATGCTGGCTATTTTGGTGAAGAATTTTCACTCTTATGATGCATTAGATCCCACGATGCGCACTTGACCAATGATATTTTCCAAAGTTGGATATCTGTCTAAAAATGGCATGAAATGTGCTTTCTTTTGCTTTTGGATCCATCCCTTTACCTCAATCCACAAGCGAGTATGGGCCTCGCGAAAAATGGTCATGTACTGACTGTACAACCCTTTATTACTAAGCAACAGGTTTGGCAACACTGTTTGGCCAGTTATAAGGTGTGGGGAGCGCGGGGGCACGTGATGTATCTGACTCAATGCGTAGAAAGCGAATTCCAACTAGATACCAACCACTACTGAATAATAATTCGTGTTCTAAAGACCTGATTTGAACTGTTGATCATTTAAAATATAAAATAAGCCAAAACCTTGAAAACCAGAGCCAATTTAGTACTTTCATGAATATGTTAGGAAATTGTGGATTCGAAATTATAAAAATCCGCAAAGATAGCCGGGGCAACAGGAAATAGCTATTCATGATACAAGAGTTAAAAGTGACAAATATTATTTTGTGAGCAGGGACGACCCCGCGAATAAAATAAGACAATTTAACGCATGTATCGTACAAAATTTTATCTACAATGGTCTTTGAGATGTTTGGTAAATGTCAGAATTTATTGAAAATATGACAGCCATCGGCTTGCATGTTTTTTCATTTGTCAAAGGCTTTTGACGTTGTCAATCACGATCTGCTTTTGAGTAAACTGTATAATTGTGGAATTAGGGGAGTGGCCTCGGGAGTGGCCCTTGATTGGTTATCATTCTTCCTGAAAAATAGATGTCAGCGTGTTCGCCTAACCAATAAGTTTGGGCATCTCTCTGACACTACCCCAGTTTAATCAGGTGCTCTGTGATCAGGTGTGCCTCAGGGCAGTATCTTGGGCCCTCTCCTGTTTCTGACTTTTGAGAATGACGTTGTGGTTGCCGACGCTCACGTGACTTTGTTTTCCGATGACGCGTCTGCTGCAGTGACGGGTGACAGTGTAGTCGCCTTCAGTTCAAAGGCGATCGGGACGGTCAGTACGATGCAGAGGTACTGCACTTTGAACGGTTTGAAGCTGAACAAGGACAAAGTCAATTTTCTTGTTTTTTACAATAAAACGGTTGATTCTAGTCTGCTAGTGCGCGTTGATGGTTAGAGCTTAGTGCAAAATCTATCAGTAAAGTTTTTGGGCTTCACCCTGGATTGTAAGCTATCTTGAACAGGACATATCGAAAACGTGATAAAAAAACTGAACGTTTCACAGTTTGTCTTGTGGCAGTTACGTTACAGGGTTGACAGTGACATTTTAAAAACCTATTACTCTGCATTTCAATTCTGAACTATGGAATACTTTGATGCGGTCATAGCTGCCGTGTTGTTGATCTATTCGTAGCACAAAAAAGATTCATACAAACTATATGCTTCATGAGTCGGAGAAGCACTACTTGTAAACCCTTGTTTAAGAAACTTAAAATTTAAACTGTACCGTCCATATATATTTCAAGCTGTGTTTTATATATTGACAAAAACAGAAATAGTTTTACTTCACCAAGATTTACATTATTATCAGATTATCATAATTATAAGGTGACCAACTTCAAATGAATGAAAATTAGGACATTGAAAAAAAAATTAAAAACAAAACACGCGAAAGGGGAAGGGGGGTCTAGAGGGCGGAGCAAAATGCCCCATTTTCAAAAAACTTTACCAACATGAAAAATACAACTATTGCTGAGAAATGAAAAAAACTCCCCTGGGCTGTGCCTGAGAGAACAAAAAAATTTAAAAATCACCGTCAAAAAAGAGAACAAATGTTCTCTTCAAAATAGACCTTCTGGCAACATTAATAATAACACAAGAAATTCAAGCGTGATTATTAGAAATAAAATTCCATACCTAAATAGAAAGAACACAAAATCAAACCTTTTGTTTCTTTGGTAGGTTGTAGAACCTATCTGAGAATATAAGGTCTGTTTCTTTGTACTGCTCTGCTCTAGCTTACTCTTGAGCGCTTAGAGCAGAAAATAGAGCTGTCTGATTGGTCGTTGCTAGGCAACGTCTGCTCCGGAGTAAGTTAGAGCAGGACAAAGAAACAGACCTATAATGTCAAGTGTAATAGGCACAGGAACGGAAGTATGTGGAAGGAAAGTGGTAGGATGATGATGTGGGAGAGGAGTGGAGTGGTGATTTGCTTGATATTTTCGCGGCAATTTTAAAATCAGAAAAATCAGGATTTTGCTTCAAATCAGGACAAATCAGTATTTTTGCTCAAAATCAGGACAAATAAGTACATGAACGTAAAACAGGACAAAGATGTAAAAATCTAAACCTGTCCTTACCAAATCAGGACGGTTGGTCACTTTACATAATTATGAGTTTAGACAAAATTTTAGAATTGATATACCGAACCGAACCGAACCGAATTATAATGGCTACTAAAATATTTAACAATGTTACCATGGTTCTTTAAGGAAATTGTTTTGTGATATTTTGTGAAAATTTCTCATGCTGTAAACCGGTCTCAAGAGGAATAAACAATATTAATTTATTATTTATTTATTTGATAATTTGAGGTTTTTTGCGTAGCTAGCTATCAATGTAACTTGTGGAGTGTTGGTCGCAACTTCTTGAATTCTCGTACGCTTTCGTTAATTATTCCTCATTGATTCCTACATCGATTTGCACATAGTATCATGTATCATGTCAACTCGTGACATGGCAATCCGATGTGAAAAGAAGCATATTCCTTCATATAGTTAGCGAAGCGTTTGCCGTAGCGGTGAGATGCACATTTACTGTTTTCATTATTATCTTGTCAAGCTCTGTCAAAATATTGGATTTTTCTGATTATAATAATTACCTAGGTACGTATTTTTTTGCAATTATCTGCATACTGTATCGATTTTCAGGGGTATACTTGTTAAAAGTTACATTTTCCAACCTATTTAGTATTTTTTCTGTCAACGTCAAGCCATTAATTATTTTCCTGTTACTCCGAAATCCGCATATCTTCGAATGTACCATTTTTGTCGTGGTAATTTTAAACGAATGTTGTGGAAAGTCTTACTCTCAACATTTATGTTAAAGACGGAGTTGAATTGGTAAAATAAGCGTTGCAAAATCAATCCCTGTGGGTTTATTCCTTGACGGATTCTCACCATTTTGGTCTCTTTCGAAAGCTACAAGAATGTACTTTGGTTTGAGCTCATTGGCATTTCCAAGCATTAGGGAGAATCATTCTGGGCGGAGTACCTACTAACAGTGAAGTAGATAATTCAACTGCATCGCAGTAAACAGTTGCGTAGTGGTAACCTTAATTTATTGTGATGGTATAAGCAAAGAGATTTTTCCCTTCTTCTCGTCAAAAGTTGAGCATAGACCCAAATTTGCTCCAATTTCAAGCAAGGATTTCTTCGGAGAAAGATATCCGACTTGAACGAAATTTTCAGTGCCTGGTAGAGCTATTTTTCAGCTACAAGACGCTGTGTCAACTTACGTCACCATCGACTTTGTCCACAATATACAGGATGCCAAAGGAAGGAGTATCAAAAGTGTTAACTTTTGAAGTCGTGGAACTTTTTTAGGGAAAATTTCGGATTTTTTTTTCTCTCCAGTTTTAGAAGGCGGATATCAATATCTCAAAATGGTTTTCGACTTTTGATCGTATTTTGTTTCTTCAAAGAGTGCTTGATTTTCTTGTAGAACTTGGATTTTTTGATACAAAATTTGCTAGAGCTGTTGCTTTTTTTTTAAATTGATAGAAATGTACACAATTGCTGGATGAATTATACCATGAGAAAATTTGACCTCATGGGCCCCCAGAAGAGGTTATCCTTTGGACCTCTTCAGGGGAGATACGCAATGAAGCATGCTGCGACGTCACATTGACACTTATTGACTCCGGCATGAATGAAAATACAAGACTTGTAACCATACGTTGCATCAAAATTACCATGGTTACCACTTAGTCCCATCATGGGTGATTTTGTTACGTTACTGCCCAAATCACTGGAAATTTCCAGAAGTGATATCCCCTAGTAGAGATAAAGTCATTTTTTTTTTTATTCCAATCGGACACATTATTGGTCATTCAAGCATGATGTGCAAATTTTTCACGTTCATACTTTTTCAGTAGTGGGAGGTAATTTTGACGTTTGTCATGTCGGAATTTTTTTCTTGTACTTGTCATCGTTGAAATGTCAGCATGAATGTATACTGTCATTTTCAGCTGATAAATTTCAGGTTTGCGTTCGGTGTTTTTCTTCCTCAAAGTCCAGGTTTCATGAGAAAACCTTTGTTGGTCTTTTGTTTCCACTACTGATGTGGAAGTGGTAGATTACATTCATGCTGACATTTCAATGATGACAAGTACAAAAAAATAGTTCTGACATGACAAACGGCAAAATTACCCCCCACCACTGAAAAAGTAGAAATTGAAAAATTTGCACATCATTCTCGAATGACCACTAATGTGTCCGATTGTAATGAAAAAAAGAATAATGGTTCTGCCATTATTCGTCCAGGAGATATCACTTCTGGAAATTTTCAGTGACTTGTAACAAAATCACCCATGATGGGACTATAATTGGTAACCATGGTAATTTTGATGCAGCGTATGGTTACAAGTCTTGCGTTTTTATTAATGCTGGAGTCAATAAGTATCAATGTGATGTCGCAGCATGCTTCATTGGGTATCTTCCCTGGAGAGATTCAGAGGATAACCTCTTCTGGGGGGCCATGAAGGGGTGAGACCCACCGCTACGAAATCAGGAACAGGGAAGACATCCACCTGAAATTTTTGAGGTTGAGCAAGACCCGCGATGGTGTCAGCTATTATGGAGTGAAGTTCTTTAATTCTATTCCATCCACCCACAGTCAGAACACTAGAACGTCAAACGTTTAAAAAAATTATAAGAGAGTACCTCATCGACGGTGCATTTTATTCAATAAGTGAATTCATGACATGTAGCTTCACCCCACGACAGTGATCTTGTTTTTCGTTTGCTTGGTTTGTTTGTAATGATGTTTGTTAATATGTTTCTAGTTTTGAATAATATTTTATCTTATACTTATATGTACCTACAATTTGACGTGTGTAAACATACTTATGTGTGTAAAACATTAATAAAGATTATCATGAGGTCAAATTTTCTCATGGTATGATTCATCCAGCAAGTGTGTACGTTCCTATACATTATCAAGTCAAAGCAACAGCTCTAGCAAATTCTGTATCAAAAAATCCAGATTCCACAAAAGAAAATCAAGAACTCTTTGAAGAAACAAAATACGATCAAAAGTCGAAAACCGTTTCGAGATATTGATATCCGCTTTCTAAAACTGAAGAGGGAAAAATCCGAAATTTTTCCTAAAAAAGTTCCACGACTTCAAAGGTTAACACTTTTGACACTCCTTTCTTTGGCATCCTGTGTATCATGGACAAAGTCAATGGTGCCCTAAGTCGACATAACGACGACGACATAACGACATAACTTTTGACGAGCAGTTTACATTATAGTGAATCAATAATATGAGATTTCTTTCAGTGTATTATAGTTGTACCATCAATTTATTGTGATGGTATTAGCAAAGAAATTTTATGCGTGAATATAATTAAATTGGAACTACTACTTACTACTTACGGTGAATCAATAATATGAGATTTCTAGTGCAGTTTTATTGTTGTTTCAGTAACAGTAACAATCAAATTACATCCAAAAAGATGTAATTCTGGCGGGAAACTATAAGTGGCCGTCTTAACAATAATAGCGCCAACGGCGAAAACGAAATATTCGTTACGGTTCTGAATAGTATCGCCTAGCTACCACCTACCTATTTATTTTTTCGCAGGTCGCGCCGTGCCGTAATAACCTAGCAATACATACAAGGCACGTAGTGGCCTCCGCCGCTGCTTAAACGGAGGTGGAGGTTCGGTTGGGTGTTCACCGCCTAATGTGATGTATTGTGGTTTGTATGTCACGTATGATATGTGTGTATCCTACCACCTACCTAACAAATCCTTTCTATCGCTTCCCACACCATTAAAAATTCCCTGCAACCTACAAGGATTTTTCAGCTATTTGCTGCCGCTTTTTAGCACACTTTGTCTGTCCGTCCGTCCGTCTATCCATCTGTCAGTCACGCGAACTTCTTAGAAAAAAATACTATCGATCTGGTGCAAACGCTAATCGATAGCTTATTGCTTTCGTTATGTCAAGTTGATGAAAAACTTTACCTAATAACAATAAACAACTACAAATGCTAACAATTTTTGAGAACAGCAACGCATGAACGACAAAGCTGTAAATTTATGACTTGAAATTTTTGACAAGCAGATAGGTATTTGATCTTGTCGAAATAGTCGAAAATACGTACATATACAGGTGTCCCACGATGTAACGGACATAGTTCAAGGGTAGATGTACTTTCTAGAGGCAAATCAGAATCTGCCTCCAAAATTTCCCTGACGTCCCCCGTTTCCGATTTATGTGTTCAACCGAGAAGTTTCATTGGCCATATCTCACAAATAGATCGATAGAATCGATTCAAGTTTTGCGGGTATATTCTGAAACCAAGGGCATTTGTAGCGCCCTACTCAGTTATGAATTTAGTTCAGGATCGTATTCAAAATTTTGATTTTCGAGTTTCACAGCAGTCACATTCTCCGTATTTCAAAATGGCCGACATATCAAAATTCAAGATGGCAGAAACAATTGAAAATAGGCCTTCTTTTGTTCTCGTTGCTTTTCATCAAAATTTGCCAGAAAGTCAAAACCAATAATGTATTATGGAGCAATAGACCATTTCTTGACAATTTATTGTCAATTCAAGACTACAACCAGTAAAATCGGGTCATCTGCTGAGAAGCTATTGCGAGTTGAAGCAAAGCCTACTTTTAATTTTTTTCATTTCCGCATAATTGACCCAAATTAAGGTATCTTGCCCGCCAATTCGCCATATGCTCATTTCTCAACCGATTTGCTCAAATTTGCTATCAATAGCTAGCCAATTGGACAGGTTACCGTTTTCATATGAGAAAATGACCGACATGTCAAAATCCAAGTTGATGAATGCTATGAAAAGTAGGATTTCTTTTGTCATCATTGCTTTTTAATAAAAATTAGCGGAAAGTCAAAACCAAAAATTATTATGAAGGAATAGACCTTCCTCGATAATTCAAGACCGCAACCAATGAAATTGGGTGATCTGATGAGGAGCTACGGCCAGATGAAGCTAAGCCTACTTTCCGTTTTTCTGATCGAACAAGGACCCATTTTCATCAGTTTCCGCCATCTGGAATTTTGACATGTTGACCATTTTCTCATATAAAAATGGTAGCCTGTCCAATTGACTAGCCATCGATACCAAATTTGAAAAAATCGGCTGAGAAATAAGGATATGGTGGGCAGGATTCCTAAATTTGGGTCATTTATGAGGAAATAATAATTTTTAATTTATTCAACTGTCTTATCTTACGAGGCGACATTCAGCTATAAGCTGCTCTACCAGGCAACCTCGGGGACAGCACAAAATATCCATGGATGTAGCGGGATTCGAACCCGCACAGGGCAGCGCGAATGGCTTGGCTTGCCATCACCTATACCACTCGGCCACCACTCGCCAGCTATAAGAATCTGCACTAAAAAAATAGGTTTTTGGAACTCACTGAGGGCATTTTCACTTCTAATATGCATTTTACGTTCAGTGATTCACTATGAGAAAGTGCGCTACTGAGCCTCATGTCTATGAGAGCACACATTCACTTGTTAATAATTTTTACACAAATTTGGAGGCTTTCTCCAAAATTCTCACTATTTCCAGTTCGGCGCCGCATCAACAGTACGTCGAGCAGTACGTATAATAGAGATAATTTGATTGTAAAATTTTAGATGTTTTCAGCCCAATGTCAATGGCATGGCAGGGTCGCCCCCAAGATACGCGAAATTTTATGAAAGGCTGTATGTTTAAAGGACTAACTCGGTCCTCGGAACGATTGGTATCCTAAAAGGTGGATTAGGGTTTAGAGAAGTGAATAACATAAGATCGCTTTTCTCTGTTATCAGTAAAGGGTCGAATAAAGTGTTTGTGTTCGGGTGTGTGTTATGTATGACCGTTTCGTCGGTCGGCAGCATGACTGCTTGAAAATTCCAAATAAATACCAACACGTCGGCCATTATTCCCCACAATAAAATTAGTCTCAACCCAAATCACCGCGCGCAAAATTTTGATATATTTAAGTATAGGTATTTATGCTTGATTGCTCGCAATTCTATTACATACAGCCAGAATCAACCTCCAAACAGACTCCAAAATGGCAACCGTAGGTACAGGTACATGCGGCATCAGAGCCTCTGGCTGTGATAGCTTCGCATACATATTGATCAAAAGCGTAGTACCTAATCATGTTAAATAGCGAGTGTATTTGATGATTGCAGCAGTTACAAATAGCTTCAAACTACTACAAACACATATGAAATACATAGGTACTCACCTGGTCACATAAATGAAATTACAGCGCAGCGCAAGGGTTCTTCTGTCGTACGCAAACCTTGTACCGCGAGTAAGAGTAATTTATATAACTTGTTAATAGACTCCCCATAATGTTCAAAATATACATATTGAACATGCAATGCAAATGAGATGTTCGTGTTCACCGGGAAAAATGCATTTTTCACCAAATTAATCTTGCGTATATGACACTAAATGAGATGCATTCGCTCCCACAGAGCCGTAAACAATGTTAACAATGCCGAGATTTTTCGCTTTCCATCTAGTAGTGCGGCCGAGTGCGGCGGTTAACGACCATTTTTCAGGGAAACCTTGCGTTTTGTGATAAAAGCATGAAATTTGGCATATACGCTCTAGAGACTATCCTTTACTATTAACGAGTAGGACCCACGATGGAACCGCCGTGCAGCTGTCAGAATTGTCATTTGCCTACCTTCCAGGGGCAAAAACTGAAGTCGGTTATCGAGCTGATTCAAAAGTGACGTCTATCAATGCAGTAGACCTTCACAGTATAACTTCACCAAAACAGATGTCAATATTACAAATGGAGGGGGAATGGGAGGGGATAGTTCAAGCCGCGGCACAGATTTTCTTATTTGTTAATTTCGGACCAAATTGATAAGTTTGGTGTCGTTTCCGACTAAATTACATCTTCTGAATTCAAATTGAATGTTGTAGTTGCAGTTTGAAAAAAAAGATTTGGTTTTGTTACCAAAAAAATATATTTCAGAAAAAAAATTTAGGCTTTTTCCATTTTGACTTTTATCCTAATTCAAGACATTCGAAGTAGAAATCGTTATTTAGTTCACTTCTTCAAAGCTTCCTGCACATGAAAACCATGTACGAGACCTGATTTTTACTTTGACAAGTTCGTGAGCCTCATTTGTTCCTAAAGTCGTGAAAGTAATATGCAATCATTTTCATGTACGAATGGAAGTGTGCGTGCAAAGGTATCGTGGCGATTCTGACAGCTGCACGGCGGTTCCATCATGGGTGCACCTCTTATATCGTGAAGGACAGTCCATAGACCGTGTATGCCAAGTTTCAGGCTTTTATCACAAACTGCAAAGCTTTGCACGCACACCTTCATTCGTACATGAAAATTAATAAAATTATTGGATATTACTCCTACGACTTTAGGAACAAAAAATGAGGCTCACGATCTTGTTAGAGTAAAAATCAGGTCTCGTACATGGTTTTTATCCACAGGAAGCTTTGAAGAAGTGAACTAAATAAGGATTTCCACTTCGAATCCCCGGAATTGAGATAAAAGTCAAAATGAAGAAAGACTAAGATTTTTTTCTGAATTTTTTTTTTCAACCAAACAAAAAATTGTTTTCTTCAAACTGCAATCACAACATTCAATTTGAACTCAGAAGATGTGATTTAGTCAGAAACGACACCAAACTTGTCAATTTGGTCCAAAATTAACAAATAAAAAATCTGTGCCGCAGCTAGAACTATCCCCTCCCATTCCCCCTCCTTTCGTAATATTGACATCTGTTTTGGTGAAGTTATACTGTAAAGGTCTACTGCATTGATAGACGTCACTTTTGAATCAGCTTGTTCAAGTTTTTCTTCAGTTTTTGCCCCTGGAAGGTAGTCAAATGCCAATTCTGACCGTGTCCGGTAAATTATTCGAAATCAATTGTTCGAAATCAATTTTTCGAAAACAGTTATTCGAAATCAATTGTTCGAAAATAGCAATTATTCGAAAGGCAATTATCCGAAAAACAATTATTCGAAATCAGTTGTTCGAAAGTATCAATTATTCGAACGAGCAATTGTTCGAAAAGTAAAGTTGAGTTATTCGAAAGTTACTTTTTAGAAAATCAGTTGCAGAAGCGTTGTTCTGCAATATTTTTGGCACTAAATGAAATTACGCTTTCGAGAAACCCAATTCAACAGATAAGCTGGTAGCCTTTGGTAAAGAGGGGATTTTAGGAGGTCAGGTCATGATTCATCTGGATGAAGTCAGATTACTCCTTCCATTTTGTGACCAAGTGATGACCAAGTGAAAGCTTAAATCCCAGATTTTTTGCATAATTGCAAGTCGTGACCGGACAATTCGTCCCGCGGGCAATTTGTCGCGAACAATTCGTCGCAAAATAATGTTTTGCCCTTTGTGTTAACTTAAACAAGTCCCTTCGTGTTTCCTTGTTGCTTTTAGAACTTTAGTAAGCCCCCTTATGCCTTTTTGTAGTATTCAGAGCTCTACGGCGTACCCTGGTTTTTTCAGGTCTTTGAAGCTCTGCTTAGTCCCCTTGCATTATTCTGAGAATTTCTGCTAGTACACCGAGCTTTGGGAGCACCAGTAAGCCCCTTGTACCTTTATGAGATATTTGGCCCCCATCGGACCCCTCATCTTCTCTAGTGTAATTTTTGAGCTCTAATGAGTCCTCTTATGTTTTTCATTGCTTTCAGATTTCCATTAGGGCTCCTTTTGCAGTCTTGCAATATCAAGAGCTCCACTGGGCCCCCTTATTCTGTATTCAACGTAATTTGAAGCCCTGCTGAGCCCCCTTGCCTTTTCCATGAATTCCGGAGCAGCAAGCAGCGTTATGCCGTCATGGCATGTTCGGAGCCCTATCGGCCCTGATTGTGGCTTCATGTGTAATTTGAGCCTCGTTGAGCCTCCGTATGTTCTTTCATGACTTTCGGAGTAGGTACCAGTAAGCCCCATATTGCGTTATTTTGTTATACAGAGCTCCATGGGGCTCCCTTGTGTCTTCAATACACAAGAAAATCTGTTGAAAATCTGTTGAGCCCCTTTGCACTTTTTCCAGGCTTTCAGAGCGCTAGTAAGTCCCTTGTGCCTTTATGTTATATTCGGCCCCAAATATCTTGTTTCTTCAAATATAATTTGGAGCCCTAATAAACCCCCTTATGTGCTTGATGGTCTCCAGAATTCCACTAAGCCCTCTTTTGCCATATTGTGTGATCCAATTATCCATGCTCCATTGGGCCCCTGAAATGTGCCTTCCATGTAATTTGGAGTCCTGCTGAGCCCCCTTGTATTTTCCGTTACTTCCAGAGCACAGTAATCGTCCATGTGTCGTCATGTCATTCGAAGTCCTTTCTTTCGGCCCCCTTATGCTCTCATGTGTAGCTTGGAGCCCTAATCAGCCCACTTATGTTTATATTGACTTTCAAAGTAGGTACCAGAGAGCCCCCTTTTGTCCTCTTTAGGTCAATATAGCCCCTTGTGTCACTAATATCATTTGAAGCAATACGGAGCCCCCTTGCATTTTTCCGTGACCTTCTGATTTTAGTTGAGCCCCCTTGTGCCCCATGTGTCATTTGGAGCCCTAAGAAGCCCCCTCATGTGTTTTCGTGGCTTGTGCGTTCTTGCATTGCTGGAAACCCTAGTGTAAGTCTCTTGTGCCTTTATGTGATATGCGGAGCCCTATCGGACCCCCTTGTGTCCGCAAGTGTAGTTTGGCGCCTAGTGAGCCCTCTTGTTTTCTGTCTGGCTGTCAGAATTCCATCAGTAAGCCCCTTGTTACCTTCTTGTGTTATTCGGAGCTCCATTGGGCCCCGTTGTTTCTTCAACGTCTTTTGAAGCCTTGCTGAGCCCCCTTACATCTTTCCATGACTTTCGGAGCAGTAGTAAACACCTTGTGCCTTCATGTGATATTCGGAGCCCTATCGGGCCCCATTGTGTAAACTTGATCACACAGAGCTCTATCGGGTCCTCTTGTACCCTTATGTGTAGTTTGGAGCCCTAATCAGTCCACTTTTGTTTTTATTGGCTTTCAGAGTACTATACAGTGAGCCCCCTTTTGCCTTTTCTTGATATGAAGAGCCCCTTGGGCCCCCTTGTGTCACCAATATCATATGAAGTTCTACAGAGCCCCCTTGCATTTTCCCGTGATTTCTGGATTTTTGTCAAGTCCCTTCTGCCCTATGTGTGTGTCATTTGGAGCCCTAATGAGCCCCCTTATGTGTTTTAGTGGCTTTAAGAATTTGCATTGCTGGAAGCCCTTGTGCCTTCATGTGATATACGGAGCCCTATCGGACCCCCTTGTGCCCGCTAGTGTAGCTTGGAGACCTAGTGAGCCCCCTTGTGTTTTTTCATGATTATTAGAATTCCAGTAAGCCCCCTGTTGCCTTCTTGTGTTATCCAGAGCTCCAGTGGGCCTCCTTGTTTCTTCAACGTCTTTTGAAGCCGTGCGGAGCCCCCTCACATCTTTCCGTGGCTTTCGGAGTAGTAGTAAGCACCTTGTGCCTTAATGTGATATTGAGAGCCCTATCGGGCCCCCTTGTGTCTTTAAGTGTAGTATGGAGCCCTAATGAGCCCCCTTGTGTTTTTTTGTAGCTTTCGGAATTCCAGTGAGCCCCTTTTGCCTTCTGTTGTTATATAAAACTCCTTGGGCTCCCTTGTGCCTCTATGTGATATGTAGCCCTATCGGACCCCCTTGTGCCCGCAAGTGTAGTTTGGAATCCTAGTGAACCCCCTTTTGTTTTCTCATGGCTTCCAGAAATCCAATCAGCCCCCTCTTGCCTTTTTTGATTACACAGAGCTTCATTGGGCCCCCTTGTTGTATTTCCATGGCTTTCGGAGCTCCATCGGGTCCCCTTTGTACCCTTATGTGTAGTTTGGAGTCCTAATCAGTCCACTTGTCTTGGCTTTCAGAGTACCATACAGTAAGCCCCCTTTTGTCTTTCCTCGTTATAAAGAGTCCCTCGGGCCCCCTTGTGTCACCAATATCATTTCTACGGAGTTCTACGGAGCCCCCTTGCATTTTTCCGTGATTTCCATTCTCTTGTTAGGCCCCTTGAGCCCTTTGTGTCGTTTGGAGTCCTAATGAGCCCCCGAGTGAGCCCCCTTATGTGTTTTCGTGGCTTTCAGAATTCCAGAAGCCATCTTGTTCAGGAAGCCCTAGTGTAAGTCCCTTGTGCCTTCATTCGACATACGGAGCTCTATCTAACTACGGGCACAAGGGGGTCCCTCGGGGTTCCTTATGTTTTTTCATGACTATCAGAATTCCAGTGAGGCCCCTGTTGCCTTCTTGTGTTATCCAGAGCTCCAGTGGGCCCCCTTGTTTCTTTAATGTCTTTTGAAGCCCTGCTGAGCTCCCCTACATCTTTTCGTGGCTTTCGAAGCAGTAGCAAGCACCTTGTGCCTCTATGTGATATTCGGAGACCTATCGAGCCCTCTTGTCTCTCGAGTGTAGTATGGGTCCCTAATTGGTCCACTTAGGCTTTTAATGGCTTTCAGGGTATCAGTAAGCCCCCTTTTGTCTTCATTTGTTATATGAAGCTCCATAAGGCCCCCTTGTGTTTTCAATATCGTTTGAAGCCTTGCTGAGCCCCGTTGCATTTTTCCGTGGCGTTTGGATCTCTGTTGGAACCCCTTGTATTTGCTTATGATTTTTAAATCTCTGATCCCTCTATTGAGCCCCTTTGTGTTTTCATTTATTATGATAATAAACCCCCTTAGGTACGTTTCAAAGCCTTTACTTGCGACGAATTGTCCTAGCACCCTTGCAAGTTGTACCTATACTTGTTTTTATCCTCGTTTCCATTCGAAAATTTAATTTTCGAACAACTGATTATTCGAAAAATTGATTTTCGAACAATTGATCATTCGAAAAATTGATTTCGAACAATTGATTTTTCGAAAAATTCCATTTTCGAATAATTGCGTTTCGAACAATTTGCCTTTCGAAAAATTGATTTTCGAACAATTGATTTCGAAAAATTTACTTTCGAACAATTGATTTCGAATAATTTACCTAAATCCAATTCTGACAGCTGCACGGCGCTTCCATTGGAAGGCCAGCGGTCAACTTTTTTTTGGCATACCTTTATAAGAAGGACCCCCATTTACCTACTTTGTGCCCGAGCCCTCATTTTCACAAGAGACTGCACGGCACGGGTAACAGTGAACAGTGTACTTATCTGCACTCTGAAAATGCGCTCATGAGACTCACTCCCGTGAGGACTTTGCTACTTGCTTTTTGGGTATAACGTGATGTGGAAACCATTTTCCCGAGTTTAACGAAGAGCTATTTTTTCCATGATATTTCAGACAAGACTCAAGATAATCCAAAATGGGTTTGTAATTCACATCAAAAATGAAGTTAAATTCTTTTAAAAACTCTTTCATATTTCAAATGGTCATTTTGGCCATGGTGAGGGCCGATGCTGTAAAACTCGTAAAAATGGGTTCAACATCATCTTACGGCCAATAAAAACGAAGTGGCTTGTGGGAATGGTTATGTTTGTTATGGTTATGGAATGGTTATGAATGGTTATGGTTAATAAAATATTCGTAGAAGTATTCACCGTGCAAAATCTCCATACTATCATGTCCTACGTTCAAATAATAGAAATTACCACTACAGAAATGTTACCATCACTGCTACTGAAGTTACGCTCTGTTACACGGCTACGATCGGTAATAATCGAGTCGGTCAGCCAATGAGATTTCCGAATTGTGATCATGTGATTTGATTTGGGTTTTCGATGGGAAGCATCTCACCCCACGCGCCCAAGCCATATTTTTCTTGTCGGTGCTTGTTCTCCATTTTCCTTGCGGTTCCGGTGTGTGGTGTTTCTGACTTCTGTTTCTGCGAGGGCAATGGAAAAGTAGCCAGACGCCTGGTATTCACAAGAACTGAAATCAGTCTTCGAAGGTAGGTGCTAGATTTTATATTGTGATGAAGTAGCTATACCTAGTTGCACTGTAGTGTAGTTGTGTTCGTAGTTATCTATAGGTACGCAGATCCATGGTACGCAGGTAGTTTAGATGCACGTATTTGCCATTCGGCTTCAGCATGGTTTCTGTTGCCATTAATGGTTTGCATTTATCAGCTAGACCTCGGGTTCTACCAAAATTTTAAGAGCAGATTAAATCTATCACGCTGATAGTTGCTATGCACCAGCCAATAGGATGACCAGTTGCTTAGTTACTATCAGAGTGATAAAGTTATCGCGTTGATAAAAGTTTGGTGGAACCCGAGGTTAGCTAGGTATTTGTTGTGAGTTGCTAAACTATCCATGACTTACCTCGGGTTCCACCAAAATTTTAAGAGCAGATTAAATCTATCACGCTGATAGTTGCTATGCATCAGCCAATAGGATGGCCAGTTGCTTAGTTACTATCAGAGTGATAAAGTTATCGCGTTGATAAAAGTTTGGTGGAACCCGAGGTTAGGAGTTTCCGGTTTTATTTTGAAATAAAAAGGTTAGGTTGTTAGCATAAATTAATCTGAAACGGTTTATTTTATAGCAAATTTTCTGGATGACGGAGCTTTCCTTTTGACGGAAAAAGATTTGATGCAACTAGTGCCTCAAGAGGGCTAAGGGCTAAGCTAAGGGCTGATCTGAAGCTGAAGTGGAGAGAATTTGTATCTAACGTGAGTGAGGATTTTCTTAGATCGCAAAATTAAAACTTTGAAGTCTCGGATGATACCAGAGTACCTAAATACGGACCTTGATAACATAACTTCCCCCGAGGCTCCAAATTATGTTATTTGTACTGATTAATCACTAAGTTACATAACTATGGTTTATTTTATGAAATCAGCAATCTAAAATTGAATGTAACCCCTTCTCATTTTTAATTTCCTTTGTAATCTGTATTTTTTTACGTTTTCTCATTTTTTGTTTTGTTTTATGAGAGTTTATCTGTTCCTATGATGTCTTGTAATCAGGGCTGGGCAAAATACTTCGAAAAATGTATTTAAATACAAAATACACGATCCAAGATAGTCGAAATACAAAATACAAACTACTTCTTGAAATGTCTTTGAAATACAAAATACAAAATACGTATTTTGGAAAACTAAGAAATTCCAAAATACAAAATACATCCTGGAGTATTCCAAATACAAAATACAAAATACATTTTTATTGCGTATTTCAACCATTTTATTGGAAAAACCGTAAAATGCAAGTATTTCAATGGGAACACTTCATTGATTCAGTCGCAACATCAAGTAAATTATTATGAACTATGAAAACACAAATAAAATGAACATAAAGTGAAGAAAACTTCATATTCAAATCTATTCCTTACTTCATTCATCAATTCTTCAAAATAACAAATGTTGATTTCCTTTGGGGACAACCAGCTTTTCGAAAATATTGTCCAACATCCGACATGGAACCTCTCGTGGCTGAGAGTAGGATGCACTTACCAGCAAAACGTAAAACGTAAAAGATGCAATCGAACTTATTATCGATCCCAGATAGCGTGCAAAAGCAAAAATGTCAATGGGGTGAATATAGTAATTACCAGAACAATTTCGGCCCGAACAAACTAAAGAGCATGGGAAACAGATGTATTTTGTATTTTGTATTTTGAAAATCAAAATATTTTTCCGAAAAATGTATTTAAAATACAAAATACGAAATACTAGCTGCCTGAACTATTCCAAAATACAAAATACAAATACTTCTTAATCGAATGTATTTAAATACAAAATACAAAATACTTAAATGTATTTCAACTACGTATTTCAAATACTTGTATTCGAAATACCGCCCAGCCCTGCTTGTAATGTACGTACGTATGTTAATTATTCAAATTTCATAGAATTCAAATTGTATGGTTATTTTCTTTAAATAACATATTATTGTAATAAATTTCGATTTTTTTTATTTATCCCCAATACTACAAGTGTATTTATAAATAGTGAAACGTAACGGTTAATGTTACCGACCAAATATGTGATGGCAATCTTCCGGTAAGGTAGGTAAAACCATCTTTTATGTTGTCTCTTATTACTATAATGCAGTATTCTTTACAACTACGAAAACATTCTGTTGACGACAGGGAATGTTGAAATTTACTTTGCTGTAGTGGTAAAATCCTCTATACTGTAGTGATAAAATCTACTACTCCATTTACTGCGACTATACAGGTGATTCATGAGTGACCTTACATAGGCTAATGAGAGATAGAGGACTTCGAGGCGAGTCAGGATCCACTGAAGAAATTTCAGTATCTCCAATGGTTACGAAGATACAGGGTGTTTTGTGTGTTTCGTATGAAACTTTGATAAGCGATATTTCTGAAACGGCCAAAGGTATTTTGTTGGAATTCACCAGTAATATTTCTATGTTGGAACTCATCCCGAAGCCATACCGGGTAAGTCAAAATTCAGGGCCGGGCTAGAAAAAAGGTGCCCCTCTTTTGTTTCATCAAAAAGTACATTTTCTGACCGCTGTTATGAAAAACTGCTATCGGATTCAAAAAGCTAAGGAAACATGCTCAAAGAATCACTTCTTCAATTTAGATGGCACGCCTAAACCGTTTCGATAATAAAATTAAAAGTAAAATTTGTGGGTGAGTTCCCATTTTCGACCGGACATAATTGACTCATGCTTTGATTGAATTCATTTAAATTCATTTTTTGGCTTGTTTTTGTTAAATAGAAGAGCTTGGTTGAGAGAAAAATTCCAGAGCTGACAATTTTTTTCATGACAAAATCGAAAATGAAACCAAAATTAGACTCGATTTGGTCGTCAAAAAAATCTTCGGCTATGGAATTTTTCTTTCTACCAAGCCCTTCTATTCCACAGAGACAAGCTAAAAAATGAATTGGAAAAAATTCAATCAAACAATGAGTCGATTATGTCCGGTCAAAAATGGAAACTTACCCATAAATTTCACTTTCAATTTTTATGTCGAAACGGTTCAGGTGTGCCATCTAAATTGAAGAGTGATTCTTGAAGCATTTTTCCTTAGCTTTTCGAATCCGATAGCAGTTTTATGGAAAAGCGGTCAGAAAATATACTTCTTGGTCAAATAAAAAAGGGGCACATTTTTTCCAATCCCGGCCCCGCATTTTGACTTACCCAGTATGGCTTCAGGGTAAGTTCCAGTAGAGAAATATTACTGGTGAATTTCAAGAAAATATCTCTAGCCGTTTCAGAAATATCGCTTATCAAAGTTTCATACCAAACACACAAAACACCCTGTATCTTCGTAACCAAGGAAGAAAACAAAATTTCTTCAGTGGACCCTGACTCGCCTCGAAGTCCTCTATCTCCCATTAGCCTATGTAAGGTCACTCATGAATCACCCTGTATACGAGAAGTAGTGTATTACGGAACTGTATCACTTTTACTATTTTGCAGTAGTATTATTACCACCATGTATAAGTTGGCGCCTAATTAACTGCTACAGCAAGTAGGACCAACGCTTAATCGCGTATTGCTTCTGCTTCTTTTTTCTCGGTGTATGTATTGAATACTGGTGAGTCGAAATGGCGGTCATTAAAAAAATTGCTTGTCTCATTTCCGAAAATAGTAGGCGGAGACGGTGGCACCACATTGCATTGCATTTTTGACGTCAATTTTGGCAGAAATATCAAATTTCATCCGAATATCTTGAAAAATCACTGATTTATTGAGAAATTTGAATTTTCAATCATCCGATCACTGCTTTCAGGATATATCTGAAACGGTTGAAGATATTCAGACCCGGTTTGTTTTATCTTGATAAGCATCAAATTTTGAATCTACATGGTGATTTTCATGGATCCAACTTTTTTGATTCCTGAGCTTGAATTTTTTCATTTTTGATCACCCTGTATACAGCGTCTGCACCGACCACTATCGTGGCACCACTTCTTAAAATTAAGACAATGTTCCATAGAACAATTCGGCCAAGTGGCATCGTGGCCTCAAAATTTGCAGGGTTCGTCCAATTTATGTGGCTCAGCCGCGCAACTATATATTATAAAAATTATAATTGGGCATTATAGGGACTTGAAAGTTCCATTTGAGAGAATGTGCGATGAGGGTTTGTTGTGCCAAGGAAGCTATTTGCCTGCCTTCGTCGTTAGTTTAGTTTTCGATTTGAGTTCTATTTAATTTGCAAGCAAGCCACGAGATAGAAATACCTGAATAGTTTAGGCACAATATGGCCCAACAACAGATCGAGCACCTGCGAAATAAACGAGTCCGCTTTACAAGACTAATAACATGAAGCTACTGTGGTTTATTTGATTCCAATTAATCCCCTATTGTTTATTGAGGGGGTTACCGCAAATTATACATTTAAACAAACCTATTTCGTGTGTACCGGACTCACTCCGGCGCCTAATTTAGCTAAAACCTTCATGATGCGGTGCTGTCGTCACAGAAATAACAAAAGCAGACAGAAAGATTGTTTCGTGTTATGATGATGAAGATTTTATTTATTATTAGATTGAAGCCTGCAGAAGTGCAGAAGTGCATTCTAGCATCGAAACGTTGCTGAAAATCTGATTTTTCATTCAGATACAATCCAGTTTTCCGTTACGAAGAAAAATTATATGCAATATTGATCAGGGTGCGGTTTAAAAAAAAGTGTATCCTCCTCGAGGCTTATCTTGTTAGAATGTAAAATAATGAGCATATTAAAATTTTTCGATCCTTCCACTCTTCCACAACATTTTGGAGGTCGCAACCACATAAACATTTTAAATATGTATGTACACAAAAAAAATAAAGGCATTAAAAATGCACTCTTCTACTGAAATCAATAAGTTTGGTTTATTATAATACCTAATGTTGAATAATTTAAAAGTCAACGCGGACAGCTTTCAAGGGAATTTTGGATTAGAGCAACTCCTCTTTCGACACAATCGTTTGTCACTTTCATTTGGCCAGCTTTTGCGTGTTTTTCGTTAAGACAAATATTTTATGGAAGCCAATCATAATCTCTACATGCCTCAGAAGTCAAACCGCATTTTGCTTTATGAGGTGAATAAAATATTGCTAGCTCTTGGTCTATACAGGTGTTTCAAATTTAAGTCGCGTCCTTCAAGAAAATGATGGGAAACTTCAAAAGAAGTAGACTTTCTCTGAAAAATATTTGTCAGAAACGAGTAATAACGGAGATATAGGCGTTCAAAGTTGAACTTTAAAAATAGTTTTTTCGTCAAAGCTTTGGAATTTCTCAACCGATTTTGTTCAAATTCGAGTTCAAATTTGAATCATTGCTAACTTAAATAAGTCGGTATCGAACACCAATAACGCGTTCCATCAAAAAATTTCAGGGGCTTGGATAATGGGGGGTGCCTCCGCTTTTTTACCCCTAGTTTTTACCCTTTCAGGTAATTTTGTAAATTGTTAATATTTTTGAATTTTATGTTCAATTTGGAAGAAAAAGGTACTCTAGCAAAAATTTGATAAGAGGCTTCGTTCTCGAGATATTTGAGGTTGAAACTTCGGAAAACATCTCGAAAACACCATTATCGCACTTTCAAAAGCCAAAAAATTAAAATCTAAGATAGCTAATGATTCCTTTATTGGAATAGGTTTTCTAGGTGTTTTAAGTTGATGAACCATGAGTTTTTCTAAGAAACGAGAAGTTTTTAGGAAAAAAAAAAACATTTTTCGTGCTGCCATAACCGAAAATGACAATATACGCTCGGTGACCTGCACTGTAATATTCAGAAAAAGATCTAGAGCGGCAAAGTGAAAAGTACACGTAAAATATAAACTAACCTTGCAAAACCATGCAGAATTCAAGAGAGACCACGTTTCCAATGTTATAGCTTGAAATTTTCGGTTAAAATCATAAATAATCATTGTCAAAATTGATATTTTAGGGTCATTTTTCTAATAGCTGTTGGTACAATTGCAGAATGATTTTTGACGTTTTGTGGCGCCAAGGTTTAAAAGTGATTAATGTATGTTATTTTTTGTGTTTCGTCGTCACAAAAGACACTAGAGCTCAGTGATTTCGATATTATTGGAGGATGGCCCTCCTAATTGGGGAGGGGGAGGGCAGTTTTATGCAAGAAAATTCAAACATAGGACGCAATTTTTCAAATCGACATTTGACACACAAAAATCTGCATCTAGTAGGTATATGCCTCGTGCCTTGGTGATAAATGGCAGAAGTACCAACTTGAAATTTATTACAATGATCATTGCGATATGATCTTATTTATTTGTAATTTTATTAAAAGCAGCACGAAAAACGATGTATGATACTCGCGCTGAAAACGGCATAGCATAACTCTCTTACATACTACGCCGGTTTTCGGCGCTAGTAACATAAAATACTATTTCGGGCTCTTGAAAGTGGATATTTTGATGTGTTTTTCGTAGTTTCAAACTCAAATATCTTGAAAACAACGCATTCAATAAAATTTTTACAAGAGTAACTTTTTCTTTCAAATTCAACACAGAGTTCAAAAGTATGAACAATCTACATAATTACTTGAAAGGGTGAAAAATAGGGGTGAAAAAGCGAAGGCATCCCTCATTATTCACGCCCCTGAAAAATTTTGATGGAACGCGTTATTATTGTTGGATACCGACTTTTTTCAGTAATCTCCGATTCAAATTTTAACAGAATCGGTTGAGAAATTTCAACGTTATGAGGAAAAATCGATTTTTAAAGTTCAACTTTGAACGTCTATATCTCCGTTATTATTCGTTTCTGACATATATTTCCTCGAAAAAGTCTACTCCTTTTGACGTTCCCCATCATTTCCTGAAAGGACGCGATTTAAATTTGAAACACTCTGTGTAGGACACAACCTGCTTTAGTAAATTTCTTCCGTGACTTCATCACCTGTATTTACCATTATCGGAAATGAATAAATTCTATACCTCGTGATGGTTTGCCGATACAAAAAACATTCAAATAACCATTTATAGAAAATTGATTTAGCTACAAATTAGCTATGTGTATTATTTCGATAAAGGTTGTCGTTTTCGAGATATATGCCAAAAAATGTTTTTTGCGACCTTTGACCTCGCGTAAATTTACTAGCGGCAGCGATATCGATGGGGAACTTTCAGAAATTGTTCAGGGTCACAATACTAACAATACTAAGGTGCATGGAAAAATTCAGTCTGTTACAAATTCTTTCCAGTCGATCCAATTTTTTTGTCTATTTTCCTGGACTATAATGCCGAAGTAAGGGGTCATACATAGAGTTAGAGAAGTTAGATTCATTATCTGTTGCAATCTTTTCTCGAAAACCCCTTCTTATCTTGCTAGCCGGACGGTACTGCGTGAGAGAACACTTTTTTGTAAACTCTGCCCGAGAGCTTTCGCTGTTGCCGCAATGATATACATTGCTTTCTGATCGCTGATGTTAACTCGGTCAAGTTAAACAGCTAGCTCTTCTGTTTTTTTTTGTCGCCGTCAAATTCTAGAAATAGATGGCAGAAGGTAGTTGGAATTCCCCATTGTCATCTTCTGACATCGATTTTGCAGCCGAGATGTCGGAGAGCTCGATAAGATCTCCTTCGAATATATGAGAAATTTCTTATTTATATTTTCCAGCAATTAAAGTACCTATTTTTCTCTATTTCCAATATACTAATATGTCTTCATGAGGAATTTCTTATTTATATTTCTGAATTTTGCTACTTTTTTACTATGGCGGATGTATGTATAAGAAATATTTAATAGTAGACAATAACAACAATAAAGTTTGCAACAGCCACCTGGTTGTGTGTGTGAAATTCGAAATTGTGCAAATTGTTGCTCCCCTCTCTAAAGAAAAAACGTGTTCATTTATTTTCTTGCTGAAACAAGACGTCAATTGAAAAATGAAACTGGCCAAGTTTTATGTAGTTTATTTTGGTGAATGAGACGTTATTCCCAGCATCCCAGCGCGACAATAAACTGCTCACATTCGAACGGGAACCGAATCAGTTGTGCCGGGTGCACTACTATAGTACGTCCACCTTGAGTGTTATTCTAAAGTGGTCAACAAAATAAGTGTCGTAGGCGATATTTTCATCGGTTTTCGAAACCAGACAGCTTTGAATTCCTTTGATCGATTTAGAATCTGTTTGAACTGATCAATAGCACCATTCTTTAGCTATAGGATACAAGTGCTGTTGAATGGAAAAAAGTCAAATAAAGTTTATACAGGGTGTCAAGTAAAACCGTGCGAAACTATTGAAGATTTGTTTATGCCCCATTTTGGCAAAAAAAAAATCGGTCGATACCAGCACCTAGAATATGAACATTGATGTCTTCCATCGAAACGGTTTTTGATTTGCACCCTTATTATGATTTTGGACAAAGTTGTGCCATTTTTTCTTTCATGTACATTTATTGCAAAACTGTTAGGTATCAAATTTGAAGTTGAAATTAGAACTATCCCTTCTCAACATTTTCCTCATTCACCCCTGAAGTAGCTACCCCCGCGGTCAATGCTCAACCATTGTGGGCCGCAATGTTAAGGCTGGTACCAGAATCGGTACCTACGATACTGGAATAGCGTAATGTCATGAGAGAGATACTCTTGTTTCAAGATCAAGGGATTGTTTTTAAGGGTTGTTTCCATATATTGGAGAATTGATATCTCCAAAAGCAAAAAAGATTCCAAGAAATTGCCGGAAATATGCGTTTTGAGATTACCGAAACGATCCAGACCATTTAGAGAGTTTTCTGTTAGTAATATCTTTCAGTTAGGTATTTTGAGAAACATTGTTTGGAATTGTAAAACTTATCTCCGTTGAAATTAAAAAAGTCGCCAAAGAGCTTGTTTCTTTCTTTCCAGAGTAATGATAAATTCTCGTTTAGCTAAATTTCATCACCGAAATCACAATCAGGAAAACAAAATCTTGAGAAATGATACCAAACACTCCTACAACAGCACTTCCATTCCTTGCTAAAGGGTTGCTGTGAAGCACATCCTCGACCTATGTTAGGTAGTTCTTGAAAAATATGCGGCAGTGTATGCAATGGAACATGAAGCAAGAATTTCTTCTCAGATTCTTTTTGTTCTCGAGATATCGATACATCAGTTTATGTAAACAACCCTAGAAAACAATCCTTTGACCTTGAAACAAAAATCAATTTTCTCCCACATGACACGGTATCATACTGGTTCATTGTGATACCAGCCCCAATATTCCGGCCCACTTGGGTGAGACACTGCCCGCGGAGGTAATCTTTTTCAGGGGTGGGTGAGAAAAACATCCACAGGGGATGGTTTTTCAAGTGAAACTATCGATTGTTCAAAATTTGCTTCGATAATTAGACCAGTTCAAGAGGATATTTGCAATAAGATGGACATTGAAGAAAAAATGGCACAACTTTGTCCAAAATCGTAATACGGGCGCAAATCAAAAACCTTTTCGAGGGATGACGTCGATGTTTATATTCTAGGTGCTGGTATCGACCAACAAATTTTTTTGCCAAAATGGGGCATAAACAAATCTTCAATAGTTTTGCACGGTTTTACTTGACACCCTGTATAAACTTTATTTGACTTTTCTCCTATTCTACAGTACTTGTATCCGATAGCTAAAGAATGGTGCTATTGATCAGTTCAAACAGATCCAAAATCGACCAAAGGAATCCAAAGCTGTCTGGTTTCGGAAACCGATGAAAATATCGACTATGACACTTATTTTGTTGACCACTATAGTTACCTGAGAGATTTTGTTCTCAAGTTTCCAAATACACTTCTGGGCAAAATTAGCGGGTCAAGAAATTTTTGCCTCAAGTTTGATGTTGATTTTTCTCTGAACCGTTTGTCTAATTTGACTTTTTTTTTTTTTACATAGTAGGTTGATTCTTTGGGAATACAACCGTGATACAAATCGCCATTGATAATTCAGTTTTGACTTCATACTGGGTGACACAAAAATGCGGTGATTTTTAATTAAAACTCTTAGCCCCTAACTTTTTGTGTAAGCAACAACAGCAACTGACATTTGATAGTCCACTGTAGCCTTATGTTTACTCAACATTTTCTTTTTCAGTTGGCGTCATTACCTCTATTAATAAAGGAGATATGCAATATTTTAGAAGAACATGCTTTTTTTGAAAAGTCAAAAATTTTAAAAAGGATAAGGAACGGTTTCCAGAGAAACAGATACCAACAAAAGTGATTCCAATAATTCCAATTGTCAAAGAAGTTATTCACTAAAATGCCTAGACAGCTTTCAGCCAGCCAAAAGCCCGGATCCTAATCCAATAGAGCATCTTTGGGATCAGCTAGGTAGACGCATCAGGAGTGCACCTCAGCCGCTAGTGAATCTAAAGCAACTGTCACAACTGCTTATTCAAGAATGGCATGACATTCCCCAGCAAGACATACAAAACCTAATCAGTAGTATGCCACGAAGAGTAGAAGCATGCAGCAGAGCAAGGGGAGGAAACACACGTTACTGAACTACGATTCGTTAATCACAATAATTTATTCAATTTATCAATATAATTTTTGTTCATTATCCAATTGCTTACTGTTTTCTTTATTTTCAGAAGTAGATGGTCCCCGTCCTACTTTTGTTAGGAACTTTATTTGGTGATTTTTCAATGCAAAAATGTTAACCGGTCAATAAAAAACATGTTTTTGGTGAATAACTTTTTTGACAATTGGAATGATCGGAATTAGTCTTGTTGGTATCTGTTTCTCTGAAAACCGTTCCTCATCCTTTTTAAAATTTTTGACTTTTCAAAAAAAGCATGTTCTTCTAAAATATTGCATATCTCCTTTATTGATAGACTAATAGAGATAATGACGCAAAGTAAAGAAGAAAATGTCGAGTGAATATAAGGCTACAGTGGACTATCAAATGTCAGTTGGTGTTGTTGCTAACACAAAAAGTTAGGGGCTAAGAGTTTTGATTAAAAATCATCGCATTTTTGTGTCACCCAGTATAAAGTCAAAACTGAAATATCAATGGCAATTTGTATCACGGTTGTATTCCCAAAGAATCAACCTACTATGTGAAAAAAAAAGTCAAATCAGACAAACGGTTCAGAAAAAAATCAACATCAAACTTGAGGCAAAAATTTCTTGACCCGCTAATTTTGGCCAGAAGTGTATATGTGAAACACTTCCTCAAAAATTTGCGGTTGATTGCACTGGCGGTATTCGGCACACTATAATTTACGACACACACGATGTCGGCTGAGCCACTTTTAAAACGCATTTTTCGAGTGTTTCGGCTATAGATGGACGGAAATTTTTTGCGGGAAGTGATGTCTGGCGCTTTTCTCCATTTTATCGGAAAATCATGTAATTTACGACCTGTTCTTGATTTTTGCCAGTGAACGAAATAATCAAAGCAGCTTGTGACATTTCAGGATTGACAAAAACATTTCTAACGTCTTGGACGAGTTCGGTGTTCTCGATGCTTTGAACCAAAGAGTGCGAAACCCTTCGCTCAAAAAAAACCGACACCCTTCGTCGGTTCAAGTCAAAAAGACACGTCAAGCGCTGAAGAATTATTGGTAAAACAAGACTCTCTCCGGCGGTCTGTCACGGGCCGTGTAAAAAGTTTAATATTCAGAATTTGAAAAAAAACATGCTGCTCAACGTTGCGTATTGGACTGAAATTGATGTGAGTAGGTATACCTTATTTGCTATTTAGTTTCCTTTTGGGAGGCCACACACGTGACGAGTTTCTGTCGGCCCTGCCCCTGTGGGTTTTGGTGTCTAAACGACGGTCATCAGTCCCCGCGCCTGCCTGGTCACATTTCCACATTAATGACAAGATAAATTTTTCAAAATTTTAATATTTTGATGTCAGTTTGATAGGCTATAATAATATAACCTTACTTTTGGACAACTCAGTTCTACACCAACTAAAAAGGTGGCAAGCCTACAATGCTAAACAAGATAATCGAAGAGAATTCGTCCATCCAACTAAAATCACATACATATAAGATAGAATTCCAGAGAGAGGCATCAGAAGTTTCCTATATTTCGGAAATTCGGAATCAACTTATTATTATAATTGATCTATAGGCCTTGGCAATCGAAGTTCTAGCGCTATTTATGGAATGTATAACTACCGATGGGAGTGAAATTATTGTTCGCAATGGGAAGGAAAAGCTTGTTTTAGTTATGCATAACTGATGCAACTGTTCGCTAGCATAATCCAATAATCATCGAATTAGATTTCGAAACAAACTAAAATTTCGGTTTGCAAATATAAATGGTTAGGCTTTTGACCGGGAATCGAACCCGGGACTTCGGTACCGCAGGCAGCCACACGACCGTCTGCGCCACGTGGCCGTCCACAGTTTGCAAATATGGATTTGACTTGACGGGAGTTGATTATTGTTCCATTGATTTGTGTTCCGGAGACTCGCCGACCGTTCATGTACCCTAAGTCTTGAATTCGAAGCGAAGTGATGGTGGGCAATGAGCAATGATCATGCCCGATGTCTGATGAGTGATGATGCATAATTGCGTATTATTTGAATGCACCGTCAACCATCATTAATCATCCCATGGCTATATGAGTAGGTACGCGCTTAGGCCTCTTTTTCAGTGGCGGAACTATAATAGGGGTTCCGTGGTTTCCGGAAAACCAGGGCCCGTAACTCGAAAGAAACTCCTGAAAAAGCCCGATCTTTTTTAGCGCATTTTCCATCTTGATGAAAATCGCTATTGCAACCGCTTTGTCCGTCCGTCCGTCCGTCCGTTCCTCGAACTCCTCCCAAACTAGACGACCTAGCTTTCTAATTTTTTCGCTGTTACATAGCTGCCACTCCCAAAGGAGGGCTAGGCTATATTGGATGTCTATATTGCGCCGCCAACATAGCGAAAACCGCCCCCGATAAACTTGAAATAACATAATATTGCTTTTTCTACCAGACCTGATGCTCTGGTGTTCTCATTTTTTGAATAATACATAGTTGCCACTTATAAACGTAAGCCAAGAAACATTCCGTCTTCAATATGCGCCGCCGACATAAAAAAACTGCTAAAAACCGCCCCCAATCACTTTAAAATGAAAAACATAAACCCGAAGACATAGCGATCTGATTCTTTCGGTATATAAATAGCCGACTAAAAATGGGAAAGGATAGGCTACTTTTGGTTGGTCGCCGCCCCCAGATTCCGCCCCCAAACGATAAAAAATGCAACTTTCACAAATGTTACTGATTGAGATGTTCCCTTTAACATTTATGAACTGCCAACTCAAATTGTGCAACATTTGCTCAGCCGAACGCTGCCGCTCCCACACGCCGCCCCCAAAGTAAGAGATAAATGAAAAACATGAACCCAAAGACATAGCGATCCAAGTTTTTTGCTACATGGATAGCTGACTGAAAATGGAAAAGGATAGGCTATTTTTGATATGGCGCCGCCTCCAGCTTCCGCCCCCAAAAGAAAAAAAGTGCAACTTTCGACAATTTTCACTGATTTAGCTGATAATGTTACCTGGTACATTTAGAAACTCTTGACTCAAACTGTGCAAGAAGTTCTTTGCCAAACTCTGCCGCTCCCACACGCCGCCCTCAAAGTGAGAGATAAATCTAAAACATGAACCTGAAGACATAGCGATCTAATTCTTTCTTTTTGGATTTCTACGTGGAAAGAAGGTTTTTGAGTAAAATAGCCCGTCGCTTCAAGCGGATTTATTCACGGAAGAAGATAGGAACTATTCACGTGAAAGTTTCATTACGGAAACTGAAATTTGGGTCAAAAACGACTACAGTATTCAGCGGAATCTGGTGCGGAATCCATCGCCGGAGCAGCTTTTGGTCGTGCGGAACTGCGAGGAGCCGAGAAATCGATTACCTATTGTTGTTGGATTGCTGTTGTTGGAGGCTTCGAGTCCGTGTCCAAGACAGGACACCATGTCCTGTAGAAATCAAGGTCGCTTCTACGAAATTTGAGGGGCAGGAATCGTCGGGTTGGCATTCTGCAGGGAAGAAGAGTCGGCGACTAACGAGCGTGCGTTGGAAGAGCCTATAGCTAGTTAGCTACCTGTCCAGGTGGTGGCGTCTGTGATTTAAGTCCCGAAACAAATCATAGTGAGCAATCGCTCGCTTTGTGGTAAGCGCTTAGTTCATATTGTAGGGGTCCTTTCGTGCACGAGAGGTAACTCTTACAGGACAGCCGAACTGAGCTGAGCCATCATTTTACGCGCACTTTCCCAAAAAATGGAAACAAGCGAATATGCCTCATGGGCATGAGGCTCAGTAGCGCACTTCCTTTTTGAGCGGTTAGTGAACGCAAGATGTTAATTAGGATTCTACCGTTATTTGAGCAGAAATTTCAATATGGCGGCCAAAAGAGCGTCAGAATCATGAAATTTAGCTTGAAAATCAAAATGATCGTACTATAGACAAGGGTAAGTTCCAAGTTTCATGAAAATTGTTCCACTAATGAGAGATTCCAATATGGCGGCCAAGATTGTGGCAGAATGTTGAAATTTGGCTGGAGAATAAGAATGATCATACGAAATAAAGGTAAGTCCCAAGCTCCATGAAAATCGTTAAGTGAGAAGAAATTTCAATATGGCGGCCAAGATGGCGGCAAAGAATCATATGTCTAAAATCGGATGTATTTTGATGAAGTTCACATCGCCTGTGAATTTCACTCAAATCGGACCACTTTCAGAAAAATTCAAAATGGCGGATCAAAGATCATGACAAAAATCATTGGTCAAATTTATATGGTGGACACGTACGCATTTGATTGGCATTCGCATCACATCGATATCTCTTTCCGTTGAGGCAAAATTCTCCTAGTTCTATCACTTTAAAACATGTTGTTCAATATGGAGAATACAAAAAGGTGGCGGGGCATCAATTGTCAAAAATTGGATTGTTGTTTTATCCAATTTTTTTCAAAATTGTAACTTTTTTGAAAATTTCAATACAATAATTTGTTTTGATAGTTCCAACTGGTTTTTTTGATTGGTTGTTTGATTTCCACTCTCCCTGTTTGTTTTTCGATCCTAATAAGAGCTAGCAGTGTCCAGCCTTCGCTGCGGAGGAAACGAGCATATTGCAAGGTTGATGGCGCCCCATTACATCGAGAAATATAGAGGTAAGCTGTTGAGGTTCGATTGAAGGTACCCACCCCATACCCTGACTAGTCGAGTAAAATTGCTGCTCTAAAGGACCTGACAGTGGTGAAAAATGTACTTGCAAAATTTTGTAATGTTGATAATATTTTTTTAAATAATTTCTACAGAAGGAAAGTGAAGGAGGCAGTGCCTTCTCGGGAAAATTTCGCCTGAGGCGCTGCAGGAGTTTTTAAAATTTTTCCTGGCCCTTTGAACATTTTTTGAGGAGTCCTCTCTTTCAAAAATCGTATCATCAGGGCAGGGCTCTAGAGTTTCGATAGTCACGCCGCCACTAATGTTTTGAATCGTCCTGGGATCCGCAGAATGGCGCCGGCGCCGGCGTGTAGCATGTAGATACAGGTGCCCATTCTGTGCGCATCACTGCCCATCTAAATTGGCATGATATATTCTCGGTCGGTCGCAGATTTAATTGGGAATAAAACAAGATATGAAATTGTCGGCGCATAATCATGGCCATACCAGGAATGGTGTCCTCGTTATACAATGCGGAGGGGGTTCCCGCAGATAGTTACGGAAGTTTGATTTAGCTATTAATTCCGACATCCAGGTCCAATAAGAGAACAGTCAACGACCCAACAAAAAGGACTGCGGAAGGCTGGAACGACGTGGACACTAAAAAGACAAAATTGGAATGTCTGTTTCCTTAAAATGTCAAGCCGGAAGATATGCGGTCTCAATACGCCAGAAACCCGGAGGGTATGGTTTGCGGTGGACCACAGTGGTGGTAGGAGAGCTTAACGACAGTTAGCTGTAAGCTCAGTGACACCTGTGTGACAGTTATACGGAGTTAGGTCGAGTTATATAATAGTGGTTCCTTCATTATATCAGACGAAGAATCCGGAAGAGGGCCCAGAGGCGGCTTATTGTTCATACACCGTTCCATCGAGCGCGGTGGTATGAATTTTGCTTAATGCCTTATTCTGAATAATTTTCAGGGCATAAAGCGCGCGCCAAAAAAAAAAGAATAAAACTGCGCCTTGTGCGAGACGGCAATTAATTTCAATTACATTACTTGGTGGTGTACAATCGGTACATTTATTATGGAATCCCAACACTTTACCTTGATGGATTTATCTTGATTAGGTAAACCGGGATGAGCGCTGATGCCGGTGCGCCATATTAGAAAATTTCCTATACATTAGAGGCTACGGGCAATTTTCTTCTAATCCATAACACCACAGGTAGGTCGAATCAAGAGAATAAGGTCGTCGAAAACATTTTTTTATATTTTTATTTACAGGGGATTTCGCTTAGGTACCCTATTTTAGTAACTTCAAATTCAATTTCGCTTAATAATAAATACTTGAAGTTTGTCAAACCAGGTACTCTCTAGCTGGCTGCGTCGTTTATAAATGATTATAATTTGCAAATTTCAGGGAACCCATGGTCGTAACGCTTCTCAAATATACCCTCTAGTTAAAATTTCATTATGCATAAGCAAATTATTGAGCAGCTAATGCTTGCAACTTCATCTGTAGAAGTTAGGTAGCAAAGGTAGTAAGGTAGGTAGGTAGGTATATATAACGCGGCAATTTGCGACGCAATATATTGCTACATTAGTACCTACCTTACTACCTATAGGTATTGCAGAAATTAAAAATAATCATGTATCCTGCTAATACGGACGGAGGCGTATACGAGGTACCTATATACTACAAGCGTTGTCGACCCTTCGAAATGGTGTAATAAAACGAAAACAAAGCCCTTAATATATTCGATCCTATTAACCTTTGGTGAAGAAAAACGTAAACCAATACCTACTTACTTACATTTATGGTGTATGCACGACCCTCGCAGTTGCTGGCTATTAAATATTTTACGTTTAACAAAGGTAAAAAAGCTCGGTGGTCGAGATGGAGACGGAGACGAAACGTCCGAAAGTGCGGATGTACGTTTCATTTGCCATCCCCATATTAGAGGGGTCTGTGCTTCCGTTTGCGCATGAGACGCCCTATAGAAGATTTCTGAATTCTCTTGGCATGGTCGGCAAAGAAATTCCGACTACTTATTTTTCACAGGAAATCAGCTTCTGGGCTAAATATCTCACTATGTTACAGGTTCATTTCCTAAGACGCCATGATTTGAGAAAAATGCCGAATTTTTCTATTATTCTTTCCATTATTGCAAGAGATATATGGGCCTCCTTCCGGGTTAATCTCGAGCTATAATTGGACCCAGGCTTCACATTATAGACACAAAATCAGAGGCAGGCGGCATCCAATTGTCATTGTCGCAAATCGATTTTCATTCACACAGAATGTAGGTGAGTGAGTGCTACAAATTTTGGGGGCTAATTCCTCCTCAAAAATGAAGTGAATGTTGAATTCACATAACTTCACTTTTTAGAATCGTTTTTTTTTACTATAACTTTTGAACCGTTTGATCGATTTTCAACCAATTTGGTACCCATTTGTATAAGGTTTTCGACCGCTTTATACAAGAGAAACTGAGCCTCATATTCACTTGTTTCAAGTTTCGACCGAAGTCTGAGGGTGTATAATAAATTGGTAGGTAGTCTTGCTTCGATATACAGGAATCATAGCTTCACCTCCTGTGAAAAATAGGGACACTGCAATTAAGTGGAAGAGCTGATTAATGAGATTTTGTGTGGCGAAAATTAGAGAAACGGACGCGAAACACGACAGCAAGCTGTCAAATAATAATGTCTCTGCAAAATTGAAATTTTTGTTGGGGAAATCGGCCAAAGTCTGAGTGGAGGAAGGAATCAGCTTCAAATAGCGCAACTTCGAATCGAAATGAATGGTGAGTGGTTATTATGGCATTAGGTAATCTTGATGTAGCTAATGGAATTATCAACGGTCAAGGGTGTTTATATTCCACTAGGGAATGACTTGGAATGACTCTCATACCCTATAGTTATTCCGATAGAAGGAATGCGTCAAAACTAAATGACTCCTCAATAATTATAAATTCATGAGTGCACGTACATCATTTGTCCATTGGAGTATAATGAATTATTATGTTATTCTAAACCATCGCTTATTTGGGAACATCATACCTACACTCCTGGTTGTTAATGCAGAAAAATCGTCGTCAATATCACGCAGTGACAGTCAAGTTTGAAAGCTTTATTTTGATTTTGATTGGGCATAGACAAAAGATGAATTTAGGTTGTCCTTCCAAAATGTTGTTTTTCTATTTTGCGTCCATAAGAAAGTCATTACGATACGCAAATGACGTAATTCGCGTATCGTAAGAAGCTCCATTTCGATACGCATTTTTTTACCCCCAAATGTTGGCAATATCTGCGGGCATGACATCGACATGACATCACTCACTGACAGAAGAGACAGCTTAGGTGATATCACTTCACAGAAGGGGTTTATTTCAGAAAAATACGGCACATTCCTGATGATGAACTGTGCTTTCACCATCAAGAGCAATTCCCAACAATTATGTTAGCAGAGGCACATATTTTACATTTTTTTTATTAAAAAAAAGCATGGAATAGTTGCAAAATAGAAAAAATTGTATATACCACGTTTTATAAGACCTATTGTCACACGCGTCATTTTGAAGCACGAGGAGCGAAGCGACGATGTCTTACAAAACTTGTATTATAATATACTATTTTCTATTTACAGTTCCACTGCTGGTCATGGTTCGAAGTAAAAACTGTAAAAAACGGGTACTTATATGAAACGGAATTGTCAAGTCAAATAACTATTACTTCCCCGACTCACCACCCAACGAAGAGGGGAAATATTGTGAACGCGTAAATTTTTTTTCCCCGAGATTTTGACGGATATATCCGTTTTAAGGTCCCCTATGACGATTAAGACCATTTCCAGAATGATCTCTGTTTGTGTGTATGTGTGAATGTGGGTATGTATGTAGGTATGTTTATTTGTCTGTAACCTGCGACGATAACAGCCGCAACGTCTATCCGATCAACTTGAAATTTGGTACACAGACATGGTTTCACCGTCGGATGAGCCCATTAGTTTTTGGTTGTCGTCTGTCATAAAATGACAGAAGCTATATCTCACGGAACTTGACTTGCGATATACCGTTTGGAAGCCCATAAAAAAATGTATTCAGAAAAGTTGGAAGTTTTCCCCTCTCTGTCATCTGTTAAATAATAAAAAATGTCCAAGTTCAAAACTTCACCATTTAATTATTCAAAATCTATCCGATGGACTGAAACCTTTGGCAGGAAACAACAAAACAAAAGAGTCAAATTGAGTCTACAGTTGCATTCATCATTTTTCAATGGGGAGTTAGCAATCTGCGCTTGTCTTATCATATAGAAACTGTATTTCACTTGGTATTTAATTTTTCTTTTTCTGTTGTATTTCTGATGACGAGCAAACTTGAGAATATCTGTATATTTTTTTAATCGATTATGTCTTTTTTTATACTATTATTTTGTACCTACTTTAATAAGAGGACGTATGTATACTTAATTAAGTTCTGTCAAAATATTGAACTTCTTGCTAAAAACAACTGTTTGTAGAACAATAAACCTATTCTTATTCTATTCTATTCTAACTCTGACATGCGGTGAGCCCCACGAAATATTCATTTTAGGTGAAGACATGGAATGGAATGGAAGTTGGAGAAAAGATTGAATTGATTTTCGGAAAGAGAATTCCCGAAATCGGACTCACGGTTTCCAAGTTCTCATCTCTAGAAAAACCGCAAATTTTCCAACTTTTTATCCCGTGAACAAACTCTTCTTTAAACAAAAGGTTACTGGCTCTTGAACATTTTCCAATGATTTTCTTCTCAATTTCCCGGGAATCTCCCCGTTGAAAAGTAAAACAGGCCAGGGTTATCGAAACCGGATTTGAATGATGAAGCTTGAAGTGAAGCCGTGATTAACGAGCGTCATAATAAGATGACTTGGAAAAAGATTTTAGGTTTTCCCGGAAAATTGAAATTTTCCAAATTTTCAATTTCCTGCAAATTATTTTCAATCTTTCTGTGGTGCCAGTTTCAGATCGTTCACCCCTATCCAAGTACTAATGCGTCTGACTGACTCACTCGCTTTTCTTTCTACATAATTTGGTTACTTATGAAAACCTGCAAATTTCTAACTTTTCAGCTTGTGAACAGATGTATACTAACGTTCTTTGAACAAAGGGTGATTGATTCTTGAATATTTTCAGGCAATTTCTCTTGAAATTCTTCAAGTTTTTCGAAAGTTTTCCGCTTTAAAATCCACCGGCCTAGCTTATCAAGACCAGACTCAGACTCAAATGATGGAGCTCTTAGTGAATCCCTTATTAGAGAAAATATCTCAATTCTTCAATCTTTTTCTCTAACTTCCCACCCGAAGGGACATCATTTCAAAATAAAATTTCCATCCGTTCCTTGCTACCCGTCAGGGTAGTTTTGGGGTGACACAACCGATTTTTTTGGTTGTTTGTTACAGAAATTCTTACTAAAAACCTGTCAAAAATTTCATTAAAAAAAAACTGTATTGGTAAGTATATGTATATTTTGTCAACATCTTACATTTTTCATATGTTTAAAACTATAAATCTTTTTTTTGTATAGGTAAGTATATAAAATATGTTATAAAAAGTAAAAAATTTCATGTAAGGGTAGGGAAGGTGGAATGGTACCCATTACGCATGCTGCATTTCCCTTTTGTATAGCTAGGCTGATCCTTTGGGTTATATAGCACCTCGATCTGTCTTCTCCGGTGGCATCTGCTGTAAGTTTCCCCAGTTCGTATACAAAATTTATAGCCTCTTGGCACCAAGGGCCTAGGGTCTCAACAGCGAAAGGGACAAAGATGTAATTGTCTTCAATAATTGTTTTGTATTTTGACCGCTTCCGGTTTGCTGCGTTTTCAGCTACTGTCCCAGTTTCCTTTATTGCTGCTGCCATGTTAGACGCTGCCAAGGTGTCGCTACAAGTGGCATCCCAAACTAGGTGCCGTCCGTTTCGCCAAGGGACTAAAGTCATTCCGTCGGGTCTTTTGTGGTCTTCTCTGACAATACCTGTTGGCTCCAGGATTGCTGGCATCTTTGCCGATGCGAGAGCTCTTCTTATGATGTCGTTTAAAATAAAGTGTCTAGACTGTCTACCAGCACTCTTTTGACAACATAAGCCATGTATCCCTTTCTCATCCACTATGTTTCCACATAAACATTTGTGTGATTTACACATGTGTAAACCTAGACGTATTGAGATTGAGATTCTGAACGTGTTGTTGTCTAAAATCGTCCCAAGACTACGAGATGGTAATACGTTTAGCCATGCGCTTGATTCTTTTCTGAGAGCCGCTTGTCGAAGCACATGTGTGTAGTCGCTGTCGCTTTTTATTGACTTGGATATTTTTTCGCAAGCATACATATCCCAAGCATGCTGTCTGTAGATAACAGCTTCTGGAGGAGTTTCTTCATATTGCAGTTTCCATTCTTCTAATGCTTCCGTATAAAACGCAATATCAAACAAGCCCTGTGAATCAGGTAACATTGCTTGGACGAGATTTGATACGCTGTTTATGGATGCAAGGAAGGCCGGTAGTCCAATATCCGTGATTTTGCGAATTCCAATGCCGCCATGTTTGATGGGTAAAGATGCGATGCTCCATTGTTGTTCAGTCAAACGAATGTTAATGATACCCTCTAAAGTGTTCTTCATTTTGGAATCCATGGCTTTGATTTCATTTGTCATTTTCCAAGCTGGTGTGGTTCTCAGCATATAGTTCAATTTGGGTATAGCAAAACAATTGCGTAGTAAATAATATGCCATGTGACTTTTCAGATCTTTTAGTCGTTCAAATAAAGTAAGTACTTCTTTAAATTTTGTTTCTAAGGATTCATTGAATGATTCATCAGTGATTGCTGCTCCGAGGAGACATAATTTTCTATCTGTCAAAATTTTGATTCCTGGGCAGATCATGTTAAAACTTTTGATAACTGATTGGTCCATGTCTCCACAAAAAAATAACTCGCACTTCGAAGGGTTCACCTGCAATCCAAGAGCCTTACATCTCTCGATCAGAATTTTGAAATCTTCCATTACACCCTCTGGTGTACCTCCCAACGTACCATCATCGAGATACCAGAGATTTAACTCGGATGATAAAAGTTCAATCACAGGATGCAAAACAAGACCAAATGCCAAACACCCAGCTGGATCGCCTTGTTGGGCCCCGACTTGAGAAGATATTTTTCGCTCTCCAAAGAAAAGTAATGTAGGCATTGCATAACATTGATGAAGAAAAGCATAAATTGAGGGCACTTTATCCCTGATCTCAGCTAGCATGACATCCCTCTCAACAGAATTGAATGCATTTCGAAAATCAATCTTCAAAATTACCTTCCTTTTGCTAATTGTTTTTTTAGTGTATGTACGAACTGCATGTACGACTGCTTCGCATCCTCCCTTTGTACCAAATCCGAGTTGTCTTGGGTTGAAGTATGATCCCATTTCCTGATGTACAGATTTGCATGCCAATTTCGAAGTAAGACGTCGGTAGGTGCTCCCTACAGCTATCGGGCGAATTCCTCCTGACTTTTTGTTTAGAGCGCATAATGTTGCTCCATAGATTATTTCCAGAATATCTTGATTGACAGTTCCTGACAACATGACATTACATAGTCTTGTTAGAGATGACATGAGCGCCTCTGCAGCACTTCCATTCGATTTTGCAATAAGGTCTTTTAAATGTTGAGGGCGGATCCCATCAATGCCCGCTGCAGAACCATTCGGAAAGTTATAAACAGCTTTCTTAACTTCAAGTTCAGAAACCGTCAAGTAATGTTCTTCAGGCTTTGGTGGATCATGTAAGTTCAATAACCTTGAAGGTGATGGATGCTTCTCTAATAATTGTTGATAAGTCTCTTCATCTGCTGCTGCCAGAGTGTCTGTTGAAGATAATAAATTCGCTGCTCCTCGAATGTCACCTTCGCATACTTTGGATTCCACTTTCCTACAAAGCTGGATTCTGTCTGTCGTTTCTTTATTTTGTTTTCGGGGCTTGGCTGAGGGTTTATCGAACAGTACTTCCTCCAGGCTGACGTTTTTCTTGATTGAACGTGTCAGATTTTTGGACTTTTCAGATGGAACTCTCAGGGCGATATAGGGAAAAGACGAGGGGTCTCTCACTGGGTCAAAATTTGTACAGTATTGCCAATTGCCGGCAATAACATTGCTATTCCCTTCTTATTGCCGACTTATTGCCCTTATTTCCGACTTATTACCCTTATTGCCGACTTATTGCCCTTATTGCCGACTTATTGCCATTATTGCCACTCTATTGCCATTATTGCCATTTCATTCCCATTATTGCCGCGGTATTGCCAAGTATACTCACAGACTTAGTGTATTCATAATTAGCGATATTTTGCGGCGAAGTGGAGCGATTTTTTATACCTGAACTAACCATGTCACGGGGCGAGGACATGACGAGCGTGACAGTGTAATTTTTTTTTGCTCGAGCAGAAAGTTCAACGAAAATAAAGATTGACGTAGGTATTTTTCGTTTCTGTGAAATGTTGAAAATTTCAAGGAGAAAAAAAATTGTGAACTTTGAGAATTTCGCTCCCATTTTCAAACACATTGTATACGCGCCGTGTGTGACGTCATCGTGGCTCGTCCAATCGTATGGATCGGAGGGTGTGGCATAAACTGCGTTCAGAGCGCAGAGATTAACAGTGGCGTAGAGATTTTCTCCAATAGTAGTTTTCATCTTGTCTAGAGCGCATGCTCACGTTCCTTGCCGGTCGGCAAAAATTCGATCTTCGCGTGCTTGCCAGACTCGCATAGCTCTGTAATCATTCCCCCCACTCTATACCTCTGGTGCCAGCCGACCCGAACTGTCAAATCTTGCGCATGCCCACTGAAACACAAAATTGTCATGAAAACTTCTATTGGGAAACTTGCGTGTGAATGGCAAAAGCCTGAAGATTAAAATGATTTGAATGATTGAACCTCGGATTGGACAAAATAGTTGTGGATGTAACAAAGCAATGAACTTCTGTTTGAATAAACTCATTTATGGGAGCCGTTGCATTCCTCACCCATACTGTACACATTGGCATGAGAATACGCTTGTACGCTACTGATCTCAACCCGCTCGTGCTCGTTTCATGCGTGGTAATTGCAAACTGGCAAAACTGGGCCGAATTGTCACAATCCCACTCCAACCTCCCGGCTGACGCGCCGCGAACTTGAGTTATTGGTCGGGGAGCGGTGAAGTCACAAATGCCGCTCGATCTTGGCGTTTAATCTTGCCGCCTGATGTTAGCACTTCATTATTTTTTTTTGTAAATTTTGTATAGAGCAAAACAAAAGAATATATTTAGACGAATATTCATTGTTTGGCTTGTGTAATCGAATGACACAATGAAATAGCAAATTTTAAGTACGCTGTACAGGCCCATTGGTTTGAGAAAAAAACCGATCCGCTCTGCCGCGAAAAATCTCTAATGCATGAATCCAGCAGGCTGCCTATAGCCAAATTATTGCTAGAATGCAATAGGAGTTTACTTGCTGTCATCCGGAGTGAATTCATCCAGTTGGATTGAATTCGAGCTAAGGTTCATTTTTGGACAAATTCCTCGACAAATTCATTCCTGTGGGGGAGGGGGGGGGGGGGGGGTCGGGCAACTGCTCAGGCTCAGATTTGATCAAGAAACGCCATGTCTGTGGGTTTGTGGTGTAGACGGTATACTATACATCAGAAAGTACTTATTTCACGCACTTCACACGCGGTGTGAAGAAAATGGGAAGAGGAAACCTCTACATGAAAATTTCGGAACAATTTTCCTTCACAACTCCACTCTATGTGTTCAGGAACTGTTCATATTGGACTTTCGTTCTATTCTCACCTTGAAAAGGGATGGATTGAGACTAGGGATGAGATAGACAACCTACAGGGTAGTTCAGAAATTATAGGGAAAAACCGAAACTCCCCGCTTTATGAGAAAGATACCTCCCGTGCAATTTGTTTTCCAAAATTCAGCTTCATGACGGAGATGACACCTCAAAGTTCGACATGTTTTCTATTTCCTGCTAAATATGACTTTATAAATGGCTTGATCACTGAACCGTAATTTGTATAGAGCAATGTTCTGACTCATCGTCGTCTACCTTCAGGTCAAATTTCGAAAAATTCCACCTGCGGTTCGAAAGCTGAGTGACAGAAATGAAAAACAGAATCTAATTGAAAAAACTTCACGAAACTGTTGACATCATCCAAGAACTCCGTGGTTACCGTTTTTCATAATTTCTGAAACATCCTGTATATTCAAAATAAATTTCAACTTTTATAACTGTCTGTTTTCTACATGATTCTAATGGGCTGCGATTCAGGCCGCGATCGGCCGATGGCGACCAGAAACACAGCCAACTAAAATCATGTAGAAATCAGACAGCCTATACTTACATGAACTGAGTCAGTTTTGAATCGTAACTATTGGCAAAGAAAATCTAAGTAGTAATGATATTTCATAAAGAACAAATTTATAGCAAACTAAATTCTGACAAATCACAGTTATTGATTGAAGGCGAAGGCGACAGCAAACATCAGAGTTTTTTATAATTTTGAAAAAAAAACTCGAAATTCTGAAATTTAATGTCAGAATTTCGAGTTTATAGTCGGAATTCTGAGTTTGAAAGTCAGAATTCTAAGATTAAAGTCGGAATTCTGAGTTTAAAAGTCAGAATTCTGATATTAAAGCCAGAATTCTGAGTTAAAAGTCGGAATTCTGAGTTTAAAAGTCAGAAGTTGGAATTCTGCGCGCGCACAATTCCGAGTTTCAAAGTCGGAATTCTGCGCGCGCATTGGCAGGAATTAATCGAGAATCGAGCCGGTTGATTGAATGGCGATTGGCGACCCTTCTCATTCACACAGTCACACAGCACGGAACTTGCATTTCTCTTGCAGACAGCGGAGGGGTCGCCAATCGCCATTCAATCAACCGGCTCGATTCTCGATTCATTCTTTCCAATGCGCGCAGAATTCCGACTTTGAAACTCGGAATTGTGCGCGTGCAGAATCCCAAGTTTGAAACACAGAATTCCGACTTTAATCTCAGAGTTCTGGCTTCCAAACTCAGAATTTCGACTTCAATCTCAGAGTTCTGACTTTAATCTCAGACAGTGGCGGACTAAGGGAATCGGGGGGCCCTGGGCGGAATTGTGAGATGGGGCCCCTAAGGAGTGAGAGTTGAGAATATTAGGGGGGTCGGCAGACTTTTTGGCCCGCCCTGCCCCACCGTGATTGAGCAAAAGCCTAATAAACAAAACAAAAAACAGTTGTTAACTTGACTAAAAAACACAGTGGCGTAGTCTGTAGCGCGCAGAGAAGATAATTTTGTTGTTTTGTCTCTCCCCTCTTCTGAAAAGAAATAATAAAATACAAAATTTCAAAGGCTTGAGGCCCCTGGCACTATGATATCCGGGGCCGGGGCCCCTGCAGCCTGAAGTGAGAATGATTCTCAAAGATTCCGTGATACAGACACACCTCTATTGCCTGTGTGTAGGCCCCCAAACCTGTTGTCATGGGGCCTGCCAAGGTAACTTGAACATGGAAAAAAAAAGAAAAACAATGTTACTCATCTGAGTAATATGCGAAAAAAATGACCATTGAGGAAAAAAATTGAAATTTTTGGATTTTATCCCAATTTTTTTGCAGTATTTTTGCAAACAAAAGGAATTGAGGGCCCCATCAGATGACTGAGGCCCCGAGGCCCGGGGCGGACCGCCCCCCCCCCCCCCTTAGTCCGCCACTGATCTCAGAACTTCATTTCGTCTTTTATCTTCAATCGGCTTAGGTAGAATCGCCACAACATCCTTTGAACTTACTGTCGCTGAAGGCTCAGAAGTGAAAGTGAGTCTATTGGATGGGATGTTTCTCTTCAAAAATCTCACTTCGTAACAATCCTTTCCTATATCATCTACAACAGCAACAATCTTCCGAACTTTGACTCGTGTATTTCTCATTTTCCGTGCCAGTTGTTTCTTCTTCGCTATCTGCATTTCCTTTTCGTTGGGAGGAAGATACTTGTGGCTTATGCATTCCTATGCCTAATCTCTTTTTCTTCGAAGTTCGACGGTGTGTTACAGATTTGTCGAAGGATTTCGTCTTTGACGACATTCCTTTTACCCTTTGCAATCTGTCGCAACTGAGCCTCCCAGACTTCTCAAAAAACCACCAACATATTGTGGACTCTCGGACTAGAGTCTTCTGGCCTTTTATTATTAACGGAAGAAAGGAACCATCTTTTTGTACACTTTTGTCTGAATAGTCTTTCAAATTCAAAGTTTGCAAACTCCCAAAAATTGACACATTCTCCAGCATTTCTCGGTTGTACTCATTGCCTGAGAGTTCATCTTGCTCAGTGGCTTGTGTCAAATCTGGTGTCATTTGGATATGTGTCTTGCTAGGGATCTGATTTTTACTCTCCTTTATCTCTATTATTCTGCAACTTTTTTGAGGGTCTCCTACGTTAATTCCCAAAAGTTCTGCACTTTGAATGGCGTCTTCCATAGATTTTCCAATGTTTCTTTAATTTGTTGTGATGTCGGCATTGGTGACATTGTGTTCGTGAAAGATTCAAAGATTCAAAGTAAACCTTGAAATTAGATAGGTAGGTACTAAAATGTTCAATTCTTTATTTTTAGTTAGTAGCACACTGCCATAAACTGAAAAAATAAAAATACATCTATAATAGAGCTTGGAAAGCCATATCTCTTACACGACGCTCTTATTCTTCGGTTTGCGAGGCAAAAGAAAAGACACGAGCTAGCAAAAACGAGATTTCATGTAACAACAAAGTATTCCGATCGAGATTCCGATGATACACGAAATGATTATTGCCACTTTATTGCCACTTTATTGCCACTTATTGCCAGTTTATTGCCACTTATTGCCAGTTTATTGCCACTTATTGTCACTTTATTGCCACTTATTGCTCTTATTTCCGCTGTATTGCCACTTTATTGCCATTATTGCCACTTATTGCCGTCTATTGCTTTTTATTCCCCACGTATTGCCGGTGATTTGTACAGTATTGCCAACAGTGAGAAGTCCCTCGGGAAAAGACAACAAGTTCTGCCAAGACTGAACATCGTTTTGCGAGCAACAATGATCCATCAATGTGGCCAGCTTATTTCCAACGACCATTCTGGCTCCTTTCGGGATTCTTTTCAAAATTTTGACATGTTTCCGAAACTCGACTAATTTACTTGAAAAATCTTGGATTTTGCTCTTGCTGTTATCTTTGGCAGCATCTTGTTCTATTTTATGCATTCTTGAAACATGTATTCTCCGTCCGGCCTCATTTTTCAAAGTTTTGCCACATATGTCACAATCAGTTTGTGTCCCATTCACAGTGTTTTCAGTCATGTTCGATGGTCCAGATTCTTCTTTATCCAGTTCAGACACAATCCATGTGGCCATCCTCTCAGCAAATTTACCACTGCTGGGGTATTTTGTCGGTAGATATTCATCATCATCATCAGAGGATGACAGTGACATGACTTGGTTATTTTCTATGTGAGTGAGAGGTCTGTATTGGTATAATCAGAAAGTAGCAATATACAGTGTCCCGAAGTTAACGCAACAAGATTCAGACGGAGATAGAGAATTGAGAAATAAGGGAACTTTTCCTTGTTAACATATACCCTCGCAATAGTATATTACATACTCAGGTAGGAAGCGTCATATTACAGGCGAGAGCCAAGATACATAACCGAGGCGCAAAGCGGCTTCGGATGTATTCTGATGAAGTTCACATAGCCTGCAAATTTCACCCAAATCAGACCACTTTCAAAGAAATTCAAAATGGCGGATCAAATATGGCAGCCAAGTGAGAAAAATTATTGGTCAACTTTATATAGTGGTCATGTACGCATTCGATTGACGTTTGCACCACATCGATATCTTTTTTCGTTGAGGCATGATTCTCCTAGTTCTATCACTTTGAAACATGTTCAATATGAACAGTAGCGGCCTTAGGGTAGGGCGAGACGGGCGATCGCTCGGGGCGCCAGCTCATAGGGGCGGAAAAATCGCAGTTGAAATAAGAAAAATTGATAATTTACGAAAAAAAAAAGACTTGTCAGCAGCGATCACCGAATCTGCTTCTGTAAAAGCACACAAAGCTTCATTATTGCACGAAAATTACTTCAATTTTACTTGCTTCGCTCGCGGACCCAAGATAAGGGCGGCGGTTTCGCATTCTTGCCCGGGGCGCCAAAACTGCTAAGGCCGGCACTGAATATGAAGAATACAAGATAGCAGCGAGGCATCAATTGTCGAAAATTGGATAGATTTTGATGTGGTTCACATTGCCTGCAAATTTCATTTCAATCGGATCACTTTTAGAGAAATTCAAAATGGCGGATCAAAGATGGCGGCAGAATAACAAAAAAACAAAAGTCAACTTGACATCCTGGACATATGTACTATTGATCAGCGTTTACACCACATCGATATCTTTTTTCCCTGAGGAGTTATCTCGGGTACAGACGGACAGACGGACGGACGGACGGACGGACGGACAAAGTGAAGCTAAAAGCGCCTTTTTCCCATTTTTTGGGAAAGTGCGCTAAAAAGGCCTGGGTTATTGAAACCGGACTTGAATGATGGAGCTTAAAGTGAAGCCGAATAAAGTAATAACCGATTTGGAAAAAGATTTGAGGTTTTCTCGGAAAATTTCAATTCTCAAAATTTTCAAATTCCTGCAAATTATTTCCAATCTTACTGTAGTGACAGTTTCAGATCGTTCTCCTTCATCCATGACCATTGCGTCTGACTGCCTCACTCGCTTTTCTATCCACATAATTTGGTTTCTGATGAAAAAATGAAAATTTCTAACTTTTTAGCTTGTGAACTCACTTATATTAACTTTTTTTGATCAAAAGGTAAGTGATTCTTGAACATCTCCAGGCAATTTCTCTTGAAATTCTTCAAGTTTTCCACTTTATTAAAATGAGTAACCGGCCTAGCTTATCGAGACCAGACTTAAATGATGAAGCTCAAAATGAATCCCTTATTTGAGAAAATATATATCTCAATTCTTCAATCTTTTTCTTTAACTTCCCACCCGGAGGGACGTCTCATAATAAAATTTTCATCCAATCCTTGCTATTCGTCGGGGAAGTTTTGGGGTGAGACAACCGATTTTTTTTAGTAGATAATCAGTTGGATATATATTGATTTTTTTTTTACTATACATACACCATAGGAATTGTGAATACCTAAAATCAATTTTCTCATTTTTTCAAAAAAGCCTGCAAATACGAGTAGACCCAAGGTTTCCAACACCAATGTACCGGGTGGGCCATAATAAACCGGAATACTTTTTTTTGCCCATAAACTTTTATTCCCTGACCGATTTTGACGGGAATGGTACCAACGGAAAGCCAATAGACTTGGTTGACCACCACAAAAGTCAAAATGGCCGTTACTTCAAAATTCAAGATGGCGGAACTGTTTGAATATACACCTTCTTTTGTTTTCGTTCTTTTTGTTCAAAAACTATGGAAACTGTGAAAACAACAACATAATCGGAAAGAATGGAGTTTTTCTCACAATTCAAGACCATTCCGAGCTTATTCCCTCCATTCGTTCTGGAGTTATAGCGAAATTAAAAAAGGCCTTCTTCACATGTTCTGACCAGAAATGATGGATTTAAATTTTGGTTTCCTGCCTCCCAAATTTTTGTTTTTCGGGACCGATTCCACAAAAATTGGTGTCAATGGATATTCAGTTAAGATAAACTTTGATGGCAATATCATGGCGATCGAAAGAACCTGGTCTACTCCAAGATGGCGGACAAAACTGAAAAATACAAGTTTTTCCGTATTTACCTGAAGATAATGCAGCGCTTGATCTATTGAGAAGATAAATCATAAAATACATCACGAACACATTGTTTTTTCCATAACAATACTGTCACAATACTAAATTAATATTAATGGAACTTAATATTAACTGGCGTCCACCAGTGATTTCGAACTTTTCGTAAAGATGCGCAGAGCCTTGAAAAAAAATCAGGTTCTTTTGATCGCCATGATATTGTCCATCAAACTCATTAAGGTAATTATTGGGTATCCATTGACACCAATTTTTGTGGAATCGGTCCCGAAAAACAAAAATTTGGGAGGCAGGAAACCAAAATTTAAATCCATCATTTCTGGTCAGAACATGTGAAGTAGGCCTTTTTTAATTTCGCTTCAACTCCAGAACGAATGAACCGATTAAGCTCGGAATGGTCTTGAATTGTGAGAAAAACTCCATTCTTTCCGAGTATGTTGTTGTTCTTACAGTTTTTATAACTTTCGAACAAAAGAACGAAAACAAAAGAAGGTGTACATTCAAACAATTCCGCCATCTTGAATTTTGGAGTGACGGCCATTTCGACTTTTGTGGTGTACAACCTAGTCTATTGGCTTTCCGTTGGTACCATTCTCGTCAAAATCGGTCAGGGAATAAAAATTTCATAGGCAAAAAAAAGTATTCCGGTTTATTATGGCCCACCCGGTAGAGAACAAGAAAACAGTTCCGACGCCTAGACAGTTTGACGCCAATAAAAAGACACTTTTTAGGCGACCAACACACAAAAGCTTTCTTTACGTCTATTTTGACGTCCCAAAAGTGTCTTTTTTTTGTACGCTAATGTCAATATTTCCCTTTTCGGCCGCTAAACCTCAGTTGTTTTACTTTTTTGAGACGCTAATGTCATTCTGCTTTTTTTACGTTAAATGATTTTAGACCGATTTAGCTGTTGAATATTTACATCACGAAGTAGTCGGCGGTATACCTGATTAATAAAGAGCAATAATTCATTCAATGATGACCCAAAATCAGATGTAATAATTACATAAATTTGAAAATACAGTTATTTTCTCCGTAAGGTTGGTGCCACTGCAGTGATTTCCGAGGTGATTTCAGTTGCAAGATTGCTACGCTACTCATCATTGGTCAATTCATGTGAATGCTGTCAAAGTCAAAGGCAATTTCATTATTTTGTTTTGTTGGTGATGGGTTATGCTATGCTTATTGTCGTGAAAATTGGCCCAACTAGGTCCGAAACTCGCATGTCAGCGGAAGCAAATCCAAAGCTGCCGCATTTGAGCTTCAGCCTATGTGGTGTCGGCGGGGTTTGAGAAAAATCGCTTTCACTATACCTCGTTCATCATTGACTTGTCTAAACTACCTACTGTCATAATAATACACCTACAAATTTTGTTTTCTAATGTCACAGGTAACTATGTTTTATAAAGAAAAGCACTCTTGCGATTGCGAGTAAGAAATCAAACAATTCAAACATCAGGACTTTTCTTAAAATGTCATGGTTGTCATGTGTGTCAAGTGGGGCCACAACGGGGTGCTACGACAATTCTTCGCCGGACGGTTCTTCGCAAGCATTGCGCCCGCGTATGACCGGGCTCAATGGGGCTCTAAAGGGCACTTGAAGGCACAAGGGGGCTCAGCAGGGCTTGAAATCCTACTATGTAGACACAAGGGAGAATAGGGCTCTGAATATTACAAGAAGGCCTGACGGGGCTCGCTAGGGCTCCAAACGACACTTGAAGACAAAAGAGTGCTCAACAAGGTTTAAAACGCTACTACGTAGACACAAGTGTAGGACGATAAATTGCTGTAAGTCAGGAAATGCCGGAAGGGTATCTAGTTACTCAAAACAAAAAGTGAAACAATGATTTAAATTAACGTCTGGTTTCATTAACAATCAACTTTACAGATTATTGAAACAATCCAACAATCTTGGAAGCAAATGGGAGGCGGCGGTTTGGTCATGGTCATCTGGTTCTGAAAAGATAAAACGGGTGTGAGCATTACACTACTCTCATGAATTGATCTCAGGTCAATTCGGTGTTGAATTCAACTTCAACTCATCAGTCTTGAATCATTCCGACTTTAAAACACTTCCACTCAGCCTTACTAAATACGCGACTTGGCCTTCTATAAGCATTACGGAAACATCACGTAAATACCAACCAGAGTCTAAGTAAACACCGTGATAATGAAACGTGCAATGGCACCCCCAACGAGCACCTGTTTCCAAAACCACATCACGTGTATCAAGCGTGATTATTTCATTACTGGTCTGTCTACAACGGGTGATCACCACCGATACAAGCAACCTGGTCCTGTGCCGATTCGTGCAATGGAGCCGCATAAGGGTCCTGTCCAGCCACACAGGACCACTCTAATACCGACCGTGCAATGGAGCCACCAGAGAGGCCCCCGGCCGCATATTAGCGCAGACAACCTCAAATCTACTTTGTATAAGTAATGCTGAGGTTATCATGTTCGATTGTTTACATATGGATAGTCAATTACAGTAAATAAGTAGGTATATGCTCGTGAGAAGACTCACCGTTCAGATGCTGACAGCTTCGTAAATTTGTCACAGGGAGAAATGCACCTTGCCATCAGTAACTATGCAATCATTTCACACACAACGGTAAACAGAGTACAACCAACTGTTGTTGCCAATTGTTATAAAAAATAGGTGTCTTACACAAGGGAGCGTGGGCTCTGAATATCACAAAAAGGCTTGATAGGGCTCATTAGAACTCCAACGATACTTCGACACAAGGGTGCTCAGTGGGGCTCAAGCGAGGGCTCAAGCGAGGGCTCGAGTCGCTACAATGTAGACAAAAAGAGGGATAGGGCTTGAATTACACCAAAAGGCATGAGGAGCTTAACGCGGCTTCAAACGACATTTGAAGACATAAGGGGGCTCGACAGGGCTTGAAACTACGATGGAACACAAGAAATGATGGAATTCTGAATATCACAATCATATGGGGGGCTCATCAGAACTTCAAAGTGTTCGGCAAAGAATTGTCCAGCGAAAAATTTTCCGCGCGAAGAATTGTGCCAAATGGACATGGCGTCAAACTGTCCGGCGTCGTCGTCCTGCCTCGCTTTTTCTCTGCTGGATTTTTGCATTTGATGCATCTGGAATAAGAACGAATATGCAAAACAAAATCTCGTTAATCAGTTCTTCAACTAAATTGCAATGTCCCTCTTTCCCACAGGAGGTGGAGCATTGATTCCTGTATTTCGGAACAAGACCACTAATTTATTATACATCCGAATGGATGTACAGTGAAAACCGAACAAATACAATTAAATCCACTCGAATCGAATTATGGTCTGTTCGAAACCTGAAGTAGTGTCGTATTGTATCAACTGCCAAAGATAATACATATATGCCATCCACGTTTTAAATTCAGTAAAATGACTTTTTGGAGCAAAAATAGAGTGAGAAAAGGGGTCTACGGCTATACGGCTGTTGGAACCTACGAAGTTTTGGAGCGACGCTATCTGCGACCATCAACTGTATCTTCTCAGCGCTCCAGCTTGTCACTTCATTTGTGCTTCAAAGTCATTCTACTGAAAATAAAAAGTGAACGGGATATAGGTACGGTACCTACATCAAGTAATAATGTATTATAGCCTTTCTACCATGCGATCAACAAAATTCGGAATCGGGGTAGGCTGTGCTCTGGCCGAAAGCAGCTTGACATCCTGAAATTTGACCAGGTCACAGCCTACCTCAATTCCAAATTTTGTTGATCGCATGGTATAAATAATAACTTTGTACCTATCGTGTGATCAAATGATTTTTCAATTTAGGCAGGCTATGGATCTGGTCAAATTCAGGGGTATGAAGTTTTCTTACGCTTTTGGCCTGATGCTTGATTGAACGTTTCATTTCATCATAAGTTACAATGATATAAATATGGAAATTATGACAGATTTCAAATAGATAATTGGAGGACACAATTTACGATGTATGCTTAGACACTATTAAATCTATTATTTGTAGTTTCCTCGATTTCACGACCGCGCCTCGCGTTTTGACCCAAACATGCATTTCTTTACAACCCTTCGAGATCGTTCGCGCGGGATTTCAATAGGTGAGCTTTTTTTAAGAATGGGTTAACTCGGACTTGATAGAGGCGGCCCAATTTGATAAGTCACACGCCAATAACTTGTTAGCCCTTTCGCTAGGAGTTTCATCTCGTTAGCATAAAACAAAGGGGTACGTTAAGTGGGATCTTGCAGCATTTTGGCTTGGTATATTCGCTTTACGCCATCAGGTCAACACCAGTCTTGTGGTTAGCTGCACTGCGGACTTCCAAGTGTGGTCTACATCGGTTTGAATGACTTGGCCATCTCTTCAATAACGCTTTCAATCATCGAACTTTGTGTTCAAAACACCACACCATCAGATCGATAATAATAATAAGGCATTTATAATTATCAATACTTCTATCCAAATGCATTCCACTGGCCAGCCAATGTCTTCGCCCTTCAAGCGGTGTTACTTTCAAATTCAATTTCTTTGTTTCATCACGCGTAACCCACTGAAGCATAACCTATCGCATTATCATACTATGGCATGCACTAAACTTTAATGTAGCGATTTATTCAGTCGACCTCGCACCTTATCTCTGGACACTTGGACACTTGAATTACCTCAACACATTTCAACCCTTCGAGCACTACTCGAACGTGATTTCTAAGTTACTTCAAACAAATAGGTTCTGTGCGACCTAATCTATTCAAATCTCTAAATCACTCCAAACAAAGACGGTGCTAAGTTAATAAGTTAATAAAATATTCCCCCACTGGAAATTTGCTAATTCTCTTCTCTTCTAATCCTTCATCTGACAACCACCCCGCTTCGCCATTTAAAACCCACTGCCCCTTGCGTGTTGGATCTTGGTCCCATCTCCTAGGTCTCCGTTCTCATTCTTCATGTGTTTCTTCGTCATCCCAAGAATGTCGGACTCTGCCCTTGCACCCGTCGGCCAATTTTTATGACTTTACCAGATGTCCGATCCTGTCGGCTTTTGGATGTTAACAAAGACCTAGCTTTAAAACTACGAACTACGACTTACTTTCTAACAAAACTTGCATTTGCAAAATTTTCTTCTTAAATAACTATACATACTCGTAACTCGTCTCTTTTTTCTATGGAGTCGGGCCATCACAGTACCAACGGAAAACGTTCAAGTTACTAGGAACTACGGTGACGACTGCTGCAACTGCACTGCAACTGCAGTCTGCACGTGAAAGCGTTCCAGCATAGACACGTTTCAGTACAATAGTACAACCGTTCTAATTTTGTGATACCGTCACAAGTCGACGCTTGCGCACAAAAGCGATACAAACAGTTCCCAGACCGTTTTGGAGTCGTACGAAAATCAGTGGTTGGAACGTTGGAAGTGCTGGAACAAACCTAATATATCATTATATCCAGGTAGGTGATGTTAGTTCGAATATTCCGCGAGGAAAGTGGTCCGATGTGGTGGTTGAATAAATATATAGTACCGTACCGTGAGTACAGGATAGCGTAATATAATTAGGTATCTGCGTATGAGGTTTTGTAGGCATAATCTAGCGGAAACACTGAAGGCATAGGAAGCGGAACATCCTTTCATATTCCGGTCTTGCCGTACAATGCCGGGATGCGACAAGAGCACCAAACTCGACGACTCTAACTTGCTTACTAACTCGTAAATTGTTAGTTAACATGTTGCCTCGTTATCGCTCGATTCGCCCGCCCTGTCAGTCCTCTAAAAAATACGGCACAATGAATCACTTAATGCGGTAATCACCAACCTTAAGAACCTATAAATAAAAACTTTTCCAACTAACTTTCCATAGCTGAACATCCGAGCACAGTATCACTTTATCTGCACCCTCATTTTAAATTCAAACCCATGATCCATACATACATACACTGTACCAAATCGATTCATTATTCAATAATCAATCAAAAGTTTCCTGCTCCTGCTAATACCTGCTCTGCGCCTGTAGTCTGTAGTAGGGGAGGTATGGACTTTCCGCAATCCGACCCTCCGAATATATTATTTAAATTTGTTTATTACATAGTTTTTGGCGTGAAAAAGCACAGAACAAAAAAAAAGCAAAAATTAGCGCAAAAGCGTTAACGCGCCAGTAAAATTGTTGGTGGTTCAATTCGCCCAATTACGCCATCACTAACCAATTTCAAAGACACGCTAAATAGATTACATCTACATGTAAATTTTAATTGCATGCTATACAATACATAATTGGTTTGATCGAAATTATTGCGGCTAAATAGTGCAATAATATGAAACCCCCAGAGAAGTGGTAGATTCTATAATTCAGTTATTTACACGTAGCGTGCTATGTCGGCAATCATCCTGCTTCATTCGAAATCTATCACCATTCAATTAATTTAACATGTATTCATATTGTTCATATATATGTATTAATGACATATATATTATATATAATAATAATCCCGCTTCATTCATGATTACCGATAATTATATGTTAAAGTAGGTACCTATCTTGTTTGTCTCTAATATCATATATACATACATAGGTACATAGGTATGTATCTAACCTATGTACGTACCTAGGTACTTTATACCTACAACCTTCATACCTCTCTCGCCTCTGTCTCTAAAGGACCCCGCACACAATACACTGAAAATGGCTTTCGGTTAAAATCGCTAATTTTTTGATATTTTGTAGTTCATATCATGCTGATCAAAGATTGATAAGTCAAAAACTTCTGTAAATTACCGTTTGCTGAAAAAAAAATTCGAAAGTTGAAAAAAATGGAAAATTTTCAACATTTCTCCGGTCATCTTTTCAGAGAAATCCTTCAAGGAGTAGAATGATTTTGACTACTGCGCAGCAACCTGTAGTCTTAATTTTCATTTCCAACCTGTCACGGTTGACAGGTGACATGGATGACATATTTCTCTGACATTTTCAATATTTTCATGTAAAAATGAAATCATGTACATTTTTTTACACCCAGTAAGATGATTTCTGACCTATGTCATACCCAGTTTAGCAGTTCGGCCTTGACGTCATGTAAAATAACAGTTTTTTCAGATCTTACAAAAAAAACCTGAAACTCACTAATAAAAAGAAATCAAGTTATATTTATGCATATCAATGCTTCTGTCAAAGTCTTTTCGGTCTTGCGGTGTTATGTTTCTTATCTTATGTGTCAGTTGGCGCAAGATTTCGATAAATGTCAACCAATAAAATATCTCTCAGACAATTTCAATGAAACGTGAGGAAAATTGTCCTCCGGCTGTTCTTATCTTCCATCTCGTCGCCAATGTCCTTCCACCCTCTGTGTCAATACTAATCTATAAATAGATAATATGCAAACCCACTTCAGAGAGAAATGATCAATGAGACACACATCTAGACAGAAATATCTTTTGATTCCAAGTGTAAGATATTTAATGCAATTTAATTTTATATAATGCACAAAGTTCCTGGTGCATTATGCATGATAGTTAGGCACCTTTTTTTTCAAATAGTTTCAGGAACAATATTTCAATTCATCTTGATTTTGCCGACTGAACTTGATTTTGCCGACTGGATGCTCGCGACTGGAGGGGGTGTGTTGCACTCCCCACATCCCCCTTTCGGACCGGCCCTGCTCTTGAAAGTTCGTCCGATAGATTCTGTCATAACTTATCACCAAGTGAAAAGATATTTCTGTCTAGATGTGTGTTTCATTGATCATTTCCCTCTGTAGTGGGTTTGCATATTATCTATTTATAGATTAGTATTGACACAGACGGTGGAAGGACATTGGCGACGAGATGGAAGATAAGAACAGCCGAAGGACAATTTTCCTCACGTTTCATTGAAATTGTCTGAGAGATATTTTATTGGTTGACATTTATCGAAATCTTGCGCCAACTGACACATAAGATAAGAAACATAACACCGCAAGACCAAAGAGACCTTGACAGAAGCATTGATATACATAAATATAACTTGATTTCGTTTTATCGGTGAGTTTTTGGCCTGCGATTGGTAGGCACTTGTTGTACTTATTGTACTTGTTCAATAATAAGTATACATTGTTGTGAATTTGTGTATGTATTTGTTCTATATACCTGTTTAATTGTGTTACTTAAGTGTCTCTCATAGTCTTTTCTCCTCCCCGACTATTACTCACACTGTTGTCTCGGTCAAATGAGTAAAATAAATTATTTATTTATTATTTATTTATTTAGTTTCAGGTTTTTTTTTCGTAAGATCTGAAAAAACAGGTTAAAGATTTTTTCCAAAAAACTGTTATTTTACATGACGTCAAGGCCGAACTGCTAAACTGGGTATGACATAGGTCAAAAATCATCTTACTGGATATAAAAAAATGTATATGATTTCATTTTTACATGAAAATATTGAAAATGTCAGAGAGATATGTCATTCATGTCACCTGTCAACCGTGACAGGTTGAAAATGAAAATTAAGACTACAGGTTGCTTTGCAGTAGTCAAAATCATTCTACCCCTTGGAGGATTTCTCTGACAAGATGACCGGAGAAATGTTGAAAATTTTCCATTTTTTTCAACTTTTGAATTTTTTTCCCAGCAAACGGTAATTTACAGAAGTTTTTGACTTATCAATCTTCGATCAGCATGATATGAACTACAAAATATCAAAAAATTAGCGATTTTAACCGAAAGCCATTTTCAGTGTATTGTGTGCGGGGTCCTTTACATACGAAAAGTTTCTCTTGACTGTCTCAAACGCGCAGGGCCGATTCTGGCTCGTCGGCTGCCCTTGTGCGAAAAATATTTGGCCGCCCGCCAGCTGTAACCCCGCAACAATTTTCTAGCGGGGGCGTCTGGGCTCTCTAGAAATTGCACCGCAGGCGATTTTTTTCACTTTTGCGGGCCTAAAACCGTCAAAGCCCCCCTCATTTTAAACAAAATTATGAACAATTATAATTTATTTTCCGCTGAGGATCAAGGTGCGTCCATGGCCACCTCACTTTAGCATATCCTTCGGCACACCCTATAGGTCGCGAGAGCAAAAATCGCGTGCTAAAGATGGGTATATGGTATAATGTTATTCTCACTGGTACTTGTGAATACCGTTTCCTTTAGTTGTAATAAATTATATAGATGATTTATTGAACAATTGCCACTTGATCAAAAAAATAATTGTGCTAAACTCAAGATTTGTCTGAGGAATGTTAAAAACAAACGAGTCTCTACAGCGGTACCTTGGCACCCTGTCTGCGCTTGCGCGAGCGTTTTATGTTAATTCAACGACGAAAAGGATGCGCATTGCGCAGTTGCCACGTCAGGCATACCTGCAACGTTGCCATAGCGGGTGCCAAGGTGACAGTTATGTTCCCGCGACCTATAGATGAGTTTTTAGGCACTTATACCAATTCATAAGTAAGTATATTGATTTTGTAGTTGAATGGAATCAGATAAAGCTGTTCAAATAAACTGGGCAACAATTGAACTGATTCACTAGAAAATTTTGCCTCACTTCAAATGTGAATATCTCAGGTAAAAATGGATCGATTTTGGAAATCGTGGTCATGCTGGATAGCGTGTTCTTTTGGCTGTGAGATACTTGGATGGTACAGAGGTTGAACAACGTTGAGTGAGCTATACTATGGAGGGTGGAAACAGAAAAAGTGCAAAACCGGTCCACATCATTCAATGCCCTGCTTCTGTGAAAAAGATCCCAGATTTTTTCTGATTGCAGTTCTGAAAAGCACATATCAATATCTCTAAACGGTTCTCGAATTTTGATCGTAGTGCGGTTTTTTTGAAAGTTGTGAATTTTTTTTGTACTACACCGCATTTTTTCACGCCCGCCGATCCGATTTCAAACAGACTATCGGAAATGTTACCAAGAGATGAAAATTCTTGCCCTTCCTCAGATACTTATCTGAGAAAGAAGTCTAATATCTATAATAGTTCACGCAGGGCGGCCGCCTCGCCTCCATTCTTGACAACCTGTTGTATTTTTTCAGCACTAAAAAATCACAATTTACGCAGGGCGGCTGCCGTCGGTCTCGAAAATCATAACATCAGTTCCTTTTTCGACACTCAATTTTTCGTTAGAAAAAATTGGCGACTTTTCGCCGCCCTTGAATTTTGGCCGCCCCTGTGCAGGGGCACACCCAGCATACCACTCAGAATCGGCCCTGCAAACGCGATAAAAATAATTTCAATTAACCACCGATTAATGCATAGGTAGATATATCAAGCCGCAAACACGCTGAGAAATTGGAAGTTCCTCGTCGTCTAAATATTACAAGTCGATATTGGGAGGTTTATTATTAGAGGTTTGTATGCTATTACGTTGAATAATAAATGGCCCCATTTCGTTCCTTTGCAATAATTCATGGGAGTAGGACGCAAGGACAGTATAAAGTTGAAAACTATAAAAATAGTATTTTAAAAATGTATATGCGGAAAGCTTATCAGCAGCTTTCCCATATAAAACTACATGCGTGCTTAACTAAGGTTGGAAATAAATCACACCTGGTTAGTTTGTGACGTCAAAGAGTTGAGTTGACCGATACACCGAGCACCGAGAAAATATGACTACGTTTTACGTTTATATTCCAGCTTTGGATATGATCGCGATCGATATCGAAGCTCTATGCGAGCGGGTTTGATCCGCTTGAAATTGCCTATATAAACTGTCAGGATTAAGATTTCAATCGGATCGAGCAGTTCCAAGTCAATCAGGTGTTTTGGCCGGCTTGACTTGAGTCGAGCAGATTAATGACCGACTAGTAAACAAATCGTAATTTTTACTAAATCAAGAGATGCTTCCCATGAATTGTCAATAAAATGCTGAAAAAAAAATTCAATATTAAATTTTTTTCCGGTTTGACACAATTCGACGCGTTTTAAACCATGTTGTTGTCTTTCGGCAATTATTCTAACCTATAATCCTAAAGGAGTGAAACAGGATGGAGTGAAGCGGATCGAACATGGTGACGATAAAAACGCGCTTGACTGAAACCACTCTGGATCCGATCGAAACTGGAGCGGATCAAGAGCTGCGATATAAAGAAGTCTTATGTGCACTACAAATTGTTATTCCACTACAATGGAGACGTTTGCTGTCATAATGTTAACTGCAGAAGAGCAGAGCACCGGAGGTCCTCGAATACGTTACATCGCAAAATTCAGCTTTTTTCCAATATTTTTCAATGTTTTAAGGATCTATCAACAGCCAGGTTATTTTATTAGCACTCTTTTTTCGGTGTCTTTCTCGTTTCACTCTTTTTCCCTTGACGTGACTGCATGGTAGTACACGCCAAGGTACTAGAGAGCGCATGAAAATTTTCACCTGACCCAAGCCGGATTTGAACCTACGATCCTTGGAATTGATACCAAAGACGGAGTCCCCTGCGCTACCGGCCGGGTTTAGGGATAACTTTTGATTGTTTCGGAATCTGTCTGTGCCATTACCTACTCCAATATTCTAATAATCTAAAGTTGTGGGTGGATAAGAAACTCGAGACTGCCCAAGTGAAGTTTAGATAGTTACATGTGAAAGGGTGTAAAACTACCATGCGTTCAACATGCTCCCATTTGAGGGAATTTTTTTCTAATTCCTGAATTCTGACGTCAATTTGACGATTTCTAATTGAATCTTCATAGAAAATGTGTTTTAGCGACTCAGTCGACAAAAAAGGTCTGGTCTTCCACCACTTTTTGCTCTTCATGAAAATGTTCGTCTTTGAGAGGGTGCTGTAAGATGTTATGGATAAAGGTACGGTAAGGTAAGGTAGTTATGTAGGCAGGTACGACTGGAAATGATTGAACCACAGCCCTAGAATGTATGATCTTGAAATGTATAAGTGAACGGAATGTTAAGTTTTTTCTCTTGTTCAATGACAAGCTGTGGGCTTGCTCAGTTACCGAGAAAAAAATTATGTTATCACTTCAATAGAATTGAGAAAAACAATCAAGCTTTCAGCCTGTACATTAGTTTGTAGCAATTCAGAGGACGTATGCTTTTGACAAGTTTGACTGGTGAATTATGACGTTGTGAATTTTACTTCCCCGACCCACCACCCAACGAGGAAAGGATTGTGAACGCGCTGAAATTTTTTCGAGATTTTGACGAATATATCCGGTTTGCATCTTAACATTCCGTCTATGTATTTCACACCCGGGCGTTTCCTATTGGCCAATTTGAAATATCCACCCAATGAGCGGTCTGGTGCGAAACACGTATACGGAATGTTACTTGGTGCGAAATTCAGGTATGGAATGTTATCCAGTTGATGGCATATGCCATATGCCCACCGCCATGCAACACATATGCATGCAATCATTCTAATAATGTACGAATAATGCCTAAATATTACTTGAAAAATGGAAGCGAAATAGGTAGCATAGTGGAGGACAGAATATTGCACAAAATCTAAGACAAGCTGAGCTTGTCTATGAGCTGGAGGCGAGGCTGGAGGTTGAAATCCAGCAAAGAAAGTGAGCACGCCCCAATTTCATATGCAGGTAAAATCTGTACCTACAGTACCTACACCTACTGACTAGTGCATACACCTCGACTTACACTAAAAATTTCACAAACACCTTACCCTTTATTCATCAGCAAACAGAAATGCCCAAAGAAAATCTAACAGCGGTATGTGAATATGGGCATTGGGCATTGGGCATGGGCATGCAGCGTTTAGTCCTGCATCATTTCATTGCCTCGTCCTGATGGAGAGAAGTTAGAGAGCTCCGAGGAAAACTCGTACACGAAACTCGTTCAATATATCGCAGCATTTTTTTAGTAGGTATTTAGGTAGGTATTCAGGTAGTGAATGGATAGTTGGGAATTATTTGTATTAAAATGATCGCGTATGTGTTGCATGGCGGTGGGCACAACTTTATAACATTCCATACCTGATTGTCGCACCAAGTAACATTCCGTATTCGTGTTTCGCACCACGCCCGTGCTCATTGGATGAGAATTTCAAGTTTGCCAATGGGAAAGACCCGGGTGTAAAATACATAGACAGAATGTTAAGATGCATCCGGCATCAGGTCCCCTATGACAATTAAGACCATTTCCAGAATGATCTCTGTCTGTGTATATGTGTGTATGTATGTATGTATGTATGTATGTATGTATGTATGTATGTATGTATGTATGTATGTATGTATGTATGCATGTAGGTATGTATGTATGTATGTTTGTCTGTAACCATCCCCGATAACAGCCGCAACGTATATCCGATCAACTTGAAATATGATACACAGACATGGTTTCACCGTCGAATGAGCCCGTTAGTTTTTGATTGTCATCTGTCAAACGGAAGTGTCACTGTCAAAAAAATACAGAAGCTATATTCCACGTAACTTGACTTGCGATATACCCTTTGAAAGCCCATAAAAAACTGTACCCAGAACAGTTGAAAGTTTTCCCCTATCTGTCATTCTGTCAAATAATAAAAAATGTTAACGTTCAAAATTTTACCATTAATTATTCAAAATCTATCTGATGGATTGGGACCAAATTTGACAAGATGCAACAAAACAAAAGAGTCAAATCAAGTCTGCAGTTGCAATCTTTCACCATTTTCCAGTCGAGCGGTATGAATTTGCAAAACTTCTTCTAGCCGTTGCCACTCGAGAGGGCCTCTCGCCCGAATTTTGACCAGAACGACTCGCCTTTGATGCAGGACTCCACTCAAAAACTCATTACTGCTCGGCGATCGACTTTTTTCGAAAAAGTCAAACTGATATCAAAAGTATATTGGATTGGGCGTCGTGCAGACCCATTTTCAAAATCGGCACGGTTCCGGTTTTCTGACGGTAATTTTTTCAAAATGAAATTTATATATTCCGTAAATTTGAAAAAGCTGCAATGCCAACTTTGACATACGGTGAGCCCCACGAAATATTCATTTTAGGTGCAGACATGCTGGAAATGAAAGTCGGAGAGAATATTAAATTAATTTTTGGAAAGAAAATTTTCGAAATCGGACTCACGGTTTCCGAGTTTTCATCTCTAGAAAAACCGCAAATTTTCCAACTTTTTATACCATGGACAGATTTTTACCATTTTTCTTTAAAAACAAGAGGTTACTGGCTCTTGAATATTTTCCAATAATTTTCTTCTCAATTTCCCGGGAATTTCCTTGTTGAAAATGTAAAACAGGCCTGGGTTATCGAAGCCGGATTTGAATAATGGAGCTTAAAGTGAAGCCGTAATTGACGATCTTCATAATAAGATGATTTAGAAAAAGATTTTAGGTTTTCCCAGAGAATTCAAATTTTCGAAATTTTCAATTTCCTGCAAATATATTCAATTTTTCTGTGGTGCCAGTTTCAGACCGTTCACCTCTATCCATGTACTAATGCGTCTGCGACTGCCTCACTCGCTTTTCTTTTTACATAATTTGGTTACTAATGAGAACCTGCAAATTCCCAACGTTTTAGCTTGTGAACAGATTTATACTAACCTTCTTTAAACAAAGGGAATCTATTGAACATTTCCAGGCAATTTCTCTTGCAATTCTTCAAGTCTTCCGAAAGTTTTCCGCTTTAAATACCATCACCGGTCTAGCTTATCGAGACCAGACTCAAATGATGAAGCTCTAAACGAATCCCTTATTTGAGAAAATATATATTTCAATTCTTCAATCTTTTTCTTTAACTTCCCACCCGGAGGGACGTCATTATTTCATAATAAAATTTCCATCCGTTCCTTGCTACTGCCGGGGAAGTTTTGAGGTGACACAACCAATTTTTTCAATTTTTTATATGTTTTCAAACTTGAGGCTCTCAAATGAGCTGGGTATGGTTTTCGTCTCAAGTGACTTCACAAAAAAAAATTAAAAAAATTAAAAAAAAAAAGTTTTTGTGGGTTTTGGGTATGCACCTCATGAAATATTCTTGGATGGGCGTCTGACCAATATCGACAATTTTGTCGATCAAGGTTGCCATTAAAGAGAAACGAACATTCGAAGAAGGAATGAACTCAATCCTTACCTAGGTCAGTAATGGAATTGACGGCGCTGGCCTTCTTGATCACTACCGCTACTCGTTGATATTTATGATGTTCAAGTGACAGGTTATGTTATTTGATGATGTTTAACGTCGTTTTTAACAAAGAGTACGTCGCCCATAAAGTCCACCGTCGACGGTTTCCTAAACGCAGACTCAGCTCTTTGGAATAAGCAAGCATGACGTTCTCGCTGACTTGCGCCAGGGCGTCCTTATTCCTTGCCCAGTCCCATATAAGTGTTCTGTGTTTTTTCGTATCGTTCGCGACTTTTTTCCGGTAGCAGATCAGCAGAAGCCCGGAGATCTGGAGGAGAGAAATCTAGCTCGGAATCGGACATTATGATCAACTTTGCACTTTGTCGGGAGATTGAACCAAACCAATTGGCAACTGTTTTGACGATTGTCAAAGTCGAAGTCAACCAATTTGTTATGAAGTGCACAATTAATTGTTTTTCAATTCAAATTCTATTTGATGGAATGATATTATAATTGTGAGTAAAATAGAATACATACATTCGACGGTAAATACATCATCCCAGCTTCGGGCCAGAGCTAGGGTTGCCAGATCTCATATATTTGGTATGAGACTCATATATTTCAACAAGATCTCATACCTCATACCACACATCAAATATATGAGCAAATCTCATATATTTCCAGCTATTAGCTGTTTCAGACATAATTTTGTTAATTTTTATTATATTTTTTTTTATTTTTGCGCTGCAATTCAAGCATAACAATTCTGAACTGGAATGTTATATTCTTTCTCAAGTTGAGAGGATTTTTTTCATCATGAGACACTAATGAACGGATGTCCAGGAGAAGGCATCAGCAAAAAAGCTACTGAAAATCGGCAGCTGCAGCTGCAAAATATTTTTGAATATGTCTGTACTTAGTTTTGTGCTTATTATTTTCTAAAAATTACATGGAAGGGTCGGAATTATTGCCCTGAATGAAGTTATTTTTCTTAGCTTGATAAAAGAGAATTTTATCGTTAAATTCATTTAGATTACCTACCCACTTTTTCAAAGATGAGCCAACTGTTAACTGTTATTGATAGAGGTATAAGTAGTTTTTATAGATCTTTTCATATAGACGGTTCCCTTTTGCTCGCAGCTCGTGCGCAGGTCTTCAAGTATACAAGCTCACTGGTTTAATTGGCTGTTTAACCGGGAGCGCTTTATCGATCGGGCTGGTTGGGGTTGGCGATGGCGCCAATATTAGTCCGGCCGTTAGGCGCTAAAATATAGTTGAACCCTGCATTTTGGGGTTAAAGCATGCCATTTGGCATAGCTGTTGTATGAACCATATTCTTCCGATTCAGAAGTGTAGACATCGGCGGCAGCCGTGCAGACTCTCTCTACAGGGTGAAAAAGAAAAAAGAAGGACAAAAAGTTGTAACTCATGAACCATAAGAGACAGAGGCGTGTAAATCGGCACACACGGTCTTCCGTTTATGCTGATGAAGTTCCATCAAATCATTTTTCAATGTTATGAAGAGTTTCGGGAATATCTTGAACACACTGTTTTTTGTCGTAAAAATTTAATTTTCGAATAAATTCATGAATAATCAAAATATCGGAATGAAACATGGTACCTAGGCATTTAGTGGTATACGGAATTGAAATTGATTGGTAGCCAGCGCCTAGGCCTACTATTTCCAGAAAAAAGACATTCAACTTTTTCTTTTTTCCAGAAGCCATCTTTCTTTCACCATTGATAAGAATAGTGGAGAAATTGGATAGTAATTATAGAGAAGGAAAGGTACAATCATTCTACTGCAAAAAAGCGGTCTTAACATCAAATATTGCCTCTTGGTCAAGAAATCATTGCCATTCGAGCTATTTTTAGTTTGACAAACTTTCAGGGCTCATGATGACCAGTGTGGTTCTTGAAAAGAGTATTTCCATTTTGCATTACATTGCCTTACATTTTGTCAAGTCAGTCACCAAAATTCATCGTCCTGAGTGATGAGGTTCCACCCTGCCAGTTGATCAAACTCAATATGCGCCATTTTTGGGGGGAAAATGCAAAAATGAAAAGTTTTTTGTCATCATCAAATGCTCCTTGCGGAAGATCTATTGCCGCAAAAGACACGAATTGACACGCAAGTGATTAAGAAGGATTCGGTGTTGACTATAGTGCTACGCGGAATGGGTGAGGTTTATCCAAACGTCCTAGAAAGAAGGAGGAAGACGTTGCAGCTTAAATATAAGTGTGAGTATTATAGCTACATCTGGACAACACCAGAAAGTACCCTGCATTTTATGATTAGAACTTGCCACTCCACAAAGTTGTTGATGGGGCCATACTCTTTTGATTCAGAAGTGTCGCCATTGGCGTCAACCGTGCAGACTCTGTGTACTGGTTGAAGAAGAAAAAGAAACAACAGAAGAAGTAACTCATGAACCAAAAGAGATAGAGGCGTGTAAACTGGCACATATAGTCTACCGTTTATGGTGATGAAGCTATATCGAACAATTCTGAAATATCTTGAAGCGTTTTTGAATTATCTCCAAAAACAAAAAATTAAACCGAGAACTTGATTTTTCCAACAAATTAGTGAATTTTCAGAGGAATGGAGTTAAACTTGGTTTTTTCTGCATTCAGTGATGTAAGAAATTAGGAATGATCCCTAGCCAGTGTCCAGGCCTTTTATTGCCCAGAAATAAGACATTCAACTGTTCTTCTTGCGACAGCCAGCCATCTTGAGTTCAGATTTTATGGAATAAACTGGTGTAAGTTACTATGGTAACTACAGAGACGGTGACGAACAATCATTCCGCCATGAAAAGAGTAGTCTCAACATCGAGTATATTGCCTCTACGCCAAGACAATGCTGTCGATCGAATGGTCCTTGCTTTTATAAACTTCCACTGAGCTATTTCATCATGCATGAGTGGAATATAGCTGTTCCATGAAACATGGAACAAGCTGGTAGCAGTCATAGATGAGGTGTTGTGGTCAACATTGTCAACTGCAGCTGTTGTGAAAACGTCATAAAGAAGTCTTGGTGGACATACGACACCTTCTCTATGATAAGAGGAGCACACAGCATTAGCTTTTTCCACGAAAATAGAATCCAGTCTTTCATACGAAAGGCTCATTCCTAAGGGGTACGTGAGATATAAGTTTTTTTTCGTGTCTCTCCGTAGAGTTTCATAGCAAGGTATGTTGGCACTGGAGTTTCCTGTCTGCGTTCATGACGTCTTCTTGTTCCTTTTCAGTGCTCCACGGTTTTGTGCTCAGTGCACTTCGGCTTCTGAAAGGCCAGAAGTTGCGCTATTGTAAGAACAACTTGATCATACACTCTATCTTCAGATTCAGAAGATGACGAAAGACATGGCCCACTCATGATGTCGCACTCATACCCGAACTCATGCATTCCCCCTGAATACGCTTTTGTTAATTCGGGTAGAGGGTAAGTAGCAGTCTTGTTATCGCAATTATTGTCTATGTTATCAACTAGGTGGGATACAAGTCTACCAAAAACTATTCCCTCAACTTGTCGTTTGCTTGAGTTGCGTTCACTTCCGTCCAGTTTCAATATTTTCCTTATGTGCTTATACCTCGTGTAACAGGTGGCAACTCTTTGATGTAATCGCTATAATTATTTGTTTTGACTTTACTCAGCGGCTGAGTTCTTGCAGCAGGGGAGTCACAAAATAAGCACTTTTCGGGCATGCATTCAGTACTGTCGACTTTTCTGGTTTTAGCAAGTCCAACAGGGTCTAGCTCACGTTGCCTCGCATTAGCCTGAGCCCTACTGAATTGAGTAGATGTACTCAAGATGGCTGGCTGTCGCAAGAAGAACAGTTGAATGTCTTATTTCTGGCAATAAAAGGCCTGGACACTGGCTAGGGATCATTCCTAATTTCTTACATCACTGAATGCAGAAAAAACCAAGTTTAACTCCATTCCTCCGAAAATTCACTAATTTTTTGGAAAAATCAAGTTCTCGGTTTGATTTTTTGTTTTTGGAGATAATTCAAAAACGCTTCAAGATATTTCAGAATTGTTCGATATAGCTTCATCACCATAAACGGTAGACTATATGTGCCAGTTTACACGCCTCTATCTCTTTTGGTTCATGAGTTACTTCTTCTGTTGTTTCTTTTTCTTCTTCAACCAGTACACAGAGTCTGCACGGTTGACGCCAATGGCTACACTTCTGAATCAAAAGAGTATGGCCCAATCAACAACTTTGTGAAGTGGCAAGTTCTAATCATAAAATGCAGGGTACTTTCTGGTGTTGTCCAGATGTAGCTATAATACTCACACTTATATTTAAGCTGCAACGTCTTCCGCCTTCTTTCTAGGACGTTTGGACAAACCTCACCTATTCCGCGTAGCACTATAGTCAACACCGAATCCTTCTTAATCACTTGCGTGTCAATTCGTGCCTTTTGCGGCAATAGATCTTCCGCAAGGAGCATTTGATGATGACAAAAAACTTTTCATTTTTGCATTTTTTCCCCAAAAATGGCGCATATTGAGTTTGATCAACTGGCAGGGTGAAACCTCATCACTCAGGACGATGAATTTTGGTGACTGACTTGACAAAATGTAAGGCAATGTAATGCAAAATGAAAATAATCTTTTCAAGAACCACACTGGTCATCATGAGCCCTGAAAGTTTGTAAAACTAAAAATATCTCGAATGGCAATGATTTCTTGACCAGGAGGCAATATTTGATGTTAAGACCGCTTTTTTGCAATAGAATGATTGTACCTCTCCTTCTCTATAATTACTATCCAATTTCTCCACTATTCTTACCAATGGTGAAAGAAAGATGGCTTCTGGAAAAAAGAAAAAGTTGAATGTCTTTTTTCTGGAAATAGTAGGCCTAGGCGCTGGCTACCGATCAATTTCAATTCCGTATACCACTAAATGCCTAGATACCATGTTTCACTCCGATATTTTGATTATTCATGAATTTATTCGAAAATTAAATTTTTACGACAAAAAACAGTGTGTTCAAGATATTCCCGAAACTCTTCATAACATTGAAAAATGATTTGATGGAACTCCATCAGCATAAACGGAAGACCGTGTGTGCCGATTTACACGCCTCTGTCTCTTATGGTTCATGAGTTACAACTTTTTGTCCTTCTTTTTTCTTTTTCACCCTGTAGAGAGAGTCTGCACGGCTGCCGCCGATGTCTACACTTCTGAATCGGAAGAATATGGTTCATACAACAGCTATGCCAAATGGCATGCTTTAACCCCAAAATGCAGAGTACCTTCCCCTAACGTCCGGACTATATAGGTGAACCTGCGAGGACCCCAGGCAAAATTAGGACTTTATAAAATTTCATCAGATTTTCAAAATGTTTATTTTTTTTTATTTGTCTTTTTCACGGAATGTTCATTGTGATGTGGATCTGGATAGTCAAAATAAAAAAATTGACCTCATATATTTTTTGCTAATCTCATATATATTTCTCAGGTGTCTCATATATATGAGTCAAAAAAATCTGGCAACCCTAGCCAGAGCCTCCAGGCAACTTTCACCCTGTATACTAAACAGGTGTCCGAGACATGAGTACACAAAAAGATATCACATATTCCTGACAATAAAATGGGTCGATTCAACCAAACTTACGTCTTTACCAAAATGCTTTCTAAGAAAGATACGGGCCTCCAAAGTTGACTTTTGGATGTAGTTTTTATGGCATGTCTCCGAAACCGTTCGTGATAAAAGGGCAGAATTTTTTCATAGTCACTCAGATTTGTATGCCTCACAATATGGCGTTATTTCACTTTCAAAATTTCGCCCCTGGGGTGTCAAAGTAATTGAGGGGATAGTAAAATCCCCTACAACTTTTTTGCGTGTGGATATTTTCAAAGTTGAATACAACAATCTGAATTTAAAAAAAAAAATTACAGAGGAAAGCTACTCTTGTTGAATTTCGATAATATGCATAGTTTTCAAGAAAAATCGATTTCAAAATTCGATCACCTAAGAAACTCCCATCTTGAACTTTTACAGTTTCCAACCGATTCACTTGAGATTTCAAGTCAACATGTTCTTTTGAAGGATAATCGATAAGCATTGGTCAAATTTTGAATTTTGACGTTTCTTAGAGTCACCACTTTGGACTTTTACAGTTTCCAACTGATCCACTTGGTGATTCGAGTGGTGACCTCTAAAAACGTCAAAATCCACAATTTGACAGTTGCATATCGATTATCTTCCGGTACATGTTGACTCAAAATCTCAATAAGTAGAAACCAGTGCCGGATTTAGGATTAGGATTTTTCTAGGAATAATAATAATAATAATAAATAAGGTGTTTTCGGATTTGTGTGAAGCCCTGAATTTGTGCTAACATGTGGGGGCCCCGGGACGGTCGCCCCTGTCACCCGTCCTTAAATCCGGCAGTGAGAAACTGTAAAAGTTCAACATGACAGTTTCTTGGGTAATAAAATCTTGAAATCGATTTTTCTTGAAAACCATGCATTTTATCGAAATTCAACAAGAGCACCTTTCCTCTATAAAATATTCGAAAACTCATACTGTTGTGTTCAACTTCGATAAAATTCACACGCAAAAAAGTTGGAGGGGATTTTACTCCCCCCTCAATCAGTTTTACATCCCCTGGGGTAAAATTTTGAAACGGGCGTAACATCATATTGTAATGCATATTGTAGAGTATATGTGATGGCTTGGTATGGGGACATGGAGACTTCAGCGGTGGGTTGAGACACATCTGTCCGTTTTGGCGGAGGTGCCGTATGTGATTGGCGGATGCGTTGGTGATGGCCACCATGGTAATGGCCCACGAAATGTGTAGGATTTTCGGGAGTCGTCGCGAAATCGTATGCCGGGTCACTGTGAAATATGCTGGAAAACGCATGGAACATTCAAGATGAATTAGCCGGATCTATATTAGGCATCAATCGTCGGCTCACGAGCAGTTATGAATTGGAAGCGATCGAGTGCGAAACAAGCGAAGTAGTAATCGGCTATATTCCTAAGTAAATAATTGTTGGCGTGTATTTATAATAGTACGCGGTGATAAACAGTGTGTGTTCTAAAACGATCCTCTCAATTATAATCGAATCCGTACGCGAAATACGTAACGATATACTTTGACATGTTAAAAAGGGGAATCAGCTAACCATATAGCAAAAAACCGTTCGAAAACTACTTTATTCAAGCAAAAATCTATTGCCGATATACTATGTGACCAACTTCTCGTTCAATTTAATTTGCGCCGGAAGAATGACACCGAAATGGTGTCAAGAAATATCACGTACCTACCTATTCGTATGAATTCAGGGACCCTTGTACGTGCTGGCACTTCCCACAAACTTTCAAGTTTATATTACGTAACTGCCACAAAGGCTGCTGTGTGCTCTCGATTACTATGTGCTTTTGAAACCTTTCCGTCGAATAGGTACATTAGATGAGAAATTGGAAAACTACAAACACATCCAGAGTTGACTAAAACCTCGGCCAAAAATTAATCACCAGTCGAAGGATTGACCAGAGTGATCGCGGTCATCGAATTCGCGCATGCGGCTAATAATCTCGCAAAAAGTTTTCGATTAATTAGTTCCCCACCAGGTGGGAGGCACGGATGGCGCTTCCTTTTAACACAGCGCGGGGGCGGTAAGGAGACGCGCAGGGGCTGTCGAGGAAATAAGTATTCTTTTTACTACTAGCAGTACTAGCCGTGAAGTGCCTCGTCATGATGTCGATTTTCTAGTGAAAGAAAAAACATATTAGTCTTAAACCATGGTTGAGAAAACGGTTCGAGTACCTAGTTTGAGGAATGTAGACTTCAAATGATATTCGCAGAGAGTAACAACTCCCGAGTTGCAGGAGGCTGGAGCAGGCCCGAATTGGCCCACCGGGATACTGGGAAGTTCCCGGTAGGCTGCAGGCCTGAGGTCGGTGGCCGTAGCGATGTTTAGTTTTTAAAAAGTTACAAAAAATCCAAACAAGGCTTTTTTGTAAGAGACGGTTAAAGTGCGAAAAGCGCTGAAGAATATTTTTCTGAAATCTAATTTTCTACGCTACGCAATTGAATTTATGAACAAACTTCAAACTAATTTTATTAGGTTACTGGACTTTCGGAGAATAAAGATTGATCGATTTTTTTTGAAAGAGCTACAGTTTTTTATAATGGAATTCATCACAAACCTCGTTGATTTTTGCCCTCAAGCTGAAAAAGGTCTCAGCATGGATGCCCAGCAGGATGGACCCAGCCTTTCAACTTAATAAAATCAACTATCATACAAGCCGTAAAAATATAAAAAACCGGACTTCAAGATATTTCAAAAGATTAAATTCTAATTGAAAAAAAAGTTCACTGTAGAATTTTCGCCTCTTTTAAGCCTGTAATGACTGGACGAAGAATAAAAAAGTAGGCAGTAGCATTTTTTATCAGAAATATTTTTTTGGTAATATAATTAGAGCCTATTATCATCATCATTACTATTATTATTCCTCAAAATTTTCGCCTGCGGCGCCATCCGCCACTCCGGCACATTGTGGTCAGCTTATATTTCCCAGTATGGGCTCCCAAGCCCGTCTTCCCAATCCGGCCTTACGCTGGAGATAAGGTCAACGATGACTTGCAAAAACCAAAAGCAAAAAATCGGTTGTGTCATCCCAAAACTGTCCCGACTAGTATCCAGGAACCTAGTATGTGATTTTTTGTTCGAATCGTCTCTTCGGGTGAGAAGTTGGAATTAGAGAAAAAGATTGAAAATAAATTGCAAGAAATTGAAAATTTTGTCACCGGGGAAACCTTAAATCTTATCTCAAATCATCATAATTGTAAAAATCGTCAATCAAGGCACCACTTAATACTCCATTATTTAAGGCGAAGGGCTCGTGCACCTAACGTGTAAACACAGTGTTTTTTTATTGTTACATATATTCTATTTATACTTAATTTTCATTTATGGGTACTTTATTCTACACATCTTACGCTTATTAATTTATTTTATATTTTATTTTACACGTTCAACGCCACCTTGGCAAATTGTGTAAAAACTTCTACGGAACAAATGAAGACTATCTATCTATCTAAGGCCAGTCTTGAAAACCCAGGCCAGTTTTACGTTTTCAACCGGAAAATTCCCAGGAAATTGGGAAAAAAGTTGGAAAATGTTTAAAGTACAACGGTTTACATGAAAACGTATTCAGCCTTCTAGAACCAGAGTCCCTTTCGAAAAACGCTTTACACAGTACAGAAAATAACTTTCAATTCTGGCTCGTACCTATACGTGTTTCCCACTTCGTAAAGAAAACAATAATCATTGCCCTAAAATGTCGAATCATTATTATTTTTTTATTTTTTTTCATAAATGACATTGGGTTGAGCCTCAAAAGCTGTTCCGCCCCTATGCTGACGATTTGGAGATCTTTTAACTTGTGGATTCTTCTGGGGACTGCTTTCGCCATCAGGGTGATATCGATACCTACGTTGGGGAAATAGTGCACTAAAAACGATCTTAAGGACGGCATTTCCTAGAGTTTTTTCTTAAAACGTAAGTTTCATGAGAACCAGTGAAGTAAGAGACTTGAAAAAAAGAAGAGTAAGCAATCTAAAATCTAGAATGAAAATTAATAATTAATATTTCAAAATTTCAAAATTCGAAAAACTCAATTTTTTTTTCCAAAATTTTTATATTTTTTCAAATAAAGTTCCTTATTCTTTTGCCAGCCCAGATTTGGATAACCCATTTTTTTGTTACATTTTTAGCTGCTTAGATTTGGCTGAAACTCACGCCACATGAATCTATATGTTTCTCTTTCGCTCTGCAGCTAATCCGCAGTCTGTTTCAGCCATTTTTTATGGTAGGAAATGCCGTCCTTAATTTAAACGTGACGAAGTGCATGGATCATCTCTCTTTCAAAGACCTCTCGCTCCTTGAAGTTCCCATGCAAAATTGACGATCACATGCTGCATGGTCAAACCCGATGTCATCAAAAACCCTGGCGTGTACTTTAGTATATTGGAAATAGAAAAAAATAAGTGCTTTGCTGGAATTAATTCAAACAAAAACGATTTTTGTACCATGGCAAGCTTACAGTCCCTTCTTAAACATATCAAAAGTCCTCAACTCTGGGACTGCTACAAATCGGTATACAGGGTGAAAGTTTATTATTTTTCTTTACTTTCTTTTTTTTTGAAAAACTGATGACCGAAGAAAAAGGTTTTCAGGCTAGTTTGATAGGCCATAGTCTTCCAATGAACATATAAAAAATATACCACCCAGCAACTGCTGCGTATCAAATTACAGGGTGAAAACTATTTTTCAACTTCAATTTTTTTTCTTGGTGGAACTGATCTAGATGGAAGCCGGTTCCAGTTCTTTTGCAAGCTGATAGTGTCATAATGAACATATGAAAAGGACACATCTCTGCATCTGCTGATTTTCAATTTACAGGGTGAAAAGTCATTTTCACGTTTCAATTTTTTTCTTGATGAAATCGGCTCACACAACAATTGCGTCTGGTTTTTCTGTAAATTTGAGGTTTCTAGTCAAACATATCAAAATAATACATTTCTGCTACAGCCACGTTTTTATTAACAAATTTAAATGTTTGGTTGCGTTCCAAGATTTTTTGAATTTTTGATGCAATATACCCGAATATACCCAAACATTTAAATTTGTAAAAAAAACGTAGCTGTAGCAGAAATGTATTATTTTGATATGTTTGACTAGAAACTTCAAGTTTACAGAAAAATCAGTCGAAATTGATGTGTGAGCCAATTTCACCAAGAAAAAAAATGAAACGTGAAAATGACTTTTCACCCTGTAAAATGAAAAGCAGCAGTTGCAGAAATGTATCCTTTTTATATGCTCAGTATAACATTATGAGCTTGCAAAAGAACTGGACCCGGCTCCAATTTAGATCAGTTCCGCTAAGAAAAAAAAATGAAGATGAAAACTAGTTTTCACCCTGTAACTTGATACACAGCAGTTGCTGAGTGGTATATTTTTCATATGTTTATTGGAAGACTATGGCCTATCAAACTAGCCTAAAACCGTTTTTTTCAGTCATCAGTTTTTTTAGAAAGAAAGGAAATAAGGAAAAATAATAAACTTTCACCCTGTATACTAATTTGTAGCAGTCCCAGAGTTGAGGACTTTTGATATGTTGAAGAGGGAACTGAAAACTAGCCATGGTAAAAAAATCGTTTTTGTTTGAATTAATTCCAGCAGATATTCTATTTCCAATATACTACTTCGACCCAAAGCGTCCTTACGTTGGCTACTCACTACACTGCATTGGATTTTGTGGCACGGAACGTTGAAGACTTCCTCAACATCGAAACATTACGGCGTGTCTTTACGTCCGTGATTCTGCCACTGCTTGAATAGGCATTCGTTATCTGGTGCCGTCGTCGATAAGAAAAAAATATCGAGAATTATTGATATGTATATCAAATATCGATAAATATCAAAGTATCGAAAATTGATAATCATCAAAATATCAAAGATCAATAATTATTATCAAAGTATCAAAAATTGATAGTTAATAAAATATCAGATCTCAATAATACGGTAGTGACCGATTTTTTTTATTTTTTTTTTAAGTTCACTTCTTGATAAGTGACGCTATATAGTTGACAGATTTTTTTTCGTAAGTTTTCTTGGTAAAAAAAATTATGAAAGTTTTCGATCATTTCAAATTTGGCGCGATGACGTCACAATCTTTCATAGGCGGAGAAGCAGGTTTGACAACACTACAGAACTTACTACAAAAAGCACTAGCGGCGCGTCAACCCGTCAACGCTCATAACAGCTGATTGTTATATTATTGTTAACGCTTTGTGTATCTGTGCGGTGATTCGTGTTGTTTAGTTGCTTTGCTTGAAAATATGGAAAGTTGGTAAAATCTTTCATGATTTATGAATATTTCAAAACTACATCAGACTTCAATGGTTATGTTATGCTGGCAAACGTCAACGTCAACACTGACACACAGGCAACGGAGGTGGGGTCATCCCCACTACTGTCAAAAGATTGAAACGTCACAGCCCGCCTTACAGCTCGGTATATTTGAAATCGTTCGCAAAAGTAGCCACTTTCAAGGCAGATTTTGAGACACTTGGAACTTTTTTTTCGAATTTTCACGAAACGTAGTCTTGTTATTAAGGCTCTACATTCGATTAATATGATTTTTTTTTCCGATGGTGGTCACTACCCTATTATCAAAGTATCAAAAATTGATAATTATGAAAATGTCAATATGACAATAAAGATATCAAGTAATTATATCGAAAAATAAATCATTGATGGTTAATCTAGACTTGCATGATGAATGAAACTAACTTCTTTGGAAGCCTTTGGTCTTCTATCTTGTCATTTAATAATATTTTAATATGATAGGTAACCATTGTCTTATATTTCGATAATATGTTGACATTCATCGATATTTGATATTTATATTTTCTTATTGGATTGATCAGTATGCTGTGTACTTTTGCAACCCGGAGTAAACGGGCAGCCCACTTTATGTTTGAATAAAGTTTTCTCTCTCTCTGATAATTATCGACATTTGATATTTTGATAATAATGATCGATATTTGATATATCGGTATGTTTTGAAAATGATATCATTAGTTGATATATCGATAATACACTGATCCACAAAATTAACGCACCACTAAAAAATTGCCCTGAGTTTGACGCCTTTTTTTCCGGATCTACCTCTCCGATTTCGATGATCTTTCCATCAGATTGTAGCCTCATCCTTTAGGAATGTGACAGTCTCCCTCATCTTTGGTTAGCACTCAGATTTGACTGTATACTGGGTGTTGCATTGAAGGTGTTTTTTTTACTGCAAGTTCGGGGCACCCTGTGGGAATGACCAGCAGACACATCAGGCCATATTAAAGACTTAATTCAAGCCTTGACTTTCTTTAACACAGCCGTTTCGGTTTTGTTTCGATATCGTAATTTTTAGGGAAGGTCCACCATTTTATTGCACAGCCTGCTTTTATTGCCTTTTTGTTAGGTAGGGTCGAAGGATCTGACCGATTTCGATCGTCTTCATTACAGGATGTGAGTTCATTCTTCTAGAACGTTATCAATATGCCCATCTTTGAAAATTATTCAATTTGGCCCGTATACTGGGTGTTTCAATTAGGCGATGTTTTTTTCAAAAATTTGGGACACCCTGTAGAAACAACTAGCACCATCGTCGAGTCATATTGAGAACCAAATTCAAGCCTTGCCTTTTCTCAACGCAACCGTTTTGGTTTCACTTCAATATTTTGAGTTTTAGGGGAGACACACTATTTTAATGCACACCATGTTTTCTTATTGACTTTAACGCAGGTAGGGGCCGACGAGTGTGCACTGACCGAATTTTGTGAAAGTTTGAAGTTATTTTATTCGGAAACTATACGCCCGATTTGGGTAATCTTTTCGTTACATTGTAGATGTATTCTTTGCGAGTCTTACTGATCTATCCATTTATGACAATTTTTAAATTTTGCCCCTATACTTGATGTTACAACGAAGGTGTATTTTCTCAAAAAATAAAGACACTCTGTAGAAGTCAATAGCACCAGCAGCATATTCCGAGGCATATATTCCTATCAAAAGAAAACTGCAGTTCTCTCTTTGTTTAACGTTTCCATATCTGCTGCACTTCATCATTTTTCTTGTACTGACCCACAAAATTAACGTACTACCCTCGGTACTACCCAAAAATTGACCAAGTTGGAGGTCATATTATTTTTGGTTCCTTGTGAGATGTAGAACTGAATCCAATAATTTCTTTTGCAGATTGTAGATTCATTCTTGAGTTCGTCGTTGTTGAACCGTCGTGCGGTTATTTATTCAGAAACTATACATCCGTTTTGTTTTTTTTCAAGTTGTAGGTACATTCTTCTTCTACATCATGCTTCAAATGTAGTTTGGAAAAATAACTTCACCTATACACTGGGCGCTTAAAAAAAATGTCAGTTCTGTTCAAGGAAATAAACGGGTTTCTGAAAAAGTATATTTTTATTCAAACTGTTTCGTTCGAAACATCAAAGAAACAACTAATTAAATGATTTAGTAACGCGTGTTACCGCCTCTGCTCTCTATAACGGCTTGACAACGACGATTCATGCTTGAGATAAGGCTTCTAATTTGGTCTTGGTCTATTTCATTCCATATCTCTATTACCATTTGCTCGACATCATCTAAGGAAGCAGGTGGAGGTTGCTTGTCCCGCAATTGTCTGCCGACAACATCCCACAGATGCTCTATTGGATTGATATCAGGGCTACGGGCGGGCCAATTCATGCAAGTGACATTTTGCTCTTGAAGGTACTGGTCAACCATTCTCGCAGTATGCGGGCGCGCATTGTCATGCATAAATATGAAATTTTGACCAATTCGGGCAGCCAATGGTACTACATGTTCCGACAAAATTTCGTCGATGTACCGCCTGCTATTCAAGGAACCTTGACGAAGGGGCACAAGGTTAGTTTTTTCGTGAAATGATATTCCACCCCAAACCATTATGGAACCTCCGTTGAACATATGGGTGGGCCGAATGTTACACTGCGCGTATCGCTCATGTGGACGTCGTATTACTCTTACTCGACGGTCCGAACAGTATAAGGAAAATCTTGATTCGTCCGAAAAACAGACCCGTTGCCAATCCTCGATGTTCCAACCGATGTGTTCTCTAGCAAATTGTAGCCGAGCTCTGCGATGATCTGCTGTTAATGCGGGTCCTCTAGCTGGAATTCTGACTTGTAAGTTGCTAGATCTGAGTCTTCTGGCAACAGTTTCGACACATGGTTGCACATTGTGAATTGCTCGAAGCTGCATTTGGATTGCCCTTGAAGTTGTAAATCGCTCTCTTAGAGCGCGCAATCTGATGAAACGATCGTGAACTGCTGTGGTCACCCGTGGTCTTCCCTGTCCAGGACGTCTCTTATGGTCATTCGTTTCTCTAAAACGACGGACCACGCGGGATACAGTGGAGTGAGAAACTCCGAGTCTCTCAGCTATTGTTCGATAGCTTAGACCTTCGTCAGCCAAAGTAACTGCCCTAACACAGTCATCACGACTCAAATTTCTCGCACGATTTTCCATTTTTTTGAACGTATAAAAGATGAGAACTTCGCAAATTATTGACACTCAGTTTTACTGGTTTTAAACCCATTTCTATAGCTACCCTGACCATAGCACTTCAAGATCTGTTTCTCGTCCAGGGCTACCCTCGATCTATTCGTAATATGCAAGAGTCGACACTGTCGCAAGATGATGCAGGGAAAGGAAGAGTATACAGGCAGAACTTAATTTTTGTCAAAGATCAAAGAAACAGTAGAAGTGAAAATCTCTGAGAATTCATCTATAATTTACAAAAAAAGACCCCACAGGTATTGAGTGTCTAAAGGTCAATCTACAATATGGCTTTTACTTGCAAGTTGCAAGTTTCAGGTCTCAAGTCGCAAGAGGGAGTTTCAAGAAACAACCTACCTTTATTGTGATTATGAAAGGTTTAACAACGATGAACTCAAAAATAGATCTACAATCTGCAAAAGAAGTTATCGAATTCGGTTCTACATCTCACAAGAAACCAAAAAAAATATGACCTCCAACTTGGTCAATTTTTGGGTAGTACGGTCATTTTGTAGGTCAGTACAAGAAAAATTATGAAGTGCAGCAGATATGGAAACGTTAAACAAAGAGAAAACTGCAGTTTTCTTTTGATGGGAATATGCCTCGGAATATGCAATATGCTGTTGGTGCTATTGACTTCTACCGAGTGTCTTCTTTTTTTGAGAAAACACACCTTCGTTGTAACATCAAGTATAGGGGCAAAATTCAAAAATTGTCATAAATCGATAGATCAGTAAGACTCGCGAAGAATACATCTACAATGTAACAAAAAGATTATCCAAATTGGGCGTATAGTTTCTGAATAAATTAACTTTAAACTTTCACAAAATTCGGGCATTGCACACTCGTCGGCCCCTACCTGCGTTAAAGTCAATAAGAAAACATGGTGTGCAATAAAATGGTGTATCCCCCCTAAAACTCAAGATATTGAGGTGAAACCAAAACGGTTGTGTTGAGAAAAGGCAAGGCTTAAATTTGGTTCTCAATATGACTCGACGATGGTGCTAGTTGTTTCTACAGGGTGTCCCAATTTTTTGGAAAAAACATCGCTTAATTGAAACACCCAGTATGCGGGCCATATGGAATATTTTTTTCAAGATGGGCATATTGATAACATTCTAGAAGAATGAACTCACATCCTGTAATGAAGACCATCAAAATCGGTTAGATCCTCCGACCCTACCTAACAAAAAGGCAATAAAAGCAGGCTGTTCAATAAAATGGTGCACCTTCCCTAAAAACTACGATATTGAAACAAAACCGAAACGGATGTGTTAAAGAAAGTCAAGGCTTGAATTTAGTCGTTAATATGGCCTGATGTTGCTGCTGGTCATTCCCACAGGGGGCCCCGAACTTGCGGTAAAAAAAAACACCTTCATTGCAACACCCAGTATACAGTCAAATCTGAGTGCTAACCAAAGATGAGGGAGTCTGTCACATTCCTAAAAAATAAGGCTACAATCTGATGAAAAGATCATCGAAATCGGAGAGGTAGATCCGGAAAGAAAAGGCGTCAAACTCAGGGCAATTTTTTAGTGGTGCGTTAATTTTGTGGATCAATGTATATTGATAAATTCATTGATATATCAATAGTTTTGCCCATCACTTGTCGTCACTGACCAGATTTGGGCACCGTTTCTTGGAAAGCCGCGGAACCGTTGGCTACCTTCTGTTCTTGCGAGGGCTGGTTTTGGGTACGGTTCTCTCCGAGGTTCTCTCCCCCTGTGTTTTTTCAGGAACTCCCTGAATGTTCCGAGACGGTGCCTAACGTGAGGTGATGTTTTACTTTCCCGGCCCCCCACCAACATGGAAGGGAAAGTATTGAAATCGTGCAGAAAAAAGTTTTGAGATTTCGCTGGATATATCCATTTTGAGGCCTCCCAAGACGATTAAGACCATTTTTAGAATGATGTCTGTCTGTGCGTACGTGCGTGCGTGCGTGAGTGTGTATGTGTGTCTGTAATCTTCCACGATAACTGCCGAACCTTTAATCCGATCGACTTCAAACTTGGTATGCATATTGCGCACATTGTTGGTCCGTGAAATGAGCCCATTAGTTTTTGGCTCTCATCTGTCAGACAGAACTGTCACTATCAACAAATGTCAGAAGCTATATCTCACGGAACTCGACTGGCAAAATGCCTTGAAAAACTGTATTTGGAACAGTTGGAAGTATGTACATATTGCCCTATCTGTCATCTGTCAAATAATAAAAAATGGCAAAGTTCAAAACTTTACCATTCAATTATTCAAAATCTATCCGATAGATTGGAGCCAAATTTGGCAGGAAGCAACAGAACTGAAGAGTTAAATTAAGTCTGCAGTTGCAGTTTCCATCATTCTCCAGTCGGGCGTTATTAAATTTCAATTTTTAGCGCATTTTCCATCTTGATGAAAATCGCTATTGCAACCGCTTTGTCCGTCCGTCCGTTTCTCGAACTCCTCCCAAACTAGACGACCTAGCTTTCTAATTTTTTCGCTGTTACATAGCTGCTACTCCCAAAGGAGGGCTAGGCTATATTGGATGTCTATATTGCGCCGCCAACATAGAGAAAACCGCCCCCGATAAACTTGAAATAACATAATATTGCACTTTCTACCAGACCTGATGCTCTGGTGTTCTCATTTTTTGAATAATACATAGTTGCCACTTATAAACGTAAGCCAAGAAACATTCAGTCTTCAATATGCACCGCCGACATGAAAAAACTGCTAAAAACCGCCCCCAATCACTTTAAAATGAAAAACATAAACCCGAAGACATAGCGATCTGATTTTTTCGGTATATAAATAGCTGACTAAAAATGGGAAAGGATAGGCTACTCTTGATATGGCGCCTCCAGCTTCCGCCCCCAAAATAGAAAAAGTGCAACTTTCAGCAATTTTCACTGATTTAGCTGATAATGTTACCTCGAACATTTAGAAACTCTTGACTCAAACTGTGCAAGAATTTCTTTGCCAAACTCCGCCGCTCCCACACGCCGCCCCCAAAGTGAGAGATGAATGTAAAACATGAACCTGAAGACATAGCGATCTAATTCTTTCACTATATTGATAGCTGACTGAAATTGGAGAAAGATTGGCCACTTTTAATTGGCCGCCGCCTCCAGCTGCCGCCTCCAAACCAAAAAAATGCCACTTTCACAATATTCACTGATTGTCATATTTCCCTTACATTTAGAAACTCCCAACTCAATTCAATTCAATTCAATTCAATTCTTTATTGTTTATATTGGGTACAGTGCCCAAATAACAATTGAATGGGAGACATAACATAATATGAATCCTATGCAAGGATGAAAAAATAATAATAATCCATAAGCAAAATGATAATAATACGAACAGAAGACTTTCAAACAACTTAACAATTATTTCGAAAAATGTTACATGCTTATTCTAAGCAACAAAAGAGGATGAGTGTCTCGGCCCCGTTCATTGAAAACTGCATTCGTGTGCATTGAGGGTATGCAACCCAAAATATCCCTGTGTCGTCCAAGTCCTCACCCCTCACCCCCTGTTCGGTGTGCCTGGCACTTGGCTGTCAGGCGCAAGCGTAAACGAGCTCCAGCACTTTCTTCGGCCGTCTTCGGCATTCTTCGGCTTTCTTTCCGCTCGTGCCTTTGCCGCTTCGTTCGAAGCGGCGTTGATCTCCGTACGTCGAGCGGGAAGCCACGCCGTCTTTTTTTGGTCATCGTTCTCGCGGCCATCTTGTCGTGCCATCGGCGTACATTCGTACTCGACCAGAAGCCCATCCAAGACCCATCGCGTCCGATAGTGACTCCTGGAGGAGCTCTGCAGCATCTCCAAGTCCAGAAAGCGGCAGTTTTCACCGCTTTCACCGGGGAGCGGCTTGGATCAGCCAGCCGCACATAAAGCTCCAGTTTCGGACGGGATCGAGTCGTTCGTCCGCCATTTTGGTGACGAACACGGGCACTCGTGCATTTCACCAGGAAATCCACCACCAGAACGGCCATCCACCACGACGCCGCCTTCGGACTCCGCCAGGACGACGCCGCCACCGAATAAGATCCCGTAAGTTCCATATTTTCCATTGTTTTTACCATTTACCGTTTATTCCCGTTTGCCGGGGTGTATACCTTCAGTGCAGTTCGTCTCGTTTTCAGGACGCCACTCGGCGCCAGCGAATCTGCCCCCGATCAGAACCACTCGGATTTTTCATTTCATTTAATTCACATTGTTTTTTTTTTTTATTGTTTTGTAATTCTGTCTGTTTGTGTTTTTTTTTCTTTGTTTTGCATTAAAGTTTTTGATTGTTGTTGTGAATTTTATTTCTGACTGTCGCTTGCTGCTTTCCTAATCCAAGAGTTATTGTTTTAATGCAGCCTTCATCGGAAGGCTGCCGTCTTTATGTGTACCGCGCTAACATATAAATTGGTCCTTCGAGCCGGATACAGGCTAAGCATGGTACAGTCAGGAATTTAATTCACCTCACTATTGAAACTTTAAAGTCACGGGTCAAACCCACGTGACACTTGTGCGTTGGTCCAGCGTGTTGATCAATTCGTTTTTCGCCCGTCTCATTCGCACTTTTTCACCTGGGTTGGGTTCGCCATTCAGGTACGCCAACCTAAGGGTCAGTTGCTTTGTTTTCATTTTTCTTTGTGTCGTACACCATGGACGCAACTTTATCGTCCATCGCGATAGCTATTGCGCGCCTTGAGCCCCTTCTGGAACAAGGCGTCACAGCTACCACCGAGCCAAGCCTCCAACCGGCATTTTTAGCCACGTTTGACATTGCGGCGGAAATTTACAACGGTTTCAAGAGCACGGTCAACACTGCCCCTATCCCCAGTGCCTCCGAGGAGCAGAAGGCTACATTTCTTGAACGTACACTCCGGGCAGACAGCTTGTATGGCAAACTTGCTGCGGTAAAAGCCTCGTTTGCGAATTCAGAGCCGACTTCCTCGCTCTCTCGCCAAGCCTCGCAAACTTGGTTCGAGACAGGCCGGAGCAATGTCCGATTGCCAAAAATCGCGTTGCCGTTGTTCGACGGAAAGTTAAAATCATGGCCACCATACTATGATCTATTCACGGCGTTAATACACAGAAACCAGTCTCTCTCAGATATTGAACGGTTTCAGTATCTGATCTCGTCTTTATCTGGTGAACCTCTCTCAATGGTTAAACACCTGCCATTGACGGGAGATAATTACATAATTGCGTTCGACTCGTTGGTTGAGAGATACCAGAACGACCGCGTGCTAGTCACTTTTTACTGGCAGTCGATGATGAACGCCTCCTCCGTCACATCTGACTCCGCGCAAGCGCTTCGCCATCTTGTGAACACGTTCAACGAAAATTTAGTGGCGCTCGAGCAGTATCCGCATATCGACCTGTGGGATTTCACCCTGTCGAGCATGCTGCTCCAGAAACTCGATGAGTCGACGCGAAAACGTTTCGAGGTGCAGTCAGCTGGCACCCCCTTCCCCAAATACGAAGACGTCAAGTCTTTCGTGCTCGACCAATGCAAGGCTTTCGAGGCAACTGCCTTAAATTCTAAAACGCAATCGAACTCCCGCTCCACACGGGCAAACACCGTTACCGTGAAGCCCGAGGTCAGCCGCAAGTCGTGGGCCTCACATACGTTGGTGTCTCAGACTTCATCTGCCCCAGCGACGTCGCATGAGTCAGCATGTTCTCATTGTGGGGCGAGAAGTCATAGAGTCACCGCGTGCAAGACTTTTCTGTCAATGTCCCCAAATGACAGATATTTGGCGGTCAAACAGAAAAGGCTCTGTCTCAACTGCTTGAGCACCAATCACGGCGCTCCAAAATGTCCATCGTCGTATTCGTGTCGGCAGTGCCACGCAAGGCATCACACCTTGCTGCACTTCCCCAAGCCACATAGAACTGCAGGTCATGAGTCACCCAGTTCTTTATCGAATCCAGTTGAATTACCGCAAATCGTTTCCCCTGGTCTTCCAGAAAATGTCGCGAATTCGGTGACGAATCTCGCCTCAAGCCTCAAGGCAGCTCATGTTTTGTTGGCCACGGCAATCGTTCACGTTCGTGACCGGTGGGGAGGCTACCAAAGCCTCCGTGCGCTCATAGACCCTGCCAGTCAGGCATCGTTTATTTTGGACTCCTGCGTGCGCAAATTGGGTCTATCCCCATCAAATCACAATGTGCCCGTTTTTGGCTTGGGTCTCACCCCCGCCAATTCGACGTGTGGCACAGTCACTTGCCAGGTCAAGGCTGATGATGAGTCTCTCCCAATCCCTGAATTGGAGTTAATTGTCCTGCGCAGGATTTGTGGTAACCTGCCAGACACCGCTTTGAACCCGGATCAATTCCACTTGAACTTATCGAATCTGGCGGATCCCACATGGTTCAAGCCAGGCCCCATTCAAGTGTTGTTGGGCGCCGACGTTTATCCGTCAGTCGTGAAAGAGGGAATCGTCTCGTCAGGTCCGTCACAGCCTGTTGCCATAAACACCATTTTTGGCTGGGCTCTTCTCGGTCCCTTTCAAACCCCGTCAAAACCTCTGCATTCCTTTTTGGTTTGCACTCCAACTGGAATCGACGAGTCTCTGCACAAATTTTGGGAAGTAGAGGAAATCTCGTCACCATCGTCCAAAACACGTTTGTCCCCAGATGATGAACGTGCAGAAATTTGTTTCCGGGACTCTGTCTACCGTTGTCCGTCAGGTCGTTTTGGGGTTTCGCTTCCCTTCAAAAGGGAGTCCCCCACCTTTGAACATTGCAGGTCTATGGCTGACCGCCGTTGGTTAGCTATCGAACGTCGCCTGGTCCGTCAGGACACACTCCGTGATCTGTACATAGCATTCATGCGCGACTACCTCGACCTAGGTCACATGACCTTGCTGGACGCAGAACCTCCAGATTCTGAGGCGTATTACATCCCTCATCATCCGATCGTCAAGATCGAAGACGACAAGCCGAAAATTCGCGTCGTTTTTGATGCTTCGGCGCAAGCGCCGAATCATTTATCTCTCAACGAGACGCGTCTCGTCGGTCCTAAGTTACAACAGGACATAGCAGCTTTGCTACTGCAGTTTCGGTGTGAGCCGATCGTTTTTACTTGTGACATCCGTCAGATGTATCGGCAGATACCGAGCGTTCATAAATTAAATGGGTCAAGGGTGCCTATGACTTTGAAAACATCTGTCGGAACTAGCATCGTTCATTTGATGTCTGTAATTTTTTGGTTATCGTAATTTGTCAAATCAGTCGCAGTTTTCGTTTTCGGAACATTTTAAATGTGGTTTTCACGGCAGGGCACAAAACCTACATGATCGAGGAGTATTTTCGAACTTGAAGTATTCTCGTGCACTTATGGCAGATCAGAGATCAATAATATGGGACGTAACTTGTCAAAGTTTGACAAATATATTACAAAAAGATTACGCTAGTTTCGACAGACGTTTTTGAATCCACAGGCACCCTTGACCCATTTAATTTATGAACTCTCGGTACTTATCTCGCCCGAACATCGCAAGTATCAACTCATTCGCTTTCGTTTCTCCCCTGATCGACCCATTGAAACGTACCAATTGAACACCATTACATATGGTGTTTCTTCGGCACCGTTTCTAGCGGTTCGCACGTTGCTTCACTTGGCAGAACAAAGCGCCTCGAAGTTTCCATTGGCTTCGCAGGCAATTCGCCGTAATTTGTATGTAGACGATCTACTTTGCGGTGCGAACTCCGTGGAATCAGCACGGGAATTACAAACGCAGCTAATCAACCTGCTCCAATCGGGTTGCTTTGAATTGCGCAAGTGGGCAAGCAATCACCCTGATGTGCTGCAAGACATACCACTTGATCACGTTCGAACTCAGCCGTCCACTTTCAGTGACGTTGCTGACAATACTGTAAAAATTCTTGGCCTCCAGTGGCAAGCGGCAACAGACACCTTTTCATTCACGGTTCATCCAAATGAACTACCGTGCACAAAACGGTCCATCTTGTCGGAGGTGGCTCGGATTTACGATCCGCTCGGCTTTCTGTGCCCTGTTGCATTTTTCGCCAAACATTTAATCCAACGGTTATGGAAACTTGGCCTTGATTGGGACGACACCCCTCCAGACATCGTATGTCAGCAGTGGTTGCGTTTTCAATCCGAGCTATCGCAACTTTCGCGGTTGCAAATTCCACGGCATACTTTTCCGTCGCCTGCAGACAGGTGCCAGTTGCACGCCTTTTGCGACGCATCTGAATCTGGGTACGCGAGCGTGTTGTACGTTCGTTACCTTCGAAATGGTGTTCCCACCATTCGTCTCCTAACCGCCAAATCAAAGGTGGCTCCAGTCAAATTGCTGACCGTACCCCGTCTCGAATTGTGTGCAGCGGTCCTACTTTCCAATCTCGTTGCCTTCACCGTTGCAGCGCTCGCAGGAACCGTACAGTTCGATGCCATATTTGCGTGGACCGATTCTACGGTTGTTCTCAGCTGGCTGCGTTCCTCTTCGCACCGCTGGAAAACATTTGTTGCTCACCGTGTTGAGCATATTCACCAGCGTGTCCCGCCTCAGTGTTGGAGACATGTCTCAACATCGGACAATCCCGCCGACCCAGCTTCGCGCGGATTGTTTCCCGAAGACATGCTTTCGTGCTCCCTCTGGTGGTCTGGCCCACCTTTTCTGTCATCAGCGGATGACACATGGCCGGATGACAAATTCTCCGTGTCCTCCCCAGACATTGCGTCTGAAGAGCGAAAGCTCGCTTTGGTCGTGCGTGTGCCGCAGCCGCCGCCGATTGACATCGACGACCTCTTTTTGCGCATATCCTCCTTACGGAAGATTCAGGGCGCTGTCGCCTATTTCTATCGGTTCTGCAAATGCAAGTCCGATGAGAAGTTCACAGGACCTCTCTCGGATACAGAACTCCATTTTGCCTTGTTGTACATTGTCAAACATGTACAGCAGAAGGTATTTGCCGTCGAAATCGCGTCGTTACGCAACGGCAAACCCTGTTCAAGACCCTTTCGAAAACTTTCACCCTTTCTCGATCGTGACGATGTTCTCCGCGTCGGCGGACGTTTGAAGCATTGTCATGAGTTGCCATTTGCAACCAGACACCCTGCTCTTCTTCCATCTCGTCACGTCTTGACAGGACTCGTCATTCGACAAGTTCATTCCCGACATTGCCACCCGGGACTCAACAATACCTGCTATCTCCTGCAGCAAAATTTTTGGATATTGTCCACGCGACGCGCGGTACGGCACTATCTTGCATCGTGTTACCGGTGCTTCCGGACTAAGCCGCAAACTTTTTCTCCCACCATGGGCGACCTCCCCTCGGCGCGAATTTCTCAGCTAAAACCTTTTAGCTGCGTCGGGCTCGACTATGGTGGCCCTTTTCCAATCCTCATGTCACGCGCTCGCGGTGTCAGAACTACGAAGGCGTACATCTGTCTTTTCGTGTGCTTCGCCACCAAGGCATTGCACGTCGAGGTTGCCTCCGATCTCTCAACAGATGCTTTCCTCGCTGCCTTGCGCAGATTCATTGCCCGGCGCGGTCGCTGCTCTACCATCTATAGCGACAATGGCACAAACCTTGTCGGAGCTCATAGGCAATTGACGACGTCAATGCAACTCGCCGCGGAATCCGAAGCCATCACTTGGCGCTTCATTCCTCCCTCCAGTCCCCACCTTGGCGGGCTGTGGGAAAGCGGCATAAAAGCTGTCAAAACTCATCTATCTCGCGTGATAGGTGATCAAATACTCACCTTTGAAGAGCTGACCACGTTGGTCACCCAAGTTGAAGCGTTGCTCAACTCACGGCCACTTTCGGAGCTGAGCTCGGATCCAAATGATCTGTGCCCATTGACGCCTGGTCATTTTTTGACGCTCGAGCCGTTAACGGCCCCACCTGACCCAGATTTGTCCCACCTCAAGATCAGCAGGTTGTCGCGATGGCAGTTGGTCCAATCCATGCAACAGCGTTTCTGGGCGCGTTGGCGCGACGAATATCTACACACGCTGTACCAACGCGGCAAGTGGCACAAGCCACGTCACCTTGAATCCGCAGATGTGGGGTCTTTAGTCCTCATCAAGGACGAAAACGCTCCCCCTCTGAAGTGGAGGTTAGGCAGAATTTCAAAACTCTTCCCCGGCAAAGATGGCATTTGTCGTGTCGCAGATGTCCGTACTCAACGCGACGTTCTGCGACGCCCAATGGTCAAACTTTGTCCCCTCCCTTCAGGACAGTGAGCATTCTGTGTTTTCACTTCCGTCATTGTTCTCACTATGCTCTTTCTTTTTGTATCATGTTTGATTTCATTAATTTTTGAACTTTGAAAATACCCCGAGTGGTATTTTGGTGGGGAGTATGTCTCGGCCCCGTTCATTGAAAACTGCATTCGTGTGCATTGAGGGTATGCAACCCAAAATATCCCTGTGTCGTCCAAGTCCTCACCCCTCACCCCCTGTTCGGTGTGCCTGGCACTTGGCTGTCAGGCGCAAGCGTAAACGAGCTCCAGCACTTTCTTCGGCCGTCTTCGGCATTCTTCGGCTTTCTTTCCGCTCGTGCCTTTGCCGCTTCGTTCGAAGCGGCGTTGATCTCCGTACGTCGAGCGGGAAGCCACGCCGTCTTTTTTTGGTCATCGTTCTCGCGGCCATCTTGTCGTGCCATCGGCGTACATTCGTACTCGACCAGAAGCCCATCCAAGGCCCATCGCGTCCGATAGTGACTCCTGGAGGAGCTCTGCAGCATCTCCAAGTCCAGAAAGCGGCAGTTTTCACCGCTTTCACCGGGGAGCGGCTTGGATCAGCCAGCCGCACATAAAGCTCCAGTTTCGGACGGGATCGAGTCGTTCGTCCGCCATTTTGGTGACGAACACGGGCACTCGTGCATTTCACCAGGAAATCCACCACCAGAACGGCCATCCACCACGACGCCGCCTTCGGACTCCGCCAGGACGACGCCGCCACCGAATAAGATCCCGTAAGTTCCATATTTTCCATTGTTTTTACCATTTACCGTTTATTCCCGTTTGCCGGGGTGTATACCTTCAGTGCAGTTCGTCTCGTTTTCAGGACGCCACTCGGCGCCAGCGAATCTGCCCCCGATCAGAACCACTCGGATTTTTCATTTCATTTAATTCACATTGTTTTTTTTTTATTGTTTTGTAATTCTGTCTGTTTGTGTTTTTTTTTCTTTGTTTTGCATTAAAGTTTTTGATTGTTGTTGTGAATTTTATTTCTGACTGTCGCTTGCTGCTTTCCTAATCCAAGAGTTATTGTTTTAATGCAGCCTTCATCGGAAGGCTGCCGTCTTTATGTGTACCGCGCTAACAATGAGAGAAAAAAAGAACAAAACAAAGCTGAGTAGGTGAATACAGATAATCATGTGTGTCGCTCGACATGAAGGTATTTCCTGTATGTACTGTTATTTAAAAAAAAAAAAAAGTGAAAAATTAATGTGAGCGTCAGGAAACAAAGCAAGGCAGAGTTAAATTCGCAATATAGTAAGCTCTTTATGTTACTCGTTACGAGCGAAAGCTCGCAGCTTGAGGAAGTTGACAATGAATCTATCCCAATTTCGAGCAATCGTAGGGCTGAGGTTTCTCAAGGCATAGCGCAATCCATGGACATCAGTGAGGCTGCATATGTAGGGCATTCTAAGGCTTTCGTACAAAGGGCAGAAAAAAAGAATGTGTTCCAATTTTTCCAGGACTTTCAGATTACAGAGCGTACAAATCTGACTTGGATCCACCAGATAGCAGCACCCACTGATGGTGAACTTGATGCTCCTCGTACTGCTCAGATGTAGCTGTGTTAACCTTTTGATGGACTGAAAATTAATCCTGAGATGGAGGTGGTGAGCAGGTAGGCCGTTCAGTGCAAAGGTGTCATAGAATGTCAGATAATGCGAGCCCGACAACATGATGACATCCTTCTGGTATAAGAATTCCTTGTATTTCTGCAAGAGGCTGGCTCTATTCGCCCTGAGGGAGTACAGATCTAAGGATTCCCAAAGATCTACAGCATCAATGGATTCAAAGTACAACCTAAGTTGAGCAGCCCAGTTGTATCTTCGATCTCGACAAAGTACATGTAGCTCTCGCAATCTCAAGAAGCAGATTCTCGGGTAGCGCTCAGAGCTAATACTAAAAATTCTTTCAAGAAGCGATAATGTGGCTTTGAAAATGAGGGAAACTCCCAACTCAAACTGTGCAACAGTTACTTTGCCGAATGCTGCCGCCCCCACACGCTGCCCTCAAAATAAGAGATGAATGAAAAACATAAACCCGAAAACATAACGATCTAATTCTTTCGCTATATGGATAGCTAACTGAAAATGGGAAAGGATAGGCTACTTTTGATATGGCGCCGCCTCCAACTTCCACCCCCAAAAGAAAAAAGTGCAACTTTCAATAATTTTCACTGCTTTACATTTTAATGTTGACTCAAACATTCAGAAACTCCCAACTCAAACTGGAAGAATTTCTTTGCCAAACTCTGCCGCTCCCACACGCCGCCCCCAAAGTAAGAGATAAATGTAAAACATAACCCTGAAGACATAGCGATCTAATTGTTCCGCTATACAGATAGCTGACTGAAAATGGGAAGAAATAGGCCGCTTTTGATTAGTCGCCGCCTCCATCTCCCGCCCCCAAACAAAAAAAAAGCAACTTTCACAATTTTCACTGATTGTCATGTTTCCTTAAACATTTAGAAACTCCTAACTCAAACTGTGCAACAGTTACTTTGCCGAATGCTGCCACCCCCACACGCTGCCCTCAAAGTAAGAGATAAATGAAAAACATAAACACGAAGACATAGCGATCTAATTCTTTTGCTATATGGATAGCCGACTAAAAATGAGAAAGAATAGACTACTGTTCATTAGTCGCCGCTCCCAGCTCCCGCCCTCAAACAAAAAAATATTGATGAGTGAAAGAATTTTCATTCAAATCTATTTCATTGGCAAGTACCCCATTCTGATAACAAAATATCACAATGAGTTTCGAATGAAGAAAGTGGGCAAGGAATGGTGTTTCTCCTTCAACCAAATTTCTTTACGTTCACAATATGCCTCTTTGAGAAAATGCGCTACTGAGACTCACGCACGTGAAGGCATACTCACTTGTTTTCCTAGCCGTTGCCACCCGAGAGGGCCTCTCGCCCGTGTTCTGACCAGGGCGACTCGCCTTTAATGAAGGACTCCACTCAAAAATTCATTCTTGTTCGGGAATCAACTTTTTTCAAAAAATTTCAACTGATTTCGAAAGTAGATTGAATTGAGCGTCGTGCAGACCCATTTTCAAAGTCGACACGGTTCCGGTTCTCGGACGGTAATTTTTTCAGAATGAAATCAGCACACTTCGTGAATTTGAAGGAACTGCAGCGCAAACTTCTACATGTGGTGAGTCCCACAACATATTCATTTTAGGTGCAGACATGCTGGGAATGAAAGTTGGAGAAAGGATTGAAATAATTTTTGGAGAAAAAACTGAAAATTTTCCAGCTTTTCATCCCATAAACAGATTCTCACAATTCTTTTCAAACAAAAGGTAACTAGTTCTTGGACATTTTCCAACAATTTTTTCCAATTTTCCGGGAATTTTCCGGTTGAAAATGTGAAACCGGCCTGGGTTTTCGAGACCGGACTCTTAAATGATGAAGCTTAAAGTGAAGCCATAATTGACGATTTTCACAATAAGATAATTTCGAATAATAAGATATGAGGTTTTCCCGGAAAATTCAAATTTTCCTGACAAAATTTTCAATTTCTTGCAAATTATTTTCAATCTTTCTAATTCCAACTTCCCACCCGAAGGAACGTTTCGAACCAAATTTGCCCTAGGTTCCTGGATACTAGTCGGGAAAGCTTTCGGGTGACACAACCGATTTTTTATGTAGGGCCCACACATAAGCTCTTTTACTTCAGTTCTCCGGCAAACTGCCTAGCCCTGACATACAATAGGTTCCAGGAGAAGTTCGACATTTTCAACTGCAGTGCGTCTGATATTAGGCGAATTCATGATTGAGGTGCAATCAATCGACTGCATTATTTTGTGTCTGTAATGGTGCGACAGTTTGTCTTTTTAATTGTATGTGGTTTCGCGGTCACGCTATTACTGGATTTGATAGTTTGTTCGTGCCCTTATACTACTAATAATAGTAATAATATCAATTATATTTAAATTGTTAATATTATTGTTGGTAGGATGATGAATAGGTACAATAATATGAGCAATGACAGATTTCAAATATTCTGTGTGCTCATCAGGAAGAGAACAATGCTGATCGAAATTTAAGAAGATAAATAATGTTAGGTTGTCTACTGGCCTTTCAGCGTTGAATAGGGTAGCTGCTATTTCAGAAAACCAAATTCACGTACACCACTTCATGTTGTGCACTAAGCTAGATCCCGTCAAAGAATTTCTCGACCTTTTCATGTGAGTGAGCTGCCGTGACCAATAATTTGATAATACTCAAACACAAACGTCAATCAGACGAAGTGGTTAATAATATGCCCGGCCTACTTGATTCTACAGCATGTTGTGAAATGTCACTTCACAAATCTTAAGAGGTAGGTCACACTTTACAGGTAGTAGTGAAAAATATTATATTTTATCTCGCATTTTCTCAGCGCAGCTGAGGGGAAGTAAGAGACCGAAGCCATGATGGTTTCTTCAACCGTGGACCGTGATGTATCTAAAAAAAATTCTACTCGAAAATCCTCATCACGATTCAGGAACAGGTTGATGATAACGTACTTCACGGTTTGTAGTTGAAAAATCTATTATACTTATATCTCCTTTCGTTGGAATACCAGAAAGTAGGCAGAAAATTAATTTGCTTTTTACCTTGAAAGTTCGCTTGTACTGAAAATATCTTCATTAAAGCCGCTTATTTGAGAAAAAAGGCAAAATTATAATCAATTTTGCGCTCATGCCCTTAACATATTAAAAATTCAAAAGTTCACCGAGGGGTAAACGGATGACATCCTTTTGGTATAATTAACGAATTCCAATATCGTCCTTCTAAATTTATTATCGACGACGAGTCAAGAAGGGATGTATGTTGTGATTCTGTACACACACTATTCAGCGTATAAAACAGCTTTTCCAATGAGAAGATTTAGGTCAACCGAGTAAAAAAGGAACAAATAAGAGTGGGGTTAACAAACCAACTCGGATATCGGAACAATGGAAGGGATTTTATCGTAAATCCAAATAACAGAAGTTGCATTCTTTTATGCGGTATAACTCACTACATCATAAATAACGCTGTTCAAAATTGAACGTAAATATAAGAACACCTTTTATATTATATAGGTACCAGGACCAGGTGTCGTATTATAATATACCACTATTTTTTTTCGCAATTTTCTTGATATAGTTTATTTAGCTGATGGTGATCCGGTCCCAGTGTTTGTTGAACACTACACGAACGAAAACCTAACTAACTACTTCCGAATGATTGATGAGATGTTAAAATTTTAGTACTTAGCAGACGTCCATGTTAGTCCATTTACAACAAACACTACACTACTCACCTTCACCCCTTTATGGGTACACCGGCATTATTTATTAAAGTCCAGTAATTCTGCACCTAATGATTTTTTTGAGGAGAGGTTCATATGTAGACGGGAGAAGGTCACACTTTTTTTGACCTTTCATGGTTTACGATAACAATTCCGAAATGACAACTAGGTCGTGTATTTATGTACATATAGCGAGTGTCCCCGCGAAAACTTCCACTTCGAAAGAAAAAATCAAGAAACAGAAAGTTCCATGATTTATTGGTAGTGCTTTGTTATTGTACTCTTAACGTAATTTTGATTTTGAGAACATTTTCATGAAGGTCAAACAAAAGAAAGTTACTTTTTGAAAAGTGAAACAAACAACCACCCTAGGTCGAAGCTCCGCTACTTACATAATCTGAATCATTTTTTCCTAACTCGCTAAGTCGCAATAGTGAAATTTTGCTACCTAAGGTAGTTGTTCCATGTTAAAACAAGTGAATATGCACTCACGGGCGTGAGGCTCAGTAGCGCACTTCCTTTATGAAGGATCAGTGAACGCAAGATGATGATTAGGGTCCTACCGTTATTTAGACACGATGTTTTTTTTTTTTTTTTTTTTATTTTTTTAATTAGTTTATTTAACGTCGGCCTATTTCCGCAACGAGGCCTAACACCGACGCCGGTGAATGCTTTCCTCCACTATACCGGAAATTTTGCCGAACCCCTGTGTGTTCCAACACAGGGTAGGGATTTTTAACGACCACCAACATCGCATGGGGTCGGCACCATCGTTCGTATTTTACGTGCTATGCGACACACGGCGCGTCTTGCATTTAGCAAGCATTCCAACTAAACCAAGGAGCTTGTTTTCGAGGCCGAAAATCCGTCCCCGGCGGAGATCGAACCCGCGACCTCTGGAGTGGCAGTCGAACGCGCTAACTAACCACACCACAAGCTCCTCAGACGATGTTGCCTAGTACGGTTCTCAAAACTATGAATGAGTCAAAATAGCGCATTTTCTTAGTGCCGATCTATTATTGATAGAAATGAAGTTCAGCTTAAAAATAAGAATGTTCATACAGACAAGAGTAGACAAGACAATAATTGTATAAGAGTATTTAATAGTGAATGACTACATGATTCCAAACTTTTCTTGCTAACACTTCCTTATGTACAATTTCTGGTTGAATAATTTTCTGTTAAGGGTGTCAAGTTCGACATCCACCATTCACACAATTCTTCCAGCATTTCTGCCAGAGAGTGGTTGCTAGTATGCTTGACGGACGAAACTTGTTCTTGTCTGTGGTCATTCACCAAGTTAGTCTAGCTCCTCTATTATACAGATCAGCAGCTCTCCCATATCCTTCGAACTGACCCACAGGTAACACTGGTGTATATTCCTTCCAATGAAGGAACCAGACGCCAGGAAGCAACTACAGATTAGGCACTACTCATTGAAACTCTCACAAGATAGCAGATAAAAGCACTTCTCTCTGTCACTGATAATTCATTCTCAAAGTCATGTCAGGTCTTTTAAAAATCCTGCCTGTAAACATGCACGAAAAATGCGTAAAAATTTTCATGCAAAACCCCGCAGATTCGATGAGCGAACATTTTCATGACAACCCGCATGCCTGCACGGTCTACACGGACAGACAGACGGACAGACAAACCGGCCATATAAGCCGGCATCTTCGCATCGTCTCGGCATGCTAAGAATCAAATTGTTCATGAATTGCTGTGGTATCGTTCGCCACTGTTCATGGAGGACTTCAACCACCAAGTCGTCGATATTTTCAGGTGGATTCCTGAAAACGCGTTGCGGAATCAAGCGCTGCAGGCTTATTCCTTGACAGAAATTTACCATTCCGGTCTCTTTCGAAAGCTACAAGGAGATATTTTGGTTTGAGCATATTGACTTGACATTTTCAAAATCCGAAAATTTTTTTTTAAAAAAGAAGATATTTTTCAATATTGACCTTACTGATTGAAATACAATAGGGCTTTTTGGCACGAAGGCGTGAGCGCATTTTCCAGCTATATTTATTGACTAGCGCCTTTGATTGACAAGTTATTTATTTATTTATTTAGAACACACACAGAATACATCCCACTTGCATGTGTTCACAGAATATGACAACAAACAATAAAATAAATAATAGTTAAACACTGAAATAATTTCCAAAAAAAAACAACAAATAATTACATTATCAACATTATTCTACAAATAGCAGTCTTGAATCAAGATAAACTACAAGAAAAAATGTCTAGGTCAGCAATTCAATTAATCACAGTAACATTATTAGAAACAAAAAAATATGAAATATTATGAACTCAGGTCAGTCCTATGATGCTAGTAATTTTTTGCATTGTTCGCCTAATAATTTTCCACTTTCTTAAACGATTGCTAAAGATTTTGATGATGCTGAATAAACTGCTCGTCAAAAGTTAAGCATAGACCAAAATTTGCTCCAATTTCAAGTGAGGATTTCTTCGGGAAAAGATATTCAATTTGAAAGAAATGTATGGTGCTTGGTAGAGCTTTTCTTCAGCTATAAGACGCTATGTCGATTTACGTCACCATTGACTTTGTCCATGATATACAGGATGCTAAAGGAAGGAGTGTCAAAAGTTTTAATTTTTGAAGTCGTGGAACTTTTTTAGAAAAAATTCAGGATTTTTTTTCTCTTGACTTTTAGAAAGCGGATATCAATATCTCGAAACGGTTTTTGCTTTTGATCGTATTCTGTTTCTTCAAAGAGTTCTTGATTTTTTTTGTGAAATTTAGATTTTTTGATGCAGAATTTGCTAGAGCAGTTGCTTTTTCTTGAAAATTCACAGAAACGTACACAGTTGCTAAATGAATTATACCATGATAAAATTGACCTCAAGGACCTCCAGCAGAGGTTATCCTCTGGACCTCTTCAGGGGAGATGCCCAAGGAAGCATGCTGCAACATCACTTTGACACTTATTGAACCCAGCATGAATAAAAATGCCATACGTTGCATCAAAATTACCATGGTTACCAATTAGTCCCATCATGGGTGATTTTGTTACTGCCCAAGTCACTGGAAATTTCCAGGAGTGATATCATCTAGACGAGTGGAGATAGAGCCATGATTATTTCTTTGATTTAAATCGGACACATTATTGGTCATTCGAGCATGATGTGCAAATTTTTCACGTTCATACTTTTTCAGTGGTGGGGGGTAATTTTGACGTTTGTCATGTCGGAATTTTTTTCTTGTACTCGTCATCATTGAAATGTCGACATGAATATATACTGTCATTTTCAGCTAATCAATTTGAAGTTTGCGTTTGGTGTTTTCCTTCCTCAAAGTCCAGATTTCTTGGGAAAAACTTTGTTGGTCTTCTCTTTCACTACTAATGTGGAAGTAGTAGATTACATTTATGCTGACATTCCAATGGTGACAAGTACAAAAAAAAACTTCTGACATGACAAACGTCAAAATTACCCCCCACCACTGAAAAAGTATGAACGTGAAAAATTTGCACATCATGCTCGAATGACCAATAATGTGTCCGATTTAAATCAAAAAAAAAATTATGGCTCTATCTCTACTCGTCTAGAAGATATCACTCCTGGAAATTTCCAGTGACTTGGGCAGTTACAAAATCACCCATGATGGGACTAATTGGTAACCATGGTAATTTTGATGCAACGTATGGTTACAAATCTTGCATTTTTATTCATGCTGGGTTCGATAAGTGTCAAAGTGATGACGCAGCATGCTTCATTGGGCATCTCTTCTGGAGGCCCATGAGGTCAATTTTTCTCATGGTATAATTCATCCATCAATTGTGTACGTTTCTGTGAACTTCAAAGAAAAAGCAACAGCTCTAGCTAATTCTGCATCAAAAAATCTACATTTCACAAAAAAATCAAGAACTCTTCAAAGAAACAAAATACGATCAAAAGTCAAAAACCGTTACGAGATATTGATATCCGCTTTCTAAAGCTCAAAAGAAAAAATCCGGAATTTTTCCTAAAAAAGTTTCACGACTTCAAAAGTTAACACTTTTGACACTCCTTCCTTTGCCATCCTGTATATCATGGACAAAGTCAATGGTGCCATAAGTCGACATAGCGTCTTGCAGCTGAAGAAAAGCTCTACCAGCCACCATGAACTTTTTTCAAATCGTATATTTTTTCTCTAAGATATCCATGCTTGAAATGGGAGCAAATTTTGACTTATGCTTAACTTTTGACGAGCAGTTTATATTGCCAAATTCACGACAGAGTCGCTGAAGCGTTCGACTTCATACTTCATAGTAAAACAAGGACCGGATTATTATTGTGCCACGTGTACTGCGCTGCACATTTTAATAAAGCGTCTAATAAATTACAATGCATACATTGTTTTAGGCGGAGTGTGGACGGGAATAAATCAAAAATTATTTGGCCGGTAAATCGGATAACATCGACACGGTTTATACGTACACATTTTATTAGCGCATTTTCGTAGGAAATCCGCTATTATCCGCGTTTTGACGTCCGTCTGTCCATCTGTCTTGTAGTTGAACTCCTCCTAAACAAAAACTCCTAGCGCTATCGGGTTTTTTGTAAATGATAGCTCACTTCCTGCGGATTGGAATAGGGACCAAGAAAATTCGGGTAGGCCCCGTGACTATAAAAAAGGTGAAATAATGTTCAAAAGTGGGTATTTAACGCTGTGATGTAAGCTGAACCGTTACAGAGACATGCATCATACATCAAGTGAATGAAATTTTAAGAAAGAAATAGAGAAATTTTTAGTTGAAAAATCATTTTGATTCTTTTATTGCTATGAAAAATACAATTTTTCTTGTCGGTCAATGTTTAACAAGTGCGTGTATTTAAAACAGGGGTGTAAACTTACAATCGAGGTACGTTACGAATTATTACTAATACATGCATGCATTTATCCAGCGATTGAAATGTACAGGAAAAAATGGAGAAAATTTCAGTGCAAGAATTATTTTTATTGCTTCATTCCCAAGAAAGATACAATTTTTTTTTTTCAATTTGAGGAATTTATCCCTCTCAGTGGGTGATGATGGTAAATAAAATTGATTGCGTCTTCTCTTCCCAAAAGTGTATTTTTTTTATTTTTTTATTTTTTTATTTATAAATTTTCTGACCGGTTTCGGAAACCTCTGGTTTCCCGTAGTCGCAGAGTCTATACAAGCCAAAGTAAAGAATAATTGGAAGGAATATAAATCAAATATCTAATTACATAGGTACCTTGAAATTATTGGAAAAGTATAATATTGTGTAAGGTTTTAAAAAAATCGAGTAAAGGCAAGGGTACAAATTTTTTTGACTTTGTAAATGTCAATCTTTGTCAAATTCAACAGTTTACACAGTTAATTTGATAGTTAGGGAGAACTTTTGGTCGAGAATAAATTTTTGAGGTCTAGAGCCTTGTAAAAATGGCTAAAAGAAAACTTAGTGCAATCATTCACACAAATAACAGAATGATCGCTCTTGGCCTTACAGATCTCAAGAATCTCTAAACTATCCAACAATCTACCCTTCTTACAACAGTGCAAAAGCTCAAAGTCAGAGAAGAAGGAAAAGTTATGGCTCTCAGATACAAAATGATCAGCAAATGATGAACAAGTGTCACTTAACGAGGATCTGCCCTGTCTGATGCATCTATCATGTTCTTTCAGTCTATCAATCAATCGTCTACCGGATTGTCCTATAGGTATAAATACTGTTACAGTCTCGACATTTCAATTTATATACTCAAGATTTGTTATGATTGGAAACTAAATCTTTTGTGTGGACAAGGTAGGAATGCAGGTTATTATATTATAATATTATCAATTATTTTTGTGCGGTGAATCTTTACGGATAGGGAATCACGACCGGTGAACAATGGCACTTTGCCCTAGGTACAAACACCCAGTACTCAGTCGCTTCATTCATTGCATTCCGGCAAAGTGCCAGAGCTGGGCCGGGTACTGATAAATTGTACTCGAGTACCGGGTACTTATCATAATTGAAGAGAGAGCACAGAGTACCGAGTACTTTACTTATTGCACATCTTGTCGAGTACAGTACTCCGAGTACAAGTACTCGAATTTCACGAGTACTTTTTCCGAGTACATTTTTTCCACCACCACTTTTTCACCAAATTGTATGAAGCAAGTCCAAAAACAATGTATAAGCACATGTTTTGAAAATATCATGAATGCGCTAACCAAATATTGAGAAAAACCCAAAAAAAAAACAGTTCCTATTAGATATATTTCAGATTTACTACGGTTATGATCGATTTTGTGATGATTCTTCATCACTTCAGGAACATTGTAGTATACAGGGTGGCCCAACGAAAACAGAACAGAGGAGTTTTGGGGCATTTCACCTAATTTTTTTGAAAAAAGCTTCGGGCAGGTCGATTTTTATACTAGGGGAGACATTTGAAACATACATTGACGAATTTCTATCTTTAGCCCCCTCACCCCCACCCATCCCAACTTTGAAGTTTCAAATGACACCACCCACCTTGCGATACATCAAATTAAAGAGAATTAAATTTTCTTTTTGAATAAAATATTTGGTAATTATTGACGACCACTACTTCTCGACTAGCATTTTCTAAGAGTTAGGCAACCACTTGAACAGCTATGTAGGACGCTTCCTTCTTGCCTGTACTTACGTCGTAGGACATTGGTGGATAAGTAATGGAAAGAAGGAGCATTTTACAGTGGAAATAGTGGTTTCCCCAGGAAACTACGGTCGACGAACGTGATGTTGTGGTGGTGTCTACCTACCGTGAGAAGTTGGTGGCTGAAGTCGAGAAGTAGTGGTCGTCAATAATTACTTCTTCTTTTCAACTTCCAACCCCACCCCCTTCTTCCTAAAATTGTCTGAGTTTCCAATGTAATATCCTTGACCTCTTAATTCTCTTCAGTACAGTTAACGTCATCCTGCACAGCATCGAGGGAGAAAATTTTCTGTGTAAAAAGTGGCACCCAAATTCACCCCTTCACTCCCCCACCCCAACGTCAAAATCTAAAATGACACTTCACACTTTGTAATACATCGAATTGAAGGGAATTCTTTTCTCTTCAATGAATAAAATATTTTCAAAATTTTTAAAAAACCACTTTCCCCTAAAATACTCAGAATGTTCAATTTAGAAGGGGAGGGGTTGGAAATTTTAAAAAAAAAATTGTTTTCAGAAAGAGGAATCAATTCTCTTCAATTCGATGTATCACAAAGTAGGTGTTGTCTGTTAAATTTTGAAGTTGGGGTGGGGAAGAGGAAAGGGGTGAATTTGGGTAGCACTTTTCTCCACCGAAAATTTTCTTCTTAGATGCTACTTAGGATGACGCTGATTAAATTGAAGACAATTGCAGGATCGAGAATAGATAATGGGACAGTCAGACTAATTTAGGAAGATGCGGGGGTGGGGTTAAAAATTCTGAAAATATTTTTTTCAGTAAGGTAATTTGATTCTCTTTGATTTGATGTATCGCAAAGTAGGTGGTGTCGTTCGAAACTCCGAAGTTGAAGTAGGTAGGGGTGAGGGGGCTGAAGATAGAAAGTTTTTGCCAATGTATGTTTCAGATGTCCCCCTCGATATAAAAATCGACCTGTCTGAGCTTTTTCAAAAAAAATGAGGTGAAATGTCCGAAAACCCCTCTGTTCTGTTTTCGTTGGGCCACCCTGTATATTCTAATTTGTATTGAGGCGAAGGAACAACATGCCAGTGTTAACTTAGAGGGCAAAATCGCAAAAAAAAATTACTCATGCTCTTTTCAAAAACAAGTGGATCAAAAGGAGAATAAAGGACCTGTTGGATTTTCTCCATATCAGACATGAAAATAGTTGATTATTTTATATTTTATATCCAACATTAGCTATTTTGTTGCATTCTACCTTCACTACTTTTGCACCCTGTAAAAAAAAAACAAACGCACTCACATAATGCCGAGCATAATACATAGACAATGACAATTCCAGACTTGTGTAAAGTATTCGGAAAATGTACTCGCATGGGAGATCGAGTACCGGGTACTTTAACCAAATATGTTACGGGTACGAGTACCGAGTACCTACTTCTTCGAAAATGTACTCGAGTACCGGATACAGAGTACCCAAAATGTACTTAGAGCACAGTGTTCGAGTACTTCTACTCGAGTATGATATGATATGCCAATGCTAGTACATTTGTACTAGTCTAGTGCTTTTCTGGGCAAATTTGCGATCTAGTGGTGCCGTGAGTGAATCTAGTGGGACAGATTTACACATAATTACAACATAAAGAGTTACCTGTTCTTGCTTTTCGCTCATTATTTCTCGACTGCAACAGGTATTCAAATTCGAAAAAACAACAAAAACCTCGAAATTCGGGAAATTCATTTGGAATATTGAGTCATATTGTTTTAAGCGTTAACCCCCTTGGAAGAATTAGGAGAAAAAAATGGCTATAAGTGTCATTAAAATGTATAGTTGTGACTTGAGATTTTGACCGAGATTTTGACCGGTCCAAATATTTATTGTGGCGCCATCCCTGTGAAAATTGCTCAATATCCTTCTGACCGCTTGTCTGTCAGTTTTGACACTTGTCAAGAAGTTTGATATAACCATAGACAAGGACAAAAGTAGAAGAGGCAAGATACCTGCGCGGCTGTGTAATTTGTTGGCCGGCCATTTTGATTACATAACGGTTTTTCCTGGCGGCAATTTTAATTATGACAGGTGGGTGACAGTACTGACAGTGTACTTGATGACAGCTACGAAGTTTAGGTTAGACTGTTTTGTTGTGATCGAACTTTTCTCGGCGCCTATATTTGGTTTTGTGCAAAAGATAACAATATAATTGAATGTTGAGGGTTATTCAGTGTTCGTTTCAACGAATTCTACTTCATAACCAGATATTATATTCCTGGGATGCATTGCATAAATAATGCATTGTCGAGTGCATTGTACTTGATGAATTATTGTCAAGAAATGGAGAATGATGTCCGCAGTTCTATCTCCACTTAGAAGCTGTGAAACAGATATCGAGGCCTCTGTGTGAAGTGTTCGTTTTGCGATTTTTCCTGTGTAATAAAGTTTGATCGAACCTGATCGAACTTAGCAAATGCATCAATAAAGGGTGTCTTGTTATACCTATCAAAATTTGCAAAAACATCAAGCAATTGATGAACCCAGAGATGAGAAGATATCCTTTCATACGTAACGCTGAATTTAAATAATCAAATTTCACTCCGGTAACTAAATTTTGTTTTTAGTTTTCCACGGGGTGATGGGCTTCGATTGTGGCTCGAGACAATTGGAATGATGAAGAAATAGCTTGGAAACGTCTTATGAGAAAGGCTCAGTGCTGCTGATTTATTCGAGGCATTTCGAAGTAATGTAAATAAAATTTTATCCACACTCCCAGGACCCGAGCCAGAACCTCGTTTCACACAATGACATTTTGGAACACCACAATTTTATCTTAAGGGAAAGTGCTCGTAAGATGCTATTTGAAAATAAGATTAGGTGCAAAATCTAGCAAAAAAACGTGAAGCGAAGAGCTGATTCAGTGTAATGTTCAACAAACACTTTCCAAACTTGTATTATTTTATCTCAAGTAAAACATTGAATATTTTTCTTGAAATTTTATTCTGTAGCTCAAATCAAGCACATGTCGTGGGCCTTATGCCCATACGTCTATGGCCCATACTCACAGTCGGTCTCCGATTTAAGCACAATCCAACTATGGCAACAATTGTTATAATTGTCCGAAGGACTTGAGAGATGCGAAGTCGGAGTTCGAGCGAAGTATTGACTACGAGTATGAGGATTAGTCAAGGCCGTGAGCAGAAATTCTTGAGTTATTTGTTTCGTTTACAAAGTATAACCTACAAATTGTCTCATGACTGTCATCTGTTTTGACGTCTGTTTATGATTTTGACTCGCGCGTACTCCCCCCATTTAAATTGCCGCCTTGGAAAAGCCGTTATGACCTAAAAATGGCGGACCCCATGCGATATCGGCTGAAATGGATGCGCAGTGGTTCTTCCTTCTTCTACTTTTGTCCTTGTCTATGGATATAACCAAGACAAGAAATCTGCACAAGTCGTAACCCGTAAGTTGGCCAGTTGATTTTTGTCTCAATTTTTATTGGTTTGAATTCGAAATGGGGAAAATTGATGAAGCGGAGATTGCAATGTGAGTTTATTGTTCTGAATTGAATAATTCATTGTTTGAATTGTGTAAATCCTGATGCTATTTGTTTAAATACAGATAATGTCTACTAACGTCAAGAAAACGACCAAGAAAATCGAAAATCGCAAAATCACCAAACCCAGACATAAGATATGGAATTTTTTCAATAAAGAGGGGGATGGAAAGAAAGATTTTGGAATTTGCAATAACTGTGGATCGAGATACGTGAGTCATGTAGTTGTAGACCGCATGACTAAACATATCAACAATTGTGTAAGGTGGTCCACCTTCGAAGAAAAATTTTTTTGAAGAGAGTTCCAGTGGAAAAAGACCAACGGAAAAACAGGGACCGAGTGTGACTGCTATATACCCTTCAATTTCCAGCAGTGAATCAGACAATGATGAGCTTAGTTTTCAGTCAGATTTTCTCTTTGTAAATAACTGATCGAGTAAGTATCAGTACGGATAGATATCATATTCTTCAAGTTTTGATTTTTGACGTGACTGTATTCTATTTTCAGATGCCATCATGCTCTAAAAGACCAAAAATTCAAGCAGATTGAGCTGGTTCCCCAACACCAAAACCTACATATCAAAGAGAAATTCTGCCATTCATGGACCGCTTGTCACCACAGGACCAAGAAGACCTAGCACATGATTTCGCAGAAGCCATCTACAGCCCAAATTGCGCTTTGTCAATGTTTGAGTTCCTAGCCATGGAAAAGGTTCTTCAAGAAACTTCAACCATGTTTTAAGGTTCCTTGTCGGAAAACATTGAGTACTACCCTGCTGGATTCCTGCTACACAGAATACAAGAAAGAAATGGAAGATGTCCTGGCCAGTGTGGAAAATTTAGAAATCATAACAGATGGCTGGTCCAACATACGTCATGAAGAAATCATCAATTTTATTTTGTCGAGCACTGTGGACGGTCCGTATTTCTATAAACTTGTGGAACCCAAAAAGAATTCGCATCGATACAGGGGAATACATATTCGATGAAATAAGTGAGATTATTGATGAAATTGGTGAAAATAAAATCACTAGTGTTATAACTGATAACGCCAAAAATATGAAGCGAGCATGGCAACTTCTAAATAAAAAATATTGTAAAATTCAAACTTATGGTTGCGCTTGCCATGTGCTTAATTTGCTTTTGGAAGATTTTGAAGAATTCGACTCAATGAAGACTCATTCAGCTATGGTGAAGTCAATCGTCCACTTTTGGCACTTTTTCAAAATAAAACATATTCCTTCAGCAGTTTTGAAATCGAAACAAAAAGGTGGAGAAGTTTCTCTGAAAATGCCGGTGCCAACAAGATGGGCAACAAATTTTGTCATGATGCAAAGCATACAATGCAACAAAACATGTCTGCAATCTTCTGCTATAGAAGAATCTGTTAATGCTATAATTTCGGAAAGCGATCGATTGAATCTATTTGATCCCGTGTTTTGGAAGAACAATGAAGAGCTCCTGAGTCTTGAAACCCTTGGTGGATCTCATTACATTTTTTTAAAGTAACACGACTACAATTTCTGACGTGAAACATAAATTGACTGATGTTGTTACTAAATTCAAAACAGATATATCTGGGAAAACCATTTTCAACAAAAGATTCCAGATATTTGGGTGATGGATTGTCGAACAACGAAATCGATGAAGTTCTTGCTGTCTTTTTGAAAATGTACCGAGACCCAGATAATAACACTGAAGCGGATCTTCGGAGTCAAATCACTGATTACAAATCACGATCCGGAGACCTTTTTGATAACAAACTAATGTGGAAGGTGAGTGAAAATGTTAAAACTGGTTTGTCCGACTCCAGTTCCTCTGTCCTGCCACACGCTTGGTGGAAGATGTGGTTGAGTGAAACGAAATTGTGTAAACTTGGGATTAAATTGTTCACGATGCCTGCATCTTCAGCCGCTAGTGAACGCCACTGGTCCACTTTGAGTTTGATCCACAGTAAATTGAGGAACAGGTTAGAAACAGAGAAGTCTGGGAAGTTGACTTTCGTGAAAGAACACTTGCTGCTGAAATACAAGCCGACGACGGAAACTTCTAAACATCAGAAACAGGATCAAGCCGATCAAGCGATTTCTAATGATGAGGTAATTGATTTGCTGGAAGAAGCTGGACAGTTGGAGAAGGATACTGAGGAAGGAACAGAAACTTTTCACGGTGTAATCAAGAAGACAGCAGTGATTGTGAAAGTGAAGTTATCACCATCATTTATCAGATTCGAAGTCAAAGTGATTTGGATGACGTGGAACGTGGAAAGTTTCCCTGAACTTGAAGATGGTGATTCTGAAGAGAAAGGGAACCAGTTCATCTGTCCATCTTGTTGTTGAATTCCTTCTAAACGAAAAGTCGTAGTGGTATCGTTTTTTGCAAATTGTTGCTAATTTTTTGCAGATGAGAATAGGCTAAATTGATTCAGCGATTGATGAATTTTCTCTTTTGAAACATAATGCGTTTCTTGCTTTCTTTCAATTTTTCTCTCCTAAAATTTCACAAAGGACCCCCCCCGCACGTTTTCTATGAAAAAGTGGTTTCGGTGAATTTGGCTAAATTTTTTATAGGTTGTAGATCTTGATTCAAGAAATATATTCCTGAAAAATTGGACCCCTCCTATGAACAGTTTTTCCCCTACACCCCTAATAAGGCCAAAATTAGGAATAGTCTCAAATTTTTTGAAATTCATGAAACTGGTTCAAATCGAACTCGTGATCATGGGAAAAATAATTAAGAAAATCCAAGTTGTGAATTGGGGTAGTTATCGAAGGGGTTGGGGATCGAAATTGAGAAAATAAATTAAAATTCCGAATTTTTTATTCTTATAAAATCTGAACTGAATAATAATCGAGAAATAATTTTGGAAAATCTAAATCAATTAATTGGGGGCTATTCTAAAGGGGGCTGGGGGTCGAAATCAAGAAAACGCAGTGAAATTCTGGAATTTGCGGTTCCCATAATATATGATTTTACGAGCAATGGGGAAATTGCTCAAAAAAATCTAAACCAATGAATTCAGGTGTTATTAAGGGGGTAGATGGTCGAACTTGAGAAAACAGTGGAGTTCTGGAACTTCCAGTTTATCTAGGAAGATCTGGGCGAATGACAAAATGATAATACATACAACCAATGTGAATAAGGACTTAGTTCATCGTTTCTCGATCAGCCTCACCCCTTACCCAGGTACATGGGTACAACCATTATGATACCTACCCACAACCACAATGAGGGCCGGGTGGAGGGGGGTGGAATCGAGACTACTTGCAACAGCATTATTAATTACCCATAATATATATTGTGTCAAAAAAAATTGACTGGACTATCTTTTTTTTAAAAAACATGAATCCTGCTTTTGGTCATTGGTTGATTCAATGAGATTCCAAAAATAGATCGATATTGGAAGTAATGCTCAATTTTTCAAATCTGAATTTTCAGTTCTAAAGGGTCTTTCAATAAGAGTGATAGAACTTTGATAAGATTTTACTGTCATTTTTTGACATAAATATTCAGAATATTTTACAAAATCATCTTCTTCCAACAAGACGGGGGCTACGAGCCACACAGCAGGAGAAAACTTGGGACTTGTTGGCCGGAAACTTCCAAGGAAGAACAATTTCGCGGAATGGCGATTTCAATTGGCCAGCGAGATCTTGCGATATTACGTCCCTGGACTTTTTCTGTGGGGTTATGTGAAGTCCCTGGTATACAAGAACAAGCCTAGAACCATTTAAGTCCCGAGGGACAATATTGTGCGTGTTATTACTGAAATAGAGCCCGATATCTGCCAGAAAGTCATTATAAATTGGACTTCCCGTCTGCCCGCCGTTAGACAATGTCGAGGAGGCCATTTACTAGATGTTATTTTCCACACATAATGTCAAAAACTGTTCTTTGTTGATTTGTTTAATTCCAATTTGAAGTTCTATCACTCTCACTGAAGGACCCTACCCCTACATTATGAATTTAAAGTTTCGGAATTTCTTCCTTTTTCTAGATTTTGACCACTGTCCCCTCAGTAGGTAACCATCTCCATTTATTGATTCAGTTTTTTTTAAATTATTTCTCCATTACCCTATTCCTGGAATGCCAATTCCTTTACTCGATTTCGACCTCCGCCCCCTCGATAATTACTCCAATTCACATCTTATATTTTTTACTCTTCAACTCATGTGAGCCAGTTTCATGAATTTTAAAATGCTTGAGACAAATTCTTATTTGGACTAGGACATGGTTGCAGGCAGATATTATGGTAGGTGGGAAAAAGGATGGTCGAGAAATGAAGAACTCAATCCTTATGCAGATAGGTTTTATTATCATTTTGCCATTCACCCAGATCAATTTTTAGATGAACTGTAAGATCCAGAATTTTATTGTTGTCCTGATTTCGACCCTCTTTTTCCTCAATGACATCAGAACTCATTGGTTTAGATTTTTTGAATTATTTTCTTAATAATGGGAATCGCAAGTTTCGGAATGTTACTCCGTTCCCTTGATTTTGACCCCCAGCCCTCTTCAGAATAACACCCAATTAATTGATTTAGGTTTTCCAAAATTATTTCTCCATTATTATTCTGTTCAGATTTTATAAGAATAAAAAAATTCGGAATTTTAATTTATTTTCTCAATTTCGACCCCCAACCCCCTTGATAACTACCCCAATTCATAACTTGAATTTTTTTTATTATTTTTCCCATGATCGCGAGTTCGATTTGGACCAGTTTTATGAATTTCAAAAAATTTGAGACTATTCCTAATTTTGGCCTTATTAGGGGTGTAGGGGAAAAACTGTTCATAGGAGGGGTCCAATTTTTCAGAAATATATTTCTTGAATCAAGATCTACAGCATATAAAAAATTTAGCCTAATTCACCGAAACCACTTTTTCATATAAAACGTGCGGGGTCCTTTCAATGTTTTTCTATTATTTGGAGACTTGAGGAAATTATGAAGAATTGGACTTTGTTATTATTATACTTGTTGTTATTATACTTGAACCAATTTTGTTCAACTTCAAAATGCGATATTAACATTCATCACAGCCGATTTTGATGGTTTAGGTAGTCCAGTTTTCGACAAAAAAAAAGATGATTCTGTATGGTACCTATTGTTAGAATAGCCTGGAGGTATAATAGATGTAACGTTGAGCAGTCTACTCATCTGCACAGTGCACTCCAAAAATGCGCTCATGAGATCCACGCTGAGAACTTCGTCAACTAACTTGTGGTAGGTACCTATACAATACGGTAAAAAATACTGACAGTTTTTAAATATGGCAAACATGCCGATTTATGTCGCGGTGTTTCAAAGCACTTGATTTTTGTTTGAGCAATAATATTATGATGCGTGTTTTCAGCTCTGTGCTCTCTCTAGTTCTGATACGCGGGGATACGCCTGATCGGGGCAATATCTAATATCTAATGTATGATGGTTGGGTGCGAGGTCGTGATGTACCTATCGTACATACGTGCATTTTCACATTATGCTGGTGAGTCGGCATTTTGGGATAACGATGAAATAGCTATTCATACGTGGTCTGGTCATGTCCTAGCGTGAACTGCGATAACTCCTCGAATTATTATTGTTTAATGTGTTCAAGCATTTACTACGTCATCATGCTGATAACAGCATGGTGTCGACGTTTACATTTTTGCATTTAATTCGTGTAGCAAAAAACCCTGACCAAGGTAGATTTCAAATCTGCGATTCGTTCGTATGAACCTATATGATGTGACATCTCATCCTCATCTCACCACCACCGCACTCTAAAACGCACCGCATACATTAGGTACCCACTCAGTTTATAGATATAGATACATAGCCGGAATGTTGTGTTGTGTACGTATGTACATTACGTACTTATGTATACATGCATATCTACATTATGGCATTATGCTATTGTATTCATGCACGGTTACGCTTTCTTTGGATAAATTCCATTAAACACCGTCAAACGTCAATATTGATTCCACACCGCATTGTTAGCTAATTTGTCACCAGTTTGTAACAGAGAGCCCTAGTTGAGTGGATCTCTATGATACCATGGGGATTCGACCCTTCGCCAGTCACATGAACTAATTATAATATAATGGCAACGTCAGCTCCTCCCATCCGGTAACGGAAAACGGAAATATTTCTCACGAATTGTTGAATAAAGGGTGATTCAAATTGAGTTTCCACATGCCACTTAACAAATCTCTGCATTTTTGACCTGCAAAGTAGGTATTTTTCAACGTCAAAGCGATATTTGTGAAGTATAAATGTGTACAAAACTGTCTATGGAGCGATACACGACTGAACAGCGGATGAAAATTGTCTAAGCCTATCTACAAAAATGGACTCTAGCGAATGTTTTGGTTTTAAGCGAAGCAAAATGGCTTCGTAAGAAACATTCAAACACATCAGTAGATATAACCGTTCACATCGCTCAGAAGAGAACATTGCCCTCATTACTTATTAGAGACATTTGTGGTTCCCAGGGAGAGAAAATAGTTTTTATTAATCTAATGAGTAGTCACAAAATTATACTATGTAATTCCTTCATTAGAATTTGCTTTAGTTGCAATTGAAAGTGCATCAAATAACCCTCCAGGCTCTAGACGTCAAGTAAAGCAATATTTTTTATAACAAAGCCACGAAAAAATTATAATGATTAGAAATAGAAAGCGATAGGAAAGCGAGGGTTTCCAAAGAACAGAATGACGCAAGCTAACACAAACACAGCTGCAGAAATTCTCAGAGTCAAATTAAAGATGAACCTTTTTCACGTAACGACATGAAAAATACAGAATAGCTGGGACCCAGATGTATTAAAACTAAGATGAGACTCGAGTTATAGCATAGCACATAATAGACTGACGCACGTTGTTAGCGCCACCGCTGAATTGGATGGATAAATTTATTTGCGCTAGGTTCAGCACTTACCTTTTCTCCATTTCGCCTCTGTGAAGCCCCGCTTGAATATTGTGTAGGGGGTAAAGGAACGGACAGACAGGATACCTACCCTACACTATCACCCGGTATTCACGCATTACACGCAACCAACTTTTACATTTTTCATTTGAACTGTTAAAACTTAATCCTTCGTATATTCGTATAAATAGTGGACTGTGTCGAATCTTGTTTTATCGCTCGCTCGCCCTTTTTTGCTCTTGAGCACAGTGGCGTACCAAAACTAATTTACTAATAAACCGAGAATGAAATTGAACTCTTTCGGCTGGCTTCAACATTCTCCCGGCCTTGAAAGGTTCTTTCAAAAGCGTAAACGCTATAAAATAGAATAAATAGGAAAACAAAATTGCGTTATCTACGCGTTAAACCATGTGTTCTCATAAACCCAAGTATCTAAATCAAAATCAAATCACATGATTGCGAAAGAAAACAAAATAATTATGCTAAGTTTGAAAATTCTAAAACGTCTTAATCTTGTTAACCTACTACTGAGTAGGCAAAGGGCATAATCGTACTACTGGCCTTTTATAGATGCCATCTTTTGTCCTGACACTAGCAACACGAATTACCCCGTCTTTACCAGGAAATACTTCATGAATAGCCCCTAAAGGCCACTGCAGAGGAGCTCCATTGTCCTGACGTAATACCACAAGCATTCCCGGTTCCACAGGACACGATGGTGTGTTCCATTTTTGTCGCGATTGTAAAGCATTTAAATATTCAATGCTCCATCGCTTCCAGTACGATTGAACAATTTGATCAAGCAATTGCTGCCTGGATAAGCGATTCGTTTCAATGTGAGTTACATCGCTAGCTGGTAAAGATTTCAAAGGTGTAAGTGTCAAAAAATGCGCAGGAGTTAAAGCTAAGGGTTCAGAAGGATCCGAACTCAACCAGCAAAGTGGTCTCGAATTTAACAAACTCTCGATTTCTACCAAGACAGTAGTGAACTCCTCATAAGACAAAATTTGTAACCCAATAACTTTGCTCAGATGTGACTTCACAACCTTTATTCCAGCTTCCCAAATTCCGCCGAAGTGAGGAGCCGAAGGAGGATTGAACTTCCACTCGATTCTGCTCTCCGCAAGTTCCCTTTCAAATGCGTCCAAAAATGATTTTGATTTGACAAAATCTTAAACAGAATCTAATTCAGTCTTAGCACCCACAAAATTGGTACCACAATCTGAGTACATGACAGCACATGGACCGCGACGAGATAAGAATCGTTTAAATGCTGCGAGAAAGGTGTCCGTGGACAAGTCAGAAGCGACTTCGAGATGTATTGCGCGTGTAGCGAGGCAGACAAATAAGCAAATATACGCCTTTTGACATTTTACTCCCCGTTTTCTTGTCAAGGTAATAGCAAAAGGGCCTCCGTAATCTACACCCGTGTGTAAGAAAGCTTTAGCTTCGGTCACACGAGGAGCCGGAAGATCTGCCATTAATGGAAATTGTGAACGGGGCCTAACCCGGAAGCACACATTACACTTTTGAACGTTTTTACGAATTACTCCTCTTGCACACAAAATCCAGAATTTTTGTCTGAGTAACGAAGATAGCAGATGCGGACCTGCATGCGAATTTTTACGATGATAATAATCAATTATTAAATTGACTAATGGATGCGTTTTGGGAAGCAAAATTGGATGCTGTTGATCATAGCTCAAGTTGGAGTTGCCAAGGCGACCTCCAACCCTTAATAAACCGTTATTCACAAAAGGTCGCAACTTTTGTAAGTTCGGAGAACTACATCCCTTTTTCTCTAGCATATACAATTCTTGAGCGAAACATGACTTCTGAACAACACGAATTAACACTGCTTCTGCTTTATTTAGATCACTTGCGGTCATGGGTTTGCCAATACTTGGAAGACATTTCAAAAAACGAAGTATAAAAACTGTAATTTTAAGCAATTTTTTCCAGTCTGAAATTTTACATATCAAATTCAAAATAGAGTTTGTATTTTCTGAATTTGTCGCGCAAAAGACTCTACGTTTTTCTTCCAAATTTATAGTTTCATCTTCGACAAATTTAGTGATCGGCCATGAAGATTTATCTGTGGCTACCCAACTTGGTCCTGACAGCCAACTCGTATGGCTAACAAATTGTGCAGGCGTTAAACCCCTAGAAAGACAATCTGCGGGATTTTCTTGACCGCTTATGTGAAACCAATGAGAAGGTGAAATCAGGCTTTGAATTTTGGCAACTCTATTTGCGACAAACGTGTTCCACCGAGATGGTGATCCGTGAATCCAATGTAATGCGATTGTCGAGTCAGAAAAGGCGTGGAAATCATTTATTGTAATGCGTGAATTGAAGGTATTGATCACAAATTGCAAAAGTTTACTCAATAACAACGCGGCGCAAAGTTCCAATCTTGGAATCGAGACTGTGTTCATTGGTGCTACCTTTGATTTACCACAAACCAACATGGTTGTGACAACATTACTAGGCAAAATTACTCGTATGAACACCATGGCACCATAACCCTTTTCACTAGCGTCAGCGAACCCGAGCAGTTCAACAGGGGTATTCTCAAAAACTGATAGATGACGAGGTACCCGAAAATCAGATAGAAACTGCAGTTCATCATGAAACTGCAACCAAAGATTCACAATATGTAAAGGCGGCGTATCATCCCAATCTAACTTGAGTTTCCAAATTTCCTTTATAAGAAACTTTGCGTAAAAAATCACAGGTGATAATAGTCCAAGCGGATCATAAATGCGTGCGACCGTGGATAAAATATTCCGCTTTGAACACGTTTTGTCCGGAATATTTACCTTGAACGGAAGAAAATCATCACTAGCACGCCACTGTAGTCCTAACACTGAGGATGAACTTTCGTCAAACTCCAGCGTTTTAGATAGTCTATGCTGCTCTGGTATTTTATTCAAGATTTCTTGACAATTCGTGTTCCATTTGACTAAGTCAAATCCTCCTGCATGAAATAACTGACAAAGTTCCTCATACAGCCACCCTGCTTTATCTTGACTGCTCACTGACGAAACCAAATCGTCCATGTATGTATCGCGCAATACAACATCTGATGCTGATGGAAAAGAATTTGATTCATCACTGGCTAGCTGACGCACAGTACGCAAAGCTATATAGGGTGAGGACTTGAGGCCAAAGGCCACGCGATTCAATGTATAGATGGCTATTGGTTCTTCACGAGAGAACCTCCATAGAATTCTTTGGAAATCTCTGTCTTCCGGAGAGAGAAGAATTTGTAGAAACATCTTCTTCAAATCCGCGGTCATCGCAACTTCAAACAAACGGAAATTCAACAAAAGCGATACTACATCAGTTTGCAATTTTGGACCTTTGTGCAAAATATCGTTGAGTGAAACTCCCCGATCGGTTTTAGCACTCGCGTCCAAAACAATTCGTAATGGTGTACTAAGACTTTCGGGCTTGAAAACTCCATGATGTGGAATATAATATGCAAGGGTTGGCGGCGTTTCTTCGCGAACTACAGACATGAAACCTTGATCTATTTGTTCCCTCATAGCAGCTTTGTACATTTTTTCAAATTCGGGGGAAGATTTAAACCGGTTTTCTAACGCAGAGAATCGTTTAGAAGCGATGAAAAAAGAATCTCCTAAAATGCTTTTATCTTGACTGAAAGGTAACCGAACAATGTATCGGCCTGTTTCATCGCGTTTATGTGTCGATTCAAAAATTCTTTCACAATCTTCCTCCTCGCGAGTCATAGGAGAAGCTTCTGAGATTTCCTCTAGCTCCCAAAATTTCTTAACCAAGGAATTTATCGGTTCTACAAATGAGCAAAATGTTTTACTAGTTAAATTGTCATGAATCGTCGGCGCTCTCCCAACAATAACAAATCCCAACGAAGTCTCAATAGCATAAGGTGAGCTATTCATACCCGAAATCTTCTTGCTGCGTAAAGTTTGCGCAAAAACATCCGCGCCTAAAATGCCATCAATTTCTCCAGGAATCGAAAAAGTTTCGTCCGCGAGTGGCAAACCCTGTAAAAATTCAAAAGAAGCAGTCTCAATGGCTTTGGCGGGCATCTCCGGCGTGATTTTCTCAACTAAAAAGGCGTCAAAAGAATATTTAGTATTAACGTCAAATCGCGAAGTGATGACTAGCTGTGTGCGACCAGAAATTTTTTGTGGAGCAACACCGATACCTGAAACCTGTGATGCATATTGTTGCGTTGGCAATTGTAATTTTTTACAACATTTTAAGGTGAGGAAATTACCCTGACTAGCGGAATCCAGAAGGACTCGAACCTTTGCGAATTTACCATTTGGCAGCATCAAATGGACAATGGCAGTTGATAACAGCACAATGCCATTATCTGCTACTGCAGAACAACAACTACTTTCCGCATTTGGTAGCGGAGCTTGATGGTTTTCCGACTGATCAGATTTTGTGTTTTGCGTTGTGCCAGAAATTTCTGGTTGATCGTTGTTTGAGGTCAACCAGTGCAAAATACTATGATGTCGCTTGGAGCATGTCCGACAACCGTATTTTGATTTGCAAAAATTAGTTTTATGAATGCAGCTCAGACAGTTCAAACAAAGTTTATTACTTTTGGCAAAATTAAATCTTTCTTTCGGTGTTAATTTCAAAAACTCGTTGCAAGAGTACAAAACGTGAACACCTTTGCAGAACATACATTTCTGTTCGAAGCCCACTGATGAAGAGTTTATCAGAAAAGAACGACCAGCAGTAGAATTTGTCGTAGTATTTGACTTGTGCTTAGAAGTGTTGATGGCTGATTTGTCATGAAATGTGAGGATCTTTGATTGACCCTGTATAAACTCAAAAATTTCTTTATAAATCGGGATATCTTTACTAGTGCGCGTCGTCTCAAATAATTTGACAGTATCTTTATCAATTTTAGAAAGCGCTATAAAAGACAACATAAAATCTGACAAATCTGGTAAATTCAACCCTTTCAGTGCTTTCACGGCGGAATCAAACTTCTCCAAAAAGGCATTAAGACAACTTGCATTTTCGAAATGAGCAGGTTTGAAATTCAAAATTTGTTCCATATAGCCACTGGCTAAAGCTCGTTTGTCTTCGTACTTATCAACCAAAGCCTTCCAAATAATGCCGTAATTGGTCGCGGTTGGCGTTATTCCCGAACAAACACTCAATGCCTTTCCCGTGAGCTTTCCCAATAAATAATGTAATTTATTTATCGGGTTAAGACTTGCGTCATCGTGGATTAAACTCTTGAACGTCTCGTAAAAAACAGGCCATTCCGCTGCTATGCCACTGAAACCTGGTAATTCGATTTTTGGGAGTTGGGAGTTGGCTGACTTTTGTGTGTCGACTTGAGCTGCTGATTGAGATTCAAGAACGAGTTTTGCAGTCCGCTGTATGTACCCGTACATCTGATCTACAGCGTCCAAAGGAGCGTAATTTGGAACAAAGTCGGGATCCAAAAGTGCACTATGTTCATTAATTTGATCTATAATGTCATTAAAAGCTTTTTTTGTTTCCTCATATGTCTCATATCTGACTCTGAAATTATCTAGCTCTTTTTTATCATTGACTTTTTTGCTTGTATCAAATAAGCGCTGAATGCGAAGGAACAAAGTTTCCTTTTTTTGTTGTAGAACTCTCAACTTAGCTTCACTCATTATTGAAAATAAATTAAACTTGAGGTAATGCGAACAAATGCGTAATAATATAATAGACTAAATAATAATGATATGCGAGAGCAGCGATAAATCAAATCACACTCTGTGTAAAAACTTGCGAGCGCAAAACTAACGCGCTTATCAATTGAAATATGAAAAGCGAAAAGTGGTTGAATACCAACGAAAGGCGAAAAGGTACGTATATCCGGCTCGAAGGACCAAAATGTTAGCGCCACCGCTGAATTGGATGGATAAATTTATTTGCGCTAGGTTCAGCACTTACCTTTTCTCCATTTCGCCTCTGTGAAGCCCCGCTTGAATATTGTGTAGGGGGTAAAGGAACGGACAGACAGGATACCTACCCTACACTATCACCCGGTATTCACGCATTACACGCAACCAACTTTTACATTTTTCATTTGAACTGTTAAAACTTAATCCTTCGTATATTCGTATAAATAGTGGACTGTGTCGAATCTTGTTTTATCGCTCGCTCGCCCTTTTTTGCTCTTGAGCACAGTGGCGTACCAAAACTAATTTACTAATAAACCGAGAATGAAATTGAACTCTTTCGGCTGGCTTCAACACACGTAGTGCAATTATTCGACTAGAAATTTCCTTTCTTAAAGTCCCCCCTGTAAAGCTAATTCGAAGAAGACTCTGAATTATAGCGTAATAATAAGGTGACCAGACGTTCCGATTTGATCGGAACTGTACCGTTTTCGGGGGACACTTTCCGATTGGACTTTCTGTTCCGTAAATGTTCCGATTTCAGTAACTGTTTCGTAAATGCTCCGATTTCCGATTTGAGCAACGAACATTTCAATTTTTTTTCACCCATTCTATATTTTCGGTAAATTTGGTTGAAATTCATGTAGACTGTAGTTTATTCACAATATTGAATTTATTTCGATTGGCACCCACGCTATGCAAGTGGGTCTCGACCGAGGTCTCGACTGTCTCTGTCTTACTCAAGGGAGGTTGTGGCCTGGCCAAAATCAGCCTCGTTTTCCCGCCAATGACCAGGACCACAGCCTTCCTTGAGTAAGAAAGTTTTTGATCATACGGTACATGTTGTTTCAAAAAAGCATATTTTTATTAACAACATTATTTCATTATTATTGGGATTATTATGGACACTGTTGGTTGAAAAGGGGGCAAATAAGGGACAGCCCTCCTGCTTTTTTTTTGCAGAAAAATGATCAGAAAAACTAAGTTTCAGACTCGGTTTCAGAAAATAATCCCAAATATCGGTCTATATCCAACAAGGAACAGACGCGAAAAAATGAGGAATAGATGGTATATCCCATACACTTTCTATTTTCAGTAGAATGACTTTTTGGAGCTGAAATAAAGTGACAAGCTGGAATGCTGGGAGAATACGGCCAATGCCCGCTGATAGTTTCGCTCCCAAACTTAGTAGGTTCCATCAGCCGTAGTCGTAGCGACGTAGCGCCCCAGCTTGTCGCTTTATTTTTGCTCCAAAAAGTAATTTAACTGAAAATATAAAGTGTATGGGATATAGGTAGGTGCCTGGAAATTCTAAATCAGCAAATAAAAAGTACGCCACTTGGAAGAGAGAGAAAAAAAAAAAAAGTCTCCCCATGTTCCGATTTTTTCACTGAGAAATCTGGTCACCTTACGTAATAAATGTCAAGTACTCAAGCCAAAATTGTTCAACTGAAGTGTTTTCTCCTTGAATCGACGGGCCGCTGTAGAAAGATAAGGCACGATTCTGCACAACACAAAAAGACAAAGGATTATCCTAGCTGTATAAAAAGCGGAGCCTCCTATCCAGGGACCAGTCTCGGCAGAAGTAGTACAAGCAGCAGTACAAGTACAAGCAGTCAGCATCAGAGCAGTATCAGACCAGAGTACAGCAACAACCAGTACCGTTGGAAGCAAACAGTTTCTCCGTTGGCAGAAGGAAGTGAAAGTATCGAAAATGTGCCTCGAACCATCTCTCACTCGCTTTGGTATGTACTCTGTACACTCAACCTTTTTAAACTGAGAATTGAACTGAATTAGTCTCTTCGTATGGTGTTTGTGGAATTGTGATTATGATTGTTATTATTTTCATACAATGTTTTGTACCAAATGATTACCACTCGAAACTACAGTCAAAGTTGTAATGTCAACTTTCCAACCTAGCTTAATTGCATTTAGTCTTAATTTTTATTCACCCCTTTTGTATATTTTTTTCTTTGTTACTCAATAGATATTTTATTTTGTTTCCATTTGTTTTCCTGACAAGCGAACCCACGACGCCAGATAAGGCCAGGCATTTCTAATGATTCCCTTGGTTCAAAAGTAGTCACAATTGTAACGGGGGATGATCCCGACCCCATTAGGCGCCTTAGGCAGCAGAAACTGTTTGCTTCCAGCGGTACTGGTTGTTGCTGTACTCTGGTCTGATACTGCTCTGATGCTGACTGCTTGTACTTGTACTGCTGCTTGTTGTACTCTACTCTGATACTACTTCTGCCGATACTGGTCCCTGGATAGGACGCTTTGCTTTTTATACAGCTGGGGGAATCCTTTGTCTCTTTGTGTTGTACAGAATCGTGCCTTATCTTTCCACAGCGGCCCGTCGATTCAAGGAAAAAACACTTCAGGTGAACAATTTTGGCTTGAGTACCTGACATTTATTACGCTATAATTCAGGGTCTTCTTCGAATTAGCTCTACAGGGGGGACTTCAAGATAGAGAATTGCTAGTCGAATAATTTGCACTACGTGCGTAAGTCTATTATGTGCTATGCTATAACTCAAGTCTTATCTTAGTTTTCGTACGTCTGGGTTCCAGCTATTCTGTATTTTTCGTGTCGTTACGTAAAAAGGGTTTATCTTTAATTTGACTCTGAGAATTTCTGCAGCTGTGTTAGTTTGTGTTAGCTTGCGTCATTTTGTTCTTTGAAAAACGTCGCTTTCCTGGTCGCTTTCTAATTTGGCTCTAAGAATTTCTGCAGCTGTGTTTGTGTTAGCTTGCATCATCCTGTTCTTTGAAAATTCTCGCTTTCCTAGTCGCTTTCTATGTCTAATCATTATAATTTTTTCGTGGCTTCGTTATAAAAAATAATGCTTTACTTGACGTCTAAAACCTGAAGGGTTATTTGATGAACTTTCAATTGCAACTAAAGCAAATTCTAATGAAGGAATTACTTAGTATAATTTCTGTGACTACTCATTAGATTATTAAAAACTATTTTCTCTCCCTGGGTACCACACATTGTTCCAGAACAACCAAGAACGTCAATCTACCATCAATAACAGCAATTGACGCTGCGTACTTCACCATACAGCGAATTTTGAAAAAAAGCATGATAATCCCTACAAGATCCAAATTACCGAAGAATTAGAGGCCAGGGACCATCAGCAGCGTCAAAAATATAGAACCTTCTCATGTGGACAGTCAACTTGAATAGCCCTTCATTATCCCTCTTTGAGGAGTTTCTGATGTGATTGAAAAAGTAGTTGACGGGAATCGGTTTATAATAATAGTAATAATAATAATAAACTGACTTTATTTACAGGCGGCATCCAGCACAGTGCTGCTCTTCCATACAAGATCAACTCACAGCACACAGCAGAAACAAATGAGCAAATTGATAAATAAATGAAAAGACATTACACAAATGTATATAAAACAGAAACAACAATAGTATTACACTTCACTCAAAAGTCTCTCTCGCGTCAATCAGAAAGCCTTTTACTTGGGTTTTGAAAGTCGGGAGACCAGAAGACCGCTTGATATCGTCAGGAATGGAGTTCATTATAGGTACTGACGGCCGAATATGAAAATGAAGCGCGGAACCGCGCGGTACGATGTCTGGGGACTACATACAGACCACCCCATCTTGGATTCCTACCGTGTATCTCCCCAACCTTCTGCAATCTGCTGTGCAAATAACTTGGCTGCAACGTAGCATTAACGCGATAGACAAGTGTAGCCAGGCGCAGGGTGAACATCTCCCCCAATTCCAGCCAGCCAGCCTCCGCAAAAGACTCACCAACATGGTCGAACTTTCGCAGCCCAAAGCTGAAACGGATACAGGCGTTTTGTAAGCGCTAAAGGCACCCCCTTTAGGCGGCCAAGATTGCTGCCCAGTAAACAGTCATACAATAGGGAATGTGGGGTGGTATCAAACTCGCGCAAAGCCTCAGCCTGATGTCCTTAGATAAGATGCTTTTGTGAGACTACAAGGTTCTCAACTTGCCGAAAGTAACACGGACCATGGCCCTCACGTGCTCCGAAAAACGCAGATCATCGTCTATGCACAAACCCAAACTCTTGCAAGTGGTCACCGGGACTAGGCGATGAGAACCAACCCCAATCGCGAAACTGTGATTGGATATAACACTATCACGAGCTCTCCCAAACACAAGCAGCTCAGTCTTGGAGTTATTTAGCACCAAACCATGCCAATGCGAAATGCGATAAATGGTCGCAAGGTCAGCATTTATTCTCGAAGTTGCCGCCGCGATGTGGGCTGGATCGAAAGAAAAGTAGAGCTGGGTGTCATCTGCATACTGATGCAGGCTACAGGAATACAGACGATCACCAAAGCCAGAGGTATATACTGAATACAGAAGAGGACCGTTGATGATGCCCTTAGGCACCCCTCGCTTCACAACTCGAAATTCAGAGCACCCATCACTGGTCGCCACCCTTTGTTGTCTGTGCTCCAGAAAGCCTCTGAAGAAAGAAACGCTTGTCTCGTCCAGGCCAAAATATCTCAATTTCGTATACAGAAGGTCATGATTCAACATATCGAAGGCTTTGCTATATAATCCAGCATGACAAGAGCGCGACATTTGCCGGAATCGTTGCTACGGAAGATATCATCTATGACGCCCAACAAAGCTGCCTCGGTACTGTGCGATTCACGAAATCCAGACTGCGCCGGAGGTAAAATGTCGTTGCTATTCATAAAAGATGTGAGCTGCTCATTGACGATTTTTTCTAACACCTTCGATGCCGTCGGCAGCAGGCTGATTGGTTGAAAGTGAGAAATCTCAGTGGGGTTCGAGCGCTTCGGAACAGGCAGTACATTAGCCATAGACCAAAGTCTTGGGTACACTCCATCAGACAAACATGAGTAGATGTTACGGGCCAAAGCACCATTCAGAAAAGGGGAGGAGAGCCGAAGCATGTTCAAGCTAATGCCGTCGACACCAACTGCCGCGGAACTCAAGGGTTGAAGGACCCTATTCACATCCTGGGCTGTTATCAACGAGAAGGAGAACCTCTCACCGATCCCAGCCCTTACCCTATCATCATACTGTCACCCTAAAAAATGTAGCACCCTCCACCGAAATGGTTTGTGTTATTTTTTTTTAAAGGTAGAAACTCCTTCGAAGAGAAAACGGGCAATGCTAATAAATTTTCAAAGTTTTCAAAAAAATTTGAAATTTTTTTATTTTGCTTTTGAAAATTTGAAAACTAGATAGCAACGCCCATACCTTATTTAGGAAAGTGGCATACCAAATTTGAATTTTCTATTTAAAAAAAAGTACCAAAAATGATTTCCCGTAAACATGAAAACTGAATTGGTAGAAATAATTTTTTGTAGGTACCTTTTTTTTTGAAAATGGAAAGTTCAAATTCGGTATGCGACTTTCTTGAATAGAGATGTATGGCCGTTGCTATCCAGTTTTCAAAATTGCAAAAAAACAAAATAAAACAAGTGAGTATGCCTTCACGTGCGTGAGTCTCAGTAGCGCATTTTCTTAAAGAGGCATATTATAAATGTAAAGAAATTTGGTTGAAGGAGAAACATCATTCTTTGCTCACTCTCTTCAGTCGAAACTCATTGTGATGTTTTGTTATCAGAATTGGGTACTTGTCAATGAAACAGATTTGAAAGAAAATTCTTTCAATCATCAATATTTTTTTGTTTGGAGGCGGAAGCTGGGAGCAGCCACTAATCAACAGTAGCCTATTCCTTCCCATTTTTAGTCGGCTATCCATATAGCGAAAGAATTAGATTGTTGTCTTCGGGTTTATGTTTTTCATTCATCTCTTACTTTGATGGCAGCGTGTGGGGGCGGCAGCATTCGGGAAAGTAACTGTTGCACAGCTTGAGTTGAGGGTTTCCAAATGTGTAAGGAAATATGACAAATCAGTAAAAATTATGAAAGTTGCATTTTTGTTTGTTTGGGGGCGGGAGCTGGAGGCGGCGACTAATCAAAAGTGACCTATCTCTTCCCATTTTCAGTCATCTATACATATAGCGAAAGAATTAGATCGTTTATCTTCAGGTTTATGTTGTACATTTATCTCTTACTTTAGAGGCGGCGTGTGGGAGCGGCAGAGTTTGGCAAAGAAATTCTTGCACAGTTTGAGCTGGGAGCTTATCTATGTTTGAGGTAACATTAACATCCAAATCAGTGAAAATTGTTGGAAGTTGCACTTTTTTGTTTCAAGGGCGGAAGCTGGAGGCGGCGCCATATCAAAAGTATCCTATACTTTCCCATTTTTAGTCAGCTATTCATATAGCGGAAGAATTAAATCGTTATGTCTTTGGGTTTGTGTTTTTCATTTATCTCTTACTTTAAGGGCAGCGTTAGGGGGCGGCAGCATTCGGCAAAGTAACTGTTGCACAGTTTGAGTTGAGAGTTTCTAAATGTTTAAGGAAATATGACAATCAGTGAAAATTGTGGAAGTTGGTTTTTTTTTGTTTGGGGGCGTGAGCTGGAGGCAGCGGTTAATCAAAAAGTGGCCTATTCTTTCCCATTTTCAGTAAGCTATCTCTATAGCGAAAGAATTAGATCGCTATGTCTTCAGGTTTATGTTTTACATTTATCTCTTGCTTTAGGGGCGGCGTGTGGGAGCGGCAGAGTTTGGCAAAGAAATTCTTGCACAGTTTGAGTTGATAGTTTCTGAATGTTTGAGGTAACATCAACATCTGAATCAGTCTAAATTGTTGAAAGTTGCACTTTTTTCTTTTGGGGGCGGAAGCTGGAGGCGGCGCCATATCACAAGTAGCCTATCCTTTCCCATTTTCAGTCAGCTACCTATATAGCGAAAGACTTAGATAGTTATGTCTTCGGGTTCATGTTTTTCATTCATCTCTTACTTTGGGGGCGGCGTGTGGGAGCGGCAGCGTTCGGCTAAGTAAATGTTGCACAATTTGAGCTGTCAGTTTCTAAATGTTTGAGAGAACATCTCAATCAGTAAAATTGTGAAAATTGCACTATTTGTCGTTTCGGGACGGAATCTGGGGGGGGGGCGACTAACCAAAAGTAGCCTATCCTTTTCCTTTTTCAGTCAGCTATTCATATACCAAAAGAATTAGATCGCTATGTCTTCGGGTTCATGTTTCTCATTTTAAAGTGATTGGGGGCGGTTTTTAGCAATTTTTTCATTTTGGCGGCGCATACAATACAATACAATACATTTACAATACAATACATTTATTGCTCTAATAATTTTTACAAAATTTTGAGCAAGGAGCTCGTAAGATAGAAAAACAGATCAAAGTCAAATTAAGGACACAAATTCTGATGGGAGCCGCATATGGGAGGCGGAATGTTTCTGGGCTCACGTTTATAAGTGGCAACTATGTATCATTCATAAAATGAGAACACCAGAGCAGTAGGTCTGGGAGAAATTGCAATATCATGTTATTTCAAGTTTATCGGGGGCGGTTTTCTCTATGTTGGCGGCGCAATATAGACATTCAATATAGCCTAGCCCTCCTTTGGGAGTGGCAGCTATGTAACAGCGAAAAAATTAGAAAGCTAGGGCGTCTAGTTTGGGAGGAGTTCGAGGAACGGACGGACGGACGGACGGACAAAGCGGTTGCAATAGCGATTTTCATCAAGATGGAAAATGCGCTGAAAATTAAATTTTTTTATGGAAATTTTGAAAATTCAATAGCATTTCCCGTACATTTCTCTTCAAAAGAAGTTACTACCTGAAGAAAAAATTACCAAAAACCGATTTCCGTCAACAATTTTTTTAGTCACGTCAGAAAACCTTCAACGGCAATGACGTTCGTGCGAAGGCGACCCTTCTAGAAATACTCAATTTCGAAGTGCGCTTTATGACGCATTTACAATAAAAAACATACCATGCATGCCCGAGGACAAACATCAAATTTTACCACCAGGCAAGTCTGTCCTCACCCCACCACGCATCCGTTCGATTGTATAATTTAATCAAAGAGAAATTACCATTGAATGGATACCACGTCTCGATGGAGTACTATCTTATTTATACATCTCCTACTCACTATCTCTGATGCTGTGTGCAAGTTTGTAAATCTGAATTGAAAAGTATTGCCCCTGCAAGCCGAGATATCCCGGAGGATCTATAATGGTTTTCCATGGATAGGGAGATGAGCCCGAAATTTTCCAATTTCTAATAGGAAAGTCAATGTTTTATGCGGTTGGCCGCGAGGCTCGGAAACCTTTGATAATCATGACGCGCCAGTTCAGCCTGGTAGGTTTCCTGGGTATCGCCTATTCGCCTCCCTCTCTATCTTATAACTTGGTAACTCTATACGAAATCGGTTTTATTTCGAGCAAGTATTATACCGAGTGGGCCAAAAAAAAACTTTCCAAAATTTGGTAACACGATCACTGGATGCACAGGAGGCTACAAAACCTAAATACAGGGTGGCCCAACGAAAACGAAACAGACGAGTTTTCGGGCACTTATTGGCCTCATTTGTTTGTATTCTGTAACATGTTTACTAGACGGACATAAGCCCTTTTCATGGGTTCGGCAAATTCGAACCAGCCTCCTAGAAGGGGCTGTGACCTTTCAAGAACACTGAAATTTTCATTATCTTGAAAAATTTGCATCGAATCGAAAAAAAAAGCACCGCTGTAAAGACAATTGAAACCTTTAAAATGATGTATCACTCAACCCCAATTGTTATTTGGAATTTTTGAAGGGGCTGCCACCCTGACTACGGGAGTGAAACTCCACGGTTGAATTATCAGCAGTTAAACGTCCCCCTTGAAAACAAAGTTGACATGTTCGGGCTTATTTCGAAAAAATGAGGGCGAACGCCCGAAAATCTGTCTGTTCCGTTTTCGATGGGCCACCCCGTATAAAAATGATCAAAATTTTAAAATTCAAAGTGGCCTTTTTTGCTTTCGCTGCTTTTTATTATAAGTTTTTCAGAAAGTTAAAACCAACATGATTATGAGAGAATAGACCTTCCTTGACAATTCAAGACCACATCCAATGAATCGGGTCATGTGCCGAGGAGCTATTATTATTATTATTATTTTATTTAGACTAGATCATGAAGGCGCGCACCAAAAGTCAGGTGGCCCTGAACATTGAATAAACTTGAAGATTAATCTCGAAAACTGAATAATCTCAAAAAATGAATGCCCACCCTTAAAATTCTTCGAATTATAATTTTTCCTCAACATTACTTTTTTATCCGTTATTGTAGAACACACAATGGAGAAGAAATCAATTTTTGAGATCATTAACATTTCATAGCTTGAAATTTCTTCTTTCTAAAATCTGATACAAGATTCGGAGGCCACCATTAAACATAATCCTATAAAATGCGATTCTTTAATAATTGTGGCACACTTTATGACAACTAATACCACCTATGTGATACAATTAGTAATTCTAACAACTCCTATCCTATCTGACGCAGAATAGTCACAATTTGAATTACAGTTCATATTTTCCTAAACATACTGTAAAATGTGTAAGTGAAGATAATAAAAATACGTAATATATAAAAAAATACCTACTTCTAGATTAGGAGAAAACAGTTTTTTGTCTCTCCTGTAAAATCACGCCATTGTCAGATAGAAGGTATTGTCAGGACACTGACGATTTGCTTATAAAGTACGCAATAAAAGTCGTGTCACCCCCTAAATTTTCATCGGTTTTCAAAACTGATTATCTTCGAATTTTCTTGAACGATTTGGGATTTCTTTCAACTGGTAGACAGCACAGTTCTTTGGCTATCATATCTTGTTTTTGCGAAATATGAAATATGTGAAATAAGGTTTGTACAGGGTGACACATCAAACAGTGTCAAATTGATGGAAGTTCCCTAATCCTCCATTCTCTCAAAAAAAAATTTTCTCAATTCAAAAATGAAATTCACGAAGAGTTATGTCTTTGGAAAGAAAGATTGGGAATAATTTGCAGGAAATTGAAAATTGTGTTTTAGAAAATTTCAATTTTCCAGGAAAACCTAAAATCGTTTTCCAAATCATCTTATTTTAAAAATCGTCAATTAGGGCTTCACTCCAAGCTTCATCATTCAAGTCCGATCTCGATAACCGAGGCTGGTTTCAAATTTCCAACAGGGAAATTTCCGAGAAATTGGCAAAAAAAGGAAAATTGTTGGAAAATGTTGAAGAACTAGTTACCTTTTGTTTAAAAAAAATGGTGGAAATCTGTTTACGGGATAAAAAGTTGGGAAATATGCAGTATTCCATGCAGGTAAACTTGAAAACCGTAAGTCTGATGCAGTTTTTCCATGCAAAAAAACTCAAAAACCGTAGGTCTGATTTCGAAAATTTCTCCTCCAATAATGGGAGGCATTCTCGCAAACGCATTCCAGAGGGCGCGACGTAGGCCTGGGACCAAATATCAACGTCAGTTCGTCAGTCAACGTCAAGCCCAAGGTCAAGCTTGCAGTTGTCATTGGTTGTCATTTCTAGACAGAGCCTAACCTAACCTATCTTTATTGTTTATTGACTTATTCTGCTTAGCTGCATTCCTTTTACACGAAATCTCAGAAAATCTCACCTCAGTTAGAGAGAGAAAAAGCGAGAAGTGCATGAGAGGGAGAGAGACACAACTAGCAAATGAAGTGAGAATTCTCAGTTCAGATGATAAAAGGAACGCAGCTAATGTCGCGGCGATCTGGTGTTAGTGTCACCGACACCCTGTGCTTGTCGTTTGAAGGGGGCAAAGGAGACTGGAGTAGCGCGGGGGCCTCTGGCAGTGGCGTGCGAAAACCCCCAGCCGGTGATACGACAAAAATGCAAGTCGCAGTGGTCTCAAGCCCGGGGTGTTCGGTGAGGCAACACTATCATAGTGAAGCTGGGCTCCAAGCGGCTTTTTAGCTGTACTTCCAACTTCAGGTACCTAAATTCAATTTGACTGCCGAAGATGGAAATGCATTTTTGTTTAGATACTGTCGTTATAGACCCGGACTCCGTATGGTACTGGAGAGGCAAACAGATGCTCTGAATAAGGCACTCCTGCTTCATTCTACTTTCTACCCACAATCCGGACGTAGTTCGCATAGTAGGAGGCAAGCAAAATATATTTACTTACTCATGGCAAAAGCAGGGACAAAATACAACTTTGCAAGAATATGAAGAAAACTTTCTGTGAAGTGATTATTTGTATTATTATTGATATTATAAAGTGAAATACCTGGCTGATTAGAAAGAAGTGTATTTCAAGTTTTAAATGATCGTATACTAGGCAGTAGGCACACCGATGTGAACATAATTACTAAACTGAACAAGTTCAATAATAAATAAATTATACTTAAAATCAAGTCCTAGAAATGTTGTTGTTGCCACCCATGATCAATGAGGATGCTTCGACTCAACAGGGCGGAAGGGCGACTCTTGTATTTTGTGATTCTGAAGTGTGGCATCTATGGTCTTATGAAAAGTGAACGTCAATGAAATTTTGTATATGGATGTCTCGTAGACTTCCACCTTCAAGACGCGAAGCTTTTAAAGTGCACTTGTATAGTAGATAAGCTCATTGTCCTCCACAGTCGGTAGTCCACCGTAAAGAAAACGGTCTACGATAAAAGTAAACAAAAATGCATTTTTATCTTCGGCAGTCAAATTGAACTTACCCGGAGTTGAAAGCCGCGTCCTGACCCTCGTCGCCGACTCGCAAGAGCCTATGGCATCTTCATGAACGATTCAACGATACAAATTTATGTTCACGGAAACATTTGATTTGAAAATGTTTCACGTTTATTGATTTGACGTTCTTGTATTTGACAAAACTCACTCGTTTGTTGACAAAGGATTGCAATCTAGGCTAGATAAAATCCCCAGAGGTCCCAACCAACTGCAGCGCCCCTGGCGGGAGCAAGATCGTCCATGTCTCCTATTGAATCAATCTTTTCTCCAACGTTCGTTCCAAGCATGTCTGCTTGGAAGTTGGTCGCACCTAAGATGAATATGTCGTGGGGCTCACCGCATGTTGAAGTTTACACCTTGTTTACACTACGGTTTTTCCAAATTCACGGAATGTGCAAAATTCATTTTGAAAAAATCACCGTCGGAAAACCGAAGCTGTCGATTTTGAAAATGGGTCTACACGACGCCCAATCCAATCTATCTTCGATATCAGTTGAAATTATTCGAAGAAAGTCGATCCCCGAGTAGCAATGAATTTTTGAGTGAAATCCCGCATCAGAAGCGAGTCGTTCTGGTCAAAACCCGGATAAAGGCTCTCGGGTGGCAACGGCTAGAAGAAATTTTGGCAATTAATAACGCCCCGACTAGAAAATGGTGGAGAACTGCAACTGCAGACTTGATTTGACTCTTTTGTTGTGATGCTTTCTGCCAAATTTGGTTCCAACCCATCGGATAGATTTTGAATAATTAAATAATAATATTTTGAATTTTTGACATTTTTTAATATTTGAGAGATGACAGATGGACACAAAGTTTGAACAGTATTGAAAAAAAAAATTCAAGGGCTTTCAAATGACATATTGCAAGTGAAGTTCCGCAAGAATATGCTTCTGTCATTTTCTGGTAGTGACACTTCTGTTTGACAGATGACAGCCAAAAACTGATGGGGTCATTCGACAGCAAAACCATGTCTGCATACCGAATTTCAAATCGATCAGATCAACAGTTCGGCTGTTTTCGTGGGAGATTACGAACAGACACAAATATTTTTCAAAAAAATCAAAATAGGGCTGAAAATTAAAAACCAGCCCCAGGTAAGACATCACTCTCCATGAATTTCGTTTCTGAATTTGGAAAAAAAAAATTGAGAAAATGGGGGATCACGGAACTTCCATCAATTTGGACTGTTTGATGTGTCACTCTGTACAAATCTTATTTGACATATTTCGTAGTTTGCAAAAACAAGATCTGATAGCCGAATAATTGTGCTATTAGTGGACGTGGTAGGAAAAAACAAGTTGCAAATGATGATAAAGGCAAACCACTTGGCAGGATCGTAACTAAGACTTGAATAAACGATTTGACCCGCAGTGCTTTCATTTTCGTCCCTTAGGATTTGAATGGCGCCCCTTTTTCAAAATGGCGGATTTTATCTAGGGGCAGAAGGTATCGAATAGCCTGGTGATGTTCAGCTTTGTTTAAATATATGGAGCTATGTCTCGATCGATTTCTGGGACTTCGAACACTTTTTAAAAAAATGATGGTACATTGACATCTGTCGCAGGCAAATTTGGTGGAGGCGCCAAAATGAATTTTGTACGGTCATAAGAGAATTGCTGTAACATTTTGATTTTTCAACCGATTTTAACACAAGGTATCTCATTTTGTGAAAAAGTAAATTCTTCTTGTTATCTTATACCTTCCATAAAAAAAGACATTGAGGAATGTTGAAGAAAAAAATGAAAAATAATTTTGAAAGAAAAAGGTTTTTTTTTTTTTTAATTTTCATGAAAATTGCCATATTTGTAGATTTTGTTGTGCCACTTCTAAATTTGCACTTTTCCGATTTATATCTTTGCAGTGCGCACCACCATGTTGAAAAAATGAAATCTGAAGAGAAGTTTTTGACAATATCTAAATATTAGTTCATACGAGATTGAAATGTTTATATACGTATGAGAGAACGTTCAATTCTCCACGATTTGACACCTAAACCATTTCTGTGCAACTCGGGGTTCTTGAGCTAGAGCTTCCGGAAGTATCAATTTTCGGTGTTAAATAGTGACCGTGCCTACCGAATTTTACCACTGGATCACCACCATGCCTTAATCAAGTCACCCATCAATAACGCGTCGTCATTTATCTCAAATCATGAACATTGGTGGACCTGGCACAGCCCCAAGAGGTGATTACTATTTCTTTTGGAACCAAAAATTGATACTTCCAGAAGGTCTAGCTCAAGAACCTTGGGTCGCACAGAGCTGGTTCAGATGTCAAACTGTGGAGGATTGAATGTGCTTTCATATGTTTATAAACATTTCAATGTCACATGGACCAAAATTCAGATATTGTCAAAAACTTCTTTTCAGACATCATTTTTTCAACATGGCGGCGCGCACTGCAAAGATATAAATCGGAAAAGTGCAAATTTAGAAAGGGCACATCAAAGTCCACAAATAGGGCAAATTGCATAAAAATAAAAAATGTAAAAAAATTTTTTTTTCAAATAATTTTCAATTTTTTTTTAACATTCCTTAACGTTTTTTTTCAATGAAAGGTTTGAGGTAACATGAAGAATTCACTTTTTCACAAAATGAAATGTCTTGTGTTAAAATCCGTTGGAAAATAAAAATGTTACAGCAATTTTCTTATGACAGTACTAAATTCCTTTTGGCGCCTCCACCAAATTTGCCTGCGGTAGATGTCAATGTCCACCATTTTTTTAATAAGTGTTTGATGTCCCAGAAACCGATTGAGATACAGCTCCCTATATTTCTACTAAGCTGGACATTACCAGGCTATTCGATACCTTCTGCCCCTAGATAATATCCACCATTTTGAAAAAAAGGCGCTATTCAAATTCTAAGGGACGAAAAGAAAAGCACTGCGGGTCAAATCGTTCATTTAGGTCTCAGTTGTAACCCTGCCAAGTGGTTTGCCTTTATCATCATTTGCAACTTATATTCCCTATTTCGGTTGTACCACGTCCACTATATCTACAAGTTCAAAGGAATCCAAAATCGCACGAGAGAATTTGAAGATGATCAGTTTTGAAATCCGATGAAAATTTAGGGGGTGACACGAGTTTTGTTGCGTACTTTATATAAAATACGTAAGTCTGAGGCTTTTTTTCATTGAGAAAAACTAGTCTCAGACTTGAGACTTAATTCTTCGGATAAACAACAGATCAGGCTTGAAGATTAAATGATAAATTCACGTTCAATTGGCAACAATGGCTCTACCATGCAACCTTGGGGACGGCACAAAATATCCATGGATGTAGCAATTCGAACCCACACAGCGCAGCGCGGGTGGTGTGGCTTGCCATCACCTACACCACTCGGCCACTTCCTTATATTTCATTCTTTCCTCATTTCCCAACCACTTTGTCCAAATTTGGGTCAATGTCTAGCCAATTAAACAGGCTACCATTTTCTTTTCATTTTCCGACTTTTATTTATATCTTTACCCTTAAATTCATATGAGAAAATGACCAAAATGTCAAAATTCAAATTAAAAGTTATAAGAAAGTCAAAACCAATGATGAATTAACATTAGTTCATCTACTAAAAAGACAATAATATCTGTACTAGTATGGTTGCTATGGTTGGGTAGGTACACGGAATTTCTATTGCTTTTCAAAGCTTACTCGGCAAACACAATTTAGCAAATGCCACAATGACTAGATGATAGGTTCATGCAGTTGGTCGCAAAATGTTTCGTACGATTGTAAAATACCCAGTATTTAATTAGAATTGTTCCAGTTATTGCTTGTGTCCGAGAAAATATTTTGCTCTCAGAATTCACGGAAGAGGTTTCCTAAGGGCTCGATACCAAGTTGCAGGCGCAAAGTTTGGGACGGCGTTACTCGCCAAATACAGCGGTCTGATTGGTTGGTATCCGCCGTTGCTATGGTAACCGCACTTACGGCGGTCTCAGCTTCACCTTGGTATCGAGCCGTTAGAGCATAAACAAAATGTGAGTAATTCCAATTCAAAATAATTTGTTTTTTATCGTCGTACGAAATATTTCGCCATCAACTGGTACCTACCATAGTAAAAATATCTCGATGCATCCACGTGGAGTGGAGTAGTGTTTCATCAAGACAAAAAATCTTGTCTCGATGGTCACTTCTTGTCTTGTCTTGAAATTCAAGACAAGAATAGATCGTACTCTTGACTTAACGATTTCTTGATGGTTGCCTTTTGTCTTGATGTCAAGAAATCTTGATATTTCTTGATCTTGATGGGCTCCGGATCAAACCGGTTAATTTCGTTTTATATTAGTTCACCGACTGCAGTAACCTCATGTTGACGGAACATGTGGAGCGCTGATTAAAATCAGGCAAGCCACTCAATAAAAAATACATTTCCAGCAAAAAACAGGTGAAAATCCTTGTTTTTTTTTCGTGGTTTTGGATCAATAACTATAACAATACAACTTTGTGGACATGCGTCCAATAGTAGCCGAATGTAAAAAAAGCTTTTGGCACTAAAACATCAGTCAGGTGTACCACAACATAATTAAATGAAAACATGAGTTTTTATATCTTTGGAAAAGTTTCAAAGATTTTCATGGAACTTGAAACATGATGAGAAGTATCTGAGGATTGAAACGTTTGTTCAAAATATCGTTGACATCAGACAACCAGGACTTCCGCAACTGGAAAAATAGTTGTAGATGATATTCTCATTTATATGAAATAACGTCAAAATTTCGACCGTGGCGGGTTACCAGAATGGAATGAAAATTTGTGTACACATCTGCCACATCGTAATCAGAAAATACTTAAAAAGTGTTGTAATTCAGTATTGAGGTGGGAAGTCCGGCCCAAAACTAGTTGATGCCAGTTGATCACAGCCGCCACAATTGGAAAAAATTAAGATCAGTATCAAAAATTAATAATCGAATTCAATAATTTCATAGAAATAAAATAATTATCTTCAAGGACGTCAGTATAAGACTCTCGCTATAACTGTATTCTCAATAAAAGAATGCTTCATGTTTCAAACTTCTGCGATTTGTTTTCATCAAGAAATATCAAGAACTCTTGACACATTTTCAAGAAGTCTTGATTCTTGACACAACAACTCTTGTCTTGTCTTGATTTTCGGACCTCCTTTCTTGTCTCAATTTTTTCTTGATTTCAGGACAAGATCAAGACAAGATCTTGAAATAGTCTTGATTTGGTGAAACACTAGAGTGGAGTGGAGTGAATTCATTTAAATCAATGTAAACCCATTAGACAGTTTTTTCCAAATTAATCGAAAACTACTCAAACCATACAAAATAATTGGTATCACTGGAAAGCATTTTTCAAGGGCTTTCCAATGATGTTTCACGAGTGGGGGGTTGTCATTTGAAAAAATTAGTGGAAGGGGCTGGGGCTCAGACACGGTGACCGGAGTGGGGGCGAGTCAATGACTTCACTATTATGGTTCCTCCTCCAATCTGTCGAAACGGTTTTGGGCGATTTTCGATATCTGCTTTTGTTTCAGACTTACAGGTAATTGAGGGTTTTGGATTTGACACCCTGTATGTAATACAGTGTAACACCTCATTTACTTAATATGCTGTGCATCGGTATTCGCTACTTACGGTAGTAGTCGTAGGTAAATTATATTATCTAATACATATATTTATTGATCACAGGCCATAATTGGCATAATTCAGCAGTTTACGCGTTCAAACAAGATATAGATCTGAATTCGCAAATTGTAGACATACCAGGCAGGTGAGTAGTAAGTATAGGTACAGGTCTATGCCACATGGCACCAGACTTAGTGTAGCAATAGCAATATTCGAATGAAAGCAGGGTTGGATAGTGATTCATTAGTTTGCTCACTGTACTATACCTATCTAGGGTGATTGCTTATGTGTTTGACGTATAAATGCATTAGGCGGCATGTTGTAATCAGCAAAAGCGCTGTGCTTTGTTAATATCAGTAATTAGACTGATTTTCATACATATGCTTCTATAACGCACTCTGAGAACACGCAAGGATTTCGACCAATCAAATCTTATTTCACCAAACAATACAACAAACCTCACCATGCCTCTATTGTTTTATCCCACGACGGTTTCTCTGTCAACACGACCAAGATAGGTCTTACCTACCTATGTCTACTCCTGCCTAAAATAAAGGTATTCCTTATTGTGGAATATTCATGTTAAAATAGTAGTTCGTTCATAAGAAAGTCATTTCGATACGCAAATGACGTCATTCGCGTAGATATCGCAAGGGGCTCCATTTCGATACGCATTTTTCTAATCCCAAATGTTAGCAATATCAGCAAGCATGACATCGACATGACAGCACTCACTGACAGAAGAGACAGCTTAGGTGACATCACTTCGAAGAAGGGGTTTATTTGAGAAAAATCCGGCGTATTTCTGACGATACACTGTGCTTTCACCATCAAGAGCAATTCCCAACAATTCTGTTAGCAAAGGCACATATATCACAATTTTTTATTGAAAAAAAAAACATGGAATAGTTGCAAAATAGAAAAAATTGTACATGAAACACGTTTTATAAGACCTATTGTCACACTCGTCAATTGAATCACTCGTCGCTTCGCTCCTCGTGCTTCAAAATGACGCGTGTGACAATACGATGTTTTATAGAACTTGTATTATAATATACTATTTCGATACGAGTTGGCTCTGTTACATAAGTGGTTTTCAGACATGAGAACGAGGGCGCAGCCCGAGTTCTGTGATAGGCTGAGCGTCGGAAAGCATCTTGTGTAACCAGCCCGAGTGTTGTACACTATTTTACTTGTTTTCTCCATTGCAAATTGTATTTTTTTTGTAATTTTTGAGGTTCTTTTGTAAAGTGTCAAATCCATAAACTGTAATATGCATTTAGAACTTATATAAAAGTCCTTACATCTTATGTATCAACACAACAGGGACCCGCACCGAAATATAACGATTCCGTTACGGTTCCGGTCTCGGAAAAATGTCTATGTTCCGTTACGGTTCCGGTCTGATTCCGGTTCCAAAAATTATTGAATTTCTAATTATTTCGCTTTGAATTGAATTTCAATTATTATTAAATTCAATTACCTATATCGAATTTCTTTCCGAACTTTGAACTAGAACTTTGTCTAAAGCGAGCCTGGCCTGCGATGAACTGACACAGTGGTGTTTACAAAACAGCCTAACTTTGAATATTGACAAGTCGTTCTACATGGAATTCATACCTAAAAACGTTTTACGCGACTCTAGCTACCTCAAAAAGCTTGAATCAAAATCAATTGCAAAAGTTAGGTCAATCAAATTTCTGGGCCTGCATATAGACGAAAAATTAACGTGGACAAAGCACGTGGAAGTGATCGCGGGTAGACTCAGCGGCACGCTTTTTCTCCTGCGCCAACTCAGAGGCACAGTCTCGGACTCTATCTTGAGAATGACATACTTCGGCTTGGTCCAGCCAATTCTGGACTACGGTTTGTCTTTTTGGGGATCATCGGCACATATGAGAGAAGTCTTTGTCCTCGTCTTTGTCGTTCAAAAGAAAGTTTTGAGGTGTATGGCGGGTGTGGGTCCTTTGACATCTTGCAGGGAACTGTTTAAACAGTATCACATTCTGACCCTACCATCTTCATATATTTTGCAAACAGCCACGTACATTAAAGCTAATGAGCACAAATTCAAATCAAATAGGTCTATGCATCATCACGACACTAGAAAATGTAACCAGATACGCCAACCCTTCTCTAGATTGCAGGTGGCACAAAACTCTCAAGAATAGCAGGGAATAAAATTCTATAATAAAAGTTTAGAGCTGTTCGGGGAGATCAAAACACTCGTCAGTTTCAAGAGAGTTTTGAGCCGGTTTCTCATGGAAAATGCATTTTATACAACGGAAGAATTTTTAATGTTGAATAAGATCGGGCATTGACCAAATAAATGATATTTTTTAACCTTACTACGTACCTGGATCTGATATCTACTGTTGTTATTGTTATTGCTGTTATCTGTTTTTTTCTCTTGTTTTCTGTTTTTTTTTCTGTCTATGCTTTTTTGTTATTCAATTTATTGTTAGGGACAAGTCTACAGTGCATCACATTTGTTTTTAATGTACACATGCATCAAAGATGAATAAATACCTATTAATGTTATTATTATTATTATTATTATTATTATTATTATTATTGACCATCATAATGGTTGCGGTGTAGACGTTTGACGTTAACAAATCCATATTGCTGAATATATGCAACACAAAATTAAATTCAATTCCCTTTTTTACTGACAATCCATTATTCTGTCATCCGATTCGTAAATCAGGTACTACGTAGTACTTACGTAGGTATAATACCTAGCGAGTATCAAGTACAATAATCAATATCTTACTGTTTTCAAATTCACCTCAATAAGTGGGTATTGAAAGACCGGTTTTGAAAAATGAGTGTTCCGTTTTCGGTCTCAGATTATTTTACAATAAGGGCTCCGTTTCGGTTTCGGTCTCGAAAGTTTTTCATGATAAAGGTTCCGTTAGGCAGCAGTCACACTGGAGCCATCACCACCCACTACCACCCACCGCCACCCACTACCACCAAGCAAAATAATCCGCCCTGGTCTCACTGAGCCACCGTCTATCGTCCACCGTTAGCCACCGTGTCCCCCTCCTGAATTTGACATAATTCTGTTTAATATAATCCGTACTACAATTCTGTAGCGAAAGTTGCCTAAAAACCACGATTTTAGGCAACATTCGCTACATCAGTGTACTGCGGAATGTATTTCATACTCCCAGGGACTTTTCTCACACGATTCAAGAATAGCGGCCCAGCTCATGACAAGATTGACAAGTTCTCTGATTGCAATGGTTTCGTCTGATGACTCAGATACCGACGAAGTTGTAGCTTTAAACTACATCTCGAAAAAAATCCGTAAAAAACGCCGGAAGATGTGGGTGCGTCAAATGTTTCTCGATAGAGAACAACTAGGAGAATTTCATCAATTAGTGCCGCAGCTTGTTGATGATGAAGAACAATTTTACAGTTATTACCGTATGAACAAGAAATGTTACAATTTGTTAGTGACAAAAGTGAAACCTTTGTTCTCTTCGGGACATACACATTGTATGTTGTATGTATGCACAAAATGTTTGTTCTGCATGCGCATCAAGATGCGTATTGTTAACCACCGACCACTGACCACCACTTGGGAAATTTCAAACACATGGCCACCGGTGGTCACTGGGCGGTGGTAAGAGGTGGCTGCAGTGTGACCAGCATCATTACATTGCGTGCGTTTGATTTTTGGTTGATGGTAGTGGGTGGTGGTGGGTGGCTCAGTGTGACTGCTGCCTTACGGTTCCGATCTCATGAAATTGAAACGGTTCCGTTCCGGTTTCCGGTCTATAAGGGTTCCGGTCCGGGTCCCTGCACAACAAACAGGTAAAGTAACAAACTTGAATTCCACAGCCGTCGCCTCAGTATAAATACACAAAAAGTTTATGAAGGGTTATTTATAAAGTAGAAATTTGTTGTTATTCTTTGCTTGGCGGCTTCCATCGGGCTTTTCCTATTGATTTTCAAAGTATATAGAACGTACATTAAAATCTCCAACGCTATTGCTATATTTTGCATATTCTATTATGTTTTAGGTATATAACCATATTGGACGTTGGTGAGCTTTTAAACACGGTATTGCCACCCCCCCGCCACAGTCTCTTCGATATCGCATTCCGAACTTTTGATAACTTGCACATTTTTCTTAACTCCTGCCAAATTTTGTCTGTTAAGCTCGGTGTTTAACTGGTAATGCCACGCTACATTTTTTCCTATAAAAGTTAAGATTATAATACTCTTTGGCAATAATATGCCTGTGTAATACCATCAGGACGGAGGATAATTTTTCACCGGGCCAATTTGAAATTCATATTGATAATAATTCTGGTTCTATTTTACATAGCATTATTTTAATACAAAACTCAATATTCATGCGGCGGTGGTGAATACGTTCACCAGAAAATAACCAACAATGTGTGTATTACCTACATAACGAAAAAAGTAAAAAACTGATGGCGGATTTGGCAACATGGGCTGTCTGGATTTGCTTTCAATTAATGCTTCTTGGGGTTTAAATGGTCGTTACACATTTATTTTCCATGTTCACATTTATCCAATATTACTTTTATTCACATTTCACATACACAAACGTTCATAATCCCTTTGATGGCAATCATTAGCGAAACTTCAAACTGTTTGATGAAATGTGCATTTGTTGTGATGCACAACATTATAGGCATTTTGATTGATAGATTATGCATCCAGAAATCGAAATAAATCCAGCTCTAGCATCACATTACATCTTAGATCCAAATTACCTAACGGGGAATGCCGGATTTTTTACCTATGATACAAGTTAAGTTTGCGCCGCTTCGCTTGTAAGAAAACTGGTGTGTATGATAGGTACGTAAGTAAAGCAAATAATTATAGTGTTCTCCGGCATGGGTACCTATAGGGAATGGTCCCGGAAATGCACCTGCTGACAAGAAATATTAAACGCTAAACACCCGAGTCTTGCTTGTCCCTTGTTCGCTAAGTTACAGCGAAAACCTATACACTGATGATTATTACCGGAATTAAATAAGATACGAAAAGGTAGGTAGGTATATAAATAAAATGCAATTTACATTAGTTCTGAACCTACTTTTCCGCTTGGAGTCCGCGAAATAGTATTTTTCAATACAAGAGCGCGTTTTCAGGCCCGAAGCCTTGTTTGCCATCATGAGGCGTAGCCGAATGCTGCGAAAGAGGCTGAGGGCCTGAAAAAGCTCAGCGCTCGTGTGTGGAACAACGTTTTTCGTAATCGTTGCTTAAATTGGGAGAAAACTCGAATTTCTTGCAAATTTTGACACTTCTTTGACATATGTCAAACTAGATACATAAACTGCAAAACTTATATTTTTGATTATGTATTACTTTGCGCGTTATGTATCTATGAAACGATTACGAAAAGTTTTAAATGAGCCGCCATATTACTTCCCTTAAATTGAAATACGCGGCGTGGCACTGGTGGCATAGTCCTAGCGGTATAAGCAAAGTTCTATAAAAATGGCTCTAATTGTGACAAAAGTGTGAAATTTGATGTGTGGGCTCCTGAAAGTATTTGGAAAGTTTTTAGAGGGGACACCAAGAAAAATTCAGATTTAATTTTTTTCACGTCATTTTTAGCGCACTTCTCCACACGGGAAGGCGCTTTTGTCCTCGCTTTGTCCGTCCGTCCGTCACAGCATCTAGTCCTAGACGAAAAGGTTTTTTGCGAAAAATGTTCACTCCAATGGGTAAGCTCATGACCTTGTATCCCGAACCAAGAAAAATCTCGACGAAATAATGATAAACAATTACAATAATACTCCAAATTGGTGTGGCGCGGCATTGCCGTTGAATGTTGCATTTCAGAACCCTGACTCACCCTGTATTGTACAGATTACACATGCACACAATACACATACATACATACAACAGCACCATCAGGGCAATTTGAACTTCTTTCAGCAGGAACTTGGCTACATGCAAAACGAAGTTAATATTAATCATCTTGACAGAAAATTAAAAAAAAGTAAGGAAAATCATTTATTTATTTTCTATTGTGAGTGCTTCCTGGGGGCGCTTTCATTATGCTCACTCAGCCTAATATTTTTTACTCAACGTCAGGGACGATTTAATTTTAAAATAAAAGATAATAAGATGCTGATACCTTATACAGGTAATTCAAAAATGGCGCATTCCCTCCCGTGTACCCATACGCTGTAGGAAACGTTGATGGAGGCGGAGCACGGGGAAAATAGTACCTAAAACAAAATTTGTTCGGTCATTCTTCGAGTTATGAAGAGGTACCTAAATTTAAGAATTCAACTTGTTCAACCTGTGAAATTTTGAGACAAAACGTTATTACCATTATTACTTGTGAAGAATCACAAGGCGTTAGTAGTTTCCGAATCAAAATTTCTCTTGTAATTGAGATATTGAGAGTCATATTTTTATATTTCAAAATTCGTTTTTCACCTCGAAAATCATATGAAGTTACATTCTGCCAAATTGCACTGATCTGTTTCTGTGAATAGGGTGATAACAGGTAGAGAGCGCTATTGCATGATGTGAGATTTACTGTCAATAATGTCAATGACTGGCTTGAAAAGTCTACCCCTCACCTCGCCTCGCTGTCACCTGTAACCCGTGCTCTTTTTATTGTAGAAAAACGCAAACACCTGGAGGGCGTTCTTATTATGTGTAGAAATGATATTAGTTCTATTGCATCCAAAAGTATAGGTTTATTGTCAGTGGAGGGCCATTGCGAAATGACCGCAACCGAACCCACAAAAAATGAGAAACTTATTATTGTCACAATTTATCGTCCGCCCTCAGGCGACATTGGTGTAGGTATTCCTGAATGCATTTGATGCAATGTTAGGGAAGAAAATTACCAACAATCATAAACGGCGACTTCATGACTTTAATGTCAATTTTTTGTGTGATGATGATAATCTGAATAGCTTCAACGACCTTAGAGGTACTGTATGATCAGAAACTTTCTTACTCATCAAGGGAGGTTGTGGTCCTGGTCATCGACAAGCAAACGAGGCTGTGATTTTGTTCAGGCCACAGCCTCCCTGGCCAACATGATTGAACCTACCAGAATTGCAAACAAGAAAAGTCGTGACTGTTTCGGGATGAACGTCGAATTGATCAAGACCCTCGAGAATATTATAATCACACCTCTGACTAAACTGACTAAACTAAACTCGAGAAACAAAATTATACATCGAGTGGATGATTTTTGTGGAGAATACACTTCAATTTATTGGTCCCTGGAAGTTTCCTAAAAATGAACGCCTCCAACAGTACAACAAAAATTCGTCAAAATTGTCAAAGAAAAAACAAGTTTTCTCAAGTTAACTTGTTCAAACTTGTTTTCATCCGAATTTACACATCGGATATGAGTTCAAGAGATTGAATTTAGTCGGAAAAGATACCAAACTTGCCGTGATCGGTTCTACATGGCCAGAAAAACAAAATGGACCACCTAGCAGAGCTTTGCCCCCCCACTACTCCCCTTCAACAATGATGGACACTTTTTGTGCAAAAATAGTATCAATGGGATATGATACGTCGGACTATAATATATTCGCATCCAATGGATTGACGGGTTCCCTCCCCTCCATTTTTACCTGCAATTTTTTACCCCCCCCCCCCCTCCAATAGCTCAAAACCCCCGGGTGCAATTTTTGGCGATTCTGAACAAAATATCAAATTTTCAGGACGTCCATATTTTTTCCGAGGTTGAAATCTATTTTTCTTGTACTATACCTAGTGACTAATAATTCAAAAAATGATGAACAAATTAAGAATATTGAGGTCCATCATAATACAGTGTATCGAAAGTATCGCATTTCGAGTCCAGGACAGTATATGAGATCCACTCAAGAATATGAGAAAAATATTAAAAAAAATTGATGACGGTAATTTTTCAAGATATGAGGCGTCAAGGGTGAGACTTCACGTTTCATTATTTGAATTATTTCAACTAACTGTTTGTGACAGACCAAACAGTGAAAAGTATCAACTATTGGGTGTGCAGTGAACTTCTGTTTACAATACAAGGTGTCATGAACTACGAAAATCCAGTTTTCTTGAATTATGTCTGTAGAATATTCCATTGTCCTCTAAAATAGTGCAGATCAAGATATGACTCTTTTTGCTACCAAAAAATTTTTTTTGAAGTAAAATGAATTTTCGAAATTTATAAATTATACCCTGCGTATAATTATTAGACCGATAGCTGCATTGAATCTTATATACGTAATGAAATTAACATTTTTAAACGGCATGTCACTCATGACTCATGCCATTTTGTCGCAAAAATGCGCGCAAAAATGGAAATATGAAGCGGATGTATAATTTTTTAGCACTTTTAGTATGTAAGGAGATCAAATAGAGCGCCTCCACCAATTTTCGGTTACATTATTTATTTCTGAGATCAAAACCTAAAATGCCTTCTGTTTTCAATAATGCATGCAGCCACGCATTCCAGTTTAAGCGGTAAGCACCCGTAGGTGTAAAAGAATTCCTCCCGATATTTGGGTCGAAACCCAAAAGTTAGTTGTTGGCGCCCTATACCTACCTTCATCCTCCCCTTGTTTATATTTCAAGAAATAGAAGGCTTTCAACTGAGTATTACAATAGTCAAACGTCGTAAGTATATTACGAAGTTTGTTGAGACTTCCGAAGTGGAAAAGTGCCGTGAGACACGGAATAAAATCTGTGAAACTATATAGGATGTGAAAAATAGAAAAATATCATTTTCTTTAGGGCGAAGTGCGGAGGAGGTCGGTCTCTGAAAATTTCATTAGCAATTTAATCGAATTTTAAATATTTAGAAGACCACCGTTCCCACCGGAGGCGGAGGTGGCATTACAAATCTCACAGGCAACGACTCTGCGGTGTTAATATAGTCGGGCCTAAAACCTAAAACCGCCCCCGCGTTTCGACGGTGACAAGTTCGAGCCCAAAAATCCTCAAAATCGCATCGTCGGCAGCGGAATTTATGGCTTTTCGACGAATTTGAAATTCTTCGATTCCTCCCTAATTTGAATAGGCGCGTAAACCCCACTCGCGAAAAGCACTGCAGCAAAAATTTACTCGCTGCGCGATCTAATTGCACTGTAGGTAGACGATTACTGATGATTCATACAGAAACCTAGAAATATCCGTCTTACATACCAATAATTGATTGATCATTCCATTTTTAGCGCACTTCTCCAAACGGGAAGGCGCTTTTGTCCTCGCTTTGTCCGTCCGTCCGTCACAGCATCTAGTCCTAGACGAAAAGGTTTTTGCAAAAAATTTTCACTCCAATGGGTAGCTCATGACCTTGTATCCCGAACCAAGAAAAATCTCGACGAAATAATGATAAGCAATTACAATAATAACAAATTAGTGTGACGCGGCATCGCCGTTGAATGCTGCATTTCAGAAGCCGGCCTGTTCTCGAAAGTTATCACATGCGATCAAGTACCCGTTCTTATCATTTTACAATAATACATATGCGGAGTTATTGTTAGAGGAGAATTTGAACTCAATTTTAATGAAAATTCCACATCGGTGCGAGGTACCAGTCAATAGTTATAAATTTTTGAAAATGACTCCGAAGCTACGACTCGGCCGCAAGAGATTATTCGTTGCTTGCTGGTGCTTGGATATCCTTTTCTCCGAACAAAACAGAATTCAATACAGAAAATATTTCAACTTGAATGGATAGCTCATGGCCTTGGTACGCGAACCAAAAAAAATCTTTCCGAAATAATCATAAACAATTACAATAATAACATTTTGCTGTAAGGCGGCTTCGCCGATTAAGTGCTGGAATTCGCAGTTAGATGTTAAAAGTTACGATATGCGGGTAGGTAGCTACATGTTTTTATGAGGATACATTACTACATGTGCGGGATTATATTTAGAGAACAATTTGAACTTCCTTTTGACAAAAACTCCACTTCGATACGACCTTCGGGTCAATTGTTATGAATTTTTGAAAACGACGGCAAAACTACGGCTCGGCGCATATACGCGGCCCTACAAATTTAAAATCAGACGTGCCATTAACACTATTTAACATTTTGAAATAGGCATTACTAGGTACCTGAAGGATGATGGCACTCAAACTATGAAACATGTTCGCCCAATAACAAAAAAAAAAGTAGGTAGGTATCACTAAGAATCATGTGACAGACTACCATTTTTTCGGTTTTTCGATAAAAAAGAATTGTTCCGATTCAAAAATAAACCTGATATTCGTGTTCAAAAGGTCGAAATCAGTTGGAAAACATTCTTTTATATGTAACAGAATGACGCTTATGTGGCCGGTTCGTCTGTTTGTCTGTCTGTCTGTCTGTCAGTGTAGAAACTAGGATGCTGTACTCCTTCTCGAGAATTGAAGCAATAGCCTTGGAACTTTTTCCGATGGATAGCTGATGTCCCCAAGGGTGGCCAATGGGCACTATATTTGTTATCCATACATCGTTATCATTATTATAAAAAAAAAGAGATCTCCTGTGCACTCCGAAGAAGTTGAACTTCTCTTCGGGAAATAAAGCTACAGCCCTTAAAAAATTGAACTTTATCCGATGGATAGCTTAGGTCCTTAAGGACCAAATAGGCAGATTGGCTTTCATAATTCCGCCGCCATCTTGGCTGCCATATTGAAATCTCTTATTAGTGGAACGATTGTCATGAAACTTGAAACTTATCCTTGTCTAGTACGATCATTCTTATTTTCAAGCTGAAATTCATGATTCTGCCGCCATCTTGGCTGCCATATTGAAATTTATTATTAGTGTAACGATTTTCATGAAACTTGGAGCTGACCTCTGTCTCGTATGATCATTTTTATTTTCAAGCCAAATTTCATGATTCCGCCATCATCTTCGCCGCCATATTGAAATCTCTTATAAGTGAAGGATTTTCATGAAACTTGAAAGTTACCCTTGTCTCGGACGATCATTCATATTTTCAAGCTGAGTTTCATGATTTCGCCGCCATCTTGGCCACCATATTGAAATCTCTTATTAGTGGAACGATTTTCATGAAACTTGGAACTTACCCTTGTCTAGTTAGTAAATGGAGCGGCATTTCAAGTTCATTTTTTGACGTTTTGAATTTTATAACGTTTCGTTCTGAAACCTGGTAAAATTTTGACAGTGAAATAAGGCAGAAGCAATTTTAAGATTACTTATTTATCATGTGGGGAAAGTCACTGCAGCCACCGAAACCATTTTCAAAGGACAAAGCATTTTGTATGCCTGAAAGTTGATTTTGATATACGTAGCCTTAGCCACCATCGCATGTGGCGTGCTCCTAGCCAACCCAACACTGTGGTAGGTTGTCATCTGGTTGTCACTGAAAAAATGAAATACACTATACACTAGCACATTATGTGAGCAAACGAGCAATATTAAGCTGCATGCGAAAACTTCATGAAGTTTGCCTTTGTTTAGTTTTCCGACTATGTGAACGCGCTTTTTTTTAAGAACTAAGGGATAGGAATTATTGACAGGTTTCATGTGAATGGTTCTTCAACACTTAGCGTCGCTTTTGTTCAAATCATTTTCTTGTGGTTCACACTTACGTATTAGACGAGAAGACGAGAAACCTGACTCAGTTAGTTCAGCGCTACAGACAAACCGATGACCATGTCAGACCTCCCTTTATCAGGCAGCGTGCTCTAAGAGAAATTTTTACAACCACACGAAAAACACAAATGCAAGTTCACACTTCACAATGTTCACCCTTGTGTAAAAACTGTACAACGCTGTCTGGCAGAACACAAACTATAAGCAAGCCGACCAGCGACAGGGCCCGCTCCAACTGCTAATCATCGGAGACCAATGTTGGAGTTCGCCAGGGAACATCTGAACTGGAACGAGAATAACTAAGAACATGTCTTGATCACTAACGAGTCCAGATTCTGCTCATACGCTTTGATCGGCGTCAATGGGTTATTAGACGTCCAGGTAATCAGGTAAACGTTACGCCGGTACGCCCAGCGTACACTGAGAGAAATGACTGCATAAGAATTTCTGAGCAGAAAATTTCTTATATTAAAAATGAATCAAATTATGCAAGGAATAATCGGTCATTTCAGCTGGTATAAAACGCATTCTATGGAATGTAACATCAATCTTACTGGAAAAATCCAATGCCTCATGTAAAATAATTTCAATTATTCCCTTAAGATGCATTTCTTCTTCAATAAGAAAAGTTGAATATCATTGTGTTATACCAGGTATAATAATTTCTCACTGATGGCTTTAGAGCGAAAATATAGTTTTATATAAGGTGTAATAATTTTTTACTGCTGACTTAAACACAGCTGACCAGAAACAATTTCCGCGCGCAGTTGCTTTCGAGTAACTTTTGCTTGTCCGTCCCGGTTTTCAAAAATGAAGGAAAAGATTGTGGGTGTTTCTCAGATCCTGACGTTCTGGGGCCTGGGAGGTTTCCAGACCTGGTCAAACCATTTGAAGGTATGTTGATTTGATTCTTTGCATCATTTTAGTCACTACAATCTGAGGAGAAATCTGATGAAGTATTTTGTATTTTGCAGGCAGTCCAATCTTGTACATCATTCTCCACTTCTGAGGACAAAGGCTGATGCACCTTATTTCAAACAGTATGTTGTGAAAGTGTAGAAATTTAATTTGCGCTTTAAATATGTAGTTCGAATTTTGCATAAATAAAATTGTTCCATATTATTTCAGATATTTTATTATACTTATTACCTATACCTTTTGTATAAGCGCAATAAGCTTTTATGAAGAACTATATAACATAAAATCTTATACATCATGATATAATCATAAAAGAGCTGTTATATGAACTAAGAAAAGTTTCCAGCAAAATCCAGAAAATTCTTATAAACAACTTAATCTGTGGCTAAATCACACATTAAAAACAAGTCACTTCACCGGTGATGATACAAATAGCAAACTATCTTACTGTCCATAATAGTATACCTAACATTTTCTGTAACGGCATATCATTTTTCTTAAGCCCAGCAACAAAAATTTCTCTCAGTGTAACATACGACGGGAGACTCATACAGGGTTATTCAAAAGTCCGGAATAAAATTCATAATATTTTTCCATATTTATTTCGGAAAAAACGCTTGAACAGGTCGATTTCTAAAAACGGTAAGCCCTTTTTTCATGACACGTGTCATGTGTTACCGTCAACCCCCTAACTCCAAGCCATTCTTAGTATTTTTTTTCAAATGGCACCCTATGGCTTGTGGGGGCTCGTTGGAAAGCTTGTCAAAAACTCTATTCAGATCAACCATTGAAAATTAGATCGGACGCTTCACCATGAAGTTTTGAGGAACTCCAGTTTTACTCAACAGTCCGGAATAAAATTCATAATTTTTTCCATATTTATTTCGGAAAAAACGCTCGAACAGGTCGATTTCTAAAAACGGTAAGCCATTTTTTCAAGACACGTGTCATGTTTTACCGTCAACCCCCTAACCCCAAGCCACCCTTAGTATTTTTTTTTCAAATGGCACCCGGCAAATGGGTGGCTTGGGGTTAGAGGGTTGACGGTAGAACATGACACGTGTCACGAAAAAACGGTTTACCGTTTTTAGAAATCGACCTGTTCGAGCGTTTTTTCCAAAATAAATATGGAAAAAAATTATGAATTTTATTCCGGACTGTTAAGTAAAACTGGGGTTCCTCAAAACTTCATGGTGAAGCGTCCGATCCAATTTTCAATGGTAGATACGAATAGAAATTTTGACAAGCTTTCCAACGAGCCCCCACAAGCCATAGGGTGCCATTTGAAAAAAAAAATACTAAGGGTGGCTTGGGGTTAGGGGGTTGACGGTAGAACATGACACGTGTTGTGAAAAAACGGCTTACCGTTTTTAGAAATCGACCTGTTCGAGCGTTTTTTTCCAAAATAAATGTGGAAAAAATTTATGAATTTTATTCCGGACATTTGAATAACCCTGTATATGTATATGTATGACGGTGGCTCAATGATGGCCTGGGGTGGGATTTCTTCAACAGGAGAAACAAAGCATTCTTGTTTCTACACGTGGAGGCCCTGAAGCAGACGGCACATCACAGACATTTTGTTTGAACATGTACCTACAGTTTGCTGACCGCAACGACAACAACTTCATATTAATGCAAGGTAACGCTAGCCCACGAAAACGGAATCGAGAAGATGAATTGGTCAGCGCGAAGGCCGGATCTCGATCCAATAAAACACCTGTGGGGTATTTTTGAGAGAAAATTGAGAAGTCATCAACCGCCACCCGCTACACTAGATGATAGCAGAAGAATTTTGATTGAAATTTGGTTCGCTGTAAAGACGTAGTTAGAAGTAGGGAGGGAATACGTGGTATTGTTTTATTCTTTATGTTCCATGTTATTCTTCAAAACATGGAACAGAAAAACAACACTTTATAAGTATTTTTTGATCTTTCAAAGGCTCCTCTTAGCTGAATTATACAGATATGGTATCAGGGACCATCTTTTATATTGGATAACTTTCTTTTTTAAAGCATAGGCGTCTGTACGTTCCACTCAAACATGAGGACCAAGAGTTTTTTTCCTCGTCTGAGCTGGTGAGTTCTGGAGTCACCCAAACTAGCGTTCTTGGGCTGCTGTTACTTCTTCAGTTTGTTAATGACATCAAGTTAAGTAATTCCCATCTTACGTTATACATATACGCTGACGACACCACGGCTGCAACAACATCAAACAACCCTCATCCCTCATATTCTCAGTCAGTGCACATGTATCGATGGCATGCTGAATTTATGCCGCTGTAATGGTTCAAAATTGAATGGAAAAAAACTAAAATACTACTTTTTTTCCACAAAAGAGTTGAATTTCAGCTCACTTTCTGGAGTAAATAAATAACATAACTGTAAAACAGAAGTTGTTCGCCTCTAGGTAGGTACTTGCTTTCTAATCTGGCAACTGCACCAGAAAGTTTATCTCAACGTGTTGAAGATGTGTTACTACAGCACTATGTACACTCTAGACTCAGCTAGAGAAGAATTCTTAGAACCATGACGTTCAAGACACCAACTCTCAACTCACTATCATGTCATGAGTTATTTCGACAGCTCAAGAGCCTGACTGTTTATTATATTTATATTGTTACTATTAATAATCGTCTTAATTATAAACGAACCGAAACGCGGAGTCCATAACAATATCATAGCCTGTATTATCTCTGTTAACTCGAATTTGAAGACAATCTCTGGATTTACAAATTTATCCACGGCGACTTACAACTAAAGGTGCTTACTAAAACCCCAATCTATGTGATTCAGATGGCCAACATCAACCAATCTAGTATGACATACTCCCTTTTGTAATTAAGACTATTAGATTCGTTGATTTTTTCATCTAGGTCACACAGATTGAGGTTTCCGTGAGCACCTTTTCAAGGGACAACTCCGTCATAAAACTCCCCTCCCATCGCCTAAACATAACTTTGAGGGGACCGCTGGTCATGGGTTTCAAGCTTTATAACAAGCTCCCCACAGTGATTCAAAACATCAATGATCTGGCTGCATTCAAACGGGCAACCAAAAAGCTGCTTTGGAGCATCCATTTATTCTCTCAATTTTATGAGCTTAATACTACTAGCCCAGGCATTTTAGGGTTTGACCATAAAATGGATATGTTTTGATTGAGATTGAAAGGGCTTTTGACCAATGCTGGATAACATACGAAAAGCTCCAGTTCGACAAGTTTGTGCGTCATAGTTTTTTGTTGAGTAAGAAAGGAGTAAGTGCCGTCAAATCAGATCTCTGTAGTTGAACTCTTGAAACTCTCTAAACTTGCTGTACTTCAGAAAGCAGTACTGTAAGTGTCAACGTCGACCTATGCGTTCTTCCAGCAATGCTGATCAACGTAACAAAAGCTCGAAGAATTTTGTAGTGTAAGCGTCGTAATTGATCTCAATGAGCAAGGAGGGAGTAAGTTCCGCAATAGTGGTAACTCTGTAAAATTTGATTTCCTTAAAAATTTTCGGCGCCCTGGTTGGCCTGAATGCCCTTCAAGCAATGCTGATCCACATTTCGGAACAGAATTTTTTTATTTCCCTCCTCCCGACCCACCAACCAACGAGGAGTGTTTGTGTTTAAAAATTATTAAAAACTCCGTTTTACTTTGTAGTTCTGAGGGTTTTATGACTTCCTTGAGAAACATTTAAGGAAAAATGTTACTCCTTACTTTCCACCTTATATTTTTTCAAGAGGAATCACCTTCCGAAGTTTTATGCAAAACAACTGAAACATCCTACATAATTATTACCAGGACAAGTGCTAGGTACTGGGGACTCGTTCTGGCCTCTTTTATTTTAGTTAATCGTATCCTGCCGGCGACTGGCGGCTTCTGTGGGTATCGTAAATATTTACCTTCATCTGCATGATGATGTTGTGTCAGCTAATGCCAGATTAAAACCGTACTGCACCGCCCGTCACGTCAAGGCCCACTTCGACAACCTTTTTCGAACCGCCAATGTCCGCCGGCGCTCGACGGTTCCGCTCCAAAGGACTATCGCACCTCGCACGTGGCCGGACAGGACACCCCCGTTCATTATACGCAAATTATGCAAATATCAGACCGAAGGAGTGTGAACAGTGAACCTCCTGTCTGGGTGCCAACAAGAGAGCAGGTCTTGCCATTCGTAGACATCTGCGTAGTGGGTATGTGTTTATTTCGCCCTCACGAGCCTACACGGCTACCGTTAATTTTCTAGCGATCATAAAGGTGTCCCCTAACTACAGCTCGCAATAAATCAAATTAACCAAATAATGAATAAGCCACACGGTTCCATTCAGTTCACAACATTCCTTCAACCTCTGTTATTTTCTACGGAAGCGCTGAAGGATCACGTACAAAGTTTTTTTCTAACTCGACCGGTCGACATAATAACTCGTCCGGTTGAGATAGGAAAAAAATTGTGCCTCGATTATCTCGACCCGTCGACTTGATATGAACAAATTTTTTTTTTAACTCGACCGGTCGAGATAGCCAATAATAATTTTGAGCTTACATTATCTCGACCGGTCGAGTTAGTAATCTCGACCGGTCAAGTTAGTTAAGTCGACCGGTCGAGTTAGTTATCTCTACCGGTCGACTTCGTATCTCGACTGGACGAGTTCTTCCGCACTGACTTTTCAGCGTATACTCGTGAAAAAATGACGCTTATATGGCTGGTTTGTCTGTCTGTCAGTCTGTCTGTCCATCCGTCTGTCCGTGTAGAAAGTAAGAGCATACATATACTCCTCCTCGGGGAATGAAGCTAGAGCCTTGGAACTTTTTTTCATGGATAGCTAATGTTCCCAAGGGTGGCCAGTGGACATTATTTTCTCCATCCATACATAGTTACCATCAATATTATGAAAAAAACACAAATATTTCCCGTGTGTTAGTCAAAGAAGTTGAGCTCCTCCACAGGGAATGAAGCTAGAGCCCTGAAACTTCTTTCGATAGATAGATTAGTTTTTCTGGGAGTGAAGTCGAGCTTGAAAATAAGAATGTTCATATAGGAGACAAGAGTAATTTGCAAGTTTCTTGACAATCGTTCCACTGATAAGAAATGTCAATATGGCGGCCAAGATGGCGGCAAAATCATGAAATTCAGCTTGAAAATAAGAATAACCATATACGAGAGAAGGGCAAGTTCAAGGTTTCTTGACAATCGTTCCACCAATAAAAGATTTCAATATGACGGCCAAGATGGCGGCGGAATCGTAAAATTCAGCTTGAAAATAAGAATTATTATACGAGACAAGGGTAAGTTCCAAGTTACATGAAAATCGTTCCACTAATATAAGAGATTCCAATATGGCGACCAAGATGGCGCCGCAACCATGGAATCCAATCTACCCACTGGCCACCCTTGAGGACCTAAGCTATCTATCGGAAAAAGTTCCAGTGCTCTAGCTCCATTCCCCGAGGAGGAGCTCAACTTCTTTGAAGAACACACATGAAATATTTGTTTTTTAATAATAATGATGGTCAATATGTATGAAAGGAAAAAATAATGTCCATTGGCCACCCTTGGGGACATTAGCTATCCATCGGAAAAAGTTCCAAGGCTCTAGCTTCATTCCCCGAGGAGGAGTGTTCTTGCTGCTCCATGTTCTTACTTTCTACACGGACAGACGGACGAACAGACAAACAGACAAACCAGCCATATAAGCGTCATTTTATAACGAAAATGCGCCAAAAAGTCACCGCTGACTAACTCGTCCGGTCGAGATCCGAAGTCGACCGGTCGAGTTATATAAGTCGACCGGTCGAGATACTAAGTCGACCGGTAGAGATAACTAACTCGACCGGTCGAGATAATGTGAGCTCAATTTTTTTTTGATATCTCGACCGGTCGATTCAAAAAAATCTAGTTCAGATCAAGTCGACTGGTCGAGATAATCAGGGCACAATTTTTTCCCTATCTCGACCGGTCAAGATAGGAAAAACTTTCTACGTGATCCTTCAGCGCTTCCGTAATTTTCCAGACACATGATACATTTTAAATATTATTGTTGAGGGCGTATTTCGTATCCTACTTTCCTTTTGTTTTTCGAAAGTCACCAAGATCAAGAAGCTTAATCAGGCAGTTGAAGATCATCAACATCAGCAATCTTTCTAGATCAGGGCAGCGTCTAGCGGAGCGCTATTTTGTCTCTTAGACTAGGCAAAAAATTCTAAAAGAGGCCTGGGATTCACTCCTAGAAGCAAATCATGTAACAATTGGTTAACAGGTTGTTTCTTTCAGCATGACTGGGGGTGTTATCTCCTCGAAAATTCAACATGGCGGAACGTTGAGGGTAAAATATGGGTGCGCGCACAAAAAACATTTCCGGCTCGATTTTTCTCAAAATTATTTCTATTCTTATGTTTTTGGGGTCGTAGAAACTGAAGAGGCCAATTTCGATGACCTCTGGGAGGCCATTAGGTCTGAAATTTGTGTTATTTAACCATGGATGGTTGATAAATAAGGTAAGCCGGCCAGCGCTTGCCGCGTGGGTCTCCAATGTGGGCTGCGGTGTTAGACAAGGATGGACAACTGGACGCTTGGCGCAATGGTAAGTAGCGAGTTCGCGTATCGGACGGAAATATTTATTTTATACAAAACCTTTGTCAATAACTTGGAATAAACATTTATTTACTTACAATTCATGATATTGTACGATAATAATTGTAAAATAAATCAAATACATAATACGAAACCTACGGTACGGCGTACCTACTTATCTTTGGTTTTGAACATGTTTCAAACTTTAAACGACGATCTGAATCAAGACCATACTCGCGACTTCACTCTCAACATCGACAAACAATATAATAAAGTAGCTTAGGTGCGCTGTGATTTTGATTTTTCTTTCAATTTCAGACTTCTTCGTCACTTTTCCTTGCTCCTGTCGTGTAAAAATAGACACCTTTCGCCATTATTTCGTTCCGATGTACCTGGCAATCAAATTTTAATAATTGAGTCTCTTCAACTGAAAAAATCTTCAATTGTGTTCTCGAAAACGTAAACAGAGCCGATGTGTTTGAACAACACAGTTTCCAGTTTCTTCAAGAAATTATATGAATGGTTTTGTTGGGATGATTTAACCATCCTCTAGCCTTCAACTCGACCAGCTCAGCTTCAGGTGGCAACATTTTAGTAGGTTTCGGATTATACAAAAGCCATCGGCAAAATAAATTGACATTTCAGTAGTAGGGCTAGGAGGATTCTGGCGCATACAGGAATCTGCATTACCGACATCGACAGTGGCGCCATCTATCGGCACAGAGTAGCGCCACCTAGCGGCGCGCAGAGGAACTAACATTACCGACATTTACAGAAACCTGCATTACCGGCATTTACAGGAATCTACCTATATTTACCGGAACCTGTATTAACGGCATTTACAGGAATCTACCGATATTTACAGGAACCCGTATTACCGGTGTTTACAGTAATCTATTGATAGTGGCAGTAACGCAATCTCCCGGTACAACTGCGAAGCTCCATTTAGCGTAGATACAAACCTATAATGCAAACATCTGTTAGTACCGATGCGAACCCACATTACCATTAAATCTGGGGATTCATTACTAGGTGCATCTGGTTGTATAGTTCCCCTTCTCCTCTCAAATTCATCATAATCAGGGGTGTAATCAGGATGATGGGGGAAAAAAAAAAGACAAATGTAAACAATTACTGCTTTATTGGTGTATAGCTATATACATGTAAGAAAATCAATAAAATCATACGAATGGAATATTTAATAATAGAAAAAAGGAGGCCAGGGTTGCTTTCAACTACTTTCTCAAGGTCAAGCCATAGGTGCAACTATCTCTGGGTCAAAAATTACGCATGCGTGGGAATAGAGCAGCACATCCACTCAACTTTAGAAATGTATGGGAGAGGTTGATATGAAGAGAAATACACATTAGCTGTTATTGGTTAAAGTTTTATTTGGTTCAGATTAAACATTGTTATGCATACTTATTTTGATACACACAGAACAATACACGCTCTTTATGTTTACTAGCAGTCGTTTTGATCCGATTCATCCTAATTCTTTCATTACTGGGGGCCCTTAAAGGGATGGAGCTCTAGTGTGTAGCAGTAGGCAAACTTACGTATGAGTTAATAGTAAGTTATTGCGTAAAATTGCGCAATAGTTGAGAAAAGTGTAGAATATTGTTACTAAATGACACAACTGTTTAGGGAATTGTTTACCAGGTCACGTGATGATTCATTGTATTTTAAGGTTGGTGTTGCAACATGTGATGCAATAAGTGTTTGCCTCGAAAAAAATTCTAGGGAAAGCCAATAAGGTTCCAAAACAACGAAAGTGCTAACATGAACAAGTCCAGAAGTTATTGCGTAAAATTGCGCAATAGTTGAGAAAAGTCTAGAATATTGTTACTAAATCACACAACTGTTTAGGGAATTGTTTACCAGGTCACGTGATGATTCATTGTATTTTAAGGTTGGTGTTGCAACATGTGATGCAATAAGTGTTTACCTCGAAAAAAATTCTGGAGAAAGCCAACAAGGTTCCAAAACAACGAAAGTGCTGTCATGGACAAGTCCGGAAGTTATTGCGTAAAATTGCGCAATAGTTTATAAAAGTCAAGAAGAATGTTACTAAATGACACAGTTGTTTACAAAATTGTTTACCAGTTATTATGACCATTCATTGTTTTTTAAGGTTAACATTGCAACATGTGACGCAATACCTAAGTGTTCACCTCGAAAAATTTAGAAGCAAGCCAACAAGGTTCCAAAGCAACTTGAGGGTTGTCAGAAACAAGTTCCGGAAGCTATTGCGTAAGATTGCGCAATACTTTGGAAAAGTCTAGAATATTGTCACTAAATGATGCAATTGTTTACTAAATTGCAAACGAACTTGTTTACCAGTTATTGTGATGAGTCATGATATTTTAGCGTTGTTCTCATATAGGTAAAAAATGAGGGTAGGGTTGCTTTCAGCTGACGTGTTTCGGTTACTTTTTCAAGTCAAGTCATAGGCACAACTATCTCTGGGTCAAAAAATCAAACAAGTGCGCATGCGTAGTAGTAGGGCAGCGCATCTACTCAACTTTAAGAATGTATGAGAGAGGTTTATACGAATAAAAAAATACACATTAGCTGTTATCGGTTAGAGCTTTATTTAGTCTAGAGTTTAGAGTAAACAGTTTTATGCATACTTATTTTAATACACACAGAACACTACTCGCTCTTTATGCTTTACTGGCAGTCGTTTTAATTCTATCTATCTTGATTCTCAACTGGAGGGGTCCTAAAGGGGACGGAGCCCTAATGTGTAGTAGTAGTAGTAGTAGTAGCCAAACTTACATATTAAGAGTTAGGAGCTAGGTATTGCGTAAAATTGCGCAATGGTTTGGAAAAATCTAGAATATTGTTACTAAATGACACAACTGTTCAGGGAATTGTTTACCAGGTCACGTGATGATTCATTGTATGTCATGGTTATAATAATAATAATATAATATAATATAATATAATATTTATTGCTTACAAAAACTATATACAGTTTTATAGCAAGAGTGTGGACTCTCCAACCCAAAATAAAAAAAGAAAATTAATAACTTGGAAGTATTGAGACAATCGGATCAACTAAACACAAAGTAATATGATAAGTAACATAAATAAGAAAAACTCTAACTCAAACAAAGCCAAAATGATACAATATACAAAATATTTATGTGCGGACAGAATAAGGCAAAATAAAGAATAAAAAATAAATAACAATGAATAAAAAAATAGTACCCCCTATTCGTTCAGAGCGAAGGCTCGCAAGCTAAGGACACCAGTGACGAAGCTTACCAATCTCTTTGCCCCGGAAGCAGAAATGCCATCAATGTGACTGTACAGTCCGCCTATGTCCGATACTTCACCCAAAAGCCCGCCCCGCAGACCCACGTACAAGGGGCACTCAAAGAAAAGATGTTCCAGCGTCTCCAAACTTCCCAAATTACAAATTGTGCAGAGTTCCTCTGCATTGACTTGGTATGAGACACCATTATAAGTAAATCTGTACTTCTTCTTACAACATAAACGAATTTGAGCTAAGATTCTTATAATTCTGATGGAGATGTCGAGGTGAAGGTACTTGGGGGTAATGGAGAAATCTGAGCGAGGCATTGTCATAGCCGAAAACGGAGAATATCGCGAAGCAGTCAGATGTTCATTGTTCATTGTATACAGGTACGATTTATATTTTTCTAGGTACAGAGAACAGTCGTAACGCGACAGAGTCTGAAGATCGGTTTGGCATTCTATTTTATCGAGAAACTTGTATACCTGCGTGACCCAATTATATTCACACTCATCTGTTTTATACTGCTGACACAATCTATCAAAACATATTCTAGGAAGTCTATTTGAATCCATAGACAGCAATTTGATTATCCAACTTAAACAATTCTTGAAGATGATGAAGCTCAAGTGTACACAACCAAACTCTGAGCGAATATAGCAATCAGGCGTAGAAATCGGTAAAAGTAATAAACGTTTGTAGAAGTATACTTGCGCCCTCTCTACTACATCCGCATATCTAGTACCCCAAAGTGGCAGACAGTAGGATAAAACAGACACGACCAAAGTCTCAAATAAGTGTTTTCTAACGTCCCATTTACTAAGCTTTGACTTGATCATAATTGACAATACGGAGCCAATTGCCTGTTTAGCCCTGATCAGAGTAGTCTTAGCCATCTCCGCAAAAAGTGAGGATGAGGATAGAGTGACACCCAGATAAGCAAACTTATTAACCATCTCCAAGTCTGTGTTTTGATACCGAAATTTAAAGTCGGACGGTCTTCCTCCTCTTCTGAAATGCATAATTTTAGTTTTTCTGATGTTCACCTTCAAAGAGTTTGTTGAAGTGTACCTTTCTAGGATATTAAGTTTTCTTTGTAAGTCCATTTCCAAATGACCCAAAATGACCAGATCATCGGCGTAAAGTAATTTCAATCTCAATTTCGTCTCAATTTTGACAGAAAGCCACTTTCAAAACCCAAAAGAATGCAAAGATGCTACAATAATCACATGATTTCTCGAGAAAAGAGTCACCAAATCTAGATGAAAGGGTGGAAAAAATGAGTTGTTTCTTGTCAAAATATCAGATTTGTGTGAAAATCATCTCAATTTTGACAGAAAGTCACTCTAAAACCCCATGAAGAATGCAAAAATGCTACAAAATCACATGATTTTTCACAAAGAGCATCAAATCTAGAAGAAAATGTATAAATGGTGAGTTGTTCCAGGATTTCTTTTTTAATGGTTGATATTACATGCATGATTCTGATAAAAAAATAAGATCTTTCAAGTGACGTGACGTACTTCTAGAAAATATATACATAAGTATATACATGCATATGCCTATATGTGCACACCTCTACTTATGAGTTACCTACCTGTAGAGGATCACAGCATTCAAATCTTGTGTCATTCAGCACCTTATTACTTGGCATTCGGCGTGTCTTTGATTCAGCATTAAATATTTTTGATGCTGGAAGATAACGCAAGTTTCTCGATATTTTTACTAAAACATTCTAATTACCAGCAATAATACCCATAGCTACGTATTATTGTGTATATGTATAACATTATAAGTGATAACCATGAGGATTAAGTTACCATTTGTTTATTTGTAATTAAGACTATAGGTAAATCTAGAAATGGATATTTCTGGAATAATGTCTCTGATCGTATCTAAGTAAACTAGGAGCAAGCTGGAGAATACTCATCATGGACTCAGATACAGTGATGGGGATATTCCATATGAAAAAGTCTACTCCATACTACATCACCTGGCTTCCAACGTAGATATTATTTTTGTAAAAGGACAACAGAAGAAGGCTTTCCTTGAGGAAATTATTAAGAGATATTGTGATGATGAATTATGTGTTGAAATTATGAATGTTGGAGAGGAGGATAGTGTGATAAAATTTGACAAGATATTACCACAGTGTAATCACCATTTTTTGAAACCCCGTATTTGTTCTTTGAATAATTGCATGCTACTTTATACTTGGTTAATCACTTAACTGCCCAAATAAACTCTGTCCTATTGATTCGCTTGTTTTATTTCCCGAGACTGCATAGTTCCTTTTGTTCACTTCTTTAGAATGTTCTGGAATGTCATTAATCAGTAACACTTGTTCCCAAACATTGCGCAATTTTACGCAATAACTTCCGGAGCTTGTTCATGTTAGCACTTTCAGTTGCTTTGGAACCTTGCTGGCTTTCTTCTAGATTTTTCGAAGTAGACCCTTATTTGCATCACATGTTGCAACGTTAACCATGACATACAATGAATTATCACGTGACCTGGTAAACAATTCCCTGAACAATTGTGTCATTTAGTAACAATATTCTAGATTTTTCCAAACCATTGCGCAATTTTACGCAATACCTAGCTCCTAACTTTTAATATGTAAGTTTGGCTACTACTACACATTAGGGCTCCGTCCCCTTTAGGACCCCTCCAGTTGAGAATCAATATGGATAGAATTAAAACGACTGCCAGTAAAGCATTAAGAGCGAGTAGTGTTCTGTGTGTATTAAAATAAGTATGCATAAAACTGTTTACTCTAAACTCTAAACTAAATAAAGCTCTAACCGATAACAGCAAATGTGTATTTTTTTATTCGTATAAACCTCTCTCATACATTCTCAAAGTTGAGTAGATGCGCTGTCCTACTACTACGCATGCGCACTTGTTTGATTTTTTGACCCAGAGATAGTTGTGCCTATGACTTGACCTTGAAAAAGTAACCGAAACACGTCAGCTGACAGCAACTCTACCCTCCTTTTTTACCTATATGAGAACAACGCTAAAATATCATGACTCATCACAATAACTGGTAAACAAGTTCGTTTGCAATTTAGTAAACAATTGCATCATTTAGTGACAATATTCTAGACTTTTCCAAAGTATTGCGCAATCTTACGCAATAGCTTCCGGAACTTGCTTCTGACAACCCTCAAGTTGCTTAGGAACCTTGTTGGCTTGCTTCTAAATTTTTCGAGGTGAACACTTAGGTATTGCGTGACATGTTGCAATGTTAACCTTAAAAAACAATGAATGGTCATAATAACTGGTAAACAATTTTGTACACAACTGTGTCATTTAGTAACATTCTTCTAGACTTTTATTGACTATTGCGCGATTTCACGCAATAACTTCCGGACTTGTCCATGACAGCACTTTCGTTGTTTTGGAACCTTGTTGGCTTTCTCCAGAATTTTCTTCGAGGTAAACACTTATTGCATCACATGTTGCAACACCAACCTTAAAATACAATGAATCATCACGTGACCTGGTAAACAATTCCCTAAACAGTTGTGTGATTTAGTAACAATATTCTAGACTTTTCTCAACTATTGCGCAATTTTACGCAATAACTTCTGGACTTGTTCATGTTAGCACTTTCGTTGTTTTGGAACCTTATTGGCTTTCTCTAGAATTTTTTTCGAGGCAAACACTTATTGCATCACATGTTGCAACACCAACCTTAAAATACAATGAATCATCACGTGACCTGGTAAACAATTCCCTAAAAAGTTGTGTCATTCAGTAGCAATATTCTACACTTTTCTCAACTATTGCGCAATTTTACGCAATAACTTACTATTAACTCATACGTAAGTTTGCCTACTGCTACACACTGGAGCTCCATCCCTTTAAGGGCCCCCAGTAATGAAAGAATTAGGATGAATCGGATCAAAACGACTGCTAGTAAACATAAAGAGCGTGTATTGTTCTGTGTGTATCAAAATAAGTATGCATAACAATGTTTAATCTGAACCAAATAAAACTTTAACCAATAACAGCTAATGTGTATTTCTCTTCATATCAACCTCTCCCATACATTCCTAAAGTTGAGTGGATGTGCTGCTCTATTCCCACGCATGCGTAATTTTTGACCCAGAGATAGTTGCACTTATGGCTTGACCTTGAGAAAGTAGTTAAAAGCAACCCTGGCCTCCTTTTTTCTATTATTAAATATTCCATTCGTATAATTTTATTGATTTTCTTACATGTATATAGCTATACACCAATAAAGCAGTAATTGTTTACATTTGTCTTTTTTTTTCCCCATCATCCTGATTACACCTCTGATTATGATGAATTTGAGAGGAGAAGGGGAACTATGCAACCAGATGTACACCTAGTAATAAATCCCCAGATTTAATGGTAATGTGGGTTCGCATCGGTACTAACAGATGTTGGCATTATAGGTTTGTATCTACGCTAAATGGAGCTTCGCAGTTGTACCGGGAGATTGCGTTACTGCCACTATCAATAGATTACTGTAAACACCGGTAATACGGGTTCCTGTAAATATCGGTAGATTCCTGTAAATGCCGGTAATGCAGATTCCATCGATAGATTCCTGTAAATGCCGTTAATGCAGGTTCCGGTAAATATAGGTAGATTCCTGTAAATGCCGGTAATGCAGGTTTCTGTATATGTCGGTAATGTTAGTTCCTCTGCGCGCCGCTAGGTGGCGCTACTCTGTGCCGATAGATGGAACCACTGTCGATGTCGGTAATGCAGATTCCTGTATGCGCCAGAATCCTCCTAGCCCTACTACTCATTTCGATTCCCTAAAAAGTTTTTTGCAAATGAACCCGGTTAAATAATAAAAAATACAGTCAAGGGCTTCTGCTACATCGACCATGAATGCCTGCCACGGTATCTTCGGATCATGGATCCGAACAGATCTGTTTCTATTCAATATTAGGGATATCATTTTCAATAGCCGAACATATAAACTGCTCAACAATGAAAGTGTTACAAAGCAAAAATTCACCACCCTTAACCCGGTCGGTAGCACGGTGAGCTTTCAAAGGTGGAGGTCCCGGGTTCAAATCCACACCGGGCCAGATGGACTTTTTCATGCGTTCCTTAGTACTGGGGCATCTATTACCGTGCGGTGATGCTCCGGGAAAAGGGATGAAACGGAAAAGCCATCGAAAACGAAACCATACTGAAAATCCCCCACAGTTCCAAAAACTGTCATCTACACATCGTGCCGTCGTTCTTTGTTATCGTTACAGAAAAACTCACCGAAAAAAGCCTGCTAATAACCCAGTAGTTGATGCAGGAGGAAAAAAAAAATTCACCCAATTTTGAACCGCTATAACTTTTGATTGGCACATATGATTCTGATTTTGTTCCAAGTACTAAACAGCCCAATCTTTTGGCCATTTTCCTTGTCAATATAAAATGCATAGAGCCTCTCATAAATTTTCTTCAGGGTGATGAACAGAGCAGTGCAAAATTGACGAAAGTTCAACATACCCCCGTTTTTGGCGACAATTTTTTTTTGAAGTATCAACACCAAATTTATAAAGAATGATGTGTTCCCTCGAAATGGTTTTTGATATTTCGGGATTCCAGTCGAAACAGCCAAAATGTGATTTTTTATTGTGAATACTGCACCGGGTGATCATTTAAAAACAGTCCACCTGCAATAACTCCCGATTCCTAGTGAATATTTCTTCGAGCAAAAACAAGTGAATTTTTATATCAAAGGGGACATCTAAAACATAAATTGGCAAATTTCTATCTTGAGCCCCCTCGCCCCCACTCACCCCAACTTTGAAAATTCAAATGACATGACCTACCTTGCGATACATCAAATTGAAGAGAATCAAATTTTCTTTCTGAAAAAAATATTTACAAAAACTTCAACCCCACTTGGTCTTTTTTTTAATTCTGGACATCTCAATTGTTTCTAATTCAGTCAGTGTCATTATAGAAAACATCGAAGAAAAGAATTTTCGGTGGAAAAAGTGCTACCCAAATTGACCCTTTTGCTCTCCCCCACCTCAGCTTCAAAATTAACGCAACACCACCCACTTTGTGATACATCAAATTGAAGGGAATTGAATTCTCTCTCCGAAAACAATTTTTTTTAAATTTTCAACCCCTCTCCAAATAAATTAGTAATTTGGGGTGTTTTGGGAGGAAAATGGGGATTTTAAAAAATTTGAAAAAATTTTGTCCATAGAGAGAATTTGATTTCCTTCAATTTGATATATCACAAAGTAGGTATTGCCATTTTAGATTTTTGAGATGAGGTGGGGGGAGCGAAAGGATGAGATTTGGGTGGCATTTTTTCCACAGAAAACTATCTCTTCCGATGCTATGCAGGATGACGTTGACTGCATTGAAAAGAATTGAGAGGTCAAGAATATTAAATTGGACACTCAGAGAATTTCAGGAAGAAGGGGGGTGGGGTTAAAAATTCTATAAATATTTTTTCGGAAAGAGATAGACAGATAAACAAACAGATAGACCGATCGTATTGACAGAATCCCATTTAAGGGACCAACATTTCAAGAAATGATGCCAAACATGCCTATGTTTTGAAATTTGAAGTGAAGGCAAAAAATTCCAAAATGGCGGAACTGTGGTCAATCCAATTCTAATGACGTTGTCCCATGTTGACTAAAGAGAGTAAGAATTAACCTTTTTTCAATGCTAAAGACCCAAATTTTAGGAGTAGTACCAAAAAGCACGCTGCCAATTGGGCTTTTCTTTACCCCTACACTAGACAATAGGAACGTGTTGCAAATCAAATTGCTCAGAATTGTTCAGTGAACAAGCCTACCAAGTGGCGTCATCTTGATATGAAAAGTTCTAATGTTTTTGCGTTGCTACAGGAATAATATACAGTATTCACAATAAAAAATCATCTTTTGGCTGTTTCGACTGGAATCCCAAAAATTCGAAAACCGTTTCGAGGAAACACATCATTCTTCATGAATTTGGTGTTGATCCTCCCGAAAAATTTTTTTAACGAAAACGGGGGTATGTGGAACTTTCATCAATTTTGCACTGCTTTGTTCATCACCCTGTAGAAGTTTTATGAGGGGCTCTATGGATTCCATATTGACAAGAAAGATGGCCAAAAGATTGGGCTCTTCAGTACTTGGAACAGAATTAGAATCGTTTGTGCCAATCAAAAGTTACAGCGGTTCAAAATTGGGTGAATTTTTGCTTTGTAACACTTTCATTGTTGAGCAGTTTAGTTGTTAGGGCTTGCACGAAGACTCGTAGTCTCTATTTCATAAAGATTTTTTTTTACACTTTACCATTCTTTCTCACATTTGCCTTTGTCAATTGCATGTGTGATAATACCTACTTCGGATAATACATAATTAGGCTCTTAACGTATGGTCCGAAAGTTTTGGGAAATTTTTTAAAAGCTAATAACTTTTCGGATAGTTTTAATTTTGTAACTTAGTATTGCAAGAACCGGGGCAAAACTAACATCATCTATAGCAATACCAAATTCATATTCAACATATTAAAGATGAGCCATTATCTTTGATGGATCTCAGTTTTCTTCTGCCATGTTCGATCATTCTCTGGACAACAACAGGAATAATTCCCAGCTCCCAGCTCCTGCCTCCAAATGTAGCGCAAGCTCGACCAATATAAGATTTTTGGTAAGTATTCAGCAGGATAGTATGCGACAAGAGATGGGAAGCTGCAAATAAAGACCAATTACGGCGTCGCATTTTTCAATAACATTAGAGAATTTTGTATTGAGGAAATTGATCCTGGAGAATTATGGAACATGGCAGAAGAAAAATGAAATCCATCGAAGATAATGGTCCATTATCAATATGTTGAATATGAATTTGTTATCGTTATATTATGATGTTAATTTTTACAGTATCTAGTTAAAAATTAAGACTATTCATAAAAAGTTATCAGCTTTAAACAATTTCCCAAAACTTTCGGACCATATCTTATGCCGAATGCCGATGCTCTGATGCAAAAATGTTTCAGCATTCAAATCATCGTTTATTTTCAATTGACTGACTAAAACTCGGACAACACCAATTCTAAGCCAATGCGTTTTTTTGTGCTCACCGTTTTTCTCTGACCATGCGCCATCTTGAATTTGAGACATGAGGATGAAGAGTGGAAATTCGAATGTCAACATTTCTGGTCGTGATCAGCAGAGTTCAAAACATAAGTAACCACTTGTTAACTGATTTTTACATGATTTTATCTCAGGTTATTCGTAGACTTGTTGCTGATTTGCCCCTGAAAGTTAGACAACACGAATTTCAGACGGAATGGCATACCAGAGGTCTTCGAAATTATTCTAATCATCTCCTACAAGCCCAAAAACATAGAAAAGGAAAGATTTTGAGAAAAATCAAGCCAGAAATGCGCTTTTGTGCGCTATCACCACTTTTCTCCGACTAGGTATGGGCCATCTTGAATTTAAGGCGCTAGAGGTAAAAATTTCAACCGTTAACTTACCTAGTTGTGATCAGCAGGGTTGAAAACACATGTAATAACAACCTGTTGACTTATTGTTACGAGTACATTATTTGATCTCAAGTTATTCGATTAGAAGATTTGTTGCTGATTTGCCCCTGAAAGCTGGACATCACGAATTTCAGATCGAATCGCCAAATGACCGGCCACAGGTCTCCGAAATTATCATAATCATCTTATTCAACCCAAAAAACATGAATAGGGAGAATTTTAGGAAACATCGAGCCAGAAATGCCTTTTTTGTGCTCACCGTTGTTCTCTGACTATGCGCCATCTTGAATTGGAGACATGAGGAGTAGAAATTCGAATGTCAACATTTCTGGTCGTGATCAGCAGAGTTCAAAACATAAGTAACCACTTGTTGACTGATTTTTATTTATTTTTGTATTCGTTTATTTAACGTCGGCCTATTTCCGCAACGAGGCCTAACACCGACGCCGGTGAATGCTTTCCTCCACTATACCGGAAATTTTGCCGAACCCCTGTGTGTTCCAACACAGGGTAGGGATTTTTAACGACCACCAACATCGCATGGGGTCGGCACCATCGTTCGTATTTTTACGTGCTATGCGACACACATAGCACGCGTCTTGCATTTAGCAAGCATTCCAACTAAACCAAGGAGCTTGTTTTCGAGGCCGAAAATCCGTCCCCGGCGGAGATCGAACCCGCGACCTCTGGAGTGGTAGTCGAACGCGCTAACTAACCACACCACAAGCTTCTCGTTGTTAACTGATTGTTACATGATTTTATCTCAGGTTATTCGTAGACTTGTTGCTGATTTGCCCCTGAAAGTTAGACAACACGAATTTCAGACGGAATGGCCTACCAGAGGTCTTCGAAATTGACACAATCACTTTCTACGACCCCCAAAACATTAGAATGCTACTAGGTCTGAGAAAAATCGGATCGGAAATAGGCTTTTTGTGCGCGTACCTAGTTTTTACCCTTGACTTTCCGTCATCTTGGATAGGGTCAAGGGCAAAAATTTCGAGAAGATAACATCCCTAGTCGTGTTCAGCGGTGTTCAAAATCTAAGTAACGACCTGTTAATCAATTATTGTTACATGAAATGCTTCTAAGAAGCCTCTTTTGACATTTTTTGCCCATAGTCGATATTCTGTTTTTTTAACGCAAGAAGCCGCCTCAGACACGAGGGCGCCAAAAGATCGGAACTATAAAAAATCGCGTTAACTTCCCTCCTTTGAGCAACGAATTTTTTCATTGCTTACATTTTTCTCAGCCTGAAATTCAGGAAGACTCTTCAATACCAATAAGTAGCATCAAAACAATGAGCATGGAAAGTTATACTACACTGCTCCAATAAATTAACGCATCACCGTTTTTTTGCCGTTCTTTTTGAGGGGTCATATCTTTTAAACACGTAAATGGATTTTGAAAACTTCACCAAAATTTCAAATCTAGTTTTTTTTTGGCTGCAACAGGAGCTTATTGTGAATCTTTTTGGATGATTGTGACTCGGTATACAGGGTGGTTTCTACGAACATGATTTTTTCTCAAAGTTTGACAAGGTGCACAAGGAGTACCACTGCCTCTGTAAATGTCCCTCATGCTATCGCTTGGCTGAATATGTCAGCTATGCATAATTTTTCAGATTGTGTCTGTATCTGGTCTGTGTCAAAAGTTATGATTTTTCTTGTGATGCAACTGCGCGCAAAGTAAGAAGTCCTCGTTATCCGGCTGACCCCGCCTGTAAGTTCCGAGACACGGATGAGGTGGCTCAGAGGTGATGTCCTGAATTCTAAGCTGATACACTATGATTGGATAGTCGTGATTTGTTTCACAGGATTTTTTCTAAGAACATGATTTTTCACGAAGTTAACCTAGCAAAGTGCACTGGGGTATACTAGTGACTGTAGATTTTTTGCCATACGGCTTCGGTAACGAGAGGACAACTACCGACTTTTCCTTCAGTGGCACAGAAAATTGTCAGTTTTAACACAGACCAGCTAAGCACATTATCTGAACAAGGATGCATAGTTGACACATTGGACTAACAAAGCCGTATGGCGAACCCCCTGTGCACCTTGCTAAACTTCATTGTGAAAAAAACATGTTCTTAGAAATCACCTATACAGGCTGTCCCGAAATTAGCCTGCCATACTTCAGCAGCAGATTCTACGGTCAAAAATAAGAGAAAAAGTTCATATAAACTTGGGTCAAAAAATGCCCCATAAACGAACTACAGCCCCCGAAAGGTGGGTCCCTGAAGATGATTTTTAAATAATATCTTCGAAACTATTCGGAGCAAAATGATACAATTTGGCACATTCCCAGAAGTTTTTATGCTCAACAAAATGGGGCAAAAGTCATTTGAAAAATTTGCCCGGGAGTGGGGTAACTTGGTAAGAGGTGGGGTAAAAATTACCCCAACGTTTTTGTGAATATTTTTTTCAAGATTTTATGCAAAATTATAAAATTTCAAGGTGATTTGCGTAAAAAAGGTGCTCTTGTTGAACTTCGATATCTTGCCCCGTTTCCGACTAAAATCGTTCTGAATTTTTTTTGCAGACTGAAGAATCGAATTTGTTGACGATCGACTTTTTTCTAGTTCCAAAATCAGCTCTGAGTATTTCATGAGCGTATTCTACGGTTAAAAATAAAAAAAAAGTTCCCATAAACTTGGGTCAAAAAATGCCTCATAAGCGAGCCACAGCTCCCTAAAGGTGGGTCCCTGAAGGTGGTTTTTATTAATTATCTCCGAAACTAGTTGGATCAAAATAATAAAATTTTGCAGATACTCAGACGTTTTCATGCTTAACAAGATGGGATTAAAGTCATTCAAAAAATTTGCCCGCGAGTGGGGTAACTTGGTAGGAGGGGTAAAAAAAACCCCAGTTTCAAAATTTTAGGCAAAATCATGAAATTTCAGGGTGTTTTACGGAAAAAAGGGGCTCTTGTTGCTTGAGAAACTTTTCTCTTATTCTTGGTCGTAAAATACGCTCATGAAATACTCAAAGCCGATTTTGGAACCAAAAAAAGTCGATCGTCCACAAATTCGATTCTTCAGTTTGCAAAAAAATTTCAAAACCATTTTGCTCGAAAACGGGGCAAGCTATCGAAGTTCAACAAGAGTAAATCACCCTGAAATTTTATAATTTTGCAAAAAATCTAAAAAAAAAAACAAACACAAAAGTTGGGGTAATTTTTACCCCACCTCCTACCAAGTTACCCCACTCCCGGGCAAATTGTTCAAATGACTTTTGCCCCATCTTGTTGAGCATAAAAACTTCTGGGCATGTGCCAAATTGTATCATTTTGCTCCAAATAGTTTCGGAGATATTTATTAAAAATCATCTTCAGGGACCCACCTTTAGGAGGCTGTAGCTCCCTTATGGGGCATTTTTTGACCCAAGTTTATGGAAACTTCTTTTCTCATTTTTGACCGTAAAATACGCTTATGAAATACTCAAGGCTGATTTTGGAACTAGAAAAAAGTCGATCGTCAACAAATTCGATTCTTCAGTCTGCAAAAAAATTTCAGAACGATTTTATTCGGAAACGGGGCAAGATATCGAAGTTCAACAAGAGTATCTTTTTTGCGCAAATTACCCTGAAATTTCATAATTTTGCATAAAATCTTGGAAAAAAAGTTCACAAAAAAGTTGGGGTAATTTTTACCCCACCTCCTACCAAGTTACCCCACTCCCGGGCAAATTGTTCAAATGACTTGCTCCATCTTGTTGAGCATAAAAACTTCTGGGCATGTGTCAAATTGTATCATTTCGCTCTAAATTTTTTCGGGGATATTAATTAAAAATCATCTTCAGGGACCCACCTTTAAGGGGCTGTAGCTCTCTTATGGGGCATTTCTTGACCCAAGTTTATGGGAACTTTTTTTCTTATTTTTAACCGTAGAATCTGCTGCTGAAGTATGGCAGGCTAATTTCGGGACACCCTGTATAACGAGTCACAACTATCCACTCATAGTCCGGACGTTAGAGGGGAATACCTTGCACTTTTATAGCAAGTGTCATGCCTGCTGTTGGGACCACCCTTGGCCAAGCTGGACGTGGAGGCATCTGCGCAAATCTTGCAGACACGAGGGAGTAAAAAGGGTGCGTTTAAAAAAAACTGTTGAAAAATCGTAAATCGTGACTGATTCTATGCTCATGAAGATGCTGCAAACAGTTTTAATATACTATTACTGACAATCAACATAGTAATACTGATTCATTTCAGACTTCTTAGAAGTAGGTAACGTATGTGTACCATCTCTTGGGCAGAAAAACCTAGCCTTCTATGATCGCTGGTCTTTGACGTGATTGCGTGCAAAAATTGCATCCATATGACACTTGACATATCGCTGTTTGTTTCGTTCCAGGTTATGTTTTGGCGTGATTTTATTAAAAAAATATTCTATCAGCCTTTTCAGGTACATCGGCATGTTATTATTGAGAGGGAAGTGAAGTGGATGACTCACATTTTGAGAAATGCTTGGAGTCTGGGATTGCGAGATGTCAGTTTTGACACTTATTTTCACCAAGCATTTCAGCATAGAATAGGTAGCCCGTAGTCCCAACTAACATGTGCCGGCTTCTATTTCCTCAAAGAGAAATCCTTTCTCGTATCGATCGCGACTGTTTTTGGGTAGCTATTAGATTTGCCGTAGCTTCTTCGGCCGCTTGCCAAGATTCAGGATGCGTAAGATCAAACATTTCTAAGTCTGGTTCGAGGTCTGGTTCATACATGATCGGCTATTTTCAAAAAAAAAATTGGCTATGACTTGTTTTCACGTCAGATTATTAATACGTCAAGTGAGAGTCACTGTGGTGAAGCGCTCACTTCATAAATACGATTTTCAACACAATACTAATTATTGTCACTTTGCTCTACATTGGAATCCTCAAGGAAGAAGAGCAAAGGGCAGACCACGTACAACTTGGAGAAGAACCGTATCTGAGGAAACTGGAAAGACTGTTGCTCAGCTAAGAAGAACTGCACAGGACCGAACGCAGTGGAAAAATTATATAGACACAATATAATACATACAATATGATTGTCTGTATATATACTTGTATGTTTTTTTGCACCCTATGTCCCGTAAGGGAATAACGGGTAATAATAATAATAATAATAATACTAATTATTGTGGCTTATATGCATTGCTAATAATTATGAGTATTGGATAATTGTCAGTAAAATAGCATACATACCTCGGCGAAAACGGTTATTACTGCGTCGGGCTATTGTTGTCGGGGCGCTTACCGGCAGCAATCTTTGCCCTCCGCAGTAATAACTCGTTCTCCGCCTCGGTATGTAATGTGCGATTACAAGTTTGAGAAAAGTTTACAAGTAGCTAAATTACAGTCCCAAAAAACTGAAAAAACTGCAAAATCGATATAAAATAAAAATTTACAACCGCAGCAAGAACAGTTGAGACATGTGGTAAGACTAACAAAATGATGAATAAAACTTATGACAAGCTTGATTCGAACATTTATCCTTTTTTTTTTTCAACTGGACATCATTTGATGAGGTAGAAGAAGAAGTTTCGTAGCACCGAATAGTGATTTTATCAAGTGGAACAAAGTGGTTCTCTTGTGTATTTATCACGGTTTTCAAGCCGCCACTTGATCAATATTTCTTCGAGAAAAAATGACGTAGGTACCTACATACTGACAATTTCCTTAGATGAAACTTGAAAATTTCACTTACCCGATCGCAAGCGAGCGATTGTATCGTAATAAAGGTCTTGATGATCATAATACGGACAGTGGAATGCCTTATGATGATACACAAAAAGATTCAAAATGGCTTGTTTATTCACCCAATGATCAGGTACTTTATACCTATTTTTTATATTTTATTTTGTACCTACGACAATTGAATAGTTTTTTCTGCTTACACTGCGTTTTTTTATTTAAAATGGTGTTTCTTCAAAACACTAGTTTTCTAAACAAATTTTTTCAAAAAATAAAACGGCAAGCATGGTAAGATATGTTCTACGATGACCTTTATGGGAATACCTCTCTATGTCTTCGTGTAATATGCTTGTTCAACAGCTAGATACAAAGTTCCTTCCCTTAGTCAATAAGGCTGTTCCACAGTCTAGTTTCTTCAAAAATGTTTTTATACGGACGGTGGATGCAACACCGTATCTTCAGAGCTTCTGTTCATAGCTGTTCTGTTCTAGGATTCTATTGTTAATTGTACAAAATTCATATCTTGAAAAAGTACAACCATTTATCACCAAGCATGTTGCGATTCATTCCGACGACATTAAAAAAGAATCATCAAAGGATTACGAGAAATGGAACGATCGCAAATGATGAAAGCTTGAAAGCATGAATACAATTATTATTAATACCACGTAAGTCGTTGAGCCCCACGTGCATAAAAAAATTGTGATGACCCAGAAGATGTCGATGTTGAAATACCTAAGTGAAGATTTCATTCTTGAAGAAATAAAATTTGAGAAAATTGATACCATTTGCAAATCTTTTGGTGTAGCTTTTTCAACAAAAATTAGGCAACTGTCCGTGACGGCGCCGAAAGTCAGTTCAAAAATAAAAAGAATTTCGTCACTCAATGTTACCACGTATTTCCAACCTAATTCTGATTTCTTTTTCCACCTCCTATGGCAAGGGTGATTTTGATGGGGTTGGGGAAATTTGAATAAAAACGGTTGCAAAGACCAGCCTGCAACGTTCTGTGAAAATGGCACAACATGTTTTAACGCCGTTCCGTTAGATATGTGTGATTTTGGTGTGAAAAATACAGATGACATTTCTTCCGTATAACGTTCCAGCTGGAGAAATTATCTGTATTACTACATCACTTTTCCTTGAAGAATTATTTAGGATTTAGTGATTTGAACACCGTGCCAAATACACGAGAGAAACACAATGGTATAATGTACCACTTGATCGCAAAATATATATATACGGCACCCTGTATAAAGTTTCTGCACGATTTGAGCAGATGGCTCCACATCCAGATTGGTCGAGGGTGGTCTCAGCAACAGGCGTGCAAAGTGACAATGCTTGCCTGTGGGTTTATTCCTTGACAGAATCTTACCATTTAGGTCTCTTTCGAAAACTACAAGGGTGTACTTTGGTTTGAGCCCAGTGGCATTTCCAAAATACAAAAATAATTTTTCTAAATTTCAAGTTTTCGAAATTTTTTGGATTTTGGGAATGCCACTGGGCTCAAACCAAAGTACACCCTTGTAGTTTTCGAAAGAGACCTAAATGGTAAGATTCTGTCAAGGAATAAACCCACAGGCAAGCATTGTCACTTTGCACGCCTGTTGCTGAGACCACCCTCGACCAATCTGGATGTGGAGCCATCTGCTCAAATCGTGCAGAAACTTTATACAGGGTGCCGTATATATATATTTTGCGATCAAGTGGTACATTATACCATTGTGTTTCTCTCGTGTATTTGGCACGGTGTTCAAATCACTAAATCCTAAATAATTCTTCAAGGAAAAGTGATGTAGTAATACAGATAATTTCTCCAGCTGGAACGTTATACGGAAGAAATGTCATCTGTATTTTTCACACCAAAATCACACATATCTAACGGAACGGCGTTAAAACATGTTGTGCCATTTTCACAGAACGTTGCAGGCTGGTCTTTGCAACCGTTTTTATTCAAATTTCCCCAACCCCATCAAAATCACCCTTGCCATAGGAGGTGGAAAAAGAAATCAGAATTAGGTTGGAAATACGTGGTAACATTGAGTGACGAAATTCTTTTTATTTTTGAACTGACTTTCGGCGCCGTCACGGACAGTTGCCTAATTTTTGTTGAAAAAGCTACACCAAAAGATTTGCAAATGGTATCAATTTTCTCAAATTTTATTTCTTCAAGAATGAAATCTTCACTTAGGTATTTCAACATCGACATCTTCTGGGTCATCACAATTTTTTTATGCACGTGGGGCTCAACGACTTACGTGGTATTAATAATAATTGTATTCATGCTTTCAAGCTTTCATCATTTGCGATCGTTCCATTTCTCGTAATCCTTTGATGATTCTTTTTTAATGTCGTCGGAATGAATCGCAACATGCTTGGTGATAAATGGTTGTACTTTTTCAAGATATGAATTTTGTACAATTAACAATAGAATCCTAGAACAGAACAGCTATGAACAGAAGCTCTGAAGATACGGTGTTGCATCCACCGTCCGTATAAAAACATTTTTGAAGAAACTAGACTGTGGAACAGCCTTATTGACTAAGGGAAGGAACTTTGTATCTAGCTGTTGAACAAGCATATTACACGAAGACATAGAGAGGTATTCCCATAAAGGTCATCGTAGAACATATCTTACCATGCTTGCCGTTTTATTTTTTGAAAAAATTTGTTTAGAAAACTAGTGTTTTGAAGAAACACCATTTTAAATAAAAAAACGCAGTGTAAGCAGAAAAAACTATTCAATTGTCGTAGGTACAAAATAAAATATAAAAAATAGGTATAAAGTACCTGATCATTGGGTGAATAAACAAGCCATTTTGAATCTTTTTGTGTATCATCATAAGGCATTCCACTGTCCGTATTATGATCATCAAGACCTTTATTACGATACAATCGCTCGCTTGCGATCGGGTAAGTGAAATTTTCAAGTTTCATCTAAGGAAATTGTCAGTATGTAGGTACCTACGTCATTTTTTCTCGAAGAAATATTGATCAAGTGGCGGCTTGAAAACCGTGATAAATACACAAGAGAACCACTTTGTTCCACTTGATAAAATCACTATTCGGTGCTACGAAACTTCTTCTTCTACCTCATCAAATGATGTCCAGTTGAAAAAAAAAAAGGATAAATGTTCGAATCAAGCTTGTCATAAGTTTTATTCATCATTTTGTTAGTCTTACCACATGTCTCAACTGTTCTTGCTGCGGTTGTAAATTTTTATTTTATATCGATTTTGCAGTTTTTTCAGTTTTTTGGGACTGTAATTTAGCTACTTGTAAACTTTTCTCAAACTTGTAATCGCACATTACATACCGAGGCGGAGAACGAGTTATTACTGCGGAGGGCAAAGATTGCTGCCGGTAAGCGCCCCGACAACAATAGCCCGACGCAGTAATAACCGTTTTCGCCGAGGTATGTATGCTATTTTACTGACAATTATCCAATACTCATAATTATTAGCAATGCATATAAGCCACAATAATTAGTATTATTATTATTATTATTATTACCCGTTATTCCCTTACGGGACATAGGGTGCAAAAAAACATACAAGTATATATACAGACAATCATATTGTATGTATTATATTGTGTCTATATAATTTTTCCACTGCGTTCGGTCCTGTGCAGTTCTTCTTAGCTGAGCAACAGTCTTTCCAGTTTCCTCAGATACGGTTCTTCTCCAAGTTGTACGTGGTCTGCCCTTTGCTCTTCTTCCTTGAGGATTCCAATGTAGAGCAAAGTGACAATAATTAGTATTGTGTTGAAAATCGTATTTATGAAGTGAGCGCTTCACCACAGTGACTCTCACTTGACGTATTAATAATCTGACGTGAAAACAAGTCATAGCCAATTTTTTTTTTGAAAATAGCCGATCATGTATGAACCAGACCTCGAACCAGACTTAGAAATGTTTGATCTTACGCATCCTGAATCTTGGCAAGCGGCCGAAGAAGCTACGGCAAATCTAATAGCTACCCAAAAACAGTCGCGATCGATACGAGAAAGGATTTCTCTTTGAGGAAATAGAAGCCGGCACATGTTAGTTGGGACTACGGGCTACCTATTCTATGCTGAAATGCTTGGTGAAAATAAGTGTCAAAACTGACATCTCGCAATCCCAGACTCCAAGCATTTCTCAAAATGTGAGTCATCCACTTCACTTCCCTCTCAATAATAACATGCCGATGTACCTGAAAAGGCTGATAGAATATTTTTTTAATAAAATCACGCCAAAACATAACCTGGAACGAAACAAACAGCGATATGTCAAGTGTCATATGGATGCAATTTTTGCACGCAATCACGTCAAAGACCAGCGATCATAGAAGGCTAGGTTTTTCTGCCCAAGAGATGGTACACATACGTTACCTACTTCTAAGAAGTCTGAAATGAATCAGTATTACTATGTTGATTGTCAGTAATAGTATATTAAAACTGTTTGCAGCATCTTCATGAGCATAGAATCAGTCACGATTTACGATTTTTCAACAGTTTTTTTTAAACGCACCCTTTTTACTCCCTCGTGTCTGCAAGATTTGCGCAGATGCCTCCACGTCCAGCTTGGCCAAGGGTGGTCCCAACAGCAGGCATGACACTTGCTATAAAAGTGCAAGGTATTCCCCTCTAACGTCCGGACTATGAGTGGATAGTTGTGACTCGTTATACAGGGTGTCCCGAAATTAGCCTGCCATACTTCAGCAGCAGATTCTACGGTTAAAAATAAGAAAAAAAGTTCCCATAAACTTGGGTCAAGAAATGCCCCATAAGAGAGCTACAGCCCCTTAAAGGTGGGTCCCTGAAGATGATTTTTAATTAATATCCCCGAAAAAATTTAGAGCGAAATGATACAATTTGACACATGCCCAGAAGTTTTTATGCTCAACAAGATGGAGCAAGTCATTTGAACAATTTGCCCGGGAGTGGGGTAACTTGGTAGGAGGTGGGGTAAAAATTACCCCAACTTTTTTGTGAACTTTTTTTCCAAGATTTTATGCAAAATTATGAAATTTCAGGGTAATTTGCGCAAAAAAGATACTCTTGTTGAACTTCGATATCTTGCCCCGTTTCCGAATAAAATCGTTCTGAAATTTTTTTGCAGACTGAAGAATCGAATTTGTTGACGATCGACTTTTTTCTAGTTCCAAAATCAGCCTTGAGTATTTCATAAGCGTATTTTACGGTCAAAAATGAGAAAAGAAGTTTCCATAAACTTGGGTCAAAAAATGCCCCATAAGGGAGCTACAGCCTCCTAAAGGTGGGTCCCTGAAGATGATTTTTAATAAATATCTCCGAAACTATTTGGAGCAAAATGATACAATTTGGCACATGCCCAGAAGTTTTTATGCTCAACAAGATGGGGCAAAAGTCATTTGAACAATTTGCCCGGGAGTGGGGTAACTTGGTAGGAGGTGGGGTAAAAATTACCCCAACTTTTGTGTTTGTTTTTTTTTTTAGATTTTTTGCAAAATTATAAAATTTCAGGGTGATTTACTCTTGTTGAACTTCGATAGCTTGCCCCGTTTTCGAGCAAAATGGTTTTGAAATTTTTTTGCAAACTGAAGAATCGAATTTGTGGACGATCGACTTTTTTTGGTTCCAAAATCGGCTTTGAGTATTTCATGAGCGTATTTTACGACCAAGAATAAGAGAAAAGTTTCTCAAGCAACAAGAGCCCCTTTTTTCCGTAAAACACCCTGAAATTTCATGATTTTGCCTAAAATTTTGAAACTGGGGTTTTTTTTACCCCTCCTACCAAGTTACCCCACTCGCGGGCAAATTTTTTGAATGACTTTAATCCCATCTTGTTAAGCATGAAAACGTCTGAGTATCTGCAAAATTTTATTATTTTGATCCAACTAGTTTCGGAGATAATTAATAAAAACCACCTTCAGGGACCCACCTTTAGGGAGCTGTGGCTCGCTTATGAGGCATTTTTTGACCCAAGTTTATGGGAACTTTTTTTTTATTTTTAACCGTAGAATACGCTCATGAAATACTCAGAGCTGATTTTGGAACTAGAAAAAAGTCGATCGTCAACAAATTCGATTCTTCAGTCTGCAAAAAAAATTCAGAACGATTTTAGTCGGAAACGGGGCAAGATATCGAAGTTCAACAAGAGCACCTTTTTTACGCAAATCACCTTGAAATTTTATAATTTTGCATAAAATCTTGAAAAAAATATTCACAAAAACGTTGGGGTAATTTTTACCCCACCTCTTACCAAGTTACCCCACTCCCGGGCAAATTTTTCAAATGACTTTTGCCCCATTTTGTTGAGCATAAAAACTTCTGGGAATGTGCCAAATTGTATCATTTTGCTCCGAATAGTTTCGAAGATATTATTTAAAAATCATCTTCAGGGACCCACCTTTCGGGGGCTGTAGTTTGAATGGTCACTTTCTGTCAAGGAATAAACCCACAAGGATTGATTCCGCAACGCTTATTTTACCAATTCAAATCCGTCCTAGGGGTTCTGATGCCACTAAAAAAGTTGTTGACGGAAATCGTTTTTTTTTTTCGTCAAGTAGAAACTCCCCAGAAAATAAAATGTACGGGTGATGCTATCAAATTTCGAAAATTTCCAAAAATTTTTGAAAATTTTTCATCTTGATTTTTGAAAATCCAAAAACTAGATAGCATCGACAATACATCTCTCCTCAAGAAAGTCGCATGCCAAATTTGAACTTTCTATTTTCAAAAAAAAGGTACCAAAAATGATTTGAAAAAGTGAATTAGTGGAAATCATTTTTTTTTGCTTTTTTTTAAATAGAAAGTTCAAATTTGGCATGCGACTTTCTTAATGAAAGATGTATGTGCGTTGCTATTTAGTTTTTGAATTTTCAAAAATCAAAATCAAAAATTTCAAAATAAAACCGATTCCCGTCAACAACTTTTTTAGTCGCATCAGAAACCCCTTAACTTCGTCCTTATCAACGTCCGGACAGTCTGCCACAGCTTAGAATACGAAACATTACCTCTGAGCTACCCACTTGTGTTTCGGAACTCATAAGCGGGGTCAATCGCATAACGAGAAGACCTTACATTGCGCGCAGTTGCGTCACAAGAAAAATTATAACTTTTGACACAGACCAGATACAGATAAAATCCAAAAAATTATGCATAGCTGACTTATTGAGCTGAGCGATATCGCATGGAACACATTTACAGAGCCATTGGTACTCCCCGTGCCCTTGTCCAATTTTGAGAAAAAATCATGTTCGTAGAAACCACCCTATATACCGAGTTACAATCTTCCAAAAATATTGGAAATAAGCTCCTGTTATAACAAAAACAAACAACGGACTTTTAAATGCTGGTGAAGTTTTCAATCGAGAAATGGTGACGCGTTAATTTATTGGAACAGTGTAAATGGCAATTTTTATCACAATCATGGAACTAAAAATTTATAGGAGCAACATGTACAGTTTCATGTTCAATAACGGTACCTAGGTTAAGTAGTAGTATTACTGTCGATATGTCAGGATGACTGCAGATATAATCAAAAGAATTAAACGCAATCGCATTTGATAACACATTAAACAATTATCGAAAAAGTATGGTGGAAAGTACTTTAAAATCAAATAACGAACCTCAGGTTCCACTAAAGCTGTGGTAGTTGAACATGCAATTATTGAAAGTTTGTTTGATCAATTTCTGTTAGTTGGTCACAGAAATCCAGGTTCACAAAACAGACGATGGAATATATTATTTTCTCAGGATTTTACAAATCCATGGTCAAACAAGTCGCACTGTCCAGAACACAATCTACAATCTATTAAGCACAGTGTTAGGGGTTAACTTCTTGGTGGAACCCGCGGTAAAATTACTGTATTACTATAAATACTTGCAAGCAAGGCACGTGGGTAGACTTGACTGAACTCAGGATGATCTTTGGTGACAGTTACCTGAAAAGAGAACCACTGTGAGCGACTATTCATATCATGACAATAATAACAACAACAATATCAATGATAATAATATTTATTCTTGTATTTATTGATCCCGTTTTGGACATAACAACAAATGTATAGGAACAAATCAGAAAAACAAGAATTGCGGATGGGGGTAAGTGGATGGTATTCAAGCAAAAATTTAAAACAGGATAACAGACAAACAGAGTGCAAAACAGAGTGTTAACTCAACAATAATCATGATAAATCATTAAAAACCCCCGAAAATCTTCTAACGACACAGATCAGGATCTGAAGCCTTGTCTTTACTGTTGTTTTGAACTCACGTAAACTGGAACGTCTGACTGAATTTAGCAGTTTGTTGTATAACTTTATACCAACATACAAAGGGCTCTTTTCATAATAGGCTAACCTTGAGGCTAACCTATGCCCAGAGACCTCCAATGTCGAAACACTTCCGAGTCTCATGGTGTGATGTCAGTTCAAAAGATTGAAGTCATTATTATAATGTTCCCTGATGTAGCACAGTCGTTGATACGCAAATATATACCAGGGATATTCATAATTTGCATGTGTTTAGAGTCAGCACTTGCCCAACGTGCTGGTGGGGAACCGCACGGGCACGGGCCCTTTGACTGCGGATCCAGCGTGCTGGTGACTAACTTCCACGGACTCTTCTACCTACGCACACGTCTAAGCGCGCCAAGCCTACAGTCTCACGTATGGCCTTCGCCGACATACCCCTTTGTCCTCGTTCCATCGTCTACGTCTCCCGACTCTTGAGCAGAAATCACTAATTGCTGCCCTGTTATTTAAGAATAAAAGGATCGACAGGACCTTGTCTTTTCATTTTCCACGTTTTCCACAAACGTGGTGGCGCCCGAGCACTTGACCGGCCACCCACCCTCGACAAGATCGAGGAGAGTGCACGCTACCCAAGTAGTAGCGTCACAAGTGTACCTACTTGTTCACACAAGACGAAGGTTGTGTTGGAATTTCAAATGGGTAAACTTTACGCGTTCAAATCTCAGCCAATCCCAGCTGAGCGATTGCTAAATACTTGGTGAAAAGAAGAGAGTTTAAGTTCGTACTAATGTTGAAAGAAGATGGGCTATAAATGCGGCACGTCTCTGATATCCCTATTACATCTCTTGTGAGAAGTGTTGGTATCCAGTAGTGCCATATCTCTGGTTGTGTTACAACGACACGTCGTGCGGTTCTCGATTTATTAAAGCGCAACTATTCCCTCGTTTTGAGGGTTCAGTAACTGCATATAATTTGTATGTACACTTCATAGTGATGGTGTTCTGATATTAGGCATTAGTCACTCTCAATTATTTTGAACCACGAGTATAGGGATGGAGATATGAAGCAGTGACGTCATCAGCGTTTTATTTTAATTTTTTCAAGGAACTTGGAATTGAGATATCGCTTGCGGTTTTCACCATAAATCATATAAAAAATTGTAGTTCCATTCAAAATAATGGATATAGATTGGCTTTTATTTCCTATAATAACGATTACAGGGAAACATTGAACATTTCAAAGGTAATGTATCATTAATGTAGAAACAAAGAATGTATAAATGGAAAAAATTGAGTCCAGTAGTCTACTATGATTGGACGTCTTACACAATCATGTTAGTGCTAGCGGTTCGCGACAAAATCCAGGATTATACTGCAAATTGTGATAAAAGCAACAGATTTTGCACAATTATTCCTTGAACCAAAATGAACAATTTGACCCGCTGCACTCATCGATTAACCGCCGGGGAGCCGAGATTTCAAGGGGGCCAACTAAAAGACAACCACTTTTTTTTAGGCATCGAATGCCGCTACGGAACTACGCCAGGGGACGTTTCCCAATCAAACAAATGTCTAGATCATGATTTTGTCACTGCAAGACGCTACTGTCGCTGGGAGCCCCGGTATCACCCCCATGTAGAATTTGGGATCTTTCTTAAACTGGATGGCAATGGTATCCGAAGTGGACGTGTGATATGTCATTTCCAATGTTTTCAGGGTATGTGAATGTGATTCTGCAGACGAAATTTGTTTTTAATTACATTTGAGGGGAGGGGGAGGAAACGAAATATCAATAATTTTTTTTTAATGCACTCCGAATTGCCACTGAATCGGCTCTGGTAATATTATAGCATGAATTTTATATGTAAATTATGATTCCGCCACTGTCGGACCGGCGCGATAACCGGAAGTCAAGTAACAGCCAACATATCTGAATTCAAATACTATCTCGTTTCTTTGGCATTGATCGACAGAAGCGGTGTGAGGTATCATTTCTGATGTTTCTGGGGTCTCGGAACTCATTTTTGAAAGTAAAAATGTGATCAGACCATGATTGGAGAAGCTGGTCAAAACATGGACTTTTTTGATCAAGGCACCCAACACCATCATAACATCATGCTTGAAGACTTTTCTTCATAAATCAGCTATGCAGATCACGATGCCGCTATGGCGATTGGCGAAAGCGATGCGACAACCGTGAGTCGAGTTAAATTTGGCATATTCAAGAACAACTTAATATTTTTATCTATTAATATTGATAATCAAATTGAACGTGCAAAGTATCTTTTCGTATAGTCTCTGGGTCCATAAATTCACGTTTTTACATGCTATCTGTTTTTAAATGAATTTGGAAGGAAGGGGGAGAGAATAAAAAATGAATTTTTTTTTCAAGCGCTCTGAGATGCTTTTGAATCAAGCTTGCTGACGTTGTAGCATGTCTTGGATGTGTGTCACAATTTCGCCACTGTCAAAGCTGTGTGACAACCGGAAGTGAAGTTATGGCCGCCATTATGTGAATTTGAATATACGAGTAGTATCTCGTTTCTTTGGCATTGGTCGACAGTGGTGGTGTGGGGTATCATTTCTAAGGTTTTTAGGGTCTCGGAATTCATTTTTGGAAGTAAAAATGAGGTTGGAACAAAATTGAAGAACAGCCTCAAAACACGTGTTTTCAATCCAATTTTAACTCGACTCACGATTGTCGCATCGCTTTCGCAATAGCGGCATCGTGATCTGCATAGTTGATTTATGAAGAAAAGTCCCCAAGCATGATGTTATGATGGTGTTGGGTACCTTGATTAAAAAAGTCCATGTTTTGACCAGCTTCTCCAATAATGTTCTGATCACATTTTTACTTTCAAAAATGTTTCGAGACCCCAGAAACCTCAGAAATGATACCTCACACCGCTTCTGTCGATCAATGCCAATGACGAGATAGTATTTGAATTCAGATAATATGTTGGCTATTACATGACTTCCGGTTGTCGCGCCGCTCCGACAGTGGCGGAATCATAATCTACATATCAAATTCATGCTATAATATCACCAGAGCCGATTCAGTGGCGATTCGGAGTGCATTAAAAAAATTATTGATATTTCGTTTCCTCCCCCTCTCCTAAAATGTGATTAAAAACAAATTTTGTCTGCAGAATCACATTCGCAGACCCTGAAAACATTGGAAATGACATATCACACGTCCACTTAGGATACCATTGCCATCCAGTTCAAGAAAGATCCCAGATTCTACATGGGGGTGATACTGGGGCTCCCAGCGACAGTAGCGTCTTGCAGTGGCAAAATCATGATCTAGACATTTGTTTGATTAGGAAACGTTCCCTGGCGTAGTTCTGTAGCGGCATTCGATGCTTAAAAAAAAGTGGTTGTCTTTTAGTTGGCCCCCTTGAAATCTCGGCTCCCCGGCGGTTAATCGATGAGTGCAGCGGGTCAAATTGTTCATTTTGGTTCAAGGAATAATTGTGCAAAATCTGTTGCTCTTATCACAATTTGCAGTATTATTTCGTGAACCGCTAGCACTATGTTACCGATTGTATAACTCTGTACTTGTATTATTTATTGTTGTACATGGTCGGTGAATGAAAAATATTTATATATTTTTTTCCATGGTTCAGGAAGTCACACCAAGGTCGCCAATCTGGATGCTTCATTGGAATCCCCAAATTGACCTACTTATAGTATAAAAAAATCTCTGGGACCTTTTGCTAACTCAAAATCTCATTCTACTGGCCTAAACCTCATGAAAACAAAACAAAAATACAAAAATGTGTTCGCCTGTATGCGATGCAACCTGCTAAGCATAACGCATGTACTGTATACAGTAATTTGTCAATAATTTCTCGTGGTAATTAAATTTGTAATTAAAGGTAGATCGGGTAACAATGAACGGATTATGCGGTATGCCAGAATGCCACACTGCCATTATCGTGGTATTCAACCACCCTTGAGATTGTTAAAATAATTAAGATGTCTATGCCCCATTGATTTTACTCCAGAATGTGTCAAACTTGAATCAATTTGGTTTCGTACATCCTCATAAAAGAGGGTTGTGACCTGGTGATCTGCTATCAGAGGAATGTTGTCGAATAAGGATGAAAATGGAATTGGTTTCCAGTTTTAGTGAAATGAATAGGTAGATACTTTTTATCGAGTACCTGTAAGAAAACAAAGGACGGAGAACGGTGGTTTTTCGGGTCAGAGTTGTGCTCCCTTGTACCCGTTTCAATTTACATTTTTTTTTACATTCAACATACAATTTGTCGGACGCTTTGCCATGGGTAGTTTTTTATATTATACATGTACGTTTTGTATACCTATATGTGTATATATTTTTGTATAGGTAGGTACATAAAATACTAGTGTGTATCAATATTATGTCAATAAAGAACAAAAGGCCGTAAACAAACCTCTGATGTGAAATCAAATAAAAGGCACGCTGAAAATAATGGAAATAAACGGCAAACGCGGAGGGCGAAGACCGAAAAAGAACAGAAGCAGGCGAGTAAGTTGTAATGCAAGAAAACATTTCGATTCTAATGCGATGCAAATGAGAAAAAGTGGGGATTTTGAACTGAGCACTTCCACGGCCGGTTTATTTTATACGTTTGTATAATTCAAATTAAACACTTTCCAACCGATTTTGTGTTATTCCAAAAAAAGATTTGAATTGCATAAGAAAACTTTTTACTACACGCCTTTACCTTTATACTTTACTCCCGGGAATAAAAGAGCTGTATTTCATTCACTCAGCTAAGGCATGTGGAATACAAAACATTTTGGAACGGTGGATGGGGCTGGACGGAATGGACGCGCACTAGGTATATGATATTCAGCACTGGGTGCGTTTTCAAGATTGAAGAGGGCTTCACTGATTCATATTGCTAATAATCTGGAATGCATAATTAGTGATGTTCAATTATTAAGCACGCGGGCGGACCACTTGAACTAATGGTTCATGTAGGTAGGTAGCTCAGGAAAACACTTCGATTGCGTCATTATCATCATTCATCCCACCATACTAACCCTTGAAAAATTTAAACGACGGGAAAAACAGTGACCGTGTTACCGCGGTTACCATTTGCCCTGTTCAAAATGTACCCACGCAATTTTTTAAACTGGAAAGGCTCTTCTAAAAGCGTTCAGGTTGCGGTTCGTGTCGCTCTAAATCGCTGCTAAAATCGTAAAATCCCCGTTGTTGAGTGTTGACCCTATCCGAATGGCCGTCTGCCTCCGGTTAGGTTTTGTTTATATCCTATGCCTTCAGCATTTTATCTCGGCGGTGCCTGCCGCTCAAGTTTATCTACGTCTGTGTGCTCACAGCTGATCGAGGTCGTTGACCTCGAAGTAAATTAATTGTTATTTCTATTTTACATTTTGTCGAGACCCAATAATCTGTTGGTGTTTTGTGTTGTTCCAGGACGTCGATTGGGGGCCCCCTCCTGCCTTCTTCACTCCAGTGTCCGCTGCACTCCATTAAGTCACCAGGTGCGACACAAGCCTTCTCCAGCGGTGGCGCTTCGACGACCAAAGCGAGCTGGCCGGCAACATCATTTTGGGGCCACCTGGATGCCGCTTCGCTATGGCAGGGGTGGGACCCGGCCGCTGGCGATCCTGGAAGGACACAGATGCGCGATTGTCGGTAGGTATACGGACAGCGAGAAGTTGAACACTTGGCTGTTTCGGTGTACAGCCGTGAACAAATTTCTGGTAATTGTGGCAATTTTCTAGCAATTTTGGGGCTGTTTTCTGGTGATGTGGCAATTTTCGGGCAACTGGCGATTTTGGTGTGCACATTTTTCTCAGGTGGTCAACCCTTCGACGAACAGTGAAGTGACGATCTTCCAGGTATGGCCGATAGTGCTTGATGCCCCACGGAATGGTCACACATTCCTGCTCAATCATGTTCAAGCGTTCTTCTGTGCTGTTGAAGCGTGCGCTGCCGTAGGAAATCACCGCGCGAGTCTTGTCTGGTCTCGCTTGGTAAAACACAGCGTCCATTCCCAGACTGCTTGCGTCGCGTCGGTTTGCATGACGAAAGGTAGTGCCGGAGCCGGCCGATGTAGGCGTCGCGGTGTAGTGATTACGGTTTTTAGCTGGTCGAACGCTTGCTGATGGAGATTTTCCCACGCAAAGCGACATTTTGCGAAAGAGGGACGGGTAAGCGGCGCGGCGACGTCGGCGAAGTATGGCACGTACTCACGCAACCAGTTACAGCTACCGTCATCCGGGGTGAATTCGGATAGTAGGGGAGAATCCGGACAGCAGTACCTTTTTGCGCCATTTTAATCTGGGGGGGATTGAAGTGCGATTTTTTTGAAAATAGCTAATGAAACCAGTTGACAAATGTACATTCTTCAAGTCTGTAACGTTGTACGCTGATTTTACAACAGTTAGTAACTATTTCATGCATTTAACATTTCTTCGTCTTTTCGCACTTTTTTCAAAACGTGGAAAGAAACCTCTGTGGGGAAATTTAGGAAAGATTTTTCTTCACACCTTTAGCCTATGGTGAAAGTGCATTTTATAAACAACATATTGCACTAAATATATCACTGTTTATGTCAATGGCTTCTTGGTGGAGGAGCCTAATAAAAAAATGTGTTCCTAGATAGGGTGAATTCGGACGGCAAAATTGTGTATTTTTTTTATAAAATATGAGTATTTTTTCATAAAATGCGAAGCTTTTGTTAATTTATTTTTCTGTATTGTCTTTTCTGATTGTTGATCAGGTTTATTGATGAATGAATAAAAATTAAGTGCAAAACAGTTTCTAGATTATGTTGTTCAATTTTAATCCAAGAATTCAACTTTGGTGGCTCCTAGCTATGTTAAAATTAATTTTTTTAATTTTTTCTGTCCGAATACACACCTGTGGGTTTTAGAATGCAATTTTAGGCCAGAAGTAAGGGGTGTCCATATTCACCCTACAAATAGGGGTGAATTCGGACACTACTTATGTCAAAAAAAAACTGATAAGGTGTAGATAATCAGTTTTTTTTTCTAATGGAGTCGATACATGAAGTATAGAGGTATCTAAATTATTTTTTTTCAAAATTTTCGGCTGAAAATTATGGGCGTTATTCGCTTAAAACCTCGAAATTCGTCCGAGTTCACCCCTAATGACGGTACCCACAAAGCTTTCAACCCAGCGCTGCAATCTGAATTCACCTCGGAATTCACCACAGTAATCAAACCTGTTCCAAATTTGCCAAGTGAAGTTCATTGTACGGTGTGCAATGTGCAATCAAAACTTTTCAATCGGAAATAAGGATCGCAGCGACATTAAGCAGCATTTGGAGTCCAAGAAACACAGCAAACGAGTCCAGGATGCGGCTAATAACACAAAAGTTACCAGTTTCATAATTCCGGAGTACTCGAAAACTGAAGAGCAAGTGGCTGCATCGGAAGGTAATTTATTGAGAAAAATTCTTCCCGATTCGGAAATTGCCAAGAAAATTTCGTCTGCAAGAACCAAGACGGAAGCAATTGTAACGGGTGTTCTTGCTCCTCATTCTTTGATATTAGCAAAGAAAACTATTTGCACCTTCTTCAGTGGAGATAATTGCAATGCAAACTTTAGAGGGCTAGACAGACGTGGTAAAAATAATGTATTCCATCATTTAAATTTTAAAGCAACAAATCACACCTGAATTTTTATCGAACTAAATAAATCACAAACCACTCGGAATGGTGTCCAGAAGAATGATCTGAAATAAAAATGACCATTCATGTAGTTTCTTGTTCTCCCGTATTTACTGCGATAGTAATAGTAATAGCCCGTCTGGGGGGGGGGGGGGGGGGAGGGGGGGCAACTGGAGGAAGGGGAAAGGGGAAGGGACCACGCACCACTTAATGGTATTGTGTGCCGTGCGCTGTAAGAAACAGTACGACGCAATAAAATTGTCTTCTTAGAATCGGGACAAATTCCAGCATTTGTCCTCACTCTCATGCACTTAAAAATGTCTGTAGAAGTGAATGTGATGTGTTTCGTTACCACGAAGTCTAGAAAAAAAAAATGGAGTTTTCTTAACTGGACCCCAAACGGGTGTTGACACGTTGCCACAGGACATCGACAGCCTTGTGCTTAAAATTCATAAACCACTTCTCTATCTACACCGTGAGAGTTGAATCCTTGAAAGGTTTTTGTGAGTTTGTAGACACTGAGTATAAAAAGCTTCTTTCCCAAAGCAAAACTAGATAGCTGAGTCTTTTTCCTTGTGTAGAACAAATTCTAAAAGTGTAAGAGGGTTTGAAATCGTTTTTTTTTATCGATACCAAATCCCCCAGCTGTGATCAAACAGTTCTTCGAAGACGAGGTTAATGGAAGCTACTTATGGTTCATCCATTCCATAATGTGCATGTTCCAAGATAAAATCAAGAAAATTGAAAAAGAAGACGAAGAGGAAGAATGAATGGCAAAACGAGTTGGAACAGTCGGATCATGGGAAATGGACACGCAGACTTATCCCGGACATAAGGGATTGAGAAGAACGGAAATGGGGCCAAGTGTCATATCACCTAACGCAGGTACTGACAGGACATGGGTGTTTCCAGGCATACCTATGCAGGATCGGGAAAGCAGCCACAGACAGATGCAAGTATTGCGAATTTCTATATATGGCCGGGCACACCCTGTTCAAATGTCAGAGGTGGCGCTCGGAAAGAGGGAAGATAGAAGAAGCAGCAGGTATCCAACTGAACGAAGAAACACTGGTCCCGTTTATTAGATTAGATTAGATTAGATTAGATTAGAGGTTTATTTCCAACTGGCCTGAAGCCCAAATACAGGAAATGTGCGCTAAAAACCGAACAGTCACAGGTGAAAGTATACAACATAAAAAAAGACTAAGATATAAATTTCAACAAAATGTGCTGACCATTATCACAAAAATTATCACAGAAAATATCACAGTCGGAGCAGAACAAATTTAGACCATTACACATGCTATAAATAGGGCTTCGGATAAGCGCGTTGCTCTTGGGCGGATCACAATAAAATAACCTTGTTGATCTGGCGTTCAAACGTGGAACAAAAAAGTTGATCCGCCCAAGAATCTCCGGACAGTCAATTACATTTTGAATTAAATTATAACAAAATTTGGCATTAGAAATGGCATGTCTTGCCTCAAGGGAATAAAAATCATGTCTAGATAGCAGAGCGCTGTGATCAAATCCTTGAGGAGGATAGGTGCCATCTAGCATGAATGATGAAAACTTTAAAAATCTTCTTTGGACTGACTCAAGCCTGGCAATATGAGTGACGTAGATGGGGTACCAAATTAAAGAGGCGTACTCAAGCTTAGATCGTACAAAGCTGCAATACAAAGCCCTCAGACACGAAACACTTCCAAGCTCCCTGCAGTTGCGATACAAAAAGCCAAGTGTCCTCAGCGGCGAGGACACAATGTCGTCAATGTGACTCGAAAAAGAAAAACTGCTGTCAAAAACGACACCCAAATCTCTTGTGACCCCGCTACGCCTAAGAAGCACCGGACCAACCGCATAATCGAAAGAAATCGGGTCAACTTTCCTGGTATAAGTTGCAATCATGCACTTGTCAACATTCAAAGACAAACCGTTCTGGCGACACCATTCCGATACGGAATCAACGCATCGCTGAAGCCTGACACAATCAAGAACCGTATCGACTCTAGAATATATCTTTAGATCGTCAGCAAACAGTAACTTGTTGCAGTCGATCGACATGTCTATATCGTTGATGTAAATTAAAAACAACAATGGACCCCACTTAGCCCCCTGGGCAACCCCAGAAGTTGATATATATGAACTGGAACTAGGGAACTGGTTTATGTTGAGAGATGAGAAATGCTGGAAGCAACTTGAAGATATTGATAAAATTGATAAAGGGATCCATAGTGCTCAAAATGGAGTTGTATAATATAAAGTTGTAGTAAATCAGTCTTCTCCACTTGTTTTTTATATCGTTTACTCGAGTTTCGGCTAATTAAATATATAAAGCCATTTTCAAAAATAATGTGACATAGCATAGAACTTTATGTCTAAGTAATGATGTAACAATGAAGAATAGACGTAACAGTTAAAACAACAAAAGAAAATGAAGGAGAGGATTATAAAATTGGGAGTAGAGCTGGTATAATGTAGATGTTGTCAAAATCGGTTTGTTCGTTGAGGAGGCTATCTGGGTCAAGATTGTATTGTTTTTTTATTTGCAAAATTTCAGAAAATTCAATTAGGTGTCTGTTGTCAAGTTTTTGGATTGGTTTCAAACAATTAAAAGCAAGATCATGGCCTTCGGCAACTACATGTCTTGTAAAGTTTGATTTTATATCGAACGCAGGTAGTTCCCTGCGGTGCTCATTTAGTCTAATTTTGAAAGATCTTATTGTGCGACCTATGTATATTTTGCCGCAAGAACAAGTTAATTTGTAGACTCCACTAGAATTTAGAGGGTCAATGGGGTCTTTGGTTTTTACTAAATGGGAGCTTAAAGTGAAGGGTGTTTTGAAACTAATATTGATGTTAAATTGTTTGAAGATATTGTTACGGGCGTCATAAAACAGAAAAAAGATGACAAGAAAGAGAGACAAAAAATCAGGATCGAGATCAACAATTAGCATGAAGACGTGGATTTGAGACCAACACGAGACTAGCCGTCCCCTGATGTGATGCTTGTGCGGTGTCAAGGGACGGGTTAACTACCAGGGTCTGAAAAAATATATATTCACCTATCTTGGTTTTATACTTGGTTTTATAAGATATGGGTAGTCAGTCCTCCTCCAAACGAATCTGGCCGAATTAAAGCAACTTCTCCAGAAACAGTCGCTTCCCAGTAGAATGTCGACTTGTGCCGGAGATACGCATTTAGGATCCGCCGTTGCTGTTTTGGGAAATTTTTAGTTTGATTCCGTCGAACTTGAAGTCCGGAGTCAAACTGAATATGATAGCTTTCAATCATCAAGTAGGTACAATATACTGGGTGATCATTTGAAAACTATCCACCTGCAATAACTATCGACTCCTAGTGAATATTTTTTCGAACAAAAACAGGTCGATTTTTATATCGGGGGGGGGGGACATCTAAAACATACATTGATAAATTTCTATATTCACCCCCCTCGCCCCCAATCACCCCAACTTTGAAATTTCCGAGGAAATTTCGAATGACACTACCTCCCTTGCGATACATCAAATTGAAGAGAAATCAATTTTCTTTCTGGAAAAAATATTTCCAAAATTTTCAACCCCACCCCCGTTTCCCTAAAAATTCTCTGAATATCCCATTTTATATCCTGGACCCCTCATTTTTTTCTCAGATTAGTCGGCGTCATCCTAGATAGCATCGAAAAAGAAAATTTTCGGTGGGAAAAGTGCTACCCAAACTCACCCCTTTGCTCTCCCCCACCTCAACTCCCAAATTTAACAAAACACCACCTACTTTGAGATACATCAAATTAAAGGGAATTGAATTCTCTTTCTGAAAATAATTTTTTTGGAATTTTCTACCCCTCTCCCAATAAATTGGTCATTTGGAGTATTCTAGGGGGGAAATAGGGGGCTTTAAAAATTGTGAAAAATCTTTTTCAGGAAGAGAATTCAATTTCCTTCAATTTGATGTATTACAAAGTGGGTTGACATTTTAGATTTTTAAGGTCAGGTGGGGGGAGCAAAGGGGTGAATTTGGGTGGCACTTTTTCTAAAGAAAATTTTCTTTTTTGATGCTGTGCAGGATGACGTTGACTGTGTTGAAGGGAAATGGAGGTCAAGAATAATAACTTGGAAGATCGGAAAATTTTAGGAAGAACTGAACGGTTGAAAAATTTTAAAAAATTTTTTTTAGAAAGAGAATTTAATTCTCTTCAATTTGATGTATAGCAAGGTAGGTGGTGTCATTTGAAATTTCGAAGTTGGGGTGAGTGGGGGCAAGGGGGCTCAAGATATAAATTCTCCAATGTATATTTTAGATGTCCCCCTCAATAAAAAAATCGACCTGTTTTTTCTTTTGAAAATGGCGTGCGAGTCGTTGCATGGGAAGCATAATAATTTTGCTTGTGTTATGGGTCAAAAACGAATGTTCCTTTTGCACAGTAGGTATGGTCTGAAGATTTACCCGTCGCTTCAAGAGTTTTTAAAAAAATTGTCTTGTTGCAAGAATTCACCATGTTTTCTCAGAAGAGTCTCCTTTTGCGAAATATTGCGATTCTCTATTGATCCTTGAATTTAAAATGACATAGAAATTAAAACAGCCTGGTATAGCGTAGGTAGGTACGCTTGTCGCTCAGGCTTAGGTATTGTGCCGCATAGAAGGTATACCTAGGTATAAGCACCAAGACAAAACCTGCTGTAAACAAATATTATATTATGTTCAAGATTATTAATTTGCTTCCGTCAATAACACCATAGTTTGAGACAAGGCAAACTACGACAACAAACAATTAAGTACGTAACTAGGTATATTAACTAATGAACGAAAGTAGTTACGTCAATCGTAACTATACAATCATATACGTATTGCTCCAGGCTCATTTCAAACCAATTAGGCGGAGTGAATGAATATACAGAAGTGTGCCTTTTAAATTATAAGAGATCTACGCCGGTGTTATATGCCACTTAGCTACTGCCATTGCCAAGGATCCTAAAATTTTTATTATACAAACCACATGCCATTTACACCGTTGGAGCTATAATTACGGCACGATATACGCCACTGCTGTTTTTGAACCAACTCAACATCGGCACGACGCCTAGGTAGACGCCTTTTGCATGTGATACCTCCGAGCTACAAACTGACAAATACAAAGGGAAACCAATTACGTCATCTCTTGTCCATAAATCATCACGCATATTCCTTGAATTACATGTATCGCTTGCGAACTCCCATCCATAATACCGGCAAGGCAAAATATAATTACCGTGCATTATGCCGTTGGAAAGTAGGTGCTCATTGCTGCGGGATTACTGAGCTGATGAGATTTCTAACTAAGACAGCGAAGCTTTTGCTATTTTCAGTGCCAAGTTTCCCAAGCTACATCACTTCAAATTTACAACTTAGTCCGGCGAAAAAAAGACACCATTGTGCACGTGAGGAGAATAACTTTTTATATTGGTAAGTCACTGGTAAATCAGTACGGTCCCTGTCGCAATTTTTGAGCATTTCTCAAAAAATTTCTAGAATTTGTCCGACGGCTTTCGATTATGTGTCAAGGCGGCAAATAGGCCAGGCCCGGCCCTGGGTATATCCTTCAACGGACGTTTACAATTCAAAAATAAAATCGAATGCCGCACACCCACATGTGGACACAACTTTCAGGTACCTATGTACGTACCTATTAGGCAGAAAAGCAGGGGTGGATGATCAAAGCCCAGAGGGGAAAAAGAATTTTCGACAATTGAGGCTGAAACAGTTGCTTAATGTTCTAGATGTCAGCTGATTGTATAGCGATGATATCATACTGGTTTGATAATCAAGTTTTTATGTTTGGAAATTGATTTTTGACATTATTCTTTGTTAGTTTTTTGAATGGTTTGATTTCACCTCAATTAAATGTGACATTCTAAATATAAGTACGGTGGCGAGCACATAATTGGAAATACTCATATCAATTCTGTCAATATTTCAATTTAACCTACGGCCTTATTTTGATTGGAGAAGATTATATCGTACGAACTCTAAAACCACGTATTTTGTGGAAAATATGCGCACATTTTCAGCTTGAACTGAATCGCACGAAAACTATCGAAATTCAAAATAGTGACCTTGGAAAATGTGAGAACATTGAAGTTGACACCACTATATCGATTCTCTTCAAGTCTTCAGGCAAAAATACGTGTACTCTTTGAATTTCTGCTGCCGAGTTTTTCTCTGTAACTTTTTGGAATGTTTTTGTTTTTGATGTGCTTTCGTGCTGTTATTATTTGATTAATAAGTATTGTTGATGTATTTTTCATAATAATAATAATAATAATTATATACGGGCACGCAACAGACTAACAAGTCCAATAATAGCGTGACCGCGGAACAAAGAAAAGAAAAGCCGTCGCAACACTACAGACAAGAACAATGCGTCGATTGCACCTCAATCGGAAACTCGCCTGACATCCGCCGCACTGCAGTTGAAAATGTCGAACTTCTCCTGGAACCTAATGTATGTCAGGGCTCAGGGCGAGGGCGGATTATATTCACTTTTAGGTTTATTGTAAGTACTGACTATGCATACATCAATGCATTTTTAGCGCACTTCTCCAAACGGGAAGACGCTTTTGTCCTCGCTTTGTCCGTCCGTCCGTCCGTCCGTCCGTCCGTCCGTCCGTCACAGCATCTAGTCCTAGACGAAAAGGTTTTTGCGAAAAATTTTTACTCCATTGGGTAGCTCATGACCTTGTATCCCGAACCAAGAAAAATCTTGACGAAATAATATTAAACAATGACAATAATAACAATTTAGTGTGACGCGGCATCGCCGTGGAATGCTGCATTTCAGAAGCCGGCCTGATCTCGAAAGTTATCACATGCGAGGAAGTACCCGATCTTATCATTTTACCATAATACATATGCGGAGTTATATTTAGAGGATGATTTGAACTTCATTTTAATGAAAATTTCACGTCGGTGCGAGGAGCAGGCCAATAGTTATTAATTTTTGAAAATGACTCCGAAACTACGGCTCGGCCGCAAATGATTTATTCGTTGCTTGCTGGTGCTTGATATCCTTTCCTCCGAACAAAACGAAATTCAATACAGAAAACATTTCAACTCGAATGGGTAGCTCATGGCCTTGGTACGCGAATCAAGAAAAATTTTGCCGAAATAATCATGAACAATTACAAAAATAACATTTTGGTGTAGGGCGGCTTCGCCGATCAAGTGCTGGCATTCGCGGTAAGATGTAGAAAGTTGCGATATGCAGGCAACTACAATTTCTTAATGAAATACATCACTGCATGTACGGCATTATATTTAGAGAACAATTTGAACTTTCTTTTGACGAAAACCCCACTTCGATCCGACCGTTAGGTCAATTGTTATCGATTTTTGAAAACGGCCGCAAAGCCACGGCTCGGCGCATATTACACGACCCTACAAATTTAAAATCAGACGTGCCGAAATAGTAATTGAACATTTTGAAATAGACAATACTAGGTACCTGAAGGATAATGGCACTCAAATTACGAAACATGTTCGCTCAATAACAAAAAAAAACGTAGGTAGGTATCACTAAAAATCATGTGACAGGCTACCATTTTTTCGGTTTTTCGATAAAAAAGAAATGTTCCAATTCAAAAGTGAACCCGATATTCGTGTTCAGGAGGTCGAAATCAGCTGGAGAACATTTTTTTATATAAGTAACAGAATGACGCTTGTGTGGCCGGTTTGTCTGTCTGTCTGTCTGTCTGTCCGTCCGAGTCCGTGCAGAAATTAAGACGCTGTACTCCTTCTCGAGAATTGAAACAAGAGTCTTGGAACTTTTTTCCGATTAATAGCTGATGTCCGCAAGGCCAAGGGTGGCCAATGGGCACTATTTTTGTTATCCATACATCGTTAATCGTTATCATTATTCTCAAAAAAACAGAGATCTCCTGTGCACTTCGATGAAGTTGAACTTCTCCTCGGGAAATAAAGCTACAGCCCTTGAAGATTGAACTTTATCCGGTGGATAGCTTAGGTCCTCAAGGACCAAATAGGCAGGTTGGCTTTCATAATTCGGCCGCCATCTTGGCTGCCATATTGAAATTTCTTATTAGTGGAACGATTGTCATGAAACTTGAAACTTACCCTTGTCTAGTACGATCATTCTTATTTTCAAGCCAAATTTCATGATTGCCCCACCATCTTGGCCGCCATATTGAAATCTCTTATAAGTGGAAGGATTTTCATGAAATTTGAGAGTTACGCTTGTCTCGTACGATCATTCCTATTTTCAAGCTGAGTTTCATAATTCTGCCGCCATATTGGCCGCCATATTGAAATCTCTTGTTAGTGGAACGATTTTCATGAAACTTGGAACTTACCCTTGTCTAGTACGATCATTTTGATTTTCAAGCCGAATTTCATGATTCTATCGATATTTTGGCCGCCATATTGGAATTTTTTGCCCAAGACGGTAGAACCCTAATCACTTAACATCTTGCGTTCACTAATCCTCCAAAAAGGAAGTGCGCTACTGAGCCTCATGCCCATGAGGCGTATTCGCTTGTTTGAACCTGTAGATAATAAAACAGGCAGTAAATAAATCATTATAATTACAGTTACTTGAACTGAATCGTATGAAAACCATGAATGGATTCAAAATGGCGACCTTGGAAAATGTGAAAACGTTGAATTTTTGGCACGAGCATATCGATTCTTCATGAAAATACGCATAAATTTTGAATTTGAACTGAATCACTCGAGAACTGTGAATTCAAAATGGCTACCTTGTACCTAAAATGTGAAAACTGGACATCAACATATGGATTCTTTATGGAAAATACGCATGTATTTTGGGTTTGAACTGAATCGCTCGAAAACTATAGAAATTATGTTTATTTGCAGTAGAATGACTTTTTGGATAAAAAAATGTGCCAATAAGCTGAAGTGCTGGGAAAATTTGGCTGATGGCTGCCGATAGTCTCGCTCCAAAACTTTGCAGGTGTCATCAGCCGTAGCCGTAGCCCTCCCCCAGCTTGTCACTTTAGTTTTGCTCCTCATCTTTCTGCTGAATTTGAAACCTGAACGGCATATATATATGTATCTAAATGTTCTAAAACAATGTCGTTTTTTGTGTCAGTGCATACGTGGGAAAGATGCTTAGCTCTTTAACTATAACGTATGGCCCGAAAGTTTTGTGATTTTTTTGGAAGCTTTTCTTGGATAATTTAAATTTTGTAATTAATATCGCAAAAACTAATATCATCCATAACAATGTCGAATTCATATTCAACGAATTGAAGATGGGCCATTATCTTTGATGGCTCTCAGTCTCTGGATAACAGCAGGATCAATTTCTCTAAGCTCCTGCCTCCCAATCTACAGCAAGCTCGACCAATATAAGATTTTTGGTTAGTATTGAGCAGAATAGTATACGACAAGGGATGGAAAGCTGCAGATGGAGACCAATTACGGCGTCGCATTTTTCAAAAACATTAGAGCATTTCGCATTGGAGAAATTGATCCTGCTGTTGTCCAGAGAATTATGGAACATGGCAGAAGAAAACGGACATCCATCGAAAATAATGGTTCATTATCTATATGTTAAATATGAATTTGTTTTGTTATACATATATGATGTTAATTTTTGCAATATCAAGTCAAAAAATAAAGACTATTCAGAAAAAGTTATTAGCTTTTAAACAATTTCCCAAAACTTTCGGACCATACGTTAGAATCATAGGTACTGGTACTGGGTAAAGTATTATTTGGAACACTTTGGTGCAAACCGTCCTGGCGAGCGGCGTCTCATAGCCATGCTTTAATTGCTTTATACATATAGTTTATTGTCGCAACGGCAAATGGCACACGTCCCAGAAGTTTCTAACGACAATGATAATATTGTTTTAATTCTTCCTTGAAAGTTATTAAGATAATGCTCGAATGTTTCATTTCCATGCATCGCCGATCAAATTTTACCAGAGAAAAAACAATAAGTGAGTATGCCTTCACGTGCGTGAGTCTCAGTAGCGCATTTTCTCAAAGAGGCATATTATGAACGTAAAGAAATTTGGTTGAAGAAGAAACACCATTCCTTGCCCACTTTCTTCATTCGAAACTCATTGTGATATTTTGTTATCAGAATGGGGTACTTGCCAATGAAATAGATTTGAATGGAAATTCTTTCACTCATCATATTTTTTTTGTTTGAGGGCGAGATCTGGGAGCGGCGACTGATCAACAGTAGTCTATTCTTTCCCATTTTTAGTCGGCTATCCAGATAGCTAAAGAATTAGATCGCTATGTCTTCGGGTTTATGTTTTCCATTTATCTCTTACTTTGAGGGCAGCGTGTGGGGGTGGCAGCATTCGGCAAAGTAACTGTTGCACAGTTTGAGTTAGGAGTTTCTAAATGTTTAAGGAAATATGACAATCCGTGAAAATTGTGAAAGTTGCATTTTTTTTTTGTTTGGGGGCGGGAGCTGGAGGCGGCGACTAATCAAAAGTGGCCTATCTCTTCCCATTTTTAGTCAGCTATCTATATAGTGGAACAATTAGATCGCTATGTCTTCAGGGTTATGTTATACATTTATCTCTTACTTTGGGGGCGGCATGTTGGAGCGGCAGAGTTTGGCAAAGAAATTCTTCCACAGTTTGAGTTTGGAGTTACTGAATGTTTGAGGTAACATTAAAATGTAAATCAGTGGAAATTATTGAAATTTGCACTTTTTTCTTTTGGGGGTGGAAGTTGGAGGCGGCGCCATATCAAAAGTAGCCTACTCTTTCCCATTTTTAGTTAGCTATCCATATAGCGAAAGAGTTGGATCGTTTTGTCTTCGGGTTTATGTTTTTTATTCATCTCTCACTTTGAGGGCAGCGTGTGGGGGCGGCAGCATTCGGCAAAGTAACTGTTGAACAGTTTGAGTTGAGAGTTTCTAAATGTAAGGGAAATATGACAATCGGTGAAAATTGTGAAAGTTGCATTTTTTTTAGTTTGGAGGCGGCAGCTGGAGGCGGCGGCTAATTAAAAGTGGCCTATCTTTTTCCAAGTTTAGTCAGCTATCAATATAGTGAAAGAATTAGATCGCTATGTCTTCAGGTTCATGTTTTACATTAATCTCTCACTTTGGGGGCGGCGTGTGGGAGCGGCAGAGTTTGGCAAAGAAATTCTTGCACAGTTTGAGTCAAGAGTTTCTGAATGTTTGAGGTAACATTATCAGCTGAATCAGTGAAAATTGTTGAAAGTTGCACTTTTTTTCTTTTGGGGGCGGAAGCTGGAGGCGGCGCCATATAAAAAGTAGCCTATCTTTTACCATTTTCAGTCAGCTATCCATATAGCGAAAAACTTAGATCGCTATGTCTTCGGGTTCATGTTTTTCATTTATCTCTTACTTTGGGGGCGGCGTGTGGGAGCGGCAGCGTTCGACTGAGCAAATGTTGCACAATTTGAGTTGGCAGTTTCTAAATGTTTAAGGGAACATCTCAATCAGTAACATTTATGGAAGTTGCACTTTTTATCGTTTGGGGGCGGAATCTGGGGGCGGCGACTAACCAAAAGTAGCCTATCCTTTCCAATTTTTAGTCAGCTATTTATATACCGGAAGAATCAGATCGCTATGTCTTCGGGTTTATGTTTTTCATTTTAAAGTGATTGGGGGCGGTTTTTAGCAGTTTTTTCATGTCGGCGGCGCATATTGAAGACGGAATGTTTCTTGGCTCAAGTTTATAAGTGGCAACTATGTATTATTCAAAAAATGAGAACACCAGAGCATCAGGTCTGCTAGAAAGTGCAATATTATGTTATTTCAAGTTCATCGGGGGCGGTTTTCTATATGTTGGCGGCGCAGTATAGACATCCAATATAGCCTAGCCCTCCTTTGGGAGTGGCAGCTATGTAACAGCGAAGAAATTAGAGTTAGAGTTAGGTCGTCTAGTTTGGGAGGAGTTCGAGGAACGGACGGACGGACGGACGGACGGACGGACGGACGGACGGACAAAGCGGTTGCAATAGCGATTTTCATCAAGATGGAAAATGCGCTAAAAATTATTGCCCGAGCCGGGCACACTTGCATCTGTGCCCGAGCTCTGCTCGAATGCGAGAGAGAGCAGTAGCAGCACTTAGTGGGTAGCGAAGTAATACCACACCCTGTATAGGTATGTATAGATACAGAAGATAGCATTGACATAACATGCGCATTAAGAGATACTGAATCTGCATGCAATCACTACTCGTAATGTGTCATTGTTAAAATGACTTGCTTTACTTCAAGTTTATCAGATCGAGACTTGAATACGCGTCAATTGTTTGGAGCCCCTTATACAAAACTCACATCAGAAGTCTTGAGAAAGTGCAGCGTAGGTTTCTCAATTTTCTATCATTCAGGTTCGACGGTGTTCACCCTGCAACAGGTTTCCCAAATGAAGAGCTGCTTAGGAGGTTTCAGCTGCAGAGCCTCAACAACCGTAGAGCTGTTCACTCTGACTGTAGTCTTCCTCTGTAAAATCCTATTAGTATATTGGAAATAGAATATCTGCTGGAATTAATTCAAACAAAAACGATTTTTTTACCATGGCTAGCTTTCAGTTTCCTCTTCAACATATCAAAAGTCCTCAACTCTGGGACTGCTACAAATTAGTATACAGGGTGAAAGTTTATTATTTTTCCTTACTTCCTTCCTTTCTTGAAAAACTGATGACTGAAAAAAACGGTTTTAGGCTAGTTTGATCGGTCATAGTCTTCCAATAAACATATAAAAAATATACCACCCAGCCATTGCTGTGTATCAAGTTACAGGGTGAAAACTATTTTTCATCTTCAATTTTTTTTTCTTGGTGGAACTGATCTAGATTGAAGCCGGTTCCAGTTCTTTTGCAAGCTTATAATGTCATAATGAACATATGAAAAGGATACATCTCTGCAACTGCTGCTTTTAAAATTACAGGGTGAAAAGTCAATTTCACGTTTCAATTTTTTTCTTGGTGAAATTGGCTCACACAACAATTGCGACTGATTTTTCTGTAAACTTGAAGTTTCTAGCCAAACATATCAAAATAATACATTTCTGCTACAGCTAAGTTTTTTTTTATTGAATTTAAATGTTTAGGTATATTCGGGTATATTGCATCAAAAATTGAAAAAATCTTGAAACGCAACCAAACATTTAAATTTGTAAATAAAAACGTAGCTGTAGTAGAAATGTATTATTTTGATATGTTTGACTAGAAACTTCAAGTTTCCAGAAAAATCAGTCGCAATTGTTGTGTGAGCCAATTTCACCAAGAAAAAAATTGAAACGTGAAAATGACTTCTCACCCTGTAAATTGAAAAGCAGCAGATAAAGAGATGTGTCCTTTTTATATGTTCAGTATGACATTACAAGCTTGCAAAAGAACTGAAACCGGCTTCAATCTAGATCAGTTCCATAAAAAAAAAAAATTGAAGATGAAAAATAGTTTCCACCCTGTAACTTGATACGCAGCAGTTGCTGGGTGGTATATTTTTTATATGTTTATTGGAGGACTATGGCCTATCAAACTAGCCTAAAACCGTTATTTTCGGTCATTCGTTTTTCAAGAAAAAAATTAAGTAGGGAAAAATAATAAACTTTCACCCTGTATACTGATTTGTAGCAGTTCCAGAACTGAGGACTTTTGATATGTTGAAGAAGGGACTATAAGCTTGAATTGGTGAAAAAATCGTTTTTGTTTGAATTAATTCCAGCAAAGCACCTATTTTTTTCTATTTCCAATAAACTATATGTAGAGAGATTGCCTGTCCTGAAATCCTGGGCAAGATCGACTTCCGTGTACCCGGTATACATCTCAGATCAAAAAGTTTATTTTTACCACCTTTTGCCAGAACAAACCTTTTGCAAGGTTTTTCTATTGGCAAAATCTATTCAAACCACAGCTTGATCGAAGGTGAGGTCGATATCCTATTTTGCACCCCTGCCTCCATATACAGGTCTTTTTCAACACTCGACCTTTAATTGGGCTTTGGCCTGTTGGTCGTTTTAACGAAACAGAGAATAATTAAAAAAACTACGCGAAAAATTCGGCGGCGTACAACAAACAAAAAAAGTGAACCTCATATGTCATAGCAAAACGCATATCTACCAACCAGTTTTGAGGTTTTTCTTTCACAAGAGAGTGACTTGTGATGCATGTCCAGTACATTTGTATCTTAAATGTTGTAAAGAATACAGTGGAGACCGTTCACTATTTGCAAGAGCCGTATTTCTATCTTTTTTTCTGCTCGGACTCTTGATGTCCCGGACGGCCGACCACCCCCTTGTAGTGTCACGTCAGTAATTCTTCAGTATTATTATTATTATTATTATTATTATTATTATTATTATTAATATTATTATCATTATTATTATTATTATGTATAGTCTATTAAGTATTCATGAGTGATTGTGAGAAATTGGATAAGTTTTAAATTGTTTTGAGACAAATAAAAGAATTTTTTAATTGAAGAAAACGAAGGAGGCCCCGACCACCCTGGACGCCCCACACTAACACCTACAGGATGTAGTTACAGTACCTACCTACTTGCCAACTTCATGGATGATACTATACTTGGCAGATAAGCAGAGGCGTATCTACGGAGGGGCAAGTGGGGCACGTGCCATGGGCGCACTTTGATCCTCAGGGCGCAGATGAGAGGAAAAGATGAAAATATGAAAAATGAAAAATGAGAAAATGAAATAATGTAGATATTTGAACTGTTGGGCACGAGGCTGGGCATAATTCGTGTGAGCAATAATTGACAAGCGAAATGGGAAAGAGAAAGAGGGAACAAACCAAAACCAACACATCCAAACAGACGATCAACTTTCGACTTTTTCATCTGATCCAGATAAAGCCTAATAGGAGGGCCGAATTTGTCGTTGGCCCGCCTGGATTCTGAAAAAAAGCCTAATTCAGGGGCGCAATTTTCATGTTTTGCCCTGGGCGCAATTTACCTCAGATACGCCACTGCAGATAAGTGCTAGTTATTAAGTCGCGACTATTTTGGGCGTTTTTTGTGGTCAGTCCTCTTATCTTGGTTGTGGTCAGGACTAATTCGGGCATTCCCTTTTCGCGTCGAGGCCTCCACAAGATTTTGGGTTGTTCGTTGCGGTTACGCTGCGACCGGAGAAGGGTACCGAGCCTTCGTCGCATTTTTCTTCAAATTTGTAAGGGGAAAATTCGGTGGCGTACAAAAAAAAAGTGGACCTTATCTGTCATAGCAAAACGCTTATCTACCAACCAGTGTTGAAGTTCTTTTTTCACAAGCAAGTGACCTGTGGATGTATGTCCAGTACATTTGTTCTTTAAATGTTGTGGAGTAAATACAGTGGAAACCGTTCACTATTTGCCTGGCAGCCAATAGCTGCCAAGAGGCTGCCGATGCCGCTGCCTACTAAATATTTGAATGAATGATACTATCAAATCAGCCATATTGAATGCATATGAAGACAGCTGCCCAATCAAAGTGAGAAGGTTCAAACGAGAGAACCTATGGTGGAATCCAGAACTTTCTTCACTGAGGGCAGCAACTCGAAAGAGCTTTAACAAGGCCAAAAGAAGTGGCGAATGGGAATAATACAAATCTTCCCAACTGAAATATGTAAATGCCATCAAAAAAGCAGAAGAAGAATCTTGGAGGAGGCATTGTGATGAGATTGAGAAGTCTCCAAAATGTGCAAGACTCCAAAAAGCCTTACAAAGAGATAACCAGGACAAACTGAGCTCATTCCAAAAACCACAGGAAGACTTATACTGCATCTGGGGAGGATTCTCTGGACTTGTTACTGGACACACACTTTCCAAGGTGCAAACGTATCCCTGCAAACAAAACAAACAGTCCACTTCAAGAGGCTCACCGTAAAGGGAGGGTACATAGAAGACTGGAAACTTGCTAACAAGCTAATCGACATAACCAAGATCGTATGGGCTGTGAAGTCTTTCGCTACAGGGATGGCACGGAATAAAACCCACTTGAAAAACCCACCGGGTTTTTGACACAAAAACCCACATTGGATTTTTATCAAAAGCCCACGCAAAAACCCACACAAAAACCCTAACAAAAACCCATCAAAAAATCCTTATGGGATGTATTTTTTTCAGTTTTTGGTACCTACTCGTCTACTCCCTATGTTGTGTCGTCTCAAACGAGCTTTAGGCCTAAGAAGAGTTTTGAAGAGGGTGATCCAGAAAAGTTTTTGTCTAACAGTTATCAGCACTAACTTCAAAGAATACAGGTGAGCCGTGAAAGTGGCTGTCGTACAAACTCGCTTCCGATTTACAGAGGCCCTGTCGTTCATCGCGGTTGCAACTGTGCATTGATTTGACATAGGCAATTTTTACAACAAAATATAGATGGCGCCACACAAAAACCCCAAAACCCACCCAAAGCACAAAAACCCAACAAAAACCCAAAAACCCACCCACTTTTTCTGAATGTATGGGTTTTTGCCAACCCTACTTTCGCACCATACAAATCTGCGCGCCCAGATGGGATACTACCAGAAATGCTGCAACAGCTGCTGCACATCATAGACCTGCACATTGAACAACTGGCCTCACCCCTGTGTACACTGTTTAGGGCCAGCTTGGCCTTGAGCTATGTGCCACAAAATTGGCGGAAAGTAAAGGTAGTTTTTATACCAACGCCAGGGCGAGATTCATACGCCCAGGGAAAAGCCTTCCGTCCAATAAGCTTGACATCGTTTATGCTCAAGACAATAGAGAAACTGGTAGACAAGTATATCAGGGACGATGTACTGGGCAATACACCTTTACATTGACATCAGTACGCACACCAAGCAGGAAAATCCTGTGAGTTGAATGCGTTTGAACTCTCACACAGGATTGGAAGATCCTTAGATAACCAAGAGGTTGCTCTGGGACCTTTTTTGGATATAGAGGGAGCTTTCGACAACACCTTTTTCAACTCCACTCGAAAATCTGTTGTAAATTGGAAAGTTGGTCGATCTGACGATCTGTCGCAGATTGGATCAGCTCTGTGATAGAAGACAGGAAAATTACGAGCTCACTGGTCAACGTAACCAGGGAGGTGGCTACTGCAAAGGGTTGTCCGCAAGGCCACCACCACCACGCTTGTGGAGCCTGGTGGTGGATAGCCTTTTCTGGAAACTGGACCGTGAAGGAATACATGCACAAGGATAATATGCAGACGACATCACTATTCTCGTAAGTGGGAAGTTTGGAGGGGCAATCTCGCACCTCATGCAACAAGCCCTGAGAATAGTAGAAACATGGTGCACAGCAGAGGGGCTAACAGTAAACCCTGCAAAAACAACAGTGGTTGCCTTCACAAGACGAAGAAAACTTCAAGAAATTAAGGGTACTTCGATTGTGAGGTAAAAAACTTCAACTTAGCAAAGAGGTCAAATACTTGGGACTGCTCCCAGACACCAAGTTGAACTCCAATGCCCATTTGGAGAAAACAACTATGAGAGCCATACGGGCTCGTTGGGCATGTAGGCGAATGATATAAAAAACGTGGGGACTCAAACCGGGAATGAAGATTTGTATATATATATATATATATATATATATATATATATATATATATATATATATATATATATATATATATATATATATATATATATATATATATATATATATACAGGGTGTCCCATAATTAGCGTGCAATACTTCACCAGCAGATTCTGCGACCGAAACTAAGAAAAAAAGTTCCCATAAACATAGGTCGAAAAATGCTTCATAAGCGAGTTACAGCCCTCTAAAAGTGGTACCCTGAAGATGGTTTTTATTTAATATCTGCGAAACTGTTGACAGCAGAATTATGAAATTTTGCACATCGGCCAATCTTTTCATGTCTAATAATATGTGATAATAACAATTTCAAAATTCTATCCAGAAATGGGTCAGACTGTGGGGGGTGGGGGGTAAAATCACCCCAACTTTTTCAAGTGCTGTTTTTTTGCAACTTTAGCATGAAATTATGAAACCCCAAAGCATTTTGCAATAAAAATGTCCTCTTGTTCAACTTCGATAGGAAGCACCGTTCTCGAGTATAATCGATTTGAAATTTACCCTACATGTCATAAAAATTCATAATGAAAATTACAAAAAAATAATAAAAATTGAGCGTAGGCCATGGAACACGACTTCTATGTTTGGAAAAAAAAATAATCGAGACAGGTGACAGGCCAGAGCACGACCATTACAGAAGCCATACACGAAGTGCATGTCTGCCAGCTCTTGGTTTTTGAAACGTTCCATTTTTACAAAACAGTACCTACCCGCAATAAAACTTCTTTAATTAGCTTTAAGGGGTTTCTGATTCGACTAAAGAAGTTGTTAACGGGAACCGGTCTTATTTTATTCTTTTCGCCAAGTAGAAACTCCTTCAAAAAGAAAATGTACGGGCATTGCTATCAAATTTTGAAAATTTTAAAAAAAATTTGAAAATTTTTGATTTGATTTTTGAAAATAGATAGCATCGACAATGCATCTTTACCCAAGAAAGTCGCATGCCAAATTTGAACTTTCTATTTTCAAAAAAAAGGGTACCAAAAATGATTTCTCGTAGACATGAAAAAGTGAATTAGTAGAAAACATTTTTGGTACCTTTTTTTTGAAAACAGAAAGTTCAAATTTGGCATGCGACATTCTTGGGGAAAGATGCATTGTCGATGCTATCTAGTTTTTGAGTTTTCAATAATCAAAATAAAAAATTTTCAATTTTTTTTCGAAATTTACAAAATTTTATAGCAACGCCCGTACATTTTTTCTTGGAGGAGTTTCTACTTGACGAAAAAATTAGTCGCATCAGAAACCCCTTAAACACAACTTTCAAACACACTGTCACTTATTCCATGAATCTGTCACCGTCTTAATTATTTTTTCCCAAACATAGTAGTCGTGTTCCATGGCCTACGCTCTTTTTTTTTCAAATTTCATTATGAATTTTTGTGACAGGTAGGGTAATTTTCAAATCGATTTTACTCGAGAACGGTGCTTCCTATCGTAGTTGAACAAAAGGACCTTTTTCATGCAAAATGCTTTGACGTTTCATAACTTTATCCTCAAGTTGCAAAAAAACGACACTTGAAAAAGTTGGGGTGATTTTACCCCCCACCCCCCACAGTCTGACCCATTTCTGGATGGAATTTTGAAATTATTATTATTGCATATTATTTGACATCAAAAGATTGGCCAATTTGCAAAATTTCATGATTCTGCTATCAACAGTTTCGAAAATATTAAATAAAAACCATCTTCAGGGTACTACTTTTAGAGGGCTGTAGCTCGATTATGAAGCAGTTTTCGACCTATGTTTATGGTAACTTTTTTTCTTATTTTCAGGCGTAGAATCTGCTGGCTAAGTATTGCACGCTAATTATGGGACACCCTGTATACTAGAGTGATACTCCCCACAGTTACATATGGTTCCCAAATCTGGTGGTATAAAGCTAAGAAAAAGCCATAGCCAAGCTAAGCAACCTGCAAAGACTTGCTTGACTAAGTATAACAGGAGCGATCTCGACGACTCCCACTGCAGCCATGGAAGCACTACTGCTGGACCTCCCGCCACTATACTTCGTGGTGGAATCGAAGGCTCTGTCAAATGCGTACAGGCTAAGGATTACGGTTATGGAAACACGCACCCAAGGGCAGGATACCATGCCGAGATATTTCAGCAAATAGACAACAACAGCGTGCTAAGCATGCCGTCAGACAGAATTCAAGCAGTTCAAAACCTTGCCATACCGACGGAGGGAGAGGAGGAGGAGAACAAGTTCAATCAGCTGGATGGAATCATTTGGTATACGGATGGCTCTAAGACTGCAATAAGAGCTGGTGCGGGGGTCTTAGGTCTGGGAACAGGGTATGAGCTGAGCTTGAGCCCGGGCTGCCTAGCAACCATCTTCCAGGCAGAAATAACTACAATCTCTGTTTGTGCACAGGAAAAGATCGGGAAGTCTTACCACAATAAGAGAAATCAGATCATCACTGACAGCCAAGCAGCGTTAAAAGCTTTGAGCTCCGTAGAGATACGATCCAAAGCAGTGGAAGAATGTGTGGACTCTCAAACACAGTTAGCAGAATACAACATCAAAATCACTCTCAGGTGGACCAAGAGCCACCAAGGGAACGAAGGGGATGAGAAATCGGACCCACTGGCAAAAGGAGAGGGAGGGCTAAAATTCCTCCAACAGGGCCGGAACCGTTCTGCTGTTTGTCATATCAAACAGTCTGAGGGAAATGAAAAATCTGTTGAAGAAGAAACACACCTCACACTGGACGAATGCCCCTAAACTAAGGTAGTCGTGCGAATGTTCAACGGCGGACCTTCCAGGGAAAGAGCGAAAGAACTAATAAATCTTAGCAAGAACCAGCTAAGATGGGCAGTTGGACAATTTACGGGACACTGTTCGCTCATGAGACATCTTACCATCATAAATGTAGAAGACGACCCTGACTGTAGGCTATGTAGTGAAAAGGAGGAAACTCCTCTCCACATACTATGTAAATGCCCTGCTCTTGCAGCAGTCAGACATCCGTACTTTGGGGCTAGGTTATAAAACCAGAGGAGATAACAACCAAACTCATGAGTCTCGTACTCGACTTCTATGAGGCAACGGGGCTTATAAAGTAAGTAAACATCCAAGGGGCACAATAAACTGTTGTTCCAGTGCAAGGGGTACGAATAGGGATGTCAACTCTTGAAAATGAGAAAGTAGGACACTCGAGACACAAAACGTCGAGGATGGGGACCAGGGGGTACCTCCCTATGGCACAGCGCCGCAGACGATTTTTTCTCCAGATTCATACCTGGATTTGCTTTTGAACACAAAAAAATCTGTTATGGCACCACAATACTTTCCAGTTAGGGCTAATATCTATGGACATTTTTCTCTAGACGTCCTTCTGGGTGGGAAGTTGGAATTTGAGAGAAAGACTAAAACAAATTTGCGGCATCTTCATAATAATTGATTATTAAATTTAAAAATTTTCTGGGGAATTTGAATGATCAGAAGAAAAAGCACATCCACGTAGATGAACCGCTACTGGATATAATCATACTACGAGAATATGGGCGGTGTAGATCATGATGATCAAAATACAAGGCTAATATAGAGTTTCAGTCAGAGGGAAAAATGATATTCTCCACCATTTTGCTCACTGAATAAATATGACTATGCAAAAATCTTGGCGGCTAAATAAAAATAATGGCGGGAATCTCGACCAACTAAAGTTACAAAGATCTATTATACAGAGAGAGCGGCTGGAAACTAACAATTAAATGACAAAGAAGAAGACCTTCGAAACCACCCAGAAATTTGCATGAGTTTTTTCATGAGCATGAGAAAATCACCGGCGATGCGCGGTGTGCCATAAAAAAAGCCAATTTTATGTGCAAAAAATGTTATGTCGGCTTGCATCTCAAGGATTGTTTCATTTTTTACCACATTCAAAATTTATGATTGTTTGCAAATTGTATGTCTTGCGTTTGTTTGTTTAGGTTTTCCTTCAATGATTTTTTCTTTTTTTCTCTGATGTTTTTCATTTTATATTGATTATCGCCCACATACCCAATTCAACCAATCAGAACAATCGAATGAGACCCACGTGACTCGGTTTAAGCTATCGATTAATGCACACTAGGAGGTGATTAATGCACACTAGGTAATAGCACCGGATTGAAATATTTTTGGGCCCACGAATAATATGTAATTGAAATGACTGTATTTATACTTGTTTGGACTGAAATTTTAGTACTGGTGCGTTTAAAGGGTCTTCCACTTAGTAAAATACAATTTTACAACCTATTAGACTTCGTTTTAGCATTGTTCCCAGCGACGAGACCCCTTCCTTAATCCGCGACTGTGCACTCACTTTTCATGCGCTGTCAACAGCTGTTAGTGACATTTAGTTTTTAGCTCTACCAGTCTACCGCCCAGGTGAAACTACTGTGTTGTGAAATATCACTCATGGCAAGATAATCATTATTTAGCCAAGCAGAATTAGCTTGACTTAGTAGTGAGCTTCACAAGTGTATTCAGTTATTAGAAAGAAGAAAAAACAAACATTTTTACCCTTCTCCTGAAATTGATTTTTTTTTTTCAACAAGACATGCTTTGAAATTGACAGTTCAATACAATGATACATTGGACCTACTATTTCTACTAGTAGTCTATTTGGGCGATAATCTGCTAAATTCAATTCGTGCTTTGTGTTTTATTCGAGTTAAATGTTTTAAGTTCCTCAAACAAACTATCAATCACTCGAAAAGTAGACCCGATATTATCTTGGACAAAATCCCTCGACTACGTCTCGGGATTTTATACAGATAATATCGGGTCTACTTTTCCCTCGTGATTGACAGTTGTTTTCGGGTTAAAACGATTTAACTGAAAAAACACTGAGCACTTGTTATATTACTATTGATTATTCAATGTTTTTTGAAGTGCAAGGGAACATTTTTCAGTCGTTTGATTTTATCAAAAAATTTATACTCCATAGTAGTACACAGCCCTACCGTTCTTTTAAAAGGACGGCATTTTTCAACTTAATACAACACTCAAAGAATTTTTTTTTGTGTAATTCCACTCTCCCTTAAAACAGAATTTCAAGAAAAATTTTCGCTTACGAAAAAAACTTGGGTGCACAATCGAAAGTGGGCGACAGCCCTCAATCCTACCATATTCGGTTGACGTTCCAGTGCTTCAAAACCTTCCTCTATACAGGTGTCCCGAAAATACACCGACAACGTTCTAGGACAGCTTCCTCTTATCAAAATAAGAAAAAAAGTTCCTATGAACATGGGTCCGGAAACGCTTCATAAGGGAGCTACGGGCCCCTAAAGGTGGGACCCTGAATATGGTTGTTTATTTAATATTTCTGAAACCGTTCAAGGAAAATCAATTAAACTTGACACATTCAATAAGCTTCTTACGCCTAACAAAATTTGAATGCCTAACAAAAATGAAGTTGCTTTGAAGCAGTTTTTCTTTCGTCTTGAATATCGTAATTAAAATATAGCATTTCTGACCATGTTTTCATACATTCAAACTCAAATATCTCGTAAACGGTGCATCTATCGAGGTTGAACACGGGGACCTTTTTTCAGTAGAAAAAACCAATATTCTATAATTTCTTGTTAAATTTGGAAACAATCCACATTCAAACAAGTTAGGGTTATTTTTACCCTCACACCTCAGCCTGACCCACCCCTGATAAATTATTGTGGAATTAATCTTACTTCATTTTGTTGGGCATAAGAAGGTTAAGGGATGTGTCAAGTTTGATTGATTTCCATTGACTGGTTTCGGAGATAATCAATAAAAACCATCTTCAGGGTCCCACCTTTAGGGGCCTGTAGCTCCCTTAGGAAGCGTTTCCGGACCCATGTTCATGGGAACTTTTTTTTCTTGTTTTGAAGAGAGGAAGCTGCCATAGAACGTTGCCGGTTTATTTTCGGGACATCCTGTATAGTCCTTCAATCTCTACCTATTTAGTCTGTCCCAAAAAAGTTGCTACAATCTCATCAGATAAAGGTGCGTTCAGTCAGCTTATTTAGCCGCAAGTTTTAATTTTAGTAGCAAGCGCAGCGACGCCCATTGGCTCTTACGAACCAGCCTCCTCAAAACAGCCAATAAGCGGTGCAGCGCTTACGGCTAAAATTGAAACTTGCGGCTAAATAAGCTGACTGAACGCACCTTGATACAAATAAGAGAGGACAAGGACCTTTCGACCCCCCCTCCCCTATCTTCAAAAATAAATGCCCTTTTTTCACATTTTTCTGTCACATTTGAAGCATATCCTAAAACTGCGCGTTTGACCCTGGACCGCGCGAGTTCTGGGACACTGTATATTGATTTACTGTTCATTATAATCATCATTGTCACTGATTAGGTACTGTCTGGATATAATTTATTGATTATGTACCTAAGGTTCCTAAAATAACACGCGGAACGTTGACCGCGCAATAAGCACCACAACCGGCTAAGAAGCACTTAACGGTCGAGGCGAGTTTGCCTTTTTAATTAATATTCTTTTCTGACGAGTGTCATCTGTGTGGTTGTGAGTTGCAGCTTCGGGCCTGCGTACTTCTTTGGTACTTTTTCTACTCTCTAAGTGGTCCGTCCGCGGACGGCCACTTTCGTTATGGCGTTTTCTCAAGGAAGAACTTCTGTGTCTGTGGACGATGGCGGGGATGAACCCGAACAATTTGCGATTCCGAAATCCCAAGATGAGTTCCATGAGTTTGCTTTGCTCGTTAGCAGGGCCGTTGAGTCCATCACGAAATGCAACCTGACGTCCAAAGAAAGTCTCGTCCGAAGGGAGGCCATCTCCTCTGCCTGTAGTGCCATCAGTAAAGCAGTCATTACAATGTCGAACGCCTACGGGGCACTCTGTAATGAGCTCACTTCCTCTAAACCTGCTCAATCTTCCAAACCCGGCTCTTACGCTGCTGCGGCAGCCTCTTCCAAAATTCAATTACCCTCTGGCAAAAAGGTAGTTCCATCTAACAATGTCAGACTGCTCGTCACGCAGACAGTCCCAGAAAACAAAACATCTGATGATACGAAAAAAACTCTGTATGGGCTTATCAAGCCGCCCCAACTAGGCTTTACTGTCAACAAGGTCTTTAGTACCCGTGATGCGGGCGTGGTTATCGAGACGAGCAGCTCGGAATCGGTCGATCTGGCCAAATTCTCAGAACACACACAAAAACTCAAAAATGCCGGCCTTAACATCAAAGTTCTGGGCAGGTTCAAGCCCAGGGTGGCGGTATACGGGGTACCCCAGAACATGAGTGACAAGGAAGTTCGTTCTGCATTGGTCGATCAAAACTCTTCCCTGGTAGGCGCAAATGAGGAAGACCTAAAGGTCCTTTACAAAATAGGTGCGAGGGGTGCCACTGTCGCCACATGGCTGTGCGAGGTATCTCCTGCCATTCGGACAAAAATTCTAGCAGAGGGCCGACTCTACATGGGCTGGCAGTCCTGTCGGGTGAGCGATCATGTGCGTATTCAGAGATGCTATGCCTGTCAAAAATACGGCCATGCGGCCGCGAACTGTAGGAGCGACCGTGCGTGCGGGCACTGTGCCGGTGACCACATTTATAAGGAATGCCAGAATAAGAAACAAACTCCTAAATGTATTAACTGCACCCGTGCAAAACTCTCTGAGGCCGAATGTCGTCATGCTGCGGACCATAAATCTTGTCCCACATACGGTCGGAGGTTAAGGGAACTTGTAGAGAAAATTGATTATGGAGAATAGGTCCCCCTCTTCTTCTAAACTCAGCATCATACAAATAAATCTCCAAACATCTAAACTAGCTACCAGCGAGCTTCGCGAACTCTGTCTCTCTAATAGCTTCGACATCGCACTTGTCCAAGACCCTTACACTTTCCTTCAAGTTGGCCAGAACAGACGTAAAATTCCCGGCATGTCCGCGGTCGCCAGGGTTGCATCTCATTCTTCCGAAGACAGGTTTTACTCGGCAGTTATTGCCTTCAACCCGAACTTAGACTTTCTCGTTCTCAGTCATCTGTGCACTCCTCATGTTTCTGTGGCAGAGGTCAACCAGGGTGGCGACAGAGTCTACTTCATTAGTCTCTACGCTCCTCCTTCACAGGACATAAATCTGTATCTTGACCATCTAAGAGAGATTGCCTTCTGTCTGCGAGGTCAAAAAGTCGTCTTGGGTGCAGACATGAATGCGCGTTCACTCCTATGGCATTCGGCCTTTACAAATGATAGAGGAGAGTCTGTGGAGGAATTTCTCATTGATTGCAATCTCAACTGCGTTAATGAACCCGGCAATCCACCTTCTTTTTCCTCCATTATGGGAGAGTCATACATAGACGTCACCGCCGTCTCCGACGATATTCTCGACAGGATAAACGCCTGGTGCATCAGGCCGGATCTCATCCAAAGTGACCATAATGCGATCAGTTTCTCTATCTCTACCACAGAAACAAGTGATCCGCTAATACACAAGAGATTCCATCTTGAAAACATCAACAGGAACGCAGTTTTGGATGAGGCAATACGATGTATGATCGGAGTAGAGAGAAGGGAGCTGTGGACTCCTGGGGTCGAAGCCTTGGAACGTCGCGCCGAAATTTTCACAGCGGAGCTATGCGATCTTTGTGACAGGGTACTTAAGGTGGTGAGGCCCGCTCGTGGTAGCACCCCCTGGTGGAACCGGGAACTTCTCGATCTAAGGCGTGAGTCCCGTCGTCTGCGAAGACTTTTCCAAAGGTCTCGAGTCCGTCGTGAGCGAGACATATTCCACGAGAGATACAGAGTTTCCCTCGAAAACTACAAACAAGCCCTGGAGCGGGCAAAGGCCAAGTCGTGGGACAAGTTCGTGGAGAAGCAGCTGAAAGCTAACCCATGGGGCGCGGTCTACAAGATGGCAGCCAAGAAGTCTAAGGTTCCCCTCACGTTGTCCACTGTGAGTCTGGGCAACGGTGAGCACTCTTCTGACACATCTTCCACTCTTGACGCGATTCTTCACACTCTTCTCTCCGACGACCCTGATCAGCATGCTGATGATGTCGATTTAGCTGGAGTTCCACCTTGTGGGCCGTTGACATTGAGCGAGGTTGAAGCGGTTCTCTTCCGCATGAACGGCAGAAAAGCTCCGGGACCGGATGGTCTTCCAGGTCTCATTCTACAAATTTCTTTTCCCGCAATCGCGGATTACCTTCTACGTCTTCTCTCTGATTGTCTTACTCAAGGTTACTTCCCAAATGTCTGGAAAAAAGGTCGTCTTGTGATTATTCCAAAGGGAATCAATCCAAATCCCACAAATCCTAAAGACTACAGACCCATAACTCTTCTCTCTGTCCTGGGTAAGACACTCGAAGGTATAATTCTGTCCAAGATACACGCTTTCCGAGATGAGAGTGTTCTCCACAACGAAAACCAATTTGGCTTCCGCAAAAATAAATCCACGGTTGATGCCCTTCAGGCTGTTACTTCCTTCGTGCGAGAGAGTCCTCAAAAGTATGTGTTGGCGATAATGATCGACATTGCGGGTGCGTTCGATAATCTGCGTTGGGATGTACTGCTGGCGCGGCTGGCGCAGCAGCGCTTCCCCTCTAACATAGTCCAAATTATAAAGAGTTATCTCCATGACCGAGTTGTTGAACTTTCTACCATCCACTCTAAAGCTGAGAAAGTCTTAACCAAGGGCAGCCCGCAAGGCTCAAAATTAGGACCGTTCTTTTGGAACACTGTAATGGACGGATTACTGGAAAGGGAGCTCCCTGTGGGTGGGAAATTCGTGGCGTATGCCGATGACATTGCGCTTCTTATAAGTGCCTCATCGCGCAATGAGTTAGAACAAAAATCCGAAACCTCGCTCAGGGTGATGACCGACTGGGTCAGTGCGTCCAAACTCTCCATCTCTACATCTAAGACAAATTTCATACTTCTCAAAGGTAAACTCAAGAGAAGTCCGATCATAAGGATCGATGGCGTCTCGTTGAGAAGACTGTCGACAGTTAAATATCTAGGGGTGTACCTTTCCGAAGGTCTGGGTTTCTCCCAGCACGTAGCCAAAGTGGTTGATAAGGCAAGACAGATTTTTTCGATGCTTATTAGATACGTAAGATCCAGCTGGGGACAGGTCGCCAAGTCTATCCTAACCATTTACGAACACGCAATAATTCCAATAATCTCGTACGCCATAGACATCTGGAAACATGCAATGGGCATGTCGTTGGTTAAGAGAAAACTTCGTTCTCTTCACGGTCTGTGCTGCAGATGTGCAGTAGGTAGCTACATGTCCACTTCCGCCGAGGCAGCGGCTGTCATCGCTGGAATTCCTCCACTCCATCTTCTTCTACCAGAATTAATCTGCATCAGGCAGATGAAGAGATCCCCGACGGTGTTGCACCTGGGTGTCGAGGTCGATACGTCTATTCTTTCCAGGTCTGAGAGCGTAGCGGAACTGAGGCGAATCACCGAGGTTGCATGGCAGGCGGAATGGGCCACTTCGTCTAAGGGACGTACAACTTTCGACTTCATCCCGAACGTCAGCGACGGCGGTGTTTACTCTGGGGATCGGAGGATTGTCCAAATTCTTACAGGCCATGGCGACTTTCTCGCGCATAAGGCGCGCATCGGCCAACACGATGGCATGTGTCTCCTCTGTCGGGTCTCCGACGATCCTTCACACCGCATAACCAGCTGTCCCCTCTACGAGGACGAACGAGCCGAACTGTGTGCAGAACTTGGACAGCGCCGTCTTGTCTTGCCGCTAAGTGACATCTTCAATCTCCTCCGAAACTCTGATTCTCTGCGCCTCCTTGCGGCCTTCGCAGTGGCACGTGTCTGACGGCTCAGCGTACACATATATCTCTGCAATGTCTAAACCTAATTTATAAACTCTACAATGTCCACTCTATACATCTAAATCTCTAAATGTGTCTAAGACATTTAAACTCTTGGAGTTTACGTCCAACTCCACTTCTGCTGTTTCAGCAGAGCCAGTCAGGCGAACTGGTGTGGTTTTGGAAAATAACCTGTTATGTCAAACCCGATTATGTCATTAAATACCAATTATGTCCAAAAGTTATGTTGGGTCACCAAAAAGAAACGATGAAAGTGGTGGTGCTGCACTCCCATGTCTCTTTGCAGTGGCAGTTCCTCTTGTGTCTGCCACTTACTAATTCTCCTTCGTCTCTGAATTTCTGTTACACGCAACACTCCTGACAACAACCCACTTCGAGGAAATCACCATCTGGAACCGGGGATGCTCGCCGCCACTCCGACGTAACCCACCGGCCTCAGGTTGTTACACCTGGGGCGAGAAGCAAGAAAAGTCTCGACCGCCGCTGAATCGAATCCAGAGTCAAACCTGTGCCGTCCATATGTGCTATATCAAGAAGAAGCCATCTTACGTTACATCATATTATCTTAAGTCTTTTTTTTTTTTTTTTTCGTGGTCTGAGAGGGTCATCGGTACCTCTCCACATTTTGTTAATTTCGAAAAAGTCCTGAATAAATGTGCCCGAAAGGGCTTGAAATTGAATTGAAATTGAAATTGAATTGATTATGTACCTATAGCTGCGTATAGGTAATAGGTAATCAATTATAATTATTAAAATGGTAGTTCATGAGTGTGAATTGTAACATAGGTATTGTTGTATTGGTGATATCCGGATGTGCTGTTTATAATTATGTAAAATAGATAAATAATCCAAGTGAAACAAAACAAGTGAGTATGCCTTCACGTGCGTGAGTCTCAGTAGCGCATTTTCTTAAAGAGGCATATTATTAATGTAAAGAAATTTGGTTGAAGGAGACACATCATTCTTTGCCCACTCTCTTCAGTCGAAACTCATTGTGATGTTTTGTTATCAGAATTGGGTACTTGTCAATGAAACAGATTTGAAAGAAAATTCTTTCAATCATCAATATTTTTTTGTTTGGAGGCGGAAGCTGAGAGCAGCCACTAATCAACAGTAGCCTATTCTTTCCCATTTTTAGTCGGCTATCCATCTAGCGAAAGAATTAGATCGTTATGTCTTTGGGTTTATGTTTTTCATTCATCTCTTAGTTTGAAGGCAGCGTGTGGGGGCGGCAGCATTCGGAAAAGTAACTGTTGCACAGTTTGAGTTGGGGGGTTTCCAAATGTGTATGGAAATATGACAAATCAGTGAAAATTACGAAAGTTGCTTTTTTTTGCTTGGGGGCGGAAGCTGGAGGCGGCAACTAATCAAAAGTGACCTATCTCTTCCCATTTTTAGTCATCTATACATATAGCAAAAGAATTAGATCGTTAATCTTCAGATTCATGTTTTACATTTATCTCTTACTTTGGGGGCGGCGTGTGGGAGTGGCAGAGTTTGGCAAAGAAATTCTTGCACAGTTTGAGCTGACAGTTTCTGAATGTTTGAGGTAACATCAACATCTGAATCAGTCTAAATTGTTGAAAGTTGCACTTTTTTTCTTTTGGGGGCGGAAGCTGGAGGCGACGCCGTATCACAAGTAGCCTATCCTTTCACATTTTTAGTCAGCTATCTATATAGCGAAAGACTTGGATCGTTATGTCTTCGGGTTCATGTTTTTAGCGCATTTTCCATCTTGATGAAAATCGCTATTACAACCGCTTTGTCCGTCCGTCCGTCCGTCCGTTCCTCGAACTCCTCCCAAACTAGACGCCCTAGCTTTCTAATTTTTTCGCTGTTACATAGCTGCCACTCCCAAAGGAGGGCTAGGCTATATTGAATGTCTATATTGCGCCGCCAACATAGAGAAATCCGCCCCCGATAAACTTGAAATAACATGATATTGCAATTTCTCCCAGACCTACTGCTCTGGTGCTCTTATTTTATGAATAATACATAGTTGCCACTTATAAACGAATGCCCAGAAACATTCCGCCTCCAATATGCGCCGCCGATATTAAACAATTGCTAAAAACCGCCCCCAATCACTTTAAAATGAAAAACATAAACCCGAAGACATAGCAATCTAATTCTTTCGGTATATGAACAGCTGACTAAAAATGGAAAAGGATAGGCTACTTTTGGTTGGTCGCCGCCCCCAGATTCCGCCCCCAAACGACAAATAGTGCAACTTTCACAATTTTACTGATTGAGATGTTCTGTCAAACATTTAGAAACTGCCAACTCAAATTGTGCAACATTTGCTTAGCCGAACGCTGCCGCTCCCACACGCCGCCCCCAAAGTAAGAGATAAATGAAAAACATGAACCCGAAGACATAACGATCTAAGTCTTTCGCTATATAGATAGCTGACTAAAAATGGGAGGATAGGCTACTTGTGATATGGCACCGCCCCCAGCTTCCGCCCCCAAAAGAAAAAAGTGCAACTTTCAACAATTTTCACTGATTCAGATGTTGATGTTACCTCAAACATTCAGAAACTCTCAACTCAAGTTGTGCAAGAATTTCCTTGCCAAACTCTGCCGCTCTCACACGCCGCCCCCAAAGCAAGAGATATATGTAAAACATTAACCTGAATACATAGCGATCTAATTCTTTCGCTATATACAGGGTGTTGCATGAGGAAACCGACATAGCTCAAGGGTAGGTTCAGTTTTCCTAGGGGAACTAGGATCACGCTTTGGAATTTTTCTATCACTTCTGGTTTTGATGTTACAGGGTGAATCATGTATTTTGTCGAAGTTTTTGATGAGCTATATCTTCCGAATGACTTATTGGATTGGACTGGAATTTGATAGGTATGATCTTCCAATGATAGCTAATGCATTGCACCATAAAGTTGTTCAGAAGTTCCAAGGCCAGACAGATTTTTTTTATTTTCGAAGTTTTTGTTCAAAAAGTCATATTTTTCAATGTTTTATTGCAAAACCAGTATCAGATTCAGAAACACCAGAAAAAATGCTACAAGGAACATCCTTCAATTTTTTCGGCACACCCAAAGTCTTCCCAGAAAAAAATATCTTTTGAGATTAGGGTCGGCAGCGATCTAGTGAAAGTCAGTCTAGCACGCATTCTTTCACGGATCTTTAAGATGTTCATCCTCTAATTTAATGCTGTCACGGTTTTTTTCACTTTCCCACATCAGTATCACTTGGTACGGCAAAAAAAGACAAAAGTCCAGGACCAGAATCAAGTCTAGTGAACATTATTTCTAAAAATCCGATTTTTCAGTATTTAATTGGAAAATTACAGCACAAAGTTATGGTGAAGTGGCTGAAAAATGCTCTTTTGTCTGCATTTGGAACTTTAGGTCACTTTAGAAACCAGCTAAACAAATTTCTCTTTTTGTTGATTTCAAGAATACACAAAATTATTTCCGAAACTTTTCGCGAACAAAATAAAAAGAAGCAAGAATGATAATTATTCAGAAACGTAATTTTAATGTGTAGAAAACAAACAATATCAATGTTTGTATGTTATGTTTATGTTAATGTTTATCAAATTTCGAAAATAATTTTTTGTATTCTTGGAATCAACAAAAGGAGAAATTTGTTTAGCTGATTTCTAAAGTGACCTAAAGTTCCAAATGCAGACAAGAGAGAAATTATTTCCGAAATTTGATGAACATTAACATAAACATAACATACAAACATTGTTATCGTTCGTTTTCTACACATTAAAATCACGTTTCTGAATAATTATCATTCTTGCTTCTATTTATTTTGTTCGCGGAAAGTTTCGGAAATAATTTTCTGCATTCTTGAAATCAACAAATGAGAAATTTGTTTAGCTGGTTTCTAAAGTGACCTAAAGTTCCAAGTGCAGACAAAAAAGCATTTTTCAGCCACTTCACCATAACTTTGTGCTGTAATTTTCCAACTAAGTACTGAAAAATCGGATTTTTAGAAATAATGTTCACTATACTATATTCCGGTCCTGGACCTTTGTCTTTTTTGCCGTACCAAGTGATACTGATGTGGAAAAGTGAAAAAAACCGTGACAGCAATTGATTAGAGGGTGAACATCTCAAAGATCCGTGAAAGAATGCGTGCTTGATTGATTTTCACTAGATCGCAGCCGACCCAAATCTCAAAAGATATTTTTTTCTGGGAAGACTTTGGATGTGCCGAAGAAATTGAAGAATGTTTCTTGAAGCATTTTTTCTGGTGTTTTTGAATCTGATACTGGTTTTTCAAAAAACATTGAAAGATATGACTTTTCTAACAAAAACTTTGAAAATAAAAAAAATCAGTCCGGCCCTGGAATTTCTGAACAACTTTATGGTGCAATGTTTTAGCTATCATTAGCAGATCATACCTATCAAATTTTAGTCCAATCCAATAAGCCATTCGGAAGATATAGCTCATCAAAAACTTCGACAAAATACATGATTCACCCTGTAACATCAAAACGAAAAGGGATAGAAAAATTTCAAAGCGAGATCCTAGTTTCCCTAGAAAAACTGGACCTACCCTTGAGCTATGTCGGTTTCCTCATGCAACACCCTGTAGATAGCTTACTGAAAATGAGAAAAGATAGGCCACTTTTGATTAACCGCTGCCTCCAGCTCCCGGCCCCCAAACAAAAAAAAAACGATTTTCACAATTTTCACTGATTGTCATATTTCCTTAAACATTTAGCAACTCTTAACTTGAACTGTGCAACAGTTACTTTGCCGAATGCTGCCGCTCCCAAACGCTGCCTCGCTGCCCTTGAAGTAAAGTGCGATTTATAACTCGATTTTAATTTTAGTCGGAATTTTAATCGCAATTTTAACGAAGTTCAAAGATACGATTCCCCCTATACCTTTTATAACCCGATTTCAATCGCAAGCCGCAATCGCAACGATTTCATGGATTTTAAGAAGTTGGCCAATATCCAACTGCGATCCTTACGATCGACCAATGATAATCAAGATAATATCAAGATAAGCGAAAATGAACACAGTAGTCTTCTTGATTAGCAACGTTATGTTAGGGGATTTTCTGGGGACTTTGTGCAGAGGTGCAGTGGCTGCTCCCAGCTTCCCCCTCCAAACAAAAAAATATTGATGATTGAAAGAATTTTTATTCTAAAATCTGTTTCATTGACAAGTACCCCATTCTGATAACAAGAAATCACAATGAGTTTCGACTGAAGAGAGGGGGCAAAGAATGATGTTTCTCCTTCAACCAAATTTCTTCACATTCATAATATGCCTCTTCAAGAAAATGCGCTACTGAGACTCACGCACGTGAAGGCATACTCACTTGGTTATTTATCTCTTACTTTGGGGCCGGCGTGTGGGAGCGGCAGCGTTCGGTTAAGCAAATGTTGCACAATTTGAGTTGGCAGTTTCTAAATGATTGAGAGAACATCTCAATCAGTAAAATTGTGAAAGTTGCACTATTTGTCGTTTGGGGGTTGAATCTGGGGGCGGCGACTAACCAAAAGTAGCCTATCCTTTTCCATTTTCAGATGATTTTCATTTTAAAGTGATTGGGGGCGGTTTTTAGCAATTTTTTCATATCGGCGGTGCATATTGAAGGCGGAATGTTTCTGGGCTTACGTTTATAAGAGGCAACTATGTATCATTCATACAATGAGAACACCAGAGCAGTAGGTCTGGGAGGAATTGCAATATCATGTGATTTCAAGTTTATCGGGGGCGGTTTTCTCTATGTTGGCGGCGCAATATAGACATTCAATATAGCCTAGCCCTCCTTTGGGAGTGACAGCTATGTAACAGCGAAAAAATTTGAAAGCTAGGGCGTCTAGTTTGGGAGGAGTTCGAGGAACGGACGGACGGACGGACGGACAAAGCGGTTGCAATAGCGATTTTCATCAAGATGGAAAATGCGCTAAAAATCGCTCCTGTTGCTCGAGGTGTTGATGCGGTTGGGCAATTTGTCTATAGTTTCCTGACGTATCAAGAGGCTTGAAAATGGCGTGCAGAGACGTTCGAATTTCTAGCTTAGGTACTTCCCCCTATTTCTGGTATAACTCAGCTATAACGACCCCTTTCTGGGCTTTGGGTTAAGATAGAAAGTATTTCGCGATCGGGATGCTGATGCTCTCTCTGTTCTCGAGGCTTCTGGCTGGCAGCACCCAAAGAGAGTATGGGGGTCCTTATCCTCCCTATTCACGTAACAATACAGAAAATTGTTCTTTTGTTCAGTGAGTAGATCTGGGGCTGGGGGTAACATTGAAGACGCATCAAGAGGGGCGTTTTAATCCGTGATAATACCGGCAATCATTCAGCGTCACAAGACAGACCTGTCAGGTGTGCGCGTTTATTTCAAGTTCGCAGCGTCGTACAGACATTATTGCGAATTGTTTGTGCCGGTAGCAATGGAGCGTGTAAGCCGGACATTAGGCATATAACTGGTTCCTGACCTGCAACTTGCAACCCCCACATGAATAAGGGATGAACTGCCGGTGAAAACACCCTTCCTTTCACTACGTCATAATGCGTATATGTTGCACCTCATAAATTGCTACTTACTCAACTTTCACAACTCATTTCTCTTCATTTTTTTTCAGTTGCTTGACAAGAGTCGAGCGTTCAAGTGGCCGTATCGCGCTGCGCGCTGCAAAAGGGGGATTTATATCAAAATTGAGAAAGAGATAGCGAGAGGAAAAAAGCCACTTTCTATGCGATTTACCGGTTACTACCTCCTCGTTTTAGTTCAAAAATCAAAGACAAGCGTTACATCTACGAAAGTTTCTCGCCTCCCGGATTCTCCTTTAAAAACGCATTAGGAATACACTGTCAGAGAGATTCAATTTCACGGTATATTTACCTGATATAAATTTTCTTCAAGAGTATTTTTAGGGATATAAAGCTTTTCGCAGGTGTTATAGGAACCAGTGCCTTCAAATATTTATTTTACAACACAGGCGTTGTACCGAAAAATGTACACACTGTGGATGTGATACAAATTCGAGAGCTCCAGATATGTAGCTAGTGGATTCTGGACATAATAATATACAATCGGAATCGAAGAGATATGTGAGGATGATACATCACGTCAAGACTCGGAAACCGAAAGACAACAGCCATTCCCGCTTCGTAATTGCATAGATTACCAAGAGAAATAATTGAGTTATGCTGGAGTGTTTATACTAGATAAATTATCTTGTAATTATATTGTGACAGCTTCCCAACTAAACTGATCAACAAAATAAACGTTACACGGCCAATTTTGTCCTAACTTTGGTACTGAATAAATTTGGACTGCTTGGAGCGATTCAATTTCTGTTTGGAGCGTTGGTTGGTTCAATCCTTTGTTTCTCAGTCAGTATTATTGCAGAAATTAGGTACTTCATTTAAAGTTTCTATCTATAAGGTGCTAAATAAAACAGTGCAACATTCAGCATGATCCGATTTGAACATTTGTTTTATTCTGGATTTCAACACAAAGAGCATCAGAATGGACCTTATATCTCAGAAGAATTTTTGAATTTTCCGCTCAAGTTCTATCCGTCAACCGATTTACAAAAAGGATTCACGTTAAAGCTCAAACTTCATATGAGAATTACCACGCGGAAATGATGATCGACTCAAGACCAAAATTCGGAATACAATAGGCTACTGACCATTGGTGCCATTTTGAGATTTCACCATGATCGGGCTATCATGTACACATCAGTAAACTCGATTTAAGAAGAAAAATTCAACTTTTTCCACGCGTCTATTTGTTACAGCGATTTCAAAATTCCGCGTGACGTCATAATCTCTTTCATAAGCGCTGCGCGTGGAACGAACACAGCATGCGAATGTCGCAGTGAGAGGAGCAGGGATGGAGATGTGAGGCAGGGACGTCAGGAGCGTTATATTTTAATTTTTTTTAGGCACTTAGAATTGAGATATCTCGCTGCGGTTTGCGCCATAAATCATATAAAAAATTACAGTTTCATTCAAAAAAAAAAAAAAAATCAAGGTCACTAGCCTATTGGTTGTATCAAAAGTGATCAAAATCTTGATGACCCCCGGAATCTGGTATTATGAGAAACTTGAATTTAAGTTGACTTGCTTCCGCACAAACCCTTCATTATTCAACAAACCCTTCAAAATGTTTCTTGCTTGCATGAGTTAGGAATTGTTGGTGTACGTCGAGGGGTCAACCACCTGCTGAAAATTTGTACAGTGATTTCCATTTTTGGAAATACTTGATAGTATTTTGGCTGTATTTCCAGGTATTTCCAATATATTTCCAAGTATTTCCAAATATTTCCAAGTATTTCCAGGTATTTCCATGATATTTCCAAGTATTTCCATGATATTTCCAAGTATTTCCAAGTATTTCCCGGTATTTCCATAGTATTTCCAAGTATTTCCGTTCGCAGATTGCCTATCTTTCAGGGGCAAAGTTTGGAATTTGGTACACGTAGGTACCTAATTTGAAGGGGGGTACCTACCTAAGTGTACCAAATTGTGGGTTTGTACCTTTCACAATTTGCGAGGTGGTTGAGGGAACAATCGTGCACAATTTTAATTCTTCAAAATCACAACTAAAATTAGTCCGTGTCCTGATGGGCCAAATCCACATTACTTAACATAAAAACTCATATCTTGATTGTTAGACTTCCGAACCAATAAATTCCTAAACCGTTCAGTGCTCTGATTTCTACAGGTGTCCCAGAATTGGAGTTACAAAATTCACAGGGAGATGGAGAATTGAAAAATAAGGGGACTTTTTGCAATTAACATACCCTCGCAAACGTATGATAACGGAGATACAGGCCTTCAAAAATGGTTTTTTTTTGTAAAATAGTTATTTTTGCATAACTTTCGGAACTTTTGGTTTGATATAGAGAATTGAAAAAAGGGGACCTTTCTCGGTAGATATACCCTCGCAAACGTATAGTAACGGAGATACAGGCCTTCAAAGATTTTTTCAAAAACATTTCTTCTTGCATAACTTTTGAAACAATCCACCGATTTTATTCAAATTCAAACCAAAGTTTACTGTATTAAACAATAATAACGCAATAATAACAAAATTTTGACTTTACACTCAATTTTCGAGATATTTGGGATTGAAACTTTGGAAAACATCTCGAAATCGCCACTTTCCAGAGCCCAAAGTGTTTTTTTCTGAAAACACCTCGTCTCTCAACTAAAAATTAAAGGTGGTTTATCGACTTCAAATACCTAAAGAACTTATTTCAGTTGGGGAATCACGAGTTTTATAGTAAAATAATCAAAATATCTTGAAAACGAAACCTCTGATCAAAATTTTGCAAGAGTAACTTTTTTCTCCAAATTAAACGTAGAAATTCAATTCAATTCAATTCAATTCAATGTTTAATGTTTCTAAAAAAAATACATTGAAATTGAAAATTGGACCATTCTCAAAAATAATTAGAGTGTTGAAAAAGAAAGGATAGAAACGTTATTATTGTTAGATAGAGACATATTTCAGTAGACTAGACTTTGATTTGAATTTGAATAGAGTCGGTTGAACGGTTCAAAGATATGCAAGAAGATCTGTTTTTGAAAAACAACTTTGAAGGCCTGTATCTCCGTTATTATACGTTTGCAATGGAACATTTATTTTAAAAAATCTCCTTATTTTTGAATTCTCCACCTTCCCGTGAATTTTGTAACCCTTATTCCGGGACACACCCTGTACAGGGTGTCCGGTGTTTAATGGCGGAAACTTTGGCAATCGATAGAGAAAAAAAATAGACTTTCTTCAAAACACCCTGTTCAAAAACGAACAATAACAAAAATATAGGCCTTCAAAGTTAACCTTCAAAATTGTTTTTTGCATAACTTTCGAACCGTTCAACCAATTTTGTTCAAATTTAGACCAAAGTTTACTGAAATAAATATGTCTCAATTGAACAATAATAACGCATTTTATCGAACATTTTTAAAGGCGAAGGTAATAGGGGTACCTATACTCTTCCCCTTTCCCCCCTATTTTTACTCCCCTGATTATTTTTGGAAATCGTTCAAATTTTTGAGTTCTGCGTTCAATTTAGAAAAGAAAGTTACTCATGCAAAATTTTGATTAGAGGCTTCGTGAAAACCTAGTAAAATCTGAGAAAATCATGAGTTTTTTTTTATTTCAATTTCTAGACCTTTAAAGTGGAATTTTCAAGATGTTTCCCCAAGTTTCAAATCCAAATAGCTCAAAAATGAAGCCTCTCATTTTGCAAAAGTAACTTTCTTTTCTAAGTTGAACGTGAAAAATTAAAAAAATGGAACGATTCCCCAAAATAATTAGGGGAATTAAAATGGGGGGAAAAGGGTAGGTCACCCTCCTATTATTTGTACCCCAAAAAATGTTAGGTAAAATGTGTTGTTATTATTATTATTCAATAGAGACATATTTTAGTAAACTTTGGTCCAAATTGGAACAAAATCCGGTTGAACGGTTCATAACTTACTTATCCTAAAAAATCGATTTTTCAATTTCAACTTTGAAGGGCTATATCATCTCCGTTATTTTTCGATTTTGACCGGAGTGTTTTGAGGGAAATCTATCTATTTTTTATGCTCTTATCGATTGCCAAAGTTTCCGCGGATAAATACCGGACACCTGTATATATAACCCTGTAGAAACTTCATCCTGAGTCTCTTGATGTATCCTTCCATAGGATATACCTATGTATAAGAGGAAAATTGAACTGACCAACTCAAGAAACGTAATTGAAAGTCGCCTTATGGGCACACAGAAGCTATTGGCCTTCAAATTCAGACGATTTTTTTTGAAACCGACTACTAATTTTTCCAGCAGTTTATGAGTACAATGACGTAGAGACCTGTTCTACACCTTTTCCAGTTGTAGTTCAGAAAATATCAATTGTATTTCAGATATCGTCAATTGAATTTCAGATTAATCAAGTGTAGTTCAGAAAGCGTCAATTGTATTTTGGATTAGTCACTTGTAGTTCAGAAAGCGTCAATTGTATTTCAGATTTATCGAATGTAGTTCAGAAAACTTGAACTGTACATCAGATTATGTCAATTGTATTTCAGAAAGCGTTAATTGAATTTCAGAAGACGTCAATTGTAGTTCAGAAGACATCGTTGCATCTCAGATTAGTAAAATGTAGTTCAGAAATTATCAATTTTATTCGGACTCCTGCAAATTGGGGCACCTTTGCACAGCCACAGCTTCGAACTCTTGATCTTCTTGTACGATAAACTGCAGATATTTGGCACATCTGTGTGACAGATGCTTGCGGGGGTGTTAATCGCACGACCGACTTCCGCAGCATTGAAGAACGACAAATGCTACAATTATCTTGGAGCTGCATTGATTGATAAATTATACGTATAAACAGTGGTCGAAATGTACCGGAACAGACCGGAACAGCGTTCCGTTTCGTGAAAAATGTACCGATAAGACGTTTAGACTTGTCTTCCAATCTAATTTTGTCTTTTGTTGAATTATTTTGATTTCATTGTCTTGTCATCACATTTATTCTTTCAAGAAATTATAATCATATACATTATTATTATTGTAGGGAGATATGATGTATCCATCCACGAAGAAAATTCAGAAATATCATTTTTTGAGCTGTTCGTGAAATCAACGTAGAGTGATAGGTATAATGACCGCAACCTATTTTTCTGGAACTCCAGCAAAATATTTGTTGGAGGAAACCAGGCCCAATCCTATTACTGAACTTAGGTACATCGTAAATGGGATATAATTGTCCTAACTCATCAGTACCTATCCTTACCTATCCTGAGCACATTAGAATTACCTAAAAAAACTGCTTGAACTTTTTAATGGAACAGAAATGGGGAAGTCTCGGAAATGGGAGGGGGGGTAGTTTTGCCTGCAGCGCTTGCTCGCTTCGCTCGCATCGAGAGTCCTAGCGTTCCGGTTCGTAAAAATTTCCATTTCGACCACTGCGTATAAATTATTTTCTGAACTACAAATGACAAGTTCTGAAATACAAATCACGCTTTCTGATATTCAAATGATCATTTCTGATATACAAATGACGCTTTCTCAAATTCAATTTATTAATCTGAAATACAATTGACTGTTTCTGAAATACAACTGATATTTTCTGAACTACAACTGGAAAAGGTGTAGTTGTCACAGGCTTCACTAGGAATTTAATTTCGGCAGTTATGGTCAAGTATTTCCAAAGTATTTCCAAGTATTTCCATAGTATTTCCATCTATTTCCAAGTATTTTCATAGTATTCCCATCTATTTCCAAGTATTTCCATGTATTTCCAAGTATTTCCATAGTATTTCCAAGTATTTCCATAGTATTTCCAAGTATTTCAATAGTATTTCCAAGAAAATGTACAGTGATTTCCACTGGTGGTTGACCCCTCGGTGTACGTCAAGGAGACGTGGCCCCTTTGCTCATCTGGAAATTCTTGTAATCATGCAACGTGACGAAAATCAGAACATTCGCACAGGCTTATTGTTTGTAAATGTGGTAATAGATATTGTTGATTTGCCTTTGATTGCCAATAAGTTACAGTGCCTACAGTACAAAATACCACGTTCAAATGAAGACCAACTGGAACTGGCCACAGTAGGCATAACGCCGACAAAGGGTTTGTAGTACCTACACAACTCAAAACTAAAGATGTCAAACAAGATGTCACAGAGAAAGGGAAAGTGACGCATTCGAAAATAGGCACGCAGGGAAAGAACTTGTCAAAGAAACCCCTGAGTATCACCCAGAGAAGAGGACTCAAATAATGTTGTGACAAAGTGTAACAATCAGTGGTGATACTGTCGTTATTAATGACAAGCAATAGTATATTATATACCAAGGTTGAGAAGTGAGCTATTATAGCGTGAGCACCGTTTAAATCCCGAGCCGCGTAGCGGCAAGGGAGATACGTGCGAAGGCTATAATAGCCTTCTCAAGCGCGGTTTATATACTATTTTTAGCGCATTTTCCATCTTGATGAAAATCGCTATTGTAACCGCTTTGTCCGTCCGTCCGTCCGTCCGTTCCTCGAACTCCTCCCAAACTAGATGACCTAGCTTTCTAATTTTTTCGCTGTTACATAGCTGCCACTCCCAAAGGAGGGCTAGGCTATATTGGATGTCTATATTGCGCCGCCAACATAGGGAAAACCGCCCCCGATAAACTTGAAATAACATATTATTGCACTTTCTACCAGACCTGATGATCTGGTGTTCTCATTTTTTGGATAATACATAGTTGCCACTTATAAACGTAAGCCAAGAAACATTCCTTCATCAATATGCGCCGCCGACATAAAAAAAACTGCTAAAAACCGCCCCCAGTCACTTTAAAATGAAAAACATAAACCCTATACGGGTTCAGGGCCGATTCTGAGTGGTGTGCTGGGTGTGCCCCTGCACAGGGGCGGCCAAAATTCAAGGGCGGCGAAAAGTCGCCAATTTTTTCTAACGAAAAATTGAGTGTCGAAAAAGGAACTGATGTTATGATTTTCGAGACCGACGGCAGCCGCCCTGCGTAAATTGTGATTTTTTAGTGCCGAAAAAATACAACAGGTTGTCAAGAATGGAGGCGAGGCGGCCGCCCTGCGTCAACTATTATGGATATCAGACTTCTTTCTCAGATAAGTGTCTGAGGAAGGGCAAGAATTTTCATCTCTTGGTAACATTTCGGATAGTCTGTTTGAAATCGGATCGGCGTGAAAAAATGCGCTGTAGTACAAAAAAAATTCACAACTTTCAAAAAAACCGCACTACGATCAAAATTCGAAAACCGTTTAGAGATATTGATATGTGCTTTTCAGAACTGCACTCGGAAAAAATCCGGGATTTTTTCACAGATTGAATATTGTGGACCGGTTTTGCACTTCTTCTGTTTTCACCCTGTATAGCTCACTCAACGTCGTTGAACCTCTGTACCATCCAAGTATATTACAGCCAAAAGAACACGCTATCCAGCATGACCACGATTTTCAAAATCGATCCATTTTTACCTGAGATATTCACATTTGAAGTAAAGCAAAATTTTCCAGTGAATCAGTTCAATTGGTGCCCATTTTATTTGAACAGCTTTATCTGATTCCATCCAACTACAAAATCAATATGCTTACCTATGAATTGGTATAAGTGCCTAAAAACTCATCTATAGGTCGCGGGAACATAACCGTCACCTTGGCACCCGCTATGACAACGTTGCAAGTATGCCTGACGTGGCAACTGCGCAACGCGCATTCTTTTCGTCGTTGAATTGACATGAAACGCTCGCGCAAGCGCAGACAGGGTGCCAAGGTACCGCTGTAGAGACTCGTTTGTTTTTAACATTTTTCAGACAAATCTTGAGATTAGCACAATTATTTTTTTGATAAAGTGGCAATTGTTCAATAAATCATCTATATAATTTATTACAACTTGAGAAAACGGTATTCACTTACTAGTGACAATAACATTACATATACCATATACCCATCTTTAGCACGCGATTTTTGCTCCCGCGACCTATAGGGTGTGCCGAGGGATATGTTGAAGTGAGGTGGCCATGGACGCACCTTGATCCTCAGCGGAAAATAAATTATAATTGTTCATAATTTTGTTTAAAATGAGGAGGGCTTTCGCGGTTTTAGGCCCGCAAAAGTGGAAAAAATCGCCTGCGGTGCAATTTCAAGAGAGCCCAGACGCCCCCGCTAGAAAATTGCTGCGGGGTTACAGCTGGCGGGCGGCCAAATATTTTCGCACAAGGGCGGCCGACGAGCCAGAATCGGCCCTGTACGGGTTTATGGATATATGGATAGCCGGCTATATGGATAGCCGACTAAAAATAGGGAAGAATAGACTACTGTTGATTAGTCGCCGCCCCCAGCTCCCGCCCTTAAACAAAAAAATATATTGATGAGTGAAAGAATTTTCATTCAAATCTATTTCATTGGCAAGTACCCCATTCTGATAACAAAAAATCACAATGAGTTTCGACTGAAGAGAGTGGGCAAAGAATGATGTTTCTCCTTCAACCAAATTTCTTTACGTTCACAATATGCCTCTTTGAGAAAATGCGCTACTGAGACTCACGCACGTGAAGGCATACTCACTTGTTTTCACTACTAGCAAAGCAGATCCGATTTGTGAAGTTCCAAAATTATACAAAAAAGCTCTGCATTTATTGTAAATGTCAAATACCAAGTAGACTTCGAGCATTTTGAAAGTTTTCAACTTCAAATACTATTCGCCGGGGTGATGATGACAATGAATGACGGTCGCGAGACACCTTTCGAATGGTGCGAGATAGCAGATAAGACCACCAATGACTTCTGTCAGCAAAATAAAAAACCAAAAACGATTTAGGTACATGAAAACGTATGCAACTTTCAAGAACTGGTCCCTTTTGAGAAAACTGCATCCTCTAACAATAACAGATTGTAAATGATATGTGTGCTGATCGAGAAGTGAACACAGGTAATTGGGAATAATTCTAAAAAAGTAGATAGTGTGAGGTTATATGTTGTACTGACCAACCGACCATTCGGCCTTTAGCTGCTTTTTCACAAAACCAACCAAATTCACGTACACCACATCAAGTTCTGCATTAAATAAGACCCGGTCAAACAATTTCTCGACCTTTCCGTGTAAATGAGCTGCCGTTGTCCAAAATTTGATGAGATTCAAACGCCAAGTCGCCAAACGTCAATCATACGAAGCGGTTGATAATATGCACGGCCTGTTTGATTGTGTACGTTAATCGGATGAAGCGGTTAATAATATGCCCGGCCTATCTGATTTTACAACAGGTTGTGAAATTTCACTTCACGACCTCTGAACAGGTCATTAATGACATACTTCACAGCTAGTAGTGAAAAAAGTTAATAAGCTCACACCTCGGCTCACACAGACATCCAAAATACAAAACCGAAGGAATATCAGTGGACAGGACATGATAACAGCAACACAAAACAATACGAAACAATGCAAATACACAACAAGGATAGTTTTGTTGCGCATTCCGTGCACACGAGGACCCTGAAAGAGAACCTGAACCAAACAGCTGACGTATTCCTCGCCCCGCGTGTCGCAAGCAACAGAGTTGGCACCCAACCTGACGCATCTTTCATGGCAGGCCCTGCTTCCCCCCCCCCCCAACAGGTAACATCAAAGCATTGGATGGCAAACAAAGCAAAATAAATTAACATGACTCCCCAACAAAAGATACCGTACAACCTGCTTGGACGGTAGAAGCTCCATGACACAATACATGTGCAAAAACAAAACATTGAAAAACAGTCAAGCTTCGTTGGGTATAAGTGGATGATGATGGCACAGGATGCGACTATTCATGGTATCCAAGAAAATATTACTCACCACATTAAGGCTCGCTCATATTCGCAAGCGGCAAGGCAAAATATCAGTGAGCATCAAAATAGCATGAGAATACTTGAGACACAAAACAAGGAGGACATGAACAATTGAACAAGTGACACAAAACTATGGCACAACTACAATCGTTGCATTACAAATAGAAACATGAACCCATAAGAAATGCATATATTATATTATTATATATCTAAGCTATTGCTCTTTCAACCTGAGTACAAGTTTTTGAGCAAGGAAGCTCGAAATAACAGTGATAAACAGTAAAAGAAAAACAGATCAAACCAAAAACACCCCAACGATTACATAACTCAAGTAATTAATTATAATTCTGCCCAACCAATCCGAGCACCCCGGATGATAAAAACTGAAGGTCACCACCCGTGAGTTCGATAGCGATAACGGTGCGAGCCACACGTGTTTGACGGCCGCTCCGCACAAAATGCAGGCAGCTCAAAGCCAAGAAAAAAGAAAACGACTAGACGACTCCGACCCCCTCATTCAAGTAGAACTTGGGAATTTCAGTAAGAACAGAGAAATAACAAGTAGTTCCTTCAAGGTCATGGGAAAGAACGAAGAAGGTAACGATAAGCTGAAAAGCATGGTCAGAAGGCTGCTAGTTGAATCAGCTGATATCAAGAAGCAAGTCGAGCACATACCGAAATTGGAGAAGGGAATTGAAAAGGTTAAGAATTGCATATGAAAAAGACAGTAGGTACGAAGCGGCTGAAGGGACATATTATTTATTATAATAAAATTTGGATCAACTGCGTCATAGTATTACAAAGTTAAGTGGGGAGGGGGACTTTAGTACAAGTTACTATCACGTAGTAAAGTGGAGAGGGAGTTTACTACGAGACAGTAACACGAAATTAAATCGGGAGGGGACTTTAGTACGAGTTACTATCACGTAGTAAACTTTAGTACGAGTTACTATCACGTAGTAAACTTTAATACGACTTACTATCACGTAGTAAAGTGGAGAGGGAGTTTACTACGTGATAGTAACTCGTACTAGAGTCCCCTCCCCATTTAATTTCGTGTTACTATCTCGTAGTAAACTACTCCCTCTCCACTTTACTTCGTGATAGTAAGTCGTACTAAAGTTTACTACGTGATAGTACGTCGTACTAAAGTTTACTACGTGATAGTAAGTCGTACTAAAGTTTACTACGTGATAGTAACTCGTACTAAAGTTTACTACGTGATAGTAACTCGTACTCAAGTCCCCCTCTCCACTCAACTTTGTGATACTATCACGTAGTAATTCCAAATTTTTCTATTATAAATAATATGTCCCTTCAGCCGCTTCGTACGGTAGGTGCCGCTTCGTACGGTAGGTAAGTACAACATCGCAGGATTCGCAGGTAATGACGTACAGACAAAACTTGGACGCACATAATTATACAAGACCAGTTAATACAGCATTTGATGAAAACAACTTCAAATTCAATAAACACCCGCGAGGATGAAACCCAGGAACGGTAAAAACAAAAGCACGTTGCCGAAACAAAGACTTAATTCATCGTGCGTGTTCGAAAAAATAGCGTCCGAGGAAAACGTACTTTCAACTGAATTTAGCAGTAAATAGGAAAATCAAATCGACAATGTTCAAGAAGGGTCAAAAATGGCAGGTAAGTAAAACTAAAATAAGTAAAACAGGTACTCACAAGAAAGAGAAAGCATAGCACTTCTTTTTCGTTGTCGCCGCGTGGCCACCGAGCCACCGTTTCCCCTCCTCTTAGCGCTATTACGCTTGCGGAATTCAACAGTCCCAAAACCAAAACATAAAATCGCCACAGCACCCCTGCGACCCACGACCATCATAGTATATTGGAAATAGAAAAAAATTGGTGCTTTGCTGGAATTAATTCAAACAAAAACGATTTTTTCACCAATGCAAGCTTACAGACCCTTCTTCAACATATCAAAAGTCCTCAACTCTTGGACTGCTACAAATCAGTATACAGGGTGGAAGTTTATTATTTTTCTCTACTTTCTTTTTTCTTGAAAAACTGATGACCGAAAATAACGGTTTTAGGCTAGTTTGATAGGCCATAGTTTTCCAATAAACATATAAACAAGTGAGTATGCCTTCACGTGCGTGAGTCTCAGTAGCGCATTTTCTCGAAGAGGCGTATTGTGAACGTAAAGAAATTTGGTTGAAGGAGAAACACCATTCCTTGCCCACTTTCTTAATTCGAAATTCATTGTGATATTTTGTTATCAGAATGGGGTATTTGCCAATGAAATAGATTTGAATGAAAATTTTTTCACTCATCAATATTTTTTTGTTTGAGGGCGGGAGCTGGGAGCGGCGACTAATCAACAGTAGTCTATATTCTCCCATTTTTAGTCGGCTATCCAAATAGCGGAAGAATTAGATCGCTATGTCTTCGGGTTTATGTTTTCCATTTATCTCTTACTTTGAGGGCAGCGTGTGGGGGTGGCAGCATTCGGCAAAGTAACTGTTGCACAGTTTGAGTTAGGAGTTTCTAAATGTTCAAGGAAATATGACAATCAGTGAAAATTGTGAAAATTGCATTTTTTTTTGTTTGGGGGCGGGAGCTGGAGGCAGCGACTAATCAAAAGTGGCCTATCTCTTCCCATTTTTAGTCAGCTATCTATATAGCGGAACAATTAGATCGCTATGTCTTCAGGGTTATGTTTTACATTCATCTCTTACTTTGGGGGCGGCGTGTGGGAGCTGCAGAGTTTGGCAAAGAAATTCTTCCACAGTTTGAGTTGGGAGTTTCTGAATGTTTGAGGTAACGTTAAAATGTATTTCAGTGGAAATTATTAAAAGTTGCTTTTTCTCTTTTGGAGGTGGAAGTTGGAGGCGGCGCCATGTCAAAGGTAGCCTATTCTTTCCCATTTTTAGTTAGCGGAAGAATTAGATCGTTATGTCTTCGGGTTTATGTTTTTCATTTATCTCTCACTTTGAGGGCAGCGTGTGGGGGCGTGAGGGAAATATGACAATCAGTGAAAATTGTGAAAGTTGCATTTTTTTTTGTTTGGAGGCGGCAGCTGGAGGCGGCGGCTAATTAAAAGTGGCCTATATTTTTCCAATTTCAGTCAGCTATCAATATAGTGAAAGAATAAGATCGCTGTCTTCAGGTTCATGTTTTACATGTATCTCTCACTTTGGGGGCGGCGTGTGGGAGCGGCAGAATGTGGCAAAGAAATTCTTGCACAGTTTGAGTCGAGAGTTTCTAAATGTTCGAGGTAACAGTATCAGCTAAATCAGTGAAAATTGTTGAAAGTTGCACTTTTTTCTTTTGGGGCGGAAGCTGGAGGCGGCGCCATATCAAAAGTAGCCTATCCTTTTCCATTTTTAGTCAGCTATCCATATAGCGAAAAACTTAGATCGCTATGTTTTTGGGTTCATGTTTTTCATTTATCTCTTACTTTGGGGGCGGCGTGTGGGAGCGGCAGCGTTCGGCTGAGCAAATGTTGCACAATTTGAGTTGGCAGTTCCTAAATGTTTAAGGGAACATCTCAATCAGTAGCATTTGTGAAAGTTGCACTTTTTATCGTTTGGGGGCGGAATCTGGGGGCGGCGGCTAACCAAAAGTAGCCTATCCTTTCCCATTTTCAGTCAGCTATTTATATACCGAAGGAATCAGATTGCTATGTCTTCGGGTTTATGTTTTTCATTTTATTGCACTTTTTATCGTTTGGGGGCGGAATCTGGGGGCGGCGACTAACCAAAAGTAGCCTATCCTTTCCCATTTTTAGTCAGCTATTTATATACCGGAAGAATCAGATTGCTATGTCTTTGGGTTTATGTTTTTCATTTTGAAGTGATTGGGGGCGGTTTTTAGCAATTTTTTCATGTCGACGGCGCATATTGATGACGGAATGTTTCTTGGCTTACGTCTTTAAGTGGCAACTATGTATTATTCAAAAAATGAGAACACCAGAGCATCAGGTCTGGTAGAAAGTGCAATATTATGTTATTTCAAGTTTATCGGGGGCGGTTTTCTCTATGTTGGCGGCGCAATATAGACATCCAATATAGCCTAGCCCTCCTTTGGGAATGGCAGCTATGTAACAGCGAAAAAATTGGGAAGCTAGGTCGTCTAGTTTAGGAGGAGTTCGAAGAACGGACGGACGGACGGACGGACGGACAAAGCGGTTGCAATAGCGATTTTCATCAAGATGGAAAATGCGCTAAAAAATATACCACCAGCAACTGCTGCGTATCAAGTTACAGGGTGAAAACTATTTTTCATCTTCAATTTTTTTTCTTGGTGGAACTGATCTAGATTGAAGCCGGTTCCAGTTCTTTTGCAAGCTTATAATGTCATACTGAACATATAAAAAAGACACATCTCTGCATCCGCTGTTTTTCAATTTACAGGGTGAAAAGTCATTTTCACGTTTCAATTTTTTTCTTGATAAAATCGGCTCACACAACAATTGCGACTGGTTTTTCTGTAAAGGACCCCGCACGATTCATATGGAAAATGGGTCTCGGTCAAAGTCTCTAATTTTTTTATATGTTGTAACCCAATTCGACACGAGCCAAAAACCATCGTCCGTTACCCAAAAAAATGGACAGTTTTTTGTCTATGAGGGGTTTAAGATGGGTTATTTTAAGGTAAAAAAATATGTTCCAACGTAAGTGAGAACATTTCAACGTCCTCTCTAACATATATGGCTCATGACAATTCCCTTTTTCTTTTGTGGAAAAATCAAACCCATCCCTCACCCCCAACCCCTACTTGTGAGTATCAAATTCGAAATTGCGTTTGAAAGTCATGCAGATGGTCCTATTTTGTCGGATTATAAATTTTTGCACAAATTATTTTTCCAACCCCCAAATAGGGGGTGGGGTTGAAAAAAAACCATCGGTCAATTCGGCTGAATTTCTGATATTGTGCTTTACCAGTTACGCTAAACAAGATTACCAAAAGAAAACTCATTCGTATGACCAGTTTCCACCCCACAGAGGGTTGAAGTTGACTATAATGAAGCATATAAAACATTCTTCCATGTCATAAACCAAATGAATGGAAATTGTGCACTTTTATATTATGTATCTTGTTTCGTAAAAATGTATATTCTTCAAAAATACTCTCAACCCCGTCCTTCATCCCCTATCCCTGTTTCTGAACATCATATTCGAAATAAATCTTGAAAACTATAACAATTTATACAGTATGTTCATTAAAAAATTCAATAATGGGAGGCCGTGGACCGATGACAACTTGGCCGTTTTCGGATCGAATGGCCTGCGTCACAGCCTCGCTTTATTGAAGTTTTTAGTGAACATACGGTATTTCATCCTTCACATGGTCGCAGTAGCTGGAATAAGAGTGTGACATAATATTTTGCCTTGATTGAGCAGCTTTCGCTTCAAATGACATTAAATTCTTCAATCTAAACTATAAATAGAGGTGTATCCGTACAAAAGAAAAAAGTTGGAAATTATGTACTACAGGTGAACATAATTAACCTGCTGTGAAGTTGAAACTTGATAGGAACACCAATATTTTGAATAATAATACAGTCAAAAATCATAAAAAAAATATATCCCACCCTGCCTATAATAGCAGTCTAACTCTAACTCTAAGCATAGTGAAAGTGAATTTTGAGAGAGGATTCACAATCAGATGCAGAGAATCCGACCATAGACCTTCACCTACATTTTCAAGATTTATTTCGAATATGATGTTCAGAAACAAGGATAGGGGATGAGAGACGGGGTTGAAATTATTTTTGAAGAATAGACATTTTTGCAAAACAAGATGATATGAAAGTCCACTATTTCCATTTATTTGGTTTATGACATGGAAGGATGTTTTATGCTTCATTATAGTCAACTTCAACCCTCTATGGGGTGGAAACTGGTCATACGAATGAGTTTTCGTTTGGTCACCTTGTTCAGCGTAACTGATGAAGCACAATATCAGAAATTCAGCGGAATTGACCGATGGTTTTTTTTTCAACCTCACCCCTAATTTGGGGGTTGGAAAAACAATTTGTGCCAAAATTCATAATTCGACAAAATAGAACCATCTGCATGACTTTCAAACGTAATTTCGAATTTGATACTCACAAGTAGGGGTTGGGAGTGAGGGAGGGGGTTGATTTTTTTACATAAGAAAAAGGGAATTGTCATGAGCCATATATGTTATAAAGGACGTTGAAATGTTCTCACTTACGTTGGAACATATTTTTTTACCTTAAAATAACCCATCTTCAACCCCTTATAGAAAAAAAACTGTCCATTTTTTTGGGTAACGGACGATGGATTTTGGCTCGTGTCAAATTGGGCTACAAAATATTGAAAAATTAGGGAATTTGACCGAGACCCATTTTCCATATGAATCGTGCGGGGTCCTTTGAGGTCCCTAGTCAAACATATCAAAATAATACATTTTTGCTACAGCTACGTTTTTATTTACAAATTTAAATGTTTAGCTGCGTTCCAAGATTTTTGGAATTTTTGATGCAATATACCTGAATATACCCAAACATTTAAATTTATAAGAAAAAAACGTAGCTGTAGCAGAAATGTATTGTTTTGATATGTTTGACTAGAAACTTCAAGTTTACAGAAAAATCTGTCGCAATTGTTGTGTGAGCCAATTTAACCAAGAAAAAAATTGAAACGTAAAAATGACTTTTCACCCTGTAAATTGAAAAGCAGCAGTTGCAGAGATGTATCCTTTTCATATGTTATGGGATTATAAGCTTGCAAAAGAACTGAAACCGGCTTCAATCTAGATCAGTTCCACCAAGAAAAAAAATTAAAGATGAAAAATAGTTTTCACCCTGTAACTTCTTACACAGCAGTGGCTGGGTGGTATATTTTTCATATGTTTATTGGAAGACTATGGCCTATCAAACTAGCCTAAAACCGGATTTTTCAGTCATCAGTTTTCCAAGAAAGAAAGGAAGTAAGGAAAAATAATAAACTTTCACCTTGTATACTAATTTGTAGCAGTCCCAGAGTTGAGGACTTTTGATATGTTGAAGAGGGAACTGAAAGCTAGCCATGATAAAAAAATCGTTTTTGTTTGAATTAATTCCAGCAGATATTCTATTTCCAATATACTATCAGCTAATAAAGAGCGCGTGATATGCCCAGATGTGACCCCCAGCAAAACTGCCATAAAACGATGCATTCCGATGGTACGAAATCTGAAATACAGGCTAGACTTGAAGTTAAATTCTACTAAACGTGTTTATTTAATTAACTTTAAAATAAGTCCAAATTCTTGCGAGGGGGGAGGCTGAAGACGGATAACGGCAACACAGGACTGATGGATCAGAAGAACTGTCAAATTTCATCGATTAGGTTGAGATTTCTTTGCATGACGTTCTTTTTTATTTGTTTTGGTGTATCCATACGCAGTCCTGTTTTGCACTCCATCTAAATTCATTTAGCAATAATTGAATCGGCCATATAGCTCTGGAGGTTTAGTTGAAAGAAGACGACGAGGCGTTCATTAATAAGTACTAGGTGGACCCGTGGGCTACGCCCTTTTTCAGTAGCAACTTTTTTTATAAATGGTGAAGCAAGTTGTTGTCTTTCGAACGGCGGGTTTTTTCACACATGTATTACAATAAAAGTCAGTTTTTTAGTCTCGGGGTTGACTCTTAACTTGGTTTTGTTGTTATGGACTTTATTGTTGCAACACTTGTTTTCATATAGCTAGAAGTCCAAATTGAAAGAGCAGGTGAAATTGAAAAAAAAAACAGTAATACATGTCCAAAATAATCTAACGTCCGAGAGACACCAACTTTCCCCTATTAGGTATAGGGTAGTATATCCTATACACTTTCTATTTTCAGTAGAATGCCTTTTTGGAGCAAAAATAAAGTGATAAGTTGGGGGGCTACGGCTACGGCTGATGTCACCTGCAAAGTTTTGGAGCGAAAACTGTTAGGTGTTTGATGAAAAGCGAACGTCTACATTTGCTATTTCCCAAAAGAAGACTGTCCCTCATTCTCAATTTCTCGACTTTTCAGTACCGGCCTCCGCAATAATCGCCAACGCAGTATAAACAGGGTAATACACAGAAAATAATTGAATATTTATTAACAAATATAATGAAGGGACACAGATCGAGCTGTGAAAACCTAAAGAAACGTTCTTGTTTCAGTTCTTGTCAAGATGTAGCAAACCGTTTTGAAATTTCATCAAAAGTTCCTGAAATATCTTGATGATGAAATTCTGGAAATTTTCGCTTATTCAAATTTTTTCCTTCATCGATTTCCTCACCTTTGTCTTTTCCAATTTTTCAGATCTCGTGGTGCAACTTGGTCTTATAGAATATGATTGTTGATTTCTTTTTGCATCGCCATTCGCCACGCATGATGGTAATGCAGCTTTAGACTAAACTGAAATATAATTTGAATCTAATTCCGTGATGATACGATAAAGCTTTGAATATAACTCGAATATTAGCGATTAAAACACACTCGGACGTTGTCCAAGTGACTCGGCTGTCGCCTCGTCACCTGACAACGTCCTCGTTTATTATAAATCGCATAATATTCTTGTTTAATTAATAGCTATTATCGTATCATCACTTATTATGATTGCTTTATGTTGAACCTTTACCAATAATTATTAGCATCATAATATTACAGTACCTAGCTCATAATAGGTACCTTAGTTACTCATAATACGTTAGATACAATAGCTTTCCCCTGCACCAGGTACCTTTTTGATTGTTGATTTCTTTATGCATCGCCATTCGCCACTCATGATGATGATACAGCTTTTGACTACACTGAAATACAATTCGAATCTAATTCTGTAATGATTCGCTAAAGCTTTGAATATAACTCGAATATTAGCGATTTAAACACACTCGGATTCTCCGTTATTATAAATCGCATAATATTCTCGTTATATTAATAGCTATTATACCTACGACCGATTGTGTTCCCTAGTTTCATTATATGCAGTGATTTGATACGGACCCGAGCATAGACCGTTTTTTTTGGTGCACATATGCGCTGTATACCTACCAGAGAGTGCAGGAGGAGAGAACCATGAAAAAGTAGCTGGGCAATTGAGTAATTAAATAGCTTAAAATCTTCGAGTGTGTATTTCGCTGACCCACTGTGGTATACGTATATCTTGCGAGAGCAGGAGGGGATGTTCAAGAGGAGAAGTTGATAGGGGTGGGGACTGAGCTCACATTTTCAGCCCCATAAACCATCTAAAACCGTGTAACGGCTGTGAGTATAATTTTCACACTTCACTTGACCGGACCACTGGTGGTCCGACCCAACGTCTAAAATACAGCTGATCTTGCATTTTCGTCGCACACACGGAACATCATAAATGCCGACGCTCGAACGTTTGTGCATCGATGTCTCAAGAAGAGGAGTGGGGACGGCTTTTAATATATAGATATTATAATACAAGTTTTATAAGACATCGTATTGTCACACGCGTCATTTTGAAGCACGAGGAGCGAAGCGACGAGTGATTCAATTGACGAGTGTGACAATAGGTCTCATGAAACGTGTGTTATATACAATTTTTTCAATTTTGCAACTATTCCATGCTTTTTTTAATAAAAAAAATGTGAAAATGTGCATCTGCCAACAGAATTGTTGGGAATTGCTCTTGATGGTGAAAGCACAGTTTACCATCAGAAATGAGCGGAATTTTTCTGAAATTAACCCCTTTTGCGAAGTGATGTCACCTAAGCTGTCTTTTCTGTCAGTGAGCGATGTCATGTCGATGTCATGCCCGCTGATATTGCCAACATTTGGGATTAAAAAAACGCGTATCGAAATGGAGCCTCTTACGATACGCGAATGACGTCATTTGCGTATCGTAATGACTTTCTTATAAATGCAAAATAGAAAAAATGATTTATTCTTTCAGAAAAGCTGCGGTAGATCGGTATTCCAAATAAAATATAGGGAAATATCCACATATCATTATTTTATTGGGTCTCATCCAGCTCTTACAACTGCTGTCAGTCTTCTGGGCATTTCCTTCACCAGGTGGTGTAAAAACTGCTGAAGTATAGCTTCCCATTCTTCCTGTACCGCAATTACCAAATTATCCAAATTGACCATTTGTCTTTCCTCTTCTTTCACATTCTTTTTCATTTTACTCCAAACATGCTCAATCGGATTCATATCTGGAGACAATGGTGGCCAACCCATTGTTTTAATATTGGGATTTCCCAAAAACTCGGTTATATTTCTAGCGCGGTGAGATCTTGCGTTGTTATCGACTGAAATTTAATCGCCACCAACATTTTCAGTAGGTATATGAGACCACAATATGCCTGAAACCTGAAACACAAATCTTCATTCCACCCCAAGCAGTCACTCTTCCACCTTCAAGGACCACCCTCACCTCCATGTGCTTTTCCATAAATCCTTCGTTACTTCTTCTCCACCAGTAACATACTCACGCCCATCCAACCAATAATATGGCCAATGAGAGAATCGCAATAAAAAAACTGTTACCTTTAGAAATACTCAGAAGAAATTGAAAACAGAACGTCTTTCAAGTAAGTCTTGTAGGGATCCATATTCTTATAATTGGAGTGTATGATAATAAAAGGGGGTTGTTTGTCTTCTCCAAGAGTGAAACACAGTAAAACTTCTTCTTTACTGCAGTTCCGGCTTTTATTCAGTGCGAAGCCATTATCAAAAATGAGTGTAAAAATATGAATTTGTATTTTTACACTCATTTTTGATAATGGCTCCGCACTGAATAAAAGCCGAAACTGCAGTAAAGATAAGTTTTACTGTGTTCACTGTTGGGGAAGACAAACAACCCCCTTTTATTAGTCTTTCAAGTCTTGAAAAAAAAAATCTTTGTAAAACTAAAAAATCGTTTTGAGATATGTATTAATGCTACCTTTCCAAAAACAACATTAGAAATATTCTACAATTTCTTTCGAAAAGTAGCACAACGTTGAAAATTTACCTCGCAATTGACTATTTGGACACTCCTTCTTTTGACATTCTGTATATCATAAATATTTTTAATTATGAGATGATCCTGTACAGGGTGTTCACGATAAAATTCACCCCCCCTCTAGGAGATTCCCCTACGAGATATTTAAAAAAACTAAAAACTTTTTCTCAACGATTTTTCTCAGGGATCTTGAATCAATCGTCTATAAGTTTTCAATTGGTACCGTATACAGGGTGACATGTAACTTTTTTATTTCAAATGCAACACCCTATATTTTATCACGTCATTTGATGAAGCCTTTCCTCTTGATTACAAAAATATATAACATTTATGGTTTATTTTGACAAGGAAGCTGTCAAAAAAATTATAGAATAGGTAGTTAAATAAATAAAAAATAAAAAATTACGCGACACTCTGTATTAGGAACGAATTAGACCATTTATCCATGCAGAGTTGAGTTCTGCAGACAAAATGTTGCGAGAATAACTTTTTTCAAGTGAACTGTGGAAACCAAAGCCATCTTGCCGCGAAACAAAATTATTTGACTACCAATATTATTATTTTTCCGACAACTTACTTGTCAAAATAAATCATAAGTGTCATATATATTTATAATCAGAAAAAAAGGCTCCACCAAATAACGGAATAAAATATAGGGTGTTGCATTTAAAATAAAAAAGTTACATATCACACCCTGTATACGGTACTAATTAGAAATTTTTAGAAGATAGATCTAAGGTCCCTGGGAAAAATCGTGAAGAAAAAGTTTTTAGTTTTCCGAAATATCTCAAAGGGGAATCTACTGGAGGGGGGTGAATTTTATCGTGACCACCCTGTACATCACCACGTAGCCAAAAGAAGGCCCTATGTGGCGTCGCCTTCCTTATTGAAATCGGGTACCTAATTATTTTCGAGATACTTAATCCCATTTTGAAAAATGCGGATTTCTTAAATACCCCTCGAAATACCCCCATTTCATTTTTGGACAGTTTAGTTTATTTTGTAATTTTTGTTTTCCACTTTTTTGTATACCTTATAGCTTTTTGTTTGCATGATCTGAAATGCCTATTGCCTATATTTGTTATTTTGTTGATTATAAGCAAAACAAATCAAGTTCACGTAAGTTTGTTATGATTGCAATCTTCACAGTGTGTTACTTGCTTTTGGAAAACCGAAACTGCAGAAACCTCTCGAGAAACCTTGTTGAAAACTGTAGTTTGCAACGTTGCAGCCTTGCATGGAAATGCTCTTGTAACGTTGCATCAACTTTAACGTGTTCACGGGGTAGTACGTTTTAGTTGAGACTGAATCTCGGACTGAATAAATGTCGAGAAAATACGAAACCCAGTTTTGTCTTTAATGCAACAGAATCCAAAATCCATGTGAATGTTACTGTTCTTGTGGCGATGACAGGATATTTCCGAATCTTGAATTCCAAGTATCCAAGTTATCCCTACCTAAGATAACGACGATGATGGATGCCCAGCGATGAAACAAGTAGTGAGTGATATTTGTTTGGTCTGGTCTTTCCATGATTTACCTACCGTTCATGGTTCATGTGCAACAAAATAAAGGAAGTGATAGTTTATTTGGAAGCTTTCCGGCGGGTGCTGGTTGCTGATGTTGCCGCGTGAGCTATGGTATACTTAGCTTTCTTCGAATATAGGTATGAGCTATCTAGCATCCCCCCAGCTATAATAATAATTCCACAAACCTGAAACCTATCGGATTTGAAACACACTAAACACATTTAAGGATTTGATAATTTATTATCCAACTATCCCAGCTATATTTAACCTTTCATTCTACTATATCAAACACTAACCTCTTCTAGTAGGCATTATCTGTTGTTTCCCGCTTTAGTAAATTTGAATTATTGGCGTTTTATCTACTTGCGCACAGACGATCCCCAAAGCATAAGCCATCTGCAATTTCTGTTCCTGAAATAAACTGCGCAACAAATATGTTGTCGCAAAGGGAAAAATTGGTCCGACTTTGGACCACAATAACTTTTGAATGACACAAACCATTTCGTTTTGTTTTGACGGTTAATGAGATCAATCTTTCCGTTATTCTTCTTTTATGGTTCGATCAAAACAAAAATATTTAAGATCGGACATTGGACTGAAGAGCTATGATTTTTCTCAGAGTAGGATGCAAGGCAAAAGTGGAAAATTTGAAAAAATTGTAATTCCGAAAAAAAAATTATAAAAAAAAGCCGGCGAATACGGGTCGACTTATTTTCATGCCTCTACAACATATACAAAATTTATGAAAATCGGTCACCATGAGTGCAGAAAGTGATCGTTTTGGCATGGAATGACTCTTCTGCAGAAGGTGAAGAACAGGAAGCTCCGTGTAAAATATCTACAGGGTGAAATGTAAAACAGTGCAAAATTTTAGCAAATTCAACGGACCCCTGTTTCAATAATAATTTTTTTTCTCAAATGTAAATGGAAGGATCATAAAGCGCGTTGTTTTGGCTTGCGCCTAGTTTTGAAATTTTTGGAATCGGAACTCTGGCTCTGACTTTATGATTTTTTTTCTCTTGGAGGATGCTGATTTATCCTATCGCTACAAGGAAGACTATGTTAGCCTAGGAAGCCTGTCTTCATCAAAAACTGAAATTGACCATCAGCATCAAGTTCAGGAGGTCAAAATCACAAAGAAAGCTTGTTTCAATTGTGAAAATCGATCAAATTCAATTTTTAAGGAAAACACCTGTGTCGCCCATTTTGAATGGGCCCCCTTTTTGAAGCCTTGATCAAGGTATTCCAGATGGTCTGCGAGTTAGGTTGCTGAGAACCGTTTAAGCAACATTATTTGTGGATTGCAACCTACCACCATCAGAGTAACATAGTCTTCTTTGTAGCGATAGGATAAATCAGCATCCTCCAAGAGAAAAAATCATTAGGTCAGAACCAGACTTTCGATTTTAAAAATTTCAAAACTGGGTGCAAGCTATAGCATAACGCTTTCCAATCCTTACATTTGCATTTGAGAAAAAAATTATTCTGAAAATGGGGGTCCGTTGAATTTGCTAAAATTTTGTACTGTTTTACATTTCACCCTGTAGATATTTTACATGGAGCTTCCTGATCTTCACTTCCTGAAAGTGAATAACGGAAAGATTAAGCTCGCTAACCGTCAAAACAGAATCGGAAGGGTTTGTGTCATTTAAAAGTTATTGTGGTCCAAACTCGGACCAATTTTTCCCTCGCGACAACATATTTGTTGCGCAGTTTATAAATAATTAAACAGAAAGCAACGCCCTAAGGTCTTTTCCTTTTCATTAGTATCACTAATCACGATCACACGGCATGACACGGAGCTTTATTTGATGGTTGAATGTACGATGGCAATGGAGGCAACGACTCCGTAGGTAGAATTAGAATGAGTTAATCTTTTTACAGCGCGCAATAGGCTCTATTAGTGTGACGTAGAAGGTTGGCCTAGGTTAGGGCATTGTCATGGTAATGCATGACAACAAGCAGGAACAGTAGACTGTTAAGGTAGGGTACCAGGTGGGAGAGTTCCACCTGGTCCATTTCCACGACAAAAGAGAATAAATGATCTCGTATTAGGCATGATAACGAAGGACCTACCTACAACCGTTTTCTATTGTTGAAGACCAAGGTTTTCAAGAATTGTTGCGCGCACTGGAGCTATCTTATAAGTTCAATAGAACCACTTTTAGCCAGTCTTTGATAGCAGAAAAATACGATGCAAAAGTGCAGTCCCTTCAGAAGCTTTTGGATTCTTCTGATTTTGTTAATCTGAGTACATATGGATGGACATCTAGAAACATAGAAGGCTACATGGCTGTTACTGCTCATTTCATTACAAATGAGTGGAAATTGTATAATAATAATAATAATAATAATTTATTTACAACGTATGTTACGGTTAGTATGGCTGCCTTCTCTTATGTTTCAAATATGATGACAGTCATACAGGAGAGAATCTGGCTAATGAGATGAAAAGGGTTGCTGAAGAGTGAAAAATTTCAGAAAGTTTATGCATTGACCACTGATAATGCGGCAAATGTCGTTGCGGCCTCGAGATCAGCGGGGTATGTCCATATTCCTTGCTTCGCACGTACCATAAATCTTATTGTGAGGAGTGGAATCGAGAGAATCGAAGATATCCAGAACAAAGTGAAGAAAATCGTCGCGTTTTTCCACAGGAGCTCTCAGGCTAATACAAAATTTTTGGCAACTGAAGCTGAAACCTGATGCAACTCCCCTTAAATTAAAGAATGATGTCGTAACACGCTGGAATTCGACTTATCTTATGTTCTAAAGAATCGTTCAGTTGGCTGAACCACTGAGTGCGACAGTTGGCCTTTTACACAACCCTGTTGATTTGCCATCCGAGAACGAGTGGGTTGTACTTGAAGAATTATTTAAAATACTCGGTAAAATAAAAATATTAAAACCGTTTGACCTGGTAACTGTTGAGATGAGTGCAGAAAAAAACGCCAGTCTATAAAGTCATTCCCATCATCAATAAGGTGACCAGATTTCTCAGTGAAGAAACCGGAACACGGGGCTCCGGAAGACAGAGCCCCCCGAGATGCGCCGCAGAAGGTTTTTTTCGGAAAGGGGGCGTGGCCAACTTTTATTTGCTGATTTAGAACTTCCAGGCACCTATACCTACCATCTATTCCTTATTTTTTCGCGTCTGTTCATTGTTGGATATACCGATATTTGGGGATATTTTCTGAAACTTGATTTTTCTGTTCATTTTTCTGCAAAAAAACAGTACTAAGACTTCCAGGAGGGCAGGTAAGTGCTGTCCCTTATTTGCCCCATTCTCAACCAACGGTGTTCATGATGATACCAATAATAATGAAATACCTAATGTTGATAATAAAATAATGCTTTTTTGAAACAACATGTACCCTATGATCAAAAACTCTCTTATTCAAGGAAGGCGTGGTCCTGGTCATTGACAGGCAAACGAGGCTGATTTTGGCCAGGCCACAGCCTTTAGCTTCCCTTGAGCAAGAAAGTTTTTCATCATACGGTACCTACCTCTACATTTTGCAGACAGTCGAGATTGCATAGCGTGGGTCGCCAATCGAAATGAAAGTCAATCTACTACAATCACATAAATTTCAACCTTTACCAAAAATCTGCCGTGCTAAGCACAGAGGGGGTATCTACATTTTGATAAATTTGATACACTGCATTTTTATGCTCATATTTTAAGGGCTATGATGATCATGATCATGTGGTTATGATGATACATGAATGACGCAATAATCAGGCTTCTCAAATAACTGCTTCATTCATATTATACTACAACATAACGTTACAAAAACTTGGCATGAAAATGCAGTGTATCAGATTTATCAAAATGTAGATTAGATACCCCCTCTGCGCTTAGCACGGCAGAAATATAGAAGAGGTGAAAAAAATTAAAATGTTCGTTGCCCATCAAATCGGAAATCGGAGCATTTACGGAATAGTTACTCAAATCGGAACATTCACGGAACAGGAAGTCGAATCGGAAAGTGTCTCCCGAAAACGGTACAGTTCCGATCAAATCGGAACGTCTGATCACCTTAATCATCAAAGGGTTGAATTCATCGTTGGAGCAAATCAAACAACAGATAACCAGCAACAAAGGAAATGTTTTATTGGATCACCTGCTTACCGAATTGACTGCCCGATTTGGAGCTACAGAACAAAATCCAGCAATGCCAAGACCTGATTCTGCTTTGTTTCTTCGGCTGAATGGCAAGCTTCCCGGACACCTTGAAGAAAACAATACCTTGGGAAAGGAAAAGCTTCCTTCTTGGATCCCAGATTCAAGGCCAAAGCTTTTGTTTGGGAAAACTGCCTCAAAAAATCAAGGAGAAAATACAAGAGGATATCGTTGGGCTGATACGAAAACAGCAAGAATCTGCATCTGCCTCTGATGACGAGTCCCCTGTTGAACTTGAAGTACCTACCGTCAGAACAGCAAGCCGATACCGACAGAGACTTAATCTGTCAAGATTTCGAGAAAAGTGTACAAACATCGAAACAGAAAGTCCGACTGCAGCGGCCATTACTGAAATAAAGATGTTCATGGACGAAGCTAATTTGAATAGAAGAGAAAATCCATTGGAATGGTACAAAAACAGAGAGAACGTATACCCTAGACTGTCTCTATTGGCCAAGAAGCATTTGTCAGTCGTGGCAACATCTGTCCCATGTGAACGAATCTTCTCAAAGGCAGGTCAAATGATTTCAGAGCGGAGAAATCGCCTTAAATGCAAAAATGTGGAAAACAATTTGTTCCTACATTGCAATGGCCACATATAGGTAGGTGAGTGGCTGTTGTGATAAAAATTCGTGGTTTTTAGACTTGTGTTCTGAGTCTGGTGTGTTATTTTTTCTGTGTATTTTTAGAGTCTATTCTATGTTATTTTCCATTAAATACGCATTTAAACCATAGAGTGTGGTCAATTTCATTCATCTCAATAATTTTCGCAAATTATAACGAGAGTAACGATAACGAATACAAAGTAACGGAATGACGGATTCTGATGACGGAAGTAACGACTAGTAACAAGTATCCGAAAGTAACTGTTATTCACATCACTTATGGAAACTCCCTCTGAACTGATAGAAACACGAGTGACAGGTGATCGTCGCGTCCCCTGATCATCAAATGGCCCGAACTAAAATAGTGATGCGTGATTCAAACGTAACCTCTCCCGGTTCTAATTTCTGATTTATTCACTAGGTAATGGCCGATTTCATAATCGACTTTACTTCAAGTACGTTCAGGCTGTCACTGTCACAATGATAGAAAATGCCTGAAGTCAGTTGAAAGGCACTTGAAGTAAACTCAATTATGAAGTCGGCCTTACTTCCAGAGGGTTATCTGAAAACAAGTTCAGTTTATAATAACTACACACATCAAAAGAATCTGAGGGACAAGCAAATTCAGACAATTTCTAAAATCATCATAACTTTTGACTGCCGTCAGCGATTTCATATCGGTTCTCAGTGTTCGATAGCCCAATCCTTTGTTTTCATGCCTTGATCACGTCAAATACGGACAATGTTTTATCAAGTTTGTACAGGGTGATCAATGGAACAGTGTAAAATTGCCAAAAGTTCAGTACGAGCGCGATTTCCTAAAAAAAAAATTTATGCATTTCAATAGCACAGTCATGAAGACTGGTGCTTCAGCTTTAGTCACGTTTTTGAATTTTGGAAATCGAAGGTGAATTGCTAAAGACATCGATTATTTTGTGCCGCCATGTTGAACTTCCAAGAAAGTGATCCGATTTCATTAAAACTTGGATCATGCTCATGTATGGTTTGAAGTAATTGGAATTTCAAGGTCAAATGTCTTTTTCGGTCAATTTCAAGCCGCCACATTGAACTTTTATGTGAATGATTCGATTCTAGTGTGTTTCAAAGTTTTATTCAAATCGAATCATTTATGTAAAAAATTCAATATAGCGGCTCGGAAGTGATCGAAAATGACATTTGACCTTGGAATTCCAATTACTTGAACCAGACATGAGTGTGTTCCAAGTTTCAATGAAATCGGATCACTTGCTTCTTTCTTGGAAGTTCAACTTAGCGGTATAAAATGATCAATATCTTTGGCAATTCACCTTCGATTTCCAAAATTCAAAAACATCACTGAAGCTGAAACACTGATCTTCAAAACTGTGCTATTGGAAGGCAAGAATTTTTTTGGGAAATCGCGCTCGTACTGAACTTTGCGCAATTTTACACTGTTCCATTGATCACCCTGTAGCAACCTTATAAAACATTGTTCGTATTTGACGTGATCAAGGCATGAAAAAGAAAGATTGAGCTATCGAACACTGCAAACCGATATGAAATCGCTGATGGGACTCAAAAGTTATGATGATTTTAGAAATCATCTAAATTTGCTTGTCCCCTAGATTCTTTTTATGTGTGTAGTTCACATTGGAGAAACTGACTATTCCTTGGGAAATCATTACATAAAATAATGAAATGAGCAATATTAATTTGAGTTGAAAATGATAGGTTTGATTGGAAAAGGAACACGAAGTACTGGACCTCTAGGTCAATACGGCTGACATTTTACTCAATTCCAACATAGAACATAGAACATAGAACATATCTTTATTATACATTATACATTTACCGAAAACGTTAAATGGTCACAAAGGATCACACTTCTCAGCACATCATTCCATCAATTACAAGTTTTCTACTTAGCCAAGTACTTATTAAAGATAATTCAACATTTTAAAAGCTCGTTTATACTGTTCACAACAATGGGTAATGAGTTTGAGCAATAATTATCAGGAAAAAAATCAAACATTTTGGTTTAAAAATGCGAGGTGCCCGCTATATGGCCCATTTTGGTAGATTAGCTCAGATAGCTAACAGCAAACGACAGTTTAGTTCAACTTGGCGTAGAGGCAGTTCCGGCAATCTTCACTGCCAGGCACATCTATCTTCTTCAAGGACCTGTTTTTCAACTGTGATTTTGGCGGTCACCGGTCGCATATTTTTATATAGCAGACGGGTTAGCCGTTCGGCACGCTGCGTGCGTTCGCGAAAGGACCGATCATACCGATTATCGTAGTGTGCAAATAATTGTACCCGGTAAGTTAGAAACGTCAGGAAAACAAAAGTCACCAAAAATTTTTTGACTCGAGATGTCGCTTCGTTTAGGAATGCTTCTGTAGATGAATCTGGTGAGGTTTCTTCGATACCTATTTTGTACCTTCTAAATCTTCATCATAGTCCCCATTGCAGATGTCGCCTGAACCTTCGGCAGATTGGGCAGTCTCAGGTGCCGTTTGAATTGTTGACGGCCAAATTCATCGTCAACTACTAGCTACCCTCCGATCATTTAAAGAGGTCCTTACAATCACTTCTTGTAAGAGTGATGAGATTTACCTAGCCATGAATTCTTTGTTGTAGATTCTCAAGGCGAGAACCAATTTTTGGCGAATCCAATCCTTGATGATTCAGTCAATCTGAGGCCAATCTACTGTTCTACTCTTTCAAACTTGCTGGTGGTACCTCGACTCAATCCTATTTCAAAGTTATTACTCATTCGTCTCTTTGGTTATAGGCTCTGGCTGAGACATCAATATTACCTTCTCACCTGTGATCATCGTGCAGTATAGTAACGTAGGATTCTACGTTCAATTTAGAGAAAAAAGTTACTCTTGCAAAATTTTGATTAGAGGCTTCGTTTTCGAGATATCTATAAGTTTGAAACTTTGGAAAACATCTCGAAATTGCCACTTTCAAAGGCATAAAAATTAGAATCCAAAGAAAACTCAAGATTTCTCAGCAGAAATAGGTTCTCTGGAATTTCTATGTTGATAAACCACTATTTTTTTCTAAGAAACGAGAAGTTTTCAGGAAAAAAAAATTGGGCTCATTGAAAGTGGCGATTTCGAGATGTTTTCCAAAGTTTCAAACCCAAATATCTCAAAAATCAAGCCTCTAATCAAAATTTTGCAGGAGTAACTTTTTTTTTAAATTGGACGTGAAATCCAAAAATTGGAACATTTTGGCAAAATAGCTGAAAGGGTAAAATAGGGGGGGGGGGGGGATATAAAGACACCCCTCATTATCTACGCCCCTGAAATTTTTTTCTAAACACGTTGTAATCATTCGATAGGGACCTATTCTGGTTAACTTTGTTCGAAATTTGAACAAAATCAGTTGAACGGTTCAAAAGTTATGTCAAAAAATCGATTTTAAAGAGTCAATTCGAACACCCTGTATCTTTTTAACGGAGCATTTTAGGACATCGAAGTTATATTTTTTCCTGGTCCATTTTTGATGGGAAATCTCCCCTAGAAGTTTGTATTACCATTTTGGAAACACCCTGTATAATGATTTGATAATCCTGGTAGGTGATGAACTCGGTGATGAACTATTTCAATAGCATCTTACCACATTCAACTTGGAAGTGTCAGTTATTGTTTTTATTTGTATTTTTGACTTAATATCCAAAAAAAATTTACTACAAGGAAAAGATCTTGGACTTCAAGCAACGTTTCAGCTACTTATACAAAAAATAAGGATCTTAGGATAATGCCTTACACGTTAGAACAATCGTTGACTAAAATAAATAAACCAGCGAGAAAACAGATTCTGTCAAAAACATATGTTGGAAAGATATTTCAGAAAAATGATCTTTGGGGTCCAAAATGGACCCCAGCCGTTGGACCCCAGCCGTACTCTAAGGGATATATACCATATATTTGTTTGTTGTTTTTAAGTTTGTTGTTGAGTACCTGAACTGAGTTAGTTAAGATGTTCGCGTACCTACCTATAATCACCAAAAATTAAAATTGAAATATATTTTTATTCAAATTTATTTGTTATGAAATAAAATAAAAAATCGAGTAAAATATAGTACCGTATGATCAAAAACTTTCCTCCTCTAGGCAGGCTGTGGTCTGGTCATTGGCAGGCGAACAAGGCTGATTTTGGCCAGGCCACAGCCTGCCTAGAGCAGGAAAGTTTTTGATCATACGGTATACTTACTTACCGAACTATTCAAATTGTTGTCAAATTCCAATAAATAATGTTGAATGATAGTAACACCTGTTTTTAGCGTATTTTTTTCATATTTGACCGATTTGACCGTCAATTGACTAAATCTTATTTGACCGGTCAAAATGCAACCCTAGTCAGATGTCAAAAAAATGACAGTATCTGTCAATCTAATGTCAACCGCTAATAACCAACCGGTTACAAAGAGTTACTCGCTCGAAAAAGACTAGTGTCTATTACGTCCTCTGCATAAACCAGCCCACATAGGAGCGTGACCCAAAAATTTGGTCGCACGGACAATAATTCGTCGCGCGGACAAATTTTTTCTTGCCTTTTGCCTGAACTTTAATAGCCCTCATTGTGCTTTCTTGTTGCTTTTAGAGCTACAGTGAGTCTTCTTATGCTTTCTTGTATAATTTAGAGCCCTAATGGGCACCATTGTATGTATCGTTTTGTGTATTTCGGAGATCTAGTAAGCCCCCTTCAATTTTTGTTTGGAGCTGTAAGATGCCTTTCACATTTTTCCTCGCTTTCAGAATTTCAGTAAGCCTCATTTGAATTTTTTATGGTCTTAGGAGCTCTACTAGGACCTTTTGTTTCGTAAATGTCGTTTGAAACCCTGCTGATCTCTCTTGCCGAATCCCAGTGATTCCCATTTTGCGCTTTTGTGGTGTTCGAAGCCCTATTGGATCCTTTTCTTCCTTCATTGTCATCTGTAGCCCTGCTAAACCCCCGTTAGGTCCGCTTTTTATGGTATTCAGAGCCCATTGCACCCTCTTGTACTTTTTTGAGTTGCTAGTAGTCCTATTGAATTCTCTGCCTCCTTCAATGTCTTTAAAAGCTTTATGCAGTCCCCTTGCCTTTGTTTATGGTTTTCGGCGATTCATTGAGCAACCCTGTCGGCCCTCTTGTGACCTAATCTGTTGTTTGGAGATCTATTAAGCTTTCTTATGTTTAATGGCTTTCATGATTCTACTAGCCCCCATTTTGCCTCCTTACGTTATCAAGAGCCCCATTGACCCCCTTCCTATTGATGCCTTATTGCTTTGTTAGAAGCCATACTGGGCTCTTTTGTTTCGTTATTGTTCTTTGAAGCCCTGCAAAGCCCCCTGGCTTCCATTTTTTTGTGGCTTCCAGAACTGTAGTGGGCAACCTTGTGGTGCCTTCATATGTTACTCGGAGCACTATCAGGCCCCCTTATGTTTTCATCTGTCGTTTGGAACCCTGATAAGCTCCCTCATGTTTTTTTATGGCTTTTAGGATTAAAGCAGGCCTCATTTTGCACTTCTCTTGTGTTATTCAGAGCCTCATCGCCCTCCTTGTGCCTAATTGCGTTGTTAAAAAGAATCCCTGATGGCCCCCTTGCTTCGTAAATGTTTTTTGTAACCCTGCTGAACCCCTTTGCATTGTTTCGGGGCTTTCAGAGCTTCAGTAAGCTATCATTTGCCTTCACGTGTTAGTCCGAGCCCTATAGGGCCTCCTTTCTGTCTTCATCTCTCGATTGGAGCTCTGATAAGCTCCCTTATGGTTTTAAACGCTTTCAGGATTTCAGTGGGCCCCATTTCACCTTCTTGTGTTATCCAGAGCCACACTGAGCTCCCTTGTGCTTCACTGCGTTGTCAAAGCCTTGCTGGGCCACCTTGTTTTGTAAATGTTTTTTGAAGCCATACTGAGCTTTTTGAATTTTTCTGTGGCTTCTAGATCTTCAGTAGGCAACCCTACTGATTTATAGAGCGTCCTTGTGCCTTTATGTGGTATTTCGAGCCAGGGCTCCCTTGTGTCTTCATCTGTCGTTTATTAGAGATCTGATGAGCTCCCATGCTCTGTTATGGCCTTCAAAACTCCACTAGGCCCCATTTTGCCTTTATGTGTTATTTTGAGCCTCATTGGCGGCCCCCTTGTGCCTTATTCGGTTGTTAGAAGCCCTGCTGAGCCCTTTTATCTTGTAAATATCGTTTGAAGGTCTGTTGAGCCCCCTTGCATTTTTCGGTGGCCGGACAATTCTTCGCGGACAATTCTTCGCACGGACAATTCTTCGCCGGACAATTCTTCGCGCGGACAATTCTTCGCCGGACAATTCTTCGCGGGGAACTTTGGAGCTCTTATGAGGCCTAGTGTGATTGTGATATTCAGAGCCCTATCCCCCACTAAGTTTTTACGTAGAGTTTCAAGCCTTGCTGGGCCCCCTTGTCTCTACAAGTGTCGTTTGGGGTCTGGATGAACCCCCTTGGGTATCTCCAAATTTTTTGGATATTTGCTTCGCCCTTATGCCTTGGACGGCTTCTCAGAGACCTATTAGCCCCCCCTGTCTTCATGTTGCATTTGTAGCCCTGCTGAGCCCCTTTTTCATTGTCTTAGTTTTCAAAGCTCTAGTAAGCTCCTGTGAGTCTTTATGTGTTGGTTGGAGTTCTATAGGGCCCCCTTTGTGTCTCTTAGTGTCATTTGAAGGCCTAGTGAGCCCCACCAGGCTTTCTTACGATTTTCAGAGCCCTATTCTCACTTGTGTTCTACATCGAAGCATTTCAAGCCCTGCTGAGCCCCCCTTGAGTCTTAAATACCGTTTGGAGCCGTATTGCGCCCCCTTGCGTCTTCAATTATCGTTTGCAGCCCAGGTGACTCCCTTCTGATTTCTCGAAGATTCTGGAAGCTTAGAAAGCTCTCTTGTGCTTTTTCTTAAGTTTCTCGGAGCCCTATATGTGCCCCCCTAGTGTCTTCGTGTTTCATTCGTAGCCCTGCTGAGCCCCTTTTCCATTGCTTCAGTTTCCGAAGCTCTAGTTAGCTCCTGTGAGTCTTTATGTGTTGGTTGAAGTCCTACAGGGCCCCCTTTGTGTCTTCAAGTGTCATTTGGAGCCCTAGTGAGCCCCGCCAGGCCTTCTTGCGTTCTACATCAGAGCATTTCAAGCTCTGCTGGGCCCCCTTGTGTCTTCAAGTACCGTTTGGAGCCCTATTGAGCCCCCTTGTGTCTTCAATTATCGTTTACAGCCCAGGTGACTCCTTCTGTTTTCTCGAGTTTCTGGAATTTTCTGGAAGCTCCCTTGTGCCCCTTCTCAGTTTTCTTGGAGCCCTATAATAATGAATAAATAAATGTTTTCCTCCTTCTCGGCTTATCAGTGCCATAGGAGTTTTTGCGCCTTTTATTCAGTGAACCATTACATAGGAATTACAATATACGCAAATTTTTCAACAAACAAAACATCCATGACTTACCGGGATTCGAACCCGCGCCATCCGCACCACAGACGGCAGACGACCGACTGGGCTACGGGGCCGTCTCTTGGAGCCCTATGTAGGCCCCCTGTGTTCCCATGTTTTATATAGCCCTGCAGAGCCCCTTTGTATATTGTGTCATTTTTCAAAGCTCTTGTTAGCTCCTGTGAGTCTTCATGTGTTGGTTGAAGTTCTACAGGGCCCCCTTTGTGTTTCTTAGTGTCATTTGGAGCCCTAGTGAGCCCCGCTGAACCTTCTTGCAATTTCCAGAGCCCTATTCTCTCTTGTGTTCTACATCAGAACATTTCAAGCCCCACTGAGCCCCCTTGTGTCTTCAAGTATCGTTTGGAGCCCTATTGAGCCCGCTTGTGTCTTCAATTATCGTTTGCAGCCCAGGTGACTCCTTCTGTTTTCTCGAGTTTCTGGAATTTTTGGAAGCTCCCTTGAGCCCCTTCTCAAGTTTCTTGGAACCCTATGTGGCCCCCTGTATTTCCATGTTTCATTTATAGCCCTGCAGAGCTCCTTGTATATTGTGTAATTTTTCGAAGCTCTAGTTAGCTCCTGTGAGTCTTCATGTATTGGTTAAAGTTCTACAGGGCCCCCTTTGTGTCTCTAAGTGTCATTTGGAGCCCTAGTGAGCCCCGCCAAGCCTTCTTGCAATTTTCAGAGCCCTATTCTCCTTTGGGTTCTACATCAGAACATTTCAAGCACTGCTGAGCCCCTTGTGTCTTCAAGTATCGTTTGGAGCCCTATCGAGCCCCCTTGTGTCTTCAAGTATTGTTTGCAGCCCCAGTGAGCCCCGCCAGGCCTCCGTCGGATTTTTAGAGACTTCTGCTCTCTTGTGTCTACATTGAAGCATTTCAAGCCCTACTGAGCCCCCTTGTATCTTCAAGTATTGTTTGGAGCCCTATTGAGCCCCCTTGTGTCCTCATTTGTTGTTTGTAGCCCCGGTGATCCCCTTCTGACTTAGCGATATTTCCCGGATCTAAGAAAGCTCCCTTGTGCCTTCTCAGATTTTTCAGAGCCCTATTAGGCCCCCTTATGTTTTTGTGTGTCATTTGTAGCCCTGTTGAGCCCCTATTTAACCTGTCTTTGTTTATGTGCTCTAGTAAGCTACTGTTGCTTCATGTGTTGATCGGAGCCCTATAGGCCCCCTTGTGCCTTTAAGTGTCGTTTGGAGCCCCATTGAGCCCCTTATGCCTTTTTGTGTTACTCGAAGCCTTATCTATTTTTTTTTTGATAGCCTTGTGTCTACACTGTGGCGATTTGAGCTCTGCTCGCCCCCTTGTGTCTTAAGTATTGTTGAGGGCCCTAGTGAGCCCTGCCAGGTCTTCTTGTGATATTAAGAGCCTTATCCTCCTTTGTGTCTACGTTTTAGGATTTCAAGTCCTGCTGAGCCCCTTGTGTCTCAAAGTGCCTTTCAGAGCCCCAATAAGCCCGGTCATGCGCGGGCGCAATGTTTGCGAAGAATGGTCCGGCGAAGAATTGTCCGTGCGAAGAATTGTCCGGCGAAGAATTGTCCTGCTAAGAATTGTCCGCGCGAAGAATTGTGCGCGAAGAATTGTCCGCGCGAAGAATTGTCCTAGCACCGCATTTTTCAACCCTTGTGTCTTGCGTTTGGAACTTTGATAAGTTCTATGCTTTCTAATGGCTTGCAGATTTCCAGTAGGCACTACTTAGCCTTCTTATGTTATCTAGAACCTCATTGGCCGCCATGCCTGATTCCGTTGTTAGTTATACAAGCTATGCTGAGCCTCATTGTGTCGCAAATGTCTTTTGAAGTCCTGTTGAGCCCTCTTGCATTTTATTGAGGCTTCCAAATCCCTAGTAAGTAACCACGTTGGGTAATGTGTAATAAGCAACCTTGTGACTTCATGTGATATTTGGAGCCCCATCGGGCCCCTACTTGTCCTCATGTGTCGTTTGGAGCTCTGATAAACTTCCCTATGCTTTTTTATGATTTTCAGAGCTTCAGTAGGTCCCATTTTGCCTTCTTGTCTTATAAAGAGCCCTTATGCCCCCATTGTGCCTAATTATGTTGTTAGTTTTGCCATATTTCACTATTTGCCCTGTATGTACATTCCGCTCCCTGGTTTTACCCCCCACGCTTAGGTCCCAGTTTTGTTTGCCTTAGGCAACCTCCATATACTGGGGATTTCGCTTGTTGCCTTCTTATCCCAGATCTCATTTTGCTTGACTCAAACAGCTCCCATACTTAAGGACCTCGCCTCCTGTGTTTTCATAACACCAATATTAGTAAGTAAGTAAGTAAGTAAGTAAGTAAGTAAGTATCTTTTATTCTGTGTAAAAATATGTATACATCAGAAACGTCAAACCAAAATATATACATAAATAAATAAATAAATAAATAAATAAATAAATAAGGAAATAGATACCTTTAAAAACATTATACACATTAAAACGTTTGCGAGAAGAAGTCCTCCAGGCTATATAGAGATTCTTTAAGTAGAAGATCTTTAATTTTTCTTTTGAACTGTTTTTTTAAAGTGAGCTTAGTTATGCTTTCAGACAACTTATTGAAAAGTCTGACACTCAGAGTGTTGGGTGCCATCATTCCGAGCCCATAACTGCCCACCGAATCTGGAGCCGTAACCGTGGAGATCGCCACCGACAGACATGGAGCCTCTGTTCTCTAAAACATACAGACACAAATCAAGGACCAAGATACTAGGCAATGTTAAAAATCCAAAATGCTTGAAGAGCTCTCTGCAAGAATAAGTGGAGCCAACGCCCGCAATGACACGAATTATTTTCTTTTGCACGATAAAAACGTCTCGGGCCCATGAGGAGGACCCCCATAAGCCCAACCCATACGTCAACCGCGATTCCACTTGCGCATAGAATAACTGGTGGAGTGCACTATCATCCAGGGTGGATTTCAAATTTCTTAACATGTACAGAACAGGATGGAGTTTCCCAGACAGAGAATGGCAGTGCTCTTTCCAATTCAGCCGTGCATCCAAAACCACCCCTAAAAACATGGTGCTGTCCCGCCATTCCACCAATGCATTATTCACCAACAGGTGACCCGTCAGAAACTTTGCATTTTTTGTTCTAAAGTTTACAAGGCTAGTCTTAGAGGGGTTCAGAGCCAACCTGTTGCCAACCCCAACACCTCAACCAGGTGTTGAGGTTGGCTTATTGAGAGCACTAACCTCGGCACTAACATTCACTCACCTCACCAGCATTTTCCTGTATTTTACAATAAACATAATGGTCTGTTCAATTTATTGTTTTATTACAAATCATTTTTGGGAGCTCCAAATGTGTCCAGAGTTCTCACACTACCCACTTTCTATTATTTCAATAGATACCTACTCAGAAATACAAAATGGGGGTTGAAAATTTACATGAATTACGATGGAAGGGATTCTATCGAAGAATTTTGGAACGGCAGTAACCCTATGTCAAAATCATGTCGAAATCATCAGAGAAAATCTTTATTTTTCCTGGCGTTTATTGGTTACCTGGTCGTTGTCGTAACCATGGCACAATACGAGCTTTTCAGCACGAAATGGGCCGAACGGCTAGTCCGTCTGCTATTTATGAATATGCTCACCGGTCAGGTGGACGTTGTTTACACCGATTTTCAGAAGCTCTAGGTATTCTGGACCACGACACTTCACTGCGTAAGTCGTCTGATTTCGGCTTGTCCCCTTCGTTGGTCAAGCTCTTGAAATCATATTTATGCGACAGGCACCTATTTGTCCAGCACAAGGGTAGCAGGTCTGGTGAGTTCCTTAAGCCATCGGGTGTGCCACAATTCTAATCTTGGTCCTGAGCTTTTCGATTTTTATGCTGATGTCACAGTAATCTATCCAGCTAATTTATCTGTGAATTATTTATTATACGCCGATGATCTGAAGCTGTCGCGCTGCTTGTCAGTTACTTCAGGCAAACTTTGAGATGGTTGATGGGTGGTGCAGGGCTAATTTTTTCTCACTAAACGCCCGTCTCAAATCTGCCTCCCACACCTATTGGCTCTTGTGCTGGCGCGGTTTTACAGGTCCATCTCTAGCAGGACGCAGCGCCGTCCAGACAGGCCCGTATCTAGGGCTGACCTTGTGGTAGAGGTCACAGTAGGAGTCGGGGTCTCCAGCGTACATGTATACAATTACAGCAACTGAAGGAATAGGAAAAAAAAGTTGCGTCAAATATAACAGTTTTATGCTTTCATTAGCAAACATTTCTAGAATTAACTGCATTTTCAATGCCGTGAAAATCTTGTTGACGCAATTACCACTTGACAAATCCATATTGCACGCTATTTTTGTAATGTAAAAGTTAAAATTAGAAAATGATAATAGCCGTCGCGAGGGGGCTGCTGGGTGGTGGCAACATGCAAAATAAACTTATGCATAAGTATTAGTGAAGTTACATAATGGCGTTCAGTAAGGAAGAAAATAAATTAACGTTCATTTGCATGGAATGTAATTTCCCTTAGAGACGTGGTGACGGAGAACAGGGAACAGGAAGAATATTTACCTTGAAAACTTCTCAAAACGATGTTTTTATAATTTTTGAAACGCACAGCTGATTACGCCTAATTGAAATGTTAATTGAGTCATGCATAATTTATGAGTTCGCACGCAATTATACGGAACGCTGATGATAGGACATCTTACTTTTCAGCCGAAACCATTCACATTCGACGCTCCAGAGTCCAGAGTCGACAGTCGAACAAAAAATCCAGACTCCCGCTGACCTCTCCCGCTTGGTATATCTAAATCGGAAAATTATCAACTATCCCAATAATCCAAGAAGGGACTGGGGAGGAATAAAGTGATTGGATTTAAAATAAACTTCACTGCACTGGCTCCATAGTACTTTCCTGCCCCCCCACCAACATGGAAGGGAAAGTATTGTAATCGTGCACAAAAAAAGTTTTGAGATTTCGATGGCTATATCCATTTTGAGGTCCCCTGAGACCTGAGACAATTAAGTCCATTTCCAGAATGATGTCTGTCTGTGGGTGGGTGTGTCTGTTCATAATCTTTTACGCTGATCTGATCGATTTGAAATTCGGTATGCAGATATCTCTGTATGCAGGCATGGATTTGCTATGCAGGCATGGATTTGCTGTCGAATGGGCTCATTAGTTTTTTGGTGTTAGTCATCTGTCAAACATAAATGTCACCATCAAAAAAAAAGCAGTAGATAGTTCTCACGGAACTTGACTTGCAATATGTCAATTCAAAATCTATTCGATAGATTGGAACCAAATTTGGCAGTAAGCAACACAACAAAAAAGTCGGATCAAGTCTGCATTGCAAATTTCCACCATATTCCAGTTGGACGTTACGAATTTTCAAAATTTCTCCTAGCCGTTGCCACCCGAGAGGGCCTCTCATCCGGGTTTTGACCAGAACGACTCACTATTGATGCAAGACTCCACTCAGAAAATTAATTCCACTTGAAGACGCCAAAATTTCGGTAACGTGAGTCACGTTTTGTTTGCGCGCGAAGTCGACCAATTGACGTCATAGATGATTAAGAGAAAAATGTTCCATAAAATTGGAGAAAAAATGGTTGTGCCTGTTACATGAAAGGCTTAATTAGATCAAAAACAATCGTAATAATAAAAAAACAACTCCTCTGTCTCCACTATAACACCCCATTGGAGCAAACAGCCAGACTTTGCCCGAGAATGAAACCGGGGTTTCCTCAGCCACGGGCAGCCACACAATCACCTGCGTCACGAGGCCGACTTGTCTGTTGATTTTGAAAAAGATGGTCCGTGAAATGCCTGTCAGGTACTGGAGGTGCCGAATGGCGATCCTTTGACACGGCCCCTGGAGGTACAAACGGCCGGCAGGTCTTCAACAAGTGGTGGACGAGAGTGATGTTGAGTGATTAAGATCTAACCTCAATCTGGAAAGTGTAATGGTGTAAAGAAGTGTGTCAAATACTTGTACTATATACTACAAAAACCTATAAAACGGATTGCCTTTCTAGACAGGAAACAATATGGGACACCCTAGTGTACGGTTATTGCCAGATTTCCGGTTTTCGCCGGGAGTCTCCGGTTTTCGAAGTCATCTCCGGGCTCCGGCCAGACTAGAGGAATCTCGGGAAATTCCAAAAAGAAATAGCTTTAACCCTTTAACAAATATTGTACAGCAAAAATTTGAATTGATGGTTGACAGGTAAAGTGGCGACATCTGTTATAACATCCTGTGACTGCTGGCAGCAAATTGCACAGCAGCACGTGATTCCCGGAAACTAAAGCGCGCGCATTCCTTCCCCTAGACCAATTTATTTTGGTCCAATTGATTCCCCAAATTCTTGATTCACGGTGATTGGACACTTCTTGGTAGCCCGCTAACGGATGGTGCTGCTCCACCGATTTTATTGACGAATACTAGGGAACTAGAGCTAATGTCTGTTCGTTTAAAGATCCTTGCCGCGCAGCAAGCGTTGTACCTTCTTCGTCATTGTTTCAGTATCCCGAAACTGAATTACATGATTCGTAAATGCCCATCATTTCGCTACAGAACTTTTTTATCTTCCTTTGACGATCAACTACGTCTTTCGGTTGAAAATATAACAAATATTAAAATGGACGAGCATACTTGGTCGGTAGCTTCGTTACCTGGGAGACTTTCTGGTTTGGGCATATACTGCGCTACTGAACTAACTGTTCCCGCCTATTTGGCATCGGTTCATTCCGTAAGCAGCCTAATCGGAGATATGATCAATAATGTCACTCCATTCGATATGTCCTCCTACAGATCCGAAGCTATCACACTATGGGAACTGGACAGTAAGAATATACAACGTAATTGAATGTAGCCTATTCTGAAGTTGAGGTTTGAAGCAATGATTAATGCTGCTGAAAAAAATCTTCTAGAGGAAACTCGGTTGCTAGCGGGAGCATGTCCAGAATCTGGAGCATTTTTTAATGCCTTCGCGACCATTTACTAGGTTGTGAGAATCATCGTTGCCTTAGTGGGGATGAGGTTGACGAATTTGGATATCACGGTTCAGCTTGCACCAAGACCTCGACAGGTGGGTTAAGTGGACACGCAGCACTAAACAAAACAATCCGACGGGCCTTGAAGTCTGCAGGCGTTCCGTCGCTCCTGGAGCCTTCAGGTGTGTCAAGGAGTGACGGGAAACGCCCTGGCGGACTAACCTACGGACCATGGAAAAACGGCCGTCAGCTGATCTGGGACGCCACTTGCTCTGACACCATGTGTCAGAGTAATATTGCGATTTCATCAAAAGCTCGTGGGAGTGCTGCAGCTATCGCCGAAGAAAAAAAAAGTGAAGTACTCTCAGTTGGCAGATCGCTTCATTATTTGCCCATTCGGTGTCCAGACATTTGGCTTTTGGGGTCCTTCAGCCAAGTCTTTCATTTCGGAGGTTGGTCGAAAATTTTTGGAAAAGTCGAGAGAAACTCGATCAACAGAATTTTTGAAACAAAGAATCAGTCTTGAAATGCAGAGAGGTAATGCTATATTTGTTCTGAGAAGGGCGTAGCGTGTAGTAGGCCGCTCCAGTCGGGTGATAACTTGACTGCAGCAACGTTGGCCGCTGCCAAGAGTTGGATGGGTGACTAGGCGTCTTTCATCTGATTCGAAGCCGGTCTGGAACTCCTCCTCAGGTGGTCTTGGGCAAACCCCCCGAGTATACATGCCTCCAGCCGGCGGTACGGAAATGTGTGGAGGAAAACCGGCAGCGTGGTCGAGAGGCAGACGAAGTCAGGAACATCGGCGCAGGGAGCTTGGATGTATCGGACATCCGCACCTGCGGTTCGGGGGTGAAAGACGGAGTCAAGGTCAACCGTGCGCTTATCGGTCCCAGTGCTTGGATGGACCGACCATCAAACATCCAGGCACCACACTGCGGCTCGGTGAGTCCGACTGGTCTGGGGGAGGGGTACAATGAGCCCAATAATGAGGCCTACGTGCCAGGTGAAACTCTGTTCCACCAACTCCCCAAAATGGAGATCCAGATCCAAGAATCCAGCTATATCTGTGCTAACAACTTTATTTCCTCAAAAGTTATTTGATGAAATCTACTATATTTCAAGTTGATTCGAGAGTTCATTATTTTTCGACCAATTTCCGGAATGGAATAAATTGAAAAATTGTTCCGGATTTTCGACTTTCAGCAAAATTCATGTGTTCCCTTCCTTCTATTGATCACTCAAGTTTTGAATCGTCCTTTTGTTTGTTTGTTTGTTCATTAGCCAAAATAGGGCATCCTAGTGAAATTCCCGCAACAGCTGCAGCTTTCCTCATCTATTAGAACCATTTCAATTTTAGAAATTTTGAAAAACACGTGTACGAGTAGAACAAAACAACACGCAGTTACAGGTTAGGTACCTACTGAACTGTAAATAGCTGTGGTCAATCGATAATGTTAGCGTCAGTTATTGCGCTTACTTCATGCAAACTCTGAATCATTTCAGATTGCTTACAGCTTACTTTACTTCTCACTGTTATCAAAAGTAGCTTGATATTTGAGCACAATCGCACAACTTAACATTTCTTAAATATTCATCAAATGTGGTTTTTTATACGGTCTAAATTCTCTCTCTTCTGAATTGTCCCTGTGACCCTGGTCAGAGGACCCTGGTTAGTTCGAGACTTATTTCGGGAAGCGAGAGACCCAACATACCCCCCAAAGAAAGAAGTCTAAGGCCCAGTCTTACGAAACCGGAATAGCGTTATTTGAGTATAAACCTGGGATAAATGGCATGCTGACGACAATGGCGAGGACAAAGGTAACCTAGGAGATTATACCGAGTATAGCTATACCGAGCTTATCCCGGTTTCGTAAGACTGGGCCTGAGGGAGTTGAAATGCCGTGTAGGAAACCAAGTTTGATAAATATTTGAAATAATTGTTTCACCTTTCGAGATTGTCCAACACTATCGCTGATCATTGTTCTTACTTCAAAAAAACAGACTTTATAAGTATAAATTGAGCGATACTTAGATCTCACAAGAAAGATTTTAATCCTGTAAACAACTTGATGTTGATGGCGGCTGATGGCGAACAGACAGACACATAGGACATAGATAGACGGACAAGGCCAGAGGACATAAGCTTCTTTCTGTCTGGAGAAGTTCTTTAAAAATGTCAAAAGTAATTCAGGCACATTGACAAAGTTTCTGTTATTATTCGTTCTTGTAAAGGGATGCACTATGGGTGCAGTTTTTATTTTATGTAATAAATTATGTGATGACATTTTTATTGGTTCTAATTTGTTTTTTTGTTCGCCAACTTTCGAAATCGGTCCCGCTTTGTTTCATAAAACTTTCAGACTCTGCGTCACATTATGCGTATTCCAAGCCCGCCTCTGATAATAACTTTGTAAAACGACAGGTGTTTTTGTCAAGACTGTCCGATTAAATTCAAGATAAAAATGAATAAACCGTGCACTCTTTCCGTTTTGTGCCGTGCGCTGTCGCGTAGTGTTCAGCGCATTTCTCTAAACGGAAAGGCGCTAATGTTCTCGCTTGGATCGTCTGGGTCTGTGTGTCTGTGTGTCTCTCTGTCCGTCACTCGTCGGACAGAGTGCCGTAGCGTCGCTTTGCTTTGGGGTGGTTCTCAGAAATTCGTGAATACTGACCCGTAGATTGTGCTGATGTGAAATTTTGGTTAAAAACATTCCAGCGTGTGTATGGACCAATACTCAAACAGAATATATTATTTTAGGGGGGATAGATAAATAAGGACGGAGTTATATTGGTGAAATAAGCGTTGCGGAATCAATCCGTGTGGGTTTATTCCTTGACATATTCTTACCTCTTTCGAAACCTACAAGGATATACTTTGGTTTGAGGCCGTTGGCATTTCCAAAATCAAGGAATAAGTTTTTTGAATTTTTGGAAATGCCAATGTGCTCAAACCAAAGTACATCCTTGTAGCTTTCGAAAGAGATCTTAATGGTGAGATTCTGTTAAAGAATAAACCCACAGGGATTGATTCCGCAACGCTTATTTTACCAATTCAACTCCGTCCTTGTTTTTTTTTTCGAAAGCTACAAGGATGTACTTTCGCAATTAATTGAATTAATTTGAACAATCTTATGTAGCTTTCGAAAGAGACCAAAATGGTAAGAATCCGTCAAGGAATAAACCCACAGGGATTGATTTCGCAACGTTTATTTTACCAATTCAACACCGTTGACCGTCCTTAAGTATTATCGTATTTTTAGGTGGTCTTTCAATAGGACTAGGACCAGCCTTCGTCTGAGGTGGGGGATAAGCTCGGAGCGTCATAATAAAGGCGTCTGATCGCCGCAGGCAAGGGACTGAGGTTTTGACCAGGGTAAAGTCAAAAGGTTGTTCGAAATTATGGGAAAAGAAATATGGCGTGTCCCTCCTAAAAGAACTGAGAATGTATATCCCTGCGCGACGATTTTAGTTTAGCAACCGCACGTCCCCCGTGCTGACTGGGTTCCTCAAGGGCTTAAATGCCGCTCGTGACAATACATTATAGGTACTAATATATTATACTGTTCATCTTTCCGTAGGTAATTCTTTCATAGCATTCCATTTTGACAGAGGTAGGAAGGCGGCTCATAGTAACGGTCCCCAGACGTCTTATTGTTTGTTGTGTTCAAGCAATGGGGCTGGAATAATAATTAGAGATAATAGTCCTGACGTTGAGGGATTCCAACCTGCATGTTGTGACGAAAGCAAGCCACTTGGTACAAATAAATAAATGAATTTTCTTCCTCACGAGGCGAGATTCAGCTTAGCATATACGCTTTGCTGTTCGACCATGTTACCTCGGGGCGGGTAGTAACCCGGAAGGCGTTGCCCAATACTCAAGCAGCCGCCTCAAGGCAGAAATTCAAATATCGTCAAAGGAGTGGAGAGGTGAAGGTACAGGAATCTGCCCATCGAAAAATGCTTTCGATGCAGGGCTCTAGGCTCATTCTTCACGCGAAGAGTGCCAGAGGGCTCTGTCGTTTGAAGAGGGGAGGGCAGAAAGGCACCTGAGCTGCGTGGCCAGAAATTATCGTTCTTTTGCTGGAAGATTGTCGCGGGTGATTTCCATCTGTTAGAGGTGTGTTTTTGAACGACAAATAATTCAGATTTAAAACGCGACAATCTGACTTTTAGGTTTTCCTTTCTGTGCCGTCTTTCTCCGTATTCTATGGCGAGTGTACCCGAAAGGTACCCATCGCCAGCGTCGACGCTTCCACGAATGCCGTCCCTTCAATCCTGTTCTGCACCACAAGTTCTGAGGCTGCTGCATTCTGCACGTCGGAGTCAGCTGGGACCCCGCGCGTCTACCGCCAGCTGTTTCGCGGTTTTTCCGGAATCCCGACGAAGATGCCGTCGCAGCCTGCCGCCTGAGACAAGATTTTCTACCGACACCCTTCAAGAGGCGTTTCACACAGATTTCCACCATCACCTTTCAGGAGGCGTTTCAACACAATTCCCGGCAAAGTGTTACCTTCCAGCCTGTATGCCCGGTACCATCGATTTCTGAAGCACGGCGTGCCGCCTTGCCGCATGAGGGAGATTTTCTGCTGCCACCCGGAGACGTTTCAACCGGCCCTCCTGGCCCTTAAACATCTGCTGCTCCTGCAATAGTTTCTGTGTTCGGTGACGTATATCCTTGATAGTGCGGCGGGTAGTGAGAACCACCTTGCATTTTGTGATAAAAGCATGAAATTTGGCACATACCCTCTACAGACTGTCCTTTACTATTAACGAGGCGGACCCACGATGGAACCGCCGTGCAGCTGACAGAATTGCCATTTGCCTACCTTCAAGGGGCAAAAACTTTAGCCGGTTATCGAGCTGATTCAAAAGTGACGTCTATCAATGCAGTAGACCTTCACAGTATAACTTCATCAAAACAAATGTCAATTTTACCAAAGGAGGGGGAATGGGAGGGGTTAGTTCTAGCCGCGGCACAAATTTTTTCATTTGTTAATTTCGGACCAAACTGACAAGTTTGGTGTCGTTTCCGACTAAATTACATCTTCTGAGTTCAAATTGAATGTTGTTATTGCAGTTTGAGAAAAAAAATTGTTTTGTTAAAAAAAGTATATTTCAGATAACAATCTTGGGCTTTTTTCATTTTGACTTTTATCCTAATTCAGGCATTCGAAGTGGAAATCCTTATTTAGTTCACTTCTTCAAAGCTTGCTGTACATGAAAACCATGAACAAGGCCTGATTTTTACTTTGACAAGATCGTGAGCTCGATCGTGAGCCTCATTTGTTTCTAAAGTCATAGAAGTAACATCCAATATATATATTTATTAATTTTCATGTACGAATGGAGGTGTACGTGCAAAGCCTTGCAGTTTGTGATAAAAGCCTGAAACTTAGCATACATGGTCTATGGACTGTCCTTTACGATAATATAAGAGGTGCACCCATGACCGAAACCGCCGTGCAGCTATCAGAATCGCCGCGATACCTTTGCACGCACACTTCCATTCGTACATGAAAATGATTGCATATTACTTTTTACGACTTTAGGAACAAATGAGGCTCACAAACTTGTCAAAGTAAAAATCAGGTCTCGTACATGGTTTTCAGGTGCAGGAAGCTTTGAAGAAGTGAACTGAATAAGGATTTCCACTTCAAATGCCTTGAATTAGGATAAAAGTCAAAATGGAAAAAGCCTAAGATTTTTTCTGAAATAACTTTTTTTAACAAAACAAAAATTTTTTTTAAACTGCAATCACAACATTCAATTTGAATCCAGAGATGTAATTTAGTCGGAAACGACACCAAACTTGTCAATTTGGTCCGTAATTAACAAATAAAAAAAACTGTGCCGCGACTAGAACTATCCCCTCCCATTCTCCCTCCTTTTGTAATATTGTCATCTGTTTTGGTGAAGTTATACTGTGAAGGTCTACTGCATTGAGAGTAACTCAATGTACTGCTTAGAGTAACATTTACCTTTTGAATCAGCTCGATAACCGACTTCAGTTTTTGCCCCTGGAAGGTAGGCAAATGGCAATTCTGACAGCTGCACGGCGGTTCCATCTTGGGTCCGCCTCGTAAATAGTAAAGGAGAGTCTGTAGAGCGTATATGCCAAACTTCATGCTTTTATCACAAAATGCAAGATTTCTCTGAAAAATTGTCGTTAACCGCCGCACTATGACGAAGTCGAGTATTTTGAGGTGCCCTCTTTGTTTTATTTTATCACGGAATAAAGTGAGGCAACAGAGTTTTGCCAGGATGCGTTAGGATAGACAAGAAATATATCTGTGCACATACTAGTCGTTTGGCCGGTAATTATTCTCAGGACGGAAGTACGTCCTTTAAATAGGGTTCGAAGGGACTAGCCACGGGTAGTGACTTTTTGTTACAGGTGTATAGTCGCACCATAAAGTTTTTGCTGCATTTCACTTCACGTGTGTTTTTTATTGTGTGTAAAGTTTTCAATTAACAACACAAATTGTAAAATCCGTCACTTTTCCATTAGTAAACTTATCTATTGTTAGATACGTATTTCGCGGACGGGTTCGAATATAATTGAGACGATCGTTTTAAAACACACACTGTTTATTTCTGCGTACTACAATGAATATACGCCAACAATTATCTACTTGAAAATATATCGTCGATACTTCGCTTTTATCCGCTCGCTACCACTTTACATATTCCAATTCAAACTGCCCGTGAGCGCTGCTGGTTGATGCCTTATATAGGCCTCCGAATAATGTTCCCGAACTTTCCGTCGTCTTCCAGCAATTTCCATAGTGGCCCGGCATATGCGGTTTCTAGACGACTCCTAAATAGTCAAGCACACCTTTCGCGTGATTTCCGTGTGTTCTGGAATCTGCACCTCCGCCAAAATGGACAGATGTGTCCTGATTGAGCGTTGGAGTCCCCATTCAGTTTCACGTACACGCTCGCTCTGGAATGCATAAGAACACTCCGCACTTGTACACTGCGATCTAATGGATGGAAGAATCCATCCATCGCGTGTTCACCAGTATGAACGGGATCGCCGCTCGTAACACTATTTCTCGCAAGAAGTATTTCGTTTTCTTTATTAATTGATATTTACAATTTCAGTTTCTGTCAGTTGTCGCCAGTTTCCACAAAAAAAACACCATTCGTTTTGGAGTTAGGCGTACATACCGGGTCTTTCGCTCTATGGACTTGACCGAGAAGTTCGAAGCCGTCTCTACCTACTCTCGGTTGGCGCCTCATCAAAATAAATAAATCTTAAGATCTCATCGCGGAACCCACGACCATCCTCTACACAAAAAACTACTGCTCCCCCCCGCATAGAGATGAAATGTCCAAATAAAAGAAATCAATCGATATCAAAGTTCCACCGTCTCCGTGTAACCGGTCCTAATAAGCAGTGCCGTAACTAGGGCGTGGCGAAGGTGGCATTTGCCACAGGCGCAAAAATTTCAGGGGCGCAAAATTCAGCTTGGGTAATACTTATTACTAATTGTTTTCAATTCTCATTTTAAATTTTTACCTGAACCTATATCTACTTCTACCTACAACTTCACTAACTTTCTAAATAAAAAAATAAAAAGCGGCTTTTTCTACCACCTTTTCATGACATAATCTAAAACAGCCATAAAACGGATAAAATTGAGGAGCACGGCGCTGCAGGAAGTAGCATGCTGAGGATGAGGCAGCGCTCGCGCTCGGCGCTCGGCGCCCTCCGCCAACGCCGGTCAGTCTAGGTGCTTTTCGAGTTCCAGCCTGACTATTACCGCATGTATTTACTTGCAATTTGCACCAGATGAATACAAGAGCGCCTAATAAATACCAGTTTGAGATGAGGCCTTTCTACAGGGTGATTCACAACTCATGACTTTCTTTTCAAGGGGTTATGGGGCCCCAAAAACTTGACTTCATGTGCTTGAAAATAATTCAAAAAGCTATATGGTTTACGAGGAAAGAAATAATGAAAATTTGCCAAACATATGTGGGACTAATGGGTTTATTTTTCTATCTGTTGATGAGACATACGATTCAACAATAGTTCAACGATAAGCGAAAATGTTTCTATGTAAACACTCCTCTTTTAGCAATAATCGGAGGTAAAAATAAATAATTTGTCAGTGTCAACCTCAACTGATGATGCCTCGACTTACTCCCTTTCCTCGTCTCTTTGCCATTACATAAAGTAAGGACCCTTATGTTTGGTTGATGGTCGCAATTATCCACTCGGGTTACCTATCTAACTGTATTTGTACCCGCTACATGTAAATTTCAGTTGAATAGGTAATAATAATGGTCAACTAACGTCGTTCTTGACAATAATACCTTATTATCGATCAACCATTATTGAGTATGTTTGTTTCCATAGTACTAGATTAGAATTATCCACGTGAGGCATTGCATCGGCGATCCCCAAAATTTTCTTCGATGTTGAGTTCAATTAAGTCAATATTTCAGGATTTTTTTTCAACTTTTTTCCCTCAGAAATAGTTTTTCTGGCACATCCTGAGCTCACCCGCGAAAGGAAAGTCACAAGTTGTGAATCACCCTGTATATTCTGCAAAAAAATTTCATCTCAAATGCAGTAACTGAAGCTTGTCAAGTCGTATTAGCGCCCTTTGTCGGCCATGAAAGATTGACAAAGATATCTCTACTTTCAATCGATAAAACAGCTACGTCAAGCTTGAGTTTTGTGGAATTATAGATATATTTTTTGAATCGAAATTTAAAAAAGTTCAGCTTGGTGGTTGAAGTTTCATGATTTTTTCATTTTCCATTTTTTTTTGTCACAAAAATTTATCTTCAGTCACTTACCTGGGTAGAATTTGAAAATGGGGAGGCAACGTGCATCTTTTTCCATTTTGATTCTAAATATTATGTCAATAACTTGACAAGTTTTGTTTTGTTGTTCAATTTTTATCTTCACCATCCTAAAGGTACTATAGTATTCTGTTACTTCTTGTTGAAGACTTTTTTTGTGTGAAAAAATTCTCAGTTTGTCCTTATGTTTTTATTTCTGGTTTGGGAAGCTTGACTGCAAAAGAATGGACGGCCGGGAGTTTGAAAAATTCTTCTAGGAGCCGAATGAGTTTATTCACTTATTTTTCATGGAAGATTGAGTGAAAGATTTTAAAAATTTATTCTTTCACGAGCCGAATGAGTTTATCAGTGATTTCACCTATTTTTTTATGAAAGATCGAGTGAGAGATTTCAAAAATATGATAATCATCTTATTGGCCATTTTCAATTTTTTTTATAGATAATTGTGTTCCCATGGTCACCAAAAATCCGGATGGGGAGGAAATGGAAGATTTCGGCTTGAATTTGCGATTATTATTAGCATTATTATTATTATCATCTGGGAAAATTTTCGGCTGCGGCGCTCTAGCGGGGCCTGGCCCCCTTGGGATGTTTCCTTCCTTGGAGGCGCACAATAGCTATATTGCCACAGGCGCCGACAAGCCTAGTTACGGCACTGCTAATAAGCAAAGCAAGCTCAGTATTGAGAGCAATGATCAATGAGACACACATCAATACAGGAATATCTTTCAACTTAGTAAGCTATGATGTTATCAACCTAAGTTCATACAAGAATTTAATCTCACATAATGGCATAAGTCCAAAGATATATGGATTACCAAAGATACATAAACAAGACATCCCTTTAAGACCAATTGTTTCATACATAGAATCTCCTACGTATTCTCTTGCGAAATACATTGATAAAATATTGAACAACTTAAACCCTATTTTTAACTACAATGTCAAAAATTCATATTCTTTTGTTGAAAAAATTAATGATATAGTCATTCCAAAAAATTTTGTTTTAGTATCTCTTGATGTCAAATCACTTCTCACTAATGTTGATAAAGAACTAATTTTAAATCTTATAGATAAATACTGGAACAATGTCTCAGATTTCACAAATATCGATCTTATTTTCTTCAGAGAGATTGTGACCTTTTTGTTTGATTCCAGTTACTTCACATATGATAAACAATATTTCTCCCAAATCTTTGGTACAGCGAAGGGTTGCTCTGTATCACCTATTTTGGCCAATCTTGCTATGCATGATCTCCTAAATACTATCATACCAGATCTGCCCTTTGAAGTACCATTTTTGTTTTGTTATGTCGATGATATATTGACAGCAATACCAATTAATAGTTAAACTACTGTTTTAGACAAATTCAACTGCTATCATCATTCATTGAAGTTCACAATAGAATTTGAAGAAAATAAAAGAATTCCATTTCTTGATACATTAGTAATACGAAAAGAAAATCAAATCATCATTGACTGGTATCAAAAACCCACCTCTTCAAGTAGAATTTTGAATTTCAAATCTTGTCATACGTTAAAACAAAAAATTGATGTGATTCACATGATGAAACAGAAGACGTTAAAATTGAGTCATGTTTCTTTTCACCAAAAAAATTTCAACTTGATTAAAAAATAGCAAAAGAAAACAACTACCCTTCGAAATTAATTAATATAATATTATACAACAACTCAAACACACAACTTGAGGATAACGATACACAGACTTCTTTCAACATAAAATATTTCAAACTTCCATATATACAAGGTATGTCAGAAAAACTATGTAAATTACTTACTAAAGAAAATGTCAAAATAGCACTATACAGTAAAAAATCTGTCAATATTTATTTCTCTGGACTCAAAGATAAAGTGTCAACTGAAGAACAGTCAAATTTGATATACAAAATCAACTGTAATCATTGCAACGGTTGCTACATAGGACAAACGAAACAGAAACTGAAGAAAAGAATTTACACCCACAAGAAAGACTGCAGAAACATAAATTTCACCACAGATGAAGAAGAAGGGAAAACTGCCCTATGTAATCATGTTAAAACTTCCGGACACTCTTTTCAATTCAATCAAATTGAAATTCTAGATTATGAACCAATTTTGTCAAAACGTTTAGTATCTGAACTGATTTTTATTAAGAAGTTCAAAAACAGTCTAAATTTTAGAACCGACACCCGGAATTTAAGTAACATGTATTTAGATCTAATAACCAAAATTCATTTGTAACCTACACATGATACACTCCTACACATAGGTAGAGACACATACGTAAAGGTCTAGCAATGTAAAGGTCTAACAATGAAATTTGAAACGGTTTTCACATTCTTCAACTGGTACACTGTCACAAAAAAATATTGACTGACATTGATATCGATTTACAATCATTTTCCCTGTTTTATACATTTTATATGCTTTTATATTACTTTTAACTTTTTTGTTCTGTTCATATATTATTGAATGTACCTACCTAATTTTTAATATACAGGCCCGACGAAGACGTAAATTACGTCGAAACGTTGCCAGAAAATAAATTTGAGGATTCGTTCTAAACCTCAAGATTTTCCTTCTACATCTTTCGAAATAACGATAAACAATTACAATATGTAATGGCATTTTACTGTGGGGTGGCGTCGCCGATTAAGTGCTGAGGTTCAGAACTGGACTTAAGAAGCTAGCACATGAGATAAGAACAAATACCTGTTCCAATGGAAATTCATAAACACATGTATGGGGTTACATTCAGAGAAAAATTTCAACTTTCTTTCGACAAAAACTGCTCTTCGATACGACTCCCGGGTCAATACTTACGATTTTTTATAAACGACCGCAAAGATACGTCTCGACACGAGGCGCTCGTGCAAAATGAAAATCTGCGCTCGTGTTCCCGACCGACAGTGCAATTCGACTATTCAACATTTTGAAATAGCTACAGGTACCTGAAGGATATTGACATCCAGACTTGGAAAAATTTACGCTTAATAGCAATGAAAGAAAACAGTAGGTAGCACTAAAATCGCAGGAATTTTGAAATCAACAGTTTTTATCCGATTGCGCTTTGAATTCATAATGTGAACGTCGAAGTATACCTACATATTATTAACCTTCAACTACTCGCGCTGGTGTATTTTGTACACCACTGACTTTAAATTAGCTGCCACTTTTGTTCAAACGTGTCATTGCATCAACGGGTCCTATCTAACCTATAACTGAAGTGTTAGCTAAGTAATGTCAGTCCCGGAAATCCTGTTTTGATCCTTCACAGGTGTTCCTGTGTGGTATAAAAAGTAGGTATTCTTAAGTGTTTCAAATTAGTTTACTTCCTACAAAATAAGGGTGTATGAGCATTTCTTATGCTCATCGACATAGCGGATGATTTTGAAATTGAAAATTCAATTTTCAGGCATCGTTTACCGGTCAGACTCAGATTTTGTCACATGAACACTCGCGTGGTGTATTTTATACACCAGTACCAGAAAGGGCCCTTCTTCGTTTATTTGTTATTCCCTTAAATGTTTTATCTACATTATTTATGTATGGTGACTATGTAGGTGACTATTCTATGTTGAAAACTGCTAGTTTTTAGTAAATAGGACCCTTTCTGGTACTGGTGTATGGAATACACCACGCGAGTAGTTATGTGACAAAATAGGGCGCGAGTAGTTGAAGGTTAAATAAACAAGTGACATGTTGATGTCAAATCCAGTTTTTCCTTGGGAGTAGGTATGTAATTAGAATCACTCTCTGGTTATTAACTGGGTCATATCCTAACTAGACATAACTAGGAAATTGTAAGCATTTACTATAGGTATGTGGTCCACCTCAACGTTTATGTACTCTTGATGGATATAGCTCATAGTCTTGAGAACCGAATTAAACACAATCGGGTCTAGATAACGGCTGCAGAACCCTGATCGACACCTTGCGTTCACTGATCCTTCAAAAAGAAAATGCGCTACTGAGCCTCACGCCCGTCATATCCACTTGTTTATCCTCGAGGAGTTTAAGAGCGCTCGCGTAAATTTGTCCGTGGTTGATCTGAAAAGAAACGGTCCTTGCAGGACCACAACTCAGCATTTCTCCTCTCTTGTTCATAGTTACCTACTTGTTATTGTTGTTCCAAAATGAATAAATGACTAGATTTGAGACATTGCGGGACGAGAAGGGATGAAGTATTGATATGTCATGGAATCGTGGAGTATAAGACTAAGGGAGAACAGGGGGCGCGCAGTGAAGTTGGCAATCCTGGGTAGTGTTTGTAGCTGTCTCCTGGGGTCAATATTACAGCTCAACAAAGGTCCACGCCTTTCTTCCTTTCGGCATGTCCCTGTTGTGCTGTGTCTCACCCGTATACCGAGCGGGCCTGAGTCACACAGCGCACAGCACACTATCTTGTCTTTGAACTCACCTCTGGTCAACTTTTTTTCACACAGCTTCTTTCGTTTGGACGTCTGGGAGATCTGTGATGCAAAATCGGGGCGATGGTGACGGCGGCGGCTGAAACGCCAAGTCCATCTCGCCATTTGTGCCTATTAACATCTTATAAGTGTATGAGGTATGGCCAAGGCCATATCCTAAAAACGTTCACGCACTTTCAGATTTCCCGTGGGTGTTTGCGTTGCAAAGTTTCACTGTATCGTGCTTAGCGCGTCTGAGTATTCCAGGATCGCTGGGAAATGAAACATATTTTCTTCAGACAAATGTTGTATTCAAATCGTGTCGGATTGTGCAAAAGTGGCGTAGTAGGTAAATTATGAATCCGTATCTACGTCTAATATATGGTGCGATGATTCCATTATCGGATTATGACCTTTTACAGGGTGTCCAAATTTTGAATTTGGAAACTTCACAAGTCGATGAACCATAATAAAATTGAAAATAAATTATTTGTTTTTTTTTTGCCGAACGTTTCGATCGTTCAGCCAATTTTGTTCAAAGGACCCCGCACGATTCTTATGGGAAATGGTTCCCGGTTAAATTCTCTGAATTTTCGATATGTTGTAGCTCATGAAAAACTAATCAAATACCGTGAACCCAAATGTGGATAACGGACAGTTTTTTTCCCACAAAAGGTTGAAGTTGGAGGTTCTGACGGCTAAAAAATTATATTGTGACGTAAATAAAAGTTTTTTATTTGGTTTCTCTTCAAGTTGTGCCTCATGCCAATTGTATTCATTTGAAAGAGAAATATTTACTCCCTTCTCCACCCCCAACCCCTATCTATCACCATTAAACTCGAGATCACTTTCAAAAGCCATGCAGATTGCAGATGGCTTCTGTGATTTAAATTATGAATTTTGACATACAATTTATTCTCCACCCCTAATGTTGGGGTGACGATTTTCCAATTTTCCTTGGTTGATTTGGCTGAATTTTTGGTATTGTGTACTTCCAGTTATTTCTGAAGGCTGTCTGATTTCTACATGATTCGAGTGGGCTGTGTTTCTGGTCGCCATCGGCCGATCGCGGCCTGAATCGCAGCCCACTAGAATCATGTTGAAATCAGACAGCCTATAAGAACAGTTTTCGTTCTACAGTTGAGTGGAGTTGGATATTTGAGAGCATAATTTGGGGCCAATCAGTGTAGAGGCATGTAGATGCAGATCCGACTGCCCAGCGTCTTCATGATCCAAAACTTGTATACAAGTACACACTGAGAAGAGATCAAAATGGGTCAACGCGTGTATATGCATCGACCTTTTTTCAAACAAAATTCACTTCTGGAGGTCACAAATCCGTTGACGGCGCGGACACCATCGAATGCTTGTTGCGACTGCTTTATGCTTTTTATGAGCATAAAAGCCTGCGTAGTACCACCAATCAACTACTATGGCTAGAGGGCACCACACGGGAGTATCACCAGTGTGACCTCTTCCCAGTATGTATTTGAACAAGTTTCAGATCATGAAGACGTTGGGCACTCGGACCCCCATGTCCTTGCACTGATAAACCCCCAATAAAAAACGAGATACGTGCATGTGGAGTTGTGGGATCGAGCGCCCGACCGTCGACCGATCCGAAATTACGATAGCCATCTATGTCGCTTGAAAATTTTCAGGGGTGTAGGTAATAGAGGGGTGTCTCCCTTTTTCTGTCGCTATTTTCAACCCTCCAATTTCTTGGAATTGTTCATATTTTTGCATTATTTTACAACGTTCAATTAGACAAAAAATTACTGTCGCAAAATTTTGCCTAGAAGTTAATTGAATTTGAAACATATAAAACATCCCAAAGCACTACTTCCCAGGGCCAAAAAAATGAAATGCAAAAACGCTCATGATTTCTCAAGTCAAATCGGTTTTCTAGGTGTTCTAAATTAAGAGACTACCATTTCAGCTAAGAAACAAAACGAACACATGTTCAGGAAATACCTGTTTCAACGTTTCATGCAACAGCGTATACAGGGTGTCCGGTGTTTAGTCGCAAAAATTTTACTAGTCGATAGAACATCAAAAATTAAGTGGACTGTCTCCAAAACTTTTTCGTCAAAAACGTACAATAACTGAGATTGAGATTAAGCTACCGTTTTCCCCACTTACTTTTCATGAACCGTTGGGCCGATTTCAATGAAATATGAACCAAAGTTTACTCAAATAAGTCTTCATCGAACAATGATACCGCGATCTATAAAAAAAATCAGGGGGGGTGAATGATAGGGGGGTGCCCCCTTTTTTCTACCGTATTTTCACCTCCCTTAACTATTTATGAAGATTGTTTTTTTGTAGAAAAAAAGCCGCAAAATTTCGATTGGAGGCTTTATTTTCAAGATATTTGGGTTTTTAACTTTGGAAAACATCTCGAAATCGCCCACTTTTGGGAGCCCAAATTTGTAGGCTTTATTTTTGAGATATTTGGGTTTCAAACGTTGGAGAACATCTCGAAATCGCTACTTTTCAGAGCCCAAATTTGTTTTCGCTGAATACTCTTTGTTTCTTAGTAAAAAATGGCAATAAATCAACTTAAAGCACCTAGAAAACTTATTTCAGTCGGGGAATCATGAGTTTTCTTGGATTTTAATTTTTAGATCTTTGAAAGTAGCGATTTCGAGGCGTTTTCTAAAGTTTCAAACCCAAATATCTCGGAAATGAAGCCTCTAATCCAAATTTTGCGGGAGTAACTTTTTGTTCTAAATCGAATGTAAAATCTGAAAACATAAACAATTTAAAAGAAAAAGGGGATCAGAGAATTTAATCAGGGAAGGTGAAAATGGAGGAGAAAAATGGAGGAGAAAAAGGGACTCTCTCCCTAATACCTACCCTATATGGAAATTTTTGTTGAATCGCCATATTAGCATTCGATGGAGACTTATTTGAGTAAACTGATTCAAATTTGTATCAGTTGTAATTATGTATTTTTTTTTCGCAATAAAAGACCATTTATTATTATTATTATTATTATTATTATAAATTTGATTGAAATCGGACAAACGGTTGAAAAGTTACGGTGAAACACCGATTAAAAAAGGTAACTTTTTAAGGAAGCATTTTAGGACCATGAACGAACCATGAGTTTTATTTCCATTCGGCCTCAATTTTGATGGGCAATCAACCCTCAGAGTTTTTTATAACCAGTACCTAACACCCTGTATGTCAAATTTCAATAATCACTGTTTCCTGTTTGACCTTTTTTTGATGCCGGCAAACAACTTTGAGCTCTATACGATGAGTGATATCCTTAATTCAATCAAACAGTTGACTACGGTACAAAAGAGGCGTGATGTTTATTGAACTGCACTTGGTGAGTGTTTACAAAGTAAAATAAATGTAAAATGTTTATGCCGTCCCGACGCTTTCAGAGAGAAGCCCCGCGGAAAACGCACGTTGCCAAAAGGCGCTGGCAGGCAAATGGGTGCTTTCGCCGTGCTATATCTGGAAATGCCGCGTTGTAGGGACCCGTTTGTGTAAAATGAGCTCAATACGCACGATTGGATAATATAATACGTATATAATATGAAATATAATATGATAGTATATCATTCAACAAGCGGGTAATGCTTGCTTCTTACTCATGAGGATGCAGTTTTCCGACACGAGCCTTGGCGAGGCCTCGCGCGCTTGCTCCAAACAAAAATAATACCACTAGGTACTTGAAACACCAAAGCTGCGAGAGCAATGCATGAATTTGGAAAAAAAATTGACAAATGAGGACGAGCGAGATTTGGATGGTTTCATGCTTTCAGAAGAACTGCTGGGTCTAAATCCTATAATTCCACCAGAAGTGATGGAAGATCCAGTGAAAGTATTCGAATTCTTGACCAGAAATAATCGTCATGCTCATTTTCCAAACATCTATGTTGCTCTTCGAATCCTCTTGACCATCTCTGTCACGGTTGCGTCGGGTGAAAGAATAACTTTTCAAAACTGAAGTTGATAGAAACTTATTTGCTCTCAACTACCTATGTCACAAGACCGCCTAACACATTTATCAATTCTATCGATCGAGAATGAAGTTTGCGCTGAATTGAATTATAATGACATTATAAAAGAATTTGCAGCAAATAAAGCTCGCAAAGTTGTTTTGTAGTCGGTTTCTTATTTATCATCATTCAAGCACTGAACTCAAGTGTTTTAAGTTTCATTGGCCGGGCAACTTCAAGATTTGGCACCCCAGCCCAAAAAAATATTTAGGTCTTTCATAGGGCTAAATATTTCACCCCCCCCCCCCCCCCCCACTTCTTCAGATTGAAGTTTAGCGCGGATATTCAATAGAAAGACTTGTTGTTAGTATGAAACCAAGCAAAATGTGTCATTGACATTGTTGATTATCACCAGAAATAATTTTTTCAATCGGTTTAGTTCCTATTCAGGTAAAAATATCCTTAATTGCAGTGGGAAATACTTCGTTTGAGGTATTTTTTTTGGTGCAAGTTCATCTGATTCATGAATGCATCTGCTGACTAGAAGTCCCTCAATCGCTTTTCGAATAGGTTCGGGATTTCAGTATTTTTTGAATAGGTTCGGGATTTCAGTATTTTGAAGAGCATCGGAAAACCCATTGAAAAAATCGACTGTGTCGGCGTTCTTCCCTAGTATTTTTTTTATTCGAAAAAATCCAAGGGGGAACTTTTCGTTAAAACGCTATGTATATTAATTACAATACAAGCTGATATTTGGATAGGTATCTATTTCATGTGTGTGCGGGCGCGCGGTGGTAGGTATTATGCGTCGAGTAGTCCTTTTTCGAATTTTCGAAGGACCGAAAACAGAGAGAGCCAAAGCACTTCCTAAATGCGGGTTTGAACACTAATGAAAACATTTCTCCACCCGACACGTCGGAACAGGGTAGGCGAAACATCAAACGAAACTTGTCAATATTAATTACCTTTCAGCAAATAAAGTTGAACTTTGATCCGCATGTTTCGCCGTTTTCACAAAGATTTTTCGTTTGGACAACACACAGCTAAAAGCGATTTTCTTTTTATGCTATAACATCGTGATTTATTTTACATGGATATAAACTTCGGCTTCCAGTGAAATTCTGATGGTAGGTATTTCTCTTGTCTCAGATGATTTTTCATCACCCTTTGGGAAATTAATTAATTTCCATCGTCCATCGATTTTAACCCCGCGCGGATACTTAAACCGGAGTCTGGGTAACTTCAACGGCCGTATCAGTGGCCACGTACCTACCACCTTTCCTCGCTGTTCCGCAACATCTCATGTACATAATGTATAATCTACCTTTTAAAATAGAGTCATAGGCCCGTATTCATAGTCAGATCTCTTGTCTTAAGACGACCTCATTCAATCTTGATGCGCTGATTTGTCCTGAACACAACCTCGAGAAGATGTAGGGGTATTTTATTATGTTATAAAATGTTCACAAGATGATAGCTGTATGTATAAAACCATCTCGGTTTAAGCCTGTGTCTAAATAAACATGGTCCTAAGACCGCCTTATACAGGGTGTCCCACGAAGTAACCGACATAGTTCAAGGGTAGATATACTTTCTCAAGGCAAATCAGAATCTGCCTTCGAAATTTTCCTGACGTCCCCCGTTTCCGATATACAGGGTGATTTATAGTGCGGTGGCTGGCCCGGCGTAAGTGCTCGTTTTGAAGAGCGACCCAATATCGCGGTATAAAGTTATGAGACCTATACAGATCGATTTGTAGGAAAATTCTGCATCAGGAATGGAAATTCACGACTCTCTGCTGTGGTCGTGACTAATGTTGTAGCGGAAAAACGGAGGAAAATGTTACTTTTCAAGCGCTACTTTTACCTTCTCTTATCTCAGTGTCTATGAAAGATATCGACCTGAAATTTTCATTAGCTGATAGCCCTTTCATTTCTCTGTAAAACTGTGTCTACAGGATCCGCCCGCTTTGATTGTTCATGATAGTAAATAGACCATTTCTACCGAGATGCCGGTTTTTCCAGGCATTTCTTCACGTTCAAAGCGCTATAACTCGGTTACCGTATGACATATCGAAAAAAAGTCTGATATAAAAAAAGTCACAAATTTTGTAAGGAACATTTCATTCGCTGCATGTATGCACTTATCTTCAATAATAACGCTTCCAGAAATTATTTTGTTCATCAATGCAAGCGCGCGCGCGCTACCGCTCGCATCGCCACCCCTTGCCCACCCGCGAGTCCCTACCTACGAGTAGGTACTCGTCAGTCGGCTATCCAAATTAGTACATTACATTATCAAACCAATTTTCGATATAAAGTTATAGAATCTTTACAAATCGATTTCTAGGAAAATTCTACATTAGAAGCTGGAATTACCACTCGTTGCTGTGGTCGTGACTTAATTTGTGGGTAAAAATCCAAAAAAAATCGCTACTTTTCAAGAGATGCTGCTCTTAGTTCAGTTTCTTTAGCAGATATCGATCTGAAATTCGAATGAGCTGATAGCCCTACCTGTAGATGATCTGTGAAACTGTATGCCAGCATAATGCGCCAGCCCAAATAATTCATATTACTCAATTAATAAATAAATATTGTCACAATTTTTTTTTAAATCATTGTATTCATCTAATACATCATCATCATCATCTGTGTCTAATGGCAAAATGTTTCCACACAGCATCTTGCACTTGCATTCGGAAATGCAAAAAATTCCCTCGCTTTTGTAGATTCATTTTTGTGTAGAACAGTTTTTTTTTCGCTGCAAATAAGATTAATTAGACTTTTGATGGTGTCTGGGATTGGCGGTTTTGACATGAATATTGGATAGCAATCAACTTCTTTTTTTTCCCACCCCTCCAAATTTAGAGGTGGCATCGAAGGTATAGACAATACAAATAGAGAAGATCATATGTTATCACCACCGTCGTCACGGATATTGGGGCATCAAAAATCAGCCAACCTTTTTTTGAATGATGAACTCACCTGGTTCCTACGCAACCGTAAAAATCCGTGACGACATGTGTCTTTTCTATTTGTATTGTCTATAATACCTAATTACCCGTACCTAAGGTATTAATACCTAAGGTAATACCTAAGGTAATGGGTAATAATTGAAACCCACTAATGGCTTACCGAAGAATATGCAGTCGAAAAGAATCTTCTGTCTGAGGAATTTCTGTGGCCGATTGTTTTGTATATTCAAAGTTAATTTGAGCCTTGCATCATTTAGATCAGCCGCATTTTGTTGCCTATATAGGAGCAATACAAATTTTCTGGCTGTGTTGATGCTCTTTTCAACATTCTCTTCTCTAAATCTTTGTAAATTGAGATTTTTCAAATTTTCAACGAAAATGTCCCAAGCCGACTTTTTTCCGATATAAAAAAATTAATTTGCCGTGTCACATCCCGTAATTGCGTGATGTACACACGGTAATAATTATTAATTATTAATTACACATTATAATTATTATTTATTATTATTAATTAGAATAATTGTGATTATTACACTTCTGGTGGTGGTTGGGATCGGTGGTTGTGTTAAAATATTGGATAGCAATTATCTTCTTTTTTTTATCTATATTCCTCCAGGTTTAATTGTGGCGTCGAAGGTGAAATGCTGTTAGTTTCACCTTCGACCAGATTTTCACTTAGAAATCAGCATCTGAAATAAAAATTGCGGAATAAACTATGTAAATATATCGCGTAAGAGAATTCATTCATTAGTGGCTTGACGAAAAATGTGCAATCGAAAAGAATCTTCCGTTGGAGGAATTTCTTTGAGCGATTCCGATTTTTTTGTGTGTAAAGTTAATTTCAGTCTCTCATCATTTAGATCAACAGAAAGTGTGTTGCCTATATAGATTCAACACAAATTTTCTTGCTATGTTGATGTTGTTTTCAATATTTTCTTCACCAAATCTATGAAGGTCGAGATTTTTAGAGCTTGTAATAAAAAAGTGCATTTTTGCCAATTTAAAAAAAAAGAACTCCGCGTAATTGCATGAGAAGCTAACAACGCATCACCTGAGAATTTTCTTAAAGCCTTAGCTATTTTGTTAACAGATATGAACCGCTTTAGATAAACAAGATAAACAAATTTGTAGAAAATTGTAGTCAAAGCTGATGACACCGACATCTTGATTTTACTTCTATATTTCTATCGTGTGATCAAATCAATTCTTATTTTAGGTAGGCTGTGGCCTGGTCAAATTCAGGGGTGTGGAGCTGCGTTCGGCTAGGCCACAGCCTACCTAAAATAAGAATTCATTTGATCACACGATATTTCAATGACGATAGTTTCGCACCAAGAAAAATATTCATGGAGAAGGGACATAACACTTCTTCAACAAATAAAAAGCGATTCGTGCCTGTCCACAAAATAGCAAAGGCTTTAGAGAAATTGTTATGCGATGCGTTGCCAGCTTTTCACACAATTACGGGATGCGACACGACAAATTCATTTTTTTAAATCTGAAAAAAGTCGGCTTGGGACATTTCCGTTGAAAATTTGAAAAATCTCAATTTACAAAGATTTGGAGAAGAGAATGTTGAAAAGAGCATCAACACAGCCAGAAAATTTGTATTGCTCCTATATAGGCAACAAAATGCGGCTGATCTAAATGATGCAAGGCTTAAATTAACTTTGAATATACAAAACAACCGGCCACAGAAATTCCTCAGACAGAAGATTCTTTTCGACTGCATATTCTTCGGTAAGCCATTAGTGGGTTTTAATTATTACCCATTATCTTAGGTATTACCTTAGGTATGGGTAATACCATAGGTATTACCTTCGATGCCACCTCTAAATTTGGAGGGGTGGTGGTAGGAAAAAAGGAAGTTGATTGCTATCCAATATTCATGTCAAAACCGCCAATCCCAGACACCATCAGAAGTCTAATTAATCTTATTTGCAGCGAAAAAAAACTGTTCTACACAAAAAAATGCATCTGCAGAAGCGAGGGAATTTTTTGCATTACCGAATGCAAGTGCAAGATGCTGTGTGAAAACATTTTGCCATTGGACACAGAATATGGACACAGATGATGATGATGTATTAGATGAATACAATGATTTGAAAAAAATTGTGACAATATTTATTTCTTAATTAGGTAATATGAATTATTTGGGCTGGCGCATTATGCTGGCATACAGTTTCACAGATCATCTACAGGTAGGGCTATCAGCTCATTCGAATTTCAGATCGATATCTGCTAAAGAAACTGAACTAAGAGCAGCATCTCTTGAAAAGTAGCGATTTTCTTGGATTTTTACCCACAAATTAAGTCACGACCCACAGCAACGAGTCGTAATTCCAACTTCCAATGTAGAATTTTCCTAGAAATCGATTTGTAAAGGTTCTACAACTTAATATCGAAAATTGGTTTGATAATGTAATGTACTAATTTGGATAGCCGACTGACGAGTACCACCTACTTGTAGGGACTCGCAGGTGGCAGAGGCAAGGGGTGGCGATGCGAGCGGTAGCGCGCGCCCGCTTACATTGATGAACAAAATAATTTCTGGAAGCGTTATTATTGAAGATTTCCAAGATAATACATGCAGCGAATGAAATGTTCCTTACAAAATTTGTGACTTTTTTACATCAGACTTTTTTTCGATATCTCATACGGTAACCGACTTATAGCGCTTTGAACGTGAAGAAATGCCTGGAAAAACCGGCATCTCGGTAGAAATGGTCTATTTACCATCATGAACACTCAAAGCGGGCGGATCCTGTAGACACAGTTTTACAGAGAAATGAAAGGGCTATCAGCTAATGAAAATTTCAGGTCGATATCTCTCATAGACACTGAGATAAGAGAAGGTAAAAGTAGCGCTTGAAAAGTAACATTTTCCTCCGTTTTTCCGCTACAACATTAGTCACGACCACAGCAGAGAGTCGTGAATTTCCATTTCTTATGCAGAATTTTCCTACAAATCGATCTGTATAGGTCTCATAACTTTATACCTCGATATTGGGTTAATGACACCTTTTCCATCCTCGGCCGCCGCACTATTATGTGTTCAACCGAAAAGTTTGATTGGTCATATCTCAGGAATACATTGATAGAATCTATTGAAATTTTGCAGGTATATTCTAGAACTAAGAGCTTTTGTAGCGCCCTATTCTTTTATGAAATAAATACAGGACCGTACCCAAAATTTAGTTTTTCAAGTTTCTGTTGAAAAAGTCACCCTGTATAGATTTTTTTTTAATCTGATATCATATTCGGAAACTACATAAAAAATGCTACTAAATGCGATTCCTAAATTGTTTGGCACTAATTTAGCTGATTCGAAAAAAAAAATTAAACAGATTTTTCATGAATATTTTTGAAAATTTGATTCAAATCACTCAAACGCTGTTTCAGGTGATCAAACAAAGTCACAATTTCAATTTTGATGTTCTACCAAACTGAGGATAATTTCAGGAGATTTTCTGGAAACATGAATTTGGGTAGGAATCTGAGGTACCAAATTCATGTTTCCAGAAAATTCTCCTGAAATTATTATTGGTTGGTTAGAGCACCACAATTGAAATAGTCACTTTGTTTGACTACCTGGAATAGCGTTTCACTGATTTGAATTAAAATTTAAAAAAAAAAATCTGAAAAATTTCTGGTATTATTTTCTGGTATTTCTGGTATTTTTTTTCGGATCAGCTAAATTAGTGCCAAACAATTTAGGAATCGCATTTTGTAGCATTTTTTATGTAGTTTCCAAATATGACATCAGGTTTTTTTTTAAATCTATGCAAGGTGACTTTTTCAACAGAAACTCGAAAAACAAAACTTTGAGTACGGTCCTGTATTAATTTCATAAGTGAATAGGGCGCTACAAAGGCTCTTGGTTCTAGAATATACCTGCAAAATTTCAATAGATTCTATTGATGTATTCCTGAGATATGGCCAATCAAACTTTTCGGTTGAACACATAATTCACCCTGTATATCGGAAACGGGGGAAGTCAGGAAAATTTCGAAAGCAGATTCTGATTTGCCTCGAGAAAGTACATCTACCCTTGAACTATGTCGGTTACTTCGTGGGACACCCTGTATATAAGATCCGACTATGAATACAGGCCATAAAACTCATAACCGCAAAACGATCCTTATCCCGGTCCTGTTGCGCTCCAAGCATGCAAGCCCCGAAGACAATTGCATACTTACTATAATTACTAATGATAATAATAATAACAATTATTGTACTATACAGGATGTTTTATGGTGAGATCGACATAGAGTAAGGACAGGTAGCGTTTTTCAAGGCGAATCAGTATCTAGCTTTTCAAACGCTCTTCGTTTCGAAGTTACAGGGTAATTCATGTATTTTGTCAATTTTTTGATCGGTCATATCTTTGAGATGAATTGATAGAAAAAGAAAAAATTTGGCAGGTACGTTCTACTACCGACACTTGATACATTCCACTATCGATCAATTCGAAAATTCCAGGGCCGGACTTAATTTTTTTTCTTTCAAGTTTCTGTCAAAAACTTCACTCTGTATGCATATTTTTCAAAATTCAGTTCCACTTTCGGAAACTACCGAGGAAACTACATAAAAAAGGCTATGGCTCCGGCTCATAAAATTTTTTGGCGCCATTGAACTGAGGCAAGAAGAAAATAATGGCTTCAGGGATTTTCGAGATGAAAATGTTCTAGTTAGTCTCAATTTTCGAGTAAATTTTTTTTCGAGTTTTTTTTTTCTATTCAAACTTCTAAATCGACATTGATGATATTTTAATATAAAATAAATGCAAATCAAATCATTTAGCGAATCACGTGGTCAGCCTTCAATCGGTAAACACATGTGTCGTCCTCGAGCTCCAGAATTTCGCGAGTTTTAGTGGCTACATACTGTTTTTCTCGGTTTTTTCTGTGACCAGTCGACGTCCTAGGATCCCATGCTGTCATCCTGTGCCAGGAATCCTGCAAAGAGCTTCAGACTTGACCAGATAAGCTATAATAATAATTAATATTTAATAATTTTACGAACAAGCCATATCGCATCAACAAAAACTTAGTGCGATAACAAGGCCCGTGAAATCAGCTGGGCACGTATGTGCCCAAACCACTTGATAAACAAACAAATAATTATAGATCCTGTTATTTTCTGACTACAGAGACAACATGGAATCGAATTCAACTGAACCTTTACCATCTCAACAGTCAAGCGAAACTACTACCGCTCAAAAATCTTACTCTAACGCAGCAAAAACTCGCCCGAGTGTTAATTTTCCAAAAAAAGATCAAGCCGTCATTCTTAATGTAGATGAAAGATTGAAACGCGACGATTACATCAGGGTCATGGCCAACTTAGTCGGACCCAAAAACATTCATTTCGCTTCCAGAATTTCGAACAACAGAGTCTGCATCTTTTTATCAAACTCTAAAATGGCCGACGAAATAACAGCTCAACACAAAACAATAAAAATCGACAACATTGAAATTGGACTACGGAAGCTTATCACTCCTGCCAAAAGGCTTATGATCTCCAATGCATATCCGACGATTCCCCACTCACTTATCGAAGAAGCGCTCAAAGAACTGGGACTTACTCTGGTTTCATCAGTGTCTTTTTTGAGAGCGGGCTCTCAAGAGGAAGACTTCAGCCACATACTGAGCTTCAGGCGCCAGGTATACAGGGTGATTCACCACCAAATGGACATAGCTCAAGGGCAGGTCCAGTTTTTCCAGGCGAACCAGGATCTGGTTTTGAAATTTTTCGTTTCGCTGTTCGTTTCGAAGCTACAGGGTGATTCAAGTATTTCGTAGAGTTTTTTGACAAGCCATAACTTCAGAACGACCGGATGGATTGGATTGAAATTTTGTGGGTAGATTCTTCTATTGATATCTGATACATCGCCCTACCAAAGAATTCAAAATTTCCAGGGCCGGCCTTGAAAAAAATTTCAAAGCTTTTTCCAACAAAAAGACACTCTGTATGCATAGCATTCAAAATTTATTTTCATGTTCAGAAACTACATGAAACATGCTATCGAAATCGCAAAAAAATTGCTTGGCACCATTAAGCTGTCAAAAGAAAACTGATAATCCTGATGATTGTGGAGGTTAGGATTTTTTGTGAATCAATATTTTCAAATATTCACAAATCATCTATCATGGCCCCAAATTCCAGCCGTTTCGTCAGAAAAATAAAAATGACATTTTTCTCGTTTTCTCAGTAGTTGGAAAAAGTTTCAGCCGAATTTTCAAAAAATTATTGCTACATCCCTCAGCTTCACTTTTATTCTAAATTGAGCGGAAAAAAAATTAAAAATTCTCATGAAATTTTTTGTTACTACTGAGAAAACGAGAAAAATGTCATTTTTATTTTTCTGACGAAATGGCTGAAATTTGAGGCAATGATAGATCATTTGTGAATATCTGAAAATATTAATTTACAAAAAATCCTTACCTCCAAAATCATCAGGATTATCAATTTTCTTTTGACAGCTTAATGGTGCCAAGCAATTTTTTTTGCGATTTCAATAGCATGTTTCATGTAGTTTCTGAGCATGAAAATGAATTTTGAATGCTATGCATAAAGAGTGTCTTCTTGTTGGAAAAAGCTTTGAAAATTTTTTTCAAGGCCGGCCCTGGAATTCTTTGGTAGGGCGATGTGTCAGATATCAATAGAAGAATCTACCCACAAAATTTCAATCCAATCCATCCGGTCGTTCTGGAGTTATGGCTTGTCAAAAAATTCTACGAAATACATGAATCACCCTGTAGCTTCGAAACAAACAGCGTTAGAAAAATTTCAAAACCAGATTCTGGTTTGCTTGGAAAAACTGGACCTACCCTTAAGCTATGTCCATTTGGTGGTTATTCACCCTGTATGTGGCTCCCAATGACACCCTTGAGCTAGCATCATCCATACTTGTCAGCGACGAAAACACAGAACAAAGAATTTTTCTATCCTATGATGAATTCAAATGTTTTTTGTGTGGAACAGGGACACGGCGCTGCGGACTGCCCGTCCCCACAAAATAACGCTTCCTCCCAAAATCAAACCTCCTCACAGAATACACAAAAACTGAACCCAACCACAATAACGACCTCAGCCATAATTGAAAACACCAACAACAAAGGCAAACGGCCTCCCCCTGAAAGCCTTGACTCACCCCAGTCACAAACTACTCAAGAACCACCTTTCACAAATTTCGTTAGGCCCCAAACCAAAACAAAGAAAATAAAAATCGATAAAGCCGCACCTCTAGACCTTTCATTGAAAAGATCGGAATCCACCGAGTCTATTGATTCAGTAACTGCACTGGAACCCTTACAAGAAGAAATCAAATCCAATCCAAAAAAATATCCGTTGGACTCGATTCATTCGCAGCCTTTCTAGCGAATACGAAAGGTTCTCCAGACTACTATCTTGAATCGCTAAACTTCACAGATGACACACAAAGTCTCATAAACATGATGTCCACTCTCCACCCTCTCTTGACTAACCGAGGCCTGAAAAGCAAATTCACCCGGATAAGAAGAAAGTTACAACATCAACTATCAAAGTCACCCGCCAGTCAATCATTAGCAAGTTCACAAGAAGACATAATCTCTTTGGCTGAATCCGAGAATGAATTATTCTAGACTCAGACCACAAAATCTTGATCAACATCTCTTTCGTCAAAAATCATCCCACAAAACACCAGATTTGGAACAAACATGTTCATTTTACAGTGGAATTTGAATGAGTACTATTCCCATCTAGAAAAATTAAAACTTTTGATAAATGAAAACAACCCCACCATAATTTCTCTGCAAAAAACCCACCTCAAGAGCGATCCCAATCTGAAAGGATATAAATGTTACTCCAAACATAGAATTGACAGAGAGAGATCCAGTGGTGGAGTATCTTCTTCCGTCAACCTAAGTTTCACTACTCAAAAAATCGATCTCGACACAAATTTAGAAGCGGTTGCGTTCTCCATCCAACTGAAAACCAAATTTTCCATTTGTAACATTTATATACCCCCAAACAAAGAGATCTCTCAACATGAACTCAAAAATCTGTTGAATCAGATACCTGCGCCATGCATAATCGTGGGAGATTTCAACGCACACAACACCTTATTTGGCTCCGTGTCCACAAATCAAAGAGGACAAGCTATAGAACAGTGGCTTTACTCTTCCAACTAATACTTCTAAGCACGGGATCGCCTAGCAGATTTAACTCATACAATGGAAACCTTACTGACACTCACACCTTACCTGACGTGGGAAACTTACCCCAATCTTTACGGTAGTGATCATTACCCCATCAGAATCCAAAATCACCAACTAAACCCCGAGAAATATTCGGTGGTCTACCCTAAATGGAATCTGAAAAACGCCAACTGGTCATCATTTTCCAAAGAAGTGGACCATAAACTTGAATCATTTTCACCTACTGACAACGACATCGACCAAACCGTACAAAACTTCTGTCAAATCATACTTGATTCAGCACACAACAACATAGGCAAACTTTCCTCCAATCACAAAAAATTCACACCTGTCCCTTGGTGGAACAAAGATTGTGCCGAGGCTATAAAATCAAGTGAAAGTGCCCTCAACAAATTGAAGAGAACAAACTCTGTAGAAAATCTTTTGAGTTTTGAAAGGTTGAGAGCTAAAGCCAGATATGTTGTGAAGAAAAGCAAAAAAGAATCATGGGAAAATTATGTCTCTACTATCAACCCCTCGACGCCCATGACTGAAGTCTGGAACAAGGTAAAAAAACTCAAGTCCATCAAACGTCCCCGAATCACAATGATAAGAGACATCAACCAAATTTTTGACTGTGAATCCGATATCGCTGAGGTTCTAGCTGAACAGTTCCAAGCAAATTCAAGTGATCTAAATTTCGACAAAGATTTTTTACAATTCAAAAAACACAAAGAATCTCAGGAGATGAACAAACAAAACAATAATTTTCTCTCCATCAATTTGTCTCTCACTATCTCAGAACTCGAAGAAGCATTCAAATCAGCCAAGGACTCTCATCCCGGTCCAGACGACATTCCTTCCTCTTTTCTGAAAAATCTGTCCTCCAAAGCCAAGCTCGTCCTGCTCAATATCTACAACAAAATCTGGCAAACACATGAATTTCCCAGCCCTTGGTCAAGCTCCATTGTCTCTCCTATTCTGAAGCCAAACAAACCAAGCGATGACAAAGCCTCCTATCGGCCAATATCCCTAACTTGCACCATGTGCAAAACTCTTCGAGCGTATTATCAATAACCGTCTAGTTTGGCACTTGGAAAAGTCAAACTTACTTCATCCTTCCCAAAATGGCTTCAGAAAGCATCGATCAACAACTGACAACATAGTTTAACTGGAATCTGAAATTCATGAGGCTTTTGCTATCAAACAACATCTTCTGGCAGTCTTCTTTGACGTAGAGAAGGCCTATGACATGACTTGGACCCGTCCAATAACTGAAAAGCTAGTCGAATGGGGTCTTAAGGGAAACATCTTGGCGTTTATCCAAAAATTCATTCACAGCGGATCTTTTAAAGTCAGAATCAACGGTATCTTGTCTCACAATAAAAAACTAGAAAACGGACTTCCTCAGGGCGCAGTCCTCAGTGTAACATCTTTTTGATCGCAATAAACGAAGTGATTAAAACCATCAATGCGCCAGTTCGTTGTAGGCTTTTTGCTGACGACCTACTAATATACATCAAAGGAAAAGACATCTCCTTAATTCAAAAATTTTTACAAACTACCCTGAAAAACATCGAAAACTGGGGAAAAACATCGGGACTTGAGTTTTCCGTTCCCAAAACCAACTGCATGCTTTTCAGCAAAGCTCGCCAACTCAGTTCGCCTCTTCTTCGTCTTTACGGAAAAAGCCTGAAATTCTCTGAGTCCACAAGATTCCTAGGAGTCATTTTCGACCACAAGTTATCTTAGCGGCAACACATTTCCTATCTCAAGAAATCATGCAATCACGGTTTGAACCTAATGAAGATTCTATCCAACCACTCTTGGGGAGCGGATTGTAAAACTCTGCTATTGATCTATCAAAGTCTCATCAGATCTAAACTTGACTACGGAGCAATTGCTTACATGACCGCTAAGAAATCCCATTTCAAAACCATCCATTCCATACAGACAACAGCTATAAGAATAGCCACCGGAGCTTTCTGCACTACCCCAGTTGAAAGTCTACTAGCACTTGTAAATAAACTCCCGCTCGAAATTCGCGCCAAGCGCTCCACATTAAATTATGCTGTAAACACATCTTCTAATCCGAAAAGCATTTGCCACAATTTAGTCCTCTCTCAAAGGTTTGAGGGCATCTTCAACTCAAACACCACACCTACAATACATGAAAGGGTTAGACGTATCCAACGAGAGCTGGACATCGAAATTCCAAAAACTTTTCCTTGGTACAACTGTTCGACTCCTCCTTGGAAACACTCAAAAATTCGGACAATACTCAATCTTAAAAAATACAACAAGAACGAAACTAGCCACTCTCTTATTAGAGCAGATTTTCACGCCATAGTCTCCAGTCTCCCAGACTATAACCTTATTTACACAGACGGCTCAAAGACTGAAAACAAAGTGGCTTCCGCCCTATTCACACCATCATCAAAACAGGCCTTCAGACTCCAGAATTACAACAGCATTTACACAGCCGAACTTTACGCAATTCTACAAGCACTTCTATTCATAAAACTTCAGCCAGAAGAAAGGTACATGATCTGCTCAGACTCACTAAGTTCTCTTCAGTCCATCAACCACATATACCCCCGCAACCCCCTAGTACAACAAATAAGAGAAGAGAAACATTTGACAAATCCGATAGAATCATCCTGATGTACACCCCTTCTCATGTTGGCATTCATGGTAACGAAGAAGCAGACCGCTTGGCATTAGAGGCCACCTCTTCGCATGACCTTCCAATATGCAAAATTGATCCCCCTGGAGATTTTAAAGCTTTCATAAAATGCAAAACCACATACTTCTGGCAGCAAAAATGGGAACTAAAAGACACATACCTCAGGGAACACAAACCTTCCATCAGTGCCATGCTCTTTAATCCCGAAAAGAGAAGGGATCAAATTATACTAAACAGGTTACGACTCGGCTACACCAAATTAACTCATTCTTTCTTGATAACAAAACAAGACCGACCAAGCTGTTCAATGTGCCGTGTTATACTGACTGTCAGCCATATCCTACACACATGCCCTGACTACGACATCCAGAGTGTTAGCGCGGTACACATAAAGACGGCAGCCTTCCGATGAAGGCTGCATTAAAACAATAACTCTTGGATTAGGAAAGCAGCAAGCGACAGTCAGAAATAAAATTCACAACAACAATCAAAAACTTTAATGCAAAACAAAGAAAAGAACACAAACAGACAGAATTACAAAACAATAAAAAAAAAACAATGTGAATTAAATGAAATGAAAAATCCGAGTGGTTCTGATCGGGGGCAGATTCGCTGGCGCCGAGTGGCGTCCTGAAAACGAGACGAACTGCACTGAAGGTATACACCCCGGCAAACGGGAATAAACGGTAAATGGTAAAAACAATGGAAAATATGGAACTTACGGGATCTTATTCGGTGGCGGCGTCGTCCTGGCGGAGTCCGAAGGCGGCGTCGTGGTGGATGGCCGTTCTGGTGGTGGATTTCCTGGTGAAATGCACGAGTGCCCGTGTTCGTCACCAAAATGGCGGACGAACGACTCGATCCCGTCCGAAACTGGAGCTTTGTGTGCGGCTGGCTGATCCAAGCCGCTCCCCGGTGAAAGCGGTGAAAACTGCCGCTTTCTGGACTTGGAGATGCTGCAGAGCTCCTCCAGGAGTCACTATCGGACGCGATGGGCCTTGGATGGGCTTCTGGTCGAGTACGAACGTACGCCGATGGCACGACAAGATGGCCGCGAGAACGATGACCAAAAAAAGACGGCGTGGCTTCCCGCTCGACGTACGGAGATCAACGCCGCTTCGAACGAAGCGGCAAAGGCACGAGCGGAAAGAAAGCCGAAGAATGCCGAAGACGGCCGAAGAAAGTGCTGGAGCTCGTTTACGCTTGCGCCTGACAGCCAAGTGCCAGGCACACCGAACAGGGGGTGAGGGGTGAGGACTTGGACGACACAGGGATATTTTGGGTTGCATACCCTCAGGGCACACGAATGCAGTGTTCAATGAACGGGGCCGAGACATACTCCCCACCAAAATACCACTCGGGGTATTTTCAAAGTTTAAAAATTAATGAAATCAAACATGATACAAAAAGAAAGAGCATAGTGAGAACAATGACGGAAGTGAAAACACAGAATGCTCACTGTCCTGAAGGGAGGGGACAAAGTTTGACCATTGGGCGTCGCAGAACGTCGCGTTGAGTACGGACATCTGCGACACGACAAATGCCATCTTTGCCGGGGAAGAGTTTTGAAATTCTGCCTAACCTCCACTTCAGAGGGGGAGCGTTTTCGTCCTTGATGAGGACTAAAGACCCCACATCTGCGGATTCAAGGTGACGTGACTTGTGCCACTTGCCGCGTTGGTACAGCGTGTGTAGATATTCGTCGCGCCAACGCGCCCAGAAACGCTGTTGCATGGATTGGACCAACTGCCATCGCGACAACCTGCTGATCTTGAGGTGGGACAAATCTGGGTCAGGTGGGGCCGTTAACGGCTCGAGCGTCAAAAAATGACCAGGCGTCAATGGGCACAGATCATTTGGATCCGAGCCCAGCTCCGAAAGTGGCCGTGAGTTGAGCAACGCTTCAACTTGGGTGACCAACGTGGTCAGCTCTTCAAAGGTGAGTATTTGATCACCTATCACGCGAGATAGATGAGTTTTGACAGCTTTTATGCCGCTTTCCCACAGCCCGCCAAAGTGGGGACTGGAGGGAGGAATGAAGCGCCAAGTGATGGCTTCGGATTCCGCGGCGAGTTGCATTGACATCGTCAATTGCCTATGAGCTCCGACAAAGTTTGTGCCATTGTCGCTATAGATGGTAGAGCAACGACCGCGCCGGGCAATGAATCTGCGCAAGGCAGCGAGGAAAGCATCTGTTGAGAGATCGGAGGCAACCTCGACGTGCAATGCCTTGGTGGCGAAGCACACGAAAAGACAGATGTACGCCTTCGTAGTTCTGACACCGCGAGCGCGTGACATGAGGATTGGAAAAGGGCCACCATAGTCGAGCCCGACGCAGCTAAAAGGTTTTAGCTGAGAAATTCGCGCCGAGGGGAGGTCGCCCATGGTGGGAGAAAAAGTTTGCGGCTTAGTCCGGAAGCACCGGTAACACGATGCAAGGTAGTGCCGTACCGCGCGTCGCGTGGACAATATCCAAAAATTTTGCTGCAGGAGATAGCAGGTATTGTTGAGTCCCGGGTGGCAATGTCGGGAATGAACTTGTCGAATGACGAGTCCTGTCAAGACGTGACGAGATGGAAGAAGAGCAGGGTGTCTGGTTGCAAATGGCAACTCATGACAATGCTTCAAACGTCCGCCGACGCGGAGAACATCGTCACGATCGAGAAAGGGTGAAAGTTTTCGAAAGGGTCTTGAACAGGGTTTGCCGTTGCGTAACGACGCGATTTCGACGGCAAATACCTTCTGCTGTACATGTTTGACAATGTACAACAAGGCAAAATGGAGTTCTGTATCCGAGAGAGGTCCTGTGAACTTCTCATCGGACTTGCATTTGCAGAACCGATAGAAATAGGCGACAGCGCCCTGAATCTTCCGTAAGGAGGATATGCGCAAAAAGAGGTCGTCGATGTCAATCGGCGGCGGCTGCGGCACACGCACGACCAAAGCGAGCTTTCGCTCTTCAGACGCAATGTCTGGGGAGGACACGGAGAATTTGTCATCCGGCCATGTGTCATCCGCTGATGACAGAAAAGGTGGGCCAGACCACCAGAGGGAGCACGAAAGCATGTCTTCGGGAAACAATCCGCGCGAAGCTGGGTCGGCGGGATTGTCCGATGTTGAGACATGTCTCCAACACTGAGGCGGGACACGCTGTTGAATATGCTCAACACGGTGAGCAACAAATGTTTTCCAGCGGTGCGAAGAGGAACGCAGCCAGCTGAGAACAACCGTAGAATCGGTCCACGCAAATATGGCATCGAACTGTACGGTTCCTGCGAGCGCTGCAACGGTGAAGGCAACGAGATTGGAAAGTAGGACCGCTGCACACAATTCGAGACGGGGTACGGTCAGCAATTTGACTGGAGCCACCTTTGATTTGGCGGTTAGGAGACGAATGGTGGGAACACCATTTCGAAGGTAACGAACGTACAACACGCTCGCGTACCCAGATTCAGATGCGTCGCAAAAGGCGTGCAACTGGCACCTGTCTGCAGGCGACGGAAAAGTATGCCGTGGAATTTGCAACCGCGAAAGTTGCGATAGCTCGGATTGAAAACGCAACCACTGCTGACATACGATGTCTGGAGGGGTGTCGTCCCAATCAAGGCCAAGTTTCCATAACCGTTGGATTAAATGTTTGGCGAAAAATGCAACAGGGCACAGAAAGCCGAGCGGATCGTAAATCCGAGCCACCTCCGACAAGATGGACCGTTTTGTGCACGGTAGTTCATTTGGATGAACCGTGAATGAAAAGGTGTCTGTTGCCGCTTGCCACTGGAGGCCAAGAATTTTTACAGTATCGTCAGCAACGTCACTGAAAGTGGACGGCTGAGTTCGAACGTGATCAAGTGGTATGTCTTGCAGCACATCAGGGTGATTGCTTGCCCACTTGCGCAATTCAAAGCAACCCGATTGGAGCAGGTTGATTAGCTGTGTTTGTAATTCCCGTGCTGATTCCACGGAGTTCGCACCGCAAAGTAGATCGTCTACATACAAATTACGGCGAATTGCCTGCGAAGCCAATGGAAACTTCGAGGCGCTTTGTTCTGCCAAGTGAAGCAACGTGCGAACCGCTAGAAACGGTGCCGAAGAAACACCATATGTAATGGTGTTCAATTGGTACGTTTCAATGGGTCGATCAGGGGAGAAACGAAAGCGAATGAGTTGATACTTGCGATGTTCGGGCGAGATAAGTATCTGCCGATACATCTGACGGATGTCACAAGTAAAAACGATCGGCTCACACCGAAACTGCAGTAGCAAAGCTGCTATGTCCTGTTGTAACTTAGGACCGACGAGAAGCGTCTCGTTGAGAGATAAATGATTCGGCGCTTGCGCCGAAGCATCAAAAACGACGCGAATTTTCGGCTTGTCGTCTTCGATCTTGACGATCGGATGATGAGGGATGTAATACGCCTCAGAATCTGGAGGTTCTGCGTCCAGCAAGGTCATGTGACCTAGGTCGAGGTAGTCGCGCATGAATGCTATGTACAGATCACGGAGTGTGTCCTGACGGACCAGGCGACGTTCGATAGCTAACCAACGGCGGTCAGCCATAGACCTGCAATGTTCAAAGGTGGGGGACTCCCTTTTGAAGGGAAGCGAAACCCCAAAACGACCTGACGGACAACGGTAGACAGAGTCCCGGAAACAAATTTCTGCACGTTCATCATCTGGGGACAAACGTGTTTTGGACGATGGTGACGAGATTTCCTCTACTTCCCAAAATTTGTGCAGAGACTCGTCGATTCCAGTTGGAGTGCAGACCAAAAAGGAATGCAGAGGTTTTGACGGGGTTTGAAAGGGACCGAGAAGAGCCCAGCCAAAAATGGTGTTTATGGCAACAGGCTGTGACGGACCTGACGAGACGATTCCCTCTTTCACGACTGACGGATAAACGTCGGCGCCCAACAACACTTGAATGGGGCCTGGCTTGAACCATGTGGGATCCGCCAGATTCGATAAGTTCAAGTGGAATTGATCCGGGTTCAAAGCGGTGTCTGGCAGGTTACCACAAATCCTGCGCAGGACAATTAACTCCAATTCAGGGATTGGGAGAGACTCATCATCAGCCTTGACCTGGCAAGTGACTGTGCCACACGTCGAATTGGCGGGGGTGAGACCCAAGCCAAAAACGGGCACATTGTGATTTGATGGGGATAGACCCAATTTGCGCACGCAGGAGTCCAAAATAAACGATGCCTGACTGGCAGGGTCTATGAGCGCACGGAGGCTTTGGTAGCCTCCCCACCGGTCACGAACGTGAACGATTGCCGTGGCCAACAAAACATGAGCTGCCTTGAGGCTTGAGGCGAGATTCGTCACCGAATTCGCGACATTTTCTGGAAGACCAGGGGAAACGATTTGCGGTAATTCAACTGGATTCGATAAAGAACTGGGTGACTCATGACCTGCAGTTCTATGTGGCTTGGGGAAGTGCAGCAAGGTGTGATGCCTTGCGTGGCACTTAGTGTTGCCGTCTAGACAAGACAAGACAAGAGTTGCCCTAATCTGGTCTTGTCTTGAAATATCTAGATTTTTTAAAAATTTCAAGACAAGACTCTAACTCTTGATGGAAATTTTTCAAGAGTCTTGATAGACTCTTGAAATTGGATTACTATAAAACCCCCTCTTTCTATAAAAATACGTGACAGGAATATAAACATCTTTAAGCAAGAAAAACAAAGAAACTGTGAGGAGCAAGGAGCACTCTTCGAATAGAGACTGCGCTCCAATAAAATATTTTACTTGGGTATACTTACGTTGAAATTTTGAAACAAAGACCCACTTTTATTTACACTGAAATTTATAATTGGTATGAGTACTGAAAGAAAAAGGTTGCCACCGCCACCCCTGATCTGTTAGTAGACGTATTTCTGCAATGGGGTCTTATATAAAATGACACGATACGATTTTATTGCCGTGGGTAAATACCTAAATAAATATAGTCAACTACTGTTCAGTTGAAAAAGTATAACAAAAAATGTGGCCCCGCGAAAAAAAAATTGAAATTCAGCTCACCGCAGTCCATCTGCACAAATCGAGTGAGTAAGCAAGTCAAAAACAGTATCAGGTTGCCACATGAACGTCGAGAAACAGTCAACGAAAAAGAGTCACAGTCGAAAAATAGTCGATCAATCAACTTCAATATTTGCTGTTTGGTGTTCAAAACATTGCTGCTGCACGGAGAAATGTGAATAATCGGGTTGAAGCAGGACCCGGAATTCCCAGGTGTCGTGCTGCGGACGTGGTCCAATATTTTTGTAGAAAATATACCGATTGTTTGAAGATCTTTGTCAGGTTCCCGCTTGTGTCAACCTGACGCGGGCAAGAAGACTCACTTTGCTCAAGTTGTAAAAAGAACATCAGCTTAATTGGTACCTTGCCTTGGTACCTACATTGAAATGATATCTGGCTGCAGCATGTTGTCTGAATCATTTACCTTTTATTGGCTATAGACAGTTTGTTTCGCAGCTATTCTACCAGAAATCTTCTTAAAAGCCTTATTGGGCGACCTTATTTCTCGAAAGTTGCTATCTGAGAAGGCGCAGCTATTTTTTAGAGGGGAAGAAATGAAGATGTTGGAGCAGCCCTTGAAAAAAAATCACTTGGAGGAAACTTTCGCATGAGATTCGGAAAAAAAAAACATTAGAGACATACAGGTCTGAAGAAGATGTCATGTGAATATACAGGGTGTTTGCAAACTTGAGGTAGAAAATTGAGCCGCAGTTGATGGAATGCCCCAGAAGTGCCGGAAAAATGTTGAAAAAAAAACTATGATCTTTTTTTTTTGGAAATATGGAGGGTCAAAAGGTGGTCCTTCGACACCTTCTACTTTAGTTTTTTTCACGATTTTAGGAAACTCTTACCATCAGACCAAAAAGCAAATTTTTTGAACCTTTGAATATGTCTTGTAGTTTAAGTTAGTGTACAGAGTGAGTCATGATTCGCAAAAATCTATTTTTCCTCGAAAATGGCCGTGAAAGGTTCTAGAGGTTGTGAACAAATAGTTCTCATATGAAATTTTCGGCATGCATTTTTCAAGAAAACTGGATTTTCAGGATTCACGACTCATCCTGTAAAGTATATAAAATTACAAAACACATTTAAAGGTTCAAAAACATTGCTTCTTGGTCTGTTGAGAACAGTTCACTAAAATCTTTCGAAATTACGAAAATAGAGGGGGTCGAAGGATTACCTTTTGACCCTCCATATTTTCACAAATAAGAAGCCTAAATTTCTCTCAAATTTTTTGTCTGATACTTTTGAAGCATTTCCGTAACTGCGGTTCGATTTCCTACCCCAAAGTTGGCAAACACTCTGTATAATATACCTTTAACCCTTATTGATGTTATTTTATGTTGTCAATAAATTCTGTAAGAAATCTTCAAGCAGATCACACATTCAGAAGACAATAAAAAGCGTCAATAGAGAGGAAGATATCTGATTTTTTTCAATTTTTATTTTCAAGAGTCTAATCAAGACTCTTGATCTTGACAGCCCTACTCTTGTCTTGTCTAGAAATTTCAAGACAAGAGTTTCCAGAGGTCTTGTCTAGGTCTTGACGTCTTTTCAAGACAAGAGTCTAGAAAGTCTAACTCTAGACGGCAACACTAGTGGCACTGCCGACACGAATACGACGATGGACATTTTGGAGCGCCGTGATTGGTGCTCAAGCAGTTGAGACAGAGCCTTTTCTGTTTGACCGCCAAATATCTGTCATTTGGGGACATTGACAGAAAAGTCTTGCACGCGGTGACTCTATGACTTCTCGCCCCACAATGAGAACATGCTGACTCATGCGACGTCGCTGGGGCAGATGAAGTCTGAGACACCAACGTATGTGAGGCCCACGACTTGCGGCTGACCTCGGGCTTCACGGTAACGGTGTTTGCCCGTGTGGAGCGGGAGTTCGATTGCGTTTTAGAATTTAAGGCAGTTGCCTCGAAAGCCTTGCATTGGTCGAGCACGAAAGACTTGACGTCTTCGTATTTGGGGAAGGGGGTGCCAGCTGACTGCACCTCGAAACGTTTTCGCGTCGACTCATCGAGTTTCTGGAGCAGCATGCTCGACAGGGTGAAATCCCACAGGTCGATATGCGGATACTGCTCGAGCGCCACTAAATTTTCGTTGAACGTGTTCACAAGATGGCGAAGCGCTTGCGCGGAGTCAGATGTGACGGAGGAGGCGTTCATCATCGACTGCCAGTAAAAAGTGACTAGCACGCGGTCGTTCTGGTATCTCTCAACCAACGAGTCGAACGCAATTATGTAATTATCTCCCGTCAATGGCAGGTGTTTAACCATTGAGAGAGGTTCACCAGATAAAGACGAGATCAGATACTGAAACCGTTCAATATCTGAGAGAGACTGGTTTCTGTGTATTAACGCCGTGAATAGATCATAGTATGGTGGCCATGATTTTAACTTTCCGTCGAACAACGGCAACGCGATTTTTGGCAATCGGACATTGCTCCGGCCTGTCTCGAACCAAGTTTGCGAGGCTTGGCGAGAGAGCGAGGAAGTCGGCTCTGAATTCGCAAACGAGGCTTTTACCGCAGCAAGTTTGCCATACAAGCTGTCTGCCCGGAGTGTACGTTCAAGAAATGTAGCCTTCTGCTCCTCGGAGGCACTGGGGAGAGGGGCAGTGTTGACCGTGCTCTTGAAACCGTTGTAAATTTCCGCCGCAATGTCAAACGTGGCTAAAAATGCCGGTTGGAGGCTTGGCTCGGTGGTAGCTGTGACGCCTTGTTCCAGAAGGGGCTCAAGGCGCGCAATAGCTATCGCGATGGACGATAAAGTTGCGTCCATTGTGTACGACACAAAGAAAAATGAAAACAAAGCAACTGACCCTTAGGTTGGCGTACCTGAATGGCGAACCCAACCCAGGTGAAAAAGTGCGAATGAGACGGGCGAAAAACGAATTGATCAACACGCTGGACCAACGCACAAGTGTCACGTGGGTTTGACCCGTGACTTTAAAGTTTCAATAGTGAGGTGAATTAAATTCCTGACTGTACCATGCTTAGCCTGTATCCGGCTACGAAGGACCAATTTATATGTTAGCGCGGTACACATAAAGACGGCAGCCTTCCGATGAAGGCTGCATTAAAACAATAACTCTTGGATTAGGAAAGCAGCAAGCGACAGTCAGAAATAAAATTCACAACAACAATCAAAAACTTTAATGCAAAACAAAGAAAAGAACACAAACAGACAGAATTACAAAACAATAAAAAAAAACAATGTGAATTAAATGAAATGAAAAATCCGAGTGGTTCTGATCGGGGGCAGATTCGCTGGCGCCGAGTGGCGTCCTGAAAACGAGACGAACTGCACTGAAGGTATACACCCCGGCAAACGGGAATAAACGGTAAATGGTAAAAACAATGGAAAATATGGAACTTACGGGATCTTATTCGGTGGCGGCGTCGTCCTGGCGGAGTCCGAAGGCGGCGTCGTGGTGGATGGCCGTTCTGGTGGTGGATTTCCTGGTGAAATGCACGAGTGCCCGTGTTCGTCACCAAAATGGCGGACGAACGACTCGATCCCGTCCGAAACTGGAGCTTTGTGTGCGGCTGGCTGATCCAAGCCGCTCCCCGGTGAAAGCGGTGAAAACTGCCGCTTTCTGGACTTGGAGATGCTGCAGAGCTCCTCCAGGAGTCACTATCGGACGCGATGGGCCTTGGATGGGCTTCTGGTCGAGTACGAACGTACGCCGATGGCACGACAAGATGGCCGCGAGAACGATGACCAAAAAAAGACGGCGTGGCTTCCCGCTCGACGTACGGAGATCAACGCCGCTTCGAACGAAGCGGCAAAGGCACGAGCGGAAAGAAAGCCGAAGAATGCCGAAGACGGCCGAAGAAAGTGCTGGAGCTCGTTTACGCTTGCGCCTGACAGCCAAGTGCCAGGCACACCGAACAGGGGGTGAGGGGTGAGGACTTGGACGACACAGGGATATTTTGGGTTGCATACCCTCAGGGCACACGAATGCAGTGTTCAATGAACGGGGCCGAGACACAGAGATCGCTGAACAACATCACACACTCTCCAGATATCCTAACAAACCCAGCCAAATACATCAAGGTACTAAAATTTCTTAAAGATATCGGTATATATGAAACTTTATGACGATGGGAGGAGAAAATTTTAGTTCGACCCTGCAGCTTTTGCTTTTTCTAACAAATAGATCGATGATGCGGTGTTTCAAGGGTTAGCACTAGAATATACCAGTGAAATTTCACTAGATTCTATCACTCCATTCGAAAGTTATGACGAATAAAATTTTTATTAGGCGACATATTTGAAGTCATTAATTTTTCCTGGGCACAGTTCAATGGCGCCAAAAATTTTTATCAGCCGGAGTCATAGCCTTTTTTATGTAGTTTCCGAAAGTGAAACTGAATTTTGAAAAATATGCATGCAGAGTGAAGTTTTTGACAGAAACTACTTGAAAAAAAAAGTTCGGCCCTAGAATTTTCGAATTGATCGATAGTGGAATGTATCAAGTGTCGGTAGTAGAACGTACCTGCCAATTTTTTTCTTTTCCTATCAATTCATCACAAAGATATGACCGATCAAAAAATTGACAAAATACATGAATCACCCTGTAACTTTGAAACGAAGAGCGTTAGAAAAATTTCGAAGCTAGATACTGATTCGCCTTGAAAAACGCTACCTGTCCTTACTCTATGTCGATCTCACCATGAAACACCCTGTATAATCTGATTCCCTTTTAGTTTGACATTTTGTGCGTCAGCGAAACTTGGCTCACAAGTGAATTGTCGGCTCCTCCTGAGTATTTAGCTGATTATCGGGTAGTTTCTTCACCTGCACTGCGAAAGTTTTCACGCGGCAGGGCGAGTGGCGGCTTGCTGGTTTTTTGTATAAAGCAATATTCGGTCGAGACCATTCATGTATCTCCACATTGGATAGTGTGCAGAGTTGGTTACCAGGATTCTAGCGCGATTGAGGTTGATTGAGGCGACTAATGTTGGCGCAGTCGCCAAATTGATATCTATTTTGATTGAGGAGTAAAATGTAAATACAAACTCTGTTTTTCACTTTGTACCTTCAAGGGTCTGTAAATAACTTCCTTCGGAAGCATTTTAGGAAATGAATGTTGATCTTACTTTTCAAATTCTTCCTTCGGGAGGAACCACCTCCCGAAGTTTTAAACAAGGTCACCAAAACACCCTGTAGACACCCGGTGGGATATAAAAGCAACTACCATTAAATTCAATCTGAAAATTCATTAAAGCCGAGATGAGTGTACGCTCTTTGTTTTGCTTTAATTACTTTAGTAAACTCGAACAAAAGGTCTCAATTTCATTAAAATATTTTATGACAACTTTAGCATAGGCATCGACAAATTAGAGACTTCCCGAAATGATAATACTCAAATGAAATAATGGAGAACAGTATTTAGCTATACCCCATTATTATAGGCAAAATGTTTGTATTGTTACGGATTCCACGTTGGATTTCTTTATAATTGAGACGATCGTTTGAAAACACACACTGTTCATTACTGCGTATCACTATAAATACACGTCAACAATTATTTGCACTTGGGTATAACGCTTCAACTTCGCCTTTCTGTTCGCTTGTTGTCGCTTTGGATTTATTACTGGTCGGTTGGCCGATCCATAGTGCTTATATGTATAGCTTCGACTGATATTCTGGAAATTTCCACCGATCCTCTAGCAAATTCCACATTGAGCCGCGGCATGTGGCTTAGGACGGCTCTCGAACCAATTGGACAGATATTTTTCACGCGGTCATTGAGATTTCCACGTGAATTAAATGGTCCAAACCATCGCATATGTTCTCGAATGCTTGGAGCTTCGCAACTCGTAACAGTATTAATAAAACTGGGCCCAGGTACATTGTACCCTTATATTTATAATTATTAATACATACGCACGTTTCAGGAAATGGGTCAAGAAGCATCCCCTTCAGTTATTAAGCAGCGCTCTATTGACACTTGAAAAACTCTCTGCTTAAGGAATGATCCGAGCGGATAATTTTGAGGATTTAATTAAGTTGAAACATGCAACTTGACGCGGTATTAAGAATTCAAGGAACTCTGCAAACGTCCGGCAAATGCCGCTTTGTTTACTTGAAACTTCAAAGTAATTGAAATTGGGTGTGTATGCGGAGAGTAACCTTTTTTCTTCTCTGTGGATTGTTGCCGGTGAAATGAAGGGGAAGGTGCAATTATTCCGCGTGCGTTATTGTGGAAAGACAGATTTTTTTGTAGCGCATTATTTGACGAAAAATTTGTGTGAAAGTAATCTGTTCGTCTTTTCATACTTATGGTGAACACGACCAATTTTTGTAGATTACTATTTCCATTCTACCGAAGTGACATGCGACACGCGGTCGACATCCAAAGTCACTTCATGACATCAACGCGAATATGGAGACACCTGTTTCAAATTTTTGCGAAACAATGTTCAAATTAATTCCCAATCCACCCCCATGAATGTCTCGCGACATACTCGTACACAGGGTGTTAGGTACTGGTTGCTAAAAATTTTGAGGGATTCCCTATCAAAAATGAAGTCCCTTAGTACTGGGGCATCTACTATCGTGCGGTGATGCCCCGGGAATAGGGTTGAAACGAGAAAGCTGTGGCGGCTCTCATATGGGCATGTGGCGGAGGAACTGTTGTCTCCCCCGATAGCTTAGTGGTCAGAGTATCCATCCGGCAAATGGAAAGCCCCGGGTTCGAGTCCCGGTCAGGGCAGACACTTTTTCTCCGTCACATCGCGCCATAAAGCCATCGCAACAAAACCCCACTGATAAATCCCCCTGATCCAGAGATGTTGATCTTACAGTACTCCGTTGTTATTGTCATCACTGTTATCGTTACAGAAAAACCCCGACGGAAAAAACCTGCTCTAGCCTAGCTGTTCATGCAAGACAAAAAAAATCTGAATCAATGTTCATAAAAATAAGTTTCTATCGAATAATCTCGCGAAGATAATGGTGGTGCTGTCCCCTTTCCCCCTTACTTTTTCAATTTCGAGAAAAAAAGCAACTCTTGCAAAATTTTGATCGGAGACCTTATTTCCAAGACAGTGAGTTTAAAACTTCGAAAAACATCTCGGAATCCCTGCTTACAGGACCCCGAAAATCTTGTTTACTGGAAACGTCTGTTTCTCAGCAAAAATTATGGTTTATCGTCTTAAAACATCTAGAAAAGATATTCAAGTTGAAGAATCATGAGTTTTTTTAAAACTCATGATTTTAATTTTAGGTTTTAATTTTAGACATCGAAAGTGGTACTTTCGTGAAAGTTTCCCGAAGTTTTCAACCCAAATATATAAAAAATGAAGCCATTTATCAAAAATTTGCAGGGGTGACTTTTTTATCTAACTTAAGCGTTGAATTGAAAAATTGGGAGTATTTTCAAAGATAACTAGGGAGATGGAAAAAAAGGGGAAAGGGTAAAATGGCAAAGGTACCCGCACTAATATCTTCGCTTCTGAAAATGTTTATTGAAACGCATTATTACTCGTCGATAAAGACTTACTTTGGTAAACTTTGAGTTCGACTGAAATCGGTTGAACGGTTCAAAAGTTACGGTAATCAATTGACCTCAAAAGTCAACTTTAACAGTTCAGCACCCTGGATTTTTTTGAGGAAGCACTTAAGACAAGTTTTTTCATTTCTCGACTTCATTTTTGATGAGGAATCATCTCTCAAAGTTTGTTACATATAATACCTAACACCCTGTACATGCGCTGTTCTAATAACACAAAAAGTTGGTACCTAGGTATGCGACTGTACAATGCACGGTGACTGAACACTTACCAATGTAGATTTCCATTGCCTAATTCCGCCATTCCAGTTCCAAGACTCAGCATTAATTCCATGATTTCTACAAAACCGGATTGAATTAAACCAAAACTTTATGTGTCAGTCTAACGTTGCACCTACCGTCCTATTACATAATATGATGAATATATTAGCTTAATAACTTTTCTTATTATTTGGCGTTCAGGGCCGGTATTTCCATTTCCTGATAAAGTTCCTTATAACTTAATTAGGGGACTTTATTCATTGAATTGTGCCTGAGCGTCTTCCCAATGAAACCTTAAATTTTCCGAATAGTTCGGTCTATTTGGCTGATTTACCTAAAATGGCACATTTGGCAACACTTCCTTTGAGTTGAGGAGTGATAGAGCTAGACAGCAAATTCCATGTCAGAGAGATGAAAGGTTTGTTATCATAAATTGTCGCAAAATGTCAAATCAACATTCCACAAGCATGTGTGTAAACTCAAAATTGGTCCAGTAAAATAAGGCGATTTTCATGCTAAAGTTGGAACTGATTAGGGACTCGAAAAAAATATGGCAATGTAGAGAATGGAAAACTGAATAAAAAAACAAGTGAGTATGCCTTCACGTGCGTGAGTCTCAGTAGCGCATTTTCTCAAAGAGGCATATTGTAAACGTAAAGAAATTTGGTTGAAGGAGAAACACCATTCCTTGCCCACCTTCTTCATTCGAAACTCATTGGGATAATTTGTCATCAGAATGGGGTACTTGCCAATGAAATAGATTTAAATGAATATTTCCAGTGGCGGACTAAGGGAATTGGGGGCCCGGGGCGGAATTGTGAGATGGGGCCCCCTAAGGAGTAAAAGTTGAGAATATGAAGGAGGCCGGCAGACTTTTCGGCCCGCCCTGCACCGCCGTAATTGAGCAAAAGCTCAAGAAACAAAAAATGTGTTGTTAACTTGAATATAAAACACACAGTAGCGCAGTCAGAATTTGAGGGCGTAGAGGGCAAAGGCAACGGTGAGGGTGGAAGTAAGGGAAAAGTAGCGCCGCAGGTGAAATTTTTTGGGCATAATAATAATAATAATGATGCTGATGATAATCGGTACATTTCGTGCGTTTTGCGATTTCGGTTTTCGACGTTTTCACCAAAATTACTTGATAATCAAACTTCTTTTCAGAAAATTTTTGCGCTTCTTGAAAATTTTTGCCAGATTTTTTTTCTGTATCGGTTTAATGTGGAATGAAGTGCCATTGGAGCTTGGGAGGTAGAGGGGTGGTCTCATTCGCCCACTTTCGCCCCCCTTGGCTATGCCACTAACCACCAGTACCTACAAGAAGTTTTCGGTTCCAGCTTTGGATGTTGAATTGGATTTGGACTGTTGACTCAATGCTAAAACCTAGTCGTATATAGGAAGTCGCAGAAAGGATCCTCCGAGACCAACCGACCAGCTCTAATCTACAATCTACAATTTAGTCGTATATACAAAATCAGGAATAATATGAATTTCTACTACCTGCAGCGCGCAGACAAGATAATTTTGTTGTTTTGTCTCTCCCCTCTTTTGAAAAGAAATAATAGAATACAAAATTTCGAAAGGCTTGAGGCCCCTGGCACTGGGATATCCGGGGCCGGGGCCCCTAAAGCCTAAAGTGAAAATAATTCGCAGATACTCCGTGATACAGACACATCTCTATTGCCTGTGTGTAGGCCCTCAAACCTGTTGTCATGGGGCCTGCCAAGGTAACTTTAAAATGGAAAAAATAGGAAAACAATGTTTCTCACCTAAGTAATATGCGAAAAAAAAAGATCATCGAGGGAAAAAATTGAAATTTTTGGATTTTATACTCATTTTTTGCGATATTTTCCACAAACAAGAGGAATTGGGGGCCCCATCAGATGATTGAGGCCCCGAGGCCCGGGGCAGACCGCCCCCGCCGCCCCCGCCGCCCCCCCTTAGTCCGCCACTGAATATTTCATTCATACGTCAAAAACGCGATAATTCGGACACAAATTTTGAGGATTAATAAGCGATAATCCGAAAGACCATATCGATAATTCAATCGATCTGTCATGGTTTTAGCACCTACTGTCAAACAAACATGATGCGTGTCCAGTGTCAGCGTTGGAGTCTGGACACAGTATGGGGATGCTCATGCTCAAGCGAGTACTCAGGGACCCAGAGGAATGTGCAAGAAATTGAAACGATTTGGGATTGAGCAGTCATATTGATTTCACACTTTTTACGTCAGCCTCTGGTTCTCTTTTCTGTTCTGCGGCTCAGTACAGTTGGGTGGCTATTCATGTATCATCAATTTTATTGTCGTGTGAAATAATATGTGAATAATTTGTAGAATGATTCGGGAAATATTCTTCCGAATACCACTCTTGCAATGAAAATGAACCAGATAATTCTGAAAATGCGTGTTGCCATAAGAAAACCGCATTCGTTTGTTTTCTTCTGTTGTTCGAAAGCTAAAAGAGCCCGACCCCGCAGGGGGATTATCAAGTAAACTCATGCAGTTTTCAGGCAACACGCATTTTTCAGAATTATCGGTAATTTTCATTGCACTCGTGGTATTATACCCGAAAATTATTCCACTCATCAATATTTTTTTGTTTGAGAGCGGGAGCTGGGAGCGGCGACTGATCAACAGTAGTCTATTCTTTCCCATTTTTAGTCGGCTATTCATATAGCGAAAGAACTAGATCGCTATGTCTTTGGGTTTATGTTTTCCATTTATCTCTTACGTTGAGGGCAGCGTGTGGGGGTGGGAGCATTCGGCAAAGTAACTGTTGCACAGTTTGAGTTAGGAGTTTCTAAATGTTTAAGGAAATATGACAATCAGTGAAAATTGTGAAAGTTGCATTTTTTTGTTTGGAGGTGGCAGCTGGAGGCGGCGGCTTATTAAAAGTGGCCTATCTTTTTTCAATTTCAGTCAGCTATCAATATAGTGAAAGAATCAGATCGGTATGTCTTAAGGTTCATGTTTTACATTTATCTCTCACTTTGGGGGCGGCGTGTGAGAGCGGCAGAGTTTGGCAAAGAAATTCTTGCACAGTTTGAGTCAAGAGTTTCTAAATGTTCGAGGTAACATTATCAGCTAAATCAGTGAAAATTGTTGAAAGTTGCACTTTTTTCTTTTGGGGGCGGAAGCTGGAGGCGGCGCCATATCAAAAGTAGCCTATTCTTCTCCATTTTTAGTCAACTATCCATATAGCGAAAAACTCAAATCGCTATGTCTTCGGGTTCATGTTTTTCATGTATCTCTTACTTTGGGGGCGGCGCTTGGGAGCGGCAGCGTTCGGCTGAGCAAATGTTGCACAATTTGAGTTGGCAGTTCCTAAAAATGTTGAAGGGAACATCTCAATCAGTAACATTTGTGAAAATTGCACTTTTTATCGTTTGGGGGCGGAATCTGGGGGCGGCGACTAACCAAAAGTAGCCTATCCTTTCCCATTTTAGTCAGCTATTTATATTCCAAAAGAATCAGATCGCTATGTCTTCGGGTTAATGTTTTTCATTTTAAAGTGATTGGGGGCGGTTTTCAGCAGTTTTTTCATGTCGGCGGCGCAAATTGAAGACGGAATGTTTCTTGGCTTACGTTTATAAGTGGCAACTATGTATTATTCAAAAAATGAGAACACCAGAGCATCAGGTCTGGTAGAAAGTGCAATATTATGTATTTCAAGTTTATCGGGGGCGGTTTTCTATATGTTGGCGGCGCAGTATAGACATCCAATATAGCCTAGCCCTCCTTTGGGAGTGGCAGCTATATAACAGCGAAAAAATTAGAAAGCTAGGTCGTCTAGTTTGGGAGGAGTTCGAGGAACGGACGGACGGACGGACGGACGGACAAAGCGGTTGCAATAGCGATTTTCATCAAGATGGAAAATGCGCTAAAAAACAACATTCAATTTCTAACCATCATCAGAAAAAATGGAGAAGATTGAAAAGCATGCAAGGCGCTCTTTTTACTACAACGGTGAAAAAACGGTAAGAGATTATGTGAAAATTGTGAGCAACGAAGTTGTAGCGAACTGAATGTTTCAACAAAAAATCTTCGAGGCCAATTATTAGCTTTCAAGAACTAAAAAAGAATCGAAAACAATAATTTCTTAGTTAACAATTAGGTACAGATGATAAGTAAGCTCCATTATACCTTAAATCGTGTTTTCAGAGAACGCGTCGTCTTTTCTCAGACATCTGAAAGTTTCTTGGAATTCTTTATTTTTCTCCAGAATTTTGAACGAAATCAGCTTCGCTTTTCACGCAAATGATGCAGTGTAATCACATTCAGTGAAGGCGTGGAAAGTGGGTAAAGCTTCACACAAAGTTAACCCCAGAGTAGAAGCGATCTTATTCACGTCAACCAACCTCAGACTATTCTTGGACAATGTGCCGCATTCTATCCAAATCTTCAAACCACGCTCCAGGAGTATATTTCGCCTGTTTCCCAATAGAATAATGAGTATGTCGGTGTCAGAAGCCTTGATAATGGCTTTGATGTTTTCTTCCATTTTATATAAATGTCGTGTCTGCTTCTTCTTGTTCATAATGTAAATCATTTTGTATGTTCTCACGACAAGACCATTATCGGAGGCAAATTTGTAACAATCGTCGCCACAAGTGATGTTTGGTTTTGGATTGGATTCTTCTGACGATTTTTCGACCATAATCCAATCCAAAACCATTTACATCACTTGTGGCGACGATTGTTACAAAGGACCCCCGCACGATTCTTATGGAAAATGGCTCCCGGTTAAATTCTCTGAATTTTTGATAGGTTGTAGCTCATGAGATACTAATCAAATACCGTGAACCCCAAACTCAAATAATGGACAGTTTTTTACCCACAGGGGGTTGAAGTTGGAGGTTTTGACGGCTCTAAAATGATGTTCTGACGTAAATAAAAGCTTTCTATTCGGTTTCTCTTCAAATTGTGCTTCATGCTAAATGTATATATTTGACAGAAAAATATCAACCCCCTCCTCCACCCCCATCCCCTATCTACCATCACAAAATCCACTATTACTTTCAAAAGCCATGCAGATGGCTTCTGTGATTTGAATTATGAATTTTGACAAAAAAATTATTGGGGTGCCGATTTTCCAATTTTCCTCGGTTAATTTGACTGAATTTTTGGTATTGTGTACTTCTAATTCTGCTGAGCAAAAAGTTCTGATGCCAAAACTTATTCCTATGGACAGTTTTTGTTCTACAGGGCACTGAAGTTGAAGATTTGAGAGCATAAATATCGAACTTCAGTCCCCTGCAGAACAAAAACTGTTCATAGGAATAAGTTTTGGTGACAGAACTTTTTGTTCAGCAGAATTAGAAGTACACAATACCAAAAATTCAGCCAAATCAACCAAGGAAAATTGGAAAATCGGCACCCCAATATTAGGGGTGGAAAATAATTTTCATGTCAAAATTCATAATTGAAATCACAGAAGCCATCCGCATGGCTTTTGGGAGTAATCTCAAATTCAGTAGAAACATTATAAAACATTGTTCGTATTCGACGTGATCAAGACATGAAAACGAAGGATTGGGCTATCGAACACTGAAAACAGATATGAAATCGCTGACGGCAATCAAAAGTTATGATGATTTTATAAATCGTCTGAATTTGCTTGTCCCCTAGATTCTTTTGATGTGTGTATTTACTATTTCCATTTTCCAATGTAGTGTGCGACGCGACCACGATACTTCAAGATTGTGACGTGAAGCAACACAACAAAAGAGTCAAATGAGGTCTGCAGTTTAAGTTTTTCATTTTCGAGTCGGGCGTTATGATTTTTTGAAATTTCTCCTAGTCATTGCCACCCGAAAGGGCCTCCCGCCCGTGTTTTGACCAGGACGACTCGCTTTTGATGCAGGACTCCAGTCGAAAATTCATTCCTGCTCGGAGATCGACTTTTTTCAAAAAATTCCAACTGATATCGAAAGAAGATTGGATTGGGCGTCGTGTGGACCCATTTTCAAAATCGACACGATTCCGGTTTTCCGACGGTGATTTTTTCAAAATGAAATTTGCACATTCCGTGAATTTGAAAAAAGTGCAGAGCAAACTTCGACATGCGTTGAGCCCACGAACCTGTAGTATAGCTGGACAGATGATAACATAGGGGGGAATGACGTCAGGCGGGCGCTGCCATGAGATTATGTTGACGTTGGGTTATTATTTTCAACGGTTGGCATCACCTGCCACGGCAATGGTCTGAGTCTACGAGATTACCTAGGTATATCCTGTTCACTTTTTATTTTCAGTAGAATGACTTCTTGGAGCAAAAATAAGGTGACAAGCTGGAGCGCTGGGAGGATACGGCTGACTGCCGCTGATAGTTTCGATCCAAAGCTTTGCAGGTGCCATCAGCCGTAGCCGTAGCCCCCCAGCTTGTCACTTTATTTTTGATTCAAAAAGTCATTCTACTGACAATAAGAAGTAAACGGGATATAGGTACAAGTCGCAGAAATCAAAACCAGAAATCAAGATATTATCCCAGATCAAGATAGCGCGGCACTGACAGCCAAGCACCGACTGTCACCGAGCGAAAATTATTCCAGTGAACCTCAAACGTTCTATGTAATAACGGTAAACTTTTGCAAATCTTCATAGATCGGTAACAAATTCAGCTGAAAATTATATTAATATACACCAAAATCATATATTTATGGAATAGAGTATATAGTCATAGTCATCAAGACATAAAACTGCTCCGTTGAATATTGAAAGCCACTCTCGAGGCCGCTACCAAACGTTTTGGGTACCGGTGCATAATAAGATGGCGACTTCCAGAGGAGGGGTTATAATTTGTTGGGGGAATCTGGGGAATTAGCAGTCCAGCTATACTACAGGTTCGTGGTTGAGCCTCACGAAATATTCATTTAGGTGCAGACATGCTGGAAATGAAAGTTGGAGAAAAGATTGAATTAATCTTTGGAGGTAAAATTCTTGAAAATTTTACCGAGAAGATTTTTATTTTACGTTCGGAAGATAAAAAATATATTTAATAGTTTTAAATACTAATATTCTTCATCGACGAGAGAAGAAATGAAAAATCAGGTGAACTTTGTTGAACGAGGGGTTAAAAAAAAGGAAAGTCTCCGACACTACGTTTGGCGAGGCTTAAAAAGTCAACTCTGATACTCTGTATCTATTTTTTCATGAAAGTATTTTGAGACCATGAGTTCTTTATTTTCTCACTTCAAGAATCATCCCTCAAAATTTGTACCATCAACCAGTACCTAACGCCCTGTATACGAGCATGCAGCGAGACATTCATGAGGGTGGATTGGGAATTAATTCAAACATTGTTTCGCAAAAATTTGAAAAGGGTGCCTCCGGATCCGTGTTGATGTCATGAAGTGACTTTGAATGTCGACCGCATGTCCCATGTCACCTCGGTATAATGGAAATAGTAATCTGCAAAGATTGATCGTGTTCACCATATGAAAAGACGAACAGATTTCTTTCTTACAAATTTTTCGTCAATTAATGCGCTACATAAAATTTGTCTTTCCGTAATAACGCACGCGGAATAATTACACAGTTCCCTTCATTTCACCGGCAACAATGCACAGACAAGAAGAAAGTTTACTCTCCTCATACACACCCAATCTCAATTACTTTGAAGTTTCAAATAAACAAAACGGGATTTGCCGGACGTTTGTGGAGTTCCTTGAATTCTAAATACCGCGTCAAGTTGCATGTTTCAACTTAATTAAAATCCTCAAAATTTTCCGCTCGAATCATTCCTCAAGCAGAGAGTTTTCTTTTAATTAATAGAGCGTTCCTTAATAACCAAAGTAGATGCTTCTTGACCTCTTTTCTTTCCTAAAACGTGCATACTGCATATGTATTATCATTATTATTACGTATTTCGCGTACGGGTTCGATTATAATTGAGATCACCGTTTTTAAAAAACACACACTGTTTATCACTGATGGTACTACAATAAATACACGCCAACAATTATTTACTTGGGAATATCGCTGAGACTACTTCGCTTCTTATTCGCTCGCTTTCATTTCGCAATCACTACTGACTGTGGAGGCTGAGGATGGTGCTTATACAAGGTGTTTCAGGGATGATAGCAAAAAATTCAACTGTGGGTACATCTCGTGAAAATATGTCGGAAACCTATGTATCATTTTGCAAAGTTCGGCCTAATGACGAAGATACAGCCCTCCAAAGTTAACTTTTTTTGGATTTGAAAAATTTGTAACTCAGGAACATTTCGACAAATTCAGCTTCAATTTAGCATAAGCTTGTTTGTCATACATATCTATCATCCAATCAGTGGCGTAGAATTTATGAGGGGTCACCTCAAGTCAACTTTTCTTCGGATGCTTCTAAATTATTGACCCTCATAACTCCTACACCACTGGTTGGATGCTTTTCAAATTCGGCATGTTGATGGATCATTATGACAAACCAGCTTCTGCTGAATAAGAGCTAAAGTCAAAACGTTCCTGAGTTACAAATTTTTAAAATCCGAAAAAAGCGAACTTTGGAGGGCTGTATCTTCGCCATTAGGCCGAACTTTGCATAATGGTATATAGGTTTTCGTCATATCTTGACGAGATCTACCCACAGTTGAATTTTTTGCTATCATCCTTGAAACACCCTGTATATGCCTCCGATTAGTGTTCCCGAACTTTCCATCATCCTCCAGACAATTTCACAGGGACCCGGCATATGGTTTCTAGACGACTCCCGAATAATCACACACCTTTCCCGTGCTTCCCAAATAATAATCACACACTTTTCCCGTGCTTCCCAAATAATAATCACACACCTTTCGCGCGCTTCCCCATGTGTTCTGGTATGTTGCACCTCCGCCAAAATGAACAGATGTGACTTTGACCCACCGTTAAAGACTCCACTCAGTTGCACGGGCAAGAGCTTTCACGCGTGTTCTGGAATGCACCAGAACGCTCCGCACTTGTACACTGCGACCTAATGGGAAGAGTCTAGAAAAATCGCGGGTTCTCCAAAATCGCCGCTCGTAACATCAGGTTACGATATTCCTGGGCCTACTTCCATGGTTCTATAAGTACGTTATATCTGCCGTTGAAGACGAGCCACCATACATCGATGAAAATCCGTGCTGCTCCCATGCACTATCATGAACTGATCTTCGGACCTTCACTGGGCAGTGAAGTTCTATAATTATTATCTTTCATCCGAAATAAAGCTGCACCCACTATCATTGTTCAGGAGGTCTGTGAAGGTTTTGCTGCTACGGAATCCCATCTTAGTGGAGCGAAATCGGCCTGAAAAGTCGTCGTTTTTTTTTTGAAGGTATAACAGCACCAAACCTTATAGGTCCTATAGAGAATCAAATTCCACGTATGTATGGTCATTTTGGGTATGATCTTGTGCTAGGGACCTTTTTTATGGGCAAAAAACCTCAAAAATTGAAAATGAGCAGTTCAGCATTCACAACGTTATATCTCTGGATCCAGTTGAGCTATCGGTCTGTTCTTTTTTTTAAATAAAAGTACATAGAAAAACCTTTCCAATGGTACATCACTGACTAAAGATTATTGTTCACGAACGTGTTTATAGAACAATAAACATTATATTGACCAAAAATGCAGTCCCTTTTTGACCATGCGAAGAACTTCTTTCCTTGTAGGAATTTTTAGATACAACCTGCGAGGAAAATAAAGCCAAAATATGAAAGAAAATTTTAAAGAAAGTTTCATTGATCTAGGCCGTATAGTTTGTCAGTTATAAATTTTTTTCTGGCGCATTGAGTTGGAACGTCGCTCGGCGTGGGCTTGCATACAGTAAATCGCCGCAAACGAACAGTGAGCGCGGCACGGCTCCCGTCACTGGCTGTTTGTTATGCGGCGATTTACTGTATGCAAGCACAGGCCGGGCGACGTTCCAACTCAATGCGCCAGAAAAAAATTCATAACTGACAAACTATACGGCCTAGATCAATGAAACTTCCTTTAAAATTTTCTTGCATATTTTGGCTTTATTTTCCTCGCAGGTTGTATCTAAAAATTCCTACAAGGAAAGAAGTTCTTCGCATGGTCAAAAAGGGACTGCATTTTTGGTCAATATAATGTTTATTGTTCTATAAACACGTTCGTGAACAATGATCTTTAGTCAGTGATGTACCATTAAAAAGGTTTTTCCTTGTACTTTTATTTAAAAAAAAGAACAGACCGATAGCTCAACTGGATCCAGAGATATAACGTTGTGAATGCTGAACTGCTCATTTTCAATTTTTGAGGTTTTTTGCCCATAAAAAAGGTCCCTACCACAAGATCATCCCCAAAATGACCATACATACGTGGAATTCGATTCTCTATAGGACCTATAAGGTTTGGTGCTGTTATACCTTCAAAAAAAAAACGACGACTTTTCAGGCCGATTTCGCTCCACTATCTATAGTTTCGAAGAGTACTTTCGTTGTTCGGTCTATTGATCAGTATTTTAGTGTGTGTAAATTGTGATATAATGACATTTTGTTGTATTTGACTATTTGTACTCATTTTATTTTGACAGCCATGCACATTTTGATGGTAAAAATATATTACGATTATGATTATCGTAGCCACCCTAAACGAGCACGGCGTGATCATTGTTCATCAGAAATCAGTTGCAGAAATATTCCATTATCAAACGTCCATCATGTTTATCAATTATCTTATTATATTGTGTTACAAAATACGAGTATCGCAGTTTTAATTCTGCCGAACAAGAAAATTTATAGAAAACAAAGTGTTCATCTGTGATGCGCATGTGCATGTGATGAAAATGAGAAATTAGAGGAACGATTTTTGTGATTTTGAGTTTGAAGCTTGAAAACCATTTCAAAAACACACAGCTTTCAAGAACCTTTTTTTTTCTTGGACCCAACGGGCTTCTTACGATGACAACTCAATTCATTCGTAATAAATAAATATGTAGATAATAATGAATGATGACAAAAAATCTATAGGGCGATTTTTTGAAAAAAAGCCACTCCAGATTCCTCGCCGCCAAATTTTTTTCAACAGAAAAACGCTGATATAGGTCGACTTTAATTTTGAGGGGGACATCTAGGACATACATTGTCAAATTTTTATCTTCAACCCCTTGGCCCCCATCCTACCCTACTTTAGAATTTCAAATAGCATATTACCTATTTTGCGAAACATCAAATTAAAGGTAATAGAATTCTCTTTCTGTCAAACATATTTTGAAATCTTCTAAAACAACCCCCAGTCTTTCTTAAAATTCTCTCATTGTTAATTAAAGGAAAGTTTTTCCCTTATCAACTGCCGATCCTTGAGAAATACATTTTTCAGCAGAAATAGGTCGATTTTCATTTGTCAAATTTATTGTCAATTGTCAAATTTTTATCTTCAACCCCATCGCCTCCTAATTGAGAGAATTTTTGAAAAGGCTTAGAGGGTGGCTGAGAAAACTTGAAATTATTTTTTACAGAAAGAGAATTTCATTACCTTCAGTCTAATGTAAGTCACAAGGTGGATATTGCTATTGGAAATATTAAAGTAGGGTAGGGTGGGGGCGAAGTAGTTGAAGATATAAACTTGGCGATACATGTCTTAGATGCCTCTTTCGAAATAAGAATCGACCTTTTTTCGCTGGAAAATCTATTCTCCACGAATCGTGAGTAAACAGAGGAAGAGCTTTTCTTTACTTAACAATGAGAGCATTTTATGAAGGGTTAGGCGGAGACTTGAAAAAAATTAAAATATGTTAGACAGAAAGAAAATTTTGCAACCTTCAGTTTGATGTTCCACAACATACCTAGTCAGCACATAAACGTTTGCAAGGTTTGTGAAATATTAAAAGCAAAATACACTCTTGAGCAAAAGTTAAGGGCCACTTTTTTAAATATCCATAACTTCCAAACGCGTTTTTCGATTTTGACGAATTTTTGCACAGAGGTGGTCTGATGTAATGTGAAGACAAGCGTGAAGAGGCGCACTCATCAATGCATAGGTTTGCGGTGGAGCGGTCTTCGACTGTTGCTCTGCAGAAATGCACATTTTTTACTGAAATCAAAGCATTGAATTTTGGACTAAATGGAGATTCATGCAATGAAAAACGTCTAGTTTACTTTGTTACAATGTGCTTAAACAAATACCATGCTTAGTTTGTTCATTGAAGACTTCCATCTTCAAAACCATCAATCTCTTATGGCCTAAACAATGTATGAGGCATTACTTTGCCTGGATATTGGTTGTTAACAGTTCATTCGTGTATTTATTGTAATTTTGCGTCAAAATTTTGTAATTGTGGCCACTTTTGAGCCTCAAAAACAAGAAATTCTTAATGCAGACTGTTACTCAATAACAAAAACAAGAGGAAAAAGTTCACAAATATGTCAAAACCTTGAGTATTGACAAGAAAGAAGTCATCAATTTCATCACATGCCGATAAAACACCCCTGCAGTGGTCAAAGAAGAAATGGTCAATTTCTTCAGTTCTTTTCAGGAAAAGACATTTGCGGAGTGTCGCCAAGAGACCAACGCACAAGCGATGAGTAACAACCTTCAATAATCATTTGCCATCGATATTCAAGAGTTCAAATCCCTCTAACGCCATCAGGCTCTCTCGAATGCGAAGAAGTTGAAAAATTAACTTCAAGTTTGTTGCGCTGCACTGAGTGAACCCAAGGACGGAAATGGATGATGGCCATACTCAGAGATATGCAAAAGCCTTGTGTTCAGTGTAGAAACCACCAAGAGCATCTAACGACGCAAACATTTGAAAATCGGGGTTTGTTTGAACCTCTGCAGTGTGATAAACAGCTAAAATCGAATAGTTCTCAATCGGGATTGTTCGTTTTTCGTAATTGTACACTTGTACAGGGACTGGTCAAAAACGACAAAGGTAAAACACGTTTCTCCCGGACAGGAAACGATTGGCGGGTCGTGTATGATGTCGTCGTGGACAGCGGTTTCATGCAGATTGCTTTTCACTTAGGATTCCGTTTGGGGGTGGCTCCATCATGGTGTGGGCAGGAATCTTTTTGATCAGTTCCTGTACGATTACGAAAGACGACAATTCCGATTGAGAACGTCATTCGATTTGAGCTGGTTTTCCACACTGCAGAGGTTCAAACAAACCCCGATTTTCAATTTTTTGCGTCGTCAGATCCTCTTGGTGGTTTCTACACTTAAACATAAGGCTTATACACATCTCTGAGTTTGACCATCATCCATTTCCGTCCTTGGGTTCACTCAGTGCAGTGCAACAAACTTGAAGTTAGTTTTTCAACTTCTTCGCATTCGGAAGAGCCTGATGGCGTTAGAGTGATTTAAGCTCTTGAATATTGATGACAAATGATTGTGAAGGTTGTTTCTCATCGCTTGTGCGCTTGGTCTCTTGGCGATACGACGCAACAACTGTCTTTTCCTGAAAAGAACTGAAGAAACTGACCATTTCTTTTTTGGTCACTGCAGAGTTGCTTTATCGGCATGTGATGGAATTGCTAACTTCTTTCTTGTCAATGCTCAAGGTTTTGACATCTTTGTGAGCTTTTTCCTCTTGTTTTTTTTCTTTATCAACAGTCCACATGAAGAATTCTTTGTTTTCGAGCCTCAAGAGTGGTCACAATTACAAAATGTTGACCCAAAATCGCAATAAACACACGAATTAATTGTTCACAACCAAAATCAAAGCAAAGTATTGCCTCATAAACTGTTTAAGCCACAAAAAGAGATTGATGGTCAAGATTTGAAGACGAAAGATGTCCCTAAACAAACGGAGCATGGTACTTGCTTAAGCACATTGTAACAAATTACACTGAAAGTTTTTTATTGGATGAACCTCCATTTAGTCCAAAATTCAATGATTTGATTTCAGTGAAAATTATGCATTTCTGCAAAGCTACAGTCGAAGACCATACTACCGCAAACCTATGCATTGATGAGTACGCCGCTTCACGCTTGTCTCAACAATACATTAGACCACCTTTGTGCAGAAATTCGGTAAAATCGAAAAACGCGTTTGGAAGTTATGGACATTTGAAAAAGTGGCCCTTAACTTTTGCTCAAGAGTGTATTATAATAATGTACAATATTGAAATTTATTCAGTGAATATTGTAGAAATATTTATTGAATGTTTTGATGTCCCGCTTCATAGTATCCGTGCAATATTTGCCAAAAATATTTTAACAACATTATTTAAAATCGGATATTTTTAGAGGTTTGAAAAAAAAATTTCTTCTTATCGACCTTTTTGGCCATAGAACAATTGATTTAGCTGGAAAATTGCCTTCCAAAGACGACACAATACCCAGACTACAGCAGGAATCGAACCCGCGACCTCCGCACCACAGGCAGATACTGACTATCTGTGCTACGGGGCCGTTGGGAAGGTGCGATGGTTCTAGGTAAACTAGTATGTGAACACGCAGATGGAACCGGATATTCCAGAAACGTTCTCTTTGCAGGAATTCTAAAGATACTTCTCGAGATACTTACAAAAATTTGAAAAATTTCAACAAAATCAAAAAGTTATTCTCCATTATTAGAGACCGGATTTTGGGCCGTTGAAAAATAGAAATTAGGACACATGCTAAGGCAAATAAAAGCTCTATTTTAGGACGCTTTGGACCGTAACGAGCTAAAATGGGCAAAATAGGCCGAGAAATTTTTTTTTATGTAATGGAACAAACTATTAATTTTTTAGTACTGTCTCCCTGAAGTAGTGATTTTGCCGACTTTTTTGAGTCCGCAAAACACGAATTTTGCTATCTATGTATATCTGAAAGATGCTGCCAAGGTGTTGCATTGTTGATTAAGCAGTTTAGTTGTTGTGGTTACATTTTCACAGAATAGACAATGTCACTATGGCCGATATAGGACACAAATTGGTGTTTGGAGAGCATATGCTGAAAAATGTATGAAACAAATATGCAAAATGCTTCAGCGGCTCATCCACTTCCAGGGATACTCGGCTACCGCCTCGTCCTTGAACACGCGGGTTTATTTGCGTACTTGTTACATAAATTACCAATTGGTGTCGAAATAAATTGAAGTGACATATTTGTACAAAACAAATAAAACAACGGATGCATTTCACGACATTGTGAATCATTTCAATCGTAACATAGAAAAAACCTATTCTAAGCCGTTAAAAAGGCATTTTCAGGACCATAAACCGAGTTTTGCTAATTTCAGACAAACTAGACTTGAAGTCAAAGGGGTATGAAACGCTATCTCTTTTCAACACAACTATACAGGGTGTTTCAGGGATGATAGCAAAAAATTCAACTGTGGGTAGATCTCGTCAAAATATGACGAAAACCTATATACCATTTTGTGAAGTTCGGCCTAATGACAAAGATACAGCCCTTTAAGTGCACTTTTTTCGGATTTCAAAAATTTGTAACTCAGGAACGTTGCGACAAATTTAGCTTTAATTTAGCATAAGCTGGTTTGTCATAATTATCTATCAACCTGCCAAATTCGGAAAGATCTAATCAGTGGTGTAGATGTTATCGAGGGGTCAGCTTAAGTCAACTTTTCTTCGGATGCTTCTAAATTATTGACCCTTATAACTCCAACACCTTTGGTTGGATTCTTCCCAAATTTGGCAGGTTGATAGAAAACTATGACAAACCAGATTTTGCTGAATTGAAGCTAAATTTATCGAAATGTTCCTGAGTTGTAGATTTTTGAAATCCGAAAAAAGTGAACTTTGGAGGGCTGTATCTTCGTCATCAAGCCGAACTTTGCGAAATGGTACAAAGATTTTCGTCATATTTTGACGAGTTCTACCCACAGTTGAATTTTTTGCTATCATCCCTGAAACACCCTGTATATTCCAAAGTTCCGTGCAAATGACCAAAAATAAAACCGGAAGACATTTTGCCTAGAATCCTGTAAATATTAGAGAAATGGAGTTCAGTATATATTTTGATGATATTAATTGCTAAATATTCAATAAATGATCAAAATATTTGCTGAATGGTGGTGCAATATTCCACCTTGATATTTCTGTGATATTTTTCACGAATATGTTGTGAACATTTATAGAATGTTGTAAATATTCATCAGCTACAACCAAATATTTTCGAAACGTTTCGTGCTGTCTGGCTAGGTAATGCCACTCGAAATTCTGAAGTGAGGTAGGGTGGGGGTGAAGGTGGGTGAAGTTGAAGATGAAAATTTGAAAATGTGTGTCGACTATAATTAATATCGACTTGTTTAGGCGTTTTCCTGGAAAAAAACTTAGCGGCAAAAAATCTGGGGTAGGTCCTTTTAAAAAAATTACCCTGTATATTAGAAGCATCTGAAAATTCGGAATACTTCCGGGGGCGGTTTCGACACTTTTCTGTTATGTAGGTGCCTATGTTAATTTTTACAGACCGCACTATGTATATAATTTCAACGTGAATGTACAAGATTTCTTACTATACGTCAAATCAGTAGTACTCAATAATAAAGAGTTTCTTACTCGTAACGTCCTCATATGTAATATGTATTGCATAGTTTTTGTGGAATGGCCAACCCCACGTTACCTGAAACCAAACAAAGAAATAAATGTATTAAAATATATAGGTGTCGAGGTAAATGCAGTTATTAAGCGCATGATTTCTAACGTGAATAATCGAGTATTTATACACGACCGAGTACACGACACCCATTTGCTTACGTTATTAACGTAAGTTACATTAAGTAAGGGCTGACCGAAGTTAGATTACTAGTCGCTAGTAACATCAAAGATGCCTATATATTAACAACAGAAACATGTTTGTTAATGTAAAGGCATCTTTGACTATCAAATAAACAAATAACCGAACCCAACAAAGCTGAAATCATCAAAATGCATTAGCAACAAACGTACGTTGAGCTCCCAATCGTGTATACCTAGACTATAGACACCTAGACGGAATTTAAAAGCACCGTTGCGTTGGCTAACGCTGCCTTTATTAAGGGCGCCTGTCATTTGCTATAAAATGCGCTCACGCCTCCCTGAGAAACAGCCTTATTTTTCAACAGAAGTTTATCGTTGAGGTCCATTTTAAATGATAAAGGATGGCTATCTATACTTATTGATTTCAAAAAAAAAATCAAAACTCGCAGTCGATGGCTCTACTCATTCGAGCCATCGACTGCGTCAAATTTTCGACAAAGCGGACAGGTAATCTTGTGGAAAATCATACGTACATATGCAAGATTAAAACTGGAGAGAACTTAGGAGTTTCTTTGAAAAAATCGCACATCGATACAACGAACGGATTGATAGTTGAGAATTTTCAAAAATGAGTTATCATAATTGCAGTGAACTGTTGCAGAATAGGTATAGACGTGGAACAGCGCAAGAACAAGGCATTGCTGTCCTGTAATAAAATTTTGTTGAAAATCATTGCAAGTTCACACATTTATACCGCGTATATGTAATCTACAGGCTATCCCAACTTTAAAACCCTCTTGACTTTGAGGGTAATTACATGTATGGGCCGCCCTCAAATTGCTTCAGTTTGAAAATTAACTCAAATTACGCGATACCCGCGCCGTGGCTTCTAATTTTAAACTTGCTGGTATTATGCTTTGTCCACCTAAACACTTTCACATTTTCCATTGTCGCAATTTTGATTTTCCATAGCTTTCGAGTGATTCAGTTCAAATTCAAAATACAGGGTGTCCGAGGTTTAAATCCGGAAACTTTAACAATCCATAGAGAAACAAAAAATATGGCGACTTTGTCCAAAAAAATATTTTCGAAACCAAAAAATAACGGAGATGGAGTCCGTTTAACCGATTTTGTCCAAATTTGACACAGGTGATCCTACGATAGATACATTCACATCAACAGCTTAAGATGACGTTTTCCAAATGATTTCAGTGGCGTAGGTATTGGGGGAGCCACTGATATTATCCCTCCTATTTTCTACGCCAATAAATATTTTGTGAGAACAATTAGAATTATTTAATCTGCATTCAATTTAAAAGAAAAAGTTACTCATGGTTAATTTTGATTTGAAGCTCAATTTTTAAGATATTTGAGTTTGAAAATTCCAAACACAGTTGCATCAAGCTGTAAGCAAATGTCAGTCACTGTCATATCTCTCCGATTATTACATACAACGCCCTTGATTATTAGACCTACAAGGATAATATTCACTTATCTAAATCACTAAATCCCACTGTCAATGACAACGGAATAAAATTGATGTAAACAACAAAATCTGACAGCTGTCACTTGGAACTTCATTTTTGTAATAATCATCAAAATATCACTCGTACTCGAGATTTTCCCAGATAATTTTGGCCAAGTGTTTCCCTCGGGCTGGTTGTCCCAAGATAAATGCCCTCCTCCTACGGAGTCGGGCATTTATCGCTACAACCAGCACTCACGATCGCCTGGCCAAAATTATCGTGAAAATCCTCGTGAAAATCTAAGCACTTGTGATATTACTGTTGATAAAATTCTGATAATCCTGATAATTCAACGGATTCCACCTCAAAGATTGAAGCCTCCTGAAAAGATTGAAAAAATAAAAATTGAACTTTTTAACGTTTTCATATTTTTCTGTACTTATTATGGTTGAAAAAAACAAAACCAAAATCCGAAAAAGTATGCAGTGCTAAGACATGAGGCTCTATGATGACCTTAAAATGAAATATACAGGATGATCCATTTACCTCAAGCACAATGCACAGGATCAATAAATTTGATACAAAAATCATAGTTTTACAAATCACCCTATAAAATCACTGTCGATGATGACAAATAATTGCAATTGAGGTCTCCAATTTTCCGTTGTCTCTCTTTACTGTGACGTCATGCGTATAAGATATGGTTAATCGAGGTCATTGGGCGCTTCCCAATAAGGCGTATAAGGACACAATTCGACACAATTTGACACAGCTAGCGTTCCAATAGCAGTAATAGCACCACATGTCGACACAATCGAAACATTGGCGAGGCTGAGTTTAGAATTGAGCTGGCAAGTGCACTTTGACATTGTGTATCCGTCTTGTCGCAGTTATTGGAAAGCGTCCTATGTTTCTTGAGATATGACATTTCGTTTCTGACAATGGGAAATTTTTCGAATCTGACAAGCGCTCTGTCGTGTATTTATTTGATTTCAGCATGGATTTCATGATTTCACTTGTTCTTACCCTCGTTCTTGCCAATAAGTGTGTTATATGTAGTGAAAAACTAAGAAGATACTTACAGAAATGGTTCAAGGGTGTTGTGTCGCTCTATGCGAGTGCGAGAATAAGACGAATACACCCGGCATCACCATGCACCGGTTCAGGAAAGACCCAAACTTGATGGAAGTGTGGCTGCACCAGCACCACCAGGGATCACGCTGCACCAGACACGTGCATCTTACTACGAAAAAACTCTATTACTTCGTCCATTAAAAACTCCCTTATGGGCTCTAGTGACTTTCCCCACATGATAATGGGAACAGTATAGCTAACCGATTCAAAATTCCCGCAAAAGTCAGAAACGAAACGTCCAAACGTCATAAACGTCAAAACGTCAAAGGTGACCTCGAAAAACCATGTACTTTCTATCTCCTAAAATTGGAAAGGTCAATTATGCACACTTGCTGTTTAAGAAACACCCTTTCTGGCAAGAAAAACTCAACAAGGTACATCCATCCATTTAAATGTTACAACCTATCAAATTGGGACAATTTTTTGGGCGAACCACTTCAAAAGACGATCAGTGTATATTGATGAATTTATTGCTATCTGGGAAAGTCGTCGCTGAGTTTTTACCTTTCCTCTATGGCGCTTGTAATCACAACAATCGCACAGTGGTCCATTTCACGGATCTAGCTGGACAAAAATCGAAAACATTTTTTCAAAATTGTTTGCGACTAATATTTTTCAGTGAGCAATAAACCCAAGTAACTAAATCGATTGGAGAGTTTCCTGAATACTTCGCCACTTACTTTTTGCGCGGGTTCGAAGTCAAGACAAAACAAGGTAAATAAAAAGTCGTATCAGTTGACTTCTTTTCACTACCAAACTACGGCAGTGTTTGAGTACTGGCAAAATTTCTGTTTTCAAGAATATCTAGACACAGGTAAGTACTTTCAAATAATATACTTGTTTTCCATCCTAACCCACTTTACCCTATTTTGGCAGCCAGGGCCGATTCTGGCTCGTCGGCCGCCCTTGTGCGAAAAATATTTGGCCGCCGGCCAGCTGTAACACCGCAGCAATTTTCTAGCGAGGGCGTCTGGGCTCTCTAAAAATTGCACCGCAGGCGATTTTTTTCACTTTTGCGGGCCTAAAACTGCCAAAGCCCCCCACATTTTAAAGAAAATTATGAACAATTTCAATCTATTTTCCGCTGAGGATCAAGGTGCGTCCATGGCCACCTCACTTCAGCATATCCCTCGGCACACTCTATAGGTCGCGGGAGCAAAAATCGCGTGCTAAAGATGGTTATATGGTATAATGTTATTTTCACTAGTACTTGTGAATACCGTTTTCTTAAATTGTAATAAATTATATAGATGATTCATTGAACAATTGCCACTTTATCAAAAAAATAATTGTGCCAAACTCAAGATTTGTCTGAGAAATGTTAAAAACAAACGAGTCTCTACAGCGGTACCCTGGCACCCTGTCTGCGCTTGCGCGAGCGTTTTATGTCAATTCAACGACGAAAAGGATGCGCATTGCGCAGTTGCCACGTCAGGCTCACCTGCAACGCTGCCATAGCGGGTGCCAAGGTGACGGTTATGTTCCCGCGACCTATAGATGAGTTTTTAGGCACTTATATCAATCCATAGGTAAGCATATTGATTTTGTAGTTGGATGGAATCAGATAAAGCTGTCCAAATAAACTGGGCAACAATTGAACTGATTCACTAGAAAATTTTGCCTCACTTCAAATGTGAATATCTCAGGTAAAAATGGATCGATTTTGAAAATCGTGGTCATGCTGGATAGCGTGTTTTTTTGGCTGTAAGATACTTGGATGGTACAGAGGTTCAACGACGTTGAGTGAGCTATACAGGGTGAAAACAGAAGAAATGCAAATTCGGTCCACAATATTCAATGCCCCGCTTCTGTGAAAAAGATCCCAGATTTTTTCTGAGTGCAGTCTGAAAAGCACGTATCAATATCTCTAAACGGTTTTCGAATTTTGATCGTAGTGCGGTTTTTTTGAAAGTTGTGATTTTTTTTTGTACTACACCGCATTTTTTCACGCCGATCCGATTTCAAACAGACTATCCGAAATGTTACCAAGAGATGAAAATTCTTCCCCTTCCTAAGATACTTATCTGAGAAATAACTCTGATATCTATAATAGTTGACGCAGGGCGGCCGCCTCGCCTCCATTCTTGACAACCTGTTGTATTTTTTCGGCACTAAAAAATCACAATTCACGCAGGGCGGCTGTCGTCGGTCTCGAAAATCATAACATCAGTTCCTTTTTTGACACTCAATTTTTCGTTAGTAAAAATTGGAGACTTCTCGCCGCCCTTGAATTTTGGCCGCCCCTGTGCAGGGGCACACCCAGCACACCACTCAGAATCGGCCCTGTTGGCAGCGATTTCTGTTTTACTCTGCAAGTTTTCGAACAGCTACATTTTTGCGTAGACGTACACTTCGATTGCTGTGGATTTCTGTGATGAGTGTTATTATTTTGAAAGCTTGTTTCTTGCTCTGTCAAACTGCATGAAGTTTGGGTGCGTCGAGCTGTTTCTGAGTTTTGTATTTCAATTTTCAGACATGCATGTAATTTCTCGGCGGGACCTTTTCGAAGTGTTGGTTAACGAGAAAAAACAAAGGGGCAAAGTATCTGCGAGTGTATTTACATGTAGGTACTTCGGTTTCCTAAACAAGATGGTGTCGGAGTGGCTATTTAAGTAGCTTGTATAAAAAGAATTGAAGATTTTGCATGCAAATCTTCTGAAATGAAAAATGGAACCCCCCCACACAAAAATAACATCGTCAATGAGAACCAGACCACCAGTTAGCTAGAATCGGTCCTTTGTTTAACCACCTACCTCATATCCTACATCCGTGGCCTTCTCTGTGTGTCATTCAAAAGTCGCCATAATGAGCCCCATGACGTGAAGCGTGAAGCGTGTGCCCCTGTAATGTTGTTTGTATTTTGTTTACATCGTCGACAGTTAGGGTAGGAACATTAATACGTCTGAGCCTTATGCAACAGCACAATTAACAATATAGTTCTGAGCATAGTTCCATCGGTGCTATTAACCATAGCTGTTGAAGCACCTGAATTCTATATTGAAAAAAATTGAACAAATTAATATTTCAGAAACAAAATGAGATTCTTAAGAAGTCTTGTCTTGAAGCAAAATCTTTTCTTTTTATGACAGCCACTTCAATAGCCCCTCCGACATCATCTTGTCCGAAAAACTGAAGCTTATGTAGATACACTTACAAATATTTCGCTTCTTCATTATTTTCGTTCACCACGCTTCGAAAAGGTAATGCCGAGAAATTACATGCATGTCTGAAAATTGCGATACAAAACTCAGACGCAGCTCGACGCACCCAAACAAATAAATTAAAACTCATCACAGAAATCCACAGCAATCAAAGTGTACGTCCACCAGTGCCGTAACTAGGGCGTGGCAAAGGTGGCATTTGCCACAGGCGCAAAAATTTCAGGGGCGCAAAATTCAGCTTGTGTATACCTATTACTTATTTTTTTCAATTTTTATTTCAAATTTTGACTTGAACCTATATCTACATTTACCTACAGCTTCATTAACTTTATAAATAAGAAAATCAAAAGCGGCTTTTTCTACCACCTTTTTATGACATAATTCAAACAGCCATGAGACGGATAAAATTGAAGAGCACGGCGCTGCAGGAAGTAAGATGCTGAGGATGAGGCAGCGCTCGCGCTCGGCGCTCAGCGCCCTCCGCCAGCGCCGGTCGGTCTAGGTGCTTTTCGAGTTCCTGACTGACCGAGTGACCTGACTATCACCGCATGTATTCACTTACACTTTTAGCACCAAATGAATACAAGAGCGTAGATTCAGTCTGAGATGTGGCCTCTCTATATTCTGCAGAAAAAATTCATCTCTCGTTCAGTACCTGAACTGAAGCTTGTCAAGTCGTATTTGCGCTCTTCTGTCAGCCAAGGAAGATTCACAAATAGCCCAGTAAACGTATAGGTTTCTACCGGGAACAAATTAACCAAAGCTGATTTTTGGTTCAGTGAGTCCTAAGAACATGAGAGCTCACCTGTCAATTTTCTCGGAATTTCTCGCGTCTGCTTCATGGTCTTCCAGGTCTTCGGATGGTTTGAGTTACTGTGAATCGCGGTTTCCTGCCTGGAATTCGCATCACCACAACCGCAAAAATGATCCGATTAAGTTGTAATTCTACGCATCATATACCGTTTATACCATTTTAGTACAAAAAGTGTCGATGAATGATGAAGTTCAGCTTGATGGTTGAAATTTCAAGATTTTTTTCATTTCCCATTTTTTTGTCATAAAATTGTTTTCAGTTACTTACTTGGGTATTTGAAATAGGGTAGCAACGTGCAGCTTCTTCCATTTTGATTCTAAATATTTTGTCAATAACTTGACAAGTTTTGTTTTGTTGTTCAATTTTGATCTTTGTCATCCTATAGGTACTACTAGGTATTTTGTAACTTCTTGTTGACGACTTCTTCGTGTGAAAAGATGATCAATTTGTGTTCTGTTTTTATTTCTGGGTTGGGAAGCTCGAATGCAAAAGAATGGACGGCCGAGAGTTTGAAATTTTTTTCTAGGAGCCGAATGAGTTCATTATTCATTCCCCCTATTTTTTATGAAAGATCGAATGAAAGATGTTTGAAAATATGATAATCATCTTATTGGCCATATTCATTTTCTTTATAGATAATTGTGTTCCCATTGTGACCAAAAATCCGGAGAGGGGGAAATGGAAGCTTCCAGATCAAATTTGATAGTATTATTATTAGCATTATTATTATTGTCTGGGAAAATTTCCACCCGCGGCGCTCTAGCGAGGCCTGGCCCCTTGGGATGTTTTTTCCTTGGGGCGCACAATTGCTACATTGCCACAGGCGCCAACAAGCCTAGTTACGGCACTGACGTCCACGCAAAAATGTAGCTGTTCGAAAACTTGCAGGGTGGTGGGTTAGGATGGAAAACAAGTATATTAGTATTTGAAAGTACTTTACCTGTGTCTGGATATTCTTGAAAACAGAAATTTTGCCAGTACTCAAACACTGCCGTAGTTTGGTAGTGGAAAGAAGGCGACAGATAGATATGACTTTTTTCACTTAGGTACCTAAGTGTTTTATCTTGTTTTAGAACCCGCGCAAAAGTAGGTGGCGAAGTATTTAGAGAGCTTCTCAATCAGTGAAGTTATTTTGAAAGAAGCGAAAAGAGAAGAAAAAGTTCATCATAAGATATTTCAATGGTGATCCCAAAATCGTGAAGTCGATTGAATCGAAGCGTCCCAGAGAGGAAGAGGAATCACCACGGCGTCTCTACAAAGTGAATAAGCTAAACATCTCTACTGTTGACAACGATGATGATACGTAGTCCAAATCATAGTCACGAATTACTGGATCTTTATAATATTTGCAAATGTACCTAAATGGAATGGGAAATATGGCTGAATTAATTTAAAACTGTAGTGATCATTTCTGTGTCTCTGAAACTTGGGCTTCTTACAGTGTTAAACCTTCAATTTTATTTTTGCTTTTCACCTCGTATATTTAGTTTTTTTTTTCCGTAACTGTTTCACGGACATAGTTATTCAGCTGTTTATTGATGTATTAGGTATACTGTGCATGCTAGTTTAGTACCTATTGATCTGTCGTTATAATTCCAAGCATCAAACTCCTTGTTGTGAAATTTTTATTTTTTTTCTAGAAATAATAAATTGAATTGAATTGAAAGTTAATCTTGTTTTTGAACCCGCGCAAAAAGTAGGTGGCGAAGTATTTAGGGAGCTTTTCAATCAGTGAAGTTATTTTGGTTCATTGGTTATCAAAAAACATTAGTCGTGATCAATTTGAAAAAAAAAAATTTCTTATTTTTGTCCAGCTAGATGCGTAAAATGGACCACTGTGAATCGTGACAAATTGAAAAGGAATAGATTCGTCTGATGTAAATACTCTGCCTTAGGCTGAAAGCATACTGGAGCGACGAGCAACGCGACGATGAGAGCAGAGAGCAAAGCGACGAAAATAACAATACATATTCTGTGCAACGACGACGCTTCAGTATGTGTGTCCTGATAGGAATATGTGCGTTTGTTTTCGTCGCTTAGCTCTCCGCTCTCATCGTTATATTGCCCACCGCTCCAGCATCTTTTCAGCCATAGAGAAAAACCACCGTCTTGAAGGCTTGATAGTTAGACCCTTTTTTTAAATTTAAAATGACTGTATTCGGAAAATCAAGCATCTGTCAAGATTGATGTTTACCATTAGTCTCAGAATAGCTGAAAATATGCTGACATCTTGCGGGATATAATCGGACGAGTACGAGATTTTCACATATTTAGGCTGCCATATTGGAAAACGATCGCCATTTTGAAGGCAGCGATAATCTTGATTGACACTTCGAGCAGAATGGTTTCAAACAATTTCCCAAAGGAGTGTCTGGAGTTTCACAGCTGTCTAACATGAAGTGTAGTGTATTCCCTGGCTGCCTAGAATACTATTGTTGCGTATTTCGCGTACGGGTTCGAATATAATGGAGACTATCGTTTCAAAACACACACTGTTTATTACTGCGTACTACAATAACTACACGTCAACAATTATTTACTTAGGGATATCGCTGCGATTACTACTCGCTTTCAATCCGCTCGCTACCATGTCGCATTTCAATTCATAACTGCTCATGAGCTGACGGTTGATGCCTCATATAGGTATCCGATTAGTAGGTATCCGAACTTTCCATCATCTCCCAGCAAACTCGACAGTGACCCGGCATACGATTTTCTAGGCGACTCCCAAACATTTCCAGACACCTCGCACATGATTCTGCCGGGCTCTAGAGTCGGCGCCGCCGCCAAATGGACAGATGTGTCTTGATCAGGCGTTTGAGTCTCCAAGCATTTCAATACCACCACGCACACTCTAGAAATGTCCAGAGCTCCGCGCATTTGTACACTGCGGCCGTGGAAGAGCCTAGAAATATCGCGTGTTCACCAGAATGCACGGGAATCGTCGCTCGTAGCACTATATTCGCAATTGAGATTTATTTATTTTTGAGAAGTTGTTCGAAAAAAAAAAAAACATACATAAGCGTCACACATTTACATTTTTGTAATTAGCATAGAAAGATAGACTGTACAATAATTAAAAACTGAGTGTCGCAAAAATTTGAGATAATTTTTGTATACCTGTATATAATGACATAGGTATAGCTACAAATATACGATGAACATATTCAAGAACTATGGGAGAAATAATCAAGGAGTAGTTTTTATTTTAACAAAATACTTCCGAAGGAAAGCGTTCGGTTGAGGGGAGGGGAGGTTTCAGAAAATTGAGCATCTGTCACGATCGAGGTCACGATTATTGTGGTACCGTCGCGTCAGTTCAAAAATAGGTAATATAATGCCTCTGCTTATATGAAAATCGACATCCTACGGAATACAATGGGGCAAATGTGACATTTTCACATATTTCAAGTCGCCATAGTGGAAAACGGTCGTCATTTTAGATGTAGCGGTAATTCTAATTGGCACCTCGGACAGGATTGTTCCAAACAGTTCCAGAAGTATCTACACCTTTCATAGCTCCAACAATCATAAAGTGCAGTAACTTTTCACGTAGCGGCCCCACTATAGGATTTTTTCACCTTTTATATGGAAGTACGAAATAATTTCTCTAGACGCCAGTTGAAAGAAAATTACCGGCTCCGATTCAGAGTCCTGTTTGTCGGAGCAGTTTTCAGCGTACAGAGGGAACCCCACATACACAAGTAGGTAGGTATTTCAGGGACACCTTTAGCAACGGTGTCCTTCATAAATGCACCGCTAAACGCTGTGTAAACATTTTGTAAAATTATTTGGGCACGTGTAGGCGCTCCGAGGAACATTTGAAATTAATCACGCCATTACCGGACGAGCATCGGAAATGTCAAGCAAGATAATCCGAAACCGGCCTACCAGATCGGAATATGCAAGTCAATATTAGTTTCGTCATTTATCTACTTTCAAAGAGAAAATTACAAATCGTTCACTATGTTGGGCAGGTCAATCTGTCCTACATCAATGTCAATGGAGGGAAAATAGAAATGAACTGAACTCGGAACTGAACGACCTTCTATCTCACTAATGGAAACCGTGCAACGATGAAATATTAGATACATCAGTTTTTCTATGAGCTCTTATATTGTTTTTGTCGAGGTTTTTGTATAAATGTTCATTTTTCCGTTTGTTCAACCAGAGTGTTGATTAGGCTGGACGGACGTCTCTGGCGTCTCACGCATTTTCTTCGTTTCAATAATATGAAATCTCAAGAGCTCATGAATGGAGAAGCGCACATCTTCCGTACCTACTATGTAGGTACATGCCTCAGAAATATGGGATATTTTCAATCAGTGACGTGTTAAAAGGACGTATATTGGGGAGTAATGGGAATTATCGGGAAATGCAGTTCCCGTAGTAAACTTAGATGAATCTGAGGATTTTTCAGAGTAAGCAAGCAAAGCGCTGTTCTCATTGAGCAATATAACTTACAAAAGTGTGATGTCCTGATGGGAGAAAATGATGGTCGCAATAGAGCGGCGGTCGAACGTTGGTCGTCAGTAATTGTGTATGTCTGTGTCGGTCCATTTAGACCAGATGTCGCAATATCCGCAACTTCATTACGAAACCCTTTACAATTTCCGTACAAAGTATGAAGTCGCCCTTCTTTCTCTTTCTACTCGCCGCTTCGAGTTGTACATTGTAGTCATTGTACCACTAAACGCTCAATGCCCCATCATGCCATATGCCATCCTCCGCACGCGCTTTATATACCCCGCACTGTATTTTCAATTTCGCGAGAAATTGACAAATTAATGCAAACATTCCGTTGCTGTATGTGTGTATGTGGCTCTGGCTCAAGCTTATTAGAACACCAAATTTTCAATTTCGCCCACAAATATTTACGGAACAATTTCAAATTATCTGTCGGTTTTCTTTATTTTACGCACGCCCAAAAACCCAAAATATCAACATTGGTTTTTCATATCATTTGAGAGGGAGTATGCCTATGCGTTACACAATAATTATTTATTATCTATTTATTCTCCGTTTGTCATGCGAAATGCCGGGGCATTGATATATGAGACGCCGTTCATGTCATAATGCAAGATAAATAATTTTATAGGTTTTTAACGACTCACATACAAATATTTACCAACTAATGAAAAAATATTCACCAAATTATAAAAATAATCTATAGCGCATTGTAGCATTCACATTATTTAATGAATTAGGGATCAGACTCTTTTGGTTCGTTATGTATTTTTTCTTGCGGTGGGCGGGTATCTGTATAGTCACTGGCAATACCTCGTTAGCACCACCTCAGTACTCTGAGAGCAGCGCTGGGTAAATCACAGTATCTACACACCACCCACCATTTTATGGACGTATCAACAGCGATGTTATTAGAGCCCTTATTTCGGTGTTCATCTCGTTTCACTCTTTTCCCCTTGACGTGACAGCACGGTAGTACGCCAAGGTACTAGAGAGCGTATGAAAATGTTCACCTGGCCCGAGCCGGATTCGAACCCATTATCCCTGGAATTGCTTCCCCAGGAGTCCCCCGCGCTACCGGCCAGGTTGGTTCGCTTTATATTGTTACCCACCTTCTAGAGCCTCAGAAAAAACAGTACATAATAATTTTCCATAATTTATTCATTCAAATAAAAGTTACAAAACGGAATAAGCAATTCACATTCAAATTCGGTTGGCGTCATAGATAAGCAATGAACATTTACTTGGGGAAAAGAAACAACTAACAAGACAATATTGGCATATAGCTGATGAGAGGAGACCAAACATGGATAGGGCAGACACCATGTTCTCGAGATGATCTAGCCAAGGGGCGGTAAACACAGACACTCAGTCCAAGGGGGCATGTATCCCTTCAAGGCTCCAAAACGCCTGAAAACAAATTCTTATGAGATCGGTCCGTTTTCACATTTCTCAAGCTCTCGGTGCTAGAAACCCTTTTACGGTATTTGTATCTCATTCACGCCTATTTCTTTCTCGGGGATTCCCGAAAAGTACCAGCATTGGCTGCCGACACCATGAGCAGACAAAACGTTCCTGGGACAGGCACAAAGGCAGCTTCCCTCTTGACTTCGCAGAGTGGGACGAATTGAACTTTTCCAGGCCAAAAGTCTGAACGGCTTTTGTTGGTACAATATTAGGTCGGTGGTCGGCATTGAAAAGATATTTGATAAAAAATCTTTCATGCTCATGCTTTAATGGTGGTTTTCAGGAGCTGAAAATCCCAGTAACAAGGTGAAATTGTGGAATTCTGGATTCGTGTAGAATGTAATCACAAAATTGAAGACAAAATACTGAAAAAAATGCCACTTCTGAATTGGTGACAATCTCAGAGGCAAACTAAAATTCAGCAATTTTGGATTGGTGTGGAACTCAACTATCGAATAGAAGGAAACATACAAGAAAAAATCCCACTGCGGTACTGGGGTGGTTTTCAGGTGATAGAAATTGCAGTTACAAAGTTGAATTCTGGAATTTTAGATTTGTGTAGAATTGAACTACGAAGTAAGAGAGCAAAACTGGGGAAGTTCCATTGCTGAATTGAGGTGGTTTTCAAGTAGGTGGGAGTTTCAGTTACTGAGTAGAATTCCGAAGTTCTGGATTTGTACAGAATCCAACCATCGAATAAACCGGCACTTCACTTCCACTTTGTGTGACTATCTGGGAAGAAGGTAACGTTATCCACGACAGCACATTTTTTTATAATCAATACATACTTCATACTTGACACCTTCCAAGTTTTCCATTTCCATGGATAATTTTGTCCTTCAAGGATGGAGTTGAATTGCTGAAATTAGGCGTTGCGGAATCAATCGCAGTGGGTTTATTCCTGAAGAAGACTACCATTCAGGTTACTTTCGACAGCTACAAGGAAGTACTTTGGTTTAAGCCTGAAAACATTTTCAAAATTCAAAAAAATCTAATTTTGAGAAAGTTTTCGATTACCAAAGTACCTCCTTGCGGCTGTCGAAAAAGACCTGAATGGTAAATTTCTGCCAAGTAATAAACCCACTGCGATTGATTCAGCAACGCCTTATTTCATCAATTCAACTCCCATTAACGTGACTGAAATCTCGTATAGGTGTGTGCGGAAATTCGCTGAAATAAAACGATGCGATACATTTTTCCTCACATTTTTCAATTACGGACGGAGATTATTGGAATTCCATCTCCTCCGGCGCCGAACGCCTGTACCGATATACATAATTATAATAAGGAGCGCGATAATAAAAGTCATGAATCGTGTAAGGTTCCTTCCAATACCTACTAATTTAGTAATTTAGTACATATCATAGGGATCTCAATCTCGAAGATTTCGAGCTCACTGGAACGTTCAGTAGTTCACCCGTAAAGTGAATATCTACTTGCGAGGACACTCTCACTGTTATTAGACCCCGGGAATAATTTCTTATGGATGTTTGAATCGTTTGTTACGAGTACCTACGACAGTTTTTAGGGACGAGACAAAAATAACACAGACCGCGATTTCGTCAGCAAGACTCCCGCTAATGATTAGTCAGTTCTATTAGCTTTATTTTGAAAACATCTCAAAAGCTAGGCTCTACCTTCTATCCGTAAATACACACTAAATGAACTCGCAAGACCCGGTGTCAAAATAAGTCGCATATTAACCTTATAACGCGCGGATTACGGCATCTCCGAAATTCCCGTGATTCACAAATAGGCCTTTGAATATTCATTAACAAATAAAAATAAGAAGAGCGCCTACTTACATCTTACATATACAGTTTGAGGATCAAAAGGAATGTATAAAAGTACAGGAGATCAAAGGAGATATGACTGAAAATCGTGTTTTCGTGGAATTTCTTTGTATTTCACTTCTCACAATAGGTTTTTTATTCTGTAGCCAAGAGTAACAAGATTATGTACTTATCCTGAGAAAATATTTTAGTCATCGTGAGCTGCCTAAGAATGGATCAAAGAACCAGGTGCATATCTGCAGAGATTATTACCTATAGATATGTTCCATGACAAATAAGGGACCGGTCAGATCTCGGATGAACATTATTTGCAATTGTGTAAAGCACAGTTTTTGATGGACTTCATCTTACATCCATTGTTAGCGATGGCGAATAAGCAGTTGCAACTAAATATTTATTATTATTATTATTTATGTATCAACTTGGTTTATTATGCAAATCTTGTTCTTTTAGCGCATTGCTCTAGAATAAGACGGGAAAGTCCGTCTGTCTGTCTTATAATCGAAGTCCTCCTGAACTAAAAGTTATAGGTGTCTGCATTTTTTGGAAAAAAAATCACTTACCTATAATGACTAATAAGTAGGTATAGGCGGAAAGTCGGTTTTCCATCACGATAGCAAAAAAGGGCTGAATTGAAAAATCTAAAATCTGTTGTGACACCACAATACTAGTATACAGGGTGATTCACCACCAAATGGACATAGCTTAAGGGTAGGTCCAGTTTCTCCTGGCGAACCAGGATCTGGTTTCGAAATTTCTATAAAGTTGTTCGTTTCAAAGCTACAGGGTGATTCATGTATTTCGTAGAATTTTTTGACAAGCTGTATCTTCACAACGACTCAATGGATTCGATTGAAATTTTGTGAGTCAATTCTTCTATTGATAGCTGACACATCGCCTTATCAAACAATTCAAAATTTCCAGGGCCGCCTTTGACAAATAAACTTTGAAGCTTTTTTCAAAAAAAGACATTCTGTATGCATATTTTTCAAAATTCAGTTTCATATTCAGAAACCATATGAAACATGCTAGCTAATAATATCGCAAAAAAAATTGCTTGGCACCATTGAGCTGTCAATAAAATTTTGATGCTCCTGAAAATTTTTGAGGTTAGGATTTTTGGTAAATTGCTAATTCGAAATATTTGCAAATGATCTATTATGACCTTGGATTTCAGCCGTTTCGTCAAAAAAATTGAAAAAAAATTTTCACGTTTTTTTGGTAGCAAAAAAAAATTTCATCAGAATTAAAAAAAAAATGGTTACGCGTTTTTGTTGCACCTAGTTAGTTACTGAAAAACGTTCTTTTATTTTTTTGATGAAACGGCTGAAATTTGAGGCCATAATAGATCATCTGCAAATATTTCAAATGATAAATTCACAAAAAATCCTAACCTTGAAAATTTTCAAGATTATCAAAATTTTATTGACAGCTCAATGGTGCCAAGCGATTTTTTTTGCGATACTTATAGCTATTTTATGTAGTTTCTGAATGTGAAATTTTTTTTTTGGAAAAATATACATACAGAACGTCTTTTTTGGAAAAAACTTTTAAGTTTCTTTTATTAAGGCCGGCCCTGAATATTTCGAACTGCTTGATTAGGCGATGTGTCAATTATCAATAGTAGAATAACCTCACAAAATTTCAATCGAATCCATTGGATCGTTCTAAAGATATGGCTTGTTTAAAAAATCGACAAAATACATGAATCACCCTGTAACTTCAAAACAAACACCGTTAGAAAATTTTCAAAGCCAGATCCTGGTTTGCCTGGAAAAACTGGACCTACCCTCAGGCTATGTTCATTTGGTGGTGAATCACCCTGTATATCAGGAAGAGGAGGGCATAGCGTGTAGTAGATCGCTCAAGTCGGGTGACAACTTGACTGCAGCAATGTTGGCCGCTGACAAGAGTTGGATGGGAGACGGGAGTCATTCATCTGATTCGAAGACGACTGCAACTCCTCCTCGGGTGGTCTTAGGCAAACTCCCGAGTATCACATGGCTTCCGCCGGCGGTACGGCAAAGTGTAGAGGAAAACCAGCAGCGTAGTCTGGGGGACGGACGAAGTCAGGAACGTACCAGGCGCAGGGCGTGGATGTGTTGGACATCCAAGCATCCAGTCACCACTTTGCGGCTCGGTGAGTCCGGTTGGTGGGGCACAAGAAACTTAGTTTCAGTGCAGAGGCAACCCAACCCATAATAATAATGAATCCATCAGAAAGCTCTGGAAATTTTTGCTCGAGACGTCTCCCGGGAAAATCTCAAAAGCTTTTCGAGATTATCCCGTTCGTTGTCAAAATCGTCGAATAAATTTAGGCTTTATTTTAAAATCTGTTTGGCATGAATTGGTTCACGGGGGTGGAAAAGTTGCTGAAAATGCATATTTCTTCAAGTCGGGGGGGGGGGGGGGGGGCTAAAACTGCCCGATTTTAAAAATTCCTGGACCAAAAAAGTAATGCAATCTTTTCTCTGAATATCGTCGAATGAAAGTTGGCACCTGAAATAAATATTTCTGACATAATTGGCTACCTGCGATTGAAGCGGGAGTCAGTCATATGCACCGTTGAAGGAAATATCGTTCCTGAGCATATATTTAGTTCGCGAAAAGACATCTCGTTGGAAAGTGAATGATTCCTCACAGGTTGGAAAATAATGTCACTTTCGGACCACGGGCCGGAAGTGACGTATGAAGATAAGTGATCTGATCTAAACAGCTGTCGCGGAGTGTTGATGGATGCGTTGTTTGAAAAGGTTGCCTATGCCTGCCTAATATAAACGTTTGACACAAAAAACTTCAAATTAAGCCAATTAGTTGCATTTAAACTGGATCATTATGAATAAAGTCCGATACATACCACGGAGTAAAGCGTCATTACAGCCTACGGGATTCTATCTCACCTCGGCACGCCTCGATAATATTATATTGAATCCCTTGGCTATAATGAGACGCTTTCCACCTTGGTATGTAATGTACTATCATATTGTGAGCGATAAGTAATAATAAGTATGAATTTATGATGCAACAATTTCGGACCTTGAAGAAAAGTAGATTTAAAATTTGTTTTTCTCCTTCTCGGCTCACACTGGCCATATAGGAGTTTTTGCTTTTATTTAGTAGCGTACAATATATTATTATTACACCTTACACACATTGGGTAAAAAGGAAATTTGATAATATACAGGGTGTTTCAGTGACCTTGCATAATACTTCGGGAGGTGATTCCTCTAAAAAAAATAAGTCGAAAAGTACGAGTAAATTTTTTTCCTAAAGTGCTCCCTGACGGAGTTACAGCTCCTCAAAGGTGCATAATGCAACAAAGTTTTCAATTATTTGCTCAAGAACTGTCAAAGATAAGAGATTCAAATTTAATGTTTTCGATAGATTCGTTCAATTCAAAACTTTTATTGGAGCGGCGGTGGCCGAGTGGTTTAGGTGTTGGCGCGCCAAGCCAATCGTGCTATACCGCGCGGGTTCGAATCCCGCCTCGTCCATGGATATTTTGTGTTGTCCGATTGTTCCGACCTTACTATGACATATCTGCACCTGTCTGACTACAGCGGTTACAGAAAAAATGGATTTCTGACTACAGAGTTGAGTGCTATCAGAGTACTGAGGCCTCACATAGCTAACAGTAGGCAATTCAAGTATGATTGAAACGTGTACCAAAAACCCACTGAATGTCCCGTCGACGCTAATAACTTCGTAGTTGATGTGTCGTAAAACATTTGAAAAAAAAAGTTTTATTCCTCATGCATTTTTTCCGTAGGATGCATCGTTCTGATGTAAAAGTGAAAAAACACGGGCGTGTCATGAATAATTTTCAACATAATCCCAATCCCCTCTAATTTCGCTGCCACTGGTTAGATTTGTTTAGAACTTTGCATGTACATTTGCACTGTTGAGAAACTTCTCAACTTTGAAGTTCCTACCTTCGACGGTTTTTCAGAAAATATTTAAAAACTTTGTTTAACTTCGTACCTTTGAGGGGCTGTTACTCCCTTAGGAAGAATTTTAGGGTGAAATGTTACTTTTACTTTTCGACTTATTTTCTTGGGAGGAATCACCTACCGAAGTATTATGTGAGGTCACCGAAACACCCTGTATAGACATGTATAGGAGGTGTATAGGACATCGAAGTTATATTTTTTCCTGGTCCATTTTTGATGGGAAATCTCCCCTAGAAGTTTGTTTCACCATTTTGGAAACACCCAATATATTGAAAAATTGCGAATTAGGCAGCACAAACATCCAGACTTCTTCCGAGAATCGAACCCGGGGCTCTCGTGGGCCGCAGGCAGCCACACAACCACCTGCGCCACGAGGCCGTCGAAAAGTACGATTTAAGAGACATTGAATGCGTTGGACTATGGATTGGTGCCCGTGGAACTATAAAGAGTGATTCATGACTAAACTGACATAGCTCAAGAGTAGATCTAGTTTTTAAGCCTCGACAAACGTAAAGGCGGAGGCTATTTGTGACCGCTTTTTTTTGCTTGTTTCTCGTTCCTCGTTTCCTAACAAAATTCACCTAAATCCTCCGTATCTTCCGAACGGTTGAACATATCAAGTTCATTCTTCCGCCAATCGAATCTTGACTATTGCGTGTTGATGCCGACGACCTTTAAAGATGATCGGTCTAATATAAACAATCTTTTACAACAATAAAGAATGCATAAATCTCGAAACTCATCAAAAATACAAAAAACGCATTTTTACCAAATTTACATCATCATATCTTTCGATCTAATAAAGCTTTGTACCTAATTTTTTTTTATTGAAGTACATATCCAGACCTTTGTTATAGTGTGACAGCGATTGAGGAACAATGGTTTATTCTTTATTAATAAGGTTTACATTTTCATCGGCTATGAATGCAGCATGATTTTCAATCAGCGAGAAAAAGTTTTGTTTTCACAGTTTTCTATATACATATACAACCAGCGAAGCGATTGGAGCCAAAGTATTGCAGATTTTTTGGAAAGGAAAAATTTCGATCTAGGACTTCAAGTTTTTTAGATATGATTCTTTTTTTCTGACGCAACCAACAACTGTAAAGAAGTGGTACGCGCACGCCACTCATATTCACTATGCAAAATGCACTACATTTTCACTGAGGTGGGCATTTTTCGTATAAAGCTGAGCTTTCACAGAAATAGTCAGATATTTACTTTTTACAAAAAAAAACAAGGCACCCGTTTAGGCTAGCCGAGTTATGGGGCTAAGACTGCCCTCAACGGTACAATGGTATTAACGTAAAATAGGTATGATGGAGATGAAACTATTCACCCCTAATTTCTACATCGAAAAGGACCTATTCCAAACCTTATTTCGCTCCTCGTGCTTTTCAAACTTTCAAACTAGTTGAATAATTTCCCATTTTTACCGCAAATCGCAGATGAGAGGTACCTATTCTTTCGTGTCACTCACAGTTTCTCTTTTCATTTCATTGCCTTTTTTTTGCAATCATGACTACTTATTTTATATCAGGTCACATTTGGCAAATATGTTTCGATATAACTTCATTGAAGTTTTAGAGTAGGTACCATCATTATTAATTTTTTGCCAAGCAAGTTTCAAACAGTTTCCAAGCTAACAACAAAACAATAACGATACTTCTTATTGTATGTATGTGTGTACGTGTTTTATGTGTACTTTTTGTAATAATGTACCAAAAGGATTTATTCCTGCGAAGACCTTTTTTTTGGGCGAGGCTCCCTATTAGACACACCGATGGGTGGACTGGTTTGAGATGAATCAGCAACTGGCTTCAGAATTTTTCCAAGCTCTTCCGTTTCAAAGTTACAGGGTGATTTATATATTTTGGTCCAAACTTTCATGAACCGTATCTTTGGAACGGATAGGTGGAATCGAATGAAATTTGCTGAGTATGTTCTAGCAACGACCCTTTGCGTCATTGATCAATCCAAAAACTCCAGGACCGGATTGAAAAACTGTGTCCCTCAACTTTTTGTGGGAAAAATCATCCTGTATAATTTTTTTCACAAAAGTCGTTGCCATATTCTAAAACTAAATAAAAATGCTGCAAATTCCGCCAATGAAATTATTTGGCCCAACTGAACTGTCAGAAAAATTTGAAGATCTTCAATATTTTTGGTGGTGAGATTTTTTGTAAATTGATAGTTTCAAAAACTGTTAATGATCTACTATGCCTCTAAATTTCAGCCGTTTCCTCAAAAAAGTGTATAAATTAATTTAATTTTTTATAGTGGTAAAAAAAAATGTTCAGGTTGAACTTTGAAAAATTTTTTAAAACACAAACTGTACTTCAGCTCAGTTCAATGAATAAATTGAATTATGCGATGGAGCAGTTGAGGTTTCCAATCAGAATAGATAATTTTCGATTTTTTTTTTGGAAATAATGATTTAAAATGATACAAAACCCTAGAAATAACTTAGTCATCATTTTTTTCTGAGACAGTTCAATTGCGTTATACAATTTTATTTGCGGAATTTTCAGTATTTTTTATGTAGTTTCAGAATATGGTAACGACACTTGTGAAAAAATTATACAGGGTGATTTTTTCCAAAAAAAACTTGAGGGACACAATTTTTCAATCCGTCCCTGGAGTTTTTGGATTGGTCGATGATGCACTGTATCAAGGGTCGTTGCTAGAACATACTCACCAAATTTCATTCGATTCCACCCTCGATTCCACCCATCCGTTCCAAAGATACGGTTCATCAAAGTTTCAACCAAAACACATGAATCACCCGTTACTTTAAAACGGGAGAGCTTAGAAAAATTCCAAAGCCAGTTGCTGATCCACCTTGAAAAACTGGATCTACTCTTGATCTATGCCGGTTTAGTCATGAATCACCCTGTATTTCAAGATTTTCTATTGATCATTTCTGCGATTTTTTTCCATGCTCCCCTGCTCAATCGCTGAGGATATTGCCATTTCGGTTCTACGAGATTCAGTAACAAGTTTAAGACACCACTTTCATCAAAATTAATGTTTCTAAATTGTTACCTTTTATTATTGAGTACCCAATTTTGTGACGTGAATAGAAGAGAAATGAAAATCAATAGAAGATACCTATCTATTCAACAATTATTATGTTAATATTAATAATTGTGTATAAAGGGTATGAAATGTGTGGAGGTATAGAGTGTGATTGAATAAAAAAATTATAATATTTTAAAAAAAGGGGTTAAATTTGTATATCCAAGTAGTGAGTGGAGTGAAATCGGCCTGAAAAGTCGTCGTTTTTTTTTAAGGTATAACAGCACCAAACCTAATGGGTTTTATAGAGAATCGAATTCCACGTATGTATGGTCATTTTGGGGATGATCTTGTGGAAAGGACCTTTTTTATGGGCAAAAAACTTAAAAAATGAAAATGAGCTGTTCAGCATTCACAACGTTATATCTCTGGCCCCAGTTGAGCTATCGGTCTGTTCCTTTTTTTTAAATAAAAGTACATGGAAAAGCCTTTTTAATGGTGAATCACTGACTAAAGATAATTGTTCACGAACGTGTTTATAGAACAATTAACATTATATTGATCGAAAATGCAATCCCTTTTTGACCATGCAAAGAACTTCTTTCCTCGTATGAATTATTAGATACAACCTGCGAGGAAAATGGAAGCCAAAATATGAAAGAAAATTTGAAAGAAGGTTTCATTGATCTAGGCATAATGTATTATTGTAAGGTCTCAGTTCGTTTATTATTATTATTTTTGTTTTTGAATGATATCGCATCAACCTGAAACCTGAACCTGAAAACCTATATTTATACCATTGTTCATACTGACACGTCAAGTCACTCCAACAATGCCGAGACCTGTGTTTTCAGCGTTACTGTAGCAACACACATTCTTGATCATCTTTGTAGCACAGTATGATCAGAAAAACGCAATCAGGGACAAAGCTCAGGCATAGCATAACTCAGCATAAGCACAACAAGTAAACTTCCAAGGGACTCCCTCGTCCATAAAAAATGAAGTTCTACCATATTCAGGGGTTCAAACTTGCAAAAAGCATGTTCCACATCTGAAATATTGATGAAATTCAACCTGCCAAAAACAGACAGCGACTAGCGTTTCAAAAAGTGCCCCTTGCTTGGCCCCACACCAAATTTTCAGGTTGTTTTTAAATTCAAGTTATCCGGAACGGTTGTAGGAACAATCGTGCTTATTGTCAACCACCCATTCATTAGAAGTGATTCAATCTTGCAAGAATATAGGGAAAATCTGTTACATTCCATATAAAAATTCATATCTTCTGTGGAAGACCTCCAATCTCGGTAAATCCAAAACAGTTTCGAGACAATGCATTAAACTTCATGATTTTCACATTGGAATGTGAAACCAATTTTTTTTGCAAATGGGGGTTCGATGAAGTTTTCGCAATTCTTCACCTTTTTACATATCACCCTGTATAAATGTTACATGCAGTTTCTTGATATTCACAATCACAGAATCTGTTGAGAATAGATTGGGCTAGTAGACGCAACAAACAGAATGGAAATCACTTCCGGCAATCGAAAGTTATTGAGCGTCAAAGTCAAGCAACTTTTTTGGTGGCGACAACTTCATTGTGGAGCAGTTTATCTATACCTATTGTTAATCTTGTGTTCAAACCGAACCGCCATTGAAACCCAAAATAAGTCGAAAACCAGCGAGCTCTGGACCGATCGGCGATCGGAAAATCAATAATGCCAACAACGACAGCTAGCACCAGTAGCGGCGATATAAATTATAAAAATAAATGAATAATTTTCTGATTGCAAATAACACTCTCGTAAGTTAGAATTCATTGATTTGAACTAAATTTTGTTTATGATGAAAGCTGAATGTAGTACTCAAAACACGATGGAAGGGGTGAGACCTACTAGCAGTGAAAACGAGCAAAACAACACATTCCTTCGCTTCTTCCATTCGCTGGGACGGCACTGGTAACCCCTCGGGTATAACCCCAAGGTCACCATATTCGTTACATGATTTCGTTACACAGCACGAAGCAAATACACCCTAATCTGTGGTTCTGCTTTTAGTTCTCTGTTGTGCTCTGGGCGAGCGATAAGAAGTGTTTCACTTCAAAAACCGTTTGAGATCTACTTTCTTCAAGCAAAAGATAATTTTCTGACTATTTCAAGTATACCTATACTAAAGCGCTGCGCTATGGAAAGAGTAAAGAAATATAGATGTTATGGAATTTGTGGTCAGGATTTCAATAGGATGTCAAGAGCTAGTCAATGGCACATTATGGCGCTTTCTATCGTGCATTATGTAAACATTGTAAACACACAAAGTTTTCGGTTCCGGGCAAATATGGGTAAATCCTCTCATCCTTTCCTATACTAGTATTATTGTGATATTGTGTTAGAAAGTCGTCGGACCATACAAGTGGGATTCTGCTCCATAGCGCGCCTCTTGCACTTAGCACAGTTTTGATCTTTACCCGCTCTTCCACTCTTCCGAAGTAATAAAACCAATGGAAATGTAGACCTTTGTGCGTGACGCGGCGGATTTTTCCCATTATTGCTTACAAAATTTCAGCCGTTCAAAAATCCGTGACGAGTGTCCAAAACGACTAATAATTAATTTAACCAACGACACATTTTGTTGGTGAAATTGGATCGCCCTTTGACAAAGGACTCTCTCTGAATTAACATCAAACAAAAAGCGGCCTCAATCGATTCCACGTCGCCTTGGGGCAATTCGAACTTTCAGAAAATGTTAAAACATAACATTCGCTGAATCGGAAGAAATAAGGGTGGGTCTAGTCCGCTTATTTAGCCGTATGGTTTCAATTTAGCCGTAAGGGCAGCATCGCTCAATGGCTCTCTTTTGACATTGACACAACGCATGGCATAAAAGCCAATGAGCGATGCTATACGCTTACGGCGTAAATTAAAACCACGGCTGAATAAAAAGTAGGTAAGCTGACTAAAGCTAAACCCACAGATTCAGATTTTTGCGAGCAATTTTTAGACGTTGCGTAAAACCACATAAATTGGAGTCTAAATGCGAAATGCCAACGAGAAGCAAGCCAGTGCCGTTTTTATATGCGCCAGAAACTCGGGAGAGGAGGGAAGCGCTACCTTGGCAATCTGTAACAGGGTTTTTATATTTCAACCTTCGTGAAGCCAAACGGTTTTGTTGCAGGTTCGACATTATATGAGAGAAATAGTTGGGGCAGTAATGCTTAGGTCCGTGGAGGCTGGGAGTTTGGCTACATTAAGCTGGGAATGTTGAGGGTTATACACAATCCAGGCGGTTATCGATCGTTTGCCTATTATGCCAGAAGACCAACGCGAGAATTAAATTGAAATTATATATAGAAGTAGGTAACGACTTTACCACTTGTCATTTCGAAGAGGCACAATCTTGAATGCGATGATTAGGTACAGTGTAGACGCAATAGGCGCGAAAGACGAATTTGAAAGCCCAGTGTCAGTTTTTCATCATGTCAATTGCCCAACACAACGCCATTCATTTTTATATTTGGGGAAAACAGAGACTATAGTCACAAAAAGGGCGAGCAGAATGTGAATCGAGGAATACTATTTTTTCTTTGTGAATGATAAGAACTTCTGGCCAGAACGACCTGACAGGTGGTCTCCTTCGAATTGGCGGCCCGAGCGTAGCGCCATCTACCATACATCCTTACAAGTTTTCATTGGTGATATACCTAGTCTATACCGGGTATCCACTCGAAAACTTACACTTGGAAATAATTTCCACGATTTCCAAGGTATAAATCTCCAATTTGACACTGTTGATCAGCAACGCGTGAATATAGCTGTAAAATAAATAAAAACCAATAATATGTTCCTTCAAAACTTTTCGAGATAAGACCTTCAAATTTGTAAAAACAAAAAAAATCATCAAGATAACGTGACCCGCCATCGACCCCGCTTTTTCCAGCTTTAAATCTTACCTGAAGTCACACTGAAGTGAAAGAGTTATAATGGAGCGAAATCGGCCTGAAAAGTCGTCGTTTTTTTTAAGGTATAACAGCACCAAACCCCATAGGTCTTATAAAGAATCTAATTCCACGTATGTATGGTCATTTTGGGGATGATCTTGTGGTAGGGACCTTTTTTATGGGCAAAAAACCTCAAAAATTGAAAATGAGCAGTTCAGCATTCACAACGTTATATTTCTGGATCCAGTTGAGCTATCGGTCTGTTCTTTTCTTTAAATAAAAGTACATAGAAAAACCTTCCCAATGGCAAGGGGCCGGTCCTGGCACAACTAGTGATAAGGCGTGCAAATGTATGTTCCCGTACAATTCACAAAATACACGTGGTTGAAGAAATCAGTTTGCGGTCACTCCGAGCAATCCACGGCGGGAATCACAAATTGAAGCAGGTGACAAGAAATAACACTGGAACGTAGGAAATTGGAAAGTCAAATCATAATAATATAGCGTCGAGAAGAACTAACCTCTGAACCGCTGAGGTAGGTGAAACTCTTATCGCGGCGCTGATAACGGCAATAGACAATAACAAGACAGGACCGTACTTCGCAATAAAAAGACGGGTATCGTGTTTTGGCTCCTTAATGAGTGACAGAGAAAAACTGGAAAAAGGAGGCAAAGGCCAGAAGAGAAATAAACCAGAGCACGACACCTCACTGGAAGAACAACAGAAAGAATCTCAGAAGCACAAAAAGGTTACAAGTTCGCCCGTAGAAACGCATAAAGAGGAAAGCAAAGTGATACCGGATATGGAGGAAATTAAAAACATGATAATAGCACTTGAAAGAAAGATAAAAGAGGAGATAACTGGAATCAAAGATGAGATCAGGGAAGAAATGAGAGAAATTAAAAGGGATGTGAGAGATATTAAGGCGGAAATCGAGCGGAATAATGAAAAAGTCGAACGTGTCAGAGAAGAACTCAATGGATTAAAAGAAGAATGGGAAATTGAAAGAGGGGAATTAATGAACAGGATGCAGAAAGCGGAAGATAGGATAGAGAGGACGGAAAAAAACGAAATACGCAACAACTTGGTGGTAACAGGAATTAGGATAAATACCCTAAACTATAACGAACAAGTGCTGAAGGAGAGAATGAATGAAATGATCGGAACGGAGTTACAAGTAAATGTTACAGTAAAAAACGCGTATAAGATAGGTGAGGATAGATGTGTTATTGAAATGAACGATTGGACAGACAAACTCAAAGTCCTTAAAGAAAAAGTTAAACTTAAAGGAAAAGACATATATATATATATATATATATATATATATATATATATATATATATATATATATATATATATATATATATATATATATATATATATATATATATATATATATATATATATATATATAGAATCTGAATTGACAATCAGAGAGAGAGAAATACAGAAAAAGATCAGAGATATAGCAAGAGAGGCCAAGAGAAACGGAGCAAAAGTCAGGGTTGGTTTTCAGAAGCTGGAAATGAATGAGAAGATGAAGAAATGGGACCGGAAAGAGCAACGGCTTATAGAGGCAACCAATGGTACTAGAAGCTCAAAAAACGGACAGTAGCTACGGGTGAACAAATATCAATGACGACCAGGCAAAGAAATGGGACAAGAGAAACAAGGAACAAAGGACGAAACACGGAAAAACATAACAACCAGAAAGAAGAAGTCAGCAATAATATGGAAATTATATTTTGGAATGTAGCGGGAATGTTTAGTAATAAAGATGAAGAATTTTGGAAGTATTTGAAAAGCATTGATGTCATATGTCTGACGGAAACCTGGATAGAGGAATTTAAAGTTGCAAAGATAGAAAATAGACTGCCAAAGGAATATGTCTGGAAGCACCAATACGCAAAGAGAGAAAGGAGCATGGGAAGAGCAATGGGAGGAATATCGACGGGAATCAGAAAAAACTTAAATGAGGTGGAACTTCAGGATAGTTACAGTTTATAATAGAACAAACATGAAGGAACGCAGAGAAAACTTGGAAAAATACGTGGAAGAGCTACAAGAAGAGAATTTGATAATCGGTGGAGATTTCAATGCCCGAACAGCAAGTTGGGGCGGATGGTACGAATATAGCGAGGAAGAGAAGAAAGAAAGGAAGTCGAAAGATCGGATAATCAACATTGAAGGAAAAGCACTGGTAGAGTTCACAGAGGATAGAGGCTGGAATATGTTGAACGGCAACGTGGAAGGTGATGCTGAGGGGGAACATACATATATTGGAACCAGGGGAGAATCAGTTATAGATTATGCTATAGTAAATGCCGAAGCTGTAACAAAAGTGACAAATTTCAAGGTTGACAGCAGAATCGAATCAGACCATCAACCATTGAATGTCACACTCAAAGTGGAAATGAAAAATACCAGAGAGGCGAGGAAGATGAAAACAAGAATAATAGAGAATTGGAATGAGATTGATATAATGAAGTATAAGGAAAGATTGTCTAGAGCCAAATTTGAAAATAAGAAAGATATACAAGATGAATGGAACGAGCTAACAGGGATAATGGATAAAGCAATAATGAGGGAGACAAAACAAACCGCGGAATGGAATGTGGGAAGGAATGAATGGTGGGATAAGGAATGCAGAAAAAAGAAAATCGAAGTGAGAAAACTATTGAGAAAGTGGAAAAAGGCAACTATAACAAAGGAAAATTATTTACAAGAACTGAATTTATACAAAAAAATGTGCAAAGACAAAAAATCGGCTAACGAGAAAAGGACAGAAGAAAACCTCAAAAATATAAAAACTGAAGAAGAAGCGTGGAAATTCATTAACAAAGAACGTAAAACCAGACAGAGAATTAACGAAGAAATAAAAATAGAAGACTGGAGACGACACTTCATGAACTTGTTGGAAGGAAAAGAAACACGAAGTCAGGATATCCGAGATGAGCAGATAGAAAGAGTGGAAGAGATTGAGGTAATGAGCAGGGAAGAAGTGGAAGTTCAGATATCAAGACTAAAGAGAAAAAAAAGCACCAGGATCAGATGGAATGAAAAATGAGGCATGGTTGTACGGAACGGAAGAGATAACTAATCAATTGACAAAACTACTGAACAGAGTGTGGAATGGAGCAGGGATACCAAAGAGCTGGAGAAAATGAGTGATATGTCCGATTTTCAAGAAAGGAGATACGCTACAAATGAAAAACTACAGAGGAATAACCCTTCTCAACACAGCATATGAGATTTACGCTATGGCACTAAACCAGAGACTGAAGGAAGAACTAGACAAAAAAAGATCTTACCAGATGGACAGGCGGGGTTCAGAAGGGGAAGGTGTACGATGGATAATATCTATGTGCTAAACTACGTCAACGAGAAGGAGCTGTTGAAGCCAGGAGGAAGGGTGATAGCGTTTTTTGCAGACCTTAAAGCGGCATTCGACAACGTGGAAAGGACGAAACTATGGAAACAGATGAGAAAGATTGGAATAGAAAGTAAGCTGGTTGACAGAATAGAAGAAATTTACCAGGAAACAGTGAACATAGTGAGAGCAGGAGAAGAGGAAACGACTCAATTCTGGACAGAAAAAGGACAGAGACAGGGATGCCCATTGAGCCCGACCTTGTTTTCGGTTTATATTGCTGATCTGGAGGAAGTGTTACGAATGGGACAGGATGGAGGAGTGCTGGTGGGAAGTAGAAAAATATGGTCATTGGCATATGCAGACGACATAGTTCTCTTAGCTACCAAAGAAGAAGAGATGAGGCAGATGATGGAGAGATTTAGGAAATATTTGAACAAAAGAAAACTTGAACTCAACGTGGAAAAATCAAAAATTATGATATTCAAAAAAGGACGTGGAAAGAAGAATAAAGAAGTTTGGAAATGGAATGAAGATATAGTTGAAGAAGTGAAAGAGTTCAAATATCTGGGATACAACTTGCAGAAAAATAACGGAACCGAAGCGCATATCAGAGAAACATGCAAGAAAGCAAACAAAGCCATGTGTCAAGTATGGGGGATAGGTGAAAGAAAATTCAAATATGCATACCGATTGAGATTGATGATGTTCGACTCACTTGTTAAAAGCATTATGCTGTATGGAGTAGAAATCTGGGGATGGAAAGAACGAGAAAAAGTGGAAGGGCTGCAGATCAAGTACTTGAAATGGATTTTGGGACTGCAAAGGAATACGCCAAGCTACATTGTGTTGGAAGAAACGAAAAGGGACTTGATGAGAATAGAGATGGGAAAAAGAACAGTGAAGTTTGAAGAGAAAATATGGCAACTGAGCGAGTGTGCGATACTGAAGGAGGCAGCGCGCGAGTCAAGAGAAAGTAGGGTCAAGACAGCAACATGGAGAAAGGATAGAAGGCAATATTATGAGACGAATGGAGCAAGTCTGGAATGGGCAGACATGAAGGTTGGGATAGGAGAAAGTATGATGGAGGAATTGAAGGGCAGGGATATGGAAGTGCAAAAGCAACTGCAGAGGTCAAGAATAGACAGCACGAGATACTGCGCAGTATATAAGAATATTGTGGCGACAGATACACCCAAATACTTTACAAGTACAACATGTAGAGCAGGAATGAAGATTATTGCAAGATACAGATGTGGAAACGGTACTTTGGACAGTCAATTTTGGAGAAAGGAAGAGGACAGGAAGTGCAGAATATGCGAAATTGAAGAAGAAACAATAACCCACCTAAAAGGAACCTGTAAAGAAATTTTGAGAGACGGAAGAACGGAAAAGGAGATACTAAAAGAGGACGGAAGAGGTCTGGCATGGATGAGAAGAGTGGAGGAAGAAAGAAAACAGAAGAAAAATACGAGCTGTTAAGTTTTCAATGAGTTGTAAGATTGTTTTTTGAATTGTAATAAGGATAATAGTTGTGTTATGGCGGCAGCCATTCAAAGCTGTAAAGCAGGAATTAATAAATTGAATTGAACCTTCCCAATGGTACATCACTGACTGGAGATAATTGTTCACGAACGTCTTTATAGAACAATAAACATTATATTGACCAAAAATGCGGTCTTTTTTTGACCATGCGAAGAACTTCTCTCCTCGTAGGAGTTTTTAGATACAATCTGCAAGGAAAATGAAGCCAAAATATTCGAGAAAATTTTAAAGAAAGCTTCATTGATCTAGGCCGTATAGTTTGTCAGCTATGAATTTTTTTCTGGCGCATTGAGTTGGAACGTCGCCCGGTGTGTGCTTCCATACAGTAAATCGCCGCGCCGTACCGCGCTCACGGTTCGTTATGCGGCGATTTACTGTATGCAAGCACACGCCGGACGACGTTCCAACTCAATGCGCCAGAGAAAAAAATCATAACTGACTAACTATACGGCCTAGATCAATGGAACTTTCTTTAAAATTTTCTCTAATATTTTGGCTTCATTTTCCTCGCAGGTTGTATCTAAAAGTTCTTACGAGGAAAGAAGTTCTTCGCATGATCAAAAAGGGACTGCATTTTTGGTCAATATAATGTTTATTGTTCTATAAACACCTTCTTGAACAATCATCTTTAGTCAGTAATGTACCATTGGAAAGGTTTTTTCATGTACTTTTATTAAAAAAAAGAACAGACCGATAGCTCAACTGGATCCAGGAATATAACGTTGTGAATGCTTGTGGCGTACCAAACAAGACGGCAGAAAGAAACTTCGGGCTTGTAAGTGGCTGGCCCTAACCAACTCAGCGAAGACGGCGTGGGTTCTATCAAGATAATCGGAGGCGCCACGGATTTGTTCAGCCACTCCCCGAAAGTCACTTACCGTTCCTTTATCGACAAATCCGAAACAAATAGTCCGGTACAAAATTCCAATAAAATAGTGAGCTAGATAAAAAGAACAAACACAAAAGGAAAAGAAACAAGAATGATCAAAGTTTTGCGGTCACCAACAGTATTTTCATTTACTTTTTAGAAAGGGGGGGGGGGTGAGTTTAGACACTTGAATTCAACTCTATGTATACTTTAAACAATGAAAACTATGCAAATCTTGACTTAATTGAAACTTCACTACGGTCAATAATTAACTAATTAAATCACAAACAAATTTACAAAGAACAGTGAGGCTGTTCTCAACAAATGACTCTAGGTATGCCAATAATTCAGGCTCACAACAATAACTGATTCCTTGTCACGGCGTCAGTAGACTCTCAATTCAACTTTCCCAATCTTCACTAATTACTTTACTCTATAATTGTCAACAACAATTTCTTTAGAACCACGATAATTAAAATAAGCTCGAATAGGCTCAATCAAACTGACGGTTTAGACTGACAATTTTCTTTTCGATTTTCTACCGAACGATGATGGTAATGGTAACGTAACTATTTACACCCTAAGACGCAATCGAGCTCGATTCTGCCTACGTGATTTATTAATTGGCTTTTTAGCCGCGATTTACCTTATAAGAAAATGAAGTTTTATTGAGCTTTTACGCGCGCTTATTGTTCTGATCTAAAAATTATAGAATCGCGTAGTTAGATGTTATTTCTTAGTTGATTTTGAAGAGAGGTTTTAGAAGAATTAAGCTAAGTACTCACAAGTAGTTAAAGTAATCCGTGGATTACAAAAAGGAATATATTTTTGTTTATTATTGTCACTATCGTCGTCAGGTCTACGACGAGTCAGAAGCCAGACGAAACGAACGCTGATCCGATAAGCTCTAATTCCAAGAATCCCGACGATGTCGGCGCAATAAGATTTTATTCACTGCTCACGCACACGAACTTCGCAATTAGTGCAAGGCAGAGATTTTCAGAAAGAAAGTGTGTAAATCTTGAATCCAAAACTAAAAAGCCTGAAAACAACAATTTTCAACCTGATGCCTCCAGAATCCGACCGATATGGAAATACCTTCGATGTTAGACGGCTTTTCGTGAATACAATAATTTCCGAAGCAAGCTGGTAAGCGTAAATAGCTGCAGGTTTAGACGCTGTTGAAGATCGACGGTCGCAATCAGTCAATTCTTGTTTCGTCTGCACAATAATTATTTATTCAAGGGAAATACCTAAAATACAAAAAGGACGATCTCATGACGCGTTTTTCGATAAATATTAAGAACCTTACCCCAGACGACAACAGTGATTTCTCGAAAATCGTAGAAGTGGATAGGAGATTTCAATCCGACGAAAGTCGCTCAGGATTTGCACAAAACCCGAAAGTAGGTGCTCTGGATTATATCCGCAATGGCCAATAATTCCACTATGCGTTCGATTACAACAAATTATTCCAAAATTACCAGAAATATCTAAATTTGCGTAAAGGAATGTTCCAGAAGCGCCTTCTCACTACCATCAAAAGATATCGAATCCCCTTTTTGCCGCCGCCGGCCAAGTTCGAAAAAAGATCTCAAAAACCTAGTTACTTTACGCTTGAGGTTGGCGTCAAGGTCAGATAAGCGAATTTGTCTGTTTATTTACTAACCAATCGAAGAACGAAATCAATCAGGATGAATGCCCAACTTCGAAATCCAGATGAAGGAATATTATCTGCCACGGTCGCCGGTGTTAGCGTATACCTCTCGGGGTAACGATGCGACAAAACAATGTGCATAAACTTGCATCTGCGATTTGCCAAAACAAGGTTAGTACCTACGCCAAATTATAGATTAAATTCGTGAAACAAATTCAATTCTTCTCATAGTTTTCTTTATAGAAAACGAATCAACTCACAACACGACGAAGCTGTACCAACATAATGGGAATTTGAGAAAAAGGACTAATTTACAAAAATTACGTTACATGCTGAACTGCTCATTTTCAATTTTTGAGGTTTTTTGCCCATAAAAAAGGTCCCTACCACAAGATCATCCCCAAAATGACCATACATACGTGAAATTTGATTCTCTATAAGACCTATAAGGTTTAGTGCTGTTATACCTTCAAAAAAAAAAACGACGACTTTTCAGGCCGATTTCGCTCCACTATTAGTGTCACCATGTGAAACCACAGTGAGTCAATCCAAAACCGACACTCTAACATCCCAATGACACAAAATATCCCTTATTTATTCGAATCCAAACTAAACAGGTGCCTAATTATTATTTAAAAGAAACAAATTGAAAGTCGTCTTCACGAAACAGTTTATTCTATAGGTGGTGCCAACTCTTTCACTGATAGAAATTTGTGTGAAATCACAAACTAGTTACAAAGAAAGCTTTGTAAGATTGCTGTGAAAATGCATGAAAATTACACATCGAACAAATTTGTAGTGGAAATACAACATAAATGTAAAATACCTAGCTTTCATGTTATACTAATAGGCCATCCACAATGATGTTAATGTTAACGTATTGTTATCGGCAATGGTAATGTTAGCATTCAAAGCGATGAGTTTCAAATGGTGACGTTCACATTCACAATCATGTTAGTGGCAATGGTAAGCATTTACCATTAAAACTCGTTGCTTTAAAATGCCTAACATTACCATTGCCGATAACATTACGTCAACATAAACATCATTTTGGATGGCCTTATTTTGTGGAAATAACTTGTGAAAAACCAATAACCCTGATGAATATTGAAGGATCTTTTACCGTAAGTGCCTTATGCCCTATACTTTGTATTTCTCGTTATAATGACGGTGGTTTTGTTTTCTAGTGCTGTTCCAGTTCCAGTATTCTATTGTCAGCATACCTACAAATTCTGTAATATGAACAACTCCACAATGAAGTTGTCAAAAAAATGGCCACCAAAAAAATGGCTTGACTTTGACGGCCAATAACTTTCGATTGCCGGAAGTGATTTCCATTATTATTACTGCATGTAACATTTATACAGGGTGTCATGTAAAAAGGTGAAAAATTCCGATAACTTCATCGAACTCCCATTTGCAAATTCTGATGAAACCGTGCTACAAAGATGATCAAAAATGTGTGTTGTACAGTAACCCTGAAAACACAATTTTTGGCATTGTTGGAGTGACTTGACGTGTCAGTATGAACAATGGCATAAATATTGGTTTTCAGCGTTACTGTAGCAACACACATTTTTGAACATCTTTGTAGCACGGTATCACCAGAAAAACCAGACAGTGACTAGCGTTTCAAAAAGTGCCCCCTGCCTGGCCTCAACAAATTTTTGGGTTGTTTTCAAATTCAAGTTATCCGGAACGGTTGCAGGAACAAACGTGCTCAATGTCAACCACTCATTAATCAGAAGTGATTCAATTTTGCGAGAAAATAGGACAAATCTGTTACATTCAAGCCGAAAGTAGTAAGCTTGTCAAGAAGCAGGGAGTGATCAATCTGATCTAAAGCATTCTGAAAGTCTGTGTATATGACATCAGCTTGCCCACCACCATCTATAACCTCCGCAACGAACTGTTTGAAGGAAGCCAAGTTGGTAGTGGTAGATCTCTTCATCATAAAGCCATGTTGATTAGGAGAAATGTATTGCTGAACAGAAGAATAAATTTGTCCATAAAGTAATGATTCGAACACTTTAGCGAAATTATATCTGTCTTATCGTCCTTTTTGAAAATAGGAGTGACGAATGACTTTTTCCACAGTGTAGGGAATGAAGATCGCTGTAGGATCAGATTGAAGATCCTCTGCAAAAGTTTGCTGAATGCAGAAGCACAGTCACGTAACAGGAAGCTGGGAACGCCATCGACGCCAGCAGTTAGAGAGTCTTTAGAGTGCTTCAAGGCACGACAGATCTCTTCCTGAGACATAATTATGAAGAACGGAAACGGACGGATCAAGAGAAGAACTAGAGGAAGCGGGTCTGTTAGAATTGTTGGATCGAGTATAAACCGAACCAAAATATTCAGCGAATGAGTCGACAATGACCTGTGGTGTAGAAAGTTCGACGTCATCAATTTTCATAGCTCCAGGTATTCGGGTGTTGTTTCTCTTTCGGTTCATAAATGACCAGAACTTCTTAGGATCAGAGGAAATGCCGCTTTCCATGTTCTGAATGTATTTTTTTATAAGCACAAGTTACAAGTTTTCTCACATGTGAGCGTTGCTGCATGTAAAGATCACGTTGATGCCGCATTTTGTACCTTTTGTAACTATTAAACAGCGCATTTTTACGGCGGATCGAGTTTATGATGTTAGCATCAAACCAGGGCGGGTAGGAGCGAGAGGATTTAAACTTCACCTTGGGGACAGTCTGATCAAAAATACCATATAGTATGTTGTAAAATATTGAACAAGCCTCCTCAACATCCACCGCTGAGTCGAGAGCTGACCAGTCTTGTCTTCCGATCAATTCGTACATAAGAGGAAAATTAGCTTTCCTGAAGTTACGGATTCCCGCACGATGATCACCATTCATGGAGAAATTCCGAGATGACTTACTTTTCACGCCAATGTCAACACACAAAGCTGGATGGTACACATCTTCATTAACAAGTGGACAGAGAGCCCTGTCGACAGTACAGGGCAAATCACAAAAATTGAGGTCCAGTAGACGCCCCTGGCTGTTTAGAATGTTGTTACACTGCTTAAGGTTCTGAAAATCGACAAAGTTGCGTAAAACATTTGAAAAGTTATTATCAGTGGCTAAACTAAAGTGCGGGGTATTAAAATCACCATAAAACACTGTCTTGTGACTAAGGAAATTAGCATTATTAAGTAAATCAAAAAACATCTCAAAATCCGCAATATGTGTACGCGGTGGTATATAAACAACAAACAAAAGCAAAATGTCACCGTTCCCAAGCGTCAACCTGACTCCAACAATATTTATCATAGGTACTTGGTTCGTGATCGATGTTAAATCAATTCTTGTGGACTTCACAGAATCCCTCACAGCCAGAAGTACACCACCACCCTTGGACAAACCCAGCACCTGCAGATCCCGATCGTCGCGATAAACGTAGAAAGAGTCACAAAATAGTTCTGAATCACAGATATCATTCGATAACCATGTCTCGGAGAGCGCTATAATATCGTACTCAGAAGTTGCAACAGACTGAAAGAAACTAACGGTTTTGGTTCTCAATCCTCTAACATTTTGATACGTGCATCGCAGGGAATCAGTAGTGGATCCAGGAAGAGATGGCGACCCTGAAGGACTTGGGGATGATTGCTATTGTCCGAGAAGATCTTTACGCAAAGAGTCAAGTTTTCTCTTATAACCAGTGCAGCCGTGATCCCAGGCAGCGTGATCCACGTCAACATCGGGCAAAACTTTACTTATATTGGAGCAATTGAAACACTTAAAAGTTGTGGATTTGCAATCTTTTACAGAGTGCTCGTAAGCACATCTAGGACACACAATCTTATTTTTACATTCAACAGAAACATGATGAAAGCCGCAGCAGTTTAAACAGCGAGTCACATCGATAGCGTCATAGACCCTGCAGACATCAAAGCCAATAAAAACCTGAGCCTGATCCAAAGCCCTCCGATAAGTTGCTGCGTCGACCTGTAAAGTCGCCTGAAATACTTTATTATTATTCTCAATTGGATCAGTTGAAATAATGCTAAATTTAGAAACGCCAAATATTGCAGAATTCTGTGCCCTGACGAGAGAGGCCAGCTTGTCCTTGCCGTGGAGCTCAGTCACACCCACAATTCTCATCCTCGGGTGCATCTTGGGAACATCCTTCACCACATACTCCTCAGACAAAGCAGAATCCGCCAGACGCTTCAACCTCTCTGCACCACTGGAAGAGCAACTAACTACAACACCGCCGCCGGAGACATGCCTCACACCAACAAGCTCCAGGTCAGATGCAGCCGGGTCAATTGAACGCAAGAGATCAGCCTTGGTACGTGAATAACTTTGTGTGGCTTTGGGCCTTATCACAACCGCAGATTTCCCCGTTGCCACCTGACTGTATGTCAAAACATTCGAGTTGCCGGTGTTTGACGCGACTGCAGGACTCAGAAAATGGTTTCGCAATTCACGATTTTCACAGCGCAAATGTTTTATCTCTTCCGCCTGTGACTCAACACGCGACCCAAGAGCTCGGACCTCGGTCGCAAGAGACCTGATCTCACCAATCAAGTCAGTCTTTAACGTCTTTAGGTAAGATAGTAAGACAGAATCGATATCGGATGTACACAAAGACTCATTCACAAGAACCTGTGAGATTTCAGCGCCATCAACATCCCCAGACGAGGCATGGATGTTTCCCTGTCCGCAGACCTCACAACACCAGGGGGATTTGCTCTTGAGCAACGACTCAAAGGCTTCGAGAGACAAACTGACACATTTGATGTGAAAAGAACTTCCACACCGGTGGCAGCTGATAATGTCATCATAGAAGGAGCATTTACCAACGCAGCCACCGCAAGTGGGCATCCCTGAATATCAGCGTGTGATCAGACCACACAGACATAAACATGCAAAGAATTTATTTAGATGTGACGTGCGAGCCACAATAGGTACCTACTCGCCAACAGTAAGAAGCGAAAATTGGTATGGTTTTATCACACGCCGCAAAAAAACGGGTGGATTGTACCTAATACAGAATAACAACAATTTCAATGAACTGTAAAGGCCGTTGGTATCCGTCAATCGACTAGAGTGCGACTGAAGACACCCTTCTCTTATCAGAGGAGAAGTCGATCGCCACCAGATCAGCCAAAAACAATCGAAAACCAAAATCAAAACATCACACAAAAATCACAAATTCCACGAGCAGAAGAGCCAGCACACCCGTTGGCATTTAGCACCATTTTGTTCACAATTTAACGCTGTTCAATCTGACAGCGTATTATTGTATTAAAAGCGAGTAGTAATCACAGCGATATTCCTAAGTAAATAATTGTTGGCGTGTATTTATTGTAGTACGCAGTGATAAACAGTGCGTGTTTAAAACGATCGTCTTAATTATATTCGAACCCGTACGCGAAATACGTAACAATATTACCATTATCATTATTAAATACATAGTTCAACTTGACAATAATTGATAAGTATTGCATTATTTCTTGACGTTAGATAATTTGATGACAAGTATCTCATTCAATAACAAAGCTGCCTAATTAGTCATTCTATGAATCAGAGAAAAGATCTCGTGTTTTGTGCCGAGCTCATTTCCAAAAAACTTCCTAAAGTAGATACCTACTTACGTACGTTTGTTATTGAAATTATCAACAAATTATGAATTATGATATTTTTCAGGTGTACAAAAGTGGTTCAGTTTTTGATACATCAATTTTGGGAGGCGATATACAATCAAATTAAATGAACGAGATTTCCTCCAGAAAATAGATTTCAGAGTTTTTGTCAATTCTGTAAATTAGCATTTCTGTAACTTCACACTGAATTGGTTTGACATATATATTTCTTCCAAACAATCACTGAGGATGTGTTTCATAACCATCTGTGCAAAATGTGAGCAAGATCGCTTTAGCGATTATTGCGAAGAAACCTTTTGCCATCAATTTTGAGGGCCTATAACTTTGTTATTATCGTCATTATGCTTTTTTTTTTTATACATACCGTCCGTTTTCTATTTTAGGCCCCAGCCCGTAGCACCTTAATTATGGGTTTCACACCCAATACATATATTATATATTTTTGAAATCACAAAGATAAGATATTTCGACTGTTGATATTTCAAATTACTTTTGACAGATGTCATTTTTTGACAATTGACAGAATAATACTTGTAATACATCATTTTAAAGCCCATCAAATTCTTAGGAGAACTGTGTTTTCATTTATGAAATCTGGTGTCTTTTACAGCTTCTAGGGGTCTTTCAATAGGAAAAAAATGTTGAATTTCAGAAATACGTAATAAGTAAGTAGGTAAAGCAGGTGCCTATTTTTATTGTTGAAAAATGATGATAATTATTAATTATTATTCACAATGAAACAAAAAATGTCGCAAAGAAGTTGCTCAAGATGACCGCCTCTTGGTTCCTTGAATGAAATATTCGACGATCAGTGAATTGGAACTACCGGCCCAATGCGATGACATCCGAGCTTGCCAGATATGACCCCCCTCGATTTTTATTAAGAGCTTCCCTGAAAGATAAGGTGTTTATAGAGTTTCCCAATAATTTGGACGATTTGAAAATCAGATCATCACCATTAGTTATAATATCAAAAATACCTATTACTTATTGAGTGGCTATTTCTGGAATTGACATTTTTTCCTATTGAAAGACCCCTAGAAGCTGTAAAAGACACCCTATTTCAAAAATAAAAACACAGTTCTCCTCAGAATTTTATGAGCTTTGAAATGATGTATCACAAGTACTATTCTGTCATTTCTCAAAAAATGACATCTGTCAAAAATAATTTGACATATCCTCACTCGAAAGATCTTGTTTTTCTGATTTCAAAAATATATAATATATTGTGTGCAGGGCCGATTCTGGCTCGTCGGCCGCCCTTGCGCGAAAAATATTTGGCCGCCCGCTAGCTGTAACTCTGCAGCAATTTTCTGGCGGGGGCGTCCGGGCCCTCTAAAAATTGCGCCGCAGGCGATTTTTTTTCACATTGCGGGCCTAAAACCGCCAAGGCCCCCGCATTTCAAACACAATTTTGAACAATTATAGTTATTCTGTTTTGCGCTGAGGATCAAGGTGCGTCCATTGTCATCTCACTTCAGCATACATACCCCTCGGCGGCATACCTTGAAGATTAGTTTTTAGGCACTTATACATACCAATTCATAGGTATATTGATTTTGTAGTTGAATGAAATCAGGAAAAGCTGTTCAAATAGGTGGTTGTTTATCGATAAGAAGGCAAAATCCAGAAAAAAAGTCATAATTATTGGTAAAATACCTATAATCTTGAAAACACAACAACTTGCAAAATTCAGAAAACAAAAAAAAAACTTGACAAACCTAATACATATTTGGTATATAATAGGTAAGTACTAGGTCTGTGAGTAGTAGGTACTAGGTAGTAGGTATACCTATACCAAGGGCCGGTATATCCAAGGGTATTTCCCACATAGTAGGTACTTATTTCCCATTCCCTTGAAAAGTTTTGACGCAAAAGTTCATCAGCCAAACAGAGTATCCGAAATTTTACCAAGAGATGAAAATTTTTGCCCTTCCTCAGATACTTACATGAGAAAGAAGTCTAATATCTATAATAGTTGACGCAGGGCGGCCGCCTTGCTTCCATTCTTGACAATAACCTGTTGTATTTTTTCGGAACTAAAAAAATCACAACTCACGCAGGGCGGCCGCCTTCGCCCTTCGGTCTCAAAAATCATAATATCAGTTTCTTTTTTGACAATCAATTTTTCGTTTAAAAAAATTTAGCGACCTTTCGCCGCCCTTGAATTTCGACCGCCCTTGTGCAGGGGCACTCCCAGCACACCACTCAGAATAGGCCCTGATTGTGTGTGAAACCCATAATAAAGGTGCTACGGGCTGGGGCCTAAAATAAAAAACGGACGGTATAATCTACTTTTTTTCACTACTAGCTGTGAAGTATGTTATTATTGACCTGTTAAGAGGTCGTGAAGTGAAATTTCACAACCTGTTGTAAAATCAGATAGGCCGGGCATATTATTAACCGCTTTGTCCGATTAACGTAGGTACACAATCAAACAGGCCGTGCATATTATCGACCGCTTCGTATGATTGACGTTTGGCGACTTGGCGTTTGAATCTTATCAAATTTTGGACAACGGCAGCTCATTGACACGAAAAGGTCGAGAAATTGTTTGACCGGGTCTTATTTAATGCAGAGCTTGATGTGGTGTACGTGAATTTTGTTGGTTTCGTGAGAAAGCAGCTAAAGGCCGAATAATTGGTCAGTACAACATATAACCTCACAATATCTACTTTTTTGGAATTATTCCCAATTACCTGTGTTCTCTTCTCGATCAGCACACATATCATTTACAATCTGTTATTGTTAGAGGATGCAGTTTTCTCAAAAGGGACCAGTTCATGAAGGTTGCATACGTATTCATGTACCTAAATCGAAATCGTACCCAATTCGAAAGGTGTCTCAAGACCGTCATTTATTGTCATCATTACCCCGGCGAATAGTATTTGAAGTTGAAAACTTTCAAAATGCTCGAGGCCTACTTGGTATTTGACATCTACAATAAATGCAGAGCTTTTTTGTAAAATTTTGGAACTTCACAAATCGAATCTGCTTTGCTAGTAGTGAAAAAAATCGTATATAAACCGCGCTTGAGAAGGCTATTATAGCCTTCGCACGTATCTCCCTCGCCGCTACGCGGCTCGGGATTTAAACGCTCACTCATATCATACTCAACCTCAGCTCACTCATATAATAGCTCACTTCTCAACCTTGGTATATAATATACTATTTTGGGTGATTCCACTCTTTTTTGATCTTCTATCGACCTGCAGTTATCCACCTATACCAAAACTTGGACTACCATGTTACGTACGTATATCGTCTACATATACCTATAGGAACCTGAGTACCTGTTTTTCAAAATCAAGATCGCCAGTATGAAGCTGATCGAGACGAAAGTTCAAAAGATTCCATCGACGATTCCATAGAAGGTAAGGAAGAGCCCAGGCAAAATGTATTTTATTTCAGAAAATCATCATGCCCCATCCTTTTTTCCTACAAATTGACTATCATTATAAATGTAACTCACGTGGCTTAATAGAGAGTTATTGCAGATGAAATAAGGGCAAGCCGAGGGGTCTCTCACTGCATCAAAATTTGTACAGTATTGCCAATTGCCGGCAATAACATTACTATTCCCTTCTTATTGCCGACTTATTGCCCTTATTGCCGACTTATTGCCCTTATTGCCGACTTATTGCCCTTATTGCCGACTTATTGCCCTTATTGCCGACTTATTGCCCTTATTGCCTACCTATTCCTCTTATTGCCGACTTATTGCCACTCTATTGCCAATATTGCCGCGGTATTGCCACGTATAGGTACACTCAGATTAACGTGGATTTATAATCTATACATACCGGGTGATCATTTGAAAATTATCCACCTGCAATAACTCCCGATTCCTAGTGAATATTTTTTCAAGCAAAAACAGGTCGATTTTTATATCGGGAGGGACATCTAAAACATACATTGGCGAATTTCTATATTCACCCCCCTCGTCCCCACTCACCCCAACTTTGAAATTTCGAATGACACTACCTACCTTGCGATACATCAAATTGAAGAGAATTAAATTTTCTTTCTGAAAAAAATATTTACAAAATTTTTAACCCCACCCCCTTTTCCCTAAAAAATCTCTGACTGTCCCATTTTATATTCTGGACCTCTAATTTTTTCTCAATTTAGTCAGCGTCATCCTAGATAGCATCGGAGAATAAAATTTTCGGTGGAAAAAGTGCTACCCAAATTCACCCCTTTGCTCTCCCCCACCTCAACTCCCAAATTTAACAAAACACCACCTACTTTGTAATACATCAAATTGAAGGAAACTAAGTTCTCTTTCCGAAAAGAATTTTTTTGGAATTTTCTACCCTTCCCCCAATAAATTGGCCATTTGGATTATTCTAGGGGGGAAATGAAGGGCTTTAAAAATTATGAAAAAATTTTTTTCATAAAGAGAATTCAGTTTCCTTCAATTTGATGTATTACAAAGTGGGTATTGACATTTAAGATTTTTAAAGTCAGGTGGGGGGAGCGAAGGGGTGAATTTGGGTGGCACTTTTTTTATAGAAGATTTTCTCTTTCGATGCTGTGCAGAATGACGTTGAGTGTATTGAAGGGAAATGGAGGTCAAGAATATTAACTTGGACACTCAAAGAATTTTAGGAAGAACGGGGGGTGGGGTTGAAAAATTTCAAAATATTTTTTTTAGAAAGATTTCAATTCAATTCAATTCTCTTCAATTTGATGTATCGCAAGATATGTGGTGTCATTTGAAATTTCAGAGTTGGGGTGAGTGGGGGCGAGGGGGCTTACGATATAAATTCTCCAATGTATGTTTTAGATGTCCCCCTCGATATAAAAGTCGACCTGTTTTTGCTCAAAGACATTTGCACTAGGAATCGAGAGATATTACAGGTGGGTAGTTTTCAAATGATGACCCGGTATATGCCGTTCACGTTTTAAATTCAGTAGAATGACTTTTTGGAGCAAAAATTAAAGTGACAAGCTGGGGGGCTACGACTACGGCTGATGGCACCTGCAAAGTTTCGGAGCGAAATTGTCAGCTACCATCAGTGGAATCCTCCCAGCGCTTCAGCTTGTCACTTAATTTTTGGTCCAAAAAGTCATTCTACTGAAAATAAAAAGTGAACGGGATATATATAGGTCGTGGAAACAAAAATGGAGGCCTATAGATGGGTATATGGTATAATATTATTTTCACTAGTAGGTACCTATACTTGTCAATACAATTTTCTTCAGTTGTGAAGTTGTAATAAACATATAGATAATTTATTAAACAATTGTCGCTTTATCGAAAAAAATTAATGTGCTAAACTCAAGATTTCACTAAGTAATGTCAAAAACAAGCGAATCTCTACAGCAGTACTTTGGCACCCCACCAGGCGCAAGCGCGAGTAACAAGCTGGCAAGAGGCGCTTTTGTTGTGCCGGCAGGAGCTGCTCAGGGTAGATCACTAGACAAAGAAAGTAGATCCAGCTGGGCCGTGATGGATCTACCACGCTCCTGGTGCAAAGCGAAAGTGGCTGAAGCGCGGAAATACGCGATGCGCTACTGTTGCCACGTCAGGCATACTTGCAACGTTGCCATAGCGGGTGCCAAGGTGACGGTTATGTTCCCGCGACCTATATCATAAAAATGAGTCCGTTTTCTATGTCTCGCAAAAACTTGGGGATGGCTCGACCGATTTGAATAAATTTTTTTTAATTGATTTGTTCCAACACTGGGATAGTTAAAGAAATGAAAAAACCGCCGCCATCGCATTTGCGTCCCGCCCCCGACGAGGATCTTGAGAGTGGCTTGACCGATTTGATTTTTTTTGTTGTGCTCGCCTCAAAACTGGGGTAATTAGAAAAAAACGCCGCCACCGCCTCCACGTGCCACCCCCGACGAGGATCTTGACAGTGGCGCGACCGATTTGAATAATTTTTTGTTGTTGTGTTTGCTTCAACACTGGGGTGGTTTCAAAGAAAAAACACCGCCACGTGCCGCCCCCGACGAGAATCTTGAGAGTGGCTCGACCGATTTTAATAAAAAAAAAATTGTGTTGTTCGCCTCAAAACTGAGATGTTTTTAAACCGCCGCTGCCTCCGAATCATTGCTGAGGCGTCCGACGAGGATCTTGAAAGTAACTCGACCGATTTGAATGAAGTTTTTGGTGTTGTTCGTTTTAAAACTTGGGTGTTTCTAAACCGCCGGCGCCTCCGCGTGCCGCCTCCGATGAATATCTTGAGGGGGTTTCGACCGATTTGAACGAGGATTTGAATATGTAAATGTTTTGTGTTGTTCACTTCAATACTGGGGTATTGCTGGTATTTATAAACCGCCGCCGCCCCCGAATTATTTTGACACTGGGGTGTCCTTAAGCCGCCGCCGCTCTGGCATGCCGCCCCCGACAAGTGTCGAGAACCGAATGTGAATTAGTTACCAGTACTTTCAAAAACGACCAGTATCTCGAGAGCCGGAGAAGATACCTTTAAGCGACAGAGACCGAAGACGTCCTTCTACTTGAGCAATCCCCGTAAAAACATGTCTCGCCAAACCAATATAGTATAATCCTCTATCGCATTTGTCTTTCGCAGAAATAATCACCGAGACAAAGGAGCAACGTGCCTGCTCATATAGGTACTACTTATTAGATGCTACCGGAAGAAGCGTAGGGCGTAGCCCACGGGTCCACCTATTCCACTGTTCTGAATAGAGTTTTTCAAGGACTTTCAAATGACATATTGCAAGTCAAGTTCCGTGAGATATAGGGTGCTTTCCACCTAGCCTCAAGTCTGGCACACCTGCCATTTACGCATGTGCGGGTGCCAAACAGTGCTTTCCACTCGGCTTTCCATCTACGTGTTCTCACCCATTTCTGTGCCGTTCATTGGATCACCTAAAATTTTTTGCCAGACCATGACATTTGTTGATAGTGACACCTCTGTTTGACAGATGACAGCCAAAAACTAATCAGCTCATTCCAGAGCCAAACCATGTCTGCATATTAAATTTCAAGTTGATCAGGTCAACTGTTCGACAGTTATCGATAGTGATTACAAACACGCTGACACGCTGTACACAAAACCTCAATTCTCTTGTCATAAAGCACGATGTAGTCATAAAGTTATTCATCATCTATTCAACAATGGACCTTTTCAATAAAGGCGGTCTCTCTCGCACGATTTACGTCACAGCCCCACATAGCCGCAGTGTGGTACCACGCACTTCATAACGAACGGAGTTTCCTTTGGAGATATTAGGCGCCGTTATAGCTAGACACCACCAACTGCGCGGTACGAACGCGCATGCATCTGTCTCTCTTTTCTGAAAAGGTCCATTGTAATGGCAGAATTTTTTCCTAAATCCAAGTTCAAAAAAACAAGGTCTCTTTGGATTTTTCAAAGTAAACCTTAAAATTAGATAGGTACTAAAATGTTCAATTCTTCATTTTTAGTTGGTAGCACACTGTCATTAAATGAAAAAACAAAAACACATCTATATAGAGCTTGGCAAGCCATATGCGACTCCAACACGACGCGACGCTCTTATTTTGTGATTTGCAAGGAAAGAAAAGACGTGAGGTCGCAAAGACGAGATTTGCTGCAAAAACGAAGTATTCCGATGATACACGAACTGATTATTGCCAGTTTATTGCCACTTATTGCCAGTTTATTGCCAGTTTATTGCCACTTATTGCCCACTATTGCCACCTATTGCCCTTATTTCCGCTGTATTGCCACTTTATTGCCATTATTGCCACTTATTGCCGCCTATTGCTCTTTATTCCCGACGTATTGCCAGTGATTTGTACAGTATTGCCAACAGTGAGAAGCCCCTCGGGGCAAGCAGTATTAAAAGCGACACTATTTTGACACCTACACTTGCGCAGATTAGTGCGACGTTAAATTTCCCTTAATAAGGATAGTGCCTGCTTTTATTTGTGCACTCTTTAGGTCGACCTTATTTATACTCTATTTTGACATGTCCCAAGAATGGCCTTATTGTGAGTGTATTGTTGGTTGCCTCTATTCCTCCAATTTTGAACAAACTACCCTTACGTAATTAAATAGGGGCTAATTTTTTGCAGATAGACTCCACAGGCCTTGCAGTACAAGTATGCAAAAAATCAGGGCCGTCGGAGGGCTCCTTGTGTCCCATGCGATTTGCATGCGGCATGCGCTTATTGCATGCGGCATGCGCTTAGTGACACCCGTTCGGAGCACCCGTTAGAGGGTATAAGTAGAGGCAGTAGGAAGTTTGCGATCTGCAATAACTCTAATTCTGCAACCAAAAATAAGGTAAGCAGTATTTTATTAACGCCTCCTTTAATAGTGCCGTGCAGTAAAATGCCATTCTGCAATAACTCTCTATTATTTTACAGGGCAAGGACTTGGCGCACTCAAAAAAAATCCCAAACGAAACGACCTATCGACATAGCTCGCTTCAAGGTCCAGCCGGATATTATTTAGTCAGATTGCGAAGTGAAGTATGAGGCAATGAGTAGAATCAGAAGACAAAAAAAAAATGTTGTCTCCGCTTGATGCCTGGTGCAGATAAAAAACTTAATGGTACTTCTGAAGGCAGGGCTTCAAACATTTTTAAAGCAGCTGCGCTTGTCTAGCCATTTCAACGCTACACTAAACGACCGAAAAGTTCCAAATAAACATGCTTCAAGAAGATAAGGGTAAATAATATTCGCACCGGGCTGCGCCGTTGATTCCACTCGGCTGTTTGTTTTAACGGTTATTATTTTGGAAAATTCTGAACATGCCCAATCGGGCAAAGGTGGCCGAATGCCGAGGTGTGCGCAATGTAAACAACCGGTCGGGAATATTTAGAGCATCTGATACCATCACAGCCAGTTAAATATAGAAGGAATAAGAAGTTAGGAGCAATGTAAACACCACATACGAGAGCAGAGCGAGATTTTGTGTAACAGGAATAATCACATTAGATGTTAGATGGTGATGCAAGCTTTCCCATCCTCAAATCAGTGTGTATTTGCTTAAAGCTCTCGTTCTCGTAGTGTTGCTGGGGGTAGATGGTAGATGCCATTCGGTGTTTCGTGTTTCTTTGATATCAGCATGCAGCATGCCGTTGGAGTCAATGTATGGTAAAATGTAGTGAGCTTATGGGAGTGGAGGGAAGCCCAAGATTGAGAGCATCAACCAACCCCCTCCCCGGATCAACGCGGATTCTAACTTTAAGGTTGTGATATTAATAACATGACTGTTAGATAGGCGAGAAAAATGGCAACGTTGCTGTGTGAAAACATCAAATTTTCCCGTTGCAGAACTGAACGGCAATTTTCTGGAGTGGCATAGTGAAGTTTTCGTGGGTCCGTGTTCAAGCTACTTGGGGGCCCTTACCCTCATCTTTACATTTAGATTGTTTTAAATACCTACTAGATGTATTTTGACCATATCACCTCAAAAATACCTACGCCTACATTAATAATTCACCGTGCTACATTTACAAGCTCAAAATTACCCGTCTCGTTGGTGTTGGTAGCCCTGTTTCATGGATTCTCATACGATCTTCGGAAACTCATTTAGGCATTTCCATTGACGTCACTGCAGTGTTGCCAACTGTCCAGAATTGCCCGCCAAATTTGAACCAAATAATGTTTGGGAACAAACGAACTACAGGGCGCTTATGGAGTTCCAGTTTCTGCATTTTTTTTTCTCGGCTACCTTTTTGAGTTTGAGTTTGAAACTTTTGTATCAAGTTCAAAGCAATGTCCTTAATGCGCCTGCAAAATAACTTCTCGTGGAAAAGTGTATTTTTTGTGAAAAAGCAAGTCAAACATGTTAGGTTACCTGTACAGGGTAGTGGTGAAAATTCATATTTTCCGACGAAATTGGGCCTGGACTTTGCCACCAAACTTCACCTGAATGTTGGGGGTTTACATTCCCGGCATTGCTGGAGTGATGCCTTGTGTGGGGCTAGGTATGTACCTCTTCGGTTTGTGCTTCCCAATCACCCAAATACTTGAGGCCCAGCTTTTACTGCTGGATTAAAGAAACAAACAATAGTTTTTGTTTATATTTTATATTTTCAAAGTGCAGGAATGTCTTCACTTCGGTTGTAGAATATGGACAGAGGCAAAACATGGAAGTTCAACTCGAACAGCTGTTCGGCCACCGAAGATGTATTCGGTCACCGGAGGCCTCCTTGACAGAGATTTTACACCTGATTCAACGATTTAATTTAACACAATACAACCTGATTGTGTCATGACACATTTCTTAAAAATACAAATATTTATTGTTCTATTGAGGATTCTAGGCTCCAAATTGTGGTCGACGTAGCAATTCCTCAGTCCGTAGATTTTCCCATTTTTAGATTGCCGAAGGCCACAATTCTTGACACAGGTACTTCCTGAAACTAGATATAGTGCGGGCGCTAAGAGCCAAAATTGGGATGAACCTTGCAAATGGTGATGAAAGCATGAAATTCAGTACACGTACTCAGAATGAGCCCCTCTTTCAGATAAGAGGTGGAGCCACGCCGAATTTTCACCGGAAGGGGGCTCGGGGGGCTCCTGAAAGTTGAAGGTGCTAGGACTCCCACTAAACGGCTTATCAGTTCGTTTTGACAATTAAAAAGGAGACTTATGAATATATTGTAAACATTGACGGCGTTTATTGTATTGTACCGGGAATTTTTCATTATGAAAAAAAATAAGTTCTTCGGCAGAACACACAAATTGGTTTTATTTTATTTTCACCTACAAAGAATTAATAAGGAGATGTGCAACACGTTGATTCCCACAAATTCGTATCCTCTGAATTCGTTTGTGGAGTCAAAATTTTGATGGTGTATGTTCTTGAAGAGGGGCATTCCAAAGAGTAAGCTATTTCCAACCCTAAGTTCAAACAGATTTTTTTCAATGTTCTGAATCGAAATTACTGAATTCCTTCCAGCAATGCATACCCTGAACCCTTCTTTGGAAGTACCGCGTGCGATTGAACGTGGAATAAGTCCTGAAACACTATCAGAATTTTTCTTCTGTGATGCTACTATCTACTCTCGACCGGGGCAATTAGGTTCCTACACAGCATGCGCGGAGTGTATACACGATGCAGGGTGTTTTCTCGGTTCAGTCACATTTTTCATGATTGAAATTGTGTCATAATATTGAAATAACGTGTATACACTCCGCGCATGCTGTGTAGGAACCTAATTGCCCCGGTCGAGAGTGGATAGTAGCATCACAGAAGAAAAATTCTGATAATGTTTCAGGACTTACTCCACGTTCAATCGCACGCGGTACTTCCAAAGAAGGGTTCAGGGTATGCATTGCTGGAAGGAATTCAGTAATTTCGATTCAGAACATTGATAAAATTCTGTTTGAACTTAGTGTTGAAAATAGCTTACTCTTTGGAATGCCCCTCTTCAAGAAGATACACCATCAAAATTTTGACTCCACAAACGAATTCAGAGGATACGAATTTGTGGGAATCAACGTGTTGCACATCTCCTTATTAATTCTTTGTAGGTGAAAATAAAATAAAACCAATTTGTGTGTTCTGCCGAAGAACTTATTTTTTTTCATCATGAAAAATTCCTGGGACAAGGCGATAAACGTCGTCAATTTTTACGATACATTCATGAGTTTCCTTTTAAATTGATAAAACGAACTGGTAAGCGGTTTGGTGGGAGCCCTAGCACCTTCAACTTTCAGAAGCTCCCCGAGCCCCCTTCCGGTGAAAATTTGGCGTGGCTCCACCTCTTATCTAAGAGAGGTGCTGATTCTGAGTATGTGTACCAAATTTCATGCTTTCATCACCATTTGCAAGGTTCATTCACCTAGTGCCCCCACTAATAGGCTTAGCAACAGATAATTTTGTGCAAACATCATAACTGTATTACAGCAATTTAGTTACCCATCCTAATTGTTATCGGTACAACCTCCGTATATTTTTTCAAGTGTATTCCTTCCTTCCTTCCTCCTTTCCATTTCTTGGCGCTTTGGGATACATTCTGTGATGCCTCGTACTTCCACGAGCCCCAGCGTTTTGAGAAAACCATGAATTTCTCATTTTTTCCTCAAAAAAAAAGATTCAACCACTTCAAACTCCAACCCAACGTTCACGTTCATTAAGCCCTCTACATCTCTAGTCATGCTTTCTCCATTGCTTTCACAAGCCTAGATGTTTGAATTGACAATAGTTTCCATTTTCTACTTCACTGTAGTTGTAATATTTGCTGTGATATAAGCACATGTGAACCAGATGGGATCGGCTCCGAGTATCTTCATCTTCTGTTAACCAAATCGTACACCTGACTTGACAATCTTGAATTTTCAGTTGATGGCTTCATCGCGGCAAGACACATTGCTTAAAAAATCCTAAAATTTCTTCTTGTAAGCAGGATTTGAGGTAACATTGTGGTCAACTTAGAATCTTCCTTGGTCGCTGGATTTTCCCATTTCACGATCGCCACAGGTCACAGTTTTTGCCACAGCCATACTTTCTGAAATCAGAAGGGCGCTTAGTAATGGATAATTTGTAAAATCATCTCACATTTATTCTGTATTCTAACAATTTAGTCAGCTTTTTACCTTATCGGCAGGCATATAAACTGGCATATTTTCTTCTTCCCAGATGTCTTTAAGTCGCATTTCTTGGCACTTTGAGATACTTCCTGAGATGCTCTTTTCTTCCAGGAATCTAGTTTTCCGAAAAAGCCACGGATTTCTTTTTTTTTCGAAGAAAATGATTCAAGCACTTCACCAAACTTTCTTGTTTATTGAGCTATTTGGGACAGCACATCTCCAACTATCAGTATTGATCGAAGCGCCAGAGTTTCGTGAACAATTATCACGCACAAACTTGCTTCCTGCTGTATCCAAAATCTCAAAAAAGTACTTTTTTACAATCATAACAACGCGGGTTGTTCCCTAACACTTTTTTGACGTTATAAATTCAACTAGGTTGGCAACACTGACGAGCTCGTGACGTCATGTGGAAATGCCTATTTGCTACCTCTGTTTTTCTGAAAAACCCTAAATTAATCACTGGAATTGTTTTCTTCTCTTTCGACCTTTTTTAAGCCTCGCCAAACGTAGTGGCGGGGGCTATTTGTGGCCGCTTTTTTTTTCGTGATTATTTCCCTCGTGTTATTTTTTTTAACCCCTCGCTTAACAAAATTCACCTGAATATTCCGTATCTTCCGAACGGTTGAACATATCCAGTTCATTCTTTCGTTAATCGAATCCCAACTATTGCGGGTTGATACCGTCGACGTTTAAAGATGATCGGTCAAATATGAACAATCTTTAACAACAATAAAGAATGCACAAGTCGCGGCACTCATCTAAAATGGGAAAAACGCATAGATACCAACGTATACATCATCATATCTTTTGATATAATAAAGTTATGTGCTTAATTTTTTCTTTAAATTGAAGTTCATATCCAGACCTTTCTTACAGTGTGACAGCGATTGAGGAACAATGGTTCATTAGTGCCATGTCAACAATGTAAAGTTTATAAACATTTTCATCGGCTATGAATGCATCCAGAATTTCAGTCAGCGGGGGAAATTTTGATTTTCACAGTTTTCTATATACAACCAGCGAAGCGATTGGGGCGAAAGTATTGCAGAATTTTTTAAAACAAAAAATTTTGATCTAGGACTTATATTTTTTTATATATGATTTTTTTTCTAACGCAACCAACAACTGTAAAGAAGTGGTGCGCGCATGCCACTCATATTTACTATACAAAATGCACTACATTACTAACTGAGGTGAGCAGTTTTTGTATAAAGCTGAGCTGTTACAGAAATAATCAGATATTTGAACGATACAATGGTATTAACGTAAAATAGGTATGATGGAGATGAAACTATTCAACCCTAATTTCTACATCGAAAAGGTCCTACCTATTCCAAACATTTGCTCTGCTCGTGTCTTTCAAACTTTCAAATTAGTTGAATAATCTCACATTTTTACCGCAAATCGCAGATGAGAGGTATCCTTATGTGTCACATACAGTTTCTCTTTTCCTTTCATTCCCTTTTTTTGCATTAATGACTACTCATTTTATCTCAGGTCACATTTGGCAAATATGTTTCGATATCACTTCATTGAAGGTTTAGAGTACTATTATTATTAATTTTTTGCCAAGCAAGTTTCAAACAGTTTCGAAGCTAACAACAAAACAATAACGATACTTATTGTATGTGTGTACGTGTTTTATGTGTACTTTTTGTAATAATGTACCAAAATGATTTATTGTTGCGAAGACTTTTTTTTGGGCGAGGCTTTCTATTAGACAAGGTGGGGAGGGGAGATGGACTGGTTTTTGGTTAAGTTTAGAAATTTGTAACACTTCATTTTATCGTTGTAGAAATCATTACAATCGTTCAATGGCACAGTATATTTTTGGCTCAGAAAAATGTGTTGCTGCCGCTGTCGGCCGGATTTGAACCGGATGAGAGTGATGAGACCCTCAGGTTGATGTTGTGCTGCGCTAAGCTTCTGAGACCCCGTCCGCTCCTCGAATGCAGGATGATTCGTATGGTATTGTCATAGATCATATCAGCCTTAGGAAGGCTGTGACAAAAGAAACTAAGGTGTATTTCTCAACTAATACAGTGTAAAATACTCTGTATATGGGCCTAGATTATACATTTATTATTTACACGATAATTTGACCCCCTTGAAGCTACGGAGCTGTTTTACTTGCACACGTTGAACACCCTGTTACTACGCCATTGATTCTCTATGTAGGTCAAACATGTCTTTCTACAACCGCACACATCGCACATTCAATTCCCGATTTAATTGAACTTCTTGGAAGTCGCACACCGGAGCGTAATCTTTCGAATTTCATACAATAAGTTAGTGATGGATTTTCCAAATTTATGGATGTCAAACGCATTATCTGAACTCTATACAAAACGGTTTTTATCTCGCTACTAGCCGTAAAGTACGTCATTGTCATTATTAACATGTTCCTGCATTGAAATGTCGATTTTCTAGTAGATAAATAGTATATTATATTGTGGGTTCGAAGTTAAACATCATTGAAAGTATCTACATTTTCCTTTCCTGACCGCCCACCAACATGGAAGGGGAAGTATTGTAATTTTGCAGTGAAAAAGCTTTGAGATTTCACCGGATATATCAGTTTTGAGGTCCTCCAAGACGATTAGGACCATTTTCAGAATGATGTTCATCTGTCTCGTCGCTTCGCTCCTCGTGCTTCAAAATGACGCGTGTGACAATACGATGTCTCATAAAACTTGTATTATAATATACTATTACTTATCTGCAGAAAAACACGACATATCTGAACACCAAAATGTTTAATAATTTGCCTCACAAGATACGAAGTTTGAAGTTTAGTTTGCTTCAAAAAAAGATTGGAACAAATGTTTATACCAAAATCAAAGTTTAATATCCCTGAATCCCTGAATGATACTGATATAAGGTGCTTGTCAGGTTGGCCACCACTGTGATTTCAGCGTTTTAGCGTGTTATTGTTTCCTGTCCGGTTTTATTTCTATACTGACCAGGCAGTATACAAATTTGCTCGAAGTCACATCCAGACAGCAAGCGACCGTATGAAAGCCCGTTACGACTGGAAAGCCACTGAATTCAAGTCCCAAAAAGGCGAGTTGGTGAGGTTCTACAACCTCAAAAGGCGGAAGGAAAGTTTCCTGGAACTACAGCGAATCTGTGAAGGACCGTACGAGATTATCAAGTGTTTTAACGATGTTGTCTTCTGGACACGCAGGTGACAGAACGGAAAAATTAAGGTGGTGCACAGCGATCGTTTCTGTTCTTATCTTCAACGACCCGAGGATTAGTTCTACGAGGACGTAGAAGAAGCTGAGGCAGGGGAAGCGTAACTCAGTAGCTCTGGCAGTAGCAATAGCACTCAATAATACATGTACACTTGTATACGAGTTTCGCAACTCCTAGCAACGTAGAATCCGGCATTTTCCAGAGCCATGAAACCGAGTCGCGAAACGAGTTGCTGTATAAAGTTTACGCGTGTTTGAGTTACCGTTGTGTGATTTGTTATTTTTCACTGAAGTTTCTTGAATAAATCCGTTACAACAAATCCACGACAATATTATGAAATTTGAAAATTAATAGCTATTTACGATACGAGTGTTAAAAGTGACAGGTATTATTTTGTGAGCGGGGACGCTTGCGAAACGAGCATTAGCGAGTAGAGCAACCCCGCGAACAAAATGAGACACTTTTAACCCGTGTATCGTACAGGATTTTATCTACAATGGTCTTTGAAATGTTTGGTGAATGTCAGAATTTATTGAAAATATGACAGGAATGCGCAGAATCATCATTTTTTCACGTCGCCCATGACGACGTGCTAAAAGTGACGGGTATTATTTAACGCTTGTAGATAAATAGCATTGTTCATACATTTTCCTTGAAGGAAGTCGCCTGTCATATTTATTTTGAATCTTCTTTTCAAAATAAAGGTGATGAGAAAAGTGATTTCTCCTTTATCACGTTTTCATTGGCATCGAAAAGTCCTTTAAAAGTATCTGTTGATGAGATTTCATCACTCGTAGAGCAAGAATCTGCGTGCAGCGCACTGGTCCCAAATAATAGATTCTATTGATTTTTAAGGCGAGAATAGTGTGTTCTATTCATGAATGTTGAATTAACTTCACATTTATCGGCTCAAAACAATATTCAGTCTTTACTGATACTACTGCTACTGCCACAGTCAGTCTTATTTTCACTGATGTTTCTTGTATGAACTAATATCGATTCCAAAAGTGGAAAGAAAGTGTGTGGCTTTATGTGACGAGACATTTCCCCTAGCGAGTGGGTACCTACCTACTTATGAACTGTATACGTATGTATTTTTCTGCGTGTAGAACGCGCAGTTTTTTCAAGCAAGGGCAACAAGCACCTAATGTGAATATTTGTGTTGATAAAAAGTCATTTTCGGTAAATCCCACGCAACAGAGTTTAAAAAGGAGCGTAGCCAAGCAAAACAATATAATTTTCCTCATGATAGGGACGTAAACTTGAGGGTGTGGTTTATAAAACGCAGAGTTTTATACTGTGCTTTCGCGCCGTTTGAGGGTGAAAACACCTGAGCCACATCGAAATGCGGTTTTCGTCTATATAATTTGTGAAAAATATTCATCGCCGGTTTCACAAACGCACGATTCTCGATAAATGCGCGAGCGGAAATGTCCTGAACCAAAAGCAAAAGCTTCCCACTTTTTCGTTCTGATTGAGACCTGGAAATGCGCGCAATAAATTAATTTGTTTCGTCGTATAGGTATAGGTCTACTTCAATTTTAGCCTAGTTTAGATAAAAAAATCTTTGATAGCAAATTACGAGGAAAATGAAAAATCAAAATCTTATCTTCTACGTCCAGCTAGTGAGGTAATGGAACCATTACCAAGAGGCTCATAGGTACGTACCTGAAACAATAACAAACAAGACTAAATCAATAACAGGCTCAGGCTCGCTAATAAGGTGATAAAAGGAATCAATCAGGACACTAAAACGTCAAATGTTCAACAAGATTATAAAAGAGTACCTCATCGACGGTGCTTTTTACTCAATCAATGAATTCATGTCAATACCCCCCACGGCAGTGATCCTAATTTTGGTTTACTTGGTTGTTGGTATAATTATGTTTATCCAATCCTATTGAATAATGCACGCATTATCACGCGCATACGTGCCTGCATTTTTCAATAAGATTGGATAAATCATAGTATTCTACTCGCAAGTAATGGCTATTACTCATTCGGATGCTTTACGACACTCGCCAAGGCTCGTGTCGGCAAACTGCATCCTCATGAGTAGGAATCAATCATTACCCGCTTGTTGAATAATATACTATGATATGTTTTTATCGAGGTTTTTTGATAATATTTATATTATATTTTATCTTACATGTACAATTTGACGTGTGTTAACATACCTATGTATGTAAAACACGTGGTAAAAGATTAATGAAGATTATTATTATATATAGTGGATTCCAATAATAATGAAATACTATAGTATACGTATTGAATTGAGATTAAACAATTAAACAAAAAAAAAAGTGGAAAACTGCAACTACAGACTCTATTTGGCTCTTTTGTGTTGCTTCCTGAAATTTGGTTCCAATTCATCAGATGAAAACTTGAAACTTCGAGTCAGGTTTACTTAGAGTGTGAAAGGAAAGATATTTCTGTTCCATTTTCGGAAATGTATGACTTTGCTTGAAACAAACAATGAAAAATACCCCAGCATTTTGACTTGAGTAGGGTATTTATGAGTCTGCTAGTTGTTCCTTCTTTGAACTCCAGGGGACTCAATTTGCACTAGTGAAAGGAATGTACGCACAATGAAAAACTGCGGCATTTTCTTATACCGAATAGCGGTAGTTCTTTTTTTTTGTGTACCGCACTTACTAGCACAAATGATCACAAAATTCCGAATTGAGATTGGTTTTGGAAACTAAATAAATATTCGATTGGAGCTGGATTGAATAAATGGCCAAATTTTTCGACTTCACAGCCTTCGAAGACTTCGACCCCTGAATGTGAATTTTGTGGATCACACGGTAGTATGCTCAGGGGTCAGGGGGTTACTTTTGGAAGTTCTGAATTGGGACACCTCGGAACTATTTGCACTCTGAGTAAATTAACGTCGAACAATATCCTGGGGGAGTTTTCAACGTCGTCAATGGGACAATAAACTTGAGGTGATTTTTCTGTGCGGCTCGTTTATTATGTCGGAGGTTTCGAAAGCGTGTCGATATCAACACGCTAATGAGCTTCGTTTTGTTGCCAAAATTCCCGGCCATACTGTGAGCATTTACGCTATATTTCTCTCGCGGGTTTCTCCTGCTGGGCGAATAGAATATCACAATTTATTTAATTAATATTGTTACAACTGAATGAACCGCTATGTTCAAGTGGAAACGATTAGCCCTTTGTGTAGTAGGTATGTATACAGGCCGGAAGGTTACACCCACGGCAAAATTATATAGGCTATGTATAAGTATTTAGGTATCTATGTGATATGTGCCTCATATTTTTGCTATTTATGATGCGATTCGTTAAAAAATATTATCACATAATGCTTTGTTACGCTGTAACCGACAGGATTTTTCACATACGTTTGTAGAACGTTATTTCTTATACAATCGCACTATTGTTTATCAAGTATTAATGATAATAAAATGTACCTACATATACGGTTCTGGTTTGTGTAATGTATATTTACGGCGTTCAAGCGGTCAGCGTACCTCGACCGCCACCTGATTTATTTCTCATTATCATTATCAAAGAACTGGAATCGGCTTGACAAACCTGTAAACCCTTATCTAGCAGGGAAGGGAAATCAAATTGCGGTAAGTGCGAAAGACCCAGCAATACTTATGAATAGCATTATTATAATAGGATTGTGCAAATGGGAAGCGGTTGAACCAAGGCATCATTAAATTAAGAGCAATTACACAATCGACTCTTGGAGTTTGGGCTTTTCGCACGCCCGCGGATCGAGATTTTGACAGAGAGTCTCCGACTTCTTTAGCGCATGGCACTGATTTCCTGCTTAGAAATCAGGGCACGCAACGAAATGTTGCCAAATGAACCTTGGAGCAGGCCCAATATACTGGAGCTTTTCTGTGAGATTTTAGCTGACGATTAAAAATATGAGAGTGGTAAATAAAATGGCCGGGCGAGGGTTATTTCTCTTTTGATTTCCTGCGAAGTCGCGGAAAAATGTTTTTTTGTTCTTTATTAAAACTCTGCTGCCGCAGACTCTGACGACGGTCCTTTTTCGCGGGATAAACATAAGAAAATTTAAAAACAAAATAAAAACATGAAGAATGCCGTGCACGAGTCTCTTCTCTGATGAAAAAACTCCGTATTTTTTCCCTGATATATCTCAAAAATGGACGACTTCAAACCAAGTTTCCTCTCCTCGACATCATCAGAGGTTTATGTGAACGTTGCTTCCCTCACATAATAATGTAAAATGTAAAATAATAAAGCGCGGTTTGGCTGCATCAATAAACAGCCAACTTTTGAGCTCAGGCAATTAAAACAAAATTTTTCAGGGGTTCTTTCTTCCACGTGGGCGCATCATTCTTTTATTTTTTGAACAGTAGGTACTGCGAAAAGCTCAAAGCTATTATACAATAGCATCTTTCCGGTATGCTTTGTTCTAGGCGGCATTTTGCTCGAGCAGAATTTTTCACTGCCATAATCATAATTGAGAGCTGATCTCCTACCTACCTCCTACTTACGACATTTTCTAGCTTAAATATTTATAAAGTAAGTTTCCTTCTCATTGTCGCGTAATTAGGGCCCTGAAATGGTGAAATGTACAAAGTTTTTTAATTCTCCACAAGTTCTCTTTTACATTTAAATTTGTTATTAAATCTTAAAACACCGAACTTGTGTAATTTTTCGTTAAGAAATTCATAAAGCATTATCTTACCAAATTACTTTCAAGCAGGTATATTCCAAGCACTGAAAAGTTTCAATTTCTGGCCTGTCCACTGCGTGGTCGCACCATGATGCTTGCGGCCAACTTTCGGCAAAAACGATTACGAACAAATTTCACGATTCTGGTGTGCATCACGGTTAAAGTGTTGGATGATTTCACCCCTCCCCCTTGCCCCTCCTTCAAAAAAAAGTACGAACTTGTTGGGGACATCATACAGGGTGGTGAAAATTTCGATGCTCACCACTGGTATCTTGGAAACGGTAGGAGATACGAGGTCGGTTAAATCAGAGAAAAGTTGCGCATTTTTGGGGTGATCAAGAATCTGAAAAGAAACTTTGAATATTTTGATTGGATCCAGATTTATCACGAAAAAAGTGGAAATTGTGATTCCAGAAATAATTTTTATCTGTCCACAGTTCACTTAAAAAAAAGTTATTTTCGCAGCATTTTGTCTGCACAATTCAATTCTGCATGGATAAATGGTCTAATTCGTTTCTTATACAGGGTATCGCCTAATTTTCAATTTTAAATTTATTTGACTACCTATTTTATTTTTTCGACAGCTTCCTTGTTAAAATAAATCATAAGTGTTATATATTTTTGTAATCAGAACAAAAGGCTTCATCCAATGACGTAATAAAATATAGAGTGTTGCATTCAAAATAAAAAAGTTACATGTCACACCCTGTAAACGGTACCAATTAGAAACTTTTAGACGATAGATTCAAGATCCCTGGGAAAAATTGTTTGGAAAAAGTTTTTAGTTTTTCAAAATATCTCAAAGGGGAATCTTCTAGAGGGGATGGATTTTATCGTTAACACCCTGTACGTACCGATGAAAATAAACTGCGCACCAATTGAAATGGGCCACCCAAAAATTTCAGTCAAATTCGAAATGTCATATCTTCAAAGGAGGTTGACTAATTTAAAAACTTTTTTATTCCTTGGATAGCTCATTTATTGTGCTATAAGATGCTACATTCCATTTTCGGTACAATATTTTGTTATCATTTATACAGGCGGGTGTTACATTGATGTAGTGCAAAATTATAAAAGTTTGGATCCCTCCCAATCGACAAAGAAATTTTAAAATTTTTTCTCACCTGTTCTGGGGAACTGGTTTAGTATATTGGAAATAGATAATCTGCTGGAATTAATTCAAACAAAAACGATTTTTTCACCATGGCCCTAGCTTTCAGTTCCTTCCCAGGCAACACACGTTAGTTTAATAAACGTTTATTAAACGTATAATCGGTATATTTTTGGTTCAAGTCTGGTAAAGGTATATCGCATAAACGTTTATATTAAACGAATTTATAACTAAACGTTTGAAAATAGTTTTATAAACGTATGCAAAAACCCATTTTTGTAAATGTAATTTATTATCTATTGGATTTAAACGAATAATATCATAGTTTATTCAACGATTTTAACAAATCAAACGTGAACCATTCTTGTCCATGATTTAAATAGGTATATTTTACGAACTGCAAAAACGTTTTTTTCAGGTAGAATAAAAATGTATATTCCACATTTAAAATAAATGTTCGAACTATTTTCTTGAAAAATAATTTAATTTATATGGATTTTGAACGAGTGACATCCCAGCCATCCGGGCCGGTTTAGCAAAGCCGCTCGCTCGCTTTTTCCTCCTGCATCAGCCTCCGCATCCAATACGCGCGGGTTAGTTCCGCGAGACATCGAGCGGCCGCGGTAGTATCCCTCTCACTAGCGCGGAGTACGCCGCTTTAGTATAGGTGATTTGACGGCCACCGTCTACAGCAACGGATACCAAGCCTGTTCATACGCACTATATGTGCAAAGTGCAGTCATTGTACATGACACGTCTATACGACATTTGCAATCTACTAGACGTCGCACCAGTGGTAGAGCCCGAGTTCCTCCGGCAACTCATAGAGCTTTCAAATGGGTAGCGTAAAAGCCAGAGACAAAAATCAACTTGTCATCAAACAAGCCATCCTTTCTGAACATTTTAAGATATTTGTCATTTTTTAGGAGCGAAAATTGTCGACAAGGAACCCAAATTACAAATTGATGATTCCAAAGAAAAATATTGGACGTTTTTTACCTCAAGATGAACGTAGCCTAGGTAACGGAGATCAGAACTGGTGCCTATTCCTTCAAGTGTGGAGGAAACATTCGAAAACAAGGACGTAACCTAGGTTGCGTGCATTTTCAGTCGAAGAAGGTCCGGCATTATCTCCTGGGTAGTGGATTTGTAAATTGGATCCCGCACCGACAATTTTTGTGGAAAAAGTAAAGAGGTAAGTACCTGGTTCTTGAACATTTTACAACAATTTTTCCCAATTTCCCGGGAATTTCCTGTTGAAAATGCAAAACCGGCCTGGGCTATCGAGACCGGACTTAGATGATGGAGCATAAAGTGAAGCCTTTTAGTAGACGATTTTTACAATAAGAGGATTTGTAAAAAAATTTAGGGTTTCCCTGCAAATTATTTTCAATCTTTGTCTCTAATTCAAACTTCTCACCGGAAGGGACGTTTCGAACAAAACTGTCTATAGGTTCCTGTATACTAGTCGGAAAAGATTTGGGGTGATACAACCGTTTTTTTTCAAGTGTATACGCAAGTAAGTCATTCAGGATAGTCGCTCGACAATTTTTTCTTCGATTTCTCGATCAAATCTTCCCTTCCCGGAGGGACGCTTAGATCAAAATCATTACTGACGTTTCTAGATACCGCTAGGAAAGTTTTGTGTCGTCCACATCAGATGTTTTCTTTGGTAGTGAAGTCTTTTGGCTTGTGTTTTGTTCTCGCATTTTCATTTTATAATTCAGTGCCAGGTATTATGTACAGGGTGTTCACGATAAAATTCACCCCCCTCCAGTTGATTCCCCTTCAAGATATTTCGAAGAACTAAAAACTTTTTTTCCACGATTTTTCTCAGGGACCTTAAATCGATCCTCTAAAAGTTTCTAATTGGTACCGTATACAGGGTGTGATATGTAACTTTTTTATTTTAAATGCAACACCCTATATTTTATTCCGTTACTTGATTAAGCCTTTTTTTCTGATCACAAATATATATGACACTTATGATTTATTTTGACAAGTAAGTTTTCGAAAAAATAATAAAATAGGTAGTCACATAATTTTGTTTCGCGGCAAGATGGCTTTGGTTTCTACAGTTCACTTAAAAAAAAGTTATTCTCGCAGCATTTTATCTGCGGAGTTCAACTTTGCATGGAAAAATGGTACAATTCGTTCCTAATACAGGGTGTCGCGTAATTTTTAATTTTAGATTTATTTGACTACCTATTTTATAATTTTTTTGACAGCCTCTTGTCAAAGTAAATCATTAATGTTATATATTTTTGTAATCAGAAAGAAAGGCTTCATCAAATGACGCATTAAAATATAGGGTGTTGTATTTGAAATAAAAAAGTTACATGTCACACCCTGTATACGGTACCAATTGAAAACATTTAGACGATCGATTCAAGATCCCTAGGAAAAATTGTTGAGAAAAAGTTCTTAGTTTTTCAAAATATCTCAAAGGGGAATCTCCTAGAGGGGGGGTGAATTTTATCGTGAACACCTTGTACATTGTAATCGATCAATTAGTTAATTCGAAAAAAGAATATAGTTTATTATAAACAGTAGCGGCCTTAGGGTAGGGCGAGACGGGCGACCGCTCGGGGCGCCAGCTCATAGGGGCGAAAAAATCGCGGTTGAAATCCACAAAACTGTTGATTCACAAAATAAACAAAACGACTTGCCACCAGCGATCACCGAATTTGCTTCTGTAAAAGCACAAAAAACTCCGAAAAATGATTCATTGGTGCTCGCTTCGCTCGCGGACCCAAGTTAGGGGCGGCGTTTTGAATTCTTGCCCAGGGCGCCAAAATTGCAAAGGTCGGCACTGATTATAAACTGCACCACAAGAAAGTTGTCGCCACCAAAAAAATGCCTTGACTTTGACGGCCAATAACTTTCGATTGCCAAAAATGATTTCCATCCTGTTTGTTGCGTTTATTAGCCCAATCTATCCTCAAAAGATCCTGTAGTTGTGAATATCAAGAAACTGCATATGTAACATTTATACAGGGTGATGTGTAAAAAGGTGAAAAATTGTGAAAACTTTATCCAACTCCCATTTGCAACAACAAAATGTCTTTCAAATTCCAATGTGAAAATCATGAAGTGTGATGCATTGTCTCGAAACGGTTTTGGAATTACCGAGATTGGAGGTCTTACCTAAAAGATAGGAACTTTTATACGGAATGTAACAGATTTCCCCTATTTTCTCGTAAGATTGAATCACTTCCAATGAATGAGTGGTTGACATTGAGCACGATTGTTCCTACAACCGTTCCGGATAACTTGCGTTTAAAAACAACCCGAAAATTTGGTGTGGGGCCAGGCAAGGGGCACTTTTTGAAAAGCCAGTCTTTGTCTGTTTTTAGCACGTTAAATTTCATCAATATTTCAGATGTGGAACATGCTTTTCGCAAGTCTTAATCCCTGAATATGGTAGAACTTCATTTTACGTGGAAGAGGGAGCCCCCTGGAAGTTTACTTGCTGTACTTGTGCTACGCCTGAGCTTTACCCCTGATTGCGTTTTTCTGGTGATGCCGTCCTACAAGGATGATCAAAAATGTGTGTTGCTACAGTAACGCTGAAAACACAGGTCTCATTGTTGGAGTGACTTGACGTGTCAGTATGAACAATGGCATAAATATAGGTTTTCAGCGTTACACTCGGCGTTACAGTAACTGTAGCAACACACATTTTTGATCATCTTTGTAGCACGGCATCACCAGAAAAACGCAATCAGGGGTAAAGCCCAGGCATAGCACAAGCACAACAAGTAAACTTCCAGGGGGCCCCCCCTCCCACGGAAAATGAAGTTCTACCATATTCAGGGGTTTAGACTTGCAAAAAACATGTTTGACATCTGAAATATTGATGAAATTCAACGTGCCAAAAACAGACAGTGACTAGCGTTTCCAAAAGTGCCCCCTGCCTGGCCCCACACCAAAATTTTCGGGTTGTTTTTAAATTTTAGTTATCCGGAACGGTTGCAGGAACAATCGTGCTCAATGTCAACCACCCATTCATTAGAGGTGATTCAATCTTGCGAGAGAATAGGGCAAATCTGTTACATTCCGTATAAAAATTCATATCTTCTGTGTAGGACCTCCAATCTTGGTACTTCCAGAGCCGTTTCGAAACAATGTAGCACACCTCATGATTTTCACATTGGAATTTGAAAAAAAAAAAATTGCGAACGGGGGTTCGATGAAGTTTTCGCAATTTTTCACCTTTTCACATATCACCCTGTATAAATGTCACATGCAGTTTCTTGATATTCACAATTACAGGATCTGTTGAGGATAGATTGAACTAGTAAACGCAATCAACAGAATGGAAATCACTCTTGGCAGTCGAAAGTTGTTGGTCATCAAAGTCAAGCAATTTTTTTGGTGGCGACAACTTCATTGTGGAGCAGTTTATTTTAAAAAAGGTATATAAAAATAATATATGTTTTTGTCCTTATCGGCTCGCAACGGCCATGGAGTTCTTGCTTTTATTATTATTATTATTAATAATATTATTTGGAGCACGTTCAACAGAAATATGTTCCTATTTAGAGAACGTGTTTGGAACGAGGGAATCAAATCGCCATGATGAAGGCGATGGAACAATCGGTAGCTGTGGAACCAGTCAGCGCTGCGACTTCTGAAAATTGCCTTGATGGCTGGAACCATGACATCAAGTATGTCACAATAAGCCTCGACGTCAGAGTAGGAATGGATCATCCGATGGAGAGCGGAAAAAGTGAGTCCGCGGGTTCTTGCGTAGGGCAGATGGAGCAAGCAATAGGGTGCTGCGGGAGTTGGGCCTGGGAATTCGAAATCCTATGCTGTCAGCAACTCTGGGCAGTCAATGTCGCCTTTGATAATTTTTTGCAGAATGTGTAACATTTACATTTCAGATTACTTAAAAATTGGCAGTTTGTGTTGAATGAACAATGGGTAGTATTAATAAAAAATAAGCATAAGCATTTGCTTGGATTTCATAGGCGTTGCTAAGGAAAGTCTGCTTAGCAACTCCTCAAGAATCTTAGCAAATGCTTATGCTTATTTTTTATTGATACTACCCAATGACACCAAGTAGCCGCCTCACGGCAAAAATTCAAATATCTTCAAAAGAGTGGTAGAGGTAAGGGTACAGGAATTTGCCCATCGAAAGATGCCTTCGATACAGAGCTCTGTCGCTTGAAGAAGGGAGGGCAGAAAAGCGCCCGAGCTGCGTAGCGAGAGATTATCTTTCTTTTGCGGCAAGACTGTCGCGGGTGACAGCGGCGCTAGATTCTTGCTGCCAAAGCGCCCTTTTGAGGCTAGAGAAAAACCTCCCCGTTCCAAGCGGCATGGCCGCCCTCGTGTGATACAATTTTCATCTGTTAGAGGTATGTTTTTGAACGACAAATAATTCAGATTTAGAACGCGTCAATCCGACTTTTAGGTTTTTTCCTGTCTCTGTCGTTTTACTTCGTTTCTATAGCGGGTGTACCCGAAAGGTACCTGTCGTCAGCGTCGACGCTTCCACGAATGCCATCCCTGTAATCCTGTTCTGTAAGACAAGTTCTGATCCTGCGGCATTCTTCACGTCGGAGTCAGCTGGGACCCCGCGCGTCTACGGCCAGCTGTTTCGCGGTTTTTCCGGAACCCCGGCGAAGATGCCGTTGCAGCTTGCCGCCTGAGACAAGATTTTCCACCGTCACCCTTCAGGAGGCGTCTCAAAAGCACAATAAACATTTCGCTCACTTTCACCGACCTACGTCGGAAAGCTCTTACCGGGCCTTATGAAGGGTGCAGTATGTTGCCGACAGAGTCGGAAAGGAATGCCGTGTATCGGGAACAATACCGACAAAGATCGGCAAATAACATGTACAGAATAGCATCTACCGATGGCAGACGGAAAGTCGAGTTACCGACACGGACACCTCTCGGGAAGTGTGTACGGAATGCCGCTCCTGTGCTTAGTGGCATCGAAATCGTTGGAAGTGCAGAATCGGTACGATTTTAGGCCCGTACCGCTACGACTATCTAGAAAAGTTGCAAATTTGACAATACAAACAGCCAGACTTTTCCCGGGAATCGAACCCGGAGCTCCCGTGGCCGCAGGCAGCCACACAACCACCTGCGCCACGGGGCCGTCTAATGTACCCAAGTTCCAAGTAGCGATTGGCGCTACTGAATATTAAAAGTACTCATCTAGTTACTAGTTAAAAACTTTGAATGTGCTAGTTGATCCTTTGTAATGGATGATAAAGAAGTTATTGGGAATCATTTGATTTGAAGCACTCCCAGTTTCCACCCAGCTCTTACTATTCACAATCAAACTTTAACAAAGCAAGAAGTTCGGTGCCGGCGTGTTGAAGAAATAATAAGCTTAACCGGGATCTAACTATTAAAATTTGTTTTTCCCTTGGAGAAAAAGTTGACGATAATGGTTTTCGATTGACTCACTTAAGATCGCGCGGGAGAGAAAGCTTCGTACAACTGTTTTTATTTATTTTTCTTTATATTCATAAAATTCCTAGACTTGAATGTTTAACGATGTGACTCTCAATCCTCTCAAACGGGCTGAAGTTTTGTTAAGAGGCATTTTAATGGGAGAAAAATGCATGCGACTGAAAAAAGAAAGAAGAGGGAGCTATCGAGCATCTTATTTTTTATCAAATCAACGAATGAAAGCGATTTCAGTAAAGTAATTCTATTTCCAGCAGCAATAAACATTAATACTTATTGGGTATTGTATAAGTATACGTGTGGAGTTGAGTTGCATAACTCTAGAGATAAATTTACAACGAGCCTATACAATGGAAATAAATTTACTGGAGTTTGTACGTTTACTTTTCTCCGGTGGGATGGATACAAACTCAATAAAGTTTATTTCGCACCATTTTTCTTCTCTTAACTTGGGTGGGTTCAAAAAGAACAATTTATTAGATTCCTTCCGAAATTCCTAAATTGAATAAGGAAATCCTCTCGAAAAAATTAACTATCGTGCCGTCGCGTCGGTTCTGCCTTTATTAGGTACTCTAATTGAAATGAGAGTGTCACATTACAGTGGCACTATTTCTGTGTTGAGACTTATAAGCTCGACATATAAGAGAGATTCAGCTGATATTTCAGAAGTTTCCCATTTACTTATACCAAAAATGCGTTGCGCAACAACATAAACCCGATATGCTTTGTCACATTGTCACAAAAGCGTCGAATACAGAGCTCAAAAAAAAAGGACACCACACCCAGGTGGTAAGCGAAGACTGCCGTAAGGCGAACCGCCAAATAGCAAGTTATCTATGGGTAAAAAAAAAAAAGAAGTATAAAGTGTGTTATATATCTAGGGATTTCTCAAACAGAGTTAATATCTGTTATGTATACCGGATGATTACTTGAAAACTATCCACCCGTAGCAGAGGTGGATGGGGTGACCTAAACCTAAACCCTAGGAGATAGAAAGCGGTCCAAAAAGATGGCGCCGCGGGAATAGATTTCTAAGCACTGGCGGCTCCACGGGGGGTACGACGGTACGGCCGTACCCCCTGTTGCAAATCAGGGGCGCCAAACGTCAAGCTTATAATTTTGAAAAAAAATCAACAAGTAGTACCGATGGATTACTCTTTGTAAAAAATAATTAACGTGATAAAAACTCGCCAATGAAATTGATTATGTTACCTGTGGAAATTCGATTTGGGCGTCGCGCGATAAAATCTTGGAACTATTCTCATAACATCTATGAAGGTGGAAAGAACTTCTACTCACAACCACCATAATCATTATTCATCAATGACTTTTGAAAATGTTGGGAAATAAACCATTACGAACCATCGGCTCGCGGCGCGCTCTGCAGCTACCTTGGCGCTTGTCTGTAATGAACCTCTTTTCGTCTCAGTATGTAATGTACTTTTACTCACAACCATTATGGTAATTGATCCATTACATACTATGTAAGAGGGCGGGAAATCACTCATTACCTACTCCGCGGGAAAAAGAAGAAATGGTTGCTTCAGAAGATACATTCCAGAATAATGCATTCAACCAAACAATGAGTAAGTAAATCCGTGTTCCTTACAGGGTGCAAAAAATCATAATTTAAATGAAAAATCAAAAAAAAAGATTTTTTTTTATTTAAATCGGATTTTTTTTATTTAAAACAAATTTTTTTGATTTAAATTGGAGGTTTTTTATTTAGATCAGATTTTTCCGGTTTGTCAAATTGTTTGCCAATTTAAAAAATCTGTGTCAGTTAAGGCTAAAATACAGTACAAAAAATATAGATACTCTTCCGGTGTCGAGTTTCTTTGTTTTTTATACATATTTAAAGTTTGAAGCTCTCGGTTTTTACCAGAAAAGCTGAAACTCTGGGAGCTCAGTATGATTCCAATCATTACCCATACTAAATATATTGAACAATATGCAATTAATTCACAATAGGTACTTGTTAAAACAACAGGTGTCGTTACGTCTTAGTATGGTTCGTCGTTTGTCAGGGGTGGGATGGTAGGCTGGTTGTGGTGATATACGAGATTTTATATTTGCTTAGCACTCGGAGAAAAATGTTGGGACGAGAAGGAGATGAAGTTTGGCGGTATTTCGTAAATAAAACTGTACCGGGAAATCAAATACGATAAAGTGATTTAAATCAAATGATTAAAATAAAAAAATCGGTTGATTTAAATCACGATTTAAATCAACTTGATTCAAATCTTTGCACCCTGGTTCCTTATGAGCCAAGTTTCAGAAAAATTGATTCGCCAATCTGGAAGCTATGACAAAAAAATAATATTTTCTAATCTGTTGAGGGCTAGAGCCTCCAGGCTCCGCCAGAACCAAAAGTTGGTCTACGATGACTGAAGACTGACTAAATACCCTGTTGGTGATTACAGAAGAGGCAGATAGGTGTAAATTTAGTTTTGTAGAATAGATACGTAGAAATGAGTTCAATTTATACTATCAAAACCAAGTTGTTGTCATGATCGTTTTTCTTTGAAAATCGCTTATGAATCAACTACATATAGGGAGTTCAAGTAAAGTCATAAAGAGAAGCAGGGGCGTACCCACGGGGGAGGGATGAAGGGTATAAATTCTCCCCTTAAGGCTTCGACTAATATCCCCTGGCGAATTATCATTTGATTGATTATACCTATACTTGACAGGTATCATTCTGTTTCAAAAACAGAATTAAGGTTATGTTTTTTTGAATAGTTTTGCACTTTTGAGTTTTGCCTGAGCCTCGAAGGGAAGAGAACAAAATGAATTAGAGAGGCTCTCCTTTTTTCTGTTTATTATTGTCAATAATATTAATACTATTATGGCCAAAAATTTTCGCCTGCGGCGCTAGTTTTTAGTGGCTGCGGCCGTCCAGTACAGAGACGATCTTTTAACAATACACAAAACCTCCTCGACCCCCTCCCCTTGTTCATAAATCTGGGTACGCCACTGGAGAGAAGCATGGGGCTTATTTCGATTGTAGCCCTTACCTTAAGGGCGCCCTGGTCGGTGAATCGTACCCCCTGTTCGAAAATGCTGGAGCCGCCAGTGTTTCTAAGAATAATAAGAATACTAATAAAAATCCAAATATATTATCAAGCGTAACTATTTAGAACAATAATTGCACAATGTAAGCCTGAATACTTACATTGTATTGCAGACCCTGATGGGAGACCAACTGAATCAAAAAAAAAGATTCCTCACAACTTGCGAGAGTCTACTAATTACTATTTATAATGAAAATACTCCTGAAGATTTTCAAAATAAACTACGCACAAGTAGAGATAGGCGCCGACCCCATTTTAGGCGGCGGCGGCGTGTGTCACTAAAAACACCGGCGGCGGCGGCGCCGCCGGCGAACACGCCGATCTGTCATTCGGCGGCGGCGCGGTCGGCGTGGTCGGCGTCATAGGACTCATAAAGTGCCCGTGGTTCGCATAAAGATTCCGCATTTGATGATTAAAGCACGCCATTTGGTGCAGTTGCTCTTAAGACCTATTTGAACGATTTGGCCCGTAGTTCCTAAAAAAAATTCCATGCGGTAAAAATAGGAAAAAATCTTCAAATGAATTCCTTGCGCTACAAATACGTTTTTGAGGTCGATATAGAGCAACTTGCCTCTATTTAGTATGACCTAAGTACCCATTTCACGATCCGGCAACCGGAAGGCATATTCAGAAAGCAACGGAGGATCTGGTGTGGGGTATCTTTTCTAATGTTTTCTGGGTCGCTGAGTACGATTATGATAGGTAAAATACGATTTGAGTATTACGAGGTTAAAGTAACTAAAACTACCCCATGGATAAAGGTACTCATTTTGAGGGTAGAAATAGCAAAAGAGCAATGATACGTGAACATTTAGTCTTCAAAAAATGTATCAACATTGCACACTATCAAAACTATATATCTTCCAATAAACAAAATTGAACACGTCCATCTTGAACTTGGATGTTGTTACTCTCTTCTATGTCATGGGTTCAATTGCTGCAATTCAAAAACAGGTGTTTGAGTATCAAAAATAGATTACCGATGTTTGCTGAACTTCACCTTCTATTTGAACATTCACCCTTCAGTTTTTACTGGCCAGGGTGCAAGGTAATTGTTTTTTTCGGCACGACCAGCGGTATAGTGGAGAAGAGCATTCACCGGCGTCGGTGTTAGGCCTCGTTGCGGAAATAGGCCGACATTAAATGAACGAATAAAAAAACAAATAAATGAAAACAAAAATCGCGCCGGCGGCGGCGCCGATGAGGTCGCCGCCGGCGCGCCGTTTGGATCATGTCGGCGGCGGCGGCACTCAAAATATGGTCGGCGGCGGCGCGGCGTCGGCGCGGCGCCCATCTCTACGCACAAGTCAATACATCGTTCCAAAAAGTTTTGCCCTTCTTCAATTTGATGTAAATTTTGATTGCTACAATGATTTTGTGTTGTGTTTGGAGTGTTCTCTGACTTGATTCTTTGGCTATAAGCCCGTGGTTTTGCAAGATACTAGATAATTCACATATATTATGTACAGGGTGTTCAATAAGACAGTGCAAAATTTCTGAATCGTCGAGAAACAAAAAATCATCTTTCTGGTTCTGCATGAATAACTTTTTTTCTCATTGACCGATTTTAACAATTTGCGGTTCATATTGGAGCTAAAATTATAGGTAAAAAGACCTGAGGATCAGAATTGACTCGAGACAAATATTCAGAATCAAGGGTTTAATAAAAGTTGGCCCAAATCTTAAACGCCGTCTACAGCTCGTTTGGGAGAAGGATTAGCTAAAAGTCACGTTACTTTCGAAGAAATCATTTATTCTGAATACATGAAGGGTTTTCTTGCTTGTCCTGGCCAAGAATTGTAAGTGAGAAATCCAGGAATCTAATCACAACTGCATGTTCAAGAGGGAGAAACAGCCCCTTGACCACCTTAAATTGGTTGTAACCAAGACCACAAAAATCGAAACAATGAGTAATGGACAAACCAGTTTAGGTGATTCATTGGTTTTATTTTCGTAGTGTTGGTTTCGACCAATTTCAAGTGAACAAGGAAGAAGGGACTGCTTCTCCTTCTTGAACATGCAGTTGTAATTAGATTCCTTTACCTACACAATTCTTGGCTAGGACAAGAATAAAAGACCTTATATTGTATTCAGAATAAATTATTTTTTCGAAATAAATGTAAATCCTTTTCCTAAACAGGCTGTCGACGGCGTTTTGAATTTGGGCCACATTTCATTGAACCCTTGAATTTGAATGTTTGTCTTGAGTCAATTCTGATCCTCAAGTCCTTTTACATAAAGTTTCAGCTTCAGTATGAGCCGCAAATTTTTAAAATCAGTCTACGAGGAAAACCGTTATCCATGTGTTGCGTCCTTTGTCGTTCGATTTAAATTTACCGGCACGCTACGGGTCGGCCCGTCCCTGTTCGAGAGGGCTAGCTCTTACCAAGGAACGACCGCGAGAGAGTACTGCGTTGCCATCCGTTGCGATTGTATAGCCCTATATTCAATAAATTTTTAAAAAACTACGATCCAAGTTTACAGTACACTCCTCATCCCAAATCATAACACCATGCAATACCAAAAAAATGATTTGACGCAAATGTTTGGCGGAAAGAGAATTTATTGTCTTCAGTCTGATGTATCACAAGATAGGTAATGCTATTTGAAATTTAAAAAGTAGGGTAAAGTGGGAGCGAAGAGGTTGAAAATTAATATTTGGCCATAATGTGTCTTAGATGAAGCCCTTGAAATAAAAATCGACCTGTTTTTGCTAGAAACTATTTCTCAAGAATCGGGACTCTATAGGGAAAAAGTTCCTTTCATTAACAAAGAGAGGATTTTCACAAGGGTTGGGGGGTGGTTTAATAAAATTAGAAATATGTTCGACGAAAAAAAAATTATGTTGCCTTTAATTTGATGTATGACAAGATAGGACACCAAATGTTCATTATTCCATGAAAACATCATAACTTGTGACACAGATGACTTGGAACGAAAATTTAAGAAACAGTGTAAAGCTCACACATGGACTAAATAATGACGTGAAAACCATTTAAACAGAATGATCCAGTCGTACAGCTCGTCAAACTTGGCGGAAAATACAAGTCATCACAAATCACTGTGTATCATGATGAAAAGTGATGACCGAAAACTAAAGACAAACTTGTAGCGACAGAAACGATATTCCAAATGCTAAAAGAATTTTCAAGGTCGCTCGATGCGTCACGAAAATATCAGATTTTAAAATTCTGCTTGCGAAATGGTGATGAGTTAATTTTGCGGGGAAGTGTGCAGACAAACACATGTACGGGGTTATATCTAGAGAAGAATTTCAACTTTTTTTTTATAAAAGCTTCACTTCGATACGATCCCCTAGTCAATAGTCACGAATTTTTTAAAACAACCACAAAGCAACGGCTCGGAGCGATACACCCGTCCAAAATGAAAATCTGAAAATCAAACTAAGAAACATTTCCGCTCAATAACAATCAAAGAAAAAAGTAGGTAGCACTTAAAATTGCAGGAATTTTGCAATCACCAATTTTGGTCCGATTGCGTTGAAATTCATAACGTGGACGAAGAAATATACCTACCTATTCAATAAAGAAACGACATGTCGGAAGGCGCTTATGTCTTCGCTTTCTCCGTCTGTTCGTCACAGGATCTAGTCCTAGACCAAAGAATTTTCACTAACAATATTTCTCTTGTTAGTAGGTACCTAATCAGAATTACTCCCTGGTTGTTGACTGGGTCGTAATAACTAGGAAACAGAGAGGCAACGCTATTGACATATACTGTCCACTCTTCCTGCCCCAAGATCTTTAGACAAAATTTACTATATCCTTCGCTAAATTCTTGTTTATAGGATTGTTTATATATATTTACTTCTTGAATGTTATATTGTATACAAGCGATGAAACTTCTACCTCAAAAAAAAAAAAAAAAAAAAAAAAAAAAAAAAAAGGCAATTGGAAGCATTTATCATGAAAAACTATGAATAAAAGGCATTTATTATGAAAATGTATTCCACCTCCTGCATTCCAGCATACCTACTCTTGATGGATAGCTCATAGTCTACTAGAACTAGAACTAGGCAAAATCATGTCTAAAATAAAAAATTAATTATCTAAAAATATCGGTAGGATCCTAATCAACTTCTTGCGTTCACTGATTTCTCATAAAAGAAGTGCGCTATGGAGTCTCACGCCCGTGAGGGCTTATTCACTTGTTCTTATCGGCCTCTCCCAACGTCCATGTTCCGCATCCGTACAACGTCGCGCTTTTTTTGACGTGAAAACCCTATAATTAAACGGACTCCTAAGGGGTGGAAGAAGTATCATCACAATCTCCTCTTGAATAAAGTTGTGATACTATTATTTCAAAAAAAGACACAGGCGACCGTCCACCGCCACAACCTCGCGTGCACAAAACCCTTCCCAAGAGGTTTTTTTACATAATAATTCAGATGAACGGACTTAATGAACCGCGGGGCAAGTATTTTATATTTTGGCTTAAATTAGTCTTTTGAGGTTCGGAGAATCGCGATACCTCTCAGAGATGTTTGATTAGGGGCTTCGTTGCTTTAAAAGGTATGAAATTGCGATTAATTGAAAGATTTCTTGTCAGGCGGGAATTCGCTTCATCACATACTTTAATGTAATTAGTGATGTGCAGGGCGCGCATCGAAAGAGGTCGATTCGACCGTCCAGCGTTGTTCCCCACTTTTCACGGACGAAAACGGCTTGTTGGATTGGGATGCAGTCGATTACGTGAAAAAACGCGACTTGGCGCGTCTGGAATGATTATTTTTGTGTCATGTTAGGTTCTAAACCGTGTATGAGACCTGCGACACTGTTGTCTGAAAATAGCTGGCTGCCTATTTCAAGATATCATCGTTCGTATGATGATGGTAACGATTCCGCTTCTGTATCATGATGCCTTTGAGGCCTGCGGTGCCTAGCATGCATGTCTATGGCCTAATAATTTTGATTTAGGTGCCAATCTCTGTGTATTGTCAGAGCTTCAATACAGTATACCGGGTGACCATGTGAAAAGTGAAAACTATCCAGTTGTAATAACACTCGATTCCTGGTGAATATTTCTTCGAGCAAAAGCACGTCGATTTTTATATCGATGGGAACACCTGAAACATATATTGGGAAATTTATTTCTTAAACCTCCTCGAGTCCTGGCTCCCGGTCACCCCAACTTCGAAATTTCAAAAGACACCGCCAACTTTGTGATACATCAAATTGAACAGAAGTGAAACATCAAATTGAAGAGAAGTGAATTCTCCTTTCGAAACATGTTTTTTCACTCCACCTGTTTCACTCCTGGAATTCTCGAATTCTCTCGAGTGTCGAATTTGAAATTTTGATGCCTACATTTTAGATGTCTCCCTTTATACAGAAGTCGACCTGTTTTTGCTCGAAGAAATATTCACTAGGAATCGAAAGTTTCATTACAGGTGGATAGTTATCAAATGATCACCCGGTATGAAGCACAGCAACAGAAACCAAGGTAGGACACAGAATTAATGTAAGCAAATTAAACACAAGTTAGAACGAGTTATATGTTAGCTGAACGGCTGAATTACGTCAGAATCCACACGTTGTTGGTAACATATGCCGGGACATGCCTTTGGATTTTGCATCACAATAAAATTAATGCAATGCTTCAGCTATAACCCGAACTTAGTAGTACCACACCATTCCTTATTAATTTAACATATATCTTAATAACATTTCTCCCGGAATAAGTGGAACGGAGGAAATCTCATTTAATTATGTAAATATACAGTGAAATTCCATTAAAACGAATTTTTGATTTCGACGCGTTTGACACGCGCGCGAACATAAGAGCAGACGGAACTTCGCGGAATACGAATACGAAAAAAAATATGTGACACGTAGAGCTCCACCATATCTCAATTTCAAAGAAGTTTTATCAACTCCTTTACATCTTTTTACTTTTAGTTCGATTCCAGAAGTTTCTTTTATAACAACTTTTGATAACTTCTACAACACTACCTATAAAACCCGATCGCTCCTTTAAAGATTACAGCATGTACAGCGGTATGGTCTCCTTGTATACAGGGTGTTTCGCATACGTTTACAAACTTCTAGGGGAGTTGGTAGTTGAGTGGAAGAATAGCGCTAGCTAAACTCTGCTGCTATGCAATCGTAAATAAAGGCATTTTATTATTATCATTATTATTATTCCCCATCAAAAAGGGACCAGGAAAGGATAAAACTCCGATGTCCTCAAGTGTTCCGTTGAAAAGTTACGGGGTGTTCAAGTTGACTCTTTAAAATAGATTTTTCGACAGAATTTTTGAACCCTTCAACCGATTTTGTCCAATTTGGAACAAGTTAACTGAAACAGGTCTCTATCAAATAGTAGCAACGTGTTTCAAAAAAAAATTAGGGGCGTAGATAATGGGAGGTACCTACCTATTTTCATATTTCCCCCCACTATTTTTCACAAACCCAGTTATTTTTCCAAATTGTTTTTATTTTTGGATTCTAGTTCTATTTAGAAAAAAAAGTTACTCCTGCTAAATTTTTGATTAGAGGCTTCGTTTTCGAGATATTTGAGTTTGAAACTTTGGAAAACATCTCGAAATTGCCACTTTTGAAGGCCTAAAAATTGGAATCCAAAAAAACCCATGATTTTTCAGCAGAAATAGGTTCTCTAGAGTTTTTAAGTTGATAAACCACCATTTTTTTTCTGAGAAACGAGAAGTTTTCAGGGAAAAAATTGAGAATCTCCCCTAGAAGTTTGTAGAATCTCCCCAAATTCTTGATTCTGGATTCAATTCCAAAGAGAAAGTTACTGTTGGCACGTTCACTATGAAAAAATGGTTTCGGTGACTGGCTGAATTTTTTCTATGTTGTAGACCTTAATTTGAGAAATATATTCCTGGAAAATTGGACCCAAGGGTCCACAATCTAGAAAACGAAAGAAAATTCCTAAACTCTCAATTCATACAGAATTGAAAATTCAGATTTGAAAAAATTGAGCCTGACTCAATATCGATATATTTTTGGAATGTTATCAAACTCGTTATCAAATTAATCAATGACCAAAAGCAGGGTTCATATAATTAAAAAAAAAGATAGTGAGAGTCCCGTCTATTTTTTTTTTCAGCTATATGAAGGACAGCACACAGAACTGTGGAGAGCTTCTCAAGAATCTGTAATTAATATCGCTGTGCAATATCCGTGAGTTCTCAGAATCTCGATTTCAACCCCCGGCCGGTCAGTGACAGTTAACCCAAACGTCAACTTTACTGTCGTTCCGATATCAAAAGTCACCCACCCCACTGAAAAATTGGTCGACCGGCTAGTTAACGGATATGAATATCGGAACATACTTTAAATCCCTTGTCACTTTGACAGTGGCATTTCCGTCTGACAGATCACAGTGAAAATGTCATTTTCACCTTTCCACCACTGACCATCAAATTTTGTCACAATTGGTCTAATGGTTCAAAAATAACAAGGCGACAAAAAAAACTCAAATTATCAAATGAGATTGGTAATTATTTCCAAGATTAATTTTTACAATTTTGGCGGCTGTGAGCTACTGGCATCACTTATTTTTGGGCCAAAATTTTTTCCCAAGGTTTCCAAGCTCACAGCGTTTGATTCCACAACCAACGCCTTAGTTTATACCAATTCAACTCCTCAGTTCAATAGTTCAATTTTCAGCGAAAAAATAGGTGAAAATGGGTTACCGTGGGTTCCACAAGATAGATATTACGAGATAAGTTGATTCGCGATTTTGGTTGTCAATTTGTAGCTGACTGCAATCAATGAAAATGCTAGTTTATCCTTCAATAATGGAAAAGATGATGGGTCTAGTACAGATTGCAGGCATTTTTTGTGGTTAATCGCCTAGCATTCAGCAGAAAAAAGTTCAATTAAGCTGCATTCAGCCTTGATCGCTGATCATCTTTTTTGTGGAACTGCCGGTTAGGCAGTGATTCGGAACCAATATACGGAGTTTTTGTTAATCACTTTTTTTTTTCTTTTTGAAAGCAACCTAAGAATGAAATTTTGTTTTTTCGTGAGATTTTTCCTTTTTCCCAAAAAAATTTATATCCTTTATGATTTAGTTGAAATGCTTGCTAAAAAATGCAAGTCGTGTGTCACATAGCAAGTAAAATATGAACGCTGGTGCCGACCCCATGCGATGTTGGTTGGTCGTTGAAAATCCCTAGTAGTACAGGAATTTTAGCTGAAATATCACTTCAACCTAAAAAAAAACTGTAGTCGTGTAAATCACAGGTTTTGTTCAGAACTTTGTGCTCTTTCCAAATTTTCAAGTTTCAGAAAAATCCCAGCAGAGGCTTTTTTTAGAGCTGTCAAAAATCTGAGAACTGATAATTCCGACAATTTCGAATTAGTAAGCTGTTTTTTTTTTTTAATTTCAAGTACACACAGTTATTGGGAGACTACAAATGTTGAGAATGAACATTTGAACAATTCTGAATCAAACACGATGGAAAATTTCGTAGTTCTGTTGAAATATTACGATATCATATGCATTTTCTGTCAAATGCATATGATATAGGAAAGATAGTAGAAAAATCTCTTAAACCTTGGAAAAAGTATGAACGTCCTGAAAATTTGATATTCTGTTTAGACTTGAATGCCTTACTACATATCTAAAATCGATGAAAAAATTCTCCCCCGGGGTTTTGAGTTATTGGAGGAGGGTAATCAATTGCAACCCAAAATGGAGAGGATGGAACCCGTTATTCCATTGGATGCAAATACGTCGCAATTCGACGCATCATATCTAGCTGATATCATTTTGGCACAAGAAGTGTCGATCATTGTTGAGGGGGGGGGTCTTGTGGGGCGAAGCTCAGCCAGGTGGTTCTTTTTAATTTCCTGGTCCTATAGAACCGATCATGACAAGTTTGGTATCTTTTCCGACTGAATTCAAACTCCCGACTTCGAATCCGATGTGTAAATTTGAATAAAAGCTAGTTTGAACAAGTTAACTTGAAAAAACTTGTTTTTTTCTTCGACAATTTTGACCTTTTTTTTTCCACTGTTGAAGGTCTGAAATCCTCGAAAATGTTTCAGGGGCCATTAGATTGGAGTGTCTTTTCCACGAAAATCATCCACTCGATGTATTATTCTGTTTTTCGATATTGAAAAATCGATTTGAACCTGTGAGTGGGCCCGGCGCGGTGTCTACTAATGACCAGAAAACAACAGCATGCACTTCTTAGCAGACCGACACTTTTTGTGTCAAAATGGTATCAACAAGACATGATGCGACGAATTGCGATGTATTAACATCCAATCGATTAACAGGTTTCATCCCCTCCATCTTGAGTTGCAATTGATTACCCCCCCTCCAATAACTCAAAACCCCGGGGTGGGATTTCTGTCAATTTTGGGTATGTAGTGGGGCATTCAAGTCTGACAGAATATCAAATTTTCAGGACGTCTATACTTTTTCCAAGGTTCTAGCGATTTTTTTACTATCTTTCCTGTATCATATGCATTTGACAGAAAAAATCTAAATATTCCAACAGAACTATGAAATTTTTCATTGTGTTTGGTTCAGAATTGTTCAAATGTTCATTCTCAACCCTTGCAGTCTCCAAATAAGTGTCTATCCTTGAAATCTCATTAAAAATTAGGGCTAATTTGAAACTGCTCGGAATCATCAGTTTTCAGATTTTTGACAGCTCTAAAAAAAAGTCTCCACTGGGATTTTTCTGAAATCCAAAAATTCGGAAAAAGCACAAAATTCTGAACAAAACCTGTGATTTTCACGACGACAGTACTTTTTTTTTGAGGTCAAAATCTATTTTTCTTGGGCTATAGGTACCCTGTGTTGGAACACACCAGGAGTTCGGCAAAATTTCCGCTAAGTATAGTGAAGTAAAGCCGCATCCACATAGGATTAGTGCAGTTGGACTGCAGGGGAACTGCGTAGGTAATAAACCAATCTTACCACGAGCGTTCACATAGAATTAGTGCGGAACTAGCAACTTAACACGTCAGCTGCCGACCTGACGCAACAACCGTCAAACGGCTCTTTCTTGTAATGTCCAAAATTTGGCATTCGCATCTCACAGTAGCAGATTCGCATTATCAGTCAAGATCCGTGCAGTCAAGTCATCACGCCGCAATAATAGCTTAGCAACGGAATCGTGAATTGTGATTGGCGACGACAAGAAAATTGGCACGGGCAGTGCAGAATGCCAGAAAACTTCAAACTTCTGCCATCCCAACTGCACTCCCACTGCCACTCGTTTCTTACCGTAAGTCTATGTGAACGCTCAATGCAAAAACCTATAGTTTAGCTTTTCTACCATACCGTTGCCACTGCACTAATCCTATGTGGATGCGCCTTAAAGCATCCACCAGAGTCGGTGTTAGACTTCGTTGCAAAAATAGGCCGACGTTGAAAATAAACGAAAAAATCTTTGATGACGTTTGCAGGGGAGATGCTACGATGAGACTGATTTTTTGACAGATCTCGACGTTTTAGCATACAGGGATACCAATAATCGATTAAATTTTTTTCGCGACTACCGTACCTCTTATTTTTTGAATAATGCGATGAAAGAAACATTTTTCACGTGAACCCTGGCATGTTTCTGATTAACCCAATCAACCGGAGTAAATGAGACAAATGATGGCTGTCATATAACCAAGATTTCCTTCGATTTATTGGATGCAACTTGGCTGGTTTCGTTCCTTCGATTTCTTTTAATAACGAGGAAATGTCCTTCCCTCGATACACGACGAACACAAATCAACGTCACTGACTACGGCGCGGAATTGCCAAATTTCCTGCATTCCGCAGCAAACTACCACCAAAGTCACTAAACACATTTTTATGTAAAGTTTTAATTGTACCCCCGTACTTGCTAGATTGCTCTTGCACTTCTGCTTCTAAGTATAGTTATAGATCTCAAGACGGAAGTTGTCTGAACCAAAGCTTTATTGTCCTTCTCTATCTGGCGTATTGAAAACAAAACAAAAGTTGTTGCGGTGGCTATATAGGTACCTACATTATAGCACACTCGTTGCAACACCATTTTTGTATAGTGATTGGAAAAGCGACTACGACTGATGATAGTACCCCTGGTATAGTTTACTAGTTTGATTAATGGTTATTGGTTTAGGACGTCCAGAGAAATTTCAATCACTGCGCCCAACTTCTGTAATTAAATTTGAATTATTCCACTTGCAAAGGACAACTTGCAATTGTAATAATTAAACCGTAATAGCTGTTTTATATCGCAGATAGCATTAAATCCCTGGATGCACATTTTTTTCTGACGCGTTTCGCTTCGGTGATTTTTTCGTCGAATTCCAGAGGTTTAACAGGATGCGCATGACAGCGACATGTGCTGAGATGTATGGAGAGGCCCCATGGAGTTCTGCTATACACAAGGGCTGTATTGTTTATTGACAAGATGAATACTTTATCCCACTTCCTTCTGTGCAGTGTACCTACACGTATTGGAACAATTGAATGATAATTACTCGACTCGGACTAATTGTTAAATGAAAACGAGAATTCCAATTCTCAGCTACTTTAAGTACCCCATTCCATATAGTAGTATTATACTGGCGCACAACTTCGTCGCCGTCGCCAACTTTCCTAAACTGAACACATCAAAGCAAGAAATGGCTGCGAAATTTCCCCCATTCCACGAGCTCCAATAAGTCAGAAAAGCCAGAACGTCAAAACAAACGCCAGAGAACGTTCCGATGTATTTTACAAGTCGATTCGAACCTGGTACTTCCTGTTAGTGATTGTTGAAAACCTTTCGTGAATTCACTCCGACATCCGCGTCTCACTCTGGTTGGGGAAATGGTGTATAGGTACCTACTGGCGATTTTTAGTCGCGGGGATCTGATAATCTGGCAAAGTTCCAAGGCATTCTGTTATAACACCTAACCCAGGACTATCGGAAAGTTGGCGGCAATCCGAAAATTGAAAATTCACCTTCAGTTGTTTTTCACAGGCGAACCAGTCCAGAGGCGCAGACGAAAAACCCGGGAGCTTTGATTATCGGGACATCACCTGTCCCGTTGCTAAATCATCGCCCTTTGCACCCGCACTGATATGGTCTGTTTCTGTTGAGATGCTATACGATGTTTCATAAGCAATTTCTTCTTTACACTTCCACGGATACGTTTTATGTGTTTGTTTTAAATGTTGCAAGAACCTCGGGACACCGCAACACTTTTATCGCCAAGGATCCATTATTTATTCTACTCCATTATTTATTTTTCCTAGGGAAAAGGTTGACCTTTATTTAGTGCCTAATGCTCATATCTGTCCACTAAAGTAAGCCGAAATTCACGCGTGGCAATTCTATCTGAGGTATTTTATATACCTACCTTTGGTTTTTCCAATTGCCATTCGGAACTTAGGTGATCAATTGAACTGGTCCACCCAAAACTTTCACGCTACCTCAAGGTCGAAAATCTCGTAGGTAAACCAACCGATTTCAAAGAATGTGGTCATGCCAGATAGGTCATTCTTCTGGCTACAAAATGCCATGCTGAGTCACGTGGACCTTGACATTGTCCATCATGTACAGGGTCATGACAACGAAACCAGTGTCAAAATTACCAATTTTCAACAGTGCACAACTTCTCGAAAAAAATCGTAGATTCTTTCTCAATGAATTTTTGATAAGCATATTACAATACATGTCTCGAAACGGTTTTTGATTCATCCCCTCATCTGATTTGTCAAGGTATGTCAATTTATGACAAATTCACGTTTTATGATGCCGGTTCTCTCCAAGGTCATGTTGTTAGCTCAAATTCAGACTGCAAAGGGGGTTGCAGACGTTCACAGGGGGTAGCGTTCCTGATGGTCAGTAGGATCAAATTCGATTGAGGGTTATGCTCTAGAGCAAAGTTATGCACTTCTACCATATTTGACCTAAGAACATGACCTTGGAGAGAACTAGCATCAAAACAACACGTTTTGACAAAACGTGAATTTGTCAAAAATTGACATAACTCCCTTGAAAACTCAGATGGGGGGAAGAATCAAAAACCATTTCGAGATATTGTAATAAGCTTTTAAAAAATTCATTGGGATAGAATCTACGATTTTTTTCGAAAAATTGTGCACTGTTGAAAATTGGCCATTTTGACACTGGTTTTGTTGTCATCCTGTACATGGTAAACAATGTAAACGTCCACGTGACAAAGCATGGTACTATGTAGCCAGAAAAATGACCTATCCGGCACTACCACATTCTTTGAAATCGGTTGATTTTTTTGACGAGATTTTCGATTTTGAAGTAGCGTGAAATTTTTGGGTGGACCAGTTCAATAAAATTGATCACATGTTTACTTTGATTTTTGTGTTTACTTTGCAAGTTTGAACGGCTTAAGCCGTCTCAACCTGCGCACGGGTTCAGTGTTATCCAGGAGCTGAATAACTTTGACGTTAGTGTGTTGGTGGAGCCTTTCCTCGTGGTTTGTGGCACATCGCCGGATTTCCGCGGTCACGTTCTCGATTTGAAGATCTCTATGCAGATCTTTGTTACGGATGTACCATGGTGCGTTTACTATGTTCCGCACAAAGGTGGGCACCGTTAGTGAAAAAGTTCACTTCATTAAACGTTGAATCGTTAACAAAACAGCTAGATCCGTATCGTTAATAAGTTAATTGATTTGAAATGTAACGAAAGTTACATTAATGTCAAACCGTTAACGTTTCATTTTGTAAACCAAATAATCATCTCAAAAACCACCCTTACATTACGTCGAAAGCGAAGAAACTATAATACCTACACCAGCAATAAGTAGGTAGCACCTACCTTACTAAACTTGGCCAAAATTGAAGTGACCGCCCTAAAATGTTGCCTCGGTTAAAATGAGGATAATATCTCTGGAAAAATTGCCCGATTCTAAAAATGCTTGTGGTGCTCGAAAGAGCAATCTTTAACAGGTTTTACAGTTAGACTTCACTCCATTTTATCAGACTTCTTCTATTTCGGGATTTAAAGACAAATATGGCTATACAAGTTAACGTTAACGGACTTGAGTTAACGGAAGTTAAATGTAACGGAAGTTACTTATTCCGTTAATGATTTCTCAAGTTAACCTAAAAGTTTAATCGTTAACGAAAAAGTTAACTCCGTTTTCCGTTAATTAACGATCTGGTGCCCAGCTTTGGTTCCGCAGCACTTTCTTTTGGAATCTCTGGATTGTTGCAACGTTGCTTGACTTGATGCAGCCCCACAGCTGTATTCCATAGGTCCACTTGGTGGCCTGAGGTAGCTTGAGTATCTGCTTGTACAGAAGCAGTTTGTTGTAGGTGGTCAAGTTCGACTTTCTCCCTATCAGCCAATACAAGTTTTTGTACTTGAAGTTTAGTTCCACTTGTTTTTTATTAACATGTTCCTTCCGCCGAAGTTTAGCGTCAAGTATCATGCCTATACTCTATACACTGATAGAAAGGACCACCAGATTCCTCCGCTTGAAAAGTAGTCCCGAGCGTTACCCGCGAAATTTAAAATTCCAGTTAGAAAGAGGTGCTTATTTCCGCTAATCACAGCTAAGTGCTATGGTAATTTTAAATGACACCAGTTTAATACCAATTTCAATGAATGAGAAAATTATTTTTATCTACAAGCGTTAAATAATACCCGTCACTTTTAGCACGTCGTCATGGGCGACGTGAAAAAATGATGATTCTGCGCATTCCTGTCATATTTTCAATAAATTCTGACATTTACCAAACATTTCAAAGACCATTGTAGATAAAATCCTGTATGATACACGCGTTAAAAGTGTCTTATTTTGTTCGCGGGGTTGCTCTACTCGCTAATGCTCGTTTCGCAAGCGTCCCCGCTCACAAAATAATACCTGTCACTTTTAACACTCGTATCGTAAATAGCTATTTTGAATGAAGCTGATTTTATTACACACCACTCACAACAGCCGAGCCGACTAAAAATAACAAACATCATAGAGAAATGGAGGTTAGAAATCGTACGTAAGTGTCAAACTCGCTTAATGTAATGCCATTGGCTTGGTGTAGGAATAATTTGCCCGGGTAAGACTACCAACCGAACAAAACTAATATTAGTTCTAAACGCGCCTATGTTGTTACAGTCTTTGGTGCTTTTGTTTGCTATAGGTTACATCACTGAAATTCAAAAAAGTCCGTTCTATCGGTGTACAGACTATAGGTATTTGGTGGTGTTGCTGTGTGGTATGTTTTATTCGTTGACTTTTACCGGGTTGTACTGATTCTTCTTTGTAAAGTGCTTCGATCAAACACAGTGATTGATTAAGTGTTCTAACAAAACGAAATAACAATGGATCCGGTGGGTGAAATTGAGACTGTTGAGAATGTTTCATTATTTCAAGTTGGAGAACAAGTGGCTAATTAGTATCTATACACTAGGTGCTATGTACATAAATTAGAAAATATATGTTTACTTGGCTTTGGTTAGGTGTCCAAAGTGCGCGGTATGCGAAAGATTTCAAAATGCCTGAAGCTCGTCCAGATGGTAGGTTCCGATCGAAACCTGGTGCAAGGATTGTATTTTTTCTTTCAAGTGTTACTTATGCGAGCAGCGGCTGTATTGGAACAGACAGGGGGCCAATTTTTTACTCTTCTCAACTTTAAGAAACGTTCGCATGTTTGCGATTTCTGTAAATTCCAATTTTTGAGCCATCGTTTCTTTACGTATGCGCATCGATGCGCACGTTTTCATACGTTTTGCTGCGAGCGGACCTGGACCGGCGCAAGTCACTTTGCGTATACGCTTTTATGATGAAGTGAGGTTAGGTATTATTGTTTACAATAAAACAAATAGCATTGCTGAAGGTATGTGGCGATCATGGTGCCGAGTCAGGCGGGTAATGAGATACAGCACGGAATAACTTCACGAATGCGTTATAAATAAAGAATTACCCTTCTGTCATTCTTCCCAGCCTTTGTCAGCTCCAAGGACACTGTTTAAAACTTGTCACGATGTTTCATTTGTTCATACGTTTTCGGACGTGTTACGTACTTTTTTTTCACCTTTTGACGAGATCTACCCATGATTAAATTTTTGCACCCTGTATTCAACATCTGAATATGAATACGAGCCATATTTTTACAAGCAACGTCTTTTGCATGTCTTTTTTCCTGATCGTTTCATCGGCTGCTTTTGCGATTTTTATAATGATACAGGGTGTTCACGTAAAAGTTATACCCCCTCCTGGAGCTTTCGCTCGAACATTCAGGCACTAAAATTTTCTGTCGTCTATCGCGAATCATCAAGAAATTTTCTCAAATTGGACAAGTGGATGTTACAGGAATTGATTCAGCTTTTCATCCTGGTTATAAAGATACGTGTCCCACTCGACAACTATCAAGCAATATTTCTTTTTCAAAAGTTTCAGTTGTAAAGTTAAGTTAGGTTCAATAAACGTTTAAAACTTAATGAAATCCATTTACTAAAATGATAGAAAATTTACTGAGTTACTTGAAAACAAAAAATGACTTTTCGATCATTTTCAAGACTTCATCACTTCTTCTTTTATTGTATGTATAAATAAATATACATGCATTGGTTCCAAAGCGGCAACATGCCGGCACCGGAGCATAAATAAAATCACTGAATGCGTATTATAAATAAGTGAAATTATGGGTAAATTCGAACAATACATACACATTAAAATCATAGCAATGTTTCCGACTAGGTTCTACTCTTATTTGACAATAATAGAGAAATGTTTTTTTTGTAATTATTATAGTTTGTGTCCATCTTCATGGCATTAGGCAGCTGGTTGAATGCTTGCATAGCCCTATAGTGGACGTGGTACAACCGAAATAGAGAATATAAGTTGCAAATGATGATAAAGGCAAACCACTCTGCAGGGTTACAACTGAGACCTAAATAAACGATTTGACCCGCAGTGCTTTTCTTTTCGTCCCTTAGGATTTGAATAGCGCCCCTTTTTCAAAATGGCGGATATTATCTAGGGGCAGAAGGTATCGAATAGCCTAGTGATGTCCACCTTTGTAAAAATATATGGGGCTATGTCTCAATCGGTTTCTGGGACATCAAATACTATTTAAAAAAATAGCTGAACATTGCTATCTACCGCAGGCAAATTTGGTGGAGGCCCCAAAAGGAATTTAGTACTGTCATAAGAAAATTGCTGTAATATTTTTATTTTTCAACCGATTCCAACACAAGACATCTCATTTTGTAGGAAAGTAAATTTTCCTTGGTACCTTATACCTTCCATAAAAAAAGACATTGAGAAATGTTAAAGAAAAAATTAAAAAATAATTTGAAAAAAAAAGATTTTTTTTAATTTTTTTATTTTCATGAAAATTGCCTCATTTGTAGATTTCGATGTGCCCTTTCTAAATTTGCACTTTTCCGAATTCTATCTTTACAGCACGCGCCACCACATTGAAAAAATGATGCCTGAAAAGAAATTTTTGACAATATCTGAATTTTGGCCCTTGTGACATTGAGATGTTCATATACATATGGAAGCACATTCAATCCTCCACAGTTTGACATCTCAACCAGCTCTGTGCGACCCGCGGTTCTTGAGCTAGACCTTCTGGAAGTATCAGTTTTCAGTTCCAGAAGAATTAAAAATCACCTCTTGGGGCTGGGCCAGGTCCACCAATGTTCATGATTTGTGATAAATGACGACGCGTTATTGATGGGTAACTTGATTAAGACATGGTGGTGATCCAGTGGTGAAATCCGGTAGGCGCGGTCACTATTTAACACCAAAAATTGATACTTCCGGAAGCTCTAGCTCAAGAGCCCCGAGTCGCACAGAGATGGTTTAGGTGTCAAATCGTGGAGAATTGAATGTACTTTCATACGCATATAAAGATTTCAATCTTGCATGAACTAGAATTTAGATATTGTCAAAAACTTCTTTTTAGATATCATTTTTTCAAAATGGCGGTGCGCACTGCTAAGATATAAATCGGAAAAGTGCAAATTTAGAAAGAGCACATCGAAATCTACAAATAAGGCAATTTTCATGAAAATAAAAAAATAAAAAAAATCTTTTTTTTTCAAATTATTTTTCAATTTTTTCTTCAACATTCCTCAATGTCTTTTTCATAGAAGGTATAAGATAACAAGAAGAATTCACTTTTCTACAAAATTAGATGTCTTGTGTTGAAATCGATTGAAAAATAAGAATGTTACAGCGATTTTCTCATGACCGCAATAAATTCATTTTGGCGCCTCCACCAAATTTGCCTGCGACAGATGTCAATGTTCCACCATTTTTTTGAATAGTGTTTGATGTTCCACAAACCGATCGCGACATAGCTCCATATATTTTAACAAAGCTGGACATCACCAGACTATTCGATACCTTATGCCCCTAGATAAAATCCGCCATTTTGAAAAAGGGGCGCCATTCAAATCCTAAGGGACGAAAAAAAAAGCACTGCGGGTCAAATCGTTTATTTAAGTCTTAGTTACGATCCTGCAAAGTGGTTTGCCTTTATCATAATTTGCAACTTGTTTTTTGCTACCACGTCCACTACTACTAAATGGGTCATTTAGACCTGCATTGGTCGTCACACTAGCCAAATACACATTATTTGTTGCACGCGTGGCATATTTATAAACGTCACAATTAAGTTTTACATTTTCAACATTAGTTCTTTGTTTGTTATTAGTAACTTTGTAAGCGTACTTACACTGTTAAACCTTCAACAGTTTTGACAGATCACACAGTTCAGTTTGGTCGAATAGGCTATCCGAAGGTGTCAGGCGGTCCAGTTGAACTTATTGAACAATGTATCTGAACAAGTACCCCAAACCGTAATCAGGTATCTAACTTTTTTCACATGCATTTGTGTTTTGTTGATTAACCTGAGTGGTTCAAGTGTGATGCATACTTATGTTGCTTCAGGAAAAAATAGGAATCGATTCCCATATCAGAATAAGACGTCAAACGTAAGAAATTTTTCTTATGTTGCACCCTATAAGCGATATCCACAGACATTTTTCGTCGACTGATTCAAAACCTACGGAAAAAAATCGGTTGTGTCACCCTAAAACTTTCCCGACTAGTATCCAGGAACCTATGTAAATTTTTGTTCGGAACGTCCCTTCGGATGGGAAGTTGGAATTGCATAAAAAGGTGGAAAATGATTTGGAGAAAATTATTTTCAACCGGAAAACTCCCGGGAAATTTGAAAAAATTGTTGGAAAATGTTCAAGAACCAGTTACCTCTTGTTTAAAAAAGAATGGTTGGAATCGGTCCATGGAATAAAATGTTGGAAAATTTGCAGTTTTTCCAGAGAGGAAAACTCGGCAACCGTTGGTTGGTCCGATTTCGAAAATTTTTCCTCCAAAAATTAGCTCCATTTTTTCTCCAACTTTCATTCGCGGCATGTCTGCACCTAAAATCAAGATTTCTTGGGGCCTACCGCATGTAGAAGTTTGCACTGCGTTTTTTTTTCAAATTCACAGAATGTGCAAATTACATTTTGAAAATAATTACCGTCGGAAAACCGGGACCGTGTCGATTTTGAGAATTAGGCCTACACAACGCCCAATTCAATCTACTTTCGATATCAGTTGGAATTAAAAAAAAAAAGTCGATCCTCGAGCAGGAATGAATTTTTGAGTGGAGTCCTGCTACAAAAGCGAGTCGTTCTGATCAAAACAACGGCGAGAGTCCCTCTCGGGTGGCAACGGCCAGAAGAAATTTTGAAAATTCATTACGCCCGACCTGAGAATGGCGGAAAACTGCAACTGCGGCCTGACTTCGACTCTTTTGATGTGTTGCTTCATGCCAAATTTGGTTCCAATCCATCGGATATAGGGATATATTTCCAATAACCAACTGATAAAAGTTTTGAACTTTGACATTTTTGAATATTTGACAGATGACACATAGGGCCATACCTTCAACTGTTCTGAATGGAGTTTTTCAAATGACATATTGCAAGTCAAGTTCCGTGAGATATATCCTCTGACATTTGTTGACCGTGACACTTCCGTTTGACAAATGACAGCCAAAAATTGATGGGCTTTTCCTAGAGAAAAACCATGTCCGCGTACCAAATTGCAAGTCGATCCGATCAACGGTTCGGCAGTTATCGTGGAAGATCACAGACAGACAGACACACACAGAAACAGACATCAGGTTATGAAAATTCATTAACCTGAATGGAAACACGATCATCAGAAAGTGACGTTTGAAAACTTCGGTAGGCTTGGCGTGGCTTGAATAGATAAAATGCACCAATATTTCCAACGTTGCCGAGTCTACCATGCGTTTATTTACGAAGACACAATTCGGACGTTTTTGGTTTTGCGAACACTGGTCAAACACTAGCACACGGAAACGTGGACGTAAATTTTTGTACGCTTTGCGCATACGCAACTTTACGTATATTCTCGAAAATTGGCCCCCAGCCCAGGAAAATAGAGGGGGCCAATTTTTGAAAATATACGTAAAGTTACGTATACGCAAATTTGCGTACGAAGATTTACGTATACGTTTCCGTTTGACAATTTTTGAGCAGTGTTCGCAAAACGAAAAACGTTCGAATTGGGTCTTCGTAAATAAACGCATGGTAGACGCGACAACGTTGCAAATATCGGTGCATTTTATCTACTCAAGCCACGCCAAGCCTACCAAAGCTTTCAAACGTCAGTTTCTGATGTTCGTGTTTTCATTCAGATTAATAAATTTTCATAACCTCCATATTTAACAACAAAGAATACGTCTAGAGACTTCCCCTTGAACATAATTCAGGAAATGAAAAACGATTACAACATAATTTTTTTCGTAGGCTTTGAATCTGTCGACGAAAAATATCTGTGGATATCACTTACAGCGTGCAACATAGAAAATTTTTCTTACATTCGACGCCCTATTCTGTTATGGTAATTGATTCCGATTTTTATCCTGATTATAAATATGCATCACACTTGATAGGTTAATCGACAAAACACAAATGCATGTGAAAAAAGTGATGAAGTTTTAAAATGATCGGAAAGTTATTTTTTGTTTTAAAGTAACTTAGTAAATTTTCTATCATTTTAGTAGGTACTTAAATTGATTTCACTATAGTTTGAAACTTTTACTGAACTAACTTGACTTTACAAAATCAAACTTTTGTAAAAGAAATACAGGTGTCCGTTTTTCGAGGCTAAGCATGGGTATCTCGCTTATCTTGAGAGATACAGAGTCGGTTGAATTAGGAAAAAGTTGCGCATTTTCATGTCGATCAATGCTCCAAAAACAAATTTGACGTATCGATTTTAGTTTTTGAGATATCGTAAAAAACCAGGAATTTGAATTTTGGTTTCCATTTTTTATTCAAAAAACGGTTGAAGGTGGCTTTTTCTAATCTAGACATTGTCAGGGCACTTTTTCAAGGGGAATTCAAACCTGCCAAAATCTTTATCCTAGCTTTCAAAGCAACCGAGATACGACATTCAACTTTTTTCTCCAATGAGCGCCATATTGGATTTTGATATTTTTTAATACGGTATTCTTTTCTGGTTACAACGATGTGCCACATGTCACTGTTGAATAAATGTTCAACATTTACTTTTTTTTATTGTCGGTGCTGATTTTGTTCTCAAAGCACTCTTAATCAAAAAATGTTTTTACTCAAAAGCATGAATTCAACAGTGGCATGTGACACATCGTTGAAACCAGAGAAAAATATTGTATTTAAAAATGTCAAAATCCAATATGGCGCCTATGAGAGAAAAAACAGTTGAATGTCATATCTCGGTTGTTTTGAAAGCTAGAATGAAGATTTTGGCAACATTGAATTCCCTCTGGAAAAGTGCCTTCACAATGTCTTAGTTAGAAAAGGCTATCTTCAACCGTTTTTCAAATAAAAAACTAAAACAAAAATTACAAATTTCAGTTTTTTCTCGATATCTCGAAAACTAAAACTGACAAGTCAAATATCTTTTTAGATAATTGATTGTGATGAAAATTCGCAACTTTTTTCTAATTCAACCGACTCTGTATCTCTAAAGATAAGCGAGATGCCCATGCTTAGCCTCGAAAAACGGACACCCTGTATTGCTTGGTAGTTTTCCTAACTAACCTATCGAGTGGGATATATGATATACGTATATATTTATAATCAGGATGGAAAGCTGAATCAATTCCTATAATTACATACACGTGTCTAATTGGAGAAAAATTCTCAATGACTCGCGATAGACGACAGAAAATTTTAGTGCCTTCGAAACCTGCGAAAAAAAAAGTGGTCTTAAATTTTTGAAACTATGTTTGAGCGGAAGCCTCCAATTTATACGTGAACACCCTGTACCATCATAAAAATTGGAAAAGTAGCCAATAAAACCAGTCAACGCTAAATTTAGGCTAATTTTGTCGAAATGTTCCTGAGTTACAAATTTTTGAAATCCAAAAAAAATTAACTATAAAGGGCTGTATCTTTGACAATAGGCCGAACTCTACAAAGCGGTTTATGAGTTTTCGTAATATTTTGACAAGATCTATCTACTCACAGTTGAATTTGTTGACAACTGAACATTATTACCTATTTCCAAAAACCTGGATCTCGTTAGTGAGGAGCAAATGCAAAGCTTCACTGCAGACTGCAGACGATGAAAAGAAAAAAATTAAACATCATCGTGACAAGTTTTAAACAGTGTCCCTGAAGCTGATGATTAAAAAGAATGACAGAAGAGTGAGTAATTCTTTATTTAGGACGCATTCGTGAAGTTATTCCGTGCTGTATCTCATTAGCCACCTGACTCGGCACCATGATCGCCACATACCTTCAGCAATGCTGTTTGTTTTATTGATAACAATGAAAACATTACTACCTAACCTCACTTCATCATGAAAGCGTATACGCAAAGTGACTTGCGCCGGTCCAGGTCCGCTCGCAGCAAAACGTATGAAAACGTGCGCATCGATGCGGATACGTAAAGAAACGATGGCTCAAAAATTGGAATTTACAGAAATCGCAAACTTGCGAACGTTTTTTAAAGTTGCGAAGAGTAGAAAATTGGCCCCCTGTGGTCATAAGCTAATCTCCGACTGAGTACCTGATACGCCGTTGCAGTATTTATTATACTTTACGTGAAACTTACCACATCACGTAATTATCGAAGCGGTAACCAAAATAAACATCGCAGGAAAAAACCAGTGGAAAAATCGCATCGAAAAAACATCTCGGTAAAAAAAAACCTAAAAAGATAGGAAATAACATCGCAAGGATACATACTTTTCCCAAGTCTCCTGTGCAGCCCCTAGTTATCAAAATCAAGTCTGACCATAACTGGTATTCTATATATACCTATTCAGTTATGTCTTACCTAACTATTCAGTGAAGTCAAAAATTACGCCGTCAATTGCCATTACATGTGAAAATTAGCCAAAAAGAAAAGCTGGCGAAAATCAGCAGCCACCAGGAGGCGCTGAACGCAATCACACATGGTGGTCGAAAGGGCCTTGACTAATAGGTACCCCGCGCAATCGCACTCAGTGCTCATTAAATCGTAGAGTATCGACAGTTTTGACAGTTTAATAATAAATTTCCTTTCCGCCCTGTTTTCCCGGTTTTCCACATAGTCATGATGATGACTGTGAGTGAGTGAGTGAGTGAGTGAGTGAGTGAGTGAGTGAGTGAGTGAGTGAGTGAGTGAGTGAGTGAGTGAGTGAGTGAGAGAGTGGAGTGAGTGAGTGAGTGAGTTTGTATACTGTGTTGAGTGGCAGCAGCACAGCAAACGCTGGCGCTGGTGAGTTGGTGGAATGCTGGCTGGGCTGCGGTCATCAAAAAATGCAATCTCTGAATGCATGTTTACATTACAGGTTTGAGGTGAGCGAGACCCTTGCCTAGCTGAACTGCTACGACGACGACGGTTTGTATGAATACTTCCTGTTGCATACTTGTCTCTGAAGCGAAAGCAAAGTATTCGGCTCATTAGACTCTCTGTAGGTAAATGTGGCACAAAAATACAGAAAGATTTCCACTATATGCTTGCAGATGTTAACATTGTACAGGTCTTGCCGCCAACTCCACCGTGCTCCACCCGGTATCACGCCTTTTGCGATATCGCTCGGTATACTGGCCCGGACCGGACGCTCCGCCCGGACGAGCAGTGCCTGCAATCCGGTCTTCTGAACCTTCAGAAGCCGATGGGTGGCGAACAGAGTGCGGGACCGGGACAAGAGAAGGAAAAGGGAGGAGAAGAGAGAATTCAGTGTTGCCAGATCGGTAGAATTTCTACTAAAACTGGTGGATTTGAATAGCCATCTACAGTGGCGTATTGAGCCAATTGGGCGCCCAAAGCCCAAAAAAATTCCTACTCTCCCCCCTCATTGATTTTTTTTGTTTTACCGAAATTCTTTTTAGTGTTTGATATACTTAGCAATTTCTTCATTGTTTTTTTTAAATTAATTTTGATATTGACAAGACAAAGACAAGATAGATACCTATACATTGATTCCAAAACTGTCTCTTAAATGTGTACTGTTTCCCCAACTGTTCCATAATATCAATTATAGTACAGTCGAAGTCATTTATAACGACGTCGCTTATAACGACCAGGTCCTAGAGAATTGGTTGGATTTCCATAGAGACAACGCTTCTAAAGCCCGTGTATAACGTCGTCGGTTATAACGACGAAGTCGTCTTTAACGTCCTGTTGAGCCCTAGATCAGGTCGGATATAACGGCGTGCAGACAAGGATCAAGTCACGCTGGCGTGTGTCGAATAATATTCCGATTGGTCCAACTTTGTAACCTTTTCAACAATCTACTAAACAATAAAAAATTACGGATTTCTTTGAAAAATAATTTTGATGTATGTATGGATGTGTTATGCCGAGAGCTACGTTTATCAGTTCTATTTTCCTGTCGATTAAAATTAAAATTGATGTTTCTCTCTTTATCGGCTCGCAATGGCCCTAGGGAGTTGTTGGGCGGAGTTTTTACCTTTATAAACTGATACAATCATGTGGAAAAATTGTAAATTGGACATTACAAACACCCAGACTTTTTTCGGGGATCGAACCCGGAGCTCTCGCGGCCGCAGGAAGCCACGCAACCACCTGCGCCACGGAGCCATTTACCTGTTTATGTGTTTATTGCTTGTTTTTTCGTAACTTCGTGAGTATATCTCTGAATACCTACAATAAAATGTTCAGACAAACTTATGTACTTCACTCCATAATCATAAAAAAAAATCGGACGTATGTAACGACGTCCTTATATAACGACGGGAATTTGGCAGTCCCTTCGTCCTCGTTATAAGCGATTTCCACTGTAACTAGTATTTTTTATCCCGACCGATACCTACATGATTTTAATATTTCCTTGAAGAAAATACTTTCTATCCCAGAATTTTGCGTCCCTCGAAATTTTTGCGCCGCAAGCCCGGGCTTCTAGGGCTCGATACCAAGTTGCAGGCGCAAAAGTTAAGACGGCGTAACTTGTCAAATAGAGCGGTCTGATTGGCCGTTGCTATAGTAACCGCACTTACGGCGGTCTCAGCCCCAACTTGGTATCGAGCCGTTGGGCTTCTGCTATAATACGCCTCTGGGCATCTAGAAAATGGAACTGAGCAAAAATACACCAAATCCACACGACAAGAAATTTCCCAACGTCCGCCATCTTGGCCCGCCATATTGATTTTACTCGTGAATAAAACCGATTTTAATGAAACTTTTTGTACATATGTACCCGTGTCTCGTCTAATAATTATCCTCGAACACACTTGAAAAAATCTTGCTGACCCCTTTTTTTTTCATAAAAGCTTCATGTGTACCTACCTACTGGAAAAAAAATTCGGATAAGTTGCACATCTTCGGAGTTATTTGAGAAAAACAGCAAAAATGACAAATATTCATCATGAAACAAAGTGTTATATGTTCTGCAGGTGTACCTATACCAAAATTCAGCTTTATGGAAGCGATTCCAAACTCAAGCCTTTTGAATTGAGCTAGATTGACTAGGCTACTCCATCAGTTCCACTGCTTTATGCATGGTGGTCAATCAATAAACGGAAATCCTTCAAGTTATCACAACTGATTAGTTGAACTGACAATCGTATCTGTTACACGTAACCTCATCTTTGCGCACTAAGCGAGTTTTAAACACATCGCGGACATCAAAACAGAATGATGTGCAACAATAGCGGCGGCGAGTGTCAGTGACTGATCATCAAGTTTGGTGGTCAAGACGACGTCTCTCATGAAGCTTCAAATCAGTTACGTAAAATTGTAATTTACCTGGTAAATTACTAATTTATTTATTTTCCAATTGTCGTAAATTACCTGCTAAATTACAAACACTTCGCTGGTAAATTACTGGAACTTGCATACTAATACTATTATCAGTGGTGACTATTACCCCTGAAATTTTATTCCGTATTGAATTATAATTCCAAAATCTGAACGGTAAATTGTTAGAAAAGTTTTCAATTCTGAAATGAATCTTAATTTTCTCAGCGCAAAAATTGCTGAGTTTAGTTCTGATTTAATTTTTTGAATATATGGTTTATACACTTAGAGAAAAGGTCTCAAAGATTTATTATGGACGATATAGACCCGTTTATTGTTAACGAATGCCTTATTGAAATACGGCCTGGCCTAATCAATATTTTTCTTGTAGGAATCCATATCTTATAGTTGGAGTGTATAATAATAAAAGGGGGGTTGTATTGTCTTCTCCAACAGTAAAACTTCTTCTTTACTGCAGTTTCGGCTTTATTCAGTACGTAGCCATTATCAAAAGTAAGTGACAAAATTGAAATATAAATTTGACATAAATTATGACATAGTATAGAGGTAACAATATATAGGTGTTGTTGTTATACCGTCCGTTTTTTTTCTAGGCCCCAGCGCGTAGCGCCTTTATTATGGGTTCCACACCCAACATATTACATATTTTTGAAATCAGAAGAACAAAATGTTTCGATTGATGGTACGTTAAATTATTTTTGACAGATGTCATTTTTTGACAATTGACATAATAGTACTTGTGATACATCATTTTAAAGCACTTTAAATTGTGAGGAAAACTGTGTCTTCATTTTTGGAATAGGATGACTTTCACAGTTTCTAGAGGTCTTCAAATAGGAAAAATTGTTGAAATTCAGAAATACTAAATAAGTACGTACCTAAGTATACGCGAAACAGGTATTTTTGATAATAACTAATGATAATTATCAATAAATAATCACAATGAAACAGAAAATGTCCTGAAGAAGTTACTCGAAATGACCGTCTCCTTGTTCCTTGAATAAGAGATTCAACGACCGGTGAATTAGGCATTTCCACATGACGTCACGAGCTCGTCAGTGTTGCCAACCTAGTTGACTTTATAACGTCAAAAAAGTGTTGGGGAACAACCCGCGTTGTTATGATAGTAAAAAAAGTACTTTTTTGAAATTTTTGATACAGTAGGAAGCAAGTTTGTGCGTGATAATTGTTCACGAAACTCTGGCGCTTCGATCAATACTGATAGTTGGAGATGTGCTGCCCCAAATAGCTCAATAAACAAGAAAGTTTGGTGGAGTGCTTAAATCATTTTCGTCTAAAAAAAAAAGAAATCCGTGGCTTTTTCGGAAAACTAGATTCCTGGAAGAGAAGAGCATCTCAGGAAGTATCTCAAAGTGCCAAGAAATGCGACTCAAAGACATCTGGGAAGGAGAAAATATGCCAGTTTATTATCCTGCCAATAAATAAATAAATAATAAATAAAATAAATAATTTATTTTACTCATTTGACCAAGACAACAGTGTGAGTAATAGTCGGGGAGGAGAAAAGACTATGAGTTACACTTAAATAACACAATTAAACAGGTATATAGAACATATACATACACAAATTCACAACAATGTATACTTATTATTGAACAAGTACAACAAGTACAACAAGTGTCTACCAATGGGTAAAAAGGTAAATAAGGTAAAAAGATGACTAAATTGTTAGAATACAGAATAAATGTGAGATGATTTTACAAAATATCCATTGCTAAGCGCCCTTCTGATTTCAGAAAGTATGGCTGTGGCAAAAACTGTGACCTGTGGCGATCGTGAAATGGGGAAAATCCAGCGACCAAGGAATTTCTAAGTTGACCACAATGTTACCTCAAATCCTGCTTACAAGAAGAAAGGACCCCGCACAAAAAGTAGGCAAAAGTGGTCTCGGTGAATTTGGCTGAAAATTGGCATACTTGTACATCTTCACTTTCTGATCGAATACTCAAAATTACAGTTACTTTCTATGTACAGTTTTCAAGCTATACAGGGATTTGTACAGGATGTGCGGAAAATTTGAACCCCTTTGGGGACCCAATTTTTGTGATGATTTGAAGGTTGAAGAACTTATCCGAAACAGTTTTTCACATAAAAATCAAATCTCTCCTCTGGAATTTTCTATATCTCACGGTATACAGGGTGTGCTTTTTTCAATTTTCAACAACGATTTTTTTTATCGACAGTTGATTGGATATCTTTTAACCGCATTTTCCTTGGAAATGACACTTTGTAGCCAGTTTGTCTGTCTATGTGTGTGTCTGTCTGTCTGTATGTCTGTCTGTCTGTCTTTCCGTGTATAAACTATAAAGTTGTACTTCTCTTTGGGGAATAAAGCTAGAGCCCTGAAACGTCTTCCAGTGGATAGCTTATGTATTCAAGGATGGCCAAGGGCTAATGTGAACAAATCCATACATAGTTATCATTATTATTATCATCAAAAACCAACGTTTTTCTCTACAATAATAAGGTGAACTCTTCTTCGAGGAATAAACGTAGATATCTGTAACTTTCCCGACGAATAGAACTTTATGTCTCCAATGATGGCCAATGGCTAGATGGTATAGTTGCTCCGCCATCTTGGCCATTGAAATCTCTTACTCGTGGAACGATTCTCATGAAACTGGAAGTTACTCTTGTTTCGTATAAACATTTTTATTTTGAGACTGGACTTCATGACTGTGTTGCTATCTTGGCCTTACCTATCGAACAAATATAGATACACATTTCAGCGACATAAAAGTCGCTAACTTTATAGTCAAACTCGTGTTGATTGTGGCTCCAGATAGTACGAATATTTAGGTACTTTTTAAAATACACCATGTAGATAACTTGATTTCTGATATTCCAGGAAATTGATCGTATGAAGCGATATAACCATTTTTCTACTTTTCTTATTGGTTCAAAAAGCAAATTATCTAACTACCTTTTCTTTTTTTTTGTTTAATGTATAATGTTTTATTCACACCTGACAACAAAATGTATTTGCTCAACACAAAATTCTTGCGATTATATAGTTTCACCAATTTTTGACGGGTTGTAGCTAAATGAGGCTACAATGATAATAAATGATAGATAAATGAGGCTAAAATGTATTTATTTTGTTAATCAGAAAAAACTCGATCATCTGTCGATGGAAAAATCGATACATACTCAATTAAAATTGACACTCAGGCAGACACACAGACAAACTGGCCATATGAGTGCCATTTCCAAGGAAAACGGGCTAAAAAGATATCCAATTCACTGTCGATAAAAAAAATCGTCGTTGAAAATTGAAAAAAAAGCACACCCTGTATACTGTGAGATATAAAAAATTCCTGAGGAGAGTTTTGATTTCTTTGTAAAAAACTCTCTTGGATAAACTTTTCAACCTTGAAATTATCACAAAAAGTAAGCCCCCGAAGGAGTTCAAATTTTCCGCACATCCTGTACAAATCCCTGTATAGCTGGAAAACTGTACATAGAAAGTAACGGTAATTTTGAGTATTCGATCAGGAAGTAAAGATCTACAAGTGTGCCAATTTTCAGCCAAATTCATCGAGACCACTTTTGCCTACTTTTTGTGCGGGGTCCTTTCAGAGATGAGAGGGCTCAATGAACGTGAACGTTGTGTTGGAGTTTGGAGTGGTTGAATCTTTTTTTTTGAGGAAAAAATGAGAAATTCATAGTTTTCTCGAAACGCTGGGGCTCGTGGAAGTACGAGGCATCACAGGATGTATCCCAAAGCGCCAAGAAATGGAAAGGAGGAAGGAAGGAATACACTTGAAAAAATATACGGAGGTTGGACCGATAACAATTAGGATGGGTAACTAAATTGCTGTAATACAGTTATGATGTTTGCACAAAATTATCTGTTGCTAAGCCCATCTAGTTCCAGGAAGTACCTGTGTCAAGAATTGTGGCCTTCGGCAATCTAAAAATGGGAAAATCTACGGACTGAGGAATTGCTACGTCGACCACAATTTGGCGCCTAGAATCCTCAATAGAACAAAAAATATTTTTATTTTTAAGAAATGTGTCTTGACACAATCAAGTTGTAGTTGAAAATTCAATATCGTTAAATCAGGTGTAAAATTTCTGTCAAGGAGGGCTCCGGTGACCGAATACATCTTCGGTGGCCGAACAGCTGTTCGAGTTAAACTTCCATGTTTTGCCTCTGTTCATATTCTACAACCGAAGTGAAGACATTCCTGCACTTTGAAAATATAAAATATAAACAAAAACTATTGTTTGTTTCTTTAATCCAGCAGTAAAAGCTGGGCCTCAAGTATTTGGGTGATTGGGAAGCACAAACCGAAGAGGTACATACCTAGCCCCACACAAGGCATATCACTCCAGCAATGCCGGGAACGTAAACCCCCAACATTCAGGTGAGGTTTGGTGGCAAAGTTCATGCCCAATTTTGTCGGAAAATATGAATTTTCACCACTACCCTGTGCAGTTAACCTAACATGTTTGGCTTGCTTTTTCACAAAAAAACACACTTTTCCACGAGAACTTATTTTGCAGGCGCATTAAGGACATTGCTTTGAACTTGATACAAAAGTTTCAAACTCAAACTCAAAAAAATAGCCGAGGAAAAAAATGCAGAAACTGGAACTCCATAAGCGCCAACAAGCGCTTATTCCCAAACATTATTTGGTTCAAATTTGGCGGGCAATTCTGGACAGTTGGCAACACTGCTCTGACGTCAATGGAAATGCCTAATTGGAACTGCCAGCCTAACGCGATAGTATACAAGGTGGCCAGGTATGACCCCCTCGATTTTTTTTTGAGCCTATCTGGAAGATAAGGTGTTTTTGCACTACCTATATTATGCGTTAATTTACGACCTCAAAACAGGGCCTAAAGTGACTCTTTTTAGCCCTTGGGCAAAAAAGTCGTCATGGCAACGAGCGCTCTTGATCCGTCAGAGGAGACGTCACCTTCTATTTTGACGTGACTACTTGATGCGATGCAAAATGGACTTCAATTTGCATACAAACCAAAACCAATAAATACCTGTTTTATGCTAGTAAGCGATGGGGCCCCGGCATCAGCTACGTGTTCAAGATAGGTGATAAGTAATAACCTGCCACTCGTCCATGCGATCTGGTAGGCTATGACCTGGTTAAATTTCCAGATGTCAAGCTGCTTTCTTGGGGCACAGCCTACCCCAATTCCGAATTTTGTTGATCGCATGGTAGATCGTGCGACGTACAACCAAGTAATCAGCGCTGCCATGACAATTTTTCAACGACTGAATAACTCGAAATTTCCAGTCTTGCACTAGCCAGTGCAAAAAACATTGATGCACCTTGGGCCTAGAGTGCGTTTTTTCCCCTTGTGCTTGCTTCCCTCGGCCTACGGTCTCGGTCGCAATCTCGCACAGCGAGGAAAAAAAGTGGCACTTTATGCCCATGGTACATAAATAACTATTTTAGAGTCTCCCGCTAATTTGGACGATTCGAAATCAGAATATTATTATCAGTTGATATTAAAAATACCTTTTAATTATTGAGTAGGTATTTCTGAATTTTAACAATTTTTCCTATTCAAAGACCTCCAGAAGCTGTAAAAGACATCCTATTCTAGAAATGAAAACACAGTTCTCCTAAGAATTTCATGAGCTTTAAAATGGTGTTTCACAAGTACTATTCCGTCAATTGTCAAAAAATGACATCTGTCAAAAATAATTTGACATACCATCTATCGAAAGAGTTTGTTCGTCTGATTTCAAAAATATAATTATAATATGTTGGGTGTAAAACCCATAATAAAGGCGCTATAAGCTGGGGCCTAGAAAAAAAACGGCCGGTATATTGTTACCTATACAGGGTGGTCCATCCTAGCGTAATTATCCCATAGCGGTCTTACCGTTCAAGATAGAGAAAAAGATGTAAGGAAAAAGTTATTTGGTTTGATGAGACCTATAACCTGGAATTATTTTCAGCTATACAGGGTGTCCCATTTTGGTGGGATTGACGAAACGTCAATTTTTTTTAAATGGAACACCCTATATTTTTTTGCATTTTCATGTTCAACTTTTTCACCTGTCTTATTCCTGTCTTCTTGTTTTCCAATTGTGTGACAGTGCTACCAACTAAAAATTATCAACTACAAAAAATCGCATTTTCACAGTTTTCTTAGAAAAATCGTAGCGGCCTTGCTTTTTAAAACTAAGAAATGAAACTTGACATGGTGATAGTCAAGTCAAAGACCAATATTCCAATGTCAAAAAATCGGGATTTCTTGATACAGGGCGTTCACAAAAAAAACATCAAACTTCATAATTTTCAAAGTATCATAAGTCATTTTTTTCAAATGGCATGCCCCTAATTTTATAACGTTATCTGATAGCTTTTTTCATCTTTTTTCATTTTTACTAAGGGTATCCTACCCTTAAACTTCATTTTTTTCGAGATAATCGGAATATTTCACAAAATTTGCAACTTTTCTTGTTTTTTTTTTTCAAAAATTGAGTTGGCCGTGATGAATGACGACAGGCCAGCCAAATAATACGCAGCTGTCAGTTAGTCAGTCTGAATACTGTCGAACAAAAAAATGGCTTCAACGCAAAAAGAAAACAAAGTGGGATCCTGGATATCTGGATCATTACCAGAATATCATATCAATTATTTTCTCTCGCATAAAGTCATTTTTCTTTGTTCGACAATATTCAGACTGACTAACTGAGAGCTGCGTACTAACTATTTGGCTTGTCTGTCATTCATCACGGCCAACTCAATTTTGTGAAAAAAACGAAAAAAAATAGCAAATTTTGTGAACATTTCCGATTATCTCAAGAAAAATAAAGTTTAGGGGTACCCCTAGTAAAAATGAAAGAGGATAAAAAAAGCTATCAGATAACTCTATAAAATTAGGGGCATGCCATTTGAAAAAAATGAGTTATGATACTTTGAAAATTATAAAGTTTGACGGTTTTTTGTGAACGCCCTGTATCAAGAAATCGCAATTTTTTGACATTGGGATATTGGTCTTCGACTTGACTATCACCATGTCAAGCTTCATCTCTTAGTTTTGAAAAGCAAGGCCGCTACGATTTTTTCAAGGAAACTGTGAAAATGCGATTTTTTTCAGTTTTCAATTTTTACTGAAAATGAATTGATAAACAAAAATATAGGCATAATACAGTTGAAAAATTTGAACATGGAAATGCAAAAAAATATAGGGTGTTCCATTTAAAAAAATTGACGTTTCGTTGATCCCGTCAAAATGGGACATCCTGTACAGCTGGAAATAATTTTCGGTTATAGGTTTCATCAAACCATATAACTTCTCTTTAACATCTTTTTCTCTATCTTGAACGGTAAAACCGCTATGGGATAATTACGCTAGGATGGACCACCCTGTATATTATACTATGTCGTAATTTATGTCAAATTTATATTTCTATTTTCACACTTACTTTTGATAATGGCTACGTACTGAATTAAAGCCGAAACTGCAGTAAAGAAGAAGTTTTACTGTTGGAGAAGAGAATACAACCCCCCTTTTATTATTCAATATTTATTTGCATCTACCAAGCGGCTAGTTCCGATGTTGTTGAAAAGCCTTATTTCTCGTTATACGATATTTGGTTATACTCAAGAAATACTGCCTTGATATTTCTTAAACAATAAGAAGCAAAGAAAGAACAAGCATTCGTCCATAGCTGATACCTACCCATTTCTATTTGCAAATAATCATTGTTTGTTTCCTGTTTTGGAAAATTCCACAATTATTATTCGCTTCGGTCTTTTGTAGGTGAGTTGTAAATTGATATCTACAACTTTCTTTCATTTCTTTCAAAATTCATTTCAAATAACTGAACACAACTGACTAATCCGTTGTCATCAAGCATCAAGAGGAAAAGACATTCGCCTTTGCTAATTTTGTAACTTACGTCGAATAGCCTCATAATTTCACCAATAATGTTCACCAAGACAATACCATACCTCTACCAAGTTCTGTAGAAAACTAAATCCATTTCTGCGTAAACCGGGAGACGATGCGCTCCACCAACAACAATAACTAACTGCGGCTAATGTCGGGCAAGCATCACCACATCATCCCATCGGCGTGCAATTAGATAGCACTGATAAATCATTTTGTTTATAGTTAATAAAACAGAATACATAATTCCGAACAACTGAGCTATTCGCACATGACAGATCATTTTGATAAAGAATATAAACCATACTTTTATGAGAAGATACTATATTTGTTGATAGTTATAATTCTTCCGCGTAATAATTGCCCGAGTTATAATAAATGAATAATTTGAAGCAAGTTTCCATGCCGAGAAAAGATGTTGACGTAAACTGTGTTTTGATATGTTTGATTGAATTGTCTCGTAACAAATATTTATTACCCATAATCGAATATTTTCTCTCAGTTTACGATAATCAAGGTATGTTCCTAGAAATTTACAGTTATTTGTTATCTGTTATTTCAATGATCTCTTCAATGTAAGTTATGTGTTGCATGGAAAAATTGTTTCTAAATTCAATAATTTCAGTTTTATTTTTTGTTTATTATCATTTTATTTTCCCTGAACCAGTTCATGTTTCTGACATCGCTTTTCCTCTTTTGAAACTAAGGTTTTCGATCCTTATTCGAAGTGTTTTCCATACTTTTTTTATGTATATGAAAATTTTATGAACAAATAAATTAATAAATATACATAGATTTGTATCATGTGCATATATCTATTCATGTAACTGTTTTTAAATCTTCAGTTATGATCTTATGAGGCAGGTTCCAGAACCTCTCTGTAGCATTAGGCTGAAAACATACTGGAGCGTTTAGCAACGCGACGGTGAAAGCGGGAGCAAGGCGACGAAAACAATGACACGTATTTCTATCAGGACACACTGAAGCGTCGCCGTTGCACAGAATATGTATTGTTATTTTCGTCGCTTTGCTCTCTGCTCTCATCGTCACGTTGCTCACCGCTCCAGTATGTTTTCAGCCTTAGAAAGAGACCTGAATGATTAATTTTTGTCAGGAAATAAGCCCGCTGATGGAATCGATTCCGCAACGCTTTATCCGACCAATGTAATAATCTATCCTTGAAGATAGAGTTAAATTGGTGAAATCAGCCATTGCGAAATCCAGTGGCGCCGAACTCATAAAAAGTTACTATGGCGAAGAAAGTTCTAGACCCCCCCCCTTATTGCCATGCTACGGTCGGGCTGGTGGGCCTTTAGCGCCGCAGGCGAAATTTTTTCGGAATAATAATAATAATAATATTGACAATAATAAGCAAAAAAAAAGGGAAGGTGCTGACCAAGTTGTCCATAGATTTCATTACCTTTTCAAATTTCGAAATAATTCATACGTCTCCGCGAGGAAGTCGGCTGGATTTCAGAAATGTTATCCATGTTAGTTTTGATTATGATCAATCTCTTATCAAAACTGGCATTCAAGACGATCCAAGCAGCTAACATTTCTGAAATCCAGCCTCGAATCCAGCCGACTCCCTAGCGGAGCCGCGTAGTCTTAAATCTTTAGTTCCCAAATGTACCTACCTACATGACATGGGCTGAATTTCAAGTTTAGGAACTGTGGCAGAAAATATTGCTACGAAGTTTGTGGGAAGAAGTAGGTAAGACCCTCTTGTTAAATTGGGCCCCAGTTCTATGTGCAGTGCAGCCACACCTAGTGCAACGCAATGTAGCTAGGCACAAGAATCGAAATTTTTTTGTCCAGTTAGCTGGCTGTTGAAGTCTGTATGATCAAAACCTTTTGCCTCTGGTCTAGAGTGCTATGGAATTATTCTTTCATACAGGGTGTTACATTCTTTTTGTCAATATTCTAGAAGATGGTGGAGCATCAAAAAATAAGTGGACTTTCTCAAGGAAATTATTATATCGGGAACGCATTATAACGGGGATAGAGGCTTCAAAGTTGAGTTTTGAAAATGGTTTTTTTGGTTAGAGCTCCAAATTTAGTACACAAAGTGAGTTGATGCATACCTACAAACTGGTCATATTGACTTTTGGCAAATTTGTAAAATTTGTTAATTTTTAGTTTTTATTGATTTTTTTATTTTTTCGTTTTTTTTTGGCAGAAGTAACGAGTGATCGAATAAATTTCTCAAGTCGCCTATGATTCCTGAAAATCTGGCGGAAAAACATGGCTACCAAGGAGATCGAGGCCTACTTTGGGGGGAAATTTATTCGATCACTCTTACTTATTTTCAAGCTTATTTTTCAATGCTCTATCATCTCCTGAAGTACGTACGTACGTACTGACAAAAAAATTGTAACACTCTGTATATCAAAGGTGGGCCATAATTGCGACCATAATGACTGAATAAACTGTTGAATGCCGATGTCGGTCTCTGAAAATGATTAAAAGTGTATAAAAAGCTTTCATTATCGTAAGTTATTTCTGAAATGGCACAAAACTGGGAAACGGAGAGTGGCCGTATTCCTTAAGCCTAGTCTACAATATGGTGTCTAGTTGCAAGTTGCAAGTCTCTAGTCGCAAGAGTTGGTCTAGAACCAACTTTCACTGCGACTAGCGACTGCAATTCCAACCTCACTTCCACGTTGCGACTTGCAACTTGCAACTAAAGACCATATTGTAGACTAGGCTTTACCGACATGCATTGAAGATTTCCAAACAACATGCTGATGTCACTCTGAAGTCTGAAGTAAATTGCAGGACATCATGATCATGGATACCAACAATTGAAAAAGGCAAAAAAAGTCACAGCACTCAAAGTAAAATGGTTTTGATCATACGGTACCTATACCTAGCTACATTGTAAATAACTGTCATTCAGATTCAGTATACCTAGATTCAGTGTATCCTAATCAAATATCCAATGATTTGCTGGGTAAATCTCTCTTCCTCTTCTTCTCCTTCCTCTTTCCTCTTCTTCTTTTTCCTTCTCCTTTTTCCTTCTCTTTTTTTCCTTTTTTCCTTTTCTTCCCCTCCGGACCCCCCCCTCATTTTGAGGTATGGCGAGCGCCACAAAAAAAGGTCTATTCGGCGCCACTGGCGAAATCAAGTGATACGGGCTTATTCCTTGACAGAAGTTTATCATTCAGGTCTCTTTCGGAGGCAACAAGGATGTACGTTGGTCTGAGCCCATTGGCATTTTCCAAATTCCATAAAAAAATTCTTTTTTTTCAAATTTGAAAAAATTAATTAAAAAAATATTTTTGTATTTTGGAAATGCCAATGGGCTCAAAGCAAAGTATATCCTTGTAGCTTTCCAAAGAGACCCGAATGATAAATTTCTGCCAAGGAATACGCCCGTGGCACTTGATTTCGCAACGGCTGATTTCACCAATAATTCAACTCCATCTTTAGCTGAATAGACTCAAGAAAATGAAAATGGAACTAAGCAGAATCCACATTTTTCACCTGTAACAGTGGAAAAATGGTATTTGTACCTAATTGGGAAAATGTCAAAGCTGTTGTTCCGGACCCGGCTTATCGCACGTTTATACAGGGTGTCAAGCTGAAAACTTCCCACCTCCGTTTCCTCCTCAGATAATAATTTATATCTATCATTTTAACTTGTTGTACTCTTGTGTTCGTTTCAAATTTTACCTATACTTTTTTATTTTTAAACATGTATGTCCATTTTTTTGCAAAGGCTTTTCATAGCCCAAAATTATACGCATATTTAACATATTATACGGTGATCATGCACTTGCACTTACACACAAAGTTCCTTGAAGGAACTTTAAGTAAGGTTTACTGCTTTATTCTCTTCAACTTTTTGTAAGCACTTTGAAAACCACTTTGTATTGTTGTAATTGCTAAAAAAGGAATAAACTTATTTATCGCACCCAGTGTTTTGAACGTATTTCAAAGCGATTTGAACGATTTGAATAAAATGGTTTATCGTTTATAGAGCTTTGTTTTTGTTGAGGTATTTGTTATGATTTTTTTTTTGAAGCAAGAGAGTACCTTATTCGATCGTTTAAATTCTATTGTGGTTTGGTGTTAAGCTAAGCTTATCAGTAAAGATTAGTGAAATAATAGTTGTTACCAACTGTGAAAAAATGGTTCATTCTCGTCAAGAAAAAATTGAAATGATTTTCATCTACGGAGAAGTTCGAAAATGTGCAAGAACAGCAGCATCACTTCTTATTGAAAGAAACCCGAATCGTAACATCAGTCATCGGTACATTCTAGATCTAGTTACACACTACTGGTTCTCGGGTAGTTGGATTTCTCTTTTTTTTTGGGCTATTATCAAAATACCATCCTAATGATGGATCACACAACCTCTACTCCCATTTGAAATTCTTAAAAAGGTAGTCACCAAGAGGATGAAGCAGGAAAATTGAGTATATGCTTATTATGTGTCTCCCTCGAATATGAAATCGACCTGTTTCGGGATTTCTTTGAGAAAAAGTTTTCAGAGAAGAAATCGGAGGTGGGAAGTTTTCAGCTTGACACCCTGTACGTGCCGGTGATGCGAGTTTTTATTACTAGTTGTCTGTTGGCGGGCGTTTATTACCTACTACAGGGTTTTTATAGAGTTTCTGCAATGGGAGTGGGAGGGGTAGTAAATTCAAATTATATAAATAGACATAAAAAAGCCTCGAACCCCACTGCGCCCCGCCGCGCCAAGTAGGTATTGTATTCTTATATTTGTATTATTTCACCGGGTCGCATAAAACATGGGTATAAACGTGACTGGGGAGGGGAGAATATTATGTTGTAACATCAGTCCGAAGAGCGAAATAATTTTCTCGGATTGTGCTACCCGGGTTTTCTCCTAAATAAATCTAGAACCAAGGGCAAAGAATAAATCCGCCACCGTTCCAGATGTTAGATAGGTATCTACCCGCTTGATCTAAGGAATCTGCACCTCATATCCTCATAAGTACTGTTTCATTGATGAAAAAATAATTCAAATGTGGGTATATCTCGTCGAAACATGACGAAATTTCAATAATAGCCTTTCGCAAAGTTCGGCCTGATGACGGAGATACAGCCCTTCAAATTTCACTTTTTTTGGTGTCTAACAATTCATAGCTTTAGAACGATTCTATAAAATAAGCTTAAGTTCAGCGTAAGCTAGTTTATCGAAATTAACCAACTACCTGCCAAATTTTGAGAGAATCAACCGATGGCATAGGAGCTATGAGGGGTCACCTTAACTCATAAACGTTCGTATGATTTCAAAATGATGACCCTTATATTATAACTTCTACGCCACTGGTAGGATTCTTCCGCCATTTTACAGATTGGTAGATAATTATTTGAAATTCATTCTGTCAGAACGTTCCTGAGTTACAAAATTAAAAAAAAAAGAAAGGGGGAACTTTTAAGGGCTGTGTCTTCGTCATAAATCCGAATTCTGCAAAATGCTATACTTCTGGTAATATTTAGAGATCTACTCAGATTTTAAACTTTTTCGTTGCCACTGCTCGATAGATACTCATTTTAGTACATTGTGGTTCACATTTGAACCGATTAGATAGCTCAGAAGTTGTGTGGAAAAACGATCATTTTTTTCAAAATTTAAAGGGCTGTTTACAATAATTATATCTTCTTCCTTATACGGGCGATATTTGCAAAACGACTTCGGTTCCTGCGATTGACGGTTCGATGAAAGAGATGTATAGTTAAGCCTAGTCCAGTCTATTCTGGAGCACCTCTAATAGGATATACGAAATTTGCACGGATTGATATAATTTTCACATTTTACCATAGCAAAGGGTATTAGCTACCGAAATAGCTGTACTAAAGTGATGCAATATGAATGTATTCGCAACCATTTAAGGTTACAAACACCAATTTCATCCAACTAACTCCCTTGAATACAGAATATGCGTTTACATTCAGCGCGGATGAAAATCAGAGTTTGTAAGCTCAAGCAAGACAAGGTTCATATCACTGTTGATTTCAAGAATTGTTCTTTGAGGCAGCGAATGCAAATTAGATATTCCCGCGGCGCCGCACGGTGTGTATTAAGCTCAAAATTAATACTAATCCTAGTGTTTTGCGCGACCATACACCCGCATAGATAGGTAGTACCTACACGTATCATGAGCAGCAAGAATAGCCCAGTCAATGTAAACATAATTTAGGAGAATAGCGAAAGCGAATAGTGTAGTTTTTAAAGCTGGTAGAGATGTTGTCGCAAGCTTGCTGATCACTGTGTAAGAAGCCACTATCGATAGGATGTGTGAAATCGCCGCCATCTTGGATTATTGATGCACTCTTAGTATTTTTTGCAGTTCTCTCTGTAAATAGCGATCTCATCTAAAAACGGCTCGATTAGTGCAGTCATTTTAGATCAAAAAATCAGGAAAAGCAACAAAAATTCGTAATGGAAGGGTACTTGGTACAGTGATAGTACAAAGCCTTCTTATTAGCATACTAAAAGTCCCCGGAAATCAACCTTGTGCTACGGTCGCCATATTGGAAAATGTCTTGAGATGTCCGCAAATTTTAGGTTTTTTGCCTATATCTCTGTAACCGTTGAGAACATCGATTTCATTTTCGAAGCAAAAGTTAGAACATATGAAACCGAATATTTTGATGCTTATGAATTAGGAATCGCTCTGACAGCTCTTTAGATATAGGCGTTTGAATGTTCAAATTTTTCAAATCTAAAATATGTGCTATTTTCCATGATTTTGGATGGAAATTTTTCACGACTATCATCAGTGCCTTCCGCATGTGGCTTGAAGTCTTGCCTGATCAAACGGTTTGCCGGAAATTGTGCCGTTTGACCTGTGTGACGTCATCAATGCAAGATGGTGACCTAATTCTATCTCTTGAATCAAAATCGATATGATCAAGAAAATCACCAGATAGATGTAGAATTTCATGCTGCTCAAGATACCGCAAACCGTTCCAGAATATCTTCAACCGCTTCTGAAATATTCCGATTTCAAGCTGACGCACGATGAATTGAATAAGTAATGGAAGTATTTAGTAGGCCTTAATTTTATGACAATATTCTCATGAAAATTATCACATGGGTGTAGAATTTAATGCTGGGCGAGGAGCAATGAATAGTTCTGAAATATCTTCAACCGTTTCTAAAATATTTGAAATTGAAGCCGACGGCCGTGATGAAAAATTGAAAAATTGTAGCACGCCTTGATTTTTTGAGAATATTGCTCATGGATATTATCGTATTAGATGCAGAACTTCACTCTGGTCAAGAGCCAGCAAACCGTCACACAATATCTTAAACCGTCTTAAAGATATATAATATTGAGTTCGCTGTATTTGCAAAAGAAACAAGAATTGAACAAAAGCAAGTCGGCGCAAACCTCAAGCCAGGGTTAATATAAGGATTAAGTAAACAATTGCAGCAACTGGGTGAAAAGTTCAGTATTTTGAAGACGGTTAAAAATATTTCGTGACGGTTTGCTGGACCTTGACCAGCTAGTGGAATTCTGCACCTAATACGATAATATCCATGAGCATTTGTTATAAAATCAAGGCCCGCTACAGTTTTTCAATTTTTCTTCACGGCCGTCGGCTTCAATTTCAAGTATTTCAGAAACGGTTGAAGATATTTTAGAGCTATTCATTGCTCCTCGCCCAGCATCAAATTCTACACCTATGTGATAATTTTCATGAGAATATTGTCATGAAATCAAGGCCTACTAAATACTTCCATTATTTATTCAATTCATCGTGCGCCAACTTGAAGTTGAAATATTTCAAAAGCGGTTGAAGATATTCTAGAACGGTTTGCGGCATCTTGATCAGCATGAAATTCTGCATCTATCTGGTGATTTTCATGATTATATCGATTTTGATTCAAGAGATAAAATTTGGTCACCATCTGGAACAGAGATATAGGCAAAAAACTTAAAATTTGCAGACATCTTGAGAGATTTTCCAATATGGCGGCCGTAGCACAAGGTTGATTTCCGGGGACTTTTAGTAGGTTAATAAGAAGGCTTTGTACTATCACTGTACCAAGTCCCCTTCCATTGCGATTTTTTTTTGCTTTTTTTCCTAAAATGACTACACATAGATGCTAATGAAAGACCATCAAACTGTCTACAGAGAAGGTGCCTATCACTTTAACGTAGGTATCTGTCATAATTCCAAATAATTTGGCCTGCGAGCGCCATGTGTGTCTTGCAGGGCAGATTTTATTTACCACGGTGTTTTTGAAAAATGGCGCCAAATTGCAATGCAATGCTGTTTTGGTAAACTTCGTTCATGTATAAATATGGCCAAGTTACGCCTGTCATCTAGATCGGTCAGAAACGACTCGGATTTTTTGCACTCAAGTTTTTTCGAGGAAAAGTAGATTCTCATGATTTATGATACGCCCTGTATACTGAATTTTTTGTCACCTCGTGTTATAAATGGATCAATAATTATTTTTACCCGAACCGGTTTTTTTAATCTTTGCAAAATGACTGAGATATATTGGCAATTTTCGCTATTTGCAGCCCCATATTTTATAAAATTGAAGTCAAAAAGTTCATAAGTCATGAAGTCAAAGTTTATACACTGACGAAGATTACCAAAACAGCATTGCATTGCAGTTTGGAGTGATTCTTCGGACTTTGAATCGAGCCGTTACTCGATGGGATCGCTATTCATCAAGATTGATGCAAAAAAATAATAAAAGTGCACCAATAATCCAAGATTGCGGCATTCCACACCTTTTACCGATGGGGAATTTTCACACAGTTATCAATCAGCAAGCTTTTGAGAATATCTCTACCAATTTTCAAAAGTACACTTATAATTTTCGCCATTTTTTTTTTTCGTTGGCTGAGCTAGAGAAACAGTGAGGGAGAGTTATTGATTAAATAGCGTCCGATCAACAACAGTGGTCTGTATGTACAAGGAATACTCAACAATAACAGTTTGAACAATTCAAAGGCAAAAAAAGTTTTGTATGTATGTGAGAGTTTGTCCAGTCACTTTTTGTACTTAGTGAAAACTGAATATCCTATTGTTTCCAAAACGATGGTCTGTATTACTTTTTTTGGAATGGAAAATTCTCCAGGGAAGTCCAGTTCATGGAAAATTTTGAAATTCCGCCTCTGGCACCAATTAATAGTCCGATCACTACTAGGTACTGGTAGGCACCTAGGTAGGAAAAGGCATGCGAGTCTTGACAATAATGAGCAAGTTCTTAGGTCGCGTCGATTGTCTCAGTCTCATCCTCGAAATTTTTCAACTGCAAAATTCGAGATCCGTTAGGTACATAACGCATTTATTCTAGGAATGAGTGGCCCGCCATTACACATACATAAAGGACTTTATCCAAAAATTCATCTTTCTAACACTGTGACTTGCTTCGAATGGGAAGAATAGAGAACAAAATGGTAAAATATAACAAGATACAAAAGGTGGTAAAAGGTAAAAACTAAAATTACTTACTTATTGTATAAATGATTTCTCAAAATAAACTGCTGGACAACAAAGTTGTCGGTATCGGAAAAATGGTTCGAATTTGAAGACCAATAAATTCCAATTGCCGAATGTGATTTCCATTTTGTTTGTTGTGTTAATTAGCCTGATGTTCCTGTGAAGGTGATTGGTAAAAAACTTCACGTAAAATTTCTACAGGATGATACGTAAAATGCTGCAAAATTGCACCGACTTCATCGTACCTCCATTTATCAAGTTTTTTTTCATGTATTCTAATACAAAAGTCATGAACTGTGGTGTATTATATCGAAACGGTTTTGGAATTACCCAGATTGGAAGTCCAGCATTGAAGATATAAATTTTTATGTTGAATGTTACAGATTTGCCTTCTTGGCACGCGAGATTAAGTCACTTTTATCCAATCCTATTGAATATTGCACGCATTATCACGCGCATACATGCCTGCATTTTTCAATAGGACTGGATAAAGCATAGTATTCTACTCGCGGGTAATGGCTATTACTCATTTGGATGCTTTACGACACTCGACAAGGCTCGTGTCGGCAAATTGCATCCTCATGAGTAAGAAGCAATCACTCGAGCAATCATTACCCGCTTGTTGAATAATATACTATTGATGAATGGATGTTGACACTGAGCAAGATTGATCGTACAACAGTCCAGGACAGTTTTACTCTCAACACAACCCGAATATTTGGTGTGGGGCCAAGCAGGGGCACTTTTTCAAGTGGTTGTCACTGCCTGTTCTTCGTACGTTGAATTTCGTCAGAATTTCAGATGTGAAAAATGTTCTATTTGCAAGTTTAAGCCCCTGAACATGATAACGATGTGAAACTCCAGTTTCCGAGTGAAGTTAAGCCCTCCCGGACGCTTCTTGTGCTTGTGCTATGCCTGAGTTTCGTAAATCTGCAACATTCAACATAAAAATTTATATCTCCAATGTTAGACTTCCAATCTGGGTAATTCTAAAACCTTTTCAAGATAAGACACCACACTTCATGATTTTTCTATCAGAATATTGAAAAAAATACATTTTTAAAAATGGGAGTACGATGAAATCGTTGCAATTTTGCACCATTTCACGTATCACCCTGTAGAAAATTTACATGAAGTTTCTCAACATTCACTATTATAGAATGGGTTACGGAGAGATTAAGCTATAGTTAAACAACGAACAAAATGGAAATCGCAATCAGCAATCGAGAGATATTGGTCTCCAAGGTCGAACTATTTTTCCGATACCGACAACTTCGTTGCAGTTTATAAACATAATTTCTCAAAACAAAAGTTACTATTTGTTTGAAAAATTATATGTTTCTCTATTTGTTTCAAAAAGTCAGATTGTGCCATACTCCTTTGTTCACTCCCGAGAAAATGCTGACAATATTTCAGGAATAAGAAGTTCCCGATCTCGACCTCTCTGGTGGTAAGTTAACCTGAAGAGACAGCAGAAACATTTCGCAGCTGTCACTGACAAAGTGCATTTCAGAAGAACATATTACCTACGTAAAGGTTTGCACGCACATCACAACCCCAAAGCTCTCTATAAGATATTATTTATAGTTACACTTGGCCGTATCTACATACCCTGCGGTTTTTTCGTTTTTTCTTTCAGTCTTCTTTGTTTATTTATTTAATTAAAGCGCTCTCAGAGCCATGGGCGCCCGCAGGATTTTTGTCAGGGGGGGGCAAATAGTTTTAATTAGAGAACGTCACATAGCTACCTGGCCTAATTTGCGAAGTCCTTTAGATTAGCGCCGCAGGCGAAAATTTTTTCGAATAATAATAATAGTGATAATAATTATTGTGCGAAAAATAAGGAAATATATTTGAAAATTAAACTCAACTTTAGAGAAATTTATTAAAATTTGAAATTTTGTACAAAATGTATAAAAATTTACTTCAAAATAGCCAGGTCAATAGTTACACTCGTTCATTATCTTGAAAAAACCCCTAGTGTTTTAAACCAGAGGTTTAGAAAATTGCAGATCGTTACCTACCTACCTACCTATCTACCTATTTTATGACTTTACGGGTAGCTATCTAATTTAGGTAGAAGCCTAATGAAATTTCAAATTGCTCTAACAATTCAAGAAAATGTAAATTACCTTCTCAAAGTTTTTTCTTTCGAAAATGAATTTTTTTTTTTCCTTTCTCGTAAATTTTTTTTTTTCGTAAGGAAGAATTTATTCAGCTGCTCCGGAGCCAGGGGGGGGCAAGTGCCCCCCCTTGCCCCCCCCCTCCGGGCGCCCATGCTCAGAGCCTCACGTAAGCTTCACGCTTTACAGATAAAAACACATTTTTATGCAGGAAGCATTGTGGTCTCCGGAGAAAAGGAGTGACTATTCAAATGCACTTAAATTCATTCGATTAGAGTATTCCCGTAAGGGAGGACGACCTCTATTCATTTTCGCCTAGAATTTCTGTGCGAAGCTCCCCAGAGGTTTTCACCTAAATTTGGCTCATTTACACCTGCGAAAATCTCATTCTGAAAAAACTGATTAATTGACGCAAAAGTAGGCGGTTAATTATTAGATGGGACGTACATGGAATAATTAAGCGAGAACTTCAGTGTAACAAGTCATTCGGTCCCTTGTCGGACATTCGACAACAATTTTAACGCTGCTATAGTCGGAAACGGACGTTCCTGATACGCATAATTACTACATTTATTGAAACTTCAAATCTCACGCTGCACCTTGTCAAAATTGCGATATTTGTTGTTGTTGCTAAAAACTCTTAAATCCATTATTTACAGCCTGACTCGGGCGTAATACTAACATAATTGATTGATAATAAGTACCTACATAACGCCGGGTGTCCGGGCTAAAGCTTATTTGCACAATTTTCAAGATATACATTTTCAATTGGTAAGTGGATCGGGCCGTTTCACCCACAGCTACCCCAAGTTCTTTATTTCAAATGCAATGACAACCCTATTTTTGGCGCACTTTCGAAAGAAAATGACGCTTATATAGCCGGTTCGTCTGTCTTTCCGTCTGTCTGTCTGTCTGTCTGTCTGTCTGTCTGTCTGTCCGTCCGTCCGTCTGTCCTTGTAAAAATCAAGAAGTTGTACTCCTCCTCGGGGAATAAAGCCAGAGCCTTGGAACTTTTTCCGATGGATAGCAAGCTGATGTCCCCAAGGATGGCCAATACGCAATTAGTTGCCAATCGTTTTCATGTTTTCCTTTATAGTCTAGGATCTTTTCGGATAAAAAGCAATGCTAGAGGCAAGTCATGTTAAAGTTTGGCAACATACGTTTTAAGGGTATTTGGACCCCGTTGAATACGAAAACCATTGTTGCCAAGCCGAGTTTTGCACCGGAAGCCTGCAATGGGGGGGTAAAGGGGAGGGAAGAACAAAAATCACTATTTTTCACCATTTTTGATGTCGGGACTGCGACCTGTCATTAACGTGAAGTCAATTACATCATATGTTGATTCACTGAGGTCTTATACTACCATATTGACATAATTACTGTCAAAATTTCTAGAGGGGGAAGACTGGTGGGGGGAATGTTGACTGTGTAGATGATTCTTCTTTTCTCTCGATTCTGAGTGAATATAAACATATTTGGTATCGCTTCCGACTAAATTCCATATTCCCTATTCAACTATGGTGTTCAAATTGCAATAGAAGCGAGTTTGAACAAGTTTTACATGATGAAACATGTTTTTTGTCAATATTTTTTTACTTCTTTCAACTGTGTTATTTTACTGCAAATCGGCATTTTTTCTCAAAATTCTTGCGTAGTTCGTTAGTCTCATGTATTTACCATGATATAGGCATCCAATTGATTTGCCTCTACTTTTTTAAATATTGAGAAAAAAAATGTTTGTGGAAATTGTTTGGCCCTACTTTTCAACTTTGTTTTTTGCTGTATGATGTATGTATGATCAAAACTCAAGTTTTTCATATTTCAAAAAGTGAAGACACGCTTAGTATGTGAATGTATTGTGTAAAATACACCGGACTAACGAATTACGCAAAAATTGTGGAAAACCGATTTGCATTGAGATATCATAATTTATAGAATTTAAAAAAATACGCTAATGAAACTGAAGAGAACTTGGTGCAACCGAAGGCAGATACGTACATTACCCTAAACGTTAAGTTGAATAATACGATTATAGGTTTTATCATTCACATTTATTACAGTCGATTTCAAAATCTCTTAATCTACCTCTTCCCTGGGTATTATTAGAGAGATGCGGCTTTTTCGAATATAGGTACATCTCATGAACGTAAATTTTGAGGAGTGTTTCTTTTTTAGAGGTTGATGGTAGAGAACACCTGCCCAAGACGTTCGAAAAATGTAACTTTTCTTGGAGGTTTGATAGATCATCTCACGGAAATCCAAAAAAGGTAACCTTTTTTAGAGCATAATAAAACATACCAAAGAAAAATTATTTTTGTTGAGCTGAAATAGAACTTCTTAGAGAAGTTGGAGAAAGGTAACCTCAAGAGTAACTTTTGGAGCTTTATAATTTCATAAAATATTTTGAATAAGTTCTAAAAAGATAACCTTCTTTGGAGCTTGAGAGAACATCATAGAGAAGTTGGAAAAAGGTAACCACTTTGGAGCTTAATAGAACATCTCAAAGAAGTGCAAAAGTGGTAACATTTTTGGAGCTCAAGAGAACATCACAAAAAAGTTGGAATAAGGTAACCTTTCTGTATCTTAATAGGGCATATCAAAGCTGTTTGGAAGAGGTAACCGTTTCTCGAGCTCAATAGAACATCTCAGGCCTTTCTGAAGGACTCTTGCCCACTGGGCATCAGGTTCTGACATGAAAAACTCTTCTTTTGAACAAAAGTACATTCTAGAATATCTCAGCTAAGGTTTTCTCTATAATTATGAGGTGGAGGACCATAGTTTTTCATCATACAATAAAATAATAGCAAAAAATAAAGTTGAAAAGTAGCACCAAACAGTTTTCGCAAAAAAATATTTTTTCCATAATTTAAAAGGTGAAGGCACATCAGTTATATGGCTCTATTGTGTGAAATACACCAGACTAACGAACTACGCAAAAATTTTGAGAAAAAAATGCCGATTTGCAATAAATAACACAGTTCAAATTAGTAAAAAAATATTGACAAAAAACATGTTTTATCATCTAAAACTTGTTCAAACTTGCTCCTATTGCAATTTTGACACCATAATTGAGCTGAGAATATGAAACTTGATAGGAAAAGATACCAAACATGTATATATTCACTCAAAATCAAGAGAAAAGAAGAATCATCTTCACAGTCAACATTCCCGCCACCAGTCGCCCCCCTATGAAAATTTTGACAGTAATAATGTCAAGATGATAGTATAAGACCTCAGTTAATCAAGATACGATGTAATTTACTCCACATTGATGACAGGTCTCAGTTCCGGTATCAAAAATGGTGGAAAATGGTGATTTTTGGTCTCTCCCCCCCTCTACCCCCCCATTGCAGGCTTCCGGTGCAAAATTCGGCTTGGCAACAATGGTTTTCGTATTAAGCGAGGTCCAAATACCCTTAAAACATTTGTTGCCAAACTTTAACATGACTTGCCTCTAGAACCACTTTCCAGGCCACTTTTTCAAAAATGATCCTAGTCTATTAGTGATGTTGTCGTTACATGTCTCCGTTCATTCATATTCACGGTATTGCTGAATTAATTGTTGGATGTCTTTGTTGAAATTATTATTTTTCAGTTTTGAGGGCTGGGTCCTGGTTAATTTTATATTCCCTATAAAGACTTTTTTTTGGAACATCTTCATCATAAACTTGGGGAGCTCTTGAAGGTAATATCTGACTTCTGTCTCCGGAGACCATTTGGTATAATGCTTTCTGACAGTATTTGGCAAAATGCAGATACTGCTTCTTTGGTAATTGGAATATTTTCTATCCCTTTAATGTAATTTGTCATTGTGTTATTTACTTCATTCATGTTGCATTTGTGAAGGAAGATTGTGGCTTCAAAGTCAAAACATATGTGAATGGCCACGTCAGTGGAATGGCCAGATGATACGTCATCCTGGAGTTGTGTTGAACTGTTGATGTGTTTCACGTTATTTGACAGGTTATCGGTAGGTATAGAACAATAAGTCAGATGTAGTGTCTTAATTGTTCAGCATGATGAAAGTGGGCGGAGCTCGTGTTATTTTAAACGTTGAATTTGTTGATGGTCATCTTTTTTTGTTTGTTTTTTTCATTTTATTTATTTATAGTGCCATCGACAGACCTCGTCGGAGGTAGTTTATATCTCGACGCACTGTCCAAATGATAATCAGAATAATAAATAAATTTTCAAACATATTATGTATATGCCATACATCTCCGAAATATCTTCACACCATATGCTCCGTCTTCCAACCATCGTTCACTCCAATAAATCCATCAAGTCCACCTTTTCCATGAAGTCCCCGATAATTATTGCATATATATATATACCTACATGGAAGCTTTTCTGAAAATGTTCTATCTGGGACGTAGGATGTATATAGCTGGTTCTTTTCAATTTCGAATAGTAGATCCAGGTGTGATTGTAATTATAGCTTCCTCCTCTGGTGTTAGTATTTACTATGTTGCTATAACGTTCCAATTTTGGTATTTTGTGTTTATGTTTTCTTTTATTTTGCGTTCGACAACTATTACACAATTGATTGAGTTTTGATCTACGTTTATTCATTATTGATGTAGGGATCTTTATATTTAGTATGATTATACAGGCTGGTTCAGGATTAATCTGGAAAACATTAATGATCGATGGTGCGTGAGAAACAATAACAAACAATAAGTTTTTCCAATATCGAGTTTTATTGGTGATTTTGTACACGGAACTGTTTTCACGGTACATCACAGGTCACACTACAACAATTTAATAAGATACAATTAAATTTATAACTTAAAAATTCTTCGTATGAATAGAAGAAATTAAATTTTAGAATGTCTTTTATCTGGACTTTGAAAGTTTCTGGTGGTAGAGATTTCAATGCATCTGGCAGTGGCTTATAAAATTTCAGAGCCAAATAATTTGTAGATTTCTGAGTACATATTACTTAAACTTTGAAAAATTTGACGAAAGTTATGACGTAAGCATATTTATTAATTTTTTTTCTATTTTTTTCTTTGAACTACACCACAATTAATTTTTCTGCTTCCACCAACCGGTTTCGGTTTTCGGCATCGTCAGGGTTTTGTAAAAAATTCGAAAAGTATTTATTTTCGAATAAACTTGTAAAAGTATTGAAATTTTTTCTCAAAAATTAATACTTACAAAGTTGATATCAATTTTCACAAATTAATACAAATGTCAATACTTCAAGAAGCTTATTCGAAAACGAATACTTTTTAAATATTTTACAAAACCCTGACGATGCCGAAAGGCGAAACCGGTTGGTGAAAGCAGAAAAATTAATTGTGGTGTAGTTCAAAGACATCCAACAATTCATTCAGCAATACCGTGAATATGAATGAACGGAGACATGTAACGACAACATCACTAATAGACTAGGATCATTTTTGAAAAAGTGGCCTGGAAAGTGGTTCTAGAGGCAAGTCATGTTAAAGTTTGGCAACAAATGTTTTAAGGGTATTTGGACCTCGCTAAATACGAAAACCATTGTTGCCAAGCCGAATTTTGCACCGGAAGCCTGCAATGGGGGGGTAGAGGGGGGAAAGACCAAAAATCACCATTTTCCACCATTTTTGATACCGGAACTGAGACCTGTCATCAATGTGGAGTAAATTACATCGTATCTTGATTAACTGAGGTCTTATACTATCATCTTGACATTATTACTGTCAAAATTTTCATAGGGGGGCGACTGGGGGGAATGTTGACTGTGAAGATGATTCTTCTTTTCTCTTGATTTTGAGTGAATATATACATGTTTGGTATCTTTTCCTATCAAGTTTCATATTCTCAGCTCAATTATGGTGTCAAAATTGCAATAGGAGCAAGTTTGAACAAGTTTTAAATGATAAAACATGTTTTTTGTCAATATTTTTTTACCAATTTGAACTGTGTTATTTATTGCAAATCGGCATTTTTTTCTCAAAATTTTTGCGTAGTTCGTTAGTCTGTTCTATTTTTTTCTTTGAACTACACCACAATTAATTTTTCTGCTTTCACCAACCGGTTTCGGTTTTTGGCATCGTCAGGGTTTTGTAAAAAATTCGAAAAGTATTTATTTTCGAATAAACTTGAAAGTTGATATCAATTCTCACAAATTAATACTAATGTCAATACTTCAAGAAGCTTATTCGAAAACGAATACTTTTTAAATAAACTGCGCAACAAATCTGTTGTCGCAAGGGAAAAATTGATCCGACTTTGGACCACAATAACTTTTGAATGACACAAATCATTTCGATTTTGTTTTCACGGTTAGTGAGATCAGTCTTTCCGTTATTCACCTTCAGGAGGTGGAAATCAGGAAGCTTGATGTAAAATATTTACAGGGTGAAATGTAAAACAGTGCAAAATTTTAGCAAATTAAACGGACTCCCATTTTCAGAATAATTTTTTTCACAAATGCAAATGACAGGATCATGAAGCGTGATGTTTTGGCTTGCGCCCAGTTTTGGAATTTTTGGAATCGGAACTCTGGTTCTGACTTTATGATTTTTTTTTCTCTTGGAGGATGCTGATTTATCCTACCGCTACAAGAAAGACTATGTTAGCCTAGGGAGCCTGTCATCATCAAAAACTGAAATTGACCATCAGCATCAAGTTCAGGAGGTCAAAATCACAAAGAAAGCTTGTTTCAGTTGTGAAAATCTGATCCAATTCAATTTTTAAGGAAAACACCTGTGTCGCTCATTTTGAATGAGCCCCTTTTTTGAAGCCTTGATCAAGGTTTTCCAGATGGTCTGCAAGTTAAGTTGCTGAGAACCGTTCAAGAAACAATATTCGTGAATTGCAACCTCCCATCATCAATGTAACATATCTTTGTACCGATAGGATAAATCAGCATCTTCCAAGAGAAAAAATCATGAAGTCAGAGCCAGACTTCCGACTTCAAAGATTCCAAAACTGGGCGCAAGCTAAAACATAACGCTTTATAATCCTTTCATTTGCATTCGAGAAAAAAAATTATTCTGGAAATGGGGGTCCGTTCAATTTGCTGAAATTTTGTACTGTTTTACATTTCACCCTGTAGATATTTTACATGGAGATTCCAGATCTTCACCTCCTGAAGGTGAATAACGGAAAAATTGATCTCACTAACCGTCAAAACAGAATCAAAATAGTTTGTGTCATTCAAAAGTTATTGGGGTCCAAACTTGGACCAATTTTTCCCTCGCGACAACATATTTGTTGCGCAGTTTATTTTACAAAACTCTGACGACGCCGAAAGGCGAAACCGGTTGATGAAAGCAGAAAAATTAATTGTGATGTTAGTCCAAAGGAAAATAAATATACTTACTTTATAATTTTACAACACCACTTCAAGAAATGGATTTTTACCTAATGAAAGTTTGACGATTTATAGTCTCATACCCATGCAGGTCACTGTGGCGTTCAAACTTTGAAGTGTTGAGCCTGATGTAAATTAAGCACTCCAAGGATGAACATACAGGGAAAAAGTCAAGATTCCATGAATAGCGAACGAATCCCTGCAGTCCTCCCGATATCCTTTGCCTTACCATCCAAGACTCGAGCAGCCCTTCTCTGAAGCCGAAAAAACCTACTCCAAGACGAAGGAAGCCCTTTCCCAGGTCAGCAAGGCATAAGACATAATGGAGTGGCACAGAGCAAAGTATGCCACCCTCTGAGTGGGCAGGGACACTTCCAGGCTCAGCAGTCGCAGTAAGTAGATACTGCTACTCAGCTTACATGAAAGAGCATCGATGTGCTTGTCCCACCTCAATGAAGGGTCCAGGTTACCTGCCAAAAACCGAACAAAGCCCGAATTTTTCGAAACCACCAGTGTCTCTTAAGGAGAATGTGACTGTAGACTAGCCGTTTTAGAATGGTTCAGACTGAGCACTTGAGCAGGTGATATGAAAACCACTATTCAGCCTCCGATAAATATGACTTGGTTGCAAAAATTCATATATCGCCAATAGTCGTGAAAATCTTCTGGCACAAGTTCGGTAAACATCTTTTTTTGATTACACATTCGTTTATTTAACGTCGGCCTATTTCTCCATTAAGGCATAACACTATACCGGAAATTTTGTCGAACCCCTGTGTGTTACAACACAAGATGGGAATTTTTAATGACCACCAACATCGCATGGGGTCGGCGCCATCGTTCGTATTTTACATGCTATGCGACACACTAAATCACACTAAAGCATTCCAACTACATCAAAGAGCTTGTTTTGAGACGAAAATCCGAGCGTCCACAGTGGGACCCGAACTTACGACCTCTAGTGTGGCAGTCGAACGCGCTGGCCACACGGTAAATAGAGAGTTATTGCAGATGAAATAAGGGCGAGCAGTATTAAAAGGGGCACTATTTTGGCATCTACGCTTGCGCAAATTAGTGCGACGTTGAATTTCCCTTAATAAGAATAATGCCTGCCGTTATTTGTGCACACTTTAGGTCGACCTTATTTGTACTTTATTTTGACAAGCCCCAAAAATGGCCCTGTACTTAGTGTATTGTTGGTTGCCTATATTCGTCCAATTTTGGGCTAACTTCCTTCACGTTATTAAATAGGTGGCTAATTTTTTGCAGATAGACTCTGCAGGCCTTGCAGTACACGTGTGCAAGAAATCAGGCCCGTCAGAGGGGTCCTTGTGTCCCGCATGCAATTTGCACCCTAACTTTAAATTGAGACTAAAAATTTAGGTTAGGAATTGGGAATGATGGGGCAAGTAAGGGAATTTGCGATCTGCAATAACTCTTATTCAACAACCAAAAATAAGGTAAGCAGTATTTTAATAACGCCTCCTTTAATAGTGCCGTGCAGTAAAATGGCATTCTGCAATAACTCTCTAATATCTCCCCGAGCTGATTTTATTTATATTTATCAGTAGGTACGAATCCATCAAACAGCACGATATTTTATTTAGCCCATCAATATGAAAACTATTAATTTTGACCCAAACGGTGTCTCATAATCAACAGTGTTGAGTTCGAAATTTATGTTTTAAAAATTGTGTAAAATATTTCGAGTGTAAGTTTTCGCGCGGACACCCGGTACCCGGTATGCCGTACTTTATGTAAAAAATGGAGACACGGTTCTGGAGAGTTACGCTGAAAATAAAACTATCAATTTCTCGTCTAAAATTGCATTGGTTAAATTCACTAGAAATAATTACATATTAGAGGAAGTTTCGGAGTAAAAATATTACAAACAAACTTTCCAGACAGAAGTAATAGCATAAATCCAATTCTCCTCCTCTGGGGAGTATATTTCATCTTTCATTTAGTTTGGAAGTTTTTGACTGCAAGAGCATTCGATAAATTGTACAAGTCAGCATACCTATGAATATAACTTATTGAAATAATAATCGGTCTTATTAAAAGTTTCAGGCTGCGCTTCGAATTAGCCGATTCCGCGAGAACCGTAGCGCACGTTTTAATGCACCCGCGTCACAAGACATCAGATACCGTCACAATGGGAGTTTTCGAAGCACATAAACGGTGGTGATCGCAAAAAGTCGAATGTGTTACAGTTTGGGCACGATGAGAAATCATATAAAGGTGGAATTATATTGACGTTTTTCTCTTTCTTTTCATTCTGGGCGGGTCGCGCGGTAAAAAAGGGAGGCAATCATCATTTATAAATGCTACATTTAGATAATACCTACACAAAGTAGGTAATGTTTTTTCAGGAGGTAGTGATAGCTTGACCCTTATACAAACATTACTCTTCCAGCTAATGGTTACAAGAAAAACATAAAATATAACGAAATCTAAGGGAGGAATTGCGTGTCTTGGCAAATTACTGTAGACTGTAGTAGCTTCGTATGATAAATGAAAAGCGCCTGTTATCGGATATTGCAATGCACAAGCATTCTGTTGAACAATGTTTACTTTATTTAGCATTTCAGAATCACCGCTTTTATTCATTCTTGTAAATGACTATATTATGTTGCGTATGTGCATATAATCAGTAAATCGATCATTTTGTACCCATCAATTATTATTTTCAGGTAAGCCGTAAACTAGATACTGGAAATATTACATAATATGTATGTACATTTTCATATACTAATATATTGTGAATGCACCTTCCCGCACCCCTCATCTACCTGTATTTTTATAAGTCAATTGGACTAGTTCGAGGACTAGTTATTTATTTAACAATGAAGTAAAGTCTTAGGCCCAGATATAGTGCAAGATAAATATGTAATGCCACGCACCACTCTATCGTACAGCTCGAACTTTTTCCTTCTACTAATATTAACGTGCGAGAGAGATGATCGCATGAAAAAGAAACAAAACCTGGGCTCACACCGGGTCACTGCACACTGCACATACGGACCATACGGGCCATGACGGACTTATGAAATATGAAAAGAATGCAGGGGAAGGTTAATTATACGAAAGCGCTGAGGGGTCATGTTGTCCTGCATTGCAAGTTAACAAAAATCATGCAGTTCAAGTTAGCAAGATGCAATGTAACTTAGCTAACCTGTTACAAGCAAGTTTTCAGCAAGTTGGTATCCTGCAATACAATGCTTGCAACAAAGTCATTCTCCGTAAGAAAACGAACAACACCCGCTCATCCCACTGGTGGACAGAAGACATAGCTGCGGAAAGAAAAGAGTGCATCATGCCGAGCGAAGATATCTGCGGAAATCAAAAAGAACCTTGAACTCGAAGTGTTGCCGGATGGCCAGGAAGCGGAGCCTACGGCCGGCGCTACATTATTCTGTAAACCGGCATTTACACACCATCATCAGCAGTCGTTTTGCAGCCAGCAGTCTGCTGAATCCGCAGTCCGGTGAGAGCCCTTTGCCAATACTCCACGTTTCGATGAGCTTCCATCATCTTCACTCCAACATCGGTTTATTTCAAAACCCACATCAATCGGTCGTCTCACACCAAGCCCAAGGGAAGCGTAAGCGTAGATATCGTCCGCTGAAGCAACCACCGGTCTTTTTCAAGACCTCAGTATTGCACCAGTTAGGCATTCAGGGATCAAAAGCCGCAGATTTCGCTGTCAAAAGGCCCACCAGGACAACAGAAGTGGTAAGGAAAACCTTTACCAGAAAGAGTCGATAATGACATCCAGGAAGGAAAGCTAAGAGAAGTTGTGCCGAGAGGTGGACGAAGACGTGTGGGGAAACGGATACCGCATCGTAACCAAAAAGCTTCGAATGCAGCTGCGACTGGCGATCCTCGACTATGGCGATCCTTGACTATCGGACTCGAGAAATAGTCCAGAATCTCTTCCCGGTTCATCAAGAGGTCATATCGACAATACCAGAAGGCAGAACGATAAAGCCATCCAACACAGAGGAATTTTTAACGAAGAAGGATGATTATGCTCATTTCCATAATGATCTCTATCTGTGTGTATGTATGTGTGTATGTATGTGTGTATGTATGTATGTATGTATGTATGTATGTATGTATGTATTATTGTCCCGGCCCTCCACGAACACGGAGGGAAAGTATTCTAATCGTGCAGAAAAAAAGGTTGAGATTATGCGAGATATATCCATTTTGAGGTCCCCCAAGACGATTTAGACAATTTCCAGAATGATGTCTGTCCGTTAGTCTGTAATCTTCCACGATAACTGCCGAACCGTTGAGTTGATCGACCTAAAATTTGGTATGCAGACATGGTTTCGCTCTGGAATGACCGGATTAGTTTTTGGCTGTCATCTGTCAAACAGAAGTGTCACTATCGGAAAATGACAGAAGCTACATCTCACGGAACTTGACTTGCCATATGTCATTTGAAAGCCCTTGAAAAGCTGTGCTCATAACAGTTGGAAATATCTTCCTATCTGTTATCTGTCAAATTATAAAAAATGCCAAAGTCTGAAACTTTGCCATTTAATTATTCAAAATCCATACAACATATTTGAACCAAACTCGACAGGAAGCAACATTACCAAAGAATCAAACTAATGCTGAAGTTCGAGTTTCCCACCATTTTCTGAACAAGCGCTATGAATTTTCAAAGTTTGGTCTGGCTGATTCCAGTCGGGCTTGCCTGTTCGCTCGGCTTTTGTCAAATTTATTTTCCTTAGCAAGCAAAACGGTACGTTTTTATTTCATTGACGTATCTATCGTGATCCCTGGTATCTATGTCAAAGTGACAAAATGATTATGGATGCAGGCAGATCTCGGTGTGTTTTCTTTTATCGTTTAAAACAACAGTGTGCTCCGATCCTTTGTGTCTTCAAGTATCGTTTTTGGGGGCTCCGTGAACCCCCTTGTGTTTTCTGTGGCCCTAGCAACTCCAGTATGCCCATCTCGTTTTGGCTTATACCTACGTTCAATCTCTAATGTGTCCAGTTCCATTGTATGATTCGATACCAGGGCCCCATGTTTTCTTACTGCCGTTCAAAGCCTTGATGGGGCCCCCACTTGTGACAATCAGATTTTGCCGTTTCAGGCCAAGCGACGCCGTTGTGTCCTCTTGGATTGGGTTGGTTGAAGCCCTATGGCTCCCTGGTGTCTACGGGTGTCTCTTGGAGTCCCACTGAGCCCCCCTCTCGTCTTTTCAGTCATCAGAACTATTGTGCCGTCAGGTGTGTTCCGGACCTGCCCTTCTTAAGGGCTCGAAGCCTCATTCCACATGTCGTTTGGGGCCCTGAAGTGCAAATAATAAGAAATCCCGCCAGGTATCGTACCCGTAAACCGATTTTCACCAAATATTTTTCAAACAATCGGTGATTGGTTCTTGGATATTCTCCAACCATTTTTCGTCCAATCTCCTGAATTATTTTGGTTGAAAAACAACCTTCTCTCTATGGAACTAAATGTTCTGATGGATGAGGTTCTACAGCGCCTTGAACCTTGGACCGCAGTATTTTATTGTGATGTGTGTACCCAAGTTATTTTTCTTGGATGGTCGCTTGACTTGGTCGATTTTTCCTTTAGTTTCACAATCATTTGATATTTGATCGTGTAGATTGAACTGTTCTGCCAACAACTGCCCAACAATGGTTGCAGAATGCCGTCGCTCGGCTTGTCTACCGAAGCTTTAAATTGAAGATATAGGGTTGAAATTTGACACACAGATGCGATGCAGTAAAAGTTCTCAATTAAGTTTGTGTAATTTCATCATCATGTCTAAAGTAGAAACAAAAATTTTATTAAGGAACTAGCACTACATTCTTGAGATATCATACAACAGTGAACTACCTAGTTCTGCCTTTGGATTGAGTATTTCATCACCTTGGACCTAACCTGTCATTTGTTCTGTCCGCTTAACAATAGATGCAGGATGCTCGCTAAACGCTCAACTCAATAGAATTTTTTCATCAATATCCAAATCGAATCCTCCCCCTAACGAAGAGACACTTCGATCAAAATCATTACTGACGTCTCTGGATACCGCCGGGAAAGTTTTGTGTCGCCCCAGAACAGATTTGTATGTATGTATGTATGTATGTATGTAGGTTTGTCGAGTCCCTGTGCAACAGCCCACTGAGAAATCAAACCTACCATTAAAACATCCTACCGGAGAAACAGCCACCGCTCATTTTGCCACGAATTCTGCAACCGTGCAAACATGCTACTGCTAAATCAACACACCGGAAAAAGTGCCACCACGCATTTAGCCACCGAGACCGCTACCGCGCATTCATCCTAGTGCTGAAGCAACACACCCAGAAAAACAGCCACCGCTCATTTTGCCACGAATTCTGCAACCGTGCAAACATGCTACTGCTCAATCAACACACCGGAAAAAGTGCAACCGCTCATTTAGCCACCGAGAGCGCTTCAGCAGTAGGATGAATGCGTGGCAGCGCTCTCGGTGGCTAAATGAGCGGTTGCACTTCTTCCGGTATGTTGATTGAGCAGTAGCATGTCTGCGGGGTTGCAGAATTCGTGGCAAAATGAGCGGTGGCTGTTTTTCCGGGTGTGTTGCTTCAGCAGTAGGATGAATGCGCGGTAGCGGTCTCGGTGGCTAAATGCGTGGTTGCACTTTTTCCGGTGTGTTGATTTAGCAGTAGCATGTTTGCACGGTTGCAGAATTCGTGGCAAAATGAGCGGTGGCTGTTTTTCCGGTATGATGTTTCAATGGTAGGATGATTCCGCTGTGGGTTGTTTAGTGGGCTCCCGGTTTGTCTGTAACCTTCCACGATAACAGCCGCAACGTATATCCGATCAACTTGAAATTTGGTACACAGACATGGTTTCACCGTCGAATGAGCCCATTAGTTTTTGTTTGTCATCTGTCAAACATAAGTGTCACTGTCAAAAAATTACAGAAGCTATATCTTACGGAACTTGACTTGCGATATACCGTTTGAAAGGCCATAAAAAATTGTATTCAGAACAGTTAAAAGTTTTTCCCTATCTGTCACCTGTCAAATAATACAACATGTCAACGTTCAAAACTTTACCATTTAATCATTCAAAATCTATCCGATGGATTGGGACCTTTGGCAGCAAGCAACAAAACTAAAGAGTCAAATTAATAGCCAGTTCCACCAGCGAATTTCATCATTGTTAACTAATTGAGGTATTTTCTCTGGTGAATATTGGCTTAGTGACCACAGAAAGCACAAGTTTCACGAAAGATTATAGAAAAATGTTTGGACCACAACAACTTGTATGCATTTTCCGTGGTCATTCAACCAGCACTGACCTAGAATCCATCAGAGAACATGTCTCAATTAGCTAACAATAATTAAATTCGCTGGTGGAACTGGATGTAAGTCTAGTACTTAAGCGGCATTTTGATGTCTGTCTGTCCGTCTGGCCATCGCACAGTGGTCCGAAATTCAATAAATGCGGCCAAAAATCAAATTTTATAAGTATTTTGCATGACTTTCATATTTTGTAGGCACGTAAAGGAATAGTGTAGGTAGTCTTTCCTGGAATATGAGCTACTTTGTTCCAGGAACTCACCTGTTCTGACCCCTCAAAGTTACTAATTTTTTCGGAGTCAAAGTTACCCCATTTTGCTCGCAAACTTTAAAGAATGAGTGCTAGCTTAATAATTGCACTGCGGCTTTGCAACTTTCACAAAATGATCTTCAAAGGAAGTACTTTAGTTTGACATATATGGTCAGTCTAAAAACAAATATGAAAACATTCAATATTATTATTATTTATATAGTTGATTTTTCGAGTTTTTGAAAAGTTCCTTGAGAAATACAAAAAAGTCGCCACAAAACCCCACTGAGATTTATACCCCAAGAGATACTATAACATTCCATGAATGAAATAGTATGAACAGTTTTTGCTCGAAAGTGCTCCATTGGCAAATAATCTTTTTTTTCCGATGTGGTGCGTGCCGTGTATCTGTGCATTTTAGAGTAAGTTAAAAAAAATAGTTGGATACTTATCGAGAGATAAAACGTTACGTTTTGTGAAATGAACATAGTGACGGCATATTTTTTATCACAACCTATCTCTGGATTTTTGAGATTCGACCTTTTTTTGTGACCCTTCAGTCCAGTCCCTTAAATTGTGAATTACTTGTTCAAATCTGTTGCAATTTAGCTAATTTACTCAGGTATTCACTCAAAACATTGTTCTGTCAACCTAGAGCCCAATTTGGCAACGCGTTTATAATTTATCAGTATAGAAAAACCAAAATTAAATTGAAATTTTGAAGGACTGTGTCTCCTCAGTCCTTTTTGAGGCCGAATTTTGTAAAAAAAAACTGGACAGTCGCTCATCACATCATGTACGGACTCTAGGGTTACCTTTTTTTTAACATTTTCTGAACTCCCTGACCTTCCATAGAATTTAGTCCATCATCAAATCTACCGTGATGACAGATACATTGGTCACTCTTTCCTAATTTTTATGGTCCGTATCTATCGGAGCTGCGGAAGAGGGATAACCGGTAATATCAGAAATGATCTTGTCGAGGGTGCTATCATGGATTGGAAAACTGCCGTCCCACCCTTTTGAACATTATTGCAGACGGCATGAGTGAGTAGGTATACGAGTCAGTGCTGTTAATCGTATACTTACATGTTTCTCCATTTATAATAGTAATTAATCATAATTATTTCTCTTTATTATCGACCGGGTCCATAAAGATCAGAATTTTCCGATTTATTTCGATTTCAACCCTCTCAAAATTAACTTAATTTTCCAATGAGATTCTTTCATTAATTTTTCCTGGAATTGTGACCTTACTATGGACTAGGTTCATAAGTTTCAGAGTTTTTCCAATTTATTTCTGATTAATTGAAACCCCTCAAGGCCCCATCCTGCGATGCGGTGTTTTTAATTAATTTGCCTGTAATAATGACCTTATTATTATGGATCAGTCCCTAGAGTTTCAGAATTTTTCTAATTCATTTCGATTTTATCCCCCTCGAATCAACCCAGTTTTGAATAAGAATACTATAGTGCCGCAGCTTGCCTATTATTGCATTGATAGTAGTTTTTCTTTTCCTACAATTTTTCTTTCGCTTTGGAGATAAATGCTACTTACGATTATTTCATCTGTGATCACGGACCAGTTCCATGAGTATCACAATTTTCTCATTTATTTCGCATTCAACCCCCTAAAATCAACCCAATTTTCTAATAAGATTTTTTCAGTTATTTTTATTGCAACCACGACCTTATCATGGACTAGCTTCAAAAGTTTCAGAATTTTTCTAATTTATTTCGATTTGAACCCCCTCAAAATCAACCCCATTTTGCAATGAGATTTTTTAAATCATTTTTTCTGTAATCACGACCTTATTGTGGACCAGTGTCATAAGTTTCAGATTTTTTTGAATTAATTTTCACTTCAACCCTCTCAAAATCAACTCCATTTTGCAATAAGAGTTTTTCAAATTTTTTTCTCCAATCACGACTTCATCATGAACCAGTTCCATGAGTTTCGGAATTTTTTGAATTTATTTTCAATTTAGCCCCCTCAAAATTACCCTATTTTCCAATGAGATTTTTTTGATGATTTTTTCTGTATTCACGATTTTGTTCTGAACAAGTTACATGAGTTTCAGATTTTTGGCCAGATTTTCTGAATTCTGGACCACTGTGCATCGGTTTAACTGTCTGTCTTATCAATTAATTGCCCCTGAACGAGAAGACCTAGCGAAAATCGACTTCTTGTGTGTAACATGTAGTCACTGAAGAATGGAATTAGGAGAGAAAAAATTTCTCAAACCGTCGCCATCTTGATCCGCAATGTCGAATTTTCTCAAAAGTGATCCGATTTTCATGAAACTTAGAATACACTCATGTTTTATATGTAAAAGTATGATTTCAACGTTTTCTTTTTGATCCGCCGCCATTTTGTCCGCTATGTTATAATTGGTTAAAGTGGTCTGATTTTGATGAGAATTGGAACCTAGTCGTGTCCTGTGTATGCACTGATGGTTTTCATGTTGGTTCCACCATTTGCACCATATTGACGTGCCACGTGGAAATTCATCTCCAGCTGTCACAAAATCAATTTATTCAAATATTTTCTGATCATGGGGTTTCCGATGTGACTGAAAAACTTGTTGATATGAATCGGTTTTTCTTAGTTCTCTTCTACAAGAAGGAGTTTCTTCAAAGAAAATGTACAGGGAATTTTTGGAAAATTTTGAAAATTTTCGATTTTTTCTTTGAAAATTTGGAAACCAGATAGCCACGCCTATACATATTTATTTAAGGAAGTCGCATAACGAATTTGAACTTCCTATTTTCAAAAAAAAGGTACCAAAAATGGTTTCTACTGATTCATTAATTCATGTTCACTGGAAAAACATTTTTGGTAACTTTTGTTTGAAAATAGAAAGTTCCAATTCGGTATGCGACTTTCTTGAATCAAGATGTATAGGCGTTGCTATCTGGTTTTCAAATTTTCAAAGAAAAAAATCAAAAATTTTCAATTTTTTTTGCAATTTTCAAAAAATTAATAGCATTCTTCGTACTTTTTTTTTGAGAAGTTTCTACTTGTGGAAAAGAACTAACAAATACCGATTTCCACTAACAAGTTTTTCAGTCACATCGGAAACCCCTTGTTCAGAAAATATTTGAATAAATTGATTTTGTGTGACAGATGGAGAATAATCTCCATGTGGCACGTCAATATGACGCTAATCGTGGAACTAACATGAATACCATCAATACATACACAAGACCCAACTAGGTTCCAATTTTCATCAAAATCGGACCACTTTAACCAATTTCAACATGGCGGACAAAATGGCGGCGGATCAAAAAAAAAACATCAAAGTCATACTTTTACATATGAAACATGAGTGTATTTCAAGTTTCTTGAAAATCGGATCACTTTGAGAAAATTTGACATTGCGGATCAAGATGACGACGGTTTGAGAAATTTTTTTCTTTCTTAATTCCATTCTCCGGTGACTACATGTTACACACAAGAAGTCGATTTGCGCTGGGTCTTCTCGTTCAGGGGCAATTAATTGAAAAGACAGACAGTTAGACCGATGGACAGACGGACATCAAAATGCCGCCAAGAGCAGCATTTCTAGTAAAGTAATCTAGAAAGACAATGACGTGAACTTCGGTTTGTATAAATATTCTCGGGTGTACTCAAAAATGTAAAATAAAGAAATTTGCCATAGCTTAACTATGAACTGTCATATTTGGAGTAACGAGACCTGTCAAAAAACGGTGCTAAACGATATTTATAGTAAATTTTGTTGTTCAATTTTATTCAGTTTCATTTTTTCAATTGGAGGTGCCGTTGATGCGAAAAAAAATACAAACCATAAGAACTACATATTTGGCGCGATTTTTTCAAGATGGCGGTCTTAAGCTACTCGATACAAAAACGTATAATGGCTTATTTTCATGCTGGTGTTGTGGGGAATCCAAAAAGGTATGACACGTCAAGTCCCCAAGGTGGAAACCACTCAAGTCCTCTGGCTCAACGACTAATTTCTGCGTACCATCATTCAACATCCCTGTCGAAAAATCAATATAAAAAAAAAACGACGGTTGTCAAAAAAATGAAAAACTGTGATGCTATTTTAAATAAAAAAGTTGAGGTAACTGGGAATGTGCCGGTCCAGTCAGAACGACACTTCCGCTTGCTTACGTTCCTCGCGTTGCTGATCAATAGCCATTCTCATTTACCCGGGGTCCTCGGGGCGCAGGTTCACCTATATTGGCGCCGTCGCCAACCCCAACCCTAACCAGCCCGATCGAGAAAGCGCTCCTGGTTAAACAGCCAATTGAACCAGTGAGTTTGTATGCATGAAGACCTGCGCACGAGCTGAGAGCAAAGGGAACCGCCTATATGAGAAGGTCTATAGTGTCAGATTGAAAATTTACATTTCGAAAATTGTGGAAATTATTTCCAATTGTTTTCATGCGGACACCCGGTAGAACGTAAAGTCAAAGCTGACGAGCTGCTAGCTGCAGCTAGCACTAACTTGAAGTATACACACAAGAAAGCGGCGAGGCTAAAGTTTCTAATTGTTGACGCAATTTTGGGGAATTACAGCTGGGGTTCCATTAAAATCACTCGCGCTGTGTAAATGTGGAGGTAGATGTGGTGGATACCTCTGGGTGATTTTCCGTATAAGCAGCTCCGGTCGATTACACAGCTACGCTAATGTTTAACTCCAAATTTATAATGTTGTTTTTGCTGCTATGTGATGTTGAGTTACAAATCAACGGTTGGGGACACTAATGGAGAGTAATAGTATTCGTATGCTGATTTCACACACAATGCTGCCACTATACGCGGCACTAGCCAGGATTGTAAACAAGTCTGAGGATCTATTATTGACGGTTTCTAGGCCATTGTTGCAACTTCCATTCACCTGAAATATATTTTAGGGTAAAGGTAGGTACACTTACAACGGTAGCAATGCAACTACGCAATCAAAGTAAATACAAGACGTGAAACATGGCTGCTTGGCAAATTATCAAAATGATATTCGCGTCTTTGTAGTCTAGACTGGGACATCACGCGTAATTATACATTATACACGGCATCAGGACCAGTAATGAGATTGACCTTTGTCATAAAGGGAAGGGAGCTAAAACAAATATGTGCGGCAAGTGTTAATCTGGCTAAGAATATTAGGGACATGAGCAGAACCGGCGGGTGAACTTGTGCCGTTTGTAGGAGTAAAGCAGAATCCAATTTGGATTTGCGGTATTGTGATTGATGATGGTATTCAGGTGGGGGTCCTGGAACGGTACTAATCTAGACTTAGTTCCATTGGCTATTTATATTTACATATACGAGCAGGATATTGTCGTTGGTGAAGCACCTTCGACGGTAGCCGATAGCCTTAATCAAGGCGAAATTTAAACCGATTAATCAAACACGTTATCCCCCAGTCCAGTCCTGGCCAAATACTCGAATCTGGAATCCAGCTGGATTCCGGGGGCCGAAATCAATTTATTTCTTTTTTCGGGGTGGACCGGGAACGGTCCATTTGTCAGGATTCCCGGGAAAAATTAAATATTGAAATGTCGTACCATTAACGGGAAAGTTTACTTAAAGGGTGTTAAATTCCTTTTGAGGAAGCGTATGCATTTAGCTCGGGGAACTTGCTGAGCTTTTCATGTGACAAATCTGGACCTTCGTCAAGAGACTGTTTTGTATGCAGCGTGTGAACGTTGTTGTGAAAATAAACTAGTATAGAATACGGTCTCGGGAGAAAACACAAAGTGTATCTTACCGACCAAGATTTAATACGCGGCTCTTTAATAGTGACTGTTTCGCCCACTCAACGTGCGCAACGACAAAAATCATGCAGCGTCAAGTCGTTATCATTTTATAAAATAAACAAGTAGCAAAGTCCTCACGAGGGTGAGTCTCATGAGCGCATGTTTGGAGTGCGGATGAGTTCACTGTTCACTGTTACCTGTAAACAGATTGTCTCAAAACTACCACAAGAAATCATCAATCTTTATGAAATCACAAGTAGTCAATAATAAATTAAAACAACAGAATGACATCAACCAAAACTACAAAATATCCTGAATGAGTGAGAATTATACCTATATCGATCACAAGCACAGAAGCAGCTTGTTGAGCCACAGCGCCGCGACTTGGAAATCGCGTCAGCATATAAGTGCATGAGTATGAATTCCGCATAAAAATAGAGATATCTTCCTTGAGAATGAATCAATCAGGTTGATTTTTTCACGAAAAATCTATTTATTTCATTCTGCATCTTTTATTCGCTGGATGTAGGCATGTATCTACCGTATGTTTATTAAAAACTTCAATAAAGGGAGGCTGTGATGCAGCCCATTCGATCCGAAAACGGCCAGGTTATCATCGGTCCACGGCCTCCCATTATTGAATTTTTTAATGAACATACTGTAGAACAGTTTGCAAGATTCCTCGATGTAAAAGTTCACACTGTAGCGTTAAATACCGACAAATGTGGAATCGCGAGCGAAACCTTTTCTTAAAAAAATTATATCTTCTAAACTGCTTGACAATTGAACTGCAACACCTAAAAATTAGGTGCGTTTTCAAATTCAGATAGCTCGAAAAATATTTGACGGATTCCAGAAGTTCAGGCATGTCAGGAAAGATCATTTCTTTGACTATCGAGTGCTGGTATTGATAATAAGTTTGATTGCACAATTTGCCATAGACAGGGTGTCAACGGAGAGCGTGCAGATATGGGCAATCTTTCACCTTGTACAACTTTCGGAAAAAAAGTCCGAGATTTTTTTTATCACCTGCTTTTGAAAGGTTGTATCATTATGCCGGAACGGTTTTGTAATTTTGACCTTGACTTGTTTTTTCAAAAAATTGTGCCCAATTTCCTGAAATATGCACTTTCTGATTAAGAAAAAGAAATAGAGACATTGTTTGTTTTTAAACGGCGTCCATATTGAATTTGCTTACGAAGATTTTCATTCAAACCTCCACATCCTCTAGAAACTACCCCTTTTCGGACACCGTCTCACAACAAGATATGCAATGTTTCATTTAAAAGGCCTAAGAAAAGCACTCATCAATAATTGGATTGAAATAAGGATATAAGGATGACCACACACGTACAGCTCCCTAAAGACCACCCCTCGACTTCAAGGGACAGGGACAGGGTTGGTATGATAAGACATGCAATACATGAAAATTCCAAAAAACGTCTTTTTCAACTGTTCCACTGAAAAAGTGATGCTACACGATGACCCCTTGCGTAGGTCATCCCAACAGCTACCCTCTCGAAAAAAGAACTACCCTTTAAAAAACCAGTAGGTACTTCCGCAATACCTCATTTGTTGTGATTTTTTCAAAATCTGTCGCAATAGTTTGCAGCTACGATGATTTCATTCACATATCTACCCGAAACTACCCCTTCAACTACCCCTTCAATATCGCATAGCCTTTACCTTGATGCGTTATTTACGAATTGAAAAAACTTTTGCCTACTAACCGTTTCATTGAAATTATGGTGTTTTCTACGATGATAGTACAAAACCTTTCCTGAAACTAATCCTAGAAATCACCCCTGTGAGACGGTGTCCCAAAAGGATTAGTTTCTAGGGGATGTGAAGGCTCAGAAAATTCAATATGGACGCCGTTTGAAAACAAACAATGTCTCTATTAATTTTTCTTAATCAGAAAGTGCATATTTCATAAAATTGAGCACAATTTTTTGACAAAAAAAGTTAGGGTCAAAATTCCAAAACCGTTTCGACATAATGATACAACCTTTCAAAAGCAGGCGATAAAAAAAATCTTGGACTTTTTTTTCGAAAGTTGTACAAGGTGAAAGATCGACCATATCTGCACGCTTTCCGTTGGCACCCTGTATATGAAAAATTGCGCAATCAAACTTATCATCAATACCAGCACTCGATAGTCAAAGAAATGATCTTTCCTCACATGCCTGAATTTCTGGAATCCGTCAAATATTTTCCGATCTACCTCAATTTGAAAACGCACCTAATTTTTAGGTGTTGCAGTTCAATTGTCAAGCAGTTTATTTCAATGAAGGAATCAAAATGATTCTTTCACTAAAAATGTATCCATCAATTTCCGCATATTTCGTTCGCTGCATGTATGCATGTATCTAGAACGGTTCACAAGATTCCTCGATGCAGAAGTTCACACCGTAGCGTTGGATACCGACTTTTTAAACATCTTAATTTTTTTTTCTTGCAATCGTGCGGTCTGACCAAATATTTTTTGTGCCTATTCCCATCCGCAGACAATCAGCAATAATTTTCAAAAAAAAAACATCCCGCTACGACTTTTCGTTTAGGAGGAGTTCAACTACAAGCGGACAGACGGACAGACGGATGGACATCAAAGTGCGGCTAATAGCGTATTTCCTACGAAAATGCGCTAAGAAGTAGGTAACTACGTTTACCTTATTGGCAGGATTTTGGGTTAACGGTAAACACGTCGCCGTCGTATACCTAATAATAAGGGATGAGCGCATTGTGTCGTGTACGGTATTCAAAGAAAAATTGTTGGAGGAATTTAAATTGTTTCAGATAGTCGAAATATTTCGACATCCACGCGTCGGAACGTTAGAATTACGGCCCAGCCAGTATCAACCACACAAAAATCGATATGCGACACATAGGTAACATTATACTGGGTGAGCCGAGGAGTGGGCCAAGGAAAAGTCGTACCTACCGTTTTATTTTCCTCGTCAAATTTTGGTTTCTCACTTGATTTCGATTCTTGGCTTGGTATCACTGGCACTGGATAGATAAAAGAATAGGCTACACATACCTAAGCCCAATACCAAGATGGCCGAAACTTCATAATTCAAGATGGCGAAGGTACGCTGAATTATCCAATGTTTCGAGCCTGATCTTGACGCCATGACAAAGCTATTAACTGATAAAAAAAAAGGATAGCTTCCGCTCAATACATTAAAACTACAATAGGGATCTATAGCCCACCCTTTTTAACAGGTTCACTCAAATCATGAATGGCCCAACACCAATGTTAGGCTGACCTTGGCTGCTAAGGAAATCAATAGTATCCATGTTTTAAGGCCTCGCCAGACGTAGTGGCAGAAGGCTATTTGTGGCCGCTTTTTTTTGTCGTGATCATTTTTAGCGCATTTTCCATCTTGATGAAAGTCGCTATTGCAACCGCTTTGTCCGTCTGTCCGTCGGTCCGTCCGTCCGTCTGTTCCTCGAACTCCTCCCAAACTAGACGACCTAGCTTTCTAATTTTTTCACTGTTACGTAGCTGCCACTCCCAAAGGAGGGCTAGGCTATATTGGATGTCTATACTGCGCCGCCAACATAGCGAAAACCGCCCCCGATAAACTTGAAATAACATAATATTGCTTTTTCTACCAGACCTGATGCTCTGGTGTTCTCATTTTTTGAATAATACATAGTTGCCACTTATAAATGTAAGCCAAAAAACATTCCGTCTTCAATATGCGCCGCCGACATGAGAAAACTACTAAAAACCACCCCCAATCACTTTAAAATGAAAAACATAAACCCGAAGACATAGCGATCTGATTCTTTCGGTATATAAATAGCTGACTGAAAATGGGAAAGGATAGGCTACTTTTGATAAGTCGCCGCCCCCAGATTCCGCCCCCAAACGATAAAAAGTGCAACTTTCACAAATGTTACTGATTGAGATGTTCCCTTAAACATTTATGAACTGCCAACTCAAATTGTGCAACATTTGCTCAGCCGAACGCTGCCGCTCCCACACGCCGGTGCCGCCCCCAAAGTAAGAGATAAATGAAAAACATGAACCCAAAGACATAGCGATCCAAGTTTTTCGCTACATGGATAGCTGACTAAAAATGGAAAAGGATGGACTATCTTTGATATGGCGCCGCCTCCAGCTTCCGCCCCCAAAAGAAAAAAGTGCAACTTTTAACAATTTTCACTGATTTAGCTGATAATGTTACCTCGAACATTTAGAAACTCTTGACTCAAACTGTGCAAGAATTTCTTTGCCAAACTCTGCCGCTCCCACACGCCGCCCCCAAAGTGAGAGATAAATGTAAAACATGAACCTGAACACATATCGATCTCATTCTTTCACTATTTTCATAGCTGACTGAAATTGGAGAAATATAGGCCACTTTTAATTAGCCGCCGCCTCCAGCTGCCGCCTCCAAACAAAAAAAAATGCAACTTTCACAATTTCCACTGATTGTCATATTTCCCTCACATTTAGAAACTCTCAACTCAAACTGTGCAACAGTTACTTTGCCGAATGCTGCCACCCCCACACGCTGCTCTCAAAGTAAGAGATAAATGGAAAACATAAACCCGAAGACATGGCGATCTAATTCTTTCGCTATATGGATAGCCGACCAAAAATGAGAAAAAATAGACTACTGTTGATTAGTCGCCGCTTCCAGCTCCCGCCCTCAAACAAAAAAATATATTGACGAGTGAAAGAATTTTCATTCAAATCTATTTCATTGGCAAGTACCCCATTCTGATAACACAATATCACAATGAGTTTCGAATGAAGAAAGTGGGCAAGGAATGGTGTTTCTCCTTCAACCAAATTTCTTTACGTTCACAATATGCCTCCTTGAGAAAATGCGCTACTGAGACTCACGCACGTGAAGGCATACTCACTTGTTTTTTCCTCGTTCCTCGTTTCTCGTTTCCCAACAAAATTCACCTAAATCTCCCGTATCTTCCGAACGGTTCAACATATCCAGTTCATTCTTTCGTTAATCGAATGTCAACTATTGCGGGTTGATACCGACGACGTTTGAAGATGATCGGTCAAATATAAACAATCTTCAAGAACAACTAAGAATGCACAACTCGCGGCACTTATCTAAAATAGAAAAAACGCATAGATACCAACGTATACATCATCATATCTTTTGACTTGATAAAGCTATGAGCTTAATTTTTTTTTCATTGAAGTACATACCCAGACCTTTTTTACAGTGTGACAGCGATTGAGGAACAATGGTTTATCATTTATTTATTAGGTTTATGAACAATTTCATCGGCTATGAATGCATCCAAATTTTCAATCAGCGAGGAAAATTTTTGTTTTCACAGTTTTCTATATGTACATATACAGGGTGTCCCTAAATTAGCCTGCCATACTTCAGCAGCAGATTCTACGATCAAAAATATGAAAAAAGTTCCCATAAACTTGGGTCGAAAAATGATTCATAAGGGAGCTACAGCCCCCTAAAGGTGGGTCCCTGAAGATGGTTTTTATTCAATGTCTCCAAAACTAAACTGCTGGACAACGAGGTTGTCGGTATTGGAAAAATGCTCCGACTTTGGAGGTCAATATCTCTCGATTGCCGATTGCGATTTCCATTTTGTTTGTTGCGTTAACTAGCTTAATCTTTCCGTAACCCATCCTAAGATAGTGAATGCTGAGAAACTTCATGTACATTTTCTACAGGGTGATACTTAAAATGGTGCAAAATTGCAACGACTTCATCGTACCCCCATTTGTAAAAAAAAAATTTTTATGTATTCTAATGCAAAAATTATGGAGTGTGGTGTCTTATCTCGAAACGGTTTTGGAATTTCCCGGATTGGAAGTTTGGCATTGAAGATATAAATTTTTATGTTGAATGTTGCAGATTTACGAAACTCAGGCATAGCACAAGCACAAAAAGTATAACGTCCAGGGGGCTTTTACTTCACTCGGACACTGAAGTTTCACATCGTTACCATGTTCAGGGGGTTAAATCTGCAAATAGAACATGTTCCGTATCTAAAGTTCTGATGAAATTCTGATGAAATTCAACGTACGAAAAACAGGCAGGGACAACCACTTGAAAAAGTGCCCCCTGCTTGGCCCCACACCAAATATTCGGGTTGTGTTGAAAGTTGAATTGTTCTGGACTGTTGTACGAACAATCTTGCTCAATGTCAACATCCATTCATCAGAAGTGACTTAATCTCGCGTGCCACAAGGCAAATCTGTAACATTCAAAATAAAAATTTATATCTTCGATGTTGGACTTCCAATCCGGATAATTCCAAAACCGTTCCGAGATAAGACACCACACTTCATGATTTTTGTATTAGAATACATAACAAATTTTTTTCGACAAATGGGGGTACGATGAAGTCAGTACAATTTTGCAGCATTTCACGTATCACCCTGTAGAAATTTTACATGAAGTTTTTCAACATTCACTTTCATAGGGAAGGTCACGAAAGCATTAGGCTTATTAACACAATAAACAAAACAGAAATCGCATTTGGCTATCGGAAGTTATTGGTCTTCAAAGTCGGACCATTTTTCCGATACCGACAACTTCGTTGTCCAGCAGTTTAGTTGGAGCAAAATGATGAAAGGCACATACTTAAAAGTTTTCATGCTCAACAGGATAAAGTAGGAGTCATTTGAAAAATTTGGCCGGGAGTGGGGTAACTTGTTAGGAGGTGGGGTAAAAATTACCCCAACTTTTTTGTTCATGTTTTTTCCAAGATTTTATGCGAAATTATGAAATTTCAGGGTATTCTACGGAAAACAGGTGCTTCTGTTGAACCTCGATAGCGTGCCCCATTTTCGAGTAAAGTTTTTTTGAAATTTTTTGCATGCTGGAATAATCGAATTTGTGAACGATGGACAGTTTTCTGGTTCCAAAATCAGCCCTGACTATTTCAATGAGCGTATTATACAACCAAAAATAAGAAAAATGTTCCCATGAACATCATCCGAAAAATGCTTTATCAGGGGGCTACAACCCCCTAAATGTGTGATGTGTGCTCCTGAAGATGGTTTTCATTCATTACCTCCGAAATTAGTTAGGACAAAATGACGGAATTTAGCACATACCTTCACTAAAATTCAAAATTACCCCAAGTTTTTTGTGCTCAACTTTTTCCAAGATTTCTTGCAAAATTATGAAATTTCAGTGTTTTACGAGACCGACTTCTTTCTGGTTCCAAAACCAGCCCTGAGTATTCCATAGGCGTATTCCACGGCTAAAACCATGAAGAAAATTCCTCTTGATCCTAGGTCAAAAATACTCCACAAGGGAGCTACAGTACAGCTACAGAGTTCGTGGGCCGCAATTTTCGGCCTATCTTCATGGTCAATTTTTCAAAGTCGATAGTCCACAAATTCGATTCTTCAGCCTGCAAAAAATTTCAAATCCATTTTGCTCGAAAATGGGGCAAGTTATCAAAGTTCAACAAAAGCACCTTTTTTCCGTAAAACACCCTGAAATTTCATAATTTTGCATTAAAGCTTGAAAAAGCACATACACAAAAAAGGTCATTTTTACCCCACCTTCTAACAAGTTACCCCACTTCCGGGCAAATTTTTTGAATGACGTTTATTTTTTTCTGTTGAGCATAGAAACTTCTCAGTATGTGCCAAACTTCATCATTTTGCTTCAACTGGTTTCGGAGATATTAAATAAAAACCATCTTCAGGGACCCACCTTTAGGGGGCTTTAGCTCCCCTATAAAGCATTTTTCGACCCAAGTTTATTGGAACTTTTTTCTTACTTTTAATCGTAGAATCTGCTGCTGAAGTATGGCAGGCTAATTTAGGGACATCCTGTACAGGTGTCCCGAAATTAATGCAACAAAATTCACAGGGAGGTAGACAATTGAAAAATAAGGGGACTTCCTCAATAAAAATACTCTCGCAAACGTAATAACGGAGATACAGGCCTTTAAAGTTGGTTTTTCAAAACAGTTTTTTTTGCATTATTTTTGAACCGTTGCGTTGAGCCGATTTTATCCAAACTTGAACCAAAGTTTACTCAAATAGGTCTCTATCGAGCAATGGAAACGCATTCCATCAAACATTTTCAGGAGCGAAGATAATAGGGGGTACTGTTGGAAAATCCCTGTCTGATTTCGTTTATATTTAATTTCTGTCAAATCTGAGTCCAAATTTTAACAATGTAAATAATAATCGTCAACTTTTTAAGTTGACTCTGTTAAATTAGACTTTAACAAAGTCTAATCGTCGATTGTCCGTAACAGGTACCTTCCTCCTTTTCCCCCTATTTTTTACCCCTGTGATTATTTTTTTTTTAAATTGTTGAAATTTTCGAATCCTATGTTTAATTCAGAGAAAAAAGTTACTCTTGCAAAATTTTGATTGAAGGCTTCATATCGACATATTTGGGTTTGAAACTTCGTAGAACATCTCAAAATCGCCACTTTTCAGGGCCTAAATTTGTTTTCCTCTGAAAAGCTCAATGTTTTTCAGCAAAAATGGTAGTTTATCAACTTGAAACACCTAGAAAACTTATTTCAGTTGAGGAATCGTGAGTTTTCTTAAATTTTAATTTTCAAGGCCTTGAAAGTGGTGTTTCCGAGATGTTCTTCGAAGTTTCAAACCCAAATATCTCGAAAATTGAGCCTTTAATCAAAATTTTGCAACAGTAACTTTTTTCTAAATTGAACATAGAATTCAAAAATTGCAACAATTGTCGGGAATATTCAAAAGGGGTGAAAAATAGGGGGAAAGGGTACCCCCTATTATCTTCGCCCCTGAAAATGTTTGATGGAATGCGTTATCATTGTTCGATAGAGACCTATTTTCGTAAACTTTAGTTCAAATTTGAATAAAATCGGCTCAACAGTTCAGAAGTTATGCAGAAAAAACTGTTTTGAAAAACCAACTTTGAAGGCCTGTATCTCCGTTATTACGTTTGCGAGAGTATTTTTATTGAGGAAGTCCCATTATTTTTCAATTGCCTACCTCCCTGTAAATTTTGTTGCATTAATTTCAGGACACCCTGTATACAACCAGCGAAGCGATTGGGGCCAAAGTATTGCAGAATTTTTTAAAACAAAAAAATTTGATCTAGAACTTATAGTTTTTTATATGATTTTTTTTCACGACGCAACCAACAACTGTAAAGAACTGGACAAAATGCGCATGCCACTTATATTTACTATGCAAAATGCACTACATTACTACTGAGGTGGGCGTTTCTCGTATAAAGCTGAGCTTTCACAAAAATAATCAGATATTTGTTCTTTACAAAAAACAAACAAGGCACCCGTTTAGGCTAGCCGAGTTATGGGGCAAGACCGCCCCTGACGGTACAATAGTATCAACGTAAAATAGGTATGATGGAGATGAAACTATCCACCCCTAATTCATTTCCACATCGAAATGGTCCTATTCCAAACATTTGCTCTGCTCGTGTCTTTCAAACTTTCAAATTAGTTGAATAATCTCCCATTTTCACCGCAAATCGCAGATGAGAGGTATTCTTACGTGTCACATACAGTTTCTCTTCTCCTTTCATTCCTTTTTTTTTTGGCATTAATGACTACTTATTTTATCTCAGGTCACATTAGGCAGATATGTTTCGATATCGATTCATTGTTTTAGAGTAGGTATTATTATTATTAATTTTTTGCCAAGCAAGTTTTGAACAGTTTCCAAGCTAACAACAAAACAATAACGATACTTATTGCATGTGTGTACGTGTATTATGTGTACTTTTTGTAATAATGTACCAAAATGATTTATTGCTGCGAAGACCTTTTCTTCTGGGCGAGGCTTCCTATTAGACACACCGTGAGGTGGGGAGATGGACTGGTTTGTCTTGTCATGTAAGAACTTCTGAGTAAAGGTTGTTACTACAAAATAGACGACTTCTTGAACTCCAAATTTTGAAATTCCGTTTTTATTTGTGACAAATTTTTATCGTTATTGTTAACTCGATTTGTAGTAATATGTTTGTTATGCACTCTTTTAGAGTGTACTACTTAGGTATATTATTATGTTGTCTGTGAAATAAAAAAAATTTGATTATTAAAAAAAAAATTAGCGATTTCAAGAACGGTCTGTTTATCACTTTTTAATGGATCAACAGTTGATCACATTCCACATCATGGTTTCTTGCTTAGAGTTTTGTTATAAAATGGTGGATTCCAATAATTCTTTTGCTCAAGTGGTTATCTTATTGAACCGTAGGAGTTCTACTCATGTATTGTCAGTTTGGGATCTCGAGTTACCCCCTCCCAGTAACTCGACGACCCTCTATACTTGATGCAGTGTCGGTGCATGGTTGTGCTGCCAGTATTGGCGATTTTGACTCGAAAATATCTAACAATTAGTTTAATGTGGCGAAGGCGTGAGAAGTGTTTCGTTTACAGGACCGACATCATGACAGTTGTGCCTTCAAATTTTCAAATCATTATACATATATGTGTATGTACAGGTGGTCCAGGATTAATCTGAAAAACTTCAATGATCGATAGAACACGGAAAACCAATAAGAACAAACCAAAAAACCATACACCAAAAATTTATATTGACGGAGATATAATAACCCGTCAAAATTGAAGATAAAAACCCGTTTTTCTTCTGTAACTTCTGAACCGTTAGACCGATTCTGATCAAATTTTGTGCAGATGAACCTTGAATAAGGTGTCCGTCGATCACTTGATGTAGATCCCCTACAAAAGACCCAGTGGCGAGATTCCAGAGGGCTGCCTATTTTTACCAGCATATTCTCGACACCACTGGATTCTGTTGGAAAATCATCAGATTTTTTATATCCTTATCAAATTTAGAAGCAGAAACTTATATGTTAACTTTTTCTCAGATCGGTGGTTTAGGAGATATTTGGGTTTATAATTCCAAAAACACTGAGTACTCGTATATCTTTATTTTTATCATACTTAATTTTGAATCGGCAACCTGCTTGGTAACACGACGAAAACAGACTATAACAGATTTTCAAAAAGCATTTTCTTATCATGGAAACACATTTGACAACTATTTTTTTGTCAAGAGTTCCAGTTTTTTACCCCCAACTTCGAAGGGCTATATCTTCGCTGATATGCATTTTTGATGTATAGTTTTTGGGTTTGTTCTCATTGTTTTCTCATACTCCATTGATCTTAGAAATTTTTCAGATGATTCCTGGACCACCCTGTATAGTCTACCAAATACAATTCGTTGTACGCTCGATTGTCTCTGATTTTTCGTTATAATCCCAATGCAAGAAAATAGAAGTCCCCCATTATCAGACCAATGCACTCTTTGTCCTTGATTTCTCGCCGCTAAAATATTCCACAGGAAAACGCCAAAACAGGTCAATTTTTATGCCAAATTTTTATCTTCAATCTCTTTCCCCCCACTCCCACCTTACTTTAAAATTTCAAATAGCATTACGTATCTTGTTATACCGTATGTGGTTAAAATCATTAATTAGCGCAGGCTATGGAAGTGAAAACGTATGTCGTTAATTTATCAATAATCACTCAAATTTGATGTCAACATGATAAGCCGTCGTCATGGAATACATTTTGGACATACGTTTCGAAGTTCACAGCCTGCCCTAATTCATGATTTTAACGAACATACGGTACATCGAATTGAAGGAATGAAATTTTCTTTACGTCAAACATATTCCTGAGTTTTTTAAACCACCCCCTAAGCCTTGTGAAAATTGTCTCTTTGTTAATGAAAGCACGATTTCTCCCCCATAAACTCCAGATTCTTGAGAAATAGACTTTCCAGCAGAAACAGGTCGCTTTTTATTTCAATGGGGTCATCTAAAACGCGTGTGCTCAAATTTTCATCTCAAACCCCTTCGCCCACCCCACCTTACTTCAAAGGGGTGGTTTAAATTCAAGAATTACAAATATGTTTGACGGAAAGAGAATTTTATTGTCTTCAATTTGATGTATCACGAGATAGGTAATTCTGTTTGAAATTTTGAAGTAGGGTACAGCGGCCATACGTGTCTTAGATGATCCTCTTGGAATAAAAACCGACATATTTTTGCCGGAAAGTCTATTTCTCAAGAATCGGGAGTTCATACGGGAGAAAGTTTCCATTCATTAACAAAGAGAGGATATTAACAAAGGCTGAGGGGTGGAAAAAAAATTAGAAATAATTCTGGCGAAAGAAGAATTTTATTGCTTTCAATCTGATGTATCACAAGATAGGTGATTCTATTTGGAATTTTAAAGTAGGGTGGAATGGGGGCGAAGAGGTTGAAGATAAAGATTTGGCAGTATGTGTCCTAGATCTCCCCCTCAAAACAAAAATCGACCTTTTTCGGCGGTTTCCTGTGAAAAATTTTGGCGACGAGAAATCAGGGGTGACAACTTTCCAAATGAACACTCTGTATAGTCTTTACAAATCTAATGCATGGTACGCTGAATCGTCTAATAATTGATTCGTTCAAGGGCTCGTTGCATTTTCAGCTTTGGGATTATAACTCATAATATGACAAAATAAAATTATCGACATTAATCGTATCCACTTATTATACTTATCACAAATTGACTACAATAATAATTATTATTATAATGATAATAATAATTTGATTGCACAATACATCATCTGCATGGGCGCTGCAGCATCCTAGATTAGTTTGTTAGTTCGCTTGTCAACTTTGTATATCGTTCACTTGTTTTTGGAGAAAAGAAGAAGGAAGGGACCCATAACAATGGGAGAAAAACAAGATTCAAGATCATATACACCGTTCAGACTGTGTGAAACCTTACTCTTATAAAAACAGTTCCAAATCTTTCAGTGTTTAATAGAAGACCCTCCCCCCTATCATCAATTAGTGTTCGTGCTTTAGAAATTCATCACATCTGGAAGACAGGGCAGCCGCGCGCGCTGAATAATGACTAATCTTAATAACAACAATCATTATTATTATTGCTATATCCGTACTAATGCGGCTGAAACAGGCACGCGTAATTTCGCGCGAATACATTTATTTTGCGGACAGTGACAGTTTAGAAATAGCATTCATAAGTGTGCATGACGAGTTAACGTGCCATAAAATGTTGTAAAAGACGTATGTTCATGTCCATTCCAACATGTCAAGAGTTTCGCAACGGACCACTGAAGATCAATAGTTGTCTGCCAGAGGTACTGGGAACTTACAAGAACAAATGTTTCCTCACTTATCGTTAATTCTGTTGGTCATCTACGTATACCAAATGATTCCGCAGAGAAAATCAACTTTCAAGCCTGCCATAATTGAACTCCCAAACAAACGACCGCTTTCATCCATTCGTTCAGTTTTAGAAAGGGCGAGCCGTGGGTGCCCCAAACCCGAGCACTATGCTCATGATCACCTTCATCACACCCGCATATCTTTTTTGTGCGTGCGTTACGCCTACGAGCATTCCCCAACCGCGAACTACCACGTTTCGGTTTTCTACATAATCTACTTACCTATACTTTCTAATCGAAACTCGCACTGCCTTTTGAAATGCTTCTCGCTTCAGGTGATGTGTTGCTTATGGCAACAAATATGTCAGCATTCAGGTAAGTAGACTACTGCATGGAATATTCGAAAAACGTATTACCTACTTATTTACATGACCAATGGAACAGCAAAGAATGCGTTTTCATAAAAACTATACCTAATCCAGTAGCAGTAGAACTTAAAAAAAAAAACTATAAACGGCAGGCAGAGGACATCTTCCCGTTCCCAGTCGTTATTAGAATAGTGCGGACGCGCGAGCTGATGTGGGGACCGCCGCGACAAGTACAAAGTGATCTACACCGTACACCGAGATTCCCCCCCCCCTGCTAGAATTTTTCCCGTTGGAATAAATTGGTGGGAAAGAAATTTTTTCCAACCATTCTTCCCGTAGAATTCCCAAATGTTCTTATATCGTATATTATACACACAGGATGTTTACAAAAAACTTCCGAATTTTTTGACACCTTGTATCTAAATATGTATTGGAAATGATGCGGCTTTTTCTTTTGAGTCCAGATATATAATTTGATTTTTGAGTAAGATCATATACAGGTGTTCATTTTTACACTTCTCACCCCTGATTTCTCATTCCCCTTTTCCCCGTCGAAGTTTTTTCAAGAAAAACGCCGGAACAGGTCGATTTTTACTTCGAGGGGGTCATCTAGGACACGTATTGCCGAATTCTCATCGATAAAAATCGACCTATTTCGGTGTTTTTCTTGAAAAAAATTTGGCGGGGAGAAATCTGGGTTAGAAGTGTAAAAGTGAACACCATGTGTATGATATTATTCAGATATCAAATCACATATCTGGATTTAAAAGAAAAGGCCGCATCATTTTCAATATTCAGATACAAGGTGTCGAAAAAAAAGAACTTTTTTTGAAACACCTGTATAGTATACGATACAAAAAATGTTGGTGTCCAAATTTGAATTCTACGGGAAAAATGGTTGAGAAAAATTTCTTTCCCCACCAATTTATTCCAACGGGAAAAATTGTAACAGAGGGGGGGGGGGGTAATTTCGGTGGATCACCCTGTACATAGTTGATGCGACATCGGCATAAAATGGCTAAATACCGCAAATGAAATATGAATTGGGCGGGATGCCCTTTCGCATGATGACTCTTTACAGCAAGGTGATTTTCGCAAAGGATGCGTCAACATTTCCTAATCAGAAAAAAATATGGCGACGATTTTTGGCAGGAGCAAAATTTTTTGCAAACATGTATGTAAGGTATGTTTTCCAACTAATTTCGACCTCCTGAATTTGATTTCAGGTTTATTTTTGCATTGCATCTGATCTCATACTTTTACATACAAAAAACCGAAATAATGGAAGACTCAATATATTTTTAAATTGAATATTTAAGGTGCTATTTACAGCGATTCCCAAAAATGAATAGACCTAAACAGTGTAATTTTTTTTTGCTTGAGCAGAAAGTTCAATGAAAATAAAAATTTACTCATTTCTTGTTTTTGTGAAATTTTGAATATTTCAGGGAGAAAAAAAATAGCATACTTCGAGTATTTCACTCCCATTTTCAAACGCATTGTATACGCGCCGTATGTGACGTCATCGGGCCCCATCCAATTGTATGGATCGGAGGGTGTGGCAAACTGCGTTTAGAGAGCAGAAATTAACAGTCAGTGGCGCGAAGATTTTCTCCAATTGGGAAACTAACGTGTAAATGCAATAGCCTAAAGAATTAAATTATTTAAATGCTTGAACAAATATTTGTCAAAAGCATATGTAACAAAGCAATGAACTTCAGTTTGGATGAACTCATTCATGGAAGCCGTTGAATTCCTCACGCATACTGTACTACATTGGCATGATAATACGCTAGTATTCTTCTGATCCCAACCCGCTTGTGCTCGTTTCATGCGTGGTAGGTAAGTGGTAACTGCAAACTGGCCGAACTATCACAATCCCACTCCAACCACTCGGCTGACGCGCCGCGAACTTGTGTTATTGGTCGGGTAGGGGTGACGTCACAAATGCCGCTCGATCCTGGCGTTCAAACTTGCCGGCTGATATTATAATTTTTTACAAATGTTGTGGAGCAAAACAAAAGAATATATTTTGACGAATATTCATTGTTTGGCTTGTGTCATCAAATGACACAATAAAATAGCAAATTCAAAGTACACTGTACAGGTCCATTGTTTTCATGGGCTCAGTAGAAGAAGTGAAGTTAGTAGTATTAGTTCTCCATTATAGCTCTTTTATACTTTTATACCCTTACCCATGCGCACATGCCCAAACAAAATAACCTATCATAATTATGCCGACGAAAGACGGCGAGCCGAACAGAACGTACCTCTAATAGAAAACGTGGAGTACGTTAACACATTAATCACCTTCCATTTCACCGCAACATCTCAGTAGATTGTTAAACAATAAAGATTGATATTTTGCTTCAACAAACACCATAACAAAGCGACATATATTATTCAGGTAGGTAAACTAATGACTTAATGAGTAAGTTATTTTCTTGTGAAGACGTCGTCGTAAACTTACCTCTCCAGTATTAGTCGGGGTGGTACGCGACATAAAATGGCAAAATACCGCAAATGAATTAGACGGGATGCCCTTTGGTATGATGAAGGTGAATAATTTTCGCCAAGGATGCGTCCATATTTCCCACTCAGAAAAAAAGATGGCGACGCTTTTTGACAGGAGCTGATTTTTTATAAAACATATGCGTGTGGCACATGTTTCTCACTAATTTTGACCTCCTGAATACGAATATGGAGTTTATTTTTACATTGGAAATCAACTTGACTCCATATTTCACATCTGAAAATCGCAAAAATAGCAGACTCTCGCTAATTTTTGAACTGAAAATTTTATGTACCATCAATGGCGATTTCCAGCCTTGAGCTGGCTGTATAGATCTCATAGAACAAGTGAACAGTGTAAGTTCTGCAAAATAATTCTTCAAACATCGCAAGGGTGCGCCTCAAATCATACAAAAAATGGGCGCTGGGAGCACACTTTGCTGCGGCTGGTTGGGGAATGTAAGTGTGAAAGGAAGAATGTTGTGCAATATGTTTTACTGTTTAATATATAAGCTAACACATACCAAGCACTTATCAACATACCATGGCAATTTGAAACAAAATATCGTAAAAACAAATTTTCATGATTTGTTGATAATTTTTTTTATGACAGGTACAATTGATACAAAAAAACGTAGCTTTGATTTTGATGATGTTCTTTATCAAGGTAAATACATCAAGAGACCTTTCTCACCTGGAACAATCACCCTAGCTCGAACGTTTCATATACCTAATATAAAACATTTTTGTCAGATCCGCGATTGCCAAACACCAGAAAAGCGTCTTTTAATAATTTCAAAGTCCTTCTTTGAACTTGTTCTGGAATGCAACATACGTTTTGGCTTAAGTTTTCTGTCTCGCCCGTGAACTCATTCAAATGTCTAGAAACATCTGGATTGGATATGCACCAACGGCAAAGGTCAATAAGAGCTTCAGTGTTGTTCGTTTTCCTATGGCAGCAACTTAAAATTTGTTGTCTTGTGTGTGTCAGAATTTTGCGAGAATGGAAGTAATGAGCTATCAATGGAGGCTCAAATGCGTATAGGACGTGAACAAGCCAAAAAGCATGAAAACATACACCACGTATCATAGGTTCTATAGTTGCAAAATAAGAGTTGTAATGTTGAAAAGGTCTTGGTGTCTACCTGATCGATCACTTTTTCATATGTTTTCCACGTCCGTTTTCTATGCCTGTTTACGTCCTAGGTGTTTTTGCACCTTCACTGATAACACTATACTTCCATTCTCGCAAATTCCAATTTCCAACACACACAAGACAACAAATTTTAAATTGGTAATAACACTGAAGATCCTACTGCCCTTCGCCGTTGGTGCATATGCTATGCAGTCCGAAAATTTCCAGACACCTGAATGAGTTCATGGGCGAGATAGAAATACTCGTAGAAAACTTTGAACCAAAGATTCACCATCAGCCGTATGTTGCATTCCAGAACAAGTGTGAAGACAAAACTTTAAAATCAGAAGACGCTTTTCTGATGTTTGGCAACCGCAAGTCTGACGAAAATGTTTTAATTATTATGAGTCGCTATACCGGAACTTTGAGCTGAGGTGGTTGTTTCAGGTGGAGAAGATCTCTTGATGTATTTACCTTGATGAAAAATATCATCAAAATCAAAGCTACGTTTTTCAGTATTATTAAAAAAGGTTACAACAAATCATGAAAATATATTTTTTCGGTTTTTTATCTGAAATTGTCATTGTATGTTGATAAATGCTAAGTATATGTAAGTGTACTAAATAAAACAGTAAAATTTAATACAAAACATTTTCCATTTCACACTTACATTCCTTAACTCAGCCGCAGAAAAATGTGCTCCCAGAGCCCATATTTTGTATGTTTTGGGGCGCACCCTGGCGATGTTTTGTAGAGTTACTTTGCAGAACTTACACTGTTAACTTGTTCTGTGGGATCTATTTAACGAGCGCAACGCTGGAAATTGCTGTAAATGGCACACAACATTTTCAATTCGAAAATAAGCGAGAGTCTGCTATTTTTGCGGTTTTCAGATGTGAAATATGAGGTCGATTTGATTTCTAATGTTAAAATAAACTTGGTATTCGTGTTCAGGAGGTCAAAATTAGTAGGAAAACATATCCCACATGCCTATATTTTACACAAATTTAGGTCCTGTCAAAAATCGTCGCCATCTTTTTTCTGAGTGGGAAATGTTGACGCATCCTTGGAGAAAATTAATCACCTTGGTATGAGTAGTTATCATGCCAAAGGGCATCCCGTCTAATTCATTTGCGGTATTCAAAATCGTAGCACCCCGACTATATTTCAATCTAGCGTTAATTTTGAAGCAAACAATTTCGCGGCACCTATATGGAAAAAAAACCGGTGTCATTATTGACAGGCCAGTCGCACCAGTCTGATATTGTCAGGTTTTCATAAAGTGAGCTGGAAAGTTATCATTCCATAAAAATGTTCTTCGGAGAGTTTTATTTCCCTTTGAAAATCTCTATCGTCGGAATTTTATGCAACCTTCACGCCCATTCGCCTTTTCAAATCGATTACGACTCATATACCTATACCTAGTAAGGATCAGTCGATTGATTATCCTTCTGACCAAGTAGGTATAAAGGTATTGTAATTATTGCTTTGGTCGGAGCACCAGTAGGCGAATGCGTGCCAAGCTGGCGTCGTGGTTGATCGATATGAAAGTGTAAATAAACGCACAGCATTTAGAAGAAGTGCGTTGAATTCAGCAATTTACGTCACTTGTATTAGATTAATATTTGCGTGACAGGTGATTTCTATTAGAACCGTTTAAGGGTCCGTATTTAAGCTCTTTATGGTTGAATGGCTTGTCAATTTGTCAAATGTAGGCAGTAGGCAGCGCCGTTCTGTTTTAGGCTTTTCTCCATATAATAAATACCTTTCCATGTTCGTACGGGGGTATTGATTTATTCAATTATGCCACGATTAATAACTTGACACAAATGAGGTGGGAATTGTTCGCACCTTGTGTAAGGGTGGAAAATGACCATTCGGTTCCAGCGCAGTTTTTGAAAAGTTGCACGTTGCCGTCATCCCACGATCAAAAGCAAAGCAACTGTGGAATTTCCTTTGTTCGTGTGACAATTTTGTTTTTTTGATGGGTCGTGATATGGGCCACTTCTCGTTTTCGCGGTTCGAACAGATTCAATTACAACACAGCTGATGCTTTAAGAGTCCTCTGTACGACTGTACGCCTAGAGCAGCTCCAGCTGAGAGGCCTCTAAATCGAAAGCAGTGATTTTCTTCAAACTGGCAGTCAGTGATTTCACTTCTCATCTCCATATAAACATGTGAAAGGGAAAAAATCTGAGGAAAACCGATCACAGTCCAAGAGAGTCAAATTTTACGCGCGCCATCCTAGGGCCTTATTTGACTTAAAAAATCCTTTTATCTCAAGAAAATTACTTAGAAATTTGTAGCCTCATATCTTTAGCTGAAAAGAGCTATGATCGGTTTTTTTCGTATTTTTTTTCTTTTCCATGTTTATAAGAGATATAAAGTGAAGTCTTCAAATAATGGCAATTAACCCTTTCGGGCCGGCTCTAGATCTACACGCTATGCTGCCCAGAAGGCGCTAGACAGGCGTTTTGGGTCCATACGCTTCCCGGGCCAATTGCGAGAAAAAATGAAGCGGGTTTGTACGTTTCCCGCACTCAATGTGGAAAAAACATGTGCCTATTTCAAATTATTCATTGAAAAATGTGATAGATACCAATCATTAGAAACCACAACCAAAACAGGTACAACAACAATAGGAAGCCTCGCGTGTGAATCCGTCTCCCGGCCTTTGAGGCTGGAAGCGATTTGCGGATGGATCCGTCTCCCGGACCTAAAAGGTTGAAAGAAAATCATAGGCTTCGATTTAGGGGCCTTAAAGTAGCTCTGGGCGTACAGAGGACTCTAATTTGCAAACACAAGAGCACTGTTTTGGGCCTAAAGTAGCAAAGTGGTGGGTGATATTTCATCGCAGTTCGCGTCAAAAAATCTAATAATTTATATTTGCGTTATCGAAATTCATTTTACGCCATAATAAAATAATAATATTTCTATGTACAAAAGGCTCCATGTGCGGTGTTTTGACACATCGAACAATAACACGTCACCTGTCACCGACGCGCAATCTGTTGAACTTTAATAATATAAAAAGTATAATTGCATAAAACAACATTAATGATGATTTCGATTTCATTATCCAGGAGCGAAGCGGATATTACTATTGCGATGCATAACGTTGTACATTTTTTGTGCGTATCGTATAATTTTATTTTATTTATTGTTAAAATGCTGGCTATCAATTTGTTATTAATCATTCCAAAGTGGTGGAGGGCGCATCGACGTGAGGACACGATGGGAATTTTCGAAGCTTAATCATTTTTAATATGGGGCCCGTAATGTTTATTTTATTTTATCCGTTTGGACGCGAATAAACCCTTCGGTGTTAAAAAAATTCAATGTCGCTAAAAAAAAAACGCATGTACCTATTGATTTAAGCCAGAACAGGATTTCCCGGTAATATCCTGTGTGGCAATTGTACAATGTTTAATCTGTTATTGCTAATGATTTTCGCCACATCGAATGGGATACGATACAACTTGTGAGTTGTGGCAAATTTTCCCGTCTGCGCTTTCGATTTGAACGCGATGAATAGAGAAATGCGCGGTCGGTTGTTTGTTCAGGTATTTGTGTAATTTATAAAATATTCATAGTCAGGTGCAAAGTAAAAACTCACTTTGCCGTGTAGGAATTTGCATAAATCCACGATTATTTGCAAATATGTTCATTATCCCGGTAAGACTCTTAAATGTGCTCAAGTGGTTAGATTCAACACGATTACCAGAGAAGCCCACCATGAATATGCAGATTCTTCATATAGAACCTTCGACTCTCCGCCAGTTCTATATCCCCGACTTGAAGTTTCCCACTTCCGTTTTTCTTCTCTCGTATACCTATACATACAGGCCGCGTGTCAAGTTTCAAAAGTTGGAGTTTTTTTCCCAGTAGGAATTTTTGAAAAACGCTCAGACAGGTCAAATTGATTTGTTTTGAGAGGCATGTTCTGAACTATTTCAATTTTTCTCCCTCTCTCCGTTGTGAAGGTATGACATCACGGCATTTTTTTTCAAATGACCCCCTTTGGTGGATTTGGACAGACTAGAAAATTCTAATTTCAGTAATATGCACATGAGTCCAACGCTGTTTCTGCTGTTCACAAGCAATTAGGCATTTCCACATGACGCACGAGCTAGTCAGTGTTGCCAGCCTAGTTGAAATTATAACCTCAAAAAGTGTTCAGGGACAACCTGCGTTGTTATGATTTAAATATAAATACTTTTTTGAGATTTTAGATACAGTAGGAAGCAAGTTTGTGCGTGATAATTGTTCACGAAACTCCGGCGCTTCGATCAATACTGATAGTAGGAGATGTGCTGCCCCAAATAGCTCAAATAAACAAGAAAGTTTGGTGGAGTGCTTAAATCATTTTTATCGAGAAAAAAAATTCGTGGCTTTTTCGGGAAACTAGATTCCTAGAAGAAAAGAGCATCTCAGAAAGTATATCAAAGTGCCAAGAAATGCGACTCAAACACATCTGGAAGAAGAAAATATGCCAGTTCATAAGCCTGCCGATAAGGTAAAAAACTTACAAAATTGTTGGAATACAGAATAAATGTGAGATGATTCTACAAATTATCCATCACTAAGCGTCCTTCTGATTTCAGAAAGTATGGCTGTGGCAAAAACTGTGATCTCTGTGAGGATCTCGAAATGGGAGAATCCAGCGACCAAGGAATTTCTAAGTTGACCACAATTTCACCTCAAATCCTGCAAATTTCAGGATTTCTTAAGCAATGTGTCTTGGCGCGATGAAGCCATCATCTGAAAATTCAAAATTGTCTAGTCAGGTGTACGATTTGGTCATCAGAAGATACTCCGAGCCGATCTCATCAGGTTCACATGTGCTCCTGATAATCACAGCGAATATTACAGCTACAGTGAAGTAAAAAACGGAAATTATATTCAAACATCCAGGCTTGTGAAAGCGATGGAGAATGGCGCTGATCTTGGCTGTCATAATGAGCAATTACTTCATTTTGGACACATTTCCGCATTTCGTTGGCAGTTTCGAAAGCAATGTCTTTTTGTTCAAAAAATGAGAAATTCATGGTTTTCCCGAAACGCTGGGGTCGTGGAAGTACGAGACATCACAGAATGTATCCCAAAGCGCCGAGAAATGGAAACACGCGAATATGCCTCATGGGCATGAGGCTCAGTGTAGCGCACTTCCTTTTTGAAGGATTAGTGAACGCAAGATGTTAATTAGGGTTCTACCGATATTTGGGCAAAAATTTCATTATGGCGGCCAAAATAACGTCAGATTCATGAAATTTGGCTCAAAAATCAAAATGATCGTACTATAGACAAGGGCGAGTTCCAAGTTTCATGAAAATCGTTTTACTAATAAGAGATTTCAATATGGCGGCCAAGATGGCGCCAGAATGTTGGAATTTGGCTTGAGAATAAGAATGATCATAAGAAACAAAGATGAGTCCCAAGCTCGATGAAAATCGTTAAGTGATGAGAAATTTTATTATGGCGGCTAAGATGGCGGCAGAGCATCATTTGTCCAAAATCGGAAGTATTTTGATGAAGTTTACATCGCCTGTGAATTTCACTCAAATCGGACCACTTTCAGAGAAATTCAAAATGGCGGATCAAAGATGGCGGCCAAGTGACAAAAATCATTGGTCAACTTTATATGGTCGTCACGTACGCATTCGATTGGCGTTTGCACCACATCGATATCTCTTTTCGTTGAGGCATAATTCTCCTAGTTCTATTACTTTGAAACATGTTCAATATGTTCACTCGAATCAGACAACTTTCAGAGAAATTCAAAATGGCGGATCAAGATGGCAGCCAAATGACAAAAATCATTGGTCAACTTTATATGGTGGACACGTACGCATTTCATTGGCGTTTGCACCACATCGATATCTCTTTTCGTTGAGGCATAATTCTCCTTGTTCTATCACTTTGAAACATGTTCCATATGGAGAATACAAGATGGCGGCGGGGCATCAATTGTCGAAAATTGGATGTATCCAATTGAAGTTCACATCGCCTGCGAATTTCACTCGAATCAGACCACTTTCAGAGAAATTCAAAATGGCGGATCAAAGATGGCGGCCAAGTGACGAAAAATCTTTAGTCAGCTTTATATGGTGGTCATGTACGCAATCGACTGGCGTTTGCGCCACATCGATATCTCTTTTCGTTGAGGCATAATTCTCCTAGTTCTATCACTTTGAAACATGTTAAATATGGAGAATAAAAGATGGCGGCGGGACATCAATTGTCGAAAATTGGATAGATCTTGATGTGCTTTACATTGCCTGCAAATTTCATTTCAATCGGATCACTTATAGAGAAATTCAAAATGGCGGATCAAAGATGGCGGCAGAATAACAAAAAACTAAAAGTCAACTTGACATCCTGGACATATCGCTGTGCTAGAATGATAGTAAGACAACTTGAAAAACATAGTTTCGAGTAATCGCAACTTGAACATTTCAGAAGAACAAAAAACACTCTTCTTTTCAAAATTTCAAAGAGTTTTTGAATTTCCAGTTGTATTATATCGCCCCTGATGGACCTGTGAAGAATTCATTATGAAATAACGTTTACTCAATGAGAAAAAAATAAAAAAGTGAACATATCCTTGTATATCGCTAGAAATAATAGTTCTGTTGGAAGTTGTCCGTTTTTGTATGTAAGTTATCCTACTATTCGTCGGGAATTCGTAGAGTGATTTTAAATTTATCCCACTTTTTTTTCAAGTTGTCCGAGTATTGCACAGAAAGCATAGCCTGGTTCAACATATTTTCCATAGTTATCTTCAAGTATTGTATGACCTAGAATAAGCCCATTAGTTTTTGGCTGTCATCTGACAAATAGAAGTGTCACTATCAGAAACTGAAAATTTATTTGAAAGTCCTTGAAAAACTGTATTCAGAACAGTACATAGTGTTTCGCTAACTGTTATCTGTTAAATATTGAAAAATATCAAAGTTTATAACTTTGTCATTTAATTATTCAAGATTTTTCATCAAACTTTTTATCCTGTGAACCGATTTTTACGATTTCTTCCACTTTTAACAGCCTTAGCCATAGCTATGACCAATATACGCCTGTCTCTGCATCTATCCATCGTTTTGACAAAAACTGTTCAGTTTTACCCAACACAAACTGAGCTGCGGATAATGAAATCATGGCAATGCACATTGGAGATAAGTTGAAATTATTAAGTCATTTCAAACAATTCACGGAACATTTCTGGTCAAATAAAAGCGCCTTTTTCCCATTTTTTGGGAAAGTGCGCTAAAAAGGAAGGAAAGAATACCACTTGAGAAAATACACGGAGGTTGCACCGATAACGATTAGGATGGGTAATTGCTGTAATATAGTTATGACGTTTGCACAAAATTATCTGTTGTCTGTTGCTAAGCCTATCTAGTTTCAGGAAGTACCTGTGTCAAAATCATCAGATGTAAAATTTCTGTCAAGGAGGGCTCCGGTGACCGAAGACATCTTCGGTGGCTGAACAGCTGTTCGAGTTAAACTTTCATGTTTTGCCTCTGTTCATATTCCACAACCGAAGTGAAGACATTCCTGCACTTTTGAAATATAAAATATAAACTAAAACTATTCTTTGTTTCTTTAATCCAGCAGTAAAAGCTGGGCCTTAAATATTTGGGTGATGGGAAGCACAAACCGAAGAGGTACATACCTAGCCCCTTACAAGTCATATCACTCCAGCAATGCCGGGAATGTAAACCCCCAACATTCAGGTGAAGTTTGGTGGCAAAGTCCAGGCCCAATTTCGTCGGAAAATATGAATCTTCACCACTACCCTGTGCAGGTAACCTGACATGTTTGGCTTGCTTTTTCACAAAAAACACACTTTTCCTCGAGAACTTATTTTGCAGGCGCATTAAGGACATTGCTTTGAACTTAATACAAAAGTTTCGAACTCAAACTCAAAAAGGTAGCCGAGGAAAAAAATGCAGAAACCGGAACTCCATAAGCGCCCTGTACTTCGCTTGTCCCCCTAACATTATTTGGTTCAAATTTGGCGGGCAATTCTGGACAGTTGGCAACACTGCTGTGACGTCAATGGAAATGCCTAATATCGCGCGGTTTTTCCTAGAAGAAGGTGCTAGGCGCGTGAAAAATTTGGTAATACTGAGCTTGTACTGCAAAACGATGCACCTTGAGTTGAACACTGAAAAAACTAAAATCTTGATATTCAGACGTAGCGCAACATGAAAACCAGAGAAATTTTACTACGAGGGCGCAGTGATCGAATTAGTAAGCACTACACTTACTTGGGGGTTGGGGGTTACTTTCTCGTTCAACGGACACTTCAAGGAACAGGCTAGGTGAGTGAACAGTAAGGTCCAGGGCCGGGCCAAGCAGGCGTGCAGTGGGTGCCTGCACGCAGGCGGCAAGTCATATGGGCGGCAATATAATAATAAAGTTGCATTCCAAAGGATTCTTTTCACTCGCGCATTTGGGGGGGGTCTCCACTGCCGGTGAGGCACGCAGGCGGCAAATAGGCCAGGCCCGGCCCTGAGTAAGGTCAACATCACGGGCGGCGTCTTGAGAACCATTATAAGCAGAAACAATGTCTCCGGTCTTGAGAACACAAAAAAAATGTATCATAACACCATTACCTCAATTGTCTCATATTGCTCTTCAACGTGGGGACTAAGACACGAAGCGGATCTTGAAAGAATACAAATGAATTTCTCCAAAAAAATGTTCTATCTGAAACCTAGCACGGCCGGTTATATTGTTCGGATCGAAATGGAAATAACCAATGTGATCTATTTTGGGGTAAAACAGGCTTTGCAGTACTTACTCAGAGTGAGTAAAATGTCAGATGTCAGACAACCATCGAGAGCTCATAAAGGGTGTTTTTTAGAGGTATAGAACTTCAATCAGCGATAGCGTTGATGCTTGGGAAGATTTTGCCGTCATTTTTTTTTCGCTGTGTCTAGGTACACGCTAACGTGTACGCAAAAATAAAAATTAGGTGCACGCGAAACGTCATAGTGTGTATATGACGTCAGCTTTTAGCGTGCCCCAAGTTATATTTTCAAGGTACACGCGAAATTATTGTGATGGCGTTTTGCGGACGGGCTGTCATGTCAACAGCCAGCGATGACGACTTAGCCATGATGACGAAGTGTGGACAAACGTTCACGTCGTTTTCCAAGTTTGAGACAGCTCTTAAGGACGGTGTTGAATTGGTAAAACAAGCGTTGCGAAATCAACCCCTGTGTGTTGATTTCTTACCATTTTATCCTTGACGGATTCTTACCATTTTGGTCTGTTCCGGAAGCTACAAGGATGTACTTTGGTTTGAGTCCATTGGCATTTCCAAAATCCAAAAATAATCTGGACTTTTTACTTTTCTTGTGTTTTGGCGGAGAAGGAGTGGACTGGCGATGAAATATGTAGGGGCCTTTCTTGTAGACAATAAAATTTCCAACAGTTTCTCTGCAGGTGGGTAGTTTTTTTCCAAGTGCCATCGTTCACGAGATAAGAGCGAAAAAAACTAATCCTCAAGTCCTTCTCGAGGTCACAACGGCCGAAGCTCACACCGGATTATTGAGGATTTTTAGTATGTTGAACTACATGCCGAGCTACATGCTTAACTGAGCTCATATACAAAAATCCGGCGGGGTTTAATTTTTGTTCGCTATTTGCGATCTTAACATCTAAAATTCCTGGACTACCTCCGTGTATAACCAACTTTTCGTTATTTTCGGTTTCATAGCTTTTAAGAGCTGTCTGCTCAAAATTAGGAAACGACGTGAACGTTCGTTCACACTTCATCATCATAGGTAGGTACCGATCGTCGAGATCACCGCATTTACTACCAGCTCGCCCGCAAAACGCCATCACAATAATTTCGCGTGTACCTTAAAAATATAAGTTGGGGCACGCTAAAAGCTGACGTCATATACACACTATGACGTTTCGCGTGCACCTAATTTTTATTTTTGCGTACACGTTAGCGTGTACCTAGACACAGCGTTTTTTTTTATCTACGCATTCATTAAGGCTTGCCATTTGATCACGCACATGCACAATCGCACAATTCCAGACAGTTTTCAAAAATTATTATAAAACTTGGTTTTTTATACGGAATTTCCGTGCTTTTTGTGGATTTTTTTCCAATTCCCAATTACCGGCCGGTAAGATTTTGTATTTCAACTTTTCAATTCAATTCAATATATTTATTGTTCCTTCGGTAATACACCATGAACAAGAAAAAAAAAACAGGGTAAGATAAGTTAACACACAAGTCAGTACTCGTTCCTGCTGAACGCCCTCAGCCTGAGAGCTCCCACAATGAAATTGACAATTCTAACAATAACAGAAGTATTATTTACCTCAATAAAATGCAAGACATCTCTCAGATTGATGAGGTCATGTATGTAGTGAAATCTTATAGGGTTATAAATTGGACACTCGAAAAGTATATGCTCCAACGTCTCCTGTCTGTGCAAATTACATATAGTACAAAGCTCCTCAGTTATAATTCGGTAACATGAACCCTTCCACGTGAATTTCAGGTAGCGATCACTGCCTAATTTCAGTTGGGCTACTATTTTCAACTTGGCAATAGGCAACCTCAACTGCAGGTAGGATCCGCTGTCAATGTCAAAGTTAAAAAATCTGTACAAGGAGGAAAAAGTGGAGGACTGGAACCTGTTTAGATCAATGTTGCGCAATCGTTGTTCATATTGATCGAGAATTTCTCCTTTATACCTGACTAAAGTCTGCAGGTCCAAGCACGGCCAGAGGCGCCCAAACCCAGCATCCGTAAAAAACACTCCCATTTGACTGGCCCAACTGTATTTGGTTTCTCTTGAATCTATCTGAATCAAACGCTTGAAACATATAAGCGGATAGCGACTACAGTTCATGCAAAGCAATTTTTCCATCCAACTCAGGCAAGTTTTGAGTATCACAAGTGAGAGAGCCGTGACACCTACCTCCAGTCTTACAGCATAATCAGGAGTATTCTTAGCCAAGGCCAGCAACCGCTTGAAAAAACCGACCTGGACCCTCTCCAGAAGGTCAGCATATCTCACTGCATACACGGCCATGCAATGCGACATAGAGTTTAGTATGGTCGACTCGTAAAGTTTAATTCGCGGTTCCCAGCTATTAAACCCAGCACGTGCCATCAATGATAAAGTCGCCCCAGATGCAACCCTGGCCCTAGCCACTGTCTCTCTCGCCGCTTGCAGGAAAACCGATGAAGAACTAAAGGTAACTCCAAGGTAAGTATATTTATTCTCCACCAATATTTGCTCTCTGTTGTAAAGAAACTTCAACCTGCTAGCCGATCCGGAATGACCCCTACCAAAGCAAACTATTCTTGATTTTTCAGTGTTAACAATCAAGCCATTCGTCGAGCAATAACTCTCAAGGACCGATAATTTTCTTGCCAAATCAACAGGAGAATCACCCAGAATCACCAAATCATCCGCATACAACAGCAAGCAAACATCCAATTTATTATCCACATTCAATCCCACACAACCAGCCTCGCGAAAATATACTTCTATATCAGAAAGGAACAACGCGAACAAACAAGGACTCAACGATTCACCCTGCAAAACTCCCGATTCAACCTTAAACTTTCGTGTAAATTCACAACCAACTTTCACTCTTACACTAGCATTCTCATACAACGCTCTTACTATCCTAATAAATCTTGTACTAACACCCAAGTGGTAGAGTTTCTGCCACAACAAAGTGTGTTTCACAGTGTCAAAGGCACGCCTAAAGTCAATAAAAGCCGCATAAACATGTCTACCTTTCAACCTCAAATGTATCTGAATGATCGAACTCAGTACAAACACATTATCCATGCAGCCCCTCCCCCTCCTGAACCCGGACTGACATTCAGGAATGGTTTTAGTCTCCTCATCCCAAAAAATGAGTCGCTGCAACAAAATCTGGGTGAATAGCTTGGCACAACAATTGACCAAAGCTATTCCTCTATAGTTTAAGGGATCATCGACTGGCCCTTTCTTGTGAAGCATGGTTAAAACAACGTCACTCCACTGTACAGGCAGTTTCTCCTCATCCAAAATTCGGTTAAACATTACTTGAAGGTACAGCAACCAGTTTTGCGGACAGCTTCTGAAAAACTCATAAGCAATCCCGTCAGTACCAGGTGCCTTTTCACATTTAGATCTGCGGAGTGCAGAGATAAGCTCATCAGTTGTTATTGGAACATCAAGGATTTGATTGCCGGCGTCGTAGAAAACTGTAAGAGGAGAAATGCCTGCACATCCCGGATGTATTGCGCTGTAAAACTCTTCCCAAGCATCAACAGAAAGCATGTCCCTGGTGTAGGTCCGTTCACGGAATATTTTAAGGGTCTTCCAGAAAAGCGCCGAATTCCGTACCTCACTCAATAGTTCCACATGCCTCCTATTGTATTGCAATTTCTTCAACTTTAGTAGTTCTTTGTATTGTTTTTTTGAATGCAAATAAAAGCTGCCAAAGATTTTTGAAAAGTTATTCTTTTTACAGTTATTTAGGCTTTCTTTAAGTTCTTTTTTGGCAGTGATGCAATCCCGGTCAAACCATCTTTTGGAGTGGATTACGGCTCTTCTCCTACATGAACCATAATTACAAAGACCAACATTTCTCGCAATCTCAGATACTGTCTCACACAAGTTAACATACATTTCCTGGGCAGAGCCATGTATAGCAACCCTTGGGGACTGCTGCATTGCAATTGTGTACTGAGTGTTAAGTTCATTCTTCCATTTTATACACAAGGGACTAGAGGTATTGGAGCTCCTATGAGAAGGTTGATTCGCGTTATGAAAAAATGGGCTGTGCAATTCCAGCCTTATAGGGAAGTGATCCGATTCAAAAATATCGCTCATCACAAGAAAATCTGACACTCTGTAAAGATCCAGGACTGAAGCCCACACGCAATCTACACTACTACTGCCCACCGAACTGCAATAAGTAAAGTCGCCCTGCTGGTCGCTCTTAGATCTGCCATTGACAAGAATCAATGCATTTTCGCCCATAAACTCGAGTAAGGAACGACCCCTCATGTTTAAGGTTTTGTCTTTAGACTTTCTGTGTTGATACAGGTTACAGTCCTCCACAGTCTCCAGAGGAAGGTCACCCAGCTCACCCAGTCTGCAGTTGAAATCACCTCCAACAATTAACATGTCATTGGGGTACATCTGTTGTATGTCATCTAAGCCAAGCTGAAAAAGTTCAAGCAGATTTGTAATATTCAGAGACGGTTTGAAGTATACTGAGCACAATATAAAGTTGAAGCCATTTAAAGTAAATCTACAAATAATCCAATGCGGTGCTACATCAATTGTTTTGACAGAATCAGAAATGTGTCTGGGAAAAAACACCTGCAGGCCGCCACTGGCCCTTCCCCGCGAGTGGTCTCTGATTGCCGGAGAGGAGATTACTGAAAAATTTTCGAGATAAGGGGGCGCCACGCGAGTGTCTTCAGTCAGCCAAGTCTCACTTAAGCATAAAACTTCAAACTCTGTAAAAGAGGCACAAAAGGATTCAACATTATATTTCAACTTCCTTAGACTTCTTTCATTTGGGGCTTGTGAAGTCTCTGGCTTTCCTGAATGAGTCCCGAACTGTCCAGGGTCTTGGGGACAATATCGTTGGCCGTATTAGTTAGATAGAGCCTGATCCTTGCCAAGAAGCCACTACATGGCGATCCTGCCAGGATCGCGGTGCGGTGGTCGGGCGGTTTGCGTACTTTTTGTTGACACCTAGTTCAGCTTTTCTGGTTCGTGAAATTCATTTACGAATTTTCCTTCATTTTTCATGGTGTGGCATGGGATGTTTGGTTCGGAATTTCCGCTCTCGTTGCATTTAGCACGCGTCAAGTTCATTGCCTGGTCTGGATCGCCATGTAGTGGGCTCAGATTACGGCAAAGGATATAGGTAGTGAATAGAGCGACTATGCAGTTCGACTTCAGTACATTGAATGAATGTAATAATAATGTGTTATAATACGTAAACTATTCTATCCCTTCTCTGATGCTAAGCCTGTACCCCACAGGGTGTATCGTACTCGATCGATACAGGGTAGAGATCGAATTCGCGATACAGATGTATCGCGAATTCAGACGGAAGGAGCTTTTCGCGAATCAGGACCTCCATGATGTGCTCACATGCACGGAGACAGGGACCACTTCAAAATTGGGAACCTCTATGACAGGGACCATTACATTGCCTTGCACCTAACACTATTTTTTATTGTTATGTTCATCATGTGTTGTTGTTGTTATTACATTGTCGTTTTTGTTTATATCGTATATTTTCATATTGATAAACTCTTATCTTATCTAACAGGAGACAATCGAGCACCATTGAGCCATATTGAGGTGTAGCTCTTCATGTTGCTGGAACCATATAACTCGTCATTTGAAATGTCGAGATCTCGTTGATTTGGAAACATAACCGCCAAAGCTTGCACGAGGTCATTTCTCAATGGGTCCTAATAGTTTTGGACTGTTAAAGACCCCTAAATGTTTCAATTGTAACATCACGTTCTGAATTTCTTCCAGAACTGCAGGTCGTCCTCTTCTCGGACGAATCATTATACTCGACGTCTTAGGAAAGATTCTTCATGCGGATATTTATTATTCAAATAAATGCGCACTTCTTCATAGGTACGTGTTCTGTCCCTACAGCCTTCAATCATAAGAATTTATATTCTTTCTACCCCCGAAAAACGTCGAACCATTTCGAAATTTACTTTTGATAAGATACCTAAATGAAACGAAACCTAAATCTGACTGCAAGTAGTTGTTTCACCGTTTTTTCAACCAGGTATCATTACTTGAAGAACGATAAAAAACATAACCAGTATCTTTTTTCTTGGTACAACTTTTCATTTGTTCTTGGTGATAACCGATTCTGTGTCTGCTATAACATACCAAAAGTCCCCTAAGATCCCGTGTCGGCGTCCCCCTTTTTGGGGCGTTTTTCCTAAAATATGACAGTTACGTTCTCTAAGTATAACACACAGATATTGGGACGGGCGCCTGTCACCCGGAATAGCTCAGTGGCAAAGGCTCTGGCTTTCCGATTGATGGATCGCTAGTTCGATTCTCCTCCAGGACACAATTTTTTTTTTCGTGAAAGTGATTTTTTTTTCTCCTAAAAATTACCCAAGGGATGAGAGTGCTTATTTTGAAGCATTTTCGACTTTTTTCTCAAGAAAATGGATCTATTGATACGAGTTCTGGACACATAATAAACAATAAGCTGTGATGCCCTCGGTGATGTCATCATGGCTTTTTCATCACATTTTTCAACTCATAAAATGTAGTTACCTGCTATTGCGAAATTGTATTTAGGTATTTTCAATAATAATGCAGGACGAGCATTTCCACTTGTCCTCTAGCTTGTGTGTCCAGAACTCGTATAATTAGATTCATTTTCTTGAGAAAAAAGTCGAAAATGTTTCAAAATAAGCACTCTGATCCCTTGAATAATTTTTAGGAGAAGGAAAAAATCACTTTCACGAAAAAAAAAATTGTGTCCTGGAGGAGAATCGAACTAGCGATCCATCAATCGGAAAGCCAGAGCCTTTGCCACTGAGCTATTCCGGGTGACAGGCGCCTGTCCCAATATCTGTGTGTTATACTTATAACGTAACTGTCATATTTCAGAAAAACGCCCCAAAAAGGGGGACGCCGACACGGGATCTTAGGGGACTTTTGGTATGTTATAGTAGACACTCTTTACTGTCGTTTTATGAAAAATTTGGCCGACCATAAATTAGTTCATGCTGAAACACGATAGTACCTGGGCTAATATATCAGCAGATCTCAGGCCTCATGTATACATAGGTATAATTAAGGACACTGTGCCTCCTGCATAAATCAATAACGCTTAGTTTATTTACAAATAATACTCGGATTGGGATGAGCATTCTACACTCCGGGCTTTGACCAAAAGCCTGCCCCGACCCACCTCTATTTTTTTGTCACAGGCACAATCAGTAAAATAAACTTGAGTAGGTGCCTCAACATCTTGCAGGAAATAAAAATCATCTGGAAAACTGATAATACAAATAAAATAAGTTTCAATAGGTTCGTCGTATAGCGAGCATCAAGGTATCGTGATCATGATTTCTCGGGTATCGAGCAAGTCAAGCTAAAATCAAAACACTTGTTGTTGCCCGTTGCCCGTATGGTCGGCCGTCGGCCTACAATCCATATTTATCTCTCTTAATTTTGAAAAGCCCAATCCGGGTCTGTACTCACGATTTGGAGAGTGACGAAAAAAATATAGGCTGAAACTCGTAATTGAGCATATTAACTTTTCCCACGCTTTTCCGACAACTTTTAGGTACATCAAAATCGATAACTGCTTGACTTATTATTATCTCACGAATAAGCAGTATAATTACGAGTATAATTATTATCCTTCATTGTCAAACTGTAATTGAGGCGCCTATGGGCCAAAGGGTACAAAATGTTTGTTTTGCGATGATCAAGTTTAGGTTAGGCCCGTTGATCTCTTCTATGAACAACTAAAACTTTTTGTTCTCGTCATACTTATCGTTTGGTAGCATTTTAGCTATCATGCTCATCAGATTGAGTATCCTTTGACCTTTGAATGTTCGGCTCTTCCGATACCATAAATTAATAATAACGGGTAGTTGTAGTCATTTCTAGCGCACTTTCCCACAGGGATTGGGAATAGCGCTCTTAGCTGCACTTTGTCCATCAACTTGCGTCGATCAAATTTGAAATGTTTATAATATCATTGTCACAGTAGGGATTCAGTATGCTTTGACCATTCAAACAGTTTCACATTTTCTATGGTGACCATTTTGAATTTCCATAGTTTTTGAGCGATTCAGTTCAAATTAAAAATGTATGCGTATTTTCCATAAATGATCGATATATTCATGTCAGATTCAACATTTCCAAATTTTCCAAGATCGCTATTTTAAATTTCCACAGTTTTCGAGCGATTCAGTTTAAATTGAAACGTTATGCGTATTTTCCATAAAGAATCGATATGTTCAAGTCAAATTCAATATTTTCACGTTTTCAAAGGTCGTCATTTTGATTTTCTATAGTTTTCGAGCGATTTAGTTCAAATTCAAGGAGTACGCGTATTTTTCCATGAAGAATCGATACCTGTCCACTGATTCACAATGGAAAAATGCGCTACCGAGCCTCACGCCCGTGAGGGCATATTCACTTAGTGTTTCGGAAAATGACTTATACCTCTTAGCTTCTTAGCGCTTTAATTATGTAACACAGCGTAACTGCGCGCGTTTATCAAAAAACATTTTTCCAGGCAAGAATATTTTTTTTTCGATACAGGAGCGCATTTTCAGGCCTGAGCCGAGTTCTGCAAGAGGCCGAGGGCCTGCAATAACACAGCGCTCGAGTGTCGAACGTGTTTCGTAATCGTTGCTAAAATTGGGAGAAAACTCAAATTTCTTGTAAATTTTGACACTAATTTGACAAATGTGTGTTATTTTTGCGCATATACAGGTGTCCCGAAATAAGTGTTACAAAATTCACAGGGAGATCGAAAATTGAAAAATAAGGGGACTTTTCTTGATAAACATATCCTCACAAACGTATAATAACGGAGATACAGGCCTTCAAAGTGGTATTTTAAAAACAGTTTTTTTTGCATAACTTCTGAACCGTTCGACTGATTTTATTCAAATTCAAACCAAAGTTTAATAAAAACAGGTCTCTATTGAACAGTAACAGAACAGATGCTGGGAGTATACATTGATAACAAGTTAAGCTGGCGTCCTCATGCGGACTATTTGGCTGAAAAATTGAACCAGGCTCTCTTCCAGATCAGAAGATTGATAAGACTCACTGACCTAGCACCACACTGAGATTTTACTGCAGCAATTTTTACAGACTCCTAAATTATGGAATAGTTGCTTGGGGGACGACCAGTGAAATTGATCGACTTTTCAAAATTCAAAATCGAGCGATGAGAGAATTGCAGGCCACTCTTTCGGGGATTTAAAGTTTTGACGTTACCTTGTCTTTACACAGGAATAATTGTATTTACATTTATCAGATCATTATGCATTTTAAGAGGGACATGACTCCACCTCTGAACTGTGATTTCCATCTCTATAATACGCGGAATAAGGACGGTTTGAGAACTCCATATCACCGATTAAGAAGAACACAGCAAGATGTGAAATATATGGCGGTTAAACTTATGAGCGGAGTACCAGGTGAGTTTGGCCAACTTCCGTTTGGCCGGTTTGGGGTTAGGTTGAGAAAATACCTATTGTGTAACTCTTTTTATTTCATTCCGGAGTTTTTAAATCATGCAATCTTGGATGTACAATGTTGAACATTATTGCCGAAAACTTTTTTTTCCTATGGATTGTTTTAAACTGTTGAATGTGAAGATCTCTGTATTGGTACATGAGCAAATTTTAAATGTGCTACTGATCTCTTCATTCATTCATTTGTTATGTATGAAGAATGTATATAGTTTTATCTTGATATTATACCTATTTATTTGACTTGTGTAAGCTGTATAATATGCAAGCAAAAGATCAACAAATCATCTTTATCTTTCAATAACGCATTTAATCAACCATAATTAGGGGCGAAGATAATTGGGGGTACTCCCCTTTTCCCTCTACTTTCCACCCCCCTGAACATTTTTGGGAATGGTTTCAATTTTTGAATTCTACGTTTAATCTAGAGAAAAACGTTACTCTTGCAAAATTTTGATTAGAGGTTTTATTTTTGAGATATTTGGGTTTGAAACTTTGGGAAACATCAACCGCCACTTTCCAGGGCCCAAATTGTTTTTTCCTGAAAAACTCCAGCAAAAATGGTGGTTTATCAGCTCGAAACACCTAGAAAACTTATTTCGGTGAGAAATCATGAGTTTTCTTGAATTTTAATTTTTAGGCCTTTGAAAGTAGTGTTTTCGAAATGTTTTGCGAAGTTTCAAACCCGAATATCTCAAAAGTGGAACCTCTAATAAAAATGTTGCAACTTTTTTCTTTGACCGAACGTAGAATTCAGAAATTGTAACCATTCCCATAAGTATTCAATGGGGTGAAAAATAGGGGTAAGAGTTGGACCCCCTATTATCTTCGCCCCTGAAAATGTTTGATGGAATGCGTTATCATTGTTCAATAGACACCTATTTCAGTAAACTTTGGTTTGAATTTGAATAAAATCGGTGGAACGGTTCAAAAGTTATGCAAAAAAAACTGTTTTTAAAAAACAACTTTGAAGGCTTGTATGTTACATTTGCGAGAGCATGTTTATTAAGAGAATTTCCCTTGGTTAAGGAAAATCCCCTTATTTTTTATTTTCTATCTCCATGTGAATTTTGTAACCCTTATTCCAGGACACCTGTACATCTATGAAACGATGACGAGAAAATATTTTACTGGGAAAGATTTGTTGAGTAAGTTGCTCAATTGCGCTAACAAAAAATAACAAACTAATAATAACGGGATGAAAATTTGCATCTTTTCCTAACTAAACTGCTCCACAATGAAGTTGTCGCCTCCAAAAAAGTGGCTTGACTTTGACGCCCAATAACTTTCGATTGCCAGAAGTGGTTTCTATTCTGTTTGTTGCGTTTACTAGTCCAATCTATCCTCAACAGATCCTGTAATTGTGAATATCAAGAAACGCCATGTAACATTGATACAGGGTGATATGTAAAAAGGTGAAAAATTGCGACAACTTCATCGAACGAAGAAGGGCCAGAGACCTTCGAAACCGGTCAGAATGAAATAAAGAATATTTTGAAGGAAGACTGCGTGCAGTTCAATCATTTATTCATCGAACCTCTATTTGCAAAAAAAAATTTTTTCCAAATTCCAACGTGAAAATCATAAAGTGTGATGCATTGTCTCAAAACGGTTTTAGAATTACCGAGATTGGAGGTCTAACACAGAAGATATGAATTTTCATATGGAATGTAACAGATTTGCCCTATTTTCTCGTAAGATTGAATCACTTCTAATGAATGGGTGGTTGACATTGAGCACGATTGTTCCTACAACTGTTCCGGATAACTTGAATTTAAAAACAACTCGAAAATTTGGTATGGGGCCAGGCAGGGGGCACTTTTTCAAACGCTAGTCACTATCTGTTTTTGGCACGTTAAATTTCATCAATATTTCAGATGTCGAACATGTTTTTTGCAAGTCAAAACCCCTGAATATGGTAGAACTTCATTTTCCGTGGAAGGGGGAGCCCCCTGGAAGTTAAACTTGTGTTGTGCTTGTGCTATGTCTGGGCTTTACCCCTGATTGCGTTTTTCTGGTAATACCGTGCTACAAAGATGATCAAAAATGTGTGTTGCTACAGAAACGCTGGAAACCTATATTTATGCCATTGTTCATACTGACACGTCAAGTCACTCCAACAATGAGACCTGTGTTTTCAGCGTTAGTAGCAACACACATTTTTGATCATCCTTGTAGGACGGCATCACCAGAAAAACGCAATCAGAGGTGAAGCTCAGACAAACAGGGTGGCCTAACGAAAACAGAACAGAGGGGTTTTCGGACATTTCACATCATTTTTTCGAAAAAAGCTCAGACAGGTCGATTTTTATATCGAGGGGGACATCTGAAACATAAATTGGCCAATTTCTATCTTCAGCCCCCTCACCCCTACCAACCTCAACTTTAGAATTTAAAATGACACTATCTACTTTGCGATACATCAAATCAAAGAGAATCAAATCCTTTTTCTGAAAAAAATATTTTCAAAATTTTCACCCCCACCCCCCATCTTTCTTAATTCTTCTGACTGTCCCATCTTATATCCTCGACCTCTCAATTCTCTTCAATCTAATCAGTGTCATCCTAAATAGCATCTAAGGAGAAAATTTTCGGTGGAGAAAAGTGTTACCCAAATTCACCCCTTTCCTTTCCCCCACCCCAATCTCAAAACTTAACAGACACCACCTACTTTGTGATATATCGAATAAAAGAAAATTGATTTCTCTTTCTGGGAACAATTTTTTTGAAGTTTTCAACTCCTTTCCTGATAAATTTAACATTCGGAGTATTTTAGGGGGAAAGGGGGCTTTTTGAAAATTCTGAAAATATTTTATTCAGGAAGCGAATTGAATTCCCTTCGATGCGATGTATCACAAAGTAGGTAGTGTCATTTTAGATTCTTGAGTTGAGGTGGGGGAGTGAAGGGGTGAATTTCAGTGGCACTTTTTACACAGAAAATTTTCTCTCTTGATGCTGTGCAGGATGACGTTGACTGTACTGAAGAGAATTAAGAGATAGATCAAAAATACTACATTGGAAACTCTCGACAATTTTAGGGAGAAGGGGGGTGGGGTTGAAAATTATGGAAATATTTTTTCAGAAAGAGAATTTAGTTCTCTTCAATTTGATGTATCGCAAAGTGGGTGGTGTCGTTTGAAACTTCGAAGTTGGGGCGGGTGGGGATGAGGGAGCTCAAGATAGAAATCCGCCAATGTATGTTTCAGATGTCCCCCTCAATATAAAAATCGACCTGTTCGAGCTTTTTTCAGAAAAATTAGGTGAAATGCCCGAAAACCCCTCTGTTCTGTTTTCGTTGGGCCACCCTGTATAGCACAAGCACAACAAGTAAACTTCCAGGGGGCTCCCTCTTCCACGGAAAATGAAGTTCTACCATATTCAAGGGTTTATTAGACTTGTAAAAAGCATGTTCCACATCTGAAATATTGATGAAATTCAACGTGTCAAAAACAGACAGTGACTAACCTTTCAAAAAGTGCCCCCTGCCTGGCCCACACCAAATTTTCGGATTGTTTTTAAATTCAACTTATACAGAACGGTTGTAGGAACAATCGTGCTCAACGTCAGCCACCCATTCATTGGAAGTGATTCAATCTTGCGAGAAATAGGGCAAATCTGTTACATTCCAGATAAAAATTCATATCTTCTGTATAAGACCTCCAATCTCAGCAATTCCAAAACCGTTTCGAGACAAGACATCACACTTCATAATTTTCTCTTGAGAATTTGAAAAAAATATTTTTTTTTTGCAAATGGGGGTTCGATGAAGTTGTCGCAATTTTTCACCTTTTTACATATCACCCTGTATAAATGTTACATGCAATTTCTTGACATTCACAATTACAAAATCTGTTGAGGATAGATTGGGCTAGTAAACGCAATAAACAGAATGGAAATCACTTTCGGCAACCGAAAGTTATTGGCCGTCAAAGTCAAGCCATTTTTCTGGTGGCGAAAACTTCAGTGTGGAGCAGTTTAGTTTATTCTTTAAGCTTACAAATAACAAATACATAGGTATCGAGGTAGGTACCTATCTATTAGGTAAGAAAAACATTAACCATCGAATCAGAAGTCATCACTTGGGAAAAAAGCAAGGGCGAATGCCACTGCTCAAATAATGGACGTCGATTTCTCTACAAAAAACTGGCGATCACCGCAAATAGGACTCGGTTCAAGGAACATGTCGTTTATTAAGTCACCGCATATTTTTTCACGGTTTCGGTTCTCACATTCCGCATTATTTTTTCAAAGTGCTCTCATTTGTCAGCATTAGTGAACCAGATGAACTGAAAATTAGTCAAAAAGTCTATAATGTGGATTCATTTTGGCAAAGTATGGAACGCCAACTATGATTTAGATGTATGACTTTGAATGAGAGTTATCAGAACTTCAATATATCCCCATCAATAAGAAAAGGGGGAATGCGAGCGAGCATATTCTTTAATATTACTTATATGTATACCTTCTGAGGAGATATCGATTGTCGACATTTGCTCTTATTGCATTTCCCACCACAAAAAATATTCATAACTTGATTTCTTCAACATCGATATTTAAATTCATGAATCATGAATTTTATGTAAATGACCAGGTATATAGTGTACCGTCAAGATTTGGGCATCTCTTTGCCTTATCGGCATCTCATTCTCAAGCAAGAAGCATCTCATCATCTCCTCCTCTATGGACAAATCAATATAACACAGAGGGCATGCACATCGAAATTTTCGTCACGTATTGATAAAGTTAGGTACATTATCTAATATTTTGTTTTATTATTTCACGGATCAGTTTTCCTTTGTTTCTCAGCAGTTCCCGGTTCATAATCCACACCATTGTGGCCACAAAGGATTTACACAGGATGACCATTTGCGACACCGCCTGCGACCTCTGTTATTCACACTATTCACAGTCATCTTGGCCTGATATTGAAGGTATTTCTTTTGCTGCATTGAACTTGGCTAAGTCATAAAAGTTAGATGATGCAGCTGATTATTTCATATGTATTACTTGAGCTTTACTTCTGGGTGTATGTCTGTGTCACTTGATCCACCTATGTACCCTGTACAGTACACCTCCAACTTTTCTACCTATAGTAGGTATAGTACCTACACATACTTTTCAAAACGCCCACCCCTGATTTTCCCTTATAAAAATTCTTTCCCTGAAACATCCCGCAACAGGTCGATTTTAAATTCGAGGGGGAGCAGACACACGTTTGGCATAACTTCAATTTTCTTGCTTCATCCCCTTGGTGACTCCTTCCAACAATTTCAAACGGAAATAGGGGTCGAGTATAACACATCATTTTGAAGGTTTTTATTTTAATGCAAAAAGAAATCAAATCGAACCACTCGTTTTCAACATCAGCTAAGGCAGGGTACCGCACCCTTGAAAACGTTTAAACAAGAATACAGGGATCGACTGAGACATCACTTTGAAGGCCTTCCAATTCCCTTCATTTTGGTGTTAAAAAGAACAAAATCGAAGCATCCTTTTCAAACAATACATTTTTTTATAACTTGACAACTTACATTTTTTACTCCCGACCCCCCACCAACGTGGAAGGGAAAGTATTGTAATCATGCAGAAAAAGGTTTTGAGATTTCGCCGGATGTATTCATTTTGAGGTCCCCCAAGACGATTAAGGCTGTATTCTTAGCAGGGCAAAATTATCTTTGAGTTTTCTCCCCCAAAAATGAAGATGAAGACTCAATTTTTTTATACAGTGTACTAAGTGCATTAGAAAAGTTGATACATAGGGTTTTTTCAATTAATTGAAAAAAATTTCTTCCTTTTCTGTTGACGTTTTTCAAAAAACGGCCATGTATCAATTACATTTTCTTCGTAGTCTCTCAAACTTATAAAACAGTTGATGATTTTTTCGTTTGCAAAAAGTGTCCCAGCAATCCTTAAGAAACTTTTCCAGTGTTTTAGGGCTATTCGGCTTCTGAAAAGATCGGTTGTGTCACCCCAAAACTCCCCCACGAGTAGCAAGGAATGGATGGAAATTTTTATTATTAGACGTCCCTTCGGGTGGGAAGTTGGAATTTAAGAAAAAGATTGAAGAATTGAGATATTTTCTCTGATGGGGGATTCATTTTGAGCTCCATCATTTGAGTCGGGTCTCGATAAGCTAGGCCGGTTACTAATTTAAAAGTGGAAAACTCTCCGAAAACTGGAAGAATTTTCGAAGACATTGACTGAAAATGTTCAAGAATCAATTACCCTTTGCTTGAAAAACGTTAGTATAAATCTGTTCACAAGTGAAAAAGTTGGAAATGTGCAATTTTTCATTATAGGAACCAAATTATGTATAAAGAAAAGCGAGTGAGGCAGTCAGACGCATTGGTACATGGATAGAGGTGAACGATCTGAAACTGGCACCACAGGAAGATTGGAAATAGTTTACAGGAAATTGAAAATTTTGAAAATTTGACTTTTCCGGGAAAACCTCAAAGCTTTTTCCAAATCATCTTATTATTAAGATCGTCAATTACGGCTTCAGTTTGAGCTCCATCTAACCCAGGCCTGTTTCACATTTCCAACAGGGGAATTCCCGGGAAATTGAAAAGAAAATCGTTGGAAAATGTCAAAGAACCGGTTACCTCTTGTTTAAAAAAATTGGTGGAAATATGTTCACAGGATAAAAAGTTGGAAAATTTGCAGTTTTTCGGGAACCGTGGGTCTAATTTCGAAAATTTTCCGGCCATAAATGAATTCAATTTTTTCTCCAACTGTCATTTCCAGCATGTCTGCACCTAAAATAAATATTTCGTGAGGCTCATCGCATGCCGAAGTTTGCATTGCAGTTATTTCAAATTCACGGAATGTGTTAATTTCGTTTTGAAAAAATTACCATCGGAAAACTGGAACCATGCCGATTTTGAAAATGAGTCTACACGACGCCCAATCCAATCTACTTTCGATATCAGTTGGAATTTTTTTGAATAAGTCGATCCTTGAGCAGAAATGAATTTTCAAGTGGAGTCCTGCATCAAAAGCGAGCCGTCCTGGCCAAAATACGGGCGAGGGGCCCTCTCGGGTGGCAACGGCTGGCTAGGAGAAATTTTGAAAATTAATAACGCTCGACTGGAAAATGGTGGAAAATTGCAACTGCAGACTTATTTTGACTTTTTTGTTGTGTTGCTTCCTGCCAAATTTGGTCCCAATCCATAGAATAGATTTTGAATAATCAAGTCGTAAAGTTTTGAACTTTGGCATTTTTCATTATTTGACAGATGACAGATAGGACAATACTTTCAACTGTTCTGAATACAGTTTCTTATGGGCTTTCAAACCGCATATCGCAAGTCAGATATAGCTTTTGTCAATTTTTGATAGTGACACTTCTGTTTGACAGATGACAGCCAAAAACTAATGCGCTCTTCGACGGTGAAATCATGTCTGTGTACCAAATTTCAAGTCGATCAGATGAACGTTGCGGTTGCGGCTGTTATCGTGGAAGGTTACAGACATGCATACATACACACATACATACAGACAGAGATCATTCTGGAAATGTATGGTCTTAATCGTCATATAGGGGACCTCAAAACGGATATATCCATCTAAATCTCAAAAAAAATATTTTAGTGCGTTCACAATACTTCCTCTCCTCGTTGGGTGATGGGTCAGGGAAGATGAAAATTGTCGATGACGTCACTGCTTAAAAACAAGAAGGGCTAGAAAAATAAAAATTATTTTCGGAAAATGTTTCTTAAAATCAGTTCAACAGCGGTTTTATGTTGAGCAACACGTTTTCGTATTTGCAGAAGAGTTGAAAATCGCGGAGAAAAGTGATGTCGACAGTAATAACGACGGTGATGATTTGCAAATACAAGCTTTGTGTGTATTTTTCTGCGAGAAATGGTATAATTTGAAAAACAACAATTAAAGGGAGCACCGTGTATTTAAGCAAAACTAATGGTCTTACACGTTTGAATTCAAGAAAGAATACGCATTTCATTTCGGCGGCTAATTTATTATATTTAAGCAATTAAACGGCCAAAATACCGAACTGGGTAAAATATTTCGAAGGTATGCGTCGGGCTTATTTTAATTTTATTTTATCCCCTTTTCGACTACGCCGAGCGCCACCTAAACGGGTACGGTACATAACACTGAACAAACACTTACCTACATATATAATATGTGTGTAAGTATTTATTTATTTGTTCAGTGCGGAAATTGAAAATGGATAGCATGACATTTCCTACCTTGGAATTTATATCCTCTGGATTTATATACATAAATCCATTTTTTTATCGCGCGAGAAGGGGATTTTTATAATAATATAAAATAATGATAATGATTATTACATACAACGCCCTTGATTATTAGACCTACAAGGATAATATTCACTTATCTAAATCCCACTGTCAATAGCAACGGAATAAAATTCATGTAAACAACAAAATCTGACAGCTGTCACTTCGGACTTCTTTTATGTAATAATCTTCAAAATATCACTCGTGCTCGAGATTTTCCCAGATAATTTTGGCCAGGCGTTTCCCTCGGGCTGATTGTCCCTGGATAAATGCCCTCCTCCTACGGAGTCGGGCATTTATCGCTACAATCAGCACTCGCGATCGCCTGACCAAAATTATCGTGAAAATCTAAGCACTTGTGATATTACTGTTGATTATTACATACAACACCCTTGATTATTAGACCTACAAGGATAATATTCACTTATCTAAATCCCATTGTCAATGGCAACGGAATAAAATTGATGTAAACAACAAAATCTGACAGCTGTCACTTCGGACTTCTTTTTGCAATAATCACTAAAATATCACTTGTGCTCGAGATTTTTCCAGATAATTTTGGCCAGGCGTTTCCCTCGGGCTGATTGTCCCTGGATAAATGCCCTCCTCCTACGGAGTCGGGCATTTATCGCTACAATCAGCACTCGCGATCGCCCGACCAAAATTATCGTGAAAATCTGAGCACTTGTGATATTACTGTTGATTATTACATACAACGCCCTTGATTATTAGACCTACAAGGATAATATTCACTTATCTAAATCCCACTGTCAATAGCAACGGGATGAAATTCATGTAAACAACAAAATCTGACAGCTGTCACTTCGGACTTCTTTTATGTAATAATCTTCAAAATATCACTCGTGCTCGAGATTTTCCCAGATAATTTTGGCCAGGCGTTTCCCTCGGGCTGATTGTCCCTGGATAAATGCCCTCCTCCTACGGAGTCGGGCATTTATCGCTACAATCAGCACTCGCGATCGCCTGACCAAAATTATCGTGAAAATCTAAGCACTTGTGATATTACTGTTGAGAAACGAATTTTTTCACATTTGTAGGACTAGAAAATACTTACATTATATACACTATGGTTTTACACTTTTATAATAGAGCGGTATTATATAATAGGTCGTAAATTTACGAAATATGGTACATTTTCAAAATTTATGGATATTTTGTTCAAACATACGTAGTTTTTACCGAGAATCAAAAGATTTATTCGTCATATTTATCAGCCAAATCACAGACCAGAATTATTGCTGGCAAAATTGCATTGCATTCTTTGTGCTGCAATAGTACTTTTCGAAATATATGGCGGGCTATTTGAAAATTAAGAATGGTCGGGTAAAGTTGATTTGGCACCATGGCTATTCTGTATATCTCACAACGACTCGTTAACGCAGATAGACAGAGAGGGAGGTACAGGGGATTCATGTAAACAGACAAAGATAGCATGCACAATGCACATGAATAATTTCTTCAATACAGAATAGGCATGAATTTTGGCGGTCTTACAGGGTGCGGAAAAACTGAATTCACTACTAGGCATCGGCATCTAGAGAGTGTTCCGAAAACTGACGTCCGAGATTTTTCCGCCATCTCCTTTCCTGATAGGAAGGAAACAACATGTTATTGAAACGTACATCTGTATGTTGCGAAGGAATCGTTCTTGCGTATAAGTACCTACACTTTCAATGTTTTAAAAAATAACTTATATTTTATAGAAAACAAGATCGTCCTTTGTGTTTGTATGCATCATGCATCTACTATACCTATATATTAGCTTCCTCCTTGAAATTTTAACCATCAAGGAAAATTCGTTCAGTTTTCTTTGTTTAGACATATCATTCGAGTCAAAGTTACTTTGTCTTTCAGTATACAGAGCGAAGTGAGTCATTACCCAACAAAGCTACTAGAGAAACTTACATAATTGAAATCGCGAAGTTTCATGTATCAGATGGAGCAGGCACCAGCAACTTTTCAGGCTCGAATTTAGTATTTAGCATGGCGGCGTAAACCCTAAAACTAGACAATTTGCGCATTTGCATATAATATAGGTAGCCTACTTACCTAACTACTTTTACACCATACGTATATGATATGTAGTACTTTACAAAACGTGAGCTGACTTTCACTTTCATAGCATAAGTACTTCAATTCACCACAATCAAATAATATACATGAGATTATCTTGATTGTATAGTTACGAGTGGCGATTCTTATTTCTCTCGTGCATTCGAGAGCACACGCGGTTCTTCTAGACCGTTCGAACGCAGTGTTACGAGTTGCGAAGCTCTAGTGCATTCGAGAACATACGCGATGGTTTGGACCATTTGATTTACATGGAGATAACAATAGGCGGGTGTGATAAATCTGCCTAATTGGCGGAGGCACCGCTCCAGTACACGCTGGCAATGCACATGAAAAGTGTTGAATTGTTCGAGAGTCGGCTCGAAGCCATATGCCACCATCAATGTATAATCTGCTGGGGGACCGGTGGAAACTTCCAGAATAATAGTCGGAGGTACATAAGCAACTATGGATCGGCCGACAGACCAGTTTTTAAATCCAAAGCGACAATGAGCGGATAGAAAGACGAAGTTGAAGCGATTTACGTAAGCGCAAATAATAATTGACGTGTATTTATAATGTAAAAGAGCCCAAACGCGGAATCCGAAACAGTATTAAGTTTTTATGCGGCTATTTGTCTAGCTTAGAAACAGAATGCTTTCATGAATTCCGTTGACCAATACCTTATCATCATAGGGGACCTCAAAACGGATATATCCGTCGAAATCTCGGAAATTTTTTTTAGCGCGTTCACAATACTTCCCCTCTTCGTTGGTGGTCGGTCGGGGAAGTAATTCCAATATCCAATGCTGTCAATATTCACAATAGAACTGTATGCTTCCTTCAAGACAGATACAGCAATAACAACGGTGATTTGGTAGGAAATTCTTGTACCCAAAACGCCAAAACTTTGAGGGGCTCCTGTAGCCCCCATAGAATAGAATAAAATAGAATTTATATATTTGTCACTTGACTCATCACATGGAATATGGATAAGGGATTTTTTTGCTTTGGTTGGATCGACTTCAAGAGCCCTGAAGAGCAATCCTTCAAAAGGCAATTCCTTCTTCATCAAATAATGCAGTATTCTTCCAAATATTGGAGTATAGTGTACCGCGGCCACTCTAGTAGTTCTCACCGTTCTCGAGATACCAGTGGTGAGCCGAGCTATCGCGGACAGTGGACACTCTGTACAAGGTGCTTTCCATTTCTTTGTGGGAAGTTCAAGGCTTCCTATGTATGTATTTTCGCGATCTGAATGTTGGGACACTTCGCATAAACACCCACACATAACACTAAAACTATAAAAGCAGGAATTTGAGCATGTATAAATAATACACTGTGCGTCAATTGAAATGGATATTTTGAAATTTTTGTGGAAGAAAATTAAGGAACGGTTTTGCAGGTCTATTTTTTTCATGGAGCATCCAGTTCCTTGTTGCCATCAAATTTTGACACATTTACCCATATCTTTACATTCAAATTGAAAAAAATGGCTTTATCAGTCTTTCTCGTGATTAGAATGAACTCCTATCTTTTTGCTTTCGCTTTTCTTCTCGGTTTTTTCACTTCAATTCAGTTACTTTTGTCACTTTTATATGCTGAAGCATTAGTAAAATCATTCTGAAATGCCGTACCAACGTATCTCAGCAAATGAATACGCACATATGGTTCGACTCTATCAAAGCGGAAAAAGTCAGAATGAACTACAACAGCAAGACAAGATCGTTTGGTGGTGACGACCGCAAAACGGAACCGCACTTTGAGCGCTGCAAAATTGAAAAACACCACGGGGGTCCGTGTATCATGCTCCACAATTCGAAGAAGACTCCATGAACGTGGATTGAAAGCCCGAAGACGTGCTCGAGCTCCCCAGCTGAAGAGGCAGCACCGTGTTGTTTGAAGAGCGTGGAGTGAAGAACACTCAGATTGGACTGTTGAAGATTGGGGCAACGTCATGTTCTCAGACGAGTCAAAATTCTGCTTATTTCATTCAGATGGACGTATTTTGACATGGAGAGAACAAGGGCAGCGATACATTGAGCAATGTATGGCAGAAACAGTGGCCTTTGGTGGAGGCTCCTCAACCGTTTGGGGTGGTATCACTATGGAGTCCCGCACGGAGCTCGTGCGCTCGTCACACCCTGAATGCCCAAAGATACAGGGACGAGATTATTTTACCAATTGTGGTTCCATTCAGGGATGAATTCGGTGAAAATTTCGTGTTTATGGACGACAACGCCAGACAGCACCGTGCAGCTATCGTCACAGAAGCTCTGACAGACCACCGTATCCATCGTCTACCATCGCCAGCTCGTTCTCCGGATTTTAACCCAATAGAACATGTGTGAGACAGGCTACAACGACAAATTCATGCTAGGGAACAACAACTTGAAACTCTAGAACAGTTAGAGAACGCTCTACAGGAAGAGTGGATGGCTATGGACCAGGAATTCATAGCGAGCTCAATTTCGAGCATGCCAAGGAGGGTAGAAGCCGTCAGAAGGGCCAGGGGTGGGCACACAAAACACTGAGCCAAGAGTTTCGTGTCCCACGAGAATTATTTTACTGTTTATTTTTGAGTCAATTTAGGTTAGTTTTCAGTGTAGTTTATTTTCACTGTGTATGGGTCTATCTGATTTTTTTTTCGCTCAATTTTGTTGAAAACCATGTTTCATTTCATGTGCTGTTGATAAAAAAAATTTAAACACAAAATTTATTTCCTGGAGAAATTTCAGAATATCCATTTCAATTGACGCGCAGTGTACTTATACAAGGGTAATGTCTTTATGTCCGTCCTGAGTTTTTATAATTAAGAATACTTACTCCAATAACCGATCGATCGATAATGCTGTCCAAATTGAATCATCACCGCGCGCTACTAATCAAGGAAACTTGTTCCGTCGCCTTGATAAAACAGCCGTCATAATTTTTAGTCAAGTTTTTATTTCGCATACAGTACTCTTCGTGCAGGAGAATAAGTCCGCCGTCTGGCCAATAATAAATTAGTCGGGGGGATTTGACGCATATTTCTTTAGAAAAGAAAAATGATAAATTTGTACTATTTACAACTTCATAAATTGCGATATAAAGTGTCTTTGAAACAAAAGTGCACAATTTCATTAGTGTTGTGGGGTTCTCTTGCTCTTGCCTTGCATTTTCGCGCTTATATTTTCATTTCGCCGGGTCCTATTTCGAGCGTGCCACGGAAAATTTACACGGTTAAGGGTCACATTTTCATTTAACTTAATAACATAGGGCTTAATTAACGAAACCCATTAGAGAATGTTACGACTCGTGAATGCCTATATCCTATATCTGTTTCTTAAGTTCACTGTTCCGAGAGGAAGTGTTCTAAGTGAATTTATCCCAGAAAATTGTAGTGGATAAGATACTTAATTAAAATTTTTGGGGTGATGCTACCGCGAGGGTGCTTTTGAAAAGTGGTGTCATTTGTACCAAGTTAATCTTTCACAAATAACTTCAACTGGAGAACTGGAGAGAAAGAGCACATCGGCATGGTTCTTTTGAAGAGCGCCGGGAACCGGGGAACACCTTACCTGTGTCGGAAAGTATCACAGTAATCGCCAGAAGGTACTGTACCATTACACCCCACATATTCGCGTGCGCTTCTTCGATAAGTGCCTCACATTTCCATTCACTATTGCTCAAGTTCAAATGGCATTAAATGGGGGTTGATGTAGCACTTTCTCAGTCTGATTTAAGCCACGCCTGCCTTATTAACTGCACAATAGTAGGTTTTGGTAATTTCTGGATGCTGTTTGTTTTTTGATTGGGTTAGAAGTCATTGCCGCAATGCCGGTGTAATTTTTCCAGGAAAGTTTGTTGCGTCGAACACGGTAATCTTAAGAAACGAACACTGCTGCTGGTGGGACCCCGTGTGGTCTGGCAAGTATAGTATGCCGCGTGTTCAAAACCGTTCCAGGACCGGCGTCGGATGAACGACAGGACCTACTAGCAGCGATGGATCTCGCAATACTAACCAGCAGCGTCGCGACGCTTCCGTCGAACCGCACATATCTTCGGTTGCGCCCCCTAGTGCTCCGCTTCTTCACTACACCCCGGACTTATTTCGCCGTATCGACCTCCGTTGCGAGTTTTGATGCCATGCCCGCGCTCTTCCACTCCACATCGTATACATACATCTTTTCTTCATCTCCGCAACCCTCCAAAAACAAAGCGTTAATAACGCGGGCCCAGATTTGAAAATATACCTACACCGCAAATCCGACGGTCGCCGCCACGTGGCCGGCAATCGGGCTGTCTATAGGATCAAAAACGCATGTATTACACACTCACGCTACGGCTACACAAGTACCTATACTCGCGGAGCCGGCATACCGGAACCGGACGTAGTATTAGGTCCGGAACTAATATCGAAACTTAAACTCGGTGAAAAACCGGTAACTTGCACTAAAACCGCAACTTTCATTCTTATAAGGGGTCCACATTTTATAACTTAACACTTAAAAGTTCCACGGATAAGGTCCCTAAGTCAGGGTAGATCAACTGACTAGACAAGTCGTAACTCTTCGCAAGTTTGTGCTGTCGCAACCCAGCGATTTTTTCACGGCTCCGGACAATGTAATATTTAGATAAAACCCAACTTATGTTCACATGTATGAAAACGAGCGACATGCTTTATACTGGGCTGAAGCTCTGATCAAACGGTTTTCACGACAATTCCGGAAGGTAGCAGGCATGCACAGTGTTAGAAACAAGCGAATATGCCTCACGGGCGTGAGGCTCAGTAGCGCATTTCCTTTTTTAATGATTCGTGAACTCAAGATGTTAAATTAGGGTTCTTACCGTTATTTGGGCAGGAATTTAAATATGACGGCCAAAATAGCGGCAGGAGCGGCGGTGGCCGAGTGCTTTACTGTGGTGTTGGCGCGCCAAGCCAGTCGTGCTATACCGCGCGGGTTCGAATCCCGCCTCGTCCATGGATATTTTGTGCTGTCCAAAAATTGTTCCGACCTTACTATGCCATATCGCACTTGTCTGACTAGAGCGGTTACAAAAAAAATGGATTTATAACTACAGAGTTGAGTGCTATCAAAGTACTCGTACTGAGGTCTCACATAGTTAACAGTAGGCAATTCAAGTATGATAGAAACGTGTACCAAAAACCAACTGAATGTCCCGTCGACGCTAATAGCCTCGTAGTTGATTGAAAAATTAAAAAAAAATAGCGGCAGAATCATAAAATTCAGCTTCAAATGAGAATGATCTACTAGAAAAGGGTGTAAGTTCCCAAGTTCCATGAAAATCGTTCCACTAGTAAGAGATTTCAATATTCCACTAATAAGAAATTCTCTCGGAAATTCCAATATGGCGGCCAAAGTTCAATTATTGCGGTAGAAAAGGAAACATTCTCCAAGTTTTTATTTTTTTTTTAACCCCGTTAGGATCAATTCGCCCGATTCAGCTTTTGACAGTTCCTCCGTGAGGCCGAAGAGTATACGTATGCAAAGTTTCAGCCGCCTGAAATAGGGGGACCAAAGTTCAATTAATTGCGGAAGAAAAGGGAATTTCTCCGAGTTTTTATTTTCAAGCCTCGCCAGACGTAGTGGCGGAAGCTATTTGTGGCCGCTTTTTTTTTTTTCGTGATTTTTTTTTTCTCGTTCCTCGTTTCTCAACACAATTCACCTAAATTTTCCGTATCTTTTGAACGGTTCAATATATCCAGTTCATTCTTTCGCTAATCGAATCTCAACTATTGCAGGTTGATACCGACGAAGTTTAAAGATGATCGGTCAAATATAAACAATCTTTAACAACAATAAAGAATGCACAATTCGTGAAACTCATTTAAAATAGAGAAAACGCATGGATGTCAGCCTTTCCATCATCATATCTTTGGATCTAATGAAGCTTTGTGCCTAACTTTTTTTAAGCCTCGCCAGACGTAGTGGCGGAGGCTATTTGTGGCCGCTTTTTTTTTCGTGATTATTATTTTTATTTTTTGTTCCTCGTTCCTCGTTTCTGAACAAAATTCACCTAAATCTTCCGTATCTTTTGAACGGTTCAATATATTCAGTTCATTCTTTCGCTAATCGAATCTCAACTATTGCAGGTTGATACCGACGACTTTTAACGATGATCGGTCAAATATAAACAATCTTTAACAACAATAAAGAGCGCACAACTCGTGAAACTCATTTAAATAGAGTGCCTATTTTTTTTTTTAATTGAAGTACATATCCAGACCTTTGTCACAGTGTGACAGCGATTGAGAAACAATGGTTTATTATTTATTTATAAGGTTTATGAACATTTTCATCGGCTATGAATGCAGCATGATTTTCAATCAGCGTGAAATTTTTTTATTTTCACAGTTTTCTATATACAACCAGCGAAGCGATTGGAGCCAAAGTATTGCAAAAAAATTTAAATGAAAAAATTTGGATCTAGGACTTATTTTGGATATGATTTTTTTTCTGACGCAACCAACAACTGTAAAGAAGTGGTGCGCGCATGCCACTCATACATACTATGCAAAATGCTCTACAGGGTGTTCGGGTCTGGCTATTACAAACTTTGAGGGATGATTCCCCATCGAAAATAAAGCCGAAAGAACAGAAAACTCAGGGTCCTAAATCGCTTCCTTAAAAAGATACAGGGTGTTGAAGTTGACTTTTTTCAATGGTTTTTTCACCATAGCTTTTGAACCGTTGGACCGATTTTAATCAAAGGACCCCGCACGATTCTTATGGAAAATGGCTCCCGGTTAAATTCTCCGAATTTTTGATATGTTGTAGCTCATGAGATACTAATCAAATACCGTGAACCCCAAACTCAAATAATGGACAGTTTTTTACCCACAGGGGGTTGAAGTTGGAGGTTTTGACGGCTTCAAAATGATATTATGACGTTGATAGAAGCTTTTTATTTGGTTTCTCTTCAAGTTGTGTTTCATGCTAAATGTATTTATTTGACAGAAAAATATCAACCCCCTCCTCCACCCCCAACCCCTATCTACCATCATAAAATTCGAAATTACTCCCAAAAACCACGCGGATGGCTTCTGTGATTTAAATTATGAATTTTGACATGAAAATTATTTTCCACCCCTAATGTTAGGGTGCCGATTTTCCAATTTTCCTCGGTTAATTTGGCTGGATTTTTGGTATTGTGTACTTCTAATTCTGCTGAACAAAAAGTTCCCATGCCAAAACTTATTCCTATGGACAGTTTTTGTTCTACAGGGGACTGAAGTTGAAGGTTTGAGAGCATAAATATTGAACTTCAGTCCCCTACAGAACAAAAACTGTTCATAGGAATAAGTTTTGGTATGAGCTTTTTGTTCAGCAGAACTGTAAATACACAATACCAAAAATTCAGCCAAATTAACCGAGGAAAATTGGAAAATCGGCACCCCAACATTAGGGGTGTAAAATAATTTTTATGCCAAAATTCATAATTTAAATCATAGAAGCCATCCGCATGGTTTTTGGGAGTAATCTCGAATTTTATGATGGTGGATAGGGGTTGGGGGTGGAGGAGGGGGTTGATATTTTTCTGTCAAATAAATAAATTCAGCATGAAACACAACTTGAAGAGAAACCAAATAAAAAGCTTTTATCAACGTTATAATATCATTTTGAAGCCGTCAAAACCTCCAACTTCAACCCCCTGTGGGTGAAAAACTGTCCATTATTTGAGTTTGGGGTTCACGGTATTTGATTAGTTTCTCATGAGCTACAACATATCAAAAATTCAGAGAATTTAACCGGGAGCCATTTTCCATAAGAATCGTGCGGGGTCCTTTGAACCAAAGCTTAGTCAAATGAGTCTCCATCGAATAATAATACCTTAATTCATCAAAAATTTCTGGGGGCGTAGATAATAGGGGACTGTCCCCTATTTTCGCCCCTATTTTTTTCTCACCTGATTATATTTTGAAATTGTTAATATTTTCGGATTCTACGTAGATTAAAAGGCGTTTAGAACAAAGCAGAAAAGTTTTGGGATGTTTAAACTCAATCTGGTGGGATAAAAATTTAACCATCAAAACCAAAAAATATATTGGGAAAATGCTGGTAGAATCGGTGCTTCTTTATGGTGCATAGATTTGGACTGTTAACGCGGAATACCACAGAAAAATAAATACAGTTGAGATGGACTATTTGAGAAGAGGTGCAAGGGTATCGAGGTTACAACACATAAGGAATGAAGAAATAAGAAGAAGAAGAATGGAAGCAGAGGAACAAACGGTCATCGATAGGGTAGAACATAAGGGTTTGAGATGGTTTGGACATGTCAAAAGAATGGAAGACGGGAGGTGGCCACTGGAGATGATGAGTTGGAAAGCACCAGGAAGGAGATCAGTTGGACGTCCAAGAACTACATGGAGAGATGGGATAAATAAAGCGATGGGGAAGCGAGGATTGAGCGAAGAGCATACAGAAGATAGAAATTATTGGCGGGCGAGTACGGGCATACAATAATTTGTAAAAAAAACGAAATATATATATATATATATTTTAGGACCATGAGTTTTTTGTTCTTTCGGCTTTATTTTTGATGGGGAATCATCCCTCAAAGTTTGTAATAACCAGACCCGAACACCCTGTATATTACTACTGAGGTGGGCATTTTTCGTATAAAGCTGAGCTTTCACAGAAATAATCAGATATTTGCTTTACACAAAAAAAAAACAAGGCACCCGTTTAGGCTAGCCGAGTTATGGGGCTAAGACTGCCCTCAACGGTACAATGGTATCAACGTAAAATAGGTATGATGGAGATGAAACTATTCACCCCTAATTTCTACATCGAAAAGGTCATATTCCAAACATTTGCTCTGCTCGTGCCTTTCAAACTTTCAAACTAAACTGCTTGACAATTGAACTGCAACACCTAAAAATTAGGTGCGTTTTCAAATTGAGATAGCTCGAAAAATATTTGACGGATTTCAGAAATTCAGGCATGTGAGGAAAGGTCATTCCTTTGACTATCGAGTGCTGGTATTGATGATAAGTTTGATTGCACAATTTGTCATATACAGGGTGCCAACGGAGAGCGTGCAGATATGGGCAATCTTTCACCTTGTACAACTTTCGAAAAAAAAATCCGAGATTTTTTCTATCGCCTGCTTTTGAAAGGTTGAATCATTATGCCGAAACAGTTTTGGAATTTTGACCCTAACTTTTTTTTTCAAGAAATTGTGCTCAATTTTCTGAAATATGCACTTTCTGATTAAGAAAAAGAAATAAAGAAATTGTTTGTTTTCAAACGGCGTCCATATTGAATTTGCTTACGAAGATTTTTATTTGAGCCTCCACATCCCCTAGAAACTACCCCTTTTGGGACACCGTCTCACAACAAGATATGCAATGCTTCATTTAAAAGGCATAAGGTAATTATTCGTCAATAATTGGATTGAAATAAGGATACTGCGATGACCCCACACGTACCGCTCCCTAAAAACCACCCCTTGACTTCAAGGGACAGGGTTGGTATGATAAGACATGCAATATGTACATGAAAATTCCAAAAAACGTCTTTTTCAACTGTTCCACTAAAAAAGTGATGCTAGTGCGTAGGTCATCCCAACAGTAGCTACCCTCTCGGAAAAAGAACTACTCTTTAAAAAACCAGTACATACTTCCGCAAAACTTGCTCATTTGTTGGAATTTTTTCAAAATCTGTCGCAATATTTTGCCGCTACAATGATTTCATTCGCATATCTACCCAAAACTACCCCTTCAACTACCCCTCCAATATCGCATAGCCTTTACCTTGATGCGTGTAAGGTCATCGCGAAATCATTTTGAACTTATTCAATCGCACCTTCTCTGAGCTTCCAAATGAGGTATTGCATACCTTTTACTAAAGAGGCGATTTCTAGGAGTAGTTTCAGGAAAGGTTTTGTACTATCATCGTAGAAAACACCATCATTCAATGAACCGGTTAGTAGGCAAAAGTTCTTTCAACTCGTAAATAACGCATCAAGGTAGAGGCTATGCGATATTGGAGGGGTAGTTGAAGGGGTAGTTTCGGGTAGATACGTGAATGAAATTATCGTAGCGGCAAACTATTGCGACAGATTTTAAAAATCCTAACAAATGAGGTATTGCGGAAGTACTGGTTTTTTAAAGGGTAGTTCTTTTTTCGAGAGGTTAGCTACTGTTGGGATGACCTACGTAAAGGGTCATCGTGTAGCAGCACTTTTTTAGTGTAACAGTTGAAAAAGACGTTTTTTGGAATTTTCATCTATTGTAAGTATGTCTTATCATAGCAACCCTGTCCCTTGAAGTCAAGGGGTGGTTTTTAGGGAGCTGTACGTGTGAGGTCATCCTAGTATACTTATTTCAATCCAATTATTGATGAGTACTTTTCTTAGGCCTTTTAAATGAAGCATATTGCATATCTTGTTGTGAGACGGTGTCCCAAAAGGGGTAGTTTCTAGGGGATGTGGAGGCTCAAATGAAAATCTTCGTAAGCAAATTCAATATGGGCGCCGTTTGAAAACAAACAATGTCTCTATTTCTTTTTCTTAATCAGAAAGTGCATATTTCAGAAAAGTGAGCACAAGTTTTTGAAAAAAAAAGTTGGGGTCAAAATTCCAAGACCGTTTCGGCATAATGATTCAACCTTTCAAAAGCACGCGATAGAAAAAATCTCGGACTTTTTTTTCGAAAGTTGCACAAGGTGCAAGATTGCCCATATCTGCACGCTCTCCGTTGGCACCCTGTATATGACAAATTGTGCAATCAAACTTATCATAAATACCAGCACTCGATAGTCAAAGAAATGATCTTTCCTCACATGCCTGAATTTCTGGAATCCGTCAGATATTTTTTGAGATATCTCAATTTGAAAACGCACCTAATTTTTAGGTGTTGCAGTTCAATTGTCAAGCAGTTTAGTTGAATAATCTCCCATTTTTATCGCAAATCGCAGATGAGGGGTATTCTTACGTGTCACAATACAGTTTCTCTTTTTATTTCATTGGTGTTTTTTTTTTGCATTAATGACGACTTATTTTATCTCAGGTCACATTTGGCATATATTTTTCGATATCACTATTCATTGAAGTTTTAGAGTAGGTACCATCATTATTAATTTTTTGCCAAGCAAGTTTCAAACAGTTTCCAAGCTAATAAAACAATAACGATACTTCTTATTGTATGTAGGTATGTGTGTACGTGTTGTATGTGTACTTTTTGAAATAATGTTTTTTTTCAACCCCGTTAGGATCAATTCGTCCGATTCAGCTTTTGACAGTCCCTTCGTGATGCCGAAGGGTATAGTCCGGACGTTAAGAGCCATAATACACCACCACCTAGCATTTAATGATTAAGAGGTGCCGTTTGGTATGAATGTTGTACATACCCATGCCTTAATTTTAAGAGGTGTTGCCAAGATGGCGGCCCGTGCAGACGCCGTATACAGGTGATCAAAAATGCAAAAACTCCAACTCGTGAACCAAATAAGTTGGAGTTATGAAAATTAACATGTAGATTCACAATTCAATGCTTATTGAGATGAAACAAACCGCATCTGAATATTCTCAGCCATTTCTGAAATATTTTCAATTTAGTGGTCAATTTCATGGAAATGGACATTTTCTAAAAAATCTGTGATTTTCCAAGATATTTGAACAAAACTTTGCATTTCCACAAAGAATGACCTCATGAATTAAATGTGATGTGTTATCACCGTCCCCGCCTACTATTTTCGAAAATATGACAGTCGACTTTTTTTTTCTTATGGCCGCCATCTTGAATTCGCCCATTGGGGAATTAGTGAAAAATCAATTGGTACTAGCAGCAATGATCATAGTCAATAATACAAATGCAAAAATAACATTCTTAGTTAGTAACTTCCTGTAATTGGCCACTTAGAAATGTTGAATCCATTTTTACTAGTTTTATGGCAATTCGGCGCCTAACACGACCAGAACGACTACTGTAAAGATGAATATGGGGGTTTTGAAACAAGCCATCATCTTGTTCAGTCTCTTTGGCTATTGTGCATGTTAGAAAAAAAAACTCTAATACCAAAAATGACCCACTGACAAAAAAAACGGTGATTCAAAAACGAAAAATTGATCAAAAACGAAAAATTGATCAAATAAACAAGTATTTCCAAAACTTGTCCCATTTTTTCAGGATATTTTCAGTATGTTTCGGTAATGACTAATGATGAATCAAGATGGCATCTTGAACAAGATATCGGATTGTTTTAATACCCCATATTCATCTTCACAATGGTCATTTCGGTCGGGTAAGCGCTGAAGTGCTGTAAAACTCGTAAAAATGGATTAACATTTTCTTATGGTCAATTACAAAGAGTTATCCATTAAGGTTATTTTTGCATTGAGATTAATGACTATGACCATTAACTACTAGTTCCAATTGATTTCTCACTTATTCCATAATAGGCGAATTCAAAATGGCGGCCATGAGAAAAAAAGCAATCGACTGTCATATTTCCAAAAATAGTAGGCCGGGACGGTGGCAACACATCACATTTCTTTCATGAAGTCATTTTTTGTGGAAATGGAAAGATTTATCCAAATATCTTTGAAAACCACTGAATTATTGGAAAATGTCCATTTCCATGAAACCGACCACGAAATTCAAAACATTTCAGAAACGGCTGAAAATATTTCAACACGGCTTGTTTCAAATTGATAAGCATTGAATTGTGAATCTACATGCTGATTTCAATGACTCCAATTACTCTTGTTCACGAGTTAGAGTTTTTGCATTTTTGATCACCCTGTATACGGCGTCTGCACGGACCGACATCTTGGCAACATCTCTTGAAATTGAGGCATGGGTATGTACAACATTCATAGTAAACGGCACTGCTTAATCATTAAATGCAAGGTGGTTGGCCCCTAGCATCCCGACTAGTATGCAAATGTAAGGGTATACAAAGTTACACCCCCCCTGAAATAGGGGGAACAAAGTTCAGATGAAATGTAGAAGGTGCTAGCTCGACATACATACACGTTGGATGCGCCACGCGGTCTCTGCGAGCGCTCAAAAGGTGCTGGCACCAAAAGGTGTTAGCTTCACACGCGTCTGCTGTTTGTCATGCAAAAAAAATTCTTAAAAATTTGTAGATAAACCGCAAATTTTCCTTTAGAGAATCTTTTAGGGCACTTCTTAGTCCATTCCTACTTTTAGAATTATCAAAATCGCGTTGCCCTTCATGACCCAAGACACGAACATCTTCAGGAAAAGAGGAAATAAACCAGTGAGCAAGTATCTAGCTTCCGATCACGAGTTGCTGTGTATTTTTTGCAGTAAGCTGCATTTCTCGGCATTTCTGATTTTAGGCACATCAATTGGAAGAAGTCTGCCGAACCTTAATAAGTATAGATAAACGAGCAGACTTTGGAAGTAAAATAACTACGATTTAATGGGGCAGAAGCAGGCGACCAGTACATAAAAACAAGTGAATATCCCCTCACGTGCGTGAGTCGCAATAGCGCATTAGTGCAGATCTGTCATTGATAAAAATGAAGTCCAGCTTGAAAATTGAATGTTCATAGGAGACAAGAGTAGATAGATAAATAGATAGATAAATAGTCTTCACTTCCATCGATTCCATACAGGAATATTGAAATGGTCACAAGAATAACAACAACAACAACAACAACAACAACAACAACAACAACAACAACAACAACAACAACAACAACAACAACAACAACAACAACAACAACAACAACAACAACAACAACAACAACAACAACAACAACAACAACAACAACAACAACAACAACAACAACAACAACAACAACAACAACAACAACAACAACAACAACAACAACAACAACAACAACAACAACAACAACAACAACAACAACAACAACAACAACAACAACAACAACAACAACAACAACAACAACAACAACAACAACAACAACAACAACAACAACAACAACAACAACAACAACAACAACAACAACAACAACAACAACAACAACAACAACAACAACAACAACAACAACAACAACAACAACAACAACAACAACAACAACAACAACAACAACAACAACAACAACAACAACAACAACAACAACAACAACAACAACAACAACAACAACAACAACAACAACAACAACAACAACAACAACAACAACAACAACAACAACAACAACAACAACAACAACAACAACAACAACAACAACAACAACAACAACAACAACAACAACAACAACAACAACAACAACAACAACAACAACAACAACAACAACAACAACAACAACAACAACAACAACAACAACAACAACAACAACAACAACAACAACAACAACAACAACAACAACAACAACAACAACAACAACAACAACAACAACAACAACAACAACAACAACAACAACAACAACAACAACAACAACAACAACAACAACAACAACAACAACAACAACAACAACAACAACAACAACAACAACAACAACAACAACAACAACAACAACAACAACAACAACAACAACAACAACAACAACAACAACAACAACAACAACAACAACAACAACAACAACAACAACAACAACAACAACAACAACAACAACAACAACAACAACAACAACAACAACAACAACAACAACAACAACAACAACAACAACAACAACAACAACAACAACAACAACAACAACAACAACAACAACAACAACAACAACAACAACAACAACAACAACAACAACAACAACAACAACAACAACAACAACAACAACAACAACAACAACAACAACAACAACAACAACAACAACAACAACAACAACAACAACAACAACAACAACAACAACAACAACAACAACAACAACAACAACAACAACAACAACAACAACAACAACAACAACAGCAGCAACAAAACAAAACAGGATAACAGAAAAAAGCAGATAACGGTAACAAAAAAAAAAAAAGAAAAAGAAACATAACAAATAATGATAATAACATTACAGTTAGTTTCACGTTTCATGACAATCATTCATCATTCAACTAATGAGAAACTTCGATATGGCGGCTAAGATGGCGGCGGAATCGTGAAATTTAGCTTGAAAATAAGAATGATCATACGAGACAAGGGTAAGTCCCCAGTTTCATGAAAATCGTTCCACTAATAAAAAATTTCAATATGGCAGCCAAGATGGCGGCGGAATCATGAAACTCAGCTTGAAAATAAGAATGCTCATACGAGGCAAAGGTAAGTTCCAAGTTTCATGACGATCCCTCCAGTAATAACGGATTTTAAAATGGCGGGCAAGATGGAGGCGGAATCATGAAACTCAGCTTGAAAATAAGCATGTTCATGCAAGACAAAAGTAAGTTTAAAGTTTCATGACAATCGTTCCACTAGTAAGAGTTTTCAATGTGGCGGCCAAGATGGCGGCAGAATCATGGAATTCAGCTTGAATAAGAATGTTGATACGAGACAAGAGTAAGTTACAAGTTTCATGTCAATCATTCCACTAATAAGAGATTCCAATATGGCGGTCAATGAAATTTAGCTGAAAAATTAGAATTATCATACGAGACAAGGTCAAGTCCCAAGTTTCATGAAAATCGTTCCATCAATAAGAAATTTCAATATGGCGGCCAATATGGCGGCTGAATCATGAAATTGACCTTGAAACTGAGAATGATCATACGAGACAAAGGTAAGTTCAAAGTTTCGTGTAAATCGTTCCACTAATAAGAAATTTCAATATGGCGGCCAAGATGGCGGCGCAACCATGAAATCCAATTCGCCCAGTGGCCACCCTTGAGGACCTAAGCTATCCATCGGAAAAAGTTCCAGGGCTCTAGCTTCATTTCCCGAGGAGTAGTTCAACTTCTTAGAAGTGTACAGGAAATCTTTGTTTTTTGATAATAATAGTGATAACGATATATGTATGTACAGTATGTTCATTAAAAAATTCAATAATGGGAGGCCGTGGACCGATGATAACCTGGCCGTTTTCGGATCGAATGGCCTGCGTCACAGCCTCCCTTTATTGAAGTTTTTAATGATCATACGGTATAAAACAATATTGCTCATTGGCCACCCTTGGGGACATCAGCTATCCATCAAAAAAGTTCCAAGGCTCTAACGTCATTCCCCAAGGAGAAGTACAACTTCTTAATTTCTACACGGACAGACAGTCACACAGACGGACAGACAGACAGACAGACAGACAGACAGACAGACGGACGGGCAGACAAACCGGCATATAAGCGTCATTTTCTTACAAAAATGCGCCAATCACACTCACTTTATGAATATCGTTCCCTCATCCACCCCTGACGCTGAGAGAGAGTGATAACACATAACCATGAAATAATGTATAATCATGTATTCACTTACCAAGTTACCAACGACAAAAATGACTCGAACTAAGTAAGAAATGGCGTATCTGCCCTCTGGGAATATGTTCCTGGAAGAGTGGAAGGGAACAGCAAAACTGCACGGACTGGACCAGACCACGACCGTTTTCTACTGAAGACTGAAGAAAAGAAAAAGCCGCGACGAAACGCCACACAACATACCACATACCTACTTCAACACACACATCACTATTCACTACTCTGCTACTAGTGCTACTCACTGACTGACACTCTTGGCACAGCCGGTTCTTCCACCCTACCAGAAAATATGGAACTATAAGGGGTGTGTCTGAAACACGGAACACGGAATACGGAACACGGAATGGGAAATTCCAAACCTAGAAATTTCAACGCTCTCTCCCCCAACCAACATCATACACTGTACAGGATTTTTCCGATGCCCACCTGCCCCCCGTCCCCTCCTCTGAGCTCCATTGAGCTCTTTAATTTGAACTATATCGAAAAGGGCGGAATGGGGAAACTGTTGGGAATTCGGGTCTAATTTTTGGTACATGAGTAGCTCTCACCATAGAAATCAACTGCTTTAGGTTTCATCCCGTTCGTAGGGCTTAAAGAGGCGTAAAGGGCCGTTCCGTACTTTACCGGAAAAGCCCCGGAATGGAAAAACCGAGACAAAAACTGTTGGGAATTCGGGTCTAATTTTTGCTACATCCATAGCTTTCTGCCACAGAAATTATTTGCTCCAGGCTCAACCCGTTCGTAGGGCTCTAAAAGGCGCAAAGGGCCGTTCCGCCGTACTTTACTGGAAAAGCCCGGAAGGAAAAAACTATTGGCAATTCGGATCTAGTTTTTGCTACAACCGTAGCTTTCTGTCACAGAAATTAATTGCTACAGGCTTCAACCCGTTCGTAGGGCTTAAAAAGGCGTATTGGGCCGTTTCGTAGTTTATCGGATTTACGTTGAGTCGGAAGCGAAAGTTCCAAATCAGGCTGTCCGTTTTTCGAGGCTCAGCATGGGTATCTCCCTTAGCTTTGTAGATACAAAGTCGGTTGAATTTTGAAAAAACTTGCGCATTTTATGACGAACAATGATCCAAAAAGATATTTGTTTTAGTTTTCGATATATCGTGAAAAAGCCTCGGAGAAAACAGAATCTTGTAATTTTTGTATTCATTTTTTATTCAAGAACAAACGGTTGAAGGTGGCCTTTTCTAATGAAAACATTGTTAGGGCACTTTTCCAAGGGGAAGGGAATTCAAAGTTGCCAAAATCTTTATTTTTGCTTTCAAAACAATCGAGATACGACATCCAACTTTTTTCTCGATATGGCGATATGGGCTATGGGCGCCATATCGCACCATGAGTGTTAAAGTATCGCAAGTCACAAAACCATTTATTGGAGAAAAAGCGGTTTTTGTTTTCGGGTGTTTGGTTTAGCCTTCTTAAATCCAAGATATTTTCAGCAATAATGTCACATTTAACATTGTTCTTTTCAATTTCTACAATTGTTTTTCGGAAACTTCACCAGGTAAAAAAAAAACTGCCACTTACGATAGTTTAGAATTGACGTGTTAAGAAAAATTTTTTGACTTACGTTAGTTTAGTGAATAATTGGATGGTCTTTTTTCATGCTCTAAATCAATTTTTATTTTCTAAAAAGTTCCGAAATGAAAATAATTATGAATGAAAAACAAATAAGAAAAGAGAAAACATTGGAACGTACAGAAAAATTATTCGAACGGTGATTTTTTTATAAAAACAGTGGTACTTTGGTTTGATCATTTTTCCTCGCACAACTTCAAAAGACCTTCGTATTTTTTTTAACAGGCAATAGCAATCGAAAAATCCACTGCTTTAATAATGACCAGTTTCAACTATTCAGTTCAATTTTCGGCCCCAAGACCTAAAACACCTGTATACTGAGCTGTCCCAATTTTAACTGATCAAACTTTAGGGGAAGATTCTTTTAGTCCTCCTGATTTATAAAAATATAATTGCCTTTCTGGCATTGGCTTCCTAAAAAAATATAGGGTGTCAGAGTCCAGATTTTTTATTTTGTCATAACTTCGAATTAAGCAAAATTTTGTATGCTAATTTTTATACAGGGTGTTTCATGACTTATACGACATAGCTTAGCGATAGATTCAGTTTTTTGAGGCGGATCCGGATCTGGCTTCGAAATTTTTTCAAGATCCTGCGTTTCAAAGTTACAGGGTGATTTATGTATTTTGGTCGAAACTTTCATAGGTCATAACTTTGGAGCAAATGAATGGAATCGAATGAAATTTGACAGGAAATGTCTCTTACCACGAACAATCACAATGACCAACAAGGCATGAAAAAATCCAGGGCCGGACTAAAAAAAATGGCCCCCATCAATTCTTGGGACAAAAAAGCCATTTTCGCATCGGATTCCTAAAAAAATGCCATTGTATTTGGAAAGTTGAGAAAAAATGCTACAGAATCAGCTATCCAATACGAACGGCACACCTCAGTAGGTTTAGTGAGAAAATAAAATAAGAAAATTGAAAATTTTAATAGCGATATTTCCTGAATGATTTGAGATAATTCATCGCAATTACTACTTTTCAAACAGTAAACGAGCAACATTTGAAAAAAAAACCAAAACTCCTAACAATAGGTGATAAATACATTACATGTTATTAACAAATGGTTTTCAAAATACCCTCCCCCAACTTCGACGCATTTTCCACATCTCGTCACTAAATGTCTAGTGGCTTTTCGAATGGTTGGTGTATTGTTCCGCGTTTCATTAGCAGCTGCAATGATCTTCTCTCTACAATCCTTCCTGGTATTCATTTCCGTCTTGTAGACCTCTAAATCTTTCATGCGGCCCCATACATAGTAATCTAGGACTGTGAGATCAGGAGATCTGGGAGCCAGGAATGAGGACCCCCGCGACCAATCCAGCGATGGGGGTATTCTGCATCCAAGTATTCTTTGGCGTTTGATGGAAAATTAAGACAGTGCTCCAATTGCATTCTGATGTAGAATTGTTCTTCTTCCTAATCATAAATCTCCATAATTATGTGCCTGTTGTTTCGGGGCCTGTTCGAATTGCCATATTTTGGGAAGTAGAGCAGCTGCAGACACCGGCACCTCTCTAATTGAAGCTTAGATTTAGGGCTTATTTCCACAAAAAAAGAAGAATTGTATTGGTTCAACGGTTTCTGAGAAAATCACGCCGAGATGTTTTAGCTGGGATGCACTGTCTTGGGTATTAGAGTAAAAAATGAAAAAGGACCTACCTTGTGACGTCCAGCGCCGTGATATGGAAAGAGCGCCTCTGTGCATGGTCCGCTGATGTCCAGCGCGTCACGGTAGGGTAGGTTGTGGGTTGAAAAATGGAGTGATACACAATAACAATAATGAGAAGTCCGAAATCGCCCTCGCACAACGCGGGTGGCGAAACGGAACTGAGGAGAAACGAAAAAAATGAAGAGAACCTTCAAAACTGAAACTAAAAAATTCCCACTTATGGGCACACGGAAACCCTCATGCCACGGTACAAAAGAACTCTCAGCGGAGGTTTTCACTGAATTTGTGGTGCGGAGTGGTTGACGACACTTTAATTGGGCTACATTTCTTTGAGGAACGGCTGACGGGGGAAGGCTATCTAAACTTCCTCCAAAATGTTTTGCCTATTTTCAACAAAATGGGGCACCGCCTCATTTTTCATTAAACGTCAGAGAACACTACTTGTACGCAGAGTACCCCCATGGCTGAATTGGTCGCGGGGGTCCTCATTCCTGGCTCCCAGATCTCCTGATCTCACAGTCCTAGATTACTATGTATGGGGCCGCATGGAAGATCTAGAGGTCTACAAGACGGAAATGAATACCAGGAAGGATTGTAGAGAAGAGATCATTGCAGCTGCTAATGAAACGCGGAACAATACACCAATCATTCGAAAAGCCACTAGACATTTAGTGGCGAGATGTGGAAAATGCGTCGAAGTTGGGGGAGGGTATTTTGAAAACCATTTGTTAATAACATGTAATGTATTTATCACCTATTGTTGGGAGTTTTGATTTTTTTTTGAATGTTGCTCGTTTCCTGTTAGGAAAGTAGTAATTGCGATGAATTATCACAAATCATTCAGGAAATATCGCTATTAAAATTTTCAATTTTTTTATTTTATTTTTTCACCAAACCTACTGAGGTGTGCCATTCGTATTGGATAGCTGATTCTGTAGCATTTTTTCTCAACTTTCCAAATACAATGGCATTTTTTTAGGAATCCGATGCGAAAATGGCTTTTTTGCCCGAAGAATTGATGGCGGCCATTTTTTTTAGTCCGGCCCTGGATTTTTTCATGCCTTGTTGGTCATTGTGATTGTTCGTGGTAAGAGACATTTCCTGTCAAATTTCATTCGATTCCATTCATTTGCTCCAAAGTTATGACCTATCAAAGTTTTGACCAAAATACATAAATCACCCTGTAACTTTGAAACGCAGGATCTTAGAAAAATTTCGAAGCCAGATCCGGATCCGCCTCAAAAAACTGGATCTATCCTTAAGCTGTGTCGTATAAGTCATGAAACACCCTGTATAGGTAAAAAAAGTAAGATCGAAAAACAACAGTATTTCTATTTACAAATTTTATTTACAAATAATGGTGCCCTACATTGGTGGCATGCATAGGTATGAGATGTTGTTTCAACTGGAGTAGACTCGGAAGTATTATATATTTTTTCGTAAACTTCGACACCCTGTATCATTCTTTTCAATTTTCTGAATTTTTGAGGAGTGACGCATATTAAGGGTCCTGCAACAGTGTCCTGTAAAATTATTGGTTTGAAAATAGCTACGGGGCGGAATTATTTTCAACTATAGGTACAGACTGTCCCAGGGGTGTCCCATTTTTGCTTTATAACAAAAACAATAATTTTATAGACGAAATGCACTACTTTTGATTCAATTTTTTACTAAGCTTTTCAAGTTCTATTACGGGTGTATTTTTGTTTCTTCAGTTTATGGCAGTGCTACCGACTAAGAACTGAACAATGAAAATATTAGCTACTTTCAATTTTATTTTGGAAAATCGTAGGGACATTTGAATTTTTGTTAATACGTACCTATAATAAGCCGCCGCGTTCGAGTTACGATAGTATTGCACGAGCGCGAGCGGTCCTGAGAACAAATTTTCGATGTAAAACTCACTTAAATCAAAAGTGACAGTTTTCCACTAACAGAACTGTGCAATTTTTCTTGGTGTTAAACTATATCATTTACAATTACAAAAAAACAAAGGCATATAGATGTGATATTTCACCAGTACAGAATTGACTACTTTACAAATCTTTTGGCGCGAAAAAACGATTTTTTATTTTTTTTTAGTTGCGATAGTTTTACACTCATGGTGCTATATTGGATTCTGACATTTTTGAGTAGAGTATTTTTTTCTAGTTACAACGATGTTTCACATGTCACTGCCATCGACACGCCACGATGTGCCACGGCACATGCCATGAAAATCATCACAACAGGCGAACGCTAAACTTCGATTGTCGTATTTTTCAAGTAGTCCATATGACTTTCGTAAGCTAGGTTACGTGCAATGTCGGGTGTGCAGGTGCAGGGGCATTATTTTCTTGGAAAAACATGAAGTTGTAATTTGGCTTCCCCGTCAACCAATTTTAGCCTCACAAAAGCGAAAAAGATCTTGAATTCCTAGGAAAGAATGGCTGGCTCAAAGGCAAATTGGGTTTTGTTTATTCTTTTGCAAGACCAGATCTCTAAGATAATTCAGATTTAGATCAACTTTGATGGAAACTCCTATTTTACGATTACATCTCTGATAAAATCCTAGGATCAAGGCGTCTTCTTTGAAGTTTCAGCTTCAATATGAGCCCTTGATTTTGAAAATCGGGTGACGGGGCAAAAAATTATCACCGCGAAACCAAAAAGTTGATTTTTTTAGATCACCCTGTAAATAAAGGAGATAAAGGCAAAAATTTGAAAAACCGTTAAGGTATAAGTTCTAGTACCTCCCTGGACGAGTTGAAAAAATTCCAATTGTTTTTTTAACAGAATTGGGAGTTATTCAAGCTTTCCATTTTTTTCAGAACCTTGCGCGACACCCTCTATAACAAATGTGGGGAGAGTTCACCACTTTGAGCTCCACTGAATTTTTTGGGTGAGCCATTTCAAGTGTTGAGTACTTTAAATTAAAATAATACTTTTGGATTGAAGTCATTACATTGTAGCGTTAAAATTTTGTCTCGATATATTTATCACGCAAAAAGCGAGAGGTAGCTGATGAGATTTCTTCACGGCGTATTTTGGAAGAGCTAAAAAGCGAAAGGCTAGGAGTGACCGATCGACTTTGGTAGCAGAAGCTTCTCCCTGGGAAATTAGTTATTTTCAAAAGTTATTTGAAAATTCTTCCACCCATAGTCGTTGGGGATTTAGGGAAATAGTCCGGTGGACTAGGGTTATAACTATGCATTTTATGACTACGGAACAATTTTTTACAGGCATGTTCAGAAAGCCTTCATTTATTATTTGAGAAGTGCTGCCAAGCAATTTTTCAATGTGGGGGGTCAGGGGGGCCCCTTTTTGACAACTTGAATCGTTTTTTGTCGATAAAATCCGTAATAAAAATGCTAAATAGAAAATTCCAACGGATTATTGAAAAGCAACTCGAAAGGTCACTTATGTGTGATAAAAACTATTACAGGGTGAACAGGTTCCGACAAAAATGACTTTCCGTCAACATGCAATACAATAAAGAAAATATTGTGCCAAAGACCTTCAGCTTCGTCATTGGAAAATGCCGATTGGCATATTTGTTGATCATATCCCCCTGAACTGGTTGAGAACGGCACCCAATAGCGTCAACAGTGCCGGAGCTATATACACGGTAGAAGAGGAAAATATTTTTGTTTTCATTTATTTCAAAAACCAAGATAGATAAAGTAAACAAAATTAGGGAATTGATGTTTCATTCAATGCATGTGAAGACACAACAAACCGTTTTAAAATATCTTGAAGCGTTCCTGAAATATTTTCAAAAAACTGAAGAATATCATCAAAATTTCACTTTTTACTTTGATTCCGTATTTTCTATTATACAGATGTATTGTGGCATTTTAAATTTCCCACATTCTCCACGAAGTGTACAACTTCAGGTTGGATTCGCAAACCTGGATGCGTGGCGGGGATTGACCGCGTTGGCCTGTCGGGTGGGGAAGATCTGAGAGTTCATTCTGGGTGCCGCGGTCGAAGCGAACACAAGTTGGCAACAAATATTAAATTTTAACTTTTCGCCGCAGGCAATTATTTAAGTTGCAACCCTTTTGTGAAAAAAGGCAAGTTCTCTCAGTTCTCTCTCTGCTCGGGGGCGGCTTTGGTTAATCTTCCGTTTCACCGTTTCAGGGTTTTTTTGCCGGGATGGTATTCCGAACCACCTAAAAAGTGGTGAAGAAAGTGGTTTTTTTTGGACCCGGCCGAAACCAACGAATTCCATATGCAAGTTTCCTTTCTTCTTCTCTCTTCGTCTTTCAACGAGCAAGATTTGAGCATAAAGCCTTCGGCACAGCCATCGTCTCGTCAGCAGAAAACTTCCACCACAGCTGCCAATCTCTTCCCCTAAGGACTCCGTCCAGGAGAGAGCTGCGCTGCCACCATAAGGAACAAGGCCAGGCCAGAACCTTTATTTCTTCTTTCTTAATTACCTTTTTAAAAACCAATTATTTGCCTCACTCTTCAAGTTCAACTATTTGCTTATTACCTTAATTTCTTTATCTTTTTGTTATGATTGAATATTGCAACGTTTTAGTAAGAACAAGTTTTTCCACCTATCTTCTTCTTTTTTGAGTGCACTCACAACGGGATTAATTAATTTAAAACCGCGTCGCGATTCTCTTTATAAAAATTTGAATACTTGCCGTCTCTCGCAATATTCCTTTAATTTCAATCAATTCTATTTTCTCCGTTTGTTTCATTTAAATTATCAAGTAATATTCTCAAATTTATCAACTATTGTTTATTCTACGTCTGAAGTATTATCCACACCAAGTTCTGAATAAAACTGACCATTCTTCCAAAAATTCATTTATTGTTCTCCACTTAATTATTTTAAAATTCTCTCTCCTTTTAATTTTAAAAACAACCGTTTGCCTTTAGTGATTCAGGCATAAGTGCAACTAAACAGGTAGAGATAAAAACTAATTTCGAATCACTTGGCGCCCGTCAACATCGAAATTTCAGGAAACGTCTAAAACCACCCGCGACCCACGCTCTCCAAAATACTCGAGCGCCGTTCGCTCCGACGAAAGTTGGGTTATAGTATATCCTCAAGTTATGCAACAAATTTCACAATATACACAAATATACAATAAATCATAGTTAAAATTAAACAGCACCATCACCGGCATCAATCATGTATGCGTTGTATACAGGGTGTAAGAAAAAAATGATTGTTTTTTTTGCTGTATATAATAAAACAAGCAAAAAAACGCGGGGATTACACATTCACGACAGCAATTCACTTTATCAGATGTCTTGGCTTGGTTTATTTCCCCGGAAACTTCTCACCTCCCTAATTTTGCACTTTTTATGTCTTGATTTTTCTATAACAGCAAAGAAAGCAACCATTTTTTCTTACACCCTGTATATGACGCATTGACGCATACATGATTGATGCCGGTGAGTGATGTGGCTGTTTAGTTTTCACCCTAATTTGTTGTTAAATTACAGTATATACCTCTATATAATGGAAAATACGAAATCAAAGTAGAAAGTAAAATTTTTATGATATTCTTCAGTTTTTTCAAAATATTTCAGAAACGCTTCAAGATATTTTAAAACGGTTTGTTGTGTCGTCACACGCATTGAATGAAGCATCAATTCCTAAATTTCGATCACTTTATCTATCTTGGTTTTTGAAATAAATAATAACAAAAATATTTTTCTCTTCCACCCTGTATATAGCTCCGGCACCAATGACGCAGTTGGGTACGGTTCTCAACCAGTTCAGGTGCGTATGATTAACAAATATGCCAATCGGCATCTTTCAATGACGAAACTAAAGGTCTTTGGCGCAATTTTATCTTAATCATATTCCATGTTGACGGAAAGTCATCTTTCTCGGAACCTGTTCACCCTGTAATAAGTTTCATCACACATAAGTAATATTTTGAGTTGCTCTTCAATAATTCGTTGAAGTTTTTTTTATAGCATTTTTATCACGGATTTTATCGATAAAAAACGATTCAAGTTGTCAAAAAAGGGGCCCCCCTGGCCCCCCACATTGAAAACTTGCTTGGCAGCACTTCTCAAATGATAGAGGAAGGGTTCCTGAACATGCCTGCAAAAAATTGTTCCGTAGTCATGAAATGCATAGTTTGGGCAATATTTGGCGCTAGTCCACCGGACTAAAAGCTTTGCAAGACCCACATTATTTGTGGAATGTAATGTGCGGGTAACGGATTATTCCGGATTTTTCTACCAGTAAGTTATGGTCCAAAGGCTATCATTACTTTGATTCTGACTAGAATTGCTTTTTAGGTCGCTAAGAATCTCTACAAAATTTACCATCGTACTTAGGTACTCTGCGTGTTGTCTTCAAAAGCATCTCTGCAACTTTTCGTAAGAGAACCGTTCCCATTTAGAACGTAGTAGGTTTGAAGCTCTCTGTTTGATCATCTTCTAATGATTGCATATTTTATTTTAGGGTTCTTTTTACTGTTTAATTTATGTTAAACAATTCTTTCTACGATTCTACGTCGTAAAGAAAATCAGTACTTCCGATCTATGTATTCTTTGGTCCCTGGATGTGCTTTACCTTTCATCGTCGTTCGTTCACAGTAGCCGTTTGTGTCAACAGAATTTCCGAAGAGCACATTTCTTCCCAACAAAAATAAGGCTGGAGGACAAAGAAACGGAACGCATCCAACATCCAGCTCCTTTTTCTGGTTACATCGAAACCGCAAGTTCCTTTTAACTTTAGGATATTTACATATTTTGTGCGTCGTTGAAAACATAAAGCTCAAATGGGTACATAGTGATAATAGTGAAGTCATAAATATATCGGAAACGCGACACAACTAATATTTCCATGCTCAGTACATACCTATTCATTTCAAAATTATATTTTTATGTGTTTATAAAAAAAAGGAACACAACAACCTACCTACTAAGATCAGAATTGCAATTTATTTGGTTTTCATAGCATTTTATTATTGTTTATAAATTTTGTGAATCGCATAGGCCAATTCGAGTTTCTCTTCATTTTTGTAATTACACCTAGCTGTCAATTGCTAATAGACCGGCGGCCAAAAATTGACTGGCGCCCTGGCAAAACCACCTATTGGTTACCCTTGTTTGATTTTGTCGACGACCCACGACCTCTCGACTGTAGCAAACCGGCGGTCGCACAATCTCGATTTGTTTTGTAATTCTAAAAGCAAATAAACCTAGCTCAAAGAAAATTCGTAAATTCTAGTTCTTTTCATTTTTCTTTTTTTTTTTTTTTTACTTTGCAAAATAAATTCGTGCGGTTATAACATTTTAATTTTTCTTGATGTTCACATTAATTCCTAAACACTGTTTCATTTTTATCGTTTGAAAAAATGAAAAAATCGTCAACATAATAGTCCAGTCACTATGTCTTTCTTCTTCAGAAAAATTAGTAGAGGGTTGAAATTTTGTACACGCATTCCTTTGATTGTCATGAACGGCATGTAAAAAGTCCCCTATAATCCGAGCTTAGGAACTTTGGATAATCGCCATCAAGTGTTAAAAAGGCGTTTTTTCGGCGAAGAAGTCATTTCTTTATTGCAAGATGGTCCTTTTTGTAATTGAATGATTGCGTGTTACCATCTTGACAATCGCCATACACTATTTCTACATTTGCGTAGATGGCGGATCCAAGAAGGAAAAACAGTTGACTGTCTCATTTCTATTAGTAGAGAACCTAAAAAATGTTTGATGATTGCATTCTATTTCTGACATAGTTTATCATGGAAATACCAAGTTTTACTTCAATATCTATAAAAATCACTGATTTATTGAAAAAAGTTGACTTATGAAAAATTTTCAGTTTTTTCAGAATATTCCAAAAACGGTGGAAGCTATTTCAAAACCGTTCACAATATCTTCGTGAGCATAAATTAACGAATATATAGGGTGATTTTTATGTCTTCAGCTATTTTGGTTCTTGGAAGATTTTTTTAATTTCTTTTCTCGACGCGTTTGGTATCACCGTTATTCAGTCTGAAGAAATTGCCACAATGGAAAAATTATCTGCACATCATGTTTTCACTAGTTTTTGATTGATTGTAAATGTAGTTGCGGGGTAAATATCAGCTATACCCATGCAAACGCCATATTCAGCAGGTTGAGGGAAGTGAAATATATAAAAAAATACCTCAGGAACCGAAACAGCTGGAGACATTTAAATCACCCTATTTATTCGTAATTTTATGCTTGCGAAGATTTTGTGGACGGTTCCAAAATATCTTTGACCGTTTTTGAAATATTCTGAAAAATCTGAGAAATTTTCAGAATTCAACTTTTTTCAATAAATCAGCGATTTCATCAGATATTGAAATATAACTTGATAGTTTCATGATGAATTATGTCAGAAATAAAATGCGGTCATCCGACATTTCTTAAGTCTGCTACTATTGGAAATAGGCAGTCAACTGTTTTTACTTCTTGGCCGCCATCTTGGATCCGCCACCTACGCAAAAGTAGAAATAGGGTATGGTGATTGTCAAGATGGTAATACGCAATCATTCAATTACAAAAAGGACAATCTTGCTATAAAGAAATGACTTCTTCGCCGAAAAAACGCCGAAACACTTGATGGCGATTAGCCAAAGTTCCTAAGCTCGGATTTCAGGGGACTTTTCATAGGTCATTCAAGACTATCGGAGGATTATGTGTTCAGAATTTCAACCCTCTACTAATTTTTCCGAAGTTGATACTATTTTTTGAACATAGTGACTGGACTATAAAGGCGACGACAGTCAACTGACCGACCTTCTTCACATAAAAACATGGCTCATACTTACATTCAGCATAATCTAATAATAGTGAAACCTCGTCGACTCTTCTGTTCCATGCTCTTGATGAGTGTTTGAGGTCTTACACATCTTAACCACCTTGTTGCTGAACCTCTGGACCATTCAGGAACACCGTCGCCGTCGTGACGTCCAGGTGTGTAATGTCCAGGTTCGTTGCGATTAGTGCACATCAAGCAGCATTGCGCTCATGCGCTCATCATCATCATCAAATCAATCCAAAATCCAATAAAGCACCATTGTTACATGCCAAAAAGGCCTCGTGCCTTTTCGGTGCGACTTACCAATGGTCTGTCTTATTCGGGAACACGGCCCGCCAGCTGATCAGTGGGGATAGGCCGGGGTTCTTTTGGATGAGGGGGAGGGGGGGGGGGCGTCACAGTAGTGTCGACTGAATTCCCCAAAAAACAACCTTTAGCACCAAACAATGACTAGTACAACACTGAAGACAAAGCAATGAATGGATTTCAAACACAAAGTTTATTTACCAAAGGTAACGAAAATGAACAGGTGCCGGTTGGCTAATCTTACAATAAAGGCAATAAGAGAGGTTGATATGTCGAATAATATTGTCGAAATGATACTGTCGTATAATGTTGTCGAATAATGCCACATTAAAGTTTCTGTTACAGTCGAAAAAGATTTGAGCCGGAATCAAAGTGAACGTTATCTGTTCCAAAGCGTAGGTACCTATCGTCCGGTTTTCAACAATGCCAGATAACGGTTCACGACGAGGTGAAGCTAAAACGGCGCGGTAGGTACCTAAGTTGATAAGCCTCCCCAGAGAGTGTTTATCGGTTTCTTTCCACACGATAACAATGTCACAAATACAATAATAATTTTATATAAGAAACCTTGTGAATTTAATACAGAGATTTTTCTTTCGAAACAAACAATTACTTATTACAAGTCAAACTAGGACCTTTCGCCCTATAACATCTACATTAATTTCAAAATACCAACAATAAGGTACCAAGAGACTGTCGGTGGCAAAACTACAGAATTTGTGCACGGATTTCTAACGATAAAGAATGATGTTAATTTTAACAAAGCGCATATACGCTTCGCGAATGGTCGAATTCGCAACAATTCAATTGCGGACAGATTGAATTTCAATTTTACTCTTTACTGTCCCCTGAAAACTGTCAATCTATTTTTCTTCCGTCTTTCTTTAGAACGGTACTTGAGTAGTGTTTAGACAAATATCAACGTAAAAAATGATTATCGTTTACGCATTTTCAAGTAACAAAAGTATAAGAGGGAGAATAAAGCAACACAAATAGGCGAGATATCGCCGGCTTACTTAACCAAAACGCAACGCTGTAAACACGGAGACGGCTTCCTGACGGCCGCGATCGACAAAGTTGTCGTGCGCTGAGTCTTCTAGAGAGCGGGCGATAGCTAGACTCGGTGTCGTGTGGAGATGGCGTCCACGCCAGTGCGGCAGGACTCGCCGGCCAAGTTTGGAAAATCTTGCACTCAAACCAAAAAAACGGGCTCGAGAAATTCCCTGTTGCGTAAATGCGACGATGTCGATGATGGAGACGTTGGCGGCTTGCTGGCAAAATCTCCAGACTTTCAAACGGGATGACAGGAAAATAGAGACGTCGGGAACTTGATCGTAGAAAACTCGTTATGTAGCAAAAGAACCGAGATGTGAGTAACAAAAAGAAACCTATAACAATTCACTCAACTCAGTATCGACTCAAACTCGAAAATATGACAAAAAACGAATCAAATCAGCCTTTACTTGACCTCAGGTGACAGGCGGTTTCGTTTGATGTGTCAGGTGTGGTTGTATTTCTTTAGTCGGCGTAACAATGCCTTCTTCGGGTCCAATACCCTGATGATCCAACGTTCGCCAAATAAACCCGCAAAACAGGCGGTTTCTGGCTTCCAACTAACACAATTCAGAAGACCTCTCAATAGGCAAAAACGTGGATGTACAGCACACACACTAGACGACAGCTTCGATGCGAGTTTCAAATCGAAAAAGGAAGAAGCAGCTACGTTGCTCAGTTTTATCAGATTCTCCCTGCCGGCGCGCTGAGCTAAGTCTTATCTATAGCCAATTGGAGAAAAGCACGCGGCACTCGCTTGCCGGAATGGTCACTGCAAGATAACGAAATTCCCCAAACTACTAGAAAATAAACGGCAAGGCAGTACTGGACTGGCCCAATCGGTCCAAGTATCCAAAAACAAACAGAAGCAGAAAACGACGTAACACCATCAAGCTCGGGATCGACTACAATCAGTACAAATCAAGGTCAAACAACAAAAGCCATTGAAGAGGAACACCAGGTTACTGATTTTAGATCGAATCCTACAAAAAATCCTGATTCTCCTACCTATAATCTTTACATAGATAGATAGATAGATAGATAGATAGATAGATTTTATTAAGTGTTCTTGTGCATAAACGCACTACACGAGTCAAGCAAAACAATAAGGTAAACATTTAAATTAAAATTAACAACACACTTTATCACAGATGGGATAATATAAATCATTAACATTATCTAAACATAAATTATCAGTTAACATTTATCACATCTCGATGAAAACGAGAGCAAACAAGCAGTCTGGACAACCTTCATCAGATATATCTACAAGAAAAAATCGCTCGGTTTCAAGCGGAAAAATTCGTCACAGCAATAAAAGGCCCTTGCGCTGAGGAACCGTCTCATCACACGGCTAAAAAGCCTCACTGGCAGATTTCTGACTGAAGTAGGCAACACGTTGAAAAATTTAGCGGCCATATGCTTCGGATTTTTTTGGCCCTTAACTAGTCGAGAAAACTGAGGCAATATATTTTCACAATTTCTGGTCTTATAATTATGAATATTCTCGTGGGTGACGAAAAGATCTTCGTTCTGCTTCAGATACATCAGGCAGCTGTATATATACTCGCATGGAAAAGTAAGTATGTTGTTATCAATAAACGCGCTTTTACAGTCGTCCCTATACCCCAAGCCAGAAATAATCCTGACCGCCCTACGCTGCAAGCCAAAAACCCTGTACCAATCCGACGCGCCACCCCAACATAAAATTGAATAAGTCATCACGGAATGGCACAGAGCATGGTAGGCCTGCAGGAGTGTAGGCCTTGAGACACTGTCCGACAACATTTGCAACGCGAATACATTTGTTGCAAGCTTACTCGACAACTTATGAACATGCACATCCCACTTCAACTTGGGATCAAAAAAAACACCCAGGAATCTAACTGACTCGACATCCCGAAACCCTTCAAGTTCTCTCAGTCCAAAAAACATTGTGTGTGTCTTCAAGGCATTCAAAGAGAGGTGGTTGGCAGCGAACCAGGCCTCGACGTCCGACCGAGCCAAACGACTCCTATCATCAGCGACAGAGAGATCGCTGCTACGGTTTATCACAGTTGTATCATCCGCAAAAAAAATGAATTCAGCACCATCCACACCGCCCGGGAGATCATTTATATAGATTAAAAATAGTAATGGCCCCAATATGGACCCTTGAGGCACTCCATCTCTCACTTCCAACTCACCGGAGAGTTTTCCTCCAATAGACACCGTCTGGACCCTTCCAGAGAGATAAGACTGAATCAATTGCAAGCTTCGTTTGTCAAAATTGTAGCGTTTCAATTTTTTCAATAAAATATCATGATTTACGCAGTCAAACGCTTTGGAAAGATCACAAAATGTTGCCGCCAAATACTGCTTGTCCTCAAAGCACTCAAGACACTTATCTATAAAATCAAGCTTCAGATATGCATAAGCATCGAAGCATCGAAGCAAAGAAAGTGTCAAAGAAAAACAGGACAAAGTGAACTCCGTGATCCCGAAAATGATCCAGATCTCCATGGACGACCTGGAAAGTACAATCCAGCGAATCGTGACCAAAAGTACTCAGGACTTAGTTTCGGAAGTCAGGAGCCTAAGGGAGGAGATCACGGACCTCAAAATGACGCGTATGGATACTACTAGGATATCGTCCCCTGTTCCAGATCCAGGAACTCCACCAGAAAATTCCAGTTCTGGCGCATTTGCAGCGAGTGGAAGAGAGACCGACAATCAGCAGAAGAAGCCTGCTCGAAAAGATAAGACGACATCGAGAATCACAAAAAGTGGACTCGGCACTTCAAGCGAGCGCAACGGCAACAAGAACAAGCGAATATGCCTCGTGGGCATGAGGCTCAGTAGCGCACTTCCTGTTTGAAGGATTAGTGAACGCAAGATGTTAAGTAATTATGGTTCTACCGTTATTCGGCTTGAAAATCAGAATGATTGTACTAGACAGGGGTAAGTTCCAAGTTTCATGAAAATCGTTCCACTGATAAGAAAATTCCAATATGGCGGTCAAGATGGCGGCAGTGGCGGACTAAGGGGGGGGGTGCGGCGGGGGCGGTCCGCCCCGGGCCTCGGGGCCTCAATCATCTGATGGGGCCCCCAATTCATCTTGTTTGTGAAAAATACTGCAAAAAAATTGGGATAATATCCAAAAATCCAATTTTTTCCCTCGTTGGGGATCATTTTTTTTCGCATATTACTCAGGTGAGAAACATTGTTTTCCTATTTTTTTCCATTTTAAAGTTACCTTGGCAGGCCCCATGACAACAGGTTTGGGGGCCTACACACAGGCAATAGAGGTGTGTCTGTATCACGGAGTCTTTGCGAATTATTTTCACTTAAGGCTGTAGGGGCCCCGGCCCCGGATATCACAGTGCCAGGGGCCTCAAGCCTCTTGAAATTTTGTATTTCATCATTTCTTTTCAAAAGAGGGGAAAGACAAAACAACAAAATCATTTTGTCTGCGCGCTGCAGGTAGTAGAAAATCATATTATTCCTAATTTGGTATATACGAGTAGGTTTTAGCATTGAGCCAACAGTCCAAATCCAATTCAACATCTGAAGCTGGAACCGGAAACTTCTTGTAGGTACTGGTGGTCAGTGGCATAGCCAAGGGGGGCGAAAGTGGGCGAATGAGACCACCCCCCTACCTCCCAAGCGCCCATGGCACTTCATTCGACACTAGACCGATACAGAAAAAATTCTGGCAAAAATTTTCAAGAAGCACAAAAGTTTTCTGAAAAGAAGTTTGATTATCAAGTAATTTTGGTGAAAACGTCGAAAACCGAAATCGCAAAACGCACGAAATATACCGATTATCATCAGCCTCATTATTATTATCAGGCCAAAAAATTTCGCCTGCGGCGCTACTTTTCCCTGACATGCACCCTCACCGTTGCCTTTGCCCTCTCCGCCCTCAAATTCTGACTGCGCTACTGTGTGTTTTATAGCCAAGTTAACAACACATTTTTTGTTTCTCAGGCTTTTGCTCAATTACGGCGGAGCAGGGCGGGCCAAAAAGTCTGCCGGCCCCCCTTCATATTCTCAACTTTCACTCCTTAGGGGCCCATCTCACAATTCCGCCCCGGGCCCACAATTCCCTTAGTCCGCCACTGGATGGCGGCGGAATCATAAAACTCAGCTTGAAAATAAGAATGATCATATGAGACAAAGGTAACTTTCAAGTTTCATGAAAATCCTCCCACTTATAAGAGATTTCAATATGGCGGCCAAGATGGTGGCGGAGTCATGAAATTTGGCTTGAAAATGGAAATGGTCATACGAGACAAAGGTGAGTTTCAAGTTTCATAAAAATCGTCACACTAGTAAGAAATTTCAATATGGCAGCCAAGATGACGGCAGAATCATGAAATTCCGCTTGAAAATAAGAATGTTCGTACTAGACAAGGATAAGTTCCAAGTTTCATAACAATCGTTCCACTAATAAGAGATTTCAATATGGCAGCCAAGATGGCGGCGGAATTATGAAAGCCAATCTGCCTATTTGGTCCTTGCATGGGGACCTAAGCTATCCATCGGATAAAGTTCAATTTTTAAGGGCTGTAGCTTTATTTCCCGAAGAGAAGTTCAACTTCTTCGAAGTGCACAGGAGATCTCTGTTTTTTTGATAATAATGATAACGATGTATGGATAACAAAATAGTGCCCATTGCCCACCATTGCCCTGGGGGACATCAGCTATCCATCGGAAAAAGTTCCAAAGCTCTTGCTTCAATTCTTGAGACGGAGTACAGCGTCTTAATTTCTACACGGACAGACAGACAGACAGACCGGCCACATAAGCGTCATTCTGTTATTTAAAAAAAAGTTTTAACTGATTTCGATCTCCTAAACACGAATATAGGGTTTATTTTTGAATGGGAACAATTCTTTTTGATCGAAAAACCGAAAAAATGGTACTCTGTCACATGATTTTCAGTAATACCTACCTACTTTTTTTGTTATTGAGCAAACATGTTCCGTAGTTTTAGTGCCACTATCCTTCAGGTACACCTACCTAGTATTGGCTATTTCAAAATGTTAAATAGTGTAATGGCACGTCTGATTTTGAATTCGTAGGGCCGCGTATGCGCCGAGCCGTATATAGCTTTGCAGTCGTTTTCAAAAATTTATAACAATTGACCCGAGGGTTGTATCGAAGTGGAGTTTTTGTCAAAAGAAAGTTCAAATTGTTCTCTAAATATAATCCTGTACATGATCGTAATGATCTATTTTCATAAGGAATTATTGTAGCTGCCCGCATATCGCAACTTCCTACATATCTTACCGCGAATGCCAGCACTTGATCGGCGAAGCCGCCTTACACACAAATGTTATTATTGTAATTGTTTATGATTATTTCGGGAAGATTTTTCCTGGTTCGCATACCAAGGCCATGAGCTACCCATTCGAGGTCAAATATTTTCTGTAATGGATTTCGTTTTGTTCGGAGGAAAGGATATCAAGCACCAGCAAGCAACGAATAATCATTTGCGGCCGAGCCGTAGCTTCGGAGTCATTTTCAAAAATTCATTACTATTGACCTGTACGTCGCACCGATGTGGAATTTTTGTTAAAATGAAGTTCAAATCCTTCTCTAAATATAACTCCCCATATGTATTATTGTAAAATGAAAAGATCGGGTACTTGATCGCATGTGATAACTTTCGAGATCAGGCCGGCCTCTGGAATGCAGCATTCACCGGCAATGCCGCGTCACACTAATTTGTTATTATTGTAATTGTTTATCATTATTTCGTCGAGATTTTTCTTGGTTCGGGATACAAGGCCATGAGCTACCCATTGGAGTGAAAATTTTTCGCAAAAACCTTTTCGTCTAGGACTAGATGCTGTGACGGACGGACGGACGGACGGACAAAGCGAAGACAAAAGCGCCTTCCCGTTTGGAGAAGTGCGCTAAAAATCAACGAAATAATATCGTCACGGGAACGGCTGTTGACGAAGAAGGAGCGGGCGGCTTTGGGGCCGCACAAAGAAGAGTGTGGCTGTACGTGGGACGCTGCAGGCCAAATACAACACCTCAAGACTTGGTGAAATACCTAGCACAAAAAGTTCCAGATTTCGAATTCGAAATCAGCCAGTTAACGACAAAAGGCAGTAATTGTTCATTTAGAGTTGGGGCCGATGAGAGCCTTCACGCGAAGCTGTATGACTCTTCATTTTGGCCGAAGAACCTAATCATTAAAAGGTACAGGTTTTTTCGACAAGCGAATCGATAAGCAACAGGAGCACAACAGCCTACTAGCAACGAACAACAATGACTTCGCTGAAGCCTGGAATGCCGCTGCAGTCAAATCTCCTATTTTGTGTTATTATAAAAACGTGAGAGGCTTGAGATCGAAAACGGCTGAGTTTTTCAATTCTATTTGTTGTGCTGATTATGATTTGCTCGCCTTGACTGAATCTTGGTTAACTAGTGGAATCTCTAGTGGCGAGCTGTTTTCCGACGGTTATAACGTTTATCGGCGCGATATATACCTCAAGGCCAGCGGAGTTTCCAGAGGAGGTGGTGTCCTCCTTGCCATCAGGAGTTCGATTCGTTCTACACTAATGAATACCGATTTTATCAATCACAGGGCCCCATTTCTCGACATTGTCGGTTGGGTGAAGCATCTCCCAAGCGAAACGTCTGAGGCGCTAACGGGCTGGGAACGTCTCTCGCGCGAAAGCACTTTTGGCGTCTCTCAAGCGAAAAGGCCGTTTCGACTATTTGGCGATTCAGTTTGGCAACGTGGCCGTATCTTTGACGGAAATATATTCAGAACGTCTGTCAAGCGAACACCATGGCAGCGTCTGCGGCGCGAACATATAAGCAGGATCTCTGGAGCGAAAAGCCCGACAGCGTCTCTCGAGCGAACACCATAGCAGCATCTGTGGCGCGAACGTGTGAGTAGCGTCTCTCGAGCGAGCACCATAGCAGTGTCTGTGGCGCGAAACACCGTTTTGGTGAATCTCGACCGTGCTGGTGTAGGTATTATAGTTCGCTCGAGAGACGCTGTCGAGCTTTTCACTCCAGAGATGCTGCCATGGTGTTCGCTCGACAGATGCTGTCAGGCTTTTCGCGCCACAGACGCTACTACAGTGTTCGATCGAGAGACGCTGTCGGGCTTTTCGCTCCAGAGATGCTGCTTAAATGTTCGCGCCACAGACGCTGCCATGGTGTTCGCTCGACAGACGCTATCGGGGTTTTCGCTCCAGAGACGCTACTCATATGTTCGCGCCACAGACGTTACCACTGTGTTCGCTCGAGAGACGTTCTGAATTTATTTCCGTCAAAGATACGGCCACGTTGCCAAACTGAATCGCCACATAGTCGAAACGGCCTTTTCGCTCGAGAGACGCTAAACGTGCTTTCGCGCGAGAGACGTTCCCAGCCCGTTAGCGTCTCAGACGTTTCGCTTGGGAGACGTGTATTCTGTCGGTTGCAGTGTGTTGTTGGATGATTTTTTGTTATATGTATTTGTTATTTATATTCCTCCTAGTATATCTAGTGCCGATTACGAACATTGTATCGATCTTTTTTATGAATTGGATATAATTTTTGAAAATAGGTTAATTTTATTAGGTGATTTTAATGCTCCTAATTTTTTAGATGGATCACGGGACAGCAGGACGGCTTTGTTGATGGTCTGATGAATTTTCACGATCTCCATCAATTCAACACTATTGGGAACTCTACTGGTAGAATGCTGGATTTGATATTTTCCAACATTCCAATCGTCCTCGTGGAAAAAGCTGATTCTTTGGTGGTTGAGGATGCGCATCATCCTTCTTTGAGCGTCCGAATTGAATGCAAGGTTGCCAAACATGTTCAATTCAACACCAACAAAAACGCGCGTCAATATAATTTCAAAAGAGCCAACTTCGTTGAGTTTACGATTTGTTTCTCCATATTGAGTATTGACTGATCTACTTTATACGACATTCCGAATGTCGATGACGCTGTAAGTAAGTTTTATGAAACCTTACATTCCGCTCTTGACAGATATGTGCCTTTGAAACAACACAATCCTCGTCGAAGTAGTAAGTGTTATCCTCCATGGTTCTCAGGTAGGATAATTTCTCTGATAAACAAAAAAAATCGTCTTCACAAAAAACATAAGAAACACTATTCTCTATCTTCCTATCAACACTATACTACAATCAGAAAAAAATCGTCCTCACAAAAAACTTAAGAAACACTATTCTCTATCTTCCTATCAACACTATACTACAATCAGAACTGAGCTAAAAAAAGCAATAAATACCAGTTACACTTCATATAAATCTGATATCGAGCGAAAGTTCCACAAAGAGCGAAAGAAGCTTTGGGAGTTTATCGGTAGCCGTAAGGGGCAATCTAGAGTTTCTGGCCTAATGTTCGATGGCGACCAAGAGCATCCTAGCCCACAGGAAATTGTTGATGCCTTTGCCTCTTACTTCGGCAGCGTATACCAGTCTGGTTCACAAGGTAAAACTGACGATTCCATGACTTGCACTGACACGCTGAACATTTCTAATATTTCAGAAGCCGAAATTATTGCGGCTATTCGTAAATTGAAAAACACGTCATCCACCGGCATCGATGGAATTCCCACCTTTTTGGTTAAGGACTGCAGTTCCTTTTTCATCAACCCGTTGCACTATATCTTCAATTTGATACTAAGTACCCCTTCATTCCCGTCCATCTGGAAAAAAACTAAAGTCTGCCCCGTATTCAAGAAAGGTGATGAATCTCTCATCCAAAACTACCGACCTATATCAATCATATGTATCTTCTCCAAGGTTTTTGAGATTATTATTTACGACCATCTGTTTCGCCATGTCAAAAATTTCATTTCTCCAAGCCAACACGGTTTTATGCCCGGTAGATCGACAATCACCAATTTAGCGACTTTCTCTCAATATGCTACTAGAGCTTGAGACAATGCCGGGCAGGTTGACGTCCTTTACACCGACTTTCGTAAGGCGTTTGACCAAATTGATCTTGATATTTTGTTGATGAAATTGAGGAGCTGCGGGCTATCTGACTCCTTGATTAGCTTCTTCCGTTCTTACCTTTTTAACAGAGAACATTCGTTGAATACATGGGTTATGTATCCGAATCCTTTATTCCTACATCTGGTGTCCCTCAGGGGGTTAACCTAGGTCCTCTACTTTTTCTTATATTTATCAACGACGTAGTCAGCAACATCAAGAGTTGTCAGTACTTACTATTTGCTGATGACCTCAAGATATTCAGTTCAATTAATTCAATCTCTGATTGCAATGACTTTCAAAGCGATATCAATCATATCTACGAATGGTGCAAAAGAAATAAACTTCACCTAAACATAGAGAAATGCAACGTTCTGTCGTTGTTCCGTCCCTGTTCATTTTTCTTTTTAAGTAAATTCAAATTTATTCGCGGCTTGGTACCAACATTATTTCGGTCCCAACTCCCGCCATCTTTCCTCTACCTGCACATGTGCGTCAGTCCCAAAGCCTGTCAAGACCGACGCTGCCACCTTATAGCAGCCGCCGGAAACGGCGAGAGAGCAGTTGTTGAGTCCGAGACGCCGTGTCGAAGGTGAACACATCCGAGCGAGCGTCGAATTGGAAACATCCTACAAAAGTATCGATTCTCGTGTACGCGGGCGCCCCTCGTTCATGTCCTCTGGAGAGGATGCTGAGTTGGTGTTGAACAACGTCTCTGCCGGCCGCTAAAAAAGTGCAACTGATCCAGTGCTCCTGCCGTTGCAAGTTCATGCCGATTTCTTGAAACGACGCCATTTTCTTCGTGTGCTTTTGTTCGCACCGATCTCGTTACACGCAGAGTGCCTGAGGCTCGCGCCCCCATCGTCACCTGGACGGCGCCCTGCTGCTTGCCGTTCCCTTGAGGTGGTCACGCGTATTCCACGCTCCACCGTTCTACATTCCACCACGGTCAGTGTTCGTCCAATTCCACTGCCACCAACCAACGTGGTGCGCCGATTATTCACCGCTGCTGTTTGCCGCTGGAGTGAATGCTATACATCTTGGGGCGCTAATGCACATCCCTGTAAGTACCCCCTTTTTCAATTCCGTTCCTGCATTTCCGGTCGGTGGTTTGTGCCAAGTCACGCGTAATGAACCGCCATTTTCTTTACAGCGCCGTTCAGAGTGCATTCGTGTGACGTCATCAGCGACGCTGCCATCGCGAATCCACGCTCGCCGTGTTTGAGATTGTTTGAGACACACAGGATAAAGATTTGTTGTTCGATAACATTTTGCATTTTGATTTGTGGACCCAATTTAGCCCCGCATCGCCAGTGCTCTTCTGAGCCCCCCTTTGGGAGTTTTTCTCCCGCATTGAATGGCCGTTCGCGTCCAGTCGTACTCTAGGAAAACGAACCGTCTGATATTTCCTTACGCTATAAATGGAATTCTTTTTAACAGATGTTCCGAGGTGAGAGACCTGGGCGTCTTCTTCGATGAGCGATTTACTTTTCATAAACAGATTGAGGATTGTACTTTGGCCGCCACCAAAGTACTGACTTTGGCCGCCACCAAAGTACTGGGCTTTGTTCATCGTAATTGCAAGGATTTCGGTAGACATGTTCTCATGAAACTCTACTTCTCTCTTGTACGTAGCCGGTTGGAGTACGGTATATTGATTTGGCATCAGATATATCGGAGCCATGAGGTGTCACTGGAATCTGTTCAACGTAGATTTTCTAAACGATTGGTGTTTATGGAGAATGGTGTTCACCCCCCAAGAGGCTATGACCACGTCAAGTTGCTCAGCGAGGTTGGCATTAAATCTTTACATGACCGAACTAAGCAGATAGCTCTTGACTTTTCTTTTCAACCTATGTAACGGAAAGGTTTGTTCTGCCTTGCTGGAAAAGCTGCAGTTCCACGTACCGCGTATTTCCATATTTTTCATGTGCAATACGTTCAACAGGCTGTATCCTGACTGTGATATTAACTTCGACTCTCTAACTCACGTTTTGAGCTGTTCTGGCATACCCTGAATTATTATTGATCCCTCATGATTCTCTCTATTTGTTAGATGTTCATTAACTGTTTGTTATTTCAATACTGGTGTTGTACTCTGACACAATATTTCCTGTATTAGGTGTCCACCTGTTGGAAATAAATGCTATTTATTTTATTTTATTTATTTATTACATAATCAAACAGTTTTTCGAGCCTCCCAGGTGAGTCTCACTTATGATGATTTGTGACGTTTAGTATGTTGTTTAGGACATATCTGTCAATATATTGCGACAAGCGACGATTTCCGTGCATTCTGGTAAACACGCGATAATTACATGGAGACTCAAACGCCTGATCAAGACACATATGTCTATTTGGCGGCAGCGCCGGCTCTAGAGCACGGCAGAATTATATGCGAAATGTGTGGGATTATTCTGGAGTCGCCCAGAAAATCGTATCCCAGGTCACTGTCGAGTTTGCTGGAAGATGATGGAGAGTTCGGAGACACTAATCGGAGGCCTATAGGCATCAACCGTCAGCTCACAAGAAGTTATGAATTGGAATGCGAAGTGGTAGCGAGCGGATTAAAAGCGAGTGGTAATCACAGCGATATTCCTAAGTAAATAATTGTTGGCGTGTATTTATTGTAGTACGCAGTAATAAACAGTGTGTGTTTTAAAACGATCGTCCCAATTATATTCGAACCCGTACGCGAAATACGTAACAATATGTTCCAAGCGGCGTCCAGTAATTATCAATTTCCAGGTCAAAACTTTTCTGCCCCTCTAAGTTCTACACTCACCAAAAAGTCTAGGGATATTTTGTATTTTTCTCTCCAGCAGCTCCCTGCAAATAATATTTTTTTGTAATGTCTAGGTTCCTTCATTTTTTATACAACTTTATCTCTACAAGATGCCTCCATTGAGAGAATCCCTCAAGTTTTACGATATCCTTCACGACTGCTTGCTTGCGTTTTTGCATCTATACAAAAGGACCGTACTTACAGATTATTTCTTTGGGAACTTTCCTGAGATTTCAAAATTAAAGTTTTCAATGTAGGAATATGATTAGACAAATAAAAAACTGTTGATGTTTTTTCAGTAAGGTATTTTTGTGTGTCTTTATTGAACATTATGGTGCGTAAACATCTAAGTCGTGACGAAATGAATAGGGCCGTAGGGATGTTCGAGACAGGAATGGGACAAAACGAGATTGCAAGGAGCCAGCGTACCTCTCAAAGTACCCGTTGAACGCACGATATCGACAGACTGAGAATGTCTCCGAACACCACACAGGGCGACACCGCATTAGGTACAACCCCAGCTCATCAAGACAGATATCTGCAACTTATCGCTCGCATAAACTTCAATCTCACTGCCCCTGACTGAGTCTGCGTCTACAAGAAGTGTATCATGTTAGATACTGTTGGCCCTGAAACTGTCCGATGCCTGATACGCTGATTCCAGAAGAGTGCGAGTGTGAAGAGAACCTAGCAGCTTAAATCGGTTGTAACAGGTCCAGGAAGCTCACTCTCATCAAGGTGGGACAATCATGGTATGGGGCGGAGTGCAAGCCGGAAGAACAACCTACCTCGTTTGAATTGAGAGATCGCCAACTGGAACCCGCTACCGTGATTTGGTACATAAGCCTATTGTCTTGCCCTATGCGAATAATTTTGGGCAACATTTTACGTTTATGCAAGACAATCCAAGACCTCATACCTTCAGGTTGCTTAATGAGCTTTTGCAGGATCACCAAATAATTGTTCTGCCGTGGCCAGCGCAGTCCCGAAATTTAAACCTCATTGAGCACGTGTGGTATACACGTCAGCGAAGGGTGCTAAGTATGGGTTTGCCCCGTAGAAATCGCAGAGATTTATTCGCAGCGCTTGATGTCGCATGGCAAGAAGTCCACAAGAAGACATTGATAATCTTATATCAAGCATGTCTAGACGTTGAAGAGCTGTTCGGAATTCTGGGGGAGGCCATACTCTTCATTGATGTATGTGGATATCATTTAATTTAAAGAAAAATTCATTTTCATAATAATTTTTGAAAAAAAAACAGCTCAAAAAAATTAAAAGTAAGTGAAAAAATTAGTTTCCTGGGCAGCATATACAGAATAATGGGAATATTCCTAAACTTTTCTGATGTGTGTATTATGGCATTTTCCGTGCGATGATGATCAAGAGGCATCTTTTATAACATGCCGATTCTACATTATAAAGAAAATAATTATAATGCAGTATCAGTTCCGAAATTAATTGTATCTGCAAATCAGCCGGGAATTAGTTGGAAGCTTGGGGTAAACGTATAATGAGTTTTGATATCAAGAAAATAATTAATCTTTGAATTTTGACGCGGCGGGATTTTTTGCCTAGAAAATAACTCTCGGTATTAATTTGTAAACTTTACGAAATAACTCAAAGTTATGTTGAAATTTTGTAGATGTACTGGGTATGGGTGCGATGAAACTGTAAACTGAAGAAATTTCGTTTTACCACCACATCTAAATCATACCTAAACAGCCGCGTGTTCACTGCTCATCCGTTGGACGAATAATGTAGTCAACGTAAATCTCAAGTGAATTACAAGAAATGAAACAAAAAGTCCGATTTACTACCTGAGACCACATTAAATGCATTGCGCCGCCGCCGGGATCAAAATGTCTCATACAGCCGTCGCAGGTAGGTAAATACCTGCGTACAGAACAATACGAAACGTAATTGGAATTTTCACGTCGTTCTTAGGTGAGGGCATCATTTATTAATAATAAAATAATATTTGGGACATTGCGGGCGTGTCCCCGGACTCATCATGAATAGCTAAGAACCTACACTCCTTGCGACATCATCTCTCCCCAATATCCTGCAAGATCTGACGCCTGGAAACTAATTAATTACTTCCAGATTACATCTAATGTATCATTTAGTTGATTATCTGGCTCTACCTTAAGTTTATGAAACTTGCTAAGCTTTGGTCTCTAGGCGATGCAAATTCCGTTTAAATATTTCTTCTCTTCCGTATACCTACTGCGTCACATGGGAGAAACCACGACTATGTCACATCTTAAATTATTTATGAAGGGTTCATACCCAGAATTGCCAAGCAAACTAGAAAGTAAGATTCGGAGTTTTCGTGGATAACCGCGGTGATATTATTTCTTAATTTGATTATGGCCCTAGCTCGGGTTTCGGTTGGGGCCTTTGTTTAATTTCGGCCAAGGGAAGAGAGAGTTCGTCCAAAATTTAACTGATAAAGGCCGAGGGTGGTGAGTATTGGCCGGTGGTCTAGTAAATCATGAAAATATCAACAAGTGTAATATCCAGTGTACAATAGTTTGGTTAGCGAAGCGTGACTTATAATTGAAGGCATAACGTAAACCGTGAAAATACCGCTGGGAACAAAGTGCGGTTGCATCCAGCTTTGATAGCTTACTCGTCGCGATGTACAGACTCCTTTGCAGAGAATGGTAGAGGCATCATTGTCTCCAGGGAAATCAAGTAACGACTTGTTACCAGGAGCGAGAGAGGAGGAAGATGAACCTTCAGATTATGAAATAGGAAATAGGTAAATTTCCCGATTAATTATCCATCAGCCCGACGAATTTGATATTTTTGTCATTTTGCCGGTGTCCCGAAGAAGTCAGAATCGGTCGAGGTTCGAGGAGTCGGTGAAAATGGAAGAGCAGGCAGGTATGTAGGTCTATACTCTATAGTAAGTAGCTGAGCCATCTATATCAAAAAGTACGGAATGGAAAGCCATAAACTTGAGAGGTGTCGGTGGGAGTAAATAAAAATCAGTTGTGTCACCCCAAAACTTTCCCGACTAGTATCGAGGAACCTATGGTAATTTTTGTTCGAAACGTCCCTTCGGGTGGAAAGTCGGAATTAGAGAAAAAGATTGAAAATAATTTGTAGGAAATTGAAAATTTGGTCAGGAAAATTTCAATTTTCCGGGAAAACTCTAAATCTTATTCCAGTTCATCTTATTGTGGAAACCGTCAATCAGGGCTTCACTTCAACTCAATCATTCAAGTTGGGTCTCGCAAACCCAGGCCGGTTTTACATTTTAAACCAAAAAATTCCCGGGAAATTGGAAGAAAAAAGCTGGAAAATGTTGAAGAACCAGTCACCTTTTGGTTGCAACCTTTTAGGTTGCTAGAAAGGTGTAGCATCAACATCACCAAGTTGAGCACTAAGTTCTGCGGCCTGTTGACTAGCTATGTTACTTAACGGTGACACACATTTCGCATTTGTTCCGGTAGATCCTGGTTTACACCTAGATTAGATTGTAGCACATTAATTTTACTAGGTCCTGCCAGCGACGGCGTCAGGGAGTCACCAGGGTGGGGGGAATTATAGGTGCCCACTCGCGTGTCCACCCGATTTCTCAGAAAATGTCTCGGAAAATGAACAACAACAAACCTGTTTTTGCTGCCCTGAGACAGCGCTGGAAGAGGGATAGTTAGTTTTCACCCCTCCTTTTTTCTTATAAAGAGCTCTGAGTAACCGGTTGCTGTTACACCAGTTCTTTACCAACTTTCTCTAGGGGTTTTGCCTATTTTACCTGTTCCTCAGGCCACTTCTGTTTACCACAGCCTTTACCTCCGGGGCCAAGTTGAGTCAGACAGAATGTTTGTGAATGAGCGACTCTTGAAAAAATGTGTACGCCTCAATTCGCACGGAATCATCCAATAGTTTTGAAACAGAATCTTCAAAACTCTTGTTGCAAGCCTTATCATCAACTGGTGATTTGATTACCAGCGCTTGGGCCACTATGCCAGCCAATAATTGGCTTTGAATGGCGGAGGGGTAAGCGTCGGATTTTACATCAACACCTTTCACAGACAACAACTCAGGATTGAGTGTTGGCAGCTTTAGTTGGGACTGGGTCATTTTTTATAGGTTTTTTTATAGGTTTAGCGAGCAGCTGCGGATGGATGAGGAATGTTGGCGTCTCGGGTTCCCTTTCGGTGCTCAGAGTGTGGAGTGATATTGGAAAACAGCTTATGCACTAGAGGTGAAGCTTTTACCGGGCATAAAAATTGAAGAACTTTGATAATGATCTACATAAATACTCCAGCTCCATCAAATCTCCTACTTAGACAACATAGCGCCTATCGAAAAGAATAATTAAGAAGAAACGGGGTTGTACTAATTGAAATTCCAATCAAATGCTTCTGCTCCTTGATCAAGCTATTAGCTAGAGTTTTTGTATTATTTTTCCTTGATTTTTGTCAGTAAGATACTTTTTAACTAATTCATAACATTTCCGCATGAGTTTTTGGGCTTTGTAATAATTAACATGTCACGAGTCGGAGGTCTCCTGGTGACGTCAAGTGCCGGTCAGTCTAGTCGGTGATAGGGGGTGGGTGTTGTGTTTTAATTTTGGACGCCAACCAGCTGCTGGTTGCGTCACAGGAGCGATGATAATTAAACGGCTGGTTTGCCTCAAAACCTACCTCAAAACCAGACAGAAAGGTTCGCTACTTTTCAGGTGGTTGAGCTTATTCAGCAAAGGTCACTTCACATGATTCAAGTGAAAGTAAACAATGCTGGTAATATTTGTTTCTTTGCATATCAAATAGAATTTTGGTAGAAAGTAATAGGTAATGAATAGAAGGTAAGTTAGATGAATGTAAGTAAGATAATGGTAATTAATGAACTACCCAACCAGGTATCAACACAGTAGGTAAATAAAGATTAAAGAAATTAGAGATGAAAGATGTTCACGATGGAGAACAGTTTACCAACCCGTAAACGTAGTAAGTTCTACCTAAGTAACTAAACCCTACAACTAGTTTATTGTGCACAGTCTACTGATGAGGAGAATAATTAAATAAGTGACTAATTTTAGCGGAATTGGGTGTGTCTCACCAGAACCGCATCTGCTGTGGATCCAACGGCTGCAAACGCACGGCGACCCTTGCAAGGAACCAAACCCTGAAGCTGTACAATGTAGCTGCTAGCGGCGAGAATGGGAATCGTCCCTGGCAGAGTTGCCATAAGATGAAAAATTAAGTCACTAGCAATGACAGTAAAAAATCATCAGTTAGAACAAAAAATCACCAGATTTTTAACGGGAAGGGGTAGGGGGTGTAAGATACGAGGGAGGCGCGGAAAATGCGCCGTGGAAATTCTCTTTTCGTATTTTATAATTATATATACAGCGTGTCCCACGAAGTAACCGACATAGCTCAACGGTAGATGGACTTTACCAAGGGAAATCCGAATCTGAACTTAAAATTTTTCTGAGGCCTTCCGTTACCGAGATACAGGGTGATTCATGTGTTTCACCGAAAACTTTGAATGGCCATATCCCGCAAATTAAGCATCAGATTCGAGTGAAATTTTGCAGGTGTATTCTACTACTCAATGACTTTGTAATGCTTTGTTCACTTTTGGAAAGAAGTACAGGACCGTAATTAAACACTAAACGCCACTTCACGGAAATTCATACAAAACGAACAAAAATAAATTGTGCTGAAATGGAAAAATTGGAAATAAATTGGTTTGGGAAAAATCACCAGAAAGTGAGGTTTTTGCAAAAATAATCACTAGGTGATATTGGTGGGTGTGAAATCACCAGATCTGGTGAGAAATCACCACCTATGGCAACACTGGTCCCTGGGGTTGTTCGATCTGCAAGTCGTGGTGCTGCCTGCTGTTAGTTGGTAAGTACTTCAGCGCCAGCGTGGTGAAAGTGAAGGTTGGAAATAACCAGTGCGATGAATGGCGTTAATCAGTGATTATAATACTGCTGTGAATAACTGGTGGTAGTTAACTAATGGTAGCTAAATGGCTGTAGCCAACTGGCGGTAGCCATCTGGCCTGGAATACAAATAGCCATGTGAAAAATAAGAAAATGTGAAATTAAATCAACATACTAGCAGTTTGGTAGCGGATCTTCTCGAGATACGGCTATTCAAATCCCATTACAGCCAACCAGGACAAAATGGTGAACGTGTGGAGTTCAGAACGCTTTGCCACAGTGATGGTTTTTTAAGAGACATTCAAAGATAAGGTCTACTTCGCTTTTGAGCATGTCCCAAACATTACAGCAATAAAGTGATCAAAGTTACTAGACTGTTTGATTTTCGCGCGTATCGAATAAACTTCTTACGAAGCATTTTGCAACGTAACAAACAAATAATAAGAAAAATCAGCAATAATTTGTTATTGTTGAAGAACTTTATTTTATTCATTGTTGAATAAATGAATCCATGATGATGATTGGGTATTATTTGTCAATGCGTCTTCGATTGTCAGTTCGGGAAGTCTGAGTGAGGTGGTGTTGATGATGCAGGTCATCAATTTCAGAGTAGATTGCACTTTATAAACGTTCTAGAGGAAATCGAGATACATTTTCCAATCAGTCAGCCTCAAAATAAGGGTGGTCCTATTAAGGAAGCCTCCACCATTCTACACCACATGTGAGAAAAGTCTTTTGAAGTTTGTTGCACAATGGCGTTATCAAAATTTTCACGAAGATGAAGTGGAGTGTTATTTTTTTTTTAAATTCGTCGCTTTTTTTTGTTCTGCATTTTTGGAAAGAAAGATCAATTTTTCAATCACTCACAATCCACCGGCAGATAATAAAACAAGATAGATACCTACACACGTTTTTCGCTCTCATGTTATCGAATTTGGGTTTTTACTCAGACTGTCTAATTCTTTATTTAAATTATTTTTTCCCGCCACAAGATAGCTACCAAATTTTAAACTGAAAGAAGCAGTGACCAATGGGCCCATTCATAAGAATAGTTGATGTGAAGCGTTTTGATTATTTAATGAAATGTTATCATGTTTCATTAACTTTTTAGTTCATTTTTTAACACTACCTACTAGCTTAATTCTGATTTTTTATGAAGAGTGGAATGGTGCCGAAGGAATACACTGACGATTCTTTTAGTATTTTTTCTGAATTTTCCTAATCCGAGTAATCCGACAATAATTTTTCTTCAAGTTCAAGAAATAATTGTTTTCAGTGAAAGGGAAACAAGAAAATCAAAATTTCACTATTTCCGACTCTAAATTTTTTCCTACGTCATTCAATATGAGTACAGCGTACAGCAATCCACAAAAATGATGGAACTGGAGTATTAATATGGATCATATCGAACTACTTTGATTTTTGTGCCCGGTAAAAGTTTTACCTCAAGTGCATAAGCTGTTTTCCAATTTTTTCACCCGAAAACCTCAAGTGTGCCGTCAGAATTGAAAAACCATTTGTGTAGAGTTCTTTCTCAGCTTTAAGAATATGGTAGCTATTTTTTTGAATTTAGCTTAGAAAAGGTACTTTTGGACACGAAAACCTAGATAATTTTTTTTTAGTCCGGTCCTGGAATTTTTCTCTATTTGCTATGGCTTTTAATGAAGTATCAGTGAGGGAATGTGACATGAAAATTTCAATCGATTATACGGAAACGTTGTAGAAATATTGCACTTTGAAAATTGTGACTGAAAGTACAAAACACCCTGTATCTTCGTACCTAACCAATGGTCAAAAAATTTTTTCTCTTGTTGGTCTCAACTCATCCTGGAGTGCTCTATCCAGTGTTGAAGTTTGTCACATAGATCACGGAACACCCTGTATACAAAAATCCAACTGGGTTACATTTTTGTTCGATATTTATTCTATAATTCCTGGACTACCTCTAAAATCCAAAAAGAGCCCCCAGCCCCTTTTCGGCACTGGTGCATCCTGGATGATCATTGTTAGTAAAGTGTTCCTATCCAATAGACATCAAAGTCCATTTTAGCGGCAGCGAACACCGTCTAATTTTTACTTTACTAATAAAATTAGAGCATAGCTTCGAAATTCTCATGCGCGGTCAATAATTATTATTATTGCTGTACTTGTGAACTTCACACTTCACACCGGTAGTCGAGCCTGTAGTTTTTCCTGCTTTCCTCCAAATAGCATCATTTAACGATAACTTTAGAGAACAAATATTTAATGAGATTTAAAATGCGTTGATGCGAAATTTGCATGGCCATTTTATTTACCCAGGATACTTTGAAGAAGAGACCCCAAATTATCAATTTACATTGCTAATCGTGCTTATTTATACTCTTTTGTATTTTATGTGCCATCTTGTGAAAAGTCGAGTATTTAAACTTTGCATCAGTTCTCAAATTAAATTATATCATTTTATATATTTGGCGCTTTATTTTGCATGCCTAATCGCTGGATATCTTTGAAGGACTACCCAGAGATGACTACCTTACACTCTCCCAAGTTTCATTTCATATTCATATTTCGTCGTACAAATACTAAAATATTAATTCTTCTTGGAAGCTCGCTTCGGTGCAAGCTAATAGGTAGGTAACTTAATTAATACAAACGTCGCCTCCATCGGTGCTTTATTTGTTTTCTCACGGAGAGAAAAACCTGACACGAGAAAGTTATTCAGTCCAATCCAAAATGTAATAAAGCACTTAGATAATGCAAAAGAGAGTGTAGATAGTAAAGTACGCCCGCCCGACTGCGAGCAATAGCGGCATTGGCCCGATAATAAGCGGTCGTACCAGCGGCGACCGTGAGAGGGCGCCGTGGGGCAAACCCAAAGCACCGCGCCCTATAAGACAATGTGAATAAAAATTGAGGGGCAGGAAAAAGCATCTTATAACTTAGTCGGTAGCACGGTAAGCTCGGCCCCGCTTTCAAAGGCGACGGTCCCGGGTTCAAATCCACACTGGGCCAGATGGACCCTTTCACGCGTCCCTTAGTACTGGGGCATCTACTATCGTGCGGTGATGCCCCGGTAAGAGGGATGAAACGAGAAAGCCAATGAAACAAAACTCCACTGATGAGCCCCCCCACTGATGAACCCCCCACTGATCCAAATATGTGAATATTAGGTACTCCGTTGTCATCGTCATCACTGTTGATCATTACAGAAAAACCCCCACGGAAAAAACCTGCTTCTAACCTAGTAGCTGATGCAGGGCAAAAAATAGTATATTACGTAACAAGAGTAGTAAGTAGCATATTACGCACGCAGGGAAAAGTTGCACACGAGCGAGCGTAGCGAGCGAGTGTAGTATTTCCCTGAATGCGTAATTGCTTTACTACTCGTGTGATGTACAGTACTTTACCTACGACCCCAATCCAAAGCGGTATTGTAACTTTGTGAGGGGCCCAGATTAATTTTCAGAAATCCAAGGTAATGAAACAGTCCTACATCAACAATAATAGTAGATATTGACTTACGGCTCGATACTAAGTTGGGGCTGAGACCGCCGTAAGTGCGGTTACTATAGCAACGGCCAATCAGACCGCTCTATTTGGCAAGTTACGCTGTCCTAACTTTTGCGCCTGCAACTTGGTATCGAGCCCTTAGAAGCTATAATTAACGTGGAATGTAGCCAGTGGTATTGTAAACGGCAAAAATTATAGGTGAAAAAGCCACGTATTTCTTGAAATACCTACGATTCAAGTTCTTCCCTGATTCAAAATTCAAATAAAATCCCGCCGTATGCAAATTGTCAGTGTGCCTTGACACTCTTGACAGGAGAAGCACGCACCGCACAGCAGGTTCGGCTGTCGTCATCCGTGTTCATAATATTAATATCCGTGTTCATAGGATACTAGGTTTTGCTAAATTCAGAGCGTTTATAGCGATTATTACATACAACGCCCTTGATTATTAGACCTACAAGGATAATATTCACTTATCTAAATCCCACTGTCAATAGCAACGGAATAAAATTCATGTAAACAACAAAATCTGACAGCTGTCACTTCGGACTTCTTTTACGTAATAATCTTCAAAATATCACTCGTGCTCGAGATTTTCCCAGATAATTTTGGCCAGGCGTTTCCCTCGGGCTGATTGTCCCTGGATTGTATTTAAATAAGAACAATAGTATTATGTATCTCATATTATACACTTTTGAAAACTAAAACTACAGTAAATCGGAGAAGAGGTAGGTCTACTTTGAGTGGTGTTTACGGCCATCAGATAAATCCAATGTCAAAGACGGATAGCATTTTCAAACTCTGGTGTCTGCTGGCTCGGTGGTTGTCTGTTGTGCAACGCTTTTCGTCGAGACCTGAAAGAAAAGCACCCACAAATCGATTCTTAAAAATTGAGTGTTCATCTCACTTCTATGGCCATGCCTTCGCTACGAATATACAGGGTGATTTTTTGAAAAGTTTCCACCCCTTGTTTCTCGCCGCCAAAATGTTTTACAGGAAAACGCCGAAACAGGTCAATTTTTGTTTCGAGGGGGTCATCTAGAGCACATATCACCAAATTTTTATCTTGAGCCCCTTTGCCCCCGCCCCACCCTGCTTTAAAATTTCAAATAGCATGACCTACTTTGTGATACATCAAATTGAAGGCAATAAAGTTCTCTTTCCGTTAAACATATTTCAAATTTTTTTAAACCACCCCTCAACCCTTCTGAAAATCCTCTTTTCGTTAATGGAAGGACAATGTTCCCCCTATAAACTCTTGATTCCTGAGAAATAGACTTCCCAGCAAAAACAGGTCGATTCTTATTTCAATGGGGTCATCTTAGACACGAGTGGCCAAACTTTTATCTTCAACCCCTTCGCCCCCACCCTACCCTACTTTAAAGGGGTGGTTTAAAAAAAATAGAAATATGTTTGACGGAAAGAGTTTTATTGCCTTCAATTTCATGTATCACAAGATAGATAATGCTATTCGAAATTTCAAAGTAGTAAGGTAGGGTGAGGGCGAAGGGGTTGAAGATAAAAATTTGGCCACTCGTGTCTAAGATGACCCCATTGAAATAAGAATCGACCTGTTTTTGCTGGGAAGTCTATTTCTCAGGAATCAAGAGTTTATAGGGGGAACATTGTCCTTCCATTAACGAAAAGAGGATTTTCAGAAGGGTTGAGGGGTGGTTTAAAAAAATTTGAAATATGTTTAACGGAAAGAGAATTTTATTGCCTTCAATTTGATGTATCACAAAGTAGGTCATGCTATTTGAAATTTTAAAGCAGGGTGGGGCGGGGGCGAAGGGGTTCAAGATAAAAATTTGGTGATATGTGCTCTAGATGACCCCCTCGAAACAAAAATTGACCTGTTTCGGCGTTTTCCTGTAAAACATTTTGGCGGCGAGAAACAAGGGGTGGAAACTTTTCAAAAAATCACCCTGTATACAGCTAGTCTTGCTTATGCTTTCGGTGTGAAAGGTGCTACCGGGGCACGCGTCAGGTTCCCGTGAAATGCTCCCATTTTTGAATGTGAATTATTTGAAAATGTCTTTCGATTAAAATTCCCCCAACATCAGAAACTTAAATGCCCTAACTGTGCGATTTACTTTACCATTACCGCAAACTGTGCGATTTACTTTACAGAATACGTCACGATGTGCGCAAGGGCTCACTTACTTAGGTTCCGAGTTGTGGGGTATACGGCATTTACGGTAGTGGTCGTAGGTAAAAGCATCTTACACCACGAGATGATCAGTATAAGCGACGTTGTATCGTTGTAAAGACGATGTACAGATAATGCATCGCCCGGGTAAAAGGAACAGTATACAAACGGTGTCAGATGAACTAACTGGCTCCGGTCGACCAATACATTCACCAGTATGGGCTACGTGCATGACATATGTAGCGCTGCGGCGGAATATGAAGTTCTTGTTGGACTCGATTTAGTTAGTCAACATCTCACTAGGTGGCGCTTCTGTCGAAAGACCCGCTACTTTTCGCTGCCGTTTTTCTGTCAACCGTCAACCAAACTGTCGACCATTTTGCAATTGCCCATCGCAACAAGAAAATGCACGCGCGAAATAAATGTCCTAACAAGTTACCAGGCAACCACGTCAAAGCTGTCTGCTGTCGAAGAACTCCAACAAGAATTTCTTATTTTCACCACCGCACCATGGGCTTTGTATGTCCTACGCGTCGGTCGCTCAAGGTCATGAACGTAGCCCATAGGCGAGTAGTAGTCCGGGTACTAAGGGACAAATTCAAGTGAAACTCTGCACTTGGTGATAAAGTTTTGAAACTTGGCACACATGTTCTTTGAATGATTCTCAACAAATCTGGATGTGAGGCAGACTTGACAAGTGGCGTATACAGGGTGAAAAATAAAGTTGAAAAATTAAAAAATTGTATCTGAAGAACCAAAAGTGCTGGAGTCTTGCAAATCACCATATTTAGGTGTAATTTAATGTTCATGAAGCTCCCCTAAACAGTTTTGAAATATCTTGTTTTTTCTCTGAGATATTTTGAAAAACGTGAAAATGCTCGAAAAAACGGCTTTTTGCCCATAAATCAGCGAATTTGAAAGATTTTGAGGCGAAACTTGATATTTCCACAATGTGTGGCGTTAGAAATAGAATAAGAACAGGAGCCAATTTCTACGCCTCCTATTTTCAGAAATACGATAGTCACTTTTTTGTTGTCTTCACGGCGGCCATTTCGAATTTTTCTGTGACTGATTTTTTTTTAATCAACTTTTTATGGCGCATCAACTGCTGGGTTATTAGCGCCGTTGTTTCATTTCAGGCAGTTTATATTTTATCGTATGCGTGGACTGCTTTGAGGTAAGTCAAGAAGTTTTGAGTCAAGAGAACGTGCTGAAGAAGAGATAACATTTTTTCAACTCATGAACCGAAAGAGGTGGAATTATCAAATATGTCATACATGCTCATTATTTTACGCCAATAAAGGTGCAGCAAACCGTTTTCGAAAAAATCGAACCGTTTCAGAAAAATCTCGATAAAAGTATTTTTCTTCTGAGAATGTTATTATTAAAAACCAAATTATTGACGAATTTGGAAGATAAAAAAGTACAACTTACCCAAGTTAGGTTAGTGCTCGGGTTAGTGGCTGCTTTGGCGAGAAAAATTGTCATTTTGGTAACTCACGTGGTTCTGTACAAGACCAGTGCCACATGATGGCTCATTATGAACCGGCAACGGGCTTTTATCATCAAATGTATTAGTTTTTGAAGTCACCTAGCAAAACTGTTGAATACGAGTTAAAAGGTTATTTGTTGGGAGATATTTGAACCAAAGTGTGCTCATTTTCCACAAAAAATCCATCAAAAACGAATTCCTGATAGACATAACAAAGCTTTTCGGGGAGACCAATGGCCAAGAATGACCGAAAAAGTCACGTAGGTAGGTGAATAGTGGGGTCTTATTTCCTGAAATAGAAGACCAAGGGATTTTCACCAATATGCATACATTTCCAACACCTCTAGCTGCCAAAAATATTACTGAGTAGTTTTTTTTGTATGTTTTCGACAGTAAAATTTTCAGAAAAAAAAGTTCCATTGAGATCCCTCTGGAACGGTTCAGTATTTTCAAAAATGGTTTGCTGTGTTATCAATGGCGTAAAATAGCGAGCTCGTATGCGATATTTCATAATTCCAACTCTTTTGGTTCATGAGTTGACATTTTTCATCTCTTCTTCAGCACGTTCCCTGCCCCCTCCCCTCCTTCGGCTACCCAATCGCGGATCCTTGATCTCCACCATCGTGATACTTATACTTGTTCGTCATGGTTCAAGGAACAATTTGACACCAATCACTATACTTTAACTGAACGTTGCAAATGGGCCTCAAAAAATGAACATGAGAAAACCCACTGGGATAAATGAAATTTGGAATTAATTGCCCACAGGACAAAATCACCGATGAACTATTTTGAAATTGGGTTTTTCTGGATCAGAAAATAATAAAGAATCAAGCTATGGTGTTAGATTTGGTGGACAATTTTTTTCGCTATTTGACATTTTGCCGAACCGTGGAGTTTTATGTCGTCTTTTAGGATGTTGTTAGTGGGGGTCAGGGTAGGTGTTGTTATAGCGGAGCAAGCAGCTTTGTCTGCCAGTTCAATACCTTCGATGTCTACGTGTGCAGGTACCCGTATTAGCTTAATCTCTTTGCGATTGTGGATACACTGAAAAAGTTGGTCTTGGATTTGTTTCACTATTTGATTTTTGGAGTAGAGCTTTTGGATGGACAGCAGGGAACCTAGAGAGTCGGTACAGATGGCGATTTGATTTTCTTGCAGTGAAGGTATTAGTAGTGTAGCTTCTAGTATGGCAGTAAGCTCGGCGTTGTATATGGACGTTACAGGGTTCAATCGAATTTTATTAGTGGTGGTGGGTGTAACTACTGCACCGCCCGTTCCGTCTTTGTTTTTTGCTGCGTCTGTATATATGAGCATGTAATTCGGATACGACTGTAGTTTTTCGAAGAATAAAGTTTGTAGAATTGTGTTGGGGGTGTCATTTTTTGGGAATTTCGTAAGCTCGGTATCAATGCAGTTTTCTAGTGAGATCCATGGAGGGTGGTTCCTTTGCACGTTGATCAGAGGTGGTGGTGGTTCAAAGTGCAAAGAATCCAGGGTTTTTTGGTACCTTATGTTGAACGGAATTGTTAAGTGAGGGTTCGTTTCGTAGAGATGCGAATTAGTGTTTGCATTCAAGTAGTTGTAGTTTGGGTTGTTCGGGTTTGATAATACATTTGTGGCATAATTCAGGAGGAGTTTTTCTTGTCTAAGCGTTAGAGAGGGTTCGCATGACTCGCAATACAGGCTCTGAATTGGACTGGTGCAAAATGCTCCAACCGCAATTCTCGAGCATGGATACGGTCGAGTACTTTTCGAACTGATTTTGAAGCGGATGTGAAGGCAACCACTCCATAGTCCAATCTGGAGCGGATAAAAGCTCGATAGAACTTCATTAGTACTGATTCTTCTGCTCCCCAGTTATGATTGCTAATGGTTTTTATAATGTTGAGCCTTGTCAGGCAGTCATTTTTTAACAAAGTATTGTGATTTTTCCAGGTTAATTTTGAGTCGAGTATTATTCCTAAGAATTTCAATTCAGAGACGTTCGTGATATTTTCATTGCTTAAAGATATGTGCGGTAGGTTTGCCGGGGGGTTCTTTTTGGAGAAAAGTGTGAATTTGCTTTTTGAGGGTGGGAATTTGAATCCTGTTTTGGTTGACCAAGAAGATAATTGGTCGATGGTGTCTTGTATCATTTTAACGGTTGTGTGTGGGTTTCTGCCGCGGCAGAAAATTGATAAATCGTCGGCGTATAAACAGCATTTGACAGGTAGTTGAACGTGTTTTATAACTTCATTGATGGCTATTAAGAAGAGTGTGACACTTATGACAGAGCCCTGAGGTACTCCATTTTCTAGTTCATATATTGGAGAAAAAGTGTTGTTCACTTTAAGCTTGAACGTTCGTTTGTGTAGGAAATTTCGGATGAAACTGAGGAGATTTCGTCCCAATTTCATTTTTGACAGGATTTCGATTATGTTGTGCCGCCATGCTGCATCGTATGCTTTTTCTATGTCCAAGAAGACAGCGGCCAGATGTTGCTTTGAGGCGAAGGCATTTAGAATTTCCGTTTGTGGGTAAATGATGTTATCGGTCGTTGACCTGTTTGAACGAAATCCGCTTTGTTCCTTGCAGATAAGATGATGTTTTTCCAGGTACCAATTTAATCTGCTGTTCACGATTTTTTCCATGATTTGCACATGGCGCATGTAAGTAAGATTGGCCGATAATTTCTTGGATCTAGTTTAGCTTTTCCAGGTTTTGGGAGGGGGATTATAATTGAGTGTTGCCACAGTTCCGGAAATTTGCTTGATCTCCAAATAAAATTGAAGATATCCAGCAGATATGCACTTGCTTCAGGTGGGAGATGTTTCAAAAAAAGATATGGGATATTGTCTGGACCTGGGCTGCCATTTCCGCTATTTGAGAGAGCGTGACCTAGTTCTGCGGCAGTAAGGGGTTCGTTGTAAGGATTATTGATGGATTCAGGGGGGTCATTTAGAGTTTTATTTTCCTCATGTTGTTTGTAACGCAGGAAGGTTTTGTTGAAATTTTTGTTGTTGGAATTATGTGCGAAAGTTTTTGCTAGAAGGTTAGATATTTCAATGTTGGAGGTATTTAGACTGTTATTTTCATCAGTGAGTGCTTTAATTTGCGTGGGAGTTGTGTTGCCCTTGATTCTTTTGATTTTTTTCCATACTTCAGAAATTGTAGTGCTGTTAGTTAGTGTTTGGACAAAATCTTGCCAGGATTCCTTTTTGCTCGTTTTGATTGTTAACCTTGATTTCGCTCTTAGTTTTTTTAAATTGATCAGATTTTCGAAGGTTGGGTGTTTCTTGTACTTGTTGAAAGCGGTTTTTGTTAGAGTTATTGCCTCCTGACACCCTCTATTCCACCACGGAACTGAGATGTGTTTTGGGGGCATTTTTAGTGCTCCGACCGATTTTTTTGCAGACTAAATGATGATGTGATTGAAATTTAATATTATTTCATTTATGTCGGATAAATCGTGGATTGGGAGTAAAAGGTGATTTGATTCAACAATTAGTTGTGTGAAGCAAGCCCAGTTAGCCTGTTTCAGGTTCCATTTGTCGGTGAGTGTGAAGTTTTGGTTGTTTTGTGCTTGAGAGATAGAGAGTTTTATTGGGAAATGGTCACTGTCATGTAAGTCCGGGAGTACTTCCCATTCTAAAGCGGGGGCTGTTTTGGGGTCGCTAAAAGAGAGGTCGATACACGAAAAGTTTCCCGAATGAGAGTCAGATCGAGTGTGTTGCCCATCATTCAGAAGGAAAAGCTCTTCAATTATTTTGCCTTTGTCATTTGTGTGCGTGGAACCCCAAAGTTGGTTATGGGCATTAAAGTCTCCTACTACTATAAATGGTGCTTGAAGTTGGTTAAGTAAGTTTTCTAGTTCTAGATTGGTGATGTTTTTATTGGGAGAAAGGTAGACATTGCAGATTGAAATCTTGAAAGGCCACCATATGGTGGCTGCTACAGCTTCTAAGTTGGTGTTTTAAGTTATAGGTTCTGAATGGTATTCATTTTTTATAAAGATACCTACCCCTCCACTTGCATGTTCTGCATCAGATCTGTTTTTAAGGTACGAGGTGTAGTTTTTTAAAGTAGGGTGGACGTGCTTTTTCAAATTTGTTTTTTTGTAAACAAATTACTGATGGATTTTCTTCTGTAAGAATCATTTGTATTTGACTTAACCTGGTAAAGTAGCCATTTATGTTCCATTGGATTAGGAAGTTCGATTTGTTTTTAGTATCTATCGCCATTTTGATAGAAAATAGAGATATAAAAAAATGGAAAAAACGGAGTTCAGAATTCAATATCTGTCTCACTTGCCAGTGTAGCGAGGTCTTCCTGCGATCCTGATGGGGTGTGGGTTGCGGTAGATGGTCTTGATTGTTGTTTATGTTCAAGTTTGTTCTTAATTCGTGTGAAAGTTGATTTCAAACCTCGTCGGGGTATTAGTGGGTACAGGGTTGTCATTTGTATCAGACTGTCTATGTCATCTGTGAAGTTTAGTGCTTCTTTATAGATGTCTGTGGCACCTTTTGTGTTTTCTATAAATGCTTTAAAAGCCTCGAATTTTAGGGGATCCATTGCTGGATTAGATTCAATTTCTTGTTTTAGGGGTTCTTATCCACTCTCTAAATCTATTGATTCGTTAGATTTGACTTTTTTCAATGGTTTGTTTGGTGGTATGTTTTCAGGCAGTTTTTCTTCAATTCTTGGTTTTTTTCCTTTGCATTTTGGTTTAGAGAAATCGATGAAAGGCCCTTGGGGAGGCTGTGACAGAGGGGATTCGATACTTTCGGGGGGAGTAGTATATTGGAAATAGAAAAAATAGGTGCTTTGCTGGAATTAAATCAAACAAAAACGATTTTTTCACCAATGCAAGCTTACAGTCCCTTCTTCAACATATCAAAAGTCCTCAACTCTGGGACTGCTACAAATCAGTGTACAGGGTGAAAGTTTATTATTTTTCTCTACTTTCTTTTTTCCTTGGAAAACTGATGACCGAAAATCACGGTTTTAGGCTAGTTTGATAGGCCATAGTCTTCCAATAAACATATGAAAAATATAGCACCCAGCAACTGCTGCGTATCAAGTTACAGGGTGAAAACTATTTTTCATCTTCAATTTTTTTTCTTGGTGGAACTGATCTCGATTGAATCCGGTTCCAGTTCTTTTGCAAGCTCATAATGTCATACTGAACATATAAAAATGACACATCTCTACATCTGCTGCTTTTCAATTTACAGGGTGGAAAGTCATTTTCACGTTTCAATTTTTTATGAAAGTCATTTTCACGTTTCAATTTTTTTCTTGATGATTTCGGCTCACACAACAATTGCGACTGGTTTTCCTGAAAATTTGAGGTTTCTAGTCAAACATATCAAAATTATACATTTTTGCTACAGCTACGTTTTTATTCACAAATTTAAATGATCGGTTGCGTTCCAAGATTTTTTGAATTTTTGATGCAATTTACCCAAATATACCCAAACATTTAAATTTATAGAAAAAAAACTTAGTTGTAGCAGCAATGTATTATTTTGATATGTTTGACTAGAAACTTCAAGTTTACAGAAAAATCAGGCGCAATTGTTGTGTGAGCCAATTTCAACAAGAAAAAAAATTAAAACGTGAAAATGACTTTTCACCCTGTAAATTGAAAAGCAGCAGTTGTAGGGATGTATCTCTTTCATATGTTCAGTATGACATTATAAGCTTGCAAAAGAACTTGAACCGGTTTCAATCTAAAGTGGTCAACAAAATAAGTGTCTATGTCGATATTTGTATAGTTTTTCAAAACTTGACAGCTTTGGAATCTTTCGCGCGATTTTGGATCTGTTTGAACTGGTGGATAGCCTCATTCTTTGGCTATCGGATCCAAGTTTTGCGGATATTGAGAAAGCCCAATAAAATTTCTACAGGGTGTCAAATAAAGCAATGCAAAAGTTTTGAAAGTTTCGCTAACCCCCATTTTGCCAAGAAATTTCTTTTGTGGATACCAACACCAAAAATATGAAGAATGATGTATTCTCTCGAAAAGGTTTTCGATTCATCCCCCTATTTCTGTTTAAAAAAAAGTTATGCCATTTTTTCCTCAATCTACACTTTTCGACAATTAACGTTACAACTGGCCATATTATCGAGGCAAATTTGACAACAATTGATACTTTCACTTGAAAAACTGTCCCATGAAAAACATTTTCTTTACTCACCCCTAAAATGATTATCTACGGTCAGTGCCTAAAGCCCCTGCGGACCGAGTAAGAATGTAGCCTGCTGGAGCTGGAGATGGAATAGCACTGTATCACATCAGATTTACAACATTAACCATATGAAACCCTCTGATAATGTTTGTTAAGGGTTGTTTTAAAAAAATTGAAAATTGATAACTTGAGAACGAGAAGACCTAGAGGCTACTTTCTTATTTGACGTTCAATCGCATACGGTGACGCATTTTGCAACAAAGTGGGGGTGTGATTCATAGCTACCCTTACTTAAGGGATGGAAATGTTTTTGTTCAAGTGTTTGGTATCATTTCTTATGGTTTCGTCTGTTCTGAATGCAATTTTGGCAATTAAAATTGATTTTGAACAAATGTTACCATTTGAAAGAAAGAATCAAGTTCATAACTTCGGATGGAGTTTTTCTTTATTGTGACAAAATGTTTACAATTGAAAACAATGTTTCCATAAAATCGATAGAGTTGTACTATCAGTAGCGAAAAAAATTGGTACAGCCCAGTTTTAACTTTCAGTTGCTTTCAAACTCGGCGCGGTCAAAGACAGCAAAAATTTTGTAGACAAGACTTCCACTGATTTCCACGTAACTTCTACTGACTTCCATGTGATTTCCATTGACCGCCACCATTGTGTACACCAGACTTCCACTGCGGTTTACCTATAGAGCAAGCGTAGCCGGAACTATGGACTTGATTTCAAGTTGGAGATACGCCCGCGCCTAGAGTCTCACGCAAAAATAGCCAACTCGCTTGTCTTCGTGTCTCGGAGGACACGTAAAGCACTCGTTCTTCCTCGGTTAGTGCGCCACGTCACTAGTCACCTCAAACCAAGTAAAAGTGTAACTAGGAACTGCCTTCGGGTCTCTCCGCAAAATACTCTTCGGCTGCGACTAAAAAAGGAAACACCGTTAGACACGAGGGATATGAAAATATCCTTGAATCACTCACATAAGTTCATCTTCATCAGTATTTGGTGGGACCTCCTCTAGCTCTAATGAGAGCCGCAACCCTTCGAGGCATACTCTCCACCAGGTTTCGCAAAAACTCCTGAGGAATAGCATCCCATTCAACCTGAATCGCATCCGCCAAGTCATCAAAATTTTCAATTTGTCCTTCCCTTTCTTTCATATTTCTCTTCATTCTACTCCATACATGCTCAATCACATTCATATCAGGAGACAAGGGTGGCCAATCCATTCGCTCAATATTGTGATCCCTCAAAAATTCGGTGACAATACGTGCACGATGTGGTCTCGCGTTGTCGTCAACCAGAATGAATCCATCACCGAAGTTTTGCGCGTAGGGGACCACAATATCCCTAATACACAAATCTCGATATCTCTCTCCATTCATGCTCTGTCCTCTTAACACCACCAACTCACTCTTTCCTGTCATCGTGATTCCACCCCAAACAGTCACTCCTCCACCTCCAAACGCCACTCTCGCCTCCATGTGCTCTTCCAAAAATCTTTCATTTCTTCTTCTCCACACCAAAACACGCCCATCCGAATGGAACAAATTGAACTTACTATCATCCGTAAACAAACATCTACCCCATTCAGCTATTCCCCAGTTCTGGTGGTCCCTAGCCCATTGGAGACGCACGGCGCGATGACGTCGGTTCATTAAAGGGCATGAGGCTCTTCTTCTCGCTCTTAGCCCAGAGTCGTGCAATCTTCGTCTGACAGTTTGGTTTGACAGCTGGATCCCCGTCGTGGCCCTCAACACGTTGTTGATGGCACTTGCAGTAGTGGTCGGTTTTCTCTGGATCGCCCTTCGAACAAAGCGATCCTGCGCAGCGGTTGTTTTCCGAGTTCTTCCTCCACGACGGTAATTAATGTCTCCAGCTGCCAGACGTCGAATTGCACGACTTATGGACCTAGAGGAGGTCCTAAAAAGTGCCGCAATGTTGTCGATGGTGTCGCCCCTCTCTCGCATTCGTGCCACGATGGCTAATTCATCCGGACTTAAACGCGGCATTTTACAAATTACTCTGCTCACAATAGCGGAAGAAAAAGGTTTGGTTTTTAAGGTAACATAAGTAAAACGATAAGTTCTTCAGCTAAAAAGACACATACACAAATGAAAAACCAATCGAACGAGTTTTACCCGAATAGGAGATAATGTTGAATAAAAACAATTTTTAATACCAAAATTGAATTCAGAAGAGACGAAACCATAAGAAATGAAACCACACACTCCTACAAAAACATTTCCGTCCCTTAAGTAAGGGTTGCTAAGAAGGACATCCCCACTACGTTGCAAAATGTGTCACCGTATGCGATTGAACATGAAATAAAAATTTTGTCTCTAGGTCTTTTTCTTCTCAAGTTATCAATTACCAATTTTTTGAAAACAACCCCTAACAAACAATATCAAAGGGGGTTTGATATGGTTGATGTGGTAAATCTGTTGTGACACAGTACTATCCCATCCTGATGCCCGCTCCAGCAGGCTACATTCTAAGTCGGTCCGCAGGGGCTTAAGGCACTGACCGTAGATAATCATTTTAGGGGTGAGTAAAGAAAATGTTTTTCATGGGACAGTTTTTTAAGTGAAAGTATCAATTGTTGTCAAATTTGCCTCGATAATATGGCCAGTTGTAACGTTAATTGTCGAAAAGTGTAGATTGAGGAAAAAATGGCATAACTTTTTTTTAAACAGGAATAGGGGGATGAATCGAAAACCTTTTCGAGAGAATACATCATTCTTCATATTTTTGGTGTTGGTATCCACAAAAAAAAATTCTTGGCAAAATGGGGGTTAGCGAAACTTTGAAAACTTTTGCATTGCTTTATTTGACACCCTGTAGAAATTTTATTGGGCTTTCTCAATATCCGCAAAACTTGGATCCGATAGCCAAAGAATGAGGCTATCCACCAGTTCAAACAGATCCAAAATCGCGCGAAAGATTCCAAAGCTGTCAAGTTTTGAAAAACTATACAAATATCGACATAGACACTTATTTTGTTGACCACTTTAGATCAGTTCCACCAAGAAAAAAAATTGAGATGAAAAATAGTTTCCACCCTGTAACTCGATACACAGGAGTGGCTGGGTGATATATTTTTTATATGTTGATTGGAAGACTATGGCTTATCAAACTAGCCTAAACCGTTTTTTCAGTCATCAGTTTTTCAAGAAAGAAAGAAAGTAAGGAAAAATAATGAACTTTCACCCTGTATACTAATTTGTAGCTGTCCCAGAGTTGAGGACTTTTGATATGTTGTTTTGTTTTGACACCGGTCAAGGAATGAGATTAAGACCATTTTTTACAAGTTTCAAAGGAATGTTAACGTCCTGCTTATTCGTGGCAGGTTCACCGCATTCTAGCGCGACAATAATATAACCCTGATATGAAATTCCACTCATTTTTCACAAAGATGATGGAAACATAAAAAAATTGAAAAAATGTATGGAGGTGTCAATGCCCACAGATGATTCTGTTCCACTATCAAATCATAAAGCACCAAATGGTACATTACCAATTTCAACAAATGGAACTGAAACACGGAGGGATTTATTGACGAAAGTTTATTTTTAATACGACAGTTTTGACACTATACATGAAATATTTCAGTCAGAACTTTGACTGGTCAATCTTGGGATGAATTGGTCAAGGAATGAGATTACGACCATTTTTTACAAGTTTCAAAGGAATGTTAACGTCCTGCTTATTCGTGGCAGGTTCACCGCATTCTAGCGTGACAATTATATAACCCTGATATGAAATTCCACTCATTTTTCACAAAAGATAATGGAAACATAAAAAAATTGAAAAAAATGTATGGAGGTGTCAATGCCCACAGATGCTTCTGTTCCACTATCAAATCATAAAGCACCAAATGGTACATTACCAATTTTGACAAATGGAACTGAAACACGGAGGGATTTATTGACGAAAGTTTTTTTTTAATACGACAGTTTTGACACTATACATGAGATATTTCAGGCATAGTTTTGACTGGTCAATCTTGAAATAAATCGGTCAAGGAATGAGATTAAGACCATTTTTTACAAGTTTCAAAAGAACGTTAACGTCCAGCTCATTCGTGGCAGGTTCACCGCATTCTAGCGCGACAATTATATAACCCTGATATGAAATTCCACTCATTTTTCACAAAAGATAATGGAAACATAAAAAAACTGAAGAAAATGTAGAAAGGTGTCAATGCCCACAGATGCTTCTGTTCCACTATCAAATCATCAAGCACCAAACGGTACATTACCAATTTTGACAAACGGAACTGGAACACGGAGGGATTTATTGACGAAAGTTGATTTTTATTACGACAGTTTTGACACTATACATGGAATATTTCAGGCAGAGTTTTGACTGGTCAATTTTGGGATGAATTGGTCAAGGAATAAGATTACGACCATTTTTTACAAGTTTCAAAGGAATGTTAACGTCCTGCTTATTCGTGGCAGGTTCACCGCATTCTAGCGCGACAATTATATAAACCTGATATGGAATTCCACAAATTTTTCACAAAAGATAATGGAAACATAAAAGAATTGAGAAAAATGTATGGAGGTGTCAATGCCCACAGATGCTTCTGTTCCACAATCAAATTATAAAGCACCAACTGGTACATTACCAATTTTGACAAATGGAACTGGAACACGGAGGGATTTATTGACGAAAATTGATTTTTAATACGACAGTTTTGACACTATACATGAAATATTTCAGGCAGAGTTTTGACTGGTCAATCTTGGGATGAATTGGTCAAGGAATGAGATTACGACCATTTTTTACAAGTTTCAGAGGAATGTTAACGTCCTGCTTATTCGTGGCAGGTTCATCGCATTCTAGCGCGACAATAATATAACCCTGATATGAAATTCCACTCATTTTTCACAAAAGATAATGGAAACATAAAAAAAAATTGAAGAAAATTCATGAAGGTGTCAATGCCCACAGATGCTTCTGTTCCACTATCAAATCATAAAGCACCAAATGGTACATGACCAATTTTGACAAAGGGAACTAAAACACGGAGGGATTTATTGACGAAAGTTTATTTTAAGTTTTGACACTATACATGAAATATTTCAGGCAGAGTTTTGACTGGTCAATCTTGGGATAAATTGGTCAAGGAATGAGATTACGTCCATTTTTTACAAGTTTCAAAGGAATGTTAACGTCCTGCTTATTCGTGGCAGGTTCACCGCATTCTAGCGCGACAATAATATAACCCTGATATGAAATTCCACTCATTTTTCACAAAAGAGAATGGAAACATAAAAAAACTGAAGAAGATGTAGAAAGGTGTCAATGCCCAAAGATGCTTCTGTTCCACTATCAAATCATAAAGCACCAAACGGTACATTACCAATTTTGACAAACGGAACTGGAACACGGAGGGATTTATTGACGAAAGTTGATTTTTCTTACGACAGTTTTGACACGATACATGAAATATTTCAGGCAGAGTTTTGACTGGTCAATTTTGGGATGAATTGGTCAAGGAATAAGATTACGACCATTTTTTACAAGTTTCAAAGGAATGTTAACGTCCTGCTTATTCGTGGCAGGTTCACCGCATTCTAGCGCGACAATTATATAACCCTGATATGAAATTCTACTCATTTTTCACAAAAGATAATGGAAACATGAAAAAATTGAAAAAATGTATGGAGGTGTCAATGCCCACAGATGCTTCTGTTCCACTATCAAATCATAAAGCACCAAATGGTACATTACCAATTTTGACAAATGGAACTGAAACACGGAGGGATTTATTGACGAAAGTTTTTTTTTAATACGACAGTTTTGACACTATACATGAAATATTTCAGGCATAGTTTTGACTGGTCAATCTTGGGATGAATTGGTCAAGGAATGAGATTACGACCATTTTTTACAAGTTTCAAAGGAATGTTAACGTCCTGCTGATTCGTGGCAGATTCACCGCATTCTAGCGCGACAACTATATAACCCTGATATGAAATTCCACTCATTTTTCACAATAGATAATGGGAAGATAAAAAAATTGAAAAAAATGTATGAAGGTGTCAATGCCCACAGATGCTTCTGTTCCACTATCAAATCATAAAGCACCAAACGGTACATTACCAATTTTGACGAATGGAACTGAAACACGGAGGGATTTATTGACGATTATTACATACAACGCCCTTGATTATTAGACCTACAAGGATAATATTCACTTATCTAAATCCCACTGTCAATAGCAACGGAATAAAATTCATGTAAACAACAAAATCTGACAGCTGTCACTTCGGACTTCTTTTATGTAATAATCTTCAAAATATCACTCGTGCTCGAGATTTTCCCAGATAATTTTGGCCAGGCGTTTCCCTCGGGCTGATTGTCCCTGGATAAATGCCCTCCTCCTACGGAGTCGGGCATTTATCGCTACAATCAGCACTCGCGATCGCCTGACCAAAATTATCGTGAAAATCTAAGCACTTGTGATATTGCTGTTGAAAATTGATTTTCAATACGACAGTTTTGACACCATACATGAAATATTTCAGTCAGAATTTTGACTGGTCAATCTTGGGATGAATTGGTCAAGGAATGAGATTCCGACCATTTTTTTACAAGTTTCAAAGGAACGTTAACGTCCTGCAGGTTCACCGCCAAAATATAAAGCACCAACTGGTACATTACCAATTTTTACAAATGGAACTGAAACACGGAGGGATTTATTGACGAAAGTTGATTTTTAACAGGACAATTTTGACACTATACATGAAATATTTCAGGCATAGTTTTGACTGGTCAATCTTGGGATAAATCGGTCAAGGAATGAGATTAAGACCATTTTTTACAAGTTTCAAAGGAACGTTAACGTTCAGCTTATTCGTGGCAGGTTCACCGCATTCAAGCGCGACAATAATATAACCCTGATATGGAATTCCACTCTTTTTTCACAAAAGATGATGGAAGCATGAAAAAATTGAGAAAAATGTATGAAGGTGTCAATGCCCACAGATGATTCTGTTCCACAATCAAATTATAAAGCACCAACTGGTACATTACCAATTTTGACAAATGAAACTGAAACACGGAGGGATTTATTGACGAAAGTTTTTTTTTAATACGACAGTTTTGACACTACATGAAATATTTCAGGCATAGTTTTGACTGGTCAATCTTGGGATGAATTGGTCAAGGAATGAGATTACGACCATTTTTAACGAGTTTCAAAGGAACGTTAACGTCCAGCTTATTCGTGGCAGGTTCACCGCATTCTAGCGCGACAATAATATAACCCTGATATGAAATTCCACTCATTTTTCACAAAAGATGATGGAAACATAAAAAAATTGAAAAAAATGTATGGAGGTGTGAATGCCCACAGATGATTTTGTTCCACAATCAAATTATAAAGCACCAACTGGTACATTACCAATTTTGACAAATGGAACTGAAACACGGAGGGATTTATTGACGGAAGTGGATTTTTAACACGACAATTTTGACACTATACATGAAAAATTTCAGGCAGAGTTGTGACTGGTCAATCTTGGGATGAATTGGTCAAGGAATAAGATGACGACCATTTTTTACAAGTTTCAAAGGAATGTTAACGTCCTGCTTATTCGTGGCAGGTTCACCGCATTCTAGCGGGACAATAATATAACCCTGATATGAAATTCCACTCATTTTTCACAAAAGATAATGGGAAGATAAAAAAATTGAAAAAAATGTAGGAAGGTGTCAATGCCCACAGATGCTTCTGTTCCACCATCAAATTATAAAGCACCAACTGGTACATTACCAATTTTGACAAATGAAACTGAAACACGGAGGGATTTATTGACGAAAGTTTTTTTTTAATACGACAGTTTTGACACTACATGAAATATTTCAGGCATAGTTTTGACTGGTCAATCTTGGGATGAATTGGTCAAGGAATGAGATTACGACCATTTTTTACGAGTTTCAAAGGAACGTTAACGTCCAGCTTATTCGTGGCAGGTTCACCGCATTCTAGCGCGACAATAATATAACCCTGATATGAAATTCCACTCATTTTTCACAAAAGATGATGGAAACATAAAAAAATTGAAAAAAATGTATGGAGGTGTGAATGCCCACAGATGATTTTGTTCCACAATCAAATTATAAAGCACCAACTGGTACATTACCAATTTTGACAAATGGAACTGAAACACGGAGGGATTTATTGACGGAAGTGGATTTTTAACACGACAATTTTGACACTATACATGAAAAATTTCAGGCAGAGTTGTGACTGGTCAATCTTGGGATGAATTGGTCAAGGAATAAGATGACGACCATTTTTTACAAGTTTCAAAGGAATGTTAACGTCCTGCTTATTCGTGGCAGGTTCACCGCATTCTAGCGGGACAATAATATAACCCTGATATGAAATTCCACTCATTTTTCACAAAGATGATGGAAACATAAAAAAATTGAAAAAATGTATGGAGGTGTCAATGCCCACAGATGATTCTGTTCCACAATCAAATTATAAAGCACCAACTGGTACATTACCAATTTTGACAAATGGAACTGAAACACGGAGGGATTTATTGACGAAAGTGGATTTTTAACACGACAATTTTGACACTATACATGTCCTGCTGATTCGTGGCAGATTCACCGCATTCTAGCGCGACAACTATATAGCCCTGATATGAAATTCCACTCATTTTTCACAAAAGATAATGGGAAGATAAAAAAATTGAAAAAAATGTATGAAGGTGTCAATGCCCACAGATGCATTACCAATTTTGACGAATGGAACTGAAACACGGAGGGATTTATTGACGAAAATTGATTTTCAATACGACAGTTTTGACACCATACATGAAATATTTCAGTCAGAATTTTGACTGGTCAATCTTGGGATGAACTGGTCAAGGAATGAGATTCCGACCATTTTTTTACAAGTTTCAAAGGGACGTTAACGTCCTGCAGGTTCACCGCCAAAATATAAAGCACCAACTGGTACATTACCAATTTTTACAAATGGAACTGAAACACGGAGGGATCTATTGACGAAAGTTGATTTTTAACAGGACAATTTTGACACTATACATGAAATATTTCAGGCAGAGTTTTGACTGGTCAATCTTGGGATAAATTGGTCAAGGAATGAGATTACGACCATTTTTTACAAGTTTCAAAGGAATGTTAACGTCCTGCTTATTCGTGGCAGGTTCATGGACAATAATATAACCCTGATATGAAATTCCACTCATTTTTCACAAAAGAGAATGGAAACATGAAAAAACTGAAGAAGATGTAGAAAGGTGTCAATGCCCAAAGATGCTTCTGTTCCACTATCAAATCATAAAGCACCAAACGGTACATTACCAATTTTGACAAACGGAACTGGAACACGGAGGGATTTATTGACGAAAGTTGATTTTTCTTACGACAGTTTTAACACGATACATGAGATATTTCAGGCAGAGTTTTGACTGGTCAATTTTGGGATGAATTGGTCAAGGAATAAGATTACGACCATTTTTTACAAGTTTCGGAGGAATGTTAACGTCCTGCTTATTCGTGGCAGGTTCACCGCATTCTAGCGCGACAATTACATAAACCTGATATGAAATTCCACAAATTTTTCACAAAAGATAATGGAAACATAAAAGAATTGAAAAAAATGTATGGAGGTGTCAATGCCCACAGATGCTTCTGTTCCACTATCAAATCATAAAGCACCAAACGGTACATTACCAATTTTGACAAACGGAACTGGAACACGGAGGGATTTATTGACGAAAGTTGATTCTTATTACGACAGTTTTGACACTATACATGAAATATTCCAGGCAGAGTTTTGACTGGTCAATCTTGGGATGACTTGGTCAAGGAATAAGATTACGACCATTTTTCACAAGTTTCAAAGGAATGTTAACGTCCTGCTTATTCGTGGCAGGCTCACCGCATTCTAGCGCGACAATTATATAACCCTGATATGAAATTCTACTCATTTTTCACAAAAGATAATGGAAACATGAAAAAATTGAAAAAAATGTATGGAGGTGTCAATGCCCACAGATGCTTCTGTTCCACTATCAAGTCATAAAGCACCAAATGGTACATTACCAATTTTGACAAATGGAACTGAAACACGGAGGGATTTATTGACGAAAGTTTTTTTTTTAATACGACAGTTTTGACACTACATGAAATATTTCAGGCATAGTTTTGACTGGTCAATCTTGGGATGAATTGGTCAAGGAATGAGATTACGACCATTTTTTACAAGTTTCAAAGGAATGTTAACGTCCTGCTGATTCGTGGCAGATTCACCGCATTCTAGCGCGACAACTATATAACCCTGATATGAAATTCCACTCATTTTTCACAAAAGATAATGGAAACATGAAAAAATTGAAAAAATGTATGGAGGTGTCAATGCCCACAGATGCTTCTGTTCCACTATCAAATCATAAAGCACCAAATGGTACATTACCAATTTTGACAAATGGAACTGAAACACGGAGAGATTTATTGACGAAAGTTTTTTTTTAATACGACAGTTTTGACACTATACATGAAATATTTCAGGCATAGTTTTGACTGGTCAATCTTGGGATAAATCGGTCAAGGAATGAGATTAAGACCATTTTTTACAAGTTTCAAAGGAACGTTAACGTCCTGCTGATTCGTGGCAGATTCACCGCATTCTAGCGCGACAACTATATAACCCTGATATGAAATTCCACTCATTTTTCACAATAGATAATGGGAAGATAAAAAAATTGAAAAAAATGTATGAAGGTGTCAATGCCCACAGATGATTTTGTTCCACAATCAAATTATAAAGCACCAACTGGTACATTACCAATTTTGACAAATGGAACTGAAACACGGAGGGATTTATTGACGAAAGTTGATTTTGATTACGACAGTTTTGAAACTATACATGAAATATTTCGGGCAGAGTTTTGACTGGTCAATCTTGAGATGAATTGGTCAAGAAATGAGATTACGACCATTTTTTACAAGTTTCAAAGGAACGCGACAATACTATAACCCTGACATGAAATTTCACGCATTTTTCCCAAAAGATAAAAGAAACATGAAAAATTTGAAATAAATTCATGAAGGTGTCAATGCCCACAGATGCTTCTGTTCCACTATCAAATCATAAAGCACCAAATGGTACATTACCAATTTTGACAAATGGAACTGAAACACGGAGGGATTTATTGACGAAAGTTTTTTTTTAATACGACAGTTTTGACACTACATGAAATATTTCAGGCATAGTTTTGACTGGTCAATCTTGGGATGAATTGGTCAAGGAATGAGATTACGATCATTTTTTACAAGTTTCAAAGGAATGTTAACGTCCTGCTGATTCGTGGCAGATTCACCGCATTCTAGCGCGACAACTATATAACCCTGATATGAAATTCCACTCATTTTTCACAAAAGATAATGGGAAGATAAAAAAATTGAAAAAAATGTATTGTGGTGCTCACCCCCCTCTTAACCCATTTACGTTGTGCATTTTAACCCTTTGTTTCCCGTGAATCAGTTCACCCCTTTCTTTTGTTGACAAACCTTGGTTCTACCTACGAGAGGACCAAATTAATCTATTTCCTACATAGAAACAAACAATTCAAATCACAAGTACCTTTATTTTATCTGATTAAATTTGAACAAACATAAGCCTTTTGCTTTTACTGAATCTCATTGTCTGATTCTTCACTTCACTGCTTAATTAAACTCGATTCGTAACCACTACAATTTAATTCCTGAAATACGTCATTGCCTTCTTTAGCAATAGTTTACGCAATTTTAATTATCCAAACAGCATGGCAAATTCATTATTTGTGGAGTTCCCCTGTTAAAGGGTTATTAATCGAAAGAGTTAAATTGGAATTTTATAACTGCAATAATTCCCAGTTTTGTCGGTTCCCAATTATTGTCATAATGTCGTCAGTTTAATACCATACGTTTCAACTCGAACTTTAGTTGATGGTTTATTTACCGGTATGATAAGCATGAATTAACCCTTTGGGTCTTTGTTTGGTACAGTCCTTTCAATAGACTTTTCGAAAAGAACTTTATTTCAGATCATGTATCAGGTAGCTTCAAATGACTTGGCTTTCAGATTTTGTGTGGGGAATTTCTCGCGCTTTGCATTTCCTAATTTCCGCAATTTTCCGCTCTTATTTTCTACCGCTTCGCGATGGTTGGCAGCCAGGTGCCAGAGCTTGATTGCCACGAATATCTTTTCAGACGATTCGGGTTAACTCTGTCCTGTCGCTAACTGCCTGTTGATTAACCCTTTGGGTCAGGTAATTGTTGCTTTGGCTTAGCCTTAGTTCAGGGTGACATCTCACCCGGTTCTTTGTGAAGATAGCGTCAGTTTAGTAGGCTCCGGACATCACTTGGAGTTTGCTGGTTCGTTCCGCAATGCCGCACCTGACTTTAACCCTTTCTTATTCGCGTCTAACTCTCACTTCTAATTCTTCTGAACTTATAATTTTAACGCACTGACTAAAGCTTATATCTGAAAGGGTTAACCGCATAGAGAAGAAAAGCCACGTCATCTTGAAGCACCTTCACAGGTGGGAAAGCCCAGGTAATTTACCTCTTGAAATTCAATTAAATCTGACATTACGACTGTACTTGGGTCCCAACAGCTGAATATTCATAATAAAGATTGCACACCAATTAATTGAAGTACGACTTTGATTTCACAATGATCTGTGCTAATAAACTTCTGAACACCTGTTCCCTCAATTTAGGGTCAAATAAATCAAATCAGTGATCACTTGCCTTTCTAACTTCAACGATCGATCACCATCAAACTCACAATCACTAAACCGTAAACAGCTTGATCAACAAATAATATAACAATAATAGCAGGAGCGCGAAGCAAGGTGTCCTCACTGCGTCACATTCACACACCAACCACCCTTGCGTCTTTTTCTCGGCTTCCTCAAGCCATGCATCTTTCCCCTCCTACTCCCTGAATTTCACCAGCTGCAGCTACGCTCTTATGCTTAAGTTAACTATTTTAATTTTAGGCTAGGCCGATCACCACATAGCCCCCCTTTTGGGCTTATTGTTTAAATGAAGTTTAACAATAGGTCCAAAATCGCGTCCCTAAATTCTAGGTTTCATTAAAATAGTTTTACAATTCTACTTGATTGGAGATCCTAAATGATTAACATGTTCATAGATCAAGACCTTAATGTTCATTAGACAGAGAAAAACCCTTCCACAGAGGGAAAACTCAGCTAGTAGAGGAAAAGTCTACAGACATAAAAACCTCTTGGTCTTTCTTACGACTAATTGCGCATTATCTTCAAATTTTCGTGCACTCGGGTTGTCAACTTTCAGGCTGTAGTCTTCGACAGTCATTCTCTGGTCCCAAAGATGTTTTCATCAAGGACGTTCCTGAAACTTTACACAAGCTAAGCTCTATGTCTAATTGCAAATTAAAATTTCATAACTTCACGTGTGAATTCTGTGGCAAGTTGTCCGGCAAAACATTCATTGTTTTTCCAACAACTCGAATCTGCAAACTCTTGCGAACTGGATGGACGCATCCCTCTTCGGCGGCGTCGCTTCCTGGATGGTTTTGAGCTCAATGGACTCTCAAAACCCTCAGCGTTGGGTAATAATTTTGGCATTTCCGATCTTGCTGGCTCTTCAAGAAATTCGTTTTGTTTTGCTTTATCCAGTTCATCCAGGAAGTCAGCTGTCTTTGGAATGGATCCTTTACTTCCGCTCACGATCCACAGGTGTTGAACGTAAGTTGGAAAGTGGTACATCAAGTCTCGTACTAGGGTCTTCTCGGAAATCGGTGTTGTTAAAAAGCTTGCAAGCTCAACGAACTTGGCGAAATGAACCATCATGTCGCAATCTTCAGGTTGATGTCTAGCATTCAGAATTTCTTGTCGAATTTTCCTTTGCTCATTTTCATCCCAGAATCGGGAGAGAAATTTGCTCCGAAATTCATTGTATGTCTTCCAATGGCTGGAGTGGAAGTTTGCCCACAATCGTGCTTCGCCCTGAAAACTCTCGATGGCTATTTCCACCATTTTCTCACTGGAAAGTTTTCGTTCTCGGCAAAATCGTTCCAGTTTCCCCAGAAAAATTACAGGATTTTCTACTATCACCGTCTTTGTTACACTTCCATCAAGTGACGTCACTGCATCAACTTCTCTCTCTCTGTTGTGGAATCTCCCTGGTACCTGCTCTCCATTCTTATCCTCGACTTCCCGCTGGGTCATCGATGCTTGGCGCTTTGGTGCAGGGCCGCATTCGACGGTGTTGGGAACGGACTCGTTCAGCATTTCCCCGACGCTGTTGGGTGCCCCCCTCGCAGACAGGTGCCCCTGATTTTCATTCAACACATGTCGAATGGCTTCTATCAAGGTGTCCAACGTGGCTTGCCAACGCTGTTCCATTTCTCCAAGAGTTCTGACAGTTTCGGCTTCGTGTTTCGTTTTCCAATGGAGAAACCAGGCAGGATACTCCAAGTCCGATCCTGTCTCACCCTCTTGTCGATACATTCTCATGAACGATTTGAAAGGCGTCCTCGTCTTCCGATTGGGTAACTCGAAACAAATTACAGTGATTTAATCAACTTGTTGGTCAGCCAATTACTGTAATTCTTAACTAAAATCACACCACTTTGAATTATTATTAATCATTGAACTATTGAACTCCATCTAACTGACTTTGCCAAGTGTTTTCCATTTTAACCCTTTTGGTTTTCAATTTCTAACTGCAAGACGGCAGGTACATGCAATGTCTATTTTTCTACTCAAATCAATTTCGTAAAGGTGTGTATTCCAGATGTCTAATTGATAGGGTGGCTGCCCCCCTAAATTTTGCATAGGACGTTAGGTGCGTGGGTTTTTTTCCACTTGCAGCTCGGCTGTGAAGTAATTTTGTGACCATCAAATTTATTTGCTTTTACAATGATTAGGTAGGTACCAATTTTGTTGTCTTTAATTACCAATCAGTGCGGTTTCTGCTAATTTTGTTTGTTACCTAATTTACAGCAAGTTAATGATATTACTTAATAAAACGCATCCAAATTCTCGGCTATCGAAGAATGTTATAGTTTTAGCAATATAATGCATGGATTGAGAGAGTGTCGCCCGACTTTGTTGTTGGCGGCATGCTGGCCCAAAAGCAGGTAACTTATTCCCTTTTCCTGCACCCTCGAAGGCCGCCGCTCGCTGGTGTGGATTCTGCATGCTCCCATATAACGAACGACTTCCGCCATGTGCGTGAATGTTTACTGGCCCTTTCTCAACACCAAGCGAAATTCCAAAGTCTGTGATTATTCAATTTAATTTTTTTTTTTAACTTTCCATGTAGCAAATTTGGATTAATTGGTCTCTTTCACTATCTCGTAATCCTGGTCTCAGGCCCAATGTGGCGCTCACCCCCCTCTTAACCCATTTACGTTGTGCATTTTAACCCTTTGTTTCCCGTGAATCAGTTCACCCCTTTCTTTTGTTGACAAACCTTGGTTCTACCTACGAGAGGACCAAATTAATCTATTTCCTACATAGAAACAAACAATTCAAATCACAAGTACCTTTATTTTATCTGATTAAATTTGAACAAACATAAGCCTTTTGCTTTTACTGAATCTCATTGTCTGATTCTTCACTTCACTGCTTAATTAAACTCGATTCGTAACCACTACAATTTAATTCCTGAAATACGTCATTGCCTTCTTTAGCAATAGTTTACGCAATTTTAATTATCCAAACAGCATGGCAAATTCATTATTTGTGGAGTTCCCCTGTTAAAGGGTTATTAATCGAAAGAGTTAAATTGGAATTTTATAACTGCAATAATTCCCAGTTTTGTCGGTTCCCAATTATTGTCATAATGTCGTCAGTTTAATACCATACGTTTCAACTCGAACTTTAGTTGATGGTTTATTTACCGGTATGATAAGCATGAATTAACCCTTTGGGTCTTTGTTTGGTACAGTCCTTTCAATAGACTTTTCGAAAAGAACTTTATTTCAGATCATGTATCAGGTAGCTTCAAATGACTTGGCTTTCAGATTTTGTGTGGGGAATTTCTCGCGCTTTGCATTTCCTAATTTCCGCAATTTTCCGCTCTTATTTTCTACCGCTTCGCGATGGTTGGCAGCCAGGTGCCAGAGCTTGATTGCCACGAATATCTTTTCAGACGATTCGGGTTAACTCTGTCCTGTCGCTAACTGCCTGTTGATTAACCCTTTGGGTCAGGTAATTGTTGCTTTGGCTTAGCCTTAGTTCAGGGTGACATCTCACCCGGTTCTTTGTGAAGATAGCGTCAGTTTAGTAGGCTCCGGACATCACTTGGAGTTTGCTGGTTCGTTCCGCAATGCCGCACCTGACTTTAACCCTTTCTTATTCGCGTCTAACTCTCACTTCTAATTCTTCTGAACTTATAATTTTAACGCACTGACTAAAGCTTATATCTGAAAGGGTTAACCGCATAGAGAAGAAAAGCCACGTCATCTTGAAGCACCTTCACAGGTGGGAAAGCCCAGGTAATTTACCTCTTGAAATTCAATTAAATCTGACATTACGACTGTACTTGGGTCCCAACAGCTGAATATTCATAATAAAGATTGCACACCAATTAATTGAAGTACGACTTTGATTTCACAATGATCTGTGCTAATAAACTTCTGAACACCTGTTCCCTCAATTTAGGGTCAAATAAATCAAATCAGTGATCACTTGCCTTTCTAACTTCAACGATCGATCACCATCAAACTCACAATCACTAAACCGTAAACAGCTTGATCAACAAATAATATAACAATAATAGCAGGAGCGCGAAGCAAGGTGTCCTCACTGCGTCACATTCACACACCAACCACCCTTGCGTCTTTTTCTCGGCTTCCTCAAGCCATGCATCTTTCCCCTCCTACTCCCTGAATTTCACCAGCTGCAGCTACGCTCTTATGCTTAAGTTAACTATTTTAATTTTAGGCTAGGCCGATCACCACAGTATGAAGGTGTCAATGCCCACAGATGCTTCTGTTCCACTATCAAATCATAAAGCACCAAACGGTACATTACCAATTTTGACGAATGGAACTGAAACACGGAGGGATTTATTGACGAAAATTGATTTTCAATACGACAGTTTTGACACCATACATGAAATATTTCAGTCAGAAATTTGACTGGTCAATCTTGGGATGAATTGGTCAAGGAATGAGATTCCGACCATTTTTTTACAAGTTTCAAAGGAACGTTAACGTCCTGCAGGTTCACCGCCAAAATATAAAGCACCAACTGGTACATTACCAATTTTTACAAATGGAACTGAAACACGGAGGGATCTATTGACGAAAGTTGATTTTTAACAGGACAATTTTGACACTATACATGAAATATTTCAGGCATAGTTTTGACTGGTCAATCTTGGGATAAATCGGTCAAGGAATGAGATTAAGACCATTTTTTACAAGTTTCAAAGGAACGTTAACGTTCAGCTTATTCGTGGCAAGTTCACCGCATTCAAGCGCGACAATAATATAACCCTGATATGGAATTCCACTCTTTTTTCACAAAAGATGATGGAAACATGAAAAAATTGAAAAAAATGTATGAAGGTGTCAATGCCCACAGATGATTCTGTTCCACAATCAAATTATAAAGCACCATCTGGTACATTACCAATTTTGACAAATGAAACTGAAACACGGAGGGATTCATTGACGAAAATTGATTTTTAATACGACAGTTTTGACACTATACATGAAATATTTCAGGCAGAATTTTGACTGGTCAATCTTGGGATGAATTGGTCAAGGAATGAGATTACGACCATTTTTTACGAGTTTCAAAGGAACGTTAACGTCCAGCTTATTCGTGGCAGGTTCACCGCATTCTAGCGCGACAATAATATAACCCTGATATGAAATTCCACTCATTTTTCACAAAGATGATGGAAACATAAAAAAATTGAAAAAATGTATGGAGGTGTCAATGCCCACAGATGATTCTGTTCCACAATCAAATTATAAAGCACCAACTGGTACATTACCAATTTTGACAAATGGAACTGAAACACGGAGGGATTTATTGACGAAAGTTGAATTTGATTACGACAGTTTTGAAACTATACATGAAATATTTCGGGCAGAGTTTTGACTGGTCAATCTTGAGATGAATTGGTCAAGAAATGAGATTACGACCATTTTTTACAAGTTTCAAAGGAACAACCCTGATATGAAATTCCACTCTTTTTTCACAAAAGATGATGGAAACATAAAAAAAAATTGAAAAAAATGTATGAAGGTGTCAATGCCCACAGATGCTTGTGTTCCACTGGCGAATCATAAAGCACCAAATGGTACATCACCAATTTTAACAAATGGAACTGAAACACGGGGGGATTTATTGACGAAAGTTCATTTTTAATACGACAGTTTTGACACCATACATGAAATATTTCAGTCAGAGTTTTGACCGGTCAATCTTGGGATGAATTGGTCAAGGAATGAGACTCCGACCATTTTTTTACAAGTTTCAAAGGAACGTTAACGTCCTGCCTATCCATGGCAGGTTCACCGCCAAAATATAAAGCACCAACTGGTACATTACCAATTTTTACAAATGGAACTGAAACACGGAGGGATTTATTGACAAAAGTTGATTTTTAACACGACAATTTTGACACAATACATGAAATATTTCAGGCAGAGTTTTGACTGGTCAATCTTGGGATGAATTGGTCAAGGAATAAGATTACGACCATTTTTTACAAGTTTCAAAGGAATGTTAACGTCCTGCTTATTCGTGGCAGGTTCACCGCATTCTAGCGCGACAATTATATAACCCTGATATGAAATTCCACTCATTTTTCACAAAAAAAAATGGAAACATGAAAAAATTGAAAAAAATGTATGGAGGTGTCAATGCCCACAGATGCTTCTGTTCCACTATCAAATCATAAAGCACCAAATGGTACATTACCAATTTTGACAAATGGAACTGAAACACGGAGGGATTTATTGACGAAAGTTTTTTTTTAATACGACAGTTTTGACACTAAACATGAAATATTTCAGGCATAGTTTTGACTGGTCAATCTTGGGATAAATCGGTCAAGGAATGAGATTAAGACCATTTTTTACAAGTTTCAAAGGAACGTTAACGTCCAGCTTATTCGTGGCAGATTCACCGCATTCTAGCGCGACAACTATATAACCCTGATATGAAATTCCACTCATTTTTCACAAAAGATAATGGAAACATAAAAAAATTGAAAAAAATGTATGGAGGTGTCAATGCCCACAGATGATTTTGTTCCACAATCAAATTATAAAGCACCAAACGGTACATTACCAATTTTGACAAATGGAACTGAAACACGGAGGGATTTATTGACGAAAGTGGATTTTTAACACGACAATTTTGACACTATACATGAAATATTTCTGGCAGAGTTGTGACTGGTCAATCTTGGGATGAATTGGTCAAGGAATAAGATTACGACCATTTTTCACAAGTTTCAAAGGAATGTTAACGTCCTGCTGATTCGTGGCAGATTCACCGCATTCTAGCGCGACAACTATATAACCCTGATATGAAATTCCACTCATTTTTCACAAAAGATAATGGGAAGATAAAAAAATTGAAAAAAATGTAGGAAGGTGTCAATGCCCACAGATGCTTCTGTTCCACCATCAAATCATAAAGCACCAAACGGTACATTACCAATTTTGACGAATGGAACTGAAACACGGAGGGATTTATTGACGAAAATTGATTTTCAATACGACAGTTTTGACACTATACATGAAATATTTCAGGCAGAGTTTTGACTGGTCAATCTTGGGATAAATCGGTCAAGGAATGAGATTGAGACCATTTTTTACAAGTTTCAAAGGAACGTTAACGTCCAGCTCATTCGTGGCAGGTTCACCGCATTCTAGCGCGACAATAATATAACCCTGATATGAAATTCCACTCTTTTTTCACAAAAGATGATGGAGACATAAAAAAAATTGAAAAAAATGTATGAAGGTGTCAATGCCCGCAGAGCGCAGATGCTTCTGTTCCACTATCAAATCATAAAGCACCAAATGGTACATTACCAATTTTAACAAATGGAACTGAAACACGGAGGGTTTTATTGACGAAAGTTTCTTTTTATTACGACAGTTTTGACACCATACATGAAATATTTCAGTCAGAATTTTGACTGGTCAATCTTGGGATGAATTGGTCAAGGAATGAGATTCCGACCATTTTTTTACAAGTTTCAAAGGAACGTTAACGTCCTGCAGGTTCACCGCCAAAATATAAAGCACCAACTGGTACATTACCAATTTTTACAAATGGAACTGAAACACGGAGGGATTTATTGACGAAAGTTGATTTTTAACACGACAATTTTGACACTATACATGAAATATTTCAGGCATAGATTTGACTGGTCAATCTTGGGATAAATCGGTCAAGGAATGAGATTAAGACCATTTTTTACAAGTTTCAAAGGAACGTTAACGTACAGCTTATTCGTGGCAGGTTCACCGCATTCAAGCGCGACAATAATATAACCCTGATATGGAATTCCACTCTTTTCTCACAAAAGATGATGGAAACATGAAAAAATTGAAAAAAATGTATGAAGGTGTCAATGCCCACAGATAATTCTGTTCCACATCAAATTATAAAGCACCAACTGGTACATTACCAATTTTGACAAATGAAACTGAAACACGGAGGGATTCATTGACGAAAATTGATTTTTAATACGACAGTTTTGACACTATACATGAAATATTTCAGGCAAAATTTTGACTGGTCAATCTTGGGATGAATTGGTCAAGGAATGAGATTACGACCATTTTTTACGAGTTTCAAAGGAACGTTAACGTCCAGCTTATTCGTGGCAGGTTCACCGCATTCTAGCGCGACAATAATATAACCCTGATATGAAATTCCACTCATTTTACACAAAGATGATGGAAACATAAAAAAATTGAAAAAATGTATGGAGGTGTCAATGCCCACAGATGATTCTGTTCCACAATCAAATTATAAAGCACCAACTGGTACATTACCAATTTTGACAAATGGAACTGAAACACGGAGGGATTTATTGACGAAAGTTGATTTTGATTACGACAGTTTTGAAACTATACATGAAATATTTCGGGCAGAGTTTTGACTGGTCAATCTTGAGATGAATTGGTCAAGAAATGAGATTACGACCATTTTTTACAAGTTTCAGAGGAACGCGACAATACTATAACCCTGACATGAAATTTCACGCATTTTTCCCAAAAGATAAAAGAAACATAAAAAAATTGAAAGAAATTCATGGAGGTGTCAATGCCCACAGATGCTTCTGTTCCACTGGCAAATCATAAAGCACCAAATGGTACATTACCAGTTTTAACAAATGGAACTGAAACACGGAGGGATTTATTGACGAAAGTTTATTTTTAATACGACAGTTTTGACACCATACATGAAATATTTCAGTCAGAGTTTTGACTGGTCAATCTTGGGATAAATCGGTCAAGGAATGAGATTAAGACCATTTTTTACAAGTTTCAAAGGAACGTTAACGTCCAGCTCATTCGTGGCAGGTTCACCGCATTCAAGCGCGACAATAATATAACCCTGATATGGAATTCCACTCTTTTTTCACAAAAGATGATGGAAACATGAAAAAATTGAAAAAAATGTATGAAGGTGTCAATGCCCACAGATGATTCTGTTCCACAATCAAATTATAAAGCACCAACTGGTACATTACCAATTTTGACAAATGGAACTGAAACACGGAGGGATTTATTGACGAAAGTTGATTTTTAACACGACAATTTTGACACTATACATAAAATATTTCAGGCAGAGTTTTGACTGGTTAATCTTGGGATGAATTGGTCAAGGAATGAGATTCCGACCATTTTTTTACAAGTTTCAAAGGAACGTTAACGTCCTGCAGGTTCACCGCCAAAATATAAAGCACCAACTGGTACATTACCAATTTTTACAAATGGAACTGAAACACGGAGGGATCTATTGACGAAAGTTGATTTTTAACAGGACAATTTTGACACTATACATGAAATATTTCAGGCATAGTTTTGACTGGTCAATCTTGGGATAAATCGGTCAAGGAATGAGATTAAGACCATTTTTTACAAGTTTCAAAGGAACGTTAACGTTCAGCTTATTCGTGGCAAGTTCACCGCATTCAAGCGCGACAATAATATAACCCTGATATGGAATTCCACTCTTTTTTCACAAAAGATGATGGAAACATGAAAAAATTGAAAAAAATGTATGAAGGTGTCAATGCCCACAGATGATTCTGTTCCACAATCAAATTATAAAGCACCATCTGGTACATTACCAATTTTGACAAATGAAACTGAAACACGGAGGGATTCATTGACGAAAATTGATTTTTAATATGACAGTTTTGACACTATACATGAAATATTTCAGGCAGAATTTTGACTGGTCAATCTTGGGATGAATTGGTCAAGGAATGAGATTACGACCATTTTTTACGAGTTTCAAAGGAACGTTAACGTCCAGCTTATTCGTGGCAGGTTCACCGCATTCTAGCGCGACAATAATATAACCCTGATATGAAATTCCACTCATTTTTCACAAAGATGATGGAAACATAAAAAAATTGAAAAAATGTATGGAGGTGTCAATGCCCACAGATGATTCTGTTCCACAATCAAATTATAAAGCACCAACTGGTACATTACCAATTTTGACAAATGGAACTGAAACACGGAGGGATTTATTGACGAAAGTTGAATTTGATTACGACAGTTTTGAAACTATACATGAAATATTTCGGGCAGAGTTTTGACTGGTCAATCTTGAGATGAATTGGTCAAGAAATGAGATTACGACCATTTTTTACAAGTTTCAAAGGAACAACCCTGATATGAAATTCCACTCTTTTTTCACAAAAGATAATGGAAACATAAAAAAACTGAAGAAAATGTAGAAAGGTGTCAATGCCCACAGATGCTTCTGTTCCACTATCAAATCATCAAGCACCAAACGGTACATTACCAATTTTGACAAACGGAACTGGAACACGGAGGGATTTATTGACGAAAGTTGATTTTTATTACGACAGTTTTGACACTATACATGAAATAATTCAGGCATAGTTTTGACTGGTCAATCTTGGGATGAATTGGTCAAGGAATGAGATTACGACCATTTTCTACAAGTTTCAAAAGAATGTTTACGTCCTGCTGATTCGTAGCAGATTCACCGCATTCTAGCGCGACAATTATATAACCCTGATATGAAATTCAACTCATTTTTCACAAAAGATAATGGAAACATAAAAAAACTGAAGAAAATGTAGAAAGGTGTCAATGCCCACAGATGCTTCTGTTCCACTATCAAATCATAAAGCATCAAATGGTACATTACCAATTTTGACAAATGGAACTGAAACACGGAGGGATTTATTGACGAAAGTTTTTTTTTAATACGACAGTTTTGACACTATACATGAAATAATTCAGGCATAGTTTTGACTGGTCAATCTTGGGATGAATTGGTCAAGGAATGAGATTACGACCATTTTCTACAAGTTTCAAAAGAATGTTTACGTCCTGCTGATTCGTAGCAGATTCACCGCATTCTAGCGCGACAATTATATAACCCTGATATGAAATTCAACTCATTTTTCACAAAAGATAATGGAAACATAAAAAAACTGAAGAAAATGTAGAAAGGTGTCAATGCCCACAGATGCTTCTGTTCCACTATCAAATCATCAAGCACCAAACGGTACATTACCAATTTTGACAAACGGAACTGGAACACGGAGGGATTTATTGACGAAAGTTGATTTTTATTACGACAGTTTTGACACTATACATGGAATATTTCAGGCAGAGTTTTGACTGGTCAATTTTGGGATGAATTGGTCAAGGAATAAGATTACGACCATTTTTCACAAGTTTCAAAGGAATGTTAACGTCCTGCTTATTCGTGGCAGGTTCACCGCATTCTAGCGCGACAATTATATAACCCTGATATGAAATTCTAATCATTTTTCACAAAAGATAATGGAAACATGAAAAAATTGAAAAAAATGTATGGAGGTGTCAATGCCCACAGATGCTTCTGTTCCACTATCAAATCATAAAGCACCAAATGGTACATTACCAATTTTGACAAATGGAACTGAAACACGGAGGGATTTATTGACGAAAGTTTTTTTTTAATACGACAGTTTTGACACTACATGAAATATTTCAGGCATAGTTCTGACTGGTCAATCTTGGGATGAATTGGTCAAGGAATGAGATTACGACCATTTTTTACAAGTTTCAAAGGAATGTTAACGTCCTGCTGATTCGTGGCAGATTCACCGCATTCTAGCGCGACAACTATATAACCCTGATATGAAATTCCACTCATTTTTCACAAAAGATAATGGGAAGATAAAAAAATTGAAAAAAATGTATGAAGGTGTCAATGCCCACAGATGCTTCTGTTCCACTATCAAATCATAAAGCACCAAACGGTACATTACCAATTTTGACGAATGGAACTGAAACACGGAGGGATTTATTGACGAAAATTGATTTTCAATACGACAGTTTTGACACCATACATGAAATATTTCAGTCAGAAATTTGACTGGTCAATCTTGGGATGAATTGGTCAAGGAATGAGATTCCGACCATTTTTTTACAAGTTTCAAAGGAACGTTAACGTCCTGCAGGTTCACCGCCAAAATATAAAGCACCAACTGGTACATTACCAATTTTTACAAATGGAACTGAAACACGGAGGGATCTATTGACGAAAGTTGATTTTTAACAGGACAATTTTGACACTATACATGAAATATTTCAGGCATAGTTTTGACTGGTCAATCTTGGGATAAATCGGTCAAGGAATGAGATTACGACCATTTTTTACAAGTTTCAAAGGAATGTTAACGTCCTGCTTATTCGTGGCAGGTTCACCGCATTCTAGCGCGACAATTACATAAACCTGATATGAAATTCCACAAATTTTTCACAAAAGATAATGGAAACATGAAAGAATTGAAAAAAATGTATGGAGGTGTCAATGCCCACAGATGCTTCTGTTCCACTATCAAATCATAAAGCACCAAACGGTACATTACCAATTTTGACAAACGGAACTGGAACACGGAGGGATTTATTGACGAAAGTTGATTTTTATTACGACAGTTTTGACACTATACATGAAATATTTCAGGCAGAGTTTTGACTGGTCAATCTTGGGATGACTTGGTCAAGGAATAAGATTACGACCATTTTTTACAAGTTTCAAAGGAACGTTAACGTCCAGCTTATTCGTGGCAGGTTCACCGCATTCTAGCGCGACAATTATATAACCCTGATATGAAATTCCACTCATTTTTCACAAAAGATGATGGAAACATGAAAAAATTGGAAAAAATGTATGGAGGTGTCAATGCCAACAGATGCTTCTGTTCCACTATCAAATCATAAAGCACCAAGTGATACATCACCAATTTTGACAAATGGAACTGGAACACGGAGTGATTTATTGACGAAAGTTTATTATTAATACGACAGTTTTGACACCGGTCAAGGAATGAGATTAAGACCATTTTTTACAAGTTTCAGAGGAACGTTAACGTCCAGCTTATTCGTGGCAGCTTCACCGCATTCTAGCGCGACAATAATATAACCCTGATATGAAATTCCACTCTTTTTTCACAAAAGATGATGAAAACATAAAAAAATTTGAAAAAAATGTATGAAGGTGTCAATGCCCATAGTCGATGAGCCAGGAGCCAAAAATCACGATTTTGGTTTCCACCCTGGGGACTTGACGTGTCATACCTTTTTGGATTCCCCACAACACCAGCATGAAAATAAGCCATAATACGTTTTTGTATCGAGTAGCTTAAGACCGCCATCTTGGAAAAACCGCGCCAAATATGTAGTTCTTGCGGTTTGTATTTTTTTTCTCATCAACGGCACCTCTAATGGGAAAAATGAAGCTGAATAAAATTGAACAACAAAATTTACTGTAAATATCGTTTAGCACCGTTTTCTGACAGGTCTCGTTACTCCAAATATGACAGTTCATAGTTTAGCTATGGCAAATTTCTTCATTTAACATTTTCAAGTACACCCGATGATATTTATACAAACCGAACTTCACGTCATTGTCTTTCTAGCGTACTTTACTAGGAATGCTGCTCTTAGCGGCATTTTGATGTCCGTCTGTCCGTCCGTCCATCGGTCCAACTGTCCGTCTTATCAATTAATTGCTCCTGAACGAGAAGACCTAGCGAGAATCGACTTCTTGTGTGTAACATGTATTCACCGGAGAATTGAATTAGGAAAAAAATGATTTCTCAAACCGTCGCCATCTTGATCCGCAATGTCAAATTTTCACAAAAGTGATCCGATTTTCATGAAACTTAGAATACACGCATGTTTTATATTCAAAAGTATGACTTCAATGTTTTCTTTTTGATCCGCCGCCATTTTGTCCGCCATGTTGAAATTGGTAAAACTGGTCCGATTTTGATGAAAATTGAAACCTAGTTGTGTCTTGTGTACGCATTGATGGTTCTCATGTTAGTTTCACGATTTGCGCCATATTGACGTGCCACATGAAAATTAATCTCCAGCTGTCACAAAATCAATTTATTCAAATATTTTCTGAACAAGAGGTTTCCGATGTGACGAAAAACTTGTTGATAGAAATCGGTTTCTGTTAGCTCTTTTTTACAAGTAGGAACTCCTTTAAATAAAAATGTACGGGAAATGCTATTAAATTTTCGAAATCTGCAAAAAAATTTGAAAATTCTTGAATTTTTTTTTGAAAATCTGGAAACCAGATAGCAACGCCTATACATTTTAATTCAAGAAAGTCGCATAGTGAATTGGAACATTGTATTTTTCAAAAAAGGTACAAAAAATGGTTTCTACAAATGGGGTACTTGCCCGATTTTTTTTTATTGGCTCAATCGATAGTATGGGTGACAATTCAATTGTCAAAAATGTAATCAATAAAGAAGGGTTATTTCAGCAATTTTGACCAATAAGGCTTTGATTAGATGAAAATTGCACTGGTGTAATTTCCGGTACGGAAATACAATTATGGAGGATGAAAATGGAAAATCGTTTCGTTCGAATTGTCATGCCAAATACATCTCGAGACTTCGTAATTACAGAAAAATTTTTGGCTTTCAATAATTCGTGCTTGTTAGATATAATACAGAAATGACCACTCGCGGTTCGCGCTTGTGATCATTCCAGTTACCAACAGGCACTCATATTTTACAGCTCAAAAATGTCCGGTAATTACTTATAGTCCTAGCGGTATAAGCAAAATTCCATAAAAATGGCTCTAATTGTGACAAAAGTATGAAATTTGGTGTGTGGACTCCTAAAAGCATTTAAAAGGTTTTTAGAAGGGGAGCCAAGAAAAATTTTGATTTTCAATTTTCAATTTTTTGTGACGTCATTTTTTTTATAATTTTTTTTATTTTTGAAACTTTTCGAGATTTTTGACCTTTGTTATTGTATTATGGTGAGTAATTGCTTAATCCAAGAAACGAAAGGGGAAATTTGCGAAAAAAATTGACTGAACTGAAATGATGAGGTTTTTTGTAAAAATCAAACTTTTCCATTTCTTTCGAAAAATATTGTGAACATGTGGAAAATAGAAAGAAGCAATTATCCCTCAAAAAAAGTCCTACCAGAAGTTCCCGAAGTGTTCCTCCAAATTCTAAGCCGTTTCCGAGATATTTGGAAAAATGTTATTTCTTGCGACTGTTTCTTCGTCGTATTAGCTCCTGTTACATCAAACACATCACAAGGTTCTTTTTTCTTGAAAATATACTTCGGCATGATCGGACAGAAGATTCCTCAGTAGTTTTTTGTAAATTGTAATTTTTCCAGTGGCGTACATCATGGAAATTCGAACCATTTCTACCCCTCCACCGTACTTTCTACACCACTCGATTATTTAGAAAATAAATGGCATTTTGGCATTATGATCATTCAAGATCACCTAATATGACACTTCTTCTGAAAACTACATGAGAACGAAAACCACTTTATCAACGGTAAAGTTGGTTGGGTGGTCATCACTGGCGTCGAAGGCATAAATGTCATCTCATCCATTTTGTAATTATTGCGATTTGGAACATAGGACCTACCTATTCATTTGTAAATAGGTTGTAAAATTACGAATATTTGTATTATGTTTGACAAGATGATCATCTGAAGCCACCTAGCTGTCATGACATCCCGTTCAAAAACTCGATGAGATCAAAGATCACACGACTTTTTCGCTGCTCAGGTCTACTGCCAAACATTGCAATCTTCATCGTAATTTTTTCACATAATGTACGTTATAGAGTTGATTGCCTCTTTCTATAGACTAATAATTGTCCATTTTATCAACAGTGAAGTTGGTTGTTGGTTCAGTGACCATCAATAACATCGAAAGAAAAGATATTGTCTCAACTTTGCAATCAATGCTGTCCCGAACACAGGCACAGTTGGGAGCGAAATGATTCATACAGTTCTGCTAGGAAGTCGGCTGGATTTCAGAAATGTTAGCTGGTTGAATTCTTCTTGAATGCCAGTTTTGATCAGAGATTGGTCATAATCAAAACTGGCATTTACGAACGATCCAAGCAGCTAACATTTCTGGAATCCAGCCGACTTCCCAGCGGTGCCCTATGAATCATTTCGCTCCCAACTGTACATACCTATATTTACTTATTTACTTCTTACTTGTAACAAATAATCGGGAAATACGGGCACATTTCCACTACGCATGGGGATGTGGTTGACTTATTATGGACTTCCGCCTCACAGGTTTATACTCTTTATAGTTGAATTAAGGTCTGTATTTTTGTTTCCCGACGTTTTGTTTCACAAATAAGTAGGTTGGTATGGTAGGTTGGAGGAAGTGATACAAGATGCAATGTTTTGCAGTCGATCTGATCAGCAGAAAAATTGTGTAGGTACTCAAGATCTTCGACCTCATCTTGCTTTTAAAAGAAGTGTCATACCAGGTGATCTTAGATGATCATAATGCCAAAATGTCACATATTCTCTAAATAATCAAGTGGTGTAGAAAGTACGGTTGGAGGTTAGAAATAATTCGAGTTTCCGTGATCTACGCCACTGGAAAAATTACAATCTACAATAAACTACTAAGAAATCTTCCGTCTGATCATTCTGAAGTATATTTCCAAGAAAAAAAAACCATGTGATGTATTTGATGTGATAGGAGCTAATACGAAGAAACAGTCGCAAGAAATAACATTTTTCCAAAAATCTCGAAAACGGCTTGAAATTTGGAAAAGAACTCCGGAAACTTCTGATAGGGCTTTTATTGAGGGACAATTGTCTTTTTTCATTTTTCACATATTCATGATAGTTTTCGAAAAAAATGGAAAAATGTGATTTTCACAAAAAACGTCATCATTTCAGTTCCAATAATTTTTTTTGCAAATTTTTTCTTTTGTTTCTTGGATTAGGCAAATACTTACTATAATATGGAAACAAAAGTGAAAAATCTCAAATAGTTGCAAAAATTTTAAAAAAAATAAAAAAAATGACGTCACAAAAAATTGGAAATTTAAAATCAAAATTTTTCTTGGCTCCCCTTCTAAAAACCTTTTAAATGCTTTTAGGAGTCCACATACCAAATTTCACACTTTTGTCACAATTAGAGCCATTTTTACGTGTACCGCTAGGACTATTAGTCTCTTGTTGTATTATACATATATGAAAATATTGTACGCAAATTTTTTCTTTCTCTCAAATTCCCTAAATTGGGCCGTAGTGCCTGTTTTAAAAATATATTTGTGACGTCACAAATATACTAAAAACTAAACAAACAGCACTGTTGGGTCGAAAACTCAAAAAACTGTTAGAATGGCATCACAATATTTGAAAAATACAGATATAAAAATTTCAGTGAAGTTTTCGTTTCCCTTCAAAAAAAAATCGAAAAAAAATCTTCTTAACCAATGGATATATTTTCCGGGAATTTTTAGGAAATGCTTTTGATTACTCTTGTTGATGATCAAAAGTATTTCCAGTCAAATCTGTTTCACTGGCAAGTACCCCATTCATTTTTTCATGTTCACTGGAAAACCATTTTTGGTACCTTTTTTTTGAAAATAGAAAGTCTAAATTTGGTATGCGACTTTCTTGAATGAAGATGTATAGACGTTGCTATCTAGTTTTCGAATTTTCAAAGACAAAATCAAAAAAATTTTAATTTTTTTGCAAATTTCGAGAATTTAGTAGCATTTTCCGTACATTTTTTCTGGAGAAGTTTCTACTTGTAGAAAAGAACTAACAAAAACCGATTTCCATCCATCAAGTTTTCCAGTCACATCGGAAACCCCTTGTTCAGGAAATATTTGAATAAACTGATTTTGTGACAGCTGGAGATTAATTTCCATGTGGCACGTCAATATGGCGCTAATCGTGAAACTAACATAAGAACCATCAATGCCTACACGAGACACGACTAGGTTCCAATTTTCATCAAAATCGGACCAGTTTTACCAATTTCAACATGGCAGACAAAATGGCGGCGGATCAAAAAGAAAACATTGAAATCATACTTTTGAATATAAACATGCGTGTATTTCAAGTTTCATGAAAATCGAATCACTTTTGAGAAAATTTGACATTGCGGATCAAGATGGCGACGGTTTGAGAAATTATTTTTTTCCTTAATCAATTCTCCGGTGAATACATGTTACACACAAGAAGTCGATTATGGCTAAGTTTTCTCGTTCAGGAGCAATTAATTGATAAGACGGACAGTTAGACCGATGGACAGACGGACAGACACACATCAAAATGCCGCTAAAAGCAGCATTCCTAGTGAAGTACGCTAGAAAGACAATGACGTGAAGTTCGGTTTGTATAAATGTCACCGGGTGTACTCGAAAATGTCAAATAAAGAAATTTGCCATAGCTAAACTATGAACTGTCATATTTGGTGTAACGAGACCTGTCAGAAAACGGTGCTAAACGATATTTATAGTAAATTTTGTTGTTAAATTTTATTAAGCTTCATTTTTCCCATTGGAGGTGCCGTTGATGAGAAAAAAAAATACAAACCACAAGAACTACATATTTGGCGCGGTTTTTCCAAAATGGCGGTCTTAAGCTACTCGATACAGAAACGTATTGTGGCTTATTTTCATGCTGGTGTTGTGGGGAATCCAAAAAAGTATGACACGTCAAGTCCCCAAGGTGGAAACCACTCGAGTCCCCTGGCTCAACGACTACCACAAATGCTTCTCTTCCACTATCAAATCATAAAGCACCAAATGGTACATTACCAATTTTAACAAATGGAACTGAAACACGGAGGGATTTATTGACGAAAGTTTATTTTTAATACGACAGTTTTGACACCATACATGAAATATTTCAGTCAGAATTTTGACTGGTCAATCTTGGGATGAATTGGTCAAGGAATGAGATTCCGACCATTTTTTTACAAGTTTCAAAGGAACGTTAACGTCCTGCCTATCCATGGCAGGTTCACCGCCAAAATATAAAGCACCAACTGGTACATTACCAATTTTTACAAATGGAACTGAAACACGGAGGGATTTATTGACGAAAGTTGATTTTACACTACAATTTTGACACTATACATGAAATATTTCAGGCAGAGTTTTGACTGGTCAATTTTGGGATGAATTGGTCAAGGAATAAGATTACGACCATTTTTTACAAGTTTCAAAGGAATGTTAACGTCCTGCTTATTCGTGGCAGGTTCACCGTATTCTAGCGCGACAATAATATAACCCTGATATGAAATTCCACTCATTTTTCACAAAGATGATGGAAACATAAAAAAAATGAAAAAATGTATGGAGGTGTCAATGCGCACAGATGATTCTGTTCCACAATCAAATTAGAAAGCACCAACTGGTACATTACCAATTTTGACAAATGGAACTGAAACACGGAGGGATTTATTGACGAAAATTGATTTTTAATACAAGTTTGACACTATGCATGAAATATTTCAGGCAGAGTTTTGACTGGTCAATCTTGGGATGAATTGGTCAAGGAATAAGATTACGACCATTTTTCACAAGTTTCAAAGGAATGTTAACGTCCTGCTTATTCGTGGCAGGTTCATCGCATTCTAGCGCGACAATAATATAACCCTGATATGAAATTCCACTCATTTTTCACAAAAGATAATGGAAACATAAAAAAATTTGAAGAAAATTCATGAAGGTGTCAATGCCCACAGATGCTTCTGTTCCACTATCAAATCATAAAGCACCAAATGGTACATGACCAATTTTGACAAAGGGAACTGAAACACGGAGGGATTTATTGACGAAAGTTTATTTCAAGTTTTGACACTATACATGAAATATTTCAGGCAGAGTTTTGACTGGTCAATCTTGGGATAAATTGGTCAAGGAATAAGATTACGACCATTTTTTACAAGTTTCAAAGGAATGTTAACGTCCTGCTTATTCGTGGCAGGTTCACCGCATTCTAGCGCGACAATTATATAACCCTGATATGAAATTCCACTCATTTTTCACAAAAGATGATGGAAACATAAAAAAATTGAAAAAAATGTATGGAGGTGTCAATGCCCACAGATGATTCTGTTCCACAATCAAATTATAAAGCACCAACTGGTACATTACCAATTTTGACAAATGGAACTGAAACACGGAGGGATTTATTGACGAAAGTTGATTTTTAACACGACAATTTTGACACTATACATGAAATATTTCAGGCAGAGTTTTGACTGGTCAATCTTGGGATGAATTGGTCAAGGAATAAGATTACGACCATTTTTTACAAGTTTCAAAGGAATGTTAACGTCCTGCTTATTCGTGGCAGGTTCACCGCATTCTAGCGCGACAATTATATAACCCTGATATAAAATTCCACTCATTTTTCACAAAAGATAATGGAAACATATAAAAATTGAAAAAAATGTATGGAGGTGTCAATGCCCACAGATGCTTCTGTTCCACTATCAAATCATAAAGCATCAAATGGTACATTACCAATTTTGACAAATGGAACTGAAACACGGAGGGATTTATTGACGAAAGTTTTTTTTTAATACGACAGTTTTGACACTATACATAAAATATTTCAGGCATAGTTTTGACTGGTCAATCTTGGGATGAATTGGTCAAGGAATGAGATTACGACCCGTTTCTACAAGTTTCAAAAGAATGTTACGTCCTGCTGATTCGTAGCAGATTCACCGCATTCTAGCGCGACAATTATATAACCCTGATATGAAATTCCACTCATTTCTCACAAAAGATAATGGAAACATAAAAAAACTGAAGAAAATGTAGAAAGGTGTCAATGCCCACAGATGCTTCTGTTCCACTATCAAATCATCAAGCACCAAACGGTACATTACCAATTTTGACAAACGGAACTGGAACACGGAGGGATTTATTGACGAAAGTTGATTTTTATTACGACAGTTTTGACACTATACATGGAATATTTCAGGCAGAGTTTTGACTGGTCAATTGTGGGATGAATTGGTCAAGGAATAAGATTACGACCATTTTTTACAAGTTTCAAAGGAATGTTAACGTCCTGCTTATTCGTGGCAGGTTCACCGCATTCTAGCGCGAAAATCATATAAACCTGATATGGAATTCCACAAATTTTTCACAAAAGATAATGGAAACATGAAAGAATTGAGAAAAATGTATGGAGGTGTCAATGCCCACAGATGCTTCTGTTCCACTATCAAATCATAAAGCACCAAACGGTACATTACCAATTTTGACAAACGGAACTGGAACACGGAGGGATTTATTGACGAAAGTTGATTTTTATTACGACAGTTTTGACACTATACATGAAATATTTCAGGCAGAGTTTTGACTGGTCAATCTTGGGATGACTTGGTCAAGGAATAAGATGACGACCATTTTTCACAAGTTTCAAAGGAATGTTAACGTCCTGCTTATTCGTGGCAGGTTCACCGCATTCTAGCGCGACAATAATATAACCCTGATATGAAATTCCACTCATTTTTCACAAAGATGATGGAAACATAAAAAAATTGAAAAAATGTATGGAGGTGTCAATGCCCACAGATGCTTCTGTTCCACTATCAAATCATAAAGCACCAAACGGTACATTACCAATTTTGACAAACGGAACTGAAACACGGAGGGATCTATTGACGAAAGTTGATTTTTCTTACGACAGTTTTGACACGATACATGAAATATTTCAGGCAGAGTTTTGACTGGTCAATTTTGGGATGAATTGGTCAAGGAATAAGATTACGACCATTTTTTACAAGTTTCAAAGGAATGTTAACGTCCTGCTTATTCGTGGCAGGTTCACCGCATTCTAGCGCGACAATGACATAAACCTGATATGAAATTCCACAAATTTTTCACAAAAGATAATGGAAACATAAAAGAATTGAAAAAAATGTATGGAGGTGTCAATGCCCACAGATGCTTCTGTTCCACTATCAAATCATAAAGCACCAAACGGTACATTACCAATTTTGACAAACGGAACTGGAACACGGAGGGATTTATTGACGAAAGTTGATTTTTATTACGACAGTTTTGACACTATACATGAAATATTTCAGGCAGAGTTTTGACTGGTCAATCTTGGGATGACTTGGTCAAGGAATAAGATGACGACCATTTCTCACAAGTTTCAAAGGAATGTTAACGTCCTGCTTATTCGTGGCAGGTTCACCGCATTCTAGCGCGACAATAATATAACCCTGATATGAAATTCCACTCATTTTTCACAAAGATGATGGAAACATAAAAAAATTGAAAAAATGTATGGAGGTGTCAATGCCCACAGATGATTCTGTTCCACAATCAAATTATAAAGCACCAACTGGTACATTACCAATTTTGACAAACGGAACTGGAACACGGAGGGATTTATTGACGAAAGTTGATTTTTATTACGACAGTTTTGACACTATACATGGAATATTTCAGGCAGAGTTTTGACTGGTCAATTGTGGGATGAATTGGTCAAGGAATAAGATTACGACCATTTTTTACAAGTTTCAAAGGAATGTTAACGTCCTGCTTATTCGTGGCAGGTTCACCGCATTCAAGCGCGACAATAATATAACCCTGATATGGAATTCCACTCTTTTTTCACAAAAGATGATGGAAACATGAAAAAATTGATAAAAATGTATGGAGGTGTCAATGCCCACAGATGCTTCTGTTCCACTATCAAATCATAAAGCATCAAATGGTACATTACCAATTTTAACAAATGGAACTGAAACACGGAGGGTTTTATTGACAAAAGTTTATTTTTATTACGACAGTTTTGACACTATACATGGAATATTTCAGTCAGAATTTTGACTGGTCAATCTTGGGATGAATTGGTCAAGGAATGAGATTCCGACCATTTTTTTACAAGTTTCAAAGGAACGTTAACGTCCTGCAGGTTCACCGCCAAAATATAAAGCACCAACTGGTACATTACCAATTTTTACAAATGGAACTGAAACACGGAAGGATTTATTGACGAAAGTTGATTTTTAACACGACAATTTTGACACTATACATGAAATATTTCAGGCATAGTTTTGACTGGTCAATCTTGGGATAAATCGGTCAAGGAATGAGATTAAGACCATTTTTTACAAGTTTCAAAGGAACGTTAACGTTCAGCTTATTCGTGGCAGGTTCACCGCATTCAAGCGCGACAATAATATAACCCTGATATGGAATTCCACTCTTTTTTCACAAAAGATGATGGAAACATGAAAACATTGAAAAAAATGTATGGAGGTGACAATGCTCACAGATGCTTCTGTTCCACTATCAAATCATAAAGCACCAAATGGTACATTACCAATTTTGACAAATGGAACTGAAACATGGAGGGATTTATTGACGAAAGTTTTTTTTTAATACGACAGTTTTGACACTATACATGAAATATTTCAGGCATAGTTTTGACTGGTCAATCTTGGGATAAATCGGTCAAGGAATGAGATTAAGACCATTTTTTACAAGTTTCAAAGGAACGTTAACGTCCAGCTTATTCGTGGCAGGTTCACCGCATTCAAGCGCGACAATAATATAACCCTGATATGAAATTCCACTCATTTTTCACAAAAGATGATGGAAACATAAAAAAATTGAAAAAATGTATGGAGGTGTCAATGCCCACAGATGATTTTGTTCCACAATCAAATTATAAAGCACCAAATGGTACATTACCAATTTTGACAAATGGAACTGAAACACGGAGGGATTTATTGACGAAAGTTTTTTTTTAATACGACAGTTTTGACACCATACATGAAATATTTCAGTCAGAGTTGTGACTGGTCAATCTTGGGATGAATTGGTCAAGGAATAAGATGACGACCATTTTTTACAAGTTTCAAAGGAATGTTAACGTCCTGCTTATTCGTGGCAGGTTCACCGCATTCTAGCGCGACAATAATATAACCCTGATATGAAATTCCACTCATTTTTCACAAAGATGATGGAAACATAAAAAAATTGGAAAAAATGTATGGAGGTGTCAATGCCCACAGATGATTCTGTTCCACAATCAAATTATAAAGCACCAACTGGTACATTACCAATTTTGACAAATGGAACTGAAACACGGAGGGATTTATTGACGAAAGTTTTTTTTTAATACGACAGTTTTGACACTATACATGAAATATTTCAGGCATAGTTTTGACTGGTCAATCTTGGGATAAATCGGTCAAGGAATGAGATTAAGACCATTTTTTATAAGTTTCAAAGGAACGTTAACGTCCAGCTCATTCGTGGCAGGTTCACCGCATTCAAGCGCGACAATAATATAACCCTGATATGGAATTCCACTCTTTTTTCACAAAAGATGATGGGAACATGAAAAAATTGAAAAAAATGTATGAAGGTGTCAATGCCCACAGATGATTCTGTTCCACAATCAAATTATAAAGCACCAACTGGTACATTACCAATTTTGACAAATGAAACTGAAACACGGAGGGATTTATTGACGAAAATTGATTTTTAATACGACAGTTTTGACACTATACATGAAATATTTCAGGCAGAGTTTTGACTGGTCAATCTTGGGATGAATTGGTCAAGGAATGAGATTACGACTATTTTTCACAAGTTTCAAAGGAACGTTAACGTGCTGCTTATTCGTGGCAGGTTCACCGCATTCTAATGCGACAATAATATAACCCTGATATGAAATTCCACTCATTTTTCACAAAAGATAATGGAAACATAAAAAAACTGAAGAAAATGTAGAAAGGTGTCAATGCCCTCAGATGCTTCTGTTCCACTATCAAATCATAAGGCACCAAACGGTACATTACCAATTTTGACGAATGGAACTGAAACACGGAGGGATTTATTGACGAAAATTGATTTTCAATACGACAGTTTTGACACTATACATGAAATATTTCAGGCAGAGTTTTGACTGGTCAATCTTGGGATGAATTGGTCAAGGAATGAGATTCCGACCATTTTTTACAAGTTTCAAAGGAACGTTAACGTCCTGCTTATTCGTGGCAGGTTCACCGCATTCTAGCGCGACAATAATATAACCCTGATATGAAATTCCACTCTTTTTTCACAAAAGATGATGGAAACATTAAAAATTAAAAAAAATGTATGGAGGTGTCAATGCCCACAGATGATTCTGTTCCACAATCAAATCATAAAGCGCCAAATGGTACATTACCATTTTTGACAAATGGAACTGAAACACGGAGGGATTTATTGACGAAAGTTCATTTTTAATACGACAGTTTTGACACTATACATGAAATATTTCAGGCAGAGTTTTGACTGGTCAATCTTGGGATGAATTGGTCAAGGAATGGGATTCCGACCATTTCTTACAAGTTTCAAAGGAACGTTAACGTTCTGCTTATTCGTGGCAGGTTCACCGCATTATAGCTCGACAATAATATAACCCTGATATGAAATTCCACTTTTTTTTCACAAAAGATGATGGAAACATAAAAAAACAGAAAAAAATGTATGAAGGTGTCAGTGCCCACAGATGCTTCTTTTCCACTATCAAATCATAAAACACCAAATGGAACATCACCAATTTTGACAAATGGAACTGAAACACGGAGGGATTTATTGACGAAAGTTTATTTTTAATACGACAGTTTTGACACTATACATGAAATATTTCAGGCAGAGTTTTGACTGGTCAATCTTGGGATGAATTGGTCAAGGAATTGGATTCCGACCATTTTTTACAAGTTTCAAAGGAACGTTAACGTCCTGCTTATTCGTGGCAGGTTCACCGCATTCTAGCGCGACAATAATATAACCCTGATATGAAATTCCTTTTTTTTTTCACAAAAGATGATGGAAACATAAAAAAATTTAGAAAAATGTATGGAGGTGTCAATGCCCACAGATGATTCTGTTCCACAATCAAATTATAAAGCACCAACTGGTACATTACCAATTTTGACAAATGGAACTGAAACACGGAGGGATTTATTGACGAAAGTTGATTTTGATTACGACAGTTTTGAAACTATACATGAAATATTTTGGGCAGAGTATTGACTGGTCAATCTTGAGATGAATGGGTCAAGGAATGAGATTACGACCATTTTTGACAAGTTTCAAAGGAACGCGACAATACTATAACCCTGACATGAAATTTCACGCATTATTCACAAAAGATAAAGGAAACATAAAAAATTTGAAAAAAATTCATAAAGGTGTCAATGCCCACAGATGCTTCTGTTCCACTATCAAATCATAAAGCATCAAATGGTACATTACCAATTTTGACAAATGGAACTGAAACACGGAGTGATTGATTGACAAAAGTTTATTATTAATACGACAGTTTTGACACTATACATGAAATATTTCAGGCAGAGTTTTGACTGGTCAATCTAGGGATGAATTGGTCAAGGAATGAGATTACGACCATTTTTTACAAGTTTCAAAGGAACGTTAACGTCCAGCTTATTCGTGGCAGGTTCACCGCATTCTAGCTCGACAATAATATAACCCTGATATGAAATTCCACTCTTTTTTCACAAAAGATGATGGAAACATAAAAAAATTGGAAAAAATGTATGGAGGTGTCAATGCCCACAGATGATTCTGTTCCACAATCAAATTATAAAGCACCAACTGGTACATTACCAATTTTGACAAATAGAACTGAAACACGGAGGGATTTATTGACGAAAGTTGATTTTGATTACGACAGTTTTGAAACTATACTGAAATATTTCGGGCAGAGTTTTGACTGGTCAATCTTGAGATGAATTGGTCAAGGAATGAGATTACGACCATTTTTTACAAGTTTCAAAGGAACGTGACAATACTATAACCCTGACATGAAGTTTCACGCATTTTTCCCAAAGAATAAAGGAAACATAAAAAATTTGAAAAAAATTCATGAAGGTGTCAATGCCCACAGATGCTTCTGTTCCACTATCAAATCATAAAGCGCCAAATGGTACATTACCATTTTTGACAAATGGAACTGAAACACGGAGTGATTTATCGACGAAAGTTTATTATTAATACGATAATTTTGACACTATACATGAAATATTTCAGGCAGAGTTTTGACTGGTCAATCTTGGGATAAATCGGTCAAGGAATGAGATTAAGACCATTTTTTACAAGTTTCAAAGGAACGTTAACGTCCAGCTTATTCTTGGCAGGTTTACCGCATTCTAGCGCGACAATATTATAACCCTGATATGAAATTCCACTCTTTTTTCACAAAAGATGATGGAAACATAAAAAAATTGAAAAAAATGTATGAAGGTGTCAATGCCCACAGACATTTCTTTTCCACTATCAAATCATAAAGCACCAAATGAAACATTACCAATTTTGACAAATGGAACTGAAACACGGAGGGATTCATTGACGAAAGTTTATTTTTAATACGACAGTTTTGACACTATACATGAAATATTTCAGGCAGAGTTTTGACTGGTCAATCTTGGGATGAATTGGTCAAGGAATGGGATTCCGACCATTTTTCACAAGTTTCAAAGGAACGTTAACGTCCTGCCAATCCGTGGCAGGTTCACCGCATTCTAGCGCGACAATTTTAATAACCCTGATATCAATGTTTCACGCATTCTCCCCAAAAGATAGAGGAAACATTGAAAATTTGAAAAAAAAAATTATGAAGATGTCAATGCCCACAGATGATTCTGTTCCACAAACAAATCATAAAGCACCAACTGGTACATTACCAATTTTGACAAATGGAACTGAAACACGGAAGGATTTATTGACGAAAGTTCATTTTTAACACGACAGTTTTGACACTATACATGAAATAATCCAGGAAGAGTTTTGACTGGTCAATCTTGGGATTAATTGGTCAAGGAATGAGATTAAGACCATTTTTTACAAGTTTCAAAGGAACGTTAACGTCCAGCTTATTCTTGGCAGGTTTACCGCATTCTAGCGCGACAATATTATAACCCTGATATGAAATTCCACTCTTTTTTCACAAAAGATGATGGAAACATAAAAAAATTGAAAAAAATGTATGAAGGTGTCAATGCCCACAGACATTTCTTTTCCACTATCAAATCATAAAGCACCACATGAAACATTACCAATTTTGACAAATGGAACTGAAACACGGAGGGATTCATTGACGAAAGTTTATTTTTAATACGACAGTTTTGACACTATACATGAAATATTTCAGGCAGAGTTTTGACTGGTCAATCTTGGGATGAATTGGTCAAGGAATGGGATTCCGACCATTTTTCACAAGTTTCAAAGGAACGTTAACGTCCTGCCAATCCGTGGCAGGTTCACCGCATTCTAGCGCGACATTTATATAACCCTGATATAAATGTTTCACGCATTTTTCCCAAAAGATAGAGGAAACATTGAAAATTTGAAAAAAAAATTATGAAGATGTCAATGCCCACAGATGCTTCTGTTCCACAATCAAATTATAAAGCACCAACTGGTACATTACCAATTTTGACAAATGGAACTGGAACACGGAGGAATTTAATGACGAAAGTTGATTTTGATTACGTTAGTTTTGACACTATCCATGAATATTTCAGGCAAAGTTATGACTGGTCAATCTTAGGATGAATTGGTCAAGGAATGAGATTCCGCCCATTTTTTACAAGTTTCAAAGGAACGGATAAGGGAAACATAAAAAAATTGGAATTTATGAAGGTGTCCACAGATGATTCTGTTCCACTATCAAATCATAAAGCACCAAATGGTACATTACCAATTTTGTCAATTTTGATTACGACAGTTTTGAAACTATACATGAAATATTTCGGGCACAGTTTTGACTGGTCATCTTGGGATGAATTGATCAAGAAATGGGATTCCGGCCATTTTTTACAAGTTTCAAAGGAACGCGACAATACTATAACCCTGATATGAAGTTTCACGCATTTTCCCCAAAAGATGAAGGAAACATTGGAAATTTGAAAAAAAATTATGAAGATGTCAATGCCCACAGATGATTCTGTTCCACAATCAAATTATAAAGCACCAACTGGTACATTCCCAATTTTGACAAATGGTACTGAAACACGGAGGGATTTATTGACGAAAGTTGATTTTGATTACGACAGTTCTGACACTATACATGCAATATTTCAGGCAGATTTTTGAATGGTCAATCTTGGGATGAATTGGTCAAGGAATGGGATTCCGACCATTTTCTACAAGTTTCAAAGGAACGTTAACGTGCTGCTTATTCGTGGCAGGTTCACCGCATTCCTGCGCGACAATAATATAACCCTGATATGAAATTTCACTCATTTTTCCCAAAAGATGAAGGAAACATGAAAAATTTGAAAAAAATTCATGAAGGTGTCAATGCCCACAGATCCTTCTGTTCCACTATCAAATCATAAAGCACCAAATGGTACATTACCAATTTTGACAAATGGAACTGAAACACGGAGGGATTTATTGACGAAAGTTGATTTTTAATACGACAGTTTTGACACTATACATGATACATTATATGGTCTTAATAATTATTTATGGTGTAACTAAAAGCAAAATAAAAAGTACCAATAATAATAAAAATTAAAAAATCGCGTGAGAATGTTGGCTGAATCCATGACATTGAAATCAAAATGGGATAAAATAATTTAGTTTTAGTACCTAGGTAGATCTAAACAAAATATCTTAAACTTCTTAGCAACTGTCAGTGTCAAGCAGCGTTGCCGGTTGTTGTGAAATTTCTCAAAATTGGAGAAACTTTATCTGGTTCTCGGTAATTTCCTTTAATTTAAATAAAAAGGGAAAAAGGGCAATACAGCATAAAAAATTTACTCAGAAAATAGGATATCCGTAAGTAGTATCGGTAAGTGACGCCTGCTGACATAGGTAGTTTGATATTTCTATCGTCAATGAGCAGACATTGGACAGGGAAAATGAGTCGGTCGAAGGAAAAATAGTGTACACAACTCGCAAGAAAGTGTCTTTTCTTGCATTCGTGTGATTACAGCACTCGCTCAAGCTCGTGCGTAATTTTTCACACTCATGCGAAAAGTACCACTTTCGTTGCTTGTTACGTAATATACTAAAAGGGGCTCAGCGGGGCTTCAAAAGACGTTGAAGAAACAAGGAGGCCCAATGGAGCTCCGAATGACACAAAAAGGCAACAAGAGGCTTACTGGAATTCTGAAAACACAGGAGAGCCACTTGAGCTCCAAGCTGCACCACTGGACATTAGGGGGCTCACTAGAGCTCCAAACTACACTTCCGGGTACAGGTGGTCCAATAGGGCTCCGTTTATCACATAATGATACAAGGCAAGGGACTTACACTAGGGCTTCCAGCAAGAGCGCATCATGAAGATACTTACTGGAACTCTGAAAGCCACGAAAATACATGAGGGGGCTCATTAGGGCTCCAAACGACATATGGGGCACAAAGAGTTCAATAGAAATCCGGAAATCACGGGAAAATGCAAAGGGGCTCCGTGACCTTCAAATGATATTGGTGACACAAGGTGGCACAAGCGGCTCTTTATACCGGGAAAAGGCAAAAGGGGGCTCACGGTATGGTACTCTGAAAGCTAATAAGAACAAAAGTGGACTGATTAGGGCTTCAAACTACACATAAGGGCACAAGGGGACCCGATAGAGCTCTGAAAGCCATGAAAAAAGAACAAGGGGGCAACCTCTCTATAATCAAAGAAGGCAAAAGGGGACTTACTGGAACTCTGGAGGTCATGGAAAAACCTAAGGGGGCTCATTAGGACTCCAAGCTGCACTTCTGTACTCAAGGGGGCTTACTAGGGCTCCAAACTACACTTGCGGGCACAAGGGGGTCCGATAGGGCTCCGTATATCACATAAATTATTATTATTATTATTATTATTATTATTCTTACTGAGATTCCCACTCAACAGGTAGATACCCATTAACAGAGTGAGGCGCACATCAAGTTAAGAGAGAAGAGGGAAAAAAAAAAGACAACAAGAAAAGAACCGCGATCACTCAACACCGCCAGAAGCAGATCCGTCAAAGCAAGACCTGATCTGGCCAACAGAACAAGAGAATATGTCAATTCGATCCTGGACACATTATTAGATAATAATTATTAGGTACAATTAGAGCACATTTGATATATGGGAGAGGATTTAAGAACATTAGTATTAGTAGTAGGGAGGTAAAACGTCTCGGTGCATCTTGAATTTACGCGTGGAACACTGAACATCAATTTCTGCACCAAATTCTTGGAGTCGAGTAAACCATTGACAAGTTTCAAAAGAAAAACAATGGAATGCAGGCACAAAGGCATAAAGGCACAAGGGAGGCCAAGGAGCTTTATATAACAATATAATGCAAAGAGGGCTCACTGGAATTCCGAAAGCTACGAAAAAACACAAAGGGGCTTATTAGAACTCCATACTGCACTTGAAGGCACAAGGGAGGGGCCGATAGGATTTCGAATATCACATAAAGGCACAAGGTGCTTACTACTGCTCCAAAAGCCACAGAAAGGTGGCTCAGCAGGGCTTTAAAAGACGTTTGAAGAAACAAGGGGGCTCAATGGAGCTCCGGATAACACAAGAGGGCAACAAGGGGCTTACTGGGATTCTGATAGCCAGGAAAAACACAATAGGGCTAACTAGGTCGTGAAACTACACTTGCGGACACAAGGGGGTCCGATAGGGCTCCGTATGTCACATGAAGGCACAAGGAAGTTATACAGAGCTCCCAGCAACGCAAGAACGCACAAGATGTCTGACTAGAATTCTGAAAGCCACGGAAACACATAAGGGGGCTGATTAGGGCCCAATAAAAATCCGAAAGTCACAGAAAAATGCAAGGGAGCTCCGTAGGGCTTCAAATGTTATTGGTGACACAAGGGGCCCCAAGGGGCTCTATTTGACAAAAGAGGGCAAAAGGGGGCTCACTGGTATTTTGAAAGCCAATATAAACATAAGTGGGCTAATCAGGGCTCCAAGCTACACATAAGAGTACAAGGGGCCCGATATAGAGCTCCGGAAGCCATTGAAAAACGACAAGGGGCCCAATGAAGCTTTGTATATCATAAGAAGGCAAGAGGGGGCTCACTGAAATTCTGAAAGCCATGAAAAAACATATGGGGACTCATCAGGGCTCCAACTACATTTGAGGACCCAAGACTCAAATGCCCGGTTGCAGGAACGTGGTATCTAATTTTGCTACGTAGCAAATTGAATCGGGTTGCAGGAACAGGGTATCAAACACGGTAGCAAACAGGTTGTGGCTAAGGTTGTCTCACATTTGAACTACTTGCATCTTTTTATGCGTAGGTAATTACCTAAAATGTCTGATTCGACACTTTATTTCGAATTTTCCAACGTCTCCGATTTTTATTCTCCTGAGAAGACCAAGAAATAGCAGTTCCTCGAGACGTCGGGTCATTGCCAATCGAAAAAACCTCCTCGTAGATAAAAAAAATGTACTGCGCGGGCTGCGGGCTGTCAAAGTCAAAGAAGCGTCAAAAAATTTGAGGTTGACAGCATTATTTATTTCGTCGAGTTTTGAACAATAATATGCAAATCATTGCACTTAATTAAGGCATAAATCCATCCTGCACAGGCTCTCGATCAGGTGAATATGACAAACTGCCTCCGTAGATGCTATTATGTCGATCAACAATTCCAGGTTAAGGCGATGGGAGTTACAGACTGAAATTGTGAACACTTGCTGGATGCCTCCACGAGCACGAGTCTAGTACCTCCGGCGGAAACAAAGCTGTTGTTTACATCAAGAGCGCGGAGCTCCTTATTGCAAAGTATTACTCGATCAAAGTATTAGTGCTTCGGTGACAACGATGAGTTACAGGAGTACTGGGACTGTGATCCTGTGAGGAAACTTGAACAATCCTGGGCCGCTAGTGACACTGTATCAAAAATGTGTCAAGGTGATGTCCAGTGCTGATTCAGTAGCTCCAGAACAGCTTTTGATGGCAGGAAATACTGCAGGAGCCGTTTGCATGAGCAACAGCGAAGAAATTGAGAGGAAGGAAACTGAATTCTGGATCTGTCAAGTTTTTCCTTGGTACAAAAATAAATCTCACAGTGAAAATGGCTGCGCCTCTTTTCTCTTGTCTTAATTCAAACCTAATCTCGCAGAATCTAATCCAAAAAATTCGTTTTGGCCTGGATAACTGGTTGCCTACAGCCACTACCCAAAATTCTCAAATTCTGATCAATGAATCGAAACTCAAACGTACACTTGTGCTTGCTTTTTTATCTTCTCCCGTGCATCTTTTTCCATGCACAATCCAGCTTAGCTTTCCATTTCCAAATTTGATTCAATTTTTTGTTTGACAAATAATGTCAGTCGTCACTCTAGACACGTCTCTGTTTACGCCGTCAAATAGCCTACCATTTGATACCGAGTTTGGTACCGGAGCTAATTTGAGTTTCTTGCAACCGGGGGAAGGAGGTTCGAAAGAATGGACTCTGAATGACATGATGACACATGGGTGATTACTATGCTCTGAAAGTGACAGAAAATGCGAGGGGGCTCAGTAGAGCTCCAAATCACAATAAAGACACAATGGAGGCCCAATTGAGCATGGATAACACAATATGGTAAAAGAGGACTTAGTGAAATTCTGGAAACCAGTAAGCACATAAGGGGGCTCAATAGGGCTCAAAATTATACTTTAAGACACAAGGGACTTACTAGTGCTCCGAAAGCCCAGGAAAAGTGTAAGGGGACTCAACAGGACTTCAAACAGTATTGAAGACACAAGAGGGCCCAAATGAGCTCCATATAACAAAATAACGCGAAATGAGGCTCAATGATACCTACTTCGAAAGCCATAAAAAAACATAAGGGGGCTCAACGAGGCTCCAACTACACCTGAAGGCACAATGAGGCCCGATTGGCTCCGAACATGCCATGACGGCACAACGCTGGTTGCTGCTCCGGAACTCACGGAAAATGCAAGGGGGCTCAGCTGGGCTTCAAATTACGTTAAAGACAGAATAAGGAGGCCCAGTGGAGCTTTTGATAGCACAAGACTGCAAAAGGGGCCTTGTGGAAATCTGAAAGCTATGAAAAACATGAGGGGCCATTAGAGCTCAAAAATTACACTAGAGGAGATGAGGGGCCCGATAGGGGCCAATTATCCCATGAAGGTACAAGGGGCTCACTAGTGCTCCCAAAGCTCGGTGTACTAGCAGAAATTCTCGGAATAATACAAGGGGTCCAAGCAGGCAGGCTCCAAAAACATGAATAAACCAGGGTGTGCAGTGGGGCTCTAAATACTACAAAATGGCATAAGGGGGCTAACTAAAGTTTAAAAAACACACGAGAGAACACAAAGGGACTCAAGAAAGTTAAGGTAAAGGGCAAAACATTATTTTGCGACGAATTGTCCGCGAGGAATTGTCCGCTACGAATTGTCCGGTCACGCATACACACATACAGTAGCGGACAAAATTAGAGCGACTTTTTAATTTTCTTGCTAAGTTGGGACTTTGGTGATAAATTCCGGATATAATTTATTGAGTAGTTTTGGGATACGTGAGAGAGTTTACCTGTTTAGTGCTGTTTCAATCGTGGTAATTGGTCAAGAGCTTTATCTGTACTTTTTTCCATTTTCATAAAAAAATTATCGGACAAAATTAGAACGACTTTTTAGTTTCTACTTCAATATCGCTACAATATTAACGCCATCAGTGTCTCTCAACCTTCCCAAGATCACACGATGCCTCAAGGTATTCATTATTCAATTGACCTCAAAACAAAAATTATTGCGGCATACAGATCGGGCAGATCGCAATCAGCAATAAGTACCCAGTTTATTGTGTCAAAACAAGTGGTGTCGAAGACCATCAAAAATTTTCGCAATCGCAGAGGCATAGTAAACTTAAAGAGGGGAGGTCGGCCCCGGAAAACAACCTCTATGATGGATAGCCTCATCAGGAGGATTAGCGAGGGAGATCCGCGAAGCTCAGCGGCCACCATTTAAAATCAACTGGATGGAGCTGACGTGACTTTCAGAAATATTCAACGTCGGTTGGTGAAATCTGGACTCCACGGAAGAAGACCAGCCAAAAAAACACTGCTTTCGCGGAAGAATCGGGATGCAAGATTGCTGTTTGCTACCCGCCATCTCAATTATACAGCAGACGATTGGAAACGGGTACTATTCAGTGATGAATCAAAGTATAATATTCTTAATATTCATGGTAGTGATGGAGTTTGATACGTTCGTAGACCGCGAAATAAGAGACTTGATCCAAAGTACGTCAGTACCACTGTGAAGCATGGAGGGGGTAGTGTTACGGTTTGAGGCTGCTTTTCCTCTTTTGGCATGGGTCAGATTCACCATATTGAGGGGATTATGAATCGATATGGGTACCTCAACATCTTGAAGGTTGTAATGCTACCTTATGCTGAATAGGAAATGCCCCTACGGTTCATTTTTCAGCAGGACAATGATCCCAAACATACCACAAATGTAGTCAAACAGTGGTTTATTAACAAAAAAGTCGAAGTTTTGAAATGGCCAACTCCATCTCCTGACTTAAATTCTATTGAGAATCTCTGGGAAATCGTCAACACGCGTCTACGGTCAAGAAATATCGGGAATAAAAATAAATTACTACAAGAGCTTCAAAATGCGTGGAGGGCTATACCGGGTGGGCCATAAAAAACCGTACTGTTTTATTTTCCTCGCCGATTTTTTGTTTCTTGACCGATTTTGACAAGCTTGGTATCATTGTGTAGCTAATTGAAGAGGCTACCAGAACCATATACAGATGATTCCTAAGTGTCAAAATTCAAAATGGCGGAAACAACTGAAAGTAGGCCTTCTTTTGCAGTCGTTTTTTTAAATTAAAATTTCACAAAATAATCGAACTAAAGACGTTTTCTGAAAGAATGAACTATTTTCTACATTTTGAGACCACAATCAGCTCAATTGGTTCATTCGTTGGGAAGATGTGGCAAATTCGGAAGAAGCTTATTTTCCATTGTTTTAATCCAAAATGAATAATAAACAAGTGAGTATGCCTTCACGTGCGTGAGTCTCAGTAGCGCATTTTCTCAAAGAGGCATATTGTGAACGTAAAGAAATTTGGTAGAAGGAGAAACACCATTCCTTGCCCACTTTCTTCATTCGAAACTCATTGTGATATTGTGTTATCAGAATGGGGTACTTACCAATGAATTAGATTTGAATGAACATTCTTTCACTCATCAATATATTTTTTTGTTTGAGGTTGAGGGCGGGAGCTGGGAGCGGCGACTAATCAACAGTAGTCTATTCTGTCTCATTATTAGTCGGCTATCCATATAGCGAAAGAATTAGATCGCTATGTCTTCGGGTTTATGTTTTCCATTTATCTCTTACATTGAGGGCAGCGTGTGGGGGTGGCAGCATTCGGCAAAGTAACTGTTGCACAGTTTGAGTTGAGAGTTTCTAAATGTTGAAGGAAATATGACAATCAGTGAAAATTGTGAAAGTTGCATTTTTTGTTTGGGGGCGGGAGCTGGAGGCGGCGACTAATCAAAAGTGGTCTCTCTTCCCATTTTTAGTCAGCTATCTATATAGCGGAACAATTAGATCGCTATGTCTTGAGGGTTATGTTTTACATTTATCTCTTACGTTGGGGGCGGCGTGTGGGAGCGGCAGAGTTTGGCAAAGAAATTCTCCCACAGTTTGAGTTGGGAGTTTCTGGATGTTTGAGGTAACATTAAAATGTAATTCAGTGGAAATTATTGAAAGTTGCACTTTTTTCTTTTGGGGGTGGAAGTTGGAGGCGGCGCCATGTCAAAGGTAGCCTATTTTTTCCCATTTTTAGTTAGCTATCCATATAGCGAAAGAATTAGATCGTAATGTCTTCGGGTTTATGTTTTTCATTCATCTGTCACTTTGCGGGCAGCATGTGGGGGCGGCAGCATTCGGCAAAGTAACTGTTGCACAGTTCGAGTTGGGAGTTTCTAAATGAGAGGGAAATATGACAATCAGTGAAAATTGTGAAAGTTGCATTTTTTTGTTTAGAGGCGGCAGCTGGAGGCGGCGGCTAATTAAAAGTGGCCTTTATTTTTCCAATTTCAGTCAGCTATCAATAAAGTGAAAGAATTAGATCGCTATGTCTTCAGGTTCATGTTTTACATTTATCTCTCACTTTGGGGGCGGCGGGTGGGAGCGGCAGAGTTTGGCAAAGAAATTCTTGCACAGTTTGAGTCAAGAGTTTCTAAATGTTCGAGGTAACATTATCAGCTTAATCAGTGAAAATTGCTGAAAGTTGCACTTTTTCCTTTTGGGGGCGGAAGCTGGAGGCGGCGCCATTTCAAAAGTAGCCTATCCTTTTTCATTTTTAGTCAGCTATCCATATAGCAAAAAACTTAGATCGCTATGTCTTTGGGTTCATGTTTTTCATTTATCTCGTACTTTGGGGGCGGCGTGTGGGAGCGGCAGCGTTCGGCTGAGCAAATGTTGCACAATTTGAGTTGGCAGTTCCTAAATGTTTAAAAGAACATCTCAATCAGTAACATTTGTGAATGTTGCACTTTTTATCGTTTGGGGGTGGAATCTGGGGGCGGCGACTAACCAAAAGTAGCCTATCCTTTCCCATTTTCAGTCAGCTATTTATATACCGAAAGAATCAGATCGCTATGTCTTCGGGTTTATGTTTTTCATTTTAAAGTGATTGGGGGCGGTTTTAGCAGTTTTTTCATGTCGGCGGCGCATATTGGAGACGGAATGTTTCTTGAATTACGTTTATAAGTGCAACTATGTTTTATTCAAAAAATGAGAACACCAGAGCATCAGGTCTGGTAGAAAGTGCAATATTATGTTATTTCAAGTTTATCGGGGGCGGTTTTCTCTATGTTGGCGGCGCAATATAGACATCCAATATAGCCTAGCCCTCCTTTGGGAGTGGCAGCTATGTAACAGCGAAAAAATTAGAAAGCTAGGTCGTCTAGTTTGGGAGGAGTTCGAGGAACGGACGGACGGACGGACGGACGGACGGACAAAGCGGTTGCAATAGCGATTTTCATCTAGATGGAAAATGCGCTAAAAATATTGTTTTGCCTGCCAAATTTTTGTTTCTGGAGCGATTTTGACAGGTTTAGTATCATTATGTAACCAATTAAATAGGCTCAAAGTGTCATATACCAATATGATTGAAATGTCAAAATTCAAAATGGCCGACACAACTAAAAATGAGCCATCTTTCGCGGTCGTTTTTTTAAATTGAAATTCGACAAAATGACAGAACTAGAAGCGTTTTTTGAAGAATGAACTATTTTTTACATTTTAACACCACAACTAGCTCAATTGGTTCATTCGTTGAGGAGATGTGGCAAATTGAGAAAAAGCTTATTTGCCATTGTTTCAATCCAAAACGAATAATAAAAAATATCATTTTGTCTGTAAAATTTTTGCTTCTGAAGCGATTATGATAGATTTGATGTTATTATGTAGCCGATTAACTAGGCTACAAGTGTCATATACGACTATGACATACGAATATGATCGAAATGTCCAAATTCCAAATAGCGGACACAACTAAAAACAATCCTTCTTTTGCAGTCTTTTTTTTCATTGAAATTTGACAGAATTAAAGGGGCTTTTTGAAAAAAACGATGTGCAAATGTTGTGGAAAGACTATCAGAATATGTTTCTACCATCAGTTAAATTAAAACCTATCTTACATGTCTATTTTGAGGTTAACAATGGATTCAAGTAATCAACAACAACTTTGACCAACACAATTACAAAAACTAGGATAGTCCTCAAATGTTTGCATCCAGAGAGTCAGCGTCCATAGATAGGAACCTACCAAGTGAAACTCACCCTGTAAAATAATTTTGAATTATATTTTGAAAAAACGGTGATTATATCTCAGGCAGCCACCCCTTGAATAAATTTTACAGACAAAATAATATTTTTTACTACTATTCGTTTTGGATTGAAACAATGGCAAACAAGCTTTTTTTTAATTTGCCACATCTCCTCAACGAATGAACTAATTGAGTTAGTTGTGGTGTCAAAATCTAAAAAACAGTTCGTTCTTCAAAAAACGTGTCTAGTTCTGTCATTTTGTCAAATTTCAATTTAAAAAAACGACTGCGAAAGAAGGCTTATTTTCAGTTGTGTCCGCCATTTTGAATTTTGACATTTCAATCATATTTGTATATGACACTTGGAGCCTATTAAATTGGTTACATAATGATACTAAAACTGTCAAAATCGTTCCAGAAATTAAAATTTGACAGGCAAAACAATATTTTTTATCATTCATTTTGGATTGAAACAATAGCAAATAAGCTTGTTTTCAATTTGCCACATCTCCCCAACGAATGAACCAATTGAGCTAGTTGTTGTCTCAAAAAAAGAAGGCCTATTTTCAGTTGTTTCCGCCATTTTGAATTTTGACACTTAGAAATCATTTGTATATGGTTCTGGTAGCCTCTTCAATTAGCTACACAATGATATCAAGCTTGTCAAAATCGGTCAAGAAACAAAAAATCAGCGAGAAGAATAAAACAGTACGGTTTTTTATGGCCCACCCGGTAGATGATGAAACAGTCGCTAATTTGATTGACTCAATGCCTTGGAGATGTAGGCAGGTGATTGCCAATAATGATTATCGGACTAAATATTGAATGTGGAATCTCAAATTCTGTTTCTAGTACTTTTTTTTGTGGAAGTCGCTCTGATTTTGTCTTAATTTTAAATACCAAGAATGTATTTATTTATTTTTTCATAAACTGACGTCTTTTTTTGCGGATTTTATCAATAAAGTATGGTGTATCTAAAGGTAACTGATTATTCCATTGGACCTGAGCACGTCTTTTTATTGGAAAAACCAAAATTCAGAAATTATAAGAGAGTCGCTCTAATTTTGTCCGCTACTGTACACACACACAGACATCATTCTGGAAATGTTCTTAATCGTCTTGAGAGGGACCTCAGAATGGATATATCCGGCGAAATTTTGAAACTTTTTTGCACGATTACAATACTTCCCCTTCTATGTTGGGGGGAAGTCAGAAAAAAGTCATTCTACTGAATTTAAAACGTGTTCACGTTGTTGAAAATATCTCACGAAAGATACAAGGTATTTTAAATCTGTTTGGTGGACCTTCATTAACATCAAATTAGAAATATTTGTTGCAATTGACAAAACTCCAGCACTTCTGCTCTGCAAATAAATTATACATACGAGTACGCCACTTGTCCAATCTGCCCCGCATCCAGGGTTGTTGAGAATAATCCAAAGAATAGGTTTGCCGAGTTTTAAAAGTTTTTAGGACACGTTTGTGAGGGTCCTGATAAAATACACGGATTCGGTTATAGCAGATTTATTCGGCCGGAGTAAAGGGTACCTGCCCATTTTTGGCGCGATGTGACGGAGAAAAAGTGTCTGCCCTGACCGGGACTCGAACCCGGGTCTTCCATTTGCCGGATCGATACTCTGACCATTAAGCTATCGGGGAGACAACAGTTCCTCCGCCACATGCCCATATGAGAGCCGCCACAGTACTCCCCCTCTAGAGATGTCGTTCGTCTCGTATGTACCCCTGCGTTCGCCGTACTTATGGACCGTTGACCGTTGTTCAGAACCCCCCACCTGGGGCGACGGATAGGACGTGGGTGGACGTAGGGAAAAGAAGTGGCGGTGCTGTTTAATTGTTCATTGCTTGCTTTGTACCTGTTTGTTTGAGTTGCATGTTGCGTGCGTGCTGCTTTGGTTCAGGGTCACCATTAATGGCGCGATGTGACGGAGAAAAAGTGTCTACCCTGACCGGGACTCGAACCCGGGTCTTCCATTTGCCGGATGGATACTCTGACCACTAAGCTATCGGGGAGACAACAGTTCCTCCGCCACATGCCCATATGAGAGCCGCCACAGTACTCCCCCTCTAGAGATGTCGTTCGTCTCGTATGTACCCCTGCGTTCGCCGTACTTATGGACCGTTGACCGTTGTTCAGAACCCCCCACCTGGGGCGACGGATAGGACGTGGGTGGACGTAGGGAAAAGAAGTGGCGGTGCTGTTTAATTGTTCATTGCTTGCTTTGTACCTGTTTGTTTGAGTTGCATGTTGCGTGCGTGCTGCTTTGGTTCAGGGTCACCATTAATGGCGCGATGTGACGGAGAAAAAGTGTCTACCCTGACCGGGACTCGAACCCGGGTCTTCCATTTGCCGGATGGATACTCTGACCACTAAGCTATCGGGGAGACAACAGTTCCTCCGCCACATGCCCATATGAGAGCCGCCAACTTTATTACCAACTGCAGAGTTTTTTCCCTTAGTACCCGGACTACTACACGAAAGATTTCAACTCTTGTTTTCACTGTTCGATTGCCTAATCCTTTGGCTATCTATCATAATCATGTGAAACTTTTAAAAGTTGCAAATAAAAGTTCTGCAGGGTTACCTGCTGCGAGGCTACCTGAACAACCTCACTCCTAGTCTGTTTGAAAGTCAAGAAACTTCCTGGAATCATACGGCTCGCCAACTCGCCCTATTTGTTCTTTGATTCGTTTGTATTTTTGTCCTATTGGATGATATTATAGATCGGCGAATTTTGAGGATTTAAGGACAGTGAGTAAAAATTTTTCCTCTGTTAACGCACAACGTTTCGCCCCTAATTTGGGGCTTCCTCGGGTGCTAGAAGTAACGTAAAGTAGCTTAAGGACACATTGCCATCTGAAGAGAAATCCAATCTTATTTATAAAATAGACTGCTTCAACTGTGGCTGCTACATTGGCCAAACAAAGCAAAAATTGAAAAACAGAGTTAATAACCATAAGTAGGTACGATTGTAGGTCTAGTCACATCTTCACTGATGAAGGAAAAACAGCATTAGTTCAACATAGCAATTTTCTAGGTCACAATTTCAATTTCGACAATGTAAGAATTTTAGATTTCGAAAACATACTCTCTTAAAGATTAATTTCAGAAATGATTTTCATTAAAAAAATCACCAATAGTCTAAATTTTAGAACAGATACCCATAATCTCAGTAACATGTATTTAGACCTCATCAATAAGACAAAATTTTAATTAGTTACACAACATATAGACCACTTATACATCTTTCAACATTTACATAGGTACACCTCTGGAATACCTACACCTACCATTATCATTTTACTGATTATTGTACAGCTGGTTGTTATATTATAATTATTTTTGACAATTCAAATCAATCAAAATTATTCTATTCCTTTAAATGTCATTTTTTCGCCTTTTGAATCAAAATTTTCATAAAATAACAACCATCGCTAACCGTAAGTTCTTGTATTCTTATATTTTATTTCTTACTTCAGTATACGTTACTTCTAGCACCCGAGGAAGCCCCAAATTAGAGGCAAAACGTTGTGCGTTAACAAAGGAAAATTTTTTACTCACTGTCCTTAAACCCGCAAAATTCGCCGATCTATAATTTTGTTTTTTGAGTTGCCTGCCCGCTCAACGTCCCAGTTGGGGGGTCAAAAAACTTTTTTAAATCATACGAATGGCCAATTTGGGTGAAATGTTGTCTTTGAACTACCTTCTCACTCAAAATTCTTGTTTTAAGAACTAAAAAAAAAATGTTTTGGAATCATACGACCGGCCGACTCGGTCAAAAATTCATCTTTGACCCATTTGGTAGGAAACTTACCTTTGAACCACCCGCCTGCTAAAAGTTCTATTCTATTCTATTAGAAAGTCAAAAATAAACTCCCTGGGATCACACGGCTGGCCAACTCAGCCAAAAATTTATTTTCAAACTATCTGCCCGCTCAAGGTTCTCCTCTACTAGAAAGCAAAAAACAAACCAAAAAACAAAAATCCTACCTTTCATTGCTCAAGTCTTCTTTACCATCCGGCTGCTTGGCACATCCATCCTTCTTGTTCGTCAGTGGGACTTACTGAAACGAAAAACATTCCATTATGCTCAGTTTATGATGAGCGATACCCGGCGGAGCGGAGCTGAGCTGAGCGATTTTTCTTTGTCTGGACCAATCCTGTCCATTCATGATGTCACGTCCCCGCATCGTAATTGGCCTAGGCAAAAAAATCGCTCCGCTCCGCTCAGCTCAGCTCAAATCGCGGCAAAAAATCGCTCATCATAAACTCAGCTTTAGAGTGTCATAATAAGTAAAATGAATAATAATAATAATAATAATAATAAGAAATAAATCATAATTTTCTGCACTGACTTCATTTAGTCTTAGGATGAGTCAAAGAACTGTTCCTTCCAAATAATGATATGTTTGAGATTTTCCTTCAAAAGAAATATAAAAATGGCTTACCCTTCGTGACCAAAACCACCATTTGACTCTCCGATTCATCCCTGGGCACTAACTGGAGGCTGGTGACTTCCACTCCATACACTCCAGTTTTCCACATTGATGAGAATTGAAAATCAAGGAAAACTGACCTCGACCTCCATTATTTTACCTGTGCAGAAAAAGCTCTTTATTTTTCCGACAGAATACTATTGAAAAAAAAAGTTCCCTCCTTTTCGGCATTAATCACGGCCATACCGGGTGTCTGCGCGAAAACTTACAGTTTCAATAATTTTCGCAATTTTCAAGATACAGAGTTCAAATTTCACAGTGTCAATAAGTAACACGGGGGACATCGGTAGACATAAGTAAGAACGGAGCGGCAGGTGAAGGTTTCATGTCATACGGCCACAAATTTTAACGTAACCTCCCTTGTATCAAGATGACATTTAACATAAAAAATCAGGGACACCAAAAAAAAACTCGAGTTTTTCATGGCAATCTGTAGTTTTTTCAAGCTTGGAATCGAGTATAGCCGTTGTTCCTCTACGTACAGGGTGGAATGTTTTTTTTAATAATTTTTATCTTCATCGAATCAATCCAGACAAAAATCATTCCCAGCTGTTACAAGCCTATAATCTCTCATTCAAGATACAAAAAAAGTCACATTCCTCAAACTGCCAAAACACAACCTACAGGAACATACTTTATTTGTTTTATTCTTCTTCTTTTGGGTGGAATTAATTCAGACAATTATCTTATCGGGTTTACTGGAAACCTCAGTTTTTCGCAAGCGATATAAAAAATTTACATTTCACTCCGACTTGATGTACAGGATGAATAATGATTTGAATTCACTTTTGTTGTGCGAGGAGTTGCTAGGGCAATTTTCTTAAGCAAAAGCAACTCCTCGCACAACCAAAATCGCGAAAATGTTTAGTGCTTACAGTAGCCAGTAGTTGCAGTGATTGCAGAAAGGTAAATTTTTGATGTTTTGCTGAATACTCTAGGTTCTACATTGAGATAGATAAGATTATCATCCTAATTAATGTGACCCAGGAAAGAAGAAAAGAAAAGAAAGGTGTTTCACCCTGTATGCCATGTTTCAGCAGTTTGAGGAATGTAACATTTTTATAACTTGATTCTTGAATGAATAGACGTGTAAAAGAGCTGGAAATGGTTTTTGTCCGGATTGATTCGATCAAGATAAAATATATTTAAAAAAAAAATTGATTCCCAGCTGTAAGTTGAATATCAGCCGCTATAAAGTAGTAGATTTTAGAATAGGAGACCATGAGGTTGTTGAATAATAAAAGACTGTTTTTCTCGAGAATTATTTCACGGGCACGGGAACAAAAAATTTAAAGATTTACTTCTAAATTTTCACCCTGTAGGTAACAGTTCCGTATGCGGTGAAACGCCAAGAATTCGGTTTTTTCTCGGGAAAAAAGACTAACAGATAGATTTCACTCCAGAGAAGACGATTCCGCTGTCGGAGCCGGGTTTTTTCAACTATTTCTTCTGATTTTCTAACCTCAAAATTACCGCGGAGGTATTATTCCGTATACGGTGAAACGCCAAAAAGGCATCAATTTTGGTGGGAAATGACACTCATAGTTAGATTTCACTTTAAAGATCATGATTCCAATGTCGGAAAGATGCATTTCTCAACTAGAGTTTTTTTTTAATTTAAACGTTCACTTTTTACAACTCATGATAATTACCCGCCGCCACTGAATATGTGTCATATGTCAACAAAACAAAAGCAGAATCAAAGCAACTCCAACTCTCTACAGTCTGTGTCTCTACCCACTGGCGCAGGTCTAAAAAGAAGGAGCATACTTGAGACGACGGGGAGAGTCCAACAAAAATAATGAATTCTTGTTTAATATAACAATAAGAGACCATTCATCACCGAATTCACGAAATATTTTCAATTTCAGCCGTTCTGTCAACTATCATCTGTAAGACTTTGACGTATGGCCTCGCGTAAAACAGTGGCGCACTATAGGCCAGATTATTAACAGATTCCCATAGCTTATAAAATAAAATTCGATGGAAAGCGAATGAGAAGTGCCGCTCCGACAACAGAACTGTGTTTTTTTAAAGTAAAATCTACAAATGAGTGTCGTTTCCTACCAAAATTGATGCATTTTTGGCGTCTCACCGTATACGGAATAATATCCCCGCCGTAATTGTTCCGTATGCAGTGAAACTTTTGAAGTTAGAAAATCAAAAGAAATAAATGGAAAAACCAGGCTCCGACAGGCGACAGCGGAATCGTGTTCTTTGGAGTGAAATGTATTTGTCTCTTTTCCCGAAAAAAAAAAAAAACGAATTTTTGGCGTTTCATATACGGAACGTTACAATACGGTACAATTACCTTATTTTTGAAGAATAGATATTTTTACAAAACAAGATGATGTGGAAGTCCACTATTTCCATTCATTTGGTTTATGACATGGAAGAATGTTTTATGCTTCATTATAGTCAAATTCAACCCTCTGTGAAGTGGAAACTGGTCATACGAATGAGTTTTCCCTTGGTCATCTTGTTCAGCGTAACTGATAAATAAATAGTCAGGTACCATAGGTTTAAAAAACTGGTCCCGTGGGCTCCTTCGTGAAGGGGGCAAGAGACCTTCTATTTCTTATAGTCCTATATGTTGAGATACCTAGATGTTTTGGTGCCACTTTCAAAATGGCGTCATTTCAAAATGGCGGCCATTTGTTTCCGGTGACATTTATTCGAACCTAACTTGCTTCATTCTCACCAGATTTGAAAAAAAAATTCTTAGAAATACGTGAATTCCTATTTTCTATCCGCTGCTGTCATCGGTTATCATTTATATCAATTTGTTTGACCGGAATTTGAAAAAAACTGAAAATTATGATGACTTTTAGTCCTATAGGTTTCTCGACTGTTTCACAACTTAATTCAAGTTGTATTGATCCTAACAGCATCTACAATAAATGAAGTTCACTAAAAACTCAGCTTGCTGGAAAAATAATGGCCACAAGTGATACAGTAGGGAATAAAAGAGCGATTTTTACGAAAAATTGTAAAATTAAGAAGGTTCCTGCCGTGTGTTTTTTCAGGGTATAGGTATACGTGTGATTCTATGGTTACCACTTCTATGGTCTCTGGAGACACCGAAATGCTCTTGTACCAAATTCAAAATGGCGTCGTTCCAAAATGGCGACCATTTGATTTTGGTAACATGGATTCACACTCAACTTACGCCTATTTTCGCTCGACTTGAACCGATTTTGATGATTTTTCTTTTGATCAGGTATGGACTGATGTTCTCTATTGATATTGTCCGAAATTTGCATGTGTGCCAAGTATTTCTTCAAAAAAGTGAAGAAAAAACTAGAAAATCAGTGATTTTCACGATCTCTATTGCCTCAGGTGCTGTGTGCTTCCCCGTGAGAGGCATGCCTGGCAAATATTTTTTCATTATTGTTATATGTATGAAGTTACCGAAATGCTTTGGTGCCACTTTCAAAATGGCAGCGTACCGATTTGGCGGCCACCTGGATTTTGATAGGGTGTTCAATAATGCAAAAATTCCAACTCGATAACCGAAAGAGTTATAGTGATGAAAGTCACAGGGTTGATTTACAATTCATCGCGTCGCCTTTCGCGTCGTTGCGATGGCTTTGCGAATACCTTGCGAGCCAATCAGAAGGATTGCGCTCTAAGTTGCGGTTGCGTTGCGGTTGCGTTGCGATTGCTGCGAATTTTCGTAGAGCGGGAATAAAAGTTATGGTTAACCCTGATCACGCAGAAAAATTTGTATCCATTCGCCAATTGCCGAAGTTTTCGAAGAAAATCGCCGGAAAATTGGTGAGAGTCTGCCAAAATATCGAATACGTCGAATGCGAACGATGTTTTATAAAGTTTCTACAGGGTGATCAATGGAACAGTGTAAAAATTGCCAAAAGTTCAGTACAAGCGCGATTTCCCAAAAAAAAATCAAGCAATTCGATAGCACAGTTATAAAGACTAGTATTTCAGCTTCAGTAACGTTCTTGAATTTTGAAAATCGAAGGTAAATTGCCAAAGATATTGATCATTTTGTGCCGCCATGTTGAACTTTCAAGAAAGTGAGCCGATTTCATTGAAACTTGGATTACATTCATATCTGGTTTCAGTAATTGGAATTCCAAGGTCAAATGTCTTTCTTGGTCACTTCCAAGCCGCCAGATTAAACTTTTATATAAATGATTCGATTTTAGTGTGTTTCAAGTTTTATTCAAATTGAATCATTTTTGTAAAAAGTTCAATATAGCGGCTTAAAAGTGACCGTAAGTGACATTTGACCTTGAAATTCCAATTACTTGAACCAGACATGAGTGTGTTCCAAGTTTCAATAAAATCGGATCACTTTCTTCTTTCTTGGAAGTTCAACATGGCGGCACAAAATGATCAATATCTTTGGCAATAGGGTAGTGACCACCATCCAAAAATATAGAAAAAAATCATACTAATCGAATGTAGAGCCTTAATAACAAGACTACGTTTCGTGAAAATTCGAAAAAAAAAGTTCCAAGTGTCTCAAAATCTGCCTTGAAAGTGGCTACTTTTGCGAACGATTTCAAATCTACCGAGCTGTAAGGCGGGCTGTGACGTTTCAATCTTTTGACAGTAGTGGGGATGACCACACCTCCGTTGCCTGTGTGTCAGTGTTGACGTTGACGTTTGCCAGCATAACATAACCATTGAAGTCTGATGTAGTCTTGAAATATTCATAAATCATGAAAGATTTTACCAACTTTCCATATTTTCAAGCAAAACAACTAAACAACACGAATCACCGCACAGATACACAAAGCGTTAACAATATAACAATCAGCTGTTATGAGCGTTGACGGGTTGACGCTAGTGCTTTTTGTAGTAAGTTCTGTATAATGTTGTCAAGCCTGCTTCTCCGCCTATGAAAGATTGCGACGTCATCGCGCCAAATTTGAAATGATCGAAAACTTTCATGAATTTTTTTTACCAAGAAAACTTACGAAAAAAAATCTGATAACTATATAGCGTCACTTATCAAGAAGTGAACTTTAAAAAAAAATAATAAAAAAAAAATCGGTCACTACCCTATTTCACCTTCGATTTTCAAAATTCAAAAACGTTACTGAAGCAGAAGCACCGATCTTTTTAACTGTGCTATCGGAATGCATGAAATATTTTTTTCGGAAAATTGCGCTCGTACTGAACTTTCGGCAATTTCACTCTGCTCCATTGATCACCCTGAAAGAAATTTCTAGTGAAAGAGTCATTTTGATTCCTTAATTGCTATAGAAGATACGATTTCATAAGAAGCGGGTTCCACCCCGCGATTCTGCACAAAGTGAAAATTATGTGTATTGACTGCAATGTAAATTTCGACATCGAGACAATTTGCGTCCCCTAGATGATGCATACATCCAGTGAATGAAATGTGCAGAAAGAAATGAAGAAATTTTTAGTGAAAGAATTATTTTGATTGATTCATTCTCAAGGAAGATACCTCTATTTTTATGCGGAATCTATACTTATGCCCTAAAATGCCGATGCGATTTTCAAGTTGCGGCGCTGCGGTCATGCGCTGCGGATATAGGTATAATAGTAACTTATAGGACATTTTTTAGTTTTGGTTGTTGTGTTGTTTTCATTTATTATTGACTACTCGTGTTTTCATCAGGATTGATGATTTCTTGTGGTACTTTTGGGACAATCTGTTCACAGGTAACAGTGAACCAGTTTACTCATCTGCACTCAGAAAATGCGCTCATGAGACTCACCCCCCGACCAACGTGAGGACTTTTCTACTTGTTTTACTTAGTCGCATACATGCAGCGTCACATTTTACATCTTTTCAAAACTAATGAATTTGTTCCAGAATTGATTGTTTGGGAAATGATTGGATTGTGAACGATTGATTGAAAACGTAACGCTGAATCCGACCAAGTGATAAAATGTAGGAGCGGCTATTTAAAAAACTCAAGTTGTGGCTCCTGAAAGTTTCCCTCAAAGTTTCCCAAAACACAGCACAGCCAAGGTGATGTCGTAATACAAATCGACAGTCATGCCGCCAAAAGATACCCCAAGGCAGTTTTTTTGTGAAGGGCAGTGTAGTATTATATCCCAAAAACCATGTACCGTGCAGTTTTTCAAACAATATCTGCCAACACATTTTTTTGTTGAGAAAAATGTTGACTTCTAACGGTTGAAACGAATCGCAAAATCCTCGGCAAAAACTGAACAAAAGGAAATCTGGAAAATGACATATCCAAATATGTGAAAATGTACGGGGTTCCAATTGAATGCAGGGTGTCGCAATCTTTCTTATCATCCTTTTTATTGTGGGGTCTGAAAAACTGTGATGGATATAATCGTCCAAATTTTTTTTACACCTTGTATCTAAATATTGGAAACGATGCGGCATTTTCTTCTGAGTCCAGATATATAGCTAGATTTTCGAAAAAGATCATACACAGGGTGTTCATTTTCACACTTCCCATCCCAGATTTCTCATTCCCCTTTCCCTGTCAAATTTTTTTCAAGAAAAACGCCGGAACAGGTGAGGGGGACACTCGGGGGGATATTGCCGAATTCTCATCGATAAAAATCGACCTGTTCCGGTGTTTTTCTTGAAAAAAATTTGGCGGGGAGAAATCTGGGGTGAGAAGTTGAAAAATGAACACCTGTATATGATATTATTCAGATATCAAATTACATATCTGTATTCAGAAGAAAAAGCCGCATCATTTTGAATATTCAGAAACAAGGTGTCGAAAAAAATTGGAAGTCTTTTTGAAACACCCTGTATACTACTATAGGATACAAAAAAATTTGGTGTCCAAATTTGAACGGGAAAAATGGTTGGAAAAAATCTCTTTCCCCACCAACTTATTCTAACGGGAAAGATTCTAACGGGGGGGGGGGGGGGGGGGGTTCTCGGTGGATCACCTGTACATACGGAGTGTACTAGGTAAGGTATTATTTTTAATTATTAAAGTAATTTGTGGCTAATCGCTAGTGTTATAAACAAGGTCTTGTGAATTTTCGGTTGAGAATACACACAAAAAAAAGCATTATCGAATATTTAACCACCCAGTATAGAAATAGAAAAAACGAGCTTCGGAAAAAAACGACTGCAAGTCTGGTGGTGACACAAGACATTCAGAAGGATTCATTGAAAATCGGAAGCTTTCTTTGGAGATACCGACGACCAAAAACTTTGTTATTATTCCTGAACTCACCTGTCAAGTTTTCTGCTGAGCTGATGCTAATCGAGAATAATATGGCACTTTATATTTAAAATACTATCATCAATAATTTGGAATTACAGTAAACGTGAACTTTGAACATGGAAATCTAGAGAAATTCGCGAAAGCACTGGACGAGAGCATAAAAAAACTAGCTTTAAAAAAAGCATGCGGTCAGTGAAATGATCAATCATTTAGGTACATTATGTAGAAGAATTATACTTTCGATAACGAGGCAAAGTATAGGGCTTATACTTTGCCTCGTTTTAATTTTCCTCAGAGTTTTTTGTGAGGTTGAGAATTTTTCGAAACGAAAAATATGCTGCGGTGACTATGCAAATTGGAAATCAAAGCTGAGAATTGAAAATCAAAATTGAAAAACAGCAAGCGGATGGCTACATTTCCACTTACTTCATGTTTTGTTATGCTCTCATTCTGTGCGTTATTGACGAGCTCATATCAACTTCAATCAAGCGATACACCGATCACGTTTTTTATTAAACGAAAATAGAAATATCAATTTTATAAGACACTAATTTCAAACAATTTCTGGAATCGAGACACTCGCGTGATCATAACTAGGCTTTCGATGCGTCCGGCAGCACTCAGCGTGCAGAACTGCAGAACATTCGAGGCATACCTACCTACTGATTAGTCACCAAGTTTTTTGCTAGGGCTTATCAAAAACTGGTACGTTAGATACCTACACCTACCGGAGGGATTTTTTTTGCTTACATAATAACCCCTCATTTGCGAGTCTTGGGTATACAGAGTGTCTCAAAATTCACGCCCTCGGAGTCCAGGGCGTTTACGGCAATGTTTGAAGACTACACAGGTGTACTGTTTGTGTACTCTGTACTTCACAAAACCTGTTTTATACAGGTTATAAAACACACCCTGTTTTATACAGGGTGAGTCATTGATATGAGGAAGCTTCGCCTACACCGTTGATGCTACCGGAATGAACCAAAGGTCGTTGCAAACGGGAGCTCAAAATGCAATTTGTAAAATTATTTTGCTAAACTTACAGGGTGTTTCAAATTTTAATCTCGTCTGTTTAGGAAATGATTGGCAAGCTTCAAAAGAAGTAGACTTCTCCAAAAAAATATGTGGATTCAAATATTCAGGCATTGTGTTCAAGTCTAAAGATAACTTTATCTTGTTGTTTTTTTCTTGCCTTTTTGTTTGTTTCTTTTTTAATTTATAACTTTGTACATCTCTTGACAAGCACATGCTCAAAATTTGTTCAAACATTTAGTTATTGTAAGAAGAATATTAATTAATGTTCTTGTTTCCTTATAAGTTTGATCTTTGTAGGTTTTTGATAATGACCTAGAGCAAGGTCGAAACTTGAGTAAAACGAAGATAAAATTTGATTCTTTCGTTTTTATTGTGGAGAGACAACTGAAAGCTCACCATTATGATATCAACTCCACTACATATGGATCTTTTTCACAAATTAAAAAAAATATACGTCAGAAACGAATAATAACGGAGATACAGGCGTTCCGGTGGTTATGGCACAAGCTCCGAATCTGATCTGAAGCTCGATCTGAAGGGTCTAGTTACTTCAACTTCCATATTTTTCCAGACTTTTGTTGGTAACGAAACATCACATTCACTTCTCCACACATTTTCAAGTCCATGAGGGTGAGGACGAATGCTGGAGAATTCGTCCTGATTCCAAGGTAATAATTGCGTCGCACTATTTCTTCCCGCGTACATCACACAATAGCATTAAGTGGTGCGTGGTCCCTTCCCCTTTCCCTCTCCCTCTAGTTGTTGCCTTGCCCCCCCCCCCCCCCCCCCGACGGCTTATTACTATTAATATCACAGGTAAATCCGGGAAAACATGGATGGTCCGCAATTTTTATTTCAGATCTTTCTTCTAGACATTCTGCGTGGTTTCCGATTTTGTTCGACTAATTTTGAAAGATGGAGTTAACGTAACGGGGCCCAATCTGAATTTTAAATGTAAAGTTTGGATTCCGAGATAAGTTTTTAATCCCATATTGATATTTTTTAATTTGAATCTTTTTTTTTATTCGTTTATTTAACGTCGGTCTATTTCCGCAACGAGGCCTAACACCGACGCCGGTGAATGCTTTCCTCCACTATACCAGAAATTTTGCCGAGCCCCTGTGTGTTCCAACACAGGGTAAGGATTTTTAACGACGACCAACATCGCATGGGGTCGGCACCATCGTTCGTATTTCACGTGCTATGCGACACACGGCGCGTCTTGCAGCGCGTCTTGCATTTAGCAAGCATTCCAACTAAACCAAGAAGCTTGTTTTCGAGGCCGAAAGTTCGTCCCCGGCAAAGATCGAACCCGCGACCTCCAGAGTGGTAGTCGAACGCGCTAACTACCACACCACAAGCTCCTCTAATGATAAGATAATCAGATAATAATTTGAATCTGATTTTGTCGATTTTCAATTTGTCAGTTCAGGTGGGAATCAATTTTTTGATTTGAAATCTTGATTAACTGCGTAATTTTGAGCTAATGTCTCACTTTCGTAATCGAATTCTCTTATCTGGCGAGAGAAAAACAGGTTTCACTGAACAGAACAAAGAAATCGAGGAAGAAATGATTTATTAATAATTCGATAAAATTTACGTAGTCAAACACAACTAGCATTGGCCAGTCAGAACTCGTGTCAGAATATCAGAGTTCGAGTCTGAATTGCTGAGATAAGTAGATAATATAAGGTTTTGAGAGTTTAAGCCTGAATTTCTGAAGGAAACCCAAAATCTTCGTACTTGAATGTGAGCTACGAAATAATAAAAACGTTATTCACGAGATAATTTCACGATGTACAGGGTGGGCAAGCTAGGGATGTTTTTATAGGAAGTCCGGTAACCATAAGAGCTATGAAACAAGCGAATATGCCTCATGGGCATGAGGCTCAGTAGCGCACTTCCTTTTTGAAGGATTTGATTAGTGAACGCAAGATGCATGTTAAGTAATTTTGGCTCAACCGTTATTTGGGCAAAAAATTTCGATATGGCGGCCAAAATTTCGGCAGAATCATAAAATTCGGCTTGAAAATCAGAATGCTCGTCCCAGACAAGGGTAAGTTCCAAGTTTCATGAAAATCGTTCCACTAAAAAGAGATTTCAATATGGCGGCCAAGATGACGGCGGGCGGAATCATGAAACTCAGTTTGAAAATAAGAATGATCAGACGAGACAAAGGTAACTTTCAAGTTCCATGAAAATCCTTCCACTCATACGAGATTTCAATATGGCGCCCAAGATGGTGGCGGAATCATGGAATTTGGCTTAAAAATAAAAATGATCGTACTAGACAAAGAAAAGTTCCAAGTTTCATGACAACCGTTCCACTAGTAAGAGATTTCAATATGGCAGCCAAGATGGCGGCGGAATTATGAAATTTGGCCTATTTGGTCCTTGAGGACCTAAGCGATTCATCGGATAAAATTCAGTTTTTTAAGGCTGTAGCTTTATTTCCTGAAGAGAAGTTCAACTTATTCGAAGTGAACAGGAGATCTCTGGTTTTTTATAATAATGATAACGGTGTATGGATAACAAAAATAGTGCCCATTGGCCACCCTTGGGGCCATCAGCTATCCATCGGAAAAAGTTTCAAGGCTCTTGCTTCAATTCTCGAGAAGGGGTACAGCGCCTTAATTTCTACACGGACGGACAGACAGACAGACAGACAGACAGACAGACAGACAGCCACATAAGCGTCATGTATAATATGCATAGTTTGTAGGGCCGCGTATGCGCCGAGCCGTAGCTTTGCGGCAGTTTTCAAAAATTCATAACAATTAACCCAAGGGTCGTATCAAAGTGGAGTTTTTGTCAAAAGAAAGTTCAAATTGTTCTCTAAATATAATCCCGTTCATGTAATGATGTATTTTCATAAGAACATGTAGTTACCCGCATATCGCAACTTTCGACATCTAACTGCGAATTCCAGCACTTAATCGGCGAAGCCGCCTTAGGCAAACAACGAATAATGGGGTCTTATGCAATTTTTTTTATTCTGTTAAACTAAAGTACAATGTGAGATTACCAAAGGCATAGCAACATAGTATATCAGAAGCAACTACTTTTCTTGAAAAAAAAAGTTAAAAATCGAGGCGCGAAGCAGAGCGGTTTGATTTCAACGTCTAGTGAGGTAACTAGACGTTGCGTGTTGCTACGGCAACGATGCTGTCGTTGCTGCTGATACGTTGCTCTAATTTCGATCTTGTCCATGCTTTGTTTTCATTCGCGCTAACGCTGCGCGCGATTTCACTTGATTTAAACCGATAGACTGGAAGAAGCGAAACTTCAATTACTTTTTTCCCGTCCGATTTTTTTAATTTGTGTTTTAGCTGCACAGTTGCTAATTTTATCTATTTAATGAAAGGTGCATACCAATAAAATCATATTTTGTGATTCTTGTATACGACCCCATTATTTGCGGCTGAGCCGTAGCTTCGGAGTCATTTTCAAAAATTCATAACTATTGACCTGTACCTCGCACCGATGTGGAATTTTTATTAAAATGAAGTTCAAATTCTCCTCTAAATATAACTCCGTATACAGGGTGTTCCGTGATCTATGTGACAAACTTCAACACTGGATAGACGACTTCAAGTTGAGTTGAAACCAACGAGAGGAAAAAAATTTTGACCATTGGTTACGAAGATACAGGGTGTTTTGTACTTTTAGTCACAAGTTTCAAAGTGCAATATTTCTGCAACAGTTTCGTATAATCGATTGAAATTTTCATGTTACATTCCCTCACTGATACTTCATAAAAAGCCATAGCAAGTAGAAAAAATTCAAGGACCGGACTAAAAAAAAATAAACCAGGTTTTCGAGTCCGAAATTACCCTTTTTTGCCGGCTTCGCTCCTCGTGCTTCAAAATGACGCGTGTGACAATACGATGTCTTATAAAACTTGTATTATAATCGGTTTATTATGGCCCACTCGGTACTTATATTTTGAACTCTGCTGAACATGACTAGATATTATGTATGTTAGACTTGGTTGTAATATCTCGGTCTCCCGCCAATGATGTTCATTTGGCTACGCCAATGCTCAATGTCATTGCCCAATTGTCAGTTGTCACTTAATAAGGCGGGCGCTATTATTGTGCAAGAGGTATCTACTGTTTTTAATAATATAATTATGTCTCAAGATGTAAAGGTGTGGAGTTGCAGACAGGTGATGATTGGTTTTGAAATTTTTGTCTCATCACTTACTAAGTACTCACTGTAGTTGAATCTCTTCTACTTCAATTTTCAGCAGATTTGATAATGAAATCAATTGTCTTATCTTTTACTTGTCCAAAGTAACATCTGTCTGACTTTCATACATAGAAAATTGTACCACAAATACGTTTAGCTGTTGATAGTTGTTGATTGATAATTCCTAAACCTCGATCAATTATTTTTGGCGCACTTTTGAACAGGCACCGTCACCCAGTGACTGCGGCAGGCAGATGGCAATGTTTTACCGGTGTGGACGAGGACGACCCGAGGGCCAGTTCCCGAAGAAACCTTGTTTCTAGTACCTACACTGTGGGTGTGCAACTCCCTGTCGCACAAAAAATTGTGGCTGCAGAAAGAAGGGGCACGCTCTGCATGCACCATGCACTGCTCTGTGTAGATGCCCGCCTGAAAAATGTCTAAACAAAATAGAAAACTCGTGATGTCTAAGAAAATCATTGGCTAACTTTGACACTTTCTTACATATTCGCCTTTCTCAATTGCATGTGGATTATACATAATTGAGTACATATATCTATGCTTTGATAAAAAATGTTCCAACATTCTATTCATAGTTTATTCCTAACTTTTCACTTTGATTTGCCCATGAAACTTGGGCAAAACTAATTCAAGGACAAATAACCGCCAACAGAACTTCAAAATTATTCTAATAATCTTTTCCACCCCCAAAAAAATTCAAAAAGAAAAATTTTTGAGAAATATCGAGCTAGAAATGCGTTTTTGTGCGCTTGTCACTCTTCTCTGACTATGCGCCATCTTGAATTTGAGACATAAGGAGTGAACATTCTAATTGTTAATATACCTAGTTGTGATGAGCAGAGTCCAAAACATAACTCATCACTAGAGCAATGGCGGCTGGTGAGGGAGGGCTCAAGGGCGGCGCCCCCCCCCCCCCAACGCTAAAGGCGGCAAGAGTTTTTATCGGTAGGAAGACATGGAATGCATTGTATTAATTATAGTCATTCCAAAAGTTTGGTTTAGTGCAAAAACGTTCAGTCATTAGTCAATTGATATTTTAACAACATAATTCTAAGCGATCGCACGGTCGAAGAAGTTCGTCTTGGGCTCCGCATTCGGCGCCCACCGCCGATGCGGTGATGCCGGGGTGCACCCGCGCAAAACATGTCCGTAACCATAGCAACGCGAGACGCGGCTCCCGCTCTATACTGCAGATATGGGCTCCGTTTCTCGAGCCCCCAGCCGATTGAAATAATCGATATAATTATTTATGTACTCTTCGATTAGTCAACAGTTTGCAAACATGAAGATAGCTGACCTAAAAAAAGTACATTTAGGTCATCAAGCCTACAAGAAGAAATAAATGCAAAAAAACAACGGACGTCCGATTACAGCATTGATTTACTGAATATAAAGCAAATCGAACCCGCAAGAATAAATTCGTGGTGCATTAACTCACGCGTAATTTTGACAAAACAGTAAATGCTAAAGCTCCATATGGTTGTGATGCGGATACGACAAAAAAGTTTTTGTCTCGAGTTTCGTCATTTCGCGAACTGAGAACTGTTCTATCTGCACCTCGATCTGCACTCTTTGTAGAAAATGTTTTTCGAACTTCGAACCAACAAAACATGGACGAAATGTTCCATGATTTGAACAATCAGATCAGAAACGGAAAAGGAATAAAAGCCTCTTTCTCTAGTTTCTTATCTAATTGTTTATATCAGGAAACATTTTGTCCATGTTTTGCTGGTTCGAAGTTTGAAAATCATTTTCTACAAGAAGTGCAGATAGAACATTATAGTTCTCAGCTCGCGAATTTGTTATTAACTTGAGCCCTCCTTGCAAAAAACTCACGAGCCGCCACTGCACTAGAGACCGGATTTTAGGCCGTTAACAAGTGGAAATTAGGACACATGTTTAGGCAAATAAAAGCTCTATTTTAGGACGCTTTAGGCCGTAACGACTAAAATAGGCAAAATAGGCCGAAAACATTTTTCGTATGTGAAAAAACAAATTATTGATTTTTTAGTATTGTCTCCCTGAAATAGTCATTTTGCCGACTCTTTTGAGTCCACAAAACACGAATTTTTGCAAACTGTATCTGAAAGATTCTCTCAAGGTGTTGCATTGTTGATTTAGCAGTTTAGTTGTTGTAGTTACATTGTTACGGAATAGGCAACTTCACTATGGCCGATTTAGAAAACACAAATTGGTGTTTGGAAAGCTCATGCCTCGGCTCATGCTAAAAAATGATGTATGCGACAAGTACGCAAAATGCTTCGGCGGCTCATCCGCTTTTAGGGATAACGCGGATTTATCCGCTAAGGATTCATTCTGCGTACTTGTTACATAAATCGAATAATTTGGTGAAAAAATTGGTGTCGAAATGAATAAAAGTTACATACAGTACGGAACAAATAAAACAATGTGAATCATTTCAACCGTAACTTTAAAAAAACCTATTGTAGGTTGTTAAAAAAGTACTTTCAGGACACTAAATCCAAGTTTTGATAATTTTAGACAAATTAGACTTCAATCGAAGAGATGTGAAAGGCTATTCCTTTCAACATAACCGGAAGCCATTTTGCCTAGAATCCTGTCCCTGCGTTAGACTAGATCTCAAGCCGTTGAAAAGTTGACATTGAGACGTTATGATCACATTATCTAGGTGAATAAAAGGTGTACTTTACGTAACAGCCTAAAATAGGCCGTAACGACCTAAATTAGGCAATATAGGCCAAATACATTTTCAAATTAATTGAAGTGAATAAATTATATTAGGGTTGAAATCAATTTACTTTCATAGTTTTAATGAAACAAATCAGAAAATGGATTTCTTTTCAACATTGTGGATCATTTCCACCAAAAAATCGAAAAAGCCCATTTTAGGCCGTTTAAAAGGTCTTTTTAGGACAGTAAATCCGATTTTGTCAGTTCTAGGCATTTAGGCAAAAACAGAGGGGTGTCAAAAGCAATGTTTTTTCAACACTAATATTTATTTCAAGGTCTCATGCACATGCCTAAAACAGAAACAAAAAGGCATTGTGCCTAGAATCCGGTCTCTACTCATCACTCGTTAACTGATTGTTACATGATTTTATCTTGAGTTATTCGTAAATTTGTTTCTGATTTGTTCCTGAAAGGAGCAGGCTGAATGGTATCACGCACAACCTACGGCAAAATAGGTTCTGCGTGACGCTATATACACCCGTAGCTCAGAAGGAAATTGGGGGGGTCTTACTTCAGAACACAACACAAAAGAGTTAGGCGCCACCTACAAAACCTATAAATGCAATGCAGCGTTGCAGGCCGCTAGCACGCAGGCGAGTTTTTTTAGCTAAATTTTATACAGAGACGGACACACACAAATAGAGAAAGTGCACCGACATTTTACAACAAATAATTTAATAAAGGAAAGCAATATTCACAACAACAATAAGATTGAAATTTGGAAAATGAAATATTGAATTTAAGAAATGAGAAAATTGAAATAACTAGGGAAATAACAATAAACAGAATGAATTATTTACAACTGGAAATCGATATGTAAATCCCGTAATAAACTCCTTCGTAATGACGTGCCGGAAAATATGAATGTGACAAGTATAACCTGATAGATCGATCTAGCGACTCAAAATGTAATCACTCACGACAGAAGGACAGATAATATACGACACAGATTATACATACGACATAAAAAAAAAGGATATACAAAGGACCCCGCACGATTCTCATGGAAAATGGGTCTCGGTCAAATTCCCTAATTTTCTTATATGTTGTAGCCCAATTTGACATGAGCCAAAAACCATCGTCCGTTACCCAAAAAAATGGACAGTTTTTTTTCTATAAGGGGTTGAAGATGGGTTATTTCAAGGTAAAAAAATTTGTTCCAACGTAAGTGAGAACATTTCAACGTCCTTTCTGACACATATAGCTCATGACAATTCCCTTTTTCTTTTGTGAAAAAATCAACCCCCTCCCTCACCTCCAACCCCTACTTGTGAGTATCAAATTCGAAATTACATTTGAAAGTCATGCAGATGGTTCTATTTTGTCGAATTATCAATTTTGGCACAAATTTTTTTCCCAACCCCCAAATAGGGGGTGGGGTTGAAAAAAAAACCATCGGTCAATTCGACTGAATTTCTGATATTGTGCTTTACCAGTTACGCTAAACAAGATTACCAAGGGAAAACTCATTCGTATGACCAGTTTCCACCCCACAGAGGGTTGAAGTTGACTATAATGACGCATAAAACATTCTTCCATGTCATAAACCAAATGAATGGAAATAGTGGACTTTCATATCATCTTGTTTCGTAAAAATGTCTATTCTCCAAAAATACTTCCAATCCCGTCCTTCATCCCCTATCCCTGTTTCTGAACATCATATTCGAAACAAATCTTGGAAATTATATCAATTTTTATTTCATCCTTCAAATAGTCGCAGTAGCTAGAATAAGAGTGTGACATAATATTTTGCTTTGATTGAGCAGCTTTCGCTCCAAATGACATTAAATTCTTCAATCTAAACTATAAGTAGAGGTGTATCCGTACAAAAGAAAAAAGTTAGGAACTATGTAGGTACAGGTAGGTAAACATAATTAACCTGCTGTAAAGTTGAGACTTGATAGGAACACCAATATTTTTAATAATAATCCAGGCCAAAAATCATTCAATCAAATGTATATCCCCACGCACCCTGCTGTAAGGGTGCTAACATAAGCATAATAGTGAAAATGAATTTTGAGAGGAAATTCACAATCAGATGCAGAGAATCCGACCGTAGACCTTCTCCTTCATTTTCAAGATTTATTTCGAATATGATGTTCAGAAACAAGGATAGGGGATGAGAGACGGGGTTGAAATTATTTTTGAAGGATAGGCATTTTTACAAAACAAGATGATATGAAAGTCCACTATTTTCATTCATTTTGTTTATGACATGGAAGAATGTTTCATGAGTCATTATAGTCATCTTCAACCCTCTGTGGGGTGGAAACTGGTCATACAAATGAGTTTTCCCTTGGTAATCTTGTTTAGCGTAACTGGTAAAGCACAATATCAGAAATTCAGCCGAATTGACCGATGGTTTTTTTTTCAACTCCACCCCCTATTTGGGGGTTGGAAAAAAAATTTGTGCCAAAATTAGTAATTCGACAAAATAGAACCGTCTGCATGAATTTCAAACGTAATTTCGAATTTGATACTCACAAGTAGGAGTTGGGGGTGAGGGAGGGGGTTGATTTTTTCACAAAAGAAAAAGGGGATTGTCATGAGCCATATGTGTTAAAAAGGACGTTGAAATGTTCTCACTTACGTTGGAACATATTTTTTTACCATGAAATAACCCATCTTCAACCCCTTATAGAAAAAAAAACTGTCCATTTTTTTGGGTAACGGACGATGGTTTTTGGATCGTGTCAAATTGGGCTACAACATATAAAAAAATTAGGGAATTTGACCGAGACCCATTTTCCATAAGAATCGTGCGGGGTCCTTTACAACTCCGCCCCTTATACAATGTAACATCCAGCTAATAACTTCCTTCAGCTATGGAGTCAGCTGTACGGAATCAGCTATGGAGTCGATTGCGGAACCAGCGCGGATTCAGCTGTAATCATGGTTATCGTTCGTGCTTGAAGCCAATGAATGTCGTTGATAGCATCAGTATCCTGCGATCGGAAAGTCAGCAGGCTCGTCGAATTTACCAGCAGTGTTGTGATTCACCCCCAGACGTCACAACTGATTCGCAAGGCGTCGGAGAAGCGCCAGGCGTCGACTTTAACAGGAATGGTGGAGTTTCGTCACTGCAATGGGAGGCATTCTCGCAAACGCATTCCAGAGGGCGCGACATAGGCTTGGGACCAAATGTCAACGTCATGTCAACGTCAAGTCCAAGGTCAAGCTTGCAGTTGTCATTGCTTGTCAGAGCGTAACCTAACCTATCTTTATTGTTTATTGTCGTCGCATGACTCGCATGGTGTTAGTGTCACCGGTACCGGGTGCTTGTCGTTTGAAAGGCAGGGCAAATGCGAGCGAAGCAGCGCGGGGCCGTCTGGCGGTTCGTGCGAGACAAAATCCCGGCCGGTGAGACGATAAACAAAACCCACAGTGGTCCCAAGCTATCATGTTTAAAAGCAGGGCTCCGTTTAACTTCGGGTAAGTTCAGTTTGACTGCCCAAGGCAAAAATTCATTTTTGTTTACTACTATAGACCCGAGGGGCTCCATATGGTAGGTATCTACTGAAGAGGCAAAGGGATGCTCTGAATAAGCCACTCCTGCTTCATCCTTGCACATGGATAACAGAGAGAAAAATTGGACTATACTATACGAGAACAGGAGGACATTTCGGCATCACCAATACAAGAGTCGCCCTTCCTTCAAAATTTTGTTGCTGTGTGGAAAACTCTGTAAAGTGATGGTTTCAATTATTGTAATAAAGTGAAACGCCCTGACTGATTAAAGAACTGTATTTCATGTGTATAGTTTTTGTATACAACGCACAACGCTGTGAACATAATAGCTTAACTGAACAAGTTCAAAACTTCAACATAGAGCCAACATAACCTAGATCCCTTCATGCAGCTCAGCAATGTCAATGTTTTTCGATGATTCCTGTCTCCATCTGTCTGGTAGAATGGAGCAGGAAGGGCTTATTCAGAGCATCTATTCACCTCTCTAGAGTACCATACCGGGCCCGAGTCTACGATAAAAGTGAATAAAAATGTATTTTTTTCTTCCGCAGTCAAACTGAGCTTACCCGGAGTTTGGGGCCGCGTCCTGACCCTCGTCGCAAGAGCCTACGGCATCCTCATGAACGATTCAATGATACGGCTCAAAAATCCCAATTTATGTTCACGATGACATTTCTAAATATTTGACGTTTATTGATTTGACGATTTGACACAACGCGCTTGTTTATGCAACCTAGGCAAGATAAAGTCCCTAGAGGTCCCAACCAACTGCAGCGCCTCCTGGCGGGAGCAAAATCGTCCATGCCTCCCATTATCGGCTTGGCTTGGCGCATGATCGGATTTTTCTTGATCATGCAGCTTAGTTCGAAGAATGCACCCAGAGGAAAAGATTCCGATAGTCTAAAATACGAGCTAAAATACGTTGTTAAGAACACGTTAAATCTGAAGTAAGTCGCTTACCTAAAGCGTCGTTTCCCAAAATAAATATTTATACTGCGCACGGCGAACGGCAAACGCTGCGCTTATAAAACGGTACAATTTTGGTAACTTCTACTCTTGAATCGAATGTAATTGGAAAACACCCAAACGGCTCACAGCCATAATAATCGATTCGAGACCGCTCAATAGAAAATGCGACTTCTTAGTTCTCTAAAAACTGCGATAATTTCTTATCGGACTCGAAAGAAATTCCTCCAGTGGTTTTAATACCGTACTTCACGCTCTTTTTCTCCGATCATGCAGGGCCTGATTCAAAATAATACAAAATGGGCGAGTCCGTCTTATTCGGGAATTTTAGACCGTAATAATGGCTTCCCAGAAGTAATTGAAATTGGCCTCATCATCTTCCACGACCCCAAAAACATAAGAATAGAACCAATTTTGAAGAAAATCGGGTCGGAAATAAGCTTTTTATCCGTGCACCCAGTTTTTACCCTTAACTTTCCGCCATCTTGGATTTAAGGAACAAGGGGTGAAATTTCGAAAAGATAACACCCGAGATAACACCCCTAGTCGTGTTCAATCGTTACATGATTTGCTTCTAGGAAGTCTTTTTTGTGATTTTTTTGCCTAGTCTACAAGGCCTATCTGATTCTACAACAGGTTGTGGAATGTCACTTCACGACCTAAGCAAGTCAATAGCGACATACTACACAGCTAGTAGTGAAAAATAGTATATTATATACCAAGGTTAAGAAGTGAGCTATTATAGCGTGAGCACCGTTTAAATCCCGAGCCGCGTAGCGGCGAGGGACATATGTGCGAAGGCTATAATAGCCTTCTCAAGCGCGGTTTATATACGATTTTTTTCACTACTAGCAAAGTAGATCCGATTCGTGAAGTTCCAAAATTTTATAAAAACCGCTCCGCTTTCATAGTAGGTAGATGTAAATTAAAACCAAGTGCCTAGGCTCTTCGAGCATTTTGTAAGTTTTCAACTTCAAATGATATTCGCCAGGATGACGATGATGATCAAAGGTCGCGAGACACCTTCCGAATTGTGTGAGGCATCAGATAAGGTCACCAATGACTTACTGCCAGCCAAACAAAAAACTAAAAACAATTTTATGAAAACGTATGATGCGATTTTTAAGAACAGGTCCTTTTCGAGGAAAACTGCATACACTAACAATGACAAATTGTAAATGATATGTGTGTTTATCGAGTAGTGAACATTAGGTTTGTTCGCGTCGCATGAACTTTCTGCACTTTCTCCACTCAAACTGCTGCCATTGGTCAGCTGCTGCCAGGGCCCCCACGCTATTGGCTAGGGTGCAGAAAGTGCAAAAAGTTCATGCGACGCGAACAAACCTACTGCTTATTGAAAATAGATTCGAAATAGACATATTGTGCGGTTAGGTTGCACTGACCGTCCAACCTTTAGCTGCTATTCCACCAAACCAACCAAATTCACGTACACCACAACAAGTTCCGCAATTAGATAATAAGGCTCGGTCAAACAATTTCTCGATCTTTTTGTGTAAGTGAGCTGCCGATATAGGCGATTGAATTCAAGATCCCAGCGCCAGGTGGCCAATTACGGAACTGTCCGAAACAACTTTACAGATGACAATTTGACCTTGAACTTGACAGTTCGGATTTATATTTCAAATGACTGTCACCTCGACTGACACTTTTCAAGTTGAAAACTCGCGCTTCGTTTTCATCGTGATAAAATACCAACAAGAATTCCTGTTCTCGAGGAGATTCTGCCTGAAGGATCCAACAGCTGATGCGGACGTCCCAGGACTCTCAGGGTGTCGGTGTCAATAATAATGTGGGCGCTGAAATGACCGGCATGTTGGAAAATACCTCTTGGATTTGAAGGATTTCTTGTCTAGGACGTCGTTCTTAGCTGGCGGATGTCCATCGAAGCAACAACCTCCCCGAAAATGGCATGAAAATAAAAGCCTTTGCCACTCACAAGGGTGCTGTGTGCTTGTCGATGATGATGGTAAAAGGAACCCAAGGTGTGAGGTTATGTTTTAATCTTGTTTTGCTTTCAGTTTTTAGGGAGAATTTCCGGACTCAGAGAGCGTTGTAGCCCGTATCCTGTTCCCAAGTGGCTCCCCGAAATTTTCCCTGTTTCCTTCTGGTTTCCCCCCTTCGTTCTCATCGGAATGAAAAACGTCCTTCCCTCAACCGGCTGATATATTTCGCCCCAATTTATTAGGGCTTCTTTAGAGCATCTACATGGTACAGGATGTTACTACAATGTTACAATACAAAAATGTGAACTACAATAATAAACTTTTCAATCTATAACGGCTTCTCTTCCTCGGATGAATGTTTCAAGAGGGTGTACCCCGAGGTGTACCCGCACATTTCTCAACACAATTTCGAATTTTGGGGCGGATCACTAGCACTTGCTCCCATTTCAAAATCCTCTTGATTACATTTCCGTGTGCCAGTGACAATTTCTTCACTGTGTAGTCATCTCAGGAGATAACTGGAAAGCGATGTTCCGGAGTATGGAAAACTTCAGAACTTTTTTCAACTTTTGACGTACCTACTTATGTCAAATATCAATTTCGCGCCACAGCCATCGTGACTGTGCGCTCCGGGCGCCGGGCCGAGCGGGTTTAAGTTGGTTCACAGATCTCACACCAGGGTGCGTAGTCCTTATTTTCTATCGCCTATTGTCAACAATTTGAAGTGATTCAAACGCAAACGCCAAGTCGCCAAACGTCAATAAGACGAAGGGGTTGATAATATGCCCGACCAACTTGATTCTGGACGTCAATCAGACAAAGCAGTTAATAATATGCACGGCCTAGTTGATTCTGCAAGAGGTTGTGAAATCTCACTTCACGACCTCTAGACGGGTCAATAATGGTAAACTTCACAGCTAGTAGTAAAAAAAAAATGATTTTCAGTATCTATAATAGTATATTATATACCAAGGTTGAGAAAGTATTATTATAGCTGAAGCGCCAGTTTAGATCCCGAAGCGCAGCTGAGGGATATAAGGCGCCGAAGCTATAATAATTTTCTCGACCGTGGTTTATATAGTATTTTTTTTACTACTAGAAAATCGCTATTCTAATACAGGAGCAGGTTAATAATGATGCACTTCACGGCTAGTAGTAAAAAATAGTTATTTATGTAGTAAGAGCGTAAAGCGACTGTTTTAGGCCCGACGTATGTAAGTTGTGCCCGAGCATAGCGAGGGCACATTCAGACAGAGGGCCTAAAACAGGCTTCACGCTTGAGCTGCATACAACGTTTTTTACACGACCCATTCTTTTTTTGAATTTGATTTTGAACCATAAAAGCCAAAAAATTAAAAAGTGATTAGGTATAGATCGATCTAGTTAGCAATGACATTATGGGCACCTATGATTTTGTTTTCACTTGTCATTTAATAATTATCACTAGTGTCAGTGTCTTTTTTATTGAAAAGCACCCAGCAAGAATTTTCGTTTTTGAGGCGCTGCACTCCTCCCGCCGATGGCGATGGTATCTCGAGCCACACTTGATCTTGTGCCGGAGAAGTCCAAAAAAAAATACATGAGAACGTAGGTATACCTATATCTAGCTGAAAAATCCAAGGTGGTGAAGCCTTCTACTTTGTGGTTCGTGTTTTCCATGCTGAAGACAACCCTTTCAGTTAAGGACGACACGGATTTTACCGCAAAGTTACAGCCTACGTAAAAGAGACGGATACCTACCTACAAACCAAAATATTCATTCGGCTACACGTTTTATGATGGCACCCACGGCTTCGGGCTTGAAATCGCGCTCTTGTATCGAAAACGGCTATTCAAATTCAGTATTCGCCTGCCCCCTCAAGAAAACTGAGCACGGAACTCAGAAATGGGAATCCGGCCAGAGCCGTCAACGCACATAACCTCACTTTTGGAGTTTCGAATATGTGTATTTTCAAAGCAAACAATTCAACGAGAAGCTTAATAAGAGTGCGTTCCACTAAACGATCGCAACGACCGCAACGCCCGTCTACCCGTTCCACTTATAGCCGCGGTCGTGTGTTGCGGTCGTTGCTACGTCACGAATGACGTCATACATCGCGACCACTCCAAGCCCACAACGATCGCGCTGAAAAGGTGAGGCGTTGCGGTCGTCTTCTGGTCGTTAGCGGCAATGTTGCCAGCTCTAGCAATTTATATTGGAAATTGCGACTTACTTTTTTGATTTGGCAATGGCGACCTAAAGTGACGACTTTAAAGTTCAATCAGTTCTATAACGATTTTTTTTTTAATTTTGCCTCCTTCCACATGATTTTACGCAACTTCATTTAAAAGATAGAGACCATTGGCAGGGCACTGCGATTTCGCGCAACACTAGTTTGGCTACGCATCAGCGGCGTAAAACCGGCAACACTGTCGCTGCAATTTTCTCTACAAACGTCAAACCCATGCGTCAAACAAAAAAGTTGTGCCGGTATCCCATCCATAATTCCCATACGGTATCCTTATGGCGAACTCAAAAAAAATGAAATTCTGGCTCCCTGACCACAGAAAAGACGTGACTCGAGTGACTCGACACACCACGACGACCGCACGCCCGTTCCACTTGAGTTTCCGCTCACAACGACCGCGGGCGTTTGCAAGCTAGTGGAACGGGAAAATCTGCGGTCGTGGGCGTGGGCGTTGCGATCGTTTAGTGGAACGCACTCTAAGTGAAACCATACACCCTTCCCCGCCTTTGGGGGTGTCCCAAATGCCTCTGAGCTGTGCATTTCAATTTCAAATTTATTAGTTTGTGACATTTAATAATAATTACAGGCATTTGTTTTTTGACGCTTAAAAAACCAAAGCCCGAGGGCGTAAAAGTAAAAATTTTACGCCCTCGGGCTAAATGAGCCACTTTACACCTGAAAATGAGGGTAAAAAGGCTCACTTTACACCCGGTCGTGTAAAAAATAATAAAATAATGATACAGGAAGGTTTTCTGAACATGCCTGCAAAAAATTATTCCATGCATAGTCATGTAATCGAGCATGAAATGCATAGTTTGGGCAATATTTGGTGCTAGTCCATCACCAGTACCGGGTTGGAAGCTGGCTACAGCTTTTTTTTGCAATTGAAGCACAAATGAAGCCAACTGGTGGAATATTTAGTGCGTCGTTAGTGCTTTATTAGTTTATTACGCTTTAAACCGGAGCCCCAGCCCTCGCCCCTCGCCCAGACACACCTACGTTCCAGGAGATGATGAGCTCAAAAGGCAAAAGTGCCGGGCTGAAAACTAGCCACAGCTTTTGATAAGTCGAGTGATAACGATAAGTGTATGGTGTATGGAATCCAGTATGCGGTGAAACTTTTGAGGTTAAAAAAAAGTCTCGTAGAAAAAACCTCGCTACGTCATCGGAATCGTGTTTCCGTAGGTGAAACTATGGTGAAACCTATCGATTAGCACTTTTCTCTTAGCAAAAATATCAATTTTTCATGTTTCACCGTTTACTGAACCTGAATTACTCAAGTGAACGTAGGTATTTTATGCCGGAGTTATGCAGCAAAAATTAAAACTGAACTTTTACTCCAACTAGTCCAACTAAGAATATTGGCATCGGATTGGTTGATTTATCGTGTGATCAAATGAATTCTTATTTTAGGTAGGCTGTGGCCTGGTCAATTTCAGGGGTGCGAAGCTGCGTTCGGCCAGGCCACAGCCTACCTAAAATAAGAATTCATTTGATCACACGACCGAACAGCAAGTCAAAATTTACCAATCAATATCAAATGTTGGAATTCTTAGTTGGAGTGGAAGTTGAGTTTTAATTTGTGTTGCATAGGTCCAGCATTAGTACCTACTTAGTTGATGTTTCCAATATTTTGCCTCTACTGTACTATGTACTTGCGTGAAACTGGAGCTTCTTAAAAGGAAAGAAAACAAAATGAATCTTTTGAGCTACATACCAAATGTCAAAACTACGTAGGTATCCAGATTTGTTGGAAAGAACACAATTTTTCTTCCAGTCTCCTTCTCGGAGAACTTACTTCAAAATTGGATTTTTATTTTTACACTAAACACAAACAATCACCGAAACACCTCTCGATGACAATGAACCACATTGCATATTGTCATTAGTTTTAACATTTGCTTTCCCGACAAATTCACAAAGTTCTGCGCCAGGCAAACCTTACTTACTGCACAGCGCACAGCTCAAGCTCAGCCGGCCATGTTTGATGTTTGTTTCTCGCTGCTTTTTTTTTACAAGGCAAAAAATGGAACGGGCAGCTTGCGGTGGGCGACGTGGCAGCACTCGTAGCAGTTCTGAGTCATTCACTATTCACTGTGTGCGTAATTTTGTACTTCTTACTTTCCTGACTCCCCACCAACATGGAAGGGGAAGTATTGTAATCGTGCAGAAAAAAAGTTTTAAGATTTCACCGGATATATCGGTTTTGAGGTTCCCCAAGACGATTATAGCACTAGCGGTACACAAAAAAATCCTACACTTTGTGATACAAACAAGAACTTTGGCATGATTGTTCCTAGAACCAAAATGAATAATTTGGCCCGCTGGCTGTTCTTTTCGATTAGCCCCTGTTGGTCCGGGACTTGAGGGGTACAAGGGGGCCAAGACTATTTTTTGCTGCAAGCACTAAACACTGCCATCGATATTCACATTTGATGTCATTTCTGAATAACTGGAACCTGCTGATTACGATGTGCCAACTGTCAGAATCAGAATGATGCGCCGGTCGGGAGACAAGGTAGAGCTGTCAGATTTGCAGTGGGGGCTCCCGAAAATAACAAATTCTGGTCATCGAAGGGGATGTGTGGGGTTATCATTTCTGAATTCCAACCTTCCACCCGAAGGGACGTTTCGAACAAAAATTTGCATAGGTTCCTTGATAGGTACTAGTCGGGAAAGTTTTGGGGTGACAGAACTGATTTTTCACTTTGCGGTAGAGGTAGGTACGTAGCTACACTTCAGACCCCAAAATTCAAAATCAAAACGCAAGCCCATAAAATTTCAATATCTAAGTAGGTAGGTAGGTACCTACCTAGACTACCTACCCATTATTAGGCTTATTACTATCTAGACTGGTCGTGTTACTAGCTCATCAGTCATCCTAGCATTCAAGGTCGGAGTATCTCCCATAAAGCTGGATTTTTGCATACATGTTCAGAAAACAGCTCTGTTTCTATTGGTGATAAAAAAAATTCTGATACCCGGAGCGTTTTCCACCATTTTGAAAAATATGTCAATTTTTTCAGTTTTTCTTGAATAACTATGTGAATATTCAATTTATTGGCATGAAAGTTTTTGAAGTGATTAGAGTTTGAAATTCTCCAACTAATATCGCCAAAAATATTTTTTTAGGATTCATGGTTTCTGAGAAATGTCAAATAAGTTAAGCGACTTTATTCACTCTCATCATTGGGACTGGGACTGCTCCTCAGTCTTTATGAGACCTTTGACCGACATGTTCAATCTGATATTAAAGAGATCTATATTTCCCAAAATCTGGAAACGTACACGTGTTTGTCAAGTTCATAAGAAAGGCAATAAAAATGAAATGTCAAATTATAGACCAATCTCCCTCTTGAGTAACTTCAGTAAGGTCTCTGAGACTGTGCTGCATTCCTTTCTCTATGATCATACCTCCAGGTTGTTGTCTCCAAATCAGCATGGTTTTGTTAGGGGACGCTCAACTGCGTCCAATCTCATGTGTAAAACCCAGTTCATCGGAGGTGCAGGAAGTTGGCTACACATATGAAGCACAAATGAAGCCAACTAGTGGAATCCTTAGTGCTTCGTTAGTGCTTCATTGTGTTTCAAACTGGAGCCCAGCCACACCTACGGTTCAGGAGATATAGGGCTCCAAAGTGCAGGGCTGGAAGTTGGCTACAGCTTTTTTGTTATTGAAGCACAAATAAAACTAACTGGTGGAATCCTTAGTGCTTCGTTAGTGCTTCATTGTGCTTCAAACTGGAGCCCAGCCACACCTACGGTTCAAGAGATATAGGGCTCCAAAGTGCAAATTGCAGTGCTGGAAAATGACTACAGCTTTTTTGTTATTGAAGCACAAATGAAGCTAATCGGTGGAAATGGTGGAATCCTTAGTGCTTCGTTAGTGCTTCATTGTGCTCCAAACTGGAGCCCAGCCACACCTACGGTTCAAGAGATATGAGGCTCCAAAGTGCAAATTGCAGTGCTGGAAGTTGGCTACAGCTTTTTTGTTATTGAAGCACAAATGAAGCTAACTGGTGGAATCCTTAGTGCTTCGTTAGTGCCTCATTGTGCTTCAAACTGGAGCCCAGCCACACCAACGGTTCAAGAGATATAGGGCTCCAAAGTGCAAGGAGTAGGGCTGGAAGTTGGCTACAGCTTTTTTGTTATTGAAGCACAAATGAAGCTAACTGGTGGAATCCTTAGTGCTTCGTTAGTGCTTCATTGTGCTTCAAACTGGAGCCCAGCCACACCTACGGTTCAAGAGATATGGGGCTCCAAAATGCAAATTGCAGTGCTGGAAGTTGACTACAGCTTTTTTGTTATTGAAGCACAAATGAAGCTAACTGGTGGAATCCTTAGTGCTCCGTTAGTGCCTCATTGTGCTTTAAACTGGAGCCCAGCCACACCAACGGTTCAAGAGATATAGGGCTCCAAAGTGCAAGGAGTAGGGCTGGAAGTTGGCTACAGCTTTCTTGTTATTGAAGCACAAATGAAGCTAACTGGTGAAATCCGTAGTGCTTCGTTAGTGCTTCATTGTGCTTCAAACTGGAGCCCAGCCACACCTACGGTTCAAGAGATATAGGGCTTCAAAGTGCATATTGCAGTGCTGGAAGTTGGCTGCAACCAACATTGCATCTGTGCAGGGCTGAGCGGTATTTCAAATACTTAAATTACATTAGAGTTTTTGTATTTGAACCTTTGCGGACGGACTTTTATTTCAGCTGCATGTATCAGGAGCCGGACTTATTTTGCACTCCCCGTTGAAGCAATGTTGTCGATCAATATGCGACGCCGTTTTCATGCTACATGTCTTATGTCGTTTATATGCGACAGGATTTTTGATTGAATGAGATCGCAGAATTCTGGTTTTAAATGAGCTTGTTTACGCGAGGCTTAGCAGAGATTTTAACAGTGGTTAGTTAGGAGTGTTTACGCGCGCCGACCAAAATGACAGCCGACAGCCCCTTAACCTGGGCCGCTATTCTTGAATCGTGTGAGAAAAGCACATGAGAAAAGTCCCTGGGAGTAAAATACATTCCGCAGTACACTGATGTACCGAATGTTGCCTAAAATCGTGGTTTTCAGGCAACTTTCGGATTTTACTCCCAGGGACTTTTCTCACACGATTCAAGAATAGCGGCCGAGGGAGACATCTTTCAAAGAAGTGTCAAAACGAAATTTAACCATAACCACATTTTCTAGAGATCATAACAAAAGGTGGTTAATCAATTATCAATTTTAATAAACTGGTGCTCACAAGTCATCCAACATCCAACCCAACCCATAAATCAATATACCGGGTGATCATTTGAAAACTATCCACCTGCAATAACTCCCGATTCCTAGTGAATATTTTTTCGAGCAAAAACAGGTCGATTTTTATATCGAGGGGGACAACCAAAACATATATTGGCAAATTTCTATATCCACCCCCCTCGCCCCCACTCACCCCAACTTTGAAATTTCAAATGACACTACCTATCTTGCGATACATCAAATTGAAGGAAATTGAATTTTCTTTCTTAAAAAATATTTTAAATTTTTTTAACCCCACCCCCTTTTGCCTGAAAATTCTCTGACTGTCCCATTTTATATTCTGGACCCCTCATTTTTTCTCAATTTAATCGGCGTCATCCTAAATAGCATTGAAGAAGAAAAATTTTTGGTGGAAAAAGTGCTACCCAAATTCCCCCCTTTGCTCTCCCCCACCTCAACTCCCAAATTTAACAAAACACCACCTACTCTGTGATACATCAAATCAAAGGGAATTGAATTCTCTTTCCGAAAATAATTTTTCCGAAATTTTCTACCCCTCCCCCAATAAATTGGCTATTTAGAGTATTCTAGGGGGGAGATAGGGGGCTTTAAAAATTGTGAAAAAATCTTTTTCAGGAAGAAAATTCAATTTCCATCAATTTGATGTATTACAAAGTGGGTATTGACATTTTAAATTTTTGAGGTCAGGTGAGGGACCGAAGGGGTAAATTTGGGTGGCACTTTTTTTATAGAAAATTTTCTCTCCCGATGCTGTGCAGGATGACGTTTACTGTATTGAAGGGAAATGGAGGTCAAGAATATTAACTTGAACACTCAGAGAATTTTAGGAAGAACAGGGGGTGAGGTTGAAAAATTTTAAAATATTTTTTTCAGAAAGAGAATTTTATTCTCTTTAATTTGACGTATCGCAAGGTAGGTGGTGTTATTTGAAATTTCAAAGTTGGGGTGAGTGGGGGCGAGGGGGCTCAAGATATAAATTCTCCAATGTATGTTTTAGATGTCCCCCTCGATATAAAAATCGACCTGTTTTTGCTCAAAGACATTTTCACTAGGAATCGGGAGATATTGCAGGTGGATAGTTTTCAAATGATCACCCGGTATATACAGGGTGATTTTTTGAAAAGTTTCCACCCCTTGTTTATCGCCGCCAAAATGTTTTACAGGAAAACGCCGAAACAGGTCAATTTTTGTTTCGAGGGGGTCATCTAGGGCACATATCACCAAATTTTTATCTTGAACCCCTTCGCCCCCGCCCCACCCTGCTTCAAAATTTCAAATAGCATGACCTACTTTGTAATACATCAAATTGAAGGCAATAAAATTCTCTTTCCGTTAAACATATTTCATATTTTTTTAAACCACCCCCCCAACCCTTCTGAAAATCCTCTTTTCGTCAATGGAAGGACAATTTCCCCCCTATAAACTCTTGATTCCTGAGAAATAGACTTCCCAGCAAAAACAGGTCGATTCTTATTTCAATGGGGTCATCTTAGACACGAGTGGCCAAATTTTGATCTTCAACCCCTTCGCCCTCACCCTACCTTACTTTGAAATTTCGAATAGCATTACCTATCTTGTGATACATGAAATTGAAGGCAATAAAACTCTTTCCGTCAAACATATTTCTATTTTTTTTAAACCACCCCTTTGAAGTAGGGTAGGGTGGGGGCGAAGGGGTTGAAGATAAAAGTTTGGCCATACTTGTCTTAGATGACCCCACTAAAATAAAAATCGACCTGTTTTTGCTGGAAAGTCTATTTCTTAAGAATCGAGAGTTTATAGGGGGGAACATTGTCCTTTCATTACCGAAAAGAGGATTTTCACAAAAGTAGGGGGTGGTTTAAAAAAATTTGAAATATGTTCAACGGAAAGAGAATTTTATTGCCTTCAATTTGATGTATCACAAAGTAGGTCATGCTATTTAAAATTTTAAAGCAGGGTGGGGCAGGGGCGAAGAGGTTCAAGATAAAAATTTGGTAATATGTGCCCTAAATGTCCCCCTTGAAACAAAAATAGACCTGTTTCGGCGTTTTCCTTTAAAAAATTTTGGCGGCGAGAAATCAGAGGTGGAAACTTTTCAAAAAATCACCCTGTATATATATATATATATAATAAAAGTAAGTGCCAAATCTTTGTGCCGCTAAAACTCAGAAACGAGTCCCGCTACGAACAAAGGAGTTTTATGGTGTGGTAACCCTTTATCCCCCATCGATGAAGAAAGTTTCCGTTTTTACCTTAACACGTTAGCTGCAGAACCGAATTTTGCCACATTACCGCAATGCCACCTGACAGCCGGCGGTCATTACGTGTGATCACTGGTACGCCGCTTGACCGCCCGCTGTCAAAAACGCGCATTACTAGAAACGTCGTCTGGGAGCCGGCGACTCAAATCTCATGGTTCTCCGCATAAGGCTAGTTTCTTCGGCATACAAGGAAACCCCAATTGAAATGGTTCGGCATTCCAAGCATGTTCACTTTAGAAATTTTTTTTTTCAAGTTTCAAGTAGTATTTTTAGCGTATTTTCGTGGGGAAACGCTATATTGTTTCAAATTTAAGCCAGAAAATTTTTTCTCAAGCATTCATTACACAATAAAACAATAGGATAGATAGATACCCGGTGTACCGCCGGCGGTCATTTGGCATTCTGGTAATACGTGTATCACTGATACGCCGCCTGACAGCCGGCGACCATTCCAAAATGATGCCATGGTTCGATTGGGCTTTAGAAATAGTACATACTGTGTTTTTTTCAATTTTTTCTGACATTGGGAACTTCAAATTTCATGATGACAGATTTGGTAATTATCAGTTTTACTACGGCGGCGCAACAGGAAACGGCACAAATGACAGCCGGCTGTCAGGCGGCAGCTAACGTGTTAAGGGCGTGCTTTTAAAGATTTAAGGGCTGGAAGTTTTTCGCTCTCTAGAAATGTCTAGAACAGTCTAGAACATTCGAGAGTATTCGAGATTATTCCACAACATTCCGGAACGTTCTGGTGTGTTCTGGAATGTTCGGGAATAGTCTTCAACGTTCGAATAATAAAAGTGTACAGAGGTGCGTGCCGAAACTCGGAAACGAGTCCCAGTAGGATCAAAGGAGTTATATGGTGTGGTAGCCTTCTATTCCCGGTTTTATTTGAAGAGCGGGTTTTTTTAAGATGAGGGGGCTGGAACTTTCGCCCTCTAGAATGTCTAGAACAGTCCAGAACATCCGAAAGTATTCGAGATCAATCAACGACATTTCAGAATGTTCTGGTATGTTCTACAATATTCGGGAATAGCCTGGAACGTTCGGCAAACGTTCGGAAACATACCGGAACATTCCAGATCATTGTGGAACATTCGAGATCATTCCACAATATTCCAGAATGTTCAAGTATATTCGAGAATAGTCTGGGATGTTCTGAAACATTCTGGAACATTCCAATTCATTGTGGTACATTCGAGATCGTTCCACAACATTTCAGATTTCAGAATGTTCCGATACGTTCTAGAATGTTCGAGAATAGCCTGGAACGTTCTAAAACATTCCGGAACATTGCAGATCATTGTGGAACATTCCAGGACACTCTTGAAAGTTTCTGGAACATTGTGAACTATTCGAAGCCTTTTTGGTGTGGGGCCACCTGTCGGTAGAGGTACAGTAGAGAATATTCTAGGAGTATTCGAAATCATTCCACAACATTCCAGAATGTTTCGGTATATTCTGGAATATTCAGCAATAGTCTGGAAAGTTCGGCCAGAAACATTCAAGAACACTCTCGAATGTTGTGGAATATTCTGGGAAATTGTGTCCCATTCGAAACTTTTTTTTTTGGTTTGGGTGGGACTACCCATCGGTAGGGGCAGTGGCGGACTAAGGGAGTTGGGGGCCTGGGGCGGAATTGTAAGATGGGGCCCCTAAAGAGTGAAAGTTGAAAATATTAAGGGGGGCCGGCAAATTTTTTGGCCCGCCCTGCCCCGCCGTAATTGAGCAAAAGCCTAAGAAACAAAAAATGTGTTGTTAATAACCTGACTATAAAACACACAGTAGCGCAGTCAGAATTTGAGGGCGTAGAGGGCGAATGCAATGTGAGGGTACAAGTCAGGGAAAAGTAGCGCCGCAGGCGAAATTTTTTTGGCATAATAATAATGATGCTGATGATGATCGGTATATTTCGTGCGTTTTGCGATTTCGGTTTTCGACGTTTTCACCAAAATTACTTGATAATCACTTCTTTTCAGAAAATTGTTTCGCTTCTTGAAAATTTTCGCCAGAATTTTTTTCTGTATCGGTTTAGTGTGGAATGAAGTGCCATGGGCGCTTGGGAGGTAGGGGGGTGGTCTCATTCGCCCACTTTCGCCCCCCTTGGCTATGCCACTGACCACCAGTACCTGCAAGAGGTTTTCGGTTCCAGCTTTGGATGTTGAATTGGATTTGGACTGTTGACTCAATGCTAAAACCTACTCGTATAATCAAAATTAGGAATAACATGAATTTCTACTACATGCAGCGCGCAGACAAGATAATTTTGTTGTTTTGTCTTTCCCCTCTTTTGAAAAGAAAAAATAAAATACAAAATTTCAAAAGGCTTGAGGCCCCTGGCACTGTGATATCCGGGGCCGGGGCCCCTAAAGCCTAAAGTGAACATAATTCGCAGAGACTCCGTGATACAGACACACCTCTATTGCCTGTGTGTAGGCCCCCAAACCTGTTGTCATGAGGCCTGCCAAGGTAACTTTAAATTGGAAAAATAGGAAAACCGAGAGGAAAACAATGTTTTTCACCCAAGTAATATGCGAAAAAAAGTGATCATCGAAAGAAAAAATTGAAATTTTTGGATTTTATCCCAATTTTTCGCAGTATTTTTCACAAACAAGAGGAATTGGGGGCCCCATCAGATGATTGAGGCCCCGAGGCCCGGGGCGGACCGCCCCCGCCGCCCCCCCCCTTGGTCCGCCAATGGGTAGGGGTATATAAAGCAAGATCCGTCGTAGTTTTGAACACCTGTTTCTTACCAGTTGTTAATATGAAAAATTTGTGATCATCTGTGGTTGTAATGAAAAAGTCGAAGAGCGCGAAGTACGTATACGTTCTCAACGCATCAGCAGAATGAGCACCATTAGATGCAGAGAAACTGAAGAACAACGAAATGAACGAATCAAAAACACTGTGAATGCAAGTCACTCATGAAAATATCACCCTACGAGAAGCCAGGGCCCAACCGAGGGAGGGGTGTGGGGGGGTGTCACACCCCCCCATTCGAAATATAAGTCGGCAAATCTCTACATTTTCCCATTTTCTAGTCATCAGTCGGCAAATCTCGGCATTACTATTTTTCTGTCATGAATCGGTAAATCTCATTTTGGCAGGTATGTACATGTATCTCGACATGTATAGCATGCATATAGCTGTGTTACCAGATAGGCGGTGTCTAGCCGTCGAGACATCACGTGAGGTTGGATATTCCAACATTCTCCTACTAGTCCTACTTGAAAATTGCACTGTAAGTCGATCTCGGCAATAATAAAAAAAATTGTCTCTTCTAAAACAAAGAAGGATCAATATTCAATATCTGTTTGTTGAAATACAATTCATCAAATCCTTCGAGATGTGTTTCTGTGATCAGCTCCCAAAAACACTATTTAGGTGAGTTAATGAATACTTATTTCAATGCTTCAGCCAAGTCTGCATGCGGGCGTCTACCACTAAAATTATCTTGCTATCATTGTCTAAGAAAAAAGTGATATCGTAAAACTTTTGCAATATATCACCCATGCATTTTTGCTGCCTTCAAAGTTTTCCGACTCTCGCGTGCATTCTAGAGCACAACTGATCTTTCTAGACTGTTCCGCCTTTCCAAAACACACGGGATGGCTTGACTATTGAAATTACATGGGAGACTTCAACAGCCAAATAGGAAACATCAGCTGACATGGCGGAGGTGCCGCTATTCTGGAACACGAGGGAAGCACGCAAAAGGTGTAAGATTTCTCGGGAGTCTCCGTGAAACCGTATCCCGGGTCATTGTGGAATTTTCTGGAGGACCGCTGGAAGCACGAGCCTGAGTCTACGGACCAGTATTCAAACGAGAGCGATAACAGCGATAAGTCAAATTGTTCTACCCAAACGCAAGCAGTAATTATTGTTGGCGTGTATTTATTGTAGTACGCAGTTATACACAGTGTGTGTTTTTTAACGATCGTCTTAATTATAAACGAACCTTAACGCGAAATACGTAACACTATAAATTTTCGACGACATTTTGGCACTTTTTTCGATTGACGGCATTGACGCTTCCAAATGGTCTAGATTTGTTAGTTTATGTATGCAGAGATTTTTATTGTATATTCTTCTTCCCTTGTTTCTTTTTTTTTGGGGGGGTGCTTTGATTTATAATGATTTTTTTATGGCAAAGCAAAGGTATAGGCAAAGGTAGGTAATTATTGTCATTATTATTATTATTATTTTTCGAACAAAAAATCGTCTGCGGTGCATTCCCGCTCGCTTCGCTCGCTGGTTTATATGCGGTAAAAAAGCTCAAAATATGCAGAAAAAATTGATTCTTTTTTGATAACTTTTGAACAGCTTGACCGATTTCGCTGAAATTTTGCACATATGTTAAGAAACACGTACCCAGTGATTTCTCTGAAAATATTCTGACAGAATGACGCAGTGCCGTGGCTATGGGGGGAGTACTAACCCTCTTACCCCCTTACTTTCTACGCCACTGGATATTTTGGAAAACCTGTGGAAAAACCAATGCAAGTATTAAATTCCGTGTTCAATTCCGAAGAGAAAATTGCCGTCATTGCTACATTTGGAGCAGCGGTTTCGGAGATATTTGTGTTTAAAAGTTCAAAAACACCGATTTACGCAAATGTTCAAAATTCGAGCAAGCTTTGATCCATTCACTTGAAACTTTTTTTCAGTTCAAAGTTTATTGATCCATAATTTGGCTCATAAAAAATTGAACATTTGGTTATAAAAGTTCATAATTCCAGTAACATAACCAATTACTCATAATTAAATATTCAATAGGTAGGTACCTATATTCAGTTACTGATAGTTGTGAAGTTTAGTAAGAACCAAGGGGCCTTTGTTTCTTATTGGTTGTGTTTGCTGAAATTATGAATTCTCACAACCAATTTTCAATTTCTTAAAAATCAATATTATGTATCAATGAACTTCAAATTGAAAAAAAAAGTTCAAAGTGGATGGATCAAAGCTTGCTCGAATTTTGAAACATTTGCGTAATCCGGTGTTTTTGAACCTTTATTAAACACAAATATCTTTTCTCGAAACCGCTGCTCCAAATGTAGCAATGACACGCCAATTCTCTTCAGAATTAAACGCGGAATTCAATACTTTCATCGGTTTTCCAAAATATCCAGTGGCTCAGAAAGTAGGGGGGTAAGAGGGTTAGTACCCCCATATCTACGGCACTGCGTCATTCTGACAGAATTTTTTTCAAATAGAAAGCACGTTAGTGGGTATCGCGGGTTTGCTGACTTGGTTGAGAATCTGTGGTTGAGACAGTGGCAGACTAAGGGGGGGCGGTCCGCCTTGGGCCTCGGGGCCTCAATCATTTGATGAAGCCCCCAATTCCTCTTGTTTGTAAAAAATACTGCAAAAAAAATTGGGATAAAATCCGAAAATTTTAATTTTTTCCTTCAATGGTAATTTTTTTCGGATATTACCTAGGTGAGTAACATTGTTTTTCATTTTTTTTTCCATTTTGAAGTTACTATTGCAGGCCCCATGACAACAGGTTTGGGGCCTGTTGCGGGGACACACAGGCAATAGAGGTGTGTCTGTTTCACGGAATCTGTAAGAATTATTTCCACTTGAGGCTTTTGGGCCCCGGCCCCGGATATCAGAGTACCGGGGGTCTCAAGCCTTTGAAATTTCTTATTTTTATTATTTCTTTTCAAAAGAGGGGAAAGAAAAAACAACAAAATGATCTTGTCTGCGCGCTACAGGTAGTAGAAATTCATATTATTCCTAATTTTTTATACAGGCTGTCCCGGAATAAGTGTTACGAAACTGACAGGGAGATAGCAAATTGAAAAATAAGGGGACTTTTGTTAATAAACATACCCTCCCAAACGTATAATAACGGAGATACAGGCCTTCAAAGTTGGTTTTTAAAAATGGGTTTTTTTTGCATAACTCTTGAACCGTTCAACCGATTTCAGTCAAATTTGAATTAAAGTTCACTAAAACAGGTCTCTATTGAACAATAATAACGCATTTTATCGAACATTTTTAGGGGCGGAGATAATAGGGGGTGCCCTCCCCCTTTTCCCCCTATTTTTGACTTCCCCGAATATTTTTGGAAACTGTTTCAATTTTTGAATTCTACGTTCAATTTAAAGAAAAAAAGTTACTTCTGCAAAATTTTCATTAGAGGCTTAATTTATGAGATATTTAAGATTGAAACATTGCAGAACATCTCGAAATCGCCACTTTCCTGGGCCTAAAAATTAAAATTCAAGAAAACCCATGATTCGTCAACTGGAATGAGTTTTCTGGATGTTTTAAGTTGATAAACCATCATTTTCGCTGAGAAACATGTAGTTTTTCAGAAAAAGACAATTTGGGCCCTGAAAAGTGGCGATTTTGTGATGTTTTCTGATGTTTCAAACCCAAATATCTTGGAAATGAAGCCTCTAATCAAAATTTTGCACGAGTAACTTTTTTCTTTCAATCGAACGCAGAATTCAAAAATTGAAACCGTTTCCAAAAATATTCAGGAGGGTTAAAAATAGGGGGAAAAGGAGGAGGGTACTTCCCATTATCTTCGCCCCTAAAAATGTCTGATGAAATTCATTATTATTGTTCAATAAAGATCTGCCTCAATAAACTTTGGCTTGAATTTGAATAAAATCGGCTGAACGGTTCGAAAAGTATGCAAAAAAACTATTTTCAAAAAACAACTTTGAAGGCCTGTATCTCCGTTATTATACGTTTGGGAGGGTATGTTTATCAACAAAAGTCCCCTTATTTTTTAATGTTTTATCTCCCTGTGAGTTTTGTAACACTAATTCCGGGACACCCTGGTAGGTTTTAGCATTGAGTCAACAGTCCAATTCAACATCCAAAGCTGGAACCGAAAACTTCTTGTAGGTACTGGGTCGGTGGCAGGTGGCATAGCCAAGGGGGGCGAGAGTAGGCGACTAACCTCACTCCTCTACCTTCCAAGAGCCCACGGCACTTCATCCCACACTAAACCGATAAAAAAAAATTCTGGCAAAAATTTTCAAGAAGCGCAAAATTTTTCTGAAATCAAGTTTATTAAGTAACTTTTGTAAAAACGTCAAAAACCGAAATCGCAAAACGCATGAAATATACCGATTATCATCAGGATTATCATTACTATGCCCAAAAAAATTGGTCTGCGGCGCTACCTCTCGTCGTTGCCTTTGCCCTCTCCGCCCTCAGATTCTGAATACGCCACTGTGTGTTTTATAGTCAAGTAAACAAATTATTTTTTTGTTCCTTAGGCTTTTGCTCAATCACGGCGGGGCAGGGCGGGCCAAAAAGTCTACCGGTCCCCTTTCATATTCTCAACTTTCACTCCTTAGGGGCCTAATCTCACAGTTCCGATCAGGGCCCCCAATTCCCCTAGTCCGCCACTGGGTTGAGACAAAGCGCGAGTCGAGACAGGACCGGGTTCAGGGCGAGTGGCCCATAAGGTAGCAACCACCATTCTCCGCGACCTTCTTATACAAAGGCTAGTAGTGCGGATGTTAAGGGGTTTCTGATACGACTGAAAAAGTTGATGACGGGAATCGGTTTTATTTGATTTTTTTCGTCGAGTAGAAACTTTTCTAAAAAAAAATGTACGGGCATTGCTCTCAAATTTTGAAAATTTCCAAAAAAAAATTGAAAATTTTTGATTTCGATTTTTGAAATTCCAAAAACCAGATAGCATCGACAATGTTTCTTTCTTCAAGGAAGTCGCATGCCAAATTTGAACTTTTTATTTTCAAAAAAAAGGTACCAAAAATGATTTCTACTAATTCACTTTTTCATGTCTACGAGAAATCATTTTTGGTACCTTTTTTTTGAAAATAAAAAGTTCAAATTTGGAATGCGACTTCCTTGAGGAGAGATGCATTGTCGATGCTATCTGGTTTTTGAATTTTCAAAAATCAAAATCAAAAATTTTCAATTTTTTTTGGAAATTATCAAAATTTGATAGCAATGCCCGTACATTTTTTTTTAGAAAAGTTTCTACTCGACGAAAAAAATTAAATAAAACCGATTCCCGTCATCAACTTTTTCAGTCGTATCAGAAACCCCTTAACATCCGCACTACTAGCCTTTGTATAAGAAGGTCGCGGAGGCGATGGCGATCAATGAGGGGCGAATTTTTAGATGGGGCTGGACTTCCCGATTTTAAAGTTTAGTTTCATTTACATACCTATATACACCATTTTACATTAACCTTTTTATACTTAATACCTATACCGTGTATTTGATATTCAATATATTGTTCTCAACATTAAAAAAAATTGCAATGCAAAAAAAAATCAATTGTTTAGGTAAGTATTGTAATAGGAAGAACGTTTACGAGAGAATTGCAACAGTTTATTACGCAAAATAATAAAGTAAAATGAAGGCAAGTAAGTGGTAAGTGTAAATATAAACAAATAAAAGTGAATTTAATGGAGATCTCGTCTGAAAGAAGATCAGATATTTAAAGAAAATTGAAAGAACAAAGTAGAATACCCAAGGACTGACCGCGAAGGGGTAAGGCCGCAAAACAAGGAAGGGAACCTAACTAACCCGCCGCTATCTGTGCGCAGAGAATGGTGGTTGCTACCTTATGGGCCACTCGCCCGGAACCCGGTCGCGCTTTGTCTCAACCCAGTGGCGGACTAGGGGAATTGGGGGCCCTGATCGGAACTGTGAGATTGGGCCCCTAAGGAGTGAAAGTTGAGAATATGGAAGGGGACCGGTAAACTTTTTGGCCCGCCCTGCCCCGCCGTGATTGAGCAAAAGCCTAAGGAACAAAAAAATAATTTGTTTACTTGACTATAAAACACACAGTGGCGTAGTCAGAATCTGAGGGCGGAGAGGGCAAAGGCAACGACGAGAGGTAGCGCCGCGGACCAAATTTTTTGGGCATAGTAATGATAATCCTGATGATAATCGGTATATTTCATACGTTTTGCGATTTCGGTTTTTGACGCTTTTACAAAAATTACTTTGTAAACTTGATTTCAGAAAAATTTTGCGCTTCTTGAAAATTTTTGCCAGAATTTTTTTTTTATCGGTTTAGTGTGGGATGAAGTGCCGTGGGCTCTTGGGAGGTAGAGGACTGAGGTTAGTCGCCTACTCTCGCCCCCCTTGGCTATGCCACCTGCCACCGACCCAGTACCTACAAGAAGTTTTCGGTTCCAGCTTTGGATGTTGAATTGGACTGTTGACTCAATGCTAAAACCTACCAGGGTGTCCCGGAATTAGTGTTACAAAACTCACAGGGAGATGGAACATTTAAAAATAAGGGGACTTTTGTTGATAAACATACACTCCCAAACGTATAATAACGGAGATACAGGCCTTCAAAGTTGTTTTTTGAAAATAGTTTTTCTTGCATACTTTTCGAACCGTTGCGTTCAGCCGATTTTATTCAAATTAAGCCAAAGTTTATTGAGACAGATCTTTATTGAACAATAATAATGAATTTCATCAGACATTTTTAGGGGCGAAGATAATGGGAAGTACCCTCCTCCTTTTCCCCCTATTTTTAACCCTCCTGAATATTTTTGGAAACGGTTTCAATTTTTGAATTCTGCGTTCAATTGAAAGAAAAAAGTTACTCGTGCAAAATTTTGATTAGAGGCTTCATTTCCAAGATATTTGGGTTTGAATCATCAGAAAACATCACAAAATCGCCACTTTTCAGGGCCCAAATTGTCTTTTTCTGAAAAACTACATGTTTCTCAGCGAAAATGATGGTTTATCAACTTAAAACATCCAGAAAACTCATTCCAGTTGACGAATCATGGGTTTTCTTGAATTTTAATTTTTAGGCCCAGGAAAGTGGCGATTTCGAGATGTTCTGCAATGTTTCAATCTTAAATATCTCATAAATTAAGCCTCTAATGAAAATTTTGCAGAAGTAACTTTTTTTCTTTAAATTGAACGTAGAATTCAAAAATTTGAAATCCAAGCACTAGGAGTACTGGGACCATAGACAAGGACAAAAGTAGAAGAAGGAAGAACCACTGCGCATCCATTTCAGCCGATATCGCATGGGGTCCGCCATTTTTAGGTCATAACGACTTTCCCAAGGCGGCAATTCAAATGGGGGGAGTACGCGCGAGTCAAAACCATAGACAGACGTCAAAACAGATGACAGTCATGAGACAATTTGTAGGCTATACTTTGTAAATGAAACAAATAACTCAAGAATTTCTGCTCACGGCCTTGACTAATCCTCATACTCAAAGTCAATACTTCGCTCGATCTCCGACTTCGCATGTCTCAAGTCCTTGGGACAATTATGACAATTGTTGCCATATAGTCGGATTGTGCTTAAATCGGAGACCGACTGCGAGTATGGGCCATAGACATATGGGCATAAGGCCCACGATATGTGCTTAATTTGAGCTACAGAATAAAATTTCAAGAAAAATATTCAATGTTTTACTTGTGATAAAATAATACAAGTTTGAAAGTGTTCGTTGAACATCACACTGAATCAGCTCTTCGCTTTACATTTTGGCTAGATTGTGCACCTAATTTTATTTTCAAATAGCATCTTACAGCACTTTTCATTAAGATAAAATTGTGTGTTTCAAAATATCATTGTCCGAAACGAGGTTCTGAATCGGGTCCTGGGAGTCGATTTTGTTCACATTACTTTGAAATGCCTCGAACAAATCAGCAGCACTGAGCCTTTCTCATAAGACGTTTCCAAGTTATTCCTTCATCATTCCAATTGCCTCGAGCCACAATCGAAACCTATCACCCCGTGGAAAACTGAAAACAAAACTTAGTTACCGGAGTGAAATTTGATTAATTAAATTCAGTGTTACGTATGAAAGGATATCTTCTCATCTCTGGGTTCATCAATCACTTGATATTCTTGCAAATTTCGATAGGTATAACAAGACATTCTGTATTGATGCATTTGCTAAGTTCGATCAGGTTCGATCAAACTTTATTACACAGGGAAAATCGCCAAACGAACACTTCACACAGAGGCCTCGATATCTGTTTCACAGCTTCTAAATGGAGATTGAACTGCGGACCCCATTCTCCATACTTCCATAGCGGCTTTCTTGCTTCACTTTCTTAACAAAAAGTCATCAAGTACAATGCACTCGACAATGCATTAATAATGCAATGCATCCCAGGAATATAAATAATATCCGGTCAAAAAGTAGAATTTGTGGAAACGAACACTGAATAACACTCAACATTCAATTCTATTGTAATGTTTTACACAAAACCAAATATCGGGGCCGAGGAAAGTTCGATCACAACAAATCAATCTGACCTTAAACTTCGTAGCTGTCATCAAGTTCACTGTCAGTACTGTCACCCACCTGTCATAATTAAAATTGCCGCCAGGAAAAACCGTTATGTAATCAAAATGGCCGGCCTACAAATTACACAGCTGCGCAGGTATCTTGCCTCTTCTACTTTTGTCCTTGTCTATGACTGGGACTGACAAGCGCACGGTTGACCTGAACTTTGTCTTCAATCCCCGACAGAGGTGTAGTAGATGTCCGACACATCCACATCCTGCGATGGTGTATTTCCGACTTCGTTTGTCTACCCGACTGCGCCGTCAGTTTTCCTCAACACATTGGCGTATTGTCGGTTGCAGGCGTGATGTACTAGAAGGGTTTGCCCATGACCACCCGAGGAGTTTCAGTCGGCTAAGAGTCAGACGAGACCCGCCAGCGGCTCGCCCACTGGCACTACCTACCGGCGGTCACCCATCTAAGTAGTCATTGTACTTGTAATTATTTCCATAGTGTTTGTTTTTGTTTTTGATTATTGTTTGATGTAGTTATAGGTTTGTTCCATCAGCAGTCCCTGACGCTCTGTGGACGTCAGCAGCATGCGCATTACGATTTTGGCGTTCCATCAAAATCTCGGACGATCCCCTGACTGACGTCCGCTGTTCCACCATCGGCTCAAACTAGTTTCGGGACGGTCAGAAAAGTTTGCGGATTTTACGGAAACTTATCGTCCGGGCTTGCGCAGCGGAATATATTTATTTGGCATCGAGCCTTCTCTGGTCAATATTCACAAATAATATGGGTTAGATTGGTGGTTATTCATTAATTTAATTTATAAAATACACGGCTTATTTCCAGCTGCAAACTGCTAAACGATAGAAAATAAGGTACCTAGCCATTAGCCATGATTGACGGTTTGCTGTTCCATCAACGAGCAGCAGCCAGACGGAAACTGGTCCGAAGTGAGCCATGCGCATTATTTACAGTTTGGAAACTGTTGGTGACTAGTTTGGGATTTCCGATGGAACAAACCTATTATTGTGTGTCACGTTCAATATAGTAAACCTGAGTTTTGTTTATTTAATTCCTTGCGATTGCGCAAGGTGGTGCCCGAGCAGCCCAAAAAGAGAGAAACGCATCTATTCATGTGAGGGGAGTAAGAGCCCGCGAGTTTATCCGAGCAGGGAGAAGAGAAATGGGAATACGGACATTTCACCGACACCCAACTCACCGAATCGCCGATTCGCCGACAGGACATTTCACCGACTCGCCGTCTGGACATTTCACGGACACGCCGATTCACCGACAGGACACTTCACCGACTGGACATTTCACCGACACGCCGATACACCAACAAGACATTTCACCGACTCGCCGATTCACCGACTCGCCATTTCACCGACAGGACATTTCACCGAATCGCCGATTCACCGACAGGACATTTCACCGACACGCCATTTCACCGACAGGACATTTCATCGACAAGCCATTTCACCGACAGGACAATTCACCGAATCGCCGATTCACCGACAGGACTGTAGCGTTTTGAGTTTTGGACCATAGGTACCTACATTTGAAAGATTGATATGCTCGATTCCGTACCGGTGCGATTCCGAGCATGGTTGGTGTTCAGCGCCAAAAGTGTATTTGATAACCAGATAAGAATCTAATTTTCATTCAAGTATCTTCCTTCTTTTCAGACCCACCTGATGAGGAAATGTTTTTTTGCTTATCTTCCTTTTTTTAGACCCGTCAGTTGAGGAGCTTATTTTTGACTAGGGTATCGCCCTTCTTTTTTGACTTAAGTCTAGTAACCACCGGATACACAGTCAGTTCCTGAATTTTTGACTCAAGCATCCTCCTTTTTTTCAAACCCACAAAATGAGAAGTGTATTCTTAACTCAAGTATCATTTTTTTCGGACCCATTAGATAAGAAACCGATTTTTGACGCAAGTATCATCCGAGGTATCATCCTTCTTCTCAGACCCACCAGATAAGAAGTTCATTTTCTATTCAAGTATATCATCCTTCTTTTGAGACTCACCAGATAAGGAATTCATATCAGACTCAAGTTTTATCCTTCTTAGACTTAGACCTTAGACCCACCAGAAAATATTATTTCTTGCTCAAGTATCATCCTTCTTTTTAGCGCCACCAGATGAGGGTTTAATTTTCAAGTCAAGTATTCTTAGGCCTACCAAATATGGAGTTTATTTCCAAAGGTGGGCACCGTTAACGAAAAAGTTAACTTCGTTAAACGTTAAATCGTTAACAAAAAAATTAATTTCGTTAATCGTTAATCAGTTAATTGACTTAAAAAGTAACGGAAGTTAACGTTAAACCGTTAACGTGAACTTTTCATTTTGTAAAGTTCAAAACCACCTGAACACCACCTTCAAACTGTAATACCTACACCAGCATTATTTACCTATAACTAAACTGGGCCAAAATTGGAGTGGACCACCCCAGAATTTTGGTTCGATCAAAATGAGGATATCTCGAGATAAAAATTGCCCGATTCTGAAAATGTTTGTGGTGCATAAATCTTTTACAGGTTTTACAGTTGAAAACTTCACTCAATTTTTTCAGACTTTGTCCACTTATTTCGAGTTTTAAAGACAAATATGGCTTTGCAATTTAAAGTTAACGGACTTGAGTTAACGAAGTTGAATGTAACGGAAGTTACTTAGTTCGTTAATGATTTTTAAGTTAACTTAAAAGTTAAATCGTTAACGAAAAAGTTAACTTCGTTAATTAACGATAACGGATTAACGATTTGGTGCCCAGCTTTGTTTATTTCGAACTCGAGTATGATCCTTCTTCCCTGACCCACCAAATGAATACCTGATTTCCACTCAAGTACCATCTTTTTTCTTTTCCAACTCACTACATAGATTATGTATTGACAAGAACACTTTTTCCACCCTCTAGTTCAAGAGTTTATTTTTGATCGAGTATAGGTACCTATCATGCTATTTTTTAGACTCACCATACAGAGCCTATTTTTGAGTTTTTGATTCAAACATCGCTTCCTTTCCAGACCCACCAGATAAGAAGTTCATTTTTTTACTCAAGTATCATCCTTCTTTTTAGACCCACTGCTTTTAGCAATGTACAGGGTAAATGTGGAAACATGAAACCTACACCAAAAAAGTTTTTTTTCGCATTCGCCAATACCAAACACGATATGGTCACATTTTGCAGCATTTTCCGGGAACTTATTTTCAAGCAAAATTTGCAAATTCGGCGAGTTAGTCAAATTTCCTGTCGGTGAGTTGTCGAGTCGGTGAAGTGTCTTGTCGGTGAAATGCCCTGTCGGTGAGGTGAAATGTCCTGTCGGTGAAATGTCCTGTCGGTGGAATGGCGTGTTGTTGAAAAGTCCTGTCGGTGGAATGGCGTGTCGGTGAAGTGTCCTGTCGGTGAAATGTCCTGTCGGTGAATCGGCGTGTCGGTGAAGTGTCCTGTCGGTGAAATGGCGTGTCGGCGAATTTTCTTGTCGGTGAAATGTCTAGTCGGTGACTCGGCGAGTCGGTGAAATGTCCTGTCGGCGAAACAGCGTGTCGGTGAAATATCCAGTCTGTGAGTTGGTTGTCGGTGAAATGTACCAAACCTGAGAAATGATTACATAAGGAACAAATTATCGACGATTGTATTTTAAAACGCGTCCAGATTTGGTAACATGTTACGTAACATTGTTTCAAAACAATGTTTTTCAACAATGTTATGTTTGTTTCATCATCCACACTTGGAGGCTCGCTTGAAGGATATTGTGCAACATTTTTGGCGCACCAGTTTGATTCACAATGCCTCATGAGGAAGATGTACCTACTTCTGTTACCTACTTGCGGCCGCTGCCCGAGTCATTTTATAAAAAAAAAGTGAGAAGAAACGTTTTTGGGTACGGCCTATATTACGTACCGGGCAAAGGTTCAGTGGCTTCTTTTGTTCATTCCATCGTTGGTAAGTTGTATTGATTGTGTGGTAATTATTGTCATTTACGGCAAGAGAACCTTTACGTGCCAGAACCGCGAAGAGAATGATCAGCTGATGACTGCCGCTGGCAAGAAACACCAAGTCTGGACGGTCGTGCAACATGTTGCAAAACAATGTTCTCTAACAGCTTTTGATCGTACCGCCACCCGACAGATAACATGTAAACATGTTGAAAAAGCAAATGTTTTGCTGGAAACACGCGAAATTTCCTCAACATGTTAGATAACTTTGCGGAATAACAATGTTAAGGTGCGTTCAGTCAGCTTATTCAGCCGCAAGTTTTAATTTTAGTCGTAAGCGCAGCGATGCTCATTGGCTGTCATGAACCAGCCACCTCAGATCAGCCAATAAGCGATGCTGCGCTTGCGACTAAAATTAAACTTGCGGCTAATGAGCTGACTGAACGCACCTTTAGATAGCATGTCTGGATATGGAACGCCGTCGTGGACATAATAGAAATTCTCCGAGAGATTTAATTTTTGCACACTTTTATAAAAATTGCGCAACTTATTTATAAAATGTAGAGATTTATATACAAATGTTGTGCTTATTTAAAACTATTCTGCACTTATTGACAGAAACAGAGGTAGTTGAAAAAAAACTCGGCGCAAAAGCTATATAAAAGCTCAACTAAAACGTTTTCATCAAATATTGCTAGTGCCTGCGCGCCGTTGCGGACAATATAAAAACCCCTGTGAAATAATAATTTTTTATCTACTCTGATTGAAATTATTGGACTTGTTTATACATTAGGTTTATACATTCAGATTCAGAGTGCTGAGTGTTCATATCATACCGCAGGGAAGGACTTGCATCATCACCGCCGAATGTGATATATGGACACTTGCAGTAAAGATGCAGCAGCCAGACGACAACATTATGCTATAGCCAGCTCAACAGAGCTATTTAGCCAGCATAATGTTGTAACAACATAATCTTATGACGAAATTACAGAATCACCCTCGGAATCACCCCAGCCAGAAGTAAAGTGAAAGTGACATTTATTAAACATAACCCTTAATTTCGTGCATCAGCAGCATGGCGAACTGGTGAAATTGGAAGGGAAATGGGTCCTAAATGTTGCATACGTTCTTGCCGTAAGAAAACACAGACGGGCCAACAGAATTTTGTCTTTTGTTTGGGCCTTTTGAGAGAAAAAAAGCGAAGAGGCGGCTGACGACGGTGCAGTATGCGCGCGCTTGCTGTAGGCATTTCGTTCCATCTCATCGAAAGTGAGCATAAGACCCTTTCACTCTTGCAAATAGAATAGGTGGATTGGGGTCGTAATCCACAATGAAAAAATCTCTACAAGATGTAATCTTGGAAAGACATTGCCGAAAATGCAATGCAATACAGGTTTCCTCAAAAGAGAGATGGAGAATCCGCGATTCCGCGCAGCTGTTTTCGGCACGTTCTACGCAAAGTGTGCCATGAGTGATCGCGCCATTTGTATTTACATTGCTCCGCCGTGTTAAAAGTGCGTTTTATTTTTTGAATTTTGAAGTCAACCATGCTGGGAAAGTCGCTAAGAAATATAACGAACTTCTCAATGAATATTGCAAATGAATATTCCGCAGAGAATAATTTGCCAGAGAGGCATTTGATGCGCGTATACAACTATTTTTGTAATAGATATATCAACGATATATGGACGTGCGCAGAAAGCACAGGGCCGCTATTCTTGAATCGTGTGAGAAAAGTCCCTGGGAGTCCCGCACTACACTTCTGTAATAAAAGTTGCCTAAAAACCACAATTTTAGGCAACATTCGCTACATCAGTGTACTGCGGAATGTATTTTACTCCTAGGGACTTTTCTCACACGATTCAAGAATAGCGGCCCAGGTAAATGCGTGTCCCATGTCCCACTTTCAATATTTTTTATGGTGTATCATGGCCATCACTATAAATTTGAAGTGTTCCATCCAAAAATGTGGCCAAGTGTACCCTTGTATTAATGATACTTGATGAACTAAGCAGGAAGCTCCCTGCTGTTATAACGCTGAAGGGCTTGTGGTTCTTTTTGCTTCTTCGAGTGTCACGTCGTATTTTATGGATCCATGCTTAGGGACACATTCGCTGTATACTTTGTGGACTTGCATAGTGGCCCACAACATTTATTTTCCATAAGTACTTGTGAAAACTGTATAAATACCAATAATAACACCATCAAAACACACGTTCGGCTCATGGAATCGGGGCAATGTTGGCACACTAGGACTGCGACAATTTACTGCACAATCGAACGTGACGTCACGGGCCAGAAAGAGACGCTCGATTTAGGAAACCTGTATTGACAAAAATGCCGAGGTTGTCGTATCTAGCCTCAAAAAATGTCAAATAACCAATTTTAACCAATGAAAATTGATTCATTGGCTAGCAATTTTGGTTGGTTTCAAATTTGAAGTGATTGTGTCAAAAATAGCAAAGTCGGCGTATCTAAGCTCAAACAAATGTCAAAAGTCGATTTTATAGCTTTAGCTTAGGATAGCTAATACAACACATGCGTGTTGTCCGAACCCAGCTGGCCGCCATACTGTGCTAAAATGTTATTGGCTGACGGGCAACAAATCGGATTCAAAATATGAACCGCCGTCTTTTGTGCATTGGTGTTTAAATTTTTTCCAAATATTAATTGTGAAATAATAATGAATAACAATTACCTGAAACTGGATGAGTCCTACAGGGAGAAAGCTAAGATGCTTGTACTTTTGTTTCGTAGAATGATTCTTGGTTCTTGAATCTTCCTATTATTCATTTTTCAATTATTGGTTAGTGGTTATGATTTCATTAATGTTGTTCATTACAAATTGCAACTCATTTCATTTCGGAATAGTTAACTACATACATGTTGGAAACGTAAGGTATTTGATGAATTGTTTCGAAAACAAAACGTAGAAATTCGAGCAAAAAACTAATGGCGTTTTCGACTGGCCAGAACGGAGCCAGTTCAGCTCGAAAATCGCTATCACTGATTGGGCAAGGATTTTAGAGAACCTATCGGATCCCCTGATTTTAGAGCCGAACTGGATCGGTTCTAGTGATTTTAAAACGCTATAAACAACACAAACACGAACCTGATTTATATCACAAAAATAAAATGAAAACAATTATTGAAGTATAACATAATTGTTTATTTGTGCTTAATAATAATTCCGACATAGCTTGGCTTGTTGATGCTTTCGGCATAGCTTGATCTGGTCATGATTCCGGCATAACTTGGCTTGTGGTTGTTGGAGCTTCCTGGATAGCTTGACTTTCTGAAGCTACTGGAATGGGTCTCAGGTATACCGTGGTCTCAGGGTAGGCAAATCAAGTGAAGGAATTACATTGGGTTTCAGTTTTTTGAGCAATCCAATTCGCTCGAAAACTTCATCCAAGAAATGATCTGAACAAACACGCTCTCATTGTTACGCTGCTGAATAAATGTTTGTTGATCCCTACTGATGGCCTGGAGCCACTCCACTTTGACCGTTTCGGAAACCTGAAATAATTCTTTTGTAATAAATGAAAAATCGGATAAAAACATCGAGCTTACACATGATAGATTATGCCGGTTTTGTTTTGTTTGTCGCTATTTTTGCAACTGGGCACAAAACAGGACGGCATCAAGTCTTTTTCTTCAACAAATCACTGAAAAACGCCGAGATAACTTCGCACAACGAAACGGATAAACAAGAAAAACGTCAAAAAATGACAATAGATTGGCATTTGGGTGACATTTGGCAATCGAAGTGACACTCAGGGATGACAATTATTCGCAGCTTTGCCAATCCACAAGCATTAAAGTTACTAAAAATTAGCACAGTATGGCGGCCAACAAGCGTTTGACAAAAATTGTGGTGGGGGTATATTGTGATTGGCTATCCAGCTCTATATTCAGGAATCCGTGATATACCTACACCTATTTCACCGCGATATCAACTCGTGAGCCCGCTGCGTGCCCCGGTGGCATGGGGAAATTTTGCTTGCGGCTTGAACATAATTGACTATTCTGGTAGTAGGTTGTTTAACTTATGGTAGACTAAATTGCACATGTTTAGTTCATTTTCTGTTGATTGTTTACAAACGTTGCGCTATTGTGCATGGTTATGGGAAGCCATTTTTGAGGTTGATTTTCAGTTTTATCTGATGAGTGTCATACATTTTATCCTGCATACCATATAGCCATAATTATTGATGATTTTAGTTATTATCAGTTTTTACTATGGTTTTCAAGTGTTGCATAATGCATTGCAACAGCTCAATGACGAATGTGAAACTAGACAATTGACGCGCGATTTTTATAAAAGTGTGCAAAAATTAAATCTCTCGGAGAATTTCTATTATGTCCACGACGGCGTTCCATATCTGGACGCGCCTTTATATGAACGTTTTTTTCTTGTTCTGCCATCCCCCCTTTAAAAGTCGCCGATATTGTTTTCAATTAATTATCCTGGGATGTTTCTCTGTCGTTGTAAACATAGTGCGAAGTTCGAAAAAAAAGTTGTTGAAAAAGGACGTCGTTAGTATTTTAGCTGGTGTAAATCTATCGCTGAAATGTCTCTGGCATCCATTGACCTTGTCACACGTGATAAATATCAGTGCGCTGCTCCAGGAGAGACAGTAACTCCTTATTATTATAACACCCTTCTAAAAACCGCTCAGGATATAAACCATTAGACAATAAATTTACCACCTGCCACTGCCGATATCAATCAATCCGATATGTCACCTTGTTTTGGATCCATGTTAGGATTCTCAATTTGTCAATTTATGACTTACCATCATCTCTACAATATATTATGTGTATTATACTATACATACGTTGTTCGAACGAATTCATCAAATTTGACGAAGATGAGTTTGGCATGTTTCGAACATCCTACTTCAGGTTGGCGCCGGATCTTGCACTCTTGGGACAAGGAGAGAAAAAAATCAAGTCCAATCTGTATGGATGTGACACTAACTCTTTTTTTAACTTCCGAAAAGCATCACCCACTACGCACACGCTGCTGCTGCTCCTGCAAGATGAAACTTCCAGTAAACCGCAATGAGGTAAGGAGCAATTCAATTATTATTATTTAAATGCTTGGTGGATAGTTGTATGCTCAATGGCATACACACAGTTTTACTGCAGTGGTAATACATAATATATCATCTCTTAAAACGGCTAACCCATATTTGAGTCAGGTCGTAACAAGATTAGCAAGGACTCGGTTCGAGGACATAAAACCCTTTTATCGAGCAAGTGGAAATAAAATACACAAATGTAACATCTGGCATAGGGTACGGCAGCGGGTCCGTTCATCCATACGTTCTGAGTCGTTAGCTACTCATAAAAAGTTTCTTACGTTGAGGTCACATTTTGACGAAATTTTCCTCATAAAGAACATGTACCTACACTATACCTACCTATACACATTAAACGGACGAACCACACTCTTTCAATTCGTCAACAAAAGTCAAAACTGTATTGCAAGGTGCCAAACTATAGGCAACTTTTTGTTGAAAGCCCGCCTTCGGCATACAATGCTGCGATGTGAATGATTCAAGAGACGACACATTTTAAGAATATTATGGACTATCGCAATTCCTATAGTGTGATGCTTATACCGAACTTCAGGAAACGCTTCGCATGCAAACAAGGTGTACCTACTACTCAATTCAGAGGTCTACAAAATGTTCCGTAGGTACTGGCGGGAGTACAGGGGCAAGAACGGAGGAACACAGAAGAAATTTCAACACTATCAATCATCATCAAAAACGCGCTTCGCTTTAGGCAGCAGCTAAATTCCATTTTGTTTTGTTTGGAGCCGCAAAAGCTTTGCCGCAAAATACACGATATTGTGAAGCAGTAAAATATTTTAGGAACAGGTAAGTATACCAGTAATAATAATTGTAAAAAAGTAGACGGCCCACTAGTCGAGTGGAATGCGTATGTATTCGCTCGGCAAGTGGAGCTCCCGGGTTCGATACCTGGGCATAGCAGGTCTGGGTGTTGTGCTGTGAAAATAGAATTTTTCAGCGTGTAATACTTTCAAATGCATCAACTCCTATGACATAAGAAATGCCAACAGAAAGAAAAACAAACAAAAAACAAATAATACATATTGGTAAAAAAGTATTCAAGGATAGAGTTACATTGGTGAAATCAGGCATTGGGATGGCGAATCAATTGCAGATGACTTATTCCATGACAGAAATTTAGCATTCAGGTCTCTTTCGAGAGCTACAAGGAGGTAATTTAGTTTGAGTCTATTAGCACAGACTATTATTAGCATTAAAAAAATATAGAAATTTTGAAAAAATATTTTTAGATTTTTACGTGTTTGTTGTGTTGATACATAAGCTATAAAGACTTTTATATTCGCTCCGTGCGAAGTACAGAGTGGGGGTAACGAAACCGATCACAGCGCTTTATGTGGACAAAAAGAGCAACATTGATGGCTCGGCACTGCGTGATTGGGCTGTCAATTTTCTGATGTTTGATGTCATTTATGTCAATTTGACAGTGGAAATAATTGAAATAATTGACAACCAACTGTCACAACAGATGCCACGTGGTTGACTGACAGTTTGTCAATGACAAAGTCATGTTGACAAAGCACTTAACCACAAAATAATGACAGTTCAGGCCAGCGATCTGTCATTAATGACAGTTCAGCCATCTGTAATTTATGACATGAGTGACGTTTTACGCCTACAAAGTTGCGGACGCCAGGTGACGCTGGCGTCGTGCATGGTGCGAATAAGCTGTAGATGGATTTTACAGTTTATGTACTTAATTTGACACTTGTCAAAATAACCTCAAAAACTACAACATTTTCACAATTTGCACTGGAACAAACACGTAAAATGTTGTACAACACTCGTGGCTTGTTACACAAGATATTTTCCGACACTCAGCCTCTTACAGAACTCGGGCTGCGCCCTCGTTCTGCAAATTTCGGCTTCGTGTCTGAAAACCACTTATGTTGTAACAGCCAACTCGTATCGTAAACTACTATGAAAATGTTAAGGCTCAAACCAAAGTACCTCCTTGTAGCTTTTGAAAGAGACTTGAATGGTTTCCTGTCAAGAAATAAGCCCGCTGCGATTGATTCCGTAACGCTTCATTTTATCAGTTCATACTCCATCCTTAATCTGTATCAAATAAAAATCCCATATGATGTTTGAGGATCACTGAAATATTATATCGTGTGCGCGTAGGTACCTATATGTTTCCAAAGTATATGTTTAGCATAACATAGGAGAGCTAGGACGCGCTTTGCTAAGCTCTTCTGTTGTGGCAAGGGGGGCTGAAAAACTCCCGCTGGGCTAAGCCTGTGACGCTGGACCAACCTTATTCACCTTATATTTAGACTGTTCACGTTAATTAAGAAGGCTTATCTTTTGACCTTGCCATTTGCGCCCCAAGACGGAACGTCAACTTTGCTCACTGAAAAGGAATTTTTGCAGAAAAATAATTTTATTTTACTGTTAATGAACGTGATAAAAACTTCCGGCGTATAAATTCGATGAAAGGCGCGCGTTTGCTGCGTTCGATGGTGTTAAGTTAGATAATTTAGGAGAGGGTATTGTTTCATTGTTTGTCTACAGGCGATATAAGCATCGTCTGTTTTTGCCATTGAGATTCTCTCCCGAGTGCCGAGGAATGTTCCTTGTTATAGTGAGTCATATTGAAAGAAGTTGTTTAGGGTACATAACATACAGCAAAGACAGAACACAAAACTCACCACTACAACTTTATCGTTACTTCACTGCCTGTTTGCAGATATTTCATCTTGCATTTCACCTAAAATAAGATGTTATTGATGGGTACATTGCGTGTTTTGAATTAATGAAAGCTTTTAAAACTTTTGAATTTGCCTCGTCTCGTGATAATTGTTAGAGGGAACTTCGCTCCGCCACTGAAAAAACCCATAACGTTTAGTTAATAATATTTATTTACATTTTTCAGTCACGCCGTCCGCCGCCCCCGTTTTAGACAGCCAAGCTGGCCGCCCAGTGAATCTATATCGATTCCCTTTTATTAAATTTGTGTGTGCGCCCATTGTTATATCACGAATTAGAACTCCAAAGCATAGTTATGCAAATGATCCGCTCACTCGGTCTACTATTAATAACTGGTGTAGAAGTCTTAGTGAATAAGCCATTCTCCCGCTTAGAATCGTTGGAATAACTTGACCAAAATGGATAATATGGACAATGAAAACGTTTCCAGTGCCGAAATTATGTCCGAAGGTTCCAACTTTACACTTAAATCACATCAAAGACAATGACGTCAAAAATTGTATCCTTCATCAAGACAGACTTTGCACAGGAAGGTCCCTGTTTTGCCTGTTTCTGTATTTCCTGTCGGGCAGATAGGGTAAGTAAGGTATTGCTTTGCATCAGGTTAGGTGTTTCTAATCTTCCAACTCTGAATATACCTTACCCGAACTTGAGTTTTCCGACCCCCTGGATAGGTAGGTCAGATTGCATCAAATTTTATTCCTTGATTCCAAAAAAAACAAGGCCTCCACGATTTTGCAAAATGAACCTGAAAATTATAAAAAAAATTCAATTCTTAATTTTTAATTGATAGTACCTACTGCCACAAATTGAAACAAGTGAGTATGCCTACACGTGCGTGAGTCTCAGTAGCGCATTTTCTTGAAGAGGCATATTGTGAATGTAAAGAAATTTAGTTGAAGAAGAAACACCATTATTTGCCCACTCTTTTTAATCGAAACTCATTGTGATATTTTGTTATGGGAATGCGGTACTTGCCAATGAAATAGATTTGAATGAAAAGTCTCTCAATCATCAACAACAAGGTTTATGTTTTATATTTAACTCTTAGTTTGGGGGCGGCGGCGGCGTGTGGGAGCGACAGCGTTTGACAAAGAAACTCTTGCACAGTTTGAGTTGGAAGTTTCTAGATGTTTGAGGTAACATTTTTTGGGGGGGAGTGGGCGGAAACTGGAGGCGGCGCCATATCAAAAGTAGCCTATCCTTTCCCATTTTTAGTCAGCTATCCATATAGCGGAAGACTTAGATCGTTATGTCTTTGGGTTTATGTTTTTCATTTATCTCTTACTTTGGAGGCGGCGTGTGGGAGCGACAGCGTTCGGCTAAGCAAATGTTGTTGCAAGGTTTAAGTTGGCAGTTTCTAAATGTTTGACAGCGACGGCGCCAGAATTTCTTCAACGGGAGGGCACAAAAAGGCACACTATTCAGGGAGGTGGGCACTGATCTAGTTATATGTATATAACCTTCCATTCCTCAAACAACTTTTTTTTATATAAAAAAAAACAGTCAAGCGCAAAAAAGCGCGACGCATTCCTATTTTTAGTCAGCTATTCATATAGCGAAAGAGTTATATCGCTATGTCTTCGGGTTTATGTTTTTCATTTTAGTTGGGGGCGGTTTTTAGCAATTTTTTCATGTCTGCGGCGCATATTGAAGATGGAATGTTTCTGGGCTCACGTTTATAAGTGGCAGCTATGTACCTATTATCTATAAAATGAGAACACCAGAGCATTAGGCTTGGGAGAAATTGCAATAACATGTTATTCCAAGTTGATCGGGGGCGATTTTCTGTATGTTAGCGGTGCAATATAGACATTCAACCCGCGATATTAGTGGTGTCGTCAGAGTCGCCATTTTTAAATGCCGGATCCAACAATGGTCCGAGAAGAAAGGAAATTTCTGAAATTAATTTTTGGTAGCATTACCTTGCATATTTAACTAAACTACGCAACGAAATTATTGTCGTACTCCAAATTTCACCCTTTTTCAAAACAAAAGAACTCCCGACTGATTCAAACAATTTTAATTCTGCTTGGAGCATTTAGGAGCTTGATTCTTTAGGTATAGAATCGTAGCAATTAGAAGATTGATATACGTCAACTTGAGTTTTTACAGGGTGTTCAAGAAAGTAGTGCAACATTTCATAAAGTTCGACATTCTCCCATTTGAAATAAAACTGTTTCTTTTGAATTTCAACATCACTGGCATGTAGCTAAAGCTCATATCTCGAAACGGTTTTTGATTTATCTCTCTATCTTTTTTATTTACAGAGTGGTATCGAAAAAACGACTTTTTGGTTTTCTGGTGATAACATTTTCCCTTCTTTACCAATTTTCTGAATCCAGGGTTCATATTGAATCCGAAGCCTTAGGTAAGAAAACCCAATAAGCATAATCGACTCAAGACCAACATTCAAAATATAGGTGGCATCAAAAGTGACATATGAATTTATCTGTCCAGGAATCCGACCGGGTGGAGAATTAACATCAACATTGTTTTCGGATGAGGCATTCATTCTGAACACTCTTTGATGTTGCATGATTGATTGTCACCAGAATGATCGATGGAGGGACCAAATTAGAATTGAGTGTTTCTGAGAATCAGCTTCCTCGCTGGTCTGAAAATGTCCGTAACCAACGATACAAAATTCGGAACAATCGGGAACAGACAGTTCTCTTCGCTCTGTTTTCCGTAACACTGGTTACGGCATTTGTAGGTGAGTTATAGCGCTGCTTCTCCTTGGAAAGCATGCGGCTGCAATTTGGACCCTGCATCCAAAGTTCATGCAACAATCAATCATGAAACATCAAAGAGTGTTCAGAATGAATGCCTCATCCTAAAACAATGTTGATTTTCATTTGATTCTCTACCCGGTCGGATTCCTGGACAGATATATTCATATGTCACTTTTGATGCCACCCTATATTTTGAATGTTGGTCTTGAATCGATTATGTTTATTGGGCTTTCTTACCTAAGCCTTCAGCTTCAATATGAGCCCTGGATTTAGAAAATTGGTGGAGAAGGGAAAATGTTTTCACCAGAAGACTAAAAAGTCGTTTTTTCGATACCACCCTGTAAATAAAAGAGATAGAGAGATGAATCAAAAATTGTTTCGAGATATGAACTTTAGCTACATGTCATTGATGTTGAAATTCAAAAGAAACAGTTTTATTTCAAATGGGAGTATGTCAAACTTTACAAATGTTGCACTACTTTCTTTAACACCCTGTAGAAACTCAAGTTGACATCTATCAATCTTCGAATTGACACGATTTTATACCTACAGAATCAACCTCTCAAATGCTGTGAACAGAATTGGAATTGTTTGAACCAGTCGGGAGTTTTCTTGTTTTGAAAAAGGGTAAAATTTGGAGTACGACAATAATTTCGTTGCGTAGTTTATATTGGGGTACGAAGTGACAGAGAACCTATAGAGGTCATTTTGGAGCATATTCCATTTTTTTTATCTTTTTTCTCAAAGATTCCATCAGCAAAAGAAATTTGAAAGTGACAGCGATGACAGTGTATGTTGGCGCGACATAACCTCAAAGCGCAAACAGCACTGCACCTGCACCAGACAACAACGAGAACCTGGTATGGTAAGTAATGCGTTGGGCATCAGATTGTTAACACTACAATGAGCGACGAAAATGTGAATTTCTCACATTTCCAAAAGACGAAACGGAAAGAAAATAAAATCAGAATCTGCTGACATACCTAAATGTTGATAAATTTCAACTTTCAGCTTCTCCAACACGTCCGCAGCTCTGCACTTTGCTGTGTGGTTGACTGGTTCTCGTTGTTGTCTGGTGGAGGTGCAGTGTTGTTTGCGCTTTGAGGTTATGTCGCGCCAACATACGCTGTCACTTTCAAACTTCTTTTGCTAATAAAATCTCATAGAAAAAAGATAAAACATTGGAATATGCTCCAAAATGACCTCTAGGTTCTGTAGTTTGTCACTTCGTACCCCAATATAAACTGCGCAACAAATATGTTGTCGCAAGGGAAAAACTAGTCCGACTTTGGACCACAATAACTTTTGAATGACACAAACCATTTCAATTTTGTTCGGACGGTTAGTGAGATCAGTTTTTCCGTTATTCACCTTCAGGAGGTGAAGATTAGGAAGCTTCATGTAAAATATCTACAGGGTGAAATGTAAAACAGTGCCAAATTTTAGCAAATTCAACGGACCCCTATTTTCAAAATAATTTTTTTTCTCAAATGTAAATGAAAGGATCATGAAGAAAGCGTGATGCTTTGGCTTGCGCCCAGTTTTGAAATTTTTGGAATCGGAACTCTGGTTCTGACTTCATGATTTTTTTCTTTTGGAGGATGCTGATTTATCCTATCGCTACAAGGAAGACTATGTTAGCCTAGGGAGCCTGCCATCATCAAAAACTAAAATTGACCAACAGCATCAAGTTCAGAAGGTCAAAGTCATAAAGAAAACTTGTTTCAATTGTGAAAATCTGATCAAATCCAATTTTTAAGGAAAACACCTGTTATTGTAGAAAGTTAAAAATGTCTCTTCACTTGTATAATATTTTATTTTGCTCTACGCGTTTCGAGACTCTTATTTATAGTCTCATTTTCAAGAGCAAGTGAATGGTGAATAGATATAAAATGTAAAAAGTCATGAGTAAATGTCAGAAATTGAAATATCTGACAAAATTATGATAACAATTAAATAACGATAGAGACATGGCTAGTACTTTGTATATTGCCATGTCTCTATCGTTATTTAATTGTTATCATAATTTTGTCAGATATTTCAATTTCTGACATTTACTTATGACTTTTTACATTTTATATCTATTCACCATTTACTTGCTCTTGAAAATGAGACTATAAATAAGAGTCTCGAAACGCGTAGAGCAAAATAAAATATTATACAAGTGAAGAGACATTTTTAACTTTCTACAATAATTTACAAAGACTTCACATACATTATGGAGAACTTCATCAGAAGATATGAAAACACCTGTCTTGTCCATTTTGAATGGGCCCCTCTTTTGAAGCCTTGATTAAGGTATTCCAGATGGTATGCGACTAAAGTTGCTGAGAACCGTTAGAGCAACAATATTCGTGAATTGCAACCTCCCATCGTAAGAGTAACATAGTCTTCTTTGTAGCGATAGGATAAATCAGCATCCTCCAAAAGAAAAAAATCATAAAGTCAGAACCAGACTCCCGATTTTAAAAATTTCAAAACTGGGCGCAAGCTAAAATACAACGCTTTATGATCCTTTCATTCGCATTTGAGAAAAAAATTATTCTAAAAATAGGGGTTCGTTGAATTTGCTCAAATTTTGTACTGTTTTACATTTCACCCTGTAGATATTTTACATGGAGCTTCCTGATCTTCACCTCCTGATGGTGAATAACTGAAAGACTGAGCTCGCTAACCGTCAAAACAGAATCGAAATGGTTTGTGTCATTCAAAAGTTATTGTGATCCAATCCAAACTCGGACCAATTTTTCCCTCGCGACAACATATTTGTTGCGCAATTTAGTTAAATATGCAAGACAATGTTACCAAAAAATAATTTCTAAAATTTCCTCTGTTCTCGGAACATTGTTGGATCCGGCATTTAAAAATGGCGATCCTGACGTCACACTTATATCGCGTATAGAGCCTAGCCCAGCTTTGGGAGTGGCAGCTATGTAACAGCGAAAACATCAGAAAGCTAGGACGTCTAGTTTGCGAGGGGTTCGAGGAACGGACAAACGGACGCACGGACGGACAAAGCGGCTGCAATAGCGATTTTGATCAAGATAGAAAATGCGCTAAAAACAAAAATACACTTTTAATAGAGCTTGGAATGCTGAACAAGAAAATTAAATTAAAAGTGGAGCATTCTATTCAAAGAAAATCTTTGTTTTTGGTTATAAGCGCAAAAATGGAACAGAATAACAGTATGTATAGTTGACAATAATTTCACAAGATAGAACTTTTTTAATCAATAATTTATAGTCCAGTCAAATTAAGCAAAAATCAGGCCAAACCGGAAATAAATTCGGAAGTTGACGAAATTTGGTGGATCGATGCAGAATTCAACGTAGAATAACGTACTGAAATTCCCATAAATTCCAAGGCTTGGTTTTTTATTTAGAACCAATAAAAGAGCGCCATCCTTGGAAATTTTCGTTTTTTCCTGAATATCTTCTAAACTATTATTACCTTTAGAACACAAACATCAGCGGAGCAAATGTAGTCTGGTCGATTCAACGAGATCAGTACTAAACTCATTACTTTGTGGTCAATAGCCTTTGAGATACAGCGTCTGCAAGGACGCAGTGAAAATTGCTCAAAATTTATTTCCGGATTTTACGTAACAATTCGCATAGTGTCAGTTCAGGGGCTGTAACTTGGACAGTAAATGTACGGATTTTATTCAAATTCAAATGATTTATTGTTTCTTTACTACGTATATTGTACTTATAAACAAAAGGTTTACGGAATGCATATACAACCCAACAATATGTATAAATATATCAGTTAAAATATGTAAATAACCTCGTAAATAACTAAAGATGTACTGACATTCTTAAAAAAAGGAAAAAACAAATAAATAATTCACTCTTACAAATAGAAATTGAAAACTTTATTCATTACGAGCGAAGGGTCTGAGCTTTATCGCACCTGGCAAAAGTTTATATATTTTTATCGCCTTTCCCTTGTTACACTTTTCAAATTTTTTGGCCAGTCTTTGGACAGCAGTACCTGGTACTCTCGTCGGATTGGAGCGTACAGTGGACAAATGTACGGATTGCAATGTGTTTTACATGTGTGAAAAGCCAATTCAACATTCGATATCATACTTTTGTCTAGGAGTCGCCAACTTCAAAATAGTACTTCTCCTCGATCTTTGAAATTGACACTTGATGTCCCGAAGAATCCCCAAAAATCGTTTTTTTCATACTGCTACGAGCGACGATTCCCGTGCATTCTGGTAAACACGCGATATTTCTAGGCTCTTCCACGGCCGCAGTGTACAAATGCGCGGAGCTTTGGACATTTCTAGAGTGTGCGTGGCGGCATTGAAATGCATGGAGACTCAAACGCCTGATCAAGACACATCTGTCTATTTGGCGGCGGCGCCGGCTTTAGAGCACGGCAGAATTATGCGCGAGGTGTGTGGGATTGTTCGGGAGTCGCCTAGAAAATCGTATGCCGGGTCACTGTCGAGTTTGCTGGAAGATGATGTTCGGGAACACTAATCGGAGGCCTATATTATTATAAGGCATCAACCGTCAGCTCACGAGCAGTATTGAATTGGAATGCGAAGCGGTAGCAAGCGGATAAAAGCGAAGTAAATAATTGTTGGCGTGTATTTCATGTAGTACGCAGTAATAACCAGTGTGTGTTTTAAAACGATCGTCTCAATTATATTCGAACCCGTACGCGAAATACGTAACAATACTATGCCATTTGCTTAATTTTTCAAGTAGGGCAAAACTAGGGGCAAAACCATCCAAGAATATATGAAGAATTGAATATCAAAAAAATAACATGTTCTGGAATCTTTCTAGTGATGGTTCCTGAGTTATACAGGTGTCCCGAAATTAATGCAACAAAATTTACACGGAGGTAGAAAATTGAAAAACTAGCCGTATACAGGTGATCAAAAATGCAAAAAATTCCAACTCATGAACCAAATGAATTGGAGTCATGAAAATTAGCAAGTAGATTCACAATTCAATGCTAATTAAGCTGAAGTAAACCGCGTCTAAATATTTTCAGCCGTTTTTGAAATATTTTTAATTTAGTGGTCGATTTCATGGAAATGGACATTTTCTAAAAAATCAGTGATTTTCCAAGATATTTGGATAAAACTTCGCATTTCCACAATGAATGACCTCATTAATGAAATGTGATGTGTTGCCACCGTCCCCTCCTACTATTTCCGAAAAAATGACAGTCGACTCTTTTTTCTCTTACGGCCGCCGCGCCATCTTGAATTCGCCTTTTATGGAATAGGTGTAAAATCAATTGGTACTAGCAGTTGGAAACTAGTTTGTACTAGCAGTATAATTGACAATTATTGTCAATAATATAAATGCAAAAATAACCATTCTTGGTGAGTAACTTCTTGTAATTGGCGCCTTGGAAATGTTAAAAGCATTTTTACCAGTTATAGCACTTCGGCGCTTAACACGACCAAAATGACCATTGGACCAATTCATCATCTTGTTTGATCTGTTTGGCGATTTTGCATATTTGAAAAGAACTCTAATACCAAAAAAAATGACTTATCGAAAAAAAAATGGCCGATTCAAAACCAAAAAATTGATCAAATAAACGTATTTCCAAAACTTATCTCATTTTTTCAGGATATTTTCAGTATATTTCGGGAATGACCAATGATGAATCAGAATGGTTCCGTAATTCATCTTGAACAAGACATTGGATTGTTTTGATACTCAATTATTTATTTTCGCAATGGTCATTTCGGTCGTGGTAAGCACTAAAGTGCTGTAAAGCTCGTAAAAATGAGTTAACATTTCCTTATGGTCAATTACAAAGAGTTACCCACTGAGAACGGTTATTTTTGCATTTAGATTATTGACTATGACCAATATTCCTAGTTCCAATTGATTTCTCACTTATTCCATAATGGGCGAATTCAAAATGGCGGCCATAAGAAAAAAGAAGTCGACTGTCATATTTTCGAAAATAGTAGGCGAGGACGAAGGCAACACATCACATTTAATTCATAAGGTCATTCTCTGTGGAAATGTAAAGTTATATTCAAATATCTTGGAAAGTCACTGATTTTTTGAAAATGTCCATTTCCATGAAATCGATCACTAAATTGAAAATTTTTCAGAAACGGCTGAGAATATTCAGACGCGATTTGTTTTAGCTTACTTGGCATTGAATTCTTAATTTACCTGGTAATTTTCATGACTCCAATTTTTTTGGTTCATGAGTTGGAGTTCTTCCATTTTTGATCACCCTGTATACGGCGTCAGCACTGACCGACATCTTGGCAACACCTCTTAAAATTAAGGCATGGATATGTACAACATTTATGCCAAACGGCACCAGCACCTCCTAATCGTCAAATGCAAGGTGGTGGTGGTATTATGGCTCTCAAGATCCGGACTAGATCAATTTAGAGAAAAAAAGTTACTCTTACAAAATTTTGATTAATGGCTTCATTTTCGAGATATTTGGGTTTGAAACTTCGGAAAACGTATCGAAAGCACCACTTTCAAATGTCATAAAATTCAAAATTCAAGAGAATTCCAGGTGTTTTGGGTTGAGAAACCACCATTTCTGCTAAGAGGCATAGCGTTTTTCAGAAAAAAAAATAGGCCTTGGAAAGTGGCGATTTCGAGATGTTTCCCAAAGTTTCAAACACAAATATCTCGAAAATGAAGCGTCTGATCAAAATTTTGCAAGAGTAACTTTTTTCTTCAAATTGAACGTAGAATTCAAAAACTGAAACCATTTTCGACAAAATTTAGGGGGGTGGAAGATAGGGGGAAAAGGGGGAGGGTACCCCTTATTATCTTAGCCCCTGAAAATATTTGATAAAATGCGTTATCACTGTTCATTAGAGACCTGCTTCAGTAAACTTTGGTTCAAATTCAAATAAAATCGGTTCAACAGTTGAAAAGTTATGCAAAATAAACTGTTTTCAAAAAACAACTCTGATGGCCTGTGTCTCCGTTATTACGTTTGTGAGAGTATTTTTATTAAAGAAGTCTCCTTATTTTTCAATTTTCCACCTCCCTGTAAATTTTGTTGAATTAATTTCGGGACAGCTGTACAGAATGGTCCAGTTTTTGGTACATTAATTTTGAGAGATGATAGAGAATCAAAAATTAAAGGGACTTCCCCGAAAAAAATATTTCAGAAGTGGATTTTGGAAATAGAAAATCATTTTTTCAGCATTACTTTTAAACCGTTCAACCGATTTTATTCAAATTTTGAACCAAAGTTCACTTAAGCGAGTCTCTATCGAACGATCTTAACGCGTTTCATCAAAATTATCCAAGGGCGTAGACGATAGGGGGCATCCCTCTTTTTGCCCCCTAATTTTCTACCCCCTTGGAAATTTTTAAAAATTATTCATATTTTTGAGTTTTTGTCAAATTCAAAAGAAAAAGATACTCTGGAAAAATTTTGATTAGAGGCTTCGTTTTCGAGATATTTGAGTTTGAAATTTTGGAAAACATCTCGGAAACACCATTTTCAAGTGCCTAAAAATTGAAATCAAAGAAAACTCATGATTTCTCAACTGAAATGAGTTCTCTAGATGTTTTAGGTTGATTAACCCACCATTGTTATTGACAAACAAGAAGTTTTCGGAGAGCAAAATTTTTAAGCTCTTGAAAGTGAGGGTTTCGAGATGTTTTTCAAAGTTCCAAATCCAGATATCTCGAAAACGAAGCCTCTAATCCAAATTTTGCAAGGTTAACTTTTCTTGTAAACTGAACATAGAACTCAAAAATATGCACAGTTTTTGAAAATTTTTGGAGGGGTAAAAAAATTAGGGGGCAAAAAGCGAAGTGCCCTTTATAATTTTGATTAAACGCGTTTACTAGCTGAAATTTTTTTTTTATTTCCAACTTTGAAGGGCAGTACGGAGAACGTGGGCTATAGAACACTTGCAGTGGACTATTGATGAATGGCAAAACTGTTGTTTTTCGGACAAGTCGCGATTCAATTTGCATATTTCTGATGGTCGGATTTTGTGTTGGAGAGGGGTCAATGAAAGATCTCCAGAAAACAAAATGGAGGCCAGGGTAGCGTTCGGGGGAGGAGGTCTCACTGCCTGGGGAGGAATAATGCTGAACAGAAAGAACCCCTGGTCATATTACCCCGAGGTGTGATCATGAATGTGGGAAGATATGCTGAAATCTGTTTAATGACAATTATCATGCCTTTGGCATTAGAAATCGGCGACGGATTTCGTTACGCGGATGAGAATGCATCCCCCCACAGAGCACAAGCCGTCGCAGCCCTATATATGAAGATGAAAACATAAGGTGGATCAAATTGGCCAGCAATGACATCTGACATGAATCCGGTGGAACACATCACATGTGGTCATGCAGAGCTTAAGAAGCGAATGGCGGCTAGCATTGTGAGACCAGAGACTATGGAGCAGCTGCACCTAGCGTTCTTTGAAGAATGGGACGCTATTACCATTGAATTTGTGAACAAAATAATAGAAAGTATGCCAAGGAGGGTTATGGCTCTGAATCAAGCCAGGGGAGGCCCCACAAAATATTAGTGTTAAATTTTTAGTCTTAAAAATATTATGCTTTTTACAATGACTGGGCATTCTTTTGTTTTTGTTTTGTTTGGATGTATGATTAAATTTATAACCTGCTCCAATTCAACAGTTTTACATGTTCACCTTGATGTTCACCCAACATTGGTTTTCTAAATACAGCTCCTGTTGTCTTGCAAATTTGCTCTGGGGAAGTCCATCTGAAGTTTTGTTTAGAAACTGCTACACAGACTACAAGTTGCAACTCGAGCTGCAACGTACATTTTGTAGCGTTGATTTGGCTTACAGTAAGCTTCAAATTCTTATCATGCAGTCCATAGTTACATTTTTGTGCCGCAAGCCTTCGATTTTATGCGTGGTCGTCCCCATGCCGAAAGACCATTTTCAATGTGATTCCCACCGTAACTACACACATCAAAAGAATCTAGGGGACAAGCAAATTTAGACGATTCCTAAAATCATAATTTTTTAATTCCGTCAGCGATTTCATATCGGTTTTCAGTGTTCGATAGCCCAATCTTTCGTTTCCATGCCTTGATCACGTCAAATACGAACAATATTTTATAAGGTTGCTACAGGGTGATCAATGGGACAGTGTAAAAATGCCGAAAGTTCAGTACGAGCGCGATTTCCCAAAAAAAAAAAAATTTCATGCATTCCAATAGCACAGTTAGGAAGATCGGTGTTTCAGCTTCAATAACGTTTTTGAATTTTGGAAATCATGGAGAACATTCGATCTTTTTTTTTAAAGCATGGAATAGTTGCAAAATAGAAAAAATTGTATATACACACGTTTCATAAAACCTATTGTCACACTCGTCAATTGAATCACTCGTCGCTTCCAGTGCTGTCTTTAGGCCCCGGCTTCTTTGGGGGCTCTCGAGGCCCCCTTAAATTCCAGAAACTATAGACTATTTTTGTGAAAAATATTGTTTCCATATCCCGTTCACGACGTTTATTCGATTATGTCACTTTTTGGGCTGATCACGCGCCCCCCTTGCCTCCCAAGCGCCCACGACGCTCCATCCCACTAAACTAATCCAGAAAAGATAGGTTTTCTGTCAAAAATGTCCAAGAAGCAAGAAATTTTAGAGAGAAATACTGTGCTAAAAAAGTCAATAACTGAAAACGCAAAACGCTTGAAATATTCCGATTATTATTATTATGTCAAAAAAATTTCTTTTGCGGGGTTTTGGCCTGCGGTGCCGCTCGCCTCACTCGCATTCTTTCTAACGCATATTTTTATAAGGGGGCCCCTCATTGCCTTGTGCCCGGGGCCCCATTTGTTCAAAAGACGGCACTGGTCGCTTCGCTCCTCGTGCTTCAAAATGACGCGTGTTACAATACGACAATACGATGTCTCATAAAACTTGTATTATAATATACCGGGTGGGCCATAAAAAACCGTACTGTTTTATTTTTCTCGCCGATTTTTTGTTTCTTGACCGATTTCAACAAGCTTGATATCATTGTGTAGCTAATTGAAGAGGCTAGCAGAACCATATACAAATGATTCCTAAGTGTTAAAATTCAAAATGGCGGAAACAACTGAAAATAGGCTTTCTTTTGCAATCGTTTTTTTAAATTAAAATTTGACAGAATAACCCAACTAAAGACGTTTTCTGAAAGAATGGACTATTTTCTACATTTTGAGACCACAACTAGCTCAATTGGTTCATTCGTTGGAGAGATGTGGCAAATTAAAAACAATCTTATTTGCTATTGTTTCAATCCAAAATGAATGATAAAAAATATTGTTTTGCCTGTCAAATTTTTATTTCTGGAACGATTTTGACAGGTTTAGTATCATTATGTAATCAATAAAATAGGCCCCAAGTGTCATATACGAATATGATTGAAATGTCAAAATTCAAAATGGCGGACACAACTGAAAATAAGCCTCCTTTCGCAGTCGTTTTTTCAAATTGAAATTTGACAAAATGACAGAACTAGACACGTTTTTTAAAGAAAGAACTGTTTTTTAGATTTTGACACCACAACTAGCTCAATTGGTTCATTCGTTGAGGAGATGTGGCAAATTAAAAAAAAGCTTGTTTGCCATTGTTTCAATCCAAAACGAATAGTAAAAAATATTATTTTGTCTGTAAAATTTATTCAAGGGGTGGCTGCCTGAGATATAATCACCGTTTTTTCAAAATATAATTCAAAATTATTTTACAGGGTGAATTTCACTTGGTAGGTTCCTATCTATGGACGCGGACTCTCTGAATGCAAACATTTGAGAACTATCCTAGTTTTTGTAATTGTGTTGGTCAAAGTTGTTGTTGATCACTTGAATCCATTGTTAACCTCAAAATAGACATGTAAGATAGGTTTTAATTTCACTGATGGTAGAAACATATTCTGATAGTCTTTTTCACAACATTTGCACATTGTTTTTTTCAAAAAGCCCCTTTAATTCTGTCAAATTTCAATGAAAAAAAAGACTGCAAAAAAAGGATTGTTTTCAGTTGTGTCCGCTATTTGAAATTTTGACATTTTGATCATATTCGTATATGACACTTGTAGCCTAGTTAATTGGCTACATAATGACATCAAACCTATCATAATCGCTTCAGAAGCAAAAATTTTACAGACCAAATATTATTTTTTATTATTCGTTTCGGATTGAAATAAGCTTTTCCTCAATTTGCCACATCTCCTCAACGAATGAACCAATTGAGCTAGTTGTGGTGTCAAAATGTAAAAAATAGTTCATTCTTTAAAAAACGCTTGTAGTTTTGTCATTTTGTCGAATTTCAATTTAAAAAAACGACTGCGAAAGAAGGCTCATTTTTAGTTATGTCGGCCATGTTGAATTTTGACATTTCAATCATTTTCGTATATGACACTTCAAGTCTATTTAATTAGTTACATAATGATACTAAACCTGTCAAAATCGCTCCAGAAACTAAAATTTGGCAGGCAAAACAATATTTTTTATTATTCATTTTGGATCAAAACAATGGGAAATAAGCTTCTTTCGAATTTGCCACATCTTCCCAACGAATAAACCAATTGAGCTGATTGTGGTCTCAAAATGTAGAGAATAGTTCATTCTTTCAGAAAACGTCTTTAGTTCGATTATTTTGTAAAATTTTAATTTAAAAAAACGACTGCAAAAGAAGGCCTACTTTCAGTTGGTTCCGCCATTTTGAATTTTGACACTTAGGAATCATTTGTATATGGTTCTGGTAGCCTCTTCAATTAGCTACAGAATGGTACCAAGCTTGTCAAAATCGGTCAAGAAACAAAAAATCAGCAAGGAAAATAAAACAGTACGGTTTTTTATGGCCCACCCGGTATAGTCTGGCGGATTAGCTGATGAATCGTGCATTTCGAGTAAAAGCCAGGGTCAAGTTATTTTCGTGTTCTACATGAAAACAAAAAAATTTGAGGGTGGGAGGTTTTCTGGGACTCCACCCAGGGGGGGCTGAGGAGGGGTTTTGGGGGCCCTCTGGATGATTTACTTGTTTTTTTATGAAAGAAGCCAAATCCACTTTTTTTAAATCTGTGATTCATTACAAAATTTTTGGGATTTTTATTCACCCCTCATTTTCAACCGGGGGGGCTGAGGGAGACTATTTAGGGTTGTTTCTACGATTTTCATTTGTCTGCTAAATTAAGACGTACCTATATTATTATTCACGTGCTTGATATCGTTTCTTACTAAATTCTGCCTTCTGAATACTATTCTGGCGTTGAAATTTCAACACGAGCAGGTTTGAACTCAAGTGCTCGCCAATTGAAATGGTCCACCCAAAAAATTCAGTCACATTCAAAGTGACATAACTCTTGAATTAATAAACTATTTTGAATCGTTTTATGATTTCTGATTAGCTCACGGACTGGATTACAACATGTCATGGGCCGTTTTTGGTACAGGTGTTTCGTATCAATTATACAGGGCGCTCAATCAGGTACTGCAAAAATGGAAAAGTTTGAACTGGTCCCATTTCACAAAAAGTGGTTTTTGGTTTTTTCCAAGTGTTTTAGGAAGGATGTTGTTCTTATACCTTGAGGTAGTTTTCAAAATTTTGAGTCTATCTCCTCCAATTACACAGTGATCTCAAAAATGCAACCTTCTGGTCTGGCATTTATATCTATTTCAATTGTTGGTCGATTTAAAAAAAAACTCTTGTTGAAGCTTAAGACTCAGATGAGAAGGCTCGAGGATCGGAACTGACTGGAATTTTGAAAAAGCGAAGGAATCAAAAGTGACCTAAATATGAAGCACCCTATAAATTAGGTTCAGGGAAAGAACTAAATGAATATCAACTTGCCTTCAAACAGACTTTTATTTCCTAACATTTTGAGGTATCTTCCGATTTTAAGTGATGAAAATTGTCGATGCGGGACCCATTTTACAAATTCACTTTTCAGAAGATAATACCGGACCTTCCTCGACTGAAAATGTACGTAACCTAGGTTACCTTCTTATTGTCGAATGTTTCCTTCACATTTAAAAAGATAGGCACCAGTTCTGATCTTCGTAACCCAGGTTACGTCTATTTTTAGGTGAAAAACGTCCAGTATTCTTTGTTGGAAGCATCCATTTCTGATTTGGATTCATTGCCACAATTTTTGCCCCATACAAATGGGAAACACCTTGAAATGTTCAGAAAGAATGGTTTGTTTAAAGACAAGTTGTTGTTTGTTCAATACCTTCCCTAAACCGGATCTCTAGCAAGTTTGTCATTTGAGTCACTTTTGATTCAATCCCTTTCCCAGAATTTTCATCTAAAGTCAATTCTGATCCCCGATCCTTCTGACCTGAGCCTTTAGCTTCAACAAGAGCCCTCATTCTCCAAAATCGGCCAAAAACGAATAAAGTTATTACTGCAAAAAAAGGTTACATTTTTGAGATCACCCTGTAATTAAAGCAGATAGGTAAAAATATTTGAAAACGATTCGAGTTATGGTTATAACAACTCCCCTGAAACACTTGGAGAAAACCAAAAACTATTTTTTGTGAAATGGGACCTGTTCAAACTTTTCCATTTTTGCAGTACCTGATTGAGGGCCCTGTATAATTAATACGAAACACTTTTGTACCAAAAATAGTCCAATACGTGAGCTAATCAGAAAACATAAAACGATTCAAAATAGTTTATTTATTCAAAAGTTATGACACTTTGAATGTGACTGTATTTTTTGGGTGGACCATTTCAATTGGCGAGCACTTTAGTTATGCAAGAAAAAACAGGTTTTTTGGGCTCACTTTTTTAGCATGCCCTAATTTGAGACCAAGGCTTCAGCGATCAAAATCTATATGAGGATCATTAGTTTCAAGTATTTGGAACATGAAAATCATGCACTGGGTGCTTTCTACCTAGACGGTACAAATACCACCAGACGGCACATGTTCCATGGTGTGGCACAAAATTTTACGTGATCCAATGAACGGCGCAGAACCGAGTAGAAACACGTAGATGGAAAGCACCGTTTGGAACCCGCACATGCGTAAATGGCAGGTGTACCGAACTTGAGGCTAGGTGGAAAGCACGCACTAAATGCGCTCATTGCTTTTAGAACCACACACAATACACAATTGATTTCTTGGAGAACAATCCAATCATTTTTGAGCAAAATAATCAATTTGCTGAACCAATTGTGCATTCCGTGTAAAAAGCAGACACCAGCAATTTTCCTGTTCTACGATTGAAATGAAAATTTTTGAGGGTGGGAGGTATCCTGGCTTTTCACCTAGGGGGGGCTGAGGGAGGATTTTTTTGGGACCCTTGGGGTAATTTACTTGTTCTTCATTAGAGAAGCCAAATCCATCATCTTTTAAATTCTGTGATTTGTTTCAGAATTTTTGGATTGTTTACTCACCCCCCATTTTCAACCAAGGGGCCCTGGGGGGACTTTTTAAGGTTGTTCCCTCGATTTCTATTTTTTTCCAAGTTAGGATCTATATTGACGTGCTTGGTATCGTTTCTTACTAAATCCCACCTTCTAAATCCAAATCTGATGTTGGAAATACGATACGAGCAGGTTTGAACTAGTTGTGGAGAAAAAGCAGGTTTTTTGGATCCACTCTTTTGACATGCCCTAATTTGGGCCCAAGGTTCCAAAACCAAAGACGCATTCAGTGCATGATTCTTATGTTTCAAATACTTGAAACTAATGGTTGTGAGAAGAATTTTGATCCTGAAAAATAAGACCTAGATTGAAGGAAGTCATAAAAATGGACCCAAAAAGCCTGTTTTTTCTTGCATAACTAGTTTAAACCTGCTCGTGTTGTAATTTCAACGCCAGATTTGGATTCAGAAGGCGAGATTTAGTAAGAAACGATACAAGCACGTCAATATACGTCCTAATTGAGCAGAAAATGGAAATCGTGGAAACAACCCTAAACTCAATAATAGCTATTTACGATACGAGTGTTAAAAGTGACAGGTATTATTTTGTGAGCGGGGACGCTTGCGAAACGAGCATTAGCGAGTAGAGCAACCCCGCGAACAAAATAAGACACTTTTAACGCGTGTATCGTACAGGATTTCATCTACAATGGTCTTTGAAATGTTTGGTAAATGTCAGAATCTATTGAAAACATGACAGGAACGCGCAGAATCATCATTTTTTCACGTCGCCCATGACGACGCGACGTGTTAAAAGTGACGGGTATTATTTAACGCTTGTAGATAAACAATATTATATGCATTGCACATGCATTTCATATTCCATCACATATGCCTGACATGTTCATGGAACATCCCTTTGATGTGCAGTTTATGTGAAAAGTGACCAGACGTATCATGTGGAGATCATGTGCAGGACTCATGCCTCAAGAATATGCAATAGGTCCCTTCGTTTCGGTTTTTTTGAGTGCGCATGTCTGGCGCGAATTTCATAGTTTCGTACACCAATATTGAAAATTAACACACAAAAATATTGTAGTGCACCTAAAATTTCACAAATAATTTGGTTGAATGTTAGATACCATTTTTTATATTCAAAGGAAATGTTTCATTCAAATTAAATTCAATGATCATTTGTGAGAGTTCAGGAGCAACTAAAATGGCAACAGCGCTCAAAACAACAAGACATCGGCGCCAACTGTCACTTGTGACAATTATGATCACACTTCTCGTTTCTACCTGACCTACATTTCATTTGCTCATGTTTTGACGAAAGAACAGAACCTGTTGAAAATGGCTGTACCGAGAAGGAAGTTCAAAGAAGCTACGAAGATATGCATTTACGGTATGTATAAAAGTGGCAGCCAGGAACCGGTTGTTGGTCGGGCGGCTAGACAGAGCATGCAGCGTTGCCATTCAACTGACAGGTGTACGAAAGTTTTCAAAATTTGGAGCCTTCAAGCATGCGCACGTGCCCAAACGAAGTAGCCTATTCATGTGCAGATCATGTGTAGGACTCATGCAGAAGGATATTATGTAATTAATATGCGTTTATTGATTGAATTCATTGGTTAATTGGTCTTGCTTGATGCTGCCTTATTTTGTTCAACTCTGATTTTTTTTTTAATTAGGAGTTTTGGAAACCAAAGCTGGAAATTCTGCATTGTCTACTGCTTCGTTGTGAAGAAAATCGTTTGTTTACTTCAATGGGCCGCTTGTAATTCCTTTCGATGATCTTATGTTCATCATTATTAAACCACAACGACATTAAAACAGCACACTTATTCTTGCATAACTGGGCCGGTAAACGCAGGGCTACGAACACGAACTGCGAAAGTAGCTGAGAAAAATTCCACAAGAGAAGAGACGCGAGGGCGCGAGGGTGTTATGACCAGTGTTGCCAGATGGAATTTATTTCAGTCCCTAGACTTTTACTTCAAAATTCCCTAGATTTCCCTAGAATTTTGAATTTCTGCACGAGCGAGGGAAGCAGGGGGTCTGGGGCACAGCCCCCCAGGAAAGCGCTGCAGGCGAAATTTTTTTCGATTTTAGGGAAAAACTAGGGACAAAACAGACAAAATTTCTTTTAAAAACTGTTGAATAGATTACCTACAATTTTGTGGTCTATAGTCTTCAAGCAAAAGAAAAAAATAAATAAATGAAAAAAATACCTAGGTATATGTATACCAAAAAAAAAAAAACCTAGGTAGGTGAATATCTGTTATTTCAAAAGTGTATTAACATTTCAATAGGTAGGTAAGTAGGTACCTACCTTACCTATTCTTTTCCACTAATGTTCTGGCGGTACTTTATTAATACACCCAGCCAATAACTTTATATTAAAAAACAGCAGAACTACTCATAACTTCAAATAAACTTTATTTGGTAGTAGTAAAATGTTACAAAATTCAGCCTCATAATAATACATGAGTAATAATTGAAAAAAAACACTTCTTTCTCTTTTTTTCGCCTAAGAGGGAGCGCTGGCTGTATTTTATTTTTTTTTGTGATACCTCATTTTTATCTTAACATCAACTTCAAGTATTATTGAAAAAAAATTATTTAAAGTTGAGTTTGAGAAAAAGCAAATTTAGTTGAAGGAGACGAAAAATCCCTAGAAACTTGAAAAAATTCCCTTTTTCCCTAGGTGAACAAAAAGTACCTAGATCTAGGGAAAAATTCCCTGATCTGGCAACACTGGTTATGACTGTTATGGTGTCAACCTCGCAGAGCGCGGCGCGCGATACCTTCATGAGCGCGCGAAATTTGAACAAGGATGATTTTCAGTACCAAACTGGGACTGTTAAAAATGGCGATTTCTTATTTTTATTTCAGTTTTCACGTTTTCGAAAAATAAGTAGATACCGAGATAGCTGGGTACTCATGATTCAAGCTAAAATTATGCTCAACAAGATATTATTTATTATCATTTCTTTAATAACCCGCGGATTTCGGCGGTTCACTATGAAACTTGGTGTAATAAATTAACGGTCTGATAATAGGTTTGTTCGCGTCGCATGAACTTTCTGCACCCAAACTGCTGTGATTGGTCAGCTGCTTCCAGGGACCCCACGCTATTGGCTAAGGTGCAGAAAGTGCAAAAAGTTCATGCGACGCGAACAAACCAAATGTTAGAGAATGCAATGATGCACTGAAAAAATTTCGAAAAGCTCGATGACAAAAAATGTTGAAGTTATGTTTACTCATTCATTTCACATGCAGTGCATATCAGAAAAAGCTTGTGCATCGGTTTGTGCTTCAAGGAACATGTAATGCACATCCTATGTATCATCCTAAGGTATTATGCTCCAGAGAATAGGCATAGGACATTCTATGGATGTTACCAATATTCCAGGCATATTGGTATCTGCAATTCATGTGCATAAGATATATTCTGCACATTTTTTAGCACATTATGTTTATTGGGATTGTCCCCCCAAGCCCCCCCGGTTGAAGATGGGGGCTGAATAAACATCCCCAAAAATCTCGGAATAAATCACAAAATTGAAAAAAAAATGGATTTGGCTTCTCTCATGAAAAACAAGTAAATCACCCCGAAGACCCTAAAAAACCCCCCTTAGCCCCCCTCTGAGTGACATTCCAGGATGCCTGCTCCCACCCTCAAAAATTTCCATTTCCATCGTGGAACACGAAAATAACTTGACCCTGGCTTTTACTCGAAATGCACAATTCGGCATAAAAATTGCAATAAGCTGCCGGACTAATACTAGGGTGAAGGCACTAGTAATGGACACCCAAGAGGAAATTTCAAGTTTGAGCTACCAAAATCGTATTGAAATATAGCAATTTAGGGCTGCAATTTTTTTGTAAGAATCTACGGGAAACGGAGAATTTACCTGTGTACTGAAGTGATCAATAACACCAACAGTTTTTTTTCAATCTCAATTTACATTGAAAAAACACCAAATCCTCAGTAATGGACACCATAACGCCAGTGTTGGACACCTTCTTTTTTCAGTAATGGACCCTACTAAGTATTTTGCATGAAGTGGAATAGACCAGATATTTTTCAACACGGTTAGTCTGAATAATAATGAACTTCAATAAAAATGAACCTTCAGTTACCCGCTACACAAAAAAACAATGGTAAACCCAGCATACTGAAGTTCCAAGAGCTACGGAAAACACAAAGGGCTTATCGGAGCCCTAAATGACGCCACAACATTGACTTGAAGACACAAAATATTGCAGTCCGTTGTTGCCTAAACGGCACAAGAAGACACAAAAGATGACACACCGAATCTGCATCCTTCACTAGTTTGTCAGTTTGACATAGATACGATGTAACAAAACGCACCGGTTTGGTTGCCAAGGGTATAAAATGGGCCAAACTCAAAATGTATAGCGCCCGTCCAGGAAGTAATGGAAAGCTCAATCGCAGACTTGATTAGATTTTTTGGTTGTGTTGCTTCCGAGGTTACTTCCTGCCAAATTTGGTTCGAATCCATCGGATAAATTTTGAATAATTGAACGGCAAAATTTTCAACTTTGACATTTTTTAATTATTTGACAGATGACATATAGAGAAATGCTTCTAACTGTTCTGAATACAGTTTTTCAAAAACTTGCATATGACAGACTGCAAGTCAAGTTCCGTGAGATATAGCTTTTGTCATTTGTTGATAGTGACACTTCTGTTTGACAGATGATATCCAAAAACTAATGGACTCATTCCACAGCAAAACCGTGCCTGCATATCAAATTTCAAGTTGATCGGATTGACGATTCGGCAGTTATAACTATGAAATATCGCCCAAAATAGCTAGATAATGCGACTACCAGATGCAATAAGCGTATTAGTGCAATATTGAATGGTTGTTTACTTACAAGCTCATAAAGTTGAAAATTATAGTCGGGGACAAAAGTAACGGGTGTTACGTTCATCCCCGTTCTTGCATAATACACTGATATGGTGATTTTTGCTATTGACTATTGACTTATTTATTGACCCGTGGGACGTACCGATGTGAAATTCAAATTTTTCCCGAAATATAACTCTCCATATGTATTATTTGATTTTTATGAAAACGGGTACTTGTCCGCATGTCATAACGTTATAACCATAACCAGCCGGCTTCTGAAATGCAGCACTCATTGGCGATGCCCCACTACACTAATTGTTGTTATTGTAATTGTTTATCATTAATTTGTCAGAATTTTCCTTAGTTCGGGTTCCAAGGTCATGAACAGCCCATTAATTTTTTTTTTGCTGTGACAGACGAACAGACGGACGGACGAAGCGGGGACAAGCGCTTTACCGTTTGGAGAAGTGCGTTAAAAAGTAGCCAATCATATTATGGTTTGATACCAAAAGATGTGCGCAAGATGGCCTACCAGCTGGCTAAGAGCATGGCAAAAGAAAGCCTAAAACATGGGACAAAGCCGAAACAGCTGAACCCGATTGGTTTTCCGGATTTATGAGAACGCACCCATATATTTTTTCAATAATTAATATAAAATACATTTGTACAAGTTGTGGGTAACTGTTAGTGTTATTTTTCATAAGATTTGTATTCTTGCTGGTGCTGTTACTTTCGACCCCAAAGGGTGTTACAATTGTCCCTTATATATGGGATGAAAGTAACATGTGAGTTGTCTTGGAAAATAAATCACCAGGTCTAAATAGTGTCATCCTGGACACAACTAACATTGGCCATTTGTAGAGAAATATTTGATGAATCTTTGGGTGGTTTCCTTTTTTCTGTGGGGCTTCCCGAACATTCATGAGCAGCCCAAATGTGAAAACTGTTACTTTAGTCCCCGGTCTCCCCTACTATCTAGGGATAGGAATAGGAGATCAGAAATTTATTACTGGGCATCAGAATATCAGACAAATCATCTAATCATCCAATAAATTATCAATGCGCTTTATGTATTTATAAAGAAGTTTTTCAATCCTCCTCTTCAATCCTCAAAATTCGCCGAAATTATCAAATCAATAATTATCAAAGGCCAAAGGCCATATCATTTACAAAATTAAAAGTTTTAGATCCAAGCATCATATCCACCAACGTTATTTTTTAATGCACTTTTAAGTTTAAAGTCAACTGCAGAAACGACACAATTGCCATTTGAGATAAAGCTAAAAAATCTGATCTAATATTTCTATATTTTAATGCAATGCCGAGCTGCAAGCCAGTACCTATATACAGAAGTCAGTCACCTCTGAACCCTCCGATCCTACCGAACACCTTTCCTTCTGTATTAAGGATCGTTTTAAATTGGCGTTCTGTTTCAAACTCCAGGTCCGCACATAGGCTCGACTGAAACTAGACCACTCAAAGCTTACATATTCACGCTTGTCTCAAAGAACGCCACCTAGAATAATGCCCCAAAGTGACAGTAGTCAAACATCGACTGCCGGGAGTGCGAAAAATACACACACAAAGAGCGACAGGAGTCTCGAATTCCCAGGTTCAGTCGGCAGAAAGGAAAGCTTTGAGGAATGAAAATCCCAGAGAAAAGGATATTAAACTCCATTCCATACCAACTGGACGACCCCCGCCCGTCTATTACGCAACCTCATCCCTCATCCGAATCAGAACTTCTAGTCCAGTAAACCTACGTAAAAAAAGGGGTGAACCTCAAACTAATTGCAACAGAAATAATTCTTTCGCTATGAAATACCTTGAAGTCCTACAAGCAACATATCAAAAATTAGGAAAAATTAAAATGGCGGAAAGTCTTCAAAATGGCGAATCAAAAATGGCGGTGTCACTTAGTATAGTTTTTGCTTATAGTACATAAAAGATCAGCTTCTAACCGAAAATTAATCATGGAAATCTGAAAATGTCAGGATGTGTGAAAAATTGTCTGCCTTATAAATCACCCAAAATCGAGAAAAATCGTACTGAAGGGTTTTGTGTTATTTAGGGGAAGGGGTTCTAAAATTGCCATTCAAAATGCATCAGGGTTTGAACTTTAGAACCTATTACTCATACGGACTCAAATAAACAATTTTTTCGAATTTTTCTATGTGTCGGAGCCTGAAGGTGCCTTTTCATACAAAAAATGTATAATTGCATAACGTGAGGGGCACGGCGGGGGGGTTTAACTAGAGGTTTGTAAAAGGACCCCGCACGATTCTTATGGAAAATGGCTCCCGGTTGAATTCTCTGAATTTTTGATATGTTGTAGCTCATGAGATACTAATCGAATACCGTGAACCCCAAACTCAAATAATGGACAGTTTTTTACCCACAGGGGGTTGAAGTTGGTGGTTTTGACGGCTTCAAAATGATATTATGACGTTAATAAAAGCTTTTTATTTGGTTTCTCTTCAAGTTGTGTTTCATGCTAAATATATTTATTTGACAGAAAAATATCAACCCCCTCCTCCACCCCCAACCCCTATTTACCATCATAAAATTCGAGATTACTCCCAAAAGCCATGCGGATGGCTTCTGTGATTTAAATCATGAATTTTGACATGAAAATTATTTTCCACCCCTAATGTTGGGGTGCCGATTTTCCAATTTTCCTCGGTTAATTTGGCTGAATTTTTGCTATTGTGTACTTCTGATTCTGCTGAACAAAAAGTTCTTATACCAAAACTTATTCCTATGAACAGTTTTTGTTCTGCAGGGGACTGAAGTTCAATATTTATGCTCTCAAATCTTCAACTTCAGTCCTCTGTAGAACAAAAACTGTCCATAGGAATAAGTTTTGGCATGAGAACTTTTTGTTCAGCAGAATTAGAAGTACACAATACCAAAAATTCAGCCAAATTAACCGATGAAAATTGGAAAATCGGCACCCCAACATTAGGGGTGGAAAATAATTTTTATGTCAAAATTCATAATTTAAATCACAGAAGCCATCTGCATGGCTTTTGAGAGTAATCTCGAATTTTGTGATGGTAGATAGGGGATGGGGGTGGAGGAGGGGGTTGATATTCTTCTGTCAAATAAATACATTTAGCATGAAACACATCTTGAAGAGAAACCAAATAGAAAGCTTTAATTTATGTCAGAATATCATTTTTAAGCCGTCAAAACCTCCAACTTCAACCCCCTGTGGGTAAAAAACTGTCCATTATTTGAGTTTGGGGTTCACGGTATTCGATTAGTATCTCATGAGCTACAACATATCAAAAATTCAGAGAATTTAACCGGGAGCCATTTTCCATAAGAATCGTGCGGGGTCCTTTTCTTTTTTCCATATTGGTGCTATACCGTCAAGTTAGGTATCATTTTCGAGTAATTTCCACATTCTAAATCCAATGATAACCCTAAAATTGGAATAAAAACAAGTTTGAACAAGTTAGCTTAAAAACCGTTTTTATTGATATTCTTTACTTTGATTTTTTCAGTAATTGTTGGAAGCATCTCTATCCAGAAGTATTTTCAAATTTTTGTTTTTTTTTTAGCTTCCAAAAACAAAATACGCCGGTATTGGGTACATGCTATTGATAATGGTTAATACACTCCAAAGTAGTGATGTATAAAATAGTTCTGAATACAAATGCCTCCACCAATTAAAAAAAAAAAATGAAAAATGTCAAAGAAAATTTTTCTCAGGTAACTTGTTCAAACTTGTTTCTATTGTAATTTTGGGGTCATCATTGACCCCAAACATTCAGAATGTGGAAATTAGTCGAAAATAATACCTTACTTGACGCGGTAGCTAAAAAATAAAAAATCGAAATATTGGCTAGCTGACTTTCTCAAGGGAATAAAAAAAAATCAGGCAAAACTATATGTTTCCTCTTCATTATTCATCAAAATAAGCAACAAAACGTAAAATTGTGAATTAACTACGTTAAAACCAGTTAAACTTGAAAAAACACGTTTTTGAGGTTTATTTTTTTGCCGATTTTTATTTTCGATTTGGTCATTCTCAATTTTTTTTTTTTGTTAAAACTGCTACATATTTAACTGATTTCAAGCTTTTTGCACATGAAAACTATGCATTGGATGTGCATTTTATTCTCACAGATTGATAAAATTGATTTGTTGCAAAAACTGTTCAACGCTAATTTTTCACTCGAAAATTTACGTAAGTTCACGCAAAAATTATGCTGCGTCTATCAAAATACAACTTTTATACCACTGCCTCTACTGAACGAAAAGAGGAATGCTTTCTCTATAATCCGCAGTTCAAAAACTTCAAAACAAATGTATTTTACACTTACAGCATCTTTTTTACCGCAAGAGTGCTTACATTTTTTGAGCAAAAATGGTCGTTAGGCGGGTTTTGCAACAAATCGAATATATCACTTTGTTCAAACAAAAGATACATTCAGTGCATGATTTTTTTGTGTAAGATACTTGGAATAGATGAAGTATGCAAGAATTGTGATAATAAATAATTTCAACAACGACACAAATGAAATGAAAAAAAAGAGAAAAATGTCCGAAAAAAAACGTGTTTTTTTTAGTGAAACTTGCTTAAACATGTTTTAATCACAATTAAATCACCTTCATTGAATTCACAATGTCAAATTTAGTAGGAAACGATGTCAAACTTGCCATAATTGTTCCGTTATTGACAGAAACGAAAATCGTCCACGTAGTGCTTACTTCCAGATTTGTTTTGACATTTTGGACTTGTTCCCCTACCTATATTGTTCTATGTTTTTTATGTGTTGTTCGTATAGGTGTACTGAACTGATAAACAACAAAAATTAAATTTGTTATAGATTCTTTATCAAGAAGTATGGTTGACGTCCTTCGGCCGGATTGGATATACCATTTTGGACGTTATCCCCTGCTCAAATTTTTCTTAATTTGAATATGTTGTTTAGACAGCTAAACGAAACTTGATGGCCGAAAAATTATTTCTGTTGCAATTAGTTCGAGGTTGAACCGTGGTTTTACTGGACTATTCTGGATAACCGACATCGGAATATTGTACCTATATAGATATTGGGCGTTAATTTGCTTTCAGTTATCCTATTACGCAAATTTTTATTTTATTCCATTTTTCTCTTTCTCTGTTTTCATTTTCGTCTTTCAAAATTATAACCGGGCAACAGAATATAAACAATGCAGAGCGGATGGCAGATTCGAAGGTCATTTTAAAAGATGATTTCTGATGAGTTCCTCATTATCTCTACCATAGATCTCTACTGAATAGTTTTTTTTCGCACTTTTACGACATAGTATTTTTCGATACAAGAGCGCGTTTTCAGGCCCGAAGCCTTGTTTGCCATCATGAGGCGTAGCCGAATGCTGCAAAAGAGCGGCTGAGGGCCTGAAAAAGCTCAGCGCTCATGTGTCGAACAGCGTTTTTCGTAATCGTTGCTTAAATTGAGAGAAAACTCGAATTTCTTGTAAATTTTGACACTACTTTGACAAATGTCAAGCTAGATACATAATCTGCAAAACTTATATTCACTGGCGGCTCCAGCATTTTCGAACAGGGGGTACGGTTCACCGACCAGGCGCCCTCAAGGTGAGGGCTACGATCAAAATAAGCCCCATGCTTCTCTCCAGGGCGTACCCAGATTTATGAACAGGGGGGGTATCGAGGAGGTTTTGTGTATATCTAAAAGATCGACTCTGTACTGGCCGGTCGTGGCCAATAAAAAGTAGCGTCGCAGGCGAAAATTCTTGGGCATAATAATAATAATATTGACAATAATAAGCAGAAAAAAGGGAAGCCTCTTTGATTCATTTTGTTCTCTTCCCGTTGAGCTTCAGTTAAAACTTAAAAGTGCAAAACTATTCGAAAAACATAACCTAAATTCGGTTTTTGAAACAGAATGATACCTGTCAAGTAGGTATCAAGCAATCAATCAAATGATAATATAGAGCCGCCTTGGAGCCTTAGCCAGCTCTTCAAAAAATTCGCCAGGGGATATTAGTCGAAGCGTTAGAAGGGGATTTATTCCCTTCATCCTCTTCTCCCACCGTGGGTACGCCTCTGATGCTTCTCTCTAATGACTTCACTCGAACTCCCTATATGTAGTTGATTCAGAAGCAGTTTTAAGAAGAACGATCATGACAACAACTTGGTTTTAATAGTATAAACTGAACTCTTCTCTATATCCCATACACTTTCTATTCTCAGTAAAATGACTTTTTGGAGCAAAAATCCAAAAATAAAGTGACAAGCTGGAGCGCTGGGAGAATACGGCCGATGGCCGCCAATAGTTTCGCTCCAAAACTTTGCAGGTGCCATCAGCCGTAGTCGTATCCCCCAGCTTGTCACTTTATTTTTGCTCCAAAAAGTCATTCTACTGAAAATAGAAAGTGTATGGGATATATATAAAGTGACAAGATGGGGCGCTGGGAGGATACGGCCAATGGCCGCTGGTAGTTTCGCTCCAAAACTTTGCAGGTGCCATCAGCTGTAGCTGTAGCCCCCCAGCTTTATTCTTGATCCAAAAAGTCATTCTACTGAAAATAGAAAGTGTATGGGGTATACGTATCTATTCTACAAAACTAAACTTTACAATGCAACCTTCGATTTCCATGGATTCACACCTATCTGCCTCTTCTGTAAGTGTGAGTAATAGTACATTACATATACCGAGACGGAAAGAGGTTCATTACAGACACAAGAGCCAAGATAGCTGTAGAGCGCGCTGCGGGCCGATAGTTCGTAATGGTTTATTTTCCAACTTTTTCAGAAGTCAGTTATAATTTTAATAAACACTTATTATGGTGGTTGTAAGTAGAAGTTCTTTCCACCTCCACAGGTGTTATGAGAATAGTTCCAAGATTTCATCGCGCGACGCCCAAAGCGAATTTCTACAGGTAACATTAATAATTTCATTGGCGAGTTTTTATCACGTTAATTATTTTTTACAAAAAGTAATCCATCGGTACTTCTTGTGGATTTTTTTTTCAAAATTATAAGCTTGACGCCTGGCGCCCCCGATTTGCGACAGGGGGTACGGCCGTACCCGTGGAGCCGCCAGTGCTTATATTTTTAATTATGTATTACTTTGCGCGTTATGTATCTACGAAACGATTACAAAAAATCTTGAGCACGAAAAGGTAAAAGTGTGCTCTCCGTACTTCGTGGCTCGATTCAAGATGAATCACGTCCAGCTATACTCTATACACTGATAGAAAGGACCACCAGATTCCTCCGCTTGAAAAGTAGTCCCCGGGCGTTACCCGCGAAATTTGAAATTCCAGTTAGAAAGAGGTGCTTATTTCCGCTAATCACAGCTAAGTGCTATGGTAATTTTAAATGACACCAGTTTAATATATATATATATATATATATATATAATCGTAACCTCTTTTACCCATCTGGGTGTCGATGTGTCGGACGCACCGAGCCGCACTATGGATTTATGCTACTACCTACAATCATCTCGTTCATGTGCGTGTACAGGTAATGGAGCCCCCTTGGGCAAGTACACTACGCTGCGTCCGCTCTCTGCGCCCAGCTATCCACCAGTCACCCATCCAGGTTCTGGCTTCTGCAGGCGATGCTTGACTTTCGTTATAGTAGCCTGTATGCATATCCACCCATGCCGTACCGCCGACTTACAGACAGTTTAATACCAATTGTAATGAATGAGAAAATAATTTTATCTACAAGCGTTGAATAATACCCGTCACTTTTAGCACGTCGTCATGGGCAACGTGAAAAAATGATGATTCTGCGCGTTCCTGTCATATTTTCAATAAATTCTGACATTTACCAAACATTTCAAAGACCATTGTAGATGAAATTCTGTACGATACACGCGTTAAAAGTGTCTTATTTTGTTCGCGGGGTTGCTCTACTCGCTAATGCTCGTTTCGCAAGCGTCCCCGCTCACAAAATAATACCTGTCACTTTTAACACTCGTATCGTAAATAGCTATTATCTACAAGCGTTAAATAATACCCGTCACTTTTAGCACGTTGTCATGGGCGACGTGAAAAAATGATGATTCTGCGCATTCCTGTCATATTTTCAATAAATTCTGACATTCACCAAACATTTCAAAGACCATTGTAGATAAAATCCTGTACGATACACGCGTTAAAAGTGTCTTATTTTGTTCGCGGGGTTGCTCTACTCGCTAATGCTCGTTTCGCAAGCGTCCCCGCTCACAAAATAATACTTGTCACTTTTAACACTCGTATCGTAAATAGCTATTATACATATAAAATCGTGTCGAAAATGTGTTATTATAGCGACCAAAATCATCCCGAAAGTACCACTTTATAGCACTAGTGTTATAAACAGTACTAGTGTTATGAACCGTTTACACTGCAAATATATCAACTGCAGGTAGGTATCTATGATTCTATCTGGAAGCAATTCGAGGGTTGCTTCCTTTGCAGCTAATGCAACTTCTAATGGTAGGCCTTCACGATTCATCACTACCGTCACTTTCCATAATTCTCGAGATAATTCTACACAAATTAGGAGTGGAAAAACTGGACAGAGGATATGGGGCTGACGAAAATATACCCGTCAAATTTTTTTCAAATTTAATGTTGTCATAAACAAGATTTTCAATTCGTGAGTTTTAAACGGTGTATTGATATTGATTTATATATTTCATGGATTTCCCTCGTTCTATTTTACCTGTGTCTTCGGCACGATTTTATATAAAATAGCGAGTAAAATAGTGTATATGCCTCGTTCCCAAAGTACCTTTATGTCACCTCGTGGTGCATGTAAACCTCGCTTCGCTCGGTTCACAACCCGCACCACTCAGTGCCATAAAGTAGTACTTTGGGAACTTGGTATATAATATACTATTTTTGAATGAAGCTGATTTTATTACACAACGCTCACAACAGCCGAGCCGACTAAAAATAACAAACATCATAGAGAAATGGAGGTTAGAAATTGTACGTAAGTGTCAAACTCGCTAAATGTAATGCCATTGGCTTGGCGTAGGGATAATTTGCCCGGATAAGACTACCAACCGAACAAAACTAATATTATTTTCAAACGCGCCTATGTTGTTACAGTGCTTTTGTTTGCTATAGGTTACATCACTGAAATTCAAAAAAGTCCGTTCTATCGGTGAACAGACTATATTTGGTGGCAGTATACTTACCGAAGTCTTGCGTCAAGACAGCCCCAAAACGTGCGGAGAAGGCAAAAATATTTGTGGGGACCCTTCACCATCAATAGGGCAACTACTTCTAACCTGGAAATCCTTGCCGTCTCTAAAGCTATTATGAATAAAATGAATAAATAATAATGACCAATTAATAAATGTCGTTCTATAAACACGGGTTACCACGAGCATCTTCTTAGGCGACCAACACACAAAAGCTTTCTTTACGTCCTTTTTGACGTCCCAAAAGTGTCTTTTTCTTGTACGCTTATGTCAATATTTCCCTTTTCGGCCGCTAAACCTCATTTGTTTTACTACTTCTACTTTGTTGTGAGGCTAATGTCATTCTGCTTTTTTCACGTTACATGATTTTAGACCGATTTAGCTGTTGAATATTTACATCACGAAGTAGTCGGCGGTATACCTGATTAATAAAGAGCAATTATCATTCAATGATGACCCAAAATCAGATGTAAATACCTAATTATAAATTTGAAAATTTGAAATATACAGTTATTTTTTCCGTAAGGTTGGTGCCCGCCCATTGCGTGATTTCCGAGGTGATTTCAGTTGCAAGATTGCTACGCCACTCCATCATTGGTCAATAGTTCTTCTTCCTATACAGATTGGGCTCTTCTGCGACGGCGTGGACAGGTAATAGGTAATGGCGGTATATTTGATCAGGCCATAATTTCGAACAAATGATCAATTTTACCATTACAATTAACAAACGGATGCATGGAATACGTCAAAATTTGTGCTAGAGCATGTAAAAGTATAACATTTTGCTAGAAAAGTAAGCAAGAAACTAAATGATTGCTTGATTTTTCATATATTTCGATATTAAAATTGAAAAATGTGTTGTGAGATTCTGATCCGAGGATGGACTGTATAACTGGTTGCCTGCTCGTTGACCGTTCGCCCTCTGTTTATGTTTTAAACCCACGTCCCACGTGCCATGTGTTAACCTCAAATATTTGGCCGAGAAAAGTCATCACATCAGAGTACATACATCAGAAAAAAGTGTCCGTCGATTTAAGGTAAACAATAGACGTTATGCTTCAATTTTTACATGGTTTATTCATTTGTGGCACGTGTGTCAGTACAGTACTGTCAGTTCGGAATGTTCGGATGTAACATTGGTTGCCTATCCTGATGATAAAATAATACAAAAAGGCCTGATCACTCACTGAACCTTCTCGTATCCCTCTAGCATTCACCATTTAGCTTCTTAATAACTATTTCACACTAGAAACAACTCATTTGATAAGAAACGCAATGTTTTCCAACGTATTGTACACACATTTTCCAGTTTGTTCGAATGTAGCACAAGTTGCCTAATCAAAAGTTGCACATGCGTCTAGAACACCATGTATAGGAACAGGAACTATTCAATGCTACAATGTCAATATGAATGCTGTCAAAGGCAATTTCATTATTTTGTTTTGTTGGTTATGGTTATGCTTATGTCGTGAAAATGGTCCCAAATAGGTCCGAAACACGCGTGTCGGACGCGTAGGCACGATAGACACCTGTCTCATCCGGCGTCATCATCGTTGCGCATCATCGCCTCCCAGAGCCCTACGACGAAGACATGAATCCACCATCACCCTTTAAACTGTAAATTTAACAACCTCCAAATTAACGATTTTACATAATACATACGCATAGCCGTAGAAGTCTGGCACGCGCATTCATATGTTGTTCACAACTTCAACTTTCTGCATAACGCAGACTTGTAATTTCTAGTTTCTACGTATACATAGAACCTTGCAAAAGTTCCAAGCTTTTATGTTTATATGTATGAAGTATACGTAGAAATTGTGGCACATTGCGCATCCTCGTCCGTCAGATGCCAGATTGTCAATATTTTAAAATGGCTACTCTCTCTTGTTCTTGCTCGTGTTTTTGTTTATTCTAATGGGTGCGACCAATTAATAAATGTCGTTCTAAACACGGTTACCACGAGCATCTTCCACAATAAATGCGTTTAAACTAGGGTTGCACGATGTCAATTGACCGTTCAAATGAGCCGTCAATGGGGTAGGTAGGTACTTGCCCAATTTTTTTTTTATTGGCTTAATCGGTAGTGTGGTTAAAAATAAAGTACCCGTATTTTTTCTTTTTCCTAAACTCCTAAAATTACGGCCGTGATGCGTGTTTTAAAAATATATTTGTGACGTCACAAATATACTAAAAACTAAACAAACAGCACTCTGTTGGATTGAAAACTCGAAAAACTGTTAGAGTGACATTACCATATTTGAAAAATGCAGACATGAAAATCCCACTGACGTTTCCCTACTGTCACCAACCCTTTGAAAAAATAAAAATAAAAAAATATCTTTTTAACCAGTTGATATATTTTCCGGAAATGTCCAGGAAATACTCTTTATTATTCTTGTTGATGATTGAAAGTATTTTCAGTCAAATCTATTTCATTTGCAAGTACCCCATTGACCGGTCATTTGACCGTGTCAAATACTCTGGTCAATTGACCGGTCAAATACGAGCCCTCGGGCCTCGTTTGGCACGATTTGTGTACATGGCGCAACATAACTTACAGATGACAGGTAAGGCAATACTTTTGACAGTTCTAAATACAGTTTTTCAAGAGCTTTCAAATCACAGCTCACGCAGTTCACTCAAGGCAAAACTAGATGAGCATAGTATATAAACCCCCAAAATGAGGCCGCACGCGCGCTCCAATTACTTGTCCTGCCACCCACTTCCGGCAGGATTTCACCAGGCAGGATCCACTTTTCGGATAGAGGACATTATTACCTTAAATTAGATACCTACCTCATTCAGCGCATAACTTTGTGGGGATAGTTGATCGACCACAAGCACCCCCTTTACGCGTCCCTGCCTGGGTGACGCGGCAGGATTGGGTGAGGCAGGATCGCATATTCTGACGCTCTGTGCTGCCCTCTATACGACTATACATATCTCATTACTAGATGTTATGGGGGTACTATCACTATTTTTTTTATTTTTTTGAAAAACTTTTAATCGCATTTCCGGCAGGATTTACTTAGGCAGGATTGCCGTTCCATGATTACACATATCAACTCGATACATAAATGATGGTCTGTACTTACTGTACACATAACTCGATAGGGGTACTAAAAATGCGTCCGTCTCCCGGACTAATAGCACAGAATAGTAATAAGTGCCTGGCACAGAAGCATCACTTGAAAAGGATATCAAAAATATGAGCGAGATAGAAGTGCACTACTGGTTTAAAGGTCCATCGTGTGTACTCGGCACACTCGTGAGGCTTCGTCGCTGTGTACGACGCGTCACTGGCGGATTGCTGCCCGCCGAAGCTATGACGGTTGCTAAATGTCATTTAATACGTCGCTTTTCCTGTTGTTTGTTGACAAAAAGCTAACCTCAACTGTACCTGTGTTCGTGTTTCACCTGTTGGACTCCTCACTACGGTTTTGTGGTGGTGAATTGGTGATAAGTTCATGTGGCCTTGGCTGAGGAGAATCCTCCACCTTCCGCAAAGAAGAGAAAATTGGGCACCGCTTGCGCGTATGTGGGTTGTGGATACAAATTTTATTCTGACAGTAAAGGTGCCCGACGGCCGGCGTTTCTTCCGATTTCCATAACACATTGCACTCCCAAGCAACAAATTAGGGCCAAATTAGGTTAAAATCTACCTCACTATTGGTCAGCGACCAATTTTCAATAGGTCGGATTTACGTTTAATCGACGACGAATTCAGGTAAGTGGGGAAAAATAAGTGGGTAATTTAAACGTCGAAAATTGGGCACATAGGTCGATTTGACTTATAGGTCAGATACCCTATTAGTCGGCTAAACCTATAATAAGTTACATTTTTGGTAACAATTAGTAATTTAAGACCTATTTTTACTAATTTGTGACCTGTGTCTTACAAGACTTGAATAGGTATTATTATCCACTATGGTATTATTTTGGGTTTTCCGACTTATAGTTGGTCATACGACTTTGAAAGACATTAGTGCACAATAGTGTTGTTGATGTTACCATCATAGTGATTGAGTTTCATGGCGGACCTCCGTCCTTCATAGCAAAATATACCTACCTACCTATAGCACGAAACATTTTGCGGACTCAGTGACTCCTCCCTGGTCATAATATTCACACGAAGGAAATATTTTTGACAAATGTGCCTCTTGCACCTCCAAATATTGCAATGCGCCTTGGGGAAATCGATTTTTGGCAGATCTTGCGGAAATAACAACTTAATTTTTTTTTTATCAATCACAGTTTAGAGCACTAAAATATTAATATTAAGCTCTTAAATTGAACACTGTTTCTTAATTACACTTTTTTTGCCTGGTGCCTGGCAAAAAAACAAGTAATTAAGGGAGTACAAAAATTACAGAACAGCTTTTATCGTAATGGCGGACGTGGAACCTGCTGGAGTAAGATGGCGTGTCTGGTGATATTTCGAAATTTGACTTTCAGGGCAAATTTACTATTGTTTTTTACTTATAGGGAAAATTTCCCTCCGAACAGGGCAAAATTACTTGAAATTCGAACTTTGAAGTCAAAATTGACCTAATTAGGTAAATTTTACCTCACAGTCTACTCATGGTTTTTTGTTGTTATCGATTTCAGAGTCAACTTTCCCTAAATTACCGATTTGGACCAAATTTCAACTATGAAGACTACAATTTTAAATTACGCGCTCAATAAATCGGAATCCAGTGCACGCAGAAGATTTAGGGAATTTCTGACGAAAGCGGAATTGGATCTTGAGCCGGTGACACTTTTTTTTAATAGGCGATAGTAACCTGTGGTGTGCCTATACGGCTTAAACGGCTTGACGGGCTCTACAAATACATATTGTATTTCTTTTTTACGGAGAGCAATAAAGACTATATTTATTTATTATTTATTAAACTTCTTGGAGGACATTTTCTGCTTTGCACTATTTCACAGCACAGCAGGTACTGGTAACACTGACAAGAGATGATCTGCATGAAAAACCCCAAACAACAAAGAGCCAGCTCATTTTCTGACTTCAAAAGCCACATAAGACGGATTTCCTTTAAAGTTCACTATAATGGTACTTTCGCCCTCCTTTTGACCAGTGTTCCTTAATAAGTCAATTTTTATAGTAATTCTGACTTCAAAGTCAAATGTTCAAATTGAATAGGTCCGCTTTTTTACTAAAATAACCCTTGTTATTTACCATGACCTGTAAGGCATTGTGTAAAGTTGAAAATTACCAAATTTGGACTAGTATAAAGAAGTTATTCATAACCAGACTTTAAGGTTGAAATTAGGGTAATTTAGAAGTAATTGCGACTACCGTTGATAGCTTAAATTAACCTCAGAGGTAAAATAGACTTCAACGGCGAAAGTCAAGCGAAAATGAACTAATTTTTGCCCTAGATAATGCCTTATAAATTTTAAAGAATTTAAAGGCATTTTTTAGGTGGAATCTAGGTAATTTTCAACTTCCAAAAACTTTTTGAAGTCGATGGTAAATTTAGGGTTCTCGCAAGGTTAAATCTAGGTAATTTTTGATTTAAATAATGACTTTGTAGAGCATTTGTCATATAAGGAAAATTTTATGTCAAATTCATGCATATTTCGCCTTCTTTAAGTCAATTTGACTTTAGCTTGGTAATTTGGCCCTGAATTGCTGCTTGGGCTATTGCACTATTGTTGCTATGCGGTGTGGAGAGTAAGAAAGCAGAGAAACACAGACACAGGTCTGTCAGGTACAGTTGAGGTTATATCAAGGTTATATCCTTGTCAACAAACAACACAAACATACAACCTGTCATAGCTTGGGCGGGCGCCAACCCGCCAATGGCATCGCACACATCGACGGAACACCACGAGTGTGCCGAGCATAGACGATGGGCCTTTTAAATCAGTAGTGCTCAAGGTCCCTGGCGGTAAACCGAAAACATCAAAGGAGCCGACCGGAGTGCGGCTTCTGTGCGAAGCACTTATTTCTATTCTGTGCTAATAGGTAGGTATACAAATAAATTTTTTACATCGGATTATTCCAAATTAATATCATGTGTAGTGTAGGTATCTACTTCTCAGTCTAAATTATTGCAGTAATAGACAATTACCACTGATGAGAACTTGTGAGGATAGCTGGTAGATGGCGCCACGTTTGGATCGCTGTTACGAAGCAACCCGTGGGAGTTTCTCGCCTACACAAAGACTCTTGCTACATCGATGTACTGCGGATTGCTCGGCGGATTGCATGAAAGCAGCCCCCATCGTCATCGGAAAAGCTCGACTGCGTTCGTCATTCGTTCGGCTAATACACAATATTGCGTGACGGCTTAGCGCATGCGCTAAAAAACGAGGTGATTCGTTCTAAGTCTTCCATAATATGTTACGCTGTAAAATAGGTGATTCTCAAACCAAGCTTAATGGATTATGCGTCGTTTTCAAGTAGAAGTGGTTACATCGAGGGTTACATAGAAAAATAAGAGTAACCCTCGCAACCTATTCATGAAAGCACATATGTGAGGGATCATTCCCAAATGCCCCAAATTACGAAATAAAAAAAAAACATGGAACACTCAACCGTAACATTCAAATTTACCGCGAAATTTTCTGGGGATATTTCATTTAATCGGTGCTGTATTGTATTGACGACAGCATGGTGTGACGACAGTCGGTCCTCTGAGTGGCACACACTTTCTCGACCGCCGAATATGCATTTTAAATCGGAAGACTTCACAAGTTGCTGATAAAACTGTAGAAAACGTCAATGTCAAACACTGAAATCAATGTCATTGTCGAATTCTGAACATGCGCGATGATAACTTGTCACCGTTTTCTTAGTTCGCATGACATCCGTGTCGGAGCGCCACTTCCGCGCAATATAGGTTTGTTCCATCAGCAGTCCCTGACGGTCCGTGGACGTCAGCAGCATGCGCCTTACGATTTTGGTGTTCCATCAAAATTTAGGACGATCCCCTGACTGACGATCCGCTGTTCCACCATCGGCGCAAGCTACACACATCAAAAGAATCTAGGAAACAAGCAAATTCAGACGATTTCTAAAATCATCATAACTTTTGATTCCCGTCACCGATTTCATATCGGTTTTCAGTGTTCGATAGCTCAATATTTATTTTTCATGCCTTGATCACGTCAAATACGAATAATGTTTTATGAGGTTGCTACAGGGTGATCAATGGAACAGTGTAAAATTGCCGAAAGTACAGTACGAGCGCGATTCCCCAAAAAAAATAATTCATGCACTCCAATAGCTCAGATATGAAGATCAGTGTCTCAGCTTCAGTGGCGTTTTTGAATTTTGGAAATCGAAGGTGAATTGCCAAAGATATTGATCATTTTATGCCGCCATGTTGAACTTCCAAGAAAGAAGAAAGTGAACCGATTTTATTGAAACTTGGAACACACTCATGTCTGGTTCAAGTATTTGGAATGTCAAGGTCAAATGTCACTTTCGATCACTTTCGAGTCGCATATTGAACTTTTTACATAAATGATTCGATTTGAATGAAATTTTCAAACATGAATGAAACACACTAGAATCGAATCATTTACATAAAAGTTCAATGTGGCGGCTTGAAAGTGACCGAAAAAGACATTTGATCTTGAAATTCCAATAACCTTAATCAGACATCAGTGTGATCCGAGTTTTAATGAAATTGGATCACTTTCTTGGAAGTTCAACATGGCGGCACAAAATGATCAATATCTTTGGCAATTCACCTTCGATTTCCAAAATTCAAAAACGTTACTGAAGCTGAAACACCAGTCTTCATAACTGTGCTAGTAGACTTGGAAATTGGCTCCTAATCGTATTTCATTTCTAACATCCCACATTGTAAAAATACCAAGTAGCTTAAAATGTTGGAAATTTGCTGTTTTATGGGCAAAAAACATTTTTTCAGGCAATTTTACGTTTTTCAAAATATCTCACGAAAGATATAGGATATTCATTCCAGAACTGTTTGGTCACTGACGTGTTTGGTGGACCTTCATAAGCATAAAATTAGAAATATACCTTGACATTTACAAGACTCCGGCACTTTCGGTTCTTCAAATATAGATTTTCAAGGGGTTGACCACCTAGGAAAAATGTGTACACCACATTTGACATTTACCAGACATTTACCAGACATTTACCACATTTACCACATTTACCAGACATTTACACATTTACCAGACATTCACACATTTACCAGACATTTACTAGACATTTACACATTTACCAGACATTTACTAGACATTTACACATTTACCAGACATTTACCACATTTACCGACATTTACAGATTTACCAGATATTTACCTGACGGTAACCAGACGGATTTTCAAAGCTCAACTTTGAAGGGCTTCATTTCCCTCAGGAGGTGTTCTTGAAAAAATAAAATTATCCACGTCGACTTATTTTTCGATTGACCATCCAGTGGTGAATTATTGCTACTATAACCTGGACCATCCTGTAGAAACCGGAACAAAATTTGTAATGAAGGTTTTAGAAAAGCGTCGCAACGCTTAAAATAATTTCAAGGTACGGGGTACGGGCGGCTGTACCTTGATGCTATTGATGATATCACTTGAGTATTCGATGTTCAAGAGCAAAGAAATAGCAAAATCCGAGGCAAAAGCTCAGTGGAAAAGCAAAATCTTCCGCTCCGAAAAAAAGCAATTTCTTTATTAATTGATATTCCCCTTGATCGGCGCCAAAGAGCGACGCCCTCCCTGCCCTTCCCATAGAGGAGAGGTACCTACCCACGCAAGCTTGAAGGTACGCCACTGCCAATTTGAATGGCGCTTTTTTGCTAAAGCCTATATTTATTTATAGTAGGGGAGATGTGCCTGAGTTGGCATACTGTCTGAGTTGGCATAGGGCCCTTTTTCCGGGAAACTATTTGAAATACTGCGCTGCGCTCTGCTGCAATGTTGATACAACTGCTTGTCAATGCTACCATGTCAATCGCAACGTCACTTGACGGAAGAGTACCTACGTTATTTACAAAACAAGAAAATTTGGGCTTCAAAGTTTTTCTGGTAAGTAAATGTTATAGTCTTTATCTTCAAAATGCCCCTCTGAATCAATTCAACAAATTGATGTATGATTTCTGGTATTATGAGCTCGTGCTCTCATCATAACCTTCAAGTGTTGGCAAAAGAAATAGATGAGCGGGAAATATAAACTTAACACAGTGCATTTTAGGGCTAGTTGGCAAACCAGGGGCTCGGGCGAGATGGCATACTAAGCAGAGTGTACTGGCGTCTCCAGAGCGTCAAAAAATTTCATTTGTGATATCTGCCCATAACAGGTAGAGCTCTAACCAAAAATGCCAGCAAGAAAATGTTTTTCTTTCAATACACAATATTGTGCGGAAGTGGCGCTCCGGCACAGATGTCATGCGAACTAAGAAAACAGTGAGAAGTTATCACCGCGCATGTTCAAAATTCGACAGTAAAATTGACTTCTGTGTTTGACGTTGACCTTCTGTTTTCTGTTCAGTTTTATCAGCAAGTTGTGAAGTCTTCCGATTCAAATTGGATATTCGCCGGTCGAAAAAGTGAGTGCCACTCAGAGAACTGACTGTCGTCACACCATAGTCTTTTCCGAGCGAATAACTTTTTATGACCGGTTACACTTGGTTATAGAATTTGACGTTTGAGCGAGAATTGGTTATAAGCGGTAAAGGAAGTGCCGCCATTTTGATATCATCATCGGTTATAGGTCGCGGGAACAAATATGGCGTGCTAAAGATTGGTATATGGTATAATGTTATTCTCACTAGTAGTTGTGAATACCATTTTCTTTAGTTGTAATAAATTAGAATAATGATTTATTGAACAATTGTCACTTTATCAAAAAAATAATTGTGCTAAACTTAAGATTTGTCTGAGTAATGTTGAAAATAAACGAATCTCTACAGCGGTACCCTGGCACCCTGTCTGCGCTTGCGCGAGCGTTTTATATCAATTCAACGTCGAAAGGGATGCGCATTGCGCAGTTGCCACGTCAGGCATACTTGCAACGTTGCCCTAGCGGGTGCCAACATTTTCCAAAAATAACTAGGGGGGTGAAAAATAAGGGAGGAAAAGTAGGGTCACCCCCTAATGTCTAAGCCCCTGAAACTTTTTTATGGAACATGTTATGATTGTTCGACAGAGGATAATTTCAGTGAACCTTTGGTTCTATTTATAATCAAATCGGTTGAACGGTTCAAAAGTTATGCGGAAAAAACGATCATTCATTTCCAACTTTGAAGGGCTGTATCTTTGTTATTAGGCATTTCTCAAATATGTTTTCTGAAGAAAGCCCCCCTCATTTTCCATTTTCTATTGATCCTTGAATTTAATGACATAAAACGAGGACCACCCTGTATATTCCATAACCTGGCCATGGGGCTGGTTATTGTTATGGTGGGGGAACAAATTGTGGCGGAACCCGGCCGGTAGCGCGGCGGACTCCGTCTTTGGAAGCAATTCCAGGGATCGTGGGTTCGAATCCGGCCTGGGCCAGGTGAAAATTTTCATGCGCTCTTTAGTACCTTGGCGTGTACCACCGTGCAGTCACGTCAAGGGAAAAATTGTGAAACGAGAAGGACACCGAAAAAAGGGTGCTAATAACCTCGCTGTTGATGCGTCCATAAAATGGTGGGTGGTGTGGGAATCACCCGGCGTCGCTCTTAGCCTACTAAGACGGCGCTAAGGAGGTACTGCCAGTGACTACACGGATACCCGCCCACCGCAAATAAAAAATGTGGCGGCAACAGATTTGAATTTGAAAAAAAGCAGCGGTCCAGAATTTCCAAACGTCAGACGTACTTAACCTAACCCCAAAAACTTGACTTGGCGACGAGGGAAGAAGAATCGAAGACGATGGACTCCTCTGCGATGAACCCACAAGAACATCAGGCCAGCAGTCCGATGGCCTCCTACGGTTAACCCCTATGGTTCAAGTTTTGAACGGATTCTACAGGATGTTTCCAAGATGGTGTTACCAACTTAATGGGGGGATTCTCTTTGCGTGAAAGTGCCATTCACGCCGTTTTCAAATTGTAGCTTTTTTACCAAGATAATACCCTTCAAAGTTGGAGTTTTCAAATTGTTTTTTAGCCGTACCTTAGATTTATTAGAGGTTTTACATTAGGATACCAATATTTCAGATAAAAACAAAAAGTTTTCAGGAAATTAAATTTCTATTCCCTTGCCGGTACCGCCAAAGTACCGCAGAATTTTCTCCGTCAATCAAATTCACTGTTTTCCCGCCAAATGCTGATAACTAAAGTTATAACCGCAACGTTCTAGCGAGAAATTTCATATGTCAAAAAAATGATAGTGGGTATCTGTCAATCTAATGTCAACCGCTAATAACTAACCGGTTATAAAAAGTTATTAGCTCGAAAAAGACTCATGCTGTCATCAATACAGTGCAGCACTGATTGGATAAAATATCCCCATACAACTTCGCGGTAAATTTGAATGTTATGGTTGAAGTGTTCCATTTTTTTTTATTCCGTAATTTGGGGCATTTGGGAATGATCCCTCACATATAATGTGCTTTCATGAATAGGTTGCGAGGCTTACTTTGATATTTCTATGTAATCACTTCTACTTGAAAACAACGCATAGTCCGTTGAGGTTAGTTTGAGAATCATATATTTTACAGCGTAACATACGGAAGACCCAGAACAAATCACCTCGTTATTTAACGCATGCGCTAAGCGGTTGCGCAAAATTGTGTATTGTGAACTTTTTTTTTTCAGTGAAGTTTGGAAATTTCATCACACATTCTCCTTTTTGGATTATTTTTCATCTTGAATAAGATTTTTGTATGACATTCTATTATTCTTCAATAAAGTACACTTAGTGAAATAGTAAAGTGAAGTAGTAAAATAGTCGTTGCTAAAGACGAGAACATGATGAATGTCAACTCACCTGCACAAACTCAGGACAAGATGGTGTTGGCCTCGGTGTTGGCATATTATGAGTATTTGATAGGAAATGAAAACAAAAAATTAAAATAGCCCTACATAGGCCCCGAAATTTCTGATACAATATATTAGGCTTCAATTCAATGCAAATAGAATTGTTTTCCAAGCGTTGAGAAAAAAAAATAGAAGCCTGAGCATAAAATGTATGCCAACTCAGGCACATCTCTCCTACCCACTACTACTTATACGGGGTGTTTATAAGAATCTGTGATCGCGGCAGGCATGGGTCAGGCCGAAAAACGCAGTAACAGGCACAATTATTGTAGTGAATGAAAGCGGATTCCAAAGGCGATGCGACCACAGAAATTTATAAACACCCGGTACCTACTTATGGTACGATTCTTTGAAAAAACACATTACATAATGGCTCTGTTACGTTGTTATTCCCTAGGCAACAGCCAATGGCCGACAGGAATTTTTACATAACAGAGCGTTTATGTAATGTTATTTTTTACAGTATGGCCGCTCTGCACATTTTGAATATCCCGCCCGTTTCAGCACTTTCATGCGGCAGCTGCCAACAAATGTGTGAAGAAAATTATCAATATATTGAAGTTTATGAATTGTTGAAATTGACATTTGCAGGTGGTACGAGGGGTTGACCGCAGCAAGAATTTGTCCAAAAGAGTTCCTCTCTTGGAAAGAGTTCCCCCGACTTCCTCCGAATTCCTCTTGACTTCCTATGACTTCCTCCGACTTCCTCCTGACTTCCTCTTGCTTTCCTCGGACTTCCCCGGAATTCCTCTGACTTCCTCCTGACTTCCTCGTGATTTCCCCAGACCTTTAATAGCTTTTTACTTGTATTTTCTTATTTTTGGTCAAGAGGTTTGGGTGCTGCGCCTAGCTAGTGATCAGAGGTGTTCAGGAGTGTAGGATGGATATTCAAAATAATAATTTATTCAGCGCCAGCTGAAGTACCATTATACAGGTTGGTCTAGTTTTTGATACATCAATCAAGAGAGATGAGAGAGAATCAAAAATGAAGGGAACTTTTTCGAAAAAAAAATTCAGAAGTGCATATCAACGAAGATACAGCCCTTCAAAGTTGGAAATAAAAAATAGTTCTTTAGCTGAACTTTTGAACCGTTCAACCGATTTTGTTCAAATTTGAGCCAAAGTTTACTCAAGCGAGTCTCTATCGAACGATAATAATAACGCGTTTTATCAAAATTACCCAGGCGCTTAGATAATAGGGGGACCCCTCTTTTCGCCCCCTAATTTTTCACTACCTCAAAAAAAATTTTGTCCATATTTTTGAGTCTATGTTCAATTTGGAAGAAAAAGTTACTCTTGCAAAAACTTCATTAGAAGCTTCATTTTGAGATATCTGGGTTTGAAACTTTGAAAAACATCTCAAAATCCTCACTTTCAAAAGCCTAAAAATTTTGTCCCATGAAAATTTCTGGTTTGTCAGCAAAAATGATGGTTTATCAACTTAAAACACCTAGAGAACTTGTTTCAGTTGAGAAATCATGAGTTTTCTTGGATTTTAATTTTCAGGCACTTAAAAGAGGCGTTTCCGAGATGTTTTCCAAAATTTCTAACTCAAATATCTCAAAAACAAAGTCTCTAATCAAAATTTTGCTAGTGCCCTCTATTATCTACGCCCCTGGATAATTTTGATGAAACGCGTTACTATCGTTCGATAGACACTTGCTTTTGGGTAAACTTTGGTTCAAATTTGAACAAAATCGGTTCAACAGTTCAAAAGTTATGCTGAAAAATCGATTTTTTATTTTCAACTTTGAAGGGCTATATCCCCGTTATTATGCACTTCGAAATTTTTGATTCTCAGGAGTTTCTCTGCCATCTCTCAGTGTGATTGTATAATTGTGTAAATTTTTGGTTTTCTGTCTTCCCACAAGTTTTTTGTAAAGATGTTCATCTCAACTGACCGGTTTCGAGGGCCTCTGGTCCCTTCTCATCAGAGTATCTACATAAGAGAAAATATAACAATGCAAATGGAATAAACATATAACAGTAATTACATACCAAAAACTGCAATGAAAAAGATATTTCTGAAAATATACAACTTTTTTCTTTTTTTTACATGCACATTTAGGTTTGTACTAGCTGTTATATTTTTATTCCATTTGCATTGTTATATTTCATTTTTTATGTAGATACTCTGACGAGAAGGGACCACAGGCCCTCGAAACCGATCATTGAAATCAACATATTCACAAAAAACTTGTGGGAAGACAGAAAACCAAAAATTTACATTCGAAATTTTTGTTTTTGAGGATATCCCCTTCATTTTTGATTTTCTATCATTAGTGGGAGCGGTACGCAAAAGCATACCGCATTTTGGAGTGCAGTAACGAGATTTTGCATGGGCGTACTTTATACCAAGACAAGCGATTTGACCCGCAGCACTTGATATTTCGTCCCTTAGGGGGCCAATGGGGGCCCTCCAAATTTTCAAGATGCAAGAACTTCCACAAAATGATCATTGAGTATTGTCATGTATGTCATAAGTGAAGCTTACGGGTCTATTGAAAATGTTTTCATCAAATGTCTTCGTGTCCGGTTCATTCTTCACATTTGAAAAAAAAATTCTTTCGCAGAGGTCAAAAAAACTGTTTTTATTTTTTCTGCTGTGCAAGGAAACGATAAATTCATATGTTTTGTTGCGTTCCTTAAATCGCGTTCCGTAAGCCCAAATATGAAGACAATTTTTTCGCAGTATAATTTTCTAAAGAAGAGGTGACCTCTTCAGTACACCTTTTTCATCTGCATTTTTTTCAATGTTCCTACTGGATAAGACTGTCAATTTTCGCAGATATGAGAAGCTTGAACTCTTTTCTTAGTAATTTCCATGCAACATGGCTTCAAAACACACAAGAGAGCCCTAAAACTTTTTTTTTCTGCTGGGCCGTCAAATTTTTGGCATGTTGATTTTGTAGTAGGGGAGACGCGCAAATAAATAAGATCTAGTCTAGGCGAATAAAATCTACCGGAAAATATACCTACTTACACCTAACGACTCTGCGTTTTGTTGTACTGCAATAAAACACGGCATGGAAGAATATTTTCTGTTGAAACCAAATCGCCTGCGCCTGCAGCCTGGATTGAATACTGGTCCGCGTCTCTCCTACTATAAAATCAAAATATCGTAAGTTGGACGGCCCAGCAGAAATTTTTTTTTTTTTGGGCTCCTTTGGGCATTTTAGAGTCATGTTGCTTTGCAACTACCAGGAAAAGAGTTCGAGGTCTCCATTCCTGCAAAAATTACGAGTGATATCCAGTGAGGACATAGAAAGAAATGCTCTTGGAAAAGAGGTACTGAAGAGGTCACCACTTCTTTGAAAAATACCATTACAAGAAAAATTTCTTTATAATTAGGTTTAGGGAATGCGATTTGGTTGGGAACGCAACAGAACATATGAATTTATCGTCTCCTTGCATAGAAGAAAAAATAAAAACAGTTTTTTTGACCTCTGCCAAAGAAATTTTTTTTCAAGTGTGAAGAATGAATCGGACACAACGACAATTGATGAAAATATTTCCAATAGACCCGTAAGCTTCACTTATGACATACATGACGATACTCAATGATCGTCATGTGGAAGTTCTTGCATCTTGGAAATTTGGAGGGCCCCCATTGGCCCCCTAAGGGACAAAATATCGAGTGCTGCGGGTCAAATCGCTTGTCTTGGTATAAAGTATGCCCATACCAAATCTCGTCCTGCACTCCAAAATGCAGTATCGATGTGTTTTTAGGTGTGTACCGCTTGCACTACATTTCTCAAAAGTAATTTATCAAAACTTGGACCACCCTACTGTATACAGGTGTCCCGGAGTAAGTGTTAAAAATGTACAGGGAGATTGAAAATTAGAAAATAAGGGGACCTACATGTTTCTAATTTATAGGCTCGTTTCTAAGGGTCCCTTCGACCCACATCTCGATGGACCGTCTATTATCATTTATTTGTATACCTCCGGCTTTCGGTACTGTAAAGCGCTTTCTCACCAACGCCGACACGACGGTGATGTTTTATATTTTGTTGCGCATGCGCATGTTGCGGCGCATGCGTGTATCAATTGAGACTTCCTCCGACTGCCTCAGACTTCCTCCCGACTTCCTCAGACTTCCTCGGAGTTCCTCCTGACTTCCTCGGACTTCCTCCTGACTTCCTCAGACTTCCTTCTGACTTCCTCGGACTTCCTCTAACTTCCTCCGACTTCCCCCAGACTTCCTCCGACTTCCCTCGGACTTCCTCTGACTTGTACAAAAGATTTCCCCAGTGGTCAACCCCTCGAGGTGGTATGATTATTCCAAATGGAATTGCCGCATTGTTGTTATGGAAACAGAGAACTTCCTGCAGGAATTGCAACAAACTTGCTACTTGCGGTGTGTTTAATAGAAAGCCGCGCCAAAAATGTGCTACTTGAGGGTCTACTACTATCTACCTTGTTTCAAATGGATTACTGAAAAACGCGCTAATTGGTTGTTGACAATTTGTTTACCTATGTTATTAGTGATCACCCCTCAAATGCCACAGGTTGGAGACCCCTAGTCCCATTGAAGATTTTAAAAAGGCCTGCCCCTGCCTATATAGTGAGGTGAAACAGCAAGATTAAAAATATGCTGGTTAGATGTCCCCTCAAGAACAGAACTCATGAGTTTTGGCTTTTTGGCAGGAAAAATTTGTGCGGGAAAATATCGGAGGTGAAAACTTTTAATAAAATCACCCTGTATTGGTTTTTATATGGACGCAAATTTTGTGTTTGGCGCTGGAGAGTGGCATTTTTTATTACTTTTTTTTACCACATTCACCAGACATATACCAGACATTTACCACATTTACCAGACATTTACACATTCACCAGACATTTACACATTTACCAGACATTCACACATTTACCAGACATTTACACATTTACCATACATTTACACATTTACCATACATTTACACATTTACCATACATTTACCACATTTACCAGACATTTACCACATTTACCAGACATTTACCACATTTACAGACATTTACCACACATTTACCACATTTACCAGACATTTACACATTTACTAGACATTTACGACATTTACCGACCCTTGTACACCACATTTACCAGGTGGTTAACCCCTCGTAGATTTTTCAACTCTATTTTTCACCCTGTATACGCCACCTGTCAAGTCTGCCCCACACCCAGGTATGTTGAGAATGATTTAAAGAATATGTGTGTCAAATCTCAAATTTTTATCACCAAGTGCAGAGTTTCGCATGAATTTGTCCCTCAGTACCTGGACTACTATTGCATAATTTATTTTATGCAGATAGGTACCACCCTTTCTGGATTTTCCTAGCAAATTTGATCTAAATAAGTGGTTACAAAAATATCTTGCCTTAGATAGTGAATAGTAAGTCTATTTTATTACACAGAAGTTTCCTCCAAGTAGCAGAATTTTATTCTCAATAATTAAAAATGTAAACAAAACAAACAGCTCTGTCAGTCAGAGCCGTGAGATCTGGGCAGGCTCTCTTTGCGGTCCCCCAAAAGACGAGTTTTTCTTATAATCTGATAAGCTGGAAGCTGGATTGACCATTTTTCTTGGAACATTTCAAAGTATTAAAAAATAAGCAGGGGTGATTCGTTGTTCTTTGGAAGTAGTAAAGCTGCTTTGTAGAGGAGCACTGTGGGAAACCCATTTACCTTCCTCTAGTTCGACCTGCAAGTCTAGTATTGGAAAAGACACAGTCGCCATCCACTTCAAACTAAAGAAGACCCTCCAAATTTCACCATTCTGCGATTCTGTGTGAAAGCCCCGCCATCCAAAAGGGCAGGTCTTACTAAGGTGCACGTTTCAGGTTCATGTTGCTGAAAGGTAACCTTCTACAGTTTTTTTTTTTATACCAGATTGCAAACTTTGTACATACTTTACCATTACTCTGGATTGAGGTTAGGGCCATACTTCATCCACACCTGGCACTTCAAGCTGGGCCAATTGTTGACGTCCCCTGGACCCCAAAGACGGCCGGGGTGGCGTCTATCTTCATCAGAACTCACAATCGCCCCATTATCGGTTTTTCCATAGCATAACAAAGCTCACATTCATTGTATCCACGCTGACAAATGCGGAGAGACAGGGACAGACGTGGAAGGAGGCATCTGGCAGAAAAAAAATCCATGAGTCCTTTCTTATTAACATTATCATTACTGCAAAAATTTTCGTACATTCCGTGTTTATTTCGTGGTAACGTCCCAATCCAAAAGGTGAGCTCACATTCAAGTTCTGGTGATGAATCGTACACGCACGTTGCAATATTTATTATTCACTGATGTAGTGTAGTTGTTGTGAAGAAGTAGAAAAGGGAAAAAAGAGCCCATTTTAGGCTTTGGCCACCAAGCATTCCAAAACGAGTCCCCCAAGTTAGTGTATATTGCTGCGGTCACATTCAACGACTCACCTTATTTTTTATACGTTGTAAAAGTTCAATACCTACACGACTTTATTGACTCTCAACAGCTCTCAATCACTTTTGTTTCATTTTGTCTCTTCACTCTTGCTCGCCAAACGCTGTTTTGTTTTGACAGTTCTTAAGTCATCGAAACTTGAAACTAGGAAGGAACTAGGTCAGGGTCCCCCGTCAACTATTGCCAACCTAACGAGTGCCAACACTGCCAACGCACCGCGGGTCTACCTAAAGCGCAGGAGGTCTGTAAATTGTAGGCGGGAGGTAGGGATCCCTCCGGCATCCGAGGGGGTTGACTTTTCGCACAGAGGTGCTGATCTACGGAGGTGCTGCTAAAGGTGCAGCACCCCCTTCCCAAAAATCAACTCAAGTATCTGAATTTCGCCTAATGCAGGCAACCAAGAATACACCAGACAAAAATTGGACGGTATGGGACCGGTCATGAAAAGTTATTCGCTCGAAAAGGACTATTGCGTGCTTTCCACCTAGCCCCAAGTTCGGTACACCTGCCATTTACGCATGTGCGGGTGCCAAACGGTGCTTCCCATCTACGTGTTCCTACTCGGTTCTGCGCCGTTCATTGGATCACCTAAAATTTTGTGCCACACCGGGCGCTTTCCATTTAAAACATTTGGGTCGGTTTGTGTCAGCTTGTGTTAGCTTGTGTCGATGAGACAAAGGAACACAGATCAAATGGAACGCATTTGTGTCGATTTGTGTCGACACAAGTCGACTTGTGTCGGTAAATGGAAAACGCCCACCATGGAACATGTGCCGTCTGGTGGTATTTGTACCGTCTAGGTGGAAAGCACCCATTGTTATTCACTTAGCCATCCTAACTCAAATTCTGATTTCTGATTGGTGGAAACCAAGGTCATTTACGTATCCGCAACGCAAGAGTTAGACAAGAATCGTTCACTATAGGTCGCGGGAACAAAAATGGCTTCCTAAAGATGGGTATATGCGTTGGTATATGGTATGATGTTATCTTCACTAGTACCTACTTGGTAATATAATTTTCTTTGGTTGTAATAAATACAAGGATGAATTATCGAAGAATTGTCGCTGTATTAAAGAAAATAATGCGCTGAACTCAAGATTTGGCTGAGTAATGAGTAAAAACGAGCGAATCTCTACTGCACTACTTTGGCACCCCCCAATGCGCAAACGCGGGCAAGAAGCTGGCAAGAAGCTGGCAAGAGGCGCTTCGTTCTCGGCTTCGTTGTGCCGGCGTGCCTGCAACGTTGCCATAGCGGGTGCCAGGGTGACGGTTATGTTCCCGCGACCTATAAACGATTGCGGAGTTTTCAGTTTGTCGAAGTTGGTATATAGCCTTCTAGTAGGCTAGCCGCCGCCCGCCGCACAGTGGGGTATTTGCATCGAAAAGTTGGCCAAAACTATTTCTTCACTTTTTTATTTCAGAATGGTCTAAATCAGGGGCGGTGGAAGTGTATAATTATTGGGGGGGCACAAAAGAGAGAAAAAGGAGTGCGAGCGAAGCGAGAAGCGCCGCAGGCAAAAAAAAATTCGGAAAAAAGGCGTGATCATCTTTTTTGACACGAAGAAGAATTCTTTATCGAGAAAATTGGGGGGGCCATGGCCCCCCTTGCCCCCCCGGTTCCGCCGCCCCTGGTCTAAATCATCAACATAGATAGATAGAATCATTTATTTGTTCAAGATGAAGACAGGCTCACATCATAAAATGCCTTTGTGGAGGCGTTGAACGTGTCAGTAAAGATAATTAAATAAATAAATCAACAAATATAGGCAACATCACAAACAGTACATATTAAAATCGTTAACAGAAAAAAAATCGTCGACATCATAATAATAGTGGGGTCGGTACACATAAAAAACGGTACTTTACGGCATTCAATGATACAGAAAACTCCTTTCGCATGAGTGTTCTACAAGGTCTAACGAACGATATTAGAAGGGGAAGCACAAAACATTCCTCTTAGGGGGGGCGCAGGGGGCCCTGTCAAGTTGACGGTCCAAGAACTCCTACCAAACCATCTTTCTATTTCGTTGTATCACTCAAATGAGAATGATGCGACTCCATTGTGAATCTTGATGGCATTGGTCGCCATGTCTCTTTCATCCTTCATGCTTGAAAAAATAATTTCTTCGGGAGGTCAGAGAAATCACTTTTAATTTTTTTATACATACAAGAGGATGCGAAGTTGGCATGTTTTGTGTCTTAACCTGTTATTTGGCATTCCCAAAATCCTATTGTGAAGTCAATTTTTGTATTTCTCAATTTTGGGTTGATTTGTAGGCTAAAAAGTAAGTATTTTTTAACATCCAGTTCAGACGTACTTTTTTCAGTGTCCAACTGGAGGTTATTGGAATCATCATCAGGGGTGGATACACTGAACTATTTTCTAAACATTATGTCGAGAAAATCAATTCTAAACCGCGCATAGAGAGTACACAAATTGTCTTTCTTTCGGTCGGTCGAATAGGGGTTTGTCCTGAGCAATCATTTCAGGGACATGCGCTAAATTTTAGGCGGGCTTTTTGAAAAAACCGGACAAAAGCCTTTGAATCCTACTCTAATGCACCTGTAATGTAATAAACGTGGTAGATTTCCAAGGCTAGTCTTTTTTGAGATAAAATATGCTATAATATTTCATCTGTGCAGAAATTTTGTTTACGGCGAATCTGCGTAAATGCATTAGTTTGTCCGGTTTTTTTCAATATCCCGCCATTACTTGCACCTCGCACATGTGCAGCATGGCCAGGAAAATGTCCTATTGCGATGCCTACTACGCCCGCCAGGGAGAACGCTGAGCATCGCCAGCCTAAACTAGTATATGAAAACAGCCTAAACAAATTCAAAACCGACTGAAACTCCGAGTGCTGACTCAGAATTGAATGTCGAACCACATAATGAGTGTTTCAGGCAGTTTTGAATTCGTTTAGGCTGTTTTCATACTAGTTTAGTCTGGCGATGCTCAGCGTTCTCCCTGACGAGCGTAGTAGGCATCGCAATTCGACCGACCGGGAGAAAAATAATTTTTGTACTCTCCATGTGCGGTTTAGGATTGATTTTTTCGACATAATGTTTAGGAAATAGTTCAGTCTATCCACCCACCCTATTATTTCAATAACATCCAGTTGGACATTGAAAAAAGTACGTCTGAACTGGATGTTGAAAAATATCTAATTCTTAGCCTACCATTCAGGCCAAAATTAAGAATTTGAAAAATTGACTCTATAATAGGATTTTGGGAATGCCATATAACAGGTTAAGGCACAAAACATGCCACCTTTGCGTCTTCTAGTATATGTAAAAGGATAAAAAGTAATTTTTCTGACCTCCTGAAGAAATTATTTTTTCAAGCATGTAGGATGGGAGAGACATGACGACCAATGCCATCAAGATTCACAATGGAGTCACATCATCCCCATTTGAGTGATACAACGAAATTGACAGTGGTTTGGTAGGAGTTCTTGGACCGTCAACTTGACAGGGCCCCCTGCGGCCCCCCTAAGGGGAAGCTTTTGTGCTTCCTCTTCTAATATCGTTCGTTAGGCCTTGTAGAACACTCATGCAGAAGGAATTTTCTGTATCATTGAATGCCGTATAGGAATGCCTACCAACCCCACTATAATAGGCATTTGCAACTAGCGTTCTATATAAACAATTTCTAAAACTATTGTCAGGCAGGTCACGAATAACAGCTGGTACGTGATTATAAATTTTTGTGGCCATGAATTCAACATTTTACTTTCCCGGCCCACCCACGAACACGGAGGGAAAGTATTGTAATCGTGCAGAAAAAAAGTTTCGAGATTTCACCGGATATATCCGTTTTGAGGTCCTCCAAGACGATTAAGACCATTTTCAGAATGATGTCTGTCTGTGTGTGTGTGTGTATGTGTGTGTGTATGTGTGTCTGTCTGTGATCTTCCACGATAACTGCCGTAACGTTGACTGGATCGACTTGATATTTGGTATACAAACATGGTTGTTTCCTGAAAAGAGCCCATTAGTTTTTGGCTGTCATCTGTCAAACCCAACTGTCACTATCATCAAATGTCAGAAGCTATATCTCACGGAACTCAACTTGCAATATGTCATTTGAAAGCCCTTGAAAAACTGTATTCAGAACAGTTGGAAACATTGCTCTATCTGTCATCTGTCAAATAATAAAAAATGTTAAAGTTCAAAACTTTACCAATTGATTATTCAAAATCTATCCGATGGATTGGAACCAGATTTGGCAGGAAGCAACACAACAAAAGAGTCAAATTAAGGCCGCAGTTGCAGTTTTCCACCATTCTCCAGTTGAGCGTAATGAATTTTCGAAATTTCTCCTGGCCGTTGCCACTCAGGAGGGGCTCTCGCCGGTGTTTCGACCAGCACGACTCGCTTTTGTAGCAGGACTCCACTCAAAAATTTATTCCTGCTCGGGGATCGACTTTTTTTTGGAAATTTCAACTGATATCGAAAGTAGATTGTATTGAGCGTCGTGCAGGTCTATTTTCAGAGTTGACACGGTGTCGGTTTCCCGACTGTAATTTTTTCAAAATGAAATTTGCACATTCTGTGAATTTGAGAAAAACGCAATGCAAACTTCTACATGCGGTAAGCCCCACGAAATATCAATTTTAGGTGCAGACATGCTGTGAATAAAAGTTAGAGAAAAGATTGAGCTAATTTTTGAAGGAAAAAGTTTCGAAATCGGATCAACAGTTGCCGAGTTTTCCTCTCTGGAAAAACTGCAAATTTTCCAACTTTTTATTCCGTGAACAGATTTCTTGGAATGTTTCTTTTAGAGAATAGATAACTGGTTCTTGAACATTTTCCAATAATTTCTCTCCAATTTCCCGGGAATTTTCCTCCTGAAAATATAAAACCACTCATGCGATCGTACAAATTAAGCGGTTCTGTCACGATAATTACCGAATTATTGATCCGATCAAATCGAAATCAGGTACGGAGGCCTAAGTTCAGCCTGGAATGTTCTGATTAGACTTTGGGTGGATGATTTTGATCGGAAGCCCTCAGGTGGCACATTGGGTCTGGGTTTGTCTGCCCAAGCTCTAAATTGAAAATATAGAGTTGAAATTTGACACAAAGATGCAGTGAAAGTTTTCAATCAAGTTTTTGTAATTTCATCATCATATCTGAAGTAGGAACAAAAATTTCAATAAGGAACCAGCATTGCATTTTTGAGATATCACAACAGTTAGCTACCTAGTTCTACCTTTTGGATCATTTCATCACCTTGGAAAACTGACCTAACCTGTCATTTTTTCTGTCCGCTCAACAATGGATGCAGGATGCTCGCTAAACGCTCGACTAAATAGAATTTTTTCATCAATTTCCAAATCGAATCGCCCCCTCCCGAAGGGACACTTCGATCAAAATCATTACTGACGTCTCTGGATACCGCCGGGAAAGTTTTGTGTCGCCCCACAACAGATTTTTTTGTAGGTAGGCAGGTAGGCATAACTATATTTACAAATAACAAGATCTTTTTTGTTTCGGGTGTCATGTGCATGCGAAAGTGTGTTGAAAAGGTCCATATTCTTTCTTACAAACATTATACAGTGGTAAATATAAATACAAGGCAGGGTAAGTATACCTCTATGTACGAAATGCTGTTTACAACTTTCCCTGTCTTTCAATTTCAAAATGTTTCTGATGCATTTTTTTTGTAGGCGAAATACTGGAACAGCCTCCCCAGATGCACCCCAGAAAACCACACCGTAGCTGATCCGAGAATCTACATATGCATAGTATGCTTGAAGAGAAGCCTGCACCCCAACGAAACGGCTTATCATACCCAACGCATAGGCATAACTCTCCACCCTGGTGACAAGGGACAAGGCTGTCAATGTGGTGTGTCCAGTCCAGCCTGGAATCTGTATATCCCAAGAAACTTCACACAATCCACGGCCTCAAGGTGACCGCTGGCGCTGCCATACTTAACACGAAGGTTTCTATTGCTTTGGTGGAATACAAATTCGATCATCTGAGTCTTTGCGACGTTCATTAAGAGATTATTCTTCTTAAACCAGCCCTCTAGAGTTTCTAGAGTATAAATGATTTTCTGCTCTAAGGAGTTGGCTTCCCCATCCAGTGATGTAAAATACCCGGGTTTTTATATTTAAGGGTAAATACCCGGTATTTACCCAAAATCGGGTCTCTAATAGGGTATCTATTTTCATTAATTGTTATTAACAATTGGAGAAACAACAACAAACAAATAATGATTTTTGCTCACAGCAGCAAAATAATAATAAGTGCTTTGGAGGTTACGTTTATAAAGCCTTGGAACTTGGGAAAAGAAATCATTTAACCTTTTACCGTCAACACTGTCAGCCGACCTGTCAACAGTGTCAACTTTTCTGTCAAACTGGGTAGGGTGGGTAAATCTCGCTCGGGAAAATACCGGGTAAATACCCGACTCACATCACTGCCCCCATCGCTCATGACAACTGATGTATCGTCAGCAAACTGAAGCACTTTTTCTTGCAGGACTGATGGAAGGTCATTTGTGTAGACAATGTACAGCAACGGTCCAAGAATCGATCCCTGAAGTACGCCTTTCATCACTGCAAGTATGCGTGATCTCATATATACTCCATTCTCGTCCTGTTCCGCAACTTATTGAGTGCGATCCGAGAGATAACTTTTTATCAAATCAAGTGCAATTCCTCTTACTCCATACTTCATAAGTTTTTGTATAAGTATTCCATGCTCCACACTATCGAATGCCTTCGATAAGTCCAAACAAAGTGCAGCGGTGTTGTTTTTCACATTCATAATAATAATAATAATAATAATAATAATAATAATAATAATAATAATAATAATAATAATAGTATTTATTGAACCTTGTTGCATTTGTTGAAAAAATGGTCAAGTCAGTGGTATGGTAGTTAGGTACAGGCAATTATCACAGATAAGTAAGTTCCTAATTAATAGAAACAAATATAATATTATCTAATGAAATTTTGAATGTTCGTACATTTCACAGTTGAAACAATCACACAAATCGATCAGAATTGATATATGACAAAATAATAACATTTACAGTTTAGTAAAAAAACAAGTGTCAGTCAATCAGAGACTTTGGTAGATCTCAGGTATTTGGTCTTTCATTTAGAAACCTTTCAAACTCGACAACCGTGTAGAAACAGTGCTCTGCAAAAAGCAATTTTAGTTTTTTCCTGAAAGCCCTTGGAGGAAGCTGCCTAAACGCACCAGGAAGCATGTTGTACATTTTTGAGCCGGCACACACTGGTGACCTCGTATAGTATGAGTGAAAATATCTGTCAATGACAAGGTCGCTCCTGTTTCGCGTGTCGTACGAATGAACGTCTCTTGCTTTTTTCATTTGATACTGCTTACAATGGATGTATGTCAGTAACTTCAGCAAGTAGACACACGCCACCGTGAGGATCCCATGAGTCTTGAACATATGTCTGCAGGAGTCCGTGCGCGCCAGATCAAACATGATTCTAATGACTCTTTTTTGTATCATGAATACTCTCCCAATTAGAGTCGCCTGACCCCAGACGGTAATACCGTAAGAGAGCACGGAGTGAAAATTAGCATAGTGAATTGTAACAAGATCAGGCGTATTCAATATTCTTCTCAAGTTGAAAATGGCAGAAAATGACTTGTTGAGTGGGGCGCACACGCTTTCTACCTGCAGGCTCCCACCCAATCTGCCGTCAATCTGAACTCCCAAAAATCTGCAATCTTGCGACATCGGCAGATCCGCCCCACCAAAGCCGAGGCCACACATCCTGGGCTCCGCGGCTCCCGCAAACTCTATAATGACTGTTTTTGATAAATTAATTATTAAACGATTCCTTTCGCACCACGCGGCAAACTCCCGGAGCGCCCGGTCCACCCGGCGAGCCACCTCAGCCGGATCATGGCCACTTACCAGGATAGTAGTGTCATCGGCATACAGCAATACTTTCGCCTCAGTAATGTACTCCGGGAGGTCATTGACGTACAGAAGGAACAGCGATGGACCAAGGATACCTCCCTGTGAAGTGCCAAGATCCACGCCATACACCCCCGACCGAACATCACCAATCCCGACCACAAGTTGTCTGTGTCTCACATACGACATCAACCAGTCATTCACTGAACCACGAATCCCCATCGCGCTCAACTTTTCCCCCAGAAAACCTGGATCGAGAGTGTCAAACGCCCGTGACAAATCAAAGAATAGACCCACAACACGGTGTCCCTTATCGATCTTATCATAACCAAACTGAACCAATTCAGTGGTGGCCGTCTCGGTGGAGAACCCTTCACGGAACCCGTGCTGACTCCTAGTTATTAATTCGTTTTTGTTCAAAAAAGACACCAACCTTGAATGCATTGCTTTTTCAATTATTTTTGAAAGTGGGCTCACCACGGTCACCGCTCGGTAATTCATAATGTCCTCCTTACTACCTTTTTTGAAAACAGGCACGGTTTTTGTTCGTTTCAGAGACGTTGGAAACTTTTTCTGGGTCACAGATATGTTTATTATGTGTGCAAGGTACGGGCTGACGTCGGCACAACACGCCTTCAACAAACGTATAGGGATTTCGTCCAACCCTACAGACTTCTTATCTTTCATGCCTCTCACAATATCTGCAACCTCGAGATGTGTTACCGGAAAAAAGAACATTGACGGTTTATTTCCTCTTACAGAAATAGTGCAGTTTCTGGTTTTATTGGGAAATTTTTGCAGTATTTGGTTTTTCGCTCCATTGGCAAAATAATTACCGAACACCTCACAAATGGCATTCTTTTCTGTTAAAACGCTATCGTTGATCTTAAGAGCTATACAATTAGGTGTGACTTTCTTTTTATTTATTTTCATATTTACAATTTCCCATAGCCTTTTGTTTTTATTCGCAGAAGAATTTATGACTTGCGAGTAAAACATTCTTTTCTCATTTTGGATTTTCTTAGTCAATTGTTTTTTGAAATTTTTGTAATTAGTATGAACTTCAACATTAGTCGTGCTTTTTCTGAGTCAATTAAATTCTCTCAGTTTCCTTGATTCCTCCACAGCCTGCTGAGATGGTCTAAATTTGATCTCCAAGGATATGTTGCCTTGTTTAATCTTTTGTAGGGGATGCGAAACCTGGAAGCACCAGTTGAAATGATCCCAAAAAGCATCAAAGGTCTCATCTACTGTCATATAATTGTTCAAATGAACGGCATCGGATCTAAAATGAAACATGAATTCCTCTATTGAACGTTCGTTGACTCGCCTTCGCCATCCGCACTGTTCTGGGACACCATGCTGTGAGCCGCCCGGAACGCTACACTCCAAAAACTGGGCCAAATGGTCCGACAACCCCGGATCCAGGACCCTAAGCCTACAGTCCTCCGGCAGATTGGTCACAATGTAATCTATGGCACTTGAACTTGTTCCCCTCACGGTGGTTGCCACTCTTGTCGGTTGGTCTACCAAAGATACCATTCCGTAAGCACAGAAAATATCATGTAAAATTCTGTTATTCACACTCGGAACGAGCTTGTCAATGTTAAGGTCCCCTGTAAAAAAGACACGTTTAAATTTCCTGACAGCATATGAAATCACCTCTTCCAGGCCCTCAAAAAACTTCCCAATCTCACCATCTGGGGGTCTGTATACTGTAATCACACACATCTCCAACTCCGCTTATCGCAGAGCATTCTATGCAATTTTCAATCGATTTGTTCTGAAGGTACTCAATTTTATTGAATTTAGAGGAAATTTATTTTTTCACAAAAATCACTGAGCCCCCATCGGAAGAAACCGTTCGACAATAGCAAGATATCTGATTATAACCCTGCAAGGATAAATTATCAAGTTGAGCACTGGTCTGCCAATGTTCAGTTATTGTCAATATGTCTGGTTTGTACTGATTGTTGAAAATTTCCTTGAGATCTACTTTGTTTCCGATAGACTGAATGTTAATATGAACCATGCTCAACTTGAGCGCAAGACTACCATCTGGCATGATAAGCACGAAATTCTTTAGCCGGCTTTTTCCGTTTGGGACGGTAAAAGAAAATTTTCTCGTATTTTGTAAAATACCGGGTGATCATTTGAAAACTATCCACCTGCAATAACTCCCGATTCCTAGTGAATATTTTTTCGAGCAAAAACAGGTCGACTTTTATATCGAGGGGGACATCCAAAACATACATTGGCAAATTTCTATATTCACCCTTCTCGCCCCCACTCACCCCAACTTTGAAATTTCAAATGACACTACCTACCTTGCGATACTTCAAATTGAAGGAAATTAAATTTTCTTTCTGGAAAAAATATTTACAAAATTTTTAACCACTCCCCCTTTTCCCTAAAATTGCTCTCAGTATCCCATTTTATCTTCTGGACTCCTCATTTTTGTCTCAATTTAGTCGGCGTCATCCTAGATAGCATCAAAGAAGAAAATTTTTGGTGGAAAAAGTGCTACCCAAATTCACCCCTTGCTCTCCCCCACCTCAACTCCCAGATTTAACAAAACACCACCTTCTTTGTGATACATCAAATTAAAGGAAATTTAATTCTCTTTGCGAAAAGAATTTTTTTGAAATTTTCTATTCCTCCCCCAATAAATTGGCCATTTGGGGTATTCTAGGGTGGAGATAGGGAGCTTCAAAAATTGTGAAAAATACTTTTTCTGGAAGAGAATTCAATTTCCTTCAATTTGATGTATTACAAAGTGGGTATTGACATTTTAAATTTTTGAGGTCAGGTGGGGGGAGCGAAGGGGTAAATTTGGGTGGCACTTTTTCCATGGAAAATTTTCTCTTTCGATGCTGTGCAGGATGACGTTTACTGTCTTGAAGGGAAATGAAGGTCAAGAATATTAACTTGACACTCAGAGCATTTTAGGAAGAACAGGGGGTGGGGTTGAAAAATGTCAAAATATTTTTTTTAGAAAGAGAATTCAATTCTCTTCAATTTGATGTATCGCAAGGTAGGTGGTGTCGTTTGAAATTCCAAAGTTGGGGTGAGTGGGGGCGAGGGGGCTTAAGATATAAATTCTCCAATGTATGTTTTAGATGTCCCCCTCGATATAAAAATCGACCTGTTTTTGCTCAAAGACATTTGCAATAGGAATCGGGAGATATTGCAGGTGGATAGTTTTCAAATGATCACCCGGTATATAGCGTCGTACAGCCGCACCTTCAGGCCATATATCCGCATTATACACTTGTTCGCAGTGCCGAATGGGAAAGCTGACCCTGAATGATACAGTTGCCTCAGTTCGTTTGATTTCCTCGTACTCAAAAGTCAAAAGGTATATCTGGGGCTGTTTCCTTCATAAAGTTACTAAATGCCTCCGTTGTAACATCGGCATGCAATCTATAGACATGCAAATGACCCTTTCTCGGAATCGTCTTGACCGAAGAGTTCGTTGCATTGCTTCCTATGACAGGCTTCTTGCGTTGTTTTGTTTCGGACGGTGCAGGTTTTAAAACTTCTGGTGGTTTGTTTACATTCGATCTTATTCCAACGTCAGTTTTTGCGAGACTGCAAAAGAGAGACTTGTCATAGAGTGCATTATGTCGGTCAAAGCAATGTACACGGCTCTAATAGTGGATTTCCCTTTTCTAAAACCATTTTGATTTTCATTTATGATATTTTTCTTTTCAAAAAAATCCAATAGTCTGTTTGATATGACTTTCTCGAAGACCTTACTGAAGCTATTCAAAATGGCAATTGGTCTGTAATTTCCAATGTCGCCCTTTCCACCTTTCTTGTAGACAGGCTTGTAAAAGTTTGTTAAATGTCAAAACTTTTACAAATTTCTCCAAACAAGAAAATATTTTAAATATTATACAAACCCTGACGATGCCGAAAGGCGAAACCGGTTGGTAAAAGAAAAATAGAAAAATTGTATACCAACAACAAATATATATATATATATATATATATATATATTGTAGGACGATAAATTTCTGTAAGTCAGGGAATGCCGGAAGGGCATATCGTTACTCAAAACGATAAGTAAAACAATGATTGAAATTAACGTCTTGTTCCAATAACAATCAACTTTACAATTTAATGAAACAATCCAACAATCTTGAACGCAATGGAAGGCGGCGGTTTGGTCATGGTCATGGTCATGGTCATCTGGTTCTGAAAAGATAAAAATGGGTTTGAGCATTACGCTACTCTCATGAATTGATTTCAGGTCAATTCGGTGTTGAATTCAACTTCAACTCTGTCTTGAATCATTATGACTTTAAAACAATTCCACTCATAGCCTTGAATCAATACGACTTTGGAACATTTCCGCTCAGCCTTACTAAATACGCGACTTGACCTTCTATAGGCAGTATGGACTATTCAAACATCACATACATACCAGCCAGAGTCTAAGTAAACAACGTGATAATGAAACGTACAATGGTACCCCCAACGAGCACCTGTTTCCAATACCACATCACGTGTATCAAGCGTGATTATCTCATTCTAGGTTTGTCTACACGGGTGATCACCTCCGATACCAATAACCTGACCCGTGCCGATTCGTGCAGTGAAGCCAGGGGATACTCGCGCAAGGCTTTTGAATCCAGCCACACAGAGCCATTCGCTAATCCCGCATCGTGCAATAGGGCCAGGGGATAGTCGCACATGGCCCCTGTAGCGTATTAGCGCAACTAATCCCGCATCGTGCAATGAGGTCAGGGGATAGTCGCACATGACCTCTGTAGCGTATTAGTTCAGACAAAACCTCCGTTTACTCTGTATAAGCAATGCTGAGGTTTTCATATTCAATTATTTACATAGGCACAATCATCTACAGTAAACAAGTAGGTATAAGCTCGTGAGAAGACTCACCATTTAGATGTTGACAGCTTCGTAAATTTGTCACAGGGAGAAATGAACCTTGTCATCAGTAACTATGCATTATTTCTACACACAAAGGTAAACAAACACAACCAACTGTTGCAGTCAATTGTTATAAAAAAATAGGTGTCTTACAATATATATATATATATATATATATATATATATATATATAGATGTGTAAGATATCCTTTGGCCTCTTTTGTACACATCTAACTTACCCTATAACCTCATTTTCAACCTTTTGGCCTCAAGAGGCTAAAAGGTTGGATTACAACGACACATCCAAAACCTCCATTGGCTTCATTGGCGATTGCAGCGCCACTTGACCATTTTAAGGCGTTTGAGTGGGGGATTGGAGTGGATGGGCCCAGATGGGCATTTCGTCAGTCGAGCAACAACAGAGCAGGGATGCGGCTGCTTGTCGGCCGGCACACACTGTGGTGGTGATCGTAGTGTGATTGTTGGGGGTGCGGTGGCAGTTAAACCCTGCAATGATATTATTTGCAACGCACGGTTACCACCTCGGTGTGTGTGAGCCTTGTTCCAGCGCTCAGTCCTGCATTAGGAATAAATGTTTTGCTGGATACCTGAGTTATGGTTTTGTGTTTGCGCTTAGCAGGTGGGGAGAGTGCGAGTAAAAAATAAATTGCCGTGTTTCAACCTAGGACGTTTGGTTCAGAGTCGGATACAAATGTTCTATTTCGAGATTTTATTGCTAGATGTTTATGAGCCTAATCCTGGAAATCAGTGAACATGACCCGTGGTGCTGAAATTTTTTTTCAATCTACCTACTTAGCTTGGGGAACAAGAGGGTTGAAAAATGCCTGAAATGCATTTTTGAATATACACCTACCTAATTTCTATTGCAACAATTGCAAAATTGAGTGTTTGTGCAGTTCAGTGATTGTCACTGATCCAAATTGGTTGTACACATGCAGTTGATTGTTCGACCTCACTGGTTAGAGTGTAAATGATCATCAGGCTCAGAATACACACGAAAACTGTCCATCGGCCTCTCTCGAAATATATTGTCACATCAAAACTGATGTTTTTTGTGAGTCAACTTCTTTGTACACATGCAGAGATCCATCCGGCCTCACCGGTAAAAGTGTAAACGATCTTTCGGTCTCATAATATACATCTAAACAATCTATCGGCCTCATTTTCGGAACAAGTTCTTGTATTTGTGGAAATTTGATGGAAATTTTCGAGTTGCTTGAAGTGGAAGAGCATAAGAAGGCTTGAAGACATAATTTCAATCACTTAAGCGGAATGAATCGGGAAAAAACATCCAAGCACGAAGATATCTTCCTTTAGCCTGTCGGTAGGCTCACCGCATTTATTTTGGTCAGAAATAGCAACATTTTTTGTTCAAAATCTTTTTTTTTTCTCAACATGCAATCAGAGGCGGCACCACGGTAAACCTATGGCTAAAACGGCATAGAAAATGATTGTTCATGAAAAACGGCAAACTTTGTTGTACACATTTAGCAAACCATTCGGCCTCACCAGTAAGAGTGTTAACGATCTTTCGGGCTCATTATACGCAGTCAGGCGCAGACATTCAGGATCAAAATCCAATTGTTTTTCCAAAATTATTGAAAACAACGCGCAAAGTTGATGTAGAGCGTAAAAATATATAATTATATAAACTGTATTGCTTTGCAAAAGGCATCCCTCGAGGCATTCAACTTGGTTATAGACATGTAGCGGGTAATTAAGCCTCATTGGTGAGAGCATAACTGATTATTCGGCCTCGTTTCGCTGCTAACACCCCCTGCTCACCTGATATCGTTTCTTCTTTATTTCCAAGTATTCGCTAATTGTCGAGACGTTGCATGTGGGAGGCTTCTCGACATAATCACAGACCGCAGTGTAATGGTTGAAATATGGCAAAAAAATATTAAAACTGATGTTTTTTGTTAGTCAACTTCTTTGTACACATGCAGAGATCCATCCGGCCTCACCGGTAAGAGTGTAAACGATCTTTTGAGCTCATAAAACACACCTAAACAATCTATCGGCCCCATTTTTGGAACAAAGTCTTGTATTTGTGGAAATATGATGGAAATTTTCGAGTTGCTTGAAGTGGAAGAGCACGAGGAGGCTTGAAGACATAATTTCAATCACGTTAGCGGAATGAATTGGAAAAAACATCTTCAAGCACGGAGACATCGTCTTTCAGCCTGTCGGTAGGCTCACTGTATTTTTTTTTTGTCAGAAATAGCAACATTTTCCGTTCAAAATCGTTTTTTTTTCTCAACATGCAATCAGAGGCGGCACCACAATTAACCTATGGCTAAAACGGCATAGAAAATTATTTCTACATGGAAAACGGCCAACTTTGTTGTACACATGCAGAGATCTATCCGGCCTCACCAGTAAGAGTGTAAACGATCTTTCGGGCTCATAATACACATCTGAACAATCTATCGGCCTCATTTTCGGAACAAGTTCTTGTATTTGTGGAAATTTGATGGAAATTTTCGAGTTGCTTGAAGTGGAAGAACACGAGGAGGCTTTTCAATCACTTAAGCGGACTGAATTGGGAAGAAACATCTCCAAGCACGGAGACATCGTCTTCAAGCCTGTCGGTTGGCTCACTGCATTTTTTTGGTCAGAAATAGCAAAATTTTTCTTTCAAAATTGGTTTTTTTCTCAAAATGCAATCAGAGGCGGCACCACGGTTAACCTATGACTAAAACGGCAGAGAAAATGATTTTTTTTCATAAAAAACGGCCAACTCTTTTGAACACATGTAGCGTCCCATCCGGCATCACCGGAGAGAGTGTAAACGATCTTTCGGGCTCATAATACACATCTAAACAATCTATTGGCCTCATTTTCGGAGCAAGTTCTTGTATTTGTGGAAATTTGATGGAAATTTTCGAGTTGCTTGAAGTGGAAGAGCACGAGGAGACTTGAAGACATAATTTCAATCACTTTAGCGGACTGAATTGGGAAGAAACATCTCCAAGCACGGGGACATCGTCTTTTAGCCTGTCGGTAGGCTCACTGCATTTTTTTGGTCAGAAATAGCAACATTTTTCGTTCAAAATTGTTTTTTTTCTCAACGTGCAATCAAAGGCGGCACCACGGTTAACCTATGGCTAAAACGGCATAGGGAATGATTTTTTTTTATAAAAAACGGCCAACTTTGTTGTACACATGCAGCGACCCATTCGGCCTCACCGGTAAGAGTGTAAGCGATCTTTTGGGCTCATAATACACATCTAAACAATCTATTGGCCTTATTTTCGGAGCAAGTTCTTGTATTTGTGGAAATTTGATGGAAATCTTCGAGTTGCTTGGAGTGGAAGAGCACGAGGAGGCTTGAAGACATAATTTCAATCACTTTAGCGGACTGAATTGGGAAGAAACATCTCCAAGCACGGGGACATCGTCTTTTAGCCTGTCGGTAGGCTCACTGCATTTTTTTGGTCAGAAATAGCAACATTTTTCGTTCAAAATTGTTTTTTTTCTCAACGTGCAATCAAAGGCGGCACCACGGTTAACCTATGGCTAAAACGGCATAGGGAATGATTTTTTTTTATAAAAAACGGCCAACTTTGTTGTACACATGCAGCGACCCATTCGGCCTCACCGGTAAGAGTGTAAGCGATCTTTTGGGCTCATAATACACATCTAAACAATCTATTGGCCTTATTTTCGGAGCAAGTTCTTGTATTTGTGGAAATTTGATGGAAATTTTCGAGTTGCTTGGAGTGGAAGAGCACGAGGAGGCTTGAAGACATAATTTCAATCACTTTAGCGGACTGAATTGGGAAGAAACATCTCCAAGCACGGGGACATCGTCTTTTAGCCTGTCGGTAGGCTCACTGCATTTTTTTGGTCAGAAATAGCAACATTTTTTGTTCAAAATTGTTTTTTTTCTCAACGTGCAATCAAAGGCGGCACCACGGTTAACCTATGGCTAAAACGGCATAGGGAATGATTTTTTTTATGAAAAACGGCCAACTTTGTTGTACACATGCAGCGACCCATTCGGCCTCACCGGTAAGTGTGTAAACGATCTTTTGGGCTCAATACACACCCAAGTGCAGACTTTGAGGTTCACAATCAAATTGTTTTTCCAAAATCGTGAAAAAATTAGGCGCACAGTTGATATGTATATAACATAAAATTTAATAGAAACTGTATTGCTCCGCAAAAGGCGACCAACTTGGTTGTACACATGTAGCAGATGGTTTGGACTCATTGGTAAGAGCGTAACCAATCAATCGGGCTCGTTGTGTTCCTAACACCTCCTGCACTCCTGATATCGTTTCTTCTTTATTTTCAAGGAGTCGTATCTGTCAAGTTGTTGCAGTGCAGATGAGAGAACGCGGGGAGGCTTCTAGACATAATCTCAGACCATATTCATCTTCCAATATGGGATTCTAAAAGAAAAAAGTCCAATACATATATAAATATCTCCCTTTAGATTGTCGGTGGGCTCTCCTTTTCTTTTGTCAAATAATACCAGCGTTTTAAGTTTAGAATCGATTTTTTCCATCAGAGGCCGCGGTGCCTCGGTTTAAAACTGACAAAAAAGAAATGAGAATTGATTTTTCTTGTGGGTAACGGCCAACTTCGTCATACACATGCAGCGATCCATTTTGCCTCATCAGGAAGAGTGTAAACGATCTTTCGGTCTCATAGTACACATCTAAACAATCTATCGGCCTTATTTTTGGAACAAAGTCTTGTATTTGTGGAAATTTGATGCAAATTTTCAAGTCGCTCGAAGTGGAAGAGCACGAGGAGGCTTGAAGTGATAATTTCAATCACTTTAGCGGAATGAATTGGGAAAGAAACATCTTTAAGCACGGAGACATCGTCTTTTAGCCTGTCGGTAGGCTCACTGCATTTTTTTGGTCAGAAATAGCAACATTTTTCGTTGAAAATCGGTTTTTTTCTCAACATGCAATCAGAAGCGGCACCACGGTTAGACTATTGCTAAAACGGCGTAGAAAATGATTTTTCCACGAAAAACGGCCAACTTTGTTGTACACATGCAGCGACCCATTCGGCCTCACCGATAAGAGTGTAAACGATCTTTCGGGCTCATAATACACATCTAAACAATCTATTGGCTTCATTTTCGGAACAAGTTCTTGTATTTTTGGAAATTTTATGAAAATCTTCGAGTTGCTTGAAGTGGAAGAGCACGAGGAGGCTTGGAGACATATTTCCAATCACTCTGGCGGAATGAATTGGGAAAAAACATCTACGAAGACGGAGACATCGTCTTTTAGCCTATCGCTAGGCTCACTGCATTTTTTTGGTCAGAAATAGCAACATTTTTCGTTCAAAATCGTTTTTTTTTCTCAACATGCAACCAGAAGGGGCACCACGGTTAGCCTATTGCTAAAACAGCGTAGAAAATAATTTTTTTATGAAAAACAGCCAACTTTGTTGTACACATGCAGAGATCCATCTAGCCTCACCGGTATGATTGTAAACGATCTTTCGGGCTCATAATACACATCTAAACAATCTATTGTCCTCATTTTCGGAACAAGTTCTTGTATTTGTGGAAATTTGATGGAAATTTTCGAGTTGCTTGAAGTGGAAGAGCACGAGGAGGCTTGAAGACATAATTTCAATCACTTAAGCGGAATGAATTGGGAAAAAACATCTCCAAGCACGGAGACATCGTCTTTTAGCCTGTCGGTAGGCTCACTGTATTTTTTTGGTCAGAAATAGCAACATTTGTCACTCATATTCGGTTTTTTCTCAACATGCAATCAGAGGCGGCACAACGGCTAACCTATGGCTAAAACGGCATAGAAAATGATTTTTTTTTTATAAAAAAAACGGCCAACTTTGTTGTACACAGGCAGCGACCCATTCGGCCTCACCGATAACAGTGTAAACAATCTTTCGGGCTTATATACACACCCAGGTGCAGAATTTGAGGTTAACGATCAAATTTTTTTTCAAAATCGTGGAAAAACTAGGCGCACAGCTAAAATTTATATAGCATAAAATTTGATAGAAACTGTATTGCACCGCAAACGGCGACCAACTTGGCTGTACACATGTAGCAGATCGTTTGGACTCATTGGTAAGAGCGTAACGAATCAATCGGACTCGTTGTGTTCCTAGCACCTCCTGCACTCCTGATACCGTTTCTTCTTTATTTTCGAGGAGTCGTATTTTTCAAGTTGTTGCAGTGCAGGTGGAAGAACGCGGGGAGGCTTCTAGACATAATCTCAGACCATCTTCATCTTCCAAAATGGGATTTAGAAAAAAAAAGTTCAATACGTATATATCACCCTTTAGATTGTCGGTGGGCTCTCCATTTTTTTTGTCAAATAATACCCGCGTTTCAGGTTTAGAATCGATTTTTTTTATCAATCAGAGGCCGCGGTGCCTCTGTTCAAAACTGACAAAGAAGAAATGAAAACTGATTTTCCTTGTGGGTAACGGCCAACTTCGTCGTACACATGCAGCGATCCATTTTGCCTCACCGGTAAGAGTTTAAACGATCTTTCGGGCTCATAATACACATCTTAAAGATCTATCGGCCTCATTTCCGGAACACGTTTTTGTATTTGTGGAAATTTGATGGAAATTTTCGAGTTGCTTGAAGTGGAAGAGCACAAAGAGGCTTGAAGACATAATTCCAATCACTTTAGCGGAATGAATTGTGGAAAAAACATCTCCTAGCACGGAGACATCGTCTTTTAGCCAGTCGGTAGGCTCACTGCATTTTTTTGTCAGAAATAGCAACATTTTCCGTTCAAAATCGTTTTTTTTCTCAACATGCAATCAGAGACGTCACCACGGTTAACCTGTGGCTAAAACGGCATATAGAATGTTTTTTTTTAATGGAAAACGACCAACTTTGTTGTACACATGCAGAGATCCATGCGGCCTCACCGGTAAGAGTGTAAACGATCTTTCCGGCTCATAATACACATCTAAACAATCTATCGGCCTCATTTTTGGAACAAGTTCTTGTATTTGTGAAAATTTGATGGAAATTTTCGAGTTGCTTGAAGTGGAAGAGCACGAGGAGGCTTGAAGACATAATTTCAATCAGTTTAGCGGAATGAATTGGAAAAAAACATCTCCAAGCACGGAGACATCGTCTTTCAGCCTTTCGGTAGGCTGACTGCATTTTTTTGACCAGAAATAGCAACATTTTCCGTTCAAAATCGTTTTTTTTCTCAACATGCAATTAAAGGCGGCACCACGGTTAACCTATGGCTAAAACGGCATAGAAAATGATTTTTTTTATGAAAAACGGCCAACTTTGTTGTACACATGCAGAGATCCATCCGGCCTCACCGGTAAGAGTGTAAACGATCTTTCGGGCTCATAATATACATCTGAACAATCTATCGGCCTCATTTTCGGAACAAGTTCTTGTATTTGTGGAAATTTGATGGAAATTGGATGAAAATTTTTGAATTGCTTGAAGTGGAAGAGCACGACGAGGCTTGAAGACTTAATTTCAATTACTTTAGCGGAATGAATTGAGAATAAAAAAACATCTCCAAGCACATAGACATCGTCTTTTAGCCTGTCGGTAGGCTCACTGCATTTGTTTGGCCAGAATAAATAGCAACATTTTTCGTTCAAAATCGTTTTTTCTCCCTCAACGTGCAATCAAAGGCGGCACCACGGTTAACCTATGACTAAAACGGCATAGACAATAATTTGTTTCAAATCAAATTGTTTTTCCAAAATCGTGAAAAAATTAGGCGCACAGTTGATATGTATATAACATAAAATTTAATAGAAACTGTATTGCTCCGCAAAAGGCGACCAACTTGGTTGTACACATGTAGCAGATGGTTTGGACTCATTGGTAAGAGCGTAACCAATCAATCGGGCTCGTTGTGTTCCTAACACCTCCTGCACTCCTGATATCGTTTCTTCTTTATTTTCAAGGAGTCGTATCTGTCAAGTTGTTGCAGTGCAGATGAGAGAACGCGGGGAGGCTTCTAGACATAATCTCAGACCATATTCATCTTCCAATATGGGATTCTAAAAGAAAAAAGTCCAATACATATATAAATATCTCCCTTTAGATTGTCGGTGGGCTCTCCTTTTCTTTTGTCAAATAATACCAGCGTTTTAAGTTTAGAATCGATTTTTTCCATCAGAGGCCGCGGTGCCTCGGTTTAAAACTGACAAAAAAGAAATGAGAATTGATTTTTCTTGTGGGTAACGGCCAACTTCGTCATACACATGCAGCGATCCATTTTGCCTCATCAGGAAGAGTGTAAACGATCTTTCGGTCTCATAGTACACATCTAAACAATCTATCGGCCTTATTTTTGGAACAAAGTCTTGTATTTGTGGAAATTTGATGCAAATTTTCAAGTCGCTCGAAGTGGAAGAGCACGAGGAGGCTTGAAGTGATAATTTCAATCACTTTAGCGGAATGAATTGGGAAAGAAACATCTTTAAGCACGGAGACATCGTCTTTTAGCCTGTCGGTAGGCTCACTGCATTTTTTTGGTCAGAAATAGCAACATTTTTCGTTGAAAATCGGTTTTTTTCTCAACATGCAATCAGAAGCGGCACCACGGTTAGACTATTGCTAAAACGGCGTAGAAAATGATTTTTCCACGAAAAACGGCCAACTTTGTTGTACACATGCAGAGATCCATCCGGCCTCACCGATAAGAGTGTAAACGATCTTTCGGGCTCATAATACACATCTAAACAATCTATTGTCCTCATTTTCGGAACAAGTTCTTGTATTTGTGGAAATTTTATGAAAATCTTCGAGTTGCTTGAAGTGGAAGAGCACGAGGAGGCTTGAAGACATAATTTCAATCACTTTAGCGGAATGAATTGGGAAAGAAACATCTTTAAGCACGGAGACATCGTCTTTTAGCCTGTCGGTAGGCTCACTGCATTTTTTTTGGTCAGAAATAGCAACATTTTTCGTTCAAAATCGTTTTTTTTTTCTCAACATGCAACCAGAAGGGGCACCACGGTTAGCCTATTGCTAAAACAGCGTAGAAAATAATTTTTCTATGAAAAACGGCCAACTTTGTTGTACACATGCAGAGATCCATCCAGCCTCACCGGTAAGATTGTAAACGATCTTTCGGGCTCATAATACACATCTAAACAATCTATTGTCCTCATTTTCGGAACAAGTTCTTGTATTTGTGGAAATTTGATGGAAATTTTCGAGTTGCTTGAAGTGGAAGAGCACGAGGAGGCTTGAAGACATAATTTCAATCACTTTAGCGGAATGAATTGGGAAAAAACATCTCCAAGCACGGAGACATCGTCTTTTAGCCTGTCGGTAGGCTCACTGTATTTTTTTGGTCAGAAATAGCAACATTTGTCACTCAAATTCGGTTTTTTTTCAACATGCAATCAGAGGCGGCACAACGGCTAACCTATGCATGGCTAAAACGGCATAGAAAATAATTTTTTTTTTATAAAAAACGGCCAACTTTGTTGTACACAGGCAGCGACCCATTCGGCCTCACCGATAAGAGTGTAAACGATCTTTCGGGCTCATAATACACATCTAAACAATCTATTGGCTTCATTTTCGGAACAAGTTCTTGTATTTTTGGAAATTTTATGAAAATCTTCGAGTTGCTTGAAGTGGAAGAGCACGAGGAGGCTTGGAGACATATTTCCAATCACTCTGGCGGAATGAATTGGGAAAAAACATCTACGAAGACGGAGACATCGTCTTTTAGCCTATCGCTAGGCTCACTGCATTTTTTTGGTCAGAAATAGCAACATTTTTCGTTCAAAATCGTTTTTTTTTCTCAACATGCAACCAGAAGGGGCACCACGGTTAGCCTATTGCTAAAACAGCGTAGAAAATAATTTTTTTATGAAAAACAGCCAACTTTGTTGTACACATGCAGAGATCCATCTAGCCTCACCGGTATGATTGTAAACGATCTTTCGGGCTCATAATACACATCTAAACAATCTATTGTCCTCATTTTCGGAACAAGTTCTTGTATTTGTGGAAATTTGATGGAAATTTTCGAGTTGCTTGAAGTGGAAGAGCACGAGGAGGCTTGAAGACATAATTTCAATCACTTAAGCGGAATGAATTGGGAAAAAACATCTCCAAGCACGGAGACATCGTCTTTTAGCCTGTCGGTAGGCTCACTGTATTTTTTTGGTCAGAAATAGCAACATTTGTCACTCATATTCGGTTTTTTCTCAACATGCAATCAGAGGCGGCACAACGGCTAACCTATGGCTAAAACGGCATAGAAAATGATTTTTTTTTTATAAAAAAAACGGCCAACTTTGTTGTACACAGGCAGCGACCCATTCGGCCTCACCGATAACAGTGTAAACAATCTTTCGGGCTTATATACACACCCAGGTGCAGAATTTGAGGTTAACGATCAAATTTTTTTTCAAAATCGTGGAAAAACTATAGTGGGGACGGTACGCGACGAAAATCCCTTGGATACTGCACTTTTGAGTAGAGTTATGAAACTTGGCACATAGTTTCTAGGGACCATAAGAATAAATTTCGCCCGATGTTCCCAAGAAAATTCTCGACGGAATCCGTTATATAGGCCCCCTTTTCCAAAATGGCGTCCAAATTTTGAAAATTGGCGATTAGTCGTACAGTGGCGCGCAAAGTATCAATTCCTAACATTTTGACCATAACGAGTTGATTTAAGCACCCCTGACTCGATCCGTCTGATATTTTGGCCATTTGGGCCTTTTTTCCAAAATGGCAGCCAAACTTCGAAAGTTGGAGTTTGGTCGTATAGTGGCCTGCAAGGTATCAATTCTGGATATTTCGACCATGACAAGTCGATTAAAGCCTACCCCGACTCTACCCAACCTAAATTTCGGCCTCAATACTCAATTATAGTGCTGATTTAGAAAAAAAATTTATCTTGAGAAGGGTTGTGGAAAACCCGAGGGAAAATCACTTCTTGGACTTTCTGTGTGTCCAACATGTGAGTGATCCGGGAAGCAGAATCACTACATTTTGTCGAAGGAATGAAAGGCTCCCCCCAGTGGCAAAACCCATTTCACGCATGTATAAAACTGTGACAACCATAAAAAACGTCGAAAGTACATATACTAACCGCAAGTTGTTTCAGAAAATGTTTATCAGTGCAGAAGAAATTTTGCATGTTGATTAGGAATAAATTCTTGCAAGGTTTGATTTTCTGCATCGAGAGCGTCCCACTGATGTAGAGCATCTAAGTCGACTATGCGCTGATATGGGGTGCAATAATTTATTTGGAAATTTGCACGTTTGCACGAAGTATCAGTTCGTAACATTTTGACTAAGACGAGTTGATTCAAGCTACCTCTGACTCGATTCGGCCATCGATATTTGGGCCATTGAGGCCTTCTTTCCAAAATGACAGCCAAACCTCAAATATCGGCAGGTGGTCGTATAGGGGCACACAAGGTATTCATTCCTGGACATTTAGACCATTGCGATTCGATTAATACCCTTCCCGACTCGACTCGACTCAAATTTTGGCCTCAATCCCCAGTCCTGTCCAATTTCTAGTCCTGTCCTCCTGTCAGTGAAGATCTCGTGGCATCAAAACTGCAAGAAATTTTGAAGTGCAAGTTGTTTGAATATGTACGGAAAGGGATCGAGATAAGCCGTTTTTGCAGATTTATACGTCGATAAGAGTTGTACTTGAAGAGATTTGAGCAGAAGACAATCACAATGTACCTCTTATTGAATCATAGTACTGTTTATAAAAATTTCTGCAAGTTTCTAGTGTGTCCAAAGCACAAAGATCTCTCCTATGGGTTTTAGTTTGTCCCATGTGACACATTTTTGGTGAAAAATGTAGGTACAGTCTGGAACAGTGTTAGATTTTTTGCACTTATAGCCGTAAAGTCCCTTATTATTAAAACCTGTTCCTGAATCGCAATCGAATTTTTTAGTATTTATGGTAGGAAGAATATTATACCTTCAAGAAAAGCATTACAGCTTTAGCGGCTTATGTACATAGTTCTTTCCCAACCTTGGTATATTATGTAAGAGACAAAACGAGTATAATGCAATATGTAGAAATTGGATCACCTACAGGAATTAGAATTGAAAAGGCGTTCAGGATAGGTGAGAGTTCTGTTCTTCACCAATGTAATAGATAAAGGAAACAGTAAAGAAGAATGTATCGACATATCGGCGCACAGTCGACTCAGATGCTCGACATCAGTGGGACGCTCTCTTAATGCAGAAAATCAAACCCTGCAAGAATTTATTCCTAATCATCATGCAACATTCCTTCCACACTGATGAAAAGTAACCGAAGTCTGAGGTCTAAAAGGCAGAGCGAAGTATAACCTCCAAACACCACTGAGAAACAGCAAATATAGGCTGTCTGATTTCAACATGATTCTAGTGGGCTGCGATTCAGGCCGCGATCGGCCGATGGCGACCAGAAACACAGCCCACTCGAATCATGTAAAAATCAAACAGCCTTTACACGCGATAGAGCTTAGATTCCTCAATCACTGTTATTTCTGGTAACGTAATATGTAACCTGACATCTTTTAGCACAAATACAAATTCTGAAACAACTTGCAGTTGATATGTATGTACTTTCGACCTTTTTTTATGCTTTTGACAGTTTTATATATGAGTGAAATAGGTTTTGCCAGTGGAGTGGGGAGCCTTTCATTTCTTCGGAAAAATCTATAGTGATTCTGCTCTTCGGATTACTCACATGTTGGACACACAAAAAGTCCAAGAAGTGGTTTTCCACAACCCTTCAAAAAATTGAAAAACAAATTTTAGTATCAGCACTATAATTGAGTATTGAGGCCAAAATTTGGGTTGGATGGAGTCGGGGTAGGCTTTAATCGACTTGTCATGGTCGAAATGTCCAGAATTGATACCTTGCAGGCCACTATACGACCAAATTCCAACTTTCGAAGTTTGGCTGCCATTTTGGAAAAAAGGCCCAAATGGCCAAAATATCAGACAGATCGAGTCAGGGGTGGCTTAAATCAACTCGTTATGGTCAAAATGTTAGGAATTGATACTTTGCGCGCCACTGTAGGACCAATCGCCAATTTTCAAAATTTGGACGCCATTTTGGAAAAAGGGGCCTATATAACGGATTCCGTCGAAATTTTTTTTGGGAACATCGGACGAAATTTCTTCCTATGGCCCCAAGAAACTATGTGCCAAGTTTCATAACTCTACTCAAAAGTGCAGTATCCAAAAGCGTACCGACCCCACTACTAGGCGCACAGCTAAAATTTATATAGCATAAAATTTGATAGAAACTGTATTGCACCGCAAACGGCGACCAACTTGGCTGTACACATGTAGCAGATCGTTTGGACTCATTGGTAAGAGCGTAACGAATCAATCGGGCTCGTTGTGTTCCTAGCACCTCCTGCACTCCTGATACCGTTTCTTCTTTATTTTCGAGGAGTCGTATTTTTCAAGTTGTTGCAGTGCAGGTGGAAGAACGCGGGGAGGCTTCTAGACATAATCTCAGACCATCTTCATCTTCCAAAATGGGATTTAGAAAAAAAAAGTTCAATACGTAGATATCACCCTTTAGATTGTCGGTGGGCTCTCCATTTTTTTTGTCAAATAATACCCGCGTTTCAGGTTTAGAATCGATTTTTTTTATCAATCAGAGGCCGCGGTGCCTCTGTTCAAAACTGACAAAGAAGAAATGAAAACTGATTTTCCTTGTGGGTAACGGCCAACTTCGTCGTACACATGCAGCGATCCATTTTGCCTCACCGGTAAGAGTTTAAACGATCTTTCGGGCTCATAATACACATCTTAAAGATCTATCGGCCTCATTTCCGGAACACGTTTTTGTATTTGTGGAAATTTGATGGAAATTTTCGAGTTGCTTGAAGTGGAAGAGCACAAAGAGGCTTGAAGACATAATTCCAATCACTTTAGCGGAATGAATTGTGGAAAAAACATCTCCTAGCACGGAGACATCGTCTTTTAGCCAGTCGGTAGGCTCACTGCATTTTTTTGTCAGAAATAGCAACATTTTCCGTTCAAAATCGTTTTTTTTCTCAACATGCAATCAGAGACGTCACCACGGTCCTGTGGCTAAAACGGCATATAGAATGTTTTTTTTTAATGGAAAACGACCAACTTTGTTGTACACATGCAGAGATCCATGCGGCCTCACCGGTAAGAGTGTAAACGATCTTTCCGGCTCATAATCCACATCTAAACAATCTATCGGCCTCATTTTTGGAACAAGTTCTTGTATTTGTGAAAATTTGATGGAAATTTTCGAGTTGCTTGAAGTGGAAGAGCACGAGGAGGCTTGAAGACATAATTTCAATCAGTTTAGCGGAATGAATTGGAAAAAAACATCTCCAAGCACGGAGACATCGTCTTTCAGCCTTTCGGTAGGCTGACTGCATTTTTTTGACCAGAAATAGCAACATTTTCCGTTCAAAATCGTTTTTTTTCTCAACATGCAATTAAAGGCGGCACCACGGTTAACCTATGGCTAAAACGGCATAGAAAATGATTTTTTTTTATGAAAAACGGCCAACTTTGTTGTACACATGCAGAGATCCATCCGGCCTCACCGGTAAGAGTGTAAACGATCTTTCGGGCTCATAATATACATCTGAACAATCTATCGGCCTCATTTTCGGAACAAGTTCTTGTATTTGTGGAAATTTGATGGAAATTGGATGAAAATTTTTGAATTGCTTGAAGTGGAAGAGCACGACGAGGCTTGAAGACTTAATTTCAATTACTTTAGCGGAATGAATTGAGAATAAAAAAACATCTCTAAGCACATAGACATCGTCTTTTAGCCTGTCGGTAGGCTCACTGCATTTGTTTGGCCAGAATAAATAGCAACATTTTTCGTTCAAAATCGTTTTTTCTCCCTCAACGTGCAATCAAAGGCGGCACCACGGTTAACCTATGACTAAAACGGCATAGACAATAATTTTTTTCATAAAAAACGGCCAACTCTGTTGTACACATGCAGCGACCCATTCGGCCTCACCGGTAAGAGTGTGAACGATCTTTTGGGCTTATATACACACTCAGTTGCAGACTTTGGGGTTCACAATCAAATTGTTTTTCCAAAATCGTAAAAAAACTAGGCGCACAGTTAATATGTATATAACATAAGATTTGATAGCAACTGTATTGCTCCGCAAAAGGCGACCGACTTGGCTGTACACATGCAGCAGATCGTTTGGACTCATTGGTAAGAGTATAAGCAATCAATCGGGCTCGTTGTGCTCCTAACACCTCCTGCACTCCTGATACCGTTTCTTCTCCATTTTCGAGGAGTCGTATCTTTCACGTTGTTGCAAGTGGGAGAACGCGAGGAGGCTTCTAGACATTATCTCAGACCATCTTCATCTTCAAAAATGGGTCGATTTTTTTTCCATCAATCAGAGGCCGCGGTGCCACGGTTTAAAACTGACAAAAAAGAAATGAAAACTGATTTTTCTTGTGGGTAACAGCCAACTTCGTCGTGCACATGCAGCGATCTATTTTGCCTCACCGGTAAAAGTGTAAACGATCTTTCGGGCTCATAATACACATCTCTACAATCTATCGGCCTCATTTTTAGAACAATTTCTTGTATTTGTGGAAATTTGATGGACATTTTTGAGTTGCTTGAAGTGGAAGAGCACGAGGAGGCTCGATGACATAATTTCAATCACTTTAACGGAATGAATTGGGAAAAAAACATTTCCAAGCACGGAGATATCTTCTTTTAGCCTGTCGGTAGGCTCACTGCATTTTTTTGGTCAGAAGTAGCAACTTTTTTTTTCAAAATCATTTTTTTCCCCAACATGCAATCAGAGGCGGCACCACGGTTAACCTATGGCTAAGACGGCATAGAAAATGATTTGTTCATGAAAAACGGCAAACTTTGTTGTACACATGCAGTGATCCACTTTTCCTCCCCGTCAAAAATGTAAACGATCTTTCGGGCTCATAATTCACACTCAAACAATCCATCGGCCTCATTTTTAAAACAAGTTGCATTACTTGTGGAAATTTCTCGGAATTTCTGGAAGTAGAAGAGCACAAGGATACTTCTAGGCATAATCTCAATCACTCTTGCGGAATTAATTAAAGAAGAAACATCCCTCAGTTAGAATATTCCGCCCTTCAGCCTGGCGGTGGGCTAAACGCATTTTATTTGAAGGAAATGGTAGAACGTTTCCACTCAAAATCTATTTTTCTTTCAACAATCAATCACAGGCGGTACCATGGTTGAAACCTGGCTTAAACGACATAGAAAATGATTTTTTTTTTGTAAAAAGTTTCTTGTACACACACAGCAATTCATTCGGCCTCACCGGTGAAAGTGTAAACGATCTTTCGGGCTCATAATACACATCTGAACAATCCATCGGCCTCATCTTCGAAACAAGTCGTCATATTTGTGATATTTTTCTTGAGAATTTTTGAGTTGCTGGAAGTGAAAGAGCACGATGAAGCTTCTAGCCAATTTCGTTGTTCACATGCAGCGATCCATTCGGCCTCACCGGTAAGAGTGTAACCATTCAATCGGGCTCGTTCTACTCCCAACACCTCTTGCTCTCCTGATGTCATTTTTCCTTCATTTTCCATTTTCCATTTTCTTGCGTTCTATGAGAGCCCTGTGCCCTTTAGACACTCAGATTATGTTGTCGGACCAGCAAATAATTCTCCTCCACCCTCCAATAATCTCACCTCGTCGAGTTGTGATAATAAAAATACGAAATAATTTTTATCCCCAAAATATGCGCCAGAATGTCGGCAACCAGATATACTTGAGGTGCATTTTGAATGGTGTCAGTTCCAGATTTGGCCGCGAAGCCAAAAGATACATAAGCTGATGATCAAGTCCTGAAGCCAATTGATGTGATAGATATCTATATATATATATATATATATATATATATATTTTCCATTGAGGAAAATATGGAGTGGACCTTTCTCTTTCTCATACTGCATAAATACACCACTTTTGAGCCGCGGTCCAGCCGGCCAGTGTAAAACAACACAATAACACTTTGTTTTGGTTTTTGAGTACACGAACCCGATGCTCATCGTCCAATAACATTACACGCGTAAACGGCGCTTGCGCGAACACTTTTCACACTTTTCACACTTTTCCGCCTCGCGCCTCGGACATTTCAACTTTTCCGATATTTCACTCGGACATTTCCAATGGAAATGTCCGACCTCCCATCACTACGAATGGTTCAAGTACACGGTATGTAACAGAGGCCTTGTTTACGCGAGGTTTAAAACTTGTGTTAAGGTCCGTAACATCAATGTTATCGTCCGCATAAACACCTCTAAACGCAAGTTTCGCAACAGCTGTTAAGCTTAGCTAAATGTGATTTTAAATTGCATTTAGTAAGCAAACAAGTGTTGGCAATCGCACGTAAACGCCCATGCCCATCCGCAGTACACTGATGTAGCGAATGTTGCCTAAAATCGTGGTTTTTAGGCAACTTTCACTACAGAAGTGTACTGCGGAATGTATTTTACTGCCAGGAACTTTTCTCACACGATTCAAGAATAGCGGCCTAGGTTAAGGGCCTGTCGGCTGTCATTTTGGTCGGAGCGCGTGAACACCCCTAACTAACCACTGTTAAAATCTCTGCTAAGCCTCGCGTAAACAAGCTCAGAGACAATAAGTACAAGTTACGTAACTATTTGAAACTATCAGTCCCTCTTTTCCCGCCAAATACTGATAACCCAAGTTATAACCGCAACGTTTTAGCGAGAAATGTCAGATCTCAAAAAATGACAGTATCTGTCAATCTAATGTCAACCGCTAATAACCAACCGGTTACAAAAAGTTACTCGCCCGAAAAAGACTAATGTTATCGTCCGCATAAACACCTCTAAATGCAAGTTTCGCAACAGCTGTTAAGCTTAGCTAAATGTGGTTTTACACAGAGCTTGTTTACGCGAGGCTTAGCAGAGATTTTAACAGTGGTTAGTTAGGAGTGTTTACGCGCGCCGACCAAAATGACAGCCGACAGCCTCTTAACCTGGGCCGCTATTCTTGAATCGTGTGAGAAAAGTCCCTGGGAGTAAAACACATTCCGCAGTACACTGATGTAGCGAATGTTGCCTAAAATCGTGGTTTTTAGGCAACTTTCGCTACAGAAGTGTACTGCGGAATGGATTTTACTCCTTACTATAGTAAGCAAACAAGTGCTGCGTGCTTTCCACCTAGCCCCAAGTTCGGTACACCTGCCATTTACGCATGTGCGGGTGCCAAACGGTGCTTTCCATCTACGTGTTCCTACTCGGTTCTGCGCCGTTCATTGGATCACCTAAAATTTTGTGCCACACCATGGAACATGTGTGCCGTCTGGTGGTATTTGTACCGTCTAGGTGGAAAGCACCCAATGGCAATCGCACGTAAACGCCCATGCACATTACGACGCATGTGCAAACCAGAAATCGGTTGGATTTATAGCAGATTTATGGGTTGGATTGGATGTTGGATGACCTGTGAGCACCTGTAATGTATAAAAAAAAAAGTGCCCCCGCATATTGCGAAAGTGTTGAAGGTAAGAAGGTGTTGAAAGTGTGGTTATGGTTAAATTTTGCTTAAACACTTCTTTGACAGATGTCTCCCTAGTAAAGGGGCTGTCATTTTGGTCGGCGCGCGTAAATACTTTATTTTGACAAGTCCCAAAAATGGCCTTATTGTGAGTGTATTGTTGGTTGCCTATATTCCTCCAATTTTGAGAAAACTGCCCTTACGTTATTAAATAGGGGGCTGATTTTTTGCAGATAGACTCCACAGGCCTTGCAGTACACGTGTGCAAAAAATCAGGGCCGTCGGAGGGGTCCTTGTGTACATAACGGAAAATTGCTTTGTATTGGTGTAATTGGTTTTCGCATCGGGCCTTTTTGAATTTTTTTCAGTCGGTCGAATTTTTGTGCCCCTGGTAAAGTGCGCCCGCATGCGTCGCACGCCTTGAACGTTGAACGCCCCGTTAGGAACAGCCCTGCACGTCTCTTGCAACAGGGAGCAGCAGATGAAATTGAATTCACCCCCGCTATCTAATTTGCAGACGGGCTCATATCTTCGAAATGAAAGGCACTAGCGCCTCCAAAATTTGCTGATATATTCAACCGGTAGAGCCCCAGAAAGCAGCACTAAAATTATTTCGTTGGCACCACCCCTTCAAGGGAATAGTTTTTAGAAATTATCCGTTACATCATCAGGGGTGTTTTTTTTTCAATTCTCATTTTGAATAGGCTAGTGGACATGGGTTTTTTTATTTCTTTTTATGAAAGATCCTCCCAAAATTGTTGCATTGGCAAGATGATTTTGTTTAAAAAAGTTTTTGTTCATAAAAAAAAACATGAAAAAGATTTGTCTGTTTGAATGGCGCGGCAAGTGCGTGACGTCACATTTTGAAGAGCCAATAGAAACTCTAGTTGGCCATTCAATGACTGAAGAACACCTCCTCGTTTTGAACCGATTTATACCAAAAAAATATAATGAAATGCTGGAGTGCTATGGTTCAACCTCACATTTTGGTCAATTCTTCCTCAAAATTCACTTATTTTTGCTCGTGCAGGCTTCGCATTATTGTCACAACAGTGTTATTAGTAGAGATGGGAAGTATCGTTACTTTTGAGTACTCGTTACAGTTCGTTACTTACGGGTTTAGTATTAGTTACTAAGTATTCGTTATCGTTACTTTCGTTACTTCGTATAAATTGTAGGAATTTATAAAAAAAAACAACGCTAGCTGCTAGGTAATATAATGTAATAATTGAAATTAATTTTTAAAATAAATGCATTTATTCTTTGAAAAAAATATAAAAATATAAAAAATGGAACAAAACAATAAATCCTTATCAATAATAAAAATCAATATAAGAATAAACAAAAGAACATCTCAATTTTAAACCAAAACAATAAACTTCTTAGGTATTCAACAGGTACTTATTTGATATGTTCATTACAATGGAGAAACAAAATTATTTCTACGTTTTTAGATTTCAATTGCTAGCTAGGGCTAGGGTTATTCTGAAAGTAAACTCCGAATCTGTAGTGTATACAGTAATACCTACCAATCCGCAATTCTCAAACAAAAGTTCTGAGAAAAATAAAAATCGAGATGCCCAAAAATTAAACATTGCAATTCGCGTTGGACACCGTTGGACGCGAGTGAGAATGATGGAAACATAACACACTAAGAGCGAGAGAGTGAGCCGCAGGACAGGTTGGCGCGGCCCTCGCCTTTATCCTATACCTACTCTACCATAATATAATAACATAAACACACTTTTGCGTGCGTATATATGGAATATGGATGTGTGTGCAGTGCATAAATAAAGTAACGAAATCAGTAAAAGAACGAATACTTTTCGAAATGAGTACTCGTTACAACGGGTACTCGTCAGTAACGAATACTTTGTAACGAATACTGGATTTTTTCCCATCACTAGTTATTAGTGCCATATGAGTGGCAGTACTGCGAGTGTCGTATGCCAATAATGTGAAGCCCACGTCAAATAATCTAGTTTTTTTCAATACAATTTCGCTTCATAATACATAATAACTCCATGCAATGGCATCAAAAATAAGTTCCTTGTGATAAAGTTGTGCTCGCACGTAAAAATACACCACTACGTAATAGATCCAGAACGAATGCTTCGGTCGAATGTCAAATGCGTTCCCCTCTCCTTCCTCCCTCCCACCTCCCAGCCCACTTTCAAGCTGTGACGTAGCATATTATTCCTGATTTGAATAAGTCCACTTTCAAATTGATTTTTTACCGAAATGAAATCATTTTTCGAAAAACTTTTCAAACTACAAATTTGTCATTTAGATATTTATCAGGTTTATGATACTTTTATACTGAAATGCGATTGATGTCCAGTAGCCTATTTCATTAATGCAGCGGCTGGTCAAAATGACTGCCAAAAATCAACCCCGCAGGACACGTACAGCGGGAGCAGCAGCTGGAAAAGTGGATTCACCCCCGCCACCTAGTTTTCAGACGGGCTCATATCTTTGAAACGAAAGGCACTAGCGCCTCCAAAATTTGCTGAGATGTTCAACAGGTAGAGGCCGAGGAAGCAGCACTAAAATTATTCAGTTGGTACCACCCCTTCAAGGAGGTGGTTTTTAAAAATCATTCCGTGACCTTGTCAGGGGTTGTTTTTCCTAATTTGTGGTTTTGAATTACGCTAACGCCCAAGTCAGTCAAGATAATTGCCAAAATTCTCCTCGCAGGACACGTACAGCAGGAACAGCAGCTGAAAATGTGAAAATGTTATTTCACCCTCACTACCTGATTTGTAGACGGGCTCATATTTTTGGCACTAGCGTTTCCAAACTGAAGAATCTTGTGAAGCGTCTTTGGTGTGGGGTGGTGTGAGGATCGGCGAATTAAGCACTCGTACAATTTGGTTGATATGGGCTAGGTTTATTCATCGAATGGACATGATGTATATGACTAACCGTACGCTTGCTGCCGATGCTGCGGGCGGAGTGGAGTGTGAGCGTGCTCCAGGCTACGAAGCCTGTCGGCGTAAAAGTGGGGCGCTGACGCATGCCCTTTAATTAAAGCGCGAAACTTGATACATTACACAAACCTTATATGTTCAACCGGTTCAAACTTCACTCAGACGCTAGCGCTGCTACCCTGCTTTTTAGCGCACTTCTCCAAACGGGGAGGCGCTTTTGTCCTCGCCTTGTCCGTCCGTCCGACCGTCCGTCATAGCATCTAGTCCTAGACGAAAAGGTTTTTGCGAAAAATTCTCACTCCAATGGGTAGCTCATGACCTTGTATCCCGAACCAAGAAAAATTTCGACGAAATAATGATATAAACAATTACAATTATAACAAATTAGTGTGGCGCGGCATTGCCGTTGCTGTATTTGCAATGCTGTATTTCAGAAGCCGGCCTGATCTCGAAAGTTATGACATGCGAACAAGTACCCGTTCTTGTCATTTTACAATTATACATATGGGGCATATTATCAAGGCAATTTTACAGATTATTTTAATTATTTTGGAAGACGTTGCAGGAAGCATGACTACGATGAGACTTCCCTCAGCAGACGTGACGACGATTTTTTATCTGCCAAAAACGTACCACGTGATGTTTTCGACTATAAAAATTGAGACCGCTTTTCAGAAGTCTCGATAACTTCTTGGATTTCCTTGGGATGATCATTCTTGGACAATGAAACTTTCAAAGACCCTCGCCCTGAAAGTTGTGGGGAAAAAATTCAGCAGACCTATGAAATCGAGCTTGGAAAATCTGAAGTAAACAATTCTTTGCTGTAACCTGCTAACGAACACGGTTCTCAAGAAAAAAATGGCAGTGATCATGTTCTCTGAATCACCATGTACCTATCTGATGTGTATCAAAGAAAAAACCAGCAAGCTTATTCTTTTAGTTGGTTTCGAAAATAAGATTCAGTCGGATATCGGATATTATTGCGGTTTTTTTTTAATGCATTATACAAAAAAATATATATTATGTATTCTCAATTCTCGTCTATTTCTCGCTTGATGACACCCTCAAACTTTCTAAAAACAAATTGAATTGATCTGGAATTGTCGTGGTGGATCTGTTGTGTCTGAGATGGCTCTTGACCAAATGACCGGCGCTCAGTGCAGCCATCAGCGACAGCTCTCCGGCCAAAACGGTGGCGCAAATGATTCTGGCGAGTTTGTTGGAGTTCTCCCCGGGGACGTCGCCGTTTGGTCCTTCGACTCCCAGCATTTGAAGGCAGGATGACTGCGCAGAAAGGACTGTACCACCTCCGACGGTTCCAGTTTCGATCGAAGGCATCGTGCACGAAATGTACAGGTCCTTTCCGTTCACACCCCAAGGTTCCATTAGAGTCATGCAGTTGCTGCTGCTGATGTTCTGAGCCGGATCTTGACCGGTTGCAATGAACACAGCCGTCACTAGGTTGGCGGCGTGGGCATTGAAACCGCCGATGCTGCCGGCAACGGCCGAGCCGATCATGTTCTTGGACGTGTTCACGTCTACCATGGCTTGAACGGAAGTTTTCAAGACCTTTTCGACCGTTTCGCAGGGAACAATCGCTTCGCACACCACCGATTTACCTCGTCCTTCGATCCTGCAAACCACGTCATCAAAATGCGAGGTATACAAGTGTATGTGGGTGCACACAAGCTGCAACATGTGGCTGCAACACGTATACGTACCAGTTTATAGCCGCTGGCTTTTTATCAGTGCAAAAATTTCCGCTCAAACTCAAGATTTCCATGTCGGGGAAAATCGTCTGGACGTGCTTCAGAGACAGCTCGGTGCCTTTAGACACCATGTTCATGCCCATTGCATCGCCTGTTGTCGCCACAAATCGGACGAAAAGATATCTTCCCGCTATTTTGACCATCAATTTCGTTAGACGTGCGAATCTGCTGCTGGCGTCGAAATGTTTTTTGATGACGTCGAAGTTTTCCGGTGACTCCATCCATCCCATCACCTCGCTTGCTTTGGCAATGGATGAAAATCTAACCACGGGACCTCTCGTCATGCCGTTACCGACAATTCTGCTAGTCACGCCGCAGCTGAACAGCGCCCGACATCCCCGATTTGTGCTAGCAACCAAACAGCCTTCAGTCGTGGCCAAAGGAACGTGAACTTGATGTTCGTCTAAATTCAGAGGACCTGCATATCCCACCGGGATAGGGATGTACCCGATCACATTCTCACAACAAGCACCCATCACCTGCAAAAGTAACACAGTAGGTAACTACATATTTCTGATCAAAATTTTTATCCCGCGCAATTACCTACTTTCTTATAATCATAATTTTCGTACGGCAGTTTCGACAAAGCCGCCGTGCATTTCCCTTCGCGTCCTAGCAGCTTTCGTCTGATCTGGACACCACGCTTAGGGTCTTCCACAGCCTTTTCGATCTGGTACGCCGCGATCTGTTCGTTTCTGATCAACAATATGATTTCGTCATCGTTCAGTGCAGCACCACCCAAATTTACATCGTTATAGATCCTCAAGCACTCATCCAAATTCCTGCACGAAATATCATCTTCTGGCGATGAGCTCTCCACATCCGATTCGCACCGTTCAGTTTGTATGCCTTTGTCTTTGAATTCGCAGATTTTTCTGGTTTCGAACAAAACGGACATTTTCGCAATATTGCAGCAATTTCTCACATAATTTTAATCAAGAAACACAGGACCAGATGCACTGCATGCACTTTATTTAGTAAGACTAGGTAAGCTGTCGGCGTTAATCTCTTTTATTACCCAATAGCAATCTGCTCGAAGATCTTGAAATACAATGAGACGAAAATAAGCATAAAAAAAGGTTAAGTAGCATGTTAAATATTAAATAGTTTTTAAAAAAAGACTGCGCGCCACAAAGAGAATACCTGAATGACATCTAAATATGGCACTGGAAAAATGCATCACTTTATTGAGAGAGAAAAAAAAGTAACATGGTAGGTAACAACATTAGAAATTCTTGAAGTGATGCTCAAACTTTTGGTCGCCGGCAATATTGATTTTGTTACAGGCTCTATCCACCGACGATGTCATGGACGGCGGACCGCAACTAAAGACTCCCACAGTGTTTGCCTGCGAAGAACAAATCCGTTAATTGGAAGAAAAACGTGTGTTATTGAAAAATCCGGAAATTAAGTCTATTCTATTTTCACCCTATGAAAAAACAACAAGGTGAAGGTATCATTCATCAACTAAGTATATGATGTTAACACAAGCTAACTGCGTTTTGTCCAGTGACATTAGAGTAAAGAAAACTTTGTCTTGTTGACTTGAGTTTCTCATGTTCATATTAAACTGTGCCCAAGTAGGTACTTACTTATTCTTACTCCACTTACTATACTTTTATCAAAACTTACATTGCCATGAAGAGATCCAATTGTCTTGAAAAATCGCGGGAAACTGGGGCGGCCGAAGTGCGTCACGGCCTTCAAGTTCGTGAACAGCGACCTGTTCGAGATCCTTTGGTAGTGTCGCTCGCAAATGTAAAGGAAAATGGTGCGCAGATCGAACTTCTCGAAGAACTGCGTGATGAAAATGTGACAGCTGATTATGTTATTCACGTCTTTGTACTCGAGCTCGCGGATCAGGTCGACCAGCCATTCGAATTGTTTCTGCGTCCTCGACACCCAGATGAAGTACACCTTTTTGCATCGCGAGATCTGATTCGCTTTGTAGACAACATCCTGGAGGATGCTGGCGAAAGGCGTCACCCCGATTCCGCCACCGATCAGAACGGTCACGTCGTAGAGATTCCAATCTTGATGACCCTCACCGTAGGGACCGTCCAAATAGATTTTGGGCAGAGCAGTTTTGGTTTTGTTGGTGTTGTCGTAAATTCTTCTAATATGCGTGGTCCATGGACCGACAGAGCGGATGTGCAGAGTCAAATTGGTCTTGTCCGGGGAGGAAGACAACGTGAAAGGATGATATTCGTGTTTGTTCAGTGCCAAGCAAGCTATCCTGACCCATTGCCCGGATTTGTAAAGAAAGCTTTCTGGCTTCCTGAATTCTAACATAGTTACTTCTGATGGTAGAACTTCGGCCCTCAGCACTGGGATTTCAATTTTCTTCCTGCTGATGCTGATTAAAGAATCAGCGGTGAAGAGAATGACGGGCCCCAGGAAGAAGTAGTAGAAAAATGGCGGCTGTAACACATACGAATTTTACCCAAACGACTTGGCACGTAGAACTGACGGAATACCTGTATCAGTCTTCCAGTCCCATGAAGAATCATAAAGATGAAAAAGAGAGGATACAGACTGTGCGTGTACCAGAACCAGTTGTAGATTTTTCTCCTTACAATGTCCGTTGCAAAAATGTACATAACAGCCCAAATTAACGTCAGCACGATGCCTGTGAAACCGGTCATTGTTTCCCAACACCAGTAATGGAATTTTGGCAGCACATGCGTTCTGTAGGAAGCTCAGTTGATCATAGAATTCTAAGCAGCTCTGGACACAAAACTTACGCATGGAAGTAGTTGCGGAACAGACACGTCAAATCGTCGGCAGTTTGCGTTGAGATGTGATAAAAATTGAAAGCGTGCCCAATGATGTGCATTACTGTAAAAATAAAAGCCCACCCCGCTATGTACTTGTGGATTTCCACGGAAGAGTCGAATGGGAAATATTTGTTTGCGACTGTGTCTCTCAAGTACGTGATAGTGTTTCTGCACATGGTCACTAGCAAAGACGAGTAAGTGAACATCATAGCCGAAGCTGCGCCTCTTGTCACTGTCACACCATATCCTGCGATTCTCCTTAAACCAGAATGTTCTCTTTCCACGCTGTAATCTATATTTAGAAAAAGTTAAGTTGAATCGTGTAGCTACTCCACTGGAGGTACTTGTATTGCGACATGATAGTGATTAACTTACAGTAGGCTCGTTCAGCGAAAACAGCCCAAAGAACTAGCGTGTAGAGAGACAACCAAAATATTTCTTTTGATTTGAGTTCGATGTAGCGAACAAAAGCAAATTTGGTTCTGTTCTCAACTTTGATCGTCTTTATTAGCTCGGCTTGATCGTCATCGATGATTTTACTTGTGTCTTCTGTTTGCGCAGTTCTTCCTTGGAAACGTTCTTGAATTTCGTTGTGACTTCTAAAATTCAACAGTTCAGTTCTTATATTATCTGAAACATGATGAATAAGTAGGTGGAGATAGGTACTCGTAAATATTTTCAATAGTGTCCCGCGCTGCTTCCAAATACGACTGTCGATTTTGCTTGACTCCTTTGAAATTCAACTTCGCTTTGCTCAAGTTCTTGACATCATCACCGAACATTTTCAAAAACGCGTCGAAATCCAGCCGGTCTTTGTTCCTAACCCCAGCACGTTGAATCAAACCCTGTGTTGTTTTCTTCAGCTCCGCTTCGTCAACTGCACCTCCGACTGTCGCCAGAAAAGATCTATAACAAACCGTTGACTAACGTACCTACCTCACAGTCAAAACAATAACATTCTTACTTAATCATTGCCAGAAAGTTATCTTCGGTTAAGTATCCAACGCCGTTGATATCGTACATGTCGAATAAGAGTTTGGCTTTTTCTTGTTCAGTTCCATTAGCGAAAATGATAAGCAGATCGACGAACTCTCTGAACGAAATGAATCCGTTTTTATCTTTGTCGATAAGCGAGAACATTCTTTTGACGAATTCGTCGTTGGCCCGCATGCTCATGGCCTCGGCGAATTCCGTAATGGTCAATTCCGTGTCTATGATCTCTTTCTCCATCAAAGAATCGACTCGCAACAACTCTTTTTGAGAATATTCAATTTTAAACGCTTGAGCGAACACTACACGGTAGAATTTTGCCAGGAGCTGTTGCCTGTCCTCCTTGGTGACGACCTTTTTCAGTGCCGTTTTCATGTTGAACGTCGTGATGTTTTCTCGCTGGATCCCGTTTCCGGTGACGAAGGGATCGAAAGTTTTCAAAAAGTTGTTGCGCAGAAAGTCCGATTCGAACTGCAACACCAAATCGTAGTTATGCTCGCTCTTGATGATAAGGTGGTTCGAATCGGTGGTCTGATAAATTTCGACTTTCTTGTTAGGACGTGAAAAATCAAAAGCTCTGAGTAACGTGCCGGTTTGTGACATTACTGCCAACTGTTTGTGGTCTTCCTTCAGGATTAGAACCACACGTTGCGGTGGGGTTTTGAAACCGGTCCATTCGTTTACTTAAATCACAATAATACTAGCATGAAACAATAATATCGTCATAATATAATATCATTTACCAATGAAAAGAGGATAGTTGATGTTTCTTTCACTCTTGAACGTGTTCCTGGTTATGGTATCTTCGGTCGCTCTCAAAGCTTGTAAGTTTTTTTCTTTGATTCCGATCAGTACATAGATAACACCAACCAGTCCTTGAACACACTGTTCATTCAATTCTGACAGTTTCAAGTGACTTTATTAATTGAATAAACTCTTAGACCATTAAGGTGACCAACTTCAAATGAATGAAAATCAGGACATTGAGAAAAAAACAGAAAACAAAACACGCGAAAGGGGAAGGAGAGTCTAGGGGACGGAGCAAAATGCCCCCTTCCTAAATTTTTTTTGCTTTTACTAACATGGAAAATACAGCTATTGCTGAGAAACGAAAAGCGAGAACTCCCCTGGGCTGTGCCTGGGAGAAAAAAGAGTGGGAAAAATCGCCGCGTTCTCTTAAAAATAGACCTCCTGGCAACCTCATAATATTACAAGAAATTCAAGTGTGATTATCATTAGAAACAAAATTTCATGATAGAAAAAACACAAAATTAAACCTTTTATCTCTTCGGTAGGCTGTAGAACCTATCTGCGAATATGATGTCAAGTCTAATAGGCACAGGGACAAAAGTATGTGGAAGGGAAGTGGTAGAGTGATGATGTGGTAGAGGGGTAAGGTGTTAAATCGCTTGATGTTTTCGCGGCAAATTTAAAATCAGAAAAACAGGATTTTGCTTGATATCAGGACAAATCAGTATTTTTGCTTAAAATCAGGACAAATCAGTACATTAACGTGAAACAGGACAAAGATGTGAAAATTTAAACCTGTCCTTACCAAATCAGGACGGTTGGTCACCTTATAGACCATGCACGTTCAGCGCTGCTCGCGCTTATGGACAAGTACATCCCTATGCTTCCAATGTGCGAAAAACACACCAAGGTTAAAATGAGAGAGCAATCTAATTTCGCTCTACCAGTGGTGGAAACTCTATTTGCGCATGTCAAGGTCTTGGTCACGGCACGGCCGCGAGAGCGAGGCGGCGTTGCCGTAGTACCTGAATTTCCTTGCCGAACAACTGTTTGAAGCAAATTTTATCAACAACTTTGTATAAAAATACTCCATGAGTTTTTATTATATAGGTAGCCAAAATTATGATTTGTTTCTTTCTCTTTATCAGCTGTGTAGATATTATACCGTTTTCATAACTGAAGTGGAGAAAATCTAGCTCCTCGTGATCAATGAGGATTTTCGCAAGGAGAGGCAACATCGGAAATGACCGTTCCCGTTTTACGCCAGGAGCTGCTTCGGGTAGATCACTAGACAGAGAAAGCAGATACATACATCAATCACGGCCCAGCTGGATCTACTGCCTTTGTCTAGCGATCCACCCCGAGCTGGCAAATCGAGGCGCCTCTCACTAGCTTGCATAATTTCAACTTCCCTGACGAAGAGGGAGATATCTTTTCTCCTTTAGGTTCCCGTGCGTTTTTCGGCCTGGTATCACTTGGCCATAAGCGCGAGCAGCGCTGAGCTTGCATGGTCTAAGAATAAACCATAGAATTCCACTCTCATGCAATGGCCATCAGTCCATTACTCACTCGGATGCTTTACGATGCTCGCCGAAGCTCGTGTTGGCAAACTGTCTCTCTCTCTCTCTCTCTCTCTCTCTCTCTCTCTCTCTCTCTCTCTCTCTCTCTCTCTCTCTCTCTCTCTCTCTCTCTCTCTCTCTCTCTCTCTCTCTCTCTCTCTCTCTCTCTCTCTCTCTCTCTCTCTCTCTCTCTTTCGTAACAACTCGCTTCCATATTTATCAAATTCGTGTTTGAGTGTTTGTGCGTGAGTGTTTGTGTGGTGTGGTAGTCTTGAGCGAAGCACCTGTACTAAATGGCTTTGTATCTTTGCCCGCTCTAGAGCCCTCTAAAGCTGGATTCCCAGTTGCAAATATTCGGACAAAAAATGCGATTTTATATGTCAAATTTTGAATTGGAGGGCTCTGATTGGCCAATATGACGACTTTGACATAAAATTTCGCATTTTCTGTCCGAATATTCGCAACTGGGAACCAAGCTTTACAGTTAGAGCCGAGCAAAATACGATTGCGGACAAAAAAAGGTAGGACACTGTCAGTCATTATTTCCTCCTCCTCCTCAGTTTGGATAATTATGTTTATCTTGATTAGGTTCCAACCCACACGACTAAACCGAGAGGCATTTTGGGCCTAGATTGTTGCGAAAACGGCAAAATAATGAATGACAGTGTCCTATTTTTTTTTGTCCGCAATGGTACTTCCGAAAAGTGTTTGAATAATGAACACTAAATACTTCTCAGTAAGAAAATATATATTTAAATGGAATGATAGGTATTTACTCGCGTGCATGTGCATGTGCGTGTGCGTGCGTGCGTCTGTGTGCAGATCAGATGCAATGTGACTCAAAACAACAAAACTCACTCCGAGCTGCCCGAACCACTCCAAACGGACAAAGAAACAAAGCTATTATGCTGTACGAAGTGTCAGTAAAACTCGTAGGTGTAGGTACTTACCAACTATAAATGCTCCGGTGGTGAAGAACGTAAGTATGTAAGATACTTCGCTGTTTTTGAAGTAGTTGAAATTGGTACCTCTTTCACAAGTTTCATTCAAATTTTGCTGGTTTAATTGCGTCAAGTGATAGCAGCGTCTCGTTTCGTCTTGTATCGGATCATAACAAGAAGAGTTGACTAAATTGCATGCTCGAACTAGCATGCCATCTGTATCACCAGGAGCGTTGAACGGTTGCGCCGGTATATCGTAATAATCCATTTTCGTAACAGCCATTATTATGTCATATATAGATATACGTTTTATCCTGGCCACTTCCACCGGTGTAAATAACCTTTAGCAGGGTTTAACACGTAACAGTTTATTGACTTACCAATAAAAAAAATGCTCACTTATTTTTTGTGTTCTCAAACCAGAATCGGTCTCCATCTCGAATCCGTCTGAATTGGTCCAAAATGATTGTTCTGAACAGTTCACCTGGACCATCGCCAGTTTCTAGTATTCCCCCAATCCAAACGTCGATGTCGTCAGCGGAGTTGTTGTGTAACCTCATGAATTCTGCTAAAATCTGAGTTTCAACCGTTAACAATGACGAAGAAAATATTATCAGAATACGTACTTCCGCAGACAGATTGAAATGATCGAATCCAACTCTATTCAATCCGAATGCTTCTCTGGCTGTGTTGTAATCAGGAAGTCCATGGTCCCGTCCTCGCTGTACATTGACTGCCATCAAATCTCGCCTGGGAAACTCCAACGGTCCGAACACGTTTCCACGCAGATCCTCAACGATTTTGTGATCTTCTTCTTCGCTCAACTGCACGGACATTCCCATCAGCATCCTGTCTATGTCGATCATCCCGCTGTTCGGGTCGTCGCTCTCTTTTTGAAGCAGAGGTTCCTGAGGTCGCCAAAAAATGTTGCACGTCCTTACAGCCGTCCGTCCCCAAGTATCGAACCTGGACTTGCACTGATTCCTTGCGTAATCTCGCAAGTACACACCAGGAACTACGAGGGTGTGGCCAAATCGAAATGCGGCGGCTTGGAAGAACTGATCGATTTGCGGATCGATACTGGGGTCATACTGTTGATAAGGTGGGAGACCTTGGAGCACCCAAATGGGTAGCCACTCGTCCACCACGATGTGTTGTTGCGTCGCGATGACCCACTTTCTCGCTTCGTTGTACACCTTCTCGCTGCTCCAATCGGGATGATGGGATCTGAGACGCTTGGCTATGTAGTTATGCCACCGGAACCACATTACTCCGAATGTCAGCAAAAAAGCGTTTTCGTTTCCTCTAGGGTTTCCTAATTCTAAAAAATAAACGAAGCTGTACGTAGTACACTTTGCGATTAAGTTTAGCTGCGTACTTACTCCAAAAACGTGATACTTTATCAAGCTCATGGCGTTGAATGAATTTTGAATGGTAGAACGGCGACGGAGGATTCGCCATTGGAAGTCTGTCAGTGTTGTATTCGGGAAAAAGACCTCCATGGGATGAAGCAAGGCAACCATCAGGATCAATAGTACCGTTTTTGTACGTGCGTAACTGATCAGACCACTGTTTTGTGATGCCGTAAAATAGACCGCCATCGAAATACGGTGTGATTTCGTTTAGCTTAAATACAAAAGATACAACAATAGAGATAGATTACAACAAATTAGTAACAAAAAGTAAGAGTGGAGAGTACCTATGGATACCTAAATGTAATTAAATTATTGATGCCTACTTGTTGCCTTGGATTATTTGGGCTGTATCCAGTTCGTTGGTCATATCTTGATCGCAAAAACGGCATGACTGTGTGACCAGTTGGACCTTCAGTATAGTTATGGACATTGTACGGTATGGGTATGTTGAAATATTCTGGAGGACATCCAGGTCTTTGCGCATCAAGGATTTCTTCGACAACTTGTTGACCGAAGAACACAATAAGAGCATTTTTTCCTGTTCTAGATTTCGTTCCTATTTCACCAGCTAGAAGTTTATCGCTCAACTCCAACGGGTTTGGTCGTTTGGAACCTGATGGCGAGTAAGTTCCATCTTCGTATGCTGCTGGCCATCTTCTCAGCAACGGGCGATCTGTATTACATTTTGTACATGGAGTTAGTATTACACTTACTACCTAAGTATGGCAGGCATTACTTACTAATACTTACCAATAGCACCCGAGTCCGGCCTGGCAATATTGTTGTAAAAGCCATCGTATCCTTCATATTCGTAATCTATCGGGCGATTTATAACTTGACAGTTGTTTGGTCCCCAGCAACCGTTCAACAACCAATCACCAAGTAAATGCCGGTTATTTGTGTCATTTCCCACCCATTCTAAAGTTGTAGGCTTTTCCACGTAATTGGGAGTTCTTGGTGGCGCCGGTGGTGGTGGTGCTAGTTGAGGTGTGTTTCGAGGTGGCGTGGGAGGAGATGCTCGGGGAGGAGGTAGAGGCAGAGGCAGAGGCGCTGTACAAGTAATGATACAATCTTAATTTAGTAATTTCAAAGCAATTTCGTTTGAATGAAATTTAATAGTAGCATAAATAAGAAAAAGACAAATTAGGAAGTTGCATGTTTTTTCGAACAGTGGCTGTCATACCTACATGTCGTAGTGAAAATGTTTAATGAAAGCAGTAGAAATACATCGATATTATCAATATATTAAATGAACGTGTACATGACAATGCTTTTGCACCAAGAGCTGGCAAGCAACTAACTAGGAACAAGTAAAATAGCGATCATCCAAAACTATATAGAAGTGTTTGGATGGACAAAGCTATTTTTTTAATGTTTTACGACGCATCAACTATTATGGTCATTAGCGTCGACGGGACATTCAGTGGTTATTGGTACAACGTTCCTTACACTTTGAATTGTCTATTGTTAAGGACGAAGTTGAATTGGTAAAATAAGCGTTGCGGAATCAATCCCTGTGGGTTTATTCCTTCACAGAATCAATCTCAACATTGATTCTGTGAATGTCTGTTTCGAACGCTACAAGGATGTACTTTGGTTTGAGCCCATTGGCATTTCCAAAATCCTAAAATTGAAAAAAAAAAATCGTTTTTTTTTTTTCAATTTTTGGATTTTGGGAATGTCAATGGGTTCAAACCAAAGTACATCCTTGTAGCTTTCGAAAGAGACCTGAATGGTAAGATTCTGTCAAGGAATAAACCCACAGGGATTGATTCCGCAACACTTATTTTACCAATACTAGGTCATGAAGCGCGCCCTTTGACCAAAAGTCAGGTGGTCCTGAACATTGAACAAACTTGAAGATTGAATAATCTCGAAAATTGAATAATCTCGAAAATTGAATAATCTCAAAGAACGAATACTCACCCACCCTTAAAATTATTCGAATTATAATTTCTCCTCAACATTACTCTTTCATCCGTTATTGTAGAACACACAATGAAACAGAAATCAATTTTTGAGATCAATAACGTTTCATAGCTTGAAATTTTCTCCTTTCCAAAATCTGATATAAGATTCGGAGGCCACCATAAACCATGCTATAAAATGCTATTTCTTAATTGTTTGGCACACTTTGACTGATTCGAAGAAAAAAATATAAGTAACTGAAATGTTTCAGGAATATTTTGAAAATTTCAATTTGGATCAGTCAAACGCTATTCCAGATATTTACAAAGTCACTATTGCTAAGTTACCCGTTCCAACACTCAATAACAACGTAATCTAATGAGATGCACCTAGGTACTTATTTTACTTTCAAATTTCGATGAAGCTTGGAGCATAATAATAGGCAACACAACATACAACAGTAACCTGCTTCGCTGAGCTGAAGAGTGAGACGAATGATCGTACTCGATGCGAAAGAAAGAAAGGACTGACCGAACCTACTGCGAATTTTCCTAGTCAATTCTTGGTGGACATCTCTTTTCTGAGTAAGAATAACTCCATTCCTAAACTGTTAACTATGTAAGGCCTCCAGTACCTACTCTGATTGCACTCAACTCTGTAGTCAGAAATCCATTTTTTCTGTAACCGCTGTGGTCAGATGCAGCTTTGGCTTAGTAGGAGAACCGCGTAATTTGAGTTACTTTTCAAGCAAAGTGCAGTTTGGGGACGGCACATCTAAATCTCTACACTCAAAGTCAAAAGGGTAAAGTTGGAACAACTGTGGATTACATATACGCAGTATCTATAAATGTGTAAAATTTCAATAATTTTCATCAAAACGTAATTATTAGGCAGCAAGATCCGGCGGTAGCTCAGCGGTTGGAGCGCTGGACTGCCAAACTAAAGGTAGTGAGTTCGATACCACGTGGCAGCAGTGATGGAAAATTTACTGCTGTCGTCAACCTTTCCGGCAAGCAACCAACCCAGCCGCTATAAATAATTGGGTACCTGCGCTCTGTGTGAACAAGGGGTAATAAGGCGGTTGTCTAAGTAGGCGTGATGATACCCCATAACCTTGGGCCTCCAGGGGTCCGCGACAACCGGATAGTGAACACAAAGAACAGAAGCTCTTACCTTCCGCTTTGTAGGCCAAGAACCTTGATGGGATGTAGGTAGAGCCACACTATTATGCCTTATTGCTCCTTCGCTGTTCCACATCTAAATTCTATCGCAGTTAGAATGTGTGTGTGTTTTTTTTAGGCAACTTCAAAGTTCTTTCTAATAGGTCGTTTCGTTTGGGTTTTTTCTAAGTGCGCATGTGTGGCGCGACTTTCATCGTGTGGCTTCGTATACCAATGAGTGCTTTCCATCTAGATGGTACAAATACCACTAGACGTAACATGTTTCATTATAGTTGGTACACCTAAACTGCTTAACAATTGAACTGCAACACCTAAAAATTAGGTGCGTTTTCAAATTGAGATAGCTCGAAAAATATTTGACGGATTCCAGAAATTCAGGCATGTGAGGAAAGGTCATTTCTTTGACTATCGAGTGCTGTTATTGATGATAAGTTTGATTGCACAATTTGTCATATACAGGGTGCCAACGGAGAGCGTGCAGATATGAGCAATCTTCCACCTTGTACAACTTTCGAAAAAAAAATTGAGATTTTTTCTATCGCTTGCTTTTGAAAGGTTGAATCATTACGCCGAAACGATTTTGGAATTTTGACCCTAACTTTTTTTTTCAAAAAATTGTGCTCAATTTTCTGAAATATGCACTTTCTGATTAAGAAAAAGAAATAGAGACATTGTTTGTTTTCAAACGGCGTCCATCTTGAATTTTCTTACGAAGATTTTCATTTGAGCCTCCACATCCCCTAGAAACTACCCCTTTTGGGACACCGTCTCACAACAAGATATGCAATGCTTCATTTAAAAGGCATAAGTAAATTACTCATCAATAATTGGATTGAAATAAGGATACTGCGATGACCCCACACGTACAGCTCCCTAAAAACCACCCCTTGACTTCAAGGGACAGGGTTGGTATGATAAGACATGCAATCATGCATGCATGTATTATATGTACATGCATGCATGTACATGAAAATTCCAAAAAACGTCTTTTTCAACTGTTCCACTAAAAAGTGATGCTACACGATGACCCTCTGCGTAGGTCATCCCAACAGTAGCTACCCTCTCGGAAAAAGAACTACCCTTTGAAAAACCAGTACTTCCGCAATACCTCATTTGTTGGAGTTTTTTCAAAATCTGTCGCAATAGTTTGCCGCTACGATGATTTCATTCACATATCTACCCGAAACTACCCCTTCAACTACCCCTGCAATATCGCATAGCCTTTATCTTGATGCGTGTAAGGTCATCGCGAAATCATTTTGAACTTATTCAATCGCACCTTCTCTGAGCTTCCAAATGAGGTATTGCATACCTTTTACTAAAGGGGCGATTTTAGGGGTAGTTTCAGGAAAGGTTTTGTACTATCATCGTAGAAAACACCATCATTTCAATGGAACGGTTGGTAGGCAAAAGTTCTTTCAACTCGTAAATAACGCATCAAGGTAGAGGCTATGCGATATTGAAGGGGTAGTTGAAGGGGTAGTTTCGGGTAGATATGTGAATGAAATCATCGTAGCAGCAAACTATTGCGACAGATTTTAAAAACATCCTAACAAATGAGGTATTGCGGAAGTACTGGTTTTTTAAAGGGTAGTTCTTTTTTCGAGAGGGTAGCTACTGTTGGGATGACCTACGTAAAGGGTCATCGTGTAGCATCACTTTTTTAGTTGAACAGTTGAAAAAGACGTTTTTTGGAATCTTCATGTATTGCATGTCTTATCATACCAACCCTGTCCCTTGAAGTCAAGGGGTGGTTTTTAGGGAGCTGTACGTGTGGGGTCATCGTGGTATACTTATTTCAATCCAATTATTGCTGAGTACTTTTCTTAGGCCTTTTAAATAATAATAAGAATTTATTGTGTAAAAGGTACACAAAAGGTATTGTAAGGTGTACTGATCAGCTCAACGGCTGATCTTCCGTCTCACCGAAAATTATGTAAAACATAAAATACAAAAACAGAAAACACATTATATGCAACAAAGTTCTGAAGCAACGTACAATTACAAAAAAGCGTTGTGGTCGGAGTTGAGAAACTCGTCCCACGAGTAGTAAGCCTCCTTGATCAACAGTTTCTTGACATGGCTTTTGAATGACAATAAAGGTAATTTTTTGACTTCATCTGGGACTTTATTGAAGAATCTGATGGCATGATAATTACTGGCCATCCGAGACCGGGTAAGCCGCAGAGGAGCTAGACGCAAAAGCTGCTTATTCCTTGTGTCGTGCTCATGGATATCCGAATTCGAGGAGTACTCCGATAAGTTGTTTTTGACGTGGACCAAGCACTGGAAGATGTAAAGGCAAGGCAAGGTCATGATTTTCAGTCTGACAAAATGTGGCCGACAATCGTCTCTGTAGCCAATACCCGCAACAACACGAAGAGCTCTTCTTTGTAAACGGAAAAGCATTGCATATCTTGTTGTGAGACGGTGTCCCAAAAGGGGTAGTTTCTAGGGGATGTGGAGGCTCAAATGAAAATCTCCGTAAGCAAATTCAATATGGACGCCGTTTGAAAACAAACAATGTCTCTATTTCTTTTTCTTAATCAAAAAGTGCATATTTCAGAAAATTGAGCACAATTTTTTGAAAAAAAAAGTTAGGGTCAAAATTCCAAAACCGTTTTGGCATAATGATTCAACCTTTCAAAAGCACGCGATAGAAAAAATCTCGGATTTTTTTTTCGAAGGTTGTACAAGGTGAAAGATTGCCCATATCTGCACGCTCTCCGTTGGCACCCTGTATATGACAAATTGTGCGATCAAACTTATCATCAATCCCAGCACTCGATAGTCAAAGAAATGATCTTCCCTCACATGCCTGAATTTCTGGAATCCGTCAGATATTTTTTGAGCTATCTCAATTTGAAAACGCACCTAATTTTTAGGTGTTGCAGTTCAATTGTCAAGCAGTTTAGATGGAATGGAAAGCACCTTGAATTTTAATGCATGCGGAATCAGTTTTATCGTATATAATACCACAAGAGCTATGAGTTTTATCGATAAAATTTTCGAACTATCTCGAAAGCTTTGTTTTCAAGAAATTCACCGAGTGTGAAATGGTCACTTTATTATCTGAAAAAAACCCGACAGCGTAGCTGGAGGGTTTTTGTCTTTGATAATAAAGTGACCATTTCCACGAGTTTAATTGCTTCATGAAAACAAAGCTTGAGAAACAGTTCGAAAATTTTGATAAAACTCGTATTAGCTCGAGTGGTATTTGCGGAGAATATTCCACAAAACGTGAAAATCAAAATATAAAAACGTTTTGATTCCAAATCCACCCCATATCAAAAAATGGAATTGTTTTTTGGCGTTGTGACACTGTCATGGGGTCATGCTAATTAAATCAAGTTGCTTTGGTAATCAAGTGCACTTACAATCTAACAAACAGCTAATATTTCAATTATTATTGTGCTTCTCAACGTAAAAACGTCTTCCAAAGCTTTGCCTTTAAAAAAAGCAAACCACATTGGCCGCAAAATATAACCATAACCTTACAGAAGTGATGAACTGGTCCTCTTTATGGCTAGATCTGCGATTTTGTGCCCCGCGCGGATTGCGGATGTCATTCATTGTCAATGTGACAACTGCTGTGCAGGAGGGTGGCCTGGCCTGCCTTACCTACGGCGACGTACGGTGCCGTTGTGGCAAAAATAATAATAATGCGGCAATTATAACAAGCAGAAATTACATAATGTTCCATGGATAATCATTGCAGATCAAAATTATTGTTACTTATTTGAATTAGGAACTGCCTAAATGTGGTATTTCACAAATATAGTAAACTACATCTCACCTCTAGTTGGACACAAGGGATGAATATATAAACCGATTGCAACACTAGCACTTATGGAAGCGGTGTCACTGTGTGTAGGTGTAGCTTATCAACTTGAAACACCTAGAAAACTCATTTCAGCTGAGGAAATTTGAGATTTCTTGAATTTTAATTTTTAAGGCCTTGAAAGTGGTGTTTTCAACCCAAATATCTCAAAAATGAAGCCTTTAATTAAAATTTTGCAGGAGACTTTTTTCTCTAAACTGATTGTAGAATTCAAAAATTGCAACAATTTTTAAAAATATCCAAGGGGGTGAAAAATAGGGGAAAAAGGGGGAAGGTACTCCCTATTATCTTCGCCCCTGAAAATGTTTGATAAAATGCGTTATCATTGTTCGATAGAGACCTATTTTAGTAAACTTTGGTTCCAATTTGAACAAAATCTGCTGAGCGATTCAGAAGTTATGAAAAAAAAACTGTTTCAAAAAACCAACTTTGAAGGCCTGTATCTCCGTTATTACGTTTGCGAGAGTATTTTCATTGAGGGAGTCCCCTTATTTTTTAATTGTCTACCTCCCTGTGAATTTTGTTGCATTAATTTCGGGACACCTGTACATATGTACAAATTCAAGAAGAAAAAAGTTCTGCAGGATATTGCCTTTTCTATGAAAATAGCGCCACCCAAATTCACCCCTTCGCTCCCCCCCACCTCACCCTAAAAAATTTCAAATGACAATACCTACTTTGTGATACATCAGGCTGAAGGAAATTAAATTCTTTTCCTGAATTTTTTTTTTCGAAATTTTTAAAAAACCCCGTTTCCCTCTCAAAATACCCCAAATGTCAAATTTGATGGAGGAGGGGTTGAAAATTTCAAAAAATTGTTTTCAGGAAGAGAATTCAATTCCTTTTAATTTGATGTTTCACAAAGTAGTAGGTCGTGTTTTGTTAAATTTTTAATTTGAGGTGGTGGAGAGCAATTATCTGGTGAATTTGGGTGGCACTTTTTCCATTGAAAAATCTCTTCGTTGATGCTATTTTGGATGATTCTGGCGAAACTGAAGAGAAGTGAGGGGTCCAGAATATTGAATGGGACACTCAGAGAATTTTTAAGGAGGGTTAAAAATTTTGGAAATATTTTTTTCAGAAAGAGAATTTAATTTTCTTCAATTTGATGTATCGCAAGGTAGGTGGTGTTATTTGAAATTTCAAAGTTGGGGTAAGTGGGGCGAGGGGGCTGAAGATGAAAATTTTTTCCTTTTTATCGACGTTGTATCCGAAAAATCAGTTGATCTCTTTAGTAAACGTCTTAGATTGGGAGAAAACACGGATACAATGGTAATACCCTTCTTTTGAAGACCTTGAATTCACTTTCGAAACTCAGAATAAGGGGTTAAAAATTAGCCCCAGACCCCTTCTACCCCCTACCCTAAGATAGTACTAATCATAGGGTGAAAAATGATGATTAAAATTTGGTATTAGTGTTTTCTTCCGATCTAAGATGTTTACTGATGGGATCAACTCGTTTTTTCAGATACAATGTTGATGAAATAGGAAAAAAACATCCGATTTTGAAAAACTTGTAACTTTGGAACGGGTTGTTCGATTTCATTTTTTTTTTTAATTTTTGTGAAGAGAATTTAAAGACCTTAGAAATGATATGCAACTTAACCCCTATTCCCAATTCCCATCTGAAATTCTTGAAAGCGTAGTCACCCTGCCTAAAGAGGTGGAACGAGAAGATTGAAAATACGCGAGTGTCAGTCAACCTCTATCAGATTTTTTCAGGAAAAAATTGTGCAGTGAGAAACTGGAGGTGGGTCTTTTCCCAAAAATCAGCCTGTATATCATTAACATGATCGATGAAGTAGGAAAAACAATAAAAACAAACCCAAAAACCATACATCAAAAATGCATATTAACGGGATATAGCCCGACAAAGTTGAAGGTGAAAAACCGTTTTTTTATAACTTCGAAAATAACAAACCGATTCTGCTCAAATTTTGTGTAGGTAAAATCTTGAATAGGTGGCCACCGATCACTGAATGAAAATTCACTGCAAAAGTCCCAGTGGCGTAGATTTTGAAAGTTGCCCCTTTTTACCCCTCATATTTTGACGCCACTGGATTTTGTTGGAAAATCATCAGATTTTTTATATCCTTATTGAATTTAGAAGCAGAAACTCATATCTTAGCTTCTTATCAGATCAGTGGTCTTAGAGATATTTGAGTTTGAAATTTCAAAAACACTGAGTACAGAGAGAACTCCTTATTTTTATAATATTTTATTGTGAATCTGTATCTTGGTAGCACACCAGAAACAACCTAAACACCTTTAACAATTTTTCTGTCAAGATTTCAGTTTTTATCTTCAACTTTGACAGAGGCTATAATTCCGTTTATATTCATATCTGATATATGGTTTTTGGGTTTGATCTTATTGTTTTTTCATGCTCTATCGATCATTGAAATTGTTCTGATTATCCCTGGACTACCCTGACTGTTGACCCACCAAGATTTGAACAGCTCCCATTTCACAAAAAAATATTTTTGTTCTGTTCCAAGTGTTTCAGAGGAAATTTTGTACCCATACATTACAGGGTGAACCTCCCTCACCATCTAAATTCAACCTCTTGGTCTTGCAATAATGAATTTTTCGTTGTTGATCGATTCAAGAAAATCAGGGCACTTGTTGAAGCTCAAGGTTCAGGTGAGAAGGTTCGAAAATTGAAAATTACTTTGGACAAAAATTCTTAAAAAGAGACTTAATCAAAAGTTACTAAAATGTGAAGCACCCTGGAGATCCAGCTTAGGGAAAGAATTGAACAAAAATAAACTTGTCTCCAAAAAGACCAATCTTTCTGAACATTTCAAGGTATTTCTCGTTTGTATGAGACGAAGATTGTTGGCGAGGAACCCAAATCACAATTTAATGCTTCCAGAGAATAATACTGGACCTTGTTCACATAAAAATGAACTTAAGTTAGGTTATAAAGATCAATATCTACTGGTGCCTTCCCTTCAAGTGTGAAGAAGAAATTTGGCAATAAGAACGCAACGAACGTTATAGGTATGATGCACTTCGAGCGGTTCCAGTATTATTTTCTAAAAACTAAATTTTTAAATTGGGTTCTTTGCTGACAATTTTAACTTCAAACAATCGAGAAATACCTTTAATGCTAAGAGAGAATGGTTTGTTTGAAGACAGGTTGATTTTTGTTCAATACTCTGTTGCACTTCGAGATTTCAAGTGGCGCCTCAGCTACAATAATACTTTCTCGGCCTAGGTGTATAATACACTGTTGCGTTTACCTACTTTAGTAATCTTTGAAAAAATCATACCTGAGTTGTTTTGCGCCTTTATCAGTGGAACAAGGAAAATCAGAACCAGAACCTTCACGTCCATGGTTGCGATTCGAACGAATGAATACATTAGATATACCTACCACTGTCATGAATTCGTACCGACAATTTCAGAAAGGAGGAAACCGCATGATAAAGTTATCAAACTTTTATCGCCAAAAATCCCCGTACAAACTTTTACAGAGTTAAAAAATTTAAGAATAATAAAATAATAATTGATAAAGGGATCCATAGTACTCAAAATGGAGTTGTATAATATAAAGTTGTAGTAAATCAGTCTACTCCACTTGTTTTTTATATCATTTACTCGAGTTTCGGCTAATTAAATATATAAAGCCATTTTCAAAAATAATGTGACATAGCATAGAACTTTATGTCTAAGTAATGATGTAACAATGAAGAATAGACGTAACAGGTAAAACAACAAAAGAAAATGAAGGAGAGGATTATAAAATTGGGAGTAGAGCTGGTATAATGTAGATGTTGTCAAAATCGGTTTGTTCGTTGAGGAGGCTATCTGGGTCAAGATTGTATTGTTTTTTTATTTGCAAAATTTCAGAAAATTCAATTAGGTGTCTGTTGTCAAGTTTTTGGATTGGTTTCAAACAATTAAAAGCAAAATCATGGCCCTCGGCAACTACATGTCTTGTAAAGTTTGATTTTATATCGAACGCAGGTAGTTCCCTGCGGTGCTCATTTAGTCTAATTTTGAAAGATCTTATTGTGCGTCCTATATATATTTTGCCGCAAGAACAAGTTAATTTGTAGACTCCACTAGAATTTAGAGGGTCAATGGGGTCTTTGGTTTTTACTAAATGGGAGCTTAAAGTGAAAGGTGTTTTGAAACTGATATTGATGTTAAATTGTTTAAAGAAACGTGAAATTGAAGTAGAGATGTTGCCAAAATAAGATAAAGAAAAATAAATTGTTGGAGTTTTTTCTTGAGTCAAGCTGAAATTGTTTTTTATTTGATGTTTTAAGAGCTTTTTCTTGTAAAAAGATTCGAAGACTGCTTCGGGAAATGCATTGTTGGATGCAATTTGTCTTATGATATTGAGTTCAGATGAAAAATCCTCAGGTGTGAGGGGAGTGTTGAAAAGCCGATGAATGTAAGTACTGAGTGCTGAAAACTTATGAGTTTGGTGGTGGCATGAATCGAAAGGAATTATGGTGTCTGTATATGTCGGTTTTCTGTGAATTTTGAAAACGTGTTTTGAATTAACTATAGAGATGTTTAGATCCAAAAAAGAAATGTTGTTATTGTTGCTTGTTTCAAAGGTAAAAGTGATATTATTATGTAATGAATTGAGAAATGAGAGGAAAGAAAAGAAAAAAAAGAAATCTGTTATGAGTAGACTGATTTACTACAACTTTATAAAATAATAATTATAATAATAAGAGTAGAGTGTAGGTCTTCATTCACAATATAATCATATAAATAATATGGAAAAATCATAAAATGTAAAATATTTCGGAGAACTCCTTCCCTTGTGGCAAAGTTCCCAAAATACAGGCAACATTGCCTCGCTGTAGAGCTATGCTCATGCGTTGAAAAAGAAAACTCGTTGCTCGGTGCTCGTCTGTCCTCGTTGCAATTTTTTGTCCGATGGCCCGCAGGAAATGTAGAGCTTCTTGACCCCAGATACCAGAAGTTTCATGTGCCACAGGTATAAAAAGGTAGCGATCAAAAAGTTCCTCAGTATAATTAATATAATTATGATGGAGCATAGGTATCTCGACATGTATAATCCCAAACTAAACATTTTCCTTTTTTCCATGGGACTAGTGTAAGGCCGTCAGATGCTTTGCCGTCATGACGTGAGCATCCAGAAGGTTCACAAACTGAAGGAGTAAGGCATTCAACCAATCACCCGCAATCTTCAATAAGTTTAGGTTTCCAGGAGTGCTACTGAAGCTTGTAGCATTGGCTGTCACAGGACAGGTCCATACTCGAAAACTGAAAACTTACACTTTTTGTGAAAGCCTGGGAGCTTGAACTTGGATAAGTTTGTGGCAGTTCAGGGAACTGTTCAAACCGAAAGTATTCAAGTGTAAACAAAAATCGAGTGTTCTGTTTTTGAGAAAATAGGGAGTTGAACTTCAAGTTGTCTATCAAGAATAAGGAATAAGCCGAGTATCAAATAGGTACTTCCAAAAATAACTTGCCAGTTTGGGTTGATTTGGTTGGTAACAAAAATTACTTTCCGATATACAGTCCGTTTTTAGCGCACTTTCCCAAAAAATGGGAAAAAGGCGCTTTTAGCTTCACTTTGTCCGTCCGTCCGTACCCTGGATAACTCCTCGGGGAAGAAAGATATCGATGTGGTGTAAACGCTGATCAATAGGACATATGTTCAGGATGTCAAGTTGACTTTTAGCTTTTTGTTATTCTGCCGCCATCTTTGATCCGCCATTTTGAATTTCTCTAAAAGTGATCCGATTGAAATGAAATTTGCAGGCAATGTGAACCACATCAAGATCTATCCAAATTTCGACAATTGATGTCCCGCCGCCATCTTGTATTCTCCATATTGAACATGTTCCGAAGTGATAGAACTAGGAGAATTATGCCTCAACGAAAAAAGATATCAATGTGGTGCAAACGCCAATCGAATGCGTACGTGACCACCATATAAAGTTGACCAATGACTTTTGTCACTTGGCTGCCATCTTTGATCCGCCATTTTGAATTTCTCTGAAAGTGGTCTGATTCGAGTGAAATTCGCAGGCGATGTGAACTTCAATTAGATACATCCAATTTTCGACAATTGATGCCCCGCCGCCATCTTGTATTCTCCATATTGAACATGTTTCAAAGTGACAGAACTAAGATAATAATTCCTCAACGAAAAGGGATATCGATGTGATGCAAATGCCTATCGAATGCGTACGTGACCACCATATAAAGTTGACTAAAGATTTTTGTCACTTGGCCGCCATCTTTGATCCGCCATTTCGAATTTCTCTGAAAGTGGTCTGATTCGAGTGAACTTCGCAGGCGATGTGAACTTTAATTAGATACATCCAATTTTCGACAATTGATGCCCCGCCGCCATCTTGTATTCTCCATATTGAACATGTTTCAAATTGATAGAACTAGGAGAATTATGCCTCAACGAAAAGAGATATAAATAAATAAATAAATAAATAAATAATTTATTTTCACACATATAAGATAGGTACAGCTTAATATGTAGAAAACATCCAACAGGCCGCACAGCCCAATTAGAGGATGAAAACCGGTTGTAAAGTTTACATAGTATACAAACAATAAACAAAGAGAAACATCAATAATTGACAGCATCATGTGAAAGTGCAAACACATAAAAAATGTCTTCCTTTTTACAACAAAAAATGTCAAGTTTCTTCAACTTCACTGTATCGTGATATCATCTTGTGAAGTGGAGACATCAAAAACATGTTGGTGCGAGCAGTCGGCACATGAAAAACATTTATATGTCTACTGGAAATGCGCGGAACCCGATACTCCAGCAAACTCGTCAAGGATGAGCAGTCCACGCAACCATTAATGAGACCGTTCAGAAATATCACACAGCCAGCATCACTCCTAAGCTTAAGTGATGACATGCCAAAGCGACTCAGCAGCAGGCCATGAGGAAACCCCCGCGGAGAGTAAAAACCGTCAATAAAGAAAGAGGCCGTCTTCAGAAAGCGCCTTTGAATTTTCTCCAGGTCAGATATCCTCACCACATATATGGGATCCCAAATGAAGGAGGCGTACTCCAACCTGGATCTGACGAATGTATTGAACAATACCTTTAAGGTGTAAACATTTCTGAAGCCAGCCCCATTGCGTAAGATGAAGCCGAGGCCCTTAAAAGCCGAGGATACCGTTATTTCAACATGCTTGGAAAAGGTGAGCCTGGAGTCAAACGTCACCTCCAAGTCCTTGACGTATTCAGGTCTCTGTATGATTGCCCCACCCAAACCGTAATCATATAGCAATGGGTTTTTTCCCGCGGGTGAAAGACATGACGTTGCATTTGGACGCATTCAGACGCAGACCATTCTTAACACACCACTTGTGAACTGTGGTTAGGTCATCCTGTAACACTCCGCAGTCGCTCATTGTTCTCACCTCACGGTACAACTTAAGGTCGTCAGCGTATAACAGAGTTTTTGCGGAAACCCCGGAGAGGACATCATCGATGTAGACGTCAAAGAAAAAAGGCCCCAAGGGAGCTCCCTGGGGGACCCCAGATGACTGGTGGAAATACTCCGATATAAAACCATTATGCTGGACGTACTGCTGTCTGTTCTCAAGGTAAGAGGCAACCAGCCTGATCAGGGAGTCAGAGAAACCAAAGTTGCTAAGCTTTCTGCACAACATCTTATGGTTTATGGTGTCAAAAGCACTGGTAAAATCGGTATATACCACGTCCACCTGACTCCTCTTGTCTAGAGCCTCACACAGAAATTGTGTCTTCACTGCGAGATTCGTAGTGGTTGAGCGACCCTTCATGAAACCGTGCTGATGGGGGGACAGGTAACAGGACACATGCCGGTATACGGCCTGGTGGAAGGTGTGCTCGAATATTTTGCTGAAGTTGCAGAGTATAGATATAGGACGGTAGTTAGCAATGTCAGTCTTATCCCCTTTCTTATAAACCGGACAGACTCTGGATATCTTCCAGAGATCAGGGAACTTGGATGTGGTAAAAATGAGATTAAAAAGATAGGTCAGTGGTTCTATAAATGACGGAAGACAGTCCCTGACAAGGAAAGCAGGAAGCACATCTGGACCAGTGGTCATGTCGGACCTCAGCCTCCCCGCAGCAGTACGGACCTCCTCAGCAGACACCACAATCTTACCGAGAGGAGCCGCACCTGGACCATCACCGGAAAATTCCTCAGCATTACAATCAGCAGAAGAAAAAGAGACCGCGAAGTGCTCAGCAAATTTATTTACAATTAGTTGTGGATCACCGACTACCTCACCCCAATGAGTCATCCGTGAGGGAACAGACTGTGTACCATTTTTTTCCCTGACAAAAGACCAGAAATTGTTCGGCTTAGACATTAACTCTTGTTCAACCCTAGCCTGGTACTCTGAAAAATGTGTGGTGATGTTATGTTTTATTTTATTTCTAAGTGCCGAAAAGTTCTCGTAATCAGTCCCAGATCCGGTGCGCTTATACCTTCGGAGAAGCGAATCCTCTCTTCTGATATCCCCAATAATAGTAGAGTCAAACCATGGTGGATAACTTCTCGAAACACTTCTTTTATTTTTCTTTGGAACATAAATATCAAGTATGGAGTACAACTTGTTATAAAATTCAGTGACGGCCTGGTTGACATCGACGTGATTATGAAGGAAATCCCAGTCAACAGAGCTCAAAGATTTATACATTTCGGTGAAATTTGCTTTTCTAAAGTTGTATCCATCACCAACGGATATGGGAAATCGTTTCTGTAAATTGCTCGAGAGTCCAAAAGATATGTCCAAGGGAGGATGGTGACCATCGATAGGCACCATGGATTCCATGGCACCATCAACAGCAGCAGCCTCAGAAAGACCACCCGAAAAGACCAAGTCCAGCAATCTATCATTCTTATTAGTAACTGAGTTGTGTTGGGTCAAATCGTAAAATTTCATCAGCCTGGATATTTGATCAAGATACTGCGAGGAACAACCCTCAGCACTCGAGATATATTCCGGTATATTAAAATCACCTAAAATCAGAAATTTACGGTCGTAAAGGCAATGCAAAGCAAGCAGTGCATCAACAAACTTCTCATAATGGTGATGTGCACAAGAAGGTGGAAAATACACAACAACAATAACAACAGATTTAAAATTGACTTTGACCTCAACTATCACGGTGTCAACAATGTAACTATCATGAGATGTATCACAGTAAAAGTCATCAAAACCTATTAAACGAGCTCTGAGCTCTTTGCGAACGGCCAGAGCAACTCCACCGCCCCTCTCACCCCCCGCACCGAGTAAACGGTCGCGTCTGAAAACGTCATAGCAGCCAGAAAAGAATAGTTCATCGCTAGAGATTCCGTTATGAAGCCACGTTTCGGTCAGGGCAAAGCAATGATACCGACCATCAACCGATAAAACGGAGTTGAAAAACTCGGCAGTCTTAGACCTCAGCCCCCTCACGTTCTGATAGAATAGGCGAAAAGTTTTCACCTCGTCAAACCCCACATTAGGGCAATTGACACCCCCACGAGGCTCGCCCCGACCCGCCGCCGCACAGTGGTCTGAAATGAGAAAAACCGCGCAGAAATTCATTTTTTCTACATTTTTTGCGGGCTTTTTTGACATTGCGATATCATAGTAGAAGGTTTGAACCATCATTTGCCTAAATAGTTCCATTGGTCATTGGATATTAGTACCCGAAAACCAACGCTGAACTTGGCTTACTTGAAAAGGTTCAAAAACTTCTCTCTCAAAGAGAATGAAACACCGATTTTCTTCTTCACATATCAGGGAAAGTTGATCATTCTGAAAATTATCGCTATTACTGTGAGAAAGACCAAAGTTTCTTCTAACGAGATGTGTCATTGACATGCACTAGTTGCTCATTTGAAAGACTTTATCGATTATTTTTTGGAAGACTGTTCACAAGAAAATTTTACTGTGGAGTTCACATTTCGACGAAGCTTTTCTCACGAGTCCCAACAGGTCCCGTCCTGTTTTTATCACTATCTTATTCGTCAACGTCTCAGCTTTAAAACTCAAAAAAAATTGGCTGCAAATAGTTGCAATATTTTCCGCTAGGTTTTTTTTTTGTTGAGCACTGCACATATTGTCAAATTGCAGTGAAGCGAAAACAGCGCAATTAATGAGAAAGTGGTGAGTATCTAGGGGCTAAATCCGCCTGTTTTAAACTTTTATAGTGACAGATGATCAGAGGGGATTAGGGTATATTCACCCCCTGTTCCTTGTCCCGGGTATAACTTTTCCATCAGAATTGAATCGGTAAAATTTCATCATTGGTATTTTATACTCTATTAGTCAAAGCTGAATAATTATTATAGTTTGTTATTAGTTAATAAAGTTAGGTAGTCTCTTTATCCTCATCATGGTATGCCATATTGCTTACGTACATGCTCTCCACACACGCAAACGCAGGCGCAGTGCAGTTTACTGCTATAGCGACGCCGTCTGACGCAGGCTGCAGGCAGCAGGTAGCATATGTTGTGCAGATTACTTTACTACAGACTGATTTTGTGAACATTTCGTTGTGTTGTAGACTCGTATGATATACTTGCTGCAGGATGGCGATGACAAAGCGAGTTTTATTTGAAATCATGCTGGAAAAATCAGTCACCAGTCCTGAAGCTATGACTATACAAAAGCATGTGTTTCAAGAGCTAAACGTGCAGGACGCAGAGAGTGATTTCAAAGAAGAGTTATTCAATCTCTCGAAAAAATAGGATCCAAAATTAGGCAAAAATGGGCAGACTCGCACAGACTTTGAGTCCATTTCAAGGATAAAAATTCTGAGTGGCTCAATTGAATCGAGCTCAATTCTTGAATTTCACTTCCGATCCACCCCCTATTCTAGTGCTTGATTTTTTCCAATATTTTTCCCCAAAATGTTTACCGATTGCCTATACTTAATCTGAGAGATTCATAAATTTTAGTTGTTTTTCTGAAATTCAACCCCCTGTTGCAACCCTTATTCCAAAGATAATATTTTTATGATGCTTCTTCCAAAACTGTGTCCCCTTTTTTCACTAATTTTAATAATTTCAAAAATATTGATTTTTTTTTGCATTTTACCCCTTGTTTCATCCCCTATTTTGATGGTGGATTTTTCTTAATATTTTTCCTAGGAATGTCTAGCCGTTGTCTGATTATTCTGCAAGTTTCGGACATTTCAGGTCCTTTTTCGAAATTGCACCCCCTGTCACAACCCCTATTTTGAGGTAGATTTTTTTTTGTATTTTCCCCGAAAATGTCTATATATGAGCTATCCATTCTGAAACTTTCAGAATTTCTGCGCGGTTTATCTCATTTCAGACCACTGTGCGCCGCCGTCTCTGCCTCTCTTACGAGAAAGATAATAATTGGAGATTTGAATGCCGGCAGGCCATGCCCCCGGATTCAAAAACTCGTCAACAGCTGTCTCGTCAACACCGATTTTGAACGAATTGAAAAGGCCGTGACGATTCTGCACCTGTTCAATAACAGAACGTGCCGGAAATCTGGATTGCATAAACTGCTCAACCTGTTCCTTCTTGAATTCCAGGGAAAACTTAGTCACAAAGAGCCTTCACCGCAGTAACACCATTCACATCCGTATCGACACCAACGATGACGCCATTCCTCCTTGATCCTGTGCTGGTCCTGGCGGACCTTCGCTTTCCATTCGTCGCTGAGCTAGCCGGCTGAACAGGAGCCGGAACGGTGGATGCACCACGCTTCTTGTCGCTTTTATTGGCATCAGTACTAGCGAGCCTTTTGTTTACAAAAGGACTGTCAAATTTGTCAGAGGTCACGCCCTTAGCGGGACCCCGAACCTTATCTTCTGAAGGTCGTCCATCGGTCGACGGCTTATCACCTCCGTTGCTAACAGGTGGCGGCACAGGCACTCTACAGAAATTATTCAGCTTGTTGATGCACGTAATTTGTTGTTTCAAGGATGAGATTGTGTCCTTTGTCCTTCAAAGTATGTATTACGCAGTCCTTCTCCTTGAGCAGCATCCGTAAGTACTTGATCTCGACATCTGCTACACTGTCGGGAGAGACGTGAGGAGTGGGCTCAGATAATGCAGCATCGGTATCGTCCATGATGTTGACGTTGATGTTTTCATTTTTACATCAGTTCACTGTGTCGGCACTGATTTGTTCGATGTCTTTAAGATATTTAATACAGCCAGGATGGAACACACCACCACATGTAATGCACTTTGGGCCACTAAGGGGAATGGATCTGCACTTTCTGCAACATTTGTTCAGAGGTACATCAACCACATGTTGACCGACCGCCGCCATGTTTATCGCCGCCATGATATCGATGTGGTGCAAACGTCAATCAAATGCGTACGTGACCACCATATAAAGTTGACCAAATATTTTTGTCACTTGGCCGCCATCTTTGATCCGCCATTTTGAATTTCTCTGAAACGTGACCACCATATAAAGTTGACCAAATATTTTTGTCACTTGGCCGCCATCTTTGATCCGCCATTTTGAATTTCTCTGAAAGTTGTCTGTTTGGAGTGAAATTCGCAGGCGATGTGAATTTCAATTACATACATCCAATTTTTGACAATTGATGCCCCGTCGCCATCTTGTATTCTCGATTTTCATGGAGCTTGGGACTCACCTTTGTTTCATATGATCATTCTTATTCTCGAGCCAAATTCCAACATTCTGCCGTTATCTTGGCCGCCATATTGAAATCTCTTATTAGTAGAACGATTTTCATGAAGCTTGGAACTCACCCTTGTCTATAGTACGATCATTTTGATTTTTAAGCCAAATTTCATGAATCTGACGTTATTTTGGCGGCCATATAAATTTCTCCCCAAATAACGGTAGAACCCTAATTAACATCTTGCGTTCACTAATCCTTCAAAAAAGAAGTGCGCTACTGAGCCTCATGCCCATGAGGCATATTCGCTTGTTTTTCATTTGCCCAGCCTCATAGGAACTTCATTATGCGTTCTACGCTAGGCAAACCATATGTTTCTGAAATCGGAAAAAGAAAATCTATCGATTGGTGAACAGTCAACTTTTTTTGACAGATGCAAAATTTTGACAGATGACAGAAAATAGCATGTGACATGTGACATATCATTTCGAAGCTCGTGAAATTCTGAAATTCTGAAGAGAAATCCTCACTTTGGTGGAAATTGGGCACTTCCATAGCTTCCTAGATATTGAAAACTGATTTTGACAAAATTTGACATTTCACAAAATTTCATGAGTGACACATCACGTCAAAGCCTATAAAATTCTGAAGAGAAATTCGGATTTTGGTGGAAATTGGGCGCTTCCACAGTTTTCTAGACATTAAAAACCGATTTCAACGATCTAATCAATCTTTGACATCGATCGCATACATTGACTCAAGGATCAACGCTTAGGGCCAGATTTCAAGTCGGAGATCCGCCCGCGTTTTTCTTTTTCTGATTCCAAAAACATCATATAATTGCCTAGCGTAAAACGCATAATTAAGTTCCAATGAGGCTGGGCAAATAAAAAACAAGCGAATATGCCTCATGGGCATGAGGCTCACTGCTCAGTAGCGCACTTCCTTTTTGGAGGGTTAGTGAACGCAAGATGTTAATTAGGGTTCTACCGTTATTTGGACAGAAATTTCAATATGACGGCCAAAATAGCGTCAGAATCATGAAATTTGGTCTAAAAATCAAAATGATCATCTGTAGACAAGGGTAAGTTCCAAATTTCATGAAAATCGTTCCATTAATAAGAGATTTCAATATGGCGGCTAAGATGGTGGCAGAATGTTGGAATTTGGCTGGAGAATAAGAATGATCATACGAAACAAAGGTAAGTCCCAAGCTCCATGAAAATCGTGAGTGATAAGAAATTTCAATATGGCGGCCAAGATGGCGGCAGAGCATCATTTGTCCAAAATCGAATGCGAGATCGGATGTATTTTGATAAAGTTCACATCGCCTGTGAATTTCACTCAAATCAGACCACTTTCAGAGAAATTCAAAATGGCGGATCAAAGATGACAGCTAAATGACAAAAATCATTGGTCAACTTTATATGGTGGGCACGTACGCATTTCATTGGCGTTTGCACCACATCGGTATCTCTTTTCGTTGAGGCATAATTCTCCTAGTTCTATCACTTTGAAACATGTTCAATAGTGAGAATACAAGATGGCGGCGGGGCATCAATTGTCGAAAATTGGATAGATCTTGATGTGGTTTACATTGCCTGCAATTTCATTTCAATCGGATCACTTTTAGAGACATTCAAATTGGCGGATCAAAGATGGCGGCAGAATAACAGAAAACCAAAAGTCAACTTGACATCCTGGACATATGTACTATTGATCAGCGTTTACACCACATCGATGTCTTTCTTCCCTGAGGAGTTATCCCGGGTACGGACGGACGGACGGACGGACGGACGGACAGACAAAGTGAAACTAAAAGCGCCTTTTTCCCACTTTTTGGGAAAGTGCGCTAAAAACCGACTGTAGGGGCCAATTTTTTACTCTTTGCAACTTTAAGAAACGTTCGCAAGTTTGCGATTTCTGGAAATTCCAATTTTTGAGCCATCGTTTTTTTACGTATGCGCATCGATGCGCACTTTTTCATACGTTTTGCTGCGAGCGGACCTGGACTGGCGCAAGTCACTTTGCGTATACGCTTTTATGATGAAGTGAGGTTAGGTAGTAATGTTTTCATTGTTATCAATAAAACAAACAGCATTGCTGAAGGTAGTATGATTGTGACCAGTGATGTAAAATACCCGGGTTTTTATATTTAAGGGTAAATACCCGGTATTTACCCAAAATCGGGTCTCTAATAGGGTATCTATTTGCATTATTTTGTTATTAACAATTGGAGAAACAACAACAAACAATTATGATTTTTTGCTCACAGCAGCAAAATAATAATATGTTCTTTAGAGGTTATGTTTATAAAGCCTTGGAACTTGAAAAAGAAATCATCTTAATTTTAACCGTCAACAATGTCAACCGAGCTGTCAACAGTGTCAACTTTTCTGTCAAACTGGGTAGGGTGGGTAAATATTGCTCGGGAAAATACCGGGTAAATACCCGATTTATATTTACCTACCTACCCGGTAAATACCCAACTCACATCACTGATTGTGACGATCATGGTGCCGAGTCAGGTGGGTAATGAGATACAGCACGGAATAACTTCACGAATGCGTCCTAAATAAAGAATAGGTCCCTTTGTTTCGGTTTTTTTGAGTGCGCATGTCTGGCGCGACTTTCATAGTTTCGTACACCGATATTGAAAATTAACACTACAAAATATTGTAGTGTACCTAAAATTCCATAAATAATTTGGTTGAATGTTAGATACCATTTTTAGCGCATTTTCCATCTTGATGAAAATCGCTATTGCAACCGCTTTGTCCGTCCGTCCGTCCGTCCGTCCGTCCGTCCGTCCGTCCGTCCGTCCGTTCCTCGAACTCCTCCCAAACTAGACGACCTAGCTTTCTAATTTTTTCGCTGTTACATAGCTGCCACTCCCAAAGGAGGGCTAGGTTATATTGGATGTCTATATTGCGCCGCCAACATAGAGAAAACCGCCCCCGATAAACTTGAAATAACATAATATTGCACTTTCTACCAGACCTGATGCTCTGGTGTTCTCATTTTTTGAATAATACATAGTTGTCACTCATAAATGTAAGCCAAGAAACATTCCATCTTCAATATGCGCCGCCGACATGAAAAAACTGCTAAAAACCGCCCCCAATCACTTTAAAATAAAAAACATAAACCCGAAGACAAAGCGATCTGATTCTTTCGGTATATAGATAGCTGACTAAAAATGGGAAAGGATAGGTTACTTTTGATATCGCGCCGCCTCCAGCTTCCGCCCCCAAAAGAAAAAAGTGCAACTTTCAACAATTTTCACTGATTCAGCTGATAATGTTACCTCGAACATTCAGAAACTCTTGACTCAAGTTGTGCAAGAATTTCTGTTCCAAACTCCGCCGCTCCCACACGCCGCCCCCAAAGTGAGAAATAAATGTAAAACATGAACCTGAAGACATAGCTATCTAATTCTTTCACTATATTGATAACTGACTGAAATTGGAAAAAGATAGGCCACTTTTAATTAGCCGCCGCCTCCAACTGCCGCCTCCAAACAAAAAAAATTCAACTTCTACAATTTTCACTGATTGTCATATTTCCCTTACATTTAGAAATTAGAAACCCCCAACTCAAACTGTGCAACAGTTACTTTGTCGAATGCTGCCGCCCCCACACGCTGCCCTCAAAGTGAGAGATGGATGAAAAACATAAACCCGAAAACATAACGCTCTAATTCTTTCGCTATATGGATAGCTAACTAAAAATAGGAAAGAATAGGCTACTTTTGATATGGCGCCGCCTCCAACTTCCACCCCCAAAAGAAAAAAAGTGCAACTTTCAATAATTTCCACTGATTTACATTTTAATGTTACCTCAAATATTCAGAAACTCCCAACTCAAACTGTGGGAAAATTTCCTTGCCAAACTCTGCCGCTCCCACACGCCGCCCCCAAAGTAAGAGATAAATGTAAAACATAACCCTGAAGACATAGCGATCTAATTGTTCCGCTATATAGATAGCTGACTAAAAATGGGAAGAGATAAGCCACTACTGATTAGTCGCCGCCTCCAGCTCCCGCCCCCAAACAAAAAAAATGCAACTTTCACAATTTTCACTGATTGTCATATTTCCTCAAACATTTAGAAACTCCTAACTCAAACTGTGCAATGGTTACTTTGCCGAATGCTGCCACCCCCACACGCTGCCCTCAAAGTGAAAGATAAATGGAAAACATGAACCCGAAGACATAGCGATCTAATTCTCTCGCTATATGGATAGCCGACTAAAAATGGGGAAGAATAGATTACTGTTCATTAGTCGCCGCTCTCAGCTCCCGCCCTCAAACAAAAAAATATTGATGAATGGAAGAATTTTCATTCAAATCTATTTCATTGACAAGTATCCCATTCTGATAACAAAATATCACAATGAGTTTCGAATGAAGAAAGTGGGCAAGGAATGGTGTTTCTCCTTCAACCAAATTTCTTCACGTTCACAATATGCCTCTTTGAGAAAATGCGCTACTGAGACTCACGCACGTGAAGGCATACTCACTTGTTTATATTCAAAGGAAATGTTTCATTGAAATAAGTTCAATGATCATTTGTGGAAGTTCAGGAACAACGAAAATGGCAACAGCGCTCAAGATAACAAGACATCGGCGCCAACTGTCACTTGTGACAATTTCGATCACACTTCTCGTTTCTACCTGACCTACGTTTCATTTGCTCGTGTTTTGACGAATGAACATAACTTGTTGAAAATGGCTGTACCGAGAAGGAAGTTCAAAAGAGCGACGATTATGCATTTACGGTATGTATAAAAGTGACAGCCAGGAACCAGTAGTTGGTCAGGCGGCTAGACAGAGCATGCAGCGTTGCCATTCAACTGACAGGTGTGGGAAAGTTTTCAAAAAATTTGGACCCTCCAAGCATGCGCACCTGCCTAAACGAAGTAGCCTATTACTCACTCTTCTGTCATTCTTTTCAGTCATCAGCTTCAGGGACACTGTTTAAAACTTGTCACGATGATGTTTCATTTTTTTCTTTTCATCGTCTCCAGTCTGCAGTAAAGCTTTGCATTTGCAGCTTCGATCCAGGTTTTTGTAAATAGGTAATAATGTTCAGTTGTCTTCAACTGAACAACAAATTCAACTGTGAGTAGATAGATCTTGTCAAAATATTACGAAAACTGATAAACCGCTTTGTAGAGTTCGGCCTATTGTCAAAGATACAGCCCCTCATAGTTAATTTTTTTCGGATTTCAAAAATTTGTAACTCAGGAACATTTCGACAAAATTAGCCTAAATTTAGCGTTGACTGGTTTTATCGGCTACTTTTTCAATTTTTATAATGGTACAGGGTGTTCACGTATAAATTGGAGGCTTCCGCTCAAACATAGTTTCAAAAATTTAAGACCACTTTTTTTCGCAGGTTGAAGGCACTAAAATTTTCTGTCGTCTATCGCGAGTCATTGAGAACTTTTCTCAAATTAGACACGTGTATGTTATTGTAGGAATTGATTCAGCTTTCCATCTTGATTATGAATATACGTATATCGTATACCCCACTCGATAGGTTAGTTAGGAAAACTACCAAGCAATACAGGGTGTCCGTTTTTCGAGGCTAAGCATGGGTATCTCGCTTATCTTTGGAGATACAGAGTCGGTTGAATAAGAAAAAGTTGCGAATTTTCATAACGATCAATGATCCAAAAAGATATTTGACTTGTCAGTTTTAGTTCTCGAGATAACGAGAAAAAACTGAAATTTGTAATTTTTATTTTAATTTTTTATTTGAAAAACGGTTGAAGATAGCCTTTTCTAACTAAGACATTGTGAAGGCACTTTTCCAGGGGGAATTCAATGTTGCCAAAATCTTCATTCTAGCTTTCAAAACAACCGAGATGTGACATTCAACTTTTTTTCTCTTATGGACGCCATATCGGATTTTGACATTTTTAAATACAATATTTTTCTCTGGTTACAACGATGTGTCACATGCCACTGTTGAATTCATGCTTTTGAGCAAAAAATTTGTTCAGATTTTTCAAAGAGTGCTTTGGGAACAAAATCAGCACCGACAATAAAAAAGAAGTAAATGTTGAACATTTATTCAACAGTGACATGTGGCACATCGTTGTAACCAGAAAAGAATACCGTATTCAAAAATATCAAAATCCAATATGACGCCCATTAGAGAAAAAAGATAGCCATTTTTTATATCCAAAGAAAATGTATCATTGAAATTAAGTTCAATGATCATTTGTGGAAGTTCAGGAACAACGAAAATGGCAACAGCGCTCAAAACAACAAGACATAGGCGCCAACTGTCACTTGTGACAATTATGACCACACTTCTCGTTTCTACCTGACCTACATTTCATTTGCTCATGTTTTGGCGGAAGAACACAACTTGTTAAAAATGGCTGTACCGAGAAGGAAGTTCAAAGGAGCTACGAAGAGATGCATTTACGGTGTGTGTAAAAGTGACAGCCAGGAACCAGCAGTTGTTCAGGCGGCTAGACAGAGCATGCAGCGTTGCCATTCAACTGACAGGTGTACGAATGTTTTCAAAATTTGGAGCCGTCAAGCATGCGCACCTGTCCAAACGAAGTAGCCTATTCAAGTACCTACTAAAATGATAGAAAATTTACTTAGTTACTAACCCATTGAAGCCTAACGAGCCCATATGGAGCCACCATTTCTTGATAGAAATTATGACTGATATTTTGCTAAAAACCTTTATTTATCAGAGAAGTGTACCTGCTCCGTTTAGAATGAATAATGATGATATACATTCGCAAAAAAAAACACCTTGATCTATGTTACTTTTCCCTTGCCAGCGCTCTGAAAATACGTGTTGAATTTTCGGCGTGGAAACGATGGACTTCACTTTGATATAAGTATTATTTTTGATGTTAGTCATGTCACAGTTGCTCTATAAATATATTTTTGCATTCTTATATAATCATTCAAGCCTATGTATTGTTTTGTGGATGCAAAGTGCTTTTCATGTTTTTGTTTTTTGACCGTAAACATAGCTGAGCCCATATGGAGCCACTAGGCTGTTATCGGTATGACTTGTGTTGCCGAGTTCTAAACATAATGGTTTATTATTTAGTGGAATAACTCTCCAGGAAGCCGTGGATCTTGCGTACGACGATGATGATCATAATAGAGAAGTGTTGGATGTATTCATAGAGCCTCCAGAAAGTCATGTTTTGGCGGCCGAGGATTAAGTAGACGAAGAAGGACCTGGACTTGTTGATAACTTGAGCGGAAAACAGCTTGCTGCAAATGTCGAAATTGTTCTGACAGATAATGTGCATATAGGAGGTACTCAAGATCTAACTGAGGAAGATCAGTTACCTGCAGAAGTCGCTGAAGAGCCTGAAAATATTAGAAGACAACTATTTGTGGTGTACCAAACCCCAAATATATTCATTTTTGGACTCAGCAGATTTGGAGCCCCCATCAGTTGTAAATGTTCCAAGCCCAGATTACTCACAATACAAAAATTTGACCTGCATGGAAATGTTTGAATTAGTTTTTTTCAAATGATTTATCTGAAAAAATAAGAAATGAAACGGCAAGTTACCCACAATTCAGAAGTTTTCCAGATCCGCGAGTAACCGCCCAAGAACTGAAGACTTTCTTTGTCTTACTAAATACAACATTTTGCCGTCCGAAAGAAATTATTGGGAGAACGCAAAAGATATGAAGAACGAGTTAGTATCTAGTGCCATGAGAAGAGACCGGTTTTCCCAAATTTGTCGCTTTATACATTTTGCCAATAACTACCTTGTGGACGAACGCGATAAGATGTACAAATTGCGACCGATAGCAGACATGTTGGAAGAAACTATTCTCAAACATTTTGTACCAGAACAAAATTTTTCATATGACGAGTCTATGATAAGATTTTTCGGCGGCCACGGGTGCAAACAATTTTTACGTGGCAAGCCAGTACGGTTTGGTTACAAAGTCTGGAGCCTGAATACACCCTCTAGATGTCTAATAAACTTTGAGGTATAGGTATCAGGGAAAGAATCCAGGGACAAACATCAGATATGAAGATTTTATCAAAATCCATTATGGAAATATGGATTTTAAATATTTTTTATACCATTTTTTTCACGAAATCATATGCATTACCCAATATATTTCACAATTTGATACATTTTGATTTATTCTTTGCATGGATCACGTATCATTGTGAAACTACCCGGGTAGCGCTTAGTGGCTCCATATGGAACCATGTCATTTGGGCAGTTTTTTTGTATAAAAAACATGGGAAATATTTATTTTCCTTGTATATGAAATTGTATTGACATGTTTTGGTGAAAAACCCCTATTTTTTATCAAAATTTTCAATCTCGGTCTTAATGGGTTTTAAAACAAAAAATAACTTTTCGATCATTTTAAAACTTCATCACTTTTTTCACATGCATTTGTGTTTTGTTGATTAACCTATCAAGTGTGATGCATATTTATAATCAGGATAGAAATCGTAATTGATTACCATATCAGAATAGGGCATCGAATGTTAGAAAAATTTTCTATGTTGTACCCGTAAGTGATATCCACAGACATTTTTCGTCGACAGATTCAAAGCCTACGGAAAAAATTATGTTGTATTCGTTTTTCATTTCCTGAATTATGTTCGAGGGGAAGTCTCCAGACGTATTCTTTGTTGTTAAATATGGAGGTTATGAAAATTTATTAATCTGAATGAAAACACGAACATCAGAAACTGACGTTTGAAAGCTTTGGTAGGCTTGGCATGGCTTGAGTAGATAAAATGCACCGATATTTGCAACGTTGTCGCGTCTACCACGCGTTTATTTACGAAGACCCAACTCGAACGTTTTTCGTTTTGCGAACACTGCTCAAAAATTGGCACACGGAAACGTATACGTAAATCTTCGTACGCAAATTTGCGCATACGCAACATTACGTATATTCTCAAGAATTGGCCCCTAGGTACGAAGTACCTTGTACTATACATAGAGTTGCGATAACTCGACTGCAGCAACGCTTAGCGCTGCCAAAAGTTGGATGGGAGACCGTTGGTGGGTAGTTCCAGTGGAAAAGCCGCTGGCGGGTTTCATCTCATTTTAAGACGGCTGAAACTCCTCGGGTGGGTGGTCCTAGGACGCCAACCCCCCGAGTATAAGAGTGGGTTCAGTCAACTTAAACTGCTCGTCAAAAGTTAAGCATAACGTATGGTTCGAAAGTTTTGGGAAATTGTTCAAAGCTAATAACTTTTTTTGAATAGTCTTTTTTTTAACTTGATATTGCAAAAATTAACATCATATTATATAAGAATAACAAATTTATATTTAACATATTGATAATGGACCATTATCTTCGATGGATCTCAATTTTCTTCTGCCATGTTCCATAATTGGTATATATATATTGGTTTCAATATATCGAAACGGTTTTTGACTTTTGATCGTATTTTGTTCCTTGAAAGAGTTCTTTCTTGATTTTTTTGTGAAATTTAGATTTTTTGATACAGAATTTGTTAGAGCTGTTGCTTTATTTTGAAAATCCACAGAAACGTACACAATTGCTGGATGAATTATACTATGAGAAAACTATACCTCATGGGCCCCCAGAAGAGGTTATCCGGGGGTATCCCCGGGAGCTCTTCAGATACCCAATGAAGCATGCTGCGACACCACATTGACACTTATTGACTCCAGCATGAATAAAAATGCAAGACTTGTAACCATACGTTGCATCAAGATTACCATGGTTACCAATTAGTCCCATCATGGGTGGTTTTGTTACTGCCCAAGTCACTGGAAATTTCCAGGAGTGATATCTCCTAGACGAATAGAGGTAGAGCCGTAATTCTTTCTGTGATTCCAATCGGACACATTATTATCGGTCATTCGAGAATGTGGATATGTGAATATAATGAGAATATCCAAGATGTTTTATAAAGCTCCAAAAAAGGTTATTTTCGAGGTTACTTTCCTCCAACTTCTCCAAGAAGTTCTATTTCAGCTCCGAAAAAGATTACTTTCTCAAACTTCTTTGGTATGTTTAATTATGCTCTGAAAAAGGTTACCTTTTTTGGATTTCCGTGAGATGATTTACCAAACCTTCAAGAAAAGTTACCTTTTTCGAACGTTTGGGCAGGTGGTGTTCTCTACCATCAACCTCTAAAAAAGAACAACTCCTCAAAATTTCCCTCCATGAGATGTAGGTACCTATATTCAAAGGAGCCGCATTCTTAATAATAATACTCATAATAATACCAAGGGAAGAGGTAGCCAAAGAGATTTTGAAATCAAATGTGATAAATGTAAATGATGAAACCTATAATTGTATCATTCAACTAACCGTTTAGGGTAATGTACATATATCTACCCTCGGTTGCAACAAGTTCTCTTCAGTTTTATTAGCGTTTTTTTGATTCTATAAATTATGAATACGAAACAAGTATGGCGTCGACTGACACTGTTGTGATTTCTGTGCAGTGCTATAAATGCAAGAAAACTGGAATTAAAAGTTCCAGTGTTTAGTGCGCTAATCCACGTTTACCATCACGTACATCACTTCAGCGCACACATGAGAACGCATACCTGCAGAGCGCGGTAATATAAATTTTGACGCACGAAGTGTCACTGTCAATGGCAACTGTCAATCAATAATCGAAATGTAAACAAGCAACAAACATAACCTCCTAACCATTCAACATTTAATATTGTTCAGAATGGAATGTTACGTGCCGTATGGCAGAAAGACGCAGAAAAGATTCAGGTGATACGAAACACAACGAGCTGCAAGGCGATCGACGAAACAAGAGCGTTATTTGGTTAGATCTGTCGAAACGTCAAGTCGACGTTAAGCGCTGTCAGCTGAAATTTGCGTGACATTACACACGTACACCGTATTACAGTGTTGTCAACTTGTTGTCGTGATAAAGATATGGCAACGTCCTACTTTCACAGGTATGCGCAGAAGCCTTTCGGGAAACGTGGATTGTGACAACCACTTTCATGTGAGCTGTGCGAAACTGGTCAGTGGACTGAAGATGCTGGATGATGGTCTTGTGCTGTGCTGTACGACTGCTGCTGTCCCAGCCTCTGGTGATGTCGACCCGTTCTTTGGGTTTCTCGGAGACTTGCAAAACTCGGGCAAGTCTGTGCATCCGTGTATTGTTGTCTACCTTCTAAGACAAAAGGATATTCAGATACATACCTTGCAAAAAGAGCTTGTCGCAATGCGGGAACAGGTTGATATTTTAAAAAGATACACTGACTATTCCAATTCCACAATTCCAATCCGAGGTTCGAAAGAACGAAAAAGCAAGATAAGAAGTCTAAAGCAGCAAGCAGCAGAGGTTCCTCCGAAAAAGCCAGATAACAAGGGCTCAAAAAAATCTCCCGTGAATGTAAATATCAACAAAGGTGATGGGACAGGAAACCGTGAAAAGGTAGAAGCGATGCACCAACCATCGAGTGGACTGCATAAAACTGAAGATAGTCCTCCCTGGAGCAGTGTTGTTGGGAATCTTCAGTTGGCAATAAGCGCAGACCAATCGCGATTGGAAGCAAACCTGCTGACGGAGATACACTGAAGGCAGCACCCAAGAAGGCGTTTTCGTTTATAGTCTAGGCCACTTTTCTCAAAAAGCGTCTAGAAACCGGTCCTAGAAGAAAATCATATAACATTTTGGCAACAAGCGGTTTTTCACTAAATGGACCCTTCTGGATCTGAAAATCCATGTTGCCATCCCGAAATTTGGACCGTTAGGCCCCCAGGGCCCCATTTTCGACATTTCGAGACATTTTGGTTTTCTTTGGTTTTTTCAGTTCAACAGGTCATATCTCGGAGACCGTAACAGATAATGTGAAAATTATTCCACTGTTGCCTTCCCTTATGAGTTCTGGAAGCCTCCTATGCACTTTCCGTTCTTAATTTCTGAGAAATCCATCTACAGATCATCAAGATCAGAAGAGATGCAAAAACACAACACAAAAACTTCGACCTATGGAGAGCTATGTGAAATATTGAGAATTAGTCCATATACAGGATGGTCCAGGTTATAGTAGCAATAATTTACCATTCGATGGTCCATCGAAAGCCAGGTCGACATGCATAATTTAATTTTTTGAAGTCTCGCGTCTAGATCACAACACACAACTAACACAGGACTACACATGGGAGTGAATTCGCTTCATGGCATCAGTAGATGTAACGAAGGTGTATAACGCGGAGGTGTAACGTTATAGTGTCAGTTCCTTGGGGTGACCAGTGTCGTCCTAGAAATGGTGGAGAGATGGGAGAGTAGGCTGTTGCGGCGTTCGGTTCTATTCTTTACAGTTAGTATTCTTTCACCGCTTGCATTGTGTTTTAAGGACAACAGCTTCCATCATAAACTAAAATTTGAATTTATCGATGAATTCTAACTCAGCGGTAGCGTCATTTACAACCGAAAATGATTAATTTATTTTCGTAATGCGTGTCGCCGACACTGGATTCCTCTACTTGGTGTTGTGCAGAGGTGTTGTGGTGCTGGGTGGCCCGACAGGTATGGTTCTCGGCTTGGCTAGAAGTTATCATTGTATCCATTGTGTGACGCGAGGGGTGGATCACGGACCCAAAATTTGTAGGTACACCATGGGCCGTATTCATACCTCGCTTTTAAGGACGGAGTTCAATTGATGAAATAAGCGTTGCGAAATCAATCCGTCTGGGTTTATTCCTTGGCGGATTCTCACCAATTAGGTCTCTTTCGAAAGCTACAAGGATGTACTTTGGTTTGAGCCCATTGGAATTTCCAAAATCCAAAAATAATTTTTTCAAATTTCAAAATTTTCAAAAAAAAATTAGATTTCGGAAATGCTAATGGGCTCAAACCAAAGTACATCCTTGTAGCTTTTGAAAGAGACCAAAATGGTAACAATTCGTCAAAGAATAAACCCACAGGGATTGATTTCGCAACGCTCGTTTTACCAATGGGAGGCATTCTCGCAAACGCATTCCAGAGGGCGCGACATAGGCTTGGGACCAAATGTCAACGTCAAGTCCAAGGTCAAGCTTGCAGTTGTCATTGCTTGTCAGAGCGCAACCTAACCTATCTTTATTGTTTATTGTCGTCGCATGACTCGCATGGTGTTAGTGTCACCGGTACCGGGTGCTTGTCGTTTGAAAGGCAGGGCAAATGCGAGCGAAGCAGCGCGGGGCCGTCTGGCGGTTCGTGCGGGACAAAATCCCGGCCGGTGTGACGATAAATGCAACCCACAGTGGTCCCAAGCTATCATGTTTAAGCAGGGCTCCGTTTAACTTCAGGTAAGTTCAGTTTGACTGCCCAAGGCAAAAATTCATTTTTGTTTACTACTATAGACCCGAGGGGCTCCATATGGTATCTACTGAAGAGGCAAAGGGATGCTTTGAACAAGCCACTCCTGCTTCATCCTAGTACATGGATAACGGAGAGAGAAATTAGACTATGCTATACGAGAACAGGAGGACATTTCGGTATCACCAATACAAGAGTCGCCCTTCCTTCAAAATTTTGTAGCAGTGTGGAAAACTCTCTGTAAAGTGATGGTTTAAATTATTGTAATAAAGTGAAATGCCCTGACTGATTAAAGAACTGTATTTCATGTGTATAATTTTCGTATACTACGCACAACGCTGTGAACATAATAACTTAACTGAACAAGTTCAAAACTTTAACATAGAACCAACATAACCTAGATCCCTTCATGCAGCTCAGCAATGTCAATGTTTTTCGATGATTCCTGTCTCCATCTGTCTGGTAGAATGGAGCAGGAAGAGCTTATTCAGAGCATCTATTTACCTCTCCAGAGTACCATACCGGGCCCGGGTCTACGATAAAAGTGAATAAAAATGTATTTTTTTCTTCGGTAGTCAAACTGAGCTTACCCTGGAGTTTGAGGCCGCGTCCTGACCCTCGTCGCAAGAGCCTACGGCATCCTCATGAACGATTCAACGATACGACTCAAAAACAGACTCAAAAATCCCAATTTAGGTTCACGGTGACATTTCTAAATATTTGACGTTTATTGATTTGACGATTTGACACAACGCGCTTGTTTATGCAACCTAGGCGAGATAAAATCCCTAGAGGTCCCAACCAACTGCAGCGCCTCCTGGCGGGAGCAAAATCGTCCATGCCTCCCTATTGGAGCGATGCGCATTTAGGGGCATTTCTCCCGGGGGTATCCCCGGGAGCTCTTCAGATACCCAATGAAGCATGCTGCGACACCACATTGACACTTATTGACTCCAGCATGAATAAAAATGCAAGACTTGTAACCATACGTTGCATCAAGATTACCATGGTTACCAATTAGTCCCATCATGGGTGGTTTTGTTACTGCCCAAGTCACTGGAAATTTCCAGGAGTGATATCTCCTAGACGAATAGAGGTAGAGCCGTAATTCTTTCTGTGATTCCAATCGGACACATTATTATCGGTCATTCGAGAATGTGGATATGTGAATATAATGAGAATATCCAAGATGTTTTATAAAGCTCCAAAAAAGGTTATTTTCGAGGTTACTTTCCTCCAACTTCTCCAAGAAGTTCTATTTCAGCTCCGAAAAAGATTACTTTCTCAAACTTCTTTGGTATGTTTAATTATGCTCTGAAAAAGGTTACCTTTTTTGGATTTCCGTGAGATGATTTACCAAACCTTCAAGAAAAGTTACCTTTTTCGAACGTTTGGGCAGGTGGTGTTCTCTACCATCAACCTCTAAAAAAGAACAACTCCTCAAAATTTCCCTCCATGAGATGTAGGTACCTATATTCAAAGGAGCCGCATTCTTAATAATAATACTCATAATAATACCAAGGGAAGAGGTAGCCAAAGAGATTTTGAAATCAAATGTGATAAATGTAAATGATGAAACCTATAATTGTATCATTCAACTAACCGTTTAGGGTAATGTACATATATCTACCCTCGGTTGCAACAAGTTCTCTTCAGTTTTATTAGCGTTTTTTTGATTCTATAAATTATGAATACGAAACAAGTATGGCGTCGACTGACACTGTTGTGATTTCTGTGCAGTGCTATAAATGCAAGAAAACTGGAATTAAAAGTTCCAGTGTTTAGTGCGCTAATCCACGTTTACCATCACGTACATCACTTCAGCGCACACATGAGAACGCATACCTGCAGAGCGCGGTAATATAAATTTTGACGCACGAAGTGTCACTGTCAATGGCAACTGTCAATCAATAATCGAAATGTAAACAAGCAACAAACATAACCTCCTAACCATTCAACATTTAATATTGTTCAGAATGGAATGTTACGTGCCGTATGGCAGAAAGACGCAGAAAAGATTCAGGTGATACGAAACACAACGAGCTGCAAGGCGATCGACGAAACAAGAGCGTTATTTGGTTAGATCTGTCGAAACGTCAAGTCGACGTTAAGCGCTGTCAGCTGAAATTTGCGTGACATTACACACGTACACCGTATTACAGTGTTGTCAACTTGTTGTCGTGATAAAGATATGGCAACGTCCTACTTTCACAGGTATGCGCAGAAGCCTTTCGGGAAACGTGGATTGTGACAACCACTTTCATGTGAGCTGTGCGAAACTGGTCAGTGGACTGAAGATGCTGGATGATGGTCTTGTGCTGTGCTGTACGACTGCTGCTGTCCCAGCCTCTGGTGATGTCGACCCGTTCTTTGGGTTTCTCGGAGACTTGCAAAACTCGGGCAAGTCTGTGCATCCGTGTATTGTTGTCTACCTTCTAAGACAAAAGGATATTCAGATACATACCTTGCAAAAAGAGCTTGTCGCAATGCGGGAACAGGTTGATATTTTAAAAAGATACACTGACTATTCCAATTCCACAATTCCAATCCGAGGTTCGAAAGAACGAAAAAGCAAGATAAGAAGTCTAAAGCAGCAAGCAGCAGAGGTTCCTCCGAAAAAGCCAGATAACAAGGGCTCAAAAAAATCTCCCGTGAATGTAAATATCAACAAAGGTGATGGGACAGGAAACCGTGAAAAGGTAGAAGCGATGCACCAACCATCGAGTGGACTGCATAAAACTGAAGATAGTCCTCCCTGGAGCAGTGTTGTTGGGAATCTTCAGTTGGCAATAAGCGCAGACCAATCGCGATTGGAAGCAAACCTGCTGACGGAGATACACTGAAGGCAGCACCCAAGAAGGCGTTTTCGTTTATAGTCTAGGCCACTTTTCTCAAAAAGCGTCTAGAAACCGGTCCTAGAAGAAAATCATATAACATTTTGGCAACAAGCGGTTTTTCACTAAATGGACCCTTCTGGATCTGAAAATCCATGTTGCCATCCCGAAATTTGGACCGTTAGGCCCCCAGGGCCCCATTTTCGACATTTCGAGACATTTTGGTTTTCTTTGGTTTTTTCAGTTCAACAGGTCATATCTCGGAGACCGTAACAGATAATGTGAAAATTATTCCACTGTTGCCTTCCCTTATGAGTTCTGGAAGCCTCCTATGCACTTTCCGTTCTTAATTTCTGAGAAATCCATCTACAGATCATCAAGATCAGAAGAGATGCAAAAACACAACACAAAAACTTCGACCTATGGAGAGCTATGTGAAATATTGAGAATTAGTCCATATACAGGATGGTCCAGGTTATAGTAGCAATAATTTACCATTCGATGGTCCATCGAAAGCCAGGTCGACATGCATAATTTAATTTTTTGAAGTCTCGCGTCTAGATCACAACACACAACTAACACAGGACTACACATGGGAGTGAATTCGCTTCATGGCATCAGTAGATGTAACGAAGGTGTATAACGCGGAGGTGTAACGTTATAGTGTCAGTTCCTTGGGGTGACCAGTGTCGTCCTAGAAATGGTGGAGAGATGGGAGAGTAGGCTGTTGCGGCGTTCGGTTCTATTCTTTACAGTTAGTATTCTTTCACCGCTTGCATTGTGTTTTAAGGACAACAGCTTCCATCATAAACTAAAATTTGAATTTATCGATGAATTCTAACTCAGCGGTAGCGTCATTTACAACCGAAAATGATTAATTTATTTTCGTAATGCGTGTCGCCGACACTGGATTCCTCTACTTGGTGTTGTGCAGAGGTGTTGTGGTGCTGGGTGGCCCGACAGGTATGGTTCTCGGCTTGGCTAGAAGTTATCATTGTATCCATTGTGTGACGCGAGGGGTGGATCACGGACCCAAAATTTGTAGGTACACCATGGGCCGTATTCATACCTCGCTTTTAAGGACGGAGTTCAATTGATGAAATAAGCGTTGCGAAATCAATCCGTCTGGGTTTATTCCTTGGCGGATTCTCACCAATTAGGTCTCTTTCGAAAGCTACAAGGATGTACTTTGGTTTGAGCCCATTGGAATTTCCAAAATCCAAAAATAATTTTTTCAAATTTCAAAATTTTCAAAAAAAAATTAGATTTCGGAAATGCTAATGGGCTCAAACCAAAGTACATCCTTGTAGCTTTTGAAAGAGACCAAAATGGTAACAATTCGTCAAAGAATAAACCCACAGGGATTGATTTCGCAACGCTCGTTTTACCAATGGGAGGCATTCTCGCAAACGCATTCCAGAGGGCGCGACATAGGCTTGGGACCAAATGTCAACGTCAAGTCCAAGGTCAAGCTTGCAGTTGTCATTGCTTGTCAGAGCGCAACCTAACCTATCTTTATTGTTTATTGTCGTCGCATGACTCGCATGGTGTTAGTGTCACCGGTACCGGGTGCTTGTCGTTTGAAAGGCAGGGCAAATGCGAGCGAAGCAGCGCGGGGCCGTCTGGCGGTTCGTGCGGGACAAAATCCCGGCCGGTGTGACGATAAATGCAACCCACAGTGGTCCCAAGCTATCATGTTTAAGCAGGGCTCCGTTTAACTTCAGGTAAGTTCAGTTTGACTGCCCAAGGCAAAAATTCATTTTTGTTTACTACTATAGACCCGAGGGGCTCCATATGGTATCTACTGAAGAGGCAAAGGGATGCTTTGAACAAGCCACTCCTGCTTCATCCTAGTACATGGATAACGGAGAGAGAAATTAGACTATGCTATACGAGAACAGGAGGACATTTCGGTATCACCAATACAAGAGTCGCCCTTCCTTCAAAATTTTGTAGCAGTGTGGAAAACTCTCTGTAAAGTGATGGTTTAAATTATTGTAATAAAGTGAAATGCCCTGACTGATTAAAGAACTGTATTTCATGTGTATAATTTTCGTATACTACGCACAACGCTGTGAACATAATAACTTAACTGAACAAGTTCAAAACTTTAACATAGAACCAACATAACCTAGATCCCTTCATGCAGCTCAGCAATGTCAATGTTTTTCGATGATTCCTGTCTCCATCTGTCTGGTAGAATGGAGCAGGAAGAGCTTATTCAGAGCATCTATTTACCTCTCCAGAGTACCATACCGGGCCCGGGTCTACGATAAAAGTGAATAAAAATGTATTTTTTTCTTCGGTAGTCAAACTGAGCTTACCCTGGAGTTTGAGGCCGCGTCCTGACCCTCGTCGCAAGAGCCTACGGCATCCTCATGAACGATTCAACGATACGACTCAAAAACAGACTCAAAAATCCCAATTTAGGTTCACGGTGACATTTCTAAATATTTGACGTTTATTGATTTGACGATTTGACACAACGCGCTTGTTTATGCAACCTAGGCGAGATAAAATCCCTAGAGGTCCCAACCAACTGCAGCGCCTCCTGGCGGGAGCAAAATCGTCCATGCCTCCCTATTGGAGCGATGCGCATTTAGGGGCATTTCTCATATTTCAGTGTTCAAAAATACATTATTGCGATTGGGAGCGATTGTTTGTACTTAATTGCAATTAATTTTCGAGTTAATTTGTATTTTTGAACACTGAAATATGAGAAATGCCCCTAAATGCGCATCGCTCTAATAGCGCTTTTAGCTTAAAAGCGAGGTATGAATACGGCCCCATACTACCAAAGCTTGTATTACCAGTATTAATTTGCACATAATACCATATATGTATACTAAATATTTGCGATAATACCGATATAATTTCCAAAATATTACCTGATAATACCGATAATACTGGAAAGTGGAAATAATATCAGATAATTTATAATATTGTTACAATATTTCGCGTACGGTTTCGAATATAATTGAGACGATCGTAAAACACACACTGTTTATTTCTGCGTACTACAACAATAAACGCCAACAATTATCCACTTGGAATCTCGCTGTGATTATCGCTCGCTTGTTTCGCACTCGTTACCACTTCGCATTCCAATTCAATACTGCCGCGAGCTGCCAGCTGATGCCTTATATAAGGCCTCCGAATAGCGTTCTCGAGCTTTCTGTCTACTTCCAGCAAATTCCATGGTGGTCTGGCATATGCGGTTTCTAGATCATTCCTGAATAATCGTACACTTTACCCGTATAATTCTGTCGGGTTACGAGCGGCGCCTCCGCCAAAATGGACAGATCTTTCTTGATCGAGCATTGAAGTCTACCTTCAGTTTCACATACACGAACGCTCTGGAATGCACCAGATCGCTCCAGACTTTTACACTGCGATCTAATGATGGAAAGATCCAGAAACATCGAGTGTTTACCAATATGTACGAGATCGCCGCTCGTAGCAATATCAATATTATCGCTATTGGAACCAAAAATCGTTTTTTTTTTATATTTTGTGAACCGTTCGACCGATTTGGCTCAAATTTCACACAGACAGTCTTAAATTATTGACTCATGAGTAGGGCTGGGCGCTGGGCGATTATGAGATTTTATAACGGATAATCGATTATAAAAAAATAATATATTACTTCGATTAATCGATTATTTCATTCATTTCAAAATCGATTAATCGATTATTTTGATATCAATCAATCGATTTTAGTCGAAGATGCATAGTCGATTATGAAATATGCGATCATTCTATTTGAATCGTTCATTGAATAATCGATTATTTGATCAAAAAATCGAATAATTGATCAAAAAAATCGAATAATCCCTTAAATAATCGATTATTCACAATCGAATAATCGACTGATTGATCATTTATTCATAATCGACTATCTAATTGAATAATCGATTAATCGGGATTTTCGATTAATCGATGATTTTTTTGCATGCTTAAATAATCGATTAATCAAATGTATTGCCCAGCGCTACTCATGAGCTGCTTATAACGTATTTCTACAAGACACTCCAGTGTCCAATTTGAAAAAAAAAAACAGCTTCAAGTCACGAGACATTCCGTGAAATTCGGACCACATCAGTCAAACGGTAATTTTTTGGTGAAGAGTTGATGGTTAGGGAGTTTTATGAGCAGGTAATATTTCAACCACCTTTTGAAGCGCCTATTTGCGAAATCGCGCTGCCTGGCAATAGCCTAACCTCGAGCCAAACATGGGACGATGGCTTCACTCCAGTTGAGTGATAATTTGACTACGACAACGCTTAGCGCGACCAAAATTTGAATGTGAGGCCGCCGATTGGTAGTGTCAGTGGGAGAGCCGCTAGCGGATCTCTTCTGATTGGCGGCCTTATTTTGAGTGGAGAAGATGATGTCGTAGAAACTCTAGAACCCCGTAGTTACCGCAAATCACATTCACGAGGTACATATACCTATCTAAATACCTATGTATTTTATATTTTTTGATTTTTTCATTTAAAATTGATACCGGAGTTTTCCAAACGACATTCTTATACTTTGTGGAGATTATTAGATTGCCATGCTGTGCCTACCAGATACAGTTTCCACCGTGCTGTAATAAAACGGGGAAAATCGTACAGTAAGAAAATCCGTCACAATTTCACATTCGCATAATTATGTGTACCTTGGACAGACAGACCGCATCGGCTCACCGGTACCGCAGGAAGATAAAATAAAATGATAATAAAAAATATTATTATATTATAGGTACTTTATGGAGAATATTATTGATAAAAATAGATAGATATTAATTGTATTAGGGGTATGAGTGAGACTTCATGTGACGGAGATGGAAGTTCAAGCGCCGAGCGCAGCGAGAAAGTAACAAAAAAAGTCTAATCGTGGAAAAATCATGTCAAAAGTATTCTGCCCTTCAAGTGACCCATGATGATTATAATTATAATAAAAAAAACAAGATGCTACAAACCGTTAGGGAGCGGAGCGGGAGTACGAAAAGAACACCTCTTCGAACGTTGTTTGCTAATTGATTCATACCTATAGAAGTTCCACTTCTTCCGAGGGTGACTATGGTCACGCACCCACGTTTTTTTCTAAAACGATTCCTAACAGAGATACAGCCCTTCAGAGTTCAGTTTTTAAAATCATCTTTTTGCAATAACTCTCAAGTCATCAAAGCGATTTTGACCCAATGCGATACAAATACTCATAAAATAGATACTCATCACTTGACGTAGATAGCTTTTGTCAAAATTGTCCAGTGGCGTAGATACGGGGATATCGATATTGTTCAACTTTTCCCACCCCATTTTCTACGCCACTGGATATTTTTGAAAAATTATACTTCTTTGAATTCCTTGTTCAATTCAGAACAAAAGTCCTCTTGTGAAATTTTGATTAGTGGCTTGATTTTCGAGATATCTGGGTTTTAAACTTTGGAAAACATCTCGAAATCGCCACTTTCCAGAGCCCAAATTGTTTTTCTCTGAAAACGCCTCGTTTTTCAGCAAAAAATAGCAGTAAATCAACTTAAACGACCTGAAAAACTCATTCCAGTTGAGAAATCATGAGTTTTCTTGGATTTTAATTTGTAGGCCTTTGAAAGTCGCGATTTCGAGGCGTTTTCCAAAGTTTCAAACCCAAATATCTCGGGAACGAAGCCTTCAATCGAAATTTTACAAGAATTACTTTTTTTCTAAATTGAACAAGGGATTTAAAAATGTATAATTTTTCAAAAATATCCAGTGGCGTAGGAAATGGGATGAGAGAAGTTGAACAGTCCCCCCGTATCTACGCCACTGGACAATTTTGACAAAATTTATCTACGTCAAGTAATGAGTATCTATTTTATGAGTATTTGTACCAAATTTGGTCAAAATCGCTTTGATGACTTGAGAGTTATTGCAAAAATAAGATTTTTTAAAACCCAACTTTGAAGGGCTGTGTCTTTGTTAGGAAGGGTTTTGGAGAACCTAGTTTTCGATGGACCATCGAATAGTGAATTATTGCTACTATAACCTGGACCATCCTGTATATGCGAGACCATATGTAGAGAAAGCTTCAAATAAGTCTTTGGCTAAGTGACGTTACAACCGGCCTTTTGGTTCAGGAGTTATGATTTTTTAAAAATCGATGTAGCGAAAATGCGCGCTGTTTTGGGGGAGTCTCGGTCATTTGACCGAACAAGCTTACATCGGCCCGCAGTACAGCGGCGACGCTAGCGGTTCATTCGCTTACTCTCAAAATTTGCTCTGTATATGGATATCACTGATCATTCCACTATGTTTGATTACGAATATGAATATGTACCTACCTATTATGTATGCGAACCAAAGCACAAAGATCCATGTACCATAATCTATCGCTGATTTAGGTACTCTCATGACCGGACTGAATTCATCACACCGCACTATTTTGAGCAATAAGCGGTCTTCGGGTAGGCAGTTTCATTGATATTAATACGGCATCTACAAGAACGGTTGATCCAGCCGGTTTTACATCCACAAGTCAAGATGTCGATCCATACTTTCGGTTAGGAGTCTAGTGTCGGTGTCGTCAATAAGGAGAAAGTTCCGTGCTCCATATTTTTCCAGTCACAGTTTTCAAGAAGTGTTAAGACTGAGTCACAGATATTCGCGTTGTACCACACTGTTGTCTGACAGTGACTTCGCTGGATATGAAGTCGGGCTGCATCACTTGTTGGGGATAGAGCTTCAGACTTTTTGACTGTCCCAGAAAGGGCATGCCTGGCGATATCAATCCTTTCAAATGAATCTTTTACCCAAAAAATATTTTCAGTCAGTACCCAATTAGGAAGACCTTTTGTACTTAGTTTTACTTTATGAAGCTTTGTGAGAAATCTCTCTGCATCAGAGATGTCATCTTCGTTAGTGTCATAGCCCCCAAGTTCGAAAATAACGTGAGTGATAGTTTGCAAATATTTTTAGGGCTGCTGTCTCCGTAATTCTTGTAATGAGTGATATCACATCAACATCTCGTGGGTGCGTGCGAAGCAAGTAGGTAGATATACTATGTTTTTCTTCCAGCGATAAAGTTTTCTGGTCATTTCTGAAATTGAACTTGGAATTCAAAAATGTGAACAATCTACAAAATTATCTCAAGGGGTAAAAAAATAGAGGTAAAAAAGCAAAGGCATTCCCCATTATCCACGCATCTGAAATTTTTTATGGACCGCGTTATTATCGTTGGATACCAATTTGTTTTGGTAAGCTTCGGTTCAAATTTGAACAAAATCGGTTGAGAAGTTTCAAAATTATGACGAAAAATCGATTTTTAAAGTTCAACTTTGAACGCCCATATCTTCGTTATTATTCGTTTCTGACATAAATTTTTTTAATAGTCTACTTCTTTTGACGTTTTCAATCACTTCCTGGAAAGACGCGATTTAAATCTGAAACACCCTGTATATTAACTATTCTGGAGGAAAAAGTTGAGTGTGGTAATGTAAATTGGGGTTTTTCAGACCATAATACATTGACGATGGAGTGGTTTCCGAACGGTTTTGGCGGTGCGGATGACGGTAATAATAATTGTCTATATCCATATCGACGACACTTTTCTCAATTCGCAATGTGTGAATTTAGAAGGTTATTCAGCGGCCACTAATCGCATCGGAAGTTTCTTCAAAATCCGGAAGTAGGTACTGACGAAGCCTTTAGTCACTTCTGGGAACACTTCAGATACTCTTTTGAGACTGCTTTCCCGAGGAAAAGAACAAAATTACTGAAAAACAAAAAAACGAGCAAATTCGAATTTCGCTTCTCTCCGGAATTGCTCGCTGAAATTCAAAACCTGAAGTAGGTATCTCAATTACTTACTTGCAAAAGGTCATGATCATGAATACCATGTCAGGTTGCAGAAATTACAGAGAGATCAAAAAGTCTTTGGATCGCAAGATCAGAGTGGAAAAACACCTTCATTTCTCCAGGGTAGTTGATGAATCGGACAATAAAATTAAAACATTGTGGAAATTAGTCAATGAGAACGACGCTGGCAAACATAACGTAAAGAAAACAAACACATCTCTTTAAAAGTAAATAATGTAGCAGTAAAGACTGTCCAACACTTGCAGATAAATTTGTAAATTATTTTTCGACTGCGGCGGAGACAAAGTTACACACACCTTTCGGACACTCTCTGTCAAAGAAATGTACGGTTTCGCAAATAAATTCCCTTTCATCCATGTACGTAAATCCAGTGAGCGAGCTTGAAGTGAGCTCAATAATTGCTTCTTTCAAAAATAAAACAGGTACTGGAGTTGATGAGGTCCCCACATTCCTCGTTAAAAATTGCAAAGACATTTTGATTGCGACACTAACTGAACTTATAAACAAGTCACTAACTCGCTGTGAATTTCCAACATTGCTCAAACTTGCGACTGTTCTCCCTGTTTACAAAAAAGGTGACACCACAGACATACAAAATTATAGATCTATATCTCTGCTTGGCATTTTTGCAAAAATCTTCGAAAAGGTAATGTCAACGCGGGTTGTCAACTACTTGCAAGGTAACCGCCTCATCTCCCAGTCCCAGCACGGATTCAGGAGTGATTTCTCAACTTTGGCTGCGACTTGTGATTTTATTCAGTCGGTAAATGTTTATATGTATGATGCAATGGATAAAAACGAGATAGTTGTGGGAATTTTCTTCGACTTGACTGCGGCATTCGATACCGTGAGCCCGCAATGGTCGAGTTCAGCAGACCATTCCATGGTGGAACGGGGAACTGCTGATCGAGAAAGTCACCAACCGAGAGAAAGCTATCGTAGAGGAGGAAGACCACGTTGCTTTGAAAGTGGAAGTGACGGACATCTGCAACGCGACTGCGGGCGACGATACGTTTCAGCAGACAGTTTCATGCTGGAACGGGGGGCTGCTGATCGAGGAAGTCAACATCGTCCTGGAAAGAGTCATGGTAATGGCAACACGGATGGTCTTTCTCGAAGACCACGCAACGAGGACTGGCAGACACGACAAGAGAATGAACCAGCAAAGTGGAAAGGTCGAGGTCGAGGTCGAGGTTAAAGCACTTGTCCTTGAAACCCCAAGGACTTGGACTACGGCTGAGCTCAAGAAGGAGCAGCGTGAGGACACAGCCATCGGTACGCTTGCTGAAAGAAGGGGCTATTTAACATGTAATGCAATGTCGCAGCATGCTAGATTTGTCGTAGTCCCAAGAGAGGTGCAGGTCCTTACCACTTCTGAGTCAAAAATCACAAAAAAATCAATAACTCTTTGAAAAACAAAACACAAAACGACATATCGCAACAAATTCCGATTGATGCGATCAAGATTTTACACAAAGATATTCACCTATATATAAATATGCTATAAAATGTGTCACTGTGTGAAATAAAATGACTCCTCCGCGACTCACACCAAACGCTCGCAGGCCAAGGTAGGCCAGTCAATAGGGAATTTGGAATGGCAAAACGTATACTCTGGCTGAATTTTCGCATACACCTAGGGAATCCCCCACAGAGCCCCGAACCGCGAAAATCCACCAAAATTTCCTTGAACTCTCCGAGATAAGGGTGTTTTTCTATATCTCGGTTGCATTGGTTGGATTTCGATTTTCTTTTTTTTTTTGAAATGTTCAGAAAAATAGAACGTATATATTGAAATAATCTTGAAACTACACCACAATTTTTCTATTTATCTTTTACCAAACGGTTTCGCCTTTCGGCATCGTCAGGGTTCTGTAATTAGTTGTATGAAATAAATTGATATAAAATTTGATAAAAGCTTACTGTATAATATTTAAAATATTTTCTTTTTTGGAGAAATTTGTTAAAGTTTTAGACATTCGTCAAAAATTAATTCAATTGACAAAAGTAATAATTAATTTAATTGACATGAAAAACAGTTGGTTCAAGATAACATGATAACAGTTTATTATAAATTTAAATTTTGAGAATAGAAGATTTGAAAAAGGTTGATTATTATTGATTAAGGTAGATGTAGGTACTCAGCATCTAAATAGTAAAATTTTAATTGTTTTGGCTCCTCCTAAATCTCCAGTTTGCTCATTTAGGTATTGGTAATTTCGATAATGTTTCAATTTTAAAATTTCTAGTGATTAAAAAAGTATTCTTTGGTTATATTTTGTTGTTTGGTGTAAAAATTTAACATCTGTATTTGGATCAAATTTATGTTTCGTTAAAATAATATGATTTGCAAAATGTGATTTACTACCAATGACACCAATTATTATTTATTGGTACCTACTTATTTATTCAGAAAAATATTTGGAACAAGTTGTGTTCAGAACTTTTCAATAACTTGTCGAGAAAAAGTGCCAGAAGCCGAAAACCGTCGTTTTTTAGGGGGGGGGGGGTGTTTTTACTTTCCCGGCCCCCCACGAACACGGAGGGAAAGTATTGTAATCGTGCAGAAAAAAAGTTTTGAGATTTCACCGGATATATCCGTTTTGAGGTCCTCCAAGACGATTAAGACCATTTTCAGAATGATGTCTGTCGTGTGTGCGTGCGTGCGTGCGTGCGTACAACTTGTTCCAAATATTTTTCCGAACATTTAAAAAAAAAAGAGAATCGAAGTCCAACCAATAGCAAACGAGATATAAAAAAACACTTTTATATCGGAAAGCTCAAGGAAATTTTGGTGGATTTTCGCGGTTCGGGGCTCTGTGGGGGATTCCCTAGGTGTACGCAAAAATTCAGCCAGGGTATACGTTTTGTAAATAAGAGACACTTTTTGAGTCAGGTTGACTGGTCTAAGGGGACTTCTCACACAGTACCCAATCAGCAAGCTTTCGAGAACATCTCTAATTCTCTACCAACTTTCAAAACTGCACAATATGACAGCACAGCGTACTAATGCGTTAGTTTACTGAGCTATGAGCTACTCGACTTCAACTTTGAATTTATTTCAAAATTTATGGAGACCTTCTACATCAAAATTTGAGAATTCAGAGTCCAGGAAATGGAGATAGATCTTAATTGCAGAAAAACTAGAATTAACCTGACCTCGTGGTTGAAAAATAACGAAACCTTTTTCATAATTACATCACTCATACTAAGCGTCGATTAAGTTTTGCATTTTGGTAGGTACCTACCTCGGTACCTACCTAGGCAGACAATATATTCCAAAATACGATACTTCAAGCATTATATGCGGTTCAAAGAAATGGATAATTTGGGGTCGATAAGAAGAATTATTTATTGAAAACTGGTATGAGCTATTTCAAACTGGAATTTGAAAATAATAATAATGATGAAAAATAATAGTCATCTTGTTTACACATGGCAATAGCAAATCTCACATTATCTCGGAAATTGACGGCAGTGCTTTAGTGAAGACGTGAAGAGATCAACAGCCGCTCTGGGTCAAGAAAAAGTATAGATACCTACTAAAGAGAATTGACGAATGTTTCCCTTCATTTAGCTTGAGAGGAGCTTGTGGTGTGGGTGGTAGTTAGCGCGATCGACTGCCACTCTAGAGGTCGCGGGTTCGATCTCGGTATGAGCGTCGCGGTCGGGAGAGCGATATCCGAAGCTAAGCAACGTCAGGCGCAGTCAGATTTCTGGATGGGTGACCTACCAGAAATTTAACTATCAGCTCGCTTATACCGTGCCTCGGAGAGCACGTTAAGCTGTCGGTCCACGGTTAAGTAGAGTAGCCATTGGCTAGACTTCGCTGTAACAAAGACGAAATTATTATTATTATTATCTCCGCCGGGGACGGATTTTCGCCCCGAAAACAATAAGCTTCTTGGTTTAGTTGGAATGCTTGCTAAATGCAAGACACGCCGTGTGTTGCATAGCACGTAAAATACGAACGATGGTGCCGACGCCATGCGATGTTGGTGGTCGTTAAAAATCCCTACCCTGTCTTGGAACACACAGGGGTTCGTCAACATTTCCGGTATAGTGAAGGAAAGCATTCACCGGCGTCGGTGTTAGGCCTCGTTGCGGAAATGGGCACGTAGAATAAACTAATTAGAAAAATAAAAACAATTAGCGTGACTTTCCGACATAAATTTTATGTATGAACATCATATGGGACCAGAGATTCATGGGTTAAATCTAAATTGCATAATCAAATCAAATGACAGCATTAAAAATGCGACCATCACTACTATTTTTGTCACGATTTTAATTGCTGTGTCTTGCTTTACAAGAAATTGGAATACCTAAGTAGGTACCTACCTATAATCGGTAATTGTAGGTTAACACAATAGGTACCCATTTTAAATGCCAACACAACCGGATTGTATAGAAACGCTCGATAAAACGTGTAATATGTATTATACAAGATTCACTGTCGTTTGTGACAATAGCTGTGCTCTACAGAGTGGCTCAAGTTCTGAAATTTTTCATTTGGATTCGATGAATTTTCAAAAACTATATTTTTGGAGGCTTTGCATTGCACTGCAGCACAGGTACAAAGCATGGTAGAAGACAACGGATGAGCTATTTTTGAGACCGCTCATGTATTATATTGCTTGATTTTGCAATACCTACTCCAGATTGAACAGACTAACAAGACACCAGTATGCAGAAATAATAAGCAATATCGACCTTGCGAAAGGTTGCAGGTAGGTACATAGATATGAGTGCAGTAGTACACTATAGCCAATAGCTACTAACTTGACTATCAATATTGTTGACGGTGTCAATTAATTGATAAAGAAGCGGACGATTATTATTTTTGTTTGCTCGGAGTCTGAACTGTGATTTAATGAACCCGTGTTACGGTCTTGGTGTTAGTGTAAATAAAGCCGAATTTAAGGCTGTCGAACACTAGAAAATTTCAAATTCAAATTGGTAATTCCGGCTTTTTGCAATCAATGTCATTGATCAAAACTAGATTATATGGGTATCATGGCCATAACACTAAACTTTACGCTACTATAAATAACTTTTGAAATGTACGTAACCGAAGATTTTTTTTAAATAAAATTCCACTACATATTTTATCTAACAATATTTTTTGCTGGCTCATACGCCGCCTCTAAATAGGTAATTATCTATCATTTCAATTTTTAGCACGTGACTTTTATTCAAACAATGCAACATTTAATTTGCAACTCACTAGGTATTATTACATTCAAAGGAATAAATCGCAACTAAATATATTGTCCCGTCTTGATTTATCTTGATCTACAAATTTTTCTCAAATTATATTTTAGCTTCAAAGAAGTTATAGTTTTCTAGGCACTATAATCGGCATTAAAATTTCTCAATTCACTATAATTATGATCTGATCATATCATACACAAAAGTAGGTATATATAAATGGTAGAGAAAATATGCGAATGGAATGTTTTGTGATTTTTTGTGCACACCGAATTCACTAATTTTAAATACCTAAATGGGAATGATTAATAAACATGCAAATCTTGAGAATAACGCGATCGTAAATCGGTGTATCAATATTTGAAATTTTAAACTAAACAAACACTGATAGGTAGGCAGGTAGTATAATGTGCGTAGTACATACTTAGAAGTCATTTTGTACTTCGTGTACTCGAGGAAAACTTTATTTGCAAGTACCTAGGTATACCTACTGGTTAGCAACTTCGTTCGACGCAGTGTTAAAATAATTGCATGTAAACCTTGTCAGAACGATAGTTCGAGAATTGGATAGTTGGTATTCTTTGAACTACCTATCTGAAAATTATCTCGATTTTATAAAAACCATCACTCGATCAATCGAATATTTTTATGTGAATTTCTCTATCCGCCGTTATAATGTTGCCTCGATGGTTGCTTATCTACAATTGAAAATATGTAATTCAATCGAATGGAAAATTTTAAGGTCGTCCAGTGTTGGCAAATTCGACTTTCGAGAAAAAAAGCCTACCAAAACCATGTTTGTGTTTATAAAAATTCAACATGTTTTAATTATGTAGTTCAATATTATTAAATGCAAAAAGTTAATTCAATTTTTTTTTTACAACCTTATGTTGTTTGTTAAGTATGCAATGTATACAGGGTGTTACAGAATAATTATTGCAAATTCGATGGCGATCTCTAGAAATTGCGACAAATTCTATGTTTTATAGCCTAAGGTCATGGCCATAAAAGCGTCATTGAAACACGTTATCTCTAGTGACTTGACGAAATTAGATTTCATACAGAATGAACAAGTTGTTAAAGGAAAAAGACCGATCACTCTACAGGGTCCGCAAAATCGAATAACCTGATTTCGTGAGGATTTTTCCTATGTGCTATGAACAGGGTGAAGCTTATCAGATAGCTCACTGGCCCTGAAGATGTACTTTAAGGACGGAGTTGAATTGGTAAAATAAGCGTTGCGAAATCGATCCGTCTGGGTTGATTCCTTGACGGATTTTTACCATGGTCTCTTTCAAAAGAGTAAAAATCCGTCAAGGAATAAACCCAGACGGGTTGATTTCGCAACGCTTATTTTACTAATTCACCGTCCTTAAGAAAGTCTATCGTCATTTTCGTTTACTTGAAGTAGGAGAGAATTCAGAATTTGATGTTTAAGTCGCTCCAACACATCACACGGAACTAGGGAAGAATGAGGGATAGAGGAATGAGGTATCTTGCAATAAGGATGTCTATTATAAGTTCGAAAGCGGACTTCACTGTTGTCTAAATTCTGTTCAAATTGAAAAAATAAACTAAAATGACGAGGCTTGGCTAAAACACAGCGAACGATCTAGCAAGCTTCACGTCTACATAGCACAGAACTTGAAGATTCAAGCTTCAAGTTTCGCTAGGAACTATAATGACATCGATCAAGTCAAGTATTTTGAACGTAAAATCCTCACGAAATCAATGGACTTTGCGGTGATTCACGAACAATTAGACACCGCTTCATGCCAGATAAAAGACATCAAAGTAAGTCTAGATTAGCAAGGATTTTTTTTTGGGGGGGAAATTGGTTACCTACTAAGAAAGGGTGTTCTTTATGTGTGAGCCGTACTTTTAAATGTATATATTATATACAACGACAATACAATCCAACAAAAAAACAGTAATAATACTCCTTTACTGGAGCTAATGAAAATGATATAGTTACGAAAGAACAATTCGGGTCCGCATTTGAAAAATAAATTACAATTTTTTCCCAAAAAAAATACATTTCCTAATCGACTCCCCAAAAACCAACAACGGATTCAGAGAGTACAGAAAAAAAGCTATAAGATGGACTTCTATAAAATCGCACGGCAAACTTTGACCGATCCGACAAAAACAGATCAAAATAAGGATTTCAAGTAAATCTTCCATTTCGCCTAGCATCATTTTGTTGAATGTTGAGCAAGACTCGTCCAATTTTTTTTTATTTCGTTATTTAGCAAAAGCTTATGTGGAAGAGAAAACAGTATGAAATGGTTTTGAAAAGCGCTCACAAAATGTACCTACGTCCTTTTTTGGTACCTTCTCTTTCATAACTACCTGGTCAAGTGTCTTGCGTTTACGTTTTTTTCTTCGCAATGAGTGAAGTTTCTTCATTTTTAATTTTTGTAATGAATCGGGTCATGTTTCTTTTCCTTCTTTATTTTTCAGTCCTTCTATATTATTGGGGGGACGGATATTTGGTTTTGTGTTTTTTTGTATTTTTGTAATAATGAGATGTAAACTATTTTGAACTTGAATAGTACGTTTATTTCAATGTAAAGCTCCTCTTGCTATGAAAATGTAATTTTTCAAAGGAATAAATTACTTACTTACTCACTTCTCTTTCAAGTCTGAATCTGATTTCTTCCTAGCCTTTTTGTCAACTCTTGGGCAGCAAAGAAATTTAAGATACAAAGAACGCATTTTCTTCAACAAATAAAATAATATACCCGGATATCTTCCACTTGAAATTCTTATTTTGATCTAAATATTTTTGTCAGATCGGTCAAAGTGTGCAGTGCGATTTTAGAAGTCTATCTTATAGCATTTTTTCTGTACTTTCTGAACCCTTTGTCGACCCAAAAATGTACTTTTCTGTGAAAATGTGCAATTTATTTTTCCGATGCGATAAGTACGGTCCCGGATTTTTTTTGTTACTTTGTCATCATGAGTAGAGGAGTACTACTGTCAAATTTGATTGGAGTCTATCAGATCGTTGCAATAATATCACGTTTCAAAATTAGGAGCCAAACATAAAAACACCCTGTATCTTCGTAAGCAATCCTTTCAAAAAAAAAATCTTTGCTGATCTAGAATCACCTTGACGTCCTCATTGTCCTCTATTCGACAGTGAAGGGTGCCGCATGGTTTGTAAATCACCCTGTATAGTTTTCAGCATAGCAGTATTAGTAGGTAGGTACCCACTCAAAATAGCATATGCGTCAAATGTGAAAACTACAAAATCGATAGAATCTCATAAGCCAGGATTTTTCGCTTTTCGGTTATTACTTATTGTCACTTGCATTCGCCATATTTATCGAAAGGTGAAACAGGAGGCTTTTGAAAAATCATATTTTGGCGGTTTTCACTCGACGCACATGAATAACCAAATTGGGGTACAGTGATACATAAAAAAGTCATCGAAATGCACGTAAGTAAATTACGCAAAAGTCAATACGCCGCTGCCGAAAATGTTGCTGTTTATTTGATGTACCTAATTTTGGATAGCTACGACCATTTGCAATTAGGCACTGTTTAAAGTGTTCGCTATAGTCCCTACTAGAGAGTTATTGCAGATGAAATAAGGACAAGCAGTATTAAAAGCGGCACTATTTTGACACCTACGCTTGCGCAGATTTGCGACGTTAAATTTCCCTTAATAAGGATAGTAGTACAAGAAAGACAGATTACAACCTCGGAATAAATATGGACGTCCTGAAAATTTGATATCCTGTTCAGAATTGAGTGCTCTACAACATATTCAAAATCGCCAAAAATCGCACCCGGGGGTTTTGAGTTATTGGAGGGGGGGTAAAAAATTGCAACTTAAAATGGAGGGGATGAAACCTGTCAATCCATTGGAAGCAAATACGTTATAATTCGACGCATCATATCCCGTTGATACCATTTTGGCACAAAAAATGTCGATCACTGTTGAAGGGGAGTCGTGGGGGGCGAAGCCCTGCTAGGTGGTTCATTTGGTTTTTCTGGCCATGTAGAACCGATCACGACAAGTTTGGTATCTTTTCCGACTATATTCAATCTCCTGAACTCGAATCCGATGTGTTAATTTTCAATAAAACAAGTTTGAACAAGTTGACTTGAAAAAACTTGTTTTTTCTTTGACAATTTTGACGATTTTTTTTTCACTGCTAGAGGTGTTCATCTTTGGAAAGTTTTCAGGGGCCATTGAATTGAAGTGTATTCTTCACGAAAATCATCTACTCGACGTTTGATTTTATTTCTCGAGTTTAAAAAATCGATTTGAACTTAAATCGGCCCGGCACCGCTTCTACTAATGACCAGAACACGACAACATGCACCTTTAAATGAAAATAGCACAAACTATTTAAAAACTAATAACTTATCTTTGAAAATTCGAGGATTTGTGCAGAACTGAATTCCCTATAACATGAAAAAAAAAATCACCGTGAATCGCACTGCAGAATTTTGAGTTATTCGAGGAGGAGGATAACATTTTGTCAAGATTCGTCTCTATGAACTGTTACCTCTCGCCTCAAATAACTCAAAACCCTGCAGTGCGATTCATGGCGGTTTTGTTCATGTTATAGGGAATTCAATTCTGCACAGATCATCGAATTGTCAAAGATAAGTTATTATTACTTCAATAGTTTGAGCTTTTTTCATTGGAAGGTGCATGCTATAGTGTTCTGGTGAGTAGCAGTCGACGCGCCGGACTGGCTCAGGTTCAAATCGATTTTTTAAACTCTAGAAACAAAATGAAACATCAAGTAGATGATTTTCGTGAAGAATACACTTCAATTTAATGGCCCCTGAAAATTTTTCAAAGATGAACACCTCTAACAGTAAAAAAAAAAATCGTCAAAATTATCAAAGAAAAAACAAGTTTTTTCAAGTTAACTTGTTCATACTTGTTTTCATCCAAATTAACACATCGGATTCGAGTTCAGGAGATTGAATATAGTCGGAAAATATACCAAACTTGTCGTGATCGGTTCAACATGGCCAGAAAAACCAAATGGACCACCTAGCAGGGCTTCGCCCCCCCACGACCCCCCTTCAACAGTGATCGACATTTTTTGTGCCAAAATGGTATCAAAGGGATCGGGATATGATGCGTCGAATTATAACGTATTTGCTTCCAATGGATTGACGGGTTTCATCCCCTCCATTTGAGGTTGCAATTTTTCACCCCCCTCTAATAACTCAAAACCCCCGGGTGCGATTTTTGGCGATTTTGGATATGTTGTAGAGCACTCAATTCTGAACAGAATATCTAATTTTCAGGACGTCCATATTTTTTTCGAGGTTTGGCTGATCTTTTTACCATTTTTCCTGTACTATAGTGCCTGCCATTAATTTGTGCACTCTTTAGGTCGACCTTATTTATACTTTATTTCGACAAGTCTCAAAAAATGGCCTTATTGTGAGTGTATTGTTGGTTGCCTATATACCTCCAATTTTGAACAAACTACTCTTACGTTATTAAATAGGGGCTAATTTTTTGCAAATAGACTCCACAGACCTTGCAGTACACGTGTGCAAAAAATCAGGGTCGTCGGAGGGGCCCTTGTGTCCCGCATGCAATTTGCATGCGGCATGCGCTTAGTGGCACCCGTTAGAGGGTATAAATAGAGGGAGTAGGAAGTTTGCAATCTGCAATAACTCCAATTCTGCAACCAAAAATAAGGTAAGCAGTATTTTATTCACGCCTCCTTCAATAGTGCCGTGCAGTAAAATGGCATTCTGCAATAACTCTCTACTATCTTTCAGCTGTCACTTCGTTTTGCAAGACATTAGGTAGGTATAGGTTATGATAATGCCCGTTCATGTACATACGGTGATTGAATCAAAATTATTTATTTGATACGCTCAGCAAACAAACACATAGCACATAGGTCCCAACACCTCCTCAAGTGGTCACCAGAAAAATTCAGCCAGTTCAGGTCTTAACCCCTAAGAAACAAGTGGTTCCATGCAGTGGCGGACTAAGGGAATTGGGGGCCCTGGGCAGAATTGTGAGATGGGGCCCCCGAGGAGTAAAAGTTGAGAATATGAAGGAGGGCCGGCAGACTGTTTGGCCCGCCCCACCCCCCGTCGTGATTGAGCAAAAGCCCAAGAAACAGGAAAAATGAGTTGTTTGGAATGTTGGCTCAATATAAAACCTACTCGTATATGCAAAATAAGGAATAATATGGATTTCGAGTACCTGCAGCGCGCAGACAAGACGATTTTGTTGTTTGTCTTCCCCCTCTTTTGAAAATGAATAATAAATTACAGAATTTCAAAGGCTTTGAGGCCCCTGGCACTACAATATCTGGGGCCGGGGCCCTTAAAGCCTTAAGTGAAAATAATTCTTAAAGATTCCGTGATACAGACACACCTCTATTGTCTGTCACGTAGGCCCCCAAACGTGTTGTCATAGGGCCTGCCAAGGTAACTTCAAAATGAAAAAAAAAACAATGTTACTCACCCAAGTACGAAAAAAAAAGACCATTGAGGAAAAAAATTGAAATTTTTGGATTTTATCCCAATTTTTTTGCAGTATTCTTTACAAACAAGAGGAATAGGGGGCCCATCAGATGACTGAGGCCCCGAGGCCCGGGGCGGACCGCCCCCACCGCCCCCCCTTGGTCCACTCGGACTCGCAAATGTGCAGTCTCTGGCCTAATGATACAAATTACCATTTTTTTTTATTCGTATGCTAAAACGTCGAGATCTGTCAAAAAAAAAATTCGTGTCGGTCGGTTTGTGTGGACGGACGGACGTCTGTCAGATTTTTTTTTGACCCCTCAATTTATTTCTAAGCCGTTTGATCGATTTTCACCAAATTGTACGTAGGGTTTATGGTTTATGGTAGAAAAGAGAAAATATGATTTTCAACGTGATCTCTCAAAGGCAAATGTCACTCTCAAAGACTGAAAAGAAATTTATACGATTTTTATTTTCTATAGCTCGTTTTGAAGCCCTTGGAAAACTCTATTCAAAACATGAAAACGTCATAAGTACTTATCACTCGACTTATCACATATCTGTCACCTGTCAAACGTCATGAGCTGTCAAAATAAGAACTTTGAGGTTAAATAACTTCGAGAAGTACCAAACGAATTTCAACCAAATTTGGTTAGCAGCATGAGTACCCGCCAGCGACTCGATGGAGCATTTGCAGCTCCAATTGAAATCATACGAGTACCTTGAATTAAAAAAAAAACAAATTCGGAAAATAGGTAAAAATCTTGTTTTTTGCCGAGGTTTCTGGATCTATTGCAATACAACTTTGTAAACATGCGTCTGGTAGTCTGCAGACGTGAAAATAAGCTTTTGGCTCCGAAACGTCAGTCAGGTGTACCACAACATAATTAAGGGCGGAGTTGAATTGGTAAAATAAGCGCTGAAGAATCAATCCCTGTGGGTTTATTCATCCTTGTTCAGGATGAGTTATTGACATCCTAATTCAGGAAACAGGTTAATAATGGGCGTTTTCCATTTACCGACACAAGTCGACTTGTGTCGACACAAATGCGTTCCATTTGATCTGTGTTCCTTTGTCTCATCGACACAAGCTAACACAAGCTGACACAAACCGACACAAATGTTGTAAATGGAAAACGCCCAATGGAGTACTTCACAGCTAGTGGTGAAAGAAACATTTTAAATGTCCACACATATACGCCCATAGACAGTCCTTATCTAGATTATGTAAAAGACGTCCAAATATCCGCCGCGTAGATGGTCAGCGGATCGATATTTGTCATTTATCAAAATATTAGAGCAGGCAGAAGACGTAAATAGGGAATCTGACAGTTGGATCTACTGCATAAATATTCATTCAATTCGTTGGTCAAGAATTATCTTGTTGTAAATCACATTTTGGACTTTGGAGTTATACATATACATCAAAAAGTTTAAAAACAAATCCTCGTTCTCTGTAAACTAAAATTACATTTTATCTTTGCGAATAACAAAGTTTTCAGTAATCATTCGAGCTATATACAAAAACAGTTGCATATGGTCACAGCATTATGGTGTTCTTATGAACCAATTCAATTATATTTTGTTCTATATCCATTGCCGTTCACACAAACATTGATGAAAATCCACTTCTATATTGAAACCGCCCGGCGCTTCACCGTTAAAAATTAACTTGGAACATTGTGGGCTTTGGTAATACACCTGAGAAAAACGGGAGACCGTCGCCAAGAAACGATTCGGTGAAAAGAGGAGAAAAGTCGGCGGAAGTCTGGTAAAAGAATACAAGAAAATTAGGACTCTCCCGCTCCAGATCATAGAAAAGAGAAGATCAAAGTCAGTTCCGATGATGAAGCTTCCATCGTACAGCTGTGTTTTCTTCAGAAGGCTCGAAGTTAAGTTGTTAGAATGTTAGATCGCTTTGTTAACTTGTATCTATCTATCTATTCATGTCATGTAGACCAGTGGCGCCGAACTCATAAAAAGTTACTATGGCGAAAGAATTTTCAGACCCCCCCCCTATTGGAACGGTCGAGTCGGAGGACCTAAGAGCCCCTCAGTTAGCGCCGCAGGCGAAATTTTTTGGAATAATAATAATAATACTAACAATAATAAGCACAAAATGGGAAGCCGCTGACTAAATTGTCGATGGATTTCATTATCTTTTCGAATTTCGAAATTTTTATAAATCTCTTCAAAACTACCCCTTTGGGCTTAATTTCATGCAAGAACTCTGGCAGAAAATATTGCTGCGTAGTTTGTGGGTAAAAGTAGGTAAGACCCTTCTTAAATTGGACCCCAGTTTTAATCAGAATAATAAAACTAACTTATCTCCCATTCCATAATAATACCGTGTGATCCAAACCATTCCAAATTGGGGTAGGCTGTGACCTGGTCAAATTCCGGGGTGTAAAGCTACTTTTCGCCAGGGCACAGCTTACCCCAATTCGGAATGGTTTGGATCACACGGTAGTGTGCAGTGCAGCGCAATGTAGCTGTAGGCACAAAAATTGGAAGTTTTCTGTAGGATCGTAAGATTTTTTCTAACCCATTCAGTTAGCTGTTGAAATACCGTCTGAGCAAAACCTTTTTGCCTCTATAAGTCTAGAGTGCTATGAAATTATTATTCTATATTTATATTCGTATATCAAAGGTTGAACATAATTACTGAATACAGCTACTGTTAAAGGTCCATGTCAGTCTGTGAAAATGTTTAAAACTGGATATAAAAAGCTTCCATTATCGAAAATTATTTTTGAGATAGCACAAAATTGGAAACAGAGAGTGGTTGTATTCCTTACCGACATTCATTGAACAAGATTTCCAATTAACATGCAGATGTCACTCTGGAGTAAATTGCAGGGCATAGGTACTACCAACGCAGTACCAACAATTGAAAAAGGCAAAAAAACATAGCACTCTTGAGGTAAAATGGTTTTGATCATACGGTACCTAACGTAAACGTACCAATGCCTGACACTGTGCCTTAACCTGACACCTTTATTTATTTCATGGAAAATAGGCAGAATTATTGGCTTTAGACCTATTCTGTTTAAATGTTAGGGTATGCAAACATTTTACTCAAGATTTTTCATACAGTAGAGTTAGCCATACTAATTTTGAAATGTCTACGGCCGTTTGAAGGGTAGCGCAACAGTTGATACCAGAAACACTAATATTTCTGCTAAGATTTTGTCAAATTGAAATAGTTTGTAAAAACGTGAGTTTGGTTAATTTTCGTGAAACATTCATATAGCATTGCTGCATATTGATGAAGAAAGATGCTGTTACATCAATTCCAGGTGATTTCAGAGTTTTATGGTAATAATAGGAGGTGTCAGCTATTGGCACTAAGAAATATAGACAAGTCCAATGCCTGACAATAAGTGTGTCAGCTCCTGGATAATGAAAAATGAACGCAGTAATAGACCGTATAACAAAGATTCAATGAGCTTATGCTGGTGTAAAAGTTTCATATTGATATCTTCAGTGGTTCCAATACCTGAGGCCCTAGGTCAGCCACTAACTTCATTAGTGTCAGCTACTAGCAATGATAGATATTTACAGATTCCATACTTCCAGCCTCGCTTCCAGCTATATAACTAACCGGTATTTAACTTGTTATCAGTTCAATAGAAGTCTCTATTTTGCAGTTCATCTACTGCTGTTCCTCTGAATATCATATCTGAGCTGTTTACATGTGGGTCAGGCATTGGTTCTCTTGAAGTCAGGCTTAGGGCCAAGTCAAGAGAAGCTATGTCAGGTACTGGACAAAAAAAATCAAATTTTCAAAATCTTCTAAACAAAAACATAAGGCACGTTTCACCGTAATCATCAATGTTATATCATGGATGTTATCTGCTCTAATTATTCCACATTCGAAATGCACCTTAAGTACTTCTGAATCATTTCTAGATAAGAAAATATACAAAGATAGCCCTTAAGGTGTCAGGGATTGGTACGTTTACGTTATACCTACATCGTAAACAACTTGTCATTCAGATTCAATGTACCTAATAATCGTAATATCCAATGATTTGGTGGGTAAATCTTTCTTCCTCTCCTTTTCCTCCCTTCTCCTTTTTTCCTTCCTCCGTCTCCTTTTTTTCCCTTTTTACCCCCCCCCCCCCTATTTTGAGGTATGGCGAGCGCCACAAAAAAAGGTCTATTCGGCGCCACTGATGTAGACGTCAGTGATTGTAACAATTCACGGGATATTCATATTAGGTAAAGTAAGGGAAGGCATGAAGAGTGTGGGTCACTGATGTTGACGCTTTGAGAAGGATGAAAGAGTCCCACGATGCCGCCACAAAATCTGCAGACGACCTGCGGGCGATCTATCATGAGAGCCAGGGTCTAGCGAGACAACAAAGCGAAGACCTGTAGAACAGGTGATGTGATTTTGATAACTCCGAGGTATGTTGTCATACTTGATGGACGATGGACATGGCCAAACTAAATATTCTCCTCCATCCGAGTTGAATTGCTTTGATGATTTCTTCATACTTCTGTTTACCATATTACGTATAACACTGATCGGCTCTCTTCTGTATCCATGCCTGGGTCTTGTGAGAGAAAGCTATCTGGCGAAAGAAGATACTTTTCCTTGCTGTCGTGTCTTGTGAGAGAAGGGTAACTCGTGAGAGAAGATATCTTTCCTTACGTCGTTATTTTATAAAATAAGATACGTCCTCAACTGTTATGAACTGGCTGTTCATATTGTTGATTTGCCGATTTGCCTTGGATCATGTTGTGGTATAAACTGCTCACAAAATGAAGTGACAATTTTATTTTGGGAGGTTTTTTCAAATCTCCATAACTTTTTCAAAAATGATCGGAATCTGAAGCAGCTTGCACTGTTGTGAGGAATACATTCTTCTATTTTGTGAACCATATACAGTGCTCAACAATTGAAGTGGAACACCTGAAAATTTTGGTCAAATTAGAATGGTCTCGCCTCAAGTTTCAGCTTCAATATGAGCCAAAGAAGTTTAAAATCGGATAACAATGAAAGAAGTTACCATTGAAAGCCTAAAATATCAATTTTTTGAGATCACCCTGTAATTAACAGAGATAAACGTAAACCCAAAAAACCGTTTCGAGGTATGGGTTCAATGATTTTCCAGAATGAGTTGAAAAAATTAGAAAAAATGTTTTCGCGGATCGGGAGGGGTGCAAACTTTACATTTTTTGCAGTACCTCACTACTACACCCTGTATAAATAATATGGAAAGCTTATAACAAGAAAGAGTTATATCATGCTGTAGTCTAAGACATTAGCTGTCTAGGGAAAAAAAAAACTAATTGTAATTCGATTATTTCTTCAGAAAATACGACCATTTTAATTTGACCAAAATTTTCAGGTGTTCCACTTCAATTGTTGAGCACTGTATATTCAAGCCATTCAAACTGAAGGTATATCTCATACAGGGTGTTGAAATAAGGCGTGCAACTTTCTGCTCTTTTTATCTTGGCACCGGAAATTTTTACTTCAACCTGTATATATGAATGTGACTGCGTCTGTAGCCTGTAGTATATCTGTAACTCATAACTGTCTACTTTTTCACTCTACTTAGGGAGATATGATTTCTCTTGCATAAAAGTACCAATTATTTCATGGAAGAATATCAGTTGTACGAAACAGTTTGTTAATTCAACGATAATCATCTTAAGATGGAATGATTTGTTATCTCTTTAGAAACCATAAAGTTTAATGTCAATAATAGCAAAGAAATGATACATACAGGGTGATGAAAAAATGCTGCGTTTTTGTTTTCTTGGCGCAGGCAGGAAGGCAGGGTTCTATCACTTGATACAGGTAGGTACTTGGATTGACTGTATCTTGTAGCTTGTAGTATCTGTAACTCTAGCAGGTTGTCTTTTTACTCTGCATTATGTAAGTATCTCCATTGGTCAACCGTCCGAGTCGCATGCTGCATGTCCATGTTCACCTGTCAACACTATGAACCTGCGGTCACAGCAGGATTATTCCAGGGCACTTGAAACGTCTTCGGGTCCGTAGTCAACTTTCGTGCAGTGATTTTTTCATGGTACAGGCCGAAATCTGAACTTTTTTTGTGTGGCCCAATCTTCTTGAGCCTTGATCCGATTGCCAAAAATCCATTGCTTAGATACAGTGATACGACTTTTTATTGTTAGCTCTTTGTTGGTGACAGTTTCATGTGACGACATTGTTGCCGTTGAACAGATGGCAAATTGGCATTTTTCACAAGAAAAATAATGTTTCCGTCAATACACAACGTAGGGTAAAGTGAAAAACTAAACGGATCTGAGTTACAGATACTACAGGCTACCAGGGACCCGGACCCAAATGAAATAAAGGTTTCGATCCGGGCTCTGACCACATCACTCTAAAAATATTTCGGTCCGGTCCGGTTTTTTCGGTCCAAACGGGTTTTTTTTCGGTTCGGAAAAAAGGTTATTACTTTAGATAGGTAGCCTTTAAAAAAAAATAACCTTAGTAACGTAAACTTGAACATAGCATAACCTTGGGAACTTTTCGGCCTCAATTCAAAAGTAAATATGAATTATAGGTAGTGGATATAAAATCTTAGTTAAAAATAACGGTCAACCCAGCAAACACGCAAGTATCGGCCGACTCGCGGTTTAATGATGGCAATGATGGCGAAGTGATGGCTATGGCATGCCAGCATTTCACCAAAGTATAAGAAGCGCTTGCCAGAATCCAGAATCAGGTAATCAGGTAAGTGTCTGTAAGTTGCTGGGCCATTGATTACGAAGGTTGATTGCTGCTTCTCAACGCCGGTAAAGCTAACTAGCCGCCGGTGAAATACCGCACGTCGGCCGCCATTTCATCGGCGTACAGGTCCTGTACAACTTCAAAGCGCTGGGCCAACACTACTGTGATGGAATCAGTGCATTTGTACGATGCTGGCCTGTTGCACCCGTGTTTGTTGGGAAGTGATAGGTAATACACTGACAAGATTATCGGCCTTAAGTTTCAATTCAGTTATGTCAGGTCGTAGTAATTTGAAGTAAATTATAAAACACAATTGTAATGTACCTATGTATGTATAGACAATACAAATAGAGAAGACCATATGCTATCACCACCGTCGTCACGGATATTGATTGGGGCATCAAAAATGAGCCAACCTTTTTTTGAATGATGGACTCGCCTGGTTCCTACGCAACCGTAAAAATCCGTAACGACATATAGTCTTTTCTATTTGTATTGTCTATACCATCGTACGCAAAATAAACGAGGACAGTGTTTCGCGCGGAGTGTACCGATTTGATGAATTTTGACTTGATGTCACATATACAGGGTGTTCCAGCGATGATAGCAAAAAATTCGACTGTGGGTAGATCTCGTCAAAATATGACGGAAACCTACATACCATTTTCCTAGCTAAATTTGTCAAAACATCCCTGAGTTACAAATTTTTGAAATCCGAAAAAAGTGAACTTTGAAGGGTTGTGTCTTCGTCATTAGGCCGAACTTCGCAAAATGGTATACAGGTTTTCGTCATATTTTGACGGGATCTACTCACAGCCGAATTTTTTGCCATCATCGCTGAAATACCCTGTATGTTTTTTTTTTTGAGATCGAGGATAAAGATGATAATTTGAACAAAATATCCATCTAGTTTGCGTTCTAATGGACTTAATATCAGGTACCTACCTTTCGGAGAACCGAAAAAAAAACCGAGAAAACCGAAAAATATGTTAAGGGTTCGGGTTCGTCCCCTAAAATGTATGAAACATGAAATATGGGTTCAGTTTCGGTTCGGGTCCAGATGAAAATTACGGTTCCGGTCCGGTCCGGGTCCCTGCAGGCTACAAGATGCGGCCACATTCGTATATACAGGATGATGTGAATATCGAATTTACTAGGTGACAACAAAACTCATTTTTGGAAAGAATAAAGGTAGAAAAGGTAAGATGAAATGTCAATTCGCATTGACTACTTCACCAAAGAAAAAAAACCGTTAATTCCCCCATAACTGGCATACAAACGTTTGTTTCGAGCTTGTTAGCTCTCGTCAGTGACCGATATATGTTGGGATTGAGCCCTAAAGGACGAAAAAATCTACGCTACGTGGGATTTAAACGGCGTTCACGCTATAATAGCTCACTTCTCAACCTTGGTATATAATATACCATTTTAACGCGTTCACAATACCTCTCGCAATACCTCCTCTCTCCTCTCAATTGCTGGGTCGGCAGGGGAGAAATCAAAAAAAATTGTTTTAAAATGTTTATCAGTATTATTGCATGAAGGGCATTCAGCCAACAGGGTCCCTCAAAATTTTGAGGAAATGAAATTTTACAGAGTTACCGCTATTGCGGACTTACTCCTTTCTAGCTCATAAAAAACTATGATGCAGACAATTTAAGGCCTTGAGCTTTTGGTAGGTACGTTGATCAGCCAACAGCCAGCATTGCTGCCACAATCAATAGGCAGGTCAACGTTGAGACTTGCAAAGTCGAGTGCAGAGTAGGTACCTACCTACTCTTTTCTGAATTACAGCAAGGATTTATCCGATTTGGTGGCACTCAAGTACTCCTTTCTTGCTCAAAAAATCTATGACGCGCACACTTGTCGAACAAAAGCTTTTAGTATGTTGTTCAGCATAGCTCAGAAGCCCTATGTGCAAAATTTCAAAATGGACATATTTATTTCAGGGTCAAACCGTCAAACCCTAAAATTCCGGCCTGGGCTACAGAGAAATTCAAATTCTTACACGTACCTATAATACACTTCCCAAATTAATGGTATTTAAGGGATCCATGACTGATGACTTTCCATTCTTTGATTTTGGTGAGACAGGAGTAGGTACAATTAAAGTCGTCGCTGATTTGTAGGTTAGGAAACTACAATCTTAATGTCGGAGTGCTTTGCGATCTTCACACCTACGCCTACGAACCTAATCCTCGCGCGATACAAAATTAAAAATAAAGCGAGGAACCGGCGAGGTACAATATTTTATCGTTTCACAATAAAGATAGCGAGTAACATAGGTCAAGCGAAGGAGGTGTGTCTCGATGACGTTTTTGCGAAGTAACGTCGTCGTCAAGATCTTAGCTAACTGAAGTCTAGAAATGTAAAGAGCGCCGAAAGATAAATAAGAACTTCGCTCACGTAACATGGAGTGCAAGGTCAAGGTGCAAGGGGAGAGGCCCCTAGGACGTCACACGCTTTTCGACATACGTGCGCCTGGGTAATAACGAAAATTGTTTGTTGACGTATGTTTTCAATAAAAAGTGCCAATTGACTTTAATATAATCTCGAACATCATGTTCAATTTGTAATGTCACAGGACAATCATCGGCTTCGCACAAGGCTACGTGACGACGACGGAGGCCCGTCCACCAGGCGACTTTCCATTGGTTGTTCAGACACACCTCCGTGAATAAACTCCGCGATACACACAATTACGATAAATTGCATCATACTAAGGCAAAAATATCGGTCGAATCACCGGTACTGTAGTAAATTGCACAATAACTAATTTGTTACCAGAATACTTTGAAAAACGAAATTCCCGAAAAAATGAAAAAATTGGAATGTTCGAAAATTTAAAACACAAATAAACAATTGAAAAAAAATATATAACGAGACAGGCTGACATTTTATCATCGAGGTCGATAGGTTTTTGCAAAGTTACAGTTACTAGGCGGCGCCAAATTGAGCTTATAATGTGCGTCTGTAAGCAGAAATTTATGAATAAACAAATCTGGAAATAATTGTTACTTTCAATATATAGATACAACTGCAGTGCGCAGTCCTCGATTGATTTCCTTTCCTGTAAAATGATAAGAATATCTGTCAAACAATCAGTATCATGTATAAAGTCAACGATTTTTGGATTATATGCCATTAGTTTGTTGATAAGCTTTTCCGGTAAACGACGTGTGTTTTCATAACGATGGGCGTTTAGTGATAATATGAGAATTTTGTTCAATTCTAAAATTTTTCTGATAGTCCAGTAAAATGAGGCGATTTTTAGGCCAAAGTTGGAACAAATTAGGGGCAGGATGAAAAAAATATGGCGATGTAGGGAACGAAAAACTGAATAAGGAAAACCAAAATTCCATTCCCAGTCATCCCGGGAACCATGGAAAAAAAATGGAGAAGATGGAAAAACATGCGCTGCGATCTTTCTTTTGAAACGGTGAGAGAACGGTGAGAGATGTGTGAAAACTGTCAGAGACAAAGTTGTAGGGAATTCAGTAATCTACAAAAAAGTCCCTGAGGGCATATGTCTAACTCCCTCAGTTTAGCCGTTTATCGCAGTCAAAGTTGCGCGCCGGTCTAGTGAAGTGGAAAAACTGTCCGCGTGACCTTCCTTCTTGGATGCTGTGAGAACGATAAGAGATATCAAAAAGTTGTGAGTGACAAAGTTGTAGAGAATTGAATGCTCCCCTAGAAAATCTTCAAGGCCAGTTATTATCTCTCCTAGTTCAGCCGTGAACCACGTTCGAAGTTGCACGACAATCCTGTTGATGAAGTGGTTCTTCTGGAAAACTTAGAAAAACCCTAGACTCGATGAAAAAACTATAACAATGTAGAGGATGAAAAACTGGATCCAAAAAATCAAAGTTTCATTCCACACCGTTTCGGGAAATCTAAGAAAAAAAAAAGATAAAGCTGGAAAACAGCGATTTGCACTCCCAGTTTCCTCATTAAATACTGAAATAAACGTAATAAATATGGAAAATCTGAACAAACTAGCTTGTAGAGGATTAAATGATCTATAGAAAATGCCGTGATGACATGTATGCATCTTTGTTGACTTAGCTGCGGAGCGCTATCAAAGTTGGGGTACATGACTAGTGACGTGTCGCATATGTGGTCAAACTGGCACGACGTTGCGGTCATTGTTCAATTGATTATAGAGCATGATTGAATGATTTGAAAAAATTGCGTGCTTTGTTGAACGTCTGGTAACTATTGTCGGAAATGTAACTCCGCGGATGAACGCTTTGTTATGTATAAAGTTTCTTGTTTGGCAAAATTGAAGTCGTGAGTGTCACTATACTATTTTCGTCATATTTTCATTCTAGAAATCTAGGACGAGAGACTAGTTTGCTAGGGAACTTCTGAATTTGTCGTTTCTAATCATATATTTATATCATCAAAATGGTACGAAAACAGTATCGTGACACTCAGGCTTAAAACTGGGAGAGTACTCGTATTTTGTAACACAATATGTATAATAATAGAAAAACGTGATTCACGTTAGATAATGATGTTTTTCAACTGATTTCTGATGAACAATGATCATTCAACAACAGCTCGGAGATAATAAACAACTGTCCACCTGAACAATGGGGTTGGAAATTAAACATATCTCTGTTGATGCCTATTAGAACCCAGGATAACGTAGCTCGCGAAAATCTGCTATGGCTGATTTCCTGGAGATGCTTGAAAAACTGCGAGAAGCTTTGTGGATGCCGAAAAGCTGACCTCAAGTATACCAAGTTTTGCCACCACTGCAGTGGAGCCACCTGTTCTGACGCTTCCTGCATTGTCGTTTCGGAAGACGATGATGATGACTACAATGATATTTCTAACAATAAGTAGCTACCCAGACGTTAAACAAAGCACACATTTTTTTCAAATCATTTGATCATGTTTTATAATCAATCAAACAATGACCGCAACGTCGTGCCAGTTTCACCACATATGCGACGCGTCACGAGTCATGTACCCCAAGTTTGATAGCGCTCCGCAGCTAAGTCGACAAAGATGCATACATGACATCACGGAATTTTCTATAGATCATTCAATTCTCTACAAGCTAGTTTGTTCAGATTTTCCATATTTATTACGTTTATTTCAGTATTCAATGAGGAAGCTGCGAGTGCAAATCACTATTTTTCAAGTTTTTCTTTTTTTTTTCTCAGATTTCCCGAAACGGTGTGAAATGAAACTTTGGTTTTTTACATCCAGTTTTTCATTCTCTACATTGTCATAGTTTTTTCATCGAGTCTAGGGTTTTTGTAAGTTTTCCAGAAGAACCACTTTATCAACAGGATTGTCGCGCAACTTCGAACGTGGTTCACGGCTAAACTAGAAGAGATAATAATAGACCTTGAAGATTTTCTAGTGGAGCATTCAAATCTCTACAACTTTGTCGCTCACAATTTTTTGATATCTCTTGTCGTTCTCACAGCATCCAAGAAGGAAGGTCACGCGGACAGTTTTTCCACTTAACTAGACCGGCGCGCAACTTTGACTGCAATAAACGGCTAAACTGGAGAAGTTAGACATATGCTCCCAGGGACTTTTTTGTAGATTATTGAATTCCCCACAACTTTGTCCCTGACAGTTTTCACACATCTCTCACCGTTCTCTCACCGTTTCAAAAGAAAGATCGCGGCGCATGTTTTTCCATCTTCTCCATTTTTTTTCCATGGTTCCCGGGACGACTGGAAATGAAACTTTGGTTTTTCTTATTCAGTTTTTCATTCTCTACATCGCCATATTTTTTTCATCCTGCCCCTAATTTGTTCCAGGTTAAATCCTTATTTTACTGGACTATGAAGATACTTTATCGTTTTATATTATTTTACGAATAATCAAACCACATAATGCCAACAGGTTCTGATTTGATGTAAGTATTTTTTGTGTAGGTATGCGTGTACCTATGTGGAAGTGCAGTCCAGTGTCTTTCCATCATGATAAATTTTCGCTCGATTGTTGCTGCAAACTGATTTGAATTTTAAAACAAAATAATTATATTATTATATCGAGTAGAATCGCGTGCAATGGATAATAGTTCGTTCAGTTATCGATCAAACGCATACATCCATCAATGGAAAATCCCACTATCATGCAAAGATATACCGAGCAGCTATGTATATTATTTTATGTATTTGTCACGAAAACGCCGGCTGTCAGAATAAAGAAATCTAAATTTAGGAAAAATCCATGAAGCTAACAAGTTTTTGGCTCGAAATTTAAATGTTAAAAGCTTTAAATAGCGATAATTGTAAATATACATAACATCGTCTTTTTTGCAAGACTAAAAGATCGAAGAATACGTGTTCAATATCACGTGAAACAACTCGCTTAAAATGAACATCAATCTATGTATTATGTAGGTACTTATTTATGTACCTAATATACTTTTTTGTAAAGTTTGATGGATTTTAAAATGTATAACAATGTTTATTGCAAACTTTCACAATTTGTCGCTACAATAACAGTATAATAATTGTTATAGGTTGTTTCTTAATGACAAATTACTCTGGATTGTGAAATTATTTTTTCTCGATTTTTTTGTTGAATCCAACTTTCTTCATGACAGTTTTGATGCGATCGTTTGACTCAGTTTCAAAGCCAAATTTTGATCTTCAGCTAAAATGTCAGTTGGGGTATCGAAAAAATTGTACTACTATCCTTGTCATGCATGGGCTCTCCCCACTTCCCACCAGGTATGTATAGGTATATGTTACGGATACGATGCACAAGTTCTAAGTTTGTTCTCTGCGAATACGCGAGATTACGGAAGATTCTAGCTCGAATTTTTGAAAACCGCGCTCCGTATTTTCAACATAGTTCTTATAAGTACCTACTGGATACAAGCTAGATAACAGTACAACCATGCAAAGCAACAAAAACAAAAGTGATCTGGATTTTGGCAATGTTGATTATTACAGGGATGTTAACAAACAGTTGATGATCATCCCCCCGCCGCACACGTGGTCCTGGAAGCACTGGAGAAGACCAAAATGGGTGAGTAATTCTTTTAAATTTTATACAACAACGATAATGATAATAATTTATTTAATGAAAAATCAGAAACTTCAAAAATGCTAGAAAAATTACTGTATGCATTTCGATTGCGCAGCTGCTGCATCTAAGATTTGTGAAATTAAGTATATACCTAAGTTGTCGAATTCGAAACCGAACAATCTTGCCGGAATTTAGATTGTGGCGCCCTGGAATTACCGTTCTGGAATATTCTACCTGCATTTCGCGGCCCTGTCATCAATCTGAACCAGGAATAATTGCTTACTTGGCTTAATTTTAATTCAATTTATTTTCGTCTACTCTAGGAAAATCATCGTCATTATCACAGCATTTATCACTGGCTCAACAGCAACAGACGAATTAATGATCCCATCTGACTTTATTGACGGCTTAAATTTTGATACAATCAGATCAGGTATATAGAGGCGACATTATAGTGCGTCATTGGCAGCCCATATTTATAATTTTATGGCATAATTGATTGTCATTCACCATATTTCAATAATATTCGCAAATTTCGCAATACTTGCACCACATTTACCTTTCATAATAGTGCATAAATAAATAAATATCATAACAATGTACGAATCCCGTTGACAGTTGCACTTATTTTGAAACTGTTTATATGTCTAATCAATCCTGGCTGTAAAGCTGTCGGGCGATAAAATTTTAGCGTGAAAGTGCCATCATACCACTTTATAGTCCGTCACTATTATAGGTATAGGTACCAATCTACCTCTACCTATTACTTTAGAGAAATGTTTGATGCACAAGTTTTTTCTGATGCAGTTTTTGGATTTGCAGAATGCTTCCGGTCATGACCGGAAATAATCGTTTTGCAAAGATTCTAAAAATTGAACCAAAATAACCGACTTCTTATCATTAAGAAGTTGAAACACCGGCTCCCCAATTTTCATGTATTGGAGATGGATCAACATGGAATTTATTCTAGGTAACTGTATTTCAATCTAAGACAATGACGTTTTTTCTGCAATGCTAACGCTTTTTTACTAATAGAAATCGGATTCCATGTCTGTATTTGATTTGAAATTTTAATTAAATTAGCGAAAGTTATGCAACCAACAATACTGACTGAGCCCAGAGCGAAATGTTAAGTGCACTTATAGCTGTTGAAGCAAGGGTCAGAACCGTTTTGAAATACCGGCTTCGGTTCTGGTTAAAATGAAGGACCCAAATTTCATTCCGGTTTCGGTTCTTCCCCAAAACTGGGACCGATTTTTTTTTCGGTTCCGGTTCTGAGCGGGTTCTTGGAGAAAAGAAAAAGCGCGTCAAAGGCAAAATTTTTTTGGCGTGGATATTTGGATTTGGAACCGTTTTTTCGATTCCGGTTCCAGAAGTGGTATTTTTTTGTTGGCTCCAAAATCAGCATTTTCCTAGAAATAGAAAAAAAAATAAGTAGGCAGGATAGGAGGTAGTGCAAATTGTTATGAAAACACCTAAACAAAACATGGCTTACAGTAACAGTAAAAGTTCATATTGGTATTATACCACATAATAGTAAGCCTCTAAGAAAATAATACGTCCCTTCAAAAAGTTATGAAATCTGACTATTGTCGTTGAAAGCTGTACTGACGTATACGATTTTAAATGGCAGGATTGCGCCAAAACATTAAAGACCGAAATTAAGAACCGAAAAAATATCGGTTCCGGTTCTTGGAAAAAAAAACCTTCAGTAAAATAACGGTTCCGTTTCCAATTTTTCAAGTGGTTCCGGTTCTTTCCGTTTCCGGTTCCGACCCTTGTGCTGAAGAAGGCACGTGCAAAAGTCGTTGCAAGTTGCAACACATAAAAATTAAAATGATTATTGAACAAATTATTAGATCAATCCGGTGTATATTTTCTTGACCATAATTGTGAACTATGACCCGTAATCTTCCCTTATCTTCACAAAGAAGTTGATATAAATTTGAATTTACAGAACGGCAAACACCAGTTACTTCCATTTGCATCGTCGAGCCCATCGATTTCGGCTTGCACAACGTCGACAAACCTGTCGTCGTTGGATTTACAGTCGAACTCAACCATTTACAAAAAGAAAGGGATGACGCTGGAGGAGAATCTCAATTACACCATACAGGAGATCGAGCCGCTCCAGCACAGGAAGGACTCCAAAGATGACATCAATTTTGGTTCGGAAACGACGAACCTGGAGAGCTCCGATATTTTGTGCCAAAGTGAAGATACCAAAGGCGCCAAAAGACGAAGGATGTTACCACAAGTGAGTAGCAGCGATATATTCTAAATCAATCGACTGGTCATAGCCGTGCAGAACGACTACCTCGAAAGCGCATATATATATATATATAATTTGTAAAAAGTTCTTGAAACTCCTCCTCCTCATTATCAAATATATATATATATATATATATCTACTACATAAAATACACAGTCAGGTTGCCTATTCTTATTCCAACTACTTCACCTATTTCTGATGTGTCAGCTACCACGACCCACACAGCAATAAGCACGGACCGAGTTTCAAAAAAATGGAGAGCTTAATTTTAATTTTAATGATAATCCTTCTGGAACCAATTGTCACCGAGAGCGCTCTAGTCGGAGCTAGGGGATGTTGTGCATTGTTTTGAGCGCCAACCAGCTATAATGGTTGCGTCACAGGAGCTACGAGAATTGAGCGGCTGGTTCGCCTAGGAACCTACCTCAGAACTTGACGGAACCAATCGTTATTTTTCAGGTGATTAGGCTCACTCAGCGAAGGTTAGTGCACACAGTCCAAGCGAAATGAACAGCAAAGTAAGAAAATCAAAGATAGTAAAATTCGCCTCTTTGCAAATTAGAGGTGTTGTTACAATAAGTTAAATGAATATGAGTAAGATAGGTTTTTTTTTTTTTTTTTTTTTTTTAATTTTGATTTTGTTAGGGTGCATCAACTGCATGGTTATTAGCACCCACGGTTGGGTTTGAGTTTCAGTGTCTTTGCTTGATTTCCTGGTTTTCAGGTTTGGAAACTTTGGAGTGTTGTCGGATGGCCCGGCACAAAACTGGTTTGAGCGCTAGCTGTTTGCGCTTCTTCCCTGATCAGGGTTTTACCGGTCTATTCGCCAAAGTCGTCCAACAACACTGGGCGGTAGGTAGATGTTTTCCGGTTGTCCTGGACTTTTATTTCTAATTTCCCAGAAAATGCTAAGACTTGGTAGAAAAAAGTATGAGTGGAAATGTTGGGAGGCTTGAAGATGCTTGGGGAGTCTGCAGTATTAGACTGGTATTAGAGGATGGTCTTGTTTTTAGATCAGGTTAAAAATGCCAGAGTCCTTCAGAAAATCCATCAGCACACCAAAATTGCCATTTTGAGTGACCATCCGAGTAAGGGAAACTTCATTTGAAAACCCTGCCCGTTGTCTTTGTCTCAAAAGTCCCTGACAGTTGAACAAAAGGTGAGGAATAGTGACTCGAACCTCATTGCAGTATAGACATCCTGGGGGTTCTTCTTTTGACAAAATGAAGGAATGTGTCATGAGCGTGTGTCCGATTAGTACACGATTTAGTGTTGTTTCTTCCCTTCGGTTTGGGACGGTTTTAGTTACGATCCTCAGGATGGCTGGACTGATCTGGATTGTGAGTGGTCTATAGCTGGACATGGATCCGATACATTTTTCACGAATAGCTGTTTTGTAATGATTCTTCAAGTCAAACTCAGTGATTTTGAAATTAGTGTGCTCCGGTAAATTTACCGCCTCACTGGCAGCTTGGTCAGCCTTTTCATTTCCCCGGATTCCGACATGTGACGGACACCAGCTCAGAATTACTTCTTTGTTTTGCTTTAGTGCCGATGAAAGAGTATGTTGTATTTGTTGCACTAATGGATTTGTGGAGTATATGATTTGCATGCTTTGGATTGAACTTAAGGAGTCGGTGCAGATTAAAAACTTGGAATGAGGGCTCGCGTGTACTATTTTTGAAGCTCGAAGGATTCCGTACAGTTCTGCTGAGAAAATGCTGGTAGATTTGGGCAGACGGTAGTTGTAGGAGTCGGCTGCGGTCACAATCGCAACTCCGACGCCGTTGTTGCCTTTAGATGCATCTGTATATAGAACTGAGGAACCTTGATTCGAAGCTATGATTTCTTTGTGTAAGTTCTGAAGGATGACAGGGGCAGTGGAGTGTTTGGGGTAGCTGGATAGGCTGGTGTGGTAAGTTGGGGAAGAGAAGGTCCATGGTGCACCCTTATTTGATTGTGGTGAACAAACTTCTGTTGGGATCAAGCTTAGAGAGTTTAGAATGGATTTGAGCTTGTAGTGACATGGGGGAGTGAGTCTTGGTTTCGACTGGAAAATGTGGTGGTATTTTGTGGAGAAGACTGAGTGGTACGCTGCATTGTTTTTCGAGGCTGCTACTCTGGCAGAGTATGTTAACGTTTGAGATTCTCTTCGGATATCAAGAGGGGGTTCATTTGCAAGCTGGAGCAAACATTCTATTGGGCTGGTCCTAAAGGCACCGGCAGCCATTCTGATCGCAGTGTTAGCTATGCAGTTTAATTTCCTCAAGGTTGATTTCGACGCAGATGAGTATACAATCGACCCATAATCAAGTTTCGACCTGATTAGGGCTCTGTAAACAGTCAGAAGAAGAGCTTCTTCTGAACCCCAGTGATGGTGAGAAATAGTCTTCAACAGGAATAGTCTTTAACCTTCGGGCGCATTCGGCTTTTAGTTGTTCAACATAGGGTTTCCAGGTTAGTTTGGTGTCCCAGATGAGACCAAGAAATCGCAGTTCTTGGACCTGTTCAATCTCCGTGTTGTATATTTTAATGGGAGGTAGGGGGCTTATTTTGTACTTTCTGGAAAAGATCATTACCTTAGATTTCAGAGGAGAAAATCTGAAACCCGACTGCACAGCCCACTCCTCGATCTCATTGATGGCTACCTGTAGCAGAGTTTGTATTTCTCGTCCATTAGTGCCTTTACAAAAGATCACGAGGTCATCGGCGTACAGAGCGCCTCTAACAGGCAGCTTGATTTTCGATAGGACTTCATTTATAGCAACAAGGAATAAAGTGACGCTGACGATTGAACCCTGAGCGATGCCATTTTCCTGGAAGAATTGCTTAGATAGAACATTATTTTTTTTCACTCTGAAAGTTCTGTGTGAGAGGAAGTTTTTTATGAAAGCGACCATGTTACCGTTGATCTTCCACTTCAAAAGTTTCAACAGTATGCCGTGTCTCCATGTTGTGTCATATGCTTTTTCAATGTCAAAAAACACCGCTCCTAGATTCCTATTGGTAGCAAAGGCTTCTGAGATTTCAGATTGCAGGAGGACCATATTATCGACGGTTGATCGACCTATTCTGAAACCGCTCTGGCGGTTGGACAGTAGATTGTTTACCTCAAGAAACCATTTTAGTCTGTTGTTGATAATTTTTTCGAGTAATTTGCACATAGTGCAGGTCAAAGATATCGGTCTGTAACTCGATGGTTCGATTTTGGGTTTATTGGGTTTGAGAATGGGAATTACAGTGGATTCTCTCCAGCAGTCAGGGAAACATTGTCGCTGCCATATAAAATTGAAGATGTCTAGGAGAGTTTGGACTGCAGCGTCGGATAGGTTTTTTAAGAAAGTGAAGGGGATGGAGTCGGGGCCTGGGACTGAATTTTTGCAGTTTTTGAGGGCTTCATCCAATTCGGATTTCCGCAGTGGAACATTAAGTTCCGGGTTTTCGACGTTGTTCATATTGAGTGGGATCTTCTCTTTTTCTGACTTCATTTTCAGGAATTCATTCGAGTAGAAGTTGTCGCTGGAGTGCTTGTAGAATTGATTTGCTAGTAGATTCACAATATCGTCGTTAGAAGTAATCAGATTGTTACTTTCGTCTTTTAGCGCCGTTATGGAAGAGGGGTTGCAATTGAGGCCCTTTATTCTGTTAATTTTGGACCAGGCTTCCCTCAGGGGAGTGGAACTAGTGAGAGTGGAGACATAATTTTGCCAAGATGACTTTTTGGCATCCTTCAGTACGAACCTGGCTTTTGCTCTATGTTTCTTGAACGCGATCAGATTTTCGACGTCAGGGTGTTTTTTGAATCTGTTAAAGGCAGTTTTGGATTCCCTGACGGCAAGACTGCATTTAGGATTCCACCAGGGCACTGGGTTGTGGTTTGTGATAACAGTTTTTTTCCCGATGCATTGTTCGGCTGCTTCGGTTATGATCTTGGAGAATTTTTGAACGTTATCATTGATGTCATCCTGGAGGGAGAAAGTAGACAATTTCTCGTCAACCATGTTTTGATAAGCCAGCCAATCAACTCCTTTATCTTTCCATTTTTCAAAAGGTTTATTGGGGTCACTGAAGTTGTTTTTTTGATAAGAAATTGCAATGGGAAAGTGGTCGCTGTCATATAGTTCTGGCAGAACTGTCCAGCACAGGGCGGGGCCACTGCGTGGATCGCTGAAACTAAGGTCTATGCTAGAGAAGCTGCCGGATGATGAATTGAAGTGAGTAGGTTGGCCGTTGTTTAGCAGAAATAAGGACGGATTTCTGAGATATACGTTTTCAATTTCTCTTCCTCTGAGACTATTGGAGTGTGATCCCCACATAATGTTGTGGGCATTAAAATCGCCGACTATGATGAATGGAGGGGGGATTTGGGTGATTAGGTTGGCCAGTTCGTTGGAGTCGAGATTTGTATTTGGAGGTAAGTATATGTTGCAAATGTTGATTTTGCTGGGACACCAAACCGAGGCAGCAATTGCCTCCAAATTAGTTGAGATAACAACTTCCTCATGATGTAGATTTTTCTTGATTGAAATTGAGACACCACCGCTGGCAATTTGTTGAGTGATTCGGTTTTTTGTGAGAGTATTGTACCCTTTTAATGAAGGGCTGTGGTTGCCTTTGAAGTTTGTTTCTTGTAAACATAGTACTGAGGGGTTGTGATCACTGATCAGGCGTTGGATATGAGTAAATCTGGAGTAAAAACCATTGCAATTCCACTGAATCACAGACGCCATTTTTGTTTGTTGTCAGGTTGAGTGGTGGTTTTCAGTATTCGGATCGCTCAGAATCGCTGGGATCAATAGAAAACTGAGAGAGGTCTGATATTTCAACATTGTCAGCAGACTGGCTCAACTTATTGCAGATTCTTGTGAATCTGCTTTTCGCATGTCGGTTTGTTAGGCAGGGGTAAATGTCATTCATCATATCGATGAGACCAACTATATTGTCAGTGAAGGAAAGACCTGTTTTTAGTGGATCTTTACCATTGGTGCATTGTTCAATAAAGGACTCGAATTGGTCTGAGGTGAGAATGTATTTGCTTGGGTTTTCCCGAGGGGCGAACCGCTGAGGAAGTTTGGTGTACAAATGCTCAGAAGTTCGTGGAAGTCCGTGGAAGTCAATGGAAGTCTTTTGGAAGTGCGAGGAAGTTGGTGGAAGTTAGTGGAAGTCAGAGGAAGTTCGTGGAAGTCAGTGGAAGTCAATGGAAGTCTTTCGGAAGTGCGTGGAAGTTACTGGAAGTTAGTGGAAGTCTTTGGAGAACTGGGCATGCGCGGCTATGTTATTTTGCACACTGTTGACCTCGTTGTTGACAATAATCAACATTTGGTGTACAACAATAAGTACTTGAGTGTAACTGCAAATACAAGCACCAGCGGCTGGCGCATGTAAAGAAAAATATTGTAGATTATTGTACGCTGAAGAGTGCCGAGCTCGGTGCCAAGCCATGCAAGCTCCAGTGATTTTGTTTTCCGATTACGGCACATCTTTCTCGGTAAAAACAGCCTGAACACATAGGTAGGAAGATAGGTAGATAGTACATGAAAAATATTTAGGTGTCGTAAAAAAACCGAATGTTCACAACAAATGTTCAAAATGATTGCCGTTGTTCTCAAGGCAATAATAAAGTCTGTTCTCGAACTCTTGTCGAACATTTTCGAAGATTTCTCTTGAAAGCGCGCGACATTCTTCGGTAATTCTACGCCGCAGTTCTTCAATCGACTTCGGCTGAATTTCAAACTCATTTTAGAAAAAAAGTTACTCCTGCAAAATTTTGAGAGAGGCTTCATTTTCGATACATTTGGGTTTAATTGGAACTTAGGAAAACATCTCGAAATCACCACTTTTCAAGGCCTGAAAATTAGAAATCAAGAAAACTCATGATTCTTCAACTGAAAAGTTGAATAGATTTTCTAAGTCGATAAACCACAATTTTTTTTGCTCAGAAACAAGGAGCTTTCGGAAAAAAAAAACAAATTGGGCTCTGGAAAGTGGCGATTTCGAGATGTTCTCAAAAGTTTCAAACCCAAATATCTCGACAATGAAGCCTTTGATCAAAATTTTGCTGAAGGAATTTTTTTTCTCTAAATTGAGAGTAGAATAAAAAATAAGAATAATTTATAAAAATAACCAGTGGGGTAAAAAATAGGGGGTAAAAAATAGAAACACCCCCCCATTATCCACGCCTGATCTTTTTTTTTGCAACACGTTATATTGTTCGATAGAAACCTATTTCAATGAACTTTGGTTCAAATTTGAACAAAATCGGTCACACCATTCAAAAGTTATGTGAAAAAATCGATTTTAAAAATTCAACTTGAACTTGAACCCTGTAGCTTTTCAACGGAGCATTTTAGGACATCGAAGTTTTTTTTTTCTAGTCCATTTTTGATGGGGAATCTCCCCTCAAAGTTTGTAACCGTAATTGCGAAACACTCTGTATACAGGTGTGCCGAAATTGATGCAAAAAATGCACAAGGAGATAAAAGATTGAGAAAATAATGGGACTTTCTGAATAAACATACCCTCATAATAGCTATTTACGATACAAGAAGCGAGTATGGAGCAACCCCGTTCACAAAATAAGATACTTTTAACGCGTGTATCGTACAAGATGTTATCTACACTGGTCTTTGAAATGTTTGGTATATAATGTCAAAATTTATTGAAAATATGACAGGAACGCGCAGGATCATCACTTTCAGCACGTCGCCCATGACGACGTGTTAAAAGTGACGGGTATTATTTACCGCTTGTAGATAATAGCTATTTACGATACGAGTGTTAAAAGTGACAGGTATTATTTTGTGAGCGGGGACGCTTGCGAAACGAGCATTAGCGAGTAGAGCAACCCCGCGAACAAAATAAGACACTTTTAACGCGTGTATCGTACAGGATTTTATCAACAATGGTCTTTGAAATGTTTGGTAAATGTCAGAATTTATTGAAAATATGACAGGAATGCGCAGAATCATCATTTTTTCACGTCGCCCATGACGACGTGCTAAAAGTGACGGGTATTATTTAACGCTTGTAGATAATAGCTATTCACGATACGAGTGTTAAAAGTGACAGGTATTATTTTGTGAGCGGGGACGCTTGCGAAACGAGCATTAGCGAGTAGAGCAACCCCGCGAACAAAAGAAGACACTTTTAACGCGTGTATCGTACAGGATTTTATCTACAGTGGTCTTTGAAATGTTTGGTAAATGTCAGAGTTTATTGGAAATATGACAGGAATGCGCAGAATCATCATTTTTTCACGTCGCCCTTGACGACGTGCTAAAAGTGACGGGTATTATTTAACGCTTGTAGATAAACGTATATTACCCGAAACTGACAGGTAAAGTGTCCATTACAAGCGTCTTTTGACGCAGGAAAGTGAGATTTTCCTGCGTCAAAAACGTTTTGTTTGCTGGAAACCGGACCCAGCAACGTGATGTTTGCCAAATTGTGCCAGAATAATTTCTTTCTTTATGGTTTATTGAGGTAGTTTCGGGTAAAACGTTATACATAATACGCCAGGAAAGTGTCTTTACAGGGCACGTAGACTTCTAGGCCTCGCTTACGCTCGTCCTTGAATATGCCTACTATCCCTGTGAAGATTCACTTTCCTGCCTCATTATGTAAATAACTATTAACGGTTAACGGAGATACAGGCCTTCAAAGTTGTTTTTTTGAAATCAGATATTTATTTGAATAACTTTTGGACCGTTCAACCGATTTTATTCAAATTTGAACCAAACTTTACTGAAACAGGTCTCTATTGAAGAATTGCGACATATTTCATCAAACACTTTCAAGGGCGAAGATAATAGAAGGTACCCTCCCCCTTTTCCCCTATTTTTTACTTCCTGAATATTTTCAGAAATGGTTCCAAGTTTTGGAATTTTGTTCATTGCTGAAAGTTGCACCATTTTTGAGATATTTGAGTTTGAAACTTCGGAAAACATCTCGGAATCGCCACTTTCAAAGGCCTTAAAAATTAAAATTCAAGAAAACTCATGATTCTTCAACTGAAATACATTTTTCTAGGTGTTTCAAGTTGATGTACCATCATTTTTTGACGAGAAACATGAAGTTTTTCAGAAAATAAAATTTGGGCCCTGGAAAAATACATGGCGATTTTGAGATGTTTTCCAAAGTTTTCAAACCCAAATACCTCGAAAATGAAGCGCCGAATCGAAATTTTGCACAAGTAACTTTTTTCTCTGAATTAAACGTCCAATTTAAAAATTGGAACCATTTCCAAAAATATTGAAGAAGGTGAAAAAAAGGGAGGGAAAAGAGAGAGGGAAGCTCCTATTATCTTCGCCCCTAAAAATGTTTGATGAGTGCGTTACAACTGTTCAGCAAAGACTTGTTTTAGTAAACTTTGGTTCAAATTGGAATAAAATCGGTTCGACGGTTCAAAAGTTATGCAAAAAACTGTTCTAAAAAAAAACTTTGAAGGCCTTTACCTATCTCCGTTATTAGACGCTTGCGAGGGTATGTTTATCAAGAAAGTCCCCTTATTTTCCAATTTCCTATGTTTCTTTGAATTTTGTTGCAATAATTTCGGAACTTGAGTACTTCATTCTTATCGTACCTACCTACTACATACTCAAGTATCATTTCCACAGTTCAAGGAAGATAAAGTGTGAACAAGTATGAGCAAGTAAATTCCTCAAGTTGGCGTAGATTCCTTGGATTTTGCTTTTTCAAGTAGCTCATCGCACGACCTGACTCCACTTACTTATTAATAAGGAATGTTCTCATTGCTCACATTTCATAAGTCTTTGAAAATTGAGAAAATTTGTAAAAATGGAAGTTCGCGGAAGTGCGTAGAAGTTCATGGAAGTCTTGGAAGTTCGTGGAAGTCAGTGGAAGTCTTCTGGAAGTTAGTGGAAGTTGGTGGAAGTTAGCGGAAGTCAGTGGAAGTCTTTTGGAAGTTGGTGGAAGTCAGTGGAAGTTGATGGAAGTCAATGCAAATGGAAGTTTTGGTGTACAAAATTCTTCCTGCGGTTCGCCCCTCGGGTTTTCCTGTATCGTTTGTTTTATTGTTTCTGTGTTTTCTTTGGAAGTTAGTGAAACGTTTTCTATGGAAGAAGATTTTTTGATTTTTTTTGATTTGAGTTTGTGTCTGTTGTTTCTGGAATTCGGTTTAGCAAACTGAAAATCCCCAGTATGGTCGTCGTTTGGTAGTGGGGATCCCTGTGGGGAACTTTCGGTAGATCCGCTGTTGAGGGTAGATGATGCTGGTCTTTTGTTTGGTGGTTTTTCGGTAGAGAAGAGAGGAGTTTTTGAATTTTCAGTTACAATTGTTACCGTAGAATGGTTTGTTTCTGTAATCTGTTGATCGTCAGCATTAATTATTGAGTGTACGTCAGCTATTGTTTCGATTGTGTTTCGGTTTTGCAGTGGAGGAGATTCAGGTTCTGTTTGGGACATATTCAAGTTTGGACATTGGTCGGCTTTGTGGCCCAACTCTTTGCATAAAAAGCAAAGCATTTCACCCGTGCCAATAAAAATTCTATAGTCGGTGTTGTCTTGCGTGATGGTAACAAATGGGGGAAGCTCAAGATCTTCATTTGGCTTGATGTAAATTTGGCGTCTGAAACTTAAAATGTGGGAAAGTTCGTCATCTTCGATGTTGGCTCTGAGAAATGTCATGTTTGACATTGGTTCGCAGCCAACATCTCTCAAAGCGTTCTCGAGGAGCTCGTGGGGAATGTTTGGGCAAACATTGGACAGAATGATTCTCTTAGCCGGTGAAATAAGCCTTCGAATTGATACAATTTTTCCCTCAATCTCAATTTTCCCGTGGTTATTCACGATTTCATCGACATTCTGTTTGGTTGACAAGAATATGCAGATGCGGTTTCTTGAGATTCGCGATGCAAATGTGATTTGTTTTGGACCAACAAGCTTGCTGATTGGTACTACGTAGTCTCTTAACTTTAGTTTATCTACGACATCAAGGACTATGGCCAAGTCCTTGCTTGGAAACATTGTATTTATTGAAGCTACGCTAGAGTACGATAGGTTTTTATTTGGTGAATTTGAGTTTTGTTGGGAGTTATTTCTGTTTTGGGGTTGTGACATTTTGAGTTTTTTGGCTCCTGTGACCAGGGCCTTAGTTTTGATTGAAGATTTTTGTTCAATCAACAAGAATAGAAAATAGTTTTCGTGAATATAAACAACAACAGTCCATTCCTATAGCGCAAAAAGCACTATAGGAAGAAGCGGCCTTTTTGTTGTCGGTGCGATAAGATAATAATGTGCCTGCTTATATCAAATTCATGCAAGTTTTGAAAAATAAATTGGACTCAGCTGTTTTTCCGGTAGACCGTGAATGATGGGAAGGCGATCTATCCCTTCAGTGGACCATCCAGGACGTTATCCAAAAAACACTAGGAAAAACTCGCGGGCCGAACACCACAATTTTGTCAAAAGGCGAGGACGTTCAAACACGCGAGGCGCACCGTAGCATAATCGAACCGGACTCCAGTAAGATAGTTGCAATTATATAAATATAATCAAACAGATATCCACACGGCAAATAGAGATCAAGGGATTTCGAGGTGATAAGATTATCACGACTGAAAACACTTCAGGCGAAAGGGGACTATGAAATAGTGTGCTTCTGAGGGGCGAGATGGCGCGGAGACTATAACCTTCTCAAAATAACCCCAATGGAGGGCGATTACATGTAGAGGGCGCTTTTGCATGAGTTGGTATTTACTGCCAATAGTATCAATGGTTCATGTCCAATGTTTGTCGCTCACTTGGCATCGCTGTCACCTGGCATCGCTGTCACCTGGCATCGCTGTCACCTGGCATCGCTGTCGACTGTCGGACTGTCCCGTGACCTGTTTCTGAATATAAAAATCGAAAATGCCGATCGAAAAATCGTCATGATATTGTATATCGGCTTTTTTCAAAATTCAAATATCATGAATAGTATCGACCGAAATGAATTTTGAATATTTCCCTTCAAAGTTTACCGCGTGCCGCCACGTGCAAACGCAAGCCGTCCCCCTCCGGTATTATCTAACATTTACTACGTTTCCATGGAGAATTGAAATCGATTTGAAAACGGTATCGGGATTGGAAACTGCATGTAAACACTTGCAGAACTGTATCCAAATCGATTTGAGTCTCAAGGTCGATTCGGCAAATTCTGGGATCGTATCGGGATCGGATCGAAATAATACTCACGGAAACCCCATCGGACTGGCTCGAGACATCAACAAACAGAAACTGATACATAGCAATGAGTAAAACCGCTGTTCTGGCGCATCGAGGGTCGCATTCATACTTGCACCTGTTGTCTGCACTTCTGCCTTCCGCACACTTGCAGTTTGCAGAGTACTTGTACTTTCTTTGATACGTTAGGTTGGGATAGTTTTAGGTTGGGGTTAGACTTACATCACAGATATGTAAACAGAATTCAAATCGATTTGAATACCGAGTTCGAACCACTCATGTGAACACTCCATATTCAATCCCGATACCGTTTTCAAATCGATTTAAGTTCTCCATGGAAACGTAGTAATTACTTAACAGCGTAGCAGGCAACTGGGCAAATCTGTTATTACTTTTTTATTTCAATAAATATATAATAGCTTCATTACCCACTCGATATTTATGGAATATACTTAAGAAATAAATAAATGAATGAGATGATGAGTGAAAAAACCAATATAGAGAAAAGTGCAGTAAATTGAAAAAATTCTTCCATCCTTCTTCCAATGGTGTTGACGTTATAGGTACTTTTTATTTTGCTTTGAGTTACACCATAAATAATTATTAATACTTCTTTGGCCAACCGGTTTCGCTGTTAAGCATCGTCAGGGCTGTAATAAAATAATAAAACTTATTACAGCCCTGACGATGCTTAACAGCGAAACCGGTTGGCCAAAGAAGTATTAATAATTATTTATGGTGTAACTCAAAGCAAAATAAAAAGTACCTAAAGTGCAGTAAGTTTTATCTCGTTTTCTATTTTATGCACAAAATGTATACATTCACAAACTTTCCACGCCAAATTTGTCGTCATCAAATTTTTTTCTAGGAAAACGTCAAATTTTAATCTTCAACCCCTTCGCCCTCACCCTACCCTACTTTGAAATCTCAAATAGCATTACCTATCTTGTGATATATCAAATTGAAGGTGATAGATTTATAATTGATAGCTTTATTTCCTCAGGCCAAAATAAATACCCAATGACAGTATAGGAAATCATATAAATTTGCTTCTGAACGGTTGAAGCGAATTGCAAAAACTAAACGAATTTGTAATGTTAGAGGAAGGAAAAATCCAAATATGTGAAGATATACGGAGGGTGCCATTCAAAAAATTTGGTTTAAACTGCTCTGCAAAAATGGGACACCCTGTGTAGAGCAAAATAATTTTACAAACTACACTTTATCCTCCCGTTTGCAGTGCCGTTTGGTTCATTTCGATATCATTAATGGCGTACGTGTAACTGAGCTCGCCCATATTAATGACTCACCCCGTATACAGGCTGGTCCAGGTTATACTCGTAGCAATAATTAACCATTCGATGGTCCGTCGGAAACGATTAGTATTAGTTGTAGTTTAGTACATACAGTATTGAATTCTGAATAAAATTATCTTCCTGTCAAATATACAGGTGTCCGAGGTTTAAATCCGGAAACTTCTGCAATCGATAGAGAATCAAAAACTAATGGGACTTTGTCCAGAAAAATGTTTTCAAAAATGAAAAATAACGAAGATATAACCCTTCAAATTTGAATTCAAAAAACCGTTTTTCTGAAATAACTCTTACACCGTTCAACTGATTTTTTCCAAATTTGACACAGGTGATCCCACAATACATTTATATCAATAGCTTGAGGTGACTTTTCCCGAGTGACTCCAGTGGCGTAAATATTGGGAGGTTTACCCCTATTAACCGCTCTATTTTTCACGCAAATCAAAATTTTGAGAAAACGACCCAAATTCTTGATTCTGTATTCAATTCCAAGGAAAAAGCTACTCCTAGTAAATTTTGATTTGAGGCTTTGTTTTTGAGGTATTTGAGTTTGAAATTCCAAACACAAATACAAATTGAAATCATTTCAAACGAAACCTCGAATCAAAATTAACCGAGAGCAATTTTTTTCTTTTAAATTAAATGCAGAAACAATAACTTGGATTGCTACCTCAAAATATTCATTGGCGTAGGAAATAGGGGCAATAATATGAGTGGCTCCTCCAATATCTACGCCACTGGACTGTTTTTGGAATTTTCAAACTTAAATATCTCAAAAACGAAGCCTCAAATCAAATCTCAACAGGAGTAACTTTTTCTTTTGAATTGAATGCAAAAACAATAACTTGGGTCGTTTTCTCAAAATCTTCATTGGCGTAGAAAATAGGGGGGATAATATGAGTAGCTCCCCTAATATCTACGCCACTGGACTGTTTTGATCAAAGTGATAGTTTTTCTCATGGAGCTGAGTATTCAAGCATCACCGATCCAATTTTGGAAGAAATATCCCGAGTGACATAGAAAATAGAATTTTTAATAACAAAAATGATTTTAGTTCGTAATTGTGTTTGGACTTTTCAAACTCAAATATCTCAAAAACGAGGTCTCGAATCAAAATTTACCATTGGTGACTTTTTGTTTGGAATTGAATGCAGAATCAACATTTTGGGTCGCTTTTTCAAAATGTTCATTGGCGTAGAAAATAGGGGGGGGTAATGGGGGTGAACCTCCCAATATCTACGCCACTGGAGTCATTTAGAACAAGCGAATATGCCTCATGGGCATGAGGCTCAGTAGCGCACTTCCTTTTTTGAAGGATTAGTGAACGCAAGATGTTAGGTAACTAGGGTTCTACTCTACCGTTATTTGGGCAAACAATTTCAATATGGCGGCCAAAATTCCGGCAGAATAATGAAATTCGGCTTGAAAATCAGAATGATTGTACTAGACAAGGGTAAGTTCCAAGTTTCATGAAAATCGTTCCACTAATGAGAGATTTCAATATGGCGGCCAAGATGGCGGCGAAATCATGAAACTCAGCTTGAAAATAAGAATGATCGTACTAGACAAGAATAAGTTTAAAGTTTCATGACAATCGTTCCACTAATAAGAGATTTCAATATGGCAGCCAAGATGGCGGCGGAATTATGAAAGCCAATCTGCCTATTTGGTCCTTGAGGACCTAAGCTATCCATCGGATGAAGTTCAATTTTTAAGAACTGTAGCTTTATTTCCCGAAGAGAAGTTCAACTTCTTCGAAGTGCACAGGAGATCTCAGTTTTTTGATCATAATGATAACGATGTATGAATGACAAAAATAGTGCCCATTGGCCACCCTTGGGGACATCAGCTATCAATCGGAAAAAGTTCCAAGGCTCTTGCTTCAATTCTCGAGAAGGAGTACAGCATCCTAGTTTCTACACGGACAGACAGACAGACGAACCGGCCACATAAGCGTCATTCTGTTACTTATAAAAGAATGTTTTCCAACTGATTTCGACCTCCTGAACACGAATATCAGGTTTATTTTTGAATCGGAACAATTCTTTTTTATCGAAAAACCGAAAAAATGGTAGTCTGTCACATGACTTTTAGTGATACCTACCTACTTTTTTTTTGTTATTGGGCGAACATGTTTCATAGCTTGAGTGCCATTGTCCTTCATGTACCTAGTAATGCCTATTTCAAAATATTAAATAGTGTTAGGTAATGGCACGTCTGATTTCAAATTTGTAGGGACGCGTATAAGCGCCGAGCCGTAGTTTTGCGGTCGTTCTCAAAAATTCATAACAATTGACCCGAAGGTCGTATCGAAGTGGAGCTTTTGTCAAAAGAAAGTTCAAATTGTTCTCTAAATATAATCCCGTACATGTAGCATTGTATCTTCATATAAACATGTAGCTACCCGCATATCGTAACTTTCAACATCTAACTGCGAATTCCAGCACTTAATCGGCGAAGCCGCCTCACAGCAAAATGTTATTATTGTAATTGTTTATGATTATTTTGAAAAGATTTTTTTGGTTTTTTTTGGTCGCGTGCCAAGGCCATGAGCTACCCATTCAAGTTGAAATATTTTCTGTATTGGATTCCATTTTGTTCGGAGAAAAGGATATCAACCACCAGCAAGCAACGAATAATCTTTTGCGGCCGAGCCGTAGCTTCGGAGTCATTTTCAAAAATTTATAACTATGGACTGGTACCTCGCACCGATGTGGAATTTTCAATAAAATGAGGTTCAAGTTTTCCTCTGAATATAACTCCACATATGTATTATTGTAAAATGATAAGAACGGGTACTTGATCGCATGTGATAACTTTCGAGAACAAGGCCGGCTTCTGAAATGCAGCATTCAACGGCGATGCCGCGTCACACTAATTTGTTATTATTGTAATTGTTTATCATTATTTCGTCGAGATTTTTTTTTGTTCGGGATACAAGGTCATGAGCTACCCATTGGAGTGAAAATTTTTCGCATAAACCTTTTTGTCTAGGACTAGATGCTGTGACGGACGGACGGACGGACGGACAAAGCGAGGACAAAAGCGCCTTCCCGTTTGGAGAAGTGCGCTAAAAAGTCATCTTGAGCTCCTGATATAAATGTATCGTAGGATCACATGTGTCAAATTCGGGCAAAATCTGTTAAATGTTGTGAGAGTTATTTTGAAAAAACGGTTTTTTGGAAATAACTTTGGAAGGCTATATCTCCGTTATTTTTCATTTTTGAAAATAATTTTCTGAACAAAGTCCCTTATTTTTAGCGCATTTTCCATCTTGATGAAAATCGCTATTGCAACCGCTTTGTCCGTCCGTCCGTCCGTTCCTCGAACTCGCTCCCACACGCCGCCCCCCAAAGTAAGAGATAAATGTAAAACATAAACCTGGAGACATAGCGATCTAATTCTTTCGCTATATAGATAGCTTACTGAAAATGGGAAAAGATAGGCCATTTTTGATTAACCGCCGCCTCCAGCTCCCACCCCCCAAACAAAAAAAACAACTTTTACAATTTCCATTGTCATATTCCTTGAACATTTGGAAACTCCCAACTCAAACTGTGCAACAGTTACTTTGCCGAATGCTGCCGCCCCCAAAGTAAGAGATAAATGAAAAACACAAACCCAAAGACATAACGATCTAATTCTTCCACTATATGGATAGCTGACCAAAAATTGGAAAGTATAGGCTACTTTTGATATGGCGCCGCCTCCAGCTCCCGCCCCCAAACAAAAAAATGCAACTCTCATAATTTTCACTGATTTGTCATATTTCCTTACACATTTGGAAACCCCCAACTCAAACTGTGCAACAGTTACTTTTCCGAATGCTGCCGCCCCCACACGCTACCCTCAAAGTGAGAGATGAATGAAAAACATAAACCCGGAGACATAACGATCTAATTCTTTTGCTATATGGATAGCCGACTAAAAATGGGAAATAATAGGCTATTGTTGATTAGTGGCTGCTCCCAGCTTCCGCCTCCAAACAAAAAAATATTGATGATTGAAAAAATTTTCATTCAAATCTGTTTCATTGACAAGTACCCCATTCTGATAACAAAAAATCACAATGAGTTTCGACTGAAGAGAGTGGTCAAAGAATGATGTTTCTCCTTCAACCAAATTTCTTTATATTCATAATAATGCGTCTTTAAGAAAATGCGCTACTGAGACTCACGCACGTGAAGGCATACTCACTTGTTTAATTCTCTCTCTATCGGTTGCTGAAGTTTCCGGATTTAAATCTCGGACACCCTGTATATATAAATAAAATAAATCACCCCCAACTCCTCAAAAATTCTATCATTGGTCATCAAAGAAACGGTTTTTCTCTATCAGCTCCCGAGAAATAGATTTTCCAGCAAAAACAGGTCGATTTTTATTTCGAGGGAGATACTTGAGATTTTTGTCATTATCTCGGTCATTATTAAACCCTTGTCAACTCCAGAGATACTTGAGACATGATTGTATTGCCAAATTGTTATCTTAATAGCCCCTTCACCCCCTTTTCTTTGTTTAACAATAACGATAGAGAATTTTGAAATTTGAAAAGCAAGAGGAAAGCGGCAATCAACAAGAAGGAAAGCGGGTATCAAAGTCCGTGCCCACCGCCCATGTTGGGTCCTGATTTAAGTCTTTTGATCACACTCAAAACATCTGTCTCGGAGAACTCAGTAACAGTCAAACAGTCATCAGGAGGAGGCAATCTGACAACCGAAGGCGGTCGATCAGCGTACGCATTTGAGGAATGAGCAGCAAAAAGGTCAGCAATTTTGGGCGGGTCAGTGAATGTGTTATTCTGATTTTTCATCTCCCGCGGAATATGCTGCCAAAATTTCCTTAGATTGCTTCCTGTCTTTCTTTCGATCTCCGACTGATAACTTTTGTGTGCTGTGTGCTGAGCTATTCTCCCACTTTGAAAAAGCACGTAATGCCTTTAATTTCAAACGTATCGCATCACTACTCTTTTGCAAGCCTGTATAACGAAAGATCGAAAACTCGATTCATCAAGTTGGCATACAATTTTTTTTCTTTATGGACGTGTGCCTGAATTATTTCAACTTATATTAACAGAAAAAAAAACCGGACACCCCCCTCAAGGCTCCCCCTCAAAGATTATGCTCTCCACCCCGCAAAAGTCTACAATACCACAATTATTATGAATTTTTACAACCTTTCCATTGTTGGTAAAATATCAAAAAGTTTCGTCAAAACTACAAGAATTATTTTTTTTACTTGCAAAAGTTTATTCAGAATATTTACATTGTAAAATTAACTATAAAAAGAAAATTTCTTCGAGCTCTCCACCCGCAGGAAGTGTACCCATAATGTGTACACAAGAATTATCCTTTATAATTTTTTTATTAAAAAAACAATGCTAAAACACGTTCCATAGCCTTGAAATATTTAAATAGTTCAAAATAATAAAACTGAAATGGAATTCTACCACAAATGTGTAAAGCCCCCAAAAAATATCTTTCGAAGAGGGCGTTTCAATTTCGGCCTTGAAAGCCAGTTTCGCTCATGCATTTGATAGGAGAATGACAGGAAGAATGCTTTCATTATTTAGCAACAAGTCGAAGAATAATGGTGTGGGCATTCCTCATTTTCGGAGGAGGATTAATTTTTTTTTATTTCGAGCTTGTCGGCTATTTCATTGTTTGTACTTCTGGAAAAAAGTAATTTCGATTTTTGATATTCAGGTACCTGAAGGGTATAAGGTATATGAATAATAGAAGTTTCCATAGGTAAATAAAAAACTCTACCCCCCCCCCCCCCCCCAACAAGAATCAAGAGTGCCTCCACGTCTCAAAATTGTTCAACTGGATTATAACTACGGTATAAACTATTTGAAGTCTAGAAAGGACAGTTTTGCGGAACTGAAATAACGAAGACCTTTACCTTATTTCTCTTGGAGGTCGCAAGTACATCGAATATAAATTTCCACATTTTTACCGGACACTTTTTCCTAACACACTGCCCACCCCACTGCGTCCCTATCTCGTCCAGTTGCTTAAATTCTACTTAATGCTGGAAAGTACCCACCCTAGTGAATTTTTGTAAATAGAAAAACATTTAGGGCCAAGTTCTGGGTGACTGGTGACTATTATTAATAAAAGTAACACGGAATATGACCCAGTAAGGACGAAAACAAATCGTATTACGCATAACAAAAACTTTATTAATGTTTAATTGCGGTGGGGGTCACTAAGAAGTTATATATACTGACGAAGGTCCGATTAGACCAATATTAACATCCTTTAAGTGGCGACAATCGAACACAATCGAAGTGTTTGATATCAATGATGAAAGTTCTTATTCGTGCCGATACACACGTTACATTTAGTATACCAGAAACTGAACCGAAAGCGAAGTGCACTTTGTCTCAGGTTCGTCGTTCTTTGAGTTTTCGCCAGTTTTTGTAACCAAAACTAAATCGATGTTTTTTTTTGTTACAGTTGATTGCTGCCATTGCTGTATCATGGGTTTCGATGGTTATAGGATACGCTTCGGCTTATACTGCACCAGCTACACTATCTTTAAAGACTGATCTACAAATCACTGATTATGAGGTAAGAACTTGTACATTCTGAGAAACAACGGCTTTATTCGTGAATGTTACTTTTCATTTAAGGTATCGTGGATTTGTGGACTAATGCCTCTGTCTGCTTTGTTTGGTGGACTAATGGGAGGACCATTGATTGAGGTCCTCGGCAGGAAGTGGACTCTTCTCGTCACCGATGGGCTGTTTCTTGTTGCGTGGATTATTAACTACTTTTCCCAGCACTACTGGCAAATGTACCTGAGCAGGGTTATCGTCGGAAGCGGTGTGGGAATAGCAACGCTGACTCTTCCGGTGTACTTAGGCGAAACTATTCAACCAGAAGTCCGCGGTAGTCTCGGGCTTCTGCCTACCGCTTTCGGTAACATCGGAATTCTGGTCTGCTATTTGCTGGGCAACGTGTTCGAATGGAAAGGACTGGCCGGGATCGGAATTCTGCTCCCGATTCCTTTCTTGGTGTTGATCTGGCTTATTCCCGAAACGCCCAGATGGTACATGTCGAAAGGGAAAATAGAAGAGGCGCGAACTGCACTGGAGTGGCTCCGCGGAAAAACCAATGATCACTGGATTAATAAGGAATTCGAGGATCTGATGAAAAGCCAAAAAGTTTCCGACGAAAAAAGCGACGGCCTGTCCGACTTATTCTCCAGGACAAACGTCAAATCGCTGTTGATCGTCCTTGGATTAATGTTCTTTCAACAAATGAGTGGAATCAACGCGGTAATTTTCTACACAACTCAGATATTCAAAGATGCCGGTTCGACGTTGGATGCGTCGTTGTGCACCACGATCGTAGGTGTGGTCAATTTCGTCTCGACGTTCATAGCAACGATACTGATCGACAGAGCCGGCCGCAAAGCCCTGCTGTACATTTCGAGCTCAGGCATGATCGTCACGTTGGGAATCCTCGGTGCGTACTTTTTCCTCATGAACGCCACCACCATTGACGTAAGACCGTACGGATGGGTGCCTTTGGCCAGCATGGTCGTTTACGTGTTGGGTTTTTCCCTGGGATACGGGCCGATTCCTTGGCTTATGATGGGCGAAATTTTGCCGGCAAAAATTCGCGGACCCGCAGCTTCCGTGGCCACCGGCTTCAACTGGACGTGCACTTTCATAGTTACCACGACATTCCCACAATTCATCCACATAATCGGACCACATGGTGTTTTCTGGATGTTCTGTGCCTTATGCGCAGTCGGACTGGTTTTCACGATACTCTTTGTGCCAGAAACCAGAGGACAAAGCCTGGAAGATATAGAAAGGAAACTAGCCGGAATCAAAGTGCGAAGAATGAGTTCTGTAGCGAATCTCAAACCGCTACAATCTACTTTTTAACCTGATTGAAATGACATTAATGACTGACTCGTTTCCAAATATAGTTAGGTTAGATGTCTACGATGTACATATAATGATATTTTATTTATATTTATTTAAATTTAAATATTTTTGTATAATAAATAAATTACAATTTCTTGAATTGTTCAATTCCAACGGCTTTAGCAAATGTAAAAACTATCTTGGAACATTATGCTGTGATTCAAAACATCCAGGAAGCTACAGCAATCTGGGGTAGGTATTAAAATTATCACATTATTCTGGGCTCAAAAGCTGAATGATTTACTCATGATTAATAAAATATGTAGACATCCTGGGTCGTCGCAAAAATATATTTTATATGATTGCATAAATTAAGTAAATAACTAAGGATTTTTACACTGATTACAGTCTTCCATGACATCTTGGAAATCTTCAATTTGCAAGGTCATCTCAAAGAAGTTGTATCTTTCGTGTACATTTTTCGTGGCAACCATTAGAATATTCTGTGGATTAACTCCAGGAGCTAGAAATAGAATAGGTATATATAAATATTCATTACTTGATAATATTTATTTCTTTTAGACTTTCGAAACTATTGTTCGTAGTTCTCATATCTATTCACAGACTATTCAAATTGGTCAATAATGAAATGATGTCAGGCTGACTTTGAGTGAATTTTTTCAAGCATTCACTATTTTCGATATTTACTACTGGACACTGGCACTGGAAACGATAAACGATAAACAAATTATTACGTAGGTACCGAAGTAGGTACCTACATCCTACATCATGTCTTGCATACTTTGAAGCTCTTCTCGAACGAGCTGGGGTTGATGTGTATGTGCCTGTCTGTTGTAATTTATGTCAACTTTTCAACATTGACTGAAGTCAATATACTTGTTGTGAATAGCACTGAATGTTGTTATAATAATTTATTCTTACCGATAGCTACGTGAGCGGACATTGCAACTTTGTCCAAGCTCAAGGCCCATATTCTCAAATTGTGCACTCTCTTGACCCCTTCTATGTTGAGCAGAATTTTCATGACCTCGTTGAAATCAATACCTTTTGGCAGTCCTTCCATTAATACTGTCAGTGTGTCTTTGATGATTGCGTACGTAGTAATTAGCACCAGCACCGAGAACAAGAACGTGCATATCGGATCTATGATGTTCCATTCCGGCTGCAAAAAAAAAATTATTCCACACGAATTCTATATTTGTTTCGTCAGATCACTTTGAAATAAATGACGACTGCAGCCACAAACACGCCAAAACTTTGCAAAAAGTCTCCGATGACGTGGATGAATGCGGCCCTTACGTTAATATTGACTTGTTCTTTTTCGTCGTGAGAGTGGTTGTGTGACGTTCCATGATGTGAATGCCCATGTTGATGTAAAGTTAGACCCATTCTAAAAAAAAAAAAATACTACCTACCAGAATAATAATTTAGGTACCTATGGGTACCATCATCGCAATCAAAAACATCTGAGACAGCAAAAACAGAATATTTGAATTTAATTCGACTTGATGTCAGTATGGCATTTAGGCTTAATTCTAAAAAAAAGATACACTTTGTGTCAACAAAGGTACTGTAAGCTGTATCAGCTGATGTTTCAGATGAAAATAGCATCCGTTAGCTTAAAATTTATGCAAGCAAGCAAACATCTTTTAACAATTAAGCAAACCCTCCACCCTATGCGGCTACAAGGTCGAAGCACTTCTGAACATTTTTGTCATACTTCTGATGTGCTGGCCACAACTGCCAAAATTCCGTAAAGTTGTCATTTGATCTTTGAGCTTTGCACTCAAAAATTTCTAGTCTCAGCGACTCACAGCATGGACTCACGTTTTCCGTATAAATAGCAAATGAATATATAAGTATACAAAGTGTCTCGAAAATTCACCGACAACGTTCAAGGGCAGCTTCCTCTCATCAAAACAAGAAAAAAGTCACTATAAACATGGGTCAAGAAACGCTTCCTAAGGGAGCTAGAGACCCCTATAAAGGTGGGACCCTGAAGATGGTTTTTATTATTTATTTTCGAAACCGTTCAAGGGAAATCAAAGTTGACACATTCATTATTCTTCTTACCCAACAAAAATGAAGTTGCTTGGTGATCGTTTTTCTTTCGCCTTGGATATCGTAATTATTTCCAAAGAATTATTACTCCAAAATCAGCATTTCTGACCACGTTTTCATACATTCAAACTCAAATATCTTGTAAACGGTGCGTCTATCGAGGTTGAAAAAAGTACCTTTTTTGGTAGAAAACTTCAATGTTCCATCATTTCCTTTTAAATTTAGAAAAAATGCATATTTAAAAAGTTGGGGTTATTTTTAACCCCCCCCCCCCCCCACCCCCAGCCTGGCCCACTCCTGGTGGATTATTTTGAAATCAATTTCGCCTCATTTTGTTGAGCATAAGAAGATTAGTGGATGTGTCAAGTTTGATTGATATTCCTTGAACGGTTTCGGAGATATAAAATACAAACCATCTTCAGGGTCCCACCTTCAGGGGCCTGCGGCTCCCTTAAGAAGCGTTTCCGGATCCATGTTCATGTGGACCTTTTTTTCTTGTTTTGATGAGAGGAAGCTGCCCTAGAACGTTGTCGGTATATTTTTGGGACACCTGTATATGTATATGTATTATGAAGATCAAATGACAAATTTGCGTGAAGTTTGAAGCATTGATGTTGGCCCGATGATGAAAATTTCAAAATGATTGTCCAAAAACCTTCGATAAACATGTAGGTATGTGATATTTTGATTGAAAGACTGACTGATCAACCAAGTCAGCTTGCTTCGGAAACTATTACAAGAATCGGGTCAAGGCAAGAGGTATGTCACTGTCGCCAATACTTGTACAAAATTTTGGGCAGTACTTGGGTAATATAGGCAGAGTCAGGGCCGGCTTTAGGGTGTGGCGAGCGAGGCGATCGCCTCGGGCGCCAACCTTTGGGGGGGGGGGCTGGGCGCCCTTATCTCTCTATCATCTCGAAAAATTCCAGCTGCGGCGCTTTTTTACTCAGAATTTGAATTTGTGCAATTTTCAATTATTATGGATATTACTGTTGTAATTGAAAAAAATCGTTTGAGATTCTTTTTTTCGTTCATATAAGGGCGCATTGCATTACGGAACTTCGCCTTGGGCGCCAAAAGCTGTAACGCCGGCCCTGGGCAGAGCTTGAGGCAGTAAGTACTCAGCAGTGAAGTACTTGTACAGGTGATCCACCAAGAGTTTCCCCTCTGTTAGAATTTTTCCTGTTTAAATAAATTGGCATCAAAAACAATTTTTCGCAACAATTTCTCCAGCAGAATTGAAATTTGGACACCAAAATTTTCTATATCTTGTAGTACCTAAACAGAGTGATTAAAAAAAAAATTCGAATTTCTTTTGACACCCTGACACCAATACATTGGAAATGATGCGGCTTTTTCGGAAAACGCCGAAACAAGTCAATTTTTATATGGAAGACTCGATGGAGGAGGACATCTAGACACGTATTGCTGAATTTTTATCTCCAACTCCTTCACCCTCACCCTATCATACTTTAAAATTTCAAGTAGCATTACCTTTATCTTGTGATATCCAAATTGAAGGTGATGAGATAAGGTAGGGTGGGGGCAAAAGGGGTTGAAGATAAAAATGTGACAATACGTGTCTTAAATGTTTCCTCGAAATAAAATTCTACCTGTTTTTGCTAGAACATCTATTCTCAAGAATCGGGATGAGTTATAAGGGGGAAAACTTTTCCTCAAAATATGCTTGTCAGAATGAGAATTTGAAATCCTTGGAATAAAGATCGACCTGTTTCGGAATTTCTCTGTAAAAAATTTTGGTGGCGAGAAATCTTGGGTGGAAGTTTGAAAATGAACACCTGTAGAGTATTATAATCATAATCAAATATCAAATGATATATTCGGACTCAGAGGAAGAAAACATCATTTCCAATATTTAAATCCAGGGTGTCAAAAAATTTTGCAAGTTCTTTTACAGAGAACACTCTGTACTTATACTGCAAGATATAAAGGTGGTCCAAGGTTTTAGTAGAAAAATTTCCAGGGTCGATAGAGAATAAAAAGAAGAGGACCTGTCCTAAAAACTATATATCTGAAGCGCATAATAACGGAGCTATACGCCTTCAAAGTTGAGCAAAAGATTTCGTTTTCTCCGAACTTTTGAACTATTAGACCGATTGAGACCAAGTTTTGCACAGATATCCGTCAAATACATACATACTAAGCTAGTATCTAGAATGAATTTTTGAAAGTTGTTGAGTGGCGTGGGTGAGCCCTCTTTTACACAGATATCTTCGACGCCACTGAATATTTTTGAAAAATGATAATGTTGTTTAATTTCCTGGTCAATTTTGGAGAAAAAACCTATGTGGTTTTTCCATGATTGGAGCAACCGTTTTCGAGATATTTGATTTTGAATGAACAGAGACACCCAATTGAATTGGTACCTTTCCCGCCGAGATCTTTTGATCCGGAACGCTTGAACTGTCTTTTTAAAATTGAGACAGTTATGGTGGCCTTACATTGAGCATCAAATACTGCAGCTTTTTTTGCTGCCGAGCTCTCATTGGTCAAATGTTGGTCACTGACAGCATTAACAGGCGTCAGTTCCAATCAGAACTCTGCTGCAAAGAAAGCTGCAGCATTTGCTGCTCAATGTAAGACCAGCATTAGTCGTACCACTTTTTGAAACCAAGACACTCATGAGGCTCCAAATATCGCTCAATACAACATTGCGATTCACATTATATCATTTTTTTAAATTGCCTTTTGAAGAGCGTTTCGGATCAAAAGATCTCGGCGGTAAAGGTGGCGATTGAATTAGGTGTTTCTGTGCATCTGTGCTTAGGTTAAAACTGTTTATCTCGAAAACGGTTGCTACAATCATGGATAAACCATGAAGGTTCTCCCTCCAAAATTGACTGGGAAATAAAAAATCTGATTATTTTTCACAAATACCCAGTGGCGTCGAAGACATCTGGGAAAAAAGGGACTCACCCCCCTTTCACCTACGCCACTGACCAATTTTCAAAAATTCATTCTAAATACTAGCGTAGTATGGATTTGACGGATATCTGTGCAAAATTTGGGCTCAATCGGTCCAATGGTTCAAAAGTTATTCGGAAAAAACGAAATGTTTTGCTGAATTTTGAAGGCTTATAGCTCCGTTATAATGCGGTCCAGATAGTTTTCAGGACAGGTCCTCTTTTTTTATTCTCTATCGACCCTGAAAATGTTTCTGAAACCCTGGACTACCTGCAGAAATTTTGGTGTCCTAATAGGTACACCTAATGTGAGTTCTACGGGAAAAATTGTTTTCAAAAATTGTTTTTACTGACAATTTATTTCAAAGGGGACGATTCGACAATTCTAACATGGGAACACCGAGGAAAACTCTCGGTGGGCAACCCTGTACAAAAGAAGGGGCAGTGAGACCCCTTTAGGATCAAAGTTGTCTTGTTTCGAGTGACCCACATACTTGAATAGCTATACCGCGCAAAAGAGACGTCCGACACCTGTAATACTGGGCGCCGCCATTTTTAGGGGTTATTTGGCCGTTATTTCGACCGCGACAAACGGTAGCAGGGCTCCAGCCAGCTAAAGAAGTCACATCACATCAGAGCACAGCACAGATCATTGATGATTATCATCCAACGGCACTTGCAGAGCTCCACAATGCTCCATAATGGGCGTTTTCCATTTAAAACATTTGTGTCGGTTTGTGTCAGCTTGTGTTAGCTTGTGTCGATGAGACAAAGGAACACAGATCAAATGGAACGCATTTGTGTCGATTTGTGTCGACACAAGTCGACTTGTGTCGGTAAATGGAAAACGCCCTATGTAGGCACATAACTCTATTTACACCGCGGTTTACACCGTCAAGTCAAGCCGCTGTCACTTTGACATTTCTACTGACGTTTCATTGACTTGAAGCCCAGCAGTTCTCAAACCATCCAACTCGACGAGCCACTTCAGTGATAATTTGTGGTTTTAAGACCACCACAGGCAATTAAATAAGAATAATTGAAGAAACTAGATAGATACCTATTGTGAAATTACAATAGGTTTGATGAGTTTTACGGCTTCAAGAACATTCCGCGGTATCATTCGGTCTTTTGAGACCCACTGAAAATTAACCATCAACATGGCGGTATTTTCTTACTCTTTTTATTGCGCGGCATTATGCGCAATACACCTATCCCATCGCGATATCAACTCGGGAACCCCCTGCGTGCGCCGGTGTCATGGGGAAATTTTGCTTGGGGTTTGGACATAATTGGCTATTCTGGTTGTAGGTTGTTTAACTTATAGTAGGCTGAACTGCACATGTCTGGGTCAACGGTTTAGACCTACTCTTTGTGTGTTACCCGTTTGACTGTTTGTGTTGATTCAGTTGATGTTCAGTTGCTTACGAAATCTGTGCCTTGTTGAGGTTATTTTCAGTTCTGTCTGGTGAGTTTCATACATTTTATCCTGCATTCCATAACCATAATTATTATTGAATTTTAGTTCTTACCAGGATGGTTCTCAAATGCGAAACAGGCGAAATTGACAGAGTAGCGTGCAGAGTAGATAATATGTACCGATGCCAGTCAGAATTGCCAACCTCAATTTTGAATATAGTTATATTGCGTGCGCACTGGGTCCCAAATTCCCCGACGGGATGCAGATATTTTTTCCTTAAGCATCCGCCCGAGTTCTCCCGCCTTACCGAGTGCTCGCTATACCAAATCCTCCGCCTTACCAAGTCCTCATTGGGGACGCGCTGTGCGCCAGGCTGCGCGAGACGGCACCATGCAGCTTCATACGTATCGCAAGTTTGCGCGCCAAATCAAACAGGTACAGTGTTGTAGTAGATATAGCCCAGGAATTTTAGGTTTTGAACCTCAATAAAACTGGAAAAGAGCTGGATTTTTGCATACAGGCTCTCTAAGGTGTCTTGAACATCCCACTGAAATTCCCAAACTTTCCCATGTGCGCGTCATGGTTTTTTTTTTAGGGTAAAGATCTGATGCACATTCTTGCTGGAAACATCCAGTTTGACTCGGAGAAAGTTGAAATTTAGTACGCACACTTGATAAAGCGTGCCGAACAATATGTGAAAGTTTCGAAACTTTTTTTTGTACGTGTCATGTCTTTTTAGAGAGAGGGGTAAAAAATCTCTTATCGCAGTACAGATCACAGTTGGCGCCGAGGAAGGCTGAAAATTTGCGTAGAGACCCAGCAGACTGTGTCGAATAAAATCCTGATTTTTCCCAAACTCTCCCATTCAAACTTCATGTTTTCTTAAGAGAGAGGGTGAAGAGCACATTCCCGCAAAAATTGTATGTTACAAGCTGAGAAGAGCTGAAAATTTGTGATAGCCTGTAGTTCAAATTCACTCTGCTGCTATCAGCGTTGTATGCTCTCTGTCTCTGTGTTTTTTCTTCAGTCCTGCCTAGATGTCGTTTGGTTGTAGGTTTTCCTTTTACCACCGAGGAAACAAAAGTAATTGGCAATGAAATGATATATGAGTTATATTTCAAACTATACGAGCCGAATGCAAAGCAGGAGACTTCGAGGAATGGAAGAAAGATTCTGAACTTTAATCCAAGATGAACCAGACTGTACAGGGGTGGTCCATCCTAGCGTAATCATCCCATAACAGTCTTACCGTTCAAGATAGAGAAAAAGATGAAGGAGAAAAGTTATATGGTTTGATGAGACCTATATCCTAAAATTATTCCCAGCTATACAGGTGTCTCATTTTGACGGGACTAACGGAACGTCATTTTTTTTATATGGAACACCCTATTTTTTTTTTTTTCTATTCAGCTTTTTCAACTGTCTTATTCCTGTATTTTTGTTTTTTCATTGTGTGTGCTACCAACTAAAAATAGAAAACTGGAAGAAATCGCATTTTCACAGTTTTCTTAAAAAAATCGTAGCGGCCTTGCTTTTTGAAAACTAAGGGATGAAACTTAACATTGTGATAGTCAAGTCAAAGACTAAAATCTCAATGTCAAAATATGCGATGTTTTGATACAGGTGTTCACAAAAAAAAATCAAACTTTATAATTTTCAAAGTATAATAACTATTATTTTTTTAAACGGCATGCCCCTAATTTCATAACGTTATCTGATAGCTTTTTTCATCCTCTTTTATTTTTACTAGAGGTACCTCACCCTTATACTCCATTTTTTCGAGATAAACGGAAATTTTCACAAAATTTGCTAATTTTTTTGGCTTTTTCCCAAAAATTGAGTTGGCCGTGATGAATGACAGACAAGCCAAATAGTACGCAGCTCTCAGTTAGTCAGTCTGAATATTTTTGAACTAAGAAAAATGACTTTACGCGAGAGGCAATGATTGATATGATAATCTGGTATTAATCCAGATATCCAGGATTCCACTTTGTTGTCTTTTTGCGTTGAAGCCATTTTTTTTTTGTTCGACAATATTCAGACTAACTGACAGCTGCGTACCATTTGGCTTGTTTGTCATTCATCACGGCCAAGTCAGTTTTTGAAAAAAAAAACAAAAAAAAAATAGCAAAATTTTGTGAAAATTTCCGATTATCTAAAAAAAAAAAAACAGTTTAGGGTGGGGTGCCCCTTTGCCCCTAGTAAAAATAAAAGGATGAAAAAAGCTATCAGATAACGTTATAAAATCAGGGGCATGCCATTTGAAAAAAAAATAGTTATGATACTTTGAAAATTATAAAGTTTGATTTTTTTTGTGAACGCCCTGTAACAAAAAATCGCAATTTTTTGACATTGAGATTTTGGTCTTTGACTTGACTATCACCGCGTCAGGTTTCATCCCTTACCTCGGGTTCCACCAAATTTTTATCAACACGATAACTTTATCACTCTGATAGTAACTAAGCAACTGGCCATCCTATTGGCTGGTGCATAGCAACTATCAGCGTGATAGATTTAATCTACTCTTAAAATTTTGGTGGAACCCGAGGTTAGTTTCGAAAAGCAAGGCCGCTACGATTTTTTTAAGAAAACTTGGAAAAAGCGATTTTTTCCAGTTTTCTATTTTTAGTTGGTAGCACTGCCACACAATTGAAAAACCAAAATACAGGCATAAGACAGTTGAAGAAGCTGAACAGAAAAATGCCAAAAAATATAGGTGTTCCATTTAAAAAAAAATGACGTTCCGTTAATCCCGTCAAAATGGGACACCTGTATAACTGGAAATAATTTTAGGTTATAGGTCTCATCAAACCATATAACTTTTATCCTACATCTTTTTCTCTATCTTGAACGGTAAGACTGCTATGGGATGATTACGCTAGGATGGACCACCTATACAGTCTGGTTCATCTTGGATTAAAATTCAAAATCTTTCTCCCATGCCTCGAAGTCTCCTGCTTCGCATTCGGCTCGTATAGTTTGAAATATATACTTGTATATCGAGTCGTATATCATTCCATTGCCAATTACTTTTGTTTCCTCGATGGTAAAAACAAAACCTACAAACAAACGACATCTATCTAGGCAGGACTGAAAAAAAAACACAGACAGAGAGCACACAACGCTGATAGCAGCAGAGTGAATTTAAAACTACAGGCTATCATGATTTATAATAATTACGACAGTCGTATATCTACTACAACCTACAACACTCTGATTTGGCGCGCAAACTTGCGATACATATGAAACTGCATGGTGCCGGCTCGCGCAGCCTGGCGCACCACAGCGCGTCCCCAATGAGGACTTGGTAAGGCGGAGGACTTGGTATAGCGAGCACTCGGTAAGGCGGGAGAACTCGGGCGGATGCTTAAGGAAAAAATATCTGCCGACGGGATAGGTGTATAGGTTCATGAGCGGTATAGTTATCTAAGTACGTGAAGTGACCTATGACTGGACATATGTCGGTAGGGAAGAACCAATCAGAAACATGTCTTATGTTCACTGACATCGATATTTTGCTTTATCTCATTTAGGTTAGGTTGACACTCGCCACACGGCCAACTAGACCAAACTGTGCCTTAGGTGAGGTACTTTACTTTTAGGTACTGCGATACTGTGGCCAACAAAAATTTCAATCTCAACTTCGTCTACATCAGAGTTATTACAAAAGCAGTGTTTTGCATACGTTCAAGAAAAAAGAGTTGTTACATCAAATTGACGACGAGCCCTATGCCCGAAGTGATGAGCATTATTTCACTGTCAAGTTCAAAGGACACGTGCATGACGCGCTCGACAGCCATGTACACCAAAATGCCTGTGACGACCCAAATTAAGAGCACCGATGTCAAAGCTCCTATCACTTCAGCTCGGTACCATCCGAAAGACATTTTTTTGGTCGAAGGGCGGTTGGCCATCCACAGCGAGAAGAGAGATATCATAAAACTGGCGAAATCTGTGAGCAGATGAGCGGCATCCGAAGCTATCGCTAAACTGTTGGACAGGTATCCACCTGAAACGCAAACGTCAGAAAAATCCTTGAGGGCGTGGACCGTAAGGCACACATGAGGGAGTCGAATTGAAAACGAGGCAGACAAACAAGTGGCTGCGATTTGTGTTCACATGTTACATGTTCACGGCACTAGCCATCTTTTCAACAGAATTTTGCTATCACTGTCCAAATTTGTTTTTCGTGGCAAAGCCTCATAGTCCGGAAGTTAGTGACCAAAAATCAAGTAAACCTTGCACTTTTTGACAAAAGCACGAAAATTGGTAGGATGGCACAAAAGATCTTGCTTGCTCTTTCGATTGAGTCGAAGCGCCACGCAGATTTTTCCTCAGGGGGCCCATGAAATTTGAAAGGGTTGGAACCCCCACGGAACCACTTTTTAATACCGCTTTACTCAATGAGAAGGAAACGTATGACTCTACCATAAACCTTAACAGCATCAGTCACCATGTCGCTCGTTCTTCACTGTTGGAAAAAATAAAGTCTGCGGCTAGTGCGAAAAAAATTTTCAATTTTTTTTCACCTACAAGAACATAAAAAATTGTCGCGTTTGATGTCTTTTCCCACATTTCCGCATCAGCTTATTCCATTTATGAAGTCAAAAATGTGAGAGATCTGTTTTCGGGAGAATGCCAAGCAAAGAAGTGAGCAATTTTCACTGCCCAGTTCAACAGCGGTTTTTCAATTGTTCCCAATCGATATTACTGATACCATCACCAAGGAAAAATAGGTTGGACTGTCTTCTAACAATATTTCAAGATTTCAAATGCGGAACCGCACGCAAAAATCCCGTAGACCAATTTTGGTTAAGGGCGGTAAAATGCTTCTTGCACTGTGCGAATGAGGAATAGGGACTGCCAAAAGTGCTTTGCTCGGGACGTGCGGCTTGAACACTCAATGTCAAGAACCAGGACTTCATGAAAGGGTCTACTCGAGTTAAGTTGAAAAGTAGAATGCCGGTACAAAATAATAATAGCACGGCTTGCCGCAAAAACCAGTTGTGCAGAAAACTTTTGCAACTACCTGCTCCATTTTGTCCGAAATGGGTACAACTAAGAGCTGAAAACCTTCTTACCGCTCTTGATAGAAAAATCTCTACAGGATTTTTACGTGTGGTTCCGCACTCAAAATTTTGGAATATTGTTAGAGGACAGTCCAACCTATTTTTCCCTAGTAATGGTACCAGTAATATCGATTTGGAATATTAAAAAAAATGCTGTTAAACTGGGCAGTGAAAATTACTCACTTTTTTGCTCGGCATTCTCCCGAAAATAGGTTTCACGCATTTTCAACTTCATAAATGGAATAAGCTGATGCGGAAATGTGGGAAAAGACATGAACTGTCCCAATTTTCGATGTTCTTGTAGGTGAAAAAGAATGAAAACCAATTTTTCGTACTAGCCGAAGACTTTATTTTTTTTAACAGTGAAGAATGATAGCGACATGGTGACTGATGCTTTTAAGGTTTATGGCAGAGTCATACGTTTCTTTTTTATTGGGTATAGCGATATTAAAAAGTGGTTCCGTAGGGGTTCCAGCTTCAAATTTCAAGACCCCCCTGGACCCCCCCCGAGAAAAAATCTGCGTGGCGCTTCGACTCAATCGAAAGAGCACGGTCTTTTATGCCATCCTACCAATTTCTGTGCTTTTGTCTCGGCTTTTGTCAAAAAGTGCAAGGTTCATGTCACTAACTTCCGGACTATCAGGCACATTGTTTATGCTTTCGCTAAAAATATTTTTTTCCGTTTTAGCGAGGAAGCTATGTTGTGTGTTTGCTTGCCTGCCTAGATTTCATTCACATGATCACTGATCAGCAGATAAAAAAGAGACATGACATGCGCATAATCTTCCATGCGGGCTCAAGAACTGAGGGGTTAACCACCTGTCGAAAATTTGTACAAGGATTTCCAAGTCTTTCCAGCTGGAAATACCTGTCAAAATTACCGGGTATTTTCGAAGTATTTCTGTGTATTCCTAGGTATTTTCAAGAAAATGTACAGTGATTTCCATCTATGTGGTTTACCCCTCGTCAAGAACAGACTATTAATATCGGATTTTAAACTCACCTATAACTTCGCCTATCATAAAGATGACGCACAAAATGCTCGCCAAAATCAGTTTCCTTCTGGCTTTTTTGTCAACTTCCGGCGACTTCGACATGTGGCAATGTTTATTAACTGTAAATTGATTGTTATAATTTCACTGCTTGCGAAAAACTTGGGGATTGATTTGATTGATATGATGTAAGTAATATGTAATTCAAAAATACAAAGCGTCCCAGATCATAACAGAGTGGACAACGCTGAACCAAAAATTCGATATGATATGAAGTCATAAAAATAAGGGAGGAGGGCACTTTCCCCAATCACCTATATGCCACTGCAAAAATAGTGAAATCGTCATTTTGTACTTTTTGTAGAGTAGGTATCATTTAAGATAAGTAGGTATACATTATATATCTTTGCCAAATTAAATGTGATACGACTTAGCTCGCTTATCGCGTGATCAAATAAAAATGGTTTCTTTTTATACATCTTGAAGCATTTTACAGTCATTTAACATTATGCATGTTCCATATTCTTATGGGAGTTTCAACCCAGCACATGAGGTTGTCTCTTTCCCCGATCTGCGACTGCGCTTTGAATAATTAATATGGTCTTTTCGGATCGGTAGATGGGATGGAAACGAATGTGTTTCGCTTCTGCCTATGCCTAGACCAGCGAGAGGTAGAGTGTTGTCGGTGGGTGAGTCGACATGACAGAGTCGCGGGCCAGTAAAGGCCCTTTCGCATAGAGCTTACATACGGCGTGATTCCGATTCCGTGATTTTTTGAGATGAACACCCACCTCCAATTTCTCGCTGCATTTTTTATTTCTAAAAAAAAAAGCTGACACAGGTCGGTTTTCTTTCGAGGGCGACATGTAATTAGCGTAGGTACTTTCAATCTTTCCGTTCCATTTCTTTGGGCAGGGTGACCACATTTTCAAAAATTTCAAAAGGAAATATGGGTCGAGTTGCAGATCATTTTGAAGGTCTTTCAATCCCCTTCAAAACAGTTTTGAAGAAAATTGAAATCTAACATTCCATTACGAAGTTACGAATTTTTCAAAATCAGATATATCTTCTGTGCCATCAACATTATATCTGGAAAACCAGTTGATTTCCAGACAGTTGATCTTCTTAGATTGAAAGAAAACACTAACCCAATTCAAATTATCATTTTCCACCCCATAGATGGCTGGAACTAAGTAAAGACTATGGCCCGTATTCATATCCCACTTTCAAGCTAAAAGGACTTTTAGTGCGATGCGCATTTAGGGGCATTTCTCATATTTTAGTGTTCAAAAATACAAATTAACTCGCAAATTAATTGCAATTAAGTACATACAATCGCTCCCAATCGCAATAATGTATTTTTGAACACTGAAATATGAGAAATGCCCCTAAATGCGCACCGCACTAAAAGCGCTTTTAGCTTAAAAGTGGGATATGAATACGGGCCAAGGAGATTATTTCTAGCTATACAAGTGTCCCTCGAGGTGTCCCATTTTGACGGTATAAACGAAGCGACTTTTTTTTAGATGGGATACCCTATAATTTTTGCATTTTCAGTTTCAGCTTTTTTGACTGTCTTATGCCTGTTTTTTTGTTTTTCAATTGTTAGGCAGTGCTACCAACTACAAATTGGAAACTGAAAAAATTGCATTGTCAAGTCAGAGACCCAAATTCCAAAGTCAAAAAAATGCGATTTTATGTTATGCGGCGTAACATACTGTTACATAACTGTTACAGGGTATGAATAATGGCGTTAAGAGCGCGTTTAAACAAAAACAACTTTATTTCGAATAATCAAAGAACACATAAAATGAACGTTATTAAATTGTTGGTACTCAACACTCGGAGTGGCCTTGCGTTCGAGTCGAGTACTCTGTCTGCTCTCCCTGCCGCGCTCACATCCGAACCGCTTCCCCCACTTCAGCCGAGTTACGTTCGGCGGCTCTCGGTCGCTCGGTGCGATTTTCCACATCCTCCGGGGCCGGCCTGGAAATTTCTTCTGGAATTTCCAGAGGGAACAGGTGCTGAACGGAGCGCCGTAGAATACTTCTATTGGGAAGGCGAACCTCACAAGCTCGAACTCTTCCGTCTCTTCCGATAAATGTTTCGGTGACACGCACCATTTTCCAAGTCAGGCGTGGTGCATTTTCGTCGTACAACAGGGCTATAAGGCCAACTCGAAAGGGCTCTTTGGGAGCGGGCCAATTGTTTACATGGGCAGTCCTCAATTGTTGCAAGTACTCGATGATCCATTTTTTCCAAAACTTTGAGAGAACTCGTTGACGTTCCCTCCATTTTTCAATGACTACCTCTCGACTACTGCTGCACACCATCGGCAGCACACATTGGTGTTGACTTCCGAGTAAAAAGTTCGATGGAGTCAATATGGAAAGATTGTCTTTATCGTCGTCAATATAAGTCAGTGGGCGAGAGTTTACGGTTGCCTCTATTTCCACAAGGATTGTTTGTAGCTCGTCTACGTCCACCATAGATTTTCCAAGCGCAAATTTCAAACCATCCTTGACAGTTTTGATGAGGCGTTCCCAGAATCCACCCCACCATGCAGCGCGTTCAACTATAAATCGCCATTTGATTCGTTGCTTCGATGAAAAATCGGTCACTTCTTTGCTGCGAAGAGTTTCGTGAAGCTTGTTCAATTCAAGAGTAGTTCGTTTGAAGGTCTTCGCATTGTCGGAGTGGATGGCATCTGGCACCCCTCTTCTTCCGATGAATCTTCTCAAGCCCTTGATGCAGCTCTCAGTCGATATGTCCAATACCAATTCCAGATGCACGGCACGTGTAGCTGCACATGTGAACAGCATCAAATACGTTTTGATTTTCTGTCCGTTTTTCATTGCGTACAGCGGTCCAGCGAAGTCCACGCCCGTGTTTTCAAATGGCCTTGATGCAATAATTCTACTTTTAGGCAAAGGCGCAAATATTTCTTGCCCTGGCTTGCCTCGCAATTTCTTGCAAATGATGCATTTGCTGATAACTGACTTTATAGCTTGTCGTCCGCGTATCAGCCAGAAACGTTTTCTAATTTCAGCTAGCGTTAAATTTACGCCACTATGAAAACAGCGGTTATGCACTTTCCAAATTAGTTTTTCCCCAAAGGGCGTTCGTGTCGGTAGAATAATCGGATTTGCGGTTTCGTACGGTAGATCGGATTCTTGAAGACGGGTCTTGATTCGTAATATGCCGGATTCATCAAGAAAAGGTGTCAGTTTAAAAATGGACGATTTTTTGTCGACGGTACTGCGAATTTTCAAATCCTTGATTTCTTGACCAAAGTTGGCTTGCTGAACATTCTTTATCCAATACATTTCGGCTTCGTCAAGCTCTTCAGTCGTCAGCACCAAAGACGGGTTTTTGTTTTTCCGGAAAACGCGTTTCACGTACGCGGTAACCCGTACGCACTTTTCCAAACGTTCGAATTTTTCAATCGGAAAAATGGGTTCCGGTAGAGGTGTTTCGATTTCACTCGCGACGGCGGCACAAACTACAGATTCGTCGTAATTCACGGAAAAGTCTTCGTTAGGCCAGTCATTTTCCGCGCGCGACAAAAACTCAGGTCCGATCAGCCAACACTCAGATCGCAAAAGTTCAACCGCGCGAACACCGCGAGTCAGCATGTCTGACGGATTCAACTTTCCTGGACAATGTCGCCAAACACAGTCTTTTGTCAGTTTTTGGATTTCTATTACACGGTTGTAAACATACGGCTTCCACTTAGAGGCCTGTCCACCGATCCAATATAACGTGATTTTCGAATCGCACCACATGTTTACACTTTGGAATCTCATGTTGACGTTTTTTAACACGAATTGTTTTAATCGAGCGGCGCATAAAGCTGCGGTTAACTCTAGTCTAGGTAAAGACAACTCACCGTCTTCCTTTAAGGGCGCTACACGGTTTCTCGCAAGCAGCAGATGCACGGTGATCCTCTCGTTGGAAATCCTTCGGATGTATGCAGCCGCACCGTAGGCTGAATTACTTGCATCACAAAAAATGTGTAACTCTATTTTATAATCCTCAGTGGCGGCGGCAGCGAAGATATTCCTCGGAATTTTGAAAGCACTCAACTTGTTTAAATCACTGCACCATTTTCTCCATGCGATGAGGATCTCCTGTGGTAATTCAGCGTCCCAGTCAATTTTGAATTTCCATAGGCGTTGTAAAAGAATCTTGGCCGTTATGGTGAATGGCCCGAAAATACATAGGGGATCGTATATTCGGCCGATTGCTTGCAGCACATGTCGCTTTGTGAAATTCTGGATTTTTTCAACGTACGAAATTATTGACGTCAAATCCAAGTACAATTCATCGTTCGAAGTATCCCAATGGATTCCAAGAACTTTCGGGCATTCTTGTTCATCAATTTCGGTTTCGTTTTGATTGATATGGCATTGAAATGCATGATTGTTCGTGTGCCATTTACGTAAGTTCATTCCGGCTGACTGAAGTATACGTTTTGACTCTTCATACAGTTTCGTAGCCTCTTCGATTGAATCTACGGTTGAAACGAAGTCATCCACGTAAAAAGAATGAGACAGGCGTTCAGCAGTTTCCGGAAAATTTGCTTCTTGCAATCTGAAGAGTTTTCTTAAAGTAGCCGCGAGCAAAAAGGGGCTGCTGGTGACGCCGAAGGTCACCCTTGTCATACGATATTCTCGCAACTGCGGCAAGCTGTTTACATTAGTGATCGGAGTTTCATACCATAAAAACCGATGAAAGTCTCTATCGCTTGCACTTAAGCCTATTTGCAAAAAGGCCTTCTCGATATCTGCGGTCATTGCAATGTCGCCAACCCGAAAATTCAACAGTATCGTTATCAAGTCCTGCACGAGATTTTCGCCCGGATGTAAAAGTTCGTTCAGCGACGGAAAATCCTTAGCGTGCGCTGACGCATCGAACACTACCCGAATTTTTGACGTCGTTTTTTCCTCACGGTAGACCGGCCGGTGCGGCATGTAATACGTCTTTTCCGACGGACACCCCAACGGCACTTCTTCGGCGACACCACTTTCAACAAGTTCACGCACGGCTTTATCGTATTCCAATAACCGACCGTTTTTCGAGAGTTTGAACGTTAGATCTTTCACACGCGACAAAGCACCGGTATAATTGTTATCGACGGCACATTCGATTTTCCACGGCAGAGACACCTCGAAACGTTCGTCTCCTTGCGCGATTTTCGATTCGATGAAATTCTCGGTAAACTCCCGTTGTATTTTTTCGTCGTTGCGAATTCCAATCGTTTCGAGTTCCCAAAATCTCCTCAAATCCAAATCTTGCTGCTCGTCCTGAACTTGTGCATGTAGTGTAGATACCATAGCCACACTGGTCGATTCGCTCGAAACCGGCCCTTGCAGGGTCCAGCCGAATTTTGTGTTCATCGCGGTCAGCTTTTCTGTTACACGAATAAATTCACCGGTCATCATCTCCCAGTAATGGTCTGCTCCAACCAGCAAAACAATTCCGTCCACCGTGGGATTTCCACCAATCGAAACATCGGCCAAGTTCAAAGTTTTTATCGTTGAATGCGGAATGTCGGGCGTTTCAAAATGATCCAAACATATTTCTGGAACTTCTATGGCTGTCAGTGTTACAGTCTGATCATCGTATTGTGATGTAAGCTTGACCTCGACCTTGTTGTACAGCTGAGGCTTCGTTCTTTTCTCTGAGCCGAAAGTCATCACCGACAAACTACACCTTCCGACGATTTTCATTCCCAACTTTCGCGCGATATCTTCTTTGACGTACGATAACTGCGAACCTCCGTCAAGAATGAAACGGACAAATGCACTTGAAGACGTATTCTCTGATGAGCTCATGTAGGCTTTCGCGGTTTGAAGTAGGACTTGATTGCGTTGTTGTCGATCTTGTGTCAACAATCCGGTGGTCGTTTTTGCGTTTGTCTCGGTCGTCGCACTTGCTTCGGCCCGTTTGTAATCCGGATCGCACATTGTAGTCGCATGTCTACGATTACATTTAAGACACGTGATGTTACTTCGGCAGAACTTGGAGTTGTGATTAAATTTCAAACATCGATAACACTGTTTATTGCTTCTCAGGACCTGCTTTTTTTGCGCGAGCGAAATGGTCGCCGCATCACATTTCTCAGACGAATGTTTTGACGATTTACAAAACACGCACTCGTTTTTGTCTGTTGTCAGTAGACTGGAAGCCGTAAACCGCTTTGGATTCTGTGTATTATTTATCGGCTTCACACGTTTTTCTTCTTTTGATGGTGTAAAGGTAGATGCTCCGGAGTTTACAGATGATTGCGCAATTTCCACCGATTCGACTTCCAATTTCAGATAATCCAAAAGGATATCAATTTGATCCGCGATTTTTATAACTTTTGATTCATCGTTCGGATGCTGTCTGTGAAACTCGATTCTCATACCGTAAGGCATTGCGTTCATTATCACTGATTTCGCCAACATGGCATATTCACTTGGATCGATTCCCAATGACGAGAGATTTCGAGTGATAGCAGATGTTGCGTTGTACAAGTTGCGAAGTCCTGCGGCGTCGTTTTTGCTTTTAACGGGCGTTAGGGCTAAAAGCTTTTGGACTTGGTTATCTACGATTCGTTGTTCGTTGCCATACTCGTGCTTCAACAATTCGATGGCACTGTTGTATGAAGTTTCTGACGGCGTTAATCCACTGATGGATGCTGCAGCCTTGCCAATTAGAACTCGCTCCAAGTAATTGAACTTATCGATTGCGTCCAAAGAATCATTCTCGTGAATCGTTGTCCGAAACTGCTCCCAGAACGACATCCAGTCCGATAATTCACCCTTGAAGGTCCGCAATTCCAACTTCGGCAGTTTCACGTTGCCCTTCTTGCTTTGATGAGCATTAACGTTCGATGACCTTTTGCTAGATACCCGTGTGTGTCTGCTAGTGGTGCTGACGACGGATTCCCGTTCCTCATCGCTGTTGCCATATCCACTTTGATCGACTCGAAGCTGCAGTTTGGAAAGTATTTCAATCACCTGGTCTTGATAGTCCAAGACTTTAGCGTACTCTTCTTCCAAGCTGGCATCCTCAATGAACGGCAACACTTGTTCGTTCGCGTTTTCTAAGCTTTCGTTGGCTTTCTTGATCCGATCACAAAATGCTGCTAATTCATTCCTGTCCGATTTTGGATCAGCTAGCTGGTCACGTGCGCTTTTCAACAGTTTTGTAATTTGCCCGCGGCAACTACGTCGCGACGCGGACGCTCGTTCCATCTCGTTCGTTGTTCGTTATCTCGTTTACTCCGTATTCCGTGATAGGTCCCTGGTGTTCGGCACCATATGAATAATGGCGTTAAGAGCGCGTTTAAACAAAAACAACTTTATTTCGAATAATCAAAGAACACATAAAATGAACGTTATTAAATTGTTGGTACTCAACACTCGGAGTGGCCTTGCGTTCGAGTCGAGTACTCTGTCTGCTCTCCCTGCCGCGCTCACATCCGAACCGCTTCCCCCACTTCAGCCGAGTTACGTTCGGCGGCTCTCGGTCGCTCGGTGCGATTTTCCACACAGGGCGTTCTCAAAAAAAAAACCTCATAATTTTCAAAGAATCATTACTCATTCTTTTCAAATAGCATGCCCCTCAATTTTATAACGCTATTCGATAGCTTTTTTTATCCTCTTCCATTTTTTCTGGGGGTACCAGGCCCCTAAACTTCATATTTTTTTAGATAATCGGAAGTTCTCACGAAATTTGCTATTTTTCTAATGTTTTCCAAAAACTGAGTCGGCCGTAATAAATGACAGACAAGCCAAATAGTGAGCGGCTGTGAGTAAGTCAGTCTGAATATTGTCGAACAAAGAATAATGGCTTGAACGCAAAAAGAAATCAAAGTGGAATCCTTGATATCTGGATTCATACCAGAATATTATATAAATTATTTCCCGAGTCATTTTTTCTCGCGTAAAGCCAATTTTTTTGTGTTGGACAATTTTCAGACAGACTAACTGACAGCTGCGTACTTTTTAGCTTATCTGTCATTCATCACGGCCGACTCAGTTTTTGAAAAAAGTCAAAAAAAATTGCAAGTTTCGTAAAAACCTCCGATTATCTTGAAAAATATAAAGTTTAAGGGTAGGGTACCCCCTAGTGAAAATGAAAGAGCGTAAAAAAAGCTATCGGATAGCGTTATAAAATTGGGGGCGTGCCATTTGAAAAAATGAGTTATGATACTTTGAAAATTATGAAGTTTTTTTTTTGTAACATAAAATCGCAACTTTTTGACTTTGGGATTTTTTTTTTCGTTTATTTAACGTCGGCCTATTTCCGCAACGAGGCCTAATACCGACGCCGGTGAATGCTACTATACCGGAACTTTTGCCGAACCCCTGTGTGTATCCATCAATAGGATATTGATCTTTGACTATCACCATGTGAAGTTTCATCTCTTAGTTTTGAAAAGCAAGGCTGTACAATTTTTTTAAGCAATAAACAATGTTTTTTCTTGAAGAACCGTCGACTTAGTTTATAAGATGAAAGAACTGTGGAAAGGTTTGAAAAGTCATTCGTTCCGTCAGTGGAAACCTTTCCACAGGTTTTTCATCTTTTTTGAGCCAACTGTAAAAATGCGATTTTTTCAGTTTTCAATTTCCAGTTGGTAGCACTGCCAAACAATTAAAAAAAAAAAAAAAAAACAGGCATGAGACAGTTGAGAAAGCTGAACCCAAAAATGCAATAAAAAATATCGGGTGTTGCATTTAAAAAAAATTGCCGCTTCGTTTACTCGTCAAAATGGGACAGCCGGTATAGATGAAACCGAGGATGAAACTAATTTTAGGTCATAGGTCTCATCAAACCATATAGCTTTTCTCTCACATCTTGAGAGAAAAGCACTCACATTTTTCACTATCTTGAGCGGTAAGACCGCTATGGGATAATTACGCTACCATGGACCACCCTGAACAATATTCACCACAGAATAAAATGACTACGTTAAATTTTCAATTTTTTTTTTAATTATGATGACCACAGCATCAAATAGTTATAATTTCTAAAAATGATAACGTTTGAATTTTCAAAATCGGTCGAGTGAATTTTGAGAATGTTAATAGTTTCCGCGCCATCTCGCGTCTTAGAAGCACACTATTTTATCGTTCCCTTTAGCCTTAAGGACGGTGTTGAATTGGTAAAATAAGCGCTGCGAAATCAATCCGTATGGGTTTATTTCTTGACGGATTTTTACCATTTTGGTCTCTTTCGAAAGCTACAAGGATGTACTTTGGCTTGAGCCCATTGGCATTTCCAAAATCCAAAGATATTTTTTTGATTTTTGGATTTTGGAAATGCCAATAAGCTCAAACCAAAGTACATCCTTGTACCTCTCGAAAGAGATCAAAATGGTAAAAATCCGTCAAGGAATAAACCCAGACGGATTGATTTCGCAACGCTGACTTGTAGCTTTTAGCTTTGATCAGATCTCATTATAAATATGGTATAATAGCGTGTTAGGTACCTAAATCTGTAGCATCCGAATTCTCTCTGGCACTGTAAATGCCATTGTTATCAACAGTGACATCTATCACTTCACTCTCCAAAACTTTGCAACAACCGGCGCTAGGTTTGCCATGAACGCAATAAATCACTTTCCTCGGTATTGGGCTGGTTGGACTGCTCGTAGATACACCAGCAGAAGTCTCTTGCGAAGTTGCACCATAGCTGTTGGTATTTTGGAAACTAAAAGAAATTATTTACATAAATAAACATTAGAAGAAAAAACACTTCGACGATAAGGGCCACAACGACAACGTGGAAAAACTTACAATAACAACGAGTTATTTTCTTTTCCGTTTTCCATGGTTGTCAGTTGTCACGCTGATGAAGACATGTAGCCACCGAATTCGAATTATTGTCATTCAATAACTGAAACCGTGCATCTTGAGGGAATGTATGTATTTGACTTGAGTATTTACACAAATTGAAGATAGTGCACCCGACCCGACAGTTCCTTATCAACTCTGTAGTGTCTCCTTTCTGAATAAGCACATAAAAAATAATAAATTATTGGGGATCAATTACGAACCTCACTTTATTTCGAAATGAACAAATCATTGTTGAACGAAACATTGTTAATTTACTATTTATTAACTTCAAAACGGTAGTTGTTAGTTTTTTTTCTAAATGAAAATAACACCACTCTGTCCATACCTAACACGCTGATTTATCACTTTAGAGCTAATTTTATATACTTAGGTGGTTTGTAGGTAGGTGCGAGTGAAAAGGTAGATGACTCCTTAAAAACAAGTCGTAACGAATAATTCTCGTAGATTAGATATTTTTCAAGTATGATTAAACACAGATATACTTGATTCAACAGAGATGATTTAAGCCTTGTTCCGGGCATCTCAAAACGCTCGCGGATTTTTTCTTTCAAAGGTAGGGGAGACAGGCCTAAAAAGACCCCTTCTTCATGGTCGAAATTGAGACAAAAGCATAGGTTTCAAATTTGAATTCTACAGGAAAAATTCGTTTCCCTGGCAATTTATTCCAACGGGGAAAATTTTAAGAGGCGGAAGAAATCTCGATGGATCACCTGTATTTCTCCAATCCAGGTAAATGGTATTAAACGAATAAAAAAAAAGAATATTTATTTATTCATTGGATTAATTAAAAAAATTAAATTGAAAAACAACGCATAACTGGCTCGAAGTGAAGGCAGAGAGGGATCCTATAAATGTTTTCATCTATCCTTTATGTCCCTGGGGAAGCTCGGCATGGCATGATACAGGATGGCCCAACAAAAACACAACAAAGGGGTTTTTGGGCATTTCACCTCATTTTTTCGAGAAAAGCTCGGACAGGTCGATTTTTATATCAAGAGACATCTGAAACATACATTGGCGAGTTTCTATCTTTACCCCCTCAATCCCACCTAGGTTAAGAGAATGAGAACTTCGAAATTTCAAATGACATCACCCACCTTGCGATACATCAAATTAAAGAGAATTAAATTCTCTTCCTAAAAAAATACTTTTTGAATTCTTAACCCTACCCCCCCTCTTCCCTAAAATTCTCTGACTATCCCATTTCATATTCTCGACCCCTCGATTTTCTTCAATTCAGTCAGCGACATCGCAAATAGCATTGAAGGAGGAAATTTTCGGTGGAAAAAGTGCACCCAAATTCACCCCATTGCTCTCCCTCACCCCAACTTCAAAATTCAACAATAAGGTAACATATACTTTGTGATACATCGAATTGAAGGGAATGGCTTTTCCCGAAAACTATGATTTTAAAATTCTCACCCCCCCCCCAATTAATTTAACATTCAAAGTATTTTAGGAGGGGAAGGGGGGGGGGAATTTTGAAAATATTTCGTTCAGGAAAAGAATAGACCTATTCCATTTTGACATCAAATCTTATTTGTGTGTACATATATTATACACTAAGGGTCGCTAATGAACTATTGAACTATTGAACTATTGAAATACGTATTAATAGTGCGCGGCGCATTCCCGCGCATTTTCACTAGTTTGAAATCCTAGTGCAAAACGGAAGTACGTTCCAAAACCCTACCCGAGCACTACACAATATTGGGTGACCGCTTAGCGCATGCGCAAAAAAACGAGGTGATTCGTTCTAAGTCTTCCATATGTTACGCTGTAAAATGGGTGATTCTCAAACTAACGGCGAATTCACTTGGCTGCTCCAGTGCTGCTTGGCCGCACTCGTTGCTGAGGAAACTCCAATAGAATAGACTGTTTCTTGACAACGAGTGCAGCCGAGCAGCACTGGAGCAGCCAAGTGAATTCGCCATAAGCTAAATGGATTATGCGTCGTTTTCAAGTAGAAGTGGTTACATAGAAAAATAGGGGTAACCCTCGCAACCTATTCATGAAAGCACATATGTTAGGAATCATTCCCAAATGCCCCAAATTACGAAATAAAAAAAACATGGAACACTTCAACCATAACATTCAAATTTACCGCGGAATTGTCTGGGGATATTTCATTTAATCAGCGCTGTATTGTATTGACGACAGCATGGTGTGGTCCTCTGAGTGGCACACACTTTTTCGACCGCCGAATATGCATTTTAAATCGGAAGACTTCACAAGTTGCTGATAGAACTGTACAAAACGTCAATGTCAAACACTGAAATCAATGTCATTGTCGATTTCTGGGCCGCTATTCTTGAATCGTGTGAGAAAAGTCCCTGGGAGTAAAATACATTCCGCAGTACACTGATGTAGCGAATGTTGCCTGAAATCGTGGTTTTTAGGCAACTTTCGCTACAGAAATGTAGTACGGATTATACAAAACTCCCAGGGACTTTTCTCACACGATTCAAGAATAGCGGCCCTGAACATGCGCGATGATAACTTGTCACCGTTTTCTTAGTTCGCATGACATGCGTGTCGGAGCGCCACTTCCGCGCAATATTGTGTGAAGTTTTGGACGGGGTCGGGTACAGTCAATTTGGCGCCATCTCGGGATAGTATATTTGAATTAGTTTTGCTTGAAGAAAGTAGTTCTCTTTTCAAGCCGGTAAAATAGTTCGGAAATGGTTCTTGTTTGGAATGATTCGATGAAGATGAAAAAAAAACTTGAAAAAAATTGATACTACCCTGTACGCAGAATACCAGCGGCTATGGAGAGGTACATTTTTCACATGTTCAAATAATGGAAGACTGTTCTTCTCGATGATTATTTTATAGGTCATTCCATTTTTAAAGATTTTTTGTTTGTTTTTGCCCTGTATACTACATAGTACCTACAGTCACAGGAATGTAAATGTTGAACAAGTGGGGATGAGCTACCCATATAGCGAAAAACCATAACATTCAACAATCTGCTCCATTTCCCACGTCTTCACTCCAAAAGTTCTAAAAATGTCAAATTTAAATGTTGTCGATATGAATTATTGAGCGCATGCGTTACCTTTTTCATCCTTGTCGAGAGTTCGAGACTGGGATAGTTCTTTTGGAACGGCTTGTAGGCGGAGCTTAGGGTCAGGGGCGTATTTAACGTAGCGTAGATGCAACCGATGCGAGGCATCGACGGGCTTTCGGATGCCTGCGGGCCTTTTTGTTGGAGTTTGAAAAAATCTATTGACCATATTAATTATTCAAAGCGCAGTCGCAGATCGGGGAGAGAGACAACCACATGTGCTGGGTTGAAACTCCCATAAGAATATGCATGTTGAATGACTTTGTAAAATGATCAATTCAAGGTGCAAATTGACAATTTCAACGAATGTATAACATAGCAAGTGTGTAAAAAGAAATACCTGATCTACTTTTCACCATAATGAAATGGAAAATCTTGCTGTGAAGTTTATGCGAAGCATTTTAAAATGGGGTTTTTTGAATCCAAAACAGTTTCAAATTACCTGCCATATTTTATTGCACAACTTCCGCTAACGAGAATTTTGACAGCGCTTGGAAGCGAATTGAGCGTCAGCCGTCACGTAAAAGTATGGTTAAAAAGGTTAAAACGTCCCAAGAATAAAGAAAACACCTTGAAATCGGAAATTCTGACAGCGACAGCAAAGTTCCGTTTTCTATGCATGCTGTGGCGCGCGAGATCTTCTACTGCAGTGCGCATGGTCACAGGCACATACCTAACTTACAAATGACTAGTGGAAGGGGAAAGTGAGAATAATTAATATGGTCTATTGTAAAATGATAAAATGACAAAAAAATAGGACTAACATGAGCTGGATCACAAGGCCCGCAGATTGTATGGCAATACACAATATTGCGTGACTGCTAAGCGCATGCGCTAAAAAAACGAGGTGATTCGTTCTAAGTCTTCCATATGCTACGCTGTAAAATAGGTGATTCTCAAACTAAGCTTAATGGATTATGCGTCGTTTTTAAGTAGAAGTGGTTACATAGAAAAATCGGAGTAACCCTCGCAACTTATTCATGAAAGCACATATGTGAGGGATCATTCCAAAATGCCCCAAATTACGAAATAAAAAAAACATGGAACACTTCAACCATGACATTCAAATTTACCGCGAAATTGTCTGGGGATATTTCATTTAATCAGTGCTGTATTGTATTGACGACAGCATGGTGTGGCGACAGTCAGTCTTCTGAGTGGCACACACTTTTTCGACCGCCGAATATCTATTTTAAATCGGAAGACTCCACAAGTTGCTGATAAAACTGAACAAAACGTCAACGTCAAACACAGAAATCAATGTCATTGTCGAATTCTGAACATGCGCGATGATAACTTGTCACCGTTTTCTTAGTTCGCATGACATCCGTGTCGGAGCGCCACTTCCGCGCAATATTGTGTATTCAAGCATGCTGCGACATTAGATTACATGTTAAACAGCCCGAGGTAGTTCCAGTGGCGGACTAAGGGAATTAGGGGCCCTGGGCGGAATTGTGAGATGAGGCCCCTAAGGGGTGAAAGTTGAGAATATAAAGGGGGGCCGGCAGACTTTTTGGCCCACCCTGTCCCGCCGTGATTGAGCAAAAGCCTATTAAGAAACAAAAAAATGAGTTTGATAACTTGACTATAAAACACACAGTGGCGTAGTCAGAATTTGAGGGTGGAGAGGGCAGAGGCAACGACGAGGGTGCAAGTCGGCGAGAGGTAGCGCCGCAGGTGAAATTTTTTGAACATAATAATAATAATGCTGATGATAATCGGTATATTTCATGTGTTTTGCGATTCCGGTTTTTGACGTTTTCACCAAAATTGCTTGATAATGATCAAACTTCTTTTCAGAAAAATTTTGCGTTTCTTGAAAATTTTCGCCAGAATTTTTTTCCGTGTCGGTTTAGTGTGGGATGGAGTGCGGTGGGCGCTTGGGAGGTGGGAGAGTAGGGTCATTCGCCCACTCTCGCCCCCTTTGGCTATGCCACTGACCACTAGTACCTACAAAGAAGTTTTCGGTTCCAGCTTTGGATGTTGAATGTTGAATTGGATTTGGACTGTTGAATCAATGCTAAAACCTACTCGTATTATACAATATTAGGATGATTATGAATTTCTACTGACACTCTAATATCCGGGGCCGGGGCCCCTGAATCCTAAAGTGAGAATAATTTTTGGATTATCCGTGACACAGACACACCTCTACTGCCTGTATATAGGCCCCCAAACCTCTGTTTTATATTTCTTGTTCTCATGCATGGTTTTGTTAAATATATATTGCAATTTTTTTGTATATTTTCATCTAATATCATTCCTATATAATTTCAAACCTATACACATTTATAAATAAGTAAAAATCCATTGGTCTTGAAGTGGTGTTGTATAAAGTAGAAGGTATATATTGAAATAATCTTGAAACTACACCACAATTTTTCTATTTTTCTTTTACCAACCGGTTTCGCCTTTCGGCATCGTCAGGGTTCTGTAATTAGTTGTATGAAATAAACTGATATAAAATTTGATGAAAGCTTACTGTATAATATTTAAAATATTTTCTTTTTTGGAGAAATTTGTAAAAGTTTTGACATTCGTCAAAAATTAATTCAATTGACATAAGTTATAATTAATTTAATTGACATGAAAAACAGTTGGTTCAAGATAACATGATAACAGTTTATTATAAATTTAAATTTTGAGAATAGAAGATTTGAAAAAGGTTGATTATTATTGATTAAGGTAGATGTACTCAGCATCTAGTAAAATTTTAATTGTTTTGGCTCCTTCTAAATCTTCAGTTTGCTCATTTAGGTATTGGTAATTTCGATAATGTTTTAATTTTAAAATTTCTAGTGATTCAAAAAGTATTCTTTGGTTATATTTTGTTGTTTGGTGTAAAAATTTAACATCTGTATTTGGATCAAATTTATGTTTCGCTAAAATAATATGATTTGCAAAATGTGATTTACTACCAATGAGACCAATTGATTTAGATTTTATTATATCTCTGTTATGTTCTCCTATTCGTGTGGAAATAAATTTTAAACAAGTTTTTAGTAGACCAAAAGATTTTTTACCAATTGAAGATAGATCTGGTGTTTATGAATTGAATTGTCAGACATGCCATGCAAAGTATATAGGTCATACAGGTAGAAAATTTTCCACACGAATAGGAGAACATAACAGAGATATAATAAAATCTAGTTGTCTGTGGTGTAGTTTCAAGATTATTTCAATATATACCTTCTACTATACACATTTATTAATAACGTCTATAATTAGAAGAAAAAGAGGTTTAATTTCCGTACACTTTGATTGCATTCAGACGAAAAAATATGACGTTTAAATATTATTGAATATCACAGACGACGAAATGTAGTCTAAGCTAAACTGCTTGACAATTGAACTGCAACACGTAAAAATTAGGTGCGTTTTCAAATTGAGATAGCTCAAAAAATATCTGACGGATTCTAGAAATTTAGGCATGTGAGGAAAGATCATTTCTTTGACTATCGAGTGCTGGTATTGATGATAAGTTTGATTGCACAATTTGTCATATACAGGGTGCCAACGGAGAGCGTGTAGATATGGGCAATCTTTCACCTTGTGCAACTTTTGAAAAAAAAGTCCGAGATTTTTTCTATTGCGTGCTTTTGAAAGGTTGAATCATTATGCCGAAACGGTTTTGGAATTTTGACCCTAACTTTTTTTTTCAAAAATTTGTGCTCAATTTTCTGAAATATGCACTTTCTGATTAAGAAAAAGAAATAGAGACATTGTTTGTTTTCAAGCGGCGTCCATATTAAATTTACCACGAAGATTTTCATTTGAGCCTCCACATCCCTTAGAAACTACCCCTTTTGGGACACCGTCTCACAATAAGATATGCAATGCTTCATTTAAAAAGCCTAAGAAAAGTACTCATCAATAATTGGATTGAAATAAGTATACTACGATGACCCCACACGTAGAGCTTCCTAAAAACCACCCCTTGACTTCAAGGGACAGGGCTGGTATGATAAGACATGCAATACATGAAAATTCCAAAAAACGTTTTTTCCAACTGTTCCACTAAAAAAGTGATGCTACACGATGACCTTTTACGTAGGTCATCCCAACAGTAGCTACCCTCTCGAAAAAAGAACTACCCTTTGAAAAACCAGTACTTCCGCAATACCTCATTTGTTAGGATTTTTTTAAAATCTGTCACAATAGTTGAATAGTTTGCCGCTACGATGATTTCATTCACATATCCACCCAAAACTACCCATTCAGCTACCCCTTTAACATCGCATAGCCTCTAACTTAATGCGTTATTTACGAGTTGAAAGAACTTTTGCCTACTGACCGTTTCATTGAAATGATGGTGTTTTCTACGATGATAGTACAAAACCTTTCCTGAAACTACCCCTAGAAATTGTCCCTTTAGTAAAAGGTATGCAATACCCTCGGCAATACCTCATTTGGAAGCAGAGGGTCATCGTGTAGCATCACTTTTTTAGTGGAACAGTTGAAAAAGACGTTTTTTGGAATTTTCATGTACATATTGCATGTCTTATCATACCAACCCTGTCCCTTGAAGTCAAGGGGTGGTTTTTAGGGAGCTGTACGTGTGGGGTCATCGCAGTATCCTTATTTTAATCCAATTATTGATGAGTACTTTCCTTATGGCTTTTAAATGAAGAATTGCATATCTTGTTGTGAGACGGTGTCCCAAAAGGGGTAGTTTCTAGGGGATGTGGAGGCTCAAATGAAAATCTTTGTAAGCAAATTCAATATGGACGCCCGCCGTTTGAAAACAAACAATGTCTCTATTTCTTTTTCTTAATCAGAAAGTGCATATTTCAGAAAATTGAGCACAATTTTTTGAAAAAAAAGTAAGGGTCAAAATTCCAAAACCGTTTCGGCATAATGATTCAACCTTTCAAAAGCAGGCGATAGAAAAAATTTCGGATTTTTTTTTCGAAAGTTGTACAAGGTGAAAGATTGCCCATATCTGCACGCTCTCCGTTGGCACCCTGTATATGACAAATTGTGCAATCAAACTTATCATCAATACCAGCACTCGATAGTCAAAGGAATGACCTTTCCTCACATGCCTGAATTTCTGGAATCCGTCAAATATTTTTCAAGCTATCTCAATTTGAAAACGCACCTAATTTTTAGGTGTTGCAGTTCAATTGTCAAGCAGTTTAGATGAAAAATAGTTATCTATCCGGCGGACATTTAGATGTCCATTAAATGTCTTATGTAGACCGTCTCTAGACGTCTACATACGTCACGTTGCCTGGGTAGTACCTCTGAACCAATAGATCCTATCGTTTCGGTTTTTTTCGAGTGCCCATGTGTGGCGCGAATGTCATAGTTTCGTACACCGATATTGAAAATTAACACTAAAAATTATTGTAGTGCACCTAAAATTCCACAAATAATTTGTTTGAATGTTAGATACCATTCTTTATATTCAAAGGAAATGTATCATTGAAATCCACGTTTCCCGAAAGGCTTCTGCACATACCTGTGAAAGTAAGACGTTGCCATATCTCATATCACGACAACAAGTTGACAACTATGGCCTTGTTTACGCGAGGTTTAAAACTGGTGTTAAGGTCCGTAACATCAATGTTATCGTCCGCATAAACACCTCTAAACGCAAGTTTCGCAACAGCCGTCAAGCTTAGCTAAATGTGATTTTAAATTGCTTTTAGTAAGCAAACAAGTGTTGGCAATCGCACGAAAACGCCCATGCCCATCCGCAGTACACCGATGTAGCGAATGTTGCCTAAAATCGTGGTTTTTAGGCAACTTTCACTACAGAAGTGTACTGCGGAATGTATTTTACTGCCAGGGACTTTTCTCACACGATTCAAGAATAGCGGCCTAGGTTAAGGGGCTGTCGGCTGTCATTTTGGTCGGCGCGCGTAAACACTCCTAACTAACCACTGTTAAAATCTCTGCTAAGCCTCGCGTAAACAAGCTCACTCTGTACCTAATACGGTGTGCGTGTGTGATGTCACGCAAATGGCAGCTAACAGCGCTTGACGTCGATTTGACGTTTCGACAGACCTAACCTAATAACTATCTTGTTTCGGTGATCGCTTTGCAGCTCGTTGTGTTTCGTATCACCCATAGGTATCACCTGAATCTTTTCTGCGTCTTTTTGCCATACTGTAACATTTCATTCTGAACAACATTGAATTTAATGTTGAATGGTTAGGAGGTTATGTTTGTTCACATTTCGATTATTGATTGACAGATGCCATTGACAGTGACACTTCGTGCGTCCAAATTGAGATAACCGCGCTCTGCAGGTATGCGTTCTCATGTATGCGCTGAAGTGATGTACGTGATGGTAAACGTGAATTGAGTTCAATGATCATTTGTCGAAGTTCAGGAGCAACGAAAATGGCAACATCGCTCAAAACAACAAGACACCGGCGCCAACTGTCACTTGTGACAATCATGATGACACTTCTCGTTTCTACCTGACCTACATTTCATTTGCTCATGTTTTGATGAAAGAACACAACTTGTTGAAAATGGCTGTACCGAGAAGGAAGTTCAAAAAAGCTCCGAAGAGATGCATTTACGGTGTGTGTGGAAGTGATAGCCAGGAACCAGTAGTTGGTCAGGCGGCTAGACAGAGCATGCAGCGTTGCCAAGTTTCCATATTCACACTGATAGGTGTACGAAAGTTTTCAAAATCTGGCGCTTTTATACACATGCGCACCTGCCCAAACGAAGTAGCCTATTGGTACTTAACCAGGTTTGAATTAGGTAAATCTATTTGTCGGAATCATTACGTCGCGTCGTGTCGACTTAAAGGAAGGAAATTTTAGGTCGAGACGATCGACGTAAAATTTTCCTATTTTAGGTCGAGCGACGTAATATTTCCCCATTCCAAGTGAAATCACCCTGTTTAATGAAACCAATCTTGAACCTCATCCTCATGGTCGAAAAATAGTGTTACGAGCGGCGATTCCGTGCATATTGGTAAACACGCGATCTTTCTGGATTCTTCCATCCATTAGATCGCAGTGTAGAAGTGCGGAGCGATCTGGTGCATTCCAGAAGTATACGCGATGGTTTGGCAATGCGGAGACTTCAACGTTCGATCGAGGCACATCTGTCCACTTTGGCGGAGGTGCAGACATTCCGGAGCACACGGAAAAACGCGGAAGGTGTGTGAATATTCAGGAGTGGTCTAGAAACCGCATATGCCGGGCCACTATGGAAATTGCTGGAAGACGGTAGAGGGCTCGGGAGCGCGGATCGGAGTCATATAAAAGCACCGTCCAACAGTGGACAGTCAGTATTGAATTGCAAGAGACAGCTAGCGGATAAGCGAGCGATAATCACAGCGATATTCCAAGTAGATAATAATTGTTGGCGTGTATTTATTGTAGTACGCAGAAATAAACAGTGTGTGTTTTAAATCGATCGTCTCAATATATTCGAACCCGTACGCGAAATACGTAACAATAGGTTTAAAATTTAGGTCGCACGACGTAAGTTTCACTCTCACTTTGGTTAAAATTACGAAAAATTTACGTGAATATTACGTAATTAAAATAGGTCAAGCTGACTTCTGCGACCTAATTTACGTCGAGATTATATGTGAATTTGACCTAAATTGCTGCCTGGGTTATTTTTATGTATTCAAATGTATAGGCCGCGGGAACAAAAATTGCGTGCTAAAGATGGGTATATGGTTATTGATGCTATTTTCACTAGTACCTACCTACTTGTTGATACAATTTTCTTCAGTCGTAAAGTTGTAATAAATATACAGGGTGTTTCGCAATTACGGTTACAAACTTCGAGGGGAGATTCTCCATCAAAAATAGACCCGGAAAAAATATAACTTCGATGTCCTAAACTGCTCCGTTAAAAAGATACAGGGTGTTCAAGTTGACTTTTTAAAATCGATTTTTTGACATAACTTTTGAACCGTTTGACTGATTTTGTTCAAATTTGGAATAAATGTTAACCAGAATAAGTCCCTATCGAATAATAGCAACGTGTTTGGAAAAAAAATCAGGGGCGTAGATAATGAGGGGTGTCTTCATATTTCCCTCCCTATTTTTTACTCCCTAGCTATTTTCCCAAATTGTTTCAATTTTTGTATTCTACGTCCAATTTAGAAAAAAAATCCTTGCAAAATTTTGATAAGAGGCTTCATTTTCGAGATATTTGGGTTTGAAACTTTGGAAAACATCTCGCAATCGCCACTTTCAATGAGCCCAATTTTTTTTCTCCCCGAAAACTTCTTTTTTCTCAGAAAAAATAGTGGTTTATCAACTTAGAAATTCTAGAGAACCTAAATATTTCTGCTGAGAAATCATGAGTTTTTTTGTATTCTAATTTTTAGGCCTTTGAAAGTGGGAATTTCGAGATGTTTTCCAAAGTTTCTCTAATCAGAATTTTGCAGAAGTAACTTTTTTCTCTAAATTGAACGTAGAATCCAAAAATAGAAACAATTTGAAAAAATAGCCAGGGGTGTAAAAAATAGAGGAGAAGAATGAGGACACCCCCCATTATCCCATTATCCCCATTGGCCTGAGGGTGCTGAGGTGTCGAGGTTTTTTCATCGACATCCGAAGAAGAAAGTGGACGGCTGATGCGACGAAGGCTGGATGGTGATGCTCGCTGCAAGGGGTTGAGGTTCCTCCACTTGAATATACAATCGCTGCGCAATAAAGCCCTTGAAGTTGAAGCCTACCTCAGGGCCAAAAATGTTGACATTGCTTGTTTCAGTGAGCATTGGCTGTCGAGTGATGAGATGCCTTCTCTCCATGTGGGCGATGACTTTCAAGTGGGATCATTTTTTGCTAGGATCCGTGGTCACGGAGGTGTAGTGATTTTGGTCAAACGTGATATCAAGTGTTTCAACATAGAACCAGTTGCTGCAATCTCTATTGAGAAACAATGTGAAATCGCTGCTGTAAAAATCTCTGTTTATAATGTATATATGTATGTGATTGTTGTTTATAGATCGCCCTCAGGTGATGTACGTGATTTTTTAACTAAATTGGACGAAGCTTTGACGATGATTGATAGTAAAAACAAAATTGTACTAATGGGTGATTTTAATGTGAGGTTTGACCTACCCCACGGTGATTCGGGGATGGTATGTGATTATCTCGACACTCACGGTTTCACCAAGATGATTAATGAAGCCACCAGAGGCGAACACTGCATAGACAACATATTTCAGAATTTTGATTCCAATCTTCATGATTCTTTTGTTGACAAATGTTTTTTATCTGATCATAATTCGCAGATCTTAGAGCTCTCCTTGACGGCACAGAGTGGGGAGCCCCGGGCCAGGGTGAAAGTGAGACCGTTAACGCTGCTGGGAAGGTTTGATTTTCTCAAGCTTGTATCTGACATTGACTGGAATTTTGTAAGAGAAGGTATAGTCTAGATGGTAAGCGGAGATTTGGCACTTTTTTTCGGGTTCTGCTTGATTGTTACAGCCTGGCGTTTCCAGAGATTTGGCCGGGTCGACGCGGCCGTCGACAGGGATCGTCTGGATCGAGAACTGGGTGGTACACTGATTCCCTGATGCGGATGCGTGAGAGTCTCAACTTGCTCAATGAGTTGTACAGTATATCGAACTGTGAGGTGCACCCATCTTATCGTGACTTACTACGAAAGCAATATAAATCAGCTCTGAAAAAGGCCCAAATAACTTTCAATGATGGCTTGATAGGAGCTCAGCTTGCCCGGTTAAAGCGTCATGGAATATTGTAAACAGAATGAGAAAAAAAGATGACATCAAGTTGCACCCTACCATTGAAGCTAATGATATCAATAATTATTTTGTGAGTGTGGCTGGTGAAATAGCTCGAAATATTCCGGGAGCATCACGTGATCCAATGGAGCTGTTGCGGGATGTTCGGGCTCCTCAGTTTTCATTTCGACCGGTATCGATTAATCAAGTTAGAGATATCATTACTTCTTTACAAAAAGGCCGTAGTAGAGATCTGTACGTGTACGGTTTTGATGTTGAACTTATCAAGAGTGTTAAAGAACTAATTGTTGTGCCACTCACGCATCTGCTGAATGTCTCTATCGCGGAGGGTATTTTCCCAGACGAGCTGAAGGCGGCTGTAGTTGTACCTGTACTCAAAAAGGGCGATCCTGAGAATGTCGAGAATTACAGGCCAACATCTCTGTTACCTGTGCTTTCCAAGGTTTACGAGAAGGCCATAAGCCTGCAGATGGTTGAACATTTCGAGAAGAGAGGGTTGTTTTCGCGTCGACAGTACGGATTCAGGAGGGGTACCAACACCACCTGTGCCATTCTGGACTTTGCTGATGAGATTGTTGACACGTTTGAAAAGAGAGAATTTGCGGCGGCTACCTTTTGCGATCTGAGCAAGGCGTTTGACTGCGTCCGACGAGATCTTTTGGTAAGGAAACTGTCAAAATATGGATTCGATCGGAGGAGCTGCGATCTTCTGCGCTCTTACTTGGAGGGCAGAACTCAGGTTGTAAGGGCTGGTGATGGGGTGTCTGATGTGCAGAGTGTTGACATTGGAGTGCCTCAAGGCTCCATTGTGGGGCCTCTTTTATTTTTGATTTTCATCAACGACCTTCCTCTCAGCAATGATGGGGTTGGTTTCACACTCTTTGCGGATGACACGTCATTGCTATGTCGCGGCCTGGTTCTGTCTGATGTCCTGGATGTCTCTCGGTTGGCGCAGTCGGGCGTCTTGTCTTGGTTCAGCGCTAATGGATTAAGTTTGAATGCTAGTAAAACTCAGGAATTGGTATTCTCATTGAGGAGTTTGGATGGTGCGGGTGGTTTGGATTCTGTGGGATTTCTGGGTGTCACACTTGACGGGAGGCTTAGCTGGGAGCAGCACATCGGTCACTTGGCAGGACGCCTGAGCAGGAATATATTTGTACTTCGAACGTTGAGTCATTGTGTTTCGAAACCGACGCTCCGAATGGTCTACTTCGCTCTGTGTCAGTCATTGATGAGCTATGCTCTTTTGGCTTGGGGTCATGCAGCATCTACCACAAGAATATTCAGCCTTCAGCGAAGAGCTGTCAGAGTTGTGAACGGCCTCGGCTACCGCAATGATTGTCGGGATGCTTTCATCAGAGAATGCGAGATTTTGACATTTCCATGTTTATATATTTACCAATGTCATCTGTACATAAAGACACATGAGTCTGACCTGACAAAACACTGTGATATGCATGACTATGCAACTAGAAATAATCATTCATATTTACTGAAATTTTGTAGACTAAAAAAGAGTCAAGGTAGTTGTAAGTACCAGGGTTTGAAATTTTTTAATAAAATACCGCAAGCTCTGAGAAATCTACCACTCCCTGGATTTAAAAAACAGATGAGAGCGTTGCTAGTCACAAATGCTTTTTATTCTTTCAGTTTTCCTGGTCCATTTTTGAAGGGAAATCTCCCCTAGAAGTTTGTAACCGTAATTGCGAAACACCCTGTATACATATGGATAATTTATTGGACTTTTTTTTTTAACAATTGTAGCTTTATCATGAGAATACAGGTTTCCTCAAAAGAGAGATGGGGAATCCGCGATTCCGCGCAGCTGTTTTCGGCACGTTCTGCGCACCGTGTGCCATGAGTGATCGCGCCATTTGTATTTACATTGCTCCGCCGTGTTAAAAGTGCGTTTTATTTTTTGAATTTTGAAGCCAACCATGCTGGGAAAGTCGCTAAAAAATATAACGAACTTCTCAATGAATATTGCAAATGAATATTCTGCAAAGAAAAATTTGCCAGAGAGGCATTTGATGCGCGTATACAACTATTTTTGTAATGGATATATCAACGATATATGGACGTGCGCAGAAAGCACAGGGCCGCTATTCTTGAATCGTGTAAGAAAAGTCCCTGGGAGTTATATAACCGCATCCGTGGCCGTTCGCATCGAGACGTGATACGCGACGCACGTACATATTCGCAGCGAGGTGATATTGTAAACAAACAAAAGCAATGGTTGGAAAATCGAAGACGACTGCTCCAGTACCCTCAAGCGTTGAAGATCAATTGCTAACAGTAATTGATTTTATTGAGAGCGGTGACTTTGAAACAATAATTAAGAAAGTTATGGCTGAAGAAAACGAAGTGTTGAAAGAAGAAATGCGGCAGCTGCGCGCTGAGGTGGCGGACCTACGTGGCCAGAACGACCGATTGCTGAAGATGATGTCCGACGTGACCCATGCAAGGGATGAAAATGTACGAAGCGAACAGATCGAGGAAGTTTCAAGAACAGTAGTTAAAGTATCCAAAGATCGTCATTCAAGTAAAAATCGGGATTTGGCGGTTATCGCTTCCAACAAGTCAAAAAAACCAACTGGCACAGAAAAACGTGTACACACCGATGGAAGAAATCAAACAAGAGACGATGTTATTATTGGGAGCTCACAGATGGAATCTGCGGGCGATGAATTTGCAGCAGCAAGTAAACGTTTGTGGGTGTATGTTGGGCGATGTAAGCCCCAGACAACCGCCGAGCAAGTCAAGAAATATCTTGAACAAAAGTGCCCTGAGAAGACATTCCTTGTGGAGGCATTGCATTCTAAAGGTCTCCCGTCTTTCAAGGTGGGAGTTGAGTCAGAGCTGGAGAAGGATGTATACGATGCGGAATTTTGGCCAAATAATATACTGGTCAAAAGGTTCCGGTTTTTTCGGCAGAGAAACGCACCCAATAGAGAAACAAGATCGTTTTAAGATTTTCTACACAAATATACGAAGCCTTAGAAATAAACTAAATGAACTAAACGTAACGATCAACGAAGTGGACCCGGATGTAATTTGCATCAGCGAGCATTGGCTGGCACAGGACGAGATAGATGTGTGCAACATTCCTGGGTACAACATTACTAGTTCTTTCCACAGAGTGGTCTCTAAAGGAGGGGGTGTCATGATTTATACCAGGGACTGTATTAATGCTGTAAAAACGACAATTCTTGATTTTCTGTCGGATGGAAAAACATTTGAAATTACAGGTAACTCATCTCATTGATATAAAAACTTTAATATTTTGTTTCTACAGAACTCCAGTGATGATTGGTGGCGAGATGGCTCTTGACGCTTTCCGACGTAAGCTAAACGCGGCTCTAAGGGTGCTGGGAAAGTTGAACTACAAGGTTGTCATAGTTGGAGATTTAAATCTAGATATTTTGTCTGACGATAGGGAGTGTGCTGATTTTGCCGAGACTGTTCGGTCGTTTGATCTCAGGCTGGCTGTTGACAAACCCACCAGAATAACCAAAAAGACATGCATTGATAATATTATCACAAATTATCCTTCTGATGTAAGTGCAGTCGAGGTAGTTGATCGTCATCTGTCTGATCACTGCTGCCTGGAGATGTCAATATTAATGGCATCTCGGGTAGATCAGGGAGATGATGTGGATGCTGCGCATAAGGTCCGTGTTTTCAATGATTCTAATCTGGACGAGTTCGTACGCAGAGTGAGTTGCCACAGCTGGACTGATCTATATCGGTTGAATTCCGCACAGGAGAGCTTCGATTGCCTTTTTGAAGCTCTTTTGTCTTACTTGGATGAATGTTTTCCATTACGGATCATGAAACGGAAAAATAAAAGAAATAAAATAGCATGGTTTACTGATGAATTGAGGTTAATGAGAGATCGGTTGCAGGCATTGGACACGGTACGAAGGAGTACGGGAGATCCAGAGCACTGCATGCTTTGGAGCGAACTAAAGAAAAAATATCAAAACGCCGTGGAAGAAACAAGGAAGAAAGCTCATGGTGACTATATTAGAGCCGCATCCAATGTTAGTAAGGCCACATTGGAGATAATAAAAAATGAAACTTCTAGTAAACAAAAACAAAAACTACCTAGCAAAACCCCGCAAGAGGTGAATGATTATTTTGTCAACGTTTCGAATGAGATATTTTCTGAGGTGCCCAAGTCACATTTTAATTTTGAACATTACCTTAAAGCAGTCAAATCACAACAGAATTCCTTGTTTTTCAAACCTACTGATAAGATGGAGGTTGAGAGTTGCATTAGATTTTCAAAAAACTCCACCACTAAAGATGTGTATGACATGGACGCTGGGATGATAAGGGCTATAAGCAGTCTAATTTCAGAGCCTCTATCGCGTGTCATCAACCTATGCATGGAGCAAAATATATTCCCAGATGCTCTAAAAATTGCAAAGATACTGCCAGTACACAAAAAGGGAGACTTGAGCGACGTCAGTAACTTCAGGCCAATTTCAATTTTGCCAGTGTTCTCAAAAAATTTTGAGAACATCATAAAGGCAAGACTCGTCAGTTATATTGAAAAAAAATCCATTTTGAGCAATGAGCAATTTGGGTTTCGAACTAAAATGTCCACAATACATGCATTGGTTGAGTTGGTCGAGGCTGTGTTGGGCTGTTTTGACGGGAAAGGTAGTGTCGGGGCGACAATGCTTGACCTGTCCAAAGCTTTTGATTGTGTTGACCATCGCATTCTCTTGGATAAACTTTGGCACTACGGGATCAGGGGTGGACCACATGGAATGATCAGATCGTACCTTACTAATAGAAAACAAACTGTGATAATTGATGGTAAAAAATCTAGTCTAAATACTGTGATAGCTGGAGTTCCTCAGGGATCAATTTTAGGACCTATTTTATTTTTACTTTTTATAAACGACCTTCCATCAAATGTTAAGTCATTTTCAGATTTCATTCTGTTTGCTGATGACACAGCTTTTGTCACCAAAGCTGAAACGCAGGACTGTGTATTTCGGCAGCAGCGGGTCACTTTGACGCATGTAAGGGATTGGTTCAGTGCGAATTTTTTAAAAATCAACATTGATAAAACGCAATCGATTTCATTTAATACTAGTGGCTCATTGTCGGATGAGTCGGTCAAATTTTTGGGAATTTGTCTTGACCCGGCATTGAGCTGGCGGAAGCACGTGGATGAATTGAGTGGGAAACTTGTAAGACTGACCTACCAAATCAGAAAACTGTCACATGTGGCGGACTTGGATGCGGTCCTGTTGTTGTATCACGGTCGCTTCCAGAGTGTGTTGAGCTACGGAATTTTGTTGTAGGGAGGTTCATCCGGATCCCTAAAGATATTTAGGCTACAAAAGCGAGTGATCAGAATTATGGCTGGGGCGGATTATGCTGCACATTGTAAGCCTTTATTTACCCGACTAAGGGTTTAAACTGTACCGTCTTTGTATATACTGCAGTGTCTGTTGTTTGTGTTGTTGTGTTGTGTTGTGTAATCCGTTCTACACTTCTGTAGCGAAAGTTGCCTAAAAACCACGATTTTAGGCAACATTCGCTACATCAGTGTACTGCGGAATGTATTTCACTCTCAGGGACTTCTCTCACACGATTCAAGAATAGCGGCCCAGGTAAATGCGTGTCCCATGTTCCACTTTTAATATTTTTTATGATGCATTATGGCCCTCACTATAAATTCGAAGTGTTTGATGCAAAATTGTGGCCAAGTGTACCCTTGAATTATTGATACTTGATGAACTAAGCAGGAAGCTCCCTACTATTATAACGCTGAAGAGCTTGTGGTTCGTTTTGCTTCTTCGAGTGTCACGTCGTATTTTATAGATCCATGCTTAGGGACACATTCGCTGTATAACTTGTGGACTTGTATAGTGGCCCACAACATTTATTTTCCATAACTACTTGTGAAAACTGTATAAATACCAATAATAACACCATCAAAACACACGTTCGGCTTATGGCATCGGGGCAATGTTGGCACACTAGGACTGCGACGATTTACTGCGCAATCGAACGTGACGCCACGGGCCAGAAAGAGACGCTCAATTTAGGAAACCTGTATTAATGTGCTAAACTCAAGATTTAACAGAGTAATGTCAAAAACAAGCGAATCTCTACAGCGGTACCTACTTTGGCACCCTATCAGGCGCAAGCGCGGGCAAGAAGCTGGCAAGAGGCGCTTCGTTATGCCGGCGTGCCTGCAACGTTGCCATAGTGGGTGCCGGGTGCCAAGGTGATGGTTATGTTCCTGCCACCTATACGGAATTTGGAATGTCTTTATTGATTATTTTTATGACATTTTCATTATTCTACCAACTCAATATATCACAGTTATATTCCACAAATGAAACCAAAATACAGAATAAACCCAAATTACTATGAAAAACCCTGAAGCGTCTTTTTTTTATGATGCGCAAAAAAGTAAAGTCAGAACGACATACGGCTGCCGTGATTTTTTCGGCCTTTCGTCCAAAAGTTGCTCGTCAGCGCCATCTGTCGTTTCTGCCGATCAACGCAACTGTGATTCAAACCTACTACCGGAATGCACCACCCCTGAAGGCTAGGGATGGGCAAAACTATTGGCGAGTAACATTACCGATGGTGGCGCTGCTGATGCGCTTCGCATGTAAACAAACATGTCGGATAGGGCACGGATTGTTGCCCGCGCGTTCAAAAATCTCATCAGTAATAAGCGGTTTTTAATGTCCTCCAGACGTGAAACGTGGTTAATTAGTACCTATTGCGGTGGAACTCAAAAATGGCAGAAGCGAATTGAGTGTTATGAAGGTTTTCAATCACTGGATGGCCTCAAGCCTCAACGGATTACCGATGTATCGTGATGGGATACTGATGGGAGAGGAAATTCTGAAGTCACAATTTCTTGTGTTGTGTGGTCGAAAGCGAACCGAATCAAGCTTCAGTTCAAACATAGACATATTTGGATTGTGTTTACAAACAAGCGCATTGTATGAATCTCCTCACAAGGCAACTGAGATCGTAATTAAAAGAAATAGTAGTAGCAGTTCCTGCGAGTTATTGTGAAAATGGAACGTTTAAATGCACTTGCAAAGCAGGCCAGTCCGGGACATGCAAACATATCGCAGCTATGCTTCGTCGATGCAGCCATTTAAAGTTCTTATTTTCAGCGACACTTCCCAGGCTTTTCTCGTAGTCATATATTTTCCACAGTGCCAAGTTTGTTTGTCATCTTGACTACCCAACTTGCGTCTTTCGCTTTCGACGGGAAACGGTGAAAATGTAACTCTTCCTTTTTCCGGCTTCCACAGCGCGACTCGCACTCGGAAACGCAACAAATTCTCCGCCACTTTTTGTCACTATGACAAAATCACAAATCTTACCACCTCCCATTCTGATGCCACTTTTGCTTGCCAGTCGTCGTACACGTGCCACTTTTATTTAAAAATGCAATGCTTTTGCAACCGACGACACCTAGTATATTCAAGATAATGAAACGTGCGTGGCTCACGTACTTTGTTGGAAAAAATCAACGCCGCGTTAAGTCAGATGGAATCAATTAAAGTCACCAAACACCGCAACGCTCATAAGAGCCCACACAAATCTGCGGTTGATCCGTGCACAAACGTCGTTTACACGTTGGCCGTCAGATGGCGTATTCGATCTTGAAACTCGCCAATATGCGATATTCAAAGGCACGACTTGCGCTGTAGGTTCGCAAAGCTAGGGGATGGAACTCATGCGTCTGCGCGAGCTATGAAAAGTCAAAACCTGCAGATTTTTAGCCATCGATTTAACAAAGGAAAATAGATGACAAGAAACTCCTGATTTCCATGCTAGATTATGCGGGATGATGTTGTCCATGTGCATTGCTGTCGAAAAAATTAATTCCGCGCGTATAGTGCTCCGAAAAGAACGAAAAAACCGTTTTCAGTGTATAACTGGTTGCCTAGAAGGTGATGTTTTTTGGGAACACATGAAATGGAACTGTAATGTTCTTTTCGTACGGTTTTTGCAGCCAGGCACTCAACAAACTGCCTGTCATTTTTGAAAAAAAAACAGAAAACACAAAACCTCTGATATATTATACATATAACCCGGTAAAATTTTAGTTGCCATTTGTTTACATGCAGTTTCATGCCATTGACAGACAGGACGGCAATCGTAAGGCAGAAAAGAATACTAGAAGTAGGGCGGTATTTTCAAAAACACACCAACTGATAAACACGTCACCATATTTTCGCTCCTTGTGTATCTAAAACTGATCCATCATTGCTGGTCTTGAACACAATGAAAGATCAAGAAACACTCTTTTTTCCATAGCTTATTTCAAAGTTTCATTTACAGCCGTTTCAATAATATACAATGTTGAAATTACGCTTTTTACATGTGTTAGCATACGGCACTATTCTCAAATCCCCTAGCATGGTTGCGCCAGCGCAGAAATGGCACTGAATTTCGCCTATTGATATATCAATAAATTCATCAATATATCGATATATCAAATATCGATAATTATCAAAATATCAAATGTCGATAATTACCAGAATATCAAATATCGATAAATGTCAACATAATAATGAAATATAGACAATGGTTATTATCATATTGAAATATTAATAAATAACAAGATAGAAGACCAAAGGCTTCCAAAGAAGTAGGTTTCATTCATCATGCAAGTCTAGATTAACCATCAATTAAGCAATTTTTCGCGAGGTGAATCCAGCATCGGACTGGCAAATTTTGGCCTACCGGGCAAAAAATGGAAGTGGCCTCGAAACCGACGGGGAAGTCAGGGGGGCCTGCCCCCCAGTTAGCGCCGCAGGCGGCTTTTTTTAATAATAAAAATAATGCTAATAACAAAAAAAGATGCTGACCAAATTGTCTATAGACTTCTTCAAGCTCAAATTTTTTGTTTAAAAGTACTCTACGATAAAGAAAACAACGAAGGAAAAAGAAACCGACTGATTCATCTCGAATGTTCCATGCATTCTCCGGCAGTCTCCACAGCGACCCGACATACGGTTTCCATACGACTCCCGAAAAATCTTGCACATATACCCGTATAATTTTGCCGTTCTCTAGAACCGGCGCCTCCGCCAAAATGGACAGATGTAGCTTGACCCACTGCTGAAGTCTTCATACAGTTGTACGGGAAAAAGCCTACACGCGCGCTCCAGAGCTCCACACTAGAGCGCTCCGCACTAGTACACTGAGATCTAAAGGGAAGAGTCTAGAAAGATTGCGTGTTATCCAGAATCGCGGCTCGTAACATTATTCTAACATTAGTCCAGGAATTACAGAGATAATAGCGAACAAAAATGAAACCCAGCCGGATTTTTGCATATAAGCTCATCAACAGTTTTGATTTTAAAGATACTGATCTACTTGCGAATTTGTCGATGATTTCTGCATGTGGCTAAAGATGTGAATTCTACATAGACGGTAAAGAAAGAGCACGACTAGATGGCAGAAAAAACAAAACAACTGCGGGAGCAGCGGCAGGGCCGTCTGTCTTATCCATAAGGCATAGTAGGCTGAGTGCCTAGGGCCTACGAACTTTTTTTAACAATTTTTCTTGTTCAATATACTTATCAGCTATTAAGAGAAAATATCACAATAACGAGCTTTCAAGGACCTACGAACTATCGTCTTCGATTTATTTTAACTTTTCGAAACTCAAGAATGAAATAGTAGTTTATACACCAAGGGACTAAAGTGAGTTTTTATTCCCGCAGGTGAAGTTTTCACCAAAGGGAATAAAAATGAACGTCAGCCCCGTGGTGTATACAAGACTTTTCGCAATACCGGACTGCCATTTTCATGTACCAGTACCATTCATTCTGAAAGTTTGGCGTTTGAAGGGAGCGTGCGCTCCAACATAATGGCTTATAGCGCCTTTTTTTTGAAACGCGACCCAATGTTATTCGAAACTTTATTTTCACCGGAAATCAAGGAACATTTCTGTGTAAGATTTTCCAAATCGATATCGTGAAATCGAAAATTATCGTGAATTGAACACAAACAATGAAAGATTTCGTAATCATTTTGCAGAATTTTCAAGTTTTTCCAGCCGATTGATAGCAATGTGACTGAGTTGTGATACCTTGTGTGATTACCCAAGAAGAGACCTATTCAACAGTGCAAAAATGTAATGCCTCGTCAACAGACTTCCAAAGAAAATTAAGTTTTTGATTACCTACAGGAAAACCAAGGGAATAAAAATCTACTTTCTTTCCCGCCAAAGGGGGAGAAAAAGTGCACTTTTCGTCCCGGCATTGCGAAAATATGTTTTTCATTATATCCGGTCATCGAGAAAATATCACAATAAAAAGTTACTGACTTCATGAGACTATTAGATGATTATCGCTTGTGTTTTATTCAGTGTAACAGACAATGTCAGGGGGGGGGGGGGTCGAGGGCCGAAAGACCCGCTAAAATTCAGAAAGTTTTCAGCTGCGGCGCTTCATTCCCTGATACCAGCTTGTCCTGCACCATGTGAAATGTGCCTAGGGCCTACGAAGACTATAAGACGGCCCTGAGCAGCGGGAGCCTCACACATACAATCTTGTCATTCCACGACTAGTGACTGCTAAGAAATAATCAATGCATGATATGCACAAACAAAAGTGGACCAGACTTTGATACAAAATTAAAAATTTGGATTGAAAAAAAGCATCATAGTGCAATTTTTTCCAAATGTGGACAATTTGGCCTCCAAACTGAGGATTGACCTATCGGGCATTCGCCCGGTTGCCCGGTGGACCAGTCCGACACTGGGTGAATCTCATACCATTATGGTGGCCTTACATTGAGCATCAAATGCTGCAGCTTTTTTTGCTGCCGAGCTCTCATTGGTCAAATGTTGGTCACTGACAGCAATAACAGGCGTCAGTTCCAATCAGAACTCTGCTGCAAAGAAAGCTGCAGCATTTGCTGCTCAATGTACCTAAGGCCAGAATTACCTCTACTCCATTTTCGCGAGAAGATGTATGTAATGTCATAAGGTAATGGTGGGGGGTAACTCGTGTATGAGATTCACCTCGCAAAAAATTGCTTAATTGATTTATTTTTCCATATAATTAGGTACTTGATATCTTTTTTATTCGTATTGATATTTTCATAATTATTATCAATTTTTGATACTTTGATATTTATCGATATTTGATATATCAATAATTATCGATATTTTTTTCTCATCAAACTTTGATACCCGGATCACGATATCGCCCATCCCAACTGAAGACCACGTCATCGTCACGTCGCTCCAGAGCAATGTCGCGTGAAAGCAGTGCGCCCGTCAAATTCGACACTAGCTCCATGGTGAATTCTGGTAAAACTGACTGACATCGACATCGATTTGACATTGACAGTTGAAGCCCAACCTGTTAGGTACATTGACAACAATAACAATAATTTATTTGTAAATAATTAGAATCAATTAAATTAAGTCGTTATCTATGAACATTCGCCTCATGTTCATCGTTTTTTGTTTTTATCGCATGCGGGAGAGGCTACAGAAGTCCGCTAGACTTGAAAAATGGTAGTGAAATAGGCTGCTGATCTATGCTGGGAATGAACCAAAGATAACACAAATGACATGGGATTTTGCTCAAAAAGATACATTTTTTTGTCGATATGTCTCTTGCAAATGGTAAATGAGGTGGCAAAAAACTCGATCAGATGCACGCTAACATTTCATTTCCAGCTGTCGGTCATCGAAAGGCAGGTGTTCGATTTCCTGGGTTTCTTGTGGATACCGATCCTTGTAAATTTTCTGGAAATCATATTCATCATCCTCGGATTCTTCGGGGCTTATCAATACAGGCCTAAGTACATCATATCAGTGAGTACACTCTTTCTCTGGCTCTCATCAATAATAATTCTAAAAATATTTTTTTGCAGTATGTGCTGTGGCACCTATTCTGGTTAGGATGGAATGTGTTCATTATTTGCCTTTATTTAGATATAGCTGATTTAGACCATAAGGTAATTGATTGATCATCCTGGACATGTGGATTTTTAAATTACAACTTGGAATACACAATTTCATTCAAAGTTCTGCCAGGTAGGGCATGATTCTAGCAGCCTGTGTTCCGAGTGGCCATTTAAAATTCCATGGGCTAAACCAAACACTGTCATTAGATTTTTGTGATACAATTTATTGACATGCCACTTTCAGACCAACAAAGTTTTAAAACTTGACCCAACAAGTGAGAGCTGGTGGATCGTTCAAGGACCAGGATGTCAGCGAGTTGTTTCATTACAAGATGAACCATGGAAAGGGGCCGTGGAAAACTGCTACATCAACTATGTTCATGTTGAAATTTTTCAAGCGGGAATCCAATGCTTTCTTGCCGTAAGATTGAAAAAAATCCTCTAAAATAGCTTGGCTTTATTTGTATTTTTAAATATGTACTTTTCAAAAGTGTATACTTTTTTGACACAGTGCTCCTCAACACAAAATAGGTTTTCCGGAAATGTCAACCAAAACCATTCATGGATTTCAGTTTTGGGCACATTCACGCTTCTAACTCATATTTTGTTAAAATCGTAGCTGATCGGAAACGCCTTTTTTATTTTTTTTTAAATTTTTTTTGTCAGGATTTGTGCATTTCAATTCTAAAAGTGCCAAAAACAAACAAAAACTTGACATGAAAGAATTTTTAGTGAATCAAAGATAATCTAGTTGCCTGTTGCTACAAATGACATACTTGTCACTTCTTTGACGTTGATAAATCATGCCGAAACAAGCAAGTCACGAAGAAAACAGAGCAAAAGTATGTGCACTTTGTGGTTAAAAAGTTGTAATAGGAAAATCAAAAACCAAGAAAGTTGGTGTAACATAGTTTCACCTGGCACATAGGCCTTATTATTGGGCCCATCGTACCTCTCTCACAGATCAGCCGGACTCACCGAGCCGCAATGTGGTGCCTGGATGTTTGATGGTCGGTCCATCCAAGCACTGGGGCCGAAAAGCGCACGGTTGACCTAGACTCCGTCATTCACCCCGTTAACAAGTTTTATAAAAGCTTCTGAGCAATATTTTATTGATAACATACAATTGTAGTTTTCATTTTCAAACAAGTTTTTTAAATTGAACATAAACTAGGGAAAGTTCACAGAGAACATTTCACAAACGTATTGATGGAAATTCCGTCACTGCCTTCAGAAAATATGTGCCATATCGGCTGTCGTTTAAATTATTCAATTTATATTTTGACCATGGTATCAAAAACTCGCGATGCAAGGAGTCTCCAGGTTGTTCCGACCATAATCCAAGACCTCTGTTACCTAGATATTTCACACAGTCTTCAAGATGGTGTAAGGCGATATGAATTTCAAGAGTTTCTGAAACCCCTGTTGCTTTAAAAGTATTCCTAAGATGGAGAATATCCGCTTTGAGGAGGCCATGTTCTTCCATCATCTTGGAAGAAAAACATTCTTCGACAACATTGTTCATTGCTTTTATGGCCGATACTGTTGGTACTACTTTTAAGGGCGGTGTTTGTCCCAAAATTCCAACATCCAAAAGGTAGTCCAGTTTTTTCAAAAACTACCAAGGCGAAATTTTTGAAGGTAACGCTTGCCGTCAGCTTTTGAAAAAACCGGACTACCTTTTGGAAGTTGGAATTTTGGGACAAACACCGCCCTTAAAAGTAGTACCAATAGTATTGGCCATAAAAGCAATGAACAAAGTTGTCGAAGACTGTTTTTCTTCCAAGATGGTGGAAGAACATGGCCTCCTCAAAGCCGGATATTCTCCATCTTAGGAATACTTTTAAAGCAACAGGGGTTTCAGAAACTCTTGAAATTCATATCGCCTTACACCATCTTGATGACTGTGTGAAATATCTAGGTAACAGAGGTCTCGGATTATGATCAGAACAACCTGGAGAGTCCTTGCATCGCGAGTTTTTGATAACATGGTCAAAATATAAATTGAATAATTTGAACGACAGCCGATATGGCACATATTTGCTGAAGGCAGTGATGGAATTTTCATCAATACGTTTGTGAAATGTTCTTTGTAAACTTTCCCTAGTTTATGTTCTTTTCTAAAAACTTGTTTGAAAATGAAAACTAAAATTGTATGTTATCAATAAAATATTGTTCAGAAGCTTTTATAAAACTTGTTAACGGGGTGAATGACGGAGTCTAGGTCAACCGTGCGCTTTTCGGCCCCAGTGCTTGGATGGACCGACCATCAAACACCAGGCACCACATTGCGGCTCGGTGAGTCCGGCTGATCTGGAAGAGGGGTACGATGGGCCCAATAATAAGGCCTTTGTGTCAGGTGGAACTATGTTCCACCAACGTTCCACCAACTCCCTTGGTTTTTGATTTTCCTATTAAAACTTTTGAACCACAAAGTGCACATACTTTTGCTCTGTTTTCTTCGTGACTTGCTTGTTTCGGCATGATTTATCAACGTCAAAGAAGTGACAAGTATGTCATTTGTAGTAACAGGCAACTAGATTATCTTTGATTCACTAAAAATTCTTTCATGTCAAGTTTTTGTTTGTTTTGGCACTTTTAGAATTGAAATGCAAAAATCTTGACAAAAATAAATGAAAAAATAAATAAAAATAAATAAAAAAAGGCGTTTCCGATCAGCTGCGATTTTGACAAAATATGAGTTAGAAGCGTGAATGTGTTCAAAACTCAAATCCATAAATGGTTTTGGTTGACATTTCCGGAAAACCTATTTTGTGTTGAGGAGCACTGTGTTGAATGAAGCAAAAGCACCTTTTATTTGAATACTCTTCAAAATTGTCAAGTATGTGCTATGTTATTCAGAATTTTATTCACTTTTGCATTACTAGTGTACTTGAAATAGTATAAAAAATATCTCTTGCGTGAAGAAAGTAGTTCTCAAACAAGTTTTTGCTCTGTGGTTAGCTCATCCCCACCTGTTCAACATGTTACAAGCGCATATCCCTGTGACGCGTAGTACTCAGTATATAGGGTGAAAATTTAAAAACAAATCTTTGAAGATTTAAATTTTGATGAAACAATCTCCGAGAAAAACAATTTCTCATTATTTAGCAACCTTATTATAGTCTCCTATTGGACCTTTGAAAAATCCATTCCTCCTTAGGGGCTGGTATTCTACGTACAGTGTGAAATCAATTTTTTGTTTCAATGTTTTTTATCTTCATTGGATCAATCCAAACAAAAACCAATTCCAGCTCTGTTACAAGCCTATAATCTCTTATTCAATATAGGAAAGTGTCACATTCGTCAAACTCCCTAGGCACAACCTATAGGGTGAAACCTTTATTTATTTTATCCTTTTTCTGGGTAAAATTAATTCAGATAACAATCTTATCTGGTTCACTGTAAAGCTCGGAGTTTTCCGCAAGCTGTGTAAAAAATTTGCATCTCTAATAATTATCACCCTGACTTGATATACAGGATGAATTATATGTTGCTTCTACTTTTGTTGTGCCTGGAGTTGCTAAGGAAATTGTCCTTAACAACTCCTCACACAACCAAAATCGCAAAAATGCTTGATGCTACAATAGCCAGTGGTCACTGGGGTCGCAGTAGTTGCAGAAATGTAATTTTTTAATATGTTCTGCCGAACACTCTAAGCTCTCCTTTGAAGTGGGTAAGATTATCATCCGAATTCATGTGACTCCGGAAAAAAGAAAAGAAAAGAAGGGTGTTTCACCCTGTATGTCATGTTTTAGCAGTTTGAGGAATGTGACACTTTTATATCTTGAATGAGAGATTATAGACAGAGCCAGAAATGGTCTTTGACCGGATTGATTCGATCAAGATGGAATTTATAAAAAAAAGATTCAACTTTGTACGTAGAATACCAGCGGCTATAGGGGGGTGAATTTTTCACACGTTCAATAGGAGACCATAAGGTTGCTGAATAATGAAAGGCTGTTTTTCTTGACAATTATTTCAGCGGAATAAAAAAGTTTGAAGATTTATTTTTTAATTTTCACCCTGTATACTAAGTAGTACGCGTAACAGGGATGTATGCTTTTACATGTTGAACAGGTGGGGATGAGCTAACCATGTAGCAAAAAACCGTTTGAAAACTACTTTTTCAAGCAGAAAATCTAATTCAAATATATACTATACGGAGGTCGGTACAGTAGTACACACTTTGAGGATAGTTTTGAATAGGTACTCGAAAAAAAAGTATTAAGAGTATTTTGAAAATGTATAAGTTGCCAACTGTTGTCAAAAAAGCAGGGTGTGACCCCCTGATTACGGGGGCGGCATTAGAGGTACTTCTGGCTACAGGAGTGTCTCACCTTAGAGACAACTAATTCTGACTACAAGGGCGCCTTCCTTGACAATAACACAATAGTATTTTGCCCAGCTCTAAATGCCCGTTAGAATATAAATTTCAAATCTTTCATTTTTCCAGTTGACTGGCGTTGTCATCGGAATATTCCTGAGCCAAGCTTTCTTGGAAGAAGACGACACCTGTAAGTAAACCTTTGAGAAATAGCTACCTGTACTAACAATACTCACACACAACCCATCACATCTAATTTGACTCATTATTAGGGAATTCACTCAAATAATCGGTCAAATTTCATTAAGATTTGCTTGCAGTTGATTTCATTGGTGGATTTGATCCGCAAACTATTTGGTAAGTCTGGTATATGGGCCTGCACATTTTCTTATTATTCTATATCATCATGCCTGTGTAACACCAGTAGCAGTGTTTTTTTTTTCTACTTTTCTATTTAGCTGTTTGATATTTTCAGTTAGTTATGAAGATGCTATTGGGCCTGACCATTTATTCTTACATCCAATGTACGTGAGCACCAGTGATAACCTTAACCAGCATCCTACTACAAAATCTAACAGAACGTACATGCATAACGTAAAGTCCGGCAATAGATACATAAAGCACAATAAGAACAGCAACAACAATAAAAACAAAATTTCTTGTGATGCCATCAGATTCCCGCTTCATAAAAGCTCGTCTTTTGTGACTTTTCATAATATGAACAGCAGACTGCCAAATGTTCGCCCCAAATCGATGTGTTCATCTAACAATAATGATTACTTTCACGGTGATAACGACTATTGAGACTTTATTTTATCCATGTTAGTTGCTTCTTCTATTTATTTTATTATAAACTTTGTTAGCTATTATTTTTGCCATTTTATCGACTAATTTTAGTGGATGTTGTGTAACTAACTAATCCTGGCATATGTAAGCAGTTTTTGTATTTTCTGTATTTCAATTCAGACAGTGCCTTGAACTGCTCACAAGCCAATTTGTAGTATTATGATTTATTAACACAGCTTGTTTTCCTTTTTTGATATTGTCATGATTTTATAATATTTGATCTAGTGGTTGTGTGACTGTTTTTGCAATACCAATGCCACTGTATTAGAATTTGTTTGTATGGAACAATATTCTTGAATTGCTAATGCCCGAATGCCAATTATGCTGCTTTTCTTCAATTTTTATTTATTATCACAGTATAAGAAGATGGTGAGGAATTACAGAATTTTCACAATCTCGATTTTGAATATCTATAATACAATAATTATTGAAATGAAATTAATGACACATCGGACGGCTGTGATATTTGACGTTTGTGCTAGAAATGAAGCGTTCTCTAAGTTAAATCAAGTTGAAAGTTTTACATCCATGTGTGAACGTGAACGTTTAGTAGTGATAATAGCAGTATTTATTGAACCTTGTTGCATTTGTTAAAAAAAAATGGTTAAGTCAGTCAGTTAGTTGTATGATGGTTACAGGTAATCATCACAGATAAGTTCGTAATAAATAGACATATCTAATATAAAATATGAAATTTTGAATGTTCATGGGACATTTCACAGTTGAAACAATCATACAAATCGACAAGAATTGATGTATCACAAAATACTTACATTTGCAATTTAGTTGAATAAACAAGTGTCAGTCAATCAGAGATTTTGGTAGGCCCTATTTGGTCTTTTAGAATTTTTCGAACTCCGGAACTGTGTAAAAACAGTGTTCTGGAAAAAACACGCCTTCAGTAAACGTGTAGGGATTTCGTCCAACCCTACAGACTTCTCATCTTCCATACTTCTCACAATATCTTTGACCTTAAAATGTGTAATCTAAAAAAAGAGCATTGACGGTTTATTTTCTCCCACAGTCACAGTGCAGTTACTGGTTTTATTCAAGAATTTTTGTAGTATCTGATTTTTTGCTTCATTGGCAAAGTAATTACCAAGCGACTCACAAATGGCTTTTTTTTCTGGTTGAACTAAGCTGTACAACTATGTGTAATTTTCTTTTTATTTATATTTATATTCACAATTTCCCATAGCCTATAGCCTTCTGTTTTCATTTGCAGAAGAATTGATGATTTGCGAGTAAAACTTTTTTTTTCTCATTTTGGATCTTCCTAGTCAATTGGTTTTTGAATTTTTTACAATTAGTATGAACTTCAGCGTCAGTCGTGAACTTTCTGAGCCAATTGAATTCTTTCAGTTTTTTGAATTCCTCCATAGTCTGTTGAGATGGTCTAAATTTAAACTGATGATAGTCTTACTTTATAAAACTCAAAGAACTCTGAAAACACAATATTTCTTACGCAGGTGTCGAATTTCACAGTCGCCTGAGATGTCATTAAATGTTTGAAAATCTAAGCTGGTGATTTCCTGTCAATTAGAGACAATTTCAAGTTTGTGGCGATGGGTCAAAGTCTTGTCTGAAAACACTCGATAGTTAACAGAAACTGCCAAAACGGCTTTTCGTTATAAAGATTGGCAGTATGAAATTAAATGTCTTAATTTTATAATTAGTGTACAGTTGGCGCCAACGAAATTCGCCTTTTGCAACACCTTTTTGCATCACCTTAGTGAAGTGTCTCGACATTACTGCATTCTTTATGAAATTCTTACTGACAAATCCTGTTATACTTGCTGACAATATTTTATGACAAATATCCACTCTGGACAATATACATTTGAAGTACGCAGCAACGAAAATAACAGGTAGAAAAATTAACCCTCATTTTTCGTTGACGCCCACAGTACGTACTTTTCATTAATTTCGTTGATGTTGTGATTCGCAGATAAAAAATAAACATTGATTACGAATATTGTTTTCAATTTTATTTTGTGTACTCGTAGCTCTGTAAATGATCAGTTACAGAATTGGACAAAAATATTCATTATACAGGGTGGTTCAGCTTAAACGTCATTAAATTTAAGGATCGATAAAAAATTAAAAGTAAAGGGGACTTCCTTTTGAAAACATTTGAGATATGTCTAATAACGGAGATATAGCCCTTCAAAGTTGGAAATGAATAATCGTTTTTTCTGCATAACTTTTGAACCGTTCAAGCGATTTGATTCAAATTTGAACCAAAAGTTTACTGAAATCATCTTTAGTCGAACAGTTATAACTTGTTCAAGAAAAAATCAGGGGCCTTGATATTTGGGGGTGCCCCCTCCCCCCCCTCTATTTTTCACCCCCTAGTTATTTTTGAAAACTGTTTATATTTTTTAATTCTACGTTCAATTTAGAAAAGAAAGTTATCCGGTAAATTTTGATCGTTTTGGCTTCGTTTAGGAGACATTGGGGTTTGAAACTTTGGAAAACATCGCGAAATCGCCATTTTTCAGACCAAATTGTTTTTTCCCTGAAAACTTCTCGTTTCCCAGAAAAAATGGTGGTTTCTCAACTTAGAAATTCTCGAAAACCTATTTCAGCTGAGAAATCACGAGTTTTTTTTTTTGATTTTGATCTTTAAAACCTTTGAAAGTGGTGCTTTTGAAATGTTTCCCAAACCTTCGAACCTAGATATCTCCTAAACGAAGCCTCTAATAGAAATTTTGCAAGAGTGACTTTTCTTTTAAATTGAACGTAGGATTTAAAAATGTGAACAGTTTTCGAAAATAACTAGGGGATGAAAAATAGGGGGGAAAAGAGTATATTTTCCAGTATCTGTATCTTGTGCAAACCACTAACCAAGAAGTCTTCTTGACTGGGTACACAAGGTGATTCATGAGTGACGTTACATGAACTAATGGTAGATAGTGGACTTCAAGCGAGTGAAAATTCAGGAAGATTTTTTTTGCCCACTGATTACGAAGATACAGGGTGTTTAGTGCGTTGAGTGTAACACTTTGATGCGTAATATTTCTGAAACGGTTCAAGATATTTTGTTTAAACTGACCAGTAATATTTCTCTGTTGGTTTAACCCACTAGTGCATACAACGCTTAAACGGATTTAACTGTTCAGTGAGAGAGAAACCTTTATTGAATTGTAAAGGTGTACCGTCTGTATTTAACAGGTTGCTTACAACACGGCATACTAATCAATCAAGAATATAGATGTACAGTGATGTAGTAAATTACAACAAATTATCAATTTGCAGGCTCCATAAATTACCTGGTAAATTACCTAGTAAATTACAAACACCCCATTGGTAAATTACTGCAACATGTATGTATACCATTTTCAAGCTTGTATTTTCCTTGAAGTAACTTATCGCTTGTTTGCGGGTGATTCTATCAGATTTTAGGCTACAAAAAACTAGGCAAACTTTCACTACCTAGATGAAAAAAATTGAACCCTGTATCAAGAAAGACCGTTTAAATACGGAGCAGAGATTCTTTTTCTGCTCGTGGACGTAATTCAGAAGTTATGCTTTGCTTCAAAGTTGCAGACAGTTCTCGTCTTTTATTCATTTTCTTTGTTTTATTACGTTTCAGTCGCAAAATATGGAGTGAGAGTTAGTCAGAGTCAAGGTGGGTTTAGTCAGCCGTATTTAGCCGTGGTTTTAATTTTGGGCGTAAGCGTAGCATCGCTCATTGGCTCTCACGCGTACAAGAGCCAATAAGCAATGTTGCTGTTACGACTAAAACTACGGCTGAATAAGATAGGATTAGATAATTTATTGATGTTTCTGCATGCAAGTGCTTACATACATCAAAATAAACAATGAATAAGTAGACCCCTCCTCTCAATATATGTATATACAGGCAAGTGAATTGCTCAGATTTTGCAACGATGCGCATACAATTTAAAACATTTTAAAACATCTTCACAATAAAGCAATCAATTGAAAAGAGTCCATATTTTTAAAATGTGTGGTGTAAAAACTCCTGCAAGCTGTAAAACGCCCTCGACAAAAGAATGTCTCTGACTGCAAGGATAAAAGCCTCAGTCGACAAATTGCGTACTTCCAGCGGGAGAGCATTTTGAGACTTCTTTAGTCTGTAGTTAGGAATTGAAATATTATACCTGAATCTGGTATTTTTTGAATAAATATCAATGTTTGTTTGAAACTTGTCTTCGTTCATTTTGATATAAAGTACTCAACAAAATAAGTGTCATCCTGCAAAATTTGACCTAACTTTGAAACTAGACAACTTTGAAACTAGACAACTTTGAAATGCTACAAGCGATTCAATCAATTTTCAGACCGTCCGACAAGGACCGCAGACTAGCCCAGTCCTTGAGCTACTAGTCCGTATTTTTTGAATATATGAAGTATCCAACATAATATTTCTACAGCGTGTCCAATAGACTGGACTGGTGCAAAATTTCTGAAAGATGACATGCTCCCCCTTGAACAAAATTTTTTTGTACTGTATTTCAACAACATAGGCAGCAACGTAGACCTCATACCTCGACGGTTTTTGAATTTTCGGTGTATCTCATTTATTCACAGGGCGATCTCAAAAAGTTAACTTTTTTGTAATACATTAGTAATTTTTATTTCGTTACCCGATTTTCAAAATTTTCGGCTCATTTTGAAACTAAAGCTTCAGGTAGAAATACCAAAAGATCAAAAATCAACTCAAGACAGACATTCAACATACAGGGTTGCATGAAAAGTGACCTAAACCTGAACTTCCCTCGGAATCTAGGTTGAGAGAAGAATCGAATGAAAATCAACTCACTTTCCAAAGTACCATTCATTTGAAAAGTGACCCAAACCTGAACTTCCCTCGGAATCTAGGTTGAGAGAAGAATCGAATGAAAATCAACTCTCTTTCTGAAGTACCATTCATTCTGAACACTCCAAGGTGTTTTTGTTTTTCTTTGGGACTAGATTGCTGGATAACAGGCCACATTTGACCTGTTTGCTTTTGAACGAGGAATATCGCCCTTGTGCACCTGAAAATGTTCGTAACTAAAGTAACAAAAGCCTAATAATCACTAACAAACCGTGATCGACAAGCGAGTGATTGTTCCGGTTTTTGTAACGTTGGTTACGAGCAGCTTCATGTGAGCAAGCGTCCGATTCTCCACCAAAAACATGTTGCAATTTGGTTGAACACGTTCGTATTCCAAGAGCAGTTCAGGTTTTGTCCACTTCTTATGCAACTCTGTATTTTTAATGTTTGCCTTGAGTCCTATGATCCTACCTAAAGCTTTAGCTTCAAAATGAGCCTAGAATCTTGAAAATCGGTCAACGACTAAGAAAGTTACAACAGTAACACCAAAAAGTTGACTAACGACGGTAAAATTCAAATTGTATGGGGTAATTGTCAAAACTGGGAAATTATATAACACTGCATAAATTTTACAACAAACATAAGGTAGTAATAATAACTATCAATAATATAAATGAAAAGTGTAAGAAAGTTGCACTTTTTTCTCAGAATTTTGAAGAGTAAGAATTTTTTCGAAGAATGTATCTTATTTTGCATTAAAAACTGATTCTAGGAAGATTTTACCGTTTGGAAGATATATTCACAAACAAAAAAGTTACGTCACTTTTTCGAAATCTGGCAAATATCGATTTTTGCTAATATCTCGAAAATGGTTAGCGATATCGGAGTGCGGTTTTCAGCTATCTACGTTTCACAAAAATCGAAGTCAGAATACCTAGGCCGGTTTTTTTTATCTGGTCTAGAAGTAGGAGAAACGGCCTAAACAAAACAATTTGGGACACCTTCACATCAAGTTTGAAGTTTCTATCTTGAATTGTTTTTGTGAGAAACATCAACTAGATTTTGGTTGCATCTTCGCCCATGACGCCCATACTACCTTACTCGAGAAGCATTTCAGGAAAAAATGTTACTGTTGGTTTTTTGCTTAAATTTTTGAGAGGAATCACCTCCTAAAGTTTGGCGCCATGTCACGAAACATCTTGTATTTTCAAGCCCCCTTTTTGTATCAGTGAGCTCTGTTCTATCAAAAATAAGTAGTTTGAAGCAAAAACTCGAACAATAATAATGTTACCATGGACACGCTGACGATCGAGTCGTTCCTTTTTAAAGCTGATCTGAGATGCGATTCTAGTTTTCAACAGAAATGTCAACAAATCGAGTGCCCAAAACGGCCCTGCCCTAGCCCTCTTCAAGAGCAAATATTATTCATTATTGAAGTATGCACTTCATCTTGACCATCAGAAAAGATGAGAGACAGTTTTTACTGAAACCTCGATGAAATGTTTGACGTTCCTCTAATTTGGTGTTTTTCGACAGCGTCACATAAGTCCGTTCGGAAAAATCCGAAACGGATATCTCTCTACTCCATTGAGTTTAGCTCGCAGTTAGACAATCGCCGGGGTGACAGTGACAGCAACGATTTCGACAACGATCAACTCGCCCAGCCGGTGTCGCCGAAGCCGATGACTCCCAGACGGGTCAAGCGTCGCAGCGTCATGACCCGAGGCTCGTCCGGGCGTCACAGTACCAGCAGCAGGCGCACCTCCACGACGCGCTCTTCAACCCGAAATTCGAGAAGGATGGCCCAGAACCCCGTCACAAGACTGCTGGAACAGCAGCAGCAACAGAAAACAGCAACGGCCCAGGGTTTCGAGCGTTCCTCTCAGATCCCTTCGCCGGTCGAATCGCTGCCCAACTACTACAACAGCGTATCCAATAACAACCTGATGGCGGCTCATCAAAACTGGCACATCAACGACGGTCATTCGAACCCCACGTACCAGCAATCCTCGACGCATTCCTTGGACGACCCAGACGATTTCGACGATCTGTACAACAACCGGCCGGCGTCCGTCCGGTCCAGCTACTCCAACTTCCACGGCACCAGGGCCATCAACTACGTGGCCAACAAGCACTACCATCACAGCCATGCGACGCCTCAAGTGCCTCAAAAACGCAACCCTGTCAAACACACTGCATCACGTTCTATGGCTTTCCTCAACAACGGCCCGCCAGGGTACACTTCCCAAGCGCAAACTCCATTGGATTCAGAAACCACAATTTGACAAAATACACTTTGTGATACACAATCGTAGTATCTTGCCTAGACGTTTTACTTAAGACTGTTTAGAATAGCTCACGAGACAGTACTAGTAAAGGATCTCAGTTGTATGGCAACTTTTCTTATACAGCGTGGTTTCGAACTTGGGCCTTCATTTTAATTGGATAGTAGTTGAAAGGCATTCAGGGCTTTCTGATGCCACTAAAAAAGTGGATTAGTAGAAACAACTGTTGGTACCTTAATTACAAAAATAGCAAATTCAAATTCGACATGCGACTTCCTTGAAGAGAAATGTATAAGCAATGCTTATATATTTTCTCAAAAAATGAAAAAAAATTGAAAATAAAAAAAAATTAAAAAATAGCATCGCCCATACATTTCTTTTCAAGGAAGTCGCAGGCAAAATTTGAATTATGCTTTGAAAATGAAAGTACAAAAAGTGACTTCTACTATCCACTTTTTTCAGTGGCATCAAAAACTCTTCAAGAAGCCCCGTAAAACCCAGGAAATAGCTTAATATTTGAGTTTCAGCCAAATATTACCATTGATCATGATTTTTGGTGGAAACCATCAGTTCTACTCACCAACACTGATTGAAAATAAAGACCCAAGTTCGAAAACACTCTGTAGAGAGCGTGCCTGTGATAACAATAGCCATGTGCAAAAAAATGTTTTTTTAGAGAACATCACATTGGTATACATATACATACGATTTGCAATAAGAACAAGGCTCTAAAATTTGCGACAATAGAAAGTTATGCAGAATGTCATTTTATTGCATGGCACTATTAAGGGAAGCGTTATTAGAATACTGCTCACCTTATCTCACATTGTTAAATTAGACCTAACACAGATCACAAATTCCCGTGTTTATTCCAACCTATCCTTCTAATGTCAAACATGTCAAATGTTTTGTCATTCCTAACCAAATTTTTTAGTCTCAGTTCTAAATTAGTTCTTATATCACCTGAAAAACCCACCTATATATTTTTGAGACTTCCTATAAGTTATAAGTTGATGTTTGTTCACATCTTTGAAAATTTGATATTTGCAATATGTAATATGTATAACATCCAGTTTTCAAATAAGTCAAGTGCCATTTGTGGGACCACTAAAGAAATTCAAGCTTTGATATTATGTACAATCAAGTGTACAACAATACCAGCATTCATACAAAGAATAAGGAAGTACTGAACAACTTGATTTTGGAATGTCATTTCTGTAGCTGGTAATAAGTAAATTACAATTCTTTTACTGTTTATACATATTATTAGGTAGGACTTTTTTTTGACTTGTGATAATGTAATGTAGGTACTTATTTAACACAATTATTATTACATACTCATTTCTCAAAAAAAACATCATTTCAAAGTGCCACTGTATAGTAAACATTTGTTTTACATAGCTCCATTTTTTCTGTATTAAAAAGTTATCAAATTGTTATCATTAATCAATGCAAAAATAATCAGTTCCATCAAATCCTGGAGAACCATCATGACGACGTTAGATAATTATTATGATGCATGTAGTCAAAAAAGGTGATCATGTACCTTATTTTTAATTTTTAGCGATATTCTTACCAAAGTATTACCTGTTTTATTAGGTACTATCTATTTATAAATCTGTAAGAAATGGCACATTTCACAATAAAAAATACATGACAACAAAAAAAGATTATTGAATTAGAACGCACCAGCGAAACCATACTAGGCAGGGTAATTAACAGAAACGATTATTAGAAATACAAACATGTTTATAATATTGGGACATGCAAAGTTAGTCAGGGCTGTTACTGAGCAGTCTTTGTTCAGATCTCACAGTGAACGTTTTTATTTTTTGTACATGTAAGCAAACTTGTTATCAAGATTCCCATTATGGCTTTCATCCATAGACTTCATCATTCAAATGAAAAGTACATACTAGAAGGTGGTAGTTTGGAAATGGTCCAGAAATGGAAGCTGTAGACACAGTGTTTCGCTATATTATTTCAGCTCTTCAGTACAGCATATACCAGACGTGAATCCGGCGCTATCGTTTGATGTCTTCCGGCTGCAGAGGTTTGTTGTTGAAAATCTATAATACTTTCTTGGTAGTTTTACAGAAAATTCACGTCTGGTATGTTGTACTAAAGAGCTAAAATAATATAGCGAAGCACTGTGTCTACAGCTTCCATTTCTGAAGAAAACTACCACCTTCTAGTATGTATTTTTCATTTGAAAAGTCATTCGTTCCGTCAGTGGAAACCCTTCCACAGTTCTTTCATCTTATGAACTAAGTCGACGGCTCTTTAAGAAAAAACATTGTTCATAAATTAATATTTTTCATATTTCATTTCAATGTTGAGGTTGAAGACAAACTGTGTGTTTAGATAGCAAACAGCGAGGCAAACAGATTCTGTATACTGTGCAGGGTGCTCATTTCAGTATTTGGATATGTTATGATCTTTGCAGATATTATGAACTATAAAGTGGGATAAATTGAAGCAGAGTTGCATGCCAAACAATAATTTACCTACTTTTTAAAATAATATCTTCTGATGAAGTTCTCCATAATATAACTATGTGAAGTCTTTGTAAATTATTGTAGAAAGTTAAAAATGTCTCTTCACTTGTATAATATTTTATTTTGCTCGACGCGTTTCGAGACTCTTATTTATAGTCTCGTTTTCAAGAGCAAGTAAATGGTGAATAGATATAAAATGTAAAAAGTCATGAGTAAATGTCAGAATTTGAAATATCTGACAAAATTATGATAACAATTAAATAATGATAGAGACATGGCTGGTACTTATTTGTATAGGTATTTATTGTGGATAATTTCGATTACTTGACGGAAACAAAAAAGGGAGTAAAATCGATGAATTGAAATGTATTTGTTCATTTAAACATAAATTTGGATTGCTTTTACTTAATTTTCTAATTTCTAACTCCTCAAGATAATTACATAACATTTTGTCTGATGTGGTATGTAGAATAGATTTAAAATTTTGATTACTGAATGAATTGCAAAAAGAAATATGAGAAGCAAATGCAGACTGATCTAAATTTTGTGTATTGAGAGCTCGCATGTGTTCTTTGATTCTTACGTTAAAATTTCTGTATGTTCTGCCGATATAAGATTTACCACAGTCACATGTTAATTTATAAACGCCACTTTGTTCGAAAATAGGAATAATAGATTTGTTTGTTTTTCACCAAGGAAGATTTTAAGGGATGGGGTACTGAAAAAGATATCGTCAAATTTTGAGATTTGAAAATTTTTGATATTTTTTCTGATATTTTAGGAAAATATGGTAACGATATGTAAGTTTTCTGAGAGTTATTATTTTGATTTGAATTTAGTGTAGTAACTTGTGAAATATGGAATTTTGAAAGTTTTTTATGGTATAATGAATTTAATCATTTTATAGGAAATTGATTATTTACTGCTATTTGTTTTATTAGATTTAATTCATGGTTGAAGTCGGAACTATTTAAAGGGGTGATGAATAAACGATGAAAACTTGAATGAAAAAATGCAAGTTTGTGAGAAAATGGGTGTGCTGAATGGTATGGAATTATAGAATCGGTGAAAGTTGGTTTGTGATATATAGAAAAAGAAAATTCATTATTTATTAAACTAATGTAATTGTCTAAATAAGAAATTTTGTTATGTTCGCTAAATTCTACTGTGAATTTTATATTTGGATGTATATTGTTCAAAAAATTGAGGAAATCGACGACATCTTTTTTTGAACCATTAAACAAAACTAGAATATCATCCACGTAACGGTACCAGTTTTGAATATGTTTTGTAAAAAGAAGGTTTTTTGAAATTATTTCGAGTTCAAGATTGTTGAGAAAAACTTCTGCAAGGAAAGGAGAAAGTGGTGAACCCATTCCAAGTCCTGTTTTCTGTTTGTAAATTTTGTCATTGAATGTGAAAAAGTTTTGACTGACTGAGCATTTAAGAAGAGAAAAAATACTTTGTAAAAAATTGTCTGGTAGGGAAGATTGAAATAGAAGATCTCTTATTATATCAAGGCATTCTGAAATAGGAACTGAAGGAAATAAATTGGTTACATCGAATGACATCAAAATTGAATTTGGTGTTGGAGTAATATTTTTCATTTTGTTTATAAGCTCTGTAGAATTTTTAATGCTGAAAACTGGTTTGAAATCTAATACTTCAGGTAGAAGTTTACTTAGAAAGGATGTTAATCTATATACAGGGGAATTTATGAATGAAACTACAGGTCTGATGGGAGTGTTAGGTTTGTGAATTTTTGGTAGCAGGGAATAAAGTCGAGGTATTTTTGGGTTTGATAAAATGAGGGATGATGGTGATTTGTTGAAGTGTTTTAATAGTTCTGAATTTTCTTTGATGGTATTTTTAAAAGATGTGATGAATTTATTTATTGGATTCTTATTCATAATTTCAAAATCAGGTGAATTCAAAAAGGTTTCAGTTTCTGTAATGTAGTCAATTTTATTTAAAATAACAGTACAATTCCCTTTATCGGCCTTGGTGATAACAATATTATCATTAACGAGTGATCGTTGTAATGGTTTTATTTGTGAAATAACTCTCTTTACTTGTTGAGGGATTGAAGGTGAAGAATATGATGACAAAAAATGATTAACTGACTGTAAAAGTGGGAGAGGATTGGGATTATCAGATTTCAAAATTTTAAAACATTTTTCTGTTGAAGCTATTAAAATATCTTTATCTTTAGAAGTTTAAGGATTAGGTGGATTGTATTTTAAGCCGAAATTGAGTAAGTTCAATTCAGGTTTTGTAAAAGTTTTTGATGACAAATTCAACACTCTTTTATGAAATTTGAAATCTGAAAATGAATGGTTATTATTTTTAAATTTCACTTCGGATTTTGAAATCAAGTAATCTAGTTTTTTGTTTAATCTGTTGAAATTATTTTTACCAAAATATGTTACCATGTCTCGTACCTTACAATCAAATAGATCCCAAATAGCAGGATGTAGTGAGGAAGCCAGGTCTTGATGTAAAATCCATAGATATGTTCGGTGTTGGTCTCGTTCATGATACCAGTGTTATAAAAGATATAAAAATGCTAGTCGAAGCTTAAAGATGAAGATGTACAAGCAATTCCACCTACAAGTCAAGAAACTCAACCACAAGATCTGGTTCCTGAAATCCTGCGTAGAACACGAGGTTACACCCAATTTTATCAACATCAGAATTAATTCAAATACCTATTCAGCATTAAAAGCCCAAAAAATAGCTGAAAGATCTCGGATGAACAACGAAATCAAACACTGGTATCATGAACGAGACCAACACCGAACATATCTATGGATTTTACATCAAGACCTGGCTTCTTCACTACATCCTGCTATTTGGGATCTATTCGATTGTAAGGTACGAGACATGGTAACATATTTTGGTAAAAATAATTTCAACAGATTAAACAAAAAACTAGATTACTTGATTTCAAAATCCGAAGTGAAATTTAAGAATAATAACCATTCATTTTCAGATTTCAAATTTCATAAAAGAGTGTTGAGTTTGTCATCAAAAACTTTTACAAAACCTGAATTGAACTTACTTAATTTCGGCTTAAAATACAATCCACCTAATCCTTTAACTTCTAAAGATAAAGATATTTTGATAGCTTCAACAGAAAAATGTTTTAAAATTTTGAAATCTGATAATCCCAATCCTCTCCCACTTTTACAGTCAGTTAATCATTTTTTGTCATCATATTCTTCACCTTCAATCCCTCAACAAGTAAAGAGAGTTATTTCACAAATAAAACCACTACAACGATCACTCGTTAATGATAATATTGTTATCACCAAGGCCGATAAAGGGAATTGTACTGTTATTTTAAATAAAATTGACTACATTACAAAAACTGAAACCTTTTTGAATTCACCTGATTTTGAAATTATGAATAAGAATCCAATAAATAAATTCATCACATCTTTTAAAAATACCATCAAAGAAAATTCAGAACTATTAAAACACTTCAACAAATCACCATCATCCCTCATTTTATCAAACCCAAAAATACCTCGACTTTATTCCCTACCAAAAATTCACAAACCTAACACTCCCATCAGACCTGTAGTTTCATTCATAAATTCCCCTGTATATAGATTAACATCCTTTCTAAGTAAACTTCTACCTGAAGTATTAGATTTCAAACCAGTTTTCAGCATTAAAAATTCTACAGAGCTTATAAACAAAATTCTGGTGCCTGGCAAACGCCCACGGGTCTCCTGGACCGCTACGGTAACATTTCGTACCCTGACAGGGTCATTTTTTCCAAAAGCACTGTTGAAATGCCCCGAGGTGTTGTGTTTTCCCAAAACCCAGAGCGTCAATTTGACGTTTCTGTCACTTTGGCCGTGCCGTGTTCCAATTTCAACATTTTTCGGCTAAATTTCAAGAAAAGCCCCGCCAAATGGCCCGCAACGGACGAAACCGAGCCCCCGGAAACCCCCCGGTCGGCTTTTCACACCAAATTTCTCGAAATTCTCCCCGAAAAGCCGAATTTTTGCCGCTAAAACGTAACAAGATGTTTGGAATGGAATACTCGAAGCGGCGGTTCCCTGGAAAAAATTGGAATGAATTATGAATTTTCGAAAAATCCCCTCAAATTCGGCAGAAATTTTGGAAATTTTCCATCGTCAACTTGTATTGCGGTTCGTTTGCGAAATTTTTTTAAAAAATACCCCGTCAAAATCCGACGTCTGGTTTTCACAAACTCCTGCCAGACGTCGTTAAGTTTTCACACGGGTTAGTTTAGGGTGATGAAAAATATTACTCCAACACCAAATTCAATTTTGATCTCATTCGATGTAACCAATTTATTTCCTTCAGTTCCTATTTCAGAATGCCTTGATATAATAAGAGATCTTCTATTTCAATCTTCCCTACCAGACAATTTTACACAAAGTATTTTTTCTCTTCTTAAATGCTCAGTCAGTCAAAACTTTTTCACATTCAATGACAAAATTTACAAACAGAAAACAGGACTTGGAATGGGTTCACCACTTTCTCCTTTTCTTGCAGAAGTTTTTCTCAACAATCTTGAACTCGAAATAATTTCAAAAAACCTTCTTTTTACAAAACATATTCAAAACTGGTACCGTTACGTGGATGATATTCTAGTTTTGTTTAATGGTTCAAAAAAAGATGTCGTCGATTTCCTCAATTTTTTGAACAATATACATCCAAATATAAAATTCACAGTAGAATTTAGCGAACATAACAAAATTTCTTATTTAGACAATTACATTAGTTTAATAAATAATGAATTTTCTTTTTCTATATATCACAAACCAACTTTCACCGATTCTATAATTCCATACCATTCAGCACACCCATTTTCTCACAAACTTGCATTTTTTCATTCAAGTTTTCATCGTTTATTCATCACCCCTTTAAATAGTTCCGACTTCAACCATGAATTAAATCTAATAAAACAAATAGCAGTAAATAATCAATTTCCTATAAAATGATTGAATTCATTATACCATAAAAAACTTTCAAAATTCCATATTTCACAAGTTACTACACTAAATTCAAATCAAAATAATAACTCTCAGAAAACTTACATATCGTTACCATATTTTCCTAAAATATCAGAAAAAATATCAAAAATTTTCAAATCTCAAAATTTGACGATATCTTTTTCAGTACCCCATCCCTTAAAATCTTCCTTGGTGAAAAACAAACAAATCTATTATTCCTATTTTCGAACAAAGTGGCGTTTATAAATTAACATGTGACTGTGGTAAATCTTATATCGGCAGAACATACAGAAATTTTAACGTAAGAATCAAAGAACACATGCGAGCTCTCAATACACAAAATTTAGATCAGTCTGCATTTGCTTCTCATATTTCTTTTTGCAATTCATTCAGTAATCAAAATTTTAAATCTATTCCACATACCACATCAGACAAAATGTTATGTAATTATCTTGAGGAGTTAGAAATTAGAAAATTAAGTAAAAGCAATCCAAATTTATGTTTAAATGAACAAATACATTTCAATTCATCGATTTTACTCCCTTTTTTGTTTCCGTCAAGTAATCGAAATTATCCACAATAAATACCTATACAAAGTACCAGCCATGTCTCTATCGTTATTTAATTGTTATCATAATTTTGTCAGATATTTCAAATTCTGACATTTACTCATGACTTTTTACATTTTATATTATCTATTCACCATTTACTTGCTCTTGAAAATGAGACTATAAATAAGAGTCTCGAAACGCATCGAGCAAAATAAAATATTATACAAATGAAGAGACATTTTTAACTTTCTACAATAATTTTAAAATAATCATTGAAAAAAATGAGTGATTTATTTTCTAAATATAATAGAGGTGTCCCAAAAGTAACTGCCTGATTTTCTTTTCCAAAATTTTTTGAAATGAAACATGTGTTCTGTTTATTTTGAATATCTAAAATTATGCATAAAGCATGAAACAAAATATCACTCAAGTGGCCACCACGCATCCAAGGCAGACCTCGGCGCGTTGAACTGCATTTTGCATGGTGCATGCTCTCACACGTACCCCAGAAAGAATAAATAATAAACAGGGAAGAATAAATATCAAATTATTAAGATTAGTTAATAAATAAAAACATGCACGAACACGTTGAAAATTCGCTCAGAAATTCCTCAATTCAGTAGTAGATACCTCGTAGTACGCCTTTTCAATCAAAAATTGCTAGAGCTTCAATTTCATGGTTCTCAGCGGTAGAATCCTTGATTTTAAAGGTTTGATACTGGGTTTGATACATTGATTATTTTTATGACATTATACAGGCTGATTAAAAAATAGCGCATTTCCTCCCGTGTACGTTGTGGGAGACGTTGACAGAGCACGGAAAAAATAGTAAAAAAAAGGCTCATTTTATCCTTCGAGTTATGAAGAGGTGAAGTTGAGAATTGAACTTCTTCAGTTTGCATGATTTTGAAGCAAAGTATTGTTACTTGTGAAGAATCACAGGTCGTTAGTAGTTCCCGAATGAAAATTTCTCTTGCATATGAGATTTGACCAGTATTTTTAAATTTCAAAATTCGTCTTTTAAAATGTGAAAATACATTTGGCAAGTATGTTTGGTATGGTCTGGCTGGTTCTACGGAGTTTCCAGTGTAATAATACAATTTTACGCTATTGCAATGTCGTACCTCTTCGATCTGAAGGCGCCAGGTAGGTATACCTATAGGTACTATAATGCGATGCTGCCAGATTGAACAGATTTGTTTTTGTTAATAACTTGTTGCAAATCGAAGCCGATTTTGATTATTATTATTCTTCTCATCCTCCGTTAACGTCAACGTGCCCGAAAGGAAATCCGCCATTTTTGAATCACCTGTATGTGCAATTTTCTTGCAAATAAGAGAAATTGATTTTGTGCTTTTTCTGGTGTTTTTTGTGTCTTGTATCAGGCTCTTATTTTCTTATTTCATTAGTGAAAAGTGTTGGATTGTTAAAGACAAATATCACCATCTCGTACACATACAACCCAAAGATGGTAAGTGTTTGTTTTTAAAAAAATACCATGTAGTGCGGGGGCATATACATATAGTGTCAAAAAAGGCTTTGCCGTGTGCGACTTCATGAAGCTATACATCAGCAGTGTTCCGCAATTACGGTTACAAACTCCTAGGGGAGATTCGAGGGGAGATTACCCATCGAAAATGGACCAGGAAAAAATGTAACTTCGATGTCCTAAAATGCTCTGTTGAAAAGTTACAGGCTGCTCAAGGATTCTTTAAAAACGAGTTTTTGACAAACTTTTGAACGGTTTGACCGGTTGTGCTCAAATTTTGAACCAAAGTTTACTGAAATAGGTCTCTACCGAATAAAAATTACGTGTTTCGATTTTCGAAAAAAAAAGTCAGGGGCGTAGATAATTGACAGTGTCTCCATCCCCCCCCCCCTCCTGTTTTTGACCACCCTAGTTTTTTTTCGAATTCATATTTTTGAATTCTACGTTCAATTTAGAAAAAATGTTACTGTTGTAAAGTTTAGATTAGAGGCTTAATTTTCGAGAAATTTGGGTTTGAAACTTTGGAAAACATTTCGAAATCGCCACTGAGCCTAAATTGTTTTTTCCTTTAAACATATCGTTTCTCAGCAAAAAGTGGTGGTTTTATCAACTTCAACGTCTAAGAAACTATTTCAGTTGCAGAAATATGAGTTTTATTCTTGGATTCTAATTTTTAGGTCTTTGGAAGTGGTGATTTATTCGAGATGTTTTTCAAAGTTTTAGACCCAAATATCTCAGAAATAAAGCCTCTGATCAAAATTTTGCAAAAGTAACTTTTTTTTTATCAATTGAACGTAGATTCCAAAAATGGAAATAATCATAGAAAATAACGCAGGGGGTAAAAAATAGGGGGAGGGACTGAGTTCATGGCTTTTTTACTACAGAAAACCGCCATCAATTTATTTGCATATTAACCTCGAAAATCGTCATCAAGGCTGACTCATCGCGGAAGCCAGCCTGGGTATCTGGTATCACCTCTTTTGCTTCTGTCTGCTTCCTTAATCGCTCTTCCAAAACCATTGCATATATCTTATAAGCTGTGTTGAGTAGTGTGGTTCCTTTGTAGTTTTTGACATCACATGTGGCGCCCTTTTTGTGTATTGGAACAATTATTCCTCTCCTCCATTCTTCCGGTAGGACTGACGGGTAGGTACTGAGACCGAAGAATAGACGTATAATACCTTTTTGCCCCATAAAAACGCGGTTCAAGTGGTGGAAGCACGCCGTCGATAGGTTACGAAATTCGTGTTCGTATACGAATTTTGCTAGCACCTCGGCTAGCACGCCACTTTCATGATTCGTAAATAGTGAATATCGCCAAATCCCTTTGCGTCTTCTGCCGCGTGCAGAGCATGCGTTCAAACGGTTACGAAGTTCGTTTTCGTATCCGAGCAAAGTATCCGTATTTCGTATCCGTTTTGCGAGCACGCCACTTTCGTATTTCGTGAAAATCGACCAGCCCCTTGCGTATCCTACCCCACAGGTGTCTCCAAGTAGAAATGAGTTTAACAAAAGTGTCACCAAAAACTGTTGATGGGACCTTGTAATCGAGGTTCTGGGGAGCACAGAAATGTATCTAACAAAATCGTAGCTGATCCCTAACGGCAATTATCCAATTTTTAAGATTGGTTTTGTATAAAGTTTGTGGAAGGTTTAATGTATACACATTTTTTCTATGTACACTAATTACATTTATTTACACACTTGTACATTTTCGAAAAACATGGAATATGGTAAGCGGAGAAAAATGACATGCTTGCCGACAGAAGTCGAGATACAGAAGCAAGAAATTCGGACGGAGTCGCCGTTTCCGCCGTTTTCAAACATAATAAGGCGCAAGGGTGGGGTGGCCCATTCATCCCCTGTTTACCTGAATGTTAATTGCGACCGACAAGACGCTCGTGAACAGATACAGGGTGACCACTAAACATACCGGCCCCCATTGAAATCTCAAGATTTCAATTGAAGAAAAATTAGAATAATTACAAAGATACAAAGAATAATAATATAGATACCTAAAATAAAATATACAGTTCATTTACTACCTATTGCGATAATAATCAGATGAAAACGATTTGTATGGTTTACAAAAAATAATCATGCTAGTATTTTGCGAGTCCATCTTTCTGAGTTTTGTAACAAATGGATACGTTGCCAGCATTGGAAGTCTTTGTCACTGTACAGTGTACACCAATTGTCATTTTATCACTGTACAATTACACATTTGTGTCACCATCTTCGTCTTCGATACCTGGCAAGATGCACAATTTTGTGATGGGACGCTTGTAGGTGCCATGGGCCGTTTTTACTGTAGCGACCCTGACTAGACCGTCTGCTCCTGGATGCGTGGATACAATTCGGCCTAGGCGCCACATTGACGGAGCTAAGGTGTCTTCCTTGATGACAACTAGAACCCCTTCGTGAAAATGCTCCGGTTGAGCGACCTTCCATTTTGTTCGCTGTTGTAAGGTGTTGAGGTAATCATGAGACCACCGCTTCCAGAAGTGCTGTTGCAGCTGAGTAACCATTTGCCACCGGGAAAGTCGATTCAACTTGATGCTGACTATGTCCGGCTCTGGAAGAGAATTCAGTGGGCTACCGACGAGGAAATGTGAAGGGCTTAAAGCGGAATAATCATTTGGATCGCTTGACAAAGGAAGGAGAGGTCGAGAGTTCAAGCATGCTTCAATTTGTGCAAGAAGAGTTTGCATCTCTTCATAAGTTAGGAGTGCGTTGCGAGAAACGCGTTTTAGATGATGTTTAACGGATTTAACACCTGACTCCCACAAGCCTCCTTGATGAGGTCCTGCAGGTGGAATGAATTTCCATGTGATTCCATCAGTGGACAAAGGGTCAATCACTCGTGAGTGGAATTCCTTTGATCGAAGTAGCTTAAACATATCTGTGAGCTCTTTATTTGCACCAACAAAGGTTGTGCCGTTATCGGAAAATAATTTGGAGACCATGCCGCGTCTGGACATGAATCTTTTCAAAGCGTTTAAAAAGGACTCAGAAGTGCAATCTGTAACCAGCTCTAAGTGCAGTGCCTTAGTTGCGAAACATACAAAGAGGGCTATATAAGATTTTATTACTCTTGGTCGTCCTCGGAGACGACCCTCTCGGATATTAATTGGCCCTGCGTAATCTATACCTGTGACACTAAAAGGTCGACCCGGAAGAACTCGTTCTTCAGGTAAATCGCCCATGAGTTGGTACACCCAGGTGTAGGTTTTGCCCGGAAACAAGGAATGCATTTGCGAACTATTTGGGTAACAATAGCCTTGCCGGATAATGGCCAGTATGATTGTCGCACCGCCGACAAAGTATTTTGAGAACCTGCGCTTAGTGACCCTTTTGTGTTCATTATGCGGTGTAAATGAGTACGTGAAGGTGTCCATTTCACTGTTCCATAACAAACCGAGCGTTTTTGAATTTTTATTTCTGTCTATATTGATGATGATGGGGTGGACAGTGTCTTGGATTCCGTTTAAAAGACTTTGGTCGTTTGCACACCATTTTGATAGTGGGAAACCACCACTATTCAACACTGTTATCAGCTGGTCTCGAAGGATAAGTACTTGTTTTTTATCATTACCACCCGTTAGTATGTCATCAACAAAAAAATCTTGGAGTATGGCCTTGCAAGTTTCAGGAAAGTTTTCCATCTCTTCCTGTGCCAGCTGATGAAGACACCGAGTGGCAAGGAACGAGGCAGGACCTGTCCCGTATGTGACCGTGTTTAATTGATAAATACCGATTGGTTCGGAAGAGTTTTCGCGCCATAGGATTCGTTGATAGTTTCGATCCTCTTCAGAGACTAAAATCTGTCTATACATCTTGGAAATATCTGCACATATTACAAATTGATGCGTTCGGAATCTGTTCAAGATTGATATAACATCCTGCTGGATTGTAGGACCCACCATTAGTGAGTCATTAAGGGTAATCCCCGAAGAAGATTTCGCACTACCATCGTATACCACACGAGTGCGAGTCGTGAGGCTGCTTTCTTTAATTACCGGATGATGAGGTAAATAAAAATGCTTGTTACTGTCTGGAATGCTGAGGTCTAGATAGGATATGAATTGCATATGTGTTAATTTGTCGTATTCCGACATGAATTGAATGTAATCAGCTGCTAATGCGGAATTTCGTATCAGTTTTTTTTCGGTGCCACGAAACCGTCTCAATGCTATGTCCCGTGATAGCCCCAGTTCCCCTTTGTTGTCTTTGAAAGGTAGAGATACAATAAAACGACCGTCGTTATCGCGTTTTGTGTTTTCAACAAAATGTGCTTCGCAGGTCCTTTCTTCAGGTGACCACGATGCATTTTTTACATGCACCTCTTCTATCTCCCAAAACTTGGACACTTGATTGTTTAACATTTCGCCACTTGACAAATTGCAAATGACGGCAGAGGGCCCAGCGCTTGCGTGAGCTCCGGCTATGATCCATCCGAGCTTTGTTTTTTGAACGGTAGGGCCATTTTTGTATGCCTTAAATTGACCGATACAAAGCAGGTCTAGGTATAATTCGGCGCCGATTAACATCTCCACGGGTCCCGAAATATTAAATTGAGGATCGGCTAGCTTGATACTGCTCGTAAAGTTTAGATCTGACGTCGAAAAACTAACTAATGGTAATTTTTCGGTGATATTTGGGGACACAAGACATTGAATTTTTGCCGAATAAGACGTATGGATTGATTTGAAGTTGACCTCGGCCATTTTAGTCGCTAGGCTTTTCGCTTGATTTATACCAGAAATTGATACGTTAGTTTTGTTGACTTTCAGTCCGAGTCGCTGAGAGGTTTCCTCTAAAATGAAATGAGAAGTTGAACCGGGATCTAGGACGACACGAACGTCATGAAATTGACCATCGCGGCTCGCTACTTTAATCACAGCGGTTGACAATAGAATTTGTTTTGACATCGATGGATTCAAATTTGTATTAGCGCAGTTAGCGACTACTTCAGGAACCAGCGGGGAAGATTCCCTTTGTGCTAAGTGAAGCAAGGTGTTGTGTTTTTGACCGCAAGTGCGGCATCCACTCGAGAAACAGTCTTTGATGTTGTGTGTGCCTTTAAGGCAATTTGAACAAACCTTTAGCTTTCTAGCTTCCGTAATTCGAGCATTGACAGAAAGTTTTAAGAAATTTGGGCAGTTAAAAAGCCGGTGAGATTCTTTGCAGAGGAAGCATGAAAAACCTGGGGTCGTTAGTAAGCTAGTTGCATTTTTGTAAGGTAGTTTTTGATTACGAAATCTATCTTGAGGGGCTTGGTGATTTTGAGTTTGGCTTTTGGCTATTCCTTTGTTTACTTCTAGAGCTTCTAGTAAACTGCATTTTTGTATGAGAAATTTTAGAAAACTGGCAAAAGACGGCAAGTCTGTCGTGTTAAGTGATTCCTCCCAGTTTTTACGTGTAATATAGTCTAGTTTGGAGGTGACTAAGTATATTAATAGTGGATCCCAATTTGCCGTGTTAATTTGAAGTGATTTTGGTGATTCTAAATTACTAGTAAGTGTATCTGTTAGGTGTCTTAAAGAACTAGCGGAGTCCTTTTGAACCGATGGAAGATTGAAAATGTTATTGATGTGATGTTGTGAAATTAGTCTATTATGCTGAAATCTTTCTTTCAAAAGGACCCATGCAGTCTTGTAATTATCTGAAGAAATTGATAAACTATTGAGTATGTTCGCGGCATCTCCTTTTAGGCACTCTTTCAAATGATGAAATTTCTGAATGTTATTTAGGGTAGAGTCGTCGTGAACTAACGATTTGAATGTGTTATAAAATGGGAGCCACTCTGTGTATGTACCGTAATAAGGCTGGATGTTTATGGGCTTTAATTGGATAGTCCTTTGAATCTGCACTTGTGGGGTTTCAGATTTTTCTTCTGATTGCTTCATATGACGTTCAAGAAGACTTTCCAAATTAAAATATGCTCGTTCAAATTCGAGATATACGCGGTCATAAGCTGCTTTATCAAAGGGTGATTCTGGCTTTTCTGATGGGTTTTCAATAGCGGCATCAAGAATTTCTTCGATCTGATCGTTTGCATCTTGAAATTCATTGTAGGTAGATACAACCTTTTTCCACCGAGAATTGAATTGCATGGCATCTGTTGTCTCTTTGAATTCATTCCACCAGATTGTTAAATCAGTTACCTTTTTTAATTGTTTTTGCTGCTTTTCGCGCAGTTTTTTGATTTTGTCGCCTGGACTCAAAGCAGGCGCCATTTTTGTTTATTTTTGATTTATTTTTTAATAAATGTTTATGATATGATGATATAATTTGTGTTAAAAATTGAAGTAATGCTTAAACCACATAGAAGTGAGGATATGTTGAAAAGGATAATGAGAGGGATTGCCCACTGACCTTCTGCTTTGATGCTGCCTTGATGAAGACCGTTGTCGATTCCCAAGTGGCAAATCTCGTTTGCTGCTGCCTCGGATGAAATCGTTGTCGAACTTCCAAGTCAAAACTTCAGGGTGGACGTTGAAATGTTGCACTTTGTAGAATCAATGTTGTTTCCGTGAATCACAAAGCACTTGCGATGTTTAATTAATGTTTTTGCTCGGGCGCCATATGGTTTTGTATAAAGTTTGTGGAAGGTTTAATGTATACACATTTTTTCTATGTACACTAATTACATTTATTTACACACTTGTACATTTTCGAAAAACATGGAATATGGTAAGCGGAGAAAAATGACATGCTTGCCGACAGAAGTCGAGATACAGAAGCAAGAAATTCGGACGGAGTCGCCGTTTCCGCCGTTTTCAAACATAATAAGGCGCAAGGGTGGGGTGGCCCATTCATCCCCTGTTTACCTGAATGTTAATTGCGACCGACAAGACGCTCGTGAACAGATACAGGGTGACCACTAAACAAAGATTATGAGTTAAAAATGTCGAGATAAAAATTTGGCTTCGGTTTTTTTCAAATTTTTAAAATAACTAAGATTGTCTAAACGGGTCATTTTGCATCTCTCCCAATATCTAAAATAATCTCTGTGGATAGATTCATACCTTTTTGTTCTACTGAGAGTCCAAGACCTCCATTGTTGAGGAACTTCAACAACTTTTGGAGATGACATGAATTTCCAAGGCTTCTGATAACACCCTTGTCCCAAAACACTTTGATAATATATTTATGCCCTCTTCGTAAGGTCCAGCTACAACCTTTGCAGTGCTGAAACACTTTTCAACATATTTGTTAATCGTTTTGAAGCCAGACACAAACGGAATCACGTAAAGTACTCCCACATTTTTCATGGATCATTGAGACTGTTGCTTTCCTTTGAAAGTTTCCGACACGAGTTCTCTTCAAAAATCCTATGTTGGTAACTTTTGGCGACCAATTTTAGCTCCTTGGGCCACAGCAAAACTTCATCACACCCAAGTATCATCACAAGACCATTCCAAAATAAATGGTTCACAAACCCTTGAAGGAGATGCTTCGAAAAGAGGGGGGTTAATTATGATGTGACAATCTTTCGCGACGTAATTTCCTTGAATTTCCTACGTAAGTCTTTTAGAGTGATGAAGCAGTACGGACATGGAAGTAGCCGTAGTTGTTTGCTGGTCATTGATCAAAAGAAGTTTAAATTCCTGAACAAATTTTGATGGAATTGCATTGATATTAGTCATTCCAAACATCACCTTGATTTTAATTGGTCTAGAAGATGCAGAAATAATTTTAGAGAATTAAGAGGAAAAGAAAAATTACACAGGCAGCAAAAAAGTCGTTACGTAGATTGAGGATCGATTGAGAAAAATTTGGGTATCAACCAGTTTCAATAGGCTTATGAATGGTTTGCATTGTACCCCAGGTGAAAAAAACCTATATGAAAATATCGAGTTGATGTTTCAAATGATCAACATCAATGGACTTGGGTTTTTTGTTTCGGATCTTGAACTTATTCTCTTGATCAATGGCCAGCGAATGGCTACACGACAACCATGCCCGTACTGCTTTATTACTCCAAAAGACTTACGAGGGAAATCTGATAAAATGACGTTGAAATAAGGTTTGTGAAGAAAATAATAGAAAAAAATGGTTACGAGTATGAAAACTTATGAAGATTTAAAGGCGCATTGATGAAAAATTTTGCTCTGAAGGAAGAAAGAAGTTTTCAAAAGAGTGTCACAAGCTCAATCAACCCCCCTTTTTTTTGAAAAAGACAAAGCTTGTATGTTACCGAGAATTGCATCATTCCAGAGTTGCATCTTTTCAAGGGTTTGTGAACCATTTGTTATGGAATGATCTTGTGCTGATACTTTGGCGTGATGAAGATTTGCTGTGGCCCAAGAAGTTGAACTTAGTAGGCAAAAGTTACCAGACCACGACGAGATATTCAAAAGGAACACCTGCCGGAAACTTTCAAAGGAGAGCGCCGGTCTTACTGATCCGGAAAACGTAGAAAATGTGGGAGTACTTTGAGTGATTCCGTTTGTATCTGCATTCAAAACGATGAACAAAATAGTTGAAAAGTGTCTCAGCACTGCAAAGGTTGTAGCTGGACCTTACGAAGGGGGCATAAATATATAATCAAAGTGTTTTGGGACAAGGGTGTTATCAGAAGCTTTGGAAATTCATGTAATCTCCAAAACTTGTTGAAGTTCCTCAACAATGAAGGTCTTGGACTCTCATTAGAACAGAAGGGTATGAGTCTATCCACAGAGATTTTTTCAGATATTGGGAGAGATGCAAAATTAACCGTTCAGAAAATCTTAGTTATTCTGAAAATTTGGAAAAAAAAAACAAAGCAAAATTTTTATCACGACATTTTTAACTGATAATCTTAAAAATTGAATAATTGCCGTTCGGGATCAGCTACGATTTTGTTAGATACATTTCTGTGCTCCCCAGAACCTCTATTACAAGGTCTCATTAACAGTTTTTGGTGACAATTTTTTTAAACTCATTTTCACTTGAGGACACCTGTGACCCACAGCCGTGCCTATGCACAGCCCGCAAGCTCCGTACAAATAGATAGATAGATAGATAGATAGATTTATTCTCACTGCAATAAACATTGTAGGGAACGTCGGCAAAGCTTGAGGGGCCTAATGGGTATGTACAATATAAATGTATATATAAAATCAATATAACACACCACAACAATATGTACAACAAACAATACACAAACTACAAGTTAAAATATTTACAATGCAAGATGACTGAAGTATTCTTCGACGCTATATAGCGGTCTGTTCAATAGCAGCTTTTTTACATTTTTGTTGAAGAGTTTCTCCGGTAATTTTTGAAATTCTACGGGTAGGCGATTATAGAATTTTGGTCCCCAGTAATCGATCCCTCTGGTGGAGTTGATCAAATACGAAAACCTTAGGTTTTGCGTGAAGTGTCGATCTTTCTTGTCTTTGTCTAGTTTAATATATCTGCATCTTTCCTCTTCGTCGCTGAAATTTCAGCAATATGGCGGCCTTCATCCACGGGCACGACTTTTCACGATCGTTTCCGATTGCAAAGACGAATGAAAATACGCAAGTTTATACAATAGATTATACGCAATCTTCGTATAGACTTTCTCATACAGAGACGGTTCCCTTTGCTCGCAGCTCGTGCGCAGGTCTTCATATAGACCAGTTCGCAAAATATTCGCGCGTTTGTAGCCATGTGGGGATGCGACCAGGCATCACGCTGGCCCATTTAAGTTACCCTGCGCCTCGAGTACCTTAGTGCCCGATTGCACAAACGTGGTATTAAATATTTAGTTCGGTATCAAATCGTTTAATACCGGACTAAACAACAAAATGAAGTGCAGAAACAAAAAAATCTGACATGGGATCAAAATTTGGTACCGAACTATTATGATACCGCACCAAACGCCGATTACGCCCATTTTGGATTGCACAAAGGATTTGATACCGAACTAAACACACTAATACCGCATCAAATCTGATATCACCTCGACCCCGGTATTAAATTGACAGAATGACAGATCGTTGGAAATTCGATCGTTTCAGGGTGATCCGTGCGTTTGATTCGGCATAAAATCACTGCAAGTGCATATAATAGCAGGTTTTATGTGCATACAAGCTATTATTTGTGCATTTTCATTCAAAAATTGTTTTCACAAAATGTATTTGACACACACAGATAATGTGCGTGCCAACCCAAAATATCACTTGAAGTTGGTTGGTCGTGTGGTTAGGCTCTCGCCTTCGCATGCGGGTGGTACCGTGATCGAATCCCGTCGAGACCAATTTTTTTTTCAACCATTTTACCTTTGAATTCAAAAATAATGTCAGATTTTCAATTTTTCATATCAGAACAATAATAAACTTGAGAAGTGTAGCCCTTATACAGTATGTTCATTAAAAAATTCAATAATGGGAGGCCGTGGACCGATGATAGCCTGGCCGTTTTCGGATCGAATGGCCTGCGTCACAGCCTCCCTTTATTGAAGTTTTTAATGAACATACGGTATTTCACGTTAAAGCAAAAAAAAATTGGCTTGCTGTTGATGAGGTTCGAACCTGGATTCTTTGGCATCGGAAATCAAACCCTTCATCACCATGCTACGACGGCTTTATTTTCAAGTGCCAGCCGCATGAAGTCAATATGACGATCGCCTCGATGCTTTTTGTGGCTCGTTCATACTTGGTCCGGGGTTAGTTGATCTTGGATCTAATTTTGCTTCCTGCAATGCGATTACGATTTAATACCGCACCAAAATTTGATGCGGTACTACAAAGTTCGGTATCAAATTTTTTTTTGTGCAATCGGGCATAGGTGTATGAGAAACTCTATAAAATTGAATGCAGAATCAATAATTTTGATCGTTCTCTCAAAATATTCATTGGCGTAGAAAATAGGGGGGATAATATGAGTGGTTCTCCCAATATCTACGCCACTGGAGTTATTTGAAAAAAGTCATCTTAAAGCTGTTGATGCAAATGTATCGTAGAGGATCATCACCTACTGTGTCAAATTTGGACAAAATCGGTTGAACGGTCAAGAGTTATTTCAAAAGAACGGTTTTTTGAAACTAACTTTAAAGGGCTATATCTCCGTTGTTTTAATTTTTGAAAATATATTCCTGGACAAAGCCCCCTAATATTTTGATTCTCTATCGATTGCTGCACTTTCCGGATTTAGACCTCGGACAACCTGTATACAGGTGTTTCAAAATAACGGTCAAGTACAAACTTCTAGGGAAGATTTCCCATCAAAAATGGACCAGGAAAAATGTCCTATAATGCTCCGTTGAAGGCTACAGGGTGTTCAAGTTGAATTTTGTACAGTAAGTGCGTGAAAATTTTGACCTGTGCCGAAGTACCCGAGTCCATCATGTTGTCAGACACCGTTGGTTAGTAGGTACCGCTTGATTTTATGCCTGAAAGTTTTACCGATTTGTAACCTGATTTTCGTAAAAGATGCATGTGCATGTGTGTGTCTTGTGAAAATTGGACCTCAGTAACCCCCTAGTAGTAATAGAAATAAGGATAAAGTTGAAGCATTCAAGTACCTAGAGTGCTTAAACTAGTACCTACTTCCAGTATGACATTTAGCTCCTCTTATTTGTAGATTCGTTCTGTAGTTTTGAATAAAATAGTGTTGGAGTCACGCATGTGGTATTCTTCCACTGTACGAATTTGCAAGCCGTGCTCATGGTCCACTTGACTGGGCCCTTCGCGCACGGAGGTGTAAGAATCACAGCAGGTAAGGATGCCAAACTCAAATACTAACCCCATCGCGGGGTTTTTCAGTAGAACCCAGCGCGCCCGCAATTGTTCCGCATCCTTCGACAAGTGCAAAATCAGCTATAACATATTTGTCTCGAACCATCCTTCCAAACAGTTGAGTGTGTCTCCCAGCGGCATCCAAACCAACTTCGTTCTTAGAGCTTCCAAATGAACACAAGCGAGGTGTCATCGGTCGTCCGCGTTCTGAATCATTCTTTCTTTGATGCAAATTGCAGGTTGTAGATCTTTTGTATACAGGGTGGCCCAACGAAAACAGAACAGAGGGGTTTTCGGGCATTTCACATCATTTTTTCGAAAAAAGCTCAGACAGGTCGATTTTTGTATCGAGGGAGACATCTGAAACGTACATTGGCAAATTTCCATCTTCAGCCCCCTCACCCCTACCCACCTAAACTTTAGAATTTCAAATGACACCATCTACTTTGCAATACATCAAATCAAAGAGAATCAAATTCTTTTTCTGGGAAAATATTTTCAAAATTTTCAACCCCACCCCTCATCTTCCTAAATTTCTCTGACTGTCCCATTTTATATCCTCGACCCCTCAATTCTCTTCAATTTTATCAGCGTCATCCTAAAAAGCATCTAAGGAAAAAAAATTCGGTGGAGAAAAGTATTACCCAAATTCACCCCTTTCCTCTCCCTCACCCCAATTTCAAAACTCAACCACCACCTACTTGGTGACACATCGAATAAAAATAAATTGATTTCTCCTTCTGAGAACTTTTTTTTTGACATTTTCAACCCCTCTCCTGATAAATTGAACATTCGGAGTATTTTAGGGGGAAAGGGGGCTTTTTGAAAATTCTGAAAATATTTTATTCAGAAAAAGAATTCAATTCCCTTCGATTTGATGTATCACAAAGTAGGTAGTGTCATTTTAGATTTTGAAGTTGAGGTGGGGGAGTGAAGGGGTGAGTTTAGGTGGCATTTTTTTACACAGAAAACTTTCTTTCTCGATGGTGTGCAAGATAACGTTGACTGTACTGAAGAGAATTAAGAGATCAAAAATATTACATTTGAAACTCTGACAATTTTAGGAAGAAGGGGGGTGGGGTTGAAAATTATAGAAATATTATTCAAGAAAGAGAATTTAGTTCTCTTCAATTTGATGTATCGCAAAGTGGGTGGTGTCATTTGAAACTTCGAACTTGGGGTGGGTGGGGGTGAGGGTGCTAAAGATAGAAATCCGTCAATGTATGTTTCAGATGTCCCCCTCAATATAAAAATCAACCTGTTCGAGCTGTTTTAAAAAAAACGAGGTGAAATACCCGAAAACCCCTCTGTTCTGTTTTCGTTGGGCCAAAAGGTATAAAAGATGAGGTCTCAAAATGGAGTCCTGTGGCACACTTTTTTCAATTTCTATCTTTTTTAGATCTGTTTCAAACAGTTTGAGACACGACAAACATGTTACAGTCAGTTGTGATTGCAATCGCAATTGAAACGTTAATACAGGATGATAGTGGGGGGGGCTTTGAAATTGTCAAAGAAAAAACAGGTTTTCTCAAGTTAACTTGTTTGAACTTGTTTTTGTCCAAATTTATACGTCGGATTCAAGTTCAGGACATTGAATTTAGTCGGAAAAGATACCAATCTTGTCGTGATCGATTCTTCATGGCCCAGGAAGAAAAAGAGCCACCCAGTCGAGTTTCGCCCTCCCCCACGACCCCCCCTACAACAATGATCGACACTTTTTGTGCCAAAATTGTATCAACAGGATGTGATGCGTCGAACTACGACGTATTTGCATCCATTGGATTGACGGGTTCCATCGGGTTCTATACCTTAATTTTGAGTTGCAATTTTTCACCCCCCCCTCTAATAACTCGAAGCCCCGGACTGCGATTTTTGACACTTCTAGATATATAGTAGGGCACGTAATTCTAAACAGAATATCAAAGTTTCAGAACGTTCACATCTTTGCCGAGGTTTTGGCCATTTTTTTACCATGTTTCCTGTACTAAAACAAAGTTGGCCTTAAAATGTATTAAAACAACGTTTAAAGGCAGCATTTGGAACTTTGCTTGTGAAAATGCACTCTTCACTCATTTCTACATGTAGTTTTAGCTAAACAGAACTAAAAAATACCGAGTGCGGTACCAGAGAACGGCCAGGAACCATTTTTGCAGAATTTACCCCTAGCAGGTATGCTAACCGCAATACAGTGCCTCTGGTGCGAAATCTTGCGTGGCGCCACATCTGAAATTGCAAAGGAGGGTCTTCTGAACACGTATGCCAAATTTCATGCTTTGATCACAAAATGCACAGATCATTCCATTTTTGGCCGTTAACCCCGCCACTATGATTTTTTTAAAAGAACCCATCTCCGATTTTTTGTTGCACATTTTTTTTCTGAAAAAAGCTTGAATAGAAATAATGAAATAATTTTCTCTTTGAGGAGGACATACCTATAGGTACCGTACTTACTATCAAAAACTTTTTTACTCCAGAGTGCTCTGATTTTTGCCTTTTTCAGTTATGTTGTGAGCCGACTTGTGTTGACACAAACCGACACAAAGTGTTTTAAATGGAAGCCCATTGAAAGCATCCACAGTGACACTGACATGTAAAAACGTGGGTGCGTGACCATATTCACCCTCGAAAGAAGTGAAAGGCTCGGCTCTTTAGGTATGAATCAATTAGCAAACAACGTTCGAAGTGGTGTTCTTTTCGTACTCTCGCTCCGGCGCTCTCTAACGATGTGTATCATCTGGTGTTTTTTTTTTATTGAGTCGTTCCTAATGGCAGATATACTTACGACACGATTTGTTTACGATTAGACTCTTTTTGTTTCTTTTGTCGCTACGGTCGGCACTTGAACTTCCATACTCCGTCACATAAAATCTCACTTATACCCCTAATATAATAATAGTATATTATTCAACGAGCAATGATAGTTATAATCCACAAGGGTCTAGTTTAGGACACGAGCATTATACCATTGTATGCAAGTAGAATACTATGCTTTGTCCACGACTATATTGAATTTAATGTAAATGAAGGTACTCGTTTGTGGAAAGAAAAAATTTGCAGGCAAGCCACTGGCACATTCGGTTGCACATTTCGGCATAAACAGCATGCATGGGTGTCATAGTGACAGCAGCCAGCATAAATAGTCTCCGAAAAAGAGCTGGCATTTTTCTTCTGGCGCACTGTTGGGCTGCTTCCCTAATTTTCGGCGGCCAGCACTCGAAATTTCCAGATTTCCATCCATTTTTTCATTCAACCGATTATGAACCGTGGATTATGGGCAACATTAGGTAGCTATGTGTAAGTAGAATATAAACTGCTCGTCAAAAGTTAAGCATAGAGCAAAATTTGCTCCAATTTCAAGCAAGGATATCTTGGGGAAAAAAAATCCGATTTGAAAAAAGGTTATGCTGCCTGGTAGAGCTTTTCTTTAGCTACAAGACGTGATGTCGACTTACGGCACCATTGACTTTGTCCATGATACACAGGATGCCAAAGGGAGGAGTGTCAAAAGTGTTATTTTTTAAGTCGTGGAACTTTTTCAGGAAAAACTTCGGATTTTTTTTCCCTTCAGTTTTAGAAAGCGGATATCAATATCTCGAAACGGTTTTTGACTTTTGATCGTATTTTGTTTATTCAAAGAGTGAAATAAAATAAATCAAAAGAGCCTCGACATTTGACAGTTGTGAAAAATATTCCTAACCTCTCGAAGTCGGTTCAACTTTCGATGCTTCAAATTGAAGAGTATACAATGCCCTTCATCCAAAAAAGGGGCCCCATGCAATAATCAACCCTTTCGCCTCTTCCATTCAAAAATACAAGCCAAACCCTAAAGAATTATAGGCGATACAAGGATCGCCGTGCAGTCTGTCATTGGCAAAAGAATTCACGTGTAAAAAGTAAATTAAACCAAATTTAAAAAAAATCCAGCCGCTCAAAGTTGCGTATAAAACCGAAATTGATGTTAGTACATTCAATTTGCAATTTGCTTTTGTTTTGGGGCTTTCCGGGACGAGTTTTTGTCGACCCTGAATGGGCCGCCGTCAAGATGACTTAGATTTGCGGCCGCCCCGTGCTCTTTTGGTGTTTGACATGACGGTAACACAGCTCTGCGTCCCCCTAGTCGCACATAATTATGACCAGGTCAGTTTTCCAAGATTTCAATTTGATAAAAAATATAACTTCACTTCGAGAGAAGTCAGATTCACACCAGGTGAAAAGGCGGCAAGCCTACAATGCTAAAGTAGAAAATTTGCCCAGCCAACTAGAGTCACAGTACAAGTGAACCTACTATAGAGCTTTTCTTCAGCTACAAGACGCTATGTCGACTTACGTCACCATCGACTTCGTCCACGATATACAGGATGCCAAAGAAAAGAGTGTCAAATGTGTTAATTTTTGAAGTCGTGGAACTATTTTGGGAAACATTTCGGATTTTTTTTTTCAGTTTCAGAAAGCGGACATCAATATCTCGAAACGGTTTTTGACTTTTGATCGTATTTTGTTACCCAAAGAGCTCTTGATTTTTGTGGAATTTGGATTTTTTGACACAGAATTTGCTAGAGCTGTTGCTTTTTCTTGAAATTCACAGAAACGTAGACAATTGCTGAATGAATTATACCATGAAAAAATTTGTCCTCATGGGCCCCCAGAAGAGGTTATCCTCTGGACCTCTTCAGGGGAGATACCTAATGAAGCATGTTGCGACATCACATTGACACTTATTGACTCCAGCATGAATAAAAATGCAAGACGTGTAACCATACGTTGCATCAAAATTACCATGGCTACCAATAAGTCCCATCATGGGAGATTTTGTTATTGCCCAAGTCACTGGAAATTTCCAGAAGTGATATCTCCTAGACGAGTAGAGATAGAGCCGTAATTCTTTTTTGATTCCAATCGGACACATTATTGGTCATTCGAGAATGATGTGCGAATTTTTCACGTTTATACTTTCTCAGTGGTGGGGGGTAATTTTGACGTTTGCCATGTCAGAACTTTTTTTTGAACTTGTCATCATTGAAATGTCAACATGAATGTAATATACCACTTCCACATCAGTAGTGAGAACAAAAGACCAACAAAGAATTTCTCAGGAAACCTGGACTTTGAGGAAGAAAAACACCGAACGCAAACTTGAAATTTTACAGCTGAAAATGACAGTACACATTCATGTTGACATTTCAATGATGACAAGTACGACAAAAAAGTTCCGACATGACAAACGTCAAAATTACCCCCCACTACTGAAAAAGTATAAACGTGAAAAACTTGCACATCATGCTCGAATGGCCAATAATGTATCCGATTGGAATCAAACAAATAATTATGACTCTATCTCTACTCATCTAGAAGATATCGCTTCTGGAAATTTCCAGTGACTTGGGCAGTAACAAAATCACCCATGATGGAACTAATTGGTAACCATGGTAATTTTGATGCAATGTAAGGTTACAAGACTTGCAATTTTATCCAGGCTGGAGTCAATAAGTGTCAATGTGATGTCGCAGCATGCTTCTTTGGGTATCTCCCCTGAAGTGGTCCAGAAGATAACCTCTTCTGGGGGCTCATGAGGTCAAATTTTCACATGGTATAATTCATCCAGCAATTGTGTACGTTTCTGTGAATTTTCAAGAAAAAGCAACAGCTCTAGCAAATTCTGTATAAAAAAATCCAAATTTCACAAAAAAATCAAGAACTCTTTGAAGAAACAAAATACGATCAAAAGTCGAAAACCGTTTCGAGATATTGATATCCGCTTTCTAAAACTGAAGAGAAAAAAATCCGAATTTTTTTCTAAAAAAGTTCCACGACTTCAAAAATTAACACTTTTGACACTCTTTCCTTTGGCATCCTGTATATCGTGAACAAAGTCGATGGTGACGTAGGTCACATAGCGTCTTGTAGCTGAAGAGAAGCTCTACCAGGCACTATCAATTTTTTTCAAATCGGATATCTTCCCCCGAAGAAATTTTTGCTTGAAATTAGAGCAAATTGTGGTCTATGCTTAACTTTTGACGAGCAGTTTACATCTTAACTGCTCAACATTTGAAATGTCGGTATCGAAAATTTTGCCCTTTTTCAAAACGGTATAACTTTGGATTGTCTTAACCGATTCCGATTTTGTTTTCACAGTTGTTTAGATACATCTTCCAGCAGTCTACTGGGTTGGGGAGATTTTTTGACTTAGGTATTCCAATTACATTCGTTACAGGGTGGAATGTAAAGCATTGCAAAACTGTGCTCAGTTCATTAGATCCTCATTTTTGTGAACAATTTTTTTTTTCAAATTCTAACGATAAAATCATGAAGCCTGATGTCCTATCTAAAAACGGTTTTTGAATTTTTGGGATCAGAAGTCCAACAATAATGACATGATTTTTTTTGTAAAACTTGCATTTTAGTCATTTTGGTTGGCAATAACATCGCATTTTTGATGATAGGAACCTGTAATTTTGCATGCTTGTTGCTTGAACTGTTAAAAACTGCTGCGCCCTCAGAAACCTCTATTTTACTTTCCCGTTTCGCGTTCTCGAATGGGAAGAAAAATATTGTGAACGCGCAAAAAATTTGTTTCCGGATTTCGAAGAATACCTCTTTTTTAACGTCCACCTAATCGATTTATTTAGACAATTTTCAGGTCAAAGTCGGTCTGTCTGCCTGTCGGTGTCTAACTCTGTATAATCGTCCATGATAACTCTCAAACGGTTCATCCAATTGAGCTGAAATTTGGTATGCGGCCATGGTATAGGCGTCTAATGAACTTGTGTGATTTTGGTTGGAATCCGCCATTAGGGGGCGCACTTATCGCATTGTATCAATATCGGAATTTTTGACGTACGGACCGAGGTGCCAAGTGCATTCGACTCGTTCAAAATATTTACATAAACTCGAGTTTTCAGGTGCGAACAGATGAAAACTTGACAAGAAGTTTCCCAATTACGAGGGGTGTATTACAGGGCGAGACCTTGAGCCCACTATTATTTTCCTTTTTCCTGTCGGACATCGAACAATTTTTTAGAGATCGGGGCCATGATGGTCTGTCCATTAACAGTCAAGTAGACGTAATGTTGCTGCTCTATGCAGATGATTTAGTTATACTGGGATATTCTGAGATGGATCTGCAGAGAAAATTGTTTTCACTAGAAGAATACACAAGCAGAAACAATCTCGAGGTGAATGTAGCCAAAACTAAGATTATGTGTTTTAAAAAGGGAGGGCGTTTACCAGCGTTTAAATTCAGATACAGGGGCGAGGTGGTGGAAACGGTAAATAAGTTTGTCTATCTGGGAGTGACCTTTTCATCGTCGGCGCTATTCGCTGAGATGGCTAGGGTAACGGCTACAAAAGCTAAACAAGCGGTTGGCTCTGTGATGTATCTCCTGTCAAGGGCTAAGGCCAATGATTGGAGGGCTGAGATGAAGCTTTATGACTCCTTAGTTATTGCAACATTATCATACTGCCTCCCGGTCTGGGGAACGAGATATGTAGACATTATAGAGAGGGTTCAGGTACACTTTTTCAAGCGTTTACTTTTGCTTCCAAGATCTACCCCTGACTGTTTAGTCCGTTTGGAGTTTGGCTGCGCCCATCTGAGTTTTCAAGTTTTTAAAAGCTGCCTATCGTGGCTACGGAGATTGGAGGTGATGGACACTGGTCGTTGGCCCAAAGTGTGTTTTGAAAGGTTGTACCAGCTGCGGCAAGACGCCGACCCTAGATACAACTGGTGTGGACAGGTTCAGGCGAGGGGTCGACCACGGTCAAAAATCTGGTACAAAAAACCTCCAAATAGAGTAAAACCTCCAATACCTCCACAATATCTCCACGGATCCCCACGGATCTCCACGGATCCCCACGGATCCCCACAGATCTCCACGGATCTCCATAAAATCTCCACGGATCTCCACAAAACCTCCACGGATCTCCACAAAATCTCCATGAATCCCCACAGTCTAGCGCATGCGCAGTTTTTGCATACATTCGTACACACATACTGCATATAGGGTTGTCTCAAGTGGGAATCAAATCCAATTGTTTTCTGATAAGTTTGTGATTGTGACCGTGTCATAAAGGCGACCTCGATTTTGATCATTCCATAGGTAGGAATGGACTACAAACAGTGGCTAAGAAGGTTTTCTGAAAGGAATTTTTCGGAAGATACACACATTTTGAAGAAAAAATTCATGAAAAGTAGGAAACTACGCAGTCTATTTTTAGCGCCGGGCGGATATTCAACCTCCCGAACGAAGTGGAAATGGTACTTAACCAAAGAATAAACACACTAATGGGACTGGGGAGTGAAAAAAAGTTGTTGAGCCGGGAAAAGCTGGAAATAACGCGTCATAAAACAAGACAGGGCAGGAAATGGCAGGAAATCTTGAGAAAACCAGGAAAAGACATTGTTTAGTGGTAATACGCTACCAAAAGGCACAAACGGGACCGTGGAGCGAAATAGAGGTGTTGGGCGAGGACAATCTGAAAAGAACGCGTAATAAAACAAGAAACAGGGCTAAAAATCGCTAAGAATCGTAAAAAAAAAACATTAAAAAGTAAGAATAACTCACACGAAACGGGAAGAAAGTTGCAAGATAAGGCAGTCGACACGTGTAAAGAAAAAATGAAATGCAGGGAAAAAACCGAAAGAGCTCAAGAAAAGGATAACAACGCATCAAAAGCATCGCGCAAAAGCATAAAAAGGGGTAAAGTACGTAAAAAAAAGGAATAAAACACAGCTCCTATACGCAACATACGAGTAACAATACAACTGTACATTTTCGTAGCGTGCTTTTATTTTCCGCTCAAGTGATATAGGCAACCAACAATACAGCCGTTTTCACTGTTGCCTAAGTTGAGCCCGTGGGGTCCCATCAAGAGCTCTGTATTGACCCTGCATGACACAAAAGCTGAAATATCTGGCACGTATTCTGTTTTTTTCTTTACAGCATACACTTTGAAAGGCACAATAACGATAACCTGCAATGAGCGATGTCGCACGCAGCTGTCGGCTAGCTGTCAAACGTTGACCATTGTGAATGAAACGTCAATTGTCAAAAAAAGACCAGCAAGAATAGAGTGTGGTTACCATGGCGATAAGCAAGGAAAGTTAACAATAGGGGCTTGTCCTGAGCAATCATTTCAGGGACATGCGCTGAATTTTAGGCGGGCTTTTTGAAACAACCGGACAAAAACCTTTGAATCCCACTCTAATGCACCTGTAATGTAAGCAGATATTTCATCTGCAAAAATTTTGTTCATGACAAAATAATTTTAGTCGCAAGCGCAGAGACGCTCATTGGCTCTCATGAACCAGCCTCCTCAGAACAGCCAATGAGCGATGCAGCGCTTACGACTAAAATTAAAACTTGCGGCTAAATAAGCTGACTGAACGCACCTTTTGTCATGAACAAAATTTTTGCACAGATGAAATATCTGCTATTTTATCTCAAAAATAGACTAGCGTTGGAAATCTTCCGCGCTGTATTATATCACAGGTGCATTAGAGTAGGATTCGAAGGTTTTTGTCCGGTTGTTTCAAAAAGCCCGCCTAAAATTCAGCGCATGTCCCTGAAATGATTGCTTAGGACAAGCCCCTATTGTAAACTTTCCTTGCTTATCGCCATGGTAACCACACTCTATTCTTGCTGGTCTTTTTTTTTGACAATTGACGTTTCATTCACACTGGTCAACGTTTGACAGCTAGCCGACAGCTGCGTGCGACATTGCTCATTGCAGGTTATTGTTATATTGCCTTTCAAAGTGTATGCTGTAAAAAAAAACAGAATACGTGCCAGATATTTCAGCTTTTGTGTCATGCAGGGTCAATACAGAACTCTTGATGGGACCCCACGGGCTCAACTTAGGCAACAGTGAAAACGGCTGTATTGTTGGTTGCCTATATCACTTGAGCGGAAAATAAAAGCACGCTACGAAAATTATCAATTTTCTCCTACAATTTCATTTTATTTTTCGACTTTTGGTCAGCTTTTTTGATCAAATACCCCTATGTGCGGCGTGCAGTTTACTCCATCCAAGATTTATTCTCGAAAAGTGCTATTTCGCTTATGTCAAACTGGCCTTTACTCAAGCACTTACCTTGATTTTCTCATTCGTAACGATTCGCAACAAACACGAACATTTCGACGAGCACGGAAGTTACGTGTTTGGCTTAAACGTCAATAACTTGAAAACAAGAAAAGGAAAACAGGAGTGATATCCGTAACAGGTCGTCTTGAATTTGAATGGGATAGTACAGAATTATGTATTAACGATATCAAAAATTTGCCGTTCTATCAATAGGAAGTATTTCTTCACTATTTTTAACTAGAGCTGGCCAACGAATCAAACTTATCAAAATATTGATCCAAAGATATCATGACTTCAAATATCGGAAAAATGTCCAAATTGAGCAAAAATCTCCACAAATCTCCACGGATCTCCATAAAACCTCCATGGATCTCCATAAAACCTCCATGGATCTCCACGAAACCTCCATGGATCTCCACAAATCCCCAAAAACCTCCACGGATCCCCACGGATCTCCACCAAACCTCCACAGATCTCCACGGATCCCCACGGATCTCCACCAAACCTCTACGGATCTCCAAGGCAAGGGACAGAAAACCTCCACGGTGGTTAACCCCTCGGGTTCAGGAGTTCTTCGGTCATGCGGAGACGCAGTTTGTTGGTGGCGGGCCCGCTCTGCAGGACCAGGCAACATTGCTAGACAAATACCGTCAATACTTGCACGAACGAGATCTACAGCTGTTGTCCGAATCTCGTTACTCACCTTACTCCCCGCGGGGTTTGATTCACATGAGTTCGCCCAGCTACTTGTATCTCCAGGCTCCGATTTTTGTCACGAGAATTCTTGCGCAGCTGCGATTATGCAGCAAAAAATTCGTTAAATTTGCCTTCGACGGAAATGTCTACAAGTATGACACCCATGAATTATGTACAATTTGTAATTTACGCAGTCTTGAAACATTGTCTCACTTTATGTTTGACTGTCCGATGTACCAACCTTTACGTCACAGCCTTCCTGAGAGCATTAATTCAGTAGATGATCTTTTCAAGAAAATTAGTTTTTTGACGATCGGCGAGGCAAAGAAAATTGTTCATTTTGTCAAGGGTGCACTGAAACTACGCTCATTCTTGCTGAACGAATGGTGAAGATCCACCTATCATGGATTTTTTTGAGAACTTCTCCTCATTTAATTATCGTACATTGCATTTTTTATTTCTGTTTATTTCCTCCAGAACGGTCACTTTTTTTCAATTGGGTCAATGTTAGAATGTATTGTTTATTTATTACTACTGAATGTTCTTATATTGTTATGTAGGTATAGAAACCCTTATTTATTTATTTTATGTGAAATCGTCAAATGTGCAAAAATTGTTATCCTTGCAATAAGAATGTAATTTTCTTCAAATGCAATAAATGTTATGTTATGTTATGTTATAGGCGTCTAATGAACTTGTGTGATTTTGGTTGGAATCCGCCATTAGGGGGCGCACTTATCGCATTGTATCAATATCGGAATTTTTGACGTACGGACCGAGGTACGGACCTCAAATTGAATATGTAGGTGTTTTGTTGGTTCAGAAACACAGTCTGAAATTTTAGTTTGAATATGTTTCAAAAATATAACCTTTTTTTTTTTTTTTTTTTTTTATTAACACCAATGAAATTTTACAATCTGCCCGTACAGGCAATAAGTAAAAGGTACAAAAAAGCAAAATAAATCAGCGTTGGTTAGAACATTACAATAAATGCCTAACATAATGACAAACATTCCAAAATAAACAAGTTATTCAGAATTGTACAAACTAAATTAAAATTAACACTCATTTAATGGACTTTCACCTATAAAACAGTTCCAAAGGGGTACATCTCTTCAGACGGTATGTCGTCTGACTGTTATCGAGCAGTCCCACCGCCAGTGGGTTGGGGTGTTGTGCTAGCCTGGCAAGGTACTTTGAGCTGGTGCTGCGCGCCTCTTGGAGCACTGTCGGAATTTTCAAATCGTTATATAATGTGTTGTTCGAAACAAACCACGGGGCATCAGCTATTGTTCGGAGTGCTTTTGACTGGAATCGTTGAAGGATGTCGAGATTTGAGGCGCTTGCCGTTCCCCAAAGTTGAACACCGTACATCCAGACTGGCTTCAGGATGGTCTTGTACACAGTCAGTTTACTGCTTAACGAGAGCTTCGAGTTTCTTCCGATCAGCCAGGACAGCTTCGAAAACTTGATGCCCAACTGTTTTCTCTTGGTGAAAATATGATCTCTCCAGTTAAGACGCCGGTCAAGATGCATGCCCAGGTACTTGGCTTTTTCGGTTTGAGGGAGCTGAGATCCGTTCAGCGTGACAACAGGACAAGTCTCTTTTCGAAGTGTGAATGTTACGTGCTGGGATTTAACCTCGTTGGCTTTGATACGCCATCGCTTAAGCCATGCTTGTAGACTGTTCAGCGCTTCTTGAAGTTTCATACTGGCATTGTCTGGGGCGTCACTGACAGCCAAAATGGCTGTATCATCGGCGAACGTGGTCATTGTCGAGTCTGCCGTAGTTGGGATATCGGCGGTGAATATAAGATATAATGCAGGGCCCAGGACACTGCCCTGTGGGACACCAGCTTCAACAGGATACAGCTCCGTGACTTCCCCTCGATATTTCACCATAAAATATCTGTTCGATAAATACGATCGCAGTACCTGGTAAAATGTTGCAGGAAGCTGATTTTTCAATTTGTAGAGGAGCCCCTGATGCCATACTCTATCGAAAGCTTGCGTCACGTCGAGGAAAGCAGCGGAGCAGTACTTTTTCTTTTCGAAAGTCTCGTTAACCACCTGAACTACCCGATGGATTTGTTCGATGGTGGCATGTTGTTCACGGAAACCGAATTGATGTTCTGGGATGATATTGAATTTGTCAAGTTGTGTCTTCAACCTCCCGAAAAACAATTTTTCGAACAGCTTGGACAGCACGGGCAAAAGGCTGATAGGGCGATAGGATGTTGCTTCTTCGGCTGGTTTTCCAGGTTTCAGGATCATTATGATTTGGGCCACTTTCCACTGGGATGGAAAGTGGCCAGTTCTCAAGATGGCGTTGTATATGTGAGTGAGCACGGTGATGGCTGTACTTGGAAGTTGTTTGATTATTGTCCCTGTCACAAGATCGTAACCTGGCGCTTTTTTTGGTTTGAGCTTCCTTGCGATGTCAATTACCTCTTGCTTTTTTATTGGTTTAATGGGCAATGCCATTTGGTACGGTGCATCAAGAAACGACGTTATAGCTGCCTCTTCGATTTGGGAACTTTCAGAAGGAAACGGTTTGAAGACATCTGCCAGGTGTTCAGCAAAAACTTTTGCTTTCTCAGGATCAGTTCTTGCCCAAGTTCTGTCCTTTTTTCTGATAGGAGGTATGTTGGACTGTGGAGAATTCTTGAGCTTCGCAGTGGCTTTCCATAACGAGTATTCAGTTGCCTTGGTAGGAGTAAGACTTTCCAGGTAAACTTGAAATTCCCGATTTCTTTCTTCGTATAGTAACTTTTTAATATGTCTCGCTGCCTTGTTCAGATTTTCTTTGTCCTGGCCATGTCTGGTGATCATCCATGTTTTCCGTAATTTCCTCTTTTCAGCAATGGCTTCTCTGATAAACTTGGAACAGTGTTGCTGTTTGACAGTTGTTTTTTGTTCTGGTGTCGAGTTCCAGGCGGCCTGTTGGATGGTTCTCGTGAAGTTTTCAACAGCGACGTCTATCTCTTCGGCTGATTTCAATGACATGTTGGTGGTGATAGTTTCTTCGATTAAGTCTCGGAATAGTCCCCAGTCCGTCTGCTTGTTCGTGAGGATAGCTTGTCTTTGTCTGTTCACTATTTTGGAGCTCAGTGTGACCATTACTGGCGAATGATCTGAAGATAAGTCATAGTTTTGCTCTGCATGTAGATGATCTGCCTGAATGTTTTTTATGACGCAAAAATCAATAACATCCGGAATTTTGTTGTTGTCACTCGGCCAATAGGTAGGTTGTCCTGTTGATAGGATATGGTAGTTATTCCTGGTGATGCATTTTTCCAGCTCTCGGCCTTTTGGAGTTGTCAGTCTTGAGCCCCACCTCGGGTGTTTGGCGTTATAATCTCCACCAGCCAGAAATCTGTTTCCCAGTGTGGCATAAAACTCCGTATACTGATGTTCTTTTATGGAATGTCGAGGTGGGCTGTAAATGGCAGAAATAAAAAGTGGTCCCCTTGAATCTTCACAAACAATGGTGGTTGCTTGGATGTAGTTTGTTTGGTATTTGCAAGCTTCGTAGTGTTTGATGGAATTCTTGATGATTACAGCACTACCGCCGTGTGCTGTACCGTCTGGGTGGTTGGTGTTATATATGATGTAGTTGTGTATTTTTAGATAGCTGCGATTGGTAAAATGGGTTTCTGATATCAACATGATATCAATGTTGTGCTCTCTCAAAAAGGCTGATATCTCTGGTCCATGGTTTACCAGGCCATTAGCATTCCACACAGCTATTTTAAGTTTGTCTTCCATTAATTTATTTTATCAAGCAGCTTGGATACAATATTCATCATAGTATCCATTCTTTGAACCATTTGTTCAATCATTTTTTCTAGCTTGGAGACTATATTGCTAGATTGTGAGCTGGTATCTGATGTTGTTGGGTTGCTTGTATCATCGTTTTTTACTGCTGATGCAAATGATTTTCCTTCTCTTCGATCGCTTGATTTGTCTTGGCTTTTAACTTGGATTTGTTGAGGGGCCGTCTTGAGTCTCAATGCAGGGAACTTTTTCTGCTGTAGCTCTTTGTATACTCTACATCCGCGGTAGTTGGCCGGATGGTTTTGTTCACATAAGGCGCATTTTAGATCTTTGCGCTGATTTACCTCACAAGTTTTGCTACTGTGAAAGCCTCCACATTTTACGCATCTGGTTTGTCTTTTGCAAAAGTTTTTTGTGTGCCCAAGACGTAGGCAATTGGCACATTGTGGTATTTGCCTTGTCTGGCGTACTGGTTCAATAGTTATTTTGCAATGAAGCAAGTCTTTCACTTCGTAAATTTCCTTATTGTTCTCCTTAGGTTCTATGTCCAAGAAAAACATTGGCAGTGGTTGTTTATCCCTTCTGCTTTTTGCGTTGTAAATGTTTCTTACGCAATGACCCCTGGTAGTTATGGCTTCTTTCAATTCATCCACGTTGGTAGAGTAGTGTAATCCTTTGATCACCACTCGAAAACAGCGCTCTGACTTGAGTTGGTAGGTGTAGTATCTAACGTCTTTCTTGGTAAGCTCTTGCACTGCATTTCGGTATGCGTCTTCATCTTCGGTTTGCAGTTTCACTTCGTTGTCCCTGCTAACGACTTTTAAACTGTATTTGTTGGCAATTTTTTCATTTGAGTTCAGCATGGCTGTTAACCCATTCACGTCTTCTATTCTGGCAAGAAACAGAGGAGGAGGCTTTGCTTTGGATTTGGAACCTTTGTCAGGTTTATCTGCTGTGTCTTCATCGAAGCTGTCTGGTGCATTCTCTAAAAGTTGGAATTTGTTGGCTGGATTCAGTATCTTTTTGTAATCTGTTATTAATGTTTGGTGTGGAGTGGTGGGCTTTAGGTGTTTTGGCTGTCTTTGTGATTCTGGGCTCAACTGGTTGCGTCCTCTTTTCTTGTATTGTACGTCTTGCCATGGCTGTTTAGTTTCTTTTTCGCTATTCGCTGGCAGTGCCAGTAAATTTTCATCAAGCATCGTGACGAGCGCCCGCTGTCGCAGAGGCCCCAGTGGCCTCTACTGGAAGGGCCCCGATGCGCCGCAAATTCAAGTACGGCACTGTGCGATATCACCGCCAGAACAAAAAGTTAGCGATAAGGAAAAATTATTCACATCGGCCGAATGACAGCCAGTGTTTGTTTGTGTAATTTATCAAGTGTTTTCGGTATTTTCGGTTCCAGTCAAACTCACCAAACGGTGGATGCCGACGTGTGCCTTTTAGTGTCCAAGTTTCAAAATTGTCATCAAAGCCTACCCCCACAAATTCTGGAATCTGCGAGGACCAACAACAACAACAACTTATCACCATGAGCGCCGAGCGCAACAAATATAACCTCAATTTCTTATTTTTTCAAAATGTCTAAAACGCAACTTTTACAAAAAAAATCATATCACCATTGTTGAACTTTTGATCTGAAAATTCGAAAGCCGTTTTGAGACAAGACATCAGGCTCCATGATTATACCATTAGAATTTGAAGAAAAAAAAAGTTCACAAAAACGGGGACCTATTGAACTAAGCACAATTTTGCAATGCTTCACATTCCACCCTGTAACGAATGTAATTTCGATGAATTGGAAACTCTCGCCAACGGAGTAGATTGCTGAAAGATGTATCTAAGCAACCGTGAAGACAAAATCGGAATCGGTTGAAACAATTCAAAGTTACACCATTTTGAAAAAGGGCAAAATTTTCGATACCGACATTTCAAATGTTGAGCAGTTTATAATAGAACACCCGTGGACAAATATCTATTTTCATCAATAATATTATCACATTATTATTATTATTATTATTTTATTTCATCTTCCTGCGGTGCCGGTGAGCCGACGAGGTCCGTTCGTTCATACACATAATTATGCGAATGTGACGGATTTTCTCACTGTACGATTTTCTCCCGTTATATTAAAGCACGGTGGAAACTGTGTCTGGCAGGGCACAGTTTTTTCAAAATTGAGTGTATTCTTTATTTTTTACAAGTGGATGTTAGAGAAAATGCGAATAGAATAGGTACTAAGTGTCATCCATTTAAACGGATCTCATGTATTTACAAATTGGTGAAGAATGTCCCAGTAAGAAGTTTCATTTTGATTTAAAAAAAGCGCATTCATTTTTTGAGAATAACAATTGCCATCCGCAAATGATTCAACAGTTTAAAAATACGTTTATTGCAGCGTGCCTATCGCTTATAGAAACCATCGTAATCAACGCCAGGCAACTTGGTATTAGTTCAATTTTCTTATTTTATAATATTTGGCGTATAAAATGAATTGTTTGAAAAAAAAAGTTGTATTGTTTTCGCAATATAAGTGATTTTATGTGACTCGTATGGATTTAATTAGGCTCGCTGCTCTCGGCGCCTAAACTTTCATACTCCGTCATGTAATCGTCTGCACATGTGAACATGAAACAGAAAAATGTAGGGTTGCTAGATTATCGACAGCTTCCGCTGTACAAGGGTTAGGCAATCATCTGTTGCTAAAAGTTGATGGGAGGGGCTAAAATCCAGCTATGTGTCAAAATTTACCATGAGCGGAGCAAAAAGGTAATTTGCGGGGTCCGGTGCTGTTGCCTGATGTCCGCAACCCAACATACATGAAAATTTCATTTCATCTAGAGGCAACTCTAGAGGTGTTTTGAAACTCATTGGACATATCATATCCACCCCTTACACGAATTTGTACACCTCAATTCAAAATAAACACGCTCTTGACAATTAGAACCCGTTGGGACGGACGCCTATGGCGTTCCATGAGGTCGAGGCCGAGCCTGACTCCATGAGGCCGTTCAGTAAACAAACGGCATGCAATAACAAACAGTCGGCCAGTCGCGTGATAGGGTCCCTGAAAAAATGAGCTTAAAAAATGACAATGAGTGCGCCCCACAACGGATACAATGATAACTTTTAGCCAAGTCGAGAACTATTCCTGTCAGGTCACCCGCACGACAAGATCTCCGCAGTCACCACCAGGGATCATCACCCAGTCCAGTGGCGGCGATACGCATTACGAAAATAAATGAATCATTTTTTGATTGCCAATGACACCACCGTGAGTTGGAATTCATCGATCAAATCAAATTTTTGTTTATGACGAAAGCTGTTGTACTTAAAACACAATGTAAGCGGTAAAATAATACTATTCCCACTCTATTTTCTACGCCACTGGATATTTTTAAAAAAATTATTTTTTTTGAATTCCTTGTTCAATTTAGGGAAAAAGTTACTCTTGTAAAATTTCGATTAGAGGCTTCATTTCCGAGATATTTGCCTTTGAAACTTTGGAAAACACCTCGAAATCGCGACTTTCAAAGGCCTAAAAACTAAAATCCAAGAAAACTCATGATTTCTCAACTGGAATAAGTTTTCTAGGTCGTTTAAGTTGATTTACTGCCATTTTTTGCTAAGAAACGATGCGTTTTCAGAGAAAAAACAATTTGGTCTCTGGAAAGTGGCGATTTCGAGATGTTTTCCAAAGTTTAAAACCCAAATATCTCGAAAATCAAGCCTCTAATAAAAATTTTACACGAGTAACTTTTTTTCTAAATTGAACAAGGAATTCAAAAAAAAAATTTTTTTAAAAAAATATCCAGTGGCGTAGAAAATGGGGTGGGAGAAGTTGAACAATCCCCCGATATCTACGCCACTGGACAATTTTGACAAAAGTTATCTACGTCAAGTGATGGGTATTTATTTCATAAGTATTTGTACCAGATTTGGTGAAAATCGCTTTGATGACTTGAGAGTTATTGCAAAAAGATGATTTCAAAAACTGAACTTTGAAGGGCTCTATCTCCCTTAGGAAGCGTTTTGGAGAAAAATTAAATCATGCATTTCGACCTAGTTTTCGATGGACCATCGAATGGTGAATTATTGCTACTATAATCTGGACCATCCTGTACAGGATGTCCCGAAATTTATGCAACAAAATTTACAGGAAGGTAGACAATTCGAAAATAAGAGGACTCCCTTGATAAAAATACTCTCACAAACGTAATAGCGGAGATATAGGCCTTCAAAGTTGGTTTTTTAAAACAGTTTTTTCTGCATAACTTTTGAACCCTTGAGCCGATTTCATCCAAACTTGAACCAAAGTTTACTAAAATAGGTCTCTATCGAACAATGATAACGCATTTCATTAAAAAATTTTAGGGGCTAAAATAATAGGGGGTACCTTCCCCTATTTTTCACCCCCTGAAATATTTTTGGAAATTGTTGCAATTTTTGAATTCTACGTTCAATTTAGAGAAAACAAGTTACTTTTGCAAAATTTTGATTAAAGGCTTCATTTTCGAGATATTTGGGTTTGAAACTTCGGAGAACATTTCAAAATCGCCACTTTTCAGGGCCCAATTTTTTTTTCTGAAAAGCTTCATGTTTCTCAGCAAAAATTGTAGTTTATGACATTGAAATACCTAAAAAACTTATTTCAGTTGAGGAATCTTGAGTTTTCTTGAATTTTAATTTTTAAGGCCTTGAAAGTGGTGTTTTCGAGATGTTCTCCGAAGTTTCAAACCCAAATAAAGTGCTCAACAAAATAAGTGTCGCAACAGAAATTTCCCCCCAAATTTGAGTCAACATAACTTTTGATTGTCACAGACGATTGCAATTCGGTTTTCACTCCTCGATTACCTAATCTTTTGGCTATCTACCATGTTCAAAGATCACCTGAAAAGCTGCACATAAAGTTTCTACAGGGTGGTAAATAAAGCAGATCATAATTGTTGAAATTTTAATGAACCCCCGTTTGAGCTAAATATTTTTTTGTCAACAACCGATAACAAAATAATGGAGAATGATGACTTATCTCGGAACGGTTTTCGAATTTCCCGGATTAGAAGTGAAATAGCCAAGATACGATTTTTTTTGCTGGGAATGATGCTTTTCATCTCTTCTCCATGAAAAATCAACGGATTCTCGATGTAAGAAGATATCTCTCAGCAGGCTTGCTCATTAGACGATTCTAAGCAATTTGTTGTCTAGCGCACCCCCTATTTTGTTTTTTGGGGCTGAAATTGGGTATATTTTTCTAATGAATTCGCCACCAATTTCACAACCTAGGCTTGTTTGATATCAATTCTTTTGATTAAGGCTCGCTAAACAAGATTATCTTGATAAGAACAGTCTTCTGTCTGTCTGACTGTCTGTCTGTCTGTCCGTCGGTCTGTCTGTAACATGTTACGATATGCTTCAATTTCACAACCTAGGCTTGTTTGATATCAATTCTCCCGATTAAGACTCGCTGAACAAGATTATCTTGATATTAACAGTCTTCTGTCTGTCTGTCTGTCTGTAATATGTTACGATATGCTCCAATTTTACAACCTAGGCTTGTTTGATATCAATTCTTTTGATTAAGACCCGCTTAACAAGATTATTTTGATAAGAACAGTCTTCTGTCTGTCTGACTGTCTGTCTGTCCGTCTGTCTGTCTGTAACATGTTACGATATGGTCCAATTTCACAACCTAATGAACCCAGGCTGGTTTGATTACAGTTCTTTTGATCAAGGCTCACTGCACAAGATTATCTTGATAAAAATGGTTTTTTGTCTGTCTGTCTGTCTGTCTGTCTGTAATTATGTTGCGATAACTTCCGAACCAGTTCATCAAATTTAACTAAAATTTAGTATAGACATGATTTATGAAGGTTGAAATTCAAATTGATCCAGAGACCCCACAATATCTTGAAAGGTCTTAAGAGACCGCACCACACTTACTTACTTATCAGTTCCTTTTCTTTTGCTTTCGCAAGATCAATTTTGAATACATGAACATTTATTCTCATTTCTATCGAATTTAACACTTGGTATTTTTTGTCTCCAATTGTCGATCAAGGTAGGTACATGTGTAGTTGTTCTGGACTTGAAAAAATCAAGTAAAAACAGATGAAGAGCGGCATGCCCTCTGCTGAAGCCGCAGCATCGTGCTACTAGCCTAAGATGGGCACAAAACCATATTAGCACTGGGGAATAGCAGAAAGGAGTAGGTGCTTGTTTTCAGATGAAAGTAAGTTTAATTTGTTCAGGTCGGATGGACGGGTTTTGGTATGGCGACAGAGGAACGAAAGACTTCTGGAAGAACACATAGAGGCAAGGGTGGTTTTTGGAGGTGGAGGAGTGACTGTTTGGGGAGAAATGAGGACTGGAAGAATAAGTGATTTGGCGATACTGAGAGGAGAGTGTATGAATGGTGAAAGATACAGGGATTTGTGTATAAAGGGTATTGTGGTCCCCTTTGCTCAAAATTTTGGTGAGAATTCCATGTTTAGTGGAGCGAAATCGGCCTGAAAAGTCGTCGTTTTTTTTTTGAAGGTATAACAGCACCAAACCTTATAGGTCCTATAGAGAATCAAATTCCACGTATGTATGGTCATTTTGGGTATGATCTTGTGGTAGGGACCTTTTTTATGGGCAAAAAACCTCAAAAATTGAAAATGAACAGTTCAGCATTCACAACGTTATATCTCTGGATCCAGTTGAGCTATCGGTCTGTTCTTTTTTTTAAATAAAAGTACATAGAAAAACCTTTCCAATGGTACATCACTGACTAAAGATTATTGTTCACGAACGTGTTTATAGAACAATAAACATTATATTGACCAAAAATGCAGTCCCTTTTTGACCATGCGAAGAACTTCTTTCCTTGTAGGAATTTTTAGATACAACCTGCGAGGAAAATGAAGCCAAAATATGAAAGAAAATTTTAAAGAAAGTTTCATTGATCTAGGCCGTATAGTTTGTCAGTTATAAATTTTTTTCTGGCGCATTGAGTTGGAACGTCGCTCGGCGTGGGCTTGCATACAGTAAATCGCCGCAAACGAACAGTGAGCGCGGCACGGCTCCCGTCACTGGCTGTTTGTTATGCGGCGATTTACTGTATGCAAGCACAGGCCGGGCGACGTTCCAACTCAATGCGCCAGAAAAAAATTCATAACTGACAAACTATACGGCCTAGATCAATGAAACTTCCTTTAAAATTTTCTTGCATATTTTGGCTTTATTTTCCTCGCAGGTTGTATCTAAAAATTCCTACAAGGAAAGAAGTTCTTCGCATGGTCAAAAAGGGACTGCATTTTTGGTCAATATAATGTTTATTGTTCTATAAACACGTTCGTGAACAATGATCTTTAGTCAGTGATGTACCATTAAAAAGGTTTTTCCTTGTACTTTTATTTAAAAAAAAGAACAGACCGATAGCTCAACTGGATCCAGAGATATAACGTTGTGAATGCTGAACTGCTCATTTTCAATTTTTGAGGTTTTTTGCCCATAAAAAAGGTCCCTACCACAAGATCATCCCCAAAATGACCATACATACGTGGAATTCGATTCTCTATAGGACCTATAAGGTTTGGTGCTGTTATACCTTCAAAAAAAAAACGACGACTTTTCAGGCCGATTTCGCTCCACTAGTTGGTCGACGACAACGTCCGACCTCATCGGGCTAGAATTGTCAATGAATTTTTAGGGGATCACAATATTGGAAGAATGGATTGGCTACCCTTGTCTCCAGATATGAATCCTATCGAGCATGTATGGAGTAGGATAAAGTTGAAATTGAAAAAAAAGAAGCACAATTGGACAATTTGATTGATTTAGCGATTGCAGTTCAGGAAGAATGGAAGGCTTTTCCTCAGAATTTTTTGCGGGCTTTAGTGGAGAGCATGTCGAGATAAGTAATGGCTCGATCTGATCCAGGCAAGAGAGGACCGACAAAATATTGATTATTTAAGCATCTTAAACTGAAAATCATAAACTGGAAGAAAAATGTTACTTACCTAGTACCTACCTACAAACCTGGTAAGTTGGAGGTCCATCTTGCAAATGCTTGAGAAAAAGCTGGTAGCTAATTACGGGATGATGCGCCCTCTAGTGCACCGACTTGAGCTAAAATCTCATCAACTTACTCGAAAATTCAAATTATGCCCGCATATGTACACTGACTAAGCTTTGGAAACACTTTTGAAAACTGTCAATTTTTGAAGTAAAATTGCACACGTAATTGAATGTGATATGACAAAAAAAGTATTTTCTTATTCACCAAATTTCAGTTAAATTCGATGAACCGTTCGGGAGTTATTGAAACAGATGACTGACAGACAGACAGACAGAAAAATGTTTTCACCAAGATAATATTGTTCAGCGAACCTCAATCAAAAGAATTGATACCGAACAAGCCTAGGTTGTGAAATTGGTGGCGAATTCACAAAAAAGTGCGCCCTATTTCAGCCCCAAAAGACACAACAGAGGGTGCGCTAGGCAACAAATTGCTTAGAATCGTCTAATGAGCAAGCCTGCTAAGAGATATCCTCTCACATCGAGAGTCCGTTGATTTTTCATGAAGGAGAAGAGATGAAAAGCATCATTCCCAGCAAAAAAATCGTATCTTGGCTATTTCACTTCTAATCCGGGAAATTCGAAAACCGTTCCGAGGTGAGTCATCATTCTCCATTATTTTGTTATCGGTTGTTGACAAAAAAATTTTTAGCTCAAACGGGGGTTCATTAAAATTTCAACAATTATGAACTGCTTTATTTTCCACCCTGTAGAAACTTTATGTGCAGCTTTTCAGGTGATCTTTGAACATGGTAGATAGCCAAAAGATTGGGCAATCGAGGAGTGAAAACCGAATTGAAATCGTCTGTGACAATCAAAACTTATGTTGACTGAAATTTGGGGGAAAATTTCTGTTGCGACACTTATTTTGTTGAGCACTTTATCTCGGAAATGAAGCCTTCAATCAAAATTTTGCAAAAGTAACTTTTTTCACTAAATTGAACGTAGAATTTAAAAATTGTAACAATTTCCAAAAATATTCAGTAAGGTGAAAAAGAGAAGGGAAAGGGGGAAGGTACCCCCTATTATCTTCGCCCCTGAACATGTTTGATGAAATGCGATGTCATTGTTCGATAGAGACCTAGTTTTGTAAACTTTGGTCCAAATTTGAATAAAATCTGCTGAAGGGGTCAAAAGTTATGCAAAAAAACTGTTTTAAAAAACCAACTTTGAAGGCCTGTACCTCCGTTATTACGTTTGCGAGAGTATTTTTGTTGAGGAAGTCTCCTAATTTTTCAATTGTCTACCTCCCTGCAAATTTTGTTGCATTAATTTCGGGACACCCTGTATAGCATAGAAAGAAAGGCTGTAGCCTTGAGCGTCGGCGGTCAGTCGGTTCGTTAACCGATTCGTCTTTTACGCCGTATGTGTATGGTCCTGCTACTCCTGCTAGTGCTAGGTGTGACTTCTTTCGGTTAGATGGCGCTTCAATGCTCAGTTGAAGGAAAAGTTGTTCCGGGAATTCGGCGGATAGGTAGGTTAATATTAAATGATAATGCAGGGAAGAAAATTATTTTACTTTGTGAGTGTGTTACAATGAAGTGGAAGCTCATACTTTTAAAATAGTATTATCCAATAAGCAAACTAAAAAACATTAGGTTTCAATCAAAAACACTGTTTACCAAGTTTGACATTCACAGGTAGGTACCTACAGGATGACTGAGGACCACGAAAAACTGAAAATATTATGGTGGTAAATCAACCGCGGTGATATTCTCGCACCTTTACTACTATACAGGGTGTTTCGGTGACCTTGCATAATAATTCGCGAGGTGATTCCTCTCAAGAAAATGAGTCGAAAAGTAATATAACATTTTACCCTGAAATGCTTTCTAAGGGAGTTACAGCCCCTCAAAGGTACAAGTTAAACAAAGTTTTCAATTATTTGCTGAAAAACTGTCAAAGGTAGGAACTTCAAATAATGGTATAGAGAAGTTTCTCAATAGTGCAAATTAATGTACATGCAAAGTTCTGAACAGATCTAACCAGTGGCAGCGAAATTGGAGGGGATTGGGTTCATGTTGAAAATTATTCAAGACACGTCCGTGTTTTTTCACTTTTACTTCAGAACGATGCATCCTACAGAAAAAATGCAAGAGAATTAAACGTTTTGGATTGAACGAGTCTATCGAAAACATCAAATTTGAAGCTCTTACCTTTGACAGTTCTTAAGCAAATAATTGAAAACTTTGTTGCATTTTGTACCTTTGAGGAGCTGTAACTCCCTCAGGAAGCTCTTTAAGAAAAAATCTTACTTTTACTTTTCGACTTATTTTTTTGGGAGGATCACCTCCCGAAGTATTATGCAGGTCACTGAAACACTCTGTATACAGGATGTCCCGAAAATACACCGACAACGTAACGTTCTAGGACAGCTTTCTCTCATCTGAATAAGAAGAAAAGTTCTCATGAACATGGGTCCGGAAACGCTCCATAACGGTGCTACAGGCCCCTAAAGGTGGGACCCTGAAGATGGTTGTTTATTAATTATTTCCGAAACCGTTCAAGGAAAATCAATCAAAATTCAAACTTGACACATTCAATAACCTTCTTATGCTTAACAAAATTTGAATGCCTAACAAAAATGAAGTTGCTTAAATAGTTTCTCTTTCGCCTTGAATATCGTAATTATAAAATCAGCATTTCTGATCACGATTTCATACATTCAAACTCAAATCCTTACTCTAGAAAAGAGATGTCCACTTCAAGGCCATGGACGCGATTGCGCTGTTCGAACTTCGAACTTGATCACGAGGTTAAGTAGGTAGTTTGAAACGAACTGATAGGGGGCATTGAGGTGACTGTGAACACTGAATGTATCACAAGAAGTAATAAACGTGAAAACGAACATGATCATCATATGATATTTGGTCACAATTTTCAGAATGAATTTTTTAATGTTGGTATGTTCTGCCGAAAGTTCGATACTTTTTTATAAAATAATTCATATTTGATTGCGTTAGGTTAGACACTGTTCCCTTACATCAGTTGAAGTATGTTTGGTTGTCTACATCTGAGTGTGGTTTCCAAATTTGTTTTGGAATTTACTAGACCATTCAATGCTAGAACGCAATAACGCATTTCATTTCTGTGATTCTGTGTTTACGGCGTGTTCGTGATCGTGTAGTCGCAGGTCGCAGTTCAGAGTTTAGCATTATTCTGTGGTTCAGCTGTTGTAAAATTAGCGAAAAGATGAGTGTTTTATTCACAGGCCATAATCCTTACTCTAGAAAAGAGATGTCCACCAAGATTTGACTAGGAAAATGCGAAGGTTACTCTGTTGTATGTTGTGTTGCCTATTATTATGCTCCAAGCTTCATCGAAATTCGAAAGTGAAAGAGTACATACATTAGATCTCATTAGATTATGTTGTTATCGAGTGTTAGAACAGTCAATTAGAACACCAAAATTGCAATAATGACTTTGTAAATATCTGGAATAGAGTTTGACTGATCTAAATTGAATTTTTTAAAAATATTTCTGAAACATTTCAGTTACTTATTTTTTTTTTCTTGGAATCAGCTAAAGTGTGCCAAACAATTGAAGAATCGCCTCGGTAATCGCATTTTATAGCTTGTTTTATGGTGGCCTCCGAATCTTATATAGATTTTGCAAAGAAGAAATTTCAAGCTGTAAAATGTTATTGATCTGAAAAATTGATTTCTTTTTCATTGTGTGTCCTACAATGACGGATGATAAAGTAATGTTTAGGAGAAATTATATTTCGAATAATTTTAAGGGTGGGTATTCATTCTTTGAGATTATTTAATTTTCGAGATTATTCAGTTTTCGAGATTATTCAATCTTCAAGTTTATTCAATGTTCAGGACCACCTGACTTTTAGTTAAAGGCGCGCTTGTGCGCCTTTATGACTTAGTATCTCGTAAACGGTGCATCTAGCGAGGTTGAACAAAGGGACCTTTTTTATGTAGAAAACACCAATATTCTATAATTCTATAAGGTAAAAATTTTACCTCAATCAATTTTTGAAGCTGACAAAATTTTATACATACAACTTTGGTCTTACGACGTTGGTCTGAAGTTGGACATATTATGCCCTTGGGGACTTTTTTTGTAGATCACTGAGTTCTCTACATCTCTGTCGCCGACAATTTTCATGTTTTGCTTTCTGTCCTCCCATCGTTCCCAGGAGAAAAGCGGCGCAAGATTTTCCATTTTTTACATTTTTTTTTACCATCCGGTTCCAGACGTCACACAAGGCACGAATTTGAAATCCTTCATCATAATGAATCTTCAAATGAATCTTCAAAAAAAATCTCTGGGACCTTTTGCTACCGTCCGTTCCGGTAGGTACCTCGGTAGGTACCTACATTTTGACCACTAAAAAAAAAAGCGCAAATGATAAAGATGGGGTGCTACATTTTCGGGCGAAAACTCAAGTTCTCCCATTTTATTTGGTAGCTTTTAACACTGAAAATTACATATTCAATTTTCCGATACAGCACTTGAATTTAAAAAATAAAGCAGAGCGCAAGCGTTTTATTTCGGTAGGTTTTGCTTGGTCGCAACGCACGGCAGGAGAGAGGAGGCGCCGCTGCTAACATTACGAAATCCAGCTCGAAATATCGATCTGTTTAGCTAGGCACTATGAGGAGGTTAGTATTAAGCACAGTCAAAAATTTGAGTAACACCATCATCGGCATCAATAAATTTCGGAATTCCAACAAATACCGTTTCGATGCCAGCCATTACTCCACGTTCATCAATTTATTCGGCAAAAATGTGAGTACCTACTTGCTGTCAATATTATTTTGCAAGTGCAATTTAAAATGCACTTCTTGATTGCTAATGTGATCCACGTGAGTGAAATTTCAGGCCAACATCCAACCACTTGGCAATGAGACGGAACAGCAAAGGTAGGTAAAGATATTTTAAAATGTATACAGCACGCATGTTTTTCTTATTTTTTTTTTTCGTTTCCCGCCATTTTAGACGACAATTTTCAGTTATACACAATACGCATTACTTAAGTCGGTGAGTAGCTTCTTTGATATTTTCCCCAATGCATTTCGTGAGAAAATAGCTTTTTTCTCTTTCCAGGCAAAGCACTGAAATTAGAGCTGAGGATACACTTTTTGAATTGTTCAAAAATGACGAAACGGGGTTTCTGTCGATCAGCAAATTTCTCTCGGTAAGTCTCCGCTTTGATTCCAACCTGCCAACCCAATAACGTATTCAGAAAAAAAAAATACTGGTCACAGGCATTGCGAACGACTGGACTTCGTAAAAGCGACCCGCGTCTAAAAGACATGATGGAAACGCTCAAGAAGGTTCAAAAGAAAACAGAAGGTCAACCAATTGACACGCAACGACTGAATTTAGAAACATTTCGAAGGTACCTTCCCGAAGCTCAATTTTATTCTATAGTTTGTACTGCATATAATTTGCTTCTATAGTATAGTGAACCCAAGTATCGGCTTGATTTCCCGGGCATTTCGACATCAGTTCATAATTCCAGAGTTTCAAAATTTCTGCAAGGACATCGAGGAGATTTACTGGACGTGTAAAAACAACACGGATGGTGACGTAAGATCCGAATGAACATAGTTTTTGAAGAGGTAACATAGTGAAAAAAATTCCAGGTTGCCAGTTACATACCGCAGTTAAAACGAGTGAATCCCAATTACTGGGGGGTCAGTGTGTGCACGATAGACGGACAAAGATTCTCGATAGGGGACGTCAATATACCTTTCACGATTCAGTCGTGCAGTAAACCACTGACATATGGATTTGCTCTGGATCTGCTGGGTGCCGAAACCGTGCACAAATTCGTCGGACAGGAGCCCAGCGGCAGAAATTTCAACGAATTAATTTTGGATCACAACAGTGAGTAAAAACGATAAAGATTTCTAGTCGCAGGTCAAATTCCAGATTTTATCGTAAAATATTGTCTGCTCCAATTAATCTTCTCTTATTTACGCAGAAAAGCCGCATAATCCCATGATAAATGCAGGTGCTATCTTGATTTGTGCACTGCTGAAGACATCGGCTGCCCCTGAAATGACTTTGGCCGAAAAATTCGATTTCACCATGAACTATTTCGAGGTAGGTACCCAAACTAAACTCCTTCGTTTTGAGCTAGCTAAATACATCATTGCTTTTCTAGCGCTTAGCTGGAGGAGAAGATTTAGGTTTCAACAATGCCGTATTTTTATCAGAACGAGAAGCGGCCGATCGTAATTATGCCCTCGGATTTTATATGAAAGAACACAAGTGTTTCCCGAAAAATACCAATTTCAAAGAATGCATGGATTTTTACTTTCAGGTACCTACCTACAAAAAATAAATACCTATCTAATACCTATATGGGGTGATCATTTGAAAACTATCCATACCCGTAATAACTTCCGATGACTAGTAACTATTTCTTCAATGTAAAACATACACTGGCGAATGTCGATCTTCAACGTTCTTCCTCTTGAAATTCTCCGAGTTTTGAACATTTCGAAAATATTTTTTCAGAAAGAGAATTCAATTCCCTTCGATTTGATGTATCACAAAGTAGGTAGTGTCATTTTAGATTTTGAAGTTGCGGTTGGAGAGGGGGGGGGGAGGGAAAGGATGAATGGCTGGCACGTTTTTCACAGAAAGTTATCTTCCTCAGTGCATGATGTTGGCTGAATTGAAGAGAATTGAGGGGTGTAAAATATTAAATTGGATACTCAGACAATTTCAGGAAGAGGAGGGGTGGGGTTGAAAATGTTGAGTACTTTTCAGAATGAGAATGTAATTCTCTTCACCATGATGTATCACAAAGTAGGTAGTGCCATTTGAAGTTCCGAAGTTGGGGTGGGTGGATCGAGGCGAAGGGGTTGAAAATAGAAATTCACCAATGTTTTATGGTGCGATTTTCTAAAAAATTACATTCCATTAACGCTCTGTTACGCTGTTAATACCTAGGCAACAGCCAATGGCCGACTGGATTTTTTACATAACAGTAGAGCGTTTACAGAATGTTTTTTTTTACTGAATCGCACTATAAAATGTCATCTTCGATATTAAAATCGACCTGTTTTTGCTCGAACGAATGTTCACTATGAATCGATATTAATTAGTTATTAAGGGTGGGTAGTTTTTAAATGATCACCCAGTATAATAATTTGGATGACAGCTTGACTTACTGACAATATTTACTTTTGAATTTACTTGCGGGAATTTATCTAATAGATTTATGGTTTTATTGCTAGGTTTATTTATACACTTACGAAAACCTCTTCACTATTATTATAATAAAATGGTCGCTGTATCAATTGGCTCACTCTGAAATTTCTGGCGGACTCAAAGTGCCATTCTTCCTGAAATTAAGGACTTTTTTAAATGACTTATTTTTCCGAATAGCTGACTTCTTGGAGTACAATATGCCGGTTATTTCTTGTGCAGGTGCTCCAATTACTGATTATTCACCTTCGCGATTGATTTTTCTTCTGTTGCTAATTCTCGCCCCAGACAAACGAAACTGAGCTCGAAGTGTTCGAAGGTAATGATTAATGAATGTTTTATTTGGCGGCAAGTTGATTCCTGCGAAAAATGTCCACCAAACCGGATTTGGGAGTTGATTCATGTATATCATGTATTGGTCAAGTTTGCTGCAACCATCCCTTGTCGAAACTTCATCTTCATTCAATGGACCTTTTCAATAAAGGCGCTCTCTCTCGCACGATTTACGTCACAGCCCCACAAGGCCGCAGTGTGGTACCGCGCACATCTCTGTCGGACCAGCGCGCAGAATATTTGGAAAAGTTCGTTCATTCATAGCGAACGGAGTTTCCCTTGGAGATATTCGGCGCCGTCATAGCTAGACCCCACAATTGCGCGGTATGAACGCGCACGCATCTGTATCTCTTTTCTGAAAAGGTCCATTCTACTCATCGATTCGAAATTGGTCAGAATTTGAAAAACCGTTCAAAGCTATCGATACAAAGTCTTTCCTGAACCGCTTGAGGCAGTTTATCTCCCCATCTCGGTGTGTTCAACAGATAGCCTCGCCCAGATTATTGGCTTACTTCGCAGCAATCATTCATTTTGGTACAATATTACAAAAAGTACACGTATAGGGTGTTTCATGGTGAAATTGACATAGTCATGTAGCGTCATCGATCTATTTGTTAACTATGCAAAGACTGCAGGGTCGGACTTGAATTTTTGCCTCCCAAGTTTTCTTTGCAAAGGCCACCATGTATGCATTTTTTTCAAATACTCTTTCACACCAGCAAACTGCATGGAAAATGCTATGATTCTAGCTAATAAAATTGTTTGGCGCAATTGAATTGTGGCAAGAAAAAATAATCATTAATCGAATCATTATGTAATTTTCATTCTTCAAAAGATGTTCTTTAACATGGTCCCTAATTCTCGCTCACCTTGCTATATGATTTGATTTGCATTTATTTGATATAAAATCATCGACGTAAATTTACAAGTTTGAATAAAAAAAAAATTGACTCGAAAATTGAGACTGATTAGACCATTTTTATGCGAAAATGCCTAGAGCCATTATTTTTCTCTTATCATCATTGAATTGCGCTAAACAATTTTATTCGCCTGAATCATAGCATTTTTCATGTAGTTTGCTAATATGGAGCAGCATTTTGGAAAAAATGCATACAGGGTGGCTTTTATGATGGAAACTTGGAAGGCAAAAAAATCCAACCCTGCAGCCTTTGCAGTTGACAAATACATCGATGACGCGGTATATCAAGGGTTAGCACTAGAATATACCTCTCAAATTTCACTAGATTCTATTACTTCGTTCAAAAGTTATGACGAATACTTAATACATAACTTTGAAGTCAGTTTTTTTTTCAAACCGTTATTGTTATTTGAGAAACTTTTCTTTTGGGTGAAAGGTTGATTCCTCAAGAATAACAGTGTGTAAGAAATTATCAAAAAAAACAATAATGGCTATATACCGGGTGTCACATTGTTGTTGTGTTTTTTCCCATATTTTTGGAGCCTTGCATGAAGAGTTCCAGCCACAGCAAAAGATCACGATCCATGGCCAACTGTACCCTGGTCTTTTCTTAACATTCCTGTTTCTTGTTTCATTTCATTATGTCCATTTTTAAGGAAGAATTAAGAAGATACAATTTTTTCTTTCCATAACAGGCTTTTCCTCATTTTGAGGGTTTTTCACTATTCAAGAGAAGGAATGTGTCCATTGAACTTGTGATTCTCGTCACAAAGTTGCACCGGATGGTACTCGCTCATAAAAATCTGTATCTTCCCACTTTTGGTTATATACCGGGTGTGACATTGGTGTTGTGTTTTATCCATCATCTGTGGAGCCCTACATGGAGAGTACCATCCACAGTAAAAGATCACGATTCATGGCCAACTGTACCCTGGTCTTTTCGTAACATTCCTGTTTTTGTTTCATTCCATTACGTCAGTTCTTAAGAAAGATACTTTTTTTTTTCTTTCCATATCATGCTTTTTCGCATTTTGAGGGCTAGTCACTATTCAAGAGGAGAAATGTGTCAATTGCTCTGGTAATTTACGTTACAAAGTTGCACCGGATGGTGCGCGCTTACAAAAATCTTCATCCCCTCAATTTTAGGCTATGTACCGGGTGTGGCATCATCAGTGTCGATCTTTTTGATATTTTAGAATTCCCCATGTGGAGAGTACCGGCAAAGGTATAAAATGGCAATTCAATGCAAACTGTACCTACCTTTATTCCTTTTTGAAATTTTGTTTTGTTTTGCCCAAACATTCATGTTTTGACATTAAGAAAAAAACTTCACTTTGCACCGAAATTTTGCTATAACTTCATGCGGCGATGGCATTGCCGGTTCATGCTCGCAATCAAACTCCTAATTTGTTTCTTACCGACGCCGTTCCATATTTCATCAGTAACAATTTCTTGAACATCATTTAAAGGTGCAGGCGCGGGCTGCCTGTCCCGCCCGTAATTGTTGGCCCAAAATGTCCCACAGGTGCTCGATTGGGTTTAAATCGGAGCTACGAGCGGGCCAGTCCATATCTGCAGGTGAACAATATCACCACAATGGACTGGCCCGCTCGTAGCCCCGATTTAAACCCAATCGAGCACCTGTGGGACATTTTGGACCAACAATTACGGGCGGGACAGGCAGCCCCCGCCTGCATCTTTAAAATTATGTTCAAGAAATTGTTACTGATGAAATATGGAACGGCGTCGGCCAGGAACAAATCAGGAGTTTGATAGCGAGCATGAACCGGCGATGCCATCGCCGCATAAAGTTATGGCAAAATTTCGGTGCAAAGTGAAGTTTTTTCTTAATGTCAAAACATGAATGTTTGAGCAAAACAAAACAAAATTTCAAAAAGAATAAAGGTAGGTACAGTTTGCATTTAATTGCCATTTTATACCTTTGCCGGTACTCTCCACATGGGGAATTCTAAGATATCAAAAAGATCGACACTGATGATGCCACACCCGGTACATAGCCTGAAATTGAGGGAATATAGATTTTTGTAAGCGCGCACCATCCGGTGAAACTTTGTAACGTGAATTACCAGAGCAATGGAAACATTTTTCCTCTTGAATATGAATAGTGGCTAACCCTCAAAATGAGAAAAAGCATGATTGGAAAGAAAAAAATTGCATCTTTCTCAAGAATTGACGTAATGGAATGAAACAAAAACAGGAAAGTTACGAAAAGACCAGGGTATAGTTGGCCATGAATAGTGATCTTTTACTGTGGATGGTACTCTCCATGTAGGGCTCCAGAGATGAGGGACAAAACACAACACCAATGCCACACCCGGTATATAACCAAAAGTGGGAAGGTACAGATTCTTGTGAGTGAGTACCATCCGGTGCAACTTTGTGACGAGAATCACGAGTTCAATGGACACATTCCTCCTCTTGAATAGTGACTAACCCTCAAAATGAGAAAAAGCATGCTGTGTAAAGAAAAAAATTGTATCTTACTTAAAAATGGACATAATTAAATTAAACAAAAACAGGAATGTGAGGAAAAGACCAGGGTACAGTTGACCATGGATCGTGATCTTTTGCTGTGGCTAGAACTCTCCATGCAAGGCTCCAAAAATATGGGAAAAAAACACAACAACAATGTCACACCCGGTATATAGCCATTATTGATTTCTTTTGATAATTTCTTACACACTGTTATTCTTGAGGAATCAACCTTTCACCCAAAAGAAGAATTTCTCAAATCACAATAACGGTTTAAAAAAACTGACTTCAAAGTTATGGCAAAATTTTGGTGCTGCGTTAATTTTGCACAATATTATGTCATATTAAACTGCTCGTCAAAAATTGAGCATAGACCAAAATTTGTTCCTATTTCAAGCAAGGATTTCTTCAGGGAAAGATATCCGATTTGAAAAAAATTGATAGTGCCTGGTAGAACTTTTCTTCAGCTACAAGACGCTATGATATCCGCTTTCTAAAACTGAAGAAAAAAAAAATCCAAAATTTTTGCTAAAAAAGTTCCACGACTTCAAAAATTAACACTTTTGACACTCCTTGCTTTGGCATCCTGTGTATCATGGACAAAGTCAATGCTTCCGTTAGTCGACATAACGTATTGCAGCTGAAGAAAAGCTCTACCAGGCACCATAAATTTCTTCCAAAACGGATATCTTTCCCCTGAATAAATCCTTGCTTGAAATTTGAGCATATTTTGCTCTATGCTCAGCTTTTGACGAGCAGTTTATATCATATTATAGCGAAATAAATATAAGTTGTTGTCTGGACTATTTTTTTTTTTCAAACAGGTCGTTTTAGTCTTTCAACCCATGTATCTCAGGATCCGCAAGAACCATCACTAGGAAAAAGATTCTGAAACGTGGTATTTTTTTGGTATGTAATTCTTTATAATATTTCTTGGTTGGTTTTGCTTTGCCCTTCTTGAAAAATTAGGCAAATGGCATGGTTCGAAAAAAATCGATTTTTAGGGATTCTTCGGGAAATCAAGTATCGATTTTGAAGGTCGAGAGAAAATACCAGAAGTGTGTAACAGAATGTTGAATTGGCTTTCCACACATGCAAAACACATCGAAATCCGCACATTTGCTGTCCTACAGCTCCTGAACCGACACTATGCAAATTGTTACGTAAAATCCGGAAATAAATTCTGAGTGATTTTCACTGATGCGTTTTTGCAGACACTGTATCTCAGAGACTATTGATTGTCCACAAAGTAATAGTTTGATACTAGTGTATTGAGAAGTTAACGGGTTTCATTTGTCTCGGAGATGTTTTGGTTCTAAAGGTGTTTACAAGTTAATCAGAAAAAAACGAAAATTTTCAAGGATGGCGCACTTTTGTTGGTCCTAAAAAAAAAGCCGCGCCTTGGAATTATTGGGAATTTCAGTGCGCTATTCTACTTTGAATTCTGCATCGATTCACAAAATTTCGTCAAATTCCGCATTCTTGCTCTTTTTGATTAATTTGACTGGACTTAATTAAAGAGCGCTCACCACTAGCCTCGGCTACATTCGACAAAGATTTTTGGAAGCTGTCGAATTTTTCACAGTAAGTAACTGGAGCACCTGCAAGGAAATGGCTACGGCATATTATAGTCCAAGAAGTCAGCTATTCAGAAACGTGAGAGTGAGTCAAAGTGGTCCACAACTTCAGGAAATGTAACACTTTTAGTGCGACTAAAATTTTGGGGCGAGCCAATTTTTGATCTGGCGACCATTACGGTATTATTATTGTAGTGCTGTTCATTGGAAACAAGTTGTGACAGCTTGTCTGTGATAGGAGCGACATTAGCTAACGGTGGGATTTGCCCATTGACAGAAGAAAAAGTCTTGAAGCCTGAAAGTGTGCGTGATGTACTATCTTTAATGCACAGTTGCGGGATGTACGATTATTCTGGACAATTCGCATTCAAGGTAGGAGGTAAAGAGGTCAGAACGAACGAAAAATCAAACCAGAAAACTGTTCCACAGGTGGGACTGCCAGCAAAATCGGGCGTAAGTGGAGCTTTAGTCGTGGTCATTCCGAATGTAATGGGGATTTGCTTGTGGTCACCTCCCTTGGACGCCCTAGGCAACAGTTGTAGAGGAGTTCAATTTTGTGAGGTAGTATTTCAACAACCAGTTCATTATTGCAAAAAACACTGTTCATTTTTGCATTCCTACGTTTGCAGGAACTAGTGAAAAAGTTCAACTTCCATCGGTACGACAACTTGAAACACGCCACGAATAAATCCGATCCGAGAAAGCACAAATTCGAAACTCTAGGAATGAACGTTGTCAATTTACTGTTCTCCGCGGCTTCTGGTGACGTCCCTGGCTTACGAAAGTACAACTCGGTATGCGAAGTGCATGCATTTGACCTCATATCGCATTTTCCAGGCATAAGTTATCGGGGATGGACATGAGCTTGGCGGATTACGACGGTCGCACTGCTCTTCATTTAGCAGCTGCCGAAGGTCACGTGAATTGTGTCAATTTCCTCCTGAAACAGTGCAACGTTCCTCATGACGCAAGAGACAGATGGGGAAAATCGCCATTGGAGGAAGCCGTCATGTTCGGGCACACCGCCGTTATTGAAGTGCTGCAAGATTGGGAAGAGCGACTCCAGAGGAATTCGCAAAGTGCGACAAACAGTTCGTTGCCGGACTCACTGGATTGAACAAGGAAAAAAGGAAACAAGCCACAGTGACATAAAACTTCCATGGCATATCTTATCCTAGTCATGGTGGAGCTCAGAAAAACCTGCACTATTAGACATAACAGTGTGCGTCAAAAGTTTGGAATAATGGTTTTATTTTCTTTCCTGTCCGGAAGATCGAAAAAGTCTTGGACAGGTCGAACTGATTTTTTTTCAAGAAACATTTTCCAATAATCTTCATCTTTCTACGTCTTCCCGTTCAAGCAGTGACGTCCTCGATATATTTTTTCAAATAGCAACCCCCTACTTTTGTTTTCTAGATTTGGATAGATTATAAAATTCTGATTTCAAAAATATGCACATGTATAATATGCCATTTGGGTCAATACTGCCTACTTGCCTATAGTGAATAATAATGCAAATAGCGCTAATTGGCAGACGTATCTGAATTTGAATGGAATTAGTTGCTTGACTGTTATTTACTGTAAATAATCAAATTCAAAATAGTTCGGCATTAATCGGAATCATAAAGAATTGAAATTAAATTATTAGGGGTTGTGGAGACAAAACACGTGTAGGTAGGTACCCATAAAGAAGTTTGCAATTATGTATTTTGATAAAAAATACCCTGATGTTGAACCTGTAACTCAGGTGGATCGGCCGGCGACGCTTTATGGAATGGCCGGCTCGGTCCCCAGATCTGAACCCGTTAGACTTTTTCTTATGGGGTTACATAAAAAACAAGGTTTATTTCAATCGGCCAAATAACATCGACGGATTCGGGACTAAATAAGGGCAATAGTCCCCGAAACTCTCCAAAATGTTTGTTCCGAGCTTCAAGTTCGATTGGCGTACTGCCATAAATAAAATGACCGTCAGCTAGAACATTTACTTTGATGGTCTTTGTAAGAGTGACTCACATTTTAGTATCGTTTTTGCAATAAAAAGTTGTTAATTTGATGAAAACTTCATTAAAACTCTCCTGTTTTTCGATTTGAAAAAGTTAATAATATATTCAGAAATATTGACCCAAGTGGCATAGATGTGCATATCATATTGTTGAAATCAGAGTTTCATAGTCTATCCAAATCTAGAAAAAAATGTGGGATTGCAAAAAACGTCGGTGGAGTCACTGCTTGAAAGCGGGGAGGAGTGAAATAAATGAAAAAATGATTTCTAAGGAAAAATTAATTCGACCTCTTCAAGCGTTTTTCGATATCCATGACAAAGAAAAAGAAAAATCCATGATTCCAAACTTTTGAGGCGCACTGAATTATGGATCATAGGTACATAATGATCCATACTATTTGGAACAGTATTATGATAGCAATTTTTTAAGTAGGTGCCTAGTTGGTAATATAATAATTGTTGTCATCGTCATGATAGTCGATCCATTAATTATTTTTTAAGTCAGTATAAATAAAATCCTTCTTATTCGCCAATCGCGCTAAGGTGAAAAAATACTTCTTTTCATAAAGACTATCTCATCTAATATCTCCTTCTCTCTAGAAAATAAAGTGCTTAATAATGCGATGTGACGTTCCAAATTCTTGATGTGAGGACAATAAACTTTTTGGAATATAGTCGATTGTCATTTTAGTGTGTAAATGAACGACGTACCTACGTTTTAAAATTTTGTATCTGAATTCTTACATTCAATGAAATTTCCTATCTACCCCTGTATACTTGTTACGGGTTTTTGCTGATGGGGGGGAAGGTGGTCCGCGATAGAAGGTTAGGGACAAAAAGAATCAAAGAAACTGTTATCAGTTCAGCGCAGAGAGCCTCCGAGATACTACCGCATGTGTGCTCGCGTTGAGAAAAGTAGTAGTTTTGGAAAATAGAATAATAGGTATAGTGAAATCGACTGCGGTCGGATATATATCTTTTCTCAACCCCGTGAGGGAAACGCTGTTTTGGGAAATTTGAAGTATTATTGTTGGCCACAGCGTTTCCGGAAGAAGTAAAGTCTATCCTAGACAATTTTGTTGCACACGGATGGTAAACCTCGGAGGTATGAAATGCCGTAAGCTATCTCATTTGTTGTTGCAAGTGTCAATTTTATTTTTAGGCTCCTTTCCTCGAGTTTAAGTTTTGAACTCGCCATGCGAAATTTTGATATGATTATCGCCACGCCGAGGGCCTCGGCGCATATTGTTCTCTAGCCTCTGCTTTCCGTCTTCGTGGACGTACTGTTGACGCCTACCTCAGCACCGCCTGTATCACCATCGTCTTCAATAAACAAACTATTTTGAAATCAGGACCGAGGACTTTCCTTACGCACCTTCTAGTGATTCAGGCAGCGTCCGCTCTGAAGGAACAAAATCACTTGGCGCCCGGACACCAATCACCACCACGACCCCGACCCTCGAGCTAGCTGGTGCATCGCTCCATTATCCTGGCCAAGTCATAAGGACTAAAAAGGGGTAATATACTGCTAACGGTACACGAGCCATTTGGCACGATTGATCCTTGAACAATCATAAGCGATTTGACCCACTTAGCTTTTCGCTAGCACCGTGTGTAGGGCCGAGATATGGCATTTTTTTAAATGGTGGCTTCATTATTTGAGAATTTAACCAACTTTACCGAGTTACACATAAAGTGGTGGAGTGAGACTGGTGATAAAGACGGAAACATACACTTTGGACTCGCTAGGTGAGCTTATTCGTGCGCCAAGAAATGTAAAAAAATTACAGACCCTTGCAATGTCGCTGGCTAGCGAGCGATATAGTAGTTTTGGAGGCATTGCAAAAAATTTTATTCCATTTTCTATCATCTTGAGAAATTCAAATAGCCCAAGTTAACAAAGAAAAAATTGCGAAAATGAATAGTGTGGTTTCGAAAATTTTAGCAGGGATGTTCTCGAAAGCTTGCTGAATACTGTGTAAAAATAAGTCTGTGTATCTGTCATACCTTAAGCGAAATTGGCCTGTGAGCATCGGGTGTGAGTCGTGGAGGAGATATTTTATTTCCCACGGTATCTTTGAAGAATCACGCAAAACTGCAAATTGCAATGCAATGCTGTTAAATTTACTTACCTTCGTTATTGAATAGAACATTTTTTTGGCCTTTACTTCAAAAATAGGGGGGGGGGGGGAGGGGGAAAATTGAATCTTCAATATTTTGGTTATTTAACATAATCTCACAAGACGTAAAAATCGTATTAAACAGGTCAGCAATTGAAGTGGGCCACCCAAAATTTTTATTCCCTTTCAAATATAAATATCAGCGGAAAGACGCAACAGATTTCGAAACGGTTTACGACGACTAATAGACTGATCCTTTCTCTATATGATGTTTGTTGTTAGCTTTTTCTATTGTCGGCAATATACATGATATACAAGGTGAAAACGGAAGCTGTATACGGAAATGGTTAAGTTAAAATCATTTGTAACTATTGTAAAAATGACCAGACTTTTCGTGTCTTCACATTTAGAAAGCTCGATTCATTGTCTCAAAACGGTTTTTTAAATTCCCGTCTATCTCTCTCAATTGCAGGGTGATCTAAAAAAAAATTGGTTTTGGACTGATAATGGGATTCCTTGTTATCCAATTTTCAAAATATGGACGGCGAATTGAAGCTTATTCTTTGGAAGATGGAGCCTGTAAAACATAATCGACTCAAGAAAACATTCGAAACAATGGACTCTACCAAAGGTAACCCAAATATGAAGTAGGTACACTACTCGGGATCTGGTTTGGATGAAAAATGTATGACAAAATCAACCGCTTTTCAAACGAACGGTTCACTCCGAACATTTCGACGTAGTTTTCGCTTGTATCAGTCAAGAATGGTCGGTGATGGAACCGAATTTACAACCGCTTGATTACGGAGAGGATACAAGCGAAAAGTACCTACGTCGAATCTTCGAGTGAACGGTTCGTTTGAAAAGCGGTTGTTTTTGTCAAAAAATTTCATCCAGAACAGATCCCGAGCGTACTTTATATTTGGGTTACCTTTGGTGGAGTCCATTGTTTCGAATGTTTGTTTTGAGTTGATTCTGACTTTTAGACTACATTTCCCGAAGAACAAGCTTGAATTCGCTGTTGATATTTTAAAAATCGGATAACAAGGAAACCCATTATCAGTGCAAAACCAAAAAAATTTCTTTTAGAATCATCCTGTAATTGAAAGAGATAAACGGGAATTCAAAAAACCGTTCCAAGACATTGATGCGAGCTTTCCAAATATGAAGTCACAAAAAGTCTGATATCATTTTTACAATAGTTACACATGATACAAAATTGACCATTTCGGTACATCTTCCGTTCTCACCCTGTATATCATGTACATTGTTGCCGACAATAGAAAAAGCTGACATCACACATCGTAAACAAAGGATCACTCTATCAGACATAGTAAATCGTTTTGAAATCGGTTGCTTCTTTCCGCTGATATTTATATTTGAAAAGGAACAAAATTTTTGGATGGCCCACTTCAACTGCTGACCTTTTATCATGGCTATCAGCTTCCCCAAATAACTGGAGCACAATAGTTGGCAACCAAGTGTCCATAATTCAATCTAAAACCGAAATCAAAAATTGGCATCACGTCCGAACCAACGAAGATGCCGCGGACATCGTGTCTAGGGTTGCGTGTATATCAAAGGTAAGGTAATAGCTTTGACTTGGGGTCAAGCATCAAAAGCCCATCGGGTATTTATCAAACAAAAAAAGATCATACGTCTGATTTTTCACCTCCACTGGAGAGAATCATGTAGAGTAAAGGTGCGTTCAGTCAGCTTATTTAGCCGCAAGTTTTAATTTTAGTCGCAAGCGCAGCGACGCCCATTGGCTCTTATGAACCAGCCTCCTCAGAACAGCCAATAAGCGATGCAGCACTTACGGCTAAAATTAAAACCGCGGCTAAATAAGTTGACTGAACCCACCCTAACATTCAGATGCTCACGAATACTAACGTTACCATCTATCTATATACCGGGTGATCATTTGAAAACTATCCACCTGCAATAACTCCCGATTCCTAATCTATATTTCTTCGAGCAAAAACAGGTCGATTTTTATATCGAGGGGGACATCTAAAACATACATTGGCAAATTTCTATATTCAGCCCCCTCGCCCCCACCCATCCCAAAAATAAAATTTCAAATGACACTACCTACCTTGCGTACATCAAATTGAAGAAAATCAAATTCTTTTTTTGAAAGAGATATTTTGAAAAATTTCAACTCTACCTCCCTTCTCCCTAAAACTTCTCTGAGTGTCCCTCCCAATATTCTGGACCCCTTAATTCTCTTCAGTTTAGTCAGCATCATCCTAAATAGCTTCAAAGAAGAGAATTTTCGGTGGAAAAAGTGCCAAGCAAATTCACCCCATTGCTCTCCCTCACCTCAACTTCAAAATTTAACAAAATACCACCCACTTTGTGATACATCAAATCAAAGGAAATTAAATTCTCTTTCTAAAAACAATGTTTTGAAATTTTCAACCCCTCCCCCATTTAACTGGACATTTGGAGTATTTTAGTAGAAAACGGGGGTTTCAAAAATTTCGAAAAAATTGTGTTCAGGGAGAGAATTTAATTCCCTTTAATTTGATGTATCATAAAGTAGGTATTGTCATTTTAGATTTTTAAGGTGAAGAGGGGGGAGCAAAGGGGTGAATTTGAAGAGAATTGAGAGGTCAAGAATATTTAATTGGACACTCAAAGAATTTAGTGGGGAAGAGGGGTGGGGTTGAAAATTGAAGAAATATTTTTTCAGAAAGAGAATTTAATTCTGTTGAATTTATTATTATTATTATTACCCGTTATTCCCTTACGGAACATAGGGTGCAAAAAAACATACAAGTATATATACAGACAATCATATTGTATGTATTATATTGTGTCTATATAATTTTTCCACTGCGTTCGGTCCTGTGCAGTTCTTCTTAGCTGAGCAACAGTCTTTCCAGTTTCCTCAGATACGGTTCTTCTCCAAGTTGTACGTGGTCTGCCCCTTGCTCTTCTTCCTTGAGGATTCCAATGTAGAGCAAAGTGACTCGGAACGTTTTCAGATTTTCTCAACGTATGGCCTAGCCATCTGTATTTCCGTTTCTTGATTTCTTCATTGATATCGCCCTGATCCGTTCTTCGCCATAGTTCTTCGTTTGTCATCCGTTCCGGCCACCATACTCCCAATATATTCCTTAGACATCTGTTGACGAAGGACTGGAGCCTTCGCTTCGTCGTCGCTGTAGCCATCCAAGTTTCCGAACCGTAAAGCAAAACTGACTTGACTGTGGCATTGAACACTTTCATTTTTGTTGGCAGTCCCAGATGACTCGAGCGCCAGGTGCTTCTCAAGCCTGCAAATACCTGTCTCGCTTTATTTATTCTTTGCCGAATGTCCGTCGCCGTTCCTCCGTCGCTCGAGACGACACTGCCGAGATATGTGAATTCGTCCACTGTTTCTAAAGGTGCATCTTCTAGTTTGATTATAACAGGCTCTTTGGTGTTGATTGTTAGCACTTTAGTTTTATTTCGGTTTATCTCTAGTCCAACTTTCTTGGATTCAATCACCAGGTCGTTCAGTTTAGAGTGCATGTTACGCACTGTGGAGGAAAACAGGCACACGTCGTCCGCGTAATCCAGGTCTTCCAAAACACCCGTCAGGCCCCAGCGGATACCTCTTGCTCTGTGGTTAGTTGCTGTAGTGATTACCATATCTATAATGATCAGAAAGAGCAACGGCGACATTATACAACCCTGTTTTACTCCTGTATCAGACCTGAAAGGTGTCCCTTGTGAAGCACCCGACATCTATACTCTGTGTAGCCTTCTTTAATCAAACGAGTTATTTTCTGTGGCAGACCCTTATTTTCAAGTGCTCTCCAGATACACTGGCGGTCTACAGAATCAAAGGCTCGTTTGTAGTCTATAAACAGTAGTTGCAATGGAGAACCATATTCCAGTGATTGTTCTAGTATAATCCTGATGGTATTGATGTTGTCGATACAAGAACGACCAGGCCTGAAACCGCTCTGCTCCCCTCTGATCGTTTCGTCAAGTGCACCGCCAATTCGATTCAGTATAATGCGACTAAAGACCTTGCTGGCTACATTTAACAGACTGATGCCTCTCCAGTTCTCGCATTTTTGTGCATCGCCTTTCTTTGGTATTTTGATGATCATTCCTTCCTTCCAGACTTCAGGAAATGTTTCTTCTACCCAGATTTTTACAAGGAGCGGTAACATGATGTCTGTCGTAACATTTATGTCGATCTTGAGAATATCTGCAGTAATCATGTCATTTCCAGCGGCTTTACCATCCTTCATTTCTTGCAGGGCTTGTTCCACTTCTTCTCTTGATGGGACATCTGTGTTTATTGGTAGTTGGGTTACGTTTGTTTCCGGTGGTATCTCAATGTCTTCACTACGCACGTTTGTTATTTCCTCAAAGTATTCACGCCATCTTTCCAGTTGTCCATTGTCAGTATATATGTTTGTTCCGTTTTTGTCTTTCAGTGGTAGTTCGCTATTCTTACTTGTATTTCCTGCAAGTTGTCTTATTTTCTTGTATAACTCTCTGGTATCTTTTTTGTCGGCAGCAGATTGTGCACATCTGGCGAGATCTTCAACATATTTTCTTTTGTCACTTTGGATGTTTCTCTTTACAGCTTTGCTGCATTTCCTATACTCTTCTTGAAACTTCTTTCTTTCTTGTTCGTTTCTTGCACTTAGGACTCGTTCGTTATTTTTCTTCTTTCATTAATTTTCGACCATGATTCATTACTCATCCATTCGGCTTTCTTTTCTCTCGTAGTAGTTGGTGATTGTTGACAGCATTCAGTGTACACTCTTTTGCAGCTTAACCATATTTCTTTAATGGGGAGATCGTAGTTGATTAAATCTGAATTTAATGTATCGCAAAATAGGTAGTGTCATTTGAAATTTCAAAGTTGAGGTAGGTGGGGGCGAGGGGGCTAAAGATAGAAAATCGCTAATGTATGTTTTAGATGTCCCCCTCGATATAAAAATCGACCTGTTTTTGCTCGAAGACATTTTCACTAGGAATCGGGAGTTATTGCAGGTGGATAGTTTTCAAATGATCACCCGGTATGTATAAATACAAATGTTCAAACTATGTGAGAAACAACTACCACTATTTCAAGGGCAGCACGGTCGATCATCCATACCCAACGCGAAACCCAAATGTCCTAAGAATTGACCAACATAAAACCGCACTCTGCTCGCGAAGTCCCCGGAACGCCTGCATTGGCATCTATAATGGGGATTGGGGCTGCCAAGAGAAATAAAATGTATTAGGGACAACAAGGAATTCAAGACAAAGTTGAAGCAATTTCTACTTGATAAGGCCTACTATAATATAAAAGAATTCCGCAACGAACCTTCTAATTGAAATGTTGTACCGGTTTGTTGTTTTATTCTTGATGCTGTTATAGTCCGGGGGTTAGTGACATGAACCTTGCACTTTGTGACAAAAGCACAAAAATTGGTAGGATAGTCCACAAGACCGTGCTCTTTCGATTGCGTCGAAGCGCCACGCAGATTTTTCCTCGGGGGGTCGCCAGGGGGCTACTGAAATTTGAAGGGGGTGGAGCCCCTACGGAACTACTTTTTATTATCGCTATATTCAATGGAAAGGAAACGTATGACCACTATAAACCTTAACAGCATCAGTCACCATGTCGCTATCGTTCTTCACTCTTGAAAAAAATAGTCTTTGGCTAGTACGAAAAATTTGTTATAATTTTTTTTCACCAACAAGAACATGCAAAATTGGCGCGTTTGATCTTTTTTCCCACATTTCCGCATCAGCTTATTCCATGTATGGAGTCAAAAATGCGAGAGACCAATTTTCGGGAGAAACCCAAGCAAAGAAGTGAGCAATTTTCACTGCCCAGTTCAACAGCGGTTTTTTAACGCATTTTCGTAGGAGATACGCTATTAGCCGCGCTTTGATGTCCGTCCGTCTGTCCGTCTGTCCGTCTTGTAGTTGAACTCCTCCTAAACGAAAAGTCGTAGCGGTATCGGGTTTTTTGCAAATTAATGCTGATTGTCTGTGGATGGGAATAGGCACAAAAAATATTTGGTCAGACCGCACGACTGCAAGAAAAAAAAATTAAAATGTTTAAAAAGTTGGTATTCAACGCTACGGTGTGAACTTCTGCATCGAGGAATCTTGCGAACCGTTCTAGATACATGCATACATGCAGCGAACAAAATATGCGGAAATTGATGGATACATTTTTAGTGAAAGAATTATTTTGATTCCTTTATTGCAATAGAAGATATAATTTTTTTAAGAAAAGGTTTCGCCCCGCGATTCCACATTTGTCGGTTGTTAACGCTACAGTGTGAACTTCTATATCGATGAATCTTGCAAACTGTTCTAGATACGTGTTTAATATTCCCAGTCGATATTACTGATATCATTACCAGGGAAAAATAGGTTGATTAGATTGGACTATCGTCTAAAGATATTTCAAAACTTGAAATGCGAAACCACTCGTAAAAGTCCTGTAGAAATTTTTTTATCAAGAGCGGTATAGTATTTTATGTTACTAGCGCCGAAAACCGGGCATAGCATAACGAACGTGAATGCAGCTCGAGGCCCTAGGCCGAGAGCTGCATGTAAGAGAGTTATGCTATGCCGTTTTCAGCGCGAGTAGCATACATCGTTTTTCGTGCTGCTTTCAATAAAATTACAAATAAATAAGATCATATCGCAATAATCATTTTAAGTTGGTACTTCTGCCATCCATCACCAAGGCACGATTCATGTACCTACTAGATGCAGATTATTGTGTGTCAAATGTCGTTTTGAAAAATTGCGTCCTATGTTTGAATTTTCTTGCTTAAAACCACCCTTCCCCTCCCCAATTAGAAGGGCCATCCTCCAAAAATCCCGAAATCACTGAGCTCTAGTGTCTTGTGTGACGACGAAACACGGGAAATGGCATAAATTAATCACTTTTAAACCTTCGCGCCACAAAACGTCAAAAATCATTCTGCAATTGTACCAACAGATGTTCAAAAAATGACCCTAAATTGTCAATTTTCAAAGTGATTATTTATAATTTTAACTGATTTGAACCGAAAATTTCAAGATATAACATTGGAAACGTGGTCTCTCTTGAATTCTGCATGATTTTGCAAGGTTAGTTTATTTTTTACGTGTACTTTTTACTTTGCCGCTCTAGATCTTTTTCTGAATATTACAGTGCAGGACAGCGAGCGTATATTGTCATTTTTGGTTATGGCAGCACGAAAAGAAGGTTTTCAGCTCTCAGCTGTACCCATTTCGGGGAAAATGGAGCAGGTAGCTGCAAAAGTTTTCTGCACAACTGGTTTTCACGGCAAGCAGTGCTATTATTATTTTGGACCGGGTTCCTCTTTTTCAACTTTACTCGAGTAGACTCTTTTATGAGGTCCTGATGGTCCTTGACAATGAGTGTTTGAGCCGTATGTCCTGAGCAAAGTACTTTTGGCAGTCCCTATCACGCACTCGCACAGTACTAGAGGCATTTTACCGCCCTCAATAAAAATCAGTCTACGGGATTTTTGCGTGCGGTTCCGCATTTAAAATCTTGAAATACTGTTAGAGGATAGTCCGACCTATTTTTCCTTAGTAATGGTATCAGTAATATCGATTGGCAGGGGCGGACTGGCCAAGGCCGCTAGGCCGCAATCCCGGCCTAGATTTTTGGGCGAAGGGCCCTGTGGTGTCCCGGCCCACCAGCCAACTTGGGGCCAGTCCGACCCTGGAGTGATTACACCACTGGAGAACATTCCAGCGTAGCAGCTGAGCAGCAGTCAGTGTGAGGTCGCTATCAATACGCGATATTAGTGTGACGTCAGGATCGCCATTTTTAAATGCCGGATCCAACAATGGTCCGAGAACAAAGGAAATTTCAGAATTTTTTTTTTGGTAACATCACCTTGCATATTCAACTATATTGGGGTACGAAGTGACAAACTACAGAGCCTAGAGGTCATTTTGGAGCATATTCCAATGTTTTATTTTTTTTCTAAAAGATTTTATCAGCAAAAGAACTTTGAAAGTGACAGCGTATGTTGGCGCGACATAACCTCAAACCGCAAACAACACTGCACCTGCACCAAACAACGAAAACCAGTCAACCACACAGCAAAGTGCAGAGCTGCGGACGTGTTGGAGAAGTTGAGAGTTGAAATTTACCAACATCTAGAGGTATGTCAAAAGATTCTTCGATTTGTTTTTCTTTCCGTTTCGTCTTTTGGAAATGTGAGAAATTTACATTTTCGTCGCTCATTGTTTTACAATCTGATGATGCCCAACACATTACTTACCATTTTCACTGTAAAATGATCAACTAAAAATCACAAAAAAGCTTCTTCACACGTCCGCAGCTCTGCACTTTGCTGTGTGGTCGACTGGTTCTCGTTGTTGTCTGGTGCAGGTGCAGTGTTGTTTGCGCTTTGAGGTTATGTCGCGCCAACATTCGCTGTCACTTTCAAAGTTCTTTTGCTGACGTTACATTGTAATAAGTTTGTCGACAAGCAAATAAAGCTATTTAACTAAAAGCTCGGAAACACTACATTTTGGCGCAGTTGGCAAACACAATGACGTACGTCGGTTCCATCGTAGCGTTCGACGTAAACAGGCCGACGACTTGGGTGTCGTATGTGGAGCGGCTGGCATTTTTCCTGGAAGCCAACAGCATCACCGAAGCTGCTAGAAAGAGGGCTGTGTTACTAAGCACCTGTGGAGCGGAGACTTTTGAAATCGTGAGATCGCTTGTTTCTCCGGGTGCACCATCTACAAAAACTTACGAGGAGTTGGTGCAGTTGTTGACGAATCATTTTTCGCCAAAACCGTCGGAAATTGTGCAGCGATTCACGTTTAACAAAAGAGACCAACAAGCGGGCGAAGGAGTAGCAGCCTACGTAGCAGAACCAAGGAAACTTGCAGAGCATTGCAATTTCGGCGGCACCTTGGAAGATATGCTGCGCGACCGAATTGTTTGCGGCGTTCGAGACGCCCATCTGCAGAGAAGGTTGTTGGCGGAAGCAAAGCTGACCTACAAAACGGCGATGGACATGGCGTTGGCTGCGGAAGCCGCGAGTTTACACCTGCAGGAATTGCGACCGTCGTTATCGGCGCTAGAAGTAGGAAAAGTGCAGAAAGAAAAGTCAAGTAAGTACAGCCAGGGCAAGGAAGAGGCAGCATGCAAGAAAAAATGTTTTCGTTGCAACGGGCCACACGACTCAGATGGTTGCAGATTTAAGGGGGTGAAATGTAGGTTTTGCAAAAATTCTGGACACATTGCCCGTGCCTGCAAAAAGAAAAGGGAAGGGAAATCTGCAAATCAAGTCTGCACTGACGAGGAGGACGATCATGAGCACTATGACATTCATCAAGTGCCATCAGGATTGCGGTCCGGGTGTGAAGCTAACGTGCAACTGAACGGAACGTGGTGCAAAATGGAAGTAGATAGTGAAAGTGCGACCAGCATAGTCACCGAAAAGACTTACGAGGCCATCGGAAGGCCCAACCTGAAGACATTCACTGGCATGTTGAAAGACTATCAACAAAAGAGAATTGACGTGTTGGGAACGGTCGAAGTAAAAGTTCGGTACGGGCGCGAAAAATTAGTGCTACCACTAATCGTCGTGCGAGGGCCCCGTCTAAATTTACTAGGGCGAGACTGGTTTGGACCGCTTAAAATTGCGCTCACGGGTGTGCACAAGTGCCATGTAAATTCAATATCAGAGAGACAAAACGTTGACATAGACTTTGAAAACGAGTTTCCTCAAGTTTTCCAAGAGGGCCTGGGCGAGTTTGAGGGACCCCCAGTGAAACTGCCGATACACGAAGGGGCGACTCCAGTTGTCATGAAAGCGCGCCGAGTTCCTTTTGCGTTGAAGTCACGAGTAGACGCAGAGCTAGACAAGCTGGAAGCCCAAGGAATCCTGGAATACACAGCACATCCTGTGTGAGGAACGGCAATCGTAACCGCAGTCAAGGAAAATGGAAAAATCAGAATTTGTGGCGATTACTGAAGCACGGTGAACAAAGTGGTAAAGCAGGTGGCGCATACGATGCCGACAATATCGGAATTGTTTGCATCGTTGGCAGGAGCTACATGTTCTACGAAAGTTGATTTGTCACAAGCTTATCAGCAGTTGTCCGTCGACGAGGAAGCTTCTCAGCTACAGACGATTGTAACTCACCGCGGCGCGTACAAAGTAAAACGTTTACAGTCCGGTGTGTCAGTGGCTCCGAACATTTTCCAGAAGTTCATGGAAACGAGACTGGCGGGCATCAAAGGCGTGTTTCCGTTTTTTGATGACGTGCTGATCGCGGCCGAAAACAAAACAGAGCTAGCGAACCGCGTTCGTGAAGTGTTGAAACGTTTCGCCGAGGATGGACTTGAAGTTAGCCGTGTAAAATGCGCGTTTAACGTGGACAGAATTAATTATCTGGGACACATTATCGACGCAACTGGAGTACGTCCGACGAAGGAGAAGCTGCGTGCGATAAAAGAAGCTCCAATTCCGAGAAATGTCGATGAGCTTCGAGCTTTCCTGGGGCTATTGACATTTTACTCGCCATTTTTGAGAGACAAAGCAAGCGTGGCCGAACCATTGCATCGTCTGTTGGAAAAAGGATCGAAATTGATTTGGAAAGCTACACACGACAAGGCGTTCGAAAAATGTAAACAATTATTGACCGAAAACAACTTGTTGACGCATTACAACGAAAAGAAACCGTTGGTGGTGTCATGCGATGCCAGCAGTTATGGCGTGGGTTGTGTACTTGGACACCCTCAAGATGATGGAAGCATCGCTCCAATCGCGTTTCACTCTCGGACACTTTCAAAATGTGAGCGAAACTATGCCCAAACGGATCGTGAAGCACTAGCCTTGGTAGTAGCGGTGAAGAAGTTTCACTACTACTTGTACGGCCGGAAGTTTGACCTGATTACTGACCACCGACCGCTGTTGGGAATTCTGGGAAAGTCAAAGCCGACTCCGGAAAGCATATCCCCTCGAATGCTGCGATGGAGCATAATTCTGAGCGCATATGACTACGATTTGAAATATGTGCCGGGCAAGAAAATTGGTCCAGCAGACAGTTTGAGCCGAATACCGCTCATCAGCAAAGAATTCGAAGAACCAGTGATGGGGGAAGTCCTCATGCTAGAGAGTATGCCGGAGCCAGGATTGACAGCGAATGATGTGGCGGATATGTCGAAAAAAGATCAAGTTATAGCGCGAGTGCTTAACTTTGTTCTTCATGGATGGCCAAATCAAGTGGACGAAGAGGTTAGGCCGTTTAAGGTTGTGAGAAATCAGCTATCAGCGTATCAAGGGTGTTAACTTTACGGAACAAGAGTCGTGATTCCGACACAGGGAAGAGAGGAAGTGTTGAAGATGCTCCACACTGCTCATCCTGGCATCGTGAAGATGAAAGCCTTAGCGCGAAGTTACGTGTGGTGGCCAAAGATGGATTCTGAAATCGAACACTGTGTGTAAACAGTTGTGGAGAGTGTCAACAACTCCGACACGATCCACCACAAGCGCCGGTACATCCGTGGGAATACACGAACAATCCCTGGGAAAGATTACACATCGATTTCGCAGGACCAATGCAGGGTCAGCTGTTCTTCATTGTGGCTGAGTCGTACTCGAAATGGTTAGAAGTGCGCGCGGTATCGAGTACCTCTACTCAAGTAGCCGTACGCGTTTTACGTGAACTGTTCGCCACCCATGGGTTACCTGATACTATCGTTTCGGACAACGGGACGGCCTTTACGTCAGCCGAATTCCAGGAATTCACGAGAAAAAAACAGATCCATTCGACATGCACGTGTCGCCCCATTTCATCCCCGCTCAAATGGGATGGCCGAGAGAATGGTACAGTCTGCAAAAGAAGCTTTGAAAAAGATGAAATCGGGTGATTGGCAGCGTAGCATAGCGCGTTACCTGCTGGCACAACATACAACACCGTGTGCTATCACACAAGCAACCCCAGCCGAATTGTTGATGGGAAGAAAACTGAAGACGTGCTTGACAAAATTGCACCCACAGTTATTAAGCACGAAATTGAACAATCGCGAATGTGGAAATTCGACAAAAGTGCGTGACATCGCCGTAAGCGAAAAAATGTACACGAAAGGTTTTGGGAAAAATGATAAGTGGATTCCGGCGACAATTTCGCGGAAAACTGGGCCTCTAAGCTATGAAGTGACTGATGCAACTGGTACGACTTGTCGACGACACATTGATCAGATCCGCACAAGATGTGAGACCCAGCCGTTAGGCAAAACGACGATACCGTCGCCGTCACACCTGTTCACGTGCCTGACGTGTCAACACCGCCAGCGTCAAAGCAGCAATCGGAGACGAGTGCATTGACTCCGACTCAGTCACCATCATCACTAGAATTTGAAACTACTCAACCGGACGAGGAACTCCATCTACCCCAAACGGATCCAGGTGGACAACGTCCAGTGAGGAACAGGCGCACCCCTCGGCGCCTAAAAGATTTTGTGCTGGAGTAACGCTAAATCTGGGGGGAGAAGTGTGGTGTCCCGGCCCACCAGCCAACTTGGGGCCAGTCCGACCCTGGAGTGATTACACCACTGGAGAACATTCCAGCGTAGCAGCTGAGCAGCAGTCAGTGTGAGGTCGCTATCAATACAAATACCATAACGTTAATTTAGTGCATACGTTACATTGTAATAAGTTTGTTGGCAAGCAAATAAAGCTCTTTAACTAAAAGCTCGGAAACACTACAGGCCCCCAAAACTTCGGTCGATTAGAGGCCCCCGCAGATAAAAAGTAATTGGGTTAAAAAAATACAAAAACAAATCATACGAAAACAAAATGGGCGCCGAGGCTTTCTTCCTGTTATTTTTTGTTTAATGAAGGGCAGTGATATTATATATAGCGCAATAGAAATAGATAGATGTAGTTCATCAGTAAGAATTTACAGTTTGTGACAATGAATATGGTTACAATAGGTAGTTGCGCTTTTAAGCTGCTGAGTTCCTAGAAGATGATTGAATGGTTTTTTCATCAATCCACCAGATAGGTAGGTTTTACCATTCAAAAAAAAGTTTTAGCCTGTGACAGGGGGGGCCCCAAATCACACCAGCGGCCTAACTTTGAGAACCCCAGTCCGCCCCTGTCGATTGGGAATATTAAAAAAACCGCTGTTGAACTGGGCAGTGAAAATTGCTCACTTATTTGTTTGGCATTCTCCCGAAAATACGTTCCTCACATTTTCGACTTTATACATGGAATAAGCTGATGCGGAAATGTGAGAAAAAACATCAAACGCGCCTATTTTTCATGTTCTTGTGTAGGTGGAAGAAAATTAAAACAAATTTTTCGTACTAGCCGGAGACTTAATTTTTTTCAACAGTGAAGAATGACAGCACCATGGTGACTGATGCTGTTAAGGTTTATAGTGGAGTCATACGTTTCCTTTTTATTGGATATAGCGATACTAAAAAGTGGTTCTGTAGGGACCCCACCCCTTTCAAATTTCAGGGGCCCCCTGGTAACCCCCCGAGAAAAAATCTGCGTGGCGCCTCGACTTGTGGACTATCCTACCAATTTCTGTGCTTTTGTCACCAAATGCAAGGTTCACTTGATTTTTGTTCACTAACCTCTGGATTATTATGTTAAAATGGAACGATGCAAGCAATCGTTTTCTTGCCTATTGTTTATTAGTTTCTTTTGTTAAAAAGATTGTTTTCGAGTATTGCTGGTATATGTTGTTATCTGTTGGAGTTATGTTGATGTAAATAGGTACTGTACGGGGATGCATGAATATTATGAATGACCTACTCTATACAGGGTGTTTCAGGGATGATAGCAAAAAATTCAACTGTGGGTAGATCTCGTCAAAATATGACGAAAACCTATATACCATTTTGCAAAGTTCGGCCTAATGACGAAGATACAGCTCTCCAAAGTTCACTTTCTTCGGATTTCAAAAAAATTTTACCCAAGAACGTTTCGACAAATTTAGCTTAATTTAGCATAAGCTGGTTTGTCATAATTATCTATCAACCTACCAAATTTGGAAAGAATCCAATTAGTGGCGTAGAAGTTATGACTAGGGAGCGGATTTATATGCGGTGAAAAAGCTCGAAATATGCAGTTTATATGCACTTGAAAAGTATTAAAATATGCGGTACAAATGTTCAAATAAAGCAATATATTTGAGTAAATATGTGATATAAGCTGCCAAAATATTGAAAATTTCAACATTCACATGTACAACCAACCAACCAACTCTGACCATCGAAGTCAAAAAAAATATTTCCTGGGGAATTTTCAATTATTTTTTTCTTAAAATGAAAAAATCGTGATTTTTCTGGCACATCTAGATAAAATGGCCGAAATATTGACAAATATTCAGTTATATGCAAAAATATGGACCAAATATGCGGCTATAAGCGATTATATGAACTATCAATTTGTATGCAGTAAAAACTCAAAATAATAAATTATATGCAAAATAAAACTTGGTATTTAGGTTTCTTATAGATGGAAACGTCAAGCTGCAAGTCGACAGTTGCATCCAACTTAGCGAATAAAACATGTGAAGAATTATAAATCCGCTCTCTAGTTATGACAGGTCACCTCAAGTCAACTTTTCTTCGGATGCTTCTAAATTATTGACCCTCATAACTCCTGAACCACTGGTTGGATTCTTTCCAAATCTGGCATGTTGATAGATAATTATAACAAACCAGCTTTTGCTGAATTAGAGCTAAATTTGTCGAAACGTTCCTGAGTTACAAATTTTTGAAATCCGAAAAAAGTGGACTTTGGAGGGCTGTATCTTCGTCAATAGGCTGAACTTTGCAAAATGGTATATAGGTTTTCGTCATATTTTGACGAGATCTACCCACAGTTAATTTTTTCGCTATCATCTCTGAAACACCCAGTATACCGTCCGTTTTTTATTTTAGGCCCCAGCCCATAGCATCTTTATTATGGATTTCACACCCGATATATTATATATTTTTGAAATCAGAAAAACAAGATCTTTCTAGTGATGGTATGTCAAATTATTTTTGACAGATGTCATTTTTTGACAAATGACAGAATAGTACTTGTGACACATTATTTTAAAGCCTATTAAATTCTGAGGAGAACTGTGTTTTTATTTTTAAATAGGGTGTCTTTCACAGCTTCTAGGGGTCTTTTAATAGGAAAAAATGTCAATTTCAGAAATAGCCAGTCAATAAGTAATAGGTATTTTTAAAATCAACTAATGGTGATGATCTGATTTTTTAATTGTCCAAATTATTGGGAAACTTTATAAACACCTTATCTTTCAGGTAGGCTCATAAAAACTCGAGGGGGGTCATTTCTGGCAAGCTCGGATGTAATCTCGTTGGACCGGTGGTAGTTCCAATTCACTGATCGTCGAATCTTTTATTCAAGGAACAAGGAGGCGGTCATCCGAGCAACTTCTTTAGGACATTTTTTGTTTCATTGTGATTAATCAATCATTATTATCATTAGTTTACATTGAAAATAGTTACCTGCTTTACCTATTTACTTATTATGTATTTTTGAAATTCAACATTTTTTTCCTATTGAAAGACCCCTAGAAGCTGTTGAAGACACCATATCACAAAAATAAAAACACAGTTCTCCTCAGAATTTTATGGGCTTTGAAATGATGTATCACAAGTGATATTCTGTCATTTGTCAAAAAATGACATCTGTCAAAAATAATTTGACATATCATCAGTCGAAAGATCTTATTTTTGTGATTTCAAAAATATATAATATATTGGGTGTGAAACCCATAATAAAGATGCTACGGGCTGGGGCCTAAAATAAAAAACGGACGGTACAATGTATTTGTCACCAAAGAGCTAATAAATTATTCTATTCTATTCTATTCTATGATGGCATGGTCCAGAATTCTTCGTATAAATCAGCGGATATCCCAGAAAAAAACAGATCAGCCTGCTCACAACTGCCAAACACAATCATGTCCTTGAAATACTTAACAAACACTCAAGCTTCACAAAACTGCAAAGTACAATGGCGTATGCACACAGATCCATTCATAATGGTCGAAATCCGCGAAACTAAACTTATTAAAGCTTCAACTACAATTTTGAAGGCAATGCAAGAACGCGAACTCTGAGCGAAATCGATCATTTAAACAGGTACAAAGAATTGCCAGAACACAGTAAGCTCATTTGACTCAATTCATTCTTAGACGGAAACGGTCTCATACGTGTAGGCGGTCCTATAAAAAACGCCGACCTTAATTTCAGCAAAAAATCCTATATTGTTCCCAAGTAATTCATGTTAGGTACCTATATACTTATCACACAGCATCATGGTAGGTAATCAATTGCACGCCGGAGGGCAAGCAACCCTTGCCTTTCTCCGACAAAGCTACTGGTCGCTTTCTGGCCGTAGTACCGTAGGACGATTATTGCGAAAATGAATTACTTGCTTTCGTGTCAATCCAGAAAACAAACTGCAACTCATAATGGGTAATTTACCTCAGAAAAGGATAGAGGTCGCTAGGCCTTTTCTTAGAGTTCCTGTGGACCTTTGATGATTAAGGCGAATTCACGAAATTCCAAAATAAAGGCTTATATTTGCCTATTTGTATGTATGATCAAGGCGGTTCACATAGAACTTGTAACGAGTTTGACTACTGAAGGTTTTCTAAATGCATTAAAACGTATGACTTTTCGACGCGGTCATGTGAGTTTGATCCGTTCGGAACAATAGTTCAAACTTCCGTGGAGCGAATGGACATAGGTATGCAAGAAGTTGCAATTTTTTTTTAAATCGACCGAATTTCAAAAATTCAATTGTGATCTCGTTAACAAAGGCATACCTAACCTGGAAATTCAATCTAGTACGCAGTTCCCACATCGGTGAACTTGTCGAAACGGCTGTTAAATCCACAAAATACCATCTAAAACGAGTGATTGGTGATACCTGTATCAATATAATTATGACGAAATGTATACCTCTTTAACTATGTTCGAAGCTGTGCTGAACTCGAGACACCTCGTACTCCTATCCAATGACCCGAATGATCTAGATACACTAACACCGGGCCATTACTTATCGGGGCTTCGTTGACTGCACCCGTGGAGCAAGACCTCACCGAAACCAGCCACAAACCGTCTCCACAAGTTTCACCAGCTGGAGAACATTTCTGGCGGCGGTGGTCCCAAGAATACCTATCGCAGCTTCAGGTGCGAACCAAGTGGCAAACTAGCAACGCCAAGAACCAAACACAATTCAGCCAGGAAGATCTTCGAAGACAATAATCTGCCGCCACTGCAATGGCAACGAGGACGTGTCACCGAAGTCCATCCAGGAGCCTTGGACGGTGTCATCCGAATGGTGTCCGTGAAAATCGCAAACGGCAATATACCCAGGCGTGCCGTGAAAAACTTGTACGTGCTTCCTGCCCACTGAAGAGCTTCCAACAGTGATTAAACCCAACTGATTGCAAACAACGTGAGTGCGTGACCATAGTCACCCTCGGAAGAAGTGAAACTTCTGGCCGTAGTACCGTAGGACGATTATTGCGAAAATGAATTACTTGCTTTCGTGTCAATCCAGAAAACAAACTGCAACTCATAATGGGTAATTTACCTCAGAAAAGGATAGAGGTCGCTAGGCCTTTTCTTAGAGTTCCTGTGGACCTTTGATGATTAAGGCGAATTCACGAAATTCCAAAATAAAGGCTTATATTTGCCTATTTGTATGTATGATCAAGGCGGTTCACATAGAACTTGTAACGAGTTTGACTACTGAAGGTTTTCTAAATGCATTAAAACGTATGACTTTTCGACGCGGTCATGTGAGTTTGATCCGTTCGGAACAATAGTTCAAACTTCCGTGGAGCGAATGGACATAGGTATGCAAGAAGTTGCAATTTTTTTTTAAATCGACCGAATTTCAAAAATTCAATTGTGATCTCGTTAACAAAGGCATACCTAACCTGGAAATTCAATCTAGTACGCAGTTCCCACATCGGTGAACTTGTCGAAACGGCTGTTAAATCCACAAAATACCATCTAAAACGAGTGATTGGTGATACCTGTATCAATATAATTATGACGAAATGTATACCTCTTTAACTATGTTCGAAGCTGTGCTGAACTCGAGACACCTCGTACTCCTATCCAATGACCCGAATGATCTAGATACACTAACACCGGGCCATTACTTATCGGGGCTTCGTTGACTGCACCCGTGGAGCAAGACCTCACCGAAACCAGCCACAAACCGTCTCCACAAGTTTCACCAGCTGGAGAACATTTCTGGCGGCGGTGGTCCCAAGAATACCTATCGCAGCTTCAGGTGCGAACCAAGTGGCAAACTAGCAACGCCAAGAACCAAACACAATTCAGCCAGGAAGATCTTCGAAGACAATAATCTGCCGCCACTGCAATGGCAACGAGGACGTGTCACCGAAGTCCATCCAGGAGCCTTGGACGGTGTCATCCGAATGGTGTCCGTGAAAATCGCAAACGGCAATATACCCAGGCGTGCCGTGAAAAACTTGTACGTGCTTCCTGCCCACTGAAGAGCTTCCAACAGTGATTAAACCCAACTGATTGCAAACAACGTGAGTGCGTGACCATAGTCACCCTCGGAAGAAGTGAAACTTCTATACATATGAATCAATCAGCAAACAACGTTCGAAGAGAGGTGTTCTTTTCGTACTCCCGCTCCGCTCCCTCACGGTTTGTATCATCTTGTTTTTCTTATTATCAATCTTATTATTATTATTATTATTAGTCACTCAAAGGGCAGAGTACTTTCGACATGATTTTTTCACGATTAGACTTCTTTTATTTCTTTTCTCGCTGCGCTCGGCAGTGGAGAGCCCCACCAAATGCGGGAATGAAAAGAATCCTTCGAAATTCAACTTAATTATTATATTACCGCCCCTATGACTTGCCGCCTGCCGTATTCGCTTGCGCGCCGGAACGCACTGCACGCCTGCTAGGCCCGGCCCTGAATATTCCTCCCTATCCCTATAATAAATCACATCCGCTCGAATCTATTCAAGCCAAGTCGAGAGCCATTCTTGTCGGGCCAACAGTACGACATCACGACAGTCCAGTGTCGGCGATTAGTAAAAAATAGAACCGAACGCGGCGAACGCTGCAACAGCTTATTCTTTCATTTCCTGGGACGACGCTGGTCACCCCAAGGTCAGACAAGACAACGTTACAGCACATCGTTACAGGCGTTGGTTACAACTACTGATGCTATGAAGCAATTTCACTCCCATGTGTGGTTCTGCGTTAGTGGTGTGTTGTGATCTAGGCGCGAGAATAGAAGTTTCACTTCAAAAACATTTCGCGAAACTCTATTTCGTATTACATATACAATCTTATTTTTTCATGTACCTACTACATTTTGTGAATACGTACTTATTTGATTTATGAATAAATCAAACATTTCTTGCTCAGTTTTAGGCTATAGGTAGGTACTTGATGTTTTGCTTGTATATTTTAATGAGACAAAGCTCTCCGACCACAACACCAGAGTAGACGATCAGACCGAAGCTGCACAGACACGTGCTTCGCCCCTGTTGGGGCTCATCAGTGTGCAGGCATCCAATCCAGCCATCTGGCGCTGTGGAGTCGGAGATCTTAGTAATGTAACAATCAGGGGGACTCTTAATATGCGAGTCTCTCAAGCGACGCCATCTATCAAAGGCATTCATTTCATTTCATTTATTTATATTCCGCAGATGCTTATATTCCAAAGGCAAGGCAGGCAGGCAAGGGATTTGAGTGGACACAAAATCTCTTTTTGTCGTGTTATCCACCCTCATGTTTGGACTGGCAATGCACTTTCTCAGGTATCCACGGCCGGCCGTCCGATGTGACCGGTTGCTGAGGTATTGTAGGCGGCTTGTACCAGTGGATTACAAGCACATTTTTCACATAGGTGAATCAACTTTCACAGACTTCTGGTACTTCAAATTATGATATAAGGAACCTCTAAAACCTTTTGGCGACCTCCGTCAAGGAATGCTCATTATTAACCAGTTCCATTTGCCTACTGGCCTCGTTTTTCCTGATTTTTTTGGTGATTCGTTCCACGGGACATGCATTGACAGTTGCAAATTGTCAAGTACGCGTCCCCATGGAGTTACCTATCGCTACCCACCTGAATACTGTTACGAAGCTTGCGACCATCCCGGCTCTTTCCAGAGAAATCTAGATTTCCGCATTGCATTCGGGAAGCATCGAAAGACTGCAGCGGTAGGTCACGACACGTCGAGACTTCTGGTGGAGGTGCCGTAGAGGGTACGCGTATATTCCATTCGGCTCTGGGATCCATCTCGACGCAGATACCAGAAAAACCCTTGTGTGCTGGAAACTCCAACGATCAAACAGGAAACATCCAGAACCTTCGATGCCATTATAAGAGAGGAACTCGACCTGGCATCGGACAGAGTTGGAATCGAGCGACCATGGCGGTAACATCTCAAGCGACATATGAATTTCTAAGCGATTAATAATAGTGTACGTTATTTAGTTGTATCGGTAGTAGTGAATAAAGTGCAGTTTGTTTACAAGTTAATCAGCACGTTTAATTTCGAAATAGGTGAACCCGAATACCGTAACAATACCTTAGCAACCGATCTTATCGGATAGCCGGCCGTGGATATCTGAGGAAGTGCATTGCCAGTCCAAACATGAGGGTGGATAACACGAAAAAAAAGGGATTTTGTGTGCACTTCAGCGGTCAAGTTTGCGAGTAGAAATAATGACCTACACTGAAACTTCAAATAAAAAAAAATCTACAAAAAAATAAACTTTTCTAGTCGAGGTGAAATTGATGTACGAAATTTGAGAAAATGGGCATTTCGAATACAAGAAGATGACTTGTTGGGTTTTTGACAATGTGACTGAACGTTTTGAGATCGTTAGTACCTAACGTCGCGTCGCGTCGTATGCCATTCTGATTACGAAAAAAAACTTGTCTCGTTACCACTTATCTATGAGGTAGCAAAAGATGGCTATAGGGGGGCTCGCTGGGGACTTGAAGCTCAAAAGATAAATCTAATGGTTACCAAAGGTACAAACGAGTTCCCTACTATCAATAAAAATGTTTTTGGATAACTACAAATGGTGGAAATTGCAGTGGTGAAGAAAATAGCCAACCAGACCAGGAAGTTGCAAAAGACATGGGAAGGTTTTTGATAATAATCCATAGGTCAGCGACCTCCTTCATGATGAGAAAAATTCATTTGAAGTAGGCCCGAACCATCTTTGATTATCATAGAGCTGTTTTATCATGATTCAGAACGGAGAACTGTATCCTGACAGTAAGTAGGAAAATAAGCAAAACTTCGATGCAAGAGGACTTCATTAAATGCCAGCAATGCGTGTAATTCAAGTTCCCGTGGCTGTAAACGAGTCCATGAATCATGAACAATCTCATGAATTCAATTGAAAATTTTGCAGAAACGATTTTGGCACATTGCTACAATCTATGTCAGGTCACCCTGTAATGTTGAGGTTCACACACCCGTGAGTTTGAGGGCTTGTAGAATACCCGTTGAGCTTTTCTCATGAAAAATTTGGAAGAAATCTGCCGAGTGATTTTCCTGTAGAACAAGTGTCCCTTTAATTTTGGCCGTCAGTATATTTCAGTTAGGTATACATTGTTTCATTTTAATAGGTAGGTATTTTCTCAATCATTATTGTTGAACCTAGGGAGGTTCAGGGAGGTATTGAAACGGTTTGAACCGATATTGAAGTAGGCAGGGGAAGAAAAAGGAAAGCGGTTGCCAGGGGGACGTTTTTGGTTGTGTTGTTTTGGTTATTTTTTCGAGCTTCGTTTCAATTCCGGCGGAAAGAAAGAAAAAAACATTGCCGAGTAGTAAAGGAGAGTGCTCGTTGCCCCCCCCCCCCCTGGCCGTCCATGGACCCCCTTCTCTGCCGTTGAGTCGCTCCGGCGCGCGGCGTCGAGCCAGCCTAGCCGTCCAGTTCCTGCTTCATCGGTTCCTGCATCGTTCCCGCCGTCGAGATGTTCTTCCTCCGGCCCCAGGCATCACCGCAGCATCCATGGCCACGTCCTCTAGCTCTCCCACGTCATCATAACATCAGTCTTTACCGTCCTCAAGCTCGTTTATCGCCTCTCGATCGCAACTGACGTTGCCTGTCCTCCTGTCAGTGACCATATGCATTCCGTATCGGCTCTCGCTCAGTCATCCGTGAGCTCTGTCTACACCAGCACTTTCCAGACTATATAGAGTGCGCCCCGAGTCAGTGTCATCGACCTAGGCCCAGTTGGTCCTCGGTCTGGTTCTTCACCATCCACGGTCTTAAGTTGAGTAAACTTTTGTTTACGAGCTTTCATTCATTTTAATCTGACCAGGCCTCGCATAGCTGTCGAGCGCGAGTGCATTTACGTCAAAATTATCCGTAGCGTGGTTACCGCTTACACCTGTTTGATTACCTTTTTCGGCAATGTCATCCAAATTAAATCTGAATTTTGATTGGGAAAAGTGTGTATCCATTTGTCTCTGATCCCTGTGATGTGTTCTAGGTGGAGCTGTCTTGATGGAAGATTGCCCGGCCGGCTCCAGTGTGCCGTCGGGACTCTCGCCTGGCTCCTTCCGTCCCGTTTCGACACTGGTGGCGCCCCACTTTACACCTCTTCGTTTGCGGGAGGATGCCCGCTATTATGAGCAGAGTCCTCCGCATTGGCAGTCTTCCAGCGAGAATGATGGCTTCACCGACCAGCACAAAAGGACAACCAGATCTTCTTGAGCTTCACTCATCATGGACTGGAATTATCCTGCCGGATGAGTACCCACCTTTCCAATTTCATTGTTTTTGCTGCAGAGTTGGTTACAGTTTGTTATGTACTTTTTTGTTTGTAACATTTTGTTAATTCCAATATACTGTTAACTCTTTTCTTTCTTTTTACTCCTACCGCGAAGCACGAATTCTCACAACCCGAACACACTCTGTCCGAACCCATACGAGCTAGTCATCTGGGCGAGGGAGCTCAAGATATAAATTCTCCAATGTATATTTTGGCTGTCCCCCTCGATATAAAAATCGACCTATTTTTGCTCAAAGACATTTGCACTAGGAATCGGGAGATATTGCAGGTGGATAGTTTTTAAATGATCACCCGGTATACATACTCGTAAAGCTGGCAGCTGGCACCATCAAGATTCCAAGTCTCACAAAATGTTCCCCACATGACATTATGGAGTGAAGCCCATCCATGCATCCTATTATTCTCTTTTGTGCAATAAAAGCCGGATTCAAAGAAGAGCTTGATCCTCAAAACAATATAAATATGCCATAAGAAAGGATGGATTGAACCAAACCATGATATGCCAATCGCAATACGTCAGATGACAGGGTTCCTCTTGACCCTCTGATCAAAAAACCGGTTGTGCCTAATCTCTTTGTGATATTATTAGGTATGTGTCGAGGTATGTGTTCTTCAAATGATAATTTGTGATCTATCGTGAGGCCCAGGAATTTTGTCTTAGTGACCTGCTCAACTGACTTGTGATTAAATTCAATCAAGGAACTACTCTTATACTTATAGGATTCATTTTAGTGTTTCAAGTGCATAAACATGGACTTTACATTAATCCTGAGACCGTTGGTGTTGCACCACTGGTCCAGCTCACCGGATGCAACACATCATGCCCGCTGTACAGCATCATCAAAGGATTTACCGGTAACAACAAAGTTCGTATCGTCTGCATACACAATCTTCTTGTCTGAAACTAAACAGGCATCCATCATGTCATTAACAAAAATCAAAAGAACAGCGGGCCCAGTATCGAACCCTGTGGAACACCCTGCTCAACAACCCGCTCTGAAGATTTAGTGTCGTCATCACCGTAGGCAGACTGGGTCCTATCCCTCAAATATGACGTCACCGAACTAAATATTAGCCACCTCTCGTACACCAATTCTAAACAATTTAGCCAGCAGTAACCTGTCATTCACAGTATAGAATGCCTTGCTTGGGTCGTAAAACAGTGCAATCGAAGGTTCCTTTGAATTTAAATTTTCGTGGATATATTCTGTTACTCTGCGATGGCACTATAGTCCGGAGGTTAGTGACCAAAAATCAAGTTAACCTTGCACTTGGTGACAAAATCACTAAAATTGGTGGGATGGCACAAAGTACCGTGCTCTTTCGATTGAGGAGTGTCACACAGATTTTTTCTCGGGGGGTCACCAGGGGGCCCTTGAAATTTGATTGGGTAAAGCGTATTAAAAAGTGGTTCTGTAGGAGCTACACCCCTTTCCAATTTCAAGAGCCCCTGGCGAAACCCCAAGAAAAAATCTGCATGGCGCTCCTTCTCAATCGCCGGATCCCTGTGTTCCTCATGCTCAATTCTGCCCATACCTAAGAACTCCTCCAACCCGATCGGCGAGCCGACCAGTCTTGGTCGAGTCTTGGTGACATCCGGCCAATAAGTATTCTATCAACTATGTTCAAAATCTTCAAAAAAGTCCTTGAGAAACAGTTACGCCGCGCCGACATATCGAAATTAACTCAATTCTCCCTGATTAACCAGTCTGGCTCCATGTCCAGACGTAGTTGTGGTACAGCTTTGCTCTCCATAGGTGATGATGTACTAAGGGCAACAGACAAAGAACTTCTCACGATTTTAGCCTTACTTGGTTACTCGAAGGCATTTGACACCATCAACCATCTAGCCATGAAATTCATCCTTCATTACATTACATTGACTCATTGACTGTCGATCACCAACATCTGTGAAACTCATATCTGAGTACCTAACTAGAAGCGTCAATTACAACAACTGCATTTCCCCTCCTCCTCTTGGCTCGCTATTGTTCATCATTTATATTTCTAACTTCACCTCTTCCTTTACCTCCTGCCGTCAACACTTTTATGCCGAAAACACTCATCAGGTGTACACTGTATATTTATCTCATTTCCCCCAGGTGAAATTCAACAAGCTATAACTGCACTTAACTTTGATTTCTGCAACCTACATAATACTTCTTTGAAACATTGTCTCCAACTTTACCCTAAAAAATCTATCGCGATCTTGCTGGGTGCGAAAGTTCATCGTGCTAGGATGGCACCATGCTGTGACGATATCATACTGGGGAATGGAGTTGTGCTCTTTGCTCAAGAAGTCGAAAACCTTGACCTTCACATCGACAGCGACTTAAAATTTACAGCTCACGTGTCGAAATGTTTGCAAAGAGGTTACATGCACTTGAGGATGATTTGCCAAAACAGATCTGCTTTGAAAACGCGCGTCAAAAAACTTCTTTGTACTTGAATCATTAGTATTGTCTCAAGTCAACCATTGCGTCCTCGATTGTGACGTTGTTTATGGGCCTTTTCTGATGAGGCAGAGCGATAAATATCGTCTGCAAAAATTGCAAAACTCATGCCTTCTTTGCTTCATGGAATTAAAACAAGTGAGTATGCCTTCACGTGCGTGAGTCTCAGTAGCGCATTTTCTCAAAGAGGCATATTGTGAACGTAAAGAAATTTGGTTGAAGGAGAAACACCATTCCTTGCCCACTCTCTTCATTCGTAACTCATTGTGATATTTTGTTATCAGAATGGGGTACTTGCCAATGAAATAGATTTGAATGAAAATTCTTTCACTCATCAATATTTTTTTGTTTAAGGGCGGGAGCTGGGAGCGGCGACTAATCAACAGTAGTCTATTCTTTCCCATTTTTAGTCGGCTATCCATATAGCGAAAGAATTAGATCGCTATGTCTTCGGGTTTATGTTTTCCATTTATCTCTTACTTTGAGGGCAGCGTGTGGGGGTGGCAGCATTCGGCAAAATAACTGTTGCACAGTTTGAGTTAGGAGTTTCTAAATGTTTAAGGAAATATGACAATAAGTGAAAATTGTGAAAGTTGAATTTTTTTTGTTTGGGGGCGGCAGCTGGAGGCGGCGACTAATCAAAAGTGGCCTATCTCTTCCCATTTTTAGTCAGCTATCTATATAGCGGAACAATTAGATCCCTATGTCTTCAGGGTTATGTTTTACATTTATCTCTCACTTTGGGAGCGACGTGTGGGAGCGGCAAAGTTTGGCAAAGAAATTCTTGCACAGTTTGAGTCAAGAGTTTCTAAATGTTTAAGGTAACATTGAAATGAATCAGTGGAAATTATTGAAAGTTGCACTTTTTTTCTTTTGGGGGTGGAAGTTGGAGGCGGCGCCATATCAAAAGTAGCCTATTCTTTCCCATTTTTAGTTAGCTATCCATATAGCGAAAAACTTGGATCGCTATGTCTTCGGGTTCATGTTTTTCATTTATCTCTTACTTTGGGGGCGGCGTGTGGGAGCGGCAGCGTTCGGCTGAGCAAATGTTGCACAATTTGAGTTGGCAGTTCCTAAATGTTTAAGGGAACAGCTAAATCAGTAACATTTGTGAAAGTTGCACTTTTTATCGTTTGGGGGCGGAATCTGGGGGCGACGACTAACCAAAAGTAGCCTATCCTTTCCCATTTTTAGTCAGCTATTTATATACCGAAAGAATCAGACTGCTATGTTTTCGGGTTTATGTTTTTCATTTTAAAGTGATTGGGGGCGGTTTTTAGCAGTTTTTTCATGTCGGCGGCGCATATTGAAGACGGAATGTTTCTTGGCTTACGTTTATAAGTAGCAACTATGTATTATTCAAAAAATGAGAACACTAGAGCATCAGGTCTGGTAGAAAGTGCAGTATTATGTTATTTCAAGTTTATCGGGGGCGGTTTCCTCTATGTTGGCGGCGCAATATAGACATCCAATATAGCCTATCCCCCTTCTTGGGGAGTGGCAGCTATGTAACAGCGAAAAAATTAGAAAGCTAGGTTGTCTAGTTTGGGAGGAGTTCGAGGAACGGACGGACAAAGCGGTTGCAATAGCGATTTTCATCAAGATGGAAAATGCGCTAAAAATCGGTTGTGTCACCCCAAAACTTCCTCGATGAGTAGCAAGGAATGGATGGAAATTTTATTATGAGACGTCCCTTCGAGGGCCTTATTCTTGAAACGGGGAACAAAGTTCTCATGCGGTGTTGCTATGCAAGGAGAGTTATGATTGGCTCTTGCCTAGCAACTACACACGTGAACTCTGTTCCCCGTTTCAAGAATAGGGCCCAGAGTCGGAAGTTGGAATTTGAGAAAAAGATTGAAGAATTGAGAAATTTTCTCTAATAAGTGATTCATTTAGAGCTCCATCATTTGAGTCTGGTCTCGATAAGCTAGACCGGTTAGGTACTCATTTTAAAGTGGAAAACTCTAGGAAAACTTGAAGGATTTCAAGAGAAATTGCCTGAAAATGTTCAATTATATATATATATATGGCAAAGAATATATATAATATATAATAAATATATATATATATATATATATATTTATTGTAAACAATAACGTCCTACCATTATAATAAATGGTCTGTAAATACAAGGAATACTTAACAATAAAGAACATTACAAACTTAAAAAGTAAATTAATATTGTGTGTTTATGTAGATATTGTATGAAAATATTTAGTAGATGTAAAACTGAATTCCAGTAGGTAGGTAGATACAAATTTTTTTATCTAGTATAGTTAGTATATAAGTGATGTTTCAAAATTAAAACGGAATATTTCAATGTCTCTAGAGCAATTGTTTCAACAGTTTTTTTTGGAATAGAAAATTTTTTCGTGGAGTCAATAAAAAATTTTGAAATGGTTCCACGAGCACCGATGAAAAGTCCTATAATTTTGATTTCTCTGATCCTGTATTTGTCTTTGAAAAAATTTATTGTCGGGCTGTAAATATTCCTTTTTTCAAGGTCGATGTCGGTCGGTTGGTCTTTATTGTTTTCAAAGCGTATTGTCGGGTCAATGATGTAAGCAATGTCGTGTTGTCTGTCTAGAGCTATAATGTCGATCCGTCTGTTGCTGTCATTGTCACCTACACAAGTCACTTCTTCGTGTACTTCAAAATTTTGTGGTAGTGATTTGGCGATAAGGCTTCGAATAGTGTTGTGTCGGTTGATCCGTAAGAGGCCATCACATTGGCAAGATCCCAAGACGTGTGGCAAAGTTTCAGTCTCAGTGCAGTGTCTGCATTGGTAACCGTCTTTGGATCTGCCTGGTATTCCTCTCACGTTTGAGACGTATCCAATCATCTTGATCGCTTCTTTCCATTCGGAATTTGAAAGGCCTTCTGATGACCTTATCCACGAGTTGCAGGGGGTGTATTCATCGAAGAGTTCTACGCCGCGGCCCTTTTGTTTAAGCAATTTCCATGTTAAAGCTTTGGATAAAGGCTTCCCATGATGCTTTGAATAGACCCAAACCTTTGACCTTGGGTGAACTGAACAGCATGTTATCTGGAATATCTCCTGGCAGCTCCAAGATTTCATTCAAAGCGGATTTTATAATTTTGTCGAGATCATGAAGAAAATTCAAAGGTAGTTTATCTAGTGGAGTTGCTTGAAATGAGTAGACAAGAGACGGCCAAATAGAACAATTAAGAATTTGGAATCTTTGGTGTGATTTGAGAAGAGGCGTACTGGTCAATTTTTGAAGCGTATCTCTCAATTTGGTGATGATTCTTACCGTATCAAGTATGATCTCATCATTGAAGGTTACCCCAAGATATTTGATTTTCTCTTCGACAGATATGCATTTGATGGGGCGTTCTTGATCAAATGGAGAAAGCTTTCCTTTTTTAATATTAATCGCTGTACATTTGCTATTATTGAGTTGTAGACCGATTTCAGCCAATCTTTCCTTTGCCACATCAAAAAGAGTGAAAGCGCTGTTTTCAGAATTTCCTATAAGTGCAGTATCGTCTGGAAATCCTAAAACGCTTGCATTCGGAAGATTATGATCTATTTGATAACCAAACGTTCTTGAATTCTCTGGCTCAGAAAGTTCAGCAATAATCTTTGTTCAAAAAAAATTGGTATAAATCTGTTCACAAGCTGAAAAGTTAGAAATTTGCAGTTTTTCACAAGGAACCAAACTATGTAGAAAGAAAAGTGGGTGAGGCAGTCAGACGCCTTGGTACATGGATGAAGGTAAACGATCTGAAGCTGGCACCACAGAAAGATTGAGAATAATTTGCAGGAAATTGAAAATTTTGAAAATTTGAAGATTCTGGGAAAACCTATAATCTTTTTCCACATCTTATTACATCTTACATACATACATACATAATACATCTTATTGTAAAGATCGTCAATTATGGGTTCACTTCAAGCTCCATCATTCAAGTCCGGTTTCGATAACCCAGGCCTGTTTTACATTTTCAACAAAGAAATTTCCAGAAAATTGAAAAGAAAATTGCCGGAAAATATTCAAGTCCCAGTCACCTCTTGTTTAAAGAAAAATAGTGAAAATTTGTTCACGGGATAAGAAGTTGGAAAGTTTGCAGTTATTCCTGAGATGAAAACTTGGAAACTGTGGGTCCGATTCCAAAAATTTCCCCCTCGATTTCCCCTCCAAAATTGATTCAATCTTTTCTCCAACTTTCATTCCCAGCATGTCTGAACCTAAAATGAATATTTCGTGGAGCCCACCGAATGTCGAAGTTTGCACTGCAGGTTTTTCAAATTCACGGAATGTGCCAATTTCATTTTGAATAAATTACCGTCGGGAAACCGGAACCGTTTCAGTTTTCAAAATGGATCTACAAGACGCCCAATCAGGGTGCGAAGACTTGAATCAAGTTGATTTAAATCAACGGATTTTTTTATTTAAATCATTTGATTTAAATCATTTTATGGTATTTGATTTTCCGGTACACTTTTCTTTACGAAATACGGCCAAACTCCATCTCCTTTTTGTCCCGACATTTTTCTCTGAACGCTGAGGAAATATAAAATCCGAGATAAAATCTCGTATACCACCATCACAACCAGCCTACCCCACCACCCGACGAACGACGAACCATCCCAAGACGTGCGACACCTGTTGTTTTGACAAGTACCTATTGTGAATTATTGCATATTGTTCAATATAGTATGGGCTACGATTAGAACCATACTGAGTTCAGTGAGTTGCCAGAGTTTCAGCTTTTCTGGAAAAAACCGAGAACTTCAAATATGTATTAAAAAAACAAAGGATCTGGACACCGGAAGAGTATCTATATTTTTTGTACTGTATTTCAGCCTGGATTGCCACAGATGTTACTTTCCCGACCCCCCACCAACATGGAACCCATTCGAAGTATTGAGGAAGTATTGTAATCGTGCAGAAAAAAGTTTGGAGATTTCACCGGATATATCCGTTTTGAGGTCCCCCAAGACGATTAAGACCATCTTCAGAATGATGTCTGCTCGGATGTCTGTCTGTGTGTGTGTGTCTGCCTGTCTGTGATCTTTCACGATAACTGCCGAACCGTTGACCGGATCGATTTGAAATTTGGTATGCGGACATGGTTTTTCGCTGGAAAGAGCTCATTCGTTTTGGCTGTCATCTGCCAAACGTAAGTGTCACTGTCAACAAATGTCAGAGGATATATCTCACGGAACTTGGCTTGCCATATGTCATTTGAAAGCCCCTGAAAAATTCTATTCATAACAGTTGGAAGTATTGCCCTATCTGTCATCTGTCAAATAACAAAAAATGTTAAAGTTGAAAACTTTACCAGTTAATTATTCAAAATCTATCCGATGGATTGGAACCAGATTCAGCAGGAAGCAACAAATCAAAAGAGTCAAATTAAGACCGCAGTTGCAGTTGGATTTAGGTAAATTATTCGAAAGCAGTTATTCGAAAGTGAATTTTTTGAAATCAATTTTTCGAAAGGCAAATTGTTCGAAATGCAATTATTCGAAGGTGGAAATTTTTCGAAATCAATTTTTCGAAGCATCAGTTGTTCGAAAATCAATTTTTCGAATAGGAACGAGGATAAAAACAAGGATGCTAGGACAATTCTTCGCGCGGACAATTTTTCGCGGACAATTCTTCGCCGGATAATTATTCGCAAGCATTGCGGCCGCGCATAACCGGGCTTATTGGGGCCCTAAAGGACACTTCAAGACACAAGGGGGCTCAGCAAGACTTGGAATCCTACAATGTAGACACAAGGGAGGATAGGGCTCTGAATATCACAAGAAGACCTGGCAGGGCTCACTAGGGCCCTCAACGATACTTCAAGACACAAGGGGGCCAGCAGGGCTCAAATTGCCACGAAATGCCACAAGGCTAGATCGCGCTTCGAATAACATAAAAAGGCATGAGGGGCTCAATGGGTCTCCAAACGGCATTAGAAGACACAAGGGTGCTCAGCAGGGCCTGAACCACTACGATGTAGACAAAGAAAGGATAGGGCTGTGGAGATGGCAGGAAGGACTGATGGGGCTCACTAGGGCTCCAAATTACACTTTAAGGCACAAGGGGGCCTATAGGGCTCCGATCAACACATGAAGACACACAGGAGCTGACTAGAGCTCCGAAAATAAGACGGGTAAAAAAGGGGCTCAACAGGGCTACAAATGACACATAAATACACAGGAGGCCTAATAGGGCTGTGAGAAACCTGGAAAGGCACAAGGGAGCTTTCTAAGATGCCAGAAATATCTAGAGGTCGGGAGGGGGTCACCGGGACTCCAAACGATAATTGTAGACACAAGGGGGCTTATCAGGGCTCCAAACGATTCTTGAGGATACAAAGGGGGCTCAGCAGGGTTTGAAACTCTTCAATGTAGATAGAAAGAAGGATATGATTCTTACAATTGCAAGAAGGCCTGGCGGGGTTCACTAGCGCTCCAAATGACACTTAAGAACACAAAGGGAGCTCGGGGAGCCCTATAGAACTTCGACCAACACATAAAGACTCATAGGAGCTAACTGGAGGTTCGAAAACTAACACAATGTAAAAAGAGGCTCAGCAGGGCTACAAATGAAACATAAAGACATCGGGGGGCCACATAGGGCTCTGAGAAACCTAATAAGGCACAAAGGAGCTTTTTAAGATTCGAGAAACTTCGAGAAATCAGAAAGGGGTCACCTGGTCTGCAAACGATAATTGCAGACACGAGGGGGCTCAATAGGGCTCCAAACGATATTTGAAGATACAAGGGGGCTCAGTGGGCCTTGAAACACTTCAATGTGGACACAAGAGAGGAGAGGCCTTTAAAAATCGGACGGAGGCCTGGCGGGGCTCACTGGCGCTCCAAATGACACTTGGAGACACGAGGGGGCCCCGTAGGCCTTGAAACACTTCAATGTGGACACAAGAGAGGAGAGGCCTTTAAAAATCGGACGAAGGCCTGGCAGGGTTCACTAGCGCTCCAAATGACACTTAAGAACACAAAGGGAGCTCGGGAAGCCCTATAGAACTTCGACCAACACATAAAGACTGATAGGAGCTAACTGGAGGTTCGAAAACTAACACAATGTAAAAAGGAGCTCAGCAGGGCTACAAATGAAACATAAAGACATCGGGGGGGCACATAGGGCTCTGGCAAACCTAATAAGGCACAAAGGAGCTTTCTAAGATTCGAGAAACTTCGAGAATTTGTCAAATTTTGATTTTTAACGTTTCAGAGGCCGCCATATTGAACTTTTGCATTTTTCAACCGATCTGATTGGGATTTCAAACCTATACCCACTTGAGGTTGATAATGAAAATGCATCTGTCAAATTTTGATTTTTGACGTTTCAGAGACTGCCATATTGTACTTTTGCATTTTTCAACCGATCTGGTTGAGATCTTGAATCTACACCTACTTGAGGTTGGCGATCAGAATGCATATGTCAAATTTTGATTTTTGACGTTCCAGAGACCGCCATATTGAACTTTTGCATTTTTCAACCGATCTGATTGGGTTTTCAAACCTATACCCACTTGAGGTTGATAATGAAAATGCATCTGTCAAATTTTGATTCTTGACGTTTCAAGAGGGTACCATATTGTACTTTTGCATTTTTCAACCGATCTGGTTGAGATCTTGAATCTACACCTACTTGAGGTTGGCGATCAGAATGCATATGTCAAATTTTGATTTTTGACGTTCCAGAGACCGCCATATTGAACTTTTGCATTTTTGAACCGATCTGATTGGGATTTCAAACCTATACCCACTTGAGGTTGATAATGAAAATGCATCTGTCAAATTTTGATTTTTGACGTTTCAGAGACTGCCATATTGTACTTTTGCATTTTCCAACCGACCTGGTTGAGATCTTGAATCTACACCTACTTGAGGTTGGCGATCAGAATGCATATGTCAAATTTTGATTTTTGACGTTCCAGAGACCGCCATATTGAACTTTTGCATTTTTTGCATGGAAATGCATCTGTCAAATTTTGATTCTTGGCGTTTCAAGAGAGCGCCATATTGAACTTTTGTATTTTTCAACTTATCCGATTGATATTTCAAGCCTTTACCTACCTGAAGTAGACAATTGAGATGCATCTGTCAAATCTGCCATTTTGACATTCTCAAGGCTGCCACTTCTGTTTTTTTCAACAGATTATATTGAGATTTTGAAAAAATACTTAGTCAAGATGGATGATCGAAAAGCATTTGTCAAATTCGACATTTTCGCTGTTTGAAGCCGCTGTGTATTGAATTCTTGCTTTTTTCAACCGAATTCATTGAGTTTTCAAGACTAGACATGGTCCAGATGAACAATTGGAACGTAACTGTCAAATTTGAAATTCTGCACTTTTTTTTTTTCATCTTAATTTTTTCTACAAATCATTAGGAAGGCTCCTGAATAATACAAATACATGGTTCTGCTTTTCCTTCCACTACACAGTGTCTTCCACGACAGTATCTTCTTCACGGTTCAGGTTTCCATAACACATATCGTCGCTTTCATTTTCAAAGCTTCATCATGTTTCCAGTATTTTTAGTAGTCACCTTGAACAAAAGTAAAAATACATATTAATAAACAAAATAATGGTGTATGGATTTTTCACGACAACTCTCCACTGACCAAACACTACCCACGGACATGCGTTTCGTTCACAATAGAACCCTACAAGTCGAGGCGGAAATTTCAAAGCACGCGAAAAACAAACATCTTTTCGAATTCCTTTTACTCGTACAGAATCAATTGCTCACGCCTCTTGGAAAACTTCATCTGACCAAAACACTATCGACGGACTTGCATAAAATTACTAAACTCGCAAAGGGAAAACCTGACATCTGCCTAAAACAACCGAAAATCAACATCATGTATACAATCCCCTTTCCACTTGTCCGGTGTCAGTGGAACAAATTCCCTGTCTACTTTTCAACCATAGCTGTCACCCAGGCGACGGCTTGCCGGCGCCGGTGACAGCTAGTCTTATTTGACGAGGCGACATTCAGCTATAAGCTTCTCTACTATGCAACCTCGGGGTCAGCACAAAATATCCATGGATGAAGTAGGATTCGAAGCCAGCGCGAATGGCTTGGCTTGCCATCACCGGTACCACTCGGCCACCACCGCTCCTTGCAAACGCATAATTGAAGACACAAGGGGGCTCAATAGGACTCCAGACGATACATGAAGATACAAGGGGGCTCAGTGGGCCTTGGAACACTTCAATGTGGACACAAGAGAGGAGAGGACTCTAAAAATCAGACGAAGGCCTGGCGGGGCTCACTGGCGCTCCAAATGACACTTGGGGACACGAGGGGGCCCCGTAGAACTTTGACCAACACATAAAGACTAACAGGAGCTAACTAGAGCTTGGAAAACTAACACATTGAAGAAAGGAGCTCTGCAGGGCTACAAATGGAACATTAAGACACGGGAGGGGGCATATAGGGCTCTGAAAAACCTAATAAGGCACAAAAGGAGCTTTCTAAGATTCCAGAAACATCGAGAAGTCAGAAGGGGGTCACCTGTTCTGCAAACGATAATATAACAAGGGTATAAGGGGATAAGACACAAGGGGGCTCAATAGGGCTCCAAATGATACTTGAAGATACAAGGGTGCTTAACAGGGCTTGTGTAGTGTCCTGTAGTACCGACTAGTCCAGTAAAATGAGGCGATTTTTAGGCCAAAGTTGGAACAAATTAGGGGCAGGATGAAAAAAATATGGCGATGTAGAGAATGAAAAACTGAATAAGAAAAACCAAAGTTTCATTTCCAGTCATCCCGGGAACCATGGAAAAAAAAATGGAGAAGATGGAAAAACATGCGCCGCGATCTTTCTTTTAAAACGGTGAGAGAACGGTGCGAGATGTGTGAAAACTGTCAGAGACAAAGTTGTAGGGAATTCAATAATCTACAAAAAAGTCCTGGAATGCATATGTCTAACTTCTTCAGTTTAGCCGTTTATCGCAGTCAAAGTTGCGCGCCGGTCTAGTGAAGTGGAAAAACTGTCCGCGTGACCTTCCTTCTTGGATGCTGTGAGAACGATAAGAGATATCAAAAAATTGCAAGCGACAAAGTTGTAGAGAATTGAATGCTTCACTAGAAAATTTTCAAGGCCAGTTATTATCTCTTCTGGTTCAGCCGTGAACCACGTCCGAAGTTGCGCGACAATCCTGTTGATGAAGTGGTTCTTCTGGAAAACCTAAAAAACCCTAGACTCGATGAAGAAACTATAACAATGTAGAGGATGAAAAACTGGATCCAAAAAACCAAAGTTTCATTTCACACCGTTTCGGGAAATCTAAGAAAAAAAAACGAAAAAGTTTGAAAATAGCGATTTGCACTCTCAGCTTCCTCATTGAATACTGAAATAAACGTGATAAATATGGAAAATCTGAACAAACTAGCTTGTAGAGGATGAAATCATCTATAGAAAATGCCGTGATGACATGTATGCATCTTTGTCTACTTAGCTGCGGAGCGCTATCAAAGTTGGGGTACATGACTAGTGACGCGTCGCATATGTGGTCAAACTGGCACGACGTTGCGGTCATTGTTCAATTGATTATAAAACATGATTGAATGATTTGAAAAAATTGCGTGCTTTGTTGAACGTCTGGCAACTATTGTTGGAAATGTAACTCCGCGGATGAAGGCTTTGTTATGTATAAAGTTTCTTGTTTGGCAAAATTAAAGCCGTGAGTGTCACTATACTATTTTCGTCATATTTTTATTCCAGAAATCTAGGACGAGAGACTAGGTTGCTAGGGAACTTTTGAATTTGTCGTTTCTAATCATATATTTATATCATTAAAATAGTACGAAAATAGTATCGTGACACTCAGCCTTAAAACTGAGAAAGTTCTCGTATTTTGTAACACAATATGTATAATAATAGAAAAACGTGATTCACGTTAGATAATGAGATGTTTTTCAACTGATTTCTGATGAACAATGATCATTCAACAACAGCTCGGAGATAATAAACAACTGTCCACCTGAACAATGGGGGTTGGAAATTAAACATTTCTCTGTTGATGCCTAATAGAACCCAGGATAACGTGGCTCTCGAAAATCTGCTACGGCTGATTTCCTGGAGATGATTGAAAAACTGCGAGAAGCTTTGTGGATGCAGAAAAGCTGACCTCAAGTGTACCAAGTTTTGCCACCACTGCGGTGGAGCCACCTGTTCTGACGCTTCCTGCATTGTCGTTTCGGAAGACGATGATGATGACTACAATGATAATTCTAACAATAAGTAGCTACCCAGACGTTAAACAAAGCACACAATTTTTTCAAATCATTAATTCATGTTTTATAATCAATTAAACAATGACCGCAACGTCGTGCCAGTTCCACCACATATGCGACGCGTCACGAGTCATGTATCCCAACTTTGATAGCGCTCCGCAGCTAAGTCGACAAAGATGCATACATGACATCACGGGATTTTCTATAGATCATTTAATCCTCTACAAGCTAGTTTGTTCAGATTTTCCATATTTATTACGTTTATTTCAGTATTCAATGAGGAAGCTGCGAGTGCAAATCACTATTTTTCAAGTTTTTCTTTTTTTTTTCTCAAATTTCCCGAAACGGTGTGGAATGAAACTTTGATTTTTTAAATCCAGTTTTTCATCCTCTACATTGTCATAGTTTTTTCATCGAGTCTAGGGTTTTTGTAAGTTTTCCAGAAGAACCGCTTTATCAACAGGATTGTCGCGCAACTTCGAACGTGGTTCACGACTAAACTAGAAGAGATAATAATTGGCCTTGAAAATTTTCTAATGGAGCATTCAATTCTCTAAAACTTTGTTGCTTACAATTTTTTTATATCTCTTGTCGTTCTCACAGCATCCAAGAAGGAAGGTCACGCGGACAGTTTTTCCACTTCACAAGACCGGCGCGCAACTTTGACTGCGATAAACGGCTAAACTGAAGAAGTTAGACATATGCTCCCAGGGACTTTTTTGTAGATTATTGAATTCCCTACAACTTTGTCCTTGACAGTTTTCAAACATCTCTCACCGTTCTCTCACCATTTCAAGAGAAAGATCGCGGCGCATGTTTTTCCATCTTCTCCATTTTTTTTCCATGGTTCCCGGGATGACTGGAAATGAAACTTTGGTTTTTCTTATACAGTTTTTCATTTTCTACATCGCCATAATTTTTTCATCCTGCCCCTAATTTGTTCCAGGTTAAATCCTTATTTTACTGGACTAGACACCAGCGATAGAAGTCTGTAGTTGTAATAATTGACAGTTATCTGATAAGGTATAAAAGACTGAAATGTACATAGCGCACGGCGCACTCTCGCTAACAGATTAAAGCAAGCAACACGTTTCGAAACAGCCTTTGATTTGTGCCATCACCAAACCACCTCGGTACACAACAGAAACTGGCGACGAAGATAAAAATATTGAAGGAAATGGAGAAAAGAGGAAACGGTAATTGAGAAAAAGCACGAAGAAACGCAAAAAGGCCAAGGATTAACAAAATTCGAGAAGATTGGTGACAGAAACACGTGGAAAAATCAAACAAAGATGGACGCCACTGCAGTTTTAACTACCGGTATTTCACAGTTTCAGATGTATTTGGATGCAGCAAACATTGGCACCAAGTGGGAAAGATGGATGCATCGGTTCGAAAACTATTTAACAGCCGCCAACATCCTGGAACCTGAGCGAAAAGTAGCGCTTCTTCTGCATCTTGCTGGAGAAGATGTACACGACTTGTACCTGTCTCTCCTCGATCAAGCAGCAGATCCAGTGGAAAATCCAGCTCCGGACGCATACCAATTAGCTAGAAGAAAGTTACAAAAGTATTTCCACCCAAGAGTTAACCAAGAGTTCGAACGATTCAACTTCAGAAAATGCGTGCAACAAGCTGATGAAACACTCGATCAGTACTATGCAAGGCTTTTAAAAATGTCTAAAACATGTAATTTCCAGGATTCCAAGTCGGAAATAAAGTCGCAAATCATAATGTATAGCCGCTATTCACAGTTGAGAAAATATGGATTGACGGAACGACCCAATTTGGAAGACGTTTTGGAAAAGGCCAGAACAATCGAGGCAACCGAAAGACAAATGACAGCAATCGAAAGTGAGAAACATGAGAAAGAGCAGAGCAACAGGTTGAGACCAGTGCCCAGATTCAACAACGCTAAACACAAGCGAAACGGGTTCCACAGTAATAATTTCAAGCAAAATCGTAACACAACAAACGAGTATCAAAACGCAACATGCAGAAATTGTAGAAATCGATGGCATAAAAATGGCAAAGAAACGTGTCCAGCATTTGGTATTGTCTGTCACGCGTGCAATAAGAAGAATCATTTCGCTTCTGTATGCATGTCTGGAACTGCGAACCTAACCTCAAAGTCATCCTCAAACGTACTGAATGTCAACCAAAACAATCGAAGCCGCCATCAGAGACATCGAGCCTCGCATCGAGCCCATAACAACGCGACGCCACGAGTTAATTACAACGAAGTACCACCCGACTCCAGCTCAGCCTCTGAGATGTCATTCTCTGTTACCACTGTGCGCAACATCAACATTCCGAAAGTCAGCATAAAGCTCAATGGAACGCCGATTTATTTCATAGTTGACACAGGGTCTAGTGTCAATATTATCAGCACGAAAACTCTGGAAGCACTGCCGAATCAAGCTTTAGTCCCGGCAACAACAAAAGTACTACCATACAACTCAGCTCGACAACTAGAAGTCATTGGGAAATTCCGAGCGGATTTGACCTCCGAGTAATTGTCCAAGGCATAAGAGCGAAGCAGATCTCCAGAAAATTTGAAGATACCCAAGGGGGTTCATCAAAATTCCAAACGATACTTGTAGAGACAAGGGGGCTCAGCAAGGCTTGAAACGCTACGTAAAAACTCAGTGGGGGATAGGGCTCTGAATATCACACTCACACTGGGTCTCATTAAAGCTAAAAAGTTTCCGGCGAAGAATTGTCCGCGCGAAGAATTGTCCGGCGAAGAATTGGCTGGCGAAGAATTATTGTCTGGTGAAGAATTGTCCGGTCACCAAAAACAAGTATAGGTACAACTAGCAAGTATGCTAAATGGAATTTAAGCTTCCACTTGGTCATCAATCCTGCACAGGATGGAAGGAGCAATCTGACTTTATCCAGATGAATCATGACCTGACCTCCTAAAATCCCCTCTTCACCAAAGGCTACCAGCTTATCTGTTGAATTGGGCTTCTTGAAAGCGTAATTATTGCTTTATGCCCGCGGCACACGAGGCATTTTTGCCCGCAATTTTCCAGGCATTTTTGCGTGCAATTTTTCAGGCATTTTTTCACGCAATTTTTCATGTGTGTTTTGGCGGCACACGATGCAGGTTTTCCTGCATGTTTTTAGACTTACGCTGTCAGTTTGAATAGCAGACGTCATCTCATGAGTATGTGGGGCTGAATTAGCTTGCTTGGGGTCTGTTTCACCCTCTTCGAAAGTGATAAGTGCTATTTTTGATTGTGGAAATTGAAACAGCTATGGAATTGTGGAGTTTGTGAGGAGGTCTGATAGAAAAATCATAAACCAGTGCTACATTCTACTGACGCTTCTTTCCCTTGAACCCGGATTTAGCCTTTGTAGTGATCAGGGCTCTCAAATGAATTGTGGGGAGAGAGCTTTGCGAAGCATTTTGTCATCGAAGCATAACCTAAGATTGGTCTGTCAACTTTCTTGCGTGAAAACAAGCCGCATATTTTCGACCCATTCACATGGGGCATTTTTCCGTGCAATTTTTCAGGAATGTTTTCGGGCATGTTTTGTAGCTCGTGGGTTGTCATGGAAATCGAGCTCTCTCTTTCTAGTTTTTCAAATTTTCACGATGAGTTTCAGGCATGTTTTCGCGCAATTTTCTGTGCAATTTTGTGTCAATGTCAAAAGGAATAACGGCTTCTATCTTCTTTATCAAATAGGGGTTGATTTTCCAACATAAGCCTCATCTGTGTACCTCCATGTGAGTACGTTATGCACTGCCAGAATCCAGATTCTTAATAAAATATTTTGACGCTGGTTACTGGAGGACATTCCGGCATGTCGCCGCGGGTCGGCCGATGGAATAGGTTGATCTAGCACTAGCAGACAAACTCATGTGAGAATCAATGTGAAGATGAATGGGATGGGATGCTCTACAATATTCAAACTGTGTACCTACTCCATAAAACTTTTGCTGTAGAATCATGATTAGGCCCTCGATCAGTCCCCCCAAGTGGCAAAACTTTAGGTGCTACGGGACAAATCACTTGCAATGATACAATATGATTTGCTTCAACTTTCATTGCAGTACCTACCACAAAATGCAGAATCTCGTGAGAGTTTTTATTGTACGGACAACTGGTGCTTAGAATGGGCATCCATTCGCTCCTCAAAAGGGCTTCGTTGATGCAGTAGGCAACACAAAGGAATCTGGCCTAGGTCTTTATTGTCCTTGTAAAGAAGGAAAGAAGGGCCTCCATTCGCCCTTCAAGGGAAAAAACGTTCATGCGGTAGGTATACGGCGATACTGAGTTACACATGGCAAGAGTTCTTGCATCTTCAAATCTGGGGAGTCTCCAGTCGTCCCCTATAAGGGACGAGCTTTGGGTGCTGCGGGAAATTGCTTGAAATTGTGCGTGGTTAGCTTGGGCCAGATCTTATTGCAGTAGAATCAAATCAGGGTCATTTCGCTATTGAGCTTTACTACAAAACAATTGTTTGGAGCTCCTTATAGAACCCACATATTGGAGGTTTTGAGAATGTGCAGCGTAGGTTTCTCAAGTTTTTGTCTTTCAGCGGCAAACAAACAAGTGATCTAATGAAACCACCACCAATTAATTATGCCCAAGGCCAAGAAAGCTACAGCTCCCACTCAGAACTTTAATACAGCAGAAAGCCTAAAGCCAACAATCTTTCATCTCCGGAGACACTGTAGGGTGCTAGGACAATTCGTCGCGGACAATTCGTCTCACGGACAATTCGTCCAACGGACAATTCGTCCAACGGACAATTCGTCGCAAGTGAAGGCTTTGGAAGGTAAGGGGGTTATATTACACATGAAGACACAAGGGGGGTCAATAAAGGGATCTAAAAATCATAAGCAAATACAAGGGGTTCCGACAGATATCCGTACGCCACGGAAAAATGCAACGGGGCTCAGCAAGGCTTCAAACGATATTGAAAACACAAGGGGGCCTTATGGAGCTTCATATAACAAATGAAGACAAAAGGGAGCTAACTGATACTCTGAAAGCCATTAAAAGCTTAAGTGGACCAATTAGGGTCCCATACTACACCCAAGAGACAAGGAGGCTCGAGAGGGCCCCGAATATCACATAGAGGCACAAGGTGCTTACTACTGCTTCGAAAGCCACGGAAAGGTGTAAGGGGGCTCGACATGCAGGGCTTCAAAAGACGTTGAAGAAACAAGGGGGCTCACGGGAGCTATAGCACAAGAAGGCAACAGAAGGCTCACTGGAATTCTAATAGTTGCATTGAAAAACATAAGAAGGCTCACTAGGGCTCCAAGCTACACTTGTGGAAACAAGGGGGCTCACTAGGGCTTCAAGCTACACTTATGGACACCAGGGGACTCACCAGGGCTCCAAACTACACTTGCGGGCACAAGGGGGACCAAGAGCGTTCCGTAAGTTTATCACATGAAGGCACAAGGGACTTACACTAGGGCTTCCAGCAATGTAAAAGCGCACAAGATGGCTTACCGGAATTCTGAAAGCCACGGAAACACATAAGGGGGCTCATTAGGGCTCTTAACGACACACAGGGCACAAGATGCCTAACAAGAATCTGGAAATCACGGGAAAATGCAAGGGGGCTCCATAGAACTTCATATAATATTGGTGACACAAGGGGGCCCAAGGAGCTTTTTATAACAAGAAAAAGCAAAAGGGGGCTTACTGTATGGTACTCTGAAAGCCAACACAAGTGGACTGATTGGGGCTCCAAACTACACATAAGGGTACAAAGGGGACCCGATGGAGCTCCTAAAGCCATGGAAATACAACAAGGGGGCCCAATGAAGCTCTGTATAATCAAAAAAGTGAAAGGGGGGTGCTGGGTTTCTGAAAGCCATAAAAAACAAAAGGGTCTCACTAGGACTCCAAACTACACTCCGATAGGGCTCCGCATATCACAAAGGCACAAGGGAGCCCAAAGAGCTTTATATAACAACAGAAGGCAAAAGGGGCTCACTGGAATTCCGAAAGCTACGAAAAAAACACAAGGGGGCTCATTAGGGCTCCATACTACACTTGAAGACACAAGGGGCCCGATAGGGCTCTGAATATCACATAAAGGCACAAGGTACTGCTCCGAAAGCCACGGAAAGATGTAAGGGGGCTCAGCAGGGCTTCAAAAGACGTTGAAGAAACAAGGGAGCCCACTGGAGCTCTGGATAACATAAGAAGGCAACAGGGGGCTTACTGGAATTCTGTCATGGAGAAACACAAGGGGGCTCACTAGGGCTCCAAACTGCACTTGCGGACACAAGGGGGTCCGATATGGCTCCGTATATCACATGAAGGCAGAAGGGACTTACACTAGGGCTTCCAGCAATGCAAAAGCCACAAGATGGCTTACTGGAATTCTGAAAGCCACGAGAACACATAAGGGGGCTCTTTATAACGAGAACTTCTGACGGTATTGAAGACACAAGGGGGCCCCATGGAGGTCTGTATAACAAAATAACGCGAAATGGGGCTTACTGGTACCTACTCCAAAATTCATGAAAAAACATAAGGAGGCTCAACGGGGCTCCAACTACACCTGAAGGCACAATGGGGCCCGATAGGGCTTCAACATGCCATGACGGCATAACGCGACTTGCTGCTCCGGAATTCATGGAAAATGCAAGGAAACTCAGCAGGGCTTCAAATTACGTTGAATATAGAATAAGGGGGCCCAGTGCATGGAGCTCTTAATAACACAAGACTGCAAAAGGGGCCTTATGGAAATCTGAAAGCAATGAAAAACATGAGAGGACTCATTAGAGCTCAAAAATTACACTAGAAAAGATGAGGGACCCGATAGGGGCCAAATATCTCATGAAAGTATACTTAAGGGGCTTACTGGTGCTCCCAAAGCTCGGTGTACTAGCAAAAATTCTCGGAATGATGCAAGAGAACTGAGCAGAGCTCCAAAGACATGAAGAAACCAGGGTGCGCAGTAGGGCTCCAAATACTACAAAAAGAATAGGGGGCTTACCAAAGTTCGAAAAGCAACGAAAAAAAAAAGGGACTTGTTAAAGCTAAGACAAAGGGCAAAACATTATTTTGCGACGAATAGTCCGTGAGACGAATTGTCTGCGGGACGAATTGTCCGCGGGACGAATTGTCCGCGGGACGAATTGTCCGCTACGAATTGTCCGCGGGACGAATTGTCCGGTCACGCACTGTAGATACCCATGCAACAAACTTTACAAAGGAAATCCAAGCGAGAGGACATCTGGCTGAGTTACAGCACCTTATAGAAAGAATCGGCAGCGTTATGTACGTACATACAACGTTGGACTTCATAATCGCAGACCAGTCCGAGTACATGCAAACCAGGTGAAGACGATGTATGATGGAATAAGAAGCCTAATTAAAGAGGTCCAACAGCCTTTACAACTCTTTCTAAAAGCCTTCTCCGCACCGATCGGGCTCCTCCAGCAGACAAACATCACCAAGTCCAATCTTGAGAAAGCCATCACATTTATGGACCCCCCTCGAATACTGTCCAAACCGCAGCGTAGTCGAGCAGTACCCAGACATCTCCAGGACTCTTTATCTTGGACCCAGGATCCTCAAAGCAGGAAGGTGTTAGTAGTAAGAACTAAGACTTTTTGGAGCAAAAATAAAATGACAAGCCGGGGGGGCTACAATAACTGCCAGAAGCAGTGGCCATCAGTCATTCGCCGTATAGCCGTAGCCCCTCAGCGCTGTTTCCATCACCTAAATTTTGTTATCAAAAAAGTGCTAAATCACTGAACCCCTCCTCCCCTACTGTTAAGAATTTGCATGCGGGAAGATACTTCAATAATTCAGAGACAAATGGTCAAAGACTATTTTATTACTGTGTATAGGCACTGTTCATAAAGTAACAGTCCACAAATAATTTGACGGATTGAGAAGGTATTGCTTCTCTTGGCTTCGCTGTCCGCACTGTCGCATGTCGGTCGGTCGGTCGTTCTAAATTCAAATCTGCTCTGGTTTCATGCCGCTCCTTAGATACACGAGCAAGTATTCGCTTCTTTACATGTTCCATAATACTCAGACTTCTGTGACTCCTTCTGGGAAGTATAATATCGTCGATCCTTTTTATCAAGGTGCATGGTCTCTTCAACGACGAATGGAGCCTCGAGGATCTTCTCTTTTTGCATTGAGGTATGCACAGCCACACAAATATGGTCACCAGCTTGAAATCCTTCAGAGCTACGGTTGGAGCCACCTACTGGTTAAGCAGTGCGTATGCTCCTGACCACTTGCTGAAATAATAGTTCCTGACATCTGAAACGTTTCTACTGAGACTACACCTTAAATATACCGGTGTACTCCGTGCCGCTCCGTGTGATTTTGTTTCGCACACGTTTCCCAACATTTTGTTGACTCCAAAATGCCCTCCATTAGTGCCATCGTGCACCTTTCTCAAAACCTCCTCCACCACTTGTTTCTATTATTCTTGGCAAGTGTATTTCTTATTCGGGCCTTCCTGTTTTTTTAATATCCCTCCATTCTCAAAATGTTTCATTGGACCAAGACGGCCTTTAGCTCCGGTCCTTAAGATCGCTTTCTGTTTCCAGAGCTGTTTTCTTTACGCAACCGATCCAACAGCAAAGTCTTCCCGTTGCTCTTTTTTCACTGCAGCTATGGTCCATTTTTGTGAAATCTCATTACGGGATTGGCCTGACCTGTCCTGCACTTGACCTGTCCACCTTCTTGCAGTGATCGCAGTTGTCTCTTCATGGTCTTTAGAAAAGAGTGCCTGCATTGCAATAACTTTTCCTGGTCGGTATTGGATTTTGAAATCGTACTGTTGCATTTTATCCGCCCATTTTGTCAGTTGCCCTTCCGGATTCTTCACCTAAAGTAACCATGTCAGTGGACACGGTCTGTTTTCACCAAAAATTCCATTGCTTCAAGAACACCTAGAATTTTATCTCTTTCAAAATTTTTAGGTACCTATGTGTACTATTTTGAATTAGAAGTACTAAAATGCCAAAGGGTAAAGTCTTTGCTTACGCTCACTATAGGTTTGAAGAACTACTGTAGCGTTTCATCGAACATGTTCGCCTTTCTGCTTTATAGGTAGGTACAAATCCAAAAAATTGCAGGTAGGTACAAGTATATTTGATTCTTCAAGAGTGAATAATGGCTTCATGGTGTCGAGTTCGACATCCACACAGTTCTTTCAACAATTCTGTCAGGCAGTGGATGCTGGTATTCTTGATGGAAGACACTTGTTGCTGTCTGTGGTCCTCTACCAAGTTGGTCTAGCTCCATTATACAGATCAGCAGTTTGAGCTCTCCCAGGCACTTTGAACTGAGCCACAGGTAACACAAATTCACAGTAGTTGTTGTCTCAGTATGATAATGTGATACCACTTCACTGTTGTATATTCCTTCAATGTTTATTGTTTTGCTCGAACTCCTACGCTGCAAGTCAGGAAAGGTGACTCGGGGGTCAGTCTTGAGTCACTTTTGAACATGAAATCGAAAGGAATGCCTTCCTACGATTGGATTTTCGACCGAGTTACCGTGGATCGTAAATGCTGGAAAGCAACTACAGATTAGGCACTACTCCTCGAAACCCACACAAGATAGCAAATAAAAGCACCGATTTATTGACAATTCTCATTGAGTTGTCACATGTGTCAGAAATCCTGCCAGAAAACATGCACGAAAACATGCACGAAAAATTGCGTGAAAAATTGCGCGCAAATTTGCATGCAAAAACCCCGCAAATTCGATTTCTATGACAACCCGCGAGCCTGAAAAATTGCACGCAAAAATGCCAAGGAAATTGCAGGCAAAAATGCCTCGTGTGCCGCGGGCATTAGTGTCAAAAATATTGCAGAACCGCGCTTCCGCAACTGATTTTCTAAAAAGTAACTTTCGAATAATTCAGCTTTACTTTTCGAACAATTGCTCGTTCGAATAATAACTGACTATTCGGGGACTTGATCTGCGAATAATTGATACTTTCGAACAAGTGATTTCGAATAATTTGTTTTCGAATAATTGTTATTTCGAATAATTGATACTTTCGAACAACTGATCTCGAATAATTTTTTTTCGGATAATTGCCTTTCGAATAATCGCTATTTTCGAACAATTGATTTCGATAATTGTTTTCGAAAAATGAATTTTCAAAATTTCTCCTGGCCGTTGCCGCTCTCGCCGGTATTTTGACCAGAACGACACGCTTTTGTAGCAGAACTCCACTCAAAAATTCATTCCTGCTCGGGAATCGATTTTTTTGGGAAATTCCAACTGATATCGAGAGTAGATGGGATTGAGCGTCGTGTAGGCCTATTTTCAAAATCGACACGGTTCCAGTTTTCCGACGGTAATTTTTTCAAAATGAAATTTGCACATTCCGTGAATTTGAAAAAAAAACGCAGTGCAAACTTCTACATGCGGTAGGCCCCACGAAATATTAATTTCAGGTGCAGACGTGCTGCAAATAAAAGTTGGAGAAAAGATTGAGCTAATTTTTGGAGGAAACATTTTTGAAATCGGACCAACGGTTGCCGAGTTTTCTTCTCTGGAAAAACTGCAAATTCTCCAACTTCTTATTCCGTGGACCGATTTTAACCTTTTTTTTACGGCTCTTGAACATTTTCCAACAATTTTTCAAAATTTTTGGGAATTTTTCGGTTGAAAATAATTTTCTCCAAATCATTAATTCCAACTTCCCACCCAAAGGGACGTTTCGAACAAAAATCTACATAGGTTCCTGGATACTAGTCGGGAAAGTTTTGGGGTGACACAACCGATTTTTTAAATTGGCAAACAATTTGATTCAAACCGGAGAAACCTGATCTGAAAAAAAAACTAATGTAAATCAAAAAAATCTGATTTAAAAAAAAAATCGATTTTTTTTAAATTTTTTATTTGAATCACGATTTTTTTGTACCCTGCGCCCAATACAATCTGTTTCCGATCATAGTTTGACTATTTCAAAAAAAGCCGATCTCCGAGCAGGAATGAATTTTTGAGTGGAGTTCTGCATCAAAGGCGAGTCGCCCTGGTCAAAATACGGGCGAGAGACCCTCTCGGGTGGCAACGGCTAGGAGAAATTTTGAGAATTCGCTCGACTAAAAAATGGTGGAAGATTGCAGCTGCAGACTTAATTTGACTCTTTTGTTTTGTTGCTTTCTGCCAAATTTGGTCCCAATCCATCAGATAGATTTTGAATAATTAAGTGAAAGTCTTGAACTTTGACATTTTTAGCGCATTTTCCATTTTGATGAAAATCGCTATTGCAACCGCTTTGTCCGTCCGTCCGTCCGTCCGTCCGTCCGTTCCTCGAACTCCTCCCAAACTAGACGACCTAGCTTTCTAATTTTTTCGCTGTTACATAGCTGCCACTCCCATAGGAGGGCTAGGCTATATTGGATGTCTATATTGCGCCGCCAACATAGAGAAAACCGCCCCCGATAAACTTGAAATAACATAATATTGCACTTTCTACCAGACCTGATGCTCTGGTGTTCTCATTTTTTGAATAATACATAGTTGCCACTTATAAATGTAAGCCAAGAAACATTCCGTCTTCAATATGCGCCGCCGACATGGAAAAACTGCTAAAAACCGCCCCCAATCACTTTAAAATGAAAAACATAAACCCGAAGACATAGCGATCTGATTCTTTCGGTATATAAATAGCTGACTAAAAATGGGAAAGGATAGGCTACTTTTGGTTAGTCGCCGCCCCCAGATTCCACCCCCAAACGATAAAAAGTGCAACTTTCACAAATGTTACTGATTGAGATGTTCCCTTGAACATTTAGGAACTGCCAACTCAAATGGTGCAACATTTGCTCAGCCGAACGCTGCCGCTCCCACACGCCGCCCCCAAACTAAGAGATAAATGAAAAACATGAACCCAAAGACATAGCGATCTTATTTTTTCGCTATATGGATAGCTGACTAAAAATGGAAAAGGATAGGCTACTTTTGATATGGCGCCGCCTCCAGCTTCCGCCCCCAAAAGAAAAAAAGTGCAACTTTCAACAATTTTCACTGATTTAGCTGTTAATGTTACCTCGAACATTTAGAAACTCTTGACTTAAACTGTGCAAGAATTTCTTTGCCAAACTCTGCCGCTCCCACACGCCGCCTCCAAAGTGAGAGATAAATGTAAAACATGAACCTGAAGACATAGCGATCTAATTCTTTCACTATATTGATAGCTGACTGAAATTGGGAAAATATAGGCCACTTTGATATAGCCGCCGCCTCCAGCTGTCGCCTCCAAACAAAAAAAAATGCAACTTTCACAATTTTAACTGATTGTCATATTCCCCTCACATTCAGAAACCCCCAACTCAAACTGTGCAACAGTTACTTTGCCGAATGCTGCCGCCCCCACACGCTGCCCTCAAAGTGAGAGATGAATTAAAAACATACCCGAAGACATAACGATCTAATTCTTTCGCTATATGGATAGCTAACTAAAAATGGGGAAGAATAGGCTACCTTTGACATGGCGCCACCTCCAACTTCCACCCCCAAAAGAAAAAAAGTGCAACTTTCATTAATTTCCACTGAATTACATTTTAATGTTACCTCAAACATTCAGAAACTCCCAACTCAAACTGTGGAAGAATTTCTTTGTCAAACTCTGCCGCTCCCACACGCCGCCCCCAAAGTAAGAGATAAATGTAAAACATAACCCTGAAGACATAGCGATCTAATTGTTCCGCTATATAGATAGCTGACTAAAAATGGGAAGAGATAGGTCACTTTTGATTAGTCGCCGCCTCCAGTTCCCGCCCCCAAACAAAAAATTCAACTTTCACAATTTTCACTGATTGTCATATTTCCTTAAACATTTAGAAACTCTCAACTCAAACTGTGCAACAGTTACTTTGCCGAATGCTGCCACCCCCACACGCTGCCCTCAAAGTAAGAGATAAATGGAAAACATAAACCCGAAGACATAGCAATCTAATTCTTTCGCTATGTGGATAGCCGACTAAAAATGGAAGAGAATAGACTACTGTTGATTAGTCGCCGCTCCCAGCTCCCCTCAAACAAAAAAAATATATTGATAAGTGGAAGAATTTTCATTCAAATCTATTTCATTGGCAAGTACCCCATTCTGATAACACAATATCACAATGAGTTTCGAATGAAGAGAGTGGGCAAGGAATGCTGTTTCTCCTTCAATCAAATTTCTTTACGTTCACAATATGCCTCTTTGAGAAAATGCGCTACTGAGACTCACGCACGTGAAGGCATACTCACTTGTTTATTATTTGACAGATGACAGATAGGGCAATACTTTTAATTGTTCTGATTACAGTTTTTTATGGATTTTCAAACAGCAATTTTGAAGGGTAGCACTTCTTCCATCAAAAATTTCATTTTTTGATGCTATTTAGGACGGAACTGACTAAATTAAAGAGAATATAGGGATCAAGAATATTAAATTGGAGCCTCAAAAAAATTTTAGGGTAAAAAGGGGTGGGGTTAAAAATTTTGAAAATATTTTTTTATAGAGAGAATTTCAGTCTATTCACTTTGATGTATTGCAAGGTCGAAGGTGTCATTTGAAATTTTGAAGTTGGAGTGGGTGGAGGTGAAGACAGAAATTTGCCAATGTATGATTTAGATGTCCCCCTCGAAACAAAAATCGACGGGTCCCGGGAAATTCTTTTAATTTCACCAGGAAAAAATTTATTCAGGGTGGCTCGAGGGGTGGCTCGCTTCTATTGAAACACCCCTGTAGATCTGTTCACAAGCTAAACATTTAGAAATTTGCAGTTTTTCATTAGGAACCAAATTATGCAGAAAGAAAAGCGAGTGAGGCAGTCAGACGCCTTAGTACCTACATGCGTAAAGATGAATGATATGAAACTGGCACCACAGAAAGATTGAAAATAATTTGCAGGAAATTGAAAAGTTTGAAAATTTGAATTTTACAGGGAAAACCTCTAATCTTTTTCTAAATCATCTTCATAATAATGAAGATCGTCGATTCCGGCTTTAAGCTCCATCATTCAAGTCCGGTTTCGATAACCCAGGTTTGTTTTACATTTTCAACACGGGAATGCCCGGGAAATTGAAAAGAAAAATTTTGAAAAATGTTGAAGAGCCAGTAACCTCTTTTTCTTCAAAAAAAAAGGTGAAAATTTGTTCACGTGATAAAAAGTTGGGAAATTTGCGGTTTTTCCAGAGATGAAAACTCGGAAACCGTGGGTCCGATTTCGGAAATTTTCTTCCCAAAAACTAAACCGCATGTCAAAGTTGACACTGCAGTTTTTTCAAATTCACGAAATGTACAAATTTCATTTTGAAAAAATTACCGTCAGAAAACCGGAACCGTGCCGATTTTGAAAATGGGTCTACACGACGCCCAATCTGATAAACTTTCGATATCGGTTCGACTTTTATTCGAAAAAAATCGGTCGCCGAGCAGGAATGATTTTTTGAGCGGAGTCCTGCATCAAAGGCGAGTTGTTCTAGTCAAAATACGGGCGAGAAGCCCTCTCGGGTGACAACAGCTAGGAGAAATTTTGAAAATTCGTACCACTCGACTCGTTCGGTGGTGGGTCGGGGAAGTGAAAACTTGACCTTGAGGTTAATTTTCATTCTTCGTTTATAACAAGAACCGAAACTGCTACAGATCGCGTTAGCCATTTAGGATTTGGGGTACCTAGTATTGATGGTAAAGAAGGTTACTAACTACCTATTAACTGCGCAAAGAATTGAAGTCGATTTTCATTAGGTACATCATTCTTCCTGGAAAACTTACTCTTACCACTTTCAGCTTGTCGTTGGCGCATCGCGCATCATCTCTCCGACATCTTGACGTCGCGTCGTGGGGTATTATTCGTTGTTGTCATTCCTTTCTTTGGTTTTGGACACACCGAAGGAAGCACAATGGAAGCATAAAGGAAGGAATGGCTGGTTCAGAAAAATAATTGTAACACTTTCGCTTAAAGGATTGTCTCGAGGATTGTCCTGACTGTTCCGGACGTTCCGCACACGCGACGCGGCTGCAAGATGGGTGGGTGACTGGTGGGGTGGGTAAAAAACACCTTCGCCACAGACTTTGAATGTCTCAACAACCTCAACGGTTCCAATTGTCTTAGAAACTCACTTCTTCTTGATCGCAAATTTACGCCACTGCCACTGGAGACTGGAGGCGACAGCACGATGCACACGCACGATATCGTGTAGCGGCTCTCTGATGTAGGTAAGGTAGCAGTTCATGTTCATCCGCATTCCGCATTCCGCATTCCGCATCTCTGTGAAGCGCCGCACCGTGAGTAGTCACTTTTTATTCACATCACAAGACCCGCCAAAATTTCTTCTTTCGTTTCGGCACGTGATGGATTCAAACTTTTACAAATTTTGTACTTGTCATAAAACTAATAGCGAATTCACTTGGCGGCACTGGCACGGAACTGGCTCTAACTGCACATGTGCAGTTGGATGGTGCTATTTTCAAGGCGTATTCACTTGACATCGCACGGTATCCGTGCAACTTTATAAATGTATTCACTTGAGACGCACCGAACCCGAACAGTTCCGAAAAATGGAACCGTCTCTTGAGTCAGTGCAAGGGCTAGAATGGTAAGGCCTGCCAACCTTACAATGTGAAATACCCTCTTCTTTTGGCAACATTTCCTCCTGTTTTGTTTTATTGGTTATGTTAGCAAATAAATAAAGCGCCGCGCAATGCATGCCCAGAAAAAACTTATTTTGGGATACAAGTTTCTGCAAATCGCTTCAGACCTGCTAAGTAGCAGTAGCAGCAGCAGTTCTGACGAAGAGGTGGAGAAATTGAGAAATGAATCCCCGCAAACCGTCCCCAAGGTCCCTCACTTTTGTGACTTGGTCGAAACATTCACCAATGATCAGGTAAGAATTTTTTTGGTGACCTTTGGATATTTAATTATATCAATAGTCCCTACGTCATTTAAAATTTACGCGCCATTTCTACAACGCTATCAGTCGCTCGGCACCGAGTCGGATCACAGATATTTTTTCCTTAAGCATCCGCCCGAGTTCTCCCGCCTTACCGAGTGCTCGCTATACCAAGTCCTCCGCCTTACCAAGTTCTCATTGGGGACGCGCTGTGCGCCAGGCTGCGCGCGCCGGCACCATGCAATTTCATTCATCGCAAATTTGCGCGCCAAACAGTGTTGTCATCACCAGAGATAGTAGATAGACTGATTTCTTCCCCATACTCAGTTCATTACAAAAGGTTTTCCTTACTCTTACACGATCAAGGAAACAAAAGGAAAAGACACTGAAATAATATATTTCAAATTAACAGTCGAATGCGAAGCAGCAGATTTCGAAAAATGGAAGGGCGATTTTGAATTTCTCTCCAAAACGAACTACAATGTATGTTAATATTTATATTTTTTTCAAAGAAATCATATTTAACCTGCATTGTACATAACCATAGTGCAAGTGGCACATTCTTAGAAAGGGCTTATCGAGAGGAATACAGCGCAGTTTTCAATTTTTTTATATTCCTAAAAATAAAGGAAACAAAATTACAACGCGGGTGGAAAAAACTTACAACGAACATTTTGAGTCAACTTTTTTATTCATCATGAAAAGGTGTTCAAAATGTTCATTTCATTCCTGGCAGAAGGTTAAGCGGCGTGAAATTTATCTGACATTCTGTAGCATTTCTCATTCTCAAAGTTGACCTGAAATATGTGTTTGATTTTTTTAGTTTTTCGGAATTTTGGAGAAAAAAAACGACACTGTATTCCTCTTAATAAGTTCTTTTCAACGATGTGTCACCCGATACCCGATCTGCCTTTGCATTTTATGAAAGAAAGGCTGTATACGCAGGGTATCAATATTTCTCCCTCAAAAATGAAGAGAAAGAGATATAGAGATTTTGATGGGATTCCAATAAATGTTTGTCCACTTTGTTTCCGTTTGGATTACCCCACATTTTTTTAGGAGGCCAATAGCCCTAAAACACTGGAAAAGTTTCTGAAGTATTACTGGGGATTTTTTGACAAACAAAAAAATTTTCAACTGTTTCATAATTTTGAGAGACGTATAAAATTGAGTACAGGGGTACGATTCTCGAGTTATTCGAATGATTTTTCGTATACGAATCTCCTTGGTTTCGTGTGTATTTTAGGCCAGTCAAATTAGAACAAATTTTTCCGTTTGAGGGAAAAAACTGTTGGAGTTTTGGAAATTTGACAGTAATGTCCGGCAAGGTATACTGTTAAACATACTAAAAGTCCCCAACTCTACCTATTGAGCTCGAGCCGCCATCTTGGAAAAATGGTCCTTCGATCCAGTTTTCTGCTTATATTACGCTAATCATAAGAGTTATTCAATTAAGTTTAATCAAAACTTATATCAAGGCTATAAAATTGTCTACAAAAATTGTTTCATACCGATTTTTTTCTCGTATCTGTTGAAATTATTAAAATTAAATTAACAAAAAAAAAAACAAAAAATTAGCGATTTTTTGCCTATGGCTAGATATATTGTCTTCAAAATTTGTGAAGATGTTGGCAGTCTACATCAAAGCTAAACGTGACAGTTGAGATAGAAAAAAAAATGCGAAAATATTCTTTTATTTTTTTTTAAATTAAGCAAAAATTTGGTTTTCGAGTTTGACATTTCCAACAGGGCGGAGTAAAGGTTTCAATCGAACATCAATCAGTTTTGATATTTACATATTGTGAGACAAGATTTCATCAGTATTGTGCCTTCACGAGCTTCTGGAATGCTCGATATGAATCAAACTAAAAGAATAATGGCTAAGTCCAAAAAGTGTTGTCGATTGGTTCTGAAGGAAACATTTCGAAACGAAAGACGTCAGCAAAGGATATACAGGAGGTCCAAAGGTTATTCAACTGTATATGAGCCCCATTTGGAGCGGTGGTGGCCGAGTGGTACAGGTGATGGCAAGCCAAACCATTCGCGCTGCCCTGTGTGGGTTCGAATCCTACTTCATCCATGGATATTTTGTGCTGTCCCCGAGGTTGAATGGTAGAGCAGCTTATAGCTGAATGTCGCCTCGTAAAATAAGACAATTAAATAAATAGATAAATATTGATGTGCCTTATCCAAAATAGTACAAAAAAATCAACCAAAATGTTGAAATATACCCTGTATAACAAAAAGTAACGATACAAAATGGAAGTAGTGAAGCACACCTGATGCCAAAAAGACGGCCTTTACATTTCTGAAAAAAAGAACAAGATTATTTGATTTATTTGAAAGTTATTAGTCCTCAAACTTGACTTCACAAATTTTATACTGTCAAATGGGAAAAAGTAGAGAGAAGTAACTGTCGGAGTTTCAGAAATTTGACAGTGATGTTTGCTAAGGTATACTCATGAACATACTAAAAGTCCCCGCCTCTACCTGTTGTGCTCGAGCTGCCATCTTGGAAAAATGGTAATAAACTTGATCGAAGGAGCATTTTACCAAGATGGCGGCTCAAGCGCAACAAGTAGAGGCGGGGACTTCTAGTATGTTTATGAGTATACCTTAGCGAACATCCCTGTCAAATTTCTGAAACTCCGACAGTTACTTCTCTCTACTTTTCCCTATTTGACTGGCTGAAATTTGTAAAGTCAAGTTCGAGGACTAATAACTTTCAAATAAATCAATTAATTTTGTTCCTTTTTTCAGCAATGTAAAGGCTGTATTTTCGACCTCAGGTATGATCTACTACTTCCATTTTGTATCGTTACTTTTTGTTATACAGGGTGGATTTTAACATTTTGATTGTGTCTTTTGTACTATTTTGGATAAGGCACATCAATATGGGGCTCATATACAGTTGAATAACCTTTGTACCTCCTGTATATCCTTTACTGATGTCTTTTGTTTTGAAATGTTTCCTTTAGAACCAATCGACAACACTTTTTGGACTTAGCTATTATTCTTTTAGTTTAATTCATATCGAGCATTCCAGAAGCGCGTGAAGGCACAATACTGGTGAAATCTTGTCTTACAATATGTAAATATCAAAACTGATTGACGTTCGATTGAAACCTTTACTCCGCCCTGTTGGAAATGTCAAACTCGAAAACCAATTTTTTACTCAGTTGAAAAAAAAATAAAAAAATATTTTCGCAATTTTTTTTCCTATCTCAACTGTCACGTTTAGCTTTGATGTAGACTGCCAACATCTTCACAAAACAATATCTCTAGCCATAGGGTAAAAATCGTTGTTTTTTTTTTTTTTTTTTTTTTTTTTGTCATTCAATTTTATCAATATCAACAGATACGAGAAAAAAATCAGTATGAAACAATTTTTGCAGACAATTTTGTAGCCTTGATTTTTTATTAAACTTAATTGAATATCTCTGATGATTAGCGTAATACAGGGTGTCCCACGGAGTAACCGACATAGTTCAAGGGTAGATGTACTTTCTCGAGGCAAAACAGAATCTGCCTTCGAAATTTTCATGACGTCCCCCGTTTTTGATATACAGGGGGATTTATGTGTTCAACCAAAAAGTTTGATTGGCCATATCTCAGGAATGCACCAATAGAATCTATTTAAATTTTGCAGGTATATTCTAGAACCAAGAGCCTTTGTAGCGCCCTATTCACTTATAAAATTAATACAGGACCGTACTCAAAATTTTGTTTTTTGAGTTTCTGTTGAAAAAGTCATCCTGTATAGATTTTTTTTCAAAATCTAATGTTATATTCGGAAACAACATAAGAAATGCTACAAAATGCGATTCCTAAATTGTTTGGCACTAATTCAGCTGATCCGAAAAAAAATTAATACCAAAAATTTTTCATGAATATTTTTTCAAATTCAAATTTAAATCAGTGAAACGCTATTCCAGATGGTCAAACAAAGTCACTATTTCAATTGTGGTGCTCTAACCAACCAAAAATAATTTCAGGAGAATTTTCTTGAAACATGAATTTGGTACCTCAGATTCCTACCAAAATTCACAGTTTTTAAAAAAAAATCGTAGCGGCCTTGCTTTTTGAAACTAAGGGATGAAACTTGCCGCGGTGATAGTCAAGTCAAAGACCAAAATCTCAATGTCAAAAAATTGCGATTTTTTGTTACAGGGCGCTCACAAAAAAAATCAAACTTTATAATTTTCAAAGTATCATAACTATTTTTTTTCAAATGGCATGCCCCTGATTTTATAACGTTATCTGATAGCTTTTTTCATCCTTTCATTTTTACTAGGGGCACCCCACCCTAAACTGTTTTTTTTTTTGAGATAATCGGAAATTTTCACAAAATTTTGCTATTTTTTTTTTGTTTTTTTTTTCAAAAACTGATTTGGCCGTGATGAATGACAGACAAGCCAAATGGTACGCAGCTGTCAGTTAGTCAGTCTGAATATTGTCGACCAAAAAAAAATGGCTTCAACGCAAAAAGACAACAAAGTGGAATCCTCTGGATATCTGGATTAATACCAGATTATCATATCAATCATTGCCTCTCGCGTAAAGTCATTTTTCTTAGTTCGAAAATATTCAGACTGACTAACTGAGAGCTGCGTACTATTTGACTTGTCTGTCATTCATCACGGCCAACTCAATTTTTGGGAAAAAGCCAAAAAAATTAGCAAATTTTGTGAAAATTTCCGTTCATCTCGAAAAAAATGGAGTATAAGGGTGGGGTACCTCTAGTATTCAATTCAATTTAATTTATTGTTTCTAAAAAATATTCAATTTTTACAACAAGAACAGAACAAGGGTACCTCTAGTAAAAATAAAAGAGGAAAAAAAAAGCTATCAGAGTTATTATACTTTGAAAATTATAAAGTTTGATTTTTTTTGTGAACACCCTGTATCAAAACATCGCATATTTTGACATTGAGATTTTAGTCTTTGACTTGACTATCACCATGTCAAGTTTCATCCCTTAGTTTTCAAAAAGCAAGGCCGCTACGATTTTTTAGGAAAACTGTGAAAATGCGATTTTTTCCAGTTTTCTATTTTTAGTTGGTAGCACACACAATGAAAAAACAAAAATACAGGAAAAAAGACAGTTGAAAAAGCTGAATAGAAAAAAAATAGGGTGTTCCATATAAAAAAATGACGTTCCGTTAGTCTTGTCAAAATGGGACACCTGTATAGCTGGAAATAATTTTAGGATATAGGTCTCATCAAACCATAAAACTTTTCTCCTACATATTTTTCTCTATCTTGAACGGTAAGACTGTTATGGGATGATTACGCTAGGATGGACCACCCTGTACAGTCTGGTTTATCTTGGATTAAAGTTCAAAATCTTTCTTCCATTCCTCGAAGTCTCCTGCTTTGCATTCGGCTCGTATAGTTTGAAATATAACTCGTATATCATTTCAATGCCAATGACTTTTGTTTCCTCGGTGGTAAAAGGAAAACCTACAACCAAACGACATCTAGGCAGGGCTGAAAAAAAAAACACAGAGACAGAGAGCATACAACGCTGATAGCAGCAGAGTGAATCTGAAACTACAGGCTATCACAAATTTTCAGCTCTTTTCAGCTTGTAACAAACAATTTTTGCGGGAATGTGCTCTTCACCCTCTGTCTTAAGAAAACATGAAGTTTGAATGAGAGAGTTTGGGAAAAATCAGGATTTTATTCGACACAGTCTGCTGGGTCTCTACGCAAATTTTCAGCCTTCCTCGGCGCCAACTGTGATCTGTACTGCGATAAGAGATTTTTTACCCCTCTCTCTAAAAAGACATGACACGTACAAAAAAAAGTTTCGAAACTTTCACATATTGTTCGGCACGCTTTATCAAGTGTGCATACTAAATTTCAACTTTCTCCGAGTCAAACTGGATGTTTCCAGCAAGAATGTGCATCAGATCTTTACCCTCAAAAAAAAACCATGACGCGCACATGGGAAAGTTTGGGAATTTCAGTGGGATATTCAAGACACCTTAGAGAGCCTGTATGCAAAAATCCAGCTCCTTTCCAGTTTTATTGAGGTTTAAAACCTAAAATTCCTGGGCTATATCCACTACAACACTGTACCTGTTTGATTTGGCGCGCAAACTTGCGATACGTATGAAGCTGCATGGTGCCGGCTCGCGCAGCCTGGCGCACAGCGCGTCCCCAAATGAACAGCCTCTCTCAAAAACCATCCACGAATCTCTCCTCTTTTAGTCGATGAGCCAGGAGCCAAAAATCACGATTTTGGTTTCCACCCTGGGGACTTGACGTGTCATACTTTTTTGGATTCCCCACAACATCAGCATGAAAATAAGCCATGATACGTTTTTGTATCGAGTAGCTTAAGATTGCCACCTTGGAAAAACCGCGCCAAATATGTAGTTCTTGTGGTTTGTATTTTTTTTGCATCAACGGCACCTCCAATTGAAACAAGCGAATATGCCTCATGGGCATGAGGCTCAGTAGCGCACTTCCTTTTTGGAGGATTAGTGAACGCAAGATGTTAAGTGATTAGGGTTCTACCGTCTTGGGCAAAAAATTGCAATATGGCGGCCAAAATATCGACAGAATCATGAAATTCGGCTTAAAAATCAAAATGATCGTACTAGACAAGGGTAAGTTCCAAGTTTCATGAAAATCGTTCCACTAACAAGAGATTTCAATATGGCAGCCAAGATGGCGGCAGAATTATGAAACTCAGCTTGAAAATAGGAATGATCGTACGAGACAAGCGTAACTCTCAAGTTTCATGAAAATCCTTCCACTTATAAGAGATTTCAATATGGCGGCCAAGATGGTGGGGCAATCATGAAATTTGGCTTGAAAATAAGAATGATCGTACTAGACAAGGGTAAGTTTCAAGTTTCATGACAATCGTTCCACTAATAAGAAATTTCAATATGGCAGCCAAGATGGCGGCCGAATTATGAAAGCCAACCTGCCTATTTGGTCCTTGAGGACCTAAGCTATCCACCGGATAAAGTTCAATCTTCAAGGGCTGTAGCTTTATTTCCCGAGGAGAAGTTCAACTTCATCGAAGTGCACAGGAGATCTCTGTTTTTTGAGAATAATGATAACGATGTATGGATAACAAAAATAGTGCCCATTGGTCACCCTTGGGGTCATCAGCTATTAATCGGAAAAAAGTTCCAAGACTCTTGTTTCAATTCTCGAGAAGGAGTACAGCGTCTTAATTTCTGCACGGACTCGGACAGACAGACAGACAGACAGACAGACAAACCGGCCACATAAGCGTCATTCTGTTACTTATATAAAAAAATGTTCTCCAACTGATTTCGACCTCCTGAACACTAATATCGGGTTCACTTTTGAATTGGAACATTTCTTTTTTATCGAAAAACCGACAAAATGGTAGCCTTGTCACATGATTTTTAGTGATACCTACCTACTTTTTTTTTGTTATTGAGCGAACATCTTTCGTAATTTGAGTGCCATAATCCTTCAGGTACCTAGTATTGACTATTTCAAAATGTTCAATTACTATTTCGGCACGTCTGATTTTAAATTTGTAGGGTCGTGTAATATGCGCCGAGCCGTGGCTTTGCGGTCGTTTTCAAAAATTGATAACAATTGACCCAACGGTCGGATCGAAGTGGGGTTTTTGTCAAAAGAAAGTTCAAATTGTTCTCTAAATATAATGCCGTACATGCAGTGATGTATTTCATTAAGAAATTGTAGTTGCCTGCATATCGCAACTTTCTACATCTTACCGCGAATGCCAGCACTTGATCGGCGAAGCCGCCCTACACCAAAATGTTATTTTTGTAATTGTTCATGATTATTTCGGCAAAATTTTTCTTGATTCGCGTACCAAGGCCATGAGCTACCCATTCGAGTTGAAATATTTTCTGTATTGAATTTCGTTTTGTTCGGAGGAAAGGATATCAAGCACCAGCAAGCAACGAATAAATCATTTGCGGCCGAGCCGTAGTTTCGGAGTCATTTTCAAAAATTAATAACTACTAATCGGCACCTCGCACCGATGTGAAATTTTCATTAAAATAAAGTTCAAATCATTCTCTAAATATAACTCCGCATATGTATTATGGTAAAATGATAAGATCGGGTACTTCCTCGCATGTGATAACTTTCGAGATCAGGCCGGCTTCTGAAATGCAGCATTCAACGGCGATGCCGCGTCACACTAAATTGTTATTATTGTCATTGTTTATTATTATTTCGTCAAGATTTTTCTTGGTTCGGGATACAAGGTCATGAGCTACCCAATGGAGTAAAAAATTTTCGCAAAAACCTTTTCGTCTAGGACTAGATGCGGGGACGGACGGACAAAGCGCGGACAAAAGCGCCTTCCCGTTTGGAGAAGTGCGCTAAAAAAGACTGTTCTATGAAAACAAAATAAGCAATTCTGAGAATCCCCAAAAGGAGATTTGGAAAGTAGTAAACGCTAATATGGGCAGAATAAAAAAACAAACGAAGGTTGCACAAATTGTATGTGAAGATGGAGATAAAGTTTATTGTAGATGAAACCAAAATCTGTAACTATTTTGCTGAACACTTTGCTTGTTCAAATAGGGAGACGTTATTGCGTGCTTTTCCAAACTATAAATGTATTAAGAAGAATAATTGTACCAAAGGTAGATATTCTGAAAAAACTATGTTCGTTGCCGACATCACAACTGATGAAATCTGTAAGGCTCTCCGGGAGATGCCCAATAAGTTTTGTTGCGGGCCGGATGAGGTTCCAATCAGAGTTATTAAGTATTGTGTTCAGTTCTTAAGTTTTCCACTGTCTTATGTATTTAGTCTGTCGCTCAGCACTGGAATTTTTCCAAGCTCGTTAAAGTTAGCAAACGTCGTGCCCCTTCACAAAAAAGGGCCCACCGATTCCGTTGAAAACTACCGACCGATAGCATTACTATCTTGCTTTTCTAAACTGTTTGAAAGGGTGGTGCAGGGTAGAATTTGTGATTTTGTAAACTCGCAAAACTTGTTATCGGTTCAGCAGCATGGTTTTACATCCGGCCGATCCACAAGCACGGCATCTTTTGATCTCCTGGACTTCATCTATGGTGCCTTGGACGGGGGACTTTTTGTTACAGTAATGTTTTTTGACCTAACCAAGGCCTTTGATTGCGTCAGGGCCGATTTTGTGCAAACAAAGCTAGAACACATGGGCATTAGGGGCTCTATTAACGATTGGATCGGTTCATATTTGGATCAGAGAAAGTTAAAAGTACGTATGGGCGAGTGTTTGTCTTCGCAGTTTGTGACCGAGCTGGGAGTTCCCCAGGGTGGTGGACTGTCACCTAAGCTATTCAATTTGTTTGTTGACGATTTGGCCATGCACATTGACAAGGACGTCAAACTAGTAATGTTTGCGGACGACACAACCATTGCTGTTTCATCCGGGTCGCCTGATGAGCTCCAGCTAAAGGCAGAGAGTGTGCTGAGACAGTTTTGCGAGTGGTGTGTAGTTGCAATAATTTGATTGTAAATCCCGCAAAGACAACGTTCATCAATTTTTGCAAAAGAAAACAACCGGTAAAACTCAATTTAAGTTTGAATGATGTGGTGATTAGGGGCACTTCGGTGACAAAATTTTTAGGATTGTGTTTGGATGAAACTTTGACCTGGGATGACCACCTAAACCTTGTGGCTAAGAAACTTAACTCGGCCTATTTTGCTATTCGAAACTTAAGAAGTGTAGTAGACAGAATTTTTTTATCAAATGTGTATTACGCTCTAGCCTTTCCACATATGAAATATCTTATATGTTACTGGGGGTTTGCAACGGGAATCCAACGCATTTTTGTACTTCAGAAGCGCATTATCAGATTAATGTTTTGTTTGGGTCCGCTCGATTCCTGTAAACCTACATTTCAGAGCGCAAATATTTTAACATTGGCATCTGTACTGATTTATGAGTGTTCTGTGTTTGTGAGGCAAAACCGAGACAAGTTTGTGACTAACCCTCGGACTAACCAAGACGTCCACACTTACAGTACGAGAGCATCGCAAGATATTTACTTGTCTAAGTTTAGTTTAACGGCTTATACCAAAGGCCCCTCTTATGCTTGCGGCAAGATTTTCAACAGATTGCCCCAAAGAATCAAACGAATTGATAAAACTAGCACTTTTAAAAGGGAACTGAAGGAATTTTCAATAAAAAAATGTTACTATTCAGTTAAAGATTTCCTAGCAGATGCTTGAATGCTCTGAGTCTTCTTGTTGTTGTTGTTGTTTTGTTGTTGTGTATTGTGGTTGTTGTAGTATAGTATTTATTTATTTACAAACAGTGACGTTTCCATACATGTATTAAACTGTCTAAGGAAATAAAGATTATATGATATGATGATATGATCACTTTGACACTTATTGAACCCAGCATGGATAGAAATGCCGAGAGAAATGCAAGACTTGTAACCATACGTTGCATCAAAATTACCATGGTTACCAATTAGTCCCATCATGGGTGATTTTGTTACTGCCCAAGTCACTGAAAATTTTCAGAAGTGATATCTCCTAGACGAGTAGAGATAGAGCCATAATTCTTTTTTTGATTTCAATCGGACACATTATTGGCCATTCAAGCATCATGTGCAAATTTTTCGCGTTTATACTTTTTCAGTGGTGGGGGGTAATTTTGACGTTTGTCATGTTGGAATTTTTTTCTTGTACTTGTCATCATTGAAATGTCGACATAAATATATACTGTCATTTTCAGCTGATCAATTTGAAGTTTGCGTTGGGTGTTTTTCTTCCTCCAAGTCCAGATTTCCTGGGAAAAACTTCATTGGTCTTCTGTTTTCACTACTGATGTGGAAGTGATAGATTACATTCATGCTGACATTTCAATGGTGACAAGTACAAACAAGTGAGTATGCCTTCACGTGCGTGAGTCTCAGTAGCGCATTTTCTCAAAGAGGCATATTGTGAACGTAAAGAAATTTGGTTGAAGGAGAAACACCATTCCTTGTCCACTTTCTTCATTCGAAACTCATTGTGATATTGTGTTATCAGAATGGGGTACTTGCCACTGAAATAGATTTGAATGAAAATTCTTTCACTCATCAATATATTTTTTTGTTTGAGGGCGGGAGCTGGGAGCGGCGACTAATCAACAGTAGTCTATTCTTTCCCATTTTTAGTCGGCTATCCATATAGCGAAAGAATTAGATCGCTATGTCTTCGGGCTTATGTTTTCCATTTATCTCTTACTTTGAGGGCAGCGTGTGGGGGTGGCAGCATTCGGCAAAGTAACTGTTGCACAGTTTGAGTTAAGAGTTTCTAAATGTTCAAGGAAATATGACAATCAGTGAAAATTGTGCAAGTTGCATTTTTTTGTTTGGGGGCGGCAGCTGGAGGCGGCGACTAATCAAAAGTGGCATATCTATTCCCATTTTTAGTCAGCTATCTATATAGCGGAACAGTTAGATCGCTATGTCTTCAGAGTTATGTTTTACATTTATCTCTTACTTTGGGGCCGGCGTATGGGAGCGGCAGAGTTTGGCAAAGAAATTCTTCCACAGTTTGAGTTGGGAGTTTCTGAATGTTTGAGGTAACATCAAAATGTAATTCAGTGGAAATTATCGAAAATTGCACTTTTTTTCTTTTGGGAGTGGAAGTTGCATGGAGGCGGCGCCATGTCAAAGGTAGCCTATTCTCTCCCATTTTTAGTTAGCTATCCATATAGCGAAAGAATTGGATCGTTATGTCTTCGGTTTTATGTTTTTCATTCATCTCTCACTTTGAGGGCAGCGTGTGGGGGCGGCAGCATTCGTCAAAGTAACTGTTGCACAGTTGAGTTAGGAGTTTCTAAATGTGAGGGGAATATGACAATCAGTGAAAATTGTGAGAGTTGCATTTTTTGTTTGTTTGGAGGCGGCAGCTGGAGGCGGCGGCTGATTAAAAGTGGCCTATGTTTTTCCAATTTCAGTCAGATATCAATATAGTGAAAGAATTAGATCGCTATGTCTTCAGGTTCATGTTTTACATTTATCTCTCACTTTGAGGGCGGCGTGTGGGAGCGGCAGAGTTTGGCAAAGAAATTCTTGCACAGTTTGAGTCAAGAGTTTCTAAATGTTCGAGGTAACATTATCAGCTAAATCAGTGAAATTTTTTTAAAGTTGCTTTTTTTTTCTTTTGGGGGCGGAAGCTGGAGGCGGCGCCATATCAAAAGTAGCCTATCCTTTTCCATTTTTAGTCAGCTATCTATATAGCGGAAAACTTAAATCGCTATGTCTTTGAGTTCATGTTTTTTATTTATCTCTTACTTTGGGGGCGGCGTGTGGGAGCGGCAGCGTTCGGCTGAGCAAATGTTGCACAATTTGAGTTGGCAGTTCCTAAATGTTTGAGGGAACATCTCAATCAGTAACATTTGTGAAAGTTGCACTTTTTATCGTTTGGGGGCGGCGACTAACCAAAAGTAGCCTATCCTTTCTCATTTTCAGTCAGCTATTTATATACCGAAAGAATCAGATCGCTATGTCTTCGGGCTTATGTTTTTCATTTTAAAGTGATTGGGGGCGGTTTTTTAGTAGTTTTTTCATGTCGGCGGTGCATATTGAAGACGGAATGTTTCTGGGCTTACGTTTATGAGTGGCAACTATGTATTATTCAAAAAATGAGAACACCAGAGCATCAGGTCTGGTAGAAAGTGCAATATTATGTTATTTCAAGTTTATCGGGGGCGGTTTTCTCTATGTTGGCGGCGCAATATAGACATCCAATATAGCCTAGCCCTTCTTTGGGAGTGGCAGCTATGTAACAGCGAAAAAATTAGAAAGCTAGGTCGTCTAGTTTGGGAGGAGTTCGAGGAACGGACGGACGGACGGACGGACAAAGCGGTTGCAATAGCGATTTTCATCAAGATGGAAAATGCGCTAAAAAGAAGTTCTGACATAACAAACGTCAAAATTACCCCCCACCACTGAAAAAGTATAAACGTGAAAAATTTGCACATTGTGCTGGAATGACCAAAAATGTGTCCGATTTAAATCAAAAAAAGAATTATGGCTCTATCTCTACTCGTCAAGGAGATATCACTTCTGGAAATTTCCAGTGACTTGGGTAGTAACAAAATCACCCATGATGGGACTAATTATTAAACCATGGTAATTTTGATGCAACGTATGGTTACAAGTCTTGCATTTTTATTCATGCTGGGTTCGATAAGTGTCAAAGTGATGACGCAGCATGCTTCATTGGGCATCTCCTCTGAAAAGGTCCAAAGAATAACCTTTTCTGGAGGCCCATGAGGTCATTTTTTCTCAAGGTATAATTCATCCATCAATAGAGTATTATACTTTTGAAAAAATATTTTGTTTTCGATGGAATCAGAAACTATATTGAAAAATAACTAACCCGTATTTTTTTATTCGGCCAAAAATAGTATCGTTTGGCCGCAATAAATAAACGAAATTCCTATATTCTGCCTATTTCTGACGTCATTTACACAGGCAGTATAGGCGGTGACTCGCTGTGACGTCAGAACTAGTTGATGTTATTTATTTATTGCGCCCAAACGGTACGGCTTTTGACAGAATAAAAAAACACGGGTCAATTATTTTTCAATGTAGTTTCCATTTCAATAAAAAAAATTTTTTTGTATAATACTCCATTGTGTACGTTTCTGTGAATTTTAAAGAAAAAGCAACAACTCTAGCAAATTCTGCATCAAAAAATCTAGATTTCACAAAAAAATCAAGAACTCTTCAAAGAAACAAAATACGATCAAAAGTCAAAAACCGTTCCGAGATATTGATATCCGCTTTCTAAAACTCAAAAGAAAAAAAATACGGAATTTTTCCTAAAAAAGTTTCACGACTACAAAAATTAACACTTTTGACACTCCTTACTTTGGCATCCTGTATATCATGGACAAAGTCAATGGTGCCGTAAGTCGACATAGCGTCTTGCAGCTGAAGAAAAGCTCTACCAGCCGCCATAAACTTTTTTTAAATCGGATATTTTCTCCCTAAGATATCCAATCCATGCTTGAAATGGGAGCAAATTTTGCTCTATGCCTAACTTTTGACAAGCAGTTTATGACAGTTCATAGTTTAGCTATAGCAAAGGATCCCGCACGTTCTCTATGAAAAAGTGGTTTCGGTGAATTTGGCTAAATTTTTTATATGTTGTAGATCTTGATTCAAGTAATATATTCCTGAAAAATTGGACCCCTCCTATGAACAGTTTTTCTCCTACACCCCTATTAAGGCCAAACTTAGGAATAGTCTCAAATTTTTTGAAATTCATGAAACTGGTTCAAATCGAACTCGCAATCGTGGGAAAAATAATTAAAAAAATCCAAGTTGTGAATTGGGGTAGTTATCAATGAGGTTGGGGGTCGAAATTGGGAAAATAAATCAAAATTCCGATTTTTTTATTCTTATAAAATCTGAACAGAGAATAATAATCGAGAAATAATTTTGGGAAGTCTAAATCAATTGATTGGGGGTTATTCGAAAGAGAGCTGGGGGTCAAAATCAAGGGAACGGAGTAACATTTCAAAACTTGCGATTCCCAGATGGGAAAATAATTCAAAAAAATCCAAACCAATGAGTTCTGATGTTATTGAGGAAGTAGTGGGTCGAAATCAAGACAACAATGAAATTCTGGACATTAGAGTTCATCTAGAAATTGATCTGGGTGAATGACAAAATGATAATAAAACCAATCTGCATAAGGATTGAGTTCTCCCTTTTCTCACCCACCATAATATCTGCCTACAACCATGTCCTAGTCCAAATAAGAATTTGTCTCAAGCATTTTAAAATTCATGAAACTGGCTCAAATTAGGTTGAAGAATAAAAAATATAAGTTGTGAATTGGAGTAATTATCGAGGGGGCAGGGGTCGAAATCGAGTGAAGGAATTAGCATTCCAGGAAAAGGGTGATGGGGAAATAATTTAAAAAAATCTGTATCAATAAATTGAGATGGTTACCTACTGAGGGGACAGTGGTCAAAATCTAGAGAAAGGAAGAAATTCCGAAACTTTAAATTCATATATAGGGTCTTTCAATAATAGTGATAGAACTTCAATTTGGAATTAAACAAATTATGTCGGGGTTAACGATATCTAATTGACTCTATGTGAAAGAACAGTCTCTAACATTATGTGTGGAAAATAACATCTAGTAAATGGCCTCCTCGACTTTGTCTAACGGCGTGCAGACGGAAAGTCCAATTTGTAATAACTTTCTGTGAGATATCGGGCTATATTTCAGTAATAACACGCACAATATATCCCTCAGGGCTTCAATGGTTCTAGGCTTGTTCTTGTATACCAGGGACTTCACATACTCCCACATAAAAAAGTCCAGGGACGTAATATCGCAAGATCTCGCTGGCCAATTGAAATCGTCGTTCCGCGAAATTGTTCTTCCTTGGAAGTTTTTGACCAACAAGTCCCAAGGTTTCTCCTGCTGTGTGGCACGTAGCCCCGTCTTGTTGAAAGATGATTTTGTTAAGATATAGGTACTGAGTATTTATGTCAAAAAATGACAGTAAAATCTTATCAAAGTTCTATCACTCCTATTGAAAGACCCTTTAGAATTGAAAATTCAGATTTGAAAAATTGAGCCTATAACTTCCAATATCGATCTATTTTTGGAATCCCATTGAATTAACCAATGACCAAAAGCAGGATTTATGTTTATTCACCCCTCCCCCAGGCCTCATCGTGGTTGTGGGTAGGTATCATAATGGTTGTACCCAGGTACAACTAAAGAGGTAAGGGGTGAGGATGATCGAGAAACGATGAACTCAGTCCTTATTCACATTGGTTGTATTATCATTTTGTCATTCGCCCAGATCTTCCTAGATAAACTGGAAGTTCCAGAACCCCACTGTTTTCTCAATTTCGACCCTCTACCCCTTCAATAACACCCGAATTCATTGGTTTAGATTTTTTTGAGCAATTTCCCCCTTGCTCGTAAAATCATATACACTGCCCGTCAATGGGAGGCATGGACGATTTTGCTCCCACCAGGAGGCGCTGCAGTTGGTTGGGACCTCTAGGGATTTTATCTCGCCTAGGTTGCATAAACAAGCGCGTTGTGTCAAATCGTCAAATCAATAAACGTCAAATATTTAGAAATGTCACCGTGAACATAAATTGTGATTTTTGAGTCGTATCGTTGAATCGTTCATGAGGATGCCGTAGGCTCTTGCGACGAGGGTCAGGACGCGGCCCCAAACTCCGGGAAAGCTCAGTTTGACTACCGAAGAAAAAAATACATTTTTATTCACTTTTATCGTAGACCCGGGCCCGGTATGGTACTCTGGAAAGGTAAATAGATGCTCTGAATAAGCCCTTCCTGCTCCATTCTACCAGACAGATGGAGACAGGAATCATCGAAGAACATTGACATTGCTGAGCTGCGTGAAGGGATCTAGGTTATGTTGGTTCTATTGTGATAAAGCGTCTAGGTAGCGCGAGATAAATAAGTAGCAAGCGCACTCGTCCCGCGGTAAATACAAGGTCCCAACGGTGACCGAGAGAGGGCGCCGTGCGGCCAAGCCACCGCACCGCGTCCAACGACCCAACGTAAGTAAAGTTGTGGCGGACGGCCACTTCATCCAATTCCACTGGATCGCATGTACGCATGTCTTTGTAAAGACGTTGTACAGAGAATGCATCAGTCATAAAAAGACACGCAGTTTGTGCCAGTCGCAATCGGCAAGGCGAACATCTAGGGAGGGTACATGAACGGTGCTTGATGAATTAACTGGCCGCGGCCGACCAATTCGTACACCAAGTGCCAAGCTAGTTTGTTTGAACCAAGCCGACGACGGCCAACTGACGCGGTGATGCCGGGATCGCACTTCTCGCCACTTTGCATTGAGATGCAATAGTGTCCTGCGGGTCACCTTTGTGGGGGATTAGCGGTGTCGAAGCCGTGGATGACAACCTGACCGTTGTCCTGAGCTTCTATACTGCGACATCAACCGAAAGGGGGCGACTGTGTGGATGCCCCTCCGTGTTAATACCGCGTCCTGCGGGTCGTCTTCGTGGCGCTCTCTCTGGTGTCCTGTCTACGGATAACACGGTTGTCTGGGACGTGGGTACCGGACGAGTACCTGAAGGAGACCGACCGCTGTGTGGATCGCTCTCTTGTAGGCTATACTCCACCTTACACTGTTGCGGGGTGGAGACGGAAGCGCACTTCTCGCCACTTTGCATTGAGATGCAATAGTGTCCTGCGGGTCACCTTTGTGGGGGATTAGCGGTGTCGAAGCCGTGGATAACAACCTGACCGTTGTCCTGAGCTTCTTCCTGAGCTTCTGATACTGCGACATCAACCGAAAGGGGGCGACTGTGTGGATGCCCCTCCGTGTTAATACCGCGTCCTGCGGGTCGTCTTCGTGGTGCTCTCTCTGGTGTCCTGTCTACGGATAACACGGTTGTCTGGGACGTGGGGACCGGACGAGTGACCTGAAGGGGGCTGCTGTGTGGATTGCTCTTGTAGGCTTACTCCACCTTACACTGTTGCGGGGTGGAGCGGATACGAAGAGTACCCTAGACTGTTGCGGGGTCGGAACCCATCGGTGCTTCACACCAAACGAGTAGCGCATTGCACTGAAGTTGGATAATTGACTGACGGTAGTCGTGTTGTTGTGGTAGATTCCCACAGGGTGGATAGGTGCGGTCACATTTCTCTCTAAGTAACGTTGTAAACTGTAAATATAATTGTTGTCTTTTTGATACTTGTTTGAGATATTGTTGTGTGTTCAATATACTAAAGTAAAACCCGAATCTTGTTTAAATTCCTTGCGGTAAAGTAAGGTGGCGCCCGAGCAAACCCCCTAGAGAGAAACGCATCGATTCATGTGGGAAGAGTAAGAACCCGCGAATTTAGTCGAGTTAAAAGAAGAGAGAAGAAACTCCTTTTCATTTTTCCCCCCGTTACAAACTGGCGCCCGAGCAGGGACCAGTGAAAGAGAAGAAACCCCAGTCTTCATTCCCCCCGTTACAAACTGGCGCCCGAGCAGGGACCAGTTAAAAGAGGAGAGACTCTTTTTCATTCCCCCCCCCGTTACACTATGTTGAAGTTTTGAATTTGTTCAGTTAAGTTATTATGTTCACAGCGTTGTGCGTAGTATACGAAAATTAAACACATGAAATACAGTTTTTGATTCAGCCAGGGCATTTCACTTTATTACAATAATTCAAACCATCACTTTACAGAGAGTTTTCCACACTGCTACAAAATTTTGAAGGAAGGGCGACTCTTGTATTGGTGATACCGAAATGTCCTCCTGTTCTCGTATAGTATAGTCTAATTTCTCTCTCCGTTATCTATGTGCTAGGATGAAGCAGGAGTAGCTTATTCAGAGCATCCCTTTGCCTCTTCAGTAGATACCATATGGAGCCCCTCGGGTCTATAGTAGTAAACAAAAATGAATTTTTGCCTTGGGCAGTCAAACTGAACTTACTTAAAGTTAAACGGAGCCCTGCTTAAACATGATAGCTTGGGACCACTGTGGGTTGCATTTATCGTCTCACCGGCCGGGATTTTGTCTCGCACGAACCGCCAGACGGCCCCGCGCTGCTTCGCTTGCATTTGCCCTGCCTTTCAAACGACAAGCACCCGGTACCGGTGACACTAACACCATGCGAGTCATGCGACGACAATAAACAATAAAGATAGGTTAGGTTACGTTCTGACAAGCAATGACAACTGCAAGCTTGACCTTGGACTTGACGTTGACATGACGTTGACATTTGGTCCCAAGCCTATGTCGCGCCCTCTGGAATGCGTTTGCGAGAATGCCTCCCATTGAAGTGGGTCAGTGGAATTTTGCCTCCACTTTGCGTTAGCATATTTCTTGACAGGAAGATCGCAGGTACATGATTTTTTCACCATTGTGTAAGTATAGATCTTGGCTACCTTTGCCTTTTGTTGCATTTTATTTAGCGAGTTACCTTGATGGGATATAGGGTGGAACGTGATGCCATGCTTTTTTTGTCAAGTTTGAAGTGTCACACGGATCTTTCTAGATGGCCTTGGACGTTGTCAATATAGTCAATCTGTAGCTTCATTTGTCTCCTTCACCCCCCTTTTTGTTTCATAACGCTATTTCAAATGGTTTTGATTTCATGAATTTTTGTACCAGAACCTGTAACCCGTCAATGGAATATTTTATTCAGTAACAAAAATATGATGGTCACATTAACAACAGAAAAAAATAATGGCAACAAAAGATGATTATTACACACTATCGAAAAAAAACGTATGAACTCAATCATATCGAGTCGGTCCCCCTCTGGCCTAAAGTAGGTACTGGAATCTTCTGGGCATACTGTCTATACAATTGTTGATGATCGTTTGTTCCACCAAAGGCCACTCCTCTGCGACTACCGAAGCCAATTCATGTACGTTATTCGGCTGTATAGCACGCTTACGGATACGCCTCCCAAGTGCATCCCAGACGTGTTTTATATGGTTTAAATCGGGTGACCGCGCGGGCCAGATCATTCTTGTAATGTCTTCCTCGGCAAAAAAGTCATTAACAATCCGAGCACGATGTGGGGTAGCGTTATCGTCCATATAAACGAAATCAGGTCCCCTCTGGTTTGCGAATGGTAGGGCAATGGGTATCAAAATCCGATTAAGATACCTATCGGCATTCACAGTCTCGTTGGCGAACACGACCAGTTCAGTTCTCCCACCCCTATACAGGGTGATTCATGAGTGACCTTACATAGGCTGATGGGAGATGAGGACTTCGAGGCGAGTCAGGATCCACTGAAGAAATGTTATTTTCCCCAATGGTTACGAAGATACAGGGTGTTTTGTGTGTTTCGTATGAAACTTTGATAATCGATATTCCTGAAACGGCTCGATATATTTTCTTGAAATGTTTGTATTTATATTTTTCTCCTTCTTTGTCTTTCTATACATTTATTAGTTAGTAGTTATTTCAGTACGAGTTAAGGTGATTTAAGATTATTACAAACTGTGCAAATTACCGGTTTCTTTTGTTTTTATTTTCTATTGTTTCTTTTTTCTCTTGTTATAGGGATGTAATTTCTTGATGAACAATAAATTATAATAATAATAATAATAATAATAATAATTTTCTTGAAATTCATCACTAATATTTCTCTATTGGAACTGACCTTGAAGCCATACTGGGTGAGTCAAAATCCAGGGCCGGGATTGAAAAAATGTGCCCCTTTTTTATTCGATCAAAAAGTATATTTTCTGACCGCTTTTCTAAAAAACTGCTATCGGATTCGAAAAGCTAAGAAAAAATGCTTCAAGAATCACTCTTTAATTTAGATGGCACACCTAAATCGTTTCGACATATATATTGAATGTGAATTTTATGGGTAAGTTTCCATTTTTGACCGGACCTAATCGACTCATTGTTTGATTGAATTCATTCAAATTCATTTTTCAGCTTGTCTCTCCGGAACAGAAGGGCTTGGTATGAAGAAAAATTCCATAGCCGAAATTTTTTTTTGACGACCAAATCGAGTTCAGTTTTGGTTTCACTCTCGATTTTGTCATAAAAAAAAATTGTCGGCTCTGGAATTTGTCTTTCAACCAAGCTCTTCTAGTCAACAGAGATAAGCCAAAAAATGAATTTTGATGAATTCAATCCAACAATGAGTCGATTATGTCCGGTCGAAAATGGGAACTCACCCACAAATTTTACTGTTAATTTTATTGTCGAAACGGTTTAGGTGTGCCATCTAAATTAAAGAGTGATTCTTGAAGTTTTTTCTATTGTTTTTTGAACCCGATGACAGTTTTTTAAAAAAGCGGTCAGAAAATGTACTTTTTGATGAAACAAAAAAGGGGCACCTTTTTTCTAGCCCAGCCCTGGATTTTGACTTACCCGGTATGAGTTCCAACAGAGAAATATTACTGGTGAATTTCAACAAAATACCTCTGGCCGTTTCAGAAATATCGCTTATCAAAGTTTCATACGAAACACACAAAACACCCTGTATCTTCGTAACCATTGGGGAAAATAACATGTCCTCAGTGGATCCTGACTCGCCTAGAAGCCCTCTATCTCCCATTAGCCTATGTAAGGTCACTCATGAATCACCCTGTATATACCACCCCACACTGTCACAAACCCTCCGCCAAACCGGTCGTCCTCTACACAGGTTTCCAAATAACGTTCGCCCACTTCTCGCCAAACTCTGCTCGGCCATCACAACCTCGAACTGTAAATCTTGACTGATCAGTAAAAAGACAATTACGCCATTCTATATCCCCCTCTGCATAATCTCTTGCAAAATTCCTTCTGTTTCTCCGATGGTCTCTATTCAGAGGAAGATGCCTGGCTGGTCTTTTAGCACGCAAATTTGACTCGTGTAGTCTTCTTTGAATCGTACTTGAGGAGACATCTATGTCCAGATGACATGCTATTTCTGGAGCCGTAACTGTCCTTCGTCTTCTAGCTTCTTGCTTGATAAGCCGATCAGTCCTCACTGTTGTCGATCTACGGCGACCTGCACTATGTCGGAACGTTACTGTATTTGTCGCTTGGAATCTCCTCCAAGCACGGCCTATGATAGACATAGACTCGGACATAGACACCCCAAACCTTCTAGAGACTTCTCGCTGGGATTGGCCACCTTGCAGCAAGCCTATCACTTGGTTAAGCTGACCAACACCTAAGCGTGGCATTGCAGTTGGATTAATTACACGTAACAGTAAAAGTTTTTATTTGGTTGTCATGCATACGGCATTTGCAAAATTTTCTTTCCATAAGCTACGTAGTGAAGCAGGAAACGTACATCAAGAAAATAAAACGCAAAGGCGGGCTACTTGTTAAAAAAATTGAAATAGCGTTATCATAGGCGTTATGAAACAAAAATGGGGGTGAAGTAGACAAATAGAGCTACAGATTGACTATATTGATATCGTCCAAGGCCATCTAGAAAAATCCGTGCGGCACATCAAACTTGACAAAAAAACATGGCATTACGTTCCACCCTGTATCTCATCAAGGTAACTCGGTAAATAAAATGCAACAAAAGGCAAAGGTAGCCAAGACCTGTACTCACACAATGGTGAAGAAATCATGTGCCTGCGATCTTCCTGTCAAGAAATATGCTAACACAAAGTGGAGGCAAAATTCCACTGACCCACTTCAATTGACGGGCAGTGTATTATTGGAACCGCAAATTCCGGAAATTCACTGCGTTTTCTTGATTTCGACCCCCAGCCCCTATAGAATAACCCTCGATTAATTGATTCAGATTTTCCAAAATTATTTCTCGATTATTATTCTGTTCAGATTTTATAAGAATAAAAACAAGTGAGTATGCTTTCACGTGCGTGAGTCTCAGTAGCGCATTTTCTCAAAAAGGCATATTGTGAACGTAAAGAAATTTGGTTGAAGGAGAAACACCATTCCTTGCCCACTTTCTTCATTCGAAACTCATTGTGATATTTTGTCATCAGAATGGGGACTTGCCAATGAAATAGATTTGAATAAAAATTCTTTCACTCATCAATATTTTTTTGTTCGAGGGCGGGAGCTGGGAGCGGCGACTAATCAACAGTAGTCTATTCTTTCCCATTTTTAGTCGGCTATCCATATAGCGAAATAATTAGATCGCTATGTCTTCGGGTTTATGTTTTCCATTTATCTCTTACTTTGAGGGCAGCGTGTGGGGGTGGCAGCATTCGGCAAAGTAACTGTTACACAGTTTGAGTTAGGAGTTTCTAAATGTTTAAGGAAATATGACAATCAGTGAAAATTGTGAAAGTTGCATTTTTTTGTTTGGGGGCGGGAGCTGGAGGCGGCGACTAATCAAGAGTGGCCTATCTCTACCCATTTTTAGTCAGCTATCTAAACTGCTTGACAATTGAACTGCAACACCTAAAAATTAGGTGCGTTTTCAAATTGAGATAGCTCGAAAAATATTTGACGGATTCCAGAAATTAAGGCATGTGAGGAAAGATCATTTCTTTGACTATCGAATACTGGTATTGATGATAAGTTTGATTGCACAATTTGTCATATACAGGGTGCCAACGGAGAGCGTGCAGATATGAGCAATCTTTCACCTTGTACAACTTTCGAAAAAAAAAATGCGAGAGATTTTCTATCACCTGCTTTTGAAAGGTTGAATCATTATGCCAAAACGGTTTTGGAATTTTGACCCAAACTTTTTTTTTCAAAAATTGTGCTCAATTTTCTAAAATATGCACTTTCTGATAAAAAAAAATAGAGACATTGTTTGTTTTCAAACGGCGTCCATATTGAATTTGCTCACGAAGATTTCCATTTGAGCCTCCACATCCCCTAGAAACTACCTCTTTTGGGACACCGTCTGACAACAAGATATGCAATACTTCATTAAAAAGCCTAATAAAAGTACTCATCAATAATTGGATTGAAATAAGGATACTACGATGACCCCACACGTACAGCTCCCTTAAAAACACCCCTTGACTTCAAGGGGTAGTTCTTTTTTCGAGAGGGTAGCTGTTAGGATGACCTACGCAGAGGGTCATCGTGTATTATTGATATTTATTGATGCGTACTTTTCTTAGGCCTTTTAAATGAAGCATTGCATATCTTTTTGTGAGACGGAGACGGTATGTCAAAAGGGGTAGTTCTAGAGGATGTGGAGGCTCAAATGGAAATCTTAGTAAGCTAATTCAATATGGACGCCACCGCCGTTTGAAAACAAACAATGTCTCTATTTCTTTTTCCTAATCAGAAAGTGCATATTTCAGAAAATTAAGCACAATTTTTTGAAAAAAGAAGTTAGTGTCAAAATTCCAAAACCGTTTCGGCATAATGATACAACCTTTTAAAAGCAGGTGATAGAAAAAATCTCGGACTTTTTTTTCGAAAGTTGTACAAGGTGAAAGATTGCCCATATCTGCACGCTCTCCGTTGGCACCCTGTATATGACAAATTGTGCAATTAAACTTACCATCAATACCAGCACTCGATAGTCAAAGAAATGATCTTTCCTCATATGCCTGAATTTCTGGAATCCGTCAAATACTTTTCGAGCTATCTCAATTTAAAAACGCACCTAATTTTCAGGTGTTGCAGTTCAATTGTCAAGCAGTTTATATAGCGGAACAATTAGATCGCTATGTCTTCAGGGTTATGTTTTACATTTATCTCTTACTTTGGGGGCGGCGTGTGGGAGCGGCAGAGTTCGGCAAAGAAATCCTTCCACAGTTTGAGTTTGGAGTTTCTGAATGTTTGAGGTAACATTAAAATGTAAATCAGTGGAAATTATTGAAAGTTGCACTTTTTTCCTTTGGGGGTGGAAGTTGGAGGCGGCGCCATATCAGAAGTAGCCTATTCTTTCCCATTTTCAGTTAGCTATCCATATAGCGAAAGAATTAGATCGTTATGTCTTCGGGTTTATGTTTTTCATTCATCTCATCTCTCACTTTGAGGGCAGCGTGTGGGGGCGGCAGCATTCGGCAAAGTAATTGTTGCACAGTTTGAGTTGGGAGTTTCTAAATGTAAGGGAAATATGAATATGACAATCAGTGAAAATTGTGAAAGTTGCATTTTTTGTTTGTTTGGAGGCGGCAGCTGGAGGCGGCGGCTAATTAAAAGTGGCCTATCTTTTTCAAATTTCAGTCAGCTATCAATATAGTGAAAGAATTAGATCGCTATGTCTTCAGGTTCATGTTTTACATTCATCTCTCACTTTGGGGGCGGCGTGTGGGAGCGGCAGAGTTTGGCAAAGAAATTCTTGCACAGTTTGAGTCAAGAGCTTCTAAAATGTTCGAGGTAACATTATCAGCTAAATCAGTGAAAATTGTTGAAAGTTGCACTTTTTTTCTTTTGGGGGCGGAAGCTGGAGGCGGCGCCATATCAAAAGTAGCCTATCCTTCTCCATTTTTAGTTAGCTATCCATATAGCGGAAAACTTGGATCGCTATGTCTTCGGGTTCATGTTTTTCATTTATCTCTTACTTTGGGGTCGGCGTGTGGGAGCGGCAGCGTTCGGCTGAGCAAATGTTGCGTAATTTGAGTTGGCAGTTCCTAATGTTCAAGGGAACATCTCAATCAGTAACATTTGTGAAAGTTGCACTTTTTATCGTTTGGGGGCGGAATCTGGGGGCGGCGACTAACCAAAAGTAGCCTATCTTTTCCCATTTTTAGTCAGCTATTTATATACCGAAAGAATCAGATCGCTATGTCTTCGGGTTTATGTTTTTCATTTTAAAGTGATTGGGGGCGGTTTTTGGCAGTTTTTTCATGTCGGCGGCGCATATTGAAGACGGAATGTTTCTTGGCTTACGTTTATAAGTGGCAACTATGTATTATTCAAAAAAAGAGAACACCAGAGCATCAGGTCTGGTAGAAAGTGCAATATTATGTTATTTCAAGTTTATCGGGGGCGGTTTTCTCTATGTTGGCGGCGTAATATGGACATACAATATAGCCTAGCCCTCCTTTGGGAGTGGCAGCTATGTAACAGCGAAAAAATTAGAAAGCTAGGTCGTCTAGTTTGGGAGGAGTTCGAGGAACGGACGGACGGACGGACAAAACGGTTGCAATAGCGATTTTCATCAAGATGGAAAATGCGCTAAAAATCGGAATTTTGATTTATTTTCTCAATTTCGACCCCCAACCTCCTTGATAACTACCCCAATTCACAACTTGGATTTTTTAAATTATTTTTCCCACGATTGCGAGTTCGATTCGAACCAGTTTCGTGAGTTACAAAGAATTTGAGACTATTCCTAATTTTGGCCTTATTAGGGGTGTAGGGGAAAAATTGTGCATAGGAGGGGTCCAATTTTTCAGGAATATATTTCTTGAATCAAGATCTACAACATAAAGGAAATTTAGCCAAATTCACCAAAACCACTTTTTCATAGAAAACGTGCGGGGTCCTTCCTTTATTTAACATTTTCGAGAACACCCGATGATATTTATACAAACCGAACTTCACGTCATTGTCTTTCTAGCGTACTTCACTAGAAATTCCGCCCTTAGCGGCATTTTGATGTCCGTCTGTCTATCGGTCCAACTGTCTGTCTTATCAATTGATTGCTCCTGAACGAGAAGACCTAGCGGAAATCGACTTCTTGTGTGTAACATGTATTCACCGGAGAATTGAATTAGGAAAAAAAAAGTTCTTCCTGCTGCCGTGCAGATACAATTACGATTGGAGGGACGCAAAGTTTATGCGGCTTTTGTCGATTTACGTAGGGCATTTGATACAGTCAATCATTCCTTGCTGTGACAGAAACTGTTTAGAATGGGAATAAGCTCAAAAAAAAATACGCGTGATAAAAAATCTTTATGAAAATGCAACGGTTGAAGTTGAATGCGGGAATGGGTTTACCAGGAAGTTTGAGGTTACCACGGGGGTTTTACGGGGTGAAACATTGAGCCCGATTCTGTTTTCTTTTTTCATCTCAGACATTGAATCCTATTTCAGATGCAGAGGCATGCGGGGTCTTGATATCGATGGTGAAAGAGATGTGATGCTTTTGTTGTTTGCAGACGATTTAGTCATACTAGGAGACTCTCCAATTGATATCAACAAGAAATTGACTTTGCTTGAGGGATGGGTGAAGGAGAATAGATTGGAAGTCAGTGTAACTAAGACAGAGGTAATTTGTTCCAAAAGGGGTGGCTTTGGTGAACAGTCAGCTAAATTTATACACCAAAACCAGCAGCTAAAAACCGGAAATAGGTTCACCTACCTGGGAATTGTTTTCTCCTCTTCTTCTCTTTTCTAGTGGCGGGGTTAACGGCCAAAAATGGAATGATCTGTGCATTTTGTGATCAAAGCATGAAATTTGGCATACGTGTTCAGAAGACCCTCCTTTGCAATTCCAGATGTGGCGCCACGCAAGATTTCGCACCAGAGGCATTGTATTGCGGTTGATATACCTACCTGCTAGGGGTAAATTCTGCAAAAATGGTTCCTGGCCGTTCTCTGGTACCGCAGTCGGTATTTTTTAGTTCTGTTCAGCTAAAACTACCTGTAGAAATGAGTGAGGAGTGCATTTTCACAAGCAAAGTTCCAAATGCTGCCTTTATACGTTGTTTTAATACATTTTAAGGCCAACTTTGTTTTAGTACAGGAAACATGGTGAAAAAATTGCCAATACCTCGGCAAAGATATAAACGTCCTGAAAATTTGATATTCTGTTCAGAATTAAGTGCCCTACTACATATCTAAAATTGCCAGAAATCGCACCCCGAGGCTTCGAGTTATTGGAGGGGGGGGGGGGGAATTGCAACTAAAAATTAAAGGTATAGAACCCGATGGAACCCTTCAATCCAATGGATGCAAATACGTCGTAGTTCGACGCATCACATCCCGTTGATACGATTTTGGAACAAAAAGTGTCGATCATTGTTGTAGGGGGGTCGCGGGGGAGGGCGAAACTCGGCTGGGTGGCTCCTTTTCTTCCTGGGCCATGAAGAATCGAACACGACAAGATTGGTATCTTTTTCGACTGAATTCAATGTCCTGAACTTGAGTCCGATGTATAAATTTGGACAAAAACAAGTAGTTCAAACAAGTAAACTTGAAAAAACCTGTTTTTCCTTTGACAATTTCCACAAAACTTTTTTTTACTGTTAGAGGCATTTATCTTTGAAAATATCTTAGAGGGCATTAGATTGAACTGTATTCTTCACGAAAATCATCCATTCGATCTGTAACTTGGTTTTTCGAGATAGAAAAAATCGATTTGAACTTTAGTCGGCACAGCCCGTCGTCTACTACTCACCAGAACACTACACCATGCATCTTTAAATGAAAATAGCCCAAACTATCTGAAAAATTATAACTCATCTTTGAAAGTTCGAGGATCTGTGCAGAACTGAATTCCCTATAACATAAACAAAATCGTCATAAATCGCAATGCAGGGTGTTGAGTTATTACTTGAAGGTGCATGCTGTAGTGTTCTGGTCATTAGTAGACGCCGGGCAGTGCCGACTAAAGTTCAAATCGGTTTTTTCTATGTCGGAAAACAAAATTACAGATCGAATGGATGATTTTCGTTAAGAATACAGTTCAATCTGATGGCCCCTGAAATATTTTCATAGATGAATATCTCTAACAGTAAAAAAAAGTTTCGTGAAAATTGTCAAAGAAAAAACAGGTTTTCTTAAGTCAACTTGTTCGAACTTGTTTTTATCCAAATTTACACATCGGATTCAAGTTCAGGACATTGAATTTAGTCGGAAAATATACCAATCTTGTCGGGATCGATTCTTCATGGCCCAGGAAGAAAAAGCGCCACCCAGCCGAATTTCGCCCTTCCCCACGACCCCCCTTCTACAATGATGGACAATTTTTGTGCCAAAATTGTATCAACTGGTTGTGATGCGTCGAACTACGACGTATTTGCATCCATTGGATTGACGGGTTCCATCGGGTTCTATACCTTTCATTTTGAGTTGCAATCTTTTACCCCCCCTCCAATAACTCGAAGCCTCGGGGTGCGATTTTAGGTAATTTTAGATATGTAGTAGGGCACAAAATTCTGGACAGAATATCAAATTTTCAGGACGTTCATATCTTGGCCGAGGTATTGGCAATTTTTTTACCATGTTTCCTGTACTAAAACAAAATTGGCCTTAAAATGTATTGAAACAACGTATAAAGGCAGCATTTGGAACTTTGCTTGTGAAAATGTACTCCTCACTTATTTCTACATGTAGTTTCAACCAAATAGAACTGAAAAATACCGACTGCGGTACCAGAGACCGGCCAGGAACCATTTTTGCAGAATTTACCCCTAGCAGGTATGTTAACCGCAATACAGTGTCTCTGGCGCAAAATCTCACGTGGCGTCACATCTGGAATTGCGAAGGAGGGTCTTCTGAACAAGTGTGCCAAATTTCATGCTTTGATCACAAAATGCACAGACCATTCCGCTAACCCCCCACTATTCCTGGAAAACACCAAGTCAATGATAACGAGAACTAAAATGAAGATTGGAACTACAATGCAGATCATGGCTAGATCTAAAACCACTTCATGGCGGGTTCGACTGGAACTGTACAATTCAATAATTCTAAACTCGCTCTTCTACTGTATCCCTATTTGGGGACTGCGTTATTTTGATGTCATAGAAAGGGTACAGGTGACTTTTTTAAGCAGCTCCTGCTGCTCCCAAAGAATACACCTGATTATTTGGTACGTCTGAAGACGGGCACGATCAAGCTAAGTTGGTGGATATTGAAACACACTCTTCAAGTTTTGGATAAATTTGCGAGACTGCCAAAAAAACGCTTTCCTAGAATGTGTCTTGAACGTTTGGTAACTCTGGATAATACCTTCCCCAGTAATGATCCCAGATACAATTGGTATACTCAGGTGAAGGCAGTGCTGATCGGGCTGGGAGTTGCTGACCTGACAGAGATGAGAGACATCAGAAATATAAATTTTTGCATTGACGATATACTGATCCGCTACCGAGAGAAGCTGCACGAGGAGGACCTTGCGAGCTTAAGCCGATCTTCTTACACAGTCATTTATAAACACCTTACCATTAGCAGAAACACCAGCAAAATACCCATAGACAATACCTACTGGACAGACTACCTATGCAGACTACAAGAACGATTGCGCAGATCCGTTTGTCAAATGCCTCAAATTCCTATTTTACTTATAAGGGGTCTTCGTACTTCATCAACGGAGAAGAATTGTGCTCCATTTGTAACAAACATCAATAAGAGAACCTAGAACACATACTTTTTCATTGCCCCTTTTACAGGGGTATCCGTCAATTGTTCTTCAACAGTGTAGAAACCTCGGTAGAAACGTTAGATGACATCATCAACATTTTGAATTCGACTTCCATTAAAAAAATAAAATCTCTTAATAACTTCTTAGTGGGTTCAATCAAACTTAGAGCATTTGCTTTGAATGAGTAACATGTTGTAATCGGGGGTCTTGTGGTCATTGTGGGATTGAAAACTGATAATTGTTTATTTTGCTTATGTAATAGTTGTTCAGATAAGTAGTTGTTTATTTTGTTGCATTAGGCACTAACGCTGTTTTTCTTTGTGATCTGGCATGTATTTAATTTAGCAGTATGCTGTCTCTTTTTGGAATGTTTTATATTTATTATTGTACGGATAAGCTCGTTGTAGAGGAAATATTTTGTCCTAAAGACAATAAAACCATAATAATAATAATAATAATAATAATAATAATTGAATTAGGAAAAAAACCTCAAATCGTCGCGTCGCCATCTCGATTCGCAATGTCAAATTTTCTCAAAAGTAATCCGATTTTCATGAAACTTGAAATACACTCATGTTTCATATGGAGAAGTAGTATGGTTTTAATGTTTTCTTTTTGATCCGCCGCCATTTTCTCCGCCATGTTGGAAATTGGTTGAAGTGGTCCAATTTTGATGAAAATTAGAACTAGTCGTGTTAGTATATTGGAAATAGAAAAAAATAGGTGCCTTGCTGGAATTAATTCAAACAAAAACGATTTTTTTACCATGGCTAGCTTTCAGTTCCCTCTTCAACATATCAAAAGTCCTCAACTCTGGGACTGCTACAAATTAGTATACAGGGTGAAAGTTTATTATTTTTCTCTACTTTCTTTTTTTCTTGAAAAACTGATGACCGAAAATAACGGTTTTAGGCTAGTTGATAGGCCATAGTCTTCCAATAAACATTTAAAAAATATACCACCAGCAACTGCTGCGTATCAAGTTACAGGGTGAAAACTATTTTTCATCTTCAATTTTTTTTCTTGGTGGAACTGATCTAGATTGAAGCCGGTTCCAGTTCTTTTGCAAGCTTATAATGTCATACTGAACATATAAAAAGGATACATCTCTGCATCTGCTGTTTTTCAATTTACAGGGTGAAAAGTCATTTTCACGTTTCAATTTTTTTCTTGATGAAATCGGCTCACACAACAATTGCGACTGGTTTTTCTGTGAATTTGGTTCCTAGTCAAACATATCAAAATAATACATTTTTGCTACAGTCACGTTTTTATTTAGAAATTTAAATGTTTGGCTGCGTTCCAAGATTTTTGGAATTTTTGATGCAATATACCCGAATATACCCAAACATTTAAATTTATAAGAAAACAAGCGAATATGCCTCATGGGCATGAGGCTCAGTAGCGCACTTCCTTTTTGGAGGATTAGTGAACGCAAGATGTTAAGTGATTAGGGTTCTACCGTCTTGGGCAAAAAATTGCAATATGGCGGCCAAAATATCGACAGAATCATGAAATTCGGCTTGAAAATCAAAATGATCGTACTAGACAAGGGTAAGTTCCAAGTTTCATGAAAATCGTTCCACTAACAAGAGATTTCAATATGGCAGCCAAGATGGCGGCAGAATTATGAAACTCAGCTTGAAAATAGGAATGATCGTACGAGACAAGCGTAACTCTCAAGTTTCATGAAAATCCTTCCACTTATAAGAGATTTCAATATGGCGGCCAAGATGGTGGGGCAATCATGAAATTTGGCTTGAAAATAAGAATGATCGTACTAGACAAGGGTAAGTTTCAAGTTTCATGACAATCGTTCCACTAATAAGAAATTTCAATATGGCAGCCAAGATGGCGGCCGAATTATGAAAGCCAACCTGCCTATTTGGTCCTTGAGGACCTAAGCTATCCACCGGATAAAGTTCAATCTTCAAGGGCTGTAGCTTTATTTCCCGAGGAGAAGTTCAACTTCATCGAAGTGCACAGGAGATCTCTGTTTTTTGAGAATAATGATAACGATGTATGGATAACAAAAATAGTGCCCATTGGCCACCCTTGGGGACATCAGCTATAATTCGGAAAAAAGTTCCAAGACTCTTGTTTCAATTCTCGAGAAGGAGTACAGCGTCCTAATTTCTGCACGGACTCGGACAGACAGACAGACAGACAGACAGACAGACAGACAGACAAACCGGCCACATAAGCGTCATTCTGTTACTTATATAAAAAAATGTTCTCCAACTGATTTCGACCTCCTGAACACTAATATCGGGTTCACTTTTGAATTGGAACATTTCTTTTTTATCGAAAAACCGACAAAATGGTAGCCTTGTCACATGATTTTTAGTGATACCTACCTACTTTTTTTTTGTTATTGAGCGAACATCTTTCGTAATTTGAGTGCCATAATCCTTCAGGTACCTAGTATTGACTATTTCAAAATGTTCAATTACTATTTCGGCACGTCTGATTTTAAATTTGTAGGGTCGTGTAATATGCGCCGAGCCGTGGCTTTGCGGTCGTTTTCAAAAATTGATAACAATTGACCCAACGGTCGGATCGAAGTGGGGTTTTTGTCAAAAGAAAGTTCAAATTGTTCTCTAAATATAATGCCGTACATGCAGTGATGTATTTCATTAAGAAATTGTAGTTGCCTGCATATCGCAACTTTCTACATCTTACCGCGAATGCCAGCACTTGATCGGCGAAGCCGCCCTACACCAAAATGTTATTTTTGTAATTGTTCATGATTATTTCGGCAAAATTTTTCTTGATTCGCGTACCAAGGCCATGAGCTACCCATTCGAGTTGAAATATTTTCTGTATTGAATTTCGTTTTGTTCGGAGGAAAGGATATCAAGCACCAGCAAGCAACGAATAAATCATTTGCGGCCGAGCCGTAGTTTCGGAGTCATTTTCAAAAATTAATAACTACTAATCGGCACCTCGCACCGATGTGAAATTTTCATTAAAATAAAGTTCAAATCATTCTCTAAATATAACTCCGCATATGTATTATGGTAAAATGATAAGATCGGGTACTTCCTCGCATGTGATAACTTTCGAGATCAGGCCGGCTTCTGAAATGCAGCATTCAACGGCGATGCCGCGTCACACTAAATTGTTATTATTGTCATTGTTTATTATTATTTCGTCAAGATTTTTCTTGGTCCGGGATACAAGGTCATGAGCTACCCAATGGAGTGAAAATTTTTCGCAAAAACCTTTTCGTCTAGGACTAGATGCGGGGACGGACGGACGGACGGACGGACGGACGGACGGACGGACGGACAAAGCGAGGACAAAAGCGCCTTCCCGTTTGGAGAAGTGCGCTAAAAACGTAGCTGTAGCAGAAATGTATTATTTTGATGTTTGACTAGAAACTTCAAGTTTACAGAAAAATCAGTCGCAATTGTTGTGTGAGCCAATTCAACCAAGAAAAAAATTGAAACGTGAAAATGACTTTTCACCCTGTAAATTGAAAAGCAGCAGTTGCAGAGATGTATCCTTTTCATATGTTCAGTATGGGATTATAAGCTTGCAAAAGAACTGGGACCGGCTTCAATCTAGATCAGTTCCACCAAGAAAAAAAATTAAAGATGAAAAATAGTTTTCACCCTGTAACTTCATACACAGCAGTGGCTGGGTGGTATATTTTTCATATGTTTATTGGAAGACTATGGCCTATCAAACTAGCCTAAAACCGGGTTTTTCAGTCATCAGTTTTTCAAGGAAGAAAGGAAGTAAGGAAAAATAATAAACTTTCACCCTGTATACTAATTTGTAGCAGTCCCAGAGTTGAGGACTTTTGATATGTTGAAGAGGGAACTGAAAGCTAGCCATGATAAACAAGCGAATATGCCTCATGGGCATGAGGCTCAGTAGCGCACTTCCTTTTTGGAGGATTAGTGAACGCAAGATGTTAAGTGATTAGGGTTCTACCGTCTTGGGCAAAAAATTACAATATGGCGGCCAAAATATCGACAGAATCATGAAATTCGGCTTGAAAATCAAAATGATCGTACTAGACAAGGGTAAGTTCCAAGTTTCATGAAAATCGTTCCACTAACAAGAGATTTCAATATGGCAGCCAAGATGGCGGCAGAATTATGAAAGCCAACCTGCCTATTTGGTCCTTGAGGACCTAAGCTATCCACCGGATAAAGTTCAATCTTCAAGGGCTGTAGCTTTATTTCCCGAGGAGAAGTTCAACTTCATCGAAGTGCACAGGAGATCTCTGTTTTTTGAGAATAATGATAACGATGTATGGATAACAAAAATAGTGCCCATTGGCCACCCTTGGGGACATCAGCTATTAATCGGAAAAAAGTTCCAAGACTCTTGTTTCAATTCTCGAGAAGGAGTACAGCGTCTTAATTTCTGCACGGACTCGGACAGACAGACAGACAGACAGACAGACAGACAGACAAACCGGCCACATAAGCGTCATTCTGTTACTTATATAAAAAAATGTTCTCCAACTGATTTCGACCTCCTGAACACTAATATCGGGTTCACTTTTGAATTGGAACATTTCTTTTTTATCGAAAAACCGACAAAATGGTAGCCTTGTCACATGATTTTTAGTGATACCTACCTACTTTTTTTTTGTTATTGAGCGAACATCTTTCGTAATTTGAGTGCCATAATCCTTCACGTACCTAGTATTGACTATTTCAAAATGTTCAATTACTATTTCGGCACGTCTGATTTTAAATTTGTAGGGTCGTGTAATATGCGCCGAGCCGTGGCTTTGCGGTCGTTTTCAAAAATTGATAACAATTGACCCAACGCACACAGGCGGAATTTCAAAAAATCGTGGACAAAAACCAAAAATAAAAATATTGAGTTGATCAGGAACTATCCACTTTAAAATATTCTTGGATAATCTAGCTATAATTATCAGGTACCCTCAGCTTAACAGGTGCAAGGATAAAAAAGATACAGCAATATGAAGTTCATGCTGAAAAAAAGCTGTCACCAGTTATCAGTTTTGGACTTTTTCTTACTCGTTTCGAATGGCCCTTGACACATTGCCATGTGAATTTATTTAATCCAAATATATGGAGTCTATAGCAGGAGGTCTGTATTACATTTGCATATAGATATTTCATTGGAAAATATCCACTGGTCATCCCCAAAAAATAATATTTGAAGTAGAGTTTTCCATCTTCGAAAAAAGTGAATTTTTGTTTACCTGTAGACAAAAAGTATCCTATCGAGCACGATCGAGCAGCGATTTTTATATTTTTATAAGCCAAAAGGTATACTGTACATGTTCCAGGCAACATCTTTTGCTATAACTTGCTATATTACGAGAAACTAATTTTTTTGTTGACTTTGGAGTACATAAAATCGCAAAATAACGCACCACTCGAATTTTAACCAAATTTGAAAACTTGGTTCTATTGAACCGCTTCTCCTATACAGAGTGTTCCACTTTTTTTTCAATGTTTGAGAATATGGTAGAGCATCGAAAAATAAGTAGTTTCGCAAATAAAAGAAAAATAATAAAAAATAAAAAGTTACAATTTTCGAGATGTGACAAAAACCAATATGACCATCTTGTATGCATACATCAACTTATGATGTGTACCAAATTTTATCAAAAATTCATTGATTGAACTCGAAGTAATAAAAAAAATCATTTGCAAAACTCAACTTTGAAAACCTCTATCTCCGTTATAATGCGTTTCCGATGTTTTTTTTTTTCGAGGAAGTCCACATAATTTTTGATACTCTACTATCTCCTGGAATATTGACAAAAAAAAGTGTAACACCCTGTATGTGTACCTTAATTTTTAATTATCAAGACAAAAATTTAGTTTTTTTCAACCAATACTTTAATTTTAGATTCCCGATCAGAGTTTATTACCGTAGGCGTAGCAAAAAAATAAGCTAGTTCCTATCTTACAATTTTGTCAAGCTCCTAACTTCATGGATAAGTGCAAGCCATTTGCTAAGCCAAATCAAACAAGTTACCGGATGTGACGACCAGGACTTGTCATCGAAAACCAAAAAAATGAATGATTCTCAAAAGTAGTGAAACTTGTCCAATACAAGCTGTAAAGGAGGTATAGAAAAGATAGTGAGAAAATCTTTCAATAATTGTGACAGAGCTGTTTTGGAGGATGTGAAGTCAATAAATTTTGAAACCTCACTAACTACCCTCCCAAGGAGACTTTTTTCCACTATTTTTCCTGTAATCTGGAGCTTGGTATTGGACCAGTTACGTAAATTACAAAATTTTCGCCAAATAACTGGAAATACACCTTCTCTCCGCCCTACTCGCTAAACTCGGAATCTAGCATCTGGCATGCTGGCATCAATTAAATGGAATTTAGCTATAGGATCATCTGATACTTTATTGAATATCTACAATATACTGGATTTTCAACCAAATCTACGTGTCAAAAAAACATTTCATACGAAATAATTTTTCCATGAGGTCTACGCGACGTTCTAAAACATTTATTTTGTTTCTGTTCACAAAAAAAAAAATTTTTTTGGTGATTTTTGAAGAATCACATTCAATCTAGCTATTTTAAAGCGAATTCCTGCAAAAAAAGTCAAAAGAAAATAAAATTTAATTTTGTCCACGATTTTTAGCGCACTTCTCCAAACGGGAAGGCGCTTTTGTCCTCGCTTTGTCCGTCCGTCCGTCCGTCCGTCCGTCCGTCCGTCCGTCCCCACATCTAGTCCTAGACGAAAAGGTTTTTGCGAAAAATTTTTACTCCATTGGGTAGCTCATGACCTTGTATCCCGAACCAAGAAAAATCTTGACGAAATAATAATAAACAATGACAATAATAACAATTTAGTGTGACGCGGCATCGCCGTTGAATGGTGCATTTCAGAAGCCGGCCTGATCTCGAAAGTTATCACATGCGAGGAAGTACCCGATCTTATCATTTTACCATAATACATATGCGGAGTTATATTTAGAGGATGATTTGAACTTTATTTTAATGAAAATTTCACATCGGTGCGAGGTGCCGATTAGTAGTTATTGATTTTTGAACATGACTCCGAAACTACGGCTCGGCCGCAAATGATTTATTCGTTGCTTGCTGGTGCTTGATATCCTTTCCTCCGAACAAAACGAAATTCAATACAGAAAATATTTCAACTCGAATGGGTAGCTCATGGCCTTGGTACGCGAATCAAGAAAAATGTTGCCGAAATAATCATGAACAATTACAAAAATAACATTTTGGTGTAGGGCGGCTTCGCCGATCAAGTGCTGGTATTCGCGGTAAGATGTAGAAAGTTGCGATATACAGGCAACTACAATTTCTTAATGAAATACATCACTGCATGTACGGCATTATATTTAGAGAACAATTTGAACTTTCTTTTGACAAAAACCCCACTTCGATCCGACCGTTAGGTCAATTGTTATCGATTTTTGAAAACGGCCGCAAAGCCACGGCTCGGCGCATATTACACGACCCTACAAATCTAAAATCAGACGTGCCGAAATAGTAATTGAACATTTTAAAATAGCCAATACTAGGTACCTGAAGGATAATGGCACTCAAATTACGAAACATGTTCGCTCAATAACAAAAAAAAAGTAGGTAGGTATCACTAAAAATCATGTGACAAGGCTACCATTTTTTCGGTTTTTCGATAAAAAAGAAATGTTCCAATTCAAAAGTGAACCCGATATTCGTGTTCAGGAGGTCGAAATCAGTTGGAGCACATTTTTTTATATAAGTAACAGAATGACGCTTATGTGGCCGGTTTGTCTGTCTGTCTGTCTGTCTGTCCGAGTCCGTGCAGAAATTAAGACGCTGTACTCCTTCTCGAGAATTGAAACAAGAGTCTTGGAACTTTTTTCCGATTGATAGCTGATGTCTCCAAGGGTGGCCAATGGCACTATTTTTGTTATCCATACATCGTTATCATTATTCTCAAAAAACAGAGATCTCCTGTGCCCTTCGATGAAGTTGAACTTCTCCTCGGGAAATAAAGCTACAGCCGTTGAAGATTGAACTTTATCCGGTGGATAGCTTAGGTCCTCAAGGACCAAATAGGCAGGTTGGCTTTCATAATTCGGCCGCCATCTTGACTGCCATATTGAAATTTCTTATTAGTGGAACGATTGTCATGAAACTTGAAACTCACCCTTGTCTAGTATGATCATTCTTATTTTCAAGCCAAATTTTATGATTGCCCCACCATCTTGGCCGCCATATTGAAATCTCTTATAAGTGGAAAGATTTTCATGAAACTTGAGAGTTACGCTTGTCTCGTACGATCATTCCTATTTTCAAGCTAAGTTTCATAATTCTGCCGCCATCTTGGCCGCCATATTGAAATCTCTTGTTAGTGGAACGATTTTCATGAAACTTGGAACTTACCCTTGTCTAGTACGATCATTTTGATTTTCAAGCCGAATTTCATGATTCTGTCGATATTTTGGCCGCCATATTGCAATTTTTGCCCAAGACGGTAGGTAGAACCCTAATCACTTAACATCTTGCGTTCACTAATCCTCCAAAAAGGAAGTGCGCTACTGAGCCTCATGCCCATGAGGCATATTCGCTTGTTTGAAATTCCGCCTGTGTGCAACGGTCGGATCGAAGTGGGGTTTTTGTCAAAAGAAAGTTCAAATTGTTCTCTAAATATAATGCCGTACATGCAGTGATGTATTTCATTAAGAAATTGTAGTTGCCTGCATATCGCAACTTTCTACATCTTACCGCGAATGCCAGCACTTGATCGGCGAAGCCGCCCTACACCAAAATGTTATTTTTGTAATTGTTCATGATTATTTCGGCAAAATTTTTCTTGATTCGCGTACCAAGGCCATGAGCTACCCATTCGAGTTGAAATATTTTCTGTATTGAATTTCGTTTTGTTCGGAGGAAAGGATATCAAGCACCAGCAAGCAACGAATAAATCATTTGCGGCCGAGCCGTAGTTTCGGAGTCATTTTCAAAAATTAATAACTACTAATCGGCACCTCGCACCGATGTGAAATTTTCATTAAAATAAAGTTCGAATCATTCTCTAAATATAACTCCGCATATGTATTATGGTAAAATGATAAGATCGGGTACTTCCTCGCATGTGATAACTTTCGAGATCAGGCCGGCTTCTGAAATGCAGCATTCAACGGCGATACCGCGTCACACTAAATTGTTATTATTGTCATTGTTTATTATTATTTCGTCAAGATTTTTCTTGGTTCGGGATACAAGGTCATGAGCTACCCAATGGAGTAAAAAATTTTCGCAAAAACCTTTTCGTCTAGGACTAGATGCGGGGACGGACGGACGGACGGACGGACGGACGGACGGACGGACGGACAAAGCGAGGACAAAAGCGCCTTCCCGTTTGGAGAAGTGCGCTAAAAATGTGCTTCAACTGATTTCGACCTCCTGAACACGAATATCGGGTTCACTTTTGAATTGGAACATTTCTTTTTTATCGAAAAACCGAAAAAATATCGACAGAATCATGAAATTCGGCTTGAAAATCAAAATGATCGTACTAGACAAGGGTAAGTTCCAAGTTTCATGAAAATCGTTCCACTAACAAGAGATTTCAATATGGCGGCCAAGATGGCGGCAGAATTATGAAACTCAGCTTGAAAATAGCAATGATCGTACGAGACAAGCGTAACTCTCAAGTTTCATGAAAATCTTTCCACTTATAAGAGATTTCAATATGGCGGCCAAGATGGTGGGGCAATCATAAAATTTGGCTTGAAAATAAGAATGATCATACTAGACAAGGGTGAGTTTCAAGTTTCATGACAATCGTTCCACTAATAAGAAATTTCAATATGGCAGCCAAGATGGCGGCCGAATTATGAAAGCCAACCTGCCTATTTGGTCCTTGAGGACCTAAGCTATCCACCGGATAAAGTTCAATCTTCAACGGCTGTAGCTTTATTTCCCGAGGAGAAGTTCAACTTCATCGAAGTGCACAGGAGATCTCTGTTTTTTGAGAATAATGATAACGATGTATGGATAACAAAAATAGTGCCCATTGGCCACCCTTGGAGACATCAGCTATTAATCGGAAAAAAGTTCCAAGACTCTTGTTTCAATTCTCGAGAAGGAGTACAGCGTCTTAATTTCTGCACGGACTCGGACAGACAGACAGACAGACAGACAGACAGACAAACCGGCCACATAAGCGTCATTCTGTTACTTATATAAAAAAATGTGCTCCAACTGATTTCGACCTCCTGAACACGAATATCGGGTTCACTTTTGAATTGGAACATTTCTTTTTTATCGAAAAACCGAAAAAATGGTAGCCTTGTCACATGATTTTTAGTGATACCTACCTACTTTTTTTTTGTTATTGAGCGAACATGTTTCGTAATTTGAGTGCCATTATCCTTCAGGTACCTAGTATTGGCTATTTCAAAATGTTCAATTACTATTTCGGCACGTCTGATTTTAAATTCGTAGGGTCGTGTAATATGCGCCGAGCCGTGGCTTTGCGGCCGTTTTCAAAAATCGATAACAATTGACCTAACGGTCGGATCGAAGTGGGGTTTTTGTCAAAAGAAAGTTCAAATTGTTCTCTAAATATAATGCCGTACATGCAGTGATGTATTTCATTAAGAAATTGTAGTTGCCTGCATATCGCAACTTTCTACATCTTACCGCGAATGCCAGCACTTGATCGGCGAAGCCGCCCTACACCAAAATGTTATTTTTGTAATTGATCATGATTATTTTGGCAACATTTTTCTTGATTCGCGTACCAAGGCCATGAGCTACCCATTCGAGTTGAAATATTTTCTGTATTGAATTTCGTTTTGTTCGGAGGAAAGGATATCAAGCACCAGCAAGCAACGAATAAATCATTTGCGGCCGAGCCGTAGTTTCGGAGTCATGTTCAAAAATTAATAACTACTAATCGGCACCTCGCACCGATGTGAAATTTTCATTAAAATAAAGTTCAAATCATCCTCTAAATATAACTCCGCATATGTATTATGGTAAAATGATAAGATCGGGTACTTCCTCGCATGTGATAACTTTCGAGATCAGGCCGGCTTCTGAAATGCAGCATTCAACGGCGATGCCGCGTCACACTAAATTGTTATTATTGTCATTGTTTATTATTATTTCGTCAAGATTTTTCTTGGTTCGGGATACAAGGTCATGAGCTACCCAATTGAGTAAAAATTTTTCGCAAAAACCTTTTCGTCTAGGACTAGATGCGGGGACGGACGGACGGACGGACGGACGGACGGACGGACGGACGGACGGACGGACGGACAAAGCGAGGACAAAAGCGCCTTCCCGTTTGGAGAAGTGCGCTAAAAAATCGTTTTCGTTTGGATTAATTCCAGCAGATATTCTATTTCCAATATACTGAAGCGGGTCAAGATCCTTCCTCTGCTGTATAAACAGTATAAGTAAATTTAATAAACAACTGTTCCTTTATTTTTGTTAAACTGTTACAAAGGTCTCTATGTGTACTTCAATTTAATAAAAAAATCAGACACATAGCTTAATCAGATGTAGAGATATGCGAACGTAAAGATTAGTAGATCTGTTCATCGTTATTTGAGACGAGTTTCGCGATCCGTGCATTCTTTATTGTTGTTAAGAATTGTTTAAATTTGACCGATCGTCTACAGATGCCATCGGTATCGAGCAGAAATAAATATGATTCGATTAACGAGAGAACGGCTTTACTCGGTATGTAAAGCCGTTCGGAAGATACAAAAAGATTTAGTTAAATTCTGGCCAGTAAAAAGAAAAAAAATAGAAATAAAAATATACACAAAAAAACTGCCACAAATAGTTCCCGCCACTACGTTCGGCGAGGCTGAAGGACGGCATTTCCTAGCAGAAAAAATGGCTGAAACAGATTGCGGATTAGCTGCAGAGCGAAAGAGAATGAGATAGATTCTTGTGGCGTGAGTTTCTGCCAAATCTGAGCAGCTAAAAATGTAACAAAAAAAACGAGTTATTCAAATCTAGGCTGGCAAGACAATAGGGGATTTTTTTTTAATATGAAAATTTCGAAAAAAAAATGAGTTTTTCGAATTTTGGAATTTTTAAATACTTATTAATTTCCATTCTAGATTTTAGATTACTCTTTTTCAAGTCTCTTACTCCACTGGTTCTCATGAAACTTACGTTTAAAGAAAAAACATCAGGAAATGCCGTCCTTAACTATACAGACATAAAAAGCCCACCTAAGTTTTCCTACTGTTACCAACCCTTTGAAAAAGAAAATCGAGAAAAATCTTTCTAACCATGAATATATTCACCGGAAAATTTCCGAAAACACTCTTTATTACTGTTGTTGATGATTGAAAGAATTTTCATTCAAATCTATTTCATTGGCAAGTACCCCATTCCGATAACAAAATATCAGGGAATGAGTTTCGACGCAAAAAGTTATACTTTTCTTGAAAATCAGTGATATTATTTCTGAAACCTATTACAGTTATGGCGTAATAATGTAGCAATTGATGCGTCATAAAGAAAACAATAAAAATATAAAATGAAAAAACCGGCCGTATAAGCGTCATTCTCTTACAAAAATGCGCTATGAATCGAACGCCCCGCCCGTACCCATGGATACAGATTTTCAATTTGCGTCGAGCCGTAGCTTCGCGGTCGTCTTCAAAAGTTCGTAACTATTGACTTTGGGGTCGTATCGAAGTGAGTTTTTGTCAAAAGAAAGTTCGAATTATTTTATGAATAAATAACCTCGTACATGTGGTAATGTATTTCCATAAGAACATGTACTTGTTCGCATATCCTAATTTCTTACATCCAAATAATGTGAAATTCGGCAATAATCCGCAACGCCACCGCACACTAAAATGTTATTAATTATTATTGTAATTGTGTATCATTATTTTGTCGAGATTTTTCTTGGTTCGGGATACAAGGTTTTGAGCTAGCTACTCATCGGAATAAGCGCCTTCCCCTTTGGAGAAGTGCGCTGAAAAACTGCTTGCTGGCTTGTCATAGAGCTACCGGCTATAGTGGCCGGGGTAGGTGTGGCAATACGGCATTTGATGAAGAAGCAATTTCCTTTTGCAAGATTGCTCTTCAGGGTGCTTGAAGTCGATCCATCCAGAACACCAAGAAAATCATCCCTTAGGGGGGCCGCAGTAGCCCCCCAAAGTTTGGGGTGCAAGAGCTTCCTACCAAATCACCGTTGATAATTGCTAAATCTATCTTAAAGGGAGCATACAGCTCTAAAGTGAATGTTGACAGCATTGGTTTTTTCACTTGGACATTCGTCGCCTTTGCAAAAAAATATTTGCTTCACCTGGTCAAAATAATCAGTTTTTATCTTTTTCATCATGGAAAATAAGGTTGTATTGACATGTTTTGTACCATTTCCCATGAATTCGCAGTCGTTTCATCCATATATGAAGTCAAAATTGCGATATTGGCATTTTACGAAGAACAACTCACAAAAAAGTGCACCAATTTTCGGGTAAAACCCTGTAACCCTGTGAAGTTGTCAAATTTCAGATCATGATTACAAGAAAAACCATGAAAAAAATGTCACTGATAAATTGGTGTTGTTCTTAGAGGATGAAAATGTAAATAACCAACAATAATTCTGAAAATTCCGATTCATATAGAATGTTACTACAGAATTGATGGAAAAATATTTAAACAAGTGAGTATGCCTCCACATGCGTGAGTCTCAGTAGCGCATTTTCTTAAACAAGCATATTGTGAATGTAAAGTTTGGTTGAAGGAGAAACACCATTTTTTGCCCACTCTCTTCAGTCGGAACTCATTGTGATATTTTGTTATCAGAATGGGGTACTTGCCAATGAAATAGATTTGAATGAAAATTCTTTCAATCAATATTTTTAGCGCATTTTCCATCTTGATGAAAATCGCTATTGCAACCGCTTTGTCCGTCCGTCCGTCCGTCCGTTCCTCGAACTCCTCCCAAACTAGACGACCTAGGTTCCTAATTTTTTCGCGGTTACATAGCTGCCACTCCCAAAGGAGGGCTAGGCTATATTGGATGTCCATATTGCGCCGCCAACATAGAGAAAGCCACCCCCGATAAACTTGAAATAACATAATATTGCACTTTCTACCAGACCTGATGCTCTAGTGTTCTCATTTTTTGAATAATACATAGTTGCCACTTATAAACGTGAGCCAAGAAACATTCCGTCTTTAATATGCGCCGCCGACATGAAAAAACTGCTAAAAACCGCCCCCAATCACTTTAAAATGAAAAACACAAACCCGAAGACATAGCGATCTGATTCTTTCGGTATATAAATGGCTGACTAAAAATGGGAAAGGATAGGCTACTTTTGGTCAGTCGCCGCCCCCAGATTCCGCCCCCAAACGATAAAAAGTGCAACTTTCACAAATGTTACTGATTGAGATGTTCCCTTTAACATTTAAGAACTGCCAACTCAAATTGTGCAACATTTGCTCAGCCGAATGCTGCCGCTCCCACACGCCGCACCCAAAGTAAGAGATAAATGAAAAACATGAACCCGAAGACATAGCGATCCAAGTTTTTCGCTATATGGATAGCTGACTAAAAATGGAAAAAGATAGGCTACTTTTGATATGGCGCCGCCTCCAGCTTCCGCCCCCAAAAGAAAAAAAGTGCAACTTTCAACAATTTTCACTGATTTAGCTGATAATGTTACCTCGAACATTTAGAAACTCTTGACTCAAACTGTGCAAGAGTTTCTTTGCCAAACTCTGCCGCTCCCACACGCCGCCTCCAAAGTGAGAGATAAATGTAAAACATGAACCTGAAGACATAGCGATCTAATTATTTCACTATATTGATAGCTGACTGAAATTGGAAAAAGATTGGCCACTTTTAATTAGCCGCCGCCCCCAGCTGCCGCCTCCAAACAAAAAAAATGCAACTTCCACAATTTTCACTGACTGTCATATTTCCCTTACATTTGGTAACTTCCAACTCAAACTGTGCAACAGTTACTTTGCCGAATGCTGCCGCCCCCATACGCTGCCATCAAAGTGAGAGATGAATGAAAAACATAAACCCGAAGACATAACGATCTAATTCTTTCGCTATACAGGGTGGTGAAAATTTCGATGCTCACCATTGGTATCTTAGAAACGGTAAAAGATACAAGGTCGGTTAAATTAGAAAAATGTTGCGCATTTTTGTGGCGATTGAGAATCTGAAAAGAAACTTTGAATATTTTGATTGGATCACGATTTATCACGAAAAAACTGAAAATTTTGATTTCAAAAATTATTTTTTATCTTTCCACCCATTCAAGCTATTTCAATCAAACTTGGTAGTTTTATGTTTTTGATCACTCCGAGTCGATCAACGTTGGCAGAAATTTTTCAGGCCTTCTAGATGTCAAATTATGATAGTCAACTTTTGTTTTTCTCATGGCCGCCATATTGGATTTTTGCACTAATAGATAGAGAGAAAAATTAGCTTTCCGAATTAGTAACCAACATGTTCTTTTCATGACATTTTTAGCGTCAAATTTTGAAATTTTCGTAAATTATTGAAAAAATCGGGAATGCTTTGAAAAACAATTGAAATATTATCAATAGCAACAACATAAAAAAGACAGATTGTGTTCAATTGACGTATCTAAGGGCTCGATACCAAGTTGTAGGCGCGAAGTTTGGGACGGCGTCACTCGCCAAATACAGCGCGGTCTGATTGGTTGGTATTCGCCGTTGCTATGGTAACGGCACTTACGGCGGTCTCAGCCCCAACTTGGTATCGAGCCGTAACTTCTTAATTGTGTTTGTGCTTGTTTGTACCGAGTGCTCAAAAATCAAATGAGTCAAGGGTGCCTGTGAATTCAAAAACGTCTGTCGAAACTAGGGTAATCCTTACTCCTTTTCTATTAAATTTGTCAATCTTTAACAAGAACGATGCTAGTTCCGACAGACGTTTTTGAACTCACAGACACCCTTGACCCATTCAATTCATGAACTACCGGTACAAACAAGCACAAAACACGATTAAGAAGTTAGATACGTCAATTGCACACCATCTGTCATTTTTTTGTTGTTGCTGTTGATAATATTTCAATTGTTTTTCGAAGCATTCCCGATTTTGTCAATAATTTACGAAAATTTCAAAATTTGACGCTTGAAATGTCTTAAAAAAAACATGTTGGTTACTAATTCAGAAAACTAATTCTTTTCTCTATCTATTTGTGCAAAAATCCAATATGGCGGCCATAAGAAAAACAAAAGTTGACTATCATAATTTGACATCTAGAAGGCCTGGAAAATTTCTGTCAACGTTGATCGACTTGGAGTGATCAAAAACATAAAACTACTAAGTTTGATTGGAATAGCTTAAATGGTTGGAAAGATAAAAAATAATTTCTGAAATCAAAATTTTCAGTTTTTTCGTGATAAATCGTAAACCAATCAAAATATTCAAAGTTTCTTTTCAGATTGTCAATCGCCACAAAAATGCGCAACTTTTTTCTAATTTAACCGACTTTGTATCTCTTACCGTTTCCAAGATACCAATGGTGAGCATCGAAATTTTCACCACCCTGTATAGATAGCTTAATAAAAATGGGAAAGAATAGGCTACTTTTGATATCGCCGCCTCCAACTTCCACCCTCAAAAGAAGAAAAGTGCAACTTTCAATAATTTCCACAGATTTACATTTTAATGTTACCTCAAACATTCAGAAACTCCCAACTCAAACTGTGGAAGAATTTCTTTGCCAAACTTTGCCGCTCCCACACGCCGCCCCCAAAGTAAGAGATAAATGTAAAACATAACCCTGAAGACATAGCGATCTAATTGTTCCGCTATATAGATAGCTGACTAAAAATGGGAAGAAATAGGCCACTTTTGATTAGTCTCCGCCTCCAGCTCCCGCCCCCAAACACAAAAAATGCAACTTTCACAATTTTCACTGATTGTCATATTTCCTTGAACATTTAGAAACTCCTAACTGAAACTGTGCAACAGTTACTTTGCCGAATGCTGCCACCCCCACACGCTGCCCTCAAAGTAAGAGATAAATGGAAAACATAAACCCAAAGACATAGCGATCCAATTCTTTTGCTATATGGATCGCCGACTAAAAATGGGAAAGAATGGACTACTGTTGATTAGTCGCCGCTCCCAGCTCCCGCCCTCAAACAAAAAAATATTGATGAGTGAAAGAATTTTCATTCAAATCTATTTCATTGGCAAGTGCCCCATTCTGATAACAAAATATCACAATGAGTTTCGAATGAAGAAAGTGGGCAAGGAATGGTGTTTCTCCTTCAACCAAATTTCTTCACGTTCACAATATGCCTCTTTGAGAAAATGCGCTACTGATACTCACGCACGTGAAGGCATACTCACTTGTTTTGTTTGGGGGCGGAAGATGGGAGCGGCGACTAATCAACAGTAGCCTATTCTCTCCCATTTTTAGTCGGCTATCCATATACACCACGGGGCCGACGTTCATTTTTATTCCCTTTGGTGAATTGCTGCTCTCGGGCCCTAAGGGCCCTCGCCCCTCGGGCATCAAACTTCACCTGCGGGAATAAAAACTCACTTTAGTTCCTTGGTGTATAAACTATTTTATTCTTGATGAAAACAAAGTTCTCCGACTACCACAACATCAGACGATCGAACCGAACAACTGCACAGACACGTGTTTCGCCCCTACTGGGGGCTCATCAGTGCGCAGGCGTGATCAGCTCAACCATCCGATGCCGTGGCAGTCAGAGAACTCATGGTAATATACACCCAAGAGGACTCCTAATATGTGAGTCCTCCAAGCGGCGCCATCTATCAAAGGCATTCCGCAGATGCTATATTTCAAGGCATCAGGCATGCGACGGAATTAACAGAATTCCACGTGAAGCAACACCGTCGCCAAGAGAGCATCGATGGTAGATGTACACATGTATACTCAAGCCGAGTAGAGCAATGTTAAACAGACAACAAACACGCGAATATAAATAAATATTGCGCCTCTTAGGGCCATATAGCGGGCACCTCGCATTTTTATGAAAACAAAGCTCTCCGACTACCACAACTTTATATTCGCGTGTTTGTTGTCTGTTTAACATTGCTCTACTCGGCTTGAGTATACATGTGTACATCTACCATCGATGCTCTCTTGGCGACGGTGTTGCTTCACGTGGAATTCTGTTAATTCCGTCGCATGCCTGATGCCTTGAAATATAGCATCTGCGGAATGCCTTTGATAGATGGCGCCGCTTGGAGGACTCACATATTAGGAGTCCTCTTGGGTGTATATTACCATGAGTTCTCTGACTGCCACGGCATCGGATTGTTGAGCTGATCACGCCTGCGCACTGATGAGCCCCCAGTAGGGGCGAAACACGTGTCTGTGCAGTTGTTCGGTTCGATCGTCTGATGTTGTGGTAGTCGGAGAGCTTTGTTTTCATAAAAATGCGAGGTGCCCGCTATATGGCCCTAAGAGGCGCAATATTTATTTATATTCGCGTGTTTGTTGTCTGTTTATTTTATTCTTGAGTTTCGAAAAGTTGAAATAAATCGAAGACGATAGTTCGTAGGTCCTTGAAAGCTCGTTATTGTGATATTATCTCTTAATAGCTGATAAGTATATTGAACAAGAAAAATTGTTTTCTTGAGTTTAAAAAAAAATTGAAATAAATCGAAGAGGATAGCTCGTAGGCCCTCAAAAGTTCGTAGGCCCTAGGCACTCAGCCTACTATGCCTTATGGATAAGACGGCCCTGCCGCTGCTCTCGCAGTTGGTTTGTTTTATCTGCCATCTAGTCGTGCTCTTTCTTCACCGTCTATGTAGAATTCACATCTTTAGCCACATGCAGAAATCATCGACAAATTCGCAAGTAGATCAGTATCTTTGAAATCACAACTGTTGATGAGCTTATATGCAAAAATCCGGCTGAGTTTCATTTTTGTTCGCTATTATCTCTGTAATTCCTGGACTAATGTTAGATGTTACGAGCGGCGATTCTGGATAACACGCAATCATTCTAGACTCTTCCCTTTAGATCTTAGTGTACTAACTAGTGCGGAGCGCTCTAATGTGGAGCCCTGGAGCGCGCGTGTAGGCTTTTCCCCGTACAACTGTATGAAGAGTTCAGCAGTGGGTCAAGCTACATCTGTCCATTTTGGCGGAGGCGCCGGTTCTAGAGAACGGCAAAATTATACGGGTATATGTGCAAGATTTTTCGGGAGTCGTATGGAAACCGTATGTCGGGTCGCTGTGGAGACTGCTGGAGAATGCATGGAACATTCGAGATGAATCAGTCGGACCTATAATTTTTTTTTCCTTTGTTGTTTTCTTTATCGTAGTGTATTTCAAACAAAAAATTTGAGCTTGAAGAAGTCTATAGACAACTTGGTCAGCGTCTTTTTTTGTGATTAGCATTATTTTTATCATTAAAAAAAGCCGCCTCCGGCGCTAACTGAGGGGCAGCCCCCCCTGACTTCTCCGTCGGTTTCGAGGCCCCTTCCATTTTTTGCCCGGTAGGCCAAAATTTGCCAGTCCGACGCTGTTCTCACGTGTTGAAAGCCAGTGTCCCGTGTCCAGGAAACCTTGCGAAAGCAATTTGATAGATTGACACCGTGCCCTTTTGGTACCTCGAACGGCTGAACAGGATGGTTAATTTTTTTTTCAATCTTGTGGTCAAATTCTAGAAAAAAAATGAAATTTCAGAATTCTTCCCAGATCTTTAGATTCCCATCCTTTTAAACAACCCCTAATTATGAATGGAATTTTTCAAATATTTTTCCATCAATTCTGAGCTAATATTCTATATGAATCCAAATTTTCAGATTTTTTGTTGGTTCTTTAGATTTTCATCCCCTAAGAACAACCCTATATTTACCAGTTGATTTTTCCATGGTTTTTCTTCTAATCAGGATCTGAAATTTAACAACTTCACAGAGTTACAGGGTTTTGGCCGGAAATTGTCATTTTCGTCCCAATGTGAGGCGCCGGATGGGAAGAAGAACTGATTTTTTGAGTTCCACGCAAGTTTGTAGGTTCAATCTCAATGGAAACAGAAAACACTTCAGACTATTCAACCTATGTATTATTACTGATTAAAAGGGAAGGGAAAATACAAATGACAGCTGTTGAATTTGACATCACAAAATGGTGCACTTTTTTTGTGGGCTGATCTGTTCTTCGTTAAATGCCAATATCGAAATTTTGACTTTATATATGGATGAAGCGACTGCGAATCCATGGGAAATGATACAAAACATATCAATACAACATTGTTTTCCTTGGAGAAGTAGATAAAAATAGATTTTTTTGACCAAGTGGAGAAATTTTTTTTTCTAAGTGCGACGAATGACCCAAGTGGTAAAACCAATGCTGTCAATATTCACTATAGAGATGTATGGTTCCTCTAACATAGATATAGCAATAATCAACGGTGATTTAATAGGAAGTTTTTGCACCCCAAACTTTGGGGGGCTCCTGCAGCCCCTCTAAGAAGGGATGATTTTTTTGGTGCTCTGGATCGATCGACTCTAAGAACGACTCTAGAAGAACCCTGAAGAGCAATCCTGCAAAAGGAAATAGCTTCTTCATCAAATGCCGTATTCTTCCAAATATCAAAGTATACCGCGGCTGCTACTAGGTAGCGAGAGCGAGAGGTGATTGGTACATGATTGAAATGAATCATCGCAACTTGTGAAAAACGAGGTGAAAAATAATAGTAATGGATCAATCACTGCGGTGCGGTGTAGACTGCGTATTCCCAAGTGAATAAAATCTTTTATTGAAGTTTTCCGCGAGGGACCCAGGTACCTACTTTTGGAGTGATTATAAATTTCCATAATTGCACATTTTACTTTTGTATCCACGTACATACAACTGGAAACAGTTTCTAGGTTAGATATCCTATATATGGGAAAGAATCGTATACTCGTGTATATCGGTATCATGTGTGATCATTCAATTAAGTTTTCCACAGACTGGTAGGTACTAACAGTGAACATCGCGCTGTAATTCCCGAGGGATGCAAATGCGCGCGCTTTTGTGATCAAAGTAGACTGCGTCCAGTTAAGCGCCGTTCCTGTATTAACGTCGCGACGCTGCATTGCACAGCACATGCCGATGAGACGAAAAAACTTCCGTGCCTTGTGAACACCGCACACACAAACACAAAACGCACGCTGAAAATGTTTACCAATGTGACAGGTGGTACGTCATGACATTCTATGCCGTACACGAGCATCAGTACAATTACCGACAGGCACAATCGACAAAACGTGAATAAATGTGTTGGTTCGTGCAGCATTTTTGGGATACAATTCAAAACCAACACATGATGTCTAGGAGAAAACAAGCGAATCCCGCCAAATTAGGTAAATGCCTTTTTATTCTTAATAATGATTGATTCACTTGTACGAGATTTGAAAAAGAAAAAAAAAGAGACGTCCTCCGAGCATTAAGCCGCCGCGGCTAGTTTCCTATGACAACTACGGCCACGTGGTTTTGGCGAGCGAGGTTGGACTCCAAGCGGAAACTTTTTCCTTTGCCTTCGGTAGCAGGGCTTTTGGTCGTTTTTTTTTTTAATTCTCATTCTTTAACTAGCATGAATACTTTAATATGTGCGTATTAGTTTAGTTTGGCATCGTATAAGTTGTACATTTGAATATTGTAGGTGCCTACACTTGAGTGGATATCTATACCTACCTACTTGTTGATTAATTAAAAACAAGTAAAATGTGCTCGAGTACTCAAGTATGAAGTATGTATAGGTACCTGGGGTGTTGTGGAAAATGGAAGTTGTTGACTGCCCCTGGTACGGAGAGCTTTCGATATTGCGGTTCTCTAACCTTGGGTGGTGAGAGAGGCAGAAAGCCCCAAGAGGCGTGAGGGGTCCAGGGAACGGCAACGTACAGACAGGGAAATATGCGCTCCCATGACATTCTCCCGTGGGAGTCATATAGCTCGCCTGGTAGCTAACTCTGCAAACTCAACTGCCACGTATAAACTAGTATTATTACTGTTAGATATTTTACGTCTAAAACAGATTTGCCTAATTAAAAATGCCGCCGCCCTCGAGTCGGCTGTCACGTCACACCAAGTCTCCCGGACTTTGGTATTATTGGTAGAAGTATCAATTCACCGAAGCCAGGAGCCGGAGGCCTCGATGCCTGGGTATAATGAAGTTGCGGTCATTAATCAACATTTTTTAAGGAGAATAAATGCCAAAAACTGTTGGTGCCAAGCGGAGCTACATATACATACCCAGCCATATATAAATGTACAATATAGGTACTTACCCATTTTTTCGCATTTGTGTTGGAAATAATTAAACACGGATTATAATGATGGACAAGTTAATTCGCGCCGCCGCCAAAGTGACACCATTGAAATTATGATTTGCTTGGAGAACACGTCGCTGGGTCTCTGGTCTTCGGAATTAGGAGTTTTTGCCTAACTAGCGCGCCGTGTCCATTGTTCAGAATGTTCAATGTTCAGCGGCCTCCCATTCCCAGCGTTCCGCCACCTCGGGGGTTTGCAAGCCCGGCGAGCGCGACTCCCGAGGGAACCATGGATGACCATCATTGCATACATATACGGACGATATTGGTCGATAGATAAGCCCTCTCGCAAGTAAAGTAACGCTTCAAATATACCTGATGCCTATGTGGTATATTCTTGAATCCATGCACCTATGAACCTACCAACCTACCACTAATTTAGATCAATTAGACTCTTTCTGCTGTCAATTTTTGGGACCGTCCAGATAATCACGCTGATGCGCAAGTACATTAAAAACTTTTCGAATTACTTCAGAACCCTGCCGGGCAAATTACAATCACAATCACACGTTCTCTCATAATTTTTCCGACGAGGAAAAAACTATTTCCGATTGAGGCGACAGCTCGAACTTTAATGGTTGAATGTTTCTTGTTACACGACCGACGAATTTAATTACATTAAATTACTTAAGTAAGATTGGCAAACGTGACTGTGTAGTCTGTGTAGGTAGGATGACGATGCGCTTTTAGTGGGGTTGGTGTATTTTTATGTATTTGTAACATGCGGGTGTTGCAATATACACTCGTCAATCTAATAATTAATCGACTGTCGGCCCTCTGGAGATCTCACCAATGCAAATATTCGTATTCATTTCATCCTCTCTCTATTCTATACTGGTCTATTGATTGGCCAATACTAAAACATACGTATAGTGTGGTGTATATGGATGTAGAGGATATAGGTGTACCTATGGGTAGCCGGGCCGGGACTGATTATTTGATGTTATAACAAACAAATGAATAAATAAAAAAAAATAGTATACTTAACAAATACAACGCCTCCTAATACGTTTCGGATTGATGAATTTGCTTCTATACTCACTCGTATTTTCCGTAATTGTTTTATGTTACTTATTACGTAGAAAGGTTTAGAGAGACACAATCATGTCGGACGTATGTTAGCTCCATAGATGCAGACATTTTATGTTTTAAAATATACGTTTACGGATTCCACATTACAAAACGTAATCCATCAGGCACTCAAGATGTGTCTCAAAATCGCAACTCCCCAATGAACATCTTAACATAAGAAATGAGATATTATACAAATATATTGACAGTAAGGTATTGCGAATATGGAACAGTTATTAGCTTCCACATCCATTTTCTTTCCTTCTCGGCATTTCCAAAGCGTCTGGAGTGCTTTTATATGCCTTTATTTAGATAGGTACTCGGGCTAGTGTTGTCAGTAAGAAGAAATTAGTTCGGTTCTCAAGACTACGAGCTATCCATCAAGAGTATGCAGAAATGCAGTAGGTGAAATACATATTCATAAATCATAATAAATTCTCCCGATTTCCTAGTTATGTCTAGTTATGACATGATCCAGTTAACGACTAGAAAGTGTTTCTGATTACCCACTAAAAAGAAAAGAATTGTTCGAAAAAATCCTTCCGTCTAGGACTAGATGCTGTAACGAACAGACTAGGGAACAGACGGACATATAGCGAGAACGTAAGCGCCTTCCGACATGTCGATTCTCTATTGAATAGGTAGGTATATTTCTACGTCCACGCTTTATGCATCTGAACGCAATCGTTCTTATAAAAATTGTCAATTGTCAATTCCCAAATTCCTGCGATTTTTAGTGCTACCTACTATTTTTATTTTTTTACATTGTTATTGAGCGAGAATGCTTCTTAGTTTTTTTGACAATACCCTCCAGGTACCTATTATTGGCGACTTTTAAATGTTGGAATAGTCGAATAGCAACGTTGGATGTCGGTTGGGAACACAATCATGCACGCTCAAATTTTGTATCGCGCCGAGTCGTAGCTTCGCGGTGGTCTTAACAAATGCGTAACTATTGACCCGAAGGTCGTATCGAAGTGAAGTGTTTGTCAAAAGAAAGTTCAAATTCTTCTCTAAATATAACCCTATACATGTGTGTATATATAAAGTCTCATTTATTAATAAACGACTTCTTCCCAACAATTTGGGTTGCTAAACAAAGAATACTTATCAGTATTATAACACGACACATAATCTGCACTCTGCAGTGCCGTCTTTAGACATGGGTCCGAAGGGCCTATGCCCAGGGCCCCGGCTTTTTAGGGCGCCCTCAAAGGCCTTTTGAAATTTCTAAAAGTAAAGACTATTTTTGTAAAAAATGTTGTTCTCATATCCCGTTTACGACGTTTATTCAATTATGTCACTTTCTGAGCTGATCGTGCGCCTCTCCTCACCTCCCAAGAGTCCACGACGCTCCATCTCACTAAACTAATAAAAAAAGACCGGTTTTCTGTCGAAACATTTGAAAAAGCGCGAAATTTTTATTAAAAAAAGTTTGTCAAATGATAACTTGCGGCGGTGGTGCTCGCCTCACTCCTGTGCTTTTTTTTCACAAACCTTCATAGGGGGCCCCTCACTGCCTTGTGCCCGGGGCCCCATTGGTTCAAAAGACAGCACTTATAATCTGTGCAAAATAGAATCATGAAATAAAAATTATTGGTCAAATAAATATACCGAGCGTTCATAAATTAAATGGGTCAAGGGTGCCTGTGAGCTTGAAAACATCTGTCGGAACTAGCATCTTTCATTTGATGTCTGTAATTTTTTGGTTATCGTAATTTGTCAAACCAGTCGTATTTTTCGTTTTCGGAGCATTTTAAATGTTGTTTTCACGGCAGGGCACAAAACCTACATGATCGAGGAGTATTTTCGAACTTGAAATATTCGCGTGCACTTATGGCAGATCAGAGATCAATAATATGGGACGTAACTTGTCAAAGTTTGACAAATTTATCACAAAAGGATTACGCTAGTTCCGTCAGTCGTTTTTGAATTCACAGGCACCCATTTAATTTATAAACTCTCGGTATATACAGGGTGGCCCAACGAAAACAGAACAGAGGGGTTTTCGGGCATGTCACTTTATTTTTTCGAAAAAAGCTTAGACAGATCGATTTTTATATCGAGGGGGACATCTGAAACATACATTGGCAAATTTCTATCTTCAGCCCCCTCACCCCTACCCACCTCAACTTCAGAATTCCAAATGACACCATCTACTTTGCAATACATCAAATCAAAGAGAATCAAGTTCTTTTTCTGAAAAAAATATTTCCAAAAGTTTCAACCCCACTCCCCATCTTCCTAAATTTCTCTGACTGTCCCATTTTATATCCTCGACCCATCAATTCTCTTCAATTTGATCAGCGTCATCCTAAATAACATCCAAGGAGAAAATTTTCGATGGAGAAAAGTGTTACGCAAATTCACTCCTTTCCTGTCCTTCACCCCAACTTTAAAACTTAACAGACACCACCTACTTTGTGATACATTGAATAAAAGAAAATTGATTTCTCTTTGTGAAAATATTTTTTTTTTAATTTTCAAGCCCTCTCCTGATAAATTGAACATGCGGAGTATTTTAGGGGAAAAGGGGGGTTTTTGAAAATTCTGAAAATATTTTATTCAGGAAGAGACTTCAATTCCCTTCGATTTGATGTATCACAAAGTAGGTAGTGTCATTTTAGATTTTGAAGTTGTGGTGGGGGAGTGAAGGGGTAAATTTGGGTGGGACTTTTTACACAGAAAATTTTCTCCCTCGATGCTGTGCAGGATGACGTTAACTGTACTGAAGAGAATTAAGAGATCAAAAATATCAAATTGGAAACGCTGACAGTTTTAGGAAGAAGGGGGGTGGGGTTGAAAATTATATATTTTTTTTTCAGAAAGAGAATTTAATTCTCTTCAATTTTATGTATCGCAAAGTGGGTAGTATCATTTGAAACTTCAAAGTTGGGGTGGGTGGGGGTGAGGGGGCTAAAGATAGAAATTCGCCAATGTATGTCTCAGATGTCCCCCTCAATATAAAAATCGACCTGTTCGAGCTTTTTCCAAAAAAATGAGGTGAAATGCCCGGAAACCCCTCTGTTCTGTTTTCGGTGGGCCACCCTGTAAATATATATCACAAAAATATATATCACAAAGAGTGACACCTTGTCACACAATAATGACTTGCTCAATAACAAAGGATACCGTATATCTGCATTGAATTAAAATAAAAGTCTAATGAAATATTATAGGGTACCTAATAATGAAAGGTGAACAATTTAGAAACATTAATTTTGATAAAAGTGGTGTCTTAAAATGGTTACTGAATCTCGTAGAACAAAAATGGCAATATCCTTCTTTAGCGATTGAGCAGGAGATTCTGAAAAATTTTCAAAAATTATCAATAAAAAATCTTGAAATAGTTAGTGCCACGGGCACCAATCCATAGTCTAACGCATTCAATAGTCTTTTTCGAGCGAATAACCGTTTGTAACCGGTTGGTTATTAGCGGTTGACATTAGATTGACAGATACTGTCTTTTTTTTTGACATCTGACATTTCTCGCTAAAACGTTGCGGTTATAACTTTGGTTATCAGCATTTGGCGGGAAAAGAGGGACTGGATAGCTTCAAATAGTTACGTACTTGTACTTGTTTCTGTTACATACCGTGTACTTGAACCATTCGTAATCTAGGATAGCTTTGAAGGTGAAAAATTCAGTCATTCAGCCAATCCAATCACTTGAATCGTAACATCTCGTTTCCGAAGTCACCCGAGTGGGCTCCAATCAGGGCCCTGATTACGAATTTTGTGGATCACACGTGTATCGTGATCACTGATCACATCACACATACAATTTCTATGAAATCCTGTTTGTTTTCTTGTTCATGGTGTAATACCGAAGGAACAATAAATAGTTATATTGAATTGAATTGAAAATCAACTACCTATTCATATTTCTACTACATAAATAGGAGGTATAACAAGTACTTTCAGGATTAAACCATCATCAGGCGGCCATCGGACATCTGGATTACTCGATGTTCTTGTGGGTCCATCGCAGATGAGTCCATCGTCTTCGATTCTTCTCGTCGCCAAGTCAAGTTGTCAAGTTTTTGAGGTTAGGTTAGGTACGTTTCACGTTTGCAAATTCTGGACCGCTGCTTGTTTCAAATTCAAATCTGTTGCCGCCACAATTTGTTCCCCCACCATAACAATAACCAGCCTCATGACCAGGTTATGAAATGTATAACCGGTGATGATATCAAAATGGCGGCACTTCCTTTACCGCTTATAACCAATCCTCGCTCAAACGTCAAATTCTATAACCAAGTGTAACCGGTCATGAACGGTTACTCGCTCGAAAAAGACTAATGTCTTTCAAATCGTACTTTTCCTTAAAGAGTTAAGGACGGAGTTGCATTGGTAAAATGAGGCGTTGCGAAATCAATCCGTCTGAGTTTATTCCTTGACAAAAATCTGGTCTTCAGGAACTCATTCAGGTCTTTTTGGAAAGCTACAAGGATGTACTTTGGTTTGGGCCTATAGATATTTCCAAAATCCAAAAAAAAATTGACATTTGAAAAAATAACTTTTGGATTTCGAGAATGTCTATAGGCTCAAACCAAAGTACATCCTTGTAGCTTTCAAAAAGACCTGAATGGTCTGTTAAGGAATAAACCGTACGCCGCAACGCCGTATTTCACCAATATAACTCTGTCCTTAAGGTATGGAATTGTTGCATCATAAATTCTTCGTTTTTCCTGGTGAATTGCTTCTGGCTGATCTTTGCTCACTTCAAAACGAATAGTCGGGTCGAGAATGAAGCCGTGTTTCTTATTTCTGTTGATGGCGATGATGTCAACTTTTCTATTTCCTCCATCATCAGCCATAGAGTGTATTTCTTCATGAGTCTCAAAACAACGCTTTCGTAGTGCTTCGGCCATCATCCATCGTACTTTATGATGCCTCTTGTTGCGAAGTGCTTTCCCAAACGAGCAAAATCCAAGGATATGGGGTAAGGTTTCATAATATGTATGTTGTAGTCTCAGTACCGGCATTACATCGCTGGCACTGGGCCCCATCCTTGCTTCGACCGGGAGTTGCACGAGCTGCTGTCACATTCCCAATCATTTTTAGAGCTTCTGTAAATTCAGTAGTTGTGAGCCCTTTTCTATTCGAGACCATGAGTTAGCTGGCTGATATTCTGCAAAAAGCTCTACTCCTTTTTCTTTGTTAGGTAGTTTGCAGCAGGCCTGGAACTGCTGCTCTCTGAGGTATGTTCTAATTGCTTTGGTTCAAGTACTATTTACTAAATAAAAAAATGAATAATTTCACTGAGTATGAATGATTCCGTAGAATATGTACAGATTTCTTCAAAGTTATTGCGGCTATCGATTTGCATAAATTAAGGGAGATGCCAAACTTCAGACAAAAATCTTTGAACAAAGAGGTGATAGTCTCTCGAGCCCCGACCAGTAAGCCGAGAACCCGGAAATTCTTTAGGCCGTATTGACTTTTGAAAAAGGGGATGGTAAGCTCGTAGATCTTTTTTTTTTTTTTTTTTTTTCAATGTCGACTTCGATAGGTTGTTCGTCTTTCATTTCGAATTTTCGAATCTTTTTCTTCTGGTCAATTGCCAGAATGTCCACTCTCCGATTACTGCCGTTTGTCGCGGTGCATGCCACCTCTTCAAATATTGTGAGGTGTTTCTCTCTCAGAGCGTCTGCGATCATTTTGCGGATGGTGTGGTGACGCTGGTTCCGCAAGAGCTCTCCGTATGGGCAGGAACCAAGGACATGAGGCAGGGTTTCAGTTTTGAAAATCTCAGTGTCAGAGAATGTGTCTGCACTGGGTGCCTTGGACCTACCTGGAATAGCCCTTACGGGAGCAACATCACCGATCATTTTTATTGCATCTTTGACCTCTGAGAGAGTCAGACCTATATTTCCGTCCATGATGTTATTTACTTTTGGATATTGTTTGAAAAGGTTGACACCTCTTCTCTTGAATGGTAAAGAGGCCCAATTGGAAAACTCTCGTTCCCACAGGAGTGTTCTCAGCTCCTTAACTGAAGAGCTCATGAAATGTTCGTCATCAATGTCGAGTCTAAGTAAACATAGCTTCTTCTCTTTTTGTATGTCTCTTGTTTGAAGGACTATAACGTCTCCACATTTTTCAAGGCAGCTGCAGACGTTCATATGGTGGAGATAGCTCCACCCATGAACGGAGATCAGCTAGCTCTGAATAGTTGTAGTCCTTTTCGATTTTTAGCTGAATATATCATACTACTACTTGGAATATCATTTGGTAGGTCCAGTATCTGTTGTAAAGAGCTTCTGATTATCTTGTCAAAGTCACAGAAAAATTGTTTTCTCAAGCTGTGCAGCGGATCTGTTTGGAACTGGTACGTTAAGGTGGGCCATATGTGGTTGTTCAAAATAGTAATCTTCTGTTCAGTTTTCAAATGAGGATGTGATACCACGATATCCAGTTTTCTTCCCGAACTGTTGATCACTTCGGCTTGGTCATATATAATTTCATCGTTGAAATTTACACTCAGGTACTTGTTTTTATCGTTCACGTCAATGGATTTTGCTATTATTGTTCCGTTAAGGGTAAATTCTTCGAAAAGTCGCCCTCTTACTATATTGATTATTTTTGTTTCACCTAAATTTTGATTTAGTCCAATTTCTTGAAATAAGTGAATAGCTGTCTCGTACCTACAATGTTAAAGGTGATTCTTTTGAATTGCCAATCAATACGGTGTCGTCCGCAAAACCAAGAACGGTGACGGGCGGCGTACTGCTACTTATCTTGAATCCTAGTTTGTTAGAAATGGGCTGCTCCGATAATTTGTTCAAAATGTGATCCACACAGGTGTTATATAAAGCTGGTGAAAGTGGTGAGCCCTGCATTAGTCCGCGGTTGAGTTGGATCGTTTTCGTTCTGCCTCTGCAAGTTTCAATTTGGGTCTAGTTCTTTTCATGTAGGTTAAGAATTAAGTCACCTAATTTAGTTGGTATTCATAGTGAATTGATGGTTTTATAGTGATGTTTGTGGCCAATGTAATCGTAGGTCTTTTTGACGTCCAGATAAAGGAGACAGCAGTCCCTCTTTTCTTGTTTGGCTGTTTGTAAAGTTGCATTGATTATGGAGGTGTTAATGTGGGTGCCGGGATTTCTGACAAAGCCTTTTTGGTGTTGATTGAATGTAACGTAATTTCTTAGTTTCTTGTCAAGGACTTTTTCTAGAATTCTGCGTAATACGGAACATATTATCGTGCTTAGACGCCAATTGCTAACTTTGGATGGGTCCGCTTCCTTATCTATTAGGATGGTCCTTGCTTTGTGGAAGCAATCGGTGACAAAGCCTGTCCTAGAGATGTAAGAAGAAATATCGGCTAATATATCTGATGTCCTCCCGTATTTAAGGATCCTCATCAAAACGTTGTCTCGGCCAGGTGTTGTGTCAATACGTATTAACTTGATCGCTGTCATGATTTCTTCAGGTGTTATCTCAACGTCATAGGTGACATTCGTGGTGTCATCGCCGTGGTTCGATTTTATGGTATGAGAAGTATAGTTTTGGCGAATGCAGTCATCGGGTTTTGTGAACCTCGTCTTGAATTTACCGTAGATTTGGTCCAAATCCAGTGAGCATCCTTCCTTGTCTCCATCGAGGACGCGGCGTACGGCTTTTCGTCTTATTTTATAGAAATCGAACTGAAGCAACACATATTCGAAGTTTTCTCGTCGTTTTCTGCGGTCCGTCTTGGTCTTCCTCTCTGGATTACCGGAATTTTTATATTTGGAATTTTGTGACACCAGTTTTTTTTCACAGGGTGATACGTAAAATGGTGCAAAATTGCAACGACTTCATCGTACCCCCATTTGTCAATTTTTTTTTTATGTATTCTTATACAAGAATCATGATGTGTGGTGTCTTATCTCGAAACGGTTTTGGAATTTCCCGGATTGGAAGAATAACATTGAAGATATAAATTTTTATGTTGAATGTTGGAGATTTACGAAACTCAGGCATAGCACAAGCACAAAAAGTATAACGTCCAGGGGGGCTTTACTTCACTCGGACACTGAAGTTTCACATCGTTACCATGTTCAGGGGCTTAAATCTGCAAATAGAACATGTTCCATATCTAAAATTCTGATGAAATTCTGACGAAATCTAACGTACGAAAAACAGGCAGGGACAACCACTTGAAAAAGTGCCTCCTGCTTGGCCCCACACCAAATATTCGGGTTGTGTTAAAAGTTAAATTGTTCTGAACTGTTGTACGAACAATCTTGCTCAATGTCAACATCCATTTATCAGAAGTGACTTAATCTCGCGTGCCAACAAGGCAAATCTGTAACATTCAAAATAAAAATTCATATCTTCGATGTTGGACTTCCAATCCGGATAGATCCAAAACAGTTTCGAGGTAAAACATCACAATTCATGATTTTTGTATAAGAATACCTAAAAAAATTTTTTTTGACAAATGGGGGTACTATGAAGTCGGTACAAGTTTGCAGCATTTTACGTATCACCCTGTAGAAATTTTACATGAAGTTTCTCAACATTCACTATCATAGGATGGGTTACGGAAGCATTAGGCTAATTAACACAATGAAGAAAACGGAAATCGCATCCGACAATCGGAAGTTATCGGTCTTCAAAGTCGGACCATTTTTCCGATACCGACAACTTCGTTGTCCAGCAGTTAAATACCGAGCTGGACCCGGGTTTCTCGGTCGAGTCTGTCGTAGGTTTGGCTCTTGTTTTTCTTGATATTTTTCGTAATGTTGCTTCTGTAGATGTCCTGGTATGCTTTCGAGGTGTGTATTTGCATTCCTCTGGCGTTTCTAAATGTTCTTTCACATATTGTGCAGTTTTTACTGCAGTCTTTTATTTTGGGTTAATCTGCACACGATGATGAAGGTTTATGCATTTTCGAACAGTGGATTTTCAAACCGGCTTCGTTTTTAAAGGCTTGCCGCATTGAAAATATGATGTGTCCGAGGATATGTCACATCTGTCCGGAGAAGGTCTGAAGGGTACTGATTCGTTTGATGGGCCTGCCTGGTCTATGTCCTGCTGCTTGAAGTTCCATGTTGCTATTTTTCAAAAACTTGCCGCTATTAGGATATTTCGATGGTGAATATCCATCTTTAGAAGAGCTGTCGTTATGAGAACATGTGTATTTGCCCGTACGAAGGCGTAAAAGGGACACTGCATGCATCATTTTTTCCCATCTGCGGAACTTCGACTTATAAAACGAAATTTCTGGTTGTAACACAAAATTTCTACTTATAACACGGAATTTCTACTTATAACACGAAATTTCCACTTATAAGACGAAATTCCTAGTTACCTATAACACGAAATGTCATCTTATAACGTATGGTCCGAAAGTTTTGGGAATTTTTTTAAAAGCTAATAACTTTTTTTGGATACTTTTCATTTTGTAGCTCAATATTGCAAAAACCAGCATCATCCTTAACAATACCAAATTCATATTTTAACTTTAACATATTGAAGATAGGCCATTATCTTTGATGGCTCCCAGTTTTCTTCTGCCATGTTCGATCATTCTCTGGACAACAGCAGGATTAATTTCTCTGAGCTCCTGCCTCCCAATGTACTGCAAGCTCGACCAATATAAGATTATTGGTAAGTATTGAGCAGGATAGTATACGACAAGGGATGGAAAGCTGCAAATGAAGACCAATTACGGCGTCGCATTTTTCAATAACATTAGAGAATTTCACATTTTACAAATTGATACAGAAAATTATGAAACATGACAGAAGAAAATTGAGACCCATCGAAGATAATGGTCCATTATCAATGTGTTGAATATGAATTTGTTATTGTTATATATGATGTTAATTTTTGCATTATCAAGTTGAAAAATAAAGACTATTCAGAAAAAGTTATTAGCTTTGAACAATTTCCCAAAACTTTCGGACCATACGTTACCACGAAATTCTGCACGCGCATATTCTTACTGATGCATGATGGGCAAGGGAACGCACGAATTGAATCCGACCATGGCATGGGGCCGGATTTTGACAGTCAGAAACACAATAATAATCTACGTGATTGAGTGTATTTTTATACCTAGCCACCTCTTGGAAATTACAGAAAAGCAGACTGCGTCAATAAGAGGAAGCAACAATCCGCAATGTTGTTATTGACATTACACGGGCATATGCATATGATATTGAATGCATTATGTATTGCGATTTGATTGCCGTACCCTACCTACATATCTGAGAATGGGACCCAGCCAATTCAAATTGGGACTGTTGAATTCCCAACAGCGGCAATTCAATTTCTTAACGTTTATTAATTTGAAGAATTTCAAATACCCACCTATTTATACCTACGTATATCTACCTATCTGGTATGTAGGTATATGTATATTTGAAACAAGCTGGACTAGTTAGTGTCGTCGTACCTCGTGGTACCGTAAGCATCTTTATCCCGTAAAAATGTAGAATCCCATTTTCGTGGGAAAACCCTTCTTTAGCCGCACTCTGATGTCCGTCCGTCTGTCCGTCAATCTGTCTAGTCACCATGCACTTTCATCGAACTTCTCCAAAACGACGGAGTCGTAGCGGTAGCGCTTGCGAGTTTTCCCCAGATAACTGCTGAGCGAGCTGCTGATTATTTGGAAATGGGAATAGTCAAAGAATTTTTTCCAAATCTTTGAAATTTGTGCATAATAAAATTCCACATTGGTGAACCGATTTTGATATAATTCAAAATCCAGTTGCTTTCTGTCAATCAGTCAACAGTTGTTTCAACGTTCGACCGCCATATTGAACTTTCACAAACGTGAACCGACTTTGATTGGTTATGAAACGTCTTTGAAAGTTGGGTTTATGTTTTGAAGTTTAGTTTCACAGTTGACCTTATCGGAAAGTAAAACACCTCGTAGTGGCTTAAAAGCGAACCAAGAAGGTATGACCCCACTGTAGAAATCCGTGTTCTATTCCGACTCGCAAACAACTTCAAAATTTCAAATGCCGTCTGAATAATTGCGATTCAAAATTCAAATTCAAGAACCAAGCTTATTCCACAAACTTCTATTCTCGAAAAGCGCAAGTACCTACAATCAGTCCAGTCGCACTACTGCAAAAAGAATGAAGTGTCAAAGACACAGATCTTGTACCTACTCTTGTACCGCTGGATGGCAACATGATACCAGTGACCACAGCACGCATAGCAGGGCATAAATATGAAGAGATCTGCCCCTGTCTCCAGCACGACACTGACAATCACCATAATTTACAGTTCCATCATGGCTAATATAGAGAAGTACCTAGTCTTGTATTCAACTTGGAGGGACACGCCATGGTAGCTTCCACACGGTTACTTTTACATTCACAGTAATTGTTTTTCCTACAATTGAATATCACGGTCGAAAACTTACCACTTTCAAACATAATATTGCATGAAAAAAACGCTTTGTGACTGCCATTGCTACATTATTTTTCGCTAAAATTCAGCTTGTGAAACCTTGAGAAAGCTTTTGGCAACTTGACACATACATATTTCAAATTTGGAAATTGTTTGAAAACAACATTAGAAACGAGGGGCGAACCGCAGGAAGAATTTTGTACACCAAAACTTCCATTTGCATTGACTTCCACTAGCTTCCACTGACTTCCACCAACTTCCAAAAGACTTCCACTGACTTTCGCTAACTTCCACCAACTTCCACTAACTTCCAGAAGACTTCCACTGACTTCCACGAACTTCCAAGACTTCCATGAACTTCTACGCACTTCCGCGAACTTCCATTTTTACAAATTTTCTCAATTTTCAAAGACTTATGAAATGTGAGCAATGAGAACATTCCTTATTAATAAGTAAGTGGAGTCAGGTCGTGCGATGAGCTACTTGAAAAAGCAAAATCCAAGGAATCTACGCCAACTTGAGGAATTTACTTGCTCATACTTGTTCACACTTCATCTTCCTTGGACTGTGGAAATGATACTTGAGTATGTAGTAGGTAGGTACGATAAGAATGAAGTACTCAAGTTCCGAAATTATTGCAACAAAATTCGAAGAAACATAGGAAATTGAAAAATAAGGGGACTTTCTTGATAAACATACCCTCGCAAGCGTCTAATAACGGAGATAGGTACAGGCCTTCAAAGTTTTTTTTTAGAACAGTTTTTTGCATAACTTTTGAACCGTCGAACCGATTTTATTCCAATTTGAACCAAAGTTTACGAAAACAAGTTTTTGCTGAACAGTAGTAACGCATCTCATCAAACATTTTCAGGGGCGAAGATAATAGGAGCTTCCCTCTCCCTTTTCCCTCCCTTTTTTTCACCTTCTTCAATATTTTTGGAGATGGTTCCAATTTTTAAATTGGACGTTTAATTTAGAGAAAAAAGTTACTTGTGCAAAATTTCGATTCGGCGCTTCATTTTCGAGGTATTTGGGTTTGAAAACTTTGGAAAACATCTCAAAATCGCCATGTATTTTTCCAGGGCCCAAATTTTATTTTCTGAAATACTTCATATTTCTCGTCAAAAAATGGTGGTACATCAACTTGAAACACCTAAAAAAATGTATTTCAGTTGAAGAATCATGAGTTTTCTTGAATTTTAATTATTAAGGCCTTTGAATGTGGCGATTTCGAGATGTTTTCCGAAGTTTCAAACTCAAATATCTCAAAAATGGTGCAACTTTCAGCAATGAACAAAATTTCAAAACTTGGAACCATTTCTGAAAATATTCAGGAAGTAAAAAATAGGGGAAAAGGGGAGGGTACCTTCTATTATCTTCGCCCTTGAAAGTGTTTAATGAAATAAGTCGCAATTCTTCAATAGAGACCTGTTTCAGTAAAGTTTGGTTTAAATTTGAATAAAATCGGTTGAACGGTCCAGAAGTTATTCAAAGAAATATCTGATTCCAAAAAAACAACTTTGAAGGCCTGTATCTCCGTTAACCGTTAATAGTTATTTACATAATGAGGCAGGAAAGTGAATCTTCACAGGGATAGTAGGCATATTCAAGGACGAGCGTAAGCGAGGCCTAGAAGTCTACGTGCCCTGTAAAGACACTTTCCTGGCGTATTATGTGTAACGTTTCACCCGAAACTACCTCAATAAACCATAAAGAAAGAAATTATTCTGGCACAATTTGGCAAACATCACGTTGCTGGGTCCGGTTTCCAACAGTTTCCAGCAAACAAAATGTTTTTGATGCAGGAAAATCTCACTTTCCTGCGTCAAAAGACGCTTGTAATGGACACTTTACCTGTCAGTTTCGGGTAATATACGTTTATCTACAAGCGGTAAATAATACCCGTCACTTTGAACACGTCGTCATGGGCGACGTGCTGAAAGTGATGATCCTGCGCGTTCCTGTCATATTTTCAATAAATTCTGACATTATTTACCAAACATTTCAAAGACCAGTGTAGATAACATCTTGTACGATACACGCGTTAAAAGTATCTTATTTTGTGAGCGGGGTTGCTCCATACTCGCTTCTTGTATCGTAAATAGCTATTATGAGGGTATGTTTATTCAGAAAGTCCCATTATTTTCTCAATCTTTTACGGCGCACCTGTATACAGAGTGTTTCGCAATTACGGTTACAAACTTTTAGGGGAGATTCCCCATCAAAAGTGGACTAGAAAAAAAATAACTTCGATGTCCTAAAATGCTCCGTTGAAAAGTTACAGGGTTCAAGTTCAAGTTGAATTTTTAAATCGATTTTTTCACATAACTTTTGAATGGTGTGACCGATTTTGTTCAAATTTGAACCAAAGTTCATTGAAATAGGTTTCTATCGAACAATATAACGTGTTGCAAAAAAAGATCAGGCGCGGATAATGGGGGGGTGTTTCTATTTTTTACCCCCTATTTTTTACCCCACTGGTTATCTTTCTAAATTATTTTTATTTTTTATTCTACCCTCAATTTAGAGAAAAAAATTCCTTTAGCAAAATTTTGATCAAAGGCTTCATTGTCGAGATATTTGGGTTTGAAACTTTTGAAAACATCTCAAAATCGCCACTTTCCAGAGCCCAATTTGTTTTTTTTTCTGAAAGCTCCTTGTTTCTGAGCAAAAAAAATTGTGGTTTATCGACTTTATCGAATCTATTCAACTTTTCAGTTGAAGAATCATGAGTTTTCTTGATTTCTAATTTTTAGGCCTTGAAAAGTGGTGATTTCGAGATGTTTTCCTAAGTTCCAATTAAACCCAAATGTATCGAAAATGAAGCCTCTATCAAAATTTTGCAGGAGTAACTTTTTTTTCTAAAATGAGTTTAAAATTCAGCCGAAGTCGATTGAAGAACTGCGGCGTAGAATTACCGAAGAATGTCGCGCGCTTTCAAGAGAAATCTTCGAAAATGTTCGACAAGAGTTCGAGAACAGACTTTATTATTGCCTTGAAAACAACGGCAATCATTTTGAACATTTGTTGTGAACATTCGGTTTTTTACGACACCTAAATATTTTTCATGTACTATCTACCTATCTTCCTACCTATGTGTTCAGGCTGTTTTTACCGAGAAAGATGTGCCGTAATCGGAAAACAAAATCACTGGAGCTTGCATGGCTTGGCACCGAGCTCGGCACTCTTCAGCGTACAATAATCTACAATATTTTTCTTTACATGCGCCAGCCGCTGGTGCTTGTATTCGCAGTTACACTCAAGTACTTATTGTTGTACACCAAATGTTGATTATTGTCAACAACGAGGTCAACAGTGTGCAAAATAACATAGCCGCGCATGCCCAGTTCTCCAAAGACTTCCACTAACTTCCAGTAACTTCCACGCACTTCCGAAAGACTTCCATTGACTTCCACTGACTTCCACGAACTTCCTCTGACTTCCACTAACTTCCACCAACTTCCTCGCACTTCCAAAAGACTTCCATTGACTTCCACGGACTTCCACGAACTTCTGAGCATTTGTACACCAAACTTCCTCAGCGGTTCGCCCCTCGATTAGAAACCTCAACCTCAGTAACACAAAGTTGGTAAAACAGGGATAAGTTGGGTCTACAGTTGCGTCATACTTTGCGACTTTCCGATGAGGTCAATTCAGGGCCGTATCCAGGGGGTGGCCAGGGGAGGCTGTAATCTTTTTTTTAATTCAAAATATGTGTAGGTAACTACTTACTTACCTACCTACAATGTGAAAAATAAATCCATTTTTAATCTTCACATGCTGCCCTCATATATAAATTCACAAAATGATGAATATGAATGAATGGATGAATGGACGAATATCAAAACGCGCCTAATAGCGATACTTTTCTAACGAGAATGCGCTAGAAACGTTTTTAGCGTTTTTCAATATATATTTTTATTTTCGTCCATGTGTTTTTTCTTGACGTGCGATGTAGGTCAAGAAGACTTTTATTATGACAATTTTCTCAGAGCCACCCCAAAAATTTCACAAGCCCCACCTGAAATTGTATCCTGGCTACGGCCCTGGGTCAATTGACCGGCATTTTGGCTTGCAATATTGAAATTTCTTATTAGTGGAACGATTTTCATGAAACCTGGAATTCACCCTTGTTTTGTATGATTATTCTTAGTTTTTTAGCTAAATTTCAACAATCTGCCGCCATCTTTGCCGCCATATCGAAATCTGTTATTGATGGAACGATTTTCATGAAACTTGGAACTTACCCTTGTTTAGTACGATATTTCTTATTTTCAAGCCGAATTCCATGCTTCTGCCGCTATTTTGGCCGTCAAAATCTTTGCGTTTACTCATCCTTCAAAAACAAAGTGCGCTATTGAGCCTTACCCCCGTGAGGCATAGTCGCTTGTATTAGTGCTACCTGATAAATTTGAATTCTCATCAGACAACACCCAACTGTTTTAATAAACAGAAAAATTCGCTCGAAAGCGGAATACCACCAGGGTTCAAGAACCACTCAAGAAAAAACACAAAAGACAACAAAAGAAAAATAAACGACACCAGCTTGGAGAACGGCCAGTCAACGGCGAAACCGATGATTTCGAAAAAAAAACGAACAGACGAGACAGCACCCCCAGCTCTACCGGAAATAGAGAAAACAAACTCCGTAAAGACCGTAATCAACGGAAAAATCACTGATAAATATGGGAGAAGAAGAAGGAAACCTAGAAAAGAAGCTGCGAGCTGTAGGTACTTGATAGAAACAAGAGAATGGAAGAAGACATTGGAAGAATAAGGAATGAAAACAACGTGATAACGAACGAATTTAGAATGATTTCCGAGGATTCGAAAAAAGAAAAAAAAATGGGAAGAAGAAAAACACGAGCTACTGAACAGAATTACAGGCATGGGGTAGGAAATGATGACAACAATAAGGAAAAAAGGAAAGAGAAACAACCTAATTATAACAGTCCTGGACACAGGACACATCAAGATCTGTTCAAATTCAGTAATTCAATAACCAAAAACATTTCACCAAAAACCTCGGACAAGTCTTTTTTTGAAATTGAAATGCCACATTTTGGTTCCAATTACGTGATCTTGATAATGCCGGCGCAAGGGACAGGAGCCCAGTTTTTTTTTAACACAGTGGAGAATGAAAAAAATACATTTTTATCTTCGTTTGATTCTTTATCTAACCTAAAAAAGCAATTGAAATCCTGCCTCACAAGAAAAAAAATGGCGGCGTTCAAAAGGTCAGTTTTCATATCAAAAAGGTGTCATTTTCTTGAAATCTGAAGCAAGTACCACCTGTTGAGCCATCTTAGCTTTTAACACACTGATAACGTGACCTATTTGACTTTGAGAACACCAATGGCAGCGAAAGGGGAAGAAAATGCCACCCCTTTGATAGAGGAATCGTGGTATGTACTGACTTTTGAACGCCGCCATTTCGTGAAGCAGGATCTCAATTGTTCTTATACGTTAGATAGAGAATCAAACAAAGAAAAAAATGTCATTTTTTTGAGCTCCCATTGTATTTGAAAAAAACTTACTCCTGCCCTTTGCGCCGCCCCTGGCCAATGCCACGTATGAAAGTCACGTATTTGGTACCAAAATGTGTCATTTTAAGTTTAAAAATTGACCTGTTTTAGGTTTTTGGTTATTGAATCACTGAATTCAAACAGGTTAAAGTTTCCACCCTGACTTCTTGAATGCATGATATCGTAGATAAAGCATAGTCCTACTTGTTTTCTACTCGCGTGTAATGGCTGATAATCATTCAGATAAATGACGACACTCGCCTACGGCTCGTTTTCTGCAAAATTTCTGCATTCGTTATAAGCCATAATTACACGCTCATCGAAAAATATTCTATAATATTAACAACCTCTTTCTTAGGCGTAAAATCGTAACTTGAAGTTCAAAAAGTAATGGATCTATTACTAAAGTAACAAGTCTGGCAACACTGCTCCGGGCGCGTAGGTACTCACTCCTAGCCCCCCTCCCCCTCCCAGCCCTGTAGCGCAGCAGTGCCCGGCTGAAATCTTGAAACGGAATTCCTAATGGCCTGCGTTATTAATTCATTAAAAGGCGATGTTTAAAAGTAATGCAAATATAAGTGTTATAAATTATGAGAGCGTAATTTGTGCCGAAGTTGAAGTCTTGCAACCGCGAGGCAGGTAACTAAATAATACACAAGATAAAGTGAGTACAAGCACCACCAGCAGGAGCTTCAAGCTAGCAGTAGCAGCAGTAGTAGCAGCAGCAGCACCAGACGAGACTTAGCTTAGCATGAAAATAAGTTGGGAAAGGGATTGGAAGATTGCGCTGTGAGGTCCACCGGGACCTACATAAGAAATGAGATAAAGTAAGCGACGAAGAACGGTGGCAAAATTGTCATATTTCCATCTCCGTCTAATTAGCATTCTTGGAGTAGTCATTTCGCAAGATCCAAGAGTTGGTCCCGCTCGCGGTTCCCCAGGGACCCGAGACGCCTGCAACACTAACATGTCACCTCGGTCTTTACTACGCCTCGATGTCGCTATCCCGGGATGTCGTTGGTCGCCTTCTTCAGCTATTTTTATATCTATTTAACGATATTGTTTAGCGATCCTTTAGAAACTTTCAGTCCAGGGACTTTCAATTCGGTTTTCTGCTTTTATGTCCCTGCTGGGACTTCCAAGCGATCCCAAATACAACAGCCATTTTTACCTAAATTCCAAGCACAAAAACATTTCGAGAACCCCCCCCCCCCCCTCCGGCCCCTATAACCCCGCTGCCTACCCTTCAAATACGGGACGGGCATTCCGAAAACTCCGTAATATTAGAGATCACTAATATACGTAATGTAAGTACATGGTGTGCAGATATTCGGTATTTACATATCCCAATAAAATTAATTATCGTTTCTTATAATCCGCGGGGTATAATTTCTGTTCGATTTTAATCCATTATTGTATGATATACTAAAATTCCCGTAATCCACCAGAATATGTACGTTATATATGTCTTTCGAAGGGCCAGTTACTCTCGGCGGAGCTATAAAATGATAGTGGTACGTATTTAAATTCTCATAACTGCGGGCCTTATTACGCCACCTAATTGCTTTCCTACCCTACGCAGATTTCTGGTAAATTATGTACAAGATCAAGAAAGATACCCTCTGTCGATATATCGAGTAGATGCCTCAATGTGCCCGTTTCGCTATTACCTACCTGTGATCTACAATGTGGTTCGCCCTCTTTCCCGATCCTCCACTATTGGGAGGGAAAGTATTGTGGTCGTCCTGAAAAACAAAAACTTTAGGTAACGACGGATATCATTTTGAGCTCTCGTGCGTGCGTGCGTGCGTGCGTGCGTGCGTGCGTGCGTGTTAATGTGTGTGCGTGGGTGCGCGTGCGGATGTGGGTGTGGGGGTGTATGGGTGTGTGAGTGGGTGCGTATGTCGGTGTGAAATCTCTCACGATAACTGCCGAGCCGTTAATCCGATTGACTTGAAATGCTGTATAGGTATATTTTTACGCTGGGATGCGCTCTTACGAGGAATTTGAAGGACTCAACTTGCGACGTGACATTTGAAAGCTCCTAAAAAACCGTGTTCAGAACGGTCAAAAGCATTAGCTCCATCTGTCGGTCATCTGTCAAAAATTGAAAATGTTGGCGCGCGCACGTACCCACAAGTTTGAAATTTCAACATTTAGTAACTCAAAAACTACTTGGAGAATTTGAACCAAACTTGTCAAGAAGCCACACCGAAAGAATAAAATTTAGTCCCTTTAGTCTAGTCAGGGTTTCCCACGAGGTACTGGTCGAGTTCTACAAATTTTCGGGACGAGTGTTGACCCGGCTTCTGGTCGGAGGGACGCGCGTTGGGTGCTTTGACCTACCGAAGGCATTCACTACCGGAGGATCGACTTTCTTGAAAAAAATCAGCAAACAACGTTCGAAGAGGTGTTCTTTTCGTACTCCCGCTCCGCTACCTCACGGTTTGTATCATCTTGTTTTTCTTATTATCAATCTTATTATTATTATTATTATTAGTCACTCAAAGGGCAGAGTACTTTCGACATGATTTTTTCACTATCAGACTTCTTTTATTTCTTTTCTCGCTGCGCTCGGCGCTTAAACTCCCATTCTCCGTCACATGAAATCTCACTCATACCCCTAATACAATAAATATCTATTTTCATCAATAATATTCTCCACAAATAATTATGCGAATGTGACATCGTGACGGATTTTCTTACTGTACGATTTTCCCGGTTATATTACAGCACGGTGGAAACTGTGTTCTGGCAGGCACAGCATGGCAATCTAATAATCTCCACAAAGTATAAGAATGTCGTTTGGAAAACTCGATCCGGTATTGATTTGATTTGAAAAAATATAAAATACATAGGTATTTACATAGGTATGTAGGTAGGTACCTCGTGAATGTGATTTAAGGTAACTAGAGTTCGTACGATATTATCTTCTCTAATCAAAATAAGGCCATAGGTTAAATTGAAATATTGACAGAATTGATATGAGTATTTCCAGTTACGTGCTCGCCACCGTACTTATATTTAGAATGTCACATTTAATTGAAGTGAAATCAAACCATTCAAAAAATTAACAAAGAATAATGTCAAAAATCAATTTCCAAACATAAAAACTTGATTATCAAACCAGTATGATATCATCGCTATACAATCAGCTGACATCTAGAACATTAAGCAACTGTTTCAGCCTCAATTGTCGAAAATTCTTTTTCCCCTCTGGGCTTTAATCATTCACCCCTGCTTTTCTGCTTAATAGGTACGTACATAGGTATCTGAAAGTTGTGTCCCCATTTGGGTGTGCGGCATTCGATTTTATTTTTGAATTGTAAACGTCCGTTGAAGAATATACCCAGGGCCGGGCCTGGCCTATTTGCCGCCTGCGTGCCACCGAAGAATTGCCGCCCCCTCACCGGCAGTGGAGAGCCGCACCAAATGCGGGAATGAAAATAGTCCTTCGAAATTCAACTTAATTATTATATTACCGCCCCTATGACTTGTCGCCTGCCGTACTCGCCTGCACGCCGGAACGCACTGCACGCCTGCTAGGCCCGGCCCTGAATATACCTCCCTATCCCTATAATAAATCACATCCGCTCGAATCTATTCAAGCCAAGTCGAGAGCCATTCTTAACGGGCCAACAGTACGACAACACGAAGAGCAGTCCAGTGTCGGCGATTAGTAAAAAATAGAACCGAACGCGGCGAACGCTGCAACAGCTTATTCTTTCATTTCCTGGGACGACGCTGGTCACCCCAAGATCAGACAAGACAACGTTACAGCACATCGTTACAGGCGTTCGTTACAACCACTGATGCTATGAAGCAATTTCACTCCCATGTGTGGTTCTGCGTTAGTGGTGTGTTGTGATCTAGGCGCGAGAATAGAAGTTTCACTTCAAAAATTCCGACTGATATTGAAAGAAGATTGTGGCGTTTGGATTTCCTTTCAACGACAACGAGAAAACACCCGCCAAATTAGGCCTTTATTATTTTGATTTGATTTGATTTGATGTGGGTGCAAGCGAATAGCGTCCTGGCATTCCACTTTGTACCGGTAGTTACCACGCATGCCTTATAGGTGAGTATGGCCTATTGGTGGAGTGCTGCTCTAGAACACGCTGGTAATGCATGGGAGGTGTTGGATTGTTCGAAAGTCGCCTCGAAGCCATCAATGTGGTATTTGCCGGGGAACCGGTGGAAGGTCCCAGATAATTAGTTGGCGGTACATAAGCACTGATGGGCCGACTGATGGACCAGTTCTAATCCAAAAGCGACAACGAGCGGATAGAACAGCGAGTAGTAATCGGCGATATACCCAGGCGCGAATAATGATTGACGTGTATTCATAGTAATACGCAGTAATAAACAGTGTGTTCTCAAACGTTGTCTCAATTATAAAACAACTCAACGCAAAATCCTCAACATAGGCTACTGGACTCTTTTTTTTTTATTTCTCCAAACTAAACTACAATTTTTTATATGATTTATGGCGAAAACCGCAGCGCGATATCTCAATTCTAAGTGCCTCAAAAAAATTGAAATAGAACGCTGGTGACGTCACTACTGAGCTATCTCCATCCCTGCTCTTCTTACCGCGACACTCGCATGCTGTGCTCGTTCCACGCGCAGTGCTTATGGAAGCGGCTATGACGTCATGCAAATTTTAAAAATCGCTGTAACAAATAGACGCGTGGAAAAACCCAAGTTTTTCTTCTCAAAATAGGTCAACTGATGTGTACTTGATAGGCCGATCATGGTAAAATCTCAAAATAGCACCAGTGTCCAGTAGCCTATTGAGAGTGATAAGACCTGCGACTACAAGGTGTTCGGAAATTCGGAAATTCGGAAAATGGTTTGTAAATGTCGGAGACAAGAAGCACGTCGAAGAAAGGCGCCGACCACGTTGTGGCTATCGTCATGGAATTGAAGACTGTTCTAGAAGATCAGGAAAAGGAGCGTGTGAAAGAGGAAGAAAAAGAGAAGAAGCGTCTAGAAGAGTTGATGGTGGCTATGGAACAGCACACGCGATACCTCGACGGCATGTGAGAGAGCTAGCAGAAAAAATTGCAGCGATGGAGGCAAACATAATATTGTACAGCTAGAACAACGTGTTCAGAGTACCACCGTATTCAATATGGTGGCCCCTATGACCGCTTTGGCAGGTATCTCATCATGCGAAACTGCCAAACTTCGATGGACAAAGCCCAGGGACAACCTACAAGAGGCAATCTGACATTGTTGCCGAGATGAACGGGTTGAATGATGACGATAAAGCTAATGCACTAATCCTTGCTCTAAGAGGTCCAGCGTTGGAGCTGCTGTGGACGCTTCCGGAGGGCGAGCAGAAGGACTTACAGAAGCTTTTCAAGGTTCTGGAGCTCCGCTATGGGGATCATCGCGGACGGCAGGCTCACCAAACTCAGTTTTGGCCAAGAACACAGCTGAGCGGAGAAAGCGTATAGGAATTAGGAGCTAATGGGCCTTATGAATAAAGATTAAGCAATTGCTTTTGCTTGATTTTCTGTTCCTAAAACATTCTCAAAAAATCTGAAACTTCAAGTAATTCCTCAATTTCGGTTTTACTGAACATTTGAGCAACTGATTGGAATAATAACAATGGTTTAAAGTCTCATTCCCAAATGTTTCCCCGTTTTTTGCTGCTAGATTTTAAGCAAAAGCAATTGCCTAATCTTTATTCATAAGGCCCAATGTCCAGAGACTGGCTCTTCTAGCGTACCCAACGTACTCAGCGCACCTCTTGACAGACATTACAAGAGATACCTTCGTCTATGGAATTAGAGTCCAAGACCTGCGTGAGATGGTGATGATTAAAAACCCAGTCGACATCAGCGATGCACTGACTTAGGCGGTCTGCATTGAGGCAGTCAAAAATGTATACAGTCGCCAAGCCAAAGTGGTAAGCGTTGTGGAGTCTGGAGGTTCACGTACTTCTCCCAAGAAATCAGTGGAGGAGATGTTGAAGAAAATCCTCGGCGCTGTGTCTCTGAACAAACCTCAAGAAGAAACATGCTGGAGGAAGACCGCGTTTCTTCGGGTGTGAAAAACCGGGACATCTTCGTCGGGACCACAGGCAATGGTCGAATTCAGCAGACCGTTCCATGGTGGAACGGGAAACTGCTGATCGAGAAAGTCACCAACCAAGAGAAAGCAATCGTACAGGAGTAAGACCACGTTGTTTCAAATATATGGAGAGAACGGACATCTACAACACGACTACAGGCAACGATCGATACTCTCCAACAGATCGTTCCATGCTAGAGCGGGAAGCTGCTGATCGAGAAGGTAGTCAGTCGAGAAAAAGCAATCGCCCAGGAGAAAGACCGCGTTGCTTCAGTTGTGGAAAACTGGCCATCTGCAGTGTAATTGCCGGCAACGGTACCGTTCAGCAGACCGTTCTATTTTAGAACGGGAAACTACTGATCAAGAAACTCAACATTCTCCTGGAAATAGTCATGGCAACACGGATGGTCTTTCTCGAAGACAACGCAAAGACGACTGCAAGTACCTACTGCAAGAGGGTGAACAAGCAGAGTGTCCAGTTAAACCAGATGCGAAGTCAAAACATTCGCTGTAGAAACTTCGAAAAATTGGACTACCTAGAAGAAACAGCGCGAGGAACCTGTCATCGGTTTACTTGCTGAAAATAAAGAACTTGGCCAAGACAGACCAGAGTGTGCCAAGCTCTGGTGAAGGGCCCGAATTCAAAGCTCTTTGGGCTCAGTGGAATTCTCCGAGGATGAAAAATAGGCTGTTGAAAAGAGCCTAGGAGAGTCCTGACGGGAAGAAGGAGAAGGTTAAATCGGTGCTTCCCAAGAAGAGAGTGAAAGAGGTCCTGAAGGAGATGCACAACGGCTTCACTGGAGGGCACCTTAGGGTGAACAAGACCTCAGGCAAGGTGCCCGAGCGATCCTACTGGCTGAACTGCCGGAACTACGTGAAAGCATGGTGTCGCTAGTGCGGGTTTGTGCGGCCAGCAGCGTGCCACATACAAGATGTCACAATTTTTTTCATTTTGTCGAAACAGCCTGTATTTCATCATCACAATCAATGCACATTGCTATCCTGATTACAAAATCGCATGACACTTCTAAAAATAAAGAATTTGAAAACAATTCAAAAAATTTACAATTGCTCCTCAAAAAATATATTTTTTTCGAGAAGGATGGATTCATTTCAGAATTCAAATATGTCTATAATATTTTGTTTTACATTTAAATGACATGGAATGACTATAATGACTAATAAAATATCTGGACAATATCTGATTTCTGAAATAAATCCATCATTCGAAACAAAAATAGTTTGTGAGATGTCATTATGAATTTTTCGTTTTTTTTCAATTTATCGCATTTTTTGTACTCAGGATAACAATTTGTATCGATTGTAGTGATGAAATACTCTAATAACTCTCTAATACTACTCTACTACTATCTAATACTACTCTAATACTCTAATAACTTTTTTCTTTTCTGAATTATTATAAAGTGAATGAATGGTATGTTATGGGGGGGGATCCCCTCATCTCGCGCGTCTCGCATATCCGTCTCGCGTGAACACCCTGTACCTATGGGAGTACACTTAGACTCAGGCCAGGGACGAAACTTCAAATCCAATGTGTTCTAAGGTATCTGTACCCTATTGGCAGTGGCGTATCTAGGGTAAACTGCGCCCAGGGCAAAACTGAGAATTGCGCCCCTGAATTAGGCTTTTTTTTTCAGAATTCAGGCGGGCCAACGACAAATTAGGCCCTCCTATTAAGCTTTATCTGATTCAGATGAAAAAGTCGAAAGTTGGTCGTCTGTTTGGATTTATTGGTTTTGGTTTTTTCCCTTTCTCTCTTTCCCATTTCGCTCGTCAACACACGAATTATGCCCAACCTCGTGCCCAACAGTTCAAATATCTACATTTTTCCATTCTACATTTTTCAGATTTTCATTTTTTCCTCTCATTTGCGCCCTGATGATCAAAGTGCGCCCATGGCACTTGCCCCATTTGCCCCCCCGTAGATACGCCTCTGCCTATTGGGATGCAGAAAACCAGGACGACGACGCCCCTTTACCCACGGTCTGACAGAATGTTTAAACGGTTCAACAGGACGATGGAGCAGCACCTTTCAAAGGTCGTGGACGAGCATTGGCAAGACTGGGATCGTCATCTGCCAATATTCCTAATGGCGTGTGGCGCTGCCATTCGCGACACCACGGGAGAAACACCAGCACGTGTTCTTTTCTTGGCCGAGAAGTTCGCCTTCGCCGCGATTTACAATTTGGCACGCCGGAGAATGATCCTAAGGATATTCCCGATTACATCGACGACCTAAGGCGAACAAAGTGCGACATCCACACGAGTGAATGAAGACCCGTTACGACTTGAAGGCTAACTCTACGGGATTGATTCCAAGCGAGTGACCCGGTCTAAGTAGCTGTACAATCCTCAACGCAAGAAAAGATCATATGCCGCGATCAATGTAAAATTTGCGGCAAGAACTGGTAGAAGGTTCCAGAATAACAGTCGGAGGTATATAAGCCAAGCACTGATAGGTTAACTGACGGACAAGTTTTAATCCAAAATCTCGTCCAAAATTAACAACGAGCGGATAGAGCAGCGAGTAGTACCTAATCGGCGATATACCCAAGCGCGAATAATAATGGACGTGTATTTATAGTAGCACGCAGTAATAAACAGTGTGCGCTTAATCGTTAATCAGCCTACCTAAAAGAAAATTCCTCTCTTAATTATTTAACGTCTTATTCAAAAAAATTCGAAACGATAACGAAATACAAAAAACGGCCATATGTGGTGATTCACGTATTACCCTGTATTAATTTACGGTGATTTTGCGTATTGTCCACAAAGTCACCAAGTAAAAAAAAAATAGAGGGGGCTGAAGCTTCGCACCAGTATGCAGAAGGATAGATTTCTGAAGGATGTGGCTGCAAAAGTTGAATCAAAATTGGGTGTCACTAAAAAAATATCGCGTTTTTTTTTTAAATAACATTTTCGATACCATCACATTCATTAGCGCGTTTATGTTACAGGTATGTATGAGAAGAAGTTGACGTTCCAAATAAAGTTGACTTACACTTGCACAAAGCCACCACAGTTCAATGAGAGAGAAAGTGGCAGGGTGGGCACTTAAGAGTAAACACCAATTGGTAGACAACCCAGTTATACAATTGGTAGACAACCCAGTTTTACAATTTCACAGTATTTTTGCGGTTATCCAAATACAAGCTCAAATCTTAAGGCTGCATTCATTCTCAGCAGGCCAAAATTATTTTGAGGATTTCTCCTTAAAAAATTGGGATAAAAACAAAAAAAAATTTCACGGTGTACTAATATAATACAGAGCGTTTTACTATCCCGACCCCCCACCAACATGGAAGGGGGAGTATTGTAATCGTGCAGAAAAAAAGTTTAGAGATTTCACCGGATATATCCGTTTTGAGGTCCCCCAAGACGATTAAGACCATTTTCAGAATGATGTCTGTCTGTGGGCGTGTCTGTCTGTGATATTCCACGATAACTGCCGAACCGTTGACCGGATCGACTTGAAATTTGGTAGGCGGACATGGTTTTTCTCTAGAAAAAGCCAATTAGTTTTTGGCTGTCATTTGTCGAACGGAAGTGTCACTGTCAACAAATGTCAGAAAATATATCTCACGGAACTTGCCTTGCAATATGTCATTTGAAAGCCCCTGAAAAACTCCATTCAGAAAAGTTAAAGGTATCGCCCGAGGTATCGCCCTATCTGGCATTTTTTGTCAAATAATGAAAAAATTTAAAAATTCAAAACTTTACCAGTTAATTATTCAAAATCTAACATATGGATTGGAACCAGATTTGGCAGGAAGCAACACAACAAAAAAGTCAAACTAAGGCCGCAGTTGCAGTTTTCCACCATTCTCCAGTCGGGCGTAATGAATTTTCAAAATTTCTCCTGGCCGTTGCTACCCGAGAGGGGCTCTTAGTTTTGACCAGAACCTCGACCAGAACGACTCGCTTTTGTAGCAGGACTTCACTCAAAAATTCATTCCTGCTGGGGGATCGACTTTTTTTTGGAAAATTCCAACTGATATCGAAAGTAGATTGGATTGGGTGTCATGTAGGCCTGTTTTCAAAATCGACACGGTTCCAGTTTTCCGACGGTAATTTTTCAAAATGAAATTTGCACATTCCGTGAATTTGAAAAAAAAACGCAGTTCAAACTCTACATGCAGTAGACCGTAGACCCCACGAAATATTATTTTAGGTGCAGACATGCTGCGAATGAAAGTTGGAGAAAAGATTAAGCTAATCTTTGGAGGGAAAATTCTCGAAATTGGACCAACTGGAAAAACGGCAAAGGACCCCGCACGATTCTTATGGAAAATGGGTTTTGGTCAAATTTCCTAATTTTTTTATATGTTGTAGCCCAATTTGACACGAGCCAAAAACCATCGTCCGTTACCCAAAAAAATGGACAGGTTTTTTTCTATAAGGGGTTGAAGATGGGTTATTTCAAGGTAAAAAAATATGTGCCAACGTGAGTGAGAATATTTCAACGTCCATTCTAACATATATGGCTCATGACAATTCCCTTTTTCTTTTGTGAAAAAATCAACCCCCTCCCTCACCCCCAATCCCTAATTGTGAGTATTAAATTCGAAATTACGTTTAAAAGTTATGCAAGTGGTTCTATTTTGTCGAATTATGAATTTTGGCGCAAATTGTTCTTTCAACCCCCAAATAGGGGGTGGGGTTGAAAAAAAAACCATCGGTCAATTCGGCTGAATTTCTGATATTGTGCTTCACCAGTTACGCTAAACAAGATTACCAAGGGAAAACTCATTCGTATGACCAGTTTCCACCCCACAGGGGGTTGAAGTTGACCATAATGAAGCATAAAACCATATAAAACATTCTTCCATGTCATAAACCAAATGAATGGAAATAGTGGAGTTCCATATCACCTTGTTTTGTAAAAATGTCTATTCTTCAAAAATACTTTCAACTCCGTTCTTCATCCCCTATCCCTGTTTCTGAACATCATATTCGAAATAAATCTTGAAAATATACTAATTTTTATTTCATCCTTCAAATGGTCGCACTATCTAGAATAAGAGTGTGACATAATATTTTGCCTTGATTGAGCAGCTTTCGCTTCAAATGAGATTAAATTCTCCAATCTGAACTATAAATAGAGGTGTATCCGTACAAAAAAAAAAGTTAGGAATTATGTGCAGGTGAACATAATTAACCTGATGCTGTGAAGTTGAAACTTGATAGGAACACCAATATTTTTAATAATAATCAAGGCAAAAAATCAATCAAAAAAAATGTATATCCCACCCTGCTGTAAGGGTGCTAGCACGAGCATATAAGCATAATAGTGAAAGTGAATTTTGAAAGGGGATTCACAATCAGATGCAGAGAATCCGACCGTAGACCTTCTCCTACATTTTCAAGATTTATTTCGAATATGATGTTTAGAAACAAGGATAGGGGATGAGAAACGGGGTTGGAATAATTTTCGAAGAATAGACATTTTTACAAAACAAAATGATATGAAAGTCCACAATCTTCATTCATTTGGTTCATGACATCGAAGAATATTTTATGCTTTATTATAGTCAATTTCAACCCTCTGTGGGGTGGAAACTGGTCATACAAATGAGTTTTCCCTTGGTCATCTTGTTCAGCGTAACCGATAAAGCACAATATCAGAAATTCAGCCGAATTGACCGATGGTTTTTTTCAACCCCATCCCCTATTTGGGGGTTGGAAAAACAATTTGTGCCAAAATTCATAATTCGACAAAATAGAACCATCCGCATGACTTTCAAACGTAATTTAGAATTTGATACTCGCAAGTAGGGGTTGGGGGTAAGGGAGGGGGTTGATTTTTTCACAAAACACAAATGGAATTGCCATGAGCCATATATGTTAGAAAGGACGTTGAAATGTTCTTACTCACGTTGGAACATATTTCTTTACCTTGAAATAAGCCACTTTCAACCCCTCATAGAAAAAAAACCGTCCATTTTTTTGGGTAACGGACGATGGATTTTGGCTCGTGTCAAATTGGGCTACAACATATAAAAAAATTAGGGAATTTGACCGAGACCCACTTTCCATAGGAATCGTGCGGGGTCCTTTTCCAACTTTTTAGTCCGTGAACCGATTTCAACCTTTTTTTTTGAACAAGAGGTAACTGGTTCTTGAACAGTTTCCAACCATGTTTTCGAATTTCCCGGGAATTTTCCGGTTGAAAATAATTTTCTCCAAATTATTTTCAATTTTTTTCTGTAATTCCAACTTCCCACCCGGAGGGACGTTTCGAACAAAAATTTACATAGGTTCCTGTATACTAGTCGGAAAAGTTTTGGGGTGATACCACCGATTTTTTTCAATCAAGTATGTGACAAAAAAAATTTTTTGTTGACAACTTTCTTCAGTAAACGGCTCTGTATTAATAATAATTTAGTAATCAATTTTTTCGTTTGTCAAAAAATGTCCCAGCAATCCTTTAGAAACTTTTCTAGTGTTATTTTGTTCTTAAATGGATGACCCAATTACAGGAAGGCGTGATCGAGGTAATAAAATTCTTGGTTATTATTACTATTACTATTATTATTATTACCTCGATCACGCCTTCCTGTAATTGGGTCATCCATTTAAGAACAAAATAACAAAAATAAACAAGGAAGTAAACGAATAATATAATATAACTTTTCTAGTGTTTTAGGGCTATTGATTGGCCTTCTAAAAAAATTTGGAGTAATCCAAACGGAAACAAGGTGGACAAACATTTAATGGGATCGCATCAAAATCCCCTCTGTACAGGGTGTCTCGAAAAAATACACCGACAACGTCCTAGGGCAGCTTCCTGCTTCCTCTCATCAAAACAAGGAAAAAAGTTCCCCTAAATATGGGTCCGGAAACGCTTCCTAAGGGAGCGACAGGCCCCTAAAGGTGGGACCCTAAAGATGGTGTTTATTTATTATTTCCGGAACCCTTCAAGGGAAATCAATAAAACTTGACACATTAATTAACCTTCTTATGCCCAACAAAATTTGAATGCCTAACAAAAATGAAGTTGCTTTGAAATAGTTTTTCTTCCGCCTTGAATATCGTAATTAAAAAATCAGGATTACTGACCATGTTTTTTGAGAAACTTGAATATCTCGTAAACGGTTTGTCTACCGAGATTGAACAAAGGAACCTTTTTTGATAGAAAACTCCAATATTTCATAATTTCTTGTTAAATTTGAAAACCGTTCACATTTAAAAAAGTTAGGGTTATTTTTACCCCACACCTCAGCCTGACCCACCCCTAGTAAAATATTTTGGAAATGATCTTGCCTCATTTTGTTGGGCACAAGAAGGTTAGTGGATGTGTCAAGTTTGATTGATTTGTCTTGAACGGTTTCGAAGATATTGAATAAAAACCATCTTCAGGGTCCCATCTTTAGGGGCCTGTAGCTCCATTAGGAAGCGTTTCCGGACCTATGTTTATAGGAACTTTTTTTCCTGTTTTGATGAGAGAAAGCTGCCCTGGAACGTTGTCGGTGTATTTTCGGGACACCCTGTATAGGTATCTTTATCTTTATTTTTGAGGGAGAAATATTGATACCCTGCGTATACAGCCTTGACCCAAACGACATAGATATTTCGGTTCTTCAGGTATAAGCATCACTTTTGTGAACTTTTTTTCATATACCCACCAATTTTTGCAAAATTCGCAGTCTGAAGAAACAACAGTAGGTATTCTGCATATTTGGGCTTTATTGAGTGCAAAAAAAGTTTTGCTAAAATATGAAGAATTGTAATCACTGTCGTTATGTTGCGAACAGTTTGCGAATTGCTATCATATGCTTTCCCAGATAAAGGCAATAAACTGTGAAATATAATAAGTAACTGGATTGCCTATTCGCCGGTGATTGCTCTTATTTAAGGTCAGATTTGCATTTTTAAGGCCAGTTCACCATTAAAACGTCTTTTCGTCCTCGTGTGAGCTGCATTTTCTGTATTTAGGTACTGCGTCGAGTTTCGAGTTGTAAAGATGTAAATTTGAGTTTTTGCCGGCTAAGTCGAAAGCTGGGCATGGTGGCGGCGCGGCGGTGGCGGAAACATTGTCATCAGCAAATATATTTCGTGTTAGTGCGCATATCTAAGTAATTCCTGAGGGAGTCGCTCAGAATACCTTCGTGGCCCGAGCCCCGCACAGCATATGTTCACATGTATCCACGCTAGCGCCAAAAACTCTGATTAGTTAGGTTCCCATGGGTAATCCCCAACCGAGTGGTGCTCTCCCACTCTGCGTCTCATCCATCCTGCTGCAAAATACACCGAACGAAAGTACCACATCATTCGTGCCAAAACTATACCTGGCATCTTGGAAAAGCGCCGAAATGGAAAGAAACATCGCACACAAAATCAATTTGATCGGCCTTTTTTACACACCATACACACCGCAACCAATAAATGTCAATGTTTACTTTTAATTATTACAAGAACCCTGCAAGAGCGGTCCGACAGAAACACGTTCGATTTTGTTTTTCTTCTGTTTTAAGTTTATATAAAACCCCATAGATGCTAATCGGCAGTGGCGTAGCGCTAGGGGGGCTTCGAGTTCACCCTCTCCCCCCATAGCCAACGAAACGTTTTTTTGAATATGTAATCCCGAGTGTAATCCTTAAACTTGAAATTAAACTTGAAATTTCCCAACTACAATATACGACTACCTGCGATGACATCAAGAAATATCTCGATGACAACGGAATTACCGGCGTCTCACATTGCGAGCGTCTCGAAATACAAAGCAAGAATGTATCTGCTTTCAAAATTGCTATAGAAGCCAGCAAAGCAAGCGTAATGTTTGACGGCAATACGTGGCCGAGAAATACAGTTGTAAGGCCATACAAAAATTTTCGCAGAGTGGCCACACTCAAAACATCACCATAAGACATAAAAAAGCTACATGCAACAACTCCAACCAGAAGACAACACAAAGAACGCCTCTTTTCAACAACAACGCAGTGTCAGTCATGCACATCAACATCCAGTCATTGGCCAACAAAGTGAATGAGCTTGAGGCATACTGCATAGACACCTCTCCAGCGATGGTGTGCCTAACCGAACATTGGTTGAGTCACACAACACTCCCTTTAATTTCGGTACCAGGGTACAACCTTATCTCTAGCTATTGTAGAAGCGAGAGAGCGCACGGAGGAAGTTTAATTCTTATGAAAGCAGGATATGCGGCAAAATCAGTAAAACTACCAGACGCTTACACAATTGACACAGAGTTCGAGTGCTGTGCCGCACTATTATCGGCCAGCCAAAAAGCAAAGATTATCGTACTAAACATCTATCGACCACCGCAGGGAGACATCCAAGTGTTCATGAATTGTCTACAAGAGGTGCTGAACTTCGCATACAACATCTGTCCAACAATCTTACTTGTCGGAGATCTAAATATTGATTTTCTTCGGAAAACTCAAGATCGTGAACAACTTTATGGCATCTTCGCATCATACGGGATGTGTAACGCCTTGACTGCGCCGACTAGGGTGTTTACTAATAGAAATGGACACACTTCGCAGAGCGGACTGGATTATGTCGTCACCAACTTGGAACAAACCAAATATCGTTGCCATATCGTTGAGCCACACCTATCAGATCATCTGGGACAAATCATCAACATAGAAACAGAAAACAATTCTGGAAACACCGAGAAATCTGAAGCCAGGTATGGACGTACTGTAACATCGAGCTCCCTGTCGAGACTTTCTCAGAGACTGTCTGAAATGGATTGGGGTTTGCACGAACGACGAACAGTTGACGAAATGTTTGCGAATTTTATAAATGACTTCCAAAACGTATACAACTATATATGTCCTCAAAGAAAAACTGTTTTAAATAGTACAACTGATAAGGCGTGGATCAGCGATGAAATAAGGCAAAGTAGTGCAAGGTTAAAATCTTTATTTTGGATCAGCAGAATCACAAATTGCCACCAGTCCAGAATTGAATATAGAGAACAGAAGAAATGTCACAAAAATTGATCAATGACACGAAACGAGCTTACAACGATCAGCTAATAGAGAACTCCAGCAATAAAATCTTCACCTCTTGGAGCATAATCAACAGAAAGACTGGCAAATCCAAAAAAAGAAAAGATATAACTCTCAACATCGACGGCTCCGCGAGAGGCGATCCGGAGGAGGTGGCGAATGGTTTCGGCGAGTACTTTTCAACGGTTGCGGCGACAAGGGTTGCGGAGTGCTTTCGAGGCCAACTTCCGAAGGATTGTACGACCTCGGATGGGGTCGAACATTCAATGTTTTTTACCGAGGTGACTTGTGACGAAGTGCGGTCGGCTGTTGCTCACCTTAAAAACTGTAGATCTTCGGGCCAGGACGGAGTGACAGCAAAGGTTCTGAAAGCGGTTTGTGAGGGAGTGGTCGGCCCGCTGACATTTATGATTAATGCGTCTGTTGGTTCGGGCGTGTTTCCTCAAATTCTGAAGTCTTCAATTGTGATTCCAGTGTACAAAAAAGATGATGTAAAAAACGTAAAAAACTATCGGCCCATATCTTTGATAAGCATATTTTCAAAAGTGTTCGAAAGAGTTGTTTACACTAGACTATCCGCCTTTCTTGAAAAATATAGAATTTTAACAGACGCTCAACATGGCTTTAGGCAGTGTAGGTCGACCGAAACCGCGGCGGTACGTTTCCTCGATTTCATTAATTCTAAGCTTGATAAGAGACAATATGTAGCTGGCTTGTTCTTTGATCTGTCCCTTGCTTTTGACAGCATCGACAGCGACTTTGTTCATCGCAAATTATATAAGTTAGGAATACGTGGAAATATCCTAAAGTGGGTTATCTCATTTTTGACTGATAGAAAAATATCGGTCAGACTCGGAGAATTCCTGTCAAAGGAATTTGGCGTCGAGTACGGAGTAGCACAGGGATCAGTACTCGGACCATTGATTTTCTTGCTCTTCATAAATGACTTACCACTGTACATTAAGTCGGGCTTCCCTGTCCTTTTTGCCGACGATACCTCGGTTGCAGTAACGGGTAACACTCCGGAGGAGTTGCAGGAAAGGCTTGCCAGTGTGATAAATGAAATGTCCGCATGGTGCGAACGTAACAAATTGTTACTCAATGTCAACAAAACTAAATGTATCTACTTCGGTAAGGCAGGTGAGGGTGTTGTCGCTGATCCTTTCGAGAATGGTGCGGCGTTCCTGGGTTTGCGTGTGGATGGTCGGCTGTGCTGGGATCAGCACATCGATAGGTTATGTAAAAAACTAAATAGTTCTTTCTTCGCGATTTTACAACTGAAGTCAGATGTTCGGCTGCCTTCCTTAATACAGATGTATTACGGATTGGTTCACTCGACGTTGTCATACAACATCATTGCGTGGGGACAAGCATCAAAAGTCCACCGTGTATTTGTACAACAAAAAAAAATCTTGAGACTTATTTTTAACCTCCAATGGAGAGAATCATGTAGAGAAACATTCAGATCCTCACGTATACTAACACTGCCATCTATCTACATATACAAATGCTCGAATTATGTTAGGAACAACTGTCATTACTTTGAGGACAGCGTGGCCGATCATTCATACCTGACGCGGAGCTCAAACACCCTGAGGGTCGACCAACACAGGACTTCACTGTGCTCTAGGAGCCCTAGGAACGCCTGCATTACCATTTACAATAAACTGCCGAGACGTATAAAAAACGTTGAAAAGAACAAAGGGTTTAAAACAGAATTAAAAAAGTTTCTAATTGGAAAAGCCTTTTACAGTGTAAAGGAATTTCTTAATGACAAAGACGCTGTCGCAGCCGAAAGATAAATAATTGTATTCTTTGTTGTATTTGTTGTATATTGCCATCATATTCTAATCATCTATCCTATTTTATAGTCTTTTTTTGTACATGTTTGTTTATGTTATTGTAATAGGTATGTTTACTGTATAGGTATACCTAAAAGTGACTTGCTCTATCCATTGTTATTCGTGGCGACAAAGAGTGAATAAAGTATTATCTATCTATTATCTATAATTAAGTATTGAAACTTTCACGAAACGATGGTTCTATTCGTTTATGCGCGACATACCTTGGCATCCCCAGTATGAGCAGTTTGGTGTGGGATAGGTAGATCTATAACAATACATAGTAGATTGGAAGAATCCAATAATAAGCTGTTTTTCAGTATACCTATTACCGTTAAGTGAACAATACAAGGAGGCACTACCTATCCTAAACATTTGGCATAGGCATTGTAGTAGGTATAGTCCAGGAAAAATAGACAAAAATATTGGATTGGCTGGAAAAAACTTGTAACAGGCTGAATTTTTACATGCACCTTAGTATTGAGACCCTGAACAATTTTTGAAAGTTCCCCATCGATATCGTTGCCGCTAGTAAAGTCACGCAAGGTCAAAGGTCGCGAAAAACAGTTTTTCGCATATATCTCGAGAACGACAACCTTTAGCGAAAAAATACACGTAGCTAATTTGTAGCTGAATCAATTTTCTATACATGGTTATTTCAAAGTTTTTTCGGCAACCATAACGAGATATAGAATTTATTCATTTCCAAAAATGGTAAATACAGGTAATAAAGTTTTTATTAACAAAGTTTCACACAAAAATTCTCCTAGGAGAAAATTCACATGTAAAATGTACATTACATGAATATATCAAATTTCTTTCTCCCTCCAAACGGTTGTGTCACCCCAAAACTTTCCCGACTAGTATTCAGGAACCTATAGAATTGTTGTTGTTGAAACGAAAATAATTTGCAGGAAATTGAAAATTTTGTCAGGAATTTCCGAATTATCTTATTGTAAAAATCGTCAAGTAAGGCTTCACTTTGAGCCCATCATCTGAGTCAGGTCTCGATAACCCATCAGGCCGGTTTCACATTTTCAGCAGGAAAATTTTCGGGAAATTGAAAAAATTTGTTGGGAAATGTTCAAGAACCAGCTACTTATTTTTTAAAAAAAGGGGAAAGCCTGTTAGAAAAAGATGAAAAGTTGGAGAATTTGCAGTTTTTCCAGAAAGGAAAACTGGAAAATCGTGGGTAAAAAATTAATTCAGTCTTTTCTCCAACTTCCATCCGCAGCATGTCTGCACCTAAAATGAATATTTCGTGAGGGTCACCGCATGAGACGGGGTTTGTACCGCAATTTTTTCAAATTCATGGATAGTGCAAAATTCATTTTGGAAAAATTACCGTTAGAAAACCGGAACCGTGTCGATTTTGAAAACGAGTCTGCACGACGCCCAATCCAATCTACTTCCAATATCAGTCGGAATTTTTCAAATAAAGTCGATCCCTGAGCAGGAATGAAGAGAATGCGCAGCTCAATTGGAAGACGGTGGAAAACTGCAACTGCAGATTTAATTTGACTCTTTTGTTGTGTTGCTCCCTGCCACATTTGCTTTCAATCAATCGGATAGATTCTGAATAATTAAATGGTGAAGTTTTGAACTTTGACATTTTTTAATATTTGACAGATGACAGGTAGGGGAATACTTTGAACTGTTCTGGATGCAGTTTTTCAAGGGCTCCCAAATGACATATTAGAACTCAAAGATTACTGGTTCGGCAGCTATCGTGTCAGAACGATGATTCTTACGTTCCTGGTTCTTTGAACCGCTGTATCTCGTGAATTATTGCCGATACAAAAAACTTTCACATTATCTCTTGTAGAAAATCGGCTTAGCTACAAATTAGCTCTGTATATTTTTTGGATTAAAGTCGTCGTTCTCAAGGTATATGCGAAAAACTATTTTTCGTGACCTTTGACCTCGCGTAACTTCACTAGCGGAAACAATATCAATGGAGGAACTTTCAGAATTTATTGAGGGTCACAATACCGAGGTGCATGCAAAAAATTAGCTTGTTACAAAATTTTTCCACGTGAATGTCTATTTTTCCTGGACTATTTAGTATAGGTCGGCCAGATTCCGCCACAGCCACAGAACAAGCAACTTACGATTTCAGATTTGGACTTGAACACATCCTAATATAAATGGTGAGGTACTGGAAGGGCTTTGTCAGTTTGCCCTTTACTTAAAAAAAAATCAGGATAAAGCCGCAGCTATAGCAAATATCATGCCGAATCCAATGTCAGTGCCAAAAATGTCACCGGTTCCGCTTTTTTGTATTGTTGACTCAACGGTATTACTAAAATTATGTTTATCCTATTATTTTGTGTTTTTACTAGGCTCGCCCCTTCTTTCTCCTGAAAAATTTTCATGTGCTGCGCCTTTTTGCTCACTTTCCTTGTATTCTCATATTTCTCAGTCATGAATGACCCTTCTCTCCCATTTAACACTTCTAGTTATGCCACTGCTAATCGGAGGCTATAAGTGCTGCGTTTTGAAAAACTTGGTAAAAGAAATTAGGCAACATTAAAATCGCGTGGATACGGCATACGATGCTAATTTGGGTGGGGGGAGGCTGCGAATTTTTTTGAATGCGAATTTTGGGTTTCTGAATAAGGCCGACCTGCAAGGTGCTAATGCAAATTTGATAGTCCGGTCCTGGTTGGCAAGTCTTCATGATTAGCTCGCACTAGCGCATGAATAATATCCACGCTGGAGGTCATCTCTCTCGCTCTCCTGTTCTATCCAAGCAATCATCATCTAAATATTCAACCAGCATTGGAACTGAAGGTACATTACAAATCCCACTGGGATCGAATCTAAATTTTATACTTAAAGCTCGAATCTAAAGGTTACCAAAATTGCTTTGACTTTTCATTAATTTTCGACGAATAATTCGATCACGACCTCTCCTGGGGTCGCATTCGCCGACCCGGGGGCTTGCCCGGCGCGCGTTTTTGTAGGTAGGTTTTTATATTAGCATAAAACTAGAGGTTCTAGAAAAGGAGGAAGACATCAAGAGGTTTTTCAAATGGCATCGATTTGGGGCGGGGGGGGGGCAAACCATCAAAACAATTTATTGTTTCTATTTTATGTGAAAATTGTGTTTGTGCCGGGTTCGTCAGAAAAGGCATGCGGACGTCTCAAAGTGTACGGCTGCATGTACCTACTCAACGTATATAATATATATATATATATATATATAATATATATGTATGCGTTTTAAAAACTTTTGTTTGGCGCTGTTTTAGTAATTTCCGCACCAGAATCCGCAAACCAATAATAATCATGTAGCAGAAATGACAAAGTTGTAGCGGGTTCGGGGCGCATATCTGTTAGTGAATGTGATTAATGGGGAGGTCCCCGGAGATTGCGCCCCATTCCCTCGCCTTTCCCGGCACGACAGACGTTCCTCCAGGGAATTCTCGAGCCCGCAGGGCACGGCATCTCCCACCTCACTACTCCTATACAAACCTGTTCATTTTATCTACCTCTTGCCGTGTTGCCTTCCTTACTTGCTTCTGTTCTCTCTGTATTATTTCACGGCGAACGACCGACTTTGCCGATATCGGAAATACCAAATAAAAATAATAAAGTTTAAATCGAGCAGGCAGAGTCGACATTATGCCCTCTTTATTTTTCTCTGATGGGATGTCCTACTTGCACAGTGTTTATAAAATCAACTCTTGTGCCTGTCTTGTAAAAACGTCGTCATGTCTGCTGCGAGACCTCTCATCGTGGTGTGGTGGCCATCCTCCCTGCAGACGCCATTGAAGATAATATTAATATTTTATGTAAAAGCGCACTTGATTTTTGTTTAGTTCTTTCCCTGAAACAAACTTTTTAAGTGCCTCACATTTGGGTCAGTTTTGATTCCATTGATGATGCAATATGATTTTTGTGTTCGTTTACTTGATTTGTTTTAATGCAACATTATTAGTTGGGATGTATACCTATCAAATTTTTGTGGAAAATAACTCAAAAATCTTGAAGAACTAATATTTTATTTTTGGATTGCTTGAAAAAGGTAGATTTAAGAAAAAAATAAGTGTATGAATGTAACAAGATCCCAACCACGGTCTAACCAGGTGTTTCAATTGCAACGTAGACGTCTGATAGCCAGGGTTGGCAAAAAACATGTTTTTCAAAAAGAACAAAACAAAGTGTTTTTTTTCTTTTAAACATGTTTTTAATTTTCAGAAATCTATCCGCCATGGCTCACAGTGGGTATAAAATGTAAAAATATATAAATAAAAGGCGGTCTTCCCACAAAACGTTTATAAAATATTGTTACGATATCTCGCGTACGGGTTCGAATATAATTGAGACGATCGTTGTAAACACACACCGTTTATTGCTGCGTACTACAAAAATACACGCCAACAATTATCTACTTGGAATATATCGCTGTGATTATCGCTCGCTTGTTTCGCACTCGTTATCACTTCGCATTCCAATTCAATACTGCCGCGAGCTGCCGGCTGACGCCTTATATAAGGCCTCCGAATAGCGTTCCCGAACTTTCTGTCTACTTCCAGCAAATTCCATAGCGGCCCGGTATATGCGGTTTCTAGACCATTCCTGAATTATCAGACACACCTTCCGAGTGCTTTCCATGTGTTCTGGAATCTGCACCTCCGCCAAAGTGGACAGATGTGCCTTGATCGAACGTTGGAGTCACCATGCATTTCAATGCCTCCTCGCACACTCTAGAAATGTCCAAAGCTCCACGCATTTGTACACTGCGGCCGTGGATGGAAGAATCCAGAAAGATCTGGTGTTTACCAATATGTATGGGATCGCCGCTCGTAACAATATTCCTGACTGCAGTTTCGGGAGCCTCTAGTCTCCCGTCGTCAAAGGTAAAATAGTAAAAAGCTTGTAAAATATTCTGGTGAAAGAGAATTGGAGTAAATATGTGACGTAAATTGTAATTTTTTTTTCTTTTTCTAGAAAATGACATTTCTCTTCAAAATTGACAGAAATCCCACCCCAGGGTTTCGAGTTATTGGAGGGGGGGGGGGGGTGATCAATTGCAACTCAAAATAGAGGGAATGGAACCCGTTAATTCATTGGATGCAAATACATTGTAATTCGACGCATCATATCTCGTTGATACCATTTTGGTACAAAAAGTGTCGTTCATTGTGTAGAGGGGGTCGTGGGAGGGGCGAAGCTCGGCTAGGTGTTTTTTTTTTGTTTTCCTGGTCATATAGAACCGATCACGACAAGTTTGGTATCTTTTTCGACTGAGTTCAAACTCCTGACATCGAATCCGATGTGTAAATTTGAATGAAAACAAGTTTGAACAAGTTAATTTGGGAAAACTTTTTTTTTCTTTGACAATTTTGACAGTTTTTTTCCACTGTTAGAGGTCTGAAATTCTGGGAGATATTCCAAGGTCCATTATATTAAAGTGTCTTTTTCACGAAAACCATTTACTCAATATTCTTAAAATTGATTTTAAGAACGCATTTGATCTAATAAGACGGGACGTGATGATGGAGTCTATCTCGGCCGATTTTCAAGAAATTTATCATTATGTTCACGCTAGTTACAGCAACTCGTCTACCCTCCTCTATGGTAACAACAAGTTGGAGTCTCAAGAAGGAGTTCAACAAGGCGACCCACTCGGACCATTTTTATTCTGCGTTGCTTCCCACCCTTTATTAAAACAACTCAAGTCCAAGCTAAATTTATGGTATTTAGATGACGGGACTCTACTAGATTCGCATGAGATAGTTGCGGCAGACTATCAAATCATTGATTGTGAGGGCCCAAAATACGGTCTATTCTTGAAAAAAAAAAGTGAATTATGCCCTATTTCGGAATCAACAGCGGAAAATTTCACCTCAAAATTTACTGGATCGAAAGTCACCTTGAAGAACAATCTGGAATTATTGGGAGCTCCACTTGGCCCTGATGCTGAAAATGTCATTTTACAGAAGAAGTTAGATTGCTTTACAATTTTGCGTCGGCGCTTATCGTTATTTGAACCCCACCAAACTTTCTTCCTTTTGAGAAACTGCATTGCCCTTCCACGCCTACAATATCTTTTACGAACTTCACCTCTATACAAACACAGTTTTCTTTCAAAATTTGACGATTTACAACGCCACGCAGTCAGTGAGATTCTAAACATAAAATTATCTAATAACGAATGGATGCAAGCTTCTCTGCCTGTGAATTCTAGAGGTTTTGGCATCAGATCTGTTGTCGACGTGGCTTTACCAAGTTTTATTCCTTCTACAACATTTTGTATAGACCTTTTTCATATTTTATCATCCAACTTTTTACAAACTGTTTTACGCGGAAGAGCAAAAGCCATAATGATCTGGCAACAGGTCACTAGCTCCACTTTACCAACGTCTGCAAAACAACGCGACTGGGACGATCCCATCATCAATGTGGCCAAAACCCATCTTTTTGAAACCGCCATTGACGTGAGGGACCAAGCCCGTTTGTTAGCAGTATCACGGAAAGAATCCAGCTCCTGGTTGCATGCCTTACCATCATCCAATATAGGAACACTGTTGGACAGAAATATTATCCGCATTTCGTCAGGTCTAAGACTTGGGTGTAAAACGGTGGAACCACACATTTGTCGATGCGGGTCTCTCGTCGACGCGACAGGAACTCATGGACTTTCTTGTAAATTTAGCAAAGGGCGCAGTACCAGGCACCAGGAAGCCAACAACATGATCAAGCGAGCTTTAACAACGATTGGTCTTCATCCTGTCCTTGAACCACCTGGTCTGATGGCTCGCACTGATGGCAAACGCCCCGATGGAATGTCCTTAATTCCATATAAACTGCTCGTCAAAAGTTGAGCATAGACCAAAATTTGCTCCAATTTCAAGTATGGATTTCTTCGGGAAAAGATATCCGATTTTAAAAAAATGTATGGTGCTTGGTAGAGCTTTTCTTCAGCTACAAGACGCTATGTCGATTTACGTCACCATTGACTTTGTCCATGAGATACAGGATGGCAAAGGAAGGAGTGTCAAAAGTGTTAATTTTTGAAGTCGTGGAACTTTTTTAGAAAAAATTCCGGATTTTTTTTTCACTCGAGTTTTAGAAAGCGGATATCAATATCTCGAAACGGTTTTTGTAGTTGGTAGTGTAATCTACCACTTCTACTTCAGTAGTGAAAACAGAAGAACAAACAAAGTTTTTCCCAGGAAATTTGGACTTTGAGGAAGAAGAACACCAAACGCAAACTTTAAATTTATCAGCTGAAAATGACAGTATATATTCATGTCGACATTTCAATGATGACAAGTACAAGAAAAAATTCCGACATGACAAACGTCAAAATTACCCCCCACCACTGAAAAAGTATAAATGTGAAAAATTTGGCAAAAACCATTTCGAGATATTGATATCCGCTTTCTAAAACTGAAGAGAAAACAAAGCCGAATTTTTTTCTAAAAAAGTTCCACGACTTCAAAAATTAACACTTTTGACACTCTTTCCTTTGGCATCCTGTATATCCGGCATCCGGGGAAATGCCATCAGTGTGATGGGAACTCTTTGCACTGATGTCACTTCCTCGTTGAATTTTTCGAACTATTTTTAGTTACGGTTATAGTTTTTCGTGCTGCTATAACCGAAAATGACAATATGCGCTCGGTGTCCTGCACTGTAATAATCAGAAAAAGATCTAGAGCGGCAAAGTAAAAAGTACACTTAAAAAATAAACTAACCTTGCAAAACCATGCAGAATTCAAGAGAGATCACGTTTCCAATGTTATAGCTGGAAATTTTTGGCTTAAATCAGTTGAAATCATAAATAATCATTTTCAAAATTGATATCTTAGGGTCATTTTTCTAATAGCTGTTGGTACAATTGCAGAATGATTTTTGACGTTTTGTGGCGCCAAGGTTCAAAAGTGATTATTGTATGCCATTTTCTGTGTTTCGTCGTCACACAAGACACTAGAGCTCAGTGATTTCGGGATTATTGGAGGATGGCCCTTCTAATTGGGGAGGGGGAGAGCGGTTTCAAGCAAGAAAATTCAAACATAGGACGCAATTTTTCAAATCGACATTTGACACACAAAAATCTGCATCTAGTAGGTATATGCCTCGTGCCTTGGTGATAAATGGCAGAAGTACCAACTTGAAATTTGTTACAATGATTATTGCGATATGATCTTATTTATTTGTAATTTTATTAAAAGCAGCACGAAAAACGATGTATGATACTCGCGCTGAAAACGGCATAGCATAACTCTCTTACATGCAGCTCTCGGCCTAGGGCCTCGAGCTGCATTCACGTTCGTTATGCTATGCCCGGTTTTCGGCGCTAGTAACATAAAATACTATTACAATAATATGTTGTAGTTGTAGTTGAATAAATAACACTTTACTCAATGTATCACATATTTTGTTTTTTGATATTAAAAAATCAATTTGAACCTGTGAGTCGATCCGGCGCGGTGTCTACTAATGACCAGAACACTACCACATGCACCTGCAAATAAAAATAGTTCAAACTTGAAACCCTGCAGAGCGATCCATGGCGATTTTATTTATGTTAGAGCAAATTCAATTCTGCCGAGATCCTCGAACTTTCAAAGATGAGTTATCATTTGTTCAATAGTTTGAGCTTTTTCATTTGCAGGTGCATGTTGTAGTGTTCTGGTCATTAGTACGCGCCGGGCCCACTCACAGGTTCAAGTTGAATTTTATAATAAAAAAAAAACAAAATAATACATCAAGTACATCAAGTATGACTTTCGTAATAAAGACACTTCAATCCAATGGCCCTTGAAATATTTCGGAATATTCACACATCTAACAGTGAGAAAAAAACTGTCAAAAATGTCAAAGAAAAAAACTTGTTTTTCCAAGTTAACTTATTCAAACTTGTTTTTGATCAATTTTACACATCGGATTCGAGGCCAGGAGTTTGAATTTAGTCGGAAAAGATACCAAACATGCCGTGATCGGTTCTACATACATATATGACCAGGAAAACAAAAAGAACCACCTAGCCGAGCTTCGCCCCTCCCACGACCCCCCCTCAACAATGATCGACACTTTTTGTCTGTACGATGTATTTGCATCCAATGGATTAACGTGTTTCATCCCCTCCATTTTGAGTTGCAATTGATCACCCCCCCCCCCCCCAATACTTCATCATGTTCTGTTCAGAATTGTTCAAATGTTCATTCTCAACATTTGCAGTCTCCACATAACTATGTATATTGTATACTTGAAATCTCATGAAAAATTAAGATTAATTTGAAATTGTTCGGAATTATCAGTTTTCAGACTTTTGACAGCTCTAAAAAAAAAGCCTCCGCTGGGATTTTTCTGAAACCCAAAAATTTTGAAAGAGCACAAAATTCTGAACAGAACCTGTGATTTTCACGACTACAGTATTTTTTTGAGGTTGAAGTGATATTTCAGCTAAAATTCCTGTACTAGAACTATAGTGAGCGATAGTGAGAGTGACGACCTCGGTGACCACAATATGAAAACCGTCTACTGGGGTTTTTATTGTCTTGTGACGTTATATCACCATCAACAATGTCAAAGGCTAGGATTGCAGAGATATTCAACAGCCTTCCGCAAATTCCGCCAAGTAGAAGCACGGAGCGTATGCATGTGAATCGTTTATTTCTGGTATTGTGAATGATGCGACCACACTACGTTACGTATATGTTTTATGTATATGTAATAATGTTGATTTGGAGGTTGTGAATGTAGCTTCAGGATATAAGCCCTTACAATTTTGTTCAAAACAATCAACCCTCATGTTTATTATCCGATATAAATAAGTTCACAGATCAGTCCAAGAAATCAAAAAATCATAAAACCATGAAGGTGGTAACGTGGAGAACCATCGAAAATAAAGTACGAGTTGATAATTTCTGTGAAAAAAAAAAAAAAAACATGTTTAAAACATTTGCATGTAAAAAAACATGTTTAAAATAATTCTGTCTACACATTTGTTAAAAATATTTTGTTTTAAAACAACCAACCCTGCTGATAGCTGGACCGCTATGTCTTTAGGAAAAAGAGCCTTTAAGCTAAAGGCTCCTTTAAATTTAATACCTGGGAGACTGCGTTTCATAACCAATGACATTTGAGATTTTAGTTAAAATTGCATTAGTTCGAATTGTTACCTCAGTCACCAGTTGCTGAACCGCTATGACTTTAGGAAAAGAGCCTTTAAGCTAAAAGCTCCTTAAAATTTAATACCTGGGAGACTGCGTTTCATAACCAATGACATTTAAGATTTTAGTTAAAATTGCATTAGTTCGAATTGTTACCTCAGTCACCAGTTGCGCCGTCAATTTTAGTGCTTTTTCTAGAGATATTTACTTTTGATCTTTCATTTGACATTTGCATTTGAGAGAAAACGTGTTTACTGCGTATTTGTATTGGTACAACATCTAACCTAAACCTACGGCGGGCCGCCCCTGCCGCCCCCTAAAACATTTGGTATGAATAAATTTGTTCGATACAATCTACATACTGTTACGTATTTCGCGTACGGATTCGAATATAACTGAGACGATCGATTTAAAACACACACTGTTTATTTCTGCGTACTACAATAAATACATGCCAACAATAATCTACTTGAAATATATCGCAGGTACTTCGCTTTTATCCGCTCTCTACCACATCGCATTCCAATTCAATACTGGTCGTGAGGCAAAAATTGATGCCTCATATAGATCCGATCAATTCAACTCGAAGGCTCTATGCATTCTCCAGCAGTTTCCTTAATGATCCGACATTATGGATTCTAGACCACTCCTGAATAATCGCACACCTTCCGCGTGTTTCCCGTGTGTTCCGGAATGTCTGCACCTCCGCCAAAATAGACGGATGTGCCTTGATCGAGCGTTAAAGGTTCCCAATGCCAAGCCATCGCGTATACTTCTGGAAACGTCCAGAGCACCGCTTGTATCTACACTGCTACATGATGGGTGGAAAGAATGCAGAAAGATCGCGCGTTTACCCGAATGCACGGGATCGCCGCTCGTAACAATACCTACTGCGTAGGAACCTTTTAGTTAGTGTTGAAATCAAGTGTTCAATTAATTGTAACAACCCCAAAACTGTTGGTTTTGTTAGCCGAAATCTATCGAAAAAATCGACATCATCATAACCATCGAAACGATTTTTTCTTTTTCTATATAATTTCCTCTTTCTCAGATAAATTTATGGTTCTTCTTCCGATGATGAACCAGAACTTGATGTTTGCAGAAATCGATTCCGGTCATTCCGATTCATTATGTGCCGATTTTAAGGACGGAGTTGAATTGGTAAAATAAGCGTTGCAAAATCAATCCCTGTGGGTTTATTCCTTGACGGATTCTCACCATTTTGGTCTCTTCCAAAAGCTACAAGGATGTACTTTGGTTTGAGCCCATTGGCTTTTGAAAGAGAATATGGTAATATGGCCAGAATAGTAAGAATCCGTCAAGGAATAAACCCACAGGGATTGATTTCGCAACGCTTATTTTACCAATTCAACTCCGTCGTTAAGTTGAAATGTGAAAACCGACTCGCTCTTTCTGTGGCAGGTAGGAGGTAGGACACGGCACACGGATCAACACAAAGAGACGAGTGACGTCTGCTGGCTGACACGAACAGCTTGAGGTTATGTTCACCTTTAACAGCTCCTTTATTTAGCATCTTAAATGGCCGAAATCGACCATTTAAATTAAAGGATATTCTAGCGAATTTTAAAAGCGCCTTTAGAATTATGAAACAATAACTCAACTTAAAGGCTCTTTTAAATTTAAAGGCTCCTTTAAAAATCATCATGAAACCGGCTGTTACAATTTCAAACATACAGCCGGTGATCAATTTCTCTCTCAGACCAGTTCGTCCTCAACAGAGAAGAAGAAACTAGAAAAAGTAACTTTCGTTTTGAAATGGAATGAGAAATCGGTCGTTACCTCACATTGAAAATAAAATATGAACTTGCATAACAAAATTCGTTGTTTAATTCCAAAACAATCATATCTGAAGAACGAAATGTTCTTTTGGATCGGTTTTTGTTTCGAACACTTATTCAGAGTGTTTCCTAATTATGATCTGGGATCTGTAGATGTGTACTTTCCATCATTTCTGGTACCCTCGTCCCGCGGCCTTACATTTATATGTCATATCATAGAAATTAAGTTAATGTCAATTTATTGTTACGAGCGGCGATTCTGAATAACACGCGATCTTTCTAGACTCTTCCCGTTCCCGTTAGATCGCAGTGTACAAGTGCGGAGTGTTCTTGTACATTCCAGAGCGTGCGTGTACGTGAAACTGAATGAGAAGATTCCAACGTTCGATCCGGACACATCTGTCCATTTGGCGGCGGCGCCGGCTCTAGAGAACGGCAGAACGGCAGAGAGGTGCGTGATTATTCGGGAGTCGTCTAGAAATCGTATGCCGGGTCACTGAGGAAACTGCTGGAGAACGCATGGAACATTCGAGATGAATCAGTCGGACCTATAAAGGGCATCAATCGTCGGTTCACGGCCAGTATTGAATTGGAATGCAGAGTGGTAGCGAGTGGATAGAAGCGAGTAGTAATCACAGCGATTCCTAAGTACCTAAATAATTGTTGGCGTGTATTTATTGTAGTACGCAGTAATAAACAGTGTGTGTTTTGAAACGATCGTCTCAATTATATTCGAACCCGTACGCGTAGTGATGCCGCGAGACGAGACAAGACGAGACAGAGGCACGGTCTCGTCTCGTCTCGAAAAGTGTCGACTGGTATATCTATATACACAGGTTGTCTCAAAAGTAACGCATTCCGACAGTACTACGGTGTATGGAAACTTCTATGAATCCCACAAAAAATGATGAAAAAAATCTTCGACTTTTATTTTTGAAGTTATGAAGGGTCAAAGGGTGGTCCTTCGATCCCTTCTAGTTTCGTTATTTCGGAATATTTTTGTAAACTGATTATGGCAGAATCATTAGTAAAAAATATTAACCACTGGATATGTACTAAATTCCTACTTTCTATAGGTACAAGATAAGCCATAAACCTAGAAAAAATTAAAAAAAAAAAATGCCCGCAAACACTTTTTTTGGTTTCTTAATCGGTGTAGAGCAAAAGATAACCCGAGTTTGTTGAAAGAACTCTTTTGGAATGAGCTTTTTAGAGAAATTGGATTTTCGTTTGTTTATGACTCACCCTGTAAAGTAAATGAAAATTGAGCAGACATCCAGTGGTTGATATTTTTAACTTATGATTCTGCCATAAACAGTTCACTGAAATCTTTCAAAATAACGGAACTAAAAGGGACCACCCTTTGACCCTTCATAACTTCAAAAATAAAAGTCAAAGATTTTTTTTCATAATTTTTTGCGGGCTTCATAGAAGTTTCCATATACCGTAGTACTATCGAAATGCGTTACTTTTGAGACACCTGTATACCTATACATATACAGGGTGGTGAAAATTTTGATGCTCACCATTGGTATCTTGGAAACGGTGAGAGATACGAGGTCGGCTAAATTAGAAAAAAGTTGCGCATTTTTGTGGTGATTGAGAATCTGAAAAGAAACTTCGAATATTTTGATTGGTTCCCGATTTATCACGAAAAAACTGAAAATTCTGATTCCAGAAATTATTATTTATCTTTCCAACCATTCAAGCTTTTTCAATCAAACTTGGTAGTTTTATGTTTTTGATCACTCGAGTCGAATAACGTTGACAGAAATTTTCCAGGCCTTCTAGATTTCAAATTATGATAGTCGACTTTTTTCTTATGGCCGCCATATTGGATTTTTGCACTAATAGATAGAAAAAAAAATAGCTTTCCGAATTAGTAACCAACATGTTCTTTTTATAACATTTTTAGCGTCAAATTTTGAATGTTTCGTAAATTACTGGCAAAATCGGGAATGCTTTGAAAAACAATTGAAATCCACCTTGAATATACTTGAGACGTCTCGTCTCGTCTCGAAATTTCGAGACGAGACAGGCAGTGAGTCTCGTCTCGGTCGAGACGAGACGAGACGAGACAAGTCTCGGTCTCGACGGCATCACTACGTACGCTAAATACGTAACATTATTCATAGAGGTATGAATATTTTCCACCATTTTTTTCTTACATTTTTGGAGACCGTGATTGCCTGACAAAATAGTTATTTATGAAGTAAGAGCGTAAAGCAGGTTTTACGCTTGTGCTGCATACAACATTTTTTACACGACTCATTCTTTTTTTATATTTGATTTTGAACCATAAAAGCCGAAAAACTAAAAAGCGATTATTGATAGATCTAAACTACTCAACAATTGAAATGGCCCACCCAAAATTTTTAGTTGAGTTCAAAGTGCCCTAGCTCCCGAAACAATAGGACTAATTCGAAAGTTTTTCTTTTCCTAAATATCTGGCGGTCTTTGTTTATCATAGGGTGGATACAGAAATAAATCCAGATCTTCCGTGTTGGTTATACAGGGCGTCGCGTAAAACCCTGCAAAAACTAAAAACTTTGAGTAACTCCCAATTCCAAAAAGCATGTTTTTGAATATCTTCAACTGGTCCAGGAGAGTAGGTACCTACATGGTTTTTCAATTTTCCGATTATATTTCTTGACTACAGAGTGATTCGAAAAAAACAACTTTTTGGTTTTTTGGTCATAGCTTTTTTCCTTGTTTACCGATTTTCATAATCTGTAGCTTATATTGAAGCTAAAGCTTCAAGCAACAAGAATGGGTCTTCAAAATTGATGCAAAGGGAAACTTGAAATTAAGAGTCTGCATCAAAAGTGACCCCAGATCTGAATAACGCCCGATATCAGATACGAAGATGGAACTCGTCAGAAATCAGTTTGCACTTTGCTTTGAAGTGAACCATTCAGTATGATCATTTTAAGATGTACCTACCTCTTTCTGTGTAGAAGAAGATTCCTTAACGAGGGATTTAAATTATGGCTGCATGTTCTCAGAAGAAAATCAGTATCCCTCTTACCTGAAAATTAATGTAATCTACGTTATGAACAACAAAGCTGGTACCTAATTGAATCTGGGAGCATTGTTGGATTTTTCTCGATTCAATAATCACCAGCTTTGATATTCGTAACGTAGGTTATCATTGAGAATCACTTACTGACTGTCAAGAGAATGTCACAGCTAAATTTGTCTACATAAACAATAATTTCGCCTGTTTTCAATTGCCGTTTTTGCTGCAAAACTTTCAAAAGCGATCTCGGTTTACGGATAGGTACATGTTGGAATTGTACATAGTGAGCAAGCCGATGGCAGCCAGCCATCATAGACAACCTCGGCAGGAGAGACTGGAACCCGCTCAAAATTGGGACGGTATTTCCGTCTAAGATACACGTAGGTATACATCGGACACGGAATCTACAAGCTGTCCTGAAGACGAACCAAGCGACAATGTTAGAAATAGATCCAAAAATTCATGTGTAGCATCTCCTGACAGAATTTTTTGTCATCACTGTCAGACATCGAAGTTCAAGAATCGAAGCGGACTGAAGATCCACATGGCCCGAATACACCCTGGAATAGAAAAAGACTCATCAGGTGCCAGTCCACTGTCCGGTAATCTTCAAGAACCTGGCCACAAATGTGCTCTGTGCAAAGTCACGATAATGTTGAAACATGGAAGTGGTTTGACTGTGGTTTGACGGTGACTCATTTGACTCGCTGTCACCAAGAAGAAAAAGAAAACCAGCAGACAACGAAGACATTTCGGATTTCCAAGTGATCCTGAATAAAATGAACCAGTCCATCTTCCCACCTTGCGGTGTGTTTAATAGGAAGCCTCGCTAAGAAAATGGATTTACTACGCAGCAGTCATTCATTTTGGTTTCTGGTACATTACTACAGGAAGTATAATTATACAGGCTGTCCTACGAAGTAACCGACATAGTTCAAGGGTAGATGTACTTTCTCAAGGCAAATCAGAATTCGCCTTCGAAATTTTCCTGACGTCCCCCGTTTCCGATATACAGGGTGATTTATGTGTTCAACCGAAAAGTTCGATTGGCCATATCTCAGGAATACAATTATTGAATCTATTGAAATTTTGCAGGTATATTCTAGAACCAGGAGCCTTTGTAGCGCTCTATTCATTTATGAAATAAATACAGGACCGTACCCAAAATTTTGTTCTTCAAGTTTCTGTTGAAAAAGTCATCCTTTATAGATTTTTTTTTTAAATCTGATGTCATATTCGGAAATTACATAAAAAATGCTACAAAATGCGATTCTAAATTGTTTGGCACTAATTTAGCTGATTCGAAAAAAAACTATTAACAGAGATTTTTCATGAATATTCTTGAAAATTTGATTCAAATCACTCAAACGCTATTCCAGGTGGTCAAACAAAGTCACAATTTCAATTTTGATGTTCTACCAAACTGAGGATAATTTCAGGAGATTTTCTGGAAACATGAATTTGGGCAGGAGGAATCTGCAGGTACCAAATTCATGTTTCCAGAAAATTCTCCTGAAATTATTTTTGGTTGGCTAGAGCACCACAATTGGAATAGTGACTTTGTTTGACTATCTGGAATAGCGTTTCACTGATTTAAATCGAAATTTTGAAAAATATTTCTAAAAATTTCTGGTACTAATTTTTTTTCGGATCAGCTAAATTAGTGCCAAACAATTTAGGAATCGCATTTTGCAGTATTTTCTATGTAGTTTCTGAATATGACATCATATTTGGAAAAAAATCTATGCAGAATGACTTTTTCAACAGAAACCCGAAAAACAAAATTTTGAGCCTCGAGAAAGTACATCTACCCTTGAACTATGTCGGTTACTTCGTGGGACACCCTGTATAAGACACATTCACGCATACCTATAATAAATATCATTATTGTTTTGTTATTATCCTGAAATCTCCTAAAATGCTGGTTGTCAAAAAATTATTTGCTCTTTAACTACGGTAAAGCGAAATATATTTGTCAAATGTCACTTGAGATGAAATGGCCAATAATGCAAAAAGTAAGAAAACGAAAGTACAATAAAAATTGTATGCAACACGTACGTAAGGAATACGGATGATTATTTTCACTAATTTTGAAGTTTGAGAGACATGATGAACAAAGCATGTCCGAAACAGGGCCTTTTCGATGTAGAAATTAGCGGTGACCGGTGAATAGTTTCCTCTCCATCATACCCTCCTAGATCATACCCCATTTACGTTAATACCATTGCACCGTTGAGGGCGGCTTTCGCCCCATAACTCGGCTAGCCTGAACGGGTACCATGTTTTTTTTTGTTAAAAGAAAATATCTGAACCATTTCTGTAAAAGCTCAACTTTATACGAAAAACGCCCTCCTCAGTAGTCAATGTAGTACATTTTGTACTGTAAATATAAGTGACATGCGCGCACCACTTCTGTGTAGTTGTTGATTGGTTGCGTCAGAAAAAAAATCATATCTAAACAAGCGAATATGCCTCATGGGCATGAGGCTCAGTAGCGCATTCCTTTTTGAAGGATTATTGGACGCAAGATGTTGATGGGGTACTTGCCCATTTTTTTTTTATTGGCTTAACCGATAGTATGGGTAAAAATATTGTACCGTATTTTTTCTTTTTCCTGAATTCCCAAAATTGCGGCCGTAGTGCCTTTTTAGCGCACTTCTCCAAACGGGAAGGCGCTTTTGTCCTCGCTTTGTCCGTCCGTCCGTCCGTCCATCCGTCACAGCATCTAGTCCTAGACGAAAACGTTCCAAAAATTTTCACTCCAATAGGTAGCTCATGACCTTGTATCCCGAACCAAGAAAAATCTCGACGAAATAATGATAAACAATTACAATAATGACAAATTGGTGTGACGCGGCATTGCCGTTGAATGCTGCATTTCAGAAGCCGGCCTGATCTCGAAAATTATCACATGCGATCAAGTACCCGTTCTTATCATTTTACAATAATACATATGCGGAGTTATATTTAGAGGAGAATTTGAACTTCATTTTAATAAAAATTCCACATCAATGCAAGGTACAGGTCAATAGTTATGCATTTTTGAAAATGACTCCGCGAAGTTACGGCTCGGCCGCAATGATTTATTCGTTGTTTGCTGGTGCTTGATATGCTTTCCTCTGAACAAAACGAAATCCAATACAGAAAATATTTGAGTTCGAATGGGTAGCTCATGGCCTTGGTACGCGAACCAAGAGAAATCTTCCCGAAATAATCATAAACAATTACAACAATAACATTTTTGCGTAAATTGAAAAAATTCTTCCATCCTTCTTCCAATGGTGTTGACGTTATAGGTACTTTTTATTTTGCTTTGAGTTACACCATAAATAATTATTAATACTTCTTTGGCCAACCGGTTTAATACATAATTATTATTATGTATTAATTTAAATAATATTAATATAATTTATATTAATAATATTAATATAAATAACAAAATGTCACTTCTCAACCCTGACGATGCTTAACAGCGAAACCGGTTGGCCAAAGAAGTATTAATAATTATTTATGGTGTAACTCAAAGCAAAATAAAAAGTACCTATTTTTGCGTAAGGCGGCTTCGCCGATCAAGTGCTGGCATTCGCGGTAAGATATGTAGAAAGTTGCGAGATGCGGGCAGCTACAATTTCTTATGAAATTAGATCATTACATGTACGGGATTATATTCAGAGAACAATTTGAACTTTCCTTTGACAAAAACTCCACTTCGATACAACCCTTGGGTCAATTGTTATAAATTTTTGAAAACGACCGCAAAGCTACGGCTCGGCGCATACGCAGCCCTACGAGTTTAAAATCAGACGTGCCATTAACTATTTAACATTTTGAAATAGCCAATACTAGGTACCTGAAGGATAATGGCACTCAAACTACGAAACATGTTCTCTCAATAACAAAAAAAGTAGGTAGGTATTACTTAAAATCATGTGACAGAGTACAATTTTTTCGGTTTTTCGATAAAAAAGAATTGCTCCAATTCAAAAATAAACCCAATATTCGTGTTCAGGAGATCGAATTTCATGATTGTGCCGCCATCTTGGCTGTCATATTAAAATTTCTTATTAGTGTAACGATTTTTATGAAACTTTGAACTTACCTTTGTCTCGTATGATCATTTTCATTTCCAGGCCAAATTTCATGATTCCGCCACCATCTTGGCCGCCATATTTAAATCTCTTATAAGTGGAAGGATTTTCATAAAACTTGAAAATTACCTTTGTCTCGTATGATCATTCTCATTTTCAAGCTGAGTTTCATGATTTCGCCGCTATCTTGGCCGTCATATTGGAATTTTCTTATTAGTGGAACGATTTTCATGAAACTTGGAACTTACCCTGCTTGTCTAGTGCAATCATTCTGATTTTCAAGCCGAATTTCATGATTCTGCTGAAATTTTTTGCCCAAATAGCGGTAGAACGGTAGAACCCTAATTACCTAACATCTTGCGTTCACTAATCCTTCAAAAAGGAAGTGCGCTACTGAGCCTCATGCCCATGAGAATATTCGCTTGTTTAAAAATATATTTGTGACGTCCAAATATACTAAAAACTAAACAAACAGCACTGTTGGGTTGAAAACTCAAAAAACTGTTAGAGCGTCATCACAATATTTGGAAAATACAGACAAAAAAAATTCACTGAAATTTCCCTGTTCCCTTTGAAAAAAAAATCTTTTTAAATCAATGGATATATTTTCCAGAAATTTTCTGGAAATACTATTTATTACTCTTGTTGATGATTGAAAGTATTTCAAGTCAAATATGTTTCATTGGCAAGTACCCCATTAGGGTTCTATCGTTATTTGGAAAAAAAATCCAATATGGCGACCAAACTAGCGGCAGAATCATTAAACTCGGCTCGAAATTCAGGATAATCGTACTAAACAAGGGTAAGTTCGAAGTTTCATGAAAATCGTTCCGGTAATAAGAGATTTCGATTATGCGCGATTCTTACTCCTATGCGCTACCAAAACACACACGCCCGTAGTGAGTCGTACAGCTTTTCAATTGCGCCAAGCCGTAGCTTTGCGGTCGTTTTCAAAAATTATCAACTTATGATCCGGGGGTCGTATCGAAGTGGAGTTTTTGTCAAAAGAAAGTTCAAATTCTTTTCTAAATATAACCCCGCACATGTGGTGATGTATTTCCATAAGAATATGTATTTCTCCGCATGTCCTAATTTCTTACATTCAAATGTGAAATTCAGCGAATAATCCGCGACGCCGCCGTATACTCAAATGTTATTATTGTAATTATTTGTCGTTATTTCGGCAAGCTTTTTCTTGAGTCGTGTACCAAGGCCATGGGCTACCTATTCGAGTTGAAATATCTTCTGTATTGGACTTCGTTTTGTTCGGAGGAAAGGATATCAAGAACCAGCAAGCAACGAATAATCATTTGCGGCGGAGCCGTAGTTTCAGAGTCATTTTCAAAAATTATTAACTATTGACCTGTGCCTCGCACCGATGTGGAATTTTTGTTAAAATGAAGTTCAAATCCTCTTCTAAATATAGCTCCCCATATGTATTATTGTGAAATGATAAGAACGGGTACTTGTTCGCATGTGATAACTTTCGAGATCAGGCCGGCTTCTGAAATGCATTCAACGGCAATGCCGTCCAACACTAATTTGTTATTATTGTAATTGTTTATCATTATTTCGTCGAGATTTTTCTTGGTTCGGGATACAAGGTCATGAGCTACCCATTGGAGTGAAAATTTTTCGCAAAAACCTTTTCGTCTAGGACTAGATGCTGTGACGGACGTACAGACGGACGGACGGACAAAGCGAGGACAAAAGCGCCTTCCCGTTAGGAGAAGTGCGCTAAAAAACTCACGTTTTAAAACTTCAGTGTAGGCTTCGCCTGGTTTTAGTAGATATAATACACCGATATTTGCAACATTGCCAAGTCTACCATGCGTTTATTTACAAAGACCCAACTCAGACGTTTTCGTTTTGCAAAAAAATTGACACAAAGTCAAAATTGTTTTGAGCATACGCCACTTTACGGTGTATTCTCAAAAATTGGCCCCCTGCCCTGGCGCAAGAAGGTGCACTTATTAGTTTTATGAAAAGCGCTTTTTGGGTCCTTGGGTCCGCTTATTATGGCCTCCCCACTTCGCTTCATCTGCTAAACAATTGGAGCATGTGAAAAATTTTAATCTCATATAGGTTCAGGATCTATAGTTATTTTTTCTTTTTTAGTTGGATTTATTCCGGAGCGCGGCGCCGTTTAAAGAGGTTTAGCAAGAGCAATGCTCAAGGGAAAAAGCTGAAGTCAAGCAAATTCCACCTTTCAGTCCCAGGAACAATTTAGCTATTAAACTGATGCACCCCCCCCCCCCTCCCCTTTACGGTGATGTTCTTGCGATGCGGATGATATAATTGATATAGAAAGGCACACTGAATTTTTGCGGTGCGTGTTTTAGTGCGGCGCATAGGTGTATGCTCGCGCGCCGCATAGTATTGAAATTGGAGTCGTGAATTTTGTATTCCGCCGTAATGAAACGTTGAAAAGTAGTTCGCTGTTCGCTAATATTTATAAATTCCAACACAGCACGGTGTAATATGTAACATTTTACGAAGGAAGAAGAATAAGTTATGACATAGAATGTCCCCGGAGATATCCAAGGCCCGAGCAAGAATTCCCCCGTGTACACTATGCGCAAGGCGGCAGAAAATTAATGCATCCCCTTGGGAAATCGAACCTCTCTGTCCCGCGTGGTTTTGCCTGTTGGCAGCTGTAGGTACATCTTTGCTATTTGATCAACTTTTCGTTATCTCTTTACTCTAACACGTTTTAGAATGGTACATTTAAGCGCCTCTCCGTCGTCGTCCCCAATTTTGTTGTATCGATTAGAAACCACAAGAATCGATAATATCGATCGCATGCATACCATGAAAGACCTAAGACCACGCGGCGCGACGTTGCGTTCCCTCTAGACCTAATTAGGTGAAGGACCCGTTTTGCCGGACTGTGCGACGCCCTGTTTGGACACCCACCCCTCTGGGACACCGCACTTTTCCTCGCATGACATTCGATGAAGAATATTCGATGAGAACGTGACGCAAATATCCAGGACGTATAAAACACAGGGGCGCCTTTAGAATTCCGCCACCGCCGCGTCGCCGTCTCCACCCCCTTAGTTGCATTGCACTTGGTTCTAATTGAATCAAACGGCAACGTGTCCTGGCCGTGGCTCTGGCCCTGGTGGTCCTCGCATGCCCTCCCCATCCGAGCGTTTCGTCCCTTTTTTTATATGCATTTTATTCACCTGTATAAACTTCCAGCGTCCGTAATGTTCTTTCCTAAATACTTATACAGGCTGATTCGTTTTTACCCTACGATTAGTAGGATATATTTGGAAAATGTCCTTTTCATTTCTCAGATTCACAAATTATAACATAATGTGCCTCTAGCCCGCTTACTCCAAAAAAAATCAGGTGTCAAAGTTTAATTTTCCATTTCTTTCAGTATCAAATAACCAATAACCATGAACAGTTTGAAGAAATTTGCTTAGACTTAGCCTAGGCTAGTTTGCAGACACTGCCTATCTGCCTCTCATAAGTTGTTTCAAGTAAATTCAATCAATGATTGGATTTTGGTGGATTTGTTTGATACTTGACAGACAGGTATGCAGCATCCGCCTACTAACCTAGGCTAAATTAGAGCAAATTTCATCGAACTGTTAGATACTGATGTTCAAAAAACTAAAAAGTTGAACATTGACACTCTATGTGTTTTTTAGTTAGCGAATGAGAGGCATATTAGGTCTGTTATGTTTTCTGAATAGAGGAGCTTGTGGTGTGGTGGTTAGCGCGTTCGACTACCACTCCAGAGGTCGCGGGTTTGTTCCCTGCCTCGAAAACGAGCTTCTTGGTTCAGTTGGAATGCTTGTCAAATGCAAGACGCACCATGTGTCGCATAGCACGTAAAATACAAACGATGGGTACACAGGGGATCGGCAAAATTTCCGGTATCGTGGAGGAAAGCATTCACCGGCGTCGGTGTTAGGCCTCGTTACGGAAATAGGCCGACGTTAAATAAACGAATTAGAAAAAAATGTTTTCCGAATGAGAAGAGAACTATTTTCACAAAGTATCATAGATTGAAACAGAATCACTCTGTATAAACTTATTGTGTCCCAGATCAGTTTTTTAATTGGCAATTTGTATGCTTCCAGATCCTCAAGAAGAAGACGACCTCAGAGCATGCCGATTAAGAAGTAAGTTGTATATAAAACGGGACCAAAACCGTTTTGGTTTGAATTATAATTTTTATTCAATGAGCATGTAACAATGACTAATACTCATAAGTAGAGACCGGGTTCTGGGAAAAATGGCTTTTTGTTTTTGTTTTAGGCATTTGCATGAGACCATGAAATAAATGTTAGTGTTGGAAAAACGTTGCTTTTGACACCCCTTTGTCTTTGCCTAAATGCCTAAAACTGGCAAAAACCGGATTTACTGGCCTAGAAGGACCTTTTTAACAGCCTAAAATAGAGACCTTTCTAATTTTTTGGTGGAAATGATTTACAATGTTGTGAAAAATACTCGTTATTTAACTTATTTTGTTCAAACTGTGTGGTTAAATTGTTTTCCACACTAATATTAATTCATTTGTCTTAATTCATTCAAGAATATATTCGGCACATATTGTCTATTTTTGGTTGTCAGTGTTGTCACGGCCTGTTTCAGTCTCTTATGTGAAGTACAGCCTTTATTTAACTAAAAATATTAAACAAACTGTCTTGATGTCCACTTTTCAATTGCTTGAAATCTAATCCAGACGAAAGAAAAGGATCGAATTCTAGGCAAAATGGCTATCGTTTTGAGTGTTGAAAAATGTAGTGTATGTTTGACACACCTTTGTTTTTGTGTGATTTGTCTAAAATTAGCAAAACCCAGATTTACAGTCCCTAAAGTTGAAGCTTTTTTAACAGTATACAATACTAATGGGCTAATTCTATTTTACGGTAGAAACGATTCACAATTTTGTAAAAAAAATACCCGTTGTTTGATTTGCTGTGCTCAAATCACTCTTGTATTTATTTTGACACCAATTAGTAGTTTATGTAACAAGTACGCATCAGAATAATTTTTTAGCGGTTGACTCTGCTTGCTTAGGGTGAGGCGGCAGCTGAGCAACAGCGTCTTTAGAGCTCGCAAAACGCGTATTTTGTGGACTTCAACAGTCCGCAAATGACTATTTCAGGGATGCAATACAAAGACTAGTTTGTTTGCCTCAATACATAATTACATAAGGAACATTTTTTCGGCCTAAATTGCCCATCAAGTTACGGCCTAGTTCTAAAATAAAGCTTTCATCTGCCTTAATATTTACCCTAGTTTCCACTTTTTAACGGCCTAAAATCCGGTCTCCACTCATGAGGATTATTTATTTATTTATTTCAAATTTTCATACACGAGAAAAAGTATAGAAAACATCCAACGGTCCGAGGACCAATTACAGGATGAAAAGAAGACATAAATATAAAAAAGTAAAAACACAATTATTATATACAATGACAACATTCAAATTAGACACGTACTTAAAACACGTAAGTTTGTACAGATTATGTTCAGTTCACCGACACGAGCCTTACGCGAGTGTCGTAGTTTATCCGAATGAGCATTAGCTATTACTAGCGAGTAAAAAATACTATGCTTTGATCTTGATCTTCTTGAATGAACTTTCAGCACAACGCAGTAAGTTTGGCAACTATTTATAAAAGCAAAAAATGGGTTGTGTCACCCCAAAATTTTTCCGGCTACTATCCAGGAACCTATGGAAATTTTTGTTCGAAACGTCTCTTCGGGTGGGAATTTGAAATTAGAAAGATTGCAGGAAATTGAAAATTTTGTCAGGATAATTTGAATTTTCTGGGAAAACCTCAAATCTTTTTCCAGATCATCTTATTGTAAAAATCGTCAATTTGGTCAAATGCAGGTCCTGGCGGGAGGTCTAGGGATGTTGATATGGCCGCTTCTGCAGTAGTTTCTGGTGGCGCGGCGTGAACATTCACTTTATTTAGAAAATCAATTCGATGCACAATACATAGAAGAAAAATTGACAACTTCGAAGAATAAATCTGACACATGGAGCGAAACTGGGTGGGCTCGTAGACTCCTGATGTTGCATCCATGGCAATCGCGTCTTACGCGACTTTCGACTTTGAATCGCGTCTCACGCGACTGTGCGCCACACGAGGCCACATAATTACTAAACTATACCCAAACTTATGCAGGCTCGAAAAAATTTGTAAAAAAAATATGTACCGTGCGACCACTATCAGGAATAAAATGCAACTACCAAAATCTTTTATAGACCCGGCGTCCACCATGAATGTCTTTGAATAATCTAAGACCATTGTCGTAACGTAAGCCGACAGAAGTGAATATCAACGCGTGTATACACAATCATATAACCTACTCGCCAAATCACAGCGGCAGGCGGGTAGATGGAGAGAGAGCATATTTAAACATTTATGGTGTCCCGAAGTGTATTCCAGTTGTGGAAATCCTGTCACCGCCATTTTACCATTTAGGCCATCCTTTCGATTATTTATTTAGAAAAAATGCAAGAAGCGTCTTTTTCCTTGGCTATGAGGCTATCAGTATTTTCCCGTATACAGGCTGTTCATTTGAGAACTTACAATACCTGATTTTTTTCCCTAAAATTTTTTTTATATCGTGGGAGGAGGGGCAACATGATTGATTATTTATTATTTAATGCTTCTGCTTCATTCCCTATGTCAAGGTGACCACCCTTTCGAAAATTTTAAATGGGAATAGGAGTCGAGTAATGTGCAGTGCTCAACAATTTAAGTGGCATACTTGACAATTTTAGTATTAATAATGGATACATTTCCATGATTTTTCATTTCCTGGGGAGCTGACTGTTTCGGCAGTAACAAAGTATTGTTACGGATTTCGCGTTTGGGCTCTTTTATAATTGAGACGATCGTTTCGAAACACACACTGTAAATACTGCGTACTACTATAAATAGGTACACGTCAACAATTATTATTTGCGCTTGTGTATATCTCTTCAACTACTCGCTACTGTTATAGCTCTGAATTCAATACTGGTTTGTTGGCCGCTCCATGGGTGCTTATTTAATACAGGGTGTAACATAAGTAGTGCGATAGATTTTAGGGGGTGATTCCTGAGATCATTCTAAGAAAAAAAAGTTCATTATGAATATGGTTTCGAAAATGCTTACCCGATGAGCTACAGCCCCTAAAGTTGGGACCCTGAAGAAGGTTTGATTCGGCACTGGTACTGATATATTCAAGTACACACTTTCTGACATTGCCCTTGAGAAAGTAACTTTGCGAGTCGTTGGCGCTGTCGCATTTTAATTACTGTGACTTCCTTTATGTTTGGATGTCAGCACCCAGAACAGAGTCCAGAAAGTTCAAAATTCCTGCTGTGGGTATGTTTTCGGTCTTAGACGTTATGATCATGTGTCATATAAAAATATATTTTTTTTATTTTATCAAATTTTTATACACGAGAAAAAAGTATAAAAAACATCCAACGGTCCGAGGATTAATTACAAGATGAAAAGTAGACATAAATATCAAAAAGTAAAAACACCATTGTTTATACAATGACAAAATTTAGATTAGACACGTACTTAAAACACGTAAACTTGTACAAAAAATGTCGATGTTGCTCTCGACTCTGCTGTAGCAGGAAAACATTTAGGAAGTAGTTAACAGTCAAGGAGTTACAGCCGAGAGGCTCGGAAAATTACGACGCTGTGAAATCGAGCGTACACATATTGGGAGTCAGCAAGCACACTACGCGACAGCTTTTGGACCAGGCAGGGCTCTAGCAGGCTTCGACGAAGCGTTCAAAAACGAAGACTGGTCGCGGACTGTTTCGGTAGACATTTCCCCGCGGGTATAGGACATTTCAGGGAGATTGTTGCATCAGGTTGATACACGTAAGTCCTTACCATTTCCTAGATGTGCACATATAGGCAGCTAGGGTCCCTTGTGTATTTTCAAGTGAGACTTGTGGTCGAACACAAGAGCCTATCTCCTGGAGTGTCAGGTTCGGTGGGGTTATGTGGTGTCGAGCAGTCGTATTAGCGAAGCCGCTTCATCGGGTGAAGCTTTGTAGCTCGTCGAGTCTTGTTGGTGTCTTGTTTGGGTCCACCGCCGCGGTCGCTGAACTCTTCCACCATCGCTGCGCGTCCAAGTCAGACCTGGTGTCTACCCACCTCGACGGAGGTTGCGAGCACCTCAGGCGTAAACATCGAAACTGATGCTTTCCTCTAGAACACACGTTCATTCCTATTATTTATTATCTGTATTGCTTCTACCTATCACACAATGAAGGATTAATTTTAATTCTAATTACCTCGTTGTCGTTTGTTTATTTTTAGCCGGAAACGTTAATTGACGATGTTGTCACTGGCACTCGCGAAGAACTCCAAGGGCGTGCGAAGCTGGGATTCCCGATTAATCAGGGGTCGGGAACATAATAATCGCGAACAACTTGATTGGTGCCCTAAATAAATTAAAACAATTACAACTTCAGTTTAGCATAGACCCACGACCTAGCCGCCCAATAATAAGAGCAAGCCGGAGCGAGTGAGCTCTGTAAAGTAGAGTTTTCCCTTACAGTCTTTATGATGAGTTGAAAATAAAGTAAAGTGGTGCACAAAAAATATTGGCGCAGTCCCCCAGCAGAAAAGCCGAAATCAGGTCTGGGCCAGTAGTCTGCCCAAGAGGTATTTACAGTTACAGAGGTACACTCACGCGTGAAGGACTATAACGACTTCGCGAAATGTCAGCCTGTAATGGCTACTCAGAGGTGCCATCCAACCCCAGAATCTCACGCTTCAACTTACCTCGGTGCGTCTGACAAATGATCATACCCATTGGCCTTTGAGTTAGGACAAAACCTCAGTCTCGGAGACCGACGATATATGTAGGTACGAAAGAGGAGGTCTTGTTTTCTGTTGGACTCCGCCGAGGAACGTTACTGTAATTGGCAGTGTAGAAACTTTTCATAAAACAATCTGCAAACGCATCAGCTATTTCAGTGAAGTCACGCAGTTCCCCACCGTCGTGAATCAAAAGCGAAGGTAATGTCCTATCTCTACTTTCTGCGTCAACAAGCGACCAAAAAGCTCTAGAATTTTTCTTTATTCCACAGGGATGTTGCATTTCTTAAAAGACTTAAGCATCAATAAGAGATTTTGCTTGGGACCTCAACCATCTGAACCTCTCGTGATGATCCACCCTGCGAGTGCACCTGTATTTGTTCCAGGCGCGCCTCTTGCTTTTCAGCAGCTTTATGATTCTGCCGTTGAACCAAACAGAAAATATATCTCGAGATTACTGTCTTCTTGGTACGTGCTTGTTTGAGATTCCATACAGCTTATCGTAAAATGCAGCAACTGCGTTGTTGGGTTCATCATAAGAGTACAAAAACTTCCAATTGGCACTCATGAACTCAGCGTACTAGCCCAAATAATCTGCCCTCCTATAAAGTTATAGCCTTCCAACTAACAACAGTGGTAGTTGACTGCTTATTCCCAGATGACATGCCGGAGTCAAACTCAATCACGAAGGCCGGGTTATGATCATCCTCACCGAACATTACAGCGGGCTTAGCAACACTACAGGGGAAAGACTTCGAGCTCAAATCAAATTATCCCCCACTTATCAATATGTCGTCCAGAAAAACCACACAGCCCTCCACATTACACAACAATGACTCCATAATTTTTTGAAACTTTGCAGGTGCACAAGCTACCCCAAAGGCTGAACGTTTATATTGAAACAGTCCCTTATGTCTAGAACTTGTTAGCAATTCTTGCGACCTTTCATCAACGCATATTTGATTGTATGCATGTGAAAGATCAATTTTTGAAAATGTCACGCCCCCCTGCAATTTATCAAAAAGATCCTCGATACGCGGCAGTGGAAACTGATGACTTCTAACACCGGATTCAGTGTAACTTTGAAGTCTCCACATATGCGTATAGAACCATCTTTTTTAAGAACAGGGACAATTGGCGTGGCCCAGTTAGAAAAATCTACAGGTCTGAGTACATCCAAATTAACAAATCTCTTCAGCTCTTTCTCAATTTTTTCTCTTATCGCATATGGCAAAGGTCTGGCCCGTATGGACTTTGGTGTTACTTCATCACTTTTCAACTTTAAAGTTACCACACTATTATTGAGCATCCCTCAACCTTTAGAAAAAACGGAATTATATGTTGTTCTTAATTGATCTGTACTTACTACTCGCTTAGAATCAATAGAGCAATTTTCACAGATCTCTACGTTGAACTTTGACATGAAATCTCTACCCAAAATTTGTGGACCTCCATTTTTTATTACAAAAAAATCAATAATATCCATGTGACTACTGAATTTAATCTTTTTTTTTAATTCACTTAAAACTGACAATTTATTTCCATCCTAAACCTTGAAATCTCTGTCGCTCCCTTGTAAAACACAATCGCCAAAATTTTCGGACAAAAAAGTATCCGACACCACCGAAATTCCCGATCCCGAGTCAATTTAAAAAATAAATGGTTTGTTTTCTATCGTAATCTTTTTGAAAATTGGTTGAAGTGGCAACTTTTCATCGATTGAAAACAAAAAATCACTCTCAATGAAATTTTGGGCATTCTTAAGTTTATTTCTAACAAATTTTGCTTCCTTTTGTGCATGGGCACATCGATGCTAAGTGACGATGAATTTTACAAATATCACCGTAGTAATCAAGAAAATGATATTTTTCTGTAGGATGATTTTTCCTACCACAACACTTACACATACCTACTACCCATGCCCATGGGGCACGATTGGTCTTGACGATTACCAGGTTGAGAAAAATAATTATCCAGCCTTCTTAGATAGATGCTCCAATCGAATAGCACATCGAATTCTCGCAATTGACCATAGTATGATGGATTAGCTGGTGCTGAGCTGAGTGAACCCAAGGACGAAAATGGATGGTGGCCATACTCAGAAATGTGTATAAGCCTTGTGTCCAAGTGTAGAAACCACCAAGAGGATCTGACGACGCAGAAAATTGAAAATCGGTGTTTGTTTGAACCTCTGCAGTGTGAAAAACAGCTCAAATCAAATGATGTTCTCAATCGGGATTGTCGTCTTTCATAATTGTACAGGGACTGATCAAAAAGATTCCTGCCCACACCATGATGGAGCCACCCCCAAACGGAATCCTGAGTAAAATGCAATCTGCATGAAGACGCTGTCCACAGTGATATCATACACGACCCCGCCAGTCGTTTCCTGTCAGGGTGATACGTGTTTTATCGTTGTCGTTTTTGGTTTGCGTCGTCAGATGCTCTTGGTGGTTTCTACACCTAAACACAAGGCTTATACACATCTCTGAGTATAGCTATCATTCATTTCCGTCCTTTGGTTCACCCAGTGTAGCGCAACAAACTTGAGGTTAATTTTTCAACTTCTTCGCATTCGAAAGAGCCTGATGGCGTTAGAGGGATTTAAACTCTCGAATATCGATGACAAATGATTAATAATAGTATATTATTCAACGAGCATATAATGATAGTTATAATCCACGGAGGGTGTAGTTTGGGACACGAGCGATAGCGAGTGTCGTAAAACACCCGAGTGGATTATAACCATTATATGCAAGTAGAATACTATGCTTTGTCTACGACAGTTGAAGAATAACAATAAATTTGTTGAATGAACGATTATAATCTTGTCTAATTATGAGATTTCTATTATGTAAACTGTTCAATGATTGAGACGCGGCAGGACACTGAAGGAATGACTATTGACTACCTGACAGACCAGACAAGTACCTAGTGATTTTGCCACTGCGGCAGCACGCACCGCGGTGGTGGATGGATGGTGAACGGCAACCCGCCGAAGAAGCCAGCCAAGGGTAGTGTTGAAAAAACAAGCAGCTAGTCACGGGCACGGCCAACTAGGTTTTGATACTCCATCGACACTGAGGTAAATCATACTGGAAACTGATTTTATGCATTTATAAAATGAGCCCATTTTCAGACCATACCCCTGGATCCGGGACCGGAACGGAACACACGCTCACAGGTGCATGCAGTCTGCAGCCAAAAGTGAGGTTAAAATGCATCTAATAATTTCTGGAATGCCTATGCAGGAAGGTAAATGAACAAAAACGAGGTCAAGACATAAACAATCTGATCATGATTCTTTCAGTTTGTTATGGAATGGAGTGATTGCCTATTGTTCATAAGGAGAAGTCACAGTTCATAAATGACTTCGTACTTGTGTCGGGACTTTTCTGGCAGAAGATTCAGGGCTACTGATCTTGCCACTTCTAAGATTTCGGGGGGCTCGTAGTCTGTGTTTTCGTAGGAATTCATTTTAGTTCTTGAATGATGCAAAATAAAAATTCACAGTGACAGGGTAGGTATCTGATGAATTTTATTTGACATTTTACTAAAAATCAAGTCATCTCATAAGCCTCCTTGATATGTTACATTTACGGAAATTGTCGCTTTGCGATTGGTTGGAGCCATTGGGTTATGAGCCCATAATCCACGGGGCGGGGCTTAGGCAGTGAGTTATGAATGTCATAAATAAATCAGAAACGCATAGTTAATGTCGGAGTTATTTAATAGGAGTAGATAAAGGTTATTAACTTATTACTGATCGCCTGTGCGCTTGGACTCTTGGCGACACTCCGCAAATGTCTTTTCCTGAAAAGAACTTAAGAAATTTACCATTTCTTCTTTGGTCACCGCAGAGGAGTTTGATCGACATGTGATGAAATTGACGACTTTCATCTTGTCAATGCCCAAGATTTTGATATCTTTGTGAGCTTTTTTCTTTTGTTTTTCTTATTTAGTAACAGTCTGCATGAAGAATTTCTTGTATTTGAGGCTCAAGAGTGGTCACAATTACAAAATGTTGACGCAGAATCACAATAAATACACAAATGAACTGTTTACAACCAAAATCAACGCAAAGTAATGCCTCATACATTGTTGAGCCATAAGAAGAGATTGATGGTCAAGATTTGAAGACGAAAGACGTCAATGAATAAACTGAGCATGGTACTTGCTTAAGCACATTGTAACAAAGCACACTAAAAGTTTTCTATTGGATGAACCTCCATTTAGTCCAAAATTCAAGCTTTGATTTCAGTAAAAATTATGCATTTCTGCAAAGCAACAGTCGAAAACCTCTCCACCGCAAACCTATGCATTGATGAGTGCGCCACTTTACGCTCATCCTCACACTACATTAGGCCACCTCTGTGCAAAAATTCATCAAAACCAAAAAACGCGTTTGGAAGTTATGGACATTTAAAAAAGTGGTCCTTAACTTATGCTCCGAAGTGTATATTTGATAACGTGACAACTGTATTCGCTCTCAAATACCTATGGTTGGGACCAGCCTTAACCAAGTAGGAAATGACAAGGCCCTTATCAACGTCGCTGGCCATGCCCACAACACGGATTCTTGGATGGCACTTGTTGGCCTCAGTGATATTATACTTTTCTGATAGCTTCTCAACAGCGATTTTCCTGAAGAACCGGTAGGCTTCGCTTCAACTCGCCGTAGCTCCTCAGCAGATGACCAGATTTGATTGGTTGCGGTCTGAGATTTTCAAGGAAGGTCTATTCCTTCATAATAATTATTGGTTTTGACTTTCTGCTGATTATTATCAAAAAGCAATAAGGACTAAAGAAATTATATTTTCAATTGCTTCCGCCATCTTGGATTTTGACATGTACGTCATTTTCTCATATGAAAAAGATTGCCTGTCCAATTGGCTAGCCATTGATACCAAATTTGAGAAAATCGGTTGAGAAATGAGCAAATGGCGGATTGGCGAACGGGATACCTAAAGGACCCCGCACGATTCTTATGGAAAATGGGTCTCGGTCAAATTCCCTAATTTTCTTATATGTTGTAGCCCAATTTGACATGAGCCAAAAACCATCGTCCGTTACCCAAAAAAATTGACAGTTTTTTTTCTATAAGGGGTTGAAGATGGGTTATTTCAAGGTAAAAAAATATGTTCCAACGTAAGTGAGAACATTTCAACGTCCTTTCTGACACATATAGCTCATAACAATTCCCTTTTTCTTTTGTGAAAAAATCAACCCCCTCCCTCACCTCCAACCCCTACTTGTGAGTATCAAATTCGAAATTACATTTGAAAGTCATGCAGATGGTTCTATTTTGTCGAATTATCAATTTTGGCACACATTTTTTTCCCAACTCCCAAAAAGGGGGTGGGGTTGAAAAAAAACCATCGGTCAATTCGACTGAATTTCTGATATTGTGCTTTACCAGTTACGCTAAACAAGATTACCAAGGGAAAACTCATTCGTATGACCAGTTTCCACCCCACAGAGGGTTGAAGTTGACTATAATGACGCATAAAACATTCTTCCATGTCATAAACCAAATGAATGGAAATAGTGGACTTTCATATCATCTTGTTTCGTAAAAATGTCTATTCTCCAAAAATACTTCCAATCCCGTCCTTCATCCCCTATCCCTGTTTCTGAACATCATATTCGAAACAAATCTTGGAAATTATATCAATTTTTATTTCATCCTTCAAATAGTCGCAGTAGCTAGAATAAGAGTGTGACATAATATTTTGCTTTGATTGAGCAGCTTTCGCTCCAAATGACATAAAATTCTTCAATCTAAACTATAAGTAGAGGTGTATCCGTACAAAAGAAAAAAGTTAGGAACTATGTAGGTACAGGTAAACATAATTAACCTGCTGTAAAGTTGAGACTTGATAGGAACACCAATATTTTTAATAATAATCAAGGCAAAAAATCATTCAATCAAATGTATGTCCCACCCTGCTGTAAGGGTGCTAACATAAGCATAATAGTGAAAGTGAATTTTGAGAGGAAATTCACAATCAGATGCAGAGAATCCGACCGTAGACCTTCTCCTTCATTTTCAAGATCTATTTCGAATATGATGTTCAGAAACAAGGATAGGGGATGAGAGACGGGGTTGAAATTATTTTTGAAGTATAGGCATTTTTACAAAACAAGATGATATGAAAGTCCACTATTTTCATTCATTTTGTTTATGACATGGAAGAATGTTTCATGAGTCATTATAGTCAACTCCAACCCTCTGTGGGGTGGAAACTGGTCATACGAATGAGTTTTCCCTTGGTAATCTTGTTTAGCGTAACTGGTAAAGCACAATATCAGAAATTCAGCCGAATTGACCGATGGTTTTTTTCTCAACCCCACCCCCTATTTGGGGGTTGGAAAAAAAATTTGTGCCAAAATTAGTAATTCGACAAAATAGAACCGTCTGCATGACTTTCAAACGTAATTTCGAATTTGATACTCACAAGTAGGGGTTGGGGGTGAGGGAGGGGGTTGATTTTTTCACAAAAGAAAAAGGGGATTGTCATGAGCCATATGTGTTAAAAAGGACGTTGAAATGTTCTCACTTACGTTGGAACATATTTTTTTACCATGAATAGCCCATCTTCAACCCCTTATAGAAAAAAAACTGTCCATTTTTTTGGGTAACGGACGATGGTTTTTGGATCGTGTCAAATTGGGCTACAACATATAAAAAAATCTGTTGTGGGGCGACACAAAACTTTCCCGGCGGTATCCAGAGACGTCAGTAATGATTTTGATCGAAGTGTCCCTTCGGGAGGGGGCGATTCGATTTGGAAATTGATGAAAAAATTCTATTTAGTCGAGCGTTTAGCGAGCATTCTGCATCCATTGTTGAGCGGACAGAAAAAATGACAGGTTAGGTCAGTTTTCAAAGGTGATGAAATGATCCAAAAGGTAGAACTAGGTAGCTAACTTTTGTGATATCTCAAAAATGCAATGCTGGTTCCTTATTGAAATTCTTGTTCCTACTTCAGATATGATGATGAAATTACAAAAACTTGATTGAAAACTTTCACTGCATCTGTGTGTCAAATTTCAACTCTATATTTTCAATTTAGAGCTTGGGCAGACAAACCCAAACCCAATGTGCCACCTGAGGGCTTCCGATCAAAATCATCCACCCAAAGTCTAATCAGAATATTCCAGGCTGAACTTAGGCCTCCGTACCTGATTTCGATTTGATCGGATCAATAATTCGGTAATTATCGTGACAGAACCGCTTAATTTGTACGATTGCATGAGTGGTTTTATATTTTCAGGAGGAAAATTTCCGGGAAATTGGAGAGAAATTATTGGAAAATGTTCAAGAACCAGTTATCTATTCTCTAAAAAAAACAATTCCAAGAAATCTGTTCACGGAATAAAAAGTTGAAAAATTTGCAGTTTTTCCAGAGAGGAAAACTCGGCAACTGTTGATCCGATTTCGAAAATTTTTCCTCCAAAAATTAGCACAATCTTTTCTCTAACTTTTATTCACAGCATGTCTGCACCTAAAATTAATATTTCGTGGGGCCTACCGCATGTAGAAGTTTGCATTGCGTTTTTCTCAAATTCACGGAATGTGCAATTTTCATTTTGAAAAAATTACAGTCGGAAAACCGAAACCGTGTCAACTCTGAAAATAGACCTGCACGACGCTCAATACAATCTACTTTCGATATCAGTTGAAATTTCCAAAAAAAAAGTCGATCCCTGAGCAGGAATAAATTTTTGAGTGGAGTCCTGCTACAAAAGCGAGTCGTGCTGGTCGAAACACCGGCGAGAGCCCCTCCTGAGTGGCAACGGCCAGGAGAAATTTCGAAAATTCATTACGCTCAACTGGAGAATGGTGGAAAACTGCAACTGCGGCCTCAATTTGACTCTTTTGTTGTGTTGCTTTCTGCCAAATCTGGTTCCAATCCATCGGATAGATTTTGAATAATTATTTGGTAAAGTTTTGAACTTTCAATTTTTTCATTATTTGACAGATGACAGATAGGGCAATGTTTCCAACTGTTCTGAATACAGTTTTTCAAGGGCTTTCAAATGACATATTGCAAGTTGAGTTCCGTGAGATATAGCTTCTGACATTTGATGATAGTGACAGTTGGGTTTGACAGATGACAGCCAAAAACTAATGGGCTCTTTTCAGGAAACAACCATGTTTGTATACCAAATATCAAGTCGATCCAGTCAACGTTACGGCAGTTATCGTGGAAGATCACAGACAGACACACACACACACACACACATACACGCACACACATACCCGCCGGTGTAGGTTTGTGGCAACCGTGCATCAAACCAAATTGTGGCAGCTTTGATGAAACCATGTAGGTTGGGTACTCCTTTGCGTTAGCAACCCGTAAAACTGACCCATTTGGTTATACACTCCATGGGGGTGGCGCAGCATGTCCCCGAATATTCGTGCATATAACAAACTAGTGGCGTCGCTGCCACAATTAGGTGTCAAGTTTTTGTGCATCCAAGACGCCAGAATTCGGTGTATAGTTTGTGCATCGAAGACGCCAAAATTCGGTGTATAGTTTGTGTATCGAAGACGTCAAAATTCGGTGTATAGTTTGTGTATCAAAGGTGTCTTGTCTATAGTGTCTAAGTGATTATGTCGATATTTTTAACAATTTTCAAAGCGCGACAGTTTTGGATTGCTTTGGAAGATTTTGAATCTGTTTAGACTGGCTGATAGCCCCATTTACACACACTCCCTTGTACACATTCCCATGTATCTTGCACGAATTCAACCAACCCCCACTCCTTCAAAACTACCGCCTTTTCCAAGTTGCTCCGATCTGAACCGGAATTTCTCGGTTGGATGAAGGAACTTGCGAAGAGAAGATAACTCAATGTTTCTCAACATCCCCCCCCCCCGAAACCAGGTGAGAGAGTGAACAGTTTTAATTTCTATGATTTCAAGAGAATTGTTATGTTAAATAGAGAAGTTCGCGGGAGGAAAACCTCTTTTGTACCTTTTACAAATTCAACCAACACCCACTCCGCCCCACCCCTTCAAAACTACCCCCTTTTCCCAAGAATCTCCGATCTTAACCGGAATTTCTCGGTCAGGATAGAGGAACTCTTGAAGAGAAGAAAACTCAATGTCCCTTTCCCCTCTCGCAAAACCGAGTGAGGGAGGGGGGGGCAAAAAGTTTTTATTTCTCTGATTTTGAGCGGATTTTTTGTGTTTGAGAGAGGAACGCGCGGGGAGAAAACTCGCATAATACCTTGCACAAATTCAACCAACCCGCACCCCACCTTACCCTTTCAAAACTACCCCCTTGGCCTTTTAGTGTTTTATTCAAGAGGAAACTCACGGAGATAAAATCTTCTATAAACCTTTCACAAATTCCACCAACTCCCGCATCACCCCACTCCTTCAATTACCCTCTTTTCTTAAGTACCTATCTCCGATCTGAACCGGCATTTTTCGGGTGGATAGAAGAATTCGCGGGGACAAGAAAATTCCATGACACTTACCATCCCCCACATCCGTGAACAGGGGAAGGGGAAAGGGGCAAATTTTTTAACCTCTTCGATTTAGAGCAGCCTTTTTTTGTTTGATAGGGAAACTTGCGGAGAGAAAATCTCCTAAGTATATGCCTTGCACAAATTCCCCAGCAACCCCCACCTCACTCCACTCTTTCAAAAACCACCCCCTTTTTCCAAGTAGCTCCGATCTAAACCGGCATTTTTCGGTTGGATAAGAGAATTCGCGGGGACAAGAAAATTCCATGACACTCAATCCCTCACATCCTTGAAACCGGGGAAGAGGGGAGGGGCAAATTTTTAAACTCCTTGATTTAGAGAGGCCTTTTTATGTTTGATAGGGAATCTCGCGGAGATATAATATCTATCCTAATGCTAATATTAAACAATATGGTGTCGTATTTGAAAATCAAATGTTGATGGCTCTTCCGATTATTTCCGGAAGATCGAATGGAAAGAAGTGTGTATAAGTATTACTCTATTTTTGTTTTAAATGGTAATAATTAAGTATTGTTGCGAGTATTGTTGCTTTGGCTCAAATTCAAGTTTCTGTACTATCCCTTTCTTCCATGTAGGTACATACATACCTTTATAAACTGCTCAAAAGTGAATAGGGGTAATGAAAATTTCCGCATTTTGTAAAATGGGAATATCTCGAACAAAAATTCTCCGATTTCAAAAAGGAAGACAACGCCAGATAGGGCCTACTTCGGCTACGTGATGATGTAAAGGATAGTTTCGTAATTGAAAATGTACATGATATACAGTGCGCCAAAAGGAAGAGGGTCAAAAGGGTAAATTGTCAACGTTGTGTCACTTTTCTAAAAAAAATTGTAGATTATTTATAATATCGTTTTTTGAAAGGTAGCAATAATATCCCGAAATGGTTTTTTAATTTTCAAATATTTCTTTCTTTTCAAAGGCTATGTGATTTTTTCAAAAATTAACATTTTTTTATTGCAATTCTCTTATTGGCCATATTATTGACGTAAATTTGGCAGATATGCATAAACTCACTTTAATACACCTTCCCACGAAAAAATTCACCCCAACGACCCCCAAGGGGGCTGCCACCCGGTGGACGCCAGCATTCGCTTTTGGAATGGGTTGAAATGAAGCATGCTGTGGCGGATACGATGCGTTTACCAATTCGGGGATCTTGACGTAACATCAGTAACTTCATGTCACATCGTAATTACCATGGTTACGATATCACCCCCCTTCTGGTCATTTTTGTACAGGGTTATTAATTCCGAATGTTGAAAATCGATAATTCGAGAACGAATGCGCGTAGAGTTGAACTTTTTTTTTTAAATTTTATTGGAAATATTGGCGCATTTTTTGACATGTTGGAAATATTATTTAAGATATCCTCCTAAACTACGGGTAGGATAATTTGTCGTGTTTGATGTTTTACGTAAATGTTTCACCAATGTCATTGGCAACATAAGCATACACTCATGGCATACACTGTCATTTTCAAAATATTATTCAAAGTAAAAGGAGTCATTTGAGTTTCATACAATATTTTTTTATCAATAGCAGAGCATAAAACATAACCATGGACATATGGACACCCTGTGAAATTAACGTAATGGAGTATTATACTAGAATGTTTTTTTGTCGAAATGGAAACTACATCGAAAAATAATTGACCCGTATTTTTTTATTCGGTCGAAAATCGAATCGTTTGGGCGTAATCGATAAAAGAAGATCAACTACTTGTGACTGCCTTTGTAAATGACGTCAGAACTAGTAAGAATTTAAGAGTTTCGTTTATTTATTGCGGCCAAACGATTCGATTTCTGGCTAAACAAAAAAATATGGGTCAGTTATTTTTCAATGTAGTTTCTGTTCCCATCGAAAACAAAATATTTTTTTCAAAATATAATACTCTATTGTAAACTCGGCATTTCCTAATCACATTTTCACCAATTTCGTTGTGACGGTTTATTTAAATATAATTACTATACAGGTTGTGGGTTACATGTTTTGTACTCTGATATTGATAAAATATATTGTATGACGCTCAAAAATGACTCTTTTATTTTTAACCTAATTTTGAAAATGACAGTGTATGCTTATGTTGACACTGAGATTCACTAATCAGGCTTTATTTAAAATGTTTTAGATTTTTTCATGGGGTCCCCTTTGCCCTCTAAAATCTCGAGTCCTAAGGGAACATTTTTTAGGTGCTGCGGGTCAAAACTTTCTAATGGGTGTGGACAACAACTGTGCAAAATGGCTTGCTTGTATCATCAAATGCCACTTTTTTTTTGCGTACCGCAGGCACCTAATTCTAGTTGAAGTTTCAAAGTTGAGGTGGGTGAGGGCAAAAGGGGGGTAATAAGAAATATTCATAATATTTTCCTCAACAAAAAAGATAATAATTTTGTTCAATTTGATGTAAGTACCACAAAGTAATGCCCGTTAACGTTGCAAATTCAGCACAAGAAATTTTTTAATCAAAAATAAAGTGAAAATCTGGAAAGGTATACGGCTGATGGGCCCTGATAGATTTGCGCCAAAACTTTGCAGGTCCCATCAGCCGTAGCCGTAGCCCTCTAACTTATCACTTTGTTTTTAATTCCAAAAGTTCTAGTGCTGAATTTGCAACGTGAAGAACAGCATATTATAGATGTTTCTACTTGAAATTGTAAAATAGAGGTCGGTGGGGGCAAAAGGGGAAAATTGAAAATTTTTAGAATATTTTTCTCAGTACAATTCTCTTCTGATGTATCACAAGGTAGGTGGTTTCATTTGAAATTTTAAAGTAAAAGGGTGGGTAGGGACCAAAGGGGATGATTGATAATTTTTATATTTTTCTTGGAAAAAGAATTCAATCCTCTCTAATCTAGTGAAACAAAAAGTACGTGTCAGTTATCATTTTTAGTTGGAACTTAAAAGAGTGGATAGAGCAAAAGGGGGGGTTGATTAAAAAAAATTATAATATTTTTCTCACAAAGAAAATTTGATGTTTTCAATTTGATTTATCACAAAGTAAATTATCCTACATGAGTTTTTAAAGTGAGGGTGGGTGAAGACGAGAAGGGGTGATTAATATTTTTTATATTCTTCTCAGAAAGAGAATTCAATTCTCTTCAATCGGATGAACCGAGAAGTACGTGGTTTCATTTGAAAGCTAAGGGTGTTTGAATATTTTTTTCACAAAGAGAATTTGATGTTTTCAATTTGATGTACCACAAAGTAGATAAGCCTACATGAATTTTTTCAAGTGGGTGTGGGAGGGGGGACAACAGGATGTGATAAATAAGTTTAATATTTTTCTCAGAAAGAGAATTCAATTCTCTTCAATCTGGTGAACCATGCAAAAGTACGTGGTTCCATTTGAAATTTGGAAATCAAGGGTGGGTGGGGCAAAAGAGGGGTTAATAGAAAAAAAATGTTTTTCTCACAAAGAGAATATGATTTTTTCTGATTGATGTATCACAAAGTTCATTATTCTACATGAAATATTAAAGTGGGTGGGTGGGGACGAAAGAGAGTAATTATAAATTCTTATATTTTCATCAGAAAAAGAACTCAATCCTCTTCAATCTAGTGAACCGAAAGTACGTGGTTCCATTTGAAATTTAGAAGTTGAGTGTGGGTGGGCCAAAAAGGGGGTTGATCAAAAAAATTCATGATATTTTTCCCACAAATAAAATTTGATGTCTTCAATTTGATGTATCACGAAGTAGATTACTCTACATGAAATTTCAAATTAAGGGTGGGTGGGGACAGAAGGGGGTTATTACTAATTTTTATAATTTTTTCAGAAAGAGAGTTCAACCTGGGGAACCAAAAAGCACGTGATACCATTTGATATTTAGAATGTAAGGGTAGATGGGGCAAAAGGGGGGTTGATCAAAAAAATTTATAATATTTTTCTCATAAAGAGAATTTGATGTTTTCAATTTGCAATTTTCAGTTTTTTTCAATATACATGAAGTTTTTTAAGTAGGGGTGGGTGGGGACGACAGGGGGTGATTGATAATTTCTATATTTTTCTCAGAAAGAGAATTCAAGACTCTTCAATCTGGTTAATCAGAAGTACGTGGTGCCATTTAAAATTTGGAAGTTAAGGGTGGGTGGGACAAAAAGGGGGGTTGAACAAAAAAAATTATAATATATTTCTCACAAAGAGAATTTGATGTCTTCAATTTGATGTATCACGAAATAGATTATTCTACATGAAATTTTGAATTAGGGGGGGGTGGGGGCAAAAGGGGGTTATTAATAATTTTTATAATTTTCTCAGAAAGAGAGTTCAACCTGGGGAACCAAAAAGCACGTGATACCATTTGATATTTTGAATGTAAGGGTAGATGGGGCAAAAGGGGGGTTGATCAAAAAAATTTATAATATTTTTCTCACAAGGAGAATTTGATGTTTTCAATTTGATGTACCACAAAGTAGTTCAATATACATGAAGTTTTTTAAGTAGGGGTGGGTGGGGACGACAGGGGGTGATTGATAATTTTTATATTTTTCTCAGAAAGGGAATTCAAGACTTTTCAATCTGGTTAATCAGAAGTACGTGGTGCCATTTAAAATTTGGAAGTTAAGGGTGGGTGGGACAAAAGGGGGGTTGAACAAAAAAAATTATAATATATTTCTCACAAAGAGAATTTGATGTCTTCAATTTGATGTATCACGAAATAGATTATTCTACATGAAATTTTAAATTAGGGGGGGGGTGGGGGCAAAAGGGGGTTATTAATAATTTTTATAATTTTCTCAGAAAGAGAGTTCAATCTGGGGAACCAAAAAGCACGTGATACCATTTGATATTTTGAATGTAAGGGTAGATGGGGCAAAAGGGGGGCTGATCAAAAAAATTTATAATATTTTTCTCACAAGGAGAATTTGATGTTTTCAATTTGATGTACCACAAAGTAGTTCAATATACATGAAGTTTTTTAAGTAGGGGTGGGTGGGGACGACAGGGGGTGATTGATAATTTTTATATTTTTCTCAGAAAGGGAATTCAAGATTTTTCAATCGGGTTAATCAGAAGTACGTGGTGCCATTTCAAATTTGGAAGTTGAGGGTGAGTGGGACAAAAGGGGGGTTGAACAAAAAAAATTATAATATTTTTCTCACAAAGAGAATTTGATGTCTTCAATTTGATGTATCACGAAATAGATTATTGTACATGAAATTTTAAATCAGGGGGGGCAAAAGGGGGTTATTACAAATTTTTATGATTTTCTCAGAAAGAGTGTTCAACCTGGGGAACCAAAAAGCACGTGATACCATTTGATATTTTGAATGTAAGGGTAGATGGGGCAAAAGGGGGGTTGATCAAAAAAATTTATAATATTTTTCTCACAAAGAGAATTTGATGTTTTCAATCTGATGTACCACAAAGTAAATTAATATACATGAAATTTTATAAGTAGGGGTAGGGTGGGGACGACAGGGGGTGATTGATGATTTTTATATTTTTCTCAGAAAGAGAATTCAAGATTCTTCAATCTGGTTAATCAGAAGTACGTGGTGCCATTTGAAATTTGGAACTTAAGGGTGGATGGGGCAAAAGGGGGGTTGAACAAAAAAAAATTATAATATTTTTCTCACAAAGAGAATTTGATGTCTTCAATTTGACGTACTCAAAGCAGGTGATTATATTTGTCATTTTGAGAGGGGGTGAGTGGAGTCGAAGGGGGTGAGTGGGGACAAAGGGGGTACGTTTGGAAATATCTTTTTATGCTCAGGTTGGTGATTTTAAAAAATCTGAATTTTCTACGACTTTTTGCAGGTGGGTGCCACAAAAGTACACTGATGCATTATGTGTGTGTGCAGATTGCGAAAGAACAACCAACACCATTGAATATATTCTTGGTTTAGTACTAGTGTGTGAACTCAAGGGGGCGCTTCAGCACAGGAGGTCACAAATGGGTGTCATACCCAAACTTGCACAAAGCACTTCTAATTTCTTGTGGCAACCTGATGAATTCACTTATACACCACTAAGTTTTGAAGATCCGAGGATTTCCTTCATATGCAAAGTCAATATGCTTCTATAAAAGCTGTTCTATAAGTTCTAGCCTTAAGCGGTGATTATTTTTGAGACAGTGAAGGTTTTTGCTGTGGCAACCGTGTGTAAGACGCCACAACTAGAGCGGACGCCACAGCATAGGTCGTTGCACGCACAAGTCGCCACAGTTAATGGGGTACAAACACTACATCAACTGTGGCGGACCGACCTGTGGACCAAATTGTGACGTGTTGGGTAAAATTGGTCAGAAAAATTTCTTTTTTTCTCTGTAAGATGGCGACACAACTCAGTTATGCAATACACTCCCCCGATTGCGAATACACTCGCATGGAAGATGTTCGTCACAATTTATGTAGCTCTGGAAAGTGTGTATGCCTCCGTCATAGTTAATGTAACTACGAAAGAGTGTGAAACATTCGTCACAATTTATGTAGCTTCGAAAAGTGTGTACGCGTTCGTCACAGGTTATGTAACTACCAAAGAGTGTATAAAAGCATTCGTCACAATGTTTGTATATAGCTTGGTATTTTCAGCCTAGTATAGTTTCTCTAGTATACCATCATTTCGCGTTTTCTCTAAGTGGACTTCGACTTACGACATCATTGACTTTGTCCATGATATACAGGATGGAAATGTCAAACGTGGTCATTTTTGAAGTCGTGTAACTTTTTTTGGAAAAAAGATCAGATTTTTCAGATTTAGGCTGTATAAATCCGGAGGTTAGTGACCCAAAATCAAGTGAACCTTGCACTTGGTGACAGAAGCACAAAAATTTGTAGGATGGCACAAACGACCGTGCTCTTTCGATTGAGAAGGAGCGCCACGCAGATTTTTTCTCGAGGGGTCGCCAGGAGACCCTTGAAATTTGGAAGGAGTGGAGCCTCTACGGAACCTACGGCCTGTAACTTTTCCAGGGACACTTTAAAAAAATAAATATCAGCACAATCTTCATATTTTGAAAATCTGAATCTGGGGTGGAAAGGATGGCACTTAGTTTTGAAACACCCTGTATTTTCCAATGTTTCAAAACTTAATATCTTGAAAATGAAGCATCTAATCAAAATTATGTAAAGTCATTTTTTTATTAGAATTGGACGTAGGGGAGTTAAAAATAGGGGGGGAATGGGGAGGGTACCCCCTATTATCTTCGTCCCTTGAAACGTTTGATGAAATGCGTTATTATGAGACTTGTCTCAGTAAACTCTGGCTTGAATTTGAAATCAATCAAAGTTATATGTACAATATGCAAAAAACTGTTTTTATAAAACAATTTGGAAGGCCTGTATCTCCGTTATTATACCTTTGCGAGAGTATGTTTATCAAGAAAGTCCCCTTATTTTTCAATTTCCGATCTCCCTGTGAGTTTTGTAACACTCATTCCAGGACACCTGTTTAGGTTTTCGTTATATATTTTGACGAAATCTACTTACAGTTAAATTTCTTGTTATCATCGCTGAAACAACTGTACATGAAGCACCTGTAGCCCAAGAAAATAACTTTTTTAGATCAAACATATATTAGGCAATTCCACGACTGTTTTGGACTGCAAAATCAATGCAAATAATAAATTGAATGGAAATATTTTTGTTTCAAAAAATCTGTCGTCAAATATTTATCATCAAAGGTAAGGTATGTCTTTCTTCAAAGTAACAAGCTCCTTCCTTTTTCGAAATTCAGTCACCCTAATATTATTCAACAATGGAATTGTTGTTGGACCCTTGATAATTTCTGCGACGTTGGCGCTGTCGGACCAACCAATTTGTCGGTGTTTTTAAGTCACGTTGTAGTTGTCTTTGTGAACCTAAAGACCTCGCTGAAGACATTCTTTTATGCCATCATTCAAAACACGATTACTAGTAACAAATGAAGGGTGATCCAACTTGAGCTTTACAATGCCAGTGCCGAATATCTCCAAAACGGCGAGATATTTGTCCATTTCAAAGTGATATTTATAGGTACACAAGAAACATGTACAAATTTGATCATGGAGCAATAACGACTAATAAATGCGTTAAAGTGGAAATAGAGGTGTTCGAAAAATGTTATTACTGTGGTCGTCGTGAATTTCTTGATTGTCATAATCGACTTCTGAACCCACAACTTGAAATTTGGTTCAGGTATTCGAGCACAATTAGGTCTGAAGGCTAACATTCAGTGCTAGCGAAACAATCTTATGTGTAATGTCAGCTAAAGACCCAGTTTTGCTTGAAAATCTGGACCAGATTCCAAACTGCGCATACAGAAATTCGATTTTGAAAACAAAAAAATTCAGACGACCACAATATACACTTTTTTGCATACCCATAGGTACCTACTTATTTCTATTTCTACGTGTTTATTAGTCGTTATTGCTCCATGATCCACTTTGTATAATATATTTCTTGTGTACAAAAGTCACTCTGAGATGAACAAATATGTTGCCGTTTTGAAAATATTCAGCACTGTCATTGCAAAGCTCAAGTTGGATCACCTTTATTTACTAGGTAGTTCGAAATGAAACTGACTGAAAAATATGTTTGGGCGGGGGAATCGAGCAGAAGTGTATAACGGTCCACGTTTACGCGCCTAAACGTCTCTAAGCCCTTTATTCCCTCACAGCATCAACACATGGGACACGTGTGTGCTTATAGAATCCTGACCGATATTTTTATTACTGGATGGTCATTTTATACCATCGTGTTTTTTTGGGTGTAACGCGTGGAAGAAAGCGCACAATAGCTGTTATTCTTTGACCTTTGTTGGCTTCTTGAAATAATGTGACTAGTAGGCTCGACTTTTTCGCGCCATTCGATTCTTCTGTAGGGCATTCTTCGCCTCCCTGCATAGATCGTAACCCTCAAATCATTCCAAAAATTATTTTCGAGGTTGTTTGTAATTGTCTCCTTATCGTCATTTCTCATGCCATTGGAGTTGGTGCATTTTATTTGAAAGTAATACACGCTGAAAAATGCCATTTTCACAGCACAACACTGCAGCACACCACCCCCCAGGCCTCCTTAAAAATATTTGCCGATGCCCACTTATTTATCACCATCTAACCTGTTCATAATTATTATACTTCTCCTGACTGTCGCTAATCAGTTAATAAACTGCTTACAAACTGAAGTGGATATTTTTGAAATAGGGTATTTTAAAATCCCTACAAAATTCTTGGAAATAACTCGATTGTTGAGCTGTTAACACCGTTTAGAAGAAAAATTTTGAAATTCTCATGAACTCCTGAGGTCCTCGTCATTAATTACGTGGACATGTCTGATACCGGGTGATGAAAAAAGTCGTTCAGTTTTGTTATTTTTTACTCTCGTGCAGGAGATTATTCATCCACTCTGTACATCTATACTCGATTGGATCTTTTAGTCTGTAGCTTGTGTAAGTCGTCAGATTTTAGTTTCCCCCTTTCCGTTGCGTCATAGAAATATAGCTTTCAACTTTTCAGTGACATTTTGCCGATCGATGAATAAATCAGGGTGGAATCGGAATAAATCAGTATTGAGCAATGCTACTTGGTATTTTTTCAACGATTTTTCACGCAAATCTCAAAATTGAACAGATAATCACTCTCGTAATCACTTTTCTACTATCTGATGTATAGGTACAGGGCGAGGTACAGGGTATCGCAAAAAAAAATCCAAAAATGGGGGACACAATATATCTACAGGCAACTATATCTGAACGGTTTCCCTATAGGTTCCATAATAATTGTCAAATTGAAAAGTAAAATTTTCCACAACCTGTAACAAAGTGTCAAAAACAAATTTCTCGACATCCTGTATATACATATTTCTACATAGCATTTTATGTAGTCTTCCATCCTGAATGTAATTACAGGGTTTTCCAGTTTTAACCTACTTAACTTTGAAAAAGATTTTTCTCGTATTCCTGATTCATAAAAATACAACATATGTGCTTCTTCTCGTGCTTCTTACTCGCTTCTTAGAAAAAATACAGGGTGTCAAAGTTCACTATTTTTGATTTTTAGAAATTTGTAACTTGCCAAACATTCAACCAAATTCGCTGAGAATTAGCATAGGCTGGTTTGTCGAAACCATTTAGGTACCTCTGCCAAATCCAAATTAATGACCCCCTATAACTCCTACGCCACAGACTGAATTCTCTCGCGCTGTAAAAATCGCAACCGCACATAAAGTAGTGCATAAGCATAGATTTCTTATAAAATAGAGGTATCTTCCTTGAGAATGAATCAATCAAGTTAATTCTTTCACTAAAAATTTCTCCATTTCTTTCTGCACTTTTCATTCGCTAGATGTATGATGTATGCATACAGGATGTTCGGGTTTGGCTATTACAAACTTTGAGGGATGATTCCCCTTCAAAAATAAAGCCGAAAAAACAAAAAACTCATGGTCTTAAAATGCTTTCTTAAAAAAATACAGGGTGTTAAAATTGACTTTTCAAATGGTTTTTTCACAGTAACTTTTGAACTGTTGAACCGATTTTAATCAAATTTGAATAAAAGTTGAATCAAATAAGTTTCCATCGAATAATAATACCACAAGTCATCAAAAATTTCTGGGGGCGTAGATAACAGGGGACTGTCCCCTATTTTTGCCCCTATTTTTATCTACCTCAATTATTTTTCGAAATTGTTAATATTTTCGGATTCTACGTTCAATTTAGAAGAAAAAGTTACTCTTGCAAAATTTTGATTAGAGGCTTCATTCCCGAGATATTTGGGTCTGAAACTTTGGAAAACGCCTCGAAATCGCGACTTTCAAAAGCCTAAAAATTAAAATCCAAGAAAACTCATGATTCCTCAACTGGAATAAGTTTTCTAGGTCGTTTAGGTTGATTTATTGCCATTTTCGGCTAAGAAACGAGGCGTTTTCAGAGAAAAACAATTTGGGCTTTGAAAAGTGGCGATTTCGAGATGTTTTCCAAAGTTTCAAAACCAAGTATCTTGGGAATGAAGCCTCTAATAGAAATTTTGCAAGGGTAACTTTTTCTTCTAAATTGAACGTAGAATCTGAAAATATTAACTATTTCAAAAAACAATTAGGAGAGATAAGAATAGGAGCGAAAATAGGGGACAGTCCCCTATTATCCACTCCCCCAGGAATCTTTTATGGATCGTGGTATTATTATTCGATGGAGACTCAGTTGACTAAACTTTGGTTCAAATTTGATCAAAATCAGTTCAACGGTTGAAAAGTTACAGTGAAAAAACGATTAAAAAAAGTCAACTTCAACACCCTGTATCCTTTTAAGGAAGCATTTTATGACCATGAGTTTTTTGTTCTTTCGGCTTTATTTTTGAAGGGGAATCATCCCTCAAAGTTTGTAATAGCCAAACCCGAACACCCTGTATATCTGTACGTCTGTCTGACGCGAATTATGCCGATGCATGCCGAAGTTTACACTGCAGTCAATACACATAATTTTCACTTTGTGGAATCGCGGGGCAGAATCCGCTTCTTCAAAAAATTGTATCTTCTATAGCAATAACAGAATCAGAGTGATTCTTTCACTACAAGTTTCTCCATTAATTTCTGGATATTGCATTCGCTGGATGTATGCATGTATCTGAAACAGTTTGCAAGATTCCTCGATGTAGAAGTTCACACTGTAGCGTCAAAACCGACAAATGTGAAATCGCGAGGCGAAACCTTCTCTTAAAAAATTATATCTTCTATCTCAATAGAGGAATCAAAATGATTCTTTGACTAACAATGTCTCCATTAATTTGTGCATATTTCGTTCGCTGCATGTATGCATGTATATAGAACGGTTCGCAAGATTTCTCGATGCAGAAGTTCTCACAACGTAGCGTTGAATACCGACTTTTTAAACATTCTGATTTTTTTCTTGCAATCGTGCGGTCTGACCAAATATTTTTTGTTTCTATTCCCATCCGCTGACAATCAGCATTGATTTTCAAAAAACCCGATACCGCTACGACTCTTCGTTTAGGAGGAGTTCAACTACAAGACGGACAGACGGACAGACGGACGGACATCAAAGCACGGCTAATAGCGTATTTTCTGAATATTCCTACGATTATTGCTTGTCTTATTCTAGAAAATAGTAGGAGGAGACGGTGGCACCACATCGCATCGTATTTCTGACGTCAATTTTGGGGTAAATATCAAATTTTATTCGAATATCTTGAGAAATCACTGATTTATTGAGAAATTTCAATTTTCATGAAACCGGCCACTACTTTCAGGATATTTCTGAAACGGCTGAAAATATTCAGACCCGGTTGATTTTATCTTGATAAGCATCAAATTTTGAATCTACATGGTGATTTTCATGACTCCAACTCTTTTAGTTCCTGAGTTTGAATTTTTTCATTTTTGATCACCCTGTATACAGCGTTTGCACTAACCACCATCGTGGCACCACTTTTAAAAATTAAAACAATGTTCCATAGAACAATTCTGCCAAGTGGCATCGCGGCCTCAAAATTTGCAGGGTTCGTCCAATTTAATGGCTTAGCCGCGCAACTAGCATAAATGAAGCGGGAATGCTGCACTAACTGACTCAAGAAAACACCAATATAATATAATATCGGATTTCTTTCAGCTCTCGGTCCGCAAGAGCAAGAGGCAGTTCGGATTTAGGTAGCCAGAAGTGCCCGAAAAGGGCGATCTAGGCAAAAAAAACATCCGAAACCATGTGCTTTTATTTTGCAAGCAAAGACTTCCAAATATTATGGGATAGTGTCGTGTTGACTACTCGGTCGATTAGCTCTTCAGGCAATACGCATTAGGGCTGGATTCGCAGCGGTGAAATTATCTTTAATACCGGGTGTTTATAAACGTCTGTGATCGCGGCAGGCTTTGGTCAGGCCAAAAGTCGCAGTGAAAGGCACGATTTGAAAGAGTGATGGGAGATTCCAAAGGCGATATGATAACAAACGTTTATAAACACCCGGTATTTCTCCCTCAAAAATTAAGAGATAAAAACTCAATTTTATTTTATACAGTGTACTGAGTATGTTAGAAAATGAAGTGCCTACAAAGTGTTTTTTCAATTATGCAAAAGAAAATATTTTTTTCTTCCTTGTTGACAACTTTTTCCAAAAAACGGCCATATATTGAATTTCCTACGTCTCTCAAAATTATAAAACAGTTGATAATTTTTCAAGTGTCAAAAAATGTCTTACAAACTTTTCCAGTGTCTTAGGGCCATTCGGCTTCTAAAAAAAATGTGGAGTAATCCAAGCGGAAACAAGGGGCCGTATTCATAAATTCATATCTCGCTTCTAAGCTAAAACCGCATTTAGAGGTGTGCGTTTAGGGGCGATCCATTTATATTTGAGTGTTCAAAATTACAAAATACAATTACATACATAAACAGCCGCTCAATCGTAATATGTAAGTATTTTTCAAAAGTTGAAAATAAGCGGGTAGCACCTGAACGCGCACCTGTGAATGCGCTTTTAGCTTAAAAGCGAGAGAATTTGTAGCGCAGCATCGCCGATGAGTGCTGCATTTCAGAAGCCGGCTGAATCTCTTGAGTTATGATATGCGGACAAGTACCCGTGTGATTATTTTCATTTATTTTCAAATTCTGGTTTGATTAACTGATTACTTATTTAGATTTTCTAATCATTTGAAACGTTGAACAAATTTTCGAGCAAATTTTGTCCTGATTAAATTTCAGATCTGGATGGTGCATTCACCTGCACAAAATGCTTTGTGAAGAAATGTTAGTTTTGAACAAAACCATTGCGAATACACCCCCAATATACAGGATGACGCAAAAATAAAAGTCCAGAATAGTTTGTTCAAGGGAATACTTTTAAAGTGCCAGAAAAATGTGAAAAACATCTAGGTCATTTATTTTTGGAAATATGGAGGGTCAGAGGGTGGAACTTGAAGCCCCGATATTTTCGTTGTCTTAAACGATTTTAGTATAGACTTTGAACAAAAACTAAAGAGCAATATTCAGAATTGCTGTTCACAGTTTTGTTCAACATTGACTAAAAAGCATTTCAGATGGATTACGAAAATAAAGAGGCCTAATAAAATCCCATCCTTTGACGAAAAATTGAAAAGTAAATTTTTTACCATTTTTCTGGCCTTCGTGAAGTATTTACCCGACTTTTGAAATTTAGCGACATCTTGTAGATATTGCTTTTATAATAGAATCGTAATATCTTCTTCCTGCATTCGGTGCCACGACCGCTTTGATTCGGTACCACGACCGTTTTAATGCAGTACCTATCACGTTAGTTTTGATTCAATTCCTGTTAGAATTGACCTGCCGAAACAATTCCGCGGTGGCAACAGCTTTGCGGGTGCTGGTCTTCCGCGGGGATACCCCGCCACATAACTTCCTGATTACCGAAGACTTGCTTCCGTCTGCCGCCATCGGCTAAAAGTCGGCTTTTCGGCAAGCGGACATTCTATTTTAAGAGGGTCCGTCACAGTTGATGCAAAACTCACAAAATATACACTCAGATAGAGGGCGCTGGCATCAGTGAAAGACAGGTCAGTCATAAATATGGTAAAGTTGTGATGATGTGTATAAGTAAAAACAACCACATTTATGGCGGATTTTTGGAAAACATGTTCTAGCGGTTAAATAAACAGTCACAATTCGGTTGATGACTTCAAAAAATTGTGGCGGACTGAAAAATCCTCCACTATTGGGTGATCCGTCACAATTGGGTGCTATTCACACACAAATCCGCCACAACTTAGGCAGTACAAACACACACATACACACACACACACACACACAGACAGACATACATCATTCTGAAAATGGTCTTAATCGTCTTGGAGGACCTCAAAACGGATATATCCGGTGAAATCTCAAAACTTTTTTTCTGCACGATTACAATACTTTCCCTCCGTGTTCGTGGGTGGGCCGGGAAAGTAAAATTAGGGAATTTGACCGAGACCCATTTTCCATAAGAATCGTGCGGGGTCCTTTGGATCAATTACGCGAAAATGAAAAAAACGGAAAGTTGGCTTCGCTTAAACTCGCAATAGCTCCTGAGCCGATGACCCGATTTCACTGGTTGTGGTCTTGAATTGACAAGAAAGGTCTATTCCTTCATAATACATTATTGGTTTTGACTTTCTGGTGACTTTCAATAAAAAGCAACGGGAACAAATGAAGGCTCATTTTCAATTGTTTCTGCCATCTTGGATTTCAAAATGTCGGCCATTTTGAAATACGGAAATGATAGCCCATTCAATTGGCTAGCCAATGCTGAAGAGTTCGTGAAAATCGGTAGCGAAATGAAAATTTTAGAAGGAAAAATTCGGAGCACGGTTTTTTATGGCGCACCTGGTAGGTATCTTAATGAAATTCACATCGCCTGCAAATTTCACTTAAACCGGACCACTTCCATAGAAATTCAAAATGGCGGATCAAAGATGGCGCCAAGTGACAAAAACCCTTTGTCAACTTTATATGGTGGACACGCAGTGCCGTAACTAGGGCGTGGCGAGGGTGGCATTTGCCACAGGCGCAAAAATTTCAGGGGCGCAAAATTCAGCTTGTGTGATACCTGATACTTATTTATTTCAATTTTTATTTCAAATTTTTACCTGGATCTATATCTACTTCTGATAAAATTGAAGAGCACGGCGCTGCAGGAAGTAGCATTCTGAGGATAAGGCAGCGCTCACGCTCGGCGCTCGGTGCCCTCCGCCAGCGCCGGTCGGTCTAGTATAGGTGCTTTTCGAGTTCCAGCCTGACTATTACTGCATGTCGTCCCTTGCCAGCCAAAGCAACGTAAGCGCCATTCTGACAAAAATGAGTTTTTGATCTTGTTGGGAAAGTTTCACTGAGCCGCGTCGAATAAGTAAACTATCACAAGCACTAAAATATACTTAATTATACACTGCATAACATGAAACATGCAAATTAATTAACATGCAATTAATATTCTTCCGTGGGCAATTTGCAATCAACACGATTTTTTCTCTCTCCTTTAGAGTTGCTAAAATGTCGCTTTGCCTGGCAAGGGACGATGTATTTACTTGCACTTTGCGCCAAATAAATACAAGAGCGCCAAATCAGTCTGAGATGGGGCTTCTCTATTTTGTGCAAAAAAATTTCATCTCTCGTTCAGTAACTGAAGCTTGCGTCAAGTCGTATTTGCGCTCTTCTGTCGGCCAAGAATCATTAACAAAGATATCTATACATACTTCCAATCGATAAAACAGCTACGTCAAGCTTGAATTTTGTGAAATTAAACAAATTTCAATTTGTGCATGATTGGAGTCACACTCCATTCTGCTGTGTCCAGGGACCATGAACTTGTGATCAAGAACTTCAATATTAGTTTGGCTGACAAGACGAATACACATTGCGAGAAAAATTGAATTTTACTTTCCCGGCCCACCCACGAACACGGAGGGAAAGTATTGTAATCGTGCAGAAAAAAAGTTTTGAGATTTCACCGGATATATCCGTTTTGAGGTCCCCCAAGACGATTAAGACCATTTTCAGAATGATGTCTGTTGTGTGTGTGTGTGTGTGTATGTGTGTGTGTGCGCGTATGTGTGTGTGTCTGTCTGTGATCTTCCACGATAACTGCCGTAACGTTGACTGGATCGACTTGATATTTGGTATACAAACATGGTTGTTTCCTGAAAAGAGCCCATTAGTTTTTGGCTGTCATCTGTCAAACCCAACTGTCACTATCATCAAATGTCAGAAGCTATATCTCACGGAACTCAACTTGCAATATGTCATTTGAAAGCCATTGAAAAATTGTATTCAGAACAGTTGGAAACATTGCCCTATCTGTCATCTGTCAAATAATAAAAAATGTTAAAGTTCAAAACTTTACCAATTAATTATTCAAAATCTATCCGATGGATTGGAACCAGATTTGGCAGGAAGCAACACAACAAAAGAGTCAAATTGAGGCCGCAGTTGCAGTTTTCCACCATTCTCCAGTTGAGCGTAATGAATTTTCGAAATTTCTCCTGGCCGTTGCCACTCAGGAGGGGCCCTCGCCGGTGTTTCGACCAGCACGACTCGCTTTTGTAGCAGGACTCCACTCAAAAATTTATTCCTGCTCGGGGATCGACTTTTTTTTGGAAATTTCAACTGATATCGAAAGTAGATTGTATTGAGCGTCGTGCAGGTCTATTTTCAGAGTTGACACGGTTTCGGTTTTCCGACTGTAATTTTTTCAAAATGAAATTTGCACATTCCGTGAATTTGAGAAAAACGCAATGCAAACTTCTACATACGGTAAGCCCCACGAAATATTAATTTTAGGTGCAGACATGCTGTGAATAAAAGTTAGAGAAAAGATTGAGCTAATTTTTGGAGGAAAAATTTTCGAAATCGGATCAACAGTTACCGAGTTTTCCTCTCTGGAAAAACTGCAAATTTTCCAACTTTTTATTCCGTGAACAGATTTCTTGGAATTGTTTTTTTTAGAGAATAGATAACTGGTTCTTGAACATTTTCCAATAATTTCTCTCCAATTTCCCGGAAATTTTCCTCCTGAAAATATAAAACCACTCATGCGATCGTACAAATTAAGCGGTTCTGTCACGATAATTACCGAATTATTGATCCGATCAAATCGAAATCAGGTACGGAGGCCTAAGTTCAGCCTGGAATGTTCTGATTAGACTTTGGGTGGATGATTTTGATCGGAAGCCCTCAGGTGGCACATTGGGTCTGGGTTTGTCTGCCCAAGCTCTAAATTCAAAATATAGAGTTGAAATTTGACACACAGATGCAGTAAAAGTTTTCAATCAAGTTTTTGTAATTTCATCATCATATCTGAAGTAGGAACAAAAATTTCAATAAGGAACCAGCATTGCATTTTTGAGATATCACAACAGTTAGCTACCTAGTTCTACCTTTTGGATCATTTCATCACCTCGGAAAACTGACCTAACCTGTCATTTTTTCTGTCCGCTCAACAATGGATGCAGGATGCTCGCTAAACGCTCGACTAAATAGAATTTTTTCATCAATTTCCAAATCGAATCGCCCCCTCCCGAAGGGACACTTCGATCAAAATCATTACTGACGTCTCTGGATATCGCCGGGAAAGTTTTGTGTCGCCCCACAACAGATTTTTATTTTGGCCTGAGCAGGAATCGCTGTAGAGAATTAAACGTTTAATGTTTTCAGGCAATTTTCGTACTGCCTGGAATACACAGGAGGCTATTTCGTTTGCTCCTCTTTTAGCAACTGATTCGTACCAAACAAAGCACGTAGTTCTACTGTCTTTCATGTCATGTACTGTCAAATTAAACGTCCACAACTGTCTTTTGTAGAATACTACAGATGTATCTAGACTTGGGGTTGGGAGACATTGTTGAAGATCAAATGCCATGACGGCCAATCCCAAGAACGTAGAACACTTTTTGGTGGACTATATTTATTCAACGAGCAATTTTCGCAGCTTGGAGCAAAATCTTCTTTGTCCCTGTTAATACCTGGCCAGGTTTTTAGACCTGACTTTATTGATAATGAATCTCAGGTAACTTACTTCATTCTGGAAAAAATTACCCTTATTTACCGAAATTTTGAGCCCTGCCTCAGATAATCTTTTTAAAACTTCATGGATGCGATCACAGTGTACTTGATGGGTGGCCCACTTATCAATATGTCGTCCAGAAAACCACACAACCCTCCACATTACACAACAATGACTCCATAATTTTTTGAAACTTTGCAGGTGCACAAGCTACCCCAAAGGCTGAACGTTTATATTGAAACAGTCCCTTATGTCTAGAAATTGTTAGCAATTCTTGCGACCTTTCATCAACGCATATTTGATTGTATGCATGTGAAAAATCAATTTTTGAAAATGTCACGCCCCCCTGCAATTTATCAAAAAGATTCTCGATACGCGGCAGTGGAAACTGATCGACTTCTAACACCGGATTCAGTGTAACTTTGAAGTCTCCACATATGCGTATAGAACCATCTTTTTCAAATTAGAGATTCTTATTTTCTCGTATTTACTCTTTAATTCTAATAGCACTTTCGCTCGGTTTGGCATTCGAAAATGTTTGGTGTCCGACAATGCCAGAAATTTTACGAGTTCCGAATTTGAAAATGTTCCACAAGAATACAATATAAAACATGTTACTTCTCCACCTTTCCTCCCACAATCTAATGGAGCAGCTGAAAATTCTGTTGAAAATGTGAAAATGTCGTTGAAAAATTGCCTCGGTTCAAATAAGAGTATTTAGATAGATAGATTTATTTCTGTACGGAATTGTCCAATTACACAGAAAAAAAAGAAACAAGAAAAAAACAGAATGACACAATAGAATAACATGCATGAGTTGACAATATAAAATGAGAACAGGTGTACACACGAATACTAAGAGAATACATTTAAAAGTTTGACCCTGTCTTTAAAAACATTAATTTTATTTTCATGTATGTCCAATTGACCGGACTTGTCGTTTGTCAGCAATCGATTGATAAGGTGGCAGCCTCTGTACAGTGGTGAGACCTGAAGTATATTTGTTCTGGCGGCAGGAACATGAAAAAGAGCAGCTTGCCTCGACCCGAGACGTGGAACGCGAAAGGTAACGCAGCTCAGCAGACCTGGGGCATCCACACCATTGTTGCATAAGTTGTAAATAAACACGGCATCGAGCATGTCCCGACGCCGCGACACAAGGTCATAATTGAACATCTCCAGGAGCTGGTCCTGTGGATAGCCTCTTTCGGGATACGTCCCAGCCACATGGAAATGCAGGAACTTGAGATATCTCCTCTGAACAGATTCCAACTGATTGATATACTTCTCATAGTGTGGAGACCACACAACAGAACAATACTCAAGCCTTGGCCTGACGAGGGTCCTGTACAACGTGGCCAACGCAGTGGTACCGGAAAATTCACGGCAATTTCTGCATATGAAACCCACCGTTCTAGATGCAGCGGCGGTGATTGAATCAATGTGAGCCGCAAAAGACAGCGTAGTTTCGAACAGCACACCAAGATCATTGACCTCAGTGCAGCGTCGCAAGTCCTCATCGCCCAATTTGTAGTTGTATTGTATTGGATTTCTTGATCTGCTGTATGTGAGAACACTACATTTGGCGATGTTCAAGAAGAGGTTATTTGTTGAGCACCATCCCATTAAAGTATCAAGGTCAGCCTGAAGTGCATCGCAGTCCACACTGGATCTGATACTGCGAAATATCTTGACATCATCCGCAAACAGCAGAACTTCGCCCTCCAGATCCCGTACGATGTCGTTAATGAAGATGAGAAACAGGAGGGGAGCAAGGTTGCTACCCTGTGGTACTCTACTAGTGGCAGTATAAGTGAAGGACCTGTGTCGCATGTATTCAACAAACTGGCGTCTGTCAGACAGGTAACTTTTTAGAAGAGCTATAAGATTCTGGTGGAAGCCGAAGCTTGCCAGTTTTGAGATGAGAATATGATGGTCCACCCTGTCGAAAACCTTGGCGAAGTCTGTATACACTGCATCAACTTGGCCTCCACTGTCCAACACTTTGCTAATGCAGTGGGTGATGTATACCAGGTTCGTCGCTGTTGAACGGTTCTCGAAGAAGCCATGCTGTCTCGTAGATATTATGTTTTTCACTTGGTGGTAGATACGGCCATATATACAGGCTTCGAATACTTTAGCAAATCCGGATATAAGTGCTATGGGTCTATAATTGGTTACATCTTCAATGTCTCCTGATTTATGGACCGGCGTTATTTTTGATGACTTCCATCTGCCGGGAAAAGTCGATGATCCAATGGACAAATTAAATTCTATTCCCTCATAGTGAACTCTTCCGGGAATTCTGGTTTTCTTTTGCTTGCTCCTCACAAAATTCCAGAATTCATTTGGGTCCGTAGTAATTTTTCTTTGTGTAATTTCCAGATAGTCCTTGTATGCTTCTTTGATTCGTGCCTTTAGATCAGCTCGTAGAGCGGCATACTCCATCCTATGGGCAGGTATAGTTGACTCTCTCATAATTCTATGCAGTTTCTTTTTTCTCTTCACATCGTTGACAATTTGGGGTGTGAACCACACTGGATAAGACTTCTTTTGCTGGCGAGTCCTGGTCTTTGGAACAAACCTGTCAAGAACTTTGTACAGTCCAGCATAGAATATGTCAGTGGCCTTATCAACATCTTTCTCTGCATATAATGCCGACCAGTCCAAGTCAGATATTGCATGATAAAGACCAACAAAGTCCGCCCTGCGAAAATCATAGCTTGAGGAAGCACCACCAGCCGGAAAGTTAGGGATAATGTCACATCTAAAACTTAGGTCCAGCGACAAACATGGATGGTGTAGGTCTTCTTTAACCAGGGGACATAATTCGTGGGTGACGTCCCCTTTCATATTGGTAATCACAAAATCTAGAATTCTATTTCCAGTATTTTTGACTTTATTGATTTGTTTCAGGTCAAGAGAGCTCATGAAACCCATCAAGTCCAACATTCTCATGCTCGAACTCGTCTCAGTGTACTCCGGCATGTTAAAATCACCTAGGATGACGATTCTGCTTTTGGGTGTAATTGTCAAGGATCCAAGAGTTTCATAGAACAATGCGTAATCCTCTGATCGTGTCGATGGCGGAAAGTAAATGACAAAGACATAAATTGCACCACGAGTAAGATGGATTCTACATCCGACAATTTCAATCGTTGGTAGCTTAGTCAAAAAGGTAGTTAGGTCAATAGGAGTTACATGAATATCCTTCCGGATGGCAATCAGAACGCCACCGCCACGTGACAGCGACGTGGCCCCCAAATTTCGGTCACACCTAAAGACTATGTGATCATGGAAAAGTTCCTCAGAAGCGACATATGGTTGGAGCCATGTTTCAGTTAGTGCGATTATATGAGAATTTTGTTCACATGTGGCTGTGAAGAACTCATTTATTTTAGTGTTCAGGCCTCGGACATTCTGATAGACAAACAAAATCATATCTGCCATTAATGATTGTTTTCTTGGTTTTGGTTTGGTTGACCTAAAAAAGATTTAGATAATTCTTTCTTATCATATTTGATGCGATACCTTCGAAATTTGACTCCTCTCGGCCAAAAAGCCGGCTCGTATAGTTGGTCCTTAAAATCAAATTTAATGCCGATTTTGAAACATTTACTGTCTACCTTTTTGTACGTTACAGGCACGTTTTCTACTATTAGGTCATTGTCGAGTAGTGCAATTTTGCTCTTTATGTATGTGGATATGATTTCTACGCTTGCATTGTCCGTTACATGTGACAAAAATATCTATCCTTTTTTGTTCTCATTTTCAGATCGTCCGCCAAATGAGATCGACTCAAATGCCGCTCCGTCCCCCGTTCCGACGAAAGAAGTTACTCGCGCTTTCCTAGTTGACGAGTGTTTATTATCTTCAGTAGTTTGCTTGTTGAAAATTGGATCATTTAATGATTTAACAATTGTTTCTTTTGATGAACTGGTCATTGTATTGGCCATGTTTTTTGTTTGTGGCGCCTCTTGTGGTTTATCAGGCAATTCTAGTTTTTGTTGATTCACCTGAGGTGTTGTTATCTTTATTTCCTTCTTCTTGTTTACCTGCTTTTTCTGCGCAGTAGTTTCAGTTTTTGAACCTTCGATTCTGTGGAGTAAATCGTCAAATTTTGCCTCTAGATTGGTCACCAGTGTTGTCATCTTCATCAGGGCATCCCCCACGGACTCCCGGATCAGCCTTCTAATGGATTCTGCGTCAAGGTTGGGTCCCGATTCGCCGCTTCTAACTGGCTCGGTGTCGTCATCACAATCAAACTTCCTCTCGAGACTGGCTATTCTCAGTGTTACTTCAGCCACGGCACTCTTCACTGCTTCCTGCACTATTTTCCCAACTGTTTCAGTGCTACAGAGTTTTGGTTCACTTTTCTTTGTTGCGGAAATTGTGTCGGTTATCGGAGCTGTAACTTTCGAGGTCGAACGTGTCGCCGCCATCTTGATCAGTCCAATCAAAGTATTGATGTTAATGTAGCGCTAAACAATTTCTTCTTCGACTACAGGAATGCACCTCATGCAACTACAGTTGTTTCATCTGCAAAATTGATGTTCAACAGAGATGTTCATACTCGCTTTGATATATCGAAAAATAGTTTGTATGCTGAACAGAATGTTCAGAGAGCTCGAGAAAAGCAAATTCAATATTTTGGGGGAAGAGAGAGAGAAGCATTCAAAATCTGAGATAATGTAATTGTCAGACTGTAGAAATGTAAATCAGGTAGTTTGAATTCCAGGTAATATTCACAAAATTATCGGTAAAGTAACTTTTATTGTAAAACTGAAGGAAGAAGAAAAATACTGAAAGAGACATGTGAATCAAATTCGAAAATCAAAAACGTTTTAAGTTATATTCCTCATAACAGTAATGTAAATAGTCCTAAAATTAGTCCTGTCGTCAACGCGGCTAGACCCAAAAGAATGGTGAAACCACCAGATCGCCCAAATTATGACATTTTGAATCTTATTTGGAAAATAGTGTAAAAAGGTATATAATGTAAATAGTTGAGTATTGGAAAGATATCCTTGATAATAGTTATCAATTATTAATTTTTAGGTGGAAAATTGTGGCGTATTAGCTTTTTCCACTTATTTTATGTGTAATAGTATATTACATACCGAGACGGGAAATACATCATTACTGCTGAGGGCAAAGAGGGCCTCCAGGCTTTGCCTGAAAGCTCTGCCCGAAGCAGGAATGATGTATTTACCGTCGAGTGTAGGTATGTATACTATTTTACCGACAATCATTATTGCATAATTAACTACTATTAGTTAACAATTAATAAATACTTGTTCAATAAACGATTTAATCAAGTAAACAGCAATAAATTACTTGGGTGGCAGTGACTCAAGACATTGACAGTTCGTATAAAAACAATTGCAATCAGTGCAAATTTTCAAAATGTTGAAGATTCTTTTGATTTCACGTCTTTGACTTCTCCTGAACTGCGGCAAGCGGCCGGTCGCTATTTTACAATCAATACATGCAGCTAAGAATGAATGCAGATCTATAGGCAGTGATCGTAGGCCACGGCTTTTCCTAAAAAATTTCCCACATTTTTTGGGCTATCGCAACCGGAACGAGACACAGGGCACTGTTTTCGGCGCTCGGCTGCTACATTGCTTGCCAACAGAAGATGTGATGTCCTGCAACTTGAAAGGTTAGGAGGATGGAAGTCCAGCGCCATTGCAGAAGGATATGTCGAGAACTCTTTGGAAGGGCAGGTGCAAATTGCACGCCTACTCACGACAGCTCCAGAGGCAATCGCATTCCAAAACCTTGTGTGTTTAATTAAATCATGTACTCCACTATAATCCTCCGAATTGTTCGTAGGGAACATTGAATAAAACCAGAAAATAACAATATAACCTGTCATAAATTCACCTGTCAATTATTGTATAAATGTGTGCGACGACACGTCAAAGACACGAGAATCAAAGAAGGCTAGGTTTTTTCTCTCATAGAAGTGGAACACATTCATTACTGCCTTGTTTAAAGGCGTATTACTATAGTGATTGTCGGTAAAAAAACTTATCGGAGATAAGTACTTTTTCACTTCTGTTCTTGTACAATAAGAAACGAGAAAATGAAAGTTTTAAGTTCGAAAGAAGAACAATTGAATTATTTCGCCCCAGTAAATTATACCAATTCCGACTTGAAACTTTACAAATATGGAGAATACAAGATGGCGACAGAGCATCAATTGTCGAAAATTGGATATATCTTGATGTGGCTTACATTGCCTGCAAATTTCATTTAAAGCGGATGGACAAAGAGTAAACCACCTTGGAAATCTGGTGTACACTTCCATGGAAATCATTGGAAATTTTTGGAAATCATTGGAAATCTTTGGAAATCATTGGAAATCATTGGAAATCTTTGAAAATCTTCACATGAAGGCGCATGCGCAGCTCAGTCATTCCACGCAAAAATGAAACCAAATGGCAGTAGTATGATATTATTGTTACAAGAATTTGATAGAACTTACTTACTTACTTAATCCTTTTGCCTATTTTACCCTTACGGGTGTAAGGCGGTTTGTGGAGTCGAGTACTCCGTGGGGTCCCTTCTCCATATTTCTCTCCATCCTGTCCGATCTTGTACCAACCGAGTCGCCCCCTCCATCGTCTCTCCCCTTTTCTCCACAGCTTTCCGCACTTCATCACACCACGTTCTTCTAGGTCTTCCCCTGCTTCTTTTCTTTATTGTTCTCGCTTCAAACACTCTCCTGGTTATTCTGTTCTCATCCATTCTCTTGAGATGACCGAACTTAATTGTCCTTCCTCTATTGTTCGATCCACAGGTTTTGTGTTGAGCTTTTCTCTAAGTGTAGTGTTCCTTATCTTGTCCATGATTGTCTTGTCGTCTATTTTTCTTAAGAATCTCATTTCTGTCACTTCAATCTTTCTTCTTTGTTTCTCTGTCAAAGTCCAAGATTCAGACCCGTATGTCAAGATTGGGGTGACGACTTTCTTGAATATTTCTGTTTTGGTGTCTTTGAGGATTTCTTTGTTTCCTAGGAATGTTGTCTTTATGGAGTTGAACAGTCTTCCCGCTGCTGTGGTTCTCTCAATGACTTCTTCGTCCAGCTTTCCGTCCTGTGACACGATTGAGCCTAGGTATTTAAATTTTTTGACTTGTTTCAGCTTTGCGTCGTTTAGCTCAATTGTGTGTTGTTTTGCTTCTTTACCAACAGTCATGGTTTGCGTCCTACTCTGGTTGATGTTCATGTTGTACTTGTTAAGTTCGCCTTTGTATATCTGCATGTTTCTGTTCAGTGTTTCTTCGTTTTTTGCGATTATGACCATATCGTCGGCGTAGCATATTTCGGGAATCTTGATTCTTTGCATCTTCCAGTAGCCTATGTCGTATTGTCTTGCATCCTTTCTTGTTTCTTTTAGAGCCTTGTCCAGTACCACAGTAAAGAGCATCGGGCTCAGTATACATCCCTGTCTTACTCCCTTCGTTGTCTCGAACATTTGAGATGTTTCATGTTTCGATCTTACGTAATTTGTCGTTTTTCTATACAGGCTTTGAATGCTCTTCACTGTGCTCTGCTGCACTCCCCTTTCTCGTAGTGTCTTCCATATGTCGTTTCTGTCGATTCTATCGAAAGCTTTTCCCAAATCCACGAAACAAAGGTGTACTGTCTCTCCTTCTCGTATGGCTTTTTCCGTTATTTGTCTTAGGATGAAGATGGCATCTTGTACTCCTCTGTTCGGTCTGAAACCAAATTGTGTGTCTTCAAGTGTCTCCTCCAGTTGATGTCTTAGTCTTTTTTCCAATATTCTGGCAAATATCTTTGCTGCGTTGTTGAGCAATGTAATTGCTCTATAGTTGTGACATTCTTGACTATCTCCTTTTTTGTATATCGGTGTTATGATACCTATTTGCCAGTCATGGAGTGCTCTTCCCTCTTTCACTATCGTGTTCATGTTCCTCTTAGGTCTTCGAGTGCTTCGCCTGTCAGTGCTTTCAACATCTCATTCGTTATCTTGTCGTGTCCCGGTGCTTTTCCTAGCTTAGCTTTCGTTATTGCCGCTAGCAGTTCTTGTTCTGTAATTTCCTCGTTTTAGTTTCTTTCCCGTGTTGTTTCCCTTTGTGGTGTGTTTTCTCGTGTTCTTTCTTGTGTTACATCTGTCCCTTCTAGTAGCTCTTTAAAGTACTCTCTCCATCTTTCCATTATCTGTCCTTCGTCTCCAATAGTGTTTCCTGCCTTATCTTTCAAGTTCTTCAGCACTGTGTTTTTCTTTTGCCTCATGCCTCTGACTGTACTGAAGAAAAGCTTCTGATTCCCCCTGTATGCATTTGTCATTCTCACTCCAAATTCTTTCCAAGATCTTTCTTTTTCCTTTAGAATTACTCTTTTCGCCTGCTTTCTTGCTCTTCTACAATTGTATATTCTTCGTAATGGCTTGCTTTTCTCGTTCCTATGTATTTCTTCCACTTTTGTTTTTTATCTTTGACTGCTGCTTTGGTCCTTTCCGTCCACCAGTTCGTTCTTTCCGTGTCTCTGTTCACCAGTCTTGTCAACCCACAGCTCTTTTCTGCCGCCGATAACACTCCTTCTTTAAATCTCTTCCATATTTTCTCGATGTCCATATCTGTTTCCTTTGGTCTCGTTTTTTCCAAGATGGTGTTTAGTGCCATTTGAAATGTATCCTTCACACTCGGGCAGGTCAGTCTACAGCATTTAATCTTTTTGTTTATGACCTTTCTTCTCTTTATATCTGTTTTTCTTTCCTGTTTCCTGATTTTCATGACTACCAAAAAATGATCGCTCCCAATCTCGGGTCCTTTTCTCACTCTTATGTCTGTCACATCATTCCATATTTCCATGTTTACCAGAAAATAGTCGATTATCGATTTCTCGTTTCTACTTTGTACTTCTCTCGTGATTTTATGTATTTCTTTGTGAATAAAGTGCGTATTTCCGATTTTTAGTTCGTTCGCCAGGCTAAGTTCTATTATTCTATGTTCGTTTGTATTTCTTGAACTTTCTCCCTGCTTTCCTAGGCACCACTCCACTCCTTCATTCTTACTGCCCACTCTTTCGTTAAGGTCTCCCATCATTATTATCTTGTGGGTGCTTCTATCTATCTCCAGCACTGTAGTTCGTTGTAGAAGTTGTCCTTTTCGTCCTTCTTTGCATCTTCGTTCGGGCCATAGGCTACTATGAAAGTGTATTCTTCTTTTCCTTTCCCCTCCGAAACATCAACAGATAGTATTATTTCATTTATCAGTCGCTCCCTCTGCACACATCTCATCTTGTCCTCTTTGATCAGTATTGCTACTCCTGCTCTTGCATTCTCGCCCTCGTCCACTCCTGACCAGTACATCCAGTAGCTGTTTGGTAATTGCAGCACACCCTTGCCTTTTCTCTTCGTCTCCGTTACACCTATGTAATCCATTTGTAGTTTCTCCAACTCTCCCGTCAATTCTTCCTCCTTTCCGTTCAAGCCTCTAACATTCCAAGTTCTCAGTCTGAGCATACTTTTCTTTTCTCTGATTTGCCTCCTTTGGTTTTTTTTTGCAACGCTTTCCTTCCGTATACCTCTCATTGTCCGTGTTCATTGTCATTGTCTCTAGTTCCTCGCATGCCTCCTTCCCCCGTCCTGTTATCTTATTCGCCTTCTTGCTCAGTATCATGTCCATTTTCTTGGCCAGTGTCCTTGTTCTCTTCCTTCCTCCGTCGTCTCTTTTTCCATTTATCTTCGGTTTTTTGGTGTCGAGTTCTCAGTTTTTGCAGCTCTTAGTCCCCCCTCTCTGTCGCTTCATCTGTATTCATGTCTGTCGACATTCATTCTTCGATATCCCATCTTCACTATCTTCCCATTTTCTCTCTGTTCCTTAACTATACTTCTTATTTCTTTCTGAATGGTTCTTTCCCTGATTGTTAAGCCACTTTCAATATATATTTGAGTATCTAGCAGTTTCTTCTTTGCTTGCATGATCTTGAGTTTTTTATCAAAGTTTCGTACGCCTGCCACCACTCTTTCTAGTTTGTTCCCCTTTCCCACAGTATACGCTGACTCTATCGTTGTCTTCACTTGCAGGTTCTTCGCAATAAATTCTTCCAACATCTCCTTCTCTTGTCCCTCTCTCACTTTCAGTCCCGTCACAACAATGTTGTTCCTTCTTTTCTCTTTCTCCTGTTTTTCCGCTCTGTCCTCCAGTGTTTCCAGTCTTCTTTCTAACTTTCCTCTTTCCTCCATCCACTTTGTTTCTCGGATTTCTATTTCCTTTCTCTGTTTCTCAAGTTCTTGCCTCATTTCTGCTATTTCTGTTTCCAAAATAGACGTATTCTTTCGCATTTCCTCCATCACGGACTCCTTCATTTCATTAATTAATACCTTTATCTCTTCCATCTCTATTTGTTTAATCTCCGATTCGTATCTCGCTCCCTCTTGTCTTTCCGCCTCCGTTTTTCTCTGGTCTGGCGATCTGATCGTTTTCTTGCTTGCTCGTAGCACAGACTACCAATACAGACGGTCAACCGGCGAACAGGGCGATGTGTTTCTGGGTTGCCACTGCCAGGTGGCGTTCGTCCCGAAGTGTCGCTCCGCGGTGCGCGAGACCGCGCGTCACATTCTAACCGCCGACCTCTAGAGCGGAACGTGATACCTGCCCAAACAAGTGAAATTCGACAGTTGCTGTGTTTTTATCACACTTTACTATCGCATCATACGCTTACTACCATTCCTACCACGACCTATTATTTATATTGTTATTCAATGCAGATCTTGACCTACATCATCATTTATTTCTCTTCATTCAAGTAACTCATTTTTAAATCAAGACTCCATCCAAAAATCTTTCATTCTCATGTGGAAGATTAATTTCATAAGGTACCAAAAGCCACAGCTAATAATAGGATAGGTATAGGTCATGGACCTATATACCGTTTTCATTTAGGCACTTCTAAATTTTCTTAGAGGCTTACAAGGAATATTGAAAGGGAGCCCAATAAATTAGGAATATTCACCTTATCTGGTGAAAAAACTTTTGCAAAAATACCATTGTCAATTGCACAATAAAATTATTGGGGTATGCAAATCTAACGAAGGAAGATGAATTATTGATACTAAAAAAAAATCATGGAACGTCATTAAACATATGCGATTTGAAGACTCCTTCAAATATTATGAAAAAAAAATTAGAAAACTGTCTTTTGACATAGTTTCAATAAAGAAGAGGTGGGGCGATCGACGTTTGACAGCCACATTATGCAAATTAATTCTAAAAAGGTTGAAAAAAAATCAAGAAATCAACAGCCTGTTCTTCATGGCCAATGGGAAATTCATTTGAACTTTTTGTTACATTCAGTGATACACACAGTAATATCCAAAGAATGTGAATATTTTAGTAGTTCGCAAAAATACTCAAACCATTTTTTTGAAGCTGGTTTTCTCTTTGTTAGCACTAAGAGAATGATTTTGATGTAATAATTAATATATTGGAAATAAAGGTGCATACAGGGTGGCCCAACGACAATACTACGGAGGGGCTTTTTGGGCATTTCACCTAATTTTTTTGAAAAAAACTCGGACAGGTCGATTTTTATATCGAGGGGGACATCTGAAATATACATTGGCGAATTTCTATCTCAAAACCCCTCAACCCCACCCACTTCAACTTCGAAATTTCCAAGGACACCACCCATCTTGCGATACATAAAAAAATTTAAGAGAATTAAATTCTCTCTATGAAAAAATATTTAAAAAAAATTTTGGATCCTACCACTCTTCTTCCTGGAATTCTATGACTGTCCCGCTTTATATTATCGACTCCCAAATTTTTTTCAACTTGGTCCGCGTCATTCCAGCTAGTATCGAAGAAGAAAATTTTCAGTGAAGAAAGTGTTCTCCCCTACCCAGCTTAAAAATTCAACAAGATACCACCTACTTTGTGATACATCGAATTGAAGGGATTTGAATTCTTCTTCCGAGAACAATGTTTTGAAAATTTTCAACCCTTCCCCCAATCAATTGAACATTCAAACTATTTGAGGAGGGAAAGAGGGGTTTTTAAAAAATTTTAAAATATTTTTTTCATGGAGCAAATTCAAGTCCTTTCAATTTGATGTATCGCAAAGTACGTAGGTAGTATCATTTTTCAATTAGAAGGGGTGAATTTGGGTGGCACTTCTTCCATAGAAAATTTTCTTTTTTGATGCTGTGCAGGATGACGTTGACTGCAATGAAGAAAATTGAGAGGTCAAGAATATCAAATCGGACACTCAGAATCTTAGGAGAATAGGGGGTGGGGTTGAAAATTTGAAAAAAATTTTTTTCAAAAAGAGGATTTGATTCTCTTTGATTTGATGTAGATATCGTAAAGTAGATAATGTCATTTGAAAGTTGCGCTAATGTATGTTCCAGATGTCCCCCTTGATATTAGAGTCGACCTGTCCGATTTAAAAGAAAAATGAGGTGAAATGACCAAAAAATCCCTCTGTTTTTATTTTGTTGGGCCACCCTGTACAATAAATCTGTCTCTCCACGTAAATTGAAAAAGTATATTGCGACGCGTTTCGGCCTTACAATTTGGAATAAAGAGTCATCTTCAAAGCAATAAATGTGTAGAAATTGGTGTTTGTCAAAGTGTGGGGTTCCTAACAGCGGTTTCTAAGATAGAGTGTGCTCTATCTTAGAATCTATATCTATCTCTATATCTATCTAAGATAGAGATAGCTTGTGAGCTATCTGCAAAATTGTCAGAAAGAGAGGAATTGGAAAGGATATTTTTTATCAAAAGTAGACATTCTGTAATTGGAACAGATGGGAATAAATTTGAAAATTTGTGACATCAGAAGAAATCAGAAATGAATTTAATGGTGGAGTGATGTTTTTAATTTTGTTGATCAACTCTGTTGTGTTTTTGACACTAAAATTTAGTTTGAAATTCAAGACATCTGGTAAAATTCTACTAAGGAGTTTTGATAGTTTATAGACACGAGAATTTTTAAAGACAACAACGGACTTTCATTGGATTATGAGGTTTGTGAATTTTTGGAAGGGCATGTTATGGTAATTGAGAAATTTTAGGATTGGTCGACAATAATTAAGATGGAAAATAATTGAAATGTTTGATAGCCATGAATTGATTTTGATATTATTTCTATTCAAAGTAAAAAATTGATTATTTGGATTCTTTTTCAAAATTTTAGAATCTGGAGAATTTGAAAAGTTTCTGTTTTTTCGATGTATGAAATAAAGGTGTATATATTAATATTTCGAACAACTTTTTTTCGGAGAAGTTTTTTACCGAAATTGGATTTTTTAGTGTATGACTCCACCCTGTGTAGTGAATGGAAATTTAGTACACATTCAGTGGTTGATATTTTTTACTCAATATTATGCCATAAACAGTTCAGAAAAATCTTCTAAAATAACGAAACTAGAAGGGTTCGAATGACCAACCTTTGACCCTCCATAACTTGAAAAATAAAACTCGAAAAAAAATTTTAGCAACTTTTGGGGTCTTCATAGAAGATTCCATATACCGAGTGGAGCTGTGGGGCGCGAATTTTGAGACACCCTGTATATTGTATATATTTTTTTTGTTACAGGCAAGTAATATTACTCATGTCACAAAATTCCGTCGTAGATACAGCCTGTGATCAAGTTATTGTTCTTTTGCTTCTAAACTGATTTCTGCTTATTTACGCAGAAGAGTTAAGAGATAAATGTTTTTTTGATGCAAAATTGGACTTAATTGATTGAATTAAATAAAAAAGTCGATTTTTGGTTGACGTCCCAGTGCGTGGCCAGTACACCGCATGTCAGTTTATCATGGCAATTTAAATCAAAACATTGCACTTTAAAAATGTTACACCTTATTGTTTTGAATATTGTTGGTGAAATTCCGATGAAAACCTCAGATGGTACCTATAGCTACGTTCCAGAACGAGCTCCAGAACGTAATAAGATGCAAATCGGCTATTGCTATGTTTAATTTTGATCAAATGGATGAGTCGTATTTCCCATCGAAAATAAGATGAACATCAATCAAAACGGACATAGATGGACATAGAAAAAATAGTCTCCAGAATATGTAATATTAACTAAAAAGTGATCGAATTTTTTCCTCAAAGTAGGCCTCGAGGGGTCTTCTTGGTAGCCACGGTTTTTCGCCAGATTTTCAGGAATCACAGGTGACTGGAGAAGAAATGTATTCAATCACTCGTTATAACAATAACCACTCCATCTCATTCAAACAAAATTCGTAAATTGTGATCAAAATTACCTACCTAGCACCGTTAGGGAGGAACATGGATTTATCATAAGAACATGGATTTATCACAAAGGTCGGTAGTGGTGCTTGTATTTATAGTTGTTGAATAAGCGATGTTTACAAACATGCCGCTGCTCGCCGATTTTTATTGCCCTGCAGTGCGATAGCATGTGACTGCTGCGGCGCACCGATTCTCAGTTTTCACGAGCATAACACGCCGCGGCACCTACTGGTGATGTTTGTAAGATGCAGTTGACCGTCTGTATTGGTAGTCTGTGCTCGTAGTAATACGCCGTTCGATCCCTCTCCGTCTTTCTCTGCCTCCCTCGCGTTCCTCTTCCGTCCTGTTGAACCGCCTCCCATAAATGTTCTTTGTTTCGAAGAAATCTCCGGTTGTGGCAACGTCACCGTCGTCAGCCGCTTCGCGCACAAATTGTTCTTGCTGGGGTTTTTTGCTTGTACTCTTATCACTTTATTGTTGATTTTCCACTTTTAATTTCTCTTTAGTAGTCGTTTTCTCTTCCAAAACACTTTCTTCGGTTCAAACTATACCTACACTCACGTGCAATCTTTAAGTTTCGTTATCCGCACCGTAACTTTCGGAACTAAGTTTGTCAAATCGACGGTTTTGGGGCACGACGGACACAGTGAGGATCGAGGGTCTCAAAGGAAACTGTGTGAATCAAAACGTCTGATTAAACGAGTGTAATGATGAGTGAGAAGAAATTGGAAAATTCTCCAGGGAGCAATGCCTCTTAGTGTCATGAAAGTCAAGCGCTAGTACGACATGTGTTTGCATGTCGGAAAGTGACCAGCATTACGATACTACGTTAGTAGATCAAATGGATTTTTTCAATTTCAATGTAGGTATACATCCATTATCCATACATCCATACTTCCATTATACATCAAAACAAAATGACTGTAGCACTGCTATTCCAACTTCAATGCATCAACAGAATCTCACTTAGATATCCTTGTTCCAAACGACGCGACCATATCTACACAAATTTGAAACTTATTCACGCATAGCTAGGTATATAACGAAGACGACGCTGACAAAGAAATCGATTGGTTCCAGTGCGACCTTTGTTCGTACCGAGCTAAGGACAAGTCAACATTGAAAAAGCACACTTTGTCAAGACATGCCACAGACGAGGAAATCAGTTGGTTCCAGTGTGCCAAGTGTTCATACCGAGCTCAACGAATTGAACGATAGATAATAGACGCACTTGAAAATGTACAGCTTCTCAAAGCATGTAACGGAAGCGGAAATCGGCAGGTTCCGGCGGGACCCTTCTTCAAATCGTGTGAAGCTGGGTTCCCAGATGCAAACATCCGGACAGATTGCGAAGTTTCATGTCAGAGTCCTCATATTGGCCAATCAGAGCCCTCGAATTCATAATTTGAGATATAACATCGCATTTTCTGTCAGAATATTCGCATCTGGGAATCCAGCTTCAAGGGCTCTACATTGGAAAAAACGATTAAAGCGTCATCTGTCAAAGACGAATTTATCAACTGGTTTCGGTGCACCAGTTGTTCGTAGGTATCGAACCACACAGAAGTCTATCTTGAAAAGGCACATGTTAACATTCTGCAAACGAAGGAAGTGTGTGCTGGAAGAAGCGGAGGCAAAACGAAAAAAAGCGGGACGGGAAGAAAAGTGGAGGATGAATACAAAAAACAACGTCAGGAGACTCCTTGGAACATGAAATAATTTTAGATGATAGACCGACACGGAACGATTTGAATCGAATGAGGAGATTTCACCCAAAAATGTAAAACGGAAAGTAGAATTGAAAAGCCATAGGCTAGGAAGGACCAAGGACCAATCTTCTCAACGGGGGTAAAAATCAAGAAGGAAATGAGAGTTCAGATATTAAGCGAGAAAGAGATATGAACGTTGAAGATTTCGTTGTCGTTCAGCTGAGAAAGACGAGGAAAAAGATCAAGCGGGCATTGAGAAAATGAAATCGTTATCAAGTTGCCTTCTCCCAGAGTTTTCAGGAGAGGGCAACTCGAGGGGCAACTTGAATTTGAAGAGAACCTTAGTTCGTTGAGTCTTTTTTAGAAAAGGAAATGAGTTGCCAAGGTACCTACTCTACCTACCTCCAAATCAGAATGATCAATAATTTTCATCTTTTTGTTATAAAAATATGTGAGTCATGTTAAAATGTTGTTTGTAGAAAAAGAACTAAATTGTCCAGGTATCTCTACATCAGAGTAATTGTTTTTTTCATACAGATGTTGATCAAGTACTTATTGTTTTGTTACATATTGCCCCCACATTTCCATTGTTTCACAGAATAAGTAAATAAATAAATACTGTTTATTGCCTTGAAGTTGAAACTTATCGACATTGTCATAACGATGCATTTAGCACAAAATAAAAACCAATAATAAACAAACTGAGACCTAACAATAGGAATGGTTCGAAAAGTCACATCAAAACAGTCCTACGGCATATGGAATAATTTACGAGGCTAACGAAAAATTATTGAAAAATTCTCCAACTTCTATTATAGAAGTTATGGGGGGTCGGAGGGTGGTTTTTCGAATCCTTGTAGTTTTGTTATCTCAACAGATTTTAGTAAATTGTTGTTGAATAAAATATATCATCCACCTACTACTGAGGGTGAGTTAAATTGTCATTAAAATTACATATACCAGGAACCAGGGTGAGTATGAATGAATAATTGGAAAAAAGATGTTTTTTTTATGAAAGTTTCTCTCAATAAATTCTTTGGTGAGAAGTGTGTGACCATCTGCTGCACGTCGGTTGAGGGAACAAGTGAATAGATTGGGAGACAGTTTTCAAGAAATAATTTTCGAGGTTTCTGACTTTACCCTCCCTGTATAGTGGGAGCGGTACGCAAAAGCATACTGCATTTTGGAGTGCAGTAACGAGATTTTGCATGACTGTACTTTATACCAAGACAAGCGATTTAACCCGCAGCACTCGATATTTTGTCCTTTAGGGGGCCAATGGGGGCCCTCCAAATTTTCAAGATGCAAGAACTTTCACAAAATAATCATTTAGTATCGTCATGTATGTCATAAGTGAAGCTTACGGGTCTATTGAAAATGTTTTCATCAATTGTCGTCGTGTCCGATTCATTCTTCACACTTGAAAAAAAAAATTCTTTGTCAGAGGTCAAACAAAAATTTTTTATTTTTTCTTCTATGCAAGGAAACGATAAATTCATATATGTTTTGTTGCGTTCCCAACTAAATCGCGTTCCGTGAGCCCAAATATGAAGACAATTTTTTCGCAATATCATTTTCCCAAGAAGAAGTGACCTCTTCAGTACACCTTTTTCAACAGCATTTTTTTCAATGTTCCTACTGGATAAGACTGTCAATTTTCGCAGATATGAGAAGCTTGCACTCTTTTCTTGGTAATTTCCATGCAACATGGCTTCAAAACGCACGAGAGAGCCCTAAAACTTTTTTTTTCTGGTGGGTTGTCAAATTTTTGGCATGTTGATTTTGTAGTAGGGGAGACGCGCAAATAAATGAGATCTAGTCCAGGCGAATAAGTTCTACCGGAAAATATACCTACTTATACCTAACGACTCTGCGTTTTGTTGTACTGCAATAAAACACGGCATGGAAGAATATTTTCTGTTGAAACCAAATCGCCTGCGCCTGCAGCCTGGATTGGATATTGGTTCGCGTCTCTCCTACTATAAAATGAAAATATCGTAACTTGGACGGCCCAGCAGAAAAAAATTCTTTTTGGGCTCCCTTGGGCGTTTTAGAGTCATGTTGCTCCGCAACTACCAAGAAAAGAGTTCGAGGTCTTCATTCCCGCAAAAATTACGAGTGATATCCAATGGAGACGTAGAAAGAAATGCTCTTGGAAAAGAGGTACTGAAGAAGTCACCACTTCTTTGAAAAATACCATTACAAGAAAAATTTCTTCATAATTAGGTTAAGGGAATGCGATTTAGTTGGGAACGCAACAGAACATATTAATTTATCGTTTCCTTGGCATAGAAGAAAAAAAAACAGTTTTTTTGACCTCTGCCAAAGATTTTTTGTTTCAACTGTGAAGAATGAATTGGACACGACGACAATTGATGGAAACATTTTTAATAGACCCGTTAGCTTCACTTATGACATACACGACGGTACTCAATGATTGTCATGTGAAAGTTCCTTCATCTTGAAAATTTGGAGGGCCCCCATTGGCCCCCTAAAGGACAAAATATCGAGTGCTGCGGGTCAAATCGCTTGTTTCGATATAAAGTATGCCCATGCAAAATCTCGTTACTGCACTCTAAAGTGCGGTATCGATGTGTTTTTAGGTGTGTACCGCTTCCACTAGTATAGAAAACAAATCCAATAGGTACACATCCATCAGTGGTTGATATTTCATTCTCATAATTATTATATACCACCAACCACCAACAGTTCACTCAAACATTTTCAAATAACGAAACTACTAGCAGGGTTCGAAGGACTACCCTTTGATATAAGATTTGACCCCTCACGAGTCACGAGGTCCCTCATAACTTCGAAAATAAAAGTCGAAATAATTTTTTAGCGCATTTTCCATCTTGATGAAAATCGCTACTGCAACCGCTTTGTCCGTCCGTTCGTTCCTCGAACTCCTCCCAAACTAGACGACCTAGCTTTCTAATTTTTTCGCTGTTACATAGCTGTCACTCCCAAAGGAAGGCTAGGCTATATTGGATGTCTATATTGCGCCGCCAACATAGAGAAAACCGCCCCCGATAAACTTGAAATAACATAATATTGCAATTTCTACCAGACCTGATGCTCTGGTGTTCTCATTTTATAAATAATACATAGTTGTCACTTATAAACGTAAGCCTAGAAACATTCTGTCTTCAATATGCGCCGCCGACATGAAAAAAACTGCTAAAAACCGCCCCCAATCACTTTGAAATGAAAAACATAAACCCGAAGACATAGCGATCTGATTCTTTCGGTATATAAATAGCTGACTAAAAATGGGAAAGGATAGGCTACTTTTGGTTAGTCGCCGCCCCCAGATTCCGCCCCCAAACAATAAAAAGTGCAACTTTCACAAATGTTACTGATATAGATGTTCCCTTGAACATTTAGGAACTGCCAACTCAAATTGTGCAACATTTGCTCAGCCGAATGCTGCCGCTCCCACACGCCGCCCCCAAAGTAAAAGATAAATGAAAAACATGAACCCGAAAACATAGCGATCTAAGTTTTTCGCTATATGGATAGCTGACTAAAAATGGAAAAGGATAGGCTACTTTTGATATGGCGCCGCCTCCAGCTTCCGCCCCCAAAAGAAAAAAGTGCAACTTTCAACAATGTTCACTGATTTAGCTGATAATGTTACGTCGAACATTGAGAAACTCTTGACTCAAACTGTGCAAGAATTTCTTTGCCAAACTCTGCCGCTCCCACACGCCGCCCCCAAAGTGAGAGATGAATGTAAAACATGAACCTGAAGACATAGCGATCTAATTCTTTCACTATATTGATAGCTGACTGAGATTAGAAAAATATAGGCCACTTTTAATTAGCCGCCGCCTCCAGCTGCCGCCTCGAAACAGAAAAAAAATGCAACTTTCACAATTTTCACTGATTGTCATATTTCCCTCACATTTAAAAACCTCCAACTCAAACTGTGCAACATTACTTTGCCGAATGCTGCCGCCCTCACACGCTGCCCTCAAAGTGAGAGATGAATGAAAAACATAAACCCGTAGACATAACGATCTAATTCTTTCGCTATATGGATAGCCGACTAAAAATGGAAAAGAATAGACTACTGTTGATTAGTCTCCGCTCCCAGCTCCCGCCCTCAAACAAAAAAATATATTGATAAGTGAAAGAATTTTCATTCAAATCTATTTCATTGGCAAGTACCCCATTCTGATAACACAATATCACAATGAGTTTCGAAGGAAGAAAGTGGTCAAGGAGTGGTGTTTCTCCTTCAACCAAATTTCTTTACGTTCACAATATGCCTCTTTGAGAAAATGCGCTACTGAGACTCACGCACGTGAAGGCATACTCACTTGTTATATTTTTTTGTGGGCTTTACAGGAGATTCCATATACCATAGTAGATAGGTACCTACCCACTGTTTTGATCCAAACTCAATAAAATGAACACGTTCTTCGTTCATTATGCTTTTTTCATCTTGAATAATATATATCCCGGTCCTTTTTCACAATAATTAATAATTATAGGTTATGACACCCTGTAGAAGAAGTAAGAAGTGATATATTCTTCAACTTTGCTCGACTAAGCTGGTTGTCATATCTAAGGTACTCGTAACTTGTCAATTTAGATGTGAAATCTTCAATTCTCTATGATATTTGAAGTGGGACCTCTAAATTACCTACCTTGGACAAAAAGAAAAAGAGAGTCATGAAAGTTTAACTCAATAGAAATAATGTAGAATATTGGGGAAATAATGTGAAAATCATTTGTCAATCATTGGAAATCATTTGGAAATCATTGGAAATCATTTGGAAATCATTTGGAAATCATTGGAAATCATTGGAAATCATTGGAAATTTTTGGAAATCCTTGGAAATCATTGGAAATCATTGAAAATCTTTGGAAATCATTTGTAAATCAATGGAAATCATCACAAAATTGGAAATCGGTGTACAAAAATTTCGTCAGTGGTTTACCCCTTGCGGATGGATCACTTTTAGAGAAATTCAAAATGTCGGACAAAGTGAAGCTAAAAGTGCCTTTTCCCCCTTTTTGGGGAAATTGTTATAAAAATTGTCAATAATGGCCCGCTCGACTGCCGTTCCCAATGGTTGCTTTTCTGGCGGTTCCGTACAAGTATGAAATGATTCGAGAAATGAGCGTTCAATTTATACATATTTTGAAAGAAGCTTTCGCAATCTCATCGACATTTATTTTGTTGTCGCATTTTATTACGCGGCGAAAGTTTAACGACTCTCCCCACCTTGTTTTATTAATATTTGAAAAGCCTAATACCTACCTGGGTGTAAGCGCACGCAACATCGTAAAATCAACACGTGTACGGACATACAAATCACTTTTACGAAAACAAAAAGAAGAGATTTGCTCTGTAGACACTAAGATACTCATAATAACAAAAGAAGTACAATCGCCATTGAAGGGACAAAATTATGTTTGCACTTTGCAGCGTGCATTTTTTTAATGCCAACTGTAGTAACTGATCCAGGCTTTGCAGTAGGTTAAGTAGGTACTTACTCAGAGTTAATAAAATGTCAGATGTTACACTACCGTCTAGACTCCACAAACGATATCTGCAACCCCACAATGGCAATAACGACAAAAAGTTCAACTGGCTCTCCCAAATCCTTGATACCCTGTGAAAATGGAATGTCAAAGTAGACCCGAACAATATATCTGCGCTCGAGTAAAACGTCAGTAGTATCTTTGGAAAGATTGAAATTCGACTAAGGGTCTCGGACTGGAACTGTGCTTTGTTGTCTGTGAACAATGACAAGTATAAGTTCCTGAATCACGTGGATCAAAAATTCGACTTTTAGGCACACGATAGTTGGGTAGGTTGGTAGTAGGCACTTTCAGTTGAAAACAACCTACAACGCGGTCATGGAATTATACATACATAAAGGGTATATCGTACTCGATCGATACTGGGGTATTGTGTGGCATTATACATATAATCTGGAGTATAAGCGAGACCCTGGCTCACGTACTTTTTGAGTGTTCCATGTATCGTGAGTTGAAAAGATGAAAGAGACTTTTCGCGAATCAGGATCTTCATGACGTGCTCACATCCACGGAGGCAATCACTGGAGACAATTTCTGGATTATTTGATTTTTAGCGCATTTTCGTAAGAAAATGACGCTTATATGGCCGGTTTGTCTGTCTGTCCGTCTGTCTGTCCTGTCAAAAGCAATAAGCTTTATGTCTATCTATCTTTTTATCTAATGCAAGCTGGTTAATTTGTTACATTGAAATAGGAGGCTATTAACATATTACTATCATTATGTTCGATATGATGAGGCATAAACCCTAATGCTTTGACATTATTTAAAACGTTTTAAAAATTAAAGCCGGTGAATCCTTCAAATTAAAAATGAATTACAGAGTGCAGACTAAAACGAGACCGGACTCTGCCTGACGCGACGATCCCTTTATTCAATGTCCAACTTGAAAAAGATATGCTTTTAAATGTTATATAAGCGTAACGGAAAAGCTGGAATCATTGATTATCATTCTCTAGGTGGGAGATTCACTGAATTATATAGGTATCACGATATCATGAATTTCGTATACCTGTCTTAAGTATGTATTATGTATAAGTGTATGTATGTTGTCAGTTGTATTATCATTATTATTATTATTATTATGGTTATTATCAATAATATTAATATTGATCTCGAATAATAAGCGCGATTTTCTGAAGCAAATACCGTATCACATGTAAACAGAGAATTATGCACAGCGTGATGCGGATGCAAATGCAATTGCAGGGAAAACTTCGGGAAAAACTGTATAAGAAGCGACGCGAATTAACGGTTTAACCAGCATCAAATCAAATTATTAATATCTGGGCAATAATTCCATCATATAAGTACCTACGATTCGCCATCAAGGCACATACACACGTACAATAGGGTGTTGGTTATTTGGGTTGGGGATTTTACGACTGCATCCGGTTGCAACGGGTTATGACGCTTATGACACATATCTTACTTTATATGAATCCTAAAAAGGTCCAAAGTGTCAGATTCGCGATTAAACTTGAAGGTTTATTTCCGTCCGGCCAACGCTATTATTTATTCATTGTGCCATAAGGGCGTCCGTTCGTTCCTCTAATGTCGCTCAAAATAGGGTCCATCCCACAAGATATTTCCTATGTGCCTTTACGCCGCGTCCCTTCAGGACCACTCTAATGTCCCGGAATTATTATCTAAATATAATGTGTAACGAAGTTGGCCATCAGTCGCTCGACCATTTTAATTCCTTCTGTTTACTGGGTGGAGGACGGAGTGATGACCAAAGGTACCTATACTTATATAATATAGAATATGTACGCACACGTACAGATTATACATATATGGGTAGGTATACATTATGGTTAATCAAAAATTATTTTTTTTGAAAGGTTGGGGGCATAAATTACGCGAGCTTTATGGAGATGGGCCACAATTCCCGCGCCTCTTATACGAATACACACATTATGCAGATGCGGAGACTTTCTGTTGAATCGATTCTGGTGTACGTATTTTAGTTTGAAATGTTGTGTGTCACTAAGTTTCAATTAAATCAGGCAAAAGCTAGTGAGAATGGCGTACGCTGGACATAACAACATTTTACACTTAACATGTCCGCGAATTTTCAAACTCTGCACTCGTCACACGGTCCTCAGCACATAATTGACTCTAGGTATACTAATGCAGTTTTGTGTGTGCATGTTGGCTCGATGTCCCCCGCATTTGTTTGATAATTTATTTTGGAACTGACAAGTTATTTTTGTACAAATGTTGTGTTAGGGCGGCGATAATAAAAGTTTTTGTTATTTTTTTCCCCCAAACTGGATGCCAAGGGTACCTACTTGATTTTTAGGTTATTATCTTTGAAGAAGCACCTTGTTTTGAACGTATGTTTCGAGTCGATTCTGATTCTCAGGCTACCTAAAGGTGGGATTTGGTTGCGACTGTCGGACGTAGCGTTTCGCCGCGACGTCCGGACGCAACGGCCGGCAGTCACGTTCGCATGCTTTGGTTAAAACGTCTGGCGGCTACGTTTTGATTGGCATTGTTTTTCTTATAATCTTGATAGTCATCAACAATTTTTATTTGTAAAGAAAATTACAAAATTATATAAAATGAATAAAGATAATGTAAAATGTGTAGAAGGTATGGAATATAAATATATATAATACATGTAAAGATCTAAATACCTGACCCATCCTCTAAGCCTACTCCGCGAATAATTTTCCTAGTTCCCCTTATCCTCATACTTATTGCCCTGATCAGGCTGAATTCTATCCTGACTCGAACCCAGCATAAGATGGAGGAGTATGGCCTCTCCCAACGCTCAGCTAAGGTGCATGCTATCCGCTTCAAAAAAGCTTCGAACTCCTTGTGCATTGCTCCCTCGCAGGAACAAACTAGGGGTGTGAAGGATCCCCTAGCATCTTCCGCAGCTCTATCGTATTTGGTGTGCTTCTCTCTGGCATGCTGGTTGGATATAGTTGTCCAGGATAGATTTCGAAGGCGGTAACTAGGAGCGTCAGCATCAACGATACAGTTATCGAAAAACGCCACCCGTCCCGCCTCCCAAACCCCTCTTATCATCACATCCCCGATAAGAGCCGGTTGACTACTGCCAGGATCAGCCATTCTCATTACTGGTTCACGTACAGCAGCTCCCCATACGAGCTCTGCTGATCGAGCACACTCGTCCCTGAGAGAGTCGTGACCGGCCTTCACTAACCCACCCTTCTTGCACGTTACCCCATGATGCAAATGGAATGTGGCCCCACATACATCACAAGTGCTCGGCAGACCTAGCGGTTCTCTTCCATATCTTAGAGCTAGGGCATCCCTGAACTCATTCGGAGACAGGTCGAAACCATCGGCCGCCGTCGGAATTACCGTGAGCCATTGTGATGTGCCAGCTTTTACCATTCGCGAAATCGTTCTCTGCCGTGAGGGAGGTAGTCGAGGTACTAATTCGTCTAGAGTTACTTCAGCTTCGTTCATTCTTTTCTTTCGCTCTCTATCCAGAACATTCTTGACTTGGCTGCTGTGATCCAAGACATTCAGAGCCACACCCAATATGACCGACTCCGTCAGAACAGAGGTTGCCTCCCGAGAAGTAGCATGAGCTTCCGCCGCCTTTCTGACTGGGTTCTTCAAGTCTAAACCTCCAAACTTGGCAGGCAAAGTGAAGAGCTCATGCTCTAAAGGAGACACCTCTCTTCCAATAATAGCCGGCACAAAGTAGGTCTGAATGGCTTGGGACAGAGGCAAGTATTCGTTCTCGCAACCGTCAACTACTCGCTGGAGATAAGCCCATTCGTTTTGCAACGATTTAACGAAGGCTGTATATGCAGCTTGTGGACTCTTTTCGTCAGCCTTTGCCAACTTCTTCACACATTCCACCCAGTCAGTTACCTTATTTCGAACTTACTCTCTTTTATTGTCCGCATTTCCAATCATTCCTCCTAAAAATTTGTTACTCTCAACTACTTTCACATTCAAATCTCTAAACGTCGCTTCCGCCTCTTCACGCATCTCATTCTTCACAAGCAGAACACTTTTGGTTGGTTCTGGATGGTATCCACAGGAAGGTCCCCTGGCAATGAGTGTTTCAAACCATTCTCTCACTCTTTCAATGGAACCAAAGCAAGCTGAATCATCAGCATACCAACTTTGAATCCATTTTGAGGGATCCTTCAAAGAGCGAATAAGTGGAAGAACTCCAATGGCGTACATCATCATGGCCAGCGGATCTCCCTGTGTAGTACCCTCCCGACTTAAAATGACGTTACTCGCTTCACGAATTACAATTACAGCATATCCTCTGTAGGAATTGAATAAAATCTGGCACATCTTACCCACAGCACCCGAGCATTCCATAGTGCTACTGGTCTACTCAAAACATTGAAAGCGTTTTTAGCGTCAACCAGTACCTGAAAAAGAAGGCTGCTACAAATACTGATTGAAAGTCATCTGAACGTAGACGACGAAAAGTTTCGCGCCTTCTTCAGACTTAATAAAGAACAATTCAACCATACCATGTGTAAGACACCTATTTTTTTATAACAATTGGCAATTGGAAATTCTTCAATCTAAACTATAAGTAGAGGTGTATCCGTACAAAAGAAAAAAGTTAGGAACTATGTAGGTACAGGTAAACATAATTAACCTGCTGTAAAGTTGAGACTTGATAGGAGCACCAATATTTTTAATAATAATCCAGGCAAAAATTCATTCAATCAAATGTATGTCCCACCCTGCTGTAAGGGTGCTAACATAAGCATAATAGTGAAAGTGAATTTTGAGAGGTGATTCACAATCAGATGCAGAGAATCCGTAGACCTTCTCCTTCATTTTCAAAATTTATTTCGAATATGATGTTCAGGAACAAGGATAGGGGATGAGAGATGGGGTTGAAATTATTTTTGAAGGATAGGCATTTTTACAAAACAAGATGATATGAAAGTCCACTATTTTCATTCATTTTGTTTATGACATGGAAGAATGTTTTATGAGTCATTATAGTCAACTTCAACCCTATGTGGGGTGGAAACTGGTCATACGAATGAGTTTTCCCTTGGTAATCTTGTTTAGCGTAACTGGTAAAGCACAATATCAGAAATTCAGCCGAATTGACCGATGGTTTTTTTTTCAACCCCACCCCCTATTTGGGGGTTGGAAAAAAAATGTGTGCCAAAATTAGTAATTCGACAAAATAGAACCATCTGCATGACTTTCAAACGTAATTTCGAATTTGATACTCACAAGTAGGGGTTGGGGGTGAGGGAGGGGGTTGATCTTTTCACGAAAGAAAAAGGAAATTGTCATGAGCCATATGTGTTAAAAAGGACGTTGAAATGTTCTCACTTACGTTGGAACATATTTTTTTAACTTGAAATAACCCATTTTCAACCCCTTATAGAAAAAAAACTGTTCATTTTTTTGGGTAACGGACGATGGTTTTTGGCTCGTGTCAAATTGGGCTACAACATATAAAAAAATTAGGGAATTTGACCGAGACCCATTTCCCATAAGAATCGTGCGGGGTCCTTTGCAGTTTTCTTACAAGGAACAAAATTTTGTAGCCAGAAAAGCGAGTGAGGCTGTCAGACGCAGTGGTACATGGATGAAGGTGAACAATCTTAAACTGGCGCCACAGAAAAATTGAAAATAATTTGCAGGAAATTCAAAATTTCAAAAATTTGAATTTTTTGGGAAAACCTCAGATTTTAAATAAATAAATAAATAAATAAATAAATAAATAGTGTTTATTGCCTTGAAGTTGAAACTTATCGACATTGTCACAATGATGCATTTAGCACAAAATAAAAACAAATAATAAACAAATTGAGACCTAACAATAATACATTATGCACGAAATATAACCATTCTTTTATAACCATATAACCATATAACCATAGATACCATAAATACATATATGGCTATAACCTATATGGCCTATATGGCTATATCTATGGTTATAACCATATAACCATAAATATAATCATTCAACGATTTTCTTCCAAATCATCTTATTGCGAAGATCGTCAATTACGGCTTCACTTCAAGCTCCATCATTCAAGTCCAGTTTCGATAACCCAGTCCTGTTTTACATTTTCAACGGGGAAATTTCCGGGAAATTGAAAAGAAAATTGTTGGGAAACATTCGAGTGTCCGTTACCTCTTGTTTAAAAAAAAATTATGAAAATCTGTTCACGATAAAAGTTGGAAAATGTTCACTTTCTCCAGAGATAAAAACTCGGAAGCCGTGGGTCGTGGGCCCGACTTCGGAAATTTTCCTCCAAAACTTAATTCAGTCATTTCTCCAACTTTCATTCCCAGCATGTCTGCACCTAAAATGACTATTTTGTGAAGTCACCGCATGTCAAAGTTTGCACGCAGTTTTTTCAAATTCACAGAATGTGCCAATTTTATTTTGAAAAAATTACCGTCGGAAAACCGAAATCTTGCTGATTTTAAAAATGGGTCTACCCGACGTCCAATCTAATCTTCTTTCAATATCAGTTGGAGGTTTTTGAAAAAAGTCGATCCCCGAGCAGGAATGAACTTTTGAATGGGGTCCTACATCAAAAGCGAGTCGTCCTGGTCAAAATACGTAGGAGAGGCCCTCTCGGGTGGCAACGGCTAGGAGAAATTTCGAAAACTCATAACGCTTGACTCGAGGCTCGACTGGAGGATGTTGAAAAATTGCAACTGCAGGCTTGATTTGACTCTTTTGCTTATCAAATTTGGTTCCAATCCAACGGATAGATTTCGAATAAATAAATTGTGCAGTTTTGAAGTGAGAACTAGGACATTTTTCGTTATTTGACAGATGACAGATAGGGCAATACTTTTAACTGTTCTGAATACAGTTTTTTCAATGAGCTTTTTCAAATGGCATATATAGCAAGTCACGTTCCGTGAGATACAGTTTCTGTCATTTTTTGATAGTGACACTTCCATTTAGCAGATGATAGCCAAAAACGAATGGGCTCATCCGACGGTGAAACCATGTTTGCGTACCAAATTTCAAGTCAATCGGATAGACGTTGCGGCTGTTATCGTGGAAGATCACAGACATACATACATACACATACATGCATACAGGGTGTGCACGCGAAAATTCTACCCTTACCACACTGGGCGGAATCGCGTTCGTAGACGGACATAAGTCTGAAAAATGATTTCGAGAATTCAGCGATGATTCTATTCCAGAGGTGTAGCCAATTAGTCCCCGATCTCATTCCATTGTGAATATGTTGTTCTAACTCCTCTCTCATTGAGTAATCAAGTCTCAAATTTCGTGTCATCACCACAGCCCGAAACAAAAAAAACGTTCCAATATTATGGTGCATTTTCAGATCAGGGTAACACCGTCATATAAACTGTTATTTCGACTTCAATGGATAGCTTTTGTAGCCTCGCCAATGTAGAATCAAATTATAAAGATTGTTTTACTACAGGGCGTTTGAAAAAGCTCTAAGAAAATTACATAAAGATAACTGAAAAATGTTGTTTTTCTTATATATATATATAATCGTAACCTCTTTTACCCATCTGGGTGTCGAGGTGTCGGACGCACCGAGCCGCACTATGGATTTATGCTACTACCTACAATCATCTCGTTCATGTGCGTGTACAGGTAATGGAGCCCCCTTGGGCAAGTACACTACGCTGCGTCCGCTCTCTTCGCGCCCAGCTATCCACCAGTCACCCATCCAGGTTCTGGCTTCTGCGGGCGATGCTTGACTTTCGTTATAGTAGCCTGTATGCATATCCACCCATGCCGTACCGCCGTTTTTCTTATGAATAAGTAATTTTCGTTGATGTGCAAGTGGTGGTTGCCTTCAATTGCCATCAAAGTTCTTGATGACATTGTGCCAGTGGACCATTTGTCCTCACAGAAACATTGAGATATACTGCGACTATGCGCGACTCTCCAGTTGGTCAATTTTTTTTCAAGAATATTTTTAATAATTTTGCTGTTACTTTTTTGGATATAATAGGTAATAAATCAGGTTAAACCTCGGGTTAAACTTGAAAAAATCGTGGGCCATAGTTAGTATGCTGAATAAATGTGATAATATTCAGTGACCACCTCCTCCTAATGGAATAAAAAAGAAAAAAATATGCCCACCATTAGGATTTGAACCCGGGATCTCTCGCATGAGAGTTCATGTCCGGCTAGCTGAGCTACTTCGCCCACTGTGCCCACTGGAGACTTCCCCTTAAAAAATTAAAAACGATTTGTTATATATCTACCCCCCCCCCCTGACATGACATTTATTTGGCCTATTTGTGATCGTCCGAAATCGAGAATCTGGAACCCTTCGTTGTGCCCATTTTTGTTCTTCTTGTACCCGCGTTGGAACCCGCGTTTAAAAACCCTTCGATCCGCTTTTGCTCAGAAGTAAGACGACCCGGAGGGAGAGAAGAAGGAGGTTAATGAAACACGCTCATTGCACACTTTTTTTTTTCATGTCATTCCGATGCTCACTGCTAATTTTATCAGATATTTGATGTACCGATGTACCTATGTATTTTTCACGATCCCCATTGATATTTTATTGTTGTTGATTTTATTATACCCTGTGGATTTTATTCCTTGTTGAATTTTCTACATTATCTACTGATCTTTTCGCATTAGTTTACTGATGTTCCTTCGATTTTGTTTTACCAATTTCACGTACATTGAATACATGAAATTATCAGTGAGTCGCTAGTCATTCTGTCACATATTTGAGTCGTCTTCCTTGGGTTTGACTCAATGGTTTGTTTGACGTGGTTCTTCCATTTTGTGCCCTGTTTCCGAATCCGTCACTCTCTCTTTTCTTTGACTGAGAGTTTTGACATATTGTTTTTGTTGTGTTTCAATTGTTTTTGTTCATGTTGCTCATTTTGTGTCATTTAGGTACATTCAAAATCCATTGAAATGTTCAAAAAGAGACACAATTAACACATGAATGCAAGGAGAAATATTCAAATTTACGTACCATGAGCACACACAGAACACTTGTTTCCCCAACTGACGCCTCTCGAAATCTCTCTGCATTTCTTTCGCCCAGCGTTTAGCTCCCTAAAAGACACCCTTTTCCCCGCGGTCCACCATCGGTCGTCAGAAAAGCACGGGCTCTAAAGTCGTAAAATCAAACCGCAAGGCCAGGCCATGGCTCTCCTAGTCACATCCCAAGAATTCGAGCATATACAAATTTTTAAAGCTACAGACTATTAAAAATAAAATAGGGCGAAACCCTACAGATTGTCATATAATTTTTCCCGTAGGCTTCAAATTCGCCTAAAATAATTGCCTGTAGTATATCGCTTACAGGGTGCAACATCGAAAAAAAAATTCAAATTGGACGATTCATCATGAGAATCGATTCCACTTCTCATCTTGATTATAAATATACAGGGTGTCCGTTTTTCGAGGCTGAGCATAGGTATCTCGCTTATCTTCAGAGATACAAAGTCGGTTAAATTAGGAAAAACTTGCGCATTTTCATGACGATCAATGTTTCAAAAAGATATTTGATTTAACAGTTTTAGTTTTCGAGATATCGTGAAAAAATAAAAAGGACCCCGCACATTCCTTATGGGATTCGGCTCCCCGTGGGATTTGGCTCAAACTTTGATATGCTGTAGCCCTTGTTGAGGTGATCAAACTTCATCATTGCGCAAATCCTCTAAACTCAACGGTTCACCCTCTAGAGGAGGTGGAATCCCGGTAGTCACAAAACTAATTTATTGCAATTATGGGCTTCAATGAGCAAAAGGTGGATCCATTTTGACGTCACAAGGTGGTTCTAGGGTTATACTTGCCATAACTTTGAACTGGTCAAAATATTTCATAGACCCCTATTTTTAGAACCACCCCTGGCATTTCGAAAAATGACTGAAAATTCAAAGTTGAATAACGACCAAAATGAACGGGGATTTTTTTTTTAATTTCTGACACGCTATGTTCAAAGTGTTGCTGATCAAGTATTTCTTGCGTATCAACCCCTAAAATCTGGCGTTCACCTTCCAATAAATTGTGAACTTCTGCTCTGCGCTACTGGAAATAAATTGTTTCTTGTTGAGTTAAAATGAATTTCTACTATTTTAGCACCGTATCTAGGGAAGGGTGATACATGATGCATATTCATCCGTTATGTCTACCCACCCTTACCCTTATAACACCTACACCCTGGTAGTTTTTCTAGAAATGATTAGTTCAACTCATTCAACTAGAAAATGTGCAATGAGTGCTTCCACTGCCAATTTGGGAGAAACTATTAGGGTATAGGGGCTATAGGGGTAAGGGGTAGACGTAAGAGATCAATATGGACCAACTTTTTGCAACACATAATATGTTACAGTCATAGAAGCTTATTTCAACTTATCAAGAATCAATTTATTTCTTATAAGGGGAAGATTTAAGATTTAAGGGGTTGGTTCGCAAGAAATAATGGATCAGCATCACTTTGAACATACCGGGTCAAAAATTCAAAAAAATTCCCCGTTCATTTCGGTCGTTATTCAAGTTTGAAATTTTAGTCATTTTTCGAAATGCTAGGGGTGGTTCTAGAAATAGGGGTCTATGAGATATTTTGACCAGCTTGAAGTTATGGCACGTATAAGCCTAGAACCACCTTGTGGCGTCTAAATAGATCCACTTTTTGCTCATTGAAGCCCATAATTGCAATAAATTAGTTCTGTGACTACCGGCATTCCATTCCCTCTAGGGGATGAACCGTTGAGTTTAAAGGATTTGCGCAATGATAAAGTTTGATCACCCCAACAAGGGCTACAACATATCAAAGTTTGAGCCAAATCCCATAAGGAATGTCCGGGTCCTTTGTGATTTTTGTATTTTTTTTTTAATTTAAAAAACGGTTGAAGGTAGCCTTTTCTAACTAAAACATCTTCAAGGCACTTTTCCAAGGGTTACTCAAAACTGCCAGAATCTTCATTCTAGCTTTCAAAATAACCGAGAACGACATTCAACTTTTTTTTTCTTATCGCGCCATATTGGATTTTGACATTTTTGAATACAGTCTTTTTTCTGGAGCAGGAGCTTGTGGTTTTTTGGCGAGCAGCTGATGCCTTCGACGACGATGGAGTCGGCACGAGAGTCGGCGTGACGGAAACGGCCGCTGTGACGATGATGGCTTACATGGGGGTTACGATGGGAGCGACTGCTGCGACGGTAAAGCCCCTATGAAGTTTTCAAGCCGATCGGTAAGCCCCACAGGCAGAGGTGATGACGAAATTTACAACGATGGGCGGCAGGAACTGAGGCAGGAAGGTTTCTGGCGAGTTCTTTTACCCACGGGGCCGCATAAGCAGCGGCGCCAAGCTGGAGCTGGTCTGGGCGTTGACCTCAAGCGGCTGTGCCCCCGGACGGGGCTTCGTTTATGGTATGGAGCTACTCGCTCATCTCTTCTCTTGCTTTTTCGCCCCAAAAACTCGACTCACTAAGCGTCCCGCCAGGCGGCGCCACCATCGCCGCAGCCAAGTGGATCCTTGCCACGCTCTGGCGCGGGAATTTTGAAACGGTTACACCATATGGAGTGTGATTAATCGAGAAATAATGGGACGTAAGGGACAGAGATCAGAGGGAAAGTCTGGAACCCCCTGACGGCAGAAAAGTTCAACAAATTTTTTGTGAGCGTGGGTCCATGAACAGTTTTGGAGGTTGATGTTTCTTCGGTTTCAGCTATGGATCTCATTCGGGCATGCAAGGTAGCAAGTTATGGGTCTTTCTACTTCCATCCCGCGACAGAAGAGGAAATATTAAGAGTTATACAACATCTAAAAACCAAACCCACAAAGAACATATATGGGTTAACGAAGCTGATCAAGGACGTGAAGGATGAGGTAGCGGGACCCGTTGCATTGCTGATTAACAGATGTTTTATGGAGGGAACCTTTCCTGGAAAACTCAAGAAGGCGAAGATTGTGCCCATTCATAAGGCTGGAAGTAAGTACGATTGTAACAACTACCGGCCTATCTCGCTTTTGCCAGTTGTTCCCAAAATAATAGAGACTGTTATGAAGACGCGGATTCTGGACTTTTTTGAGAGGGAAGAACTCTTTGCCGAAAGTCAGCATGGCTACAAAAAAGGAAAATCAACAACCACAGCGGCACTAGGGGTGCTGCGAAATATTGTGGAGGCATACGACGAAGGTGAGATACTGCAGATGTCTTTTTATGATTTAAGCAAAGCATTTGATTTTGTAAATCACAGCGGTTTGCTTATAGGTACAACGGGAATATTATAGGGTGAGAGGTCTGCCATTAAAATTACTCCAATCATATTCAAGTGGAAGAAAGCAAGCAGTGTTTTGGCAAGATGTACTGTCAACATCAGAAACAATTGAATATGGAGTTCCGCAGAAATCGATACTGGGCCCAGTACTTTTCATCATATACATCAATGACTTGCCTTTTATTAATGTTCCAGCCACGCATATAAGTACGCATGTATGCCGATGACACGACCCTTGTGATGAGAGGTGCAAATCAGGAGCAGCTGGAGAGGAAAATCAAGGTTTCGGCGGAGAGAGTCACTCAGTGGTTCAACAGCAACCAATTGTTAAACAACGACAAAAAACTGCAACAAATTATGTTCGAAGCCAAGAACATTCAAAATGGTACTCCTGTTCAAGCTGTCACACTGCTGGGTTCAACCATTGATAATAGGCTGCGATGGACCCGAAACATACAGCAACTTTGCCGAAAACTGTCGACAGCACTCTTTGTCATTAGAAGAATTGATAATGTGTCAACCCACCAGGCTGCTCTCTCGGCATATTTCTCATTTTTTCATTCGGTCGCCTCTTACGACATCCTTCTGTGGGGCATGTCGCCGGAGTCGGAGGGCGTGTTTGTGTTGCAGAAAACAGCCATCAGAATTATGAAGAATCTAAAGCCCCAGGAATCTGCAGGGGAAGCTTTCAAGAATGTAAAGATACTCACCATACCTTGCATTTTTATTCTGGAGTGTCTGGAATTTGTCCATCGTCACCGGGGCTCGTTTGCGAAAAATGGAGGCACCCATGACTACAATACCAGATCAAGAGACGCCTTGCGAGTGGTACACCACAGGCTTTCCACCATCCAACTCTACAGAGCACTGGGCCAGCAAGCTTATCAACCACCTTCCTGTCGATGTTCAAAAACTTAATAATCAAAGATTTGCTGCCTCTGTCAAAAACTGGCTGTTGGAAAACGCATTTTATTCCACACGAGAATTCTTTGACACAAGATGTTTGCCTGTGATATAAATGTAGTCTTTGTTTATTGTTGTTTGCAAAATTCTGTGTTCATTCTAGATTGTTATGTCATATACATTTATATTATTTATCATCATTAATTTATTCAATAGGCTTTATTTTGACTATACAATGTAGCTATTAGTCTAGGATCTTTTCGGATAAAAAGCAATGCTAGAGGCAAGTCATGTTAAAGTTTGACAACATACGTTTTAAGGGTATTTGGACCCCGCTGAATACGAAAACCATTGTTGCCAAGCCGAATTTTGCACCGAAAGCCCGCAATAGGGGGGTAAAGGAGAGGGAAGACCAAAAATCACTATTTTTCACCATTTTTTATGTCAGGACTGCGACCTGTCATTGACGTGGAGTGAATTACATCATATCCTGATTCACTGAGGTCTTATACTATCATATTGACATAATTACTGTCAAAATTTCTAGAGGGGGAAGACTGGTTGGGGGGGAATGTTGACTGTGTAGATGATCTTTCTTTTCTCTCGATTTTGAGTAAATATAAACATGTTTGGTATCGTTTCCAACTAAATTCCATATTCCCTATTCAACTGTGGTGTTCAAATTGCAATAGAAGCGAGTTTGAACAAGTTTCACATGATAAAACATGTTTTTTATCAATATTTTTTTACGTCTTTTAACTGTGTTATTTCACTGCAAATCGGCATTTTTTCTTAAAATTCTTGCGTAGTTCGTTAGTCTCATGTATTTACCATAATATAGGCATTCAATTGATTTGCCTCTACTTTTTCAAATATGAAAAAAAAAATTGTGGAAATTGTTTGGCCCTACTTTTCAACTTTGTTCTTTGCTGTATTATGTATGTATGATCAAAACTCAAGTTTTTTATATTTCAAAAAGTGAAGACACACTTAGTACCTACGTGAATGTAAAATACACTAGACTAACGAATAACGCAAGAATTGTTGAAAAAGACTTTGATTTGCATTGAGATATCATAATTTATAGAATTAAAAAAAATACGCCAATGAAACTGAAGAGAATTTGGTGCAACCGAAGACAGATACGTACATTGCCCCAAACGTAAGTTGAATAATACAATTACAGGTTTTATCATTCACATTTATTACATCGATTTCAAAATCTCTTTATCTACCTCTTCCCTGGGTATTTTTAGAGGAATGCGGCTTTTTCGAATATGTATAGGTACATCTCATAAACGTTAATTTTGAGGAGTTGTTCTCTTTAAGAGGTTGATGGTAGAGAACACCTGCCCAACACGTTCGAAAAAAGTAACTTTTCTTGGAGGTTTGATAGATCATCTCACGGAAATCCAAAAAAGGTAACCTTTTTTAGAGCATAATCAAACATACCAAAGAAAATTGAAAAACTCTTATTTTTTTTGGAGCTGATATAGAACTTCTTAGAGATGTTGGAGGAAGGTGAACCCAAGGGTAACCTTTGGAGCTTAATAATTTTATAAAACATTTTGAATAAGTTCTAAAAAGGTAACCTTCTTTGGAGCTTGAGAGAACATCATAGAGAAGTTGGAAAAAGGTAACCTCTTTGGAGCTTAATAGAACACCTCAAAGAAGTGCAAAGTGGTAACATTTTTGGAGCTCAAGAGAACATCACAAAAAAGTTGGAAAAAGGCGACGAAGAAAGTAACCTCTCTGTATCTTAATAGGGCATATCAAAGCCGTTTGGAAGAGGTAACCGGTTTCTCGAGCTTAATAGAACATCTCAGGCCTTTCTGAGAGGACTCTTGCCCACTGGGCATCAGGTTCTGACATGAAAAACTCTTCTTTTGAAAAAAAGTAAATTCTAAATATCTCAGCTGAGGTTTTCTTTATAATTATGAGGTGGAGAACCACAGAACCCATACAATGAAATAATAGCAAAAAATAGAGTTGAAAAGAAGCGCCAAACAGTTTTCACAAAAAAATATTTTTTCCGTATTTTAAAAGGTAAAGGCACATCAGTTACATGACTGTATTGTGTGAAATACAACAAACTAACGAAGTACGCAAAAAATTTGAGGAAAAATGCCGATTTGCAATAAATAACACAGTTCAAAGTGGTAAAAAAATATCGACAAAAAAACTTGTTTATCATCTAAAACTTGTTTAAACTTGCTCCTATTGCAATTTTGACACCATAATTGAACTGAGAATATGAAACTCGATAGGAAAAGATACCAAACATGTATATATTCACTCAAAATTGAGATAAAAGAAGAATGATCTTCACAGTCAGCATTCCTTCACCAGTCGCCCCCCTCTTGAAATTTTGACAGTAATCATGACAAGATGATAGTATAAGACCTCAGTTTATCAAGATACGATGTAATTCACTCCACATTGATGACAGGTCTCAGTCCCGGCATCAAAAATGGTGGAAAATGGTGATTTTTGGTCTTCCCCCCCTTTACCCCCCCATTGCGGGCTTCCGGTGCAAAATTCGGCTTGGCAACAATGGTTTTCGTATTCAGCGAGGTCCAAATACCCTTAAAACATATGTTGCCAAACTTTAACATGACTTGCCTCTAGAACCAGTTTCCAGGCCACTTTTTCAAAAATGATCCTAGTCTATATTGATGCTAAATAAAATTGAACTTGAACTTGAACTTGAACTTCCCCTCCTCGTTGGGTGGTGAGTCGGGGAAGTAAAAGTTTTTGGTATAAAGACCTTTTGATTATTATTATTCCTATTATTATTATTTGTTCAATAACATGATAATTGGTGATTGTTCAAACGTTTACCATAGCGGGCCCCCTTGATGCTACGCGCCCGTGTCTTTAACAAACGTTTGAGACCCTATCACTACGTCACTAACAGGATGATAAATACCCGTAATTTTCACATTTGGTCGGAGGAAAACCCTCACGCAACGAGCCGTTCATTCGCAGCGTAAGTTTCCAGTTAATATTTGGTATGATGTTATTGACAACAAATTAATTGGACCGCACTTCTTAGAGCACAGACTGACCGGAGAGATCTACGGTAACTTTCTGGAGGACGAACCGCCTGCTTTCTTGGGAAACGAGCGCGTTAACCAGAGAGACATGATATTCGAACACGACCACCCTGGGCTATTTAACATGCATGCAATGTAATGTTGCAGCAAGGTTGACTTGCCATGTATAGTCCCAAAAGTGGATCAGGTAGGTTCTTACTTACCACTTCTAAGGACCGATGGGTTCAGATTCTTCATTGTACATTTCACTTTCCCGACCCCCCACCAACATGGAAAGGAAAGTACAGTACAACCTCGTTAATCCGGACAATTAAATGCACGGGGTATGTCCGAATTAGCGATTTGTCCGGATTAGTGGACAACTTGTAAAAATGTTTATTCAAGGGATATAAAAGGTATCCAGTTAACTAACACAAATAAAATAACAAAAATATTTATTTTTCTCAAAAATTTCAAGAGATAAAACCAAAAATAGGTATAAATATAAATACATCGGTACATAACTCTGAATACCATCTTGAACTCGAAGGTCTTGGATGCCCCGCATCCCCAATGAAGTCCACAATGATACCTAAAAGCGCACCAAACGCTGAGTGCGTGCAGTAACCGCGCGTCTGGACGCGATCGGACGCGAAGTGTCCGGATTAGCGAGGTGCGTCCGGATTATGACACCGCGATTTGAGCGTCCGGATTACTGGATGTCCGAATTAACGTGTGTCCGGATTAAAGAGGTTGCACTTGTAATCGTGCAGAAAAAAAGTTTCGAGATTTCGACGGATATATCCATTTTGAGGTCCCACAAGACGATCAAGACCATTTTCAGAATGTCTGCCTGTGTGTCTGTGCGTGATTCTCCACGAAAACTGCCGAACCGTTGACCCGATCGACTTGAAATTTTGTATGCGGACATATTGGTTTTTCCCTGGAAAGAGCTCATGATAAGACAACAACATTTGACATGAAGATTACAGAAACTATATCTCACGGAACTTGACTTGCAGTATGTCGTTCGAAAGCCCTTGAAAAACTGTTTTCAGAACAGTTGAAAGTATTGCGATGTCATATGTCATATGTCATTTGTCAAATAATAAAAAATGTCAAAGTTCAAAACTTCACCATTCAATTATTCAAAAACTATCCGATGGATTGGAACCACATTTGACAGGAAGCAACACAACAAAAGAGTCAAAGCAAGTCTGCAGTTGCAGTTTTCCACCATTTTCCAGTCGGGCGTTATGAACTTTCACAATTTCTCCTAGCCTTGGGTGGCAACACCTAAGACGGTCTCTCACCCGGGTTTTGACCAGAACGACTCGCTTTTGATGCAGGACTCCATTCAAAAATTCATTCCTGCTCGGGGATCGACTTTTTTCGAATAATTCCGACTGATATCGGAAGTAGATTGGATTGGGTGACGTGTAGACCCATTTTCAAAATTGACACGGTCCCGGTTTTCCAACGATAATTTTTTAAACATGAAATTTGCACATTCCGTGAATTTGAAAAAAGCGAATATGCCTCATGGGCATGAGGCTCAGTAGCGCACTTCCTTTTTGAAGGATTAGTGAACGCAAAATGTTAAGTAAACTATAGGGTTCTACTCTACCGTTATTTGGGCAAACAATTTCAATATGGCGACCTAAATTTCGGCAGAATAATGAAATTCGGCTTGAAAATCAGAATGATCGTAGGTACTAGACAAGGGTAAGTTCCAAGTTTCAGGAAAATCGTTCCACTTATAAGAGATTTCAATATGGCGGCCAAGATGGCGGCGACACCATGAAACTCAGCTTGAAAATAAGAATGATCATCCGAGACAAGGGTAACTTTCAAGTTTCATGGAAATCCTTCCACTTATACGAGATTTCAATATGGCGGCGAAGATGGTGGCGAAATCATGAAATTTGGCTTGAAAATAAAAATGATCATACGAGACATAGATCAGTTCCAAGTTTCATGAAAATCGTTACACTAATAAGAAATTTCAATATGGCAGCCAAGATGGCGGCAGAATCATCAAATTCAGCTTGAAAATAAAAATGATCGTACTAGACAAGGATAAGTTCCAAGTTTCATGACAATCGTTCCACTAATAAGAGATTTCAATATGGCAGCCAAGATGGCGGCGGAATTATGAAAGCCAATCTGCCTATTTGGTCCTTGAGGACCTAAGCTATCTATCGGATAAAGTTCAATTTTGAAGGGCTGTACCTTTATTTCCCGAAGAGAAGTTCAACTTCTTCGAAGTGCACAGGAGATCTCTGTTTTTTGATAATAATGATATCGATGTATGGATAACAAAAATAGTGCTCATTGGCCACCCTTAGAGAGTCGAAAAAAGTTCCAAGGAGAAGGAGAAGGAGTACATCATCCTAGTTTCTACACGGACAGACAGACAGACAGACAGACAGACAGACAGACAAACGAACTGGCCACATAAGCGTCATTGTGTTACTTATAAAAGAATGTTTTTCTACTGATTTCGACCTCCTGAACACGAATATCGGGTTTATTTTTGAATCGGAACAATTCTTTTTTTATCGAAAAACCGAAAAAATGGTAGTCTGTCACATGATTTTTAGTGGTATCTATCTACTACTTTTTTGTTATTGAGCGAACATGTTTCATAGTTTGAGTGCCATTATCCTTCAGGTACCTAGTAATGCCTATTTCAAAATGTTAAATAGTGTTAATGGCACGTCTGATTTTAAATTTGTAGGGACGCGTATATGCGCCGAGCCGTAGTTTTGCGGTCGTTTTCAAAAATTCATAACAATTGACCCAAAGGTCGTATCGAAGTGGAGTTTTTGTCAAAAGAAAGTTCAAATTGTTCTCTAAATATAATCCCGTACATGTAGGGATGTATTTTCATAAAAACATGTAGCTACCCGCATATCGTAACTTTCAACATCTAACTGCGAACTCCAGCACTTAATCGGCGAAGCCGCCTTACACCAAAATGTTATTATTGTATTTGTTTATGATTATTTCGGAAAGATTTTTCTTGGTTCGCGTACCAAGGCCATGAGCTACCCATTCAAGTTGAAATATTTTCTGTATTGGATTCCGTTTTGTTCGGAGAAAAGGATATCAAGCACCAGCAAGCAACGAACAATCTTTTGCGGCCGAGCCGTAGCTTCGGAGTCATTTTCAAAAATTAATAAGTACTGACCCGTACCTCGCACCGATGTGGAATTTTTTTTAAAATTAAGTTCAAATCCTCCTCTAAATATTACTCCCCATATGTATTATTGTAAAATGATAAGAACGGGTACTTGATCGCATGTGATAACTTTCGAGATCAGGCCGGCTTCTGAAATGCAGCATTCAACGGAAATGCCGCGTCACACTAATTTATTATTGTAATTGTTTATCGTTATTTTGGCAAGATTTTTCTTGGTTCGTGTACCAAGATCATGACTTACTCATATTTGAGTTGAAATTTTCTTGTCAAGCATTCCATCTTGTTCAGAGAAGAAGATTCCAAGCCCCAGCAAACAACGAATAATCATTTGCGGTCGAGCCGCAGCTTCGAAGTCATTTTCAAAAATTCATAAGTACTGACCCGTACCACACACCGATGTGGAATTTTTCTAAAAACGAAGTTCAAATCCTCCTCTAAATATAACTCCGCATATGTATTATTGTAAAATGGAAAGAACGGGTACTTGATCGCATGTGATAACTTTCGAGATCAGGCCGACTTCTGAAATGCAGCATTCAACGGCGATGCCGCGTCACACTAATTCGTTATTATTGTAATTGTTTATCATTATTTCGTCGAGATTTTTCTTGGTTCGGGATACAAGGTCATGAGCTACCCATTAGAGTGAAAATTTTTCGCAAAAACCTTTTCGTCTAGGACTAGATGCTGTGACGGACGGACGGATGGACGGACGGACAAACGGACGGACGGACGGACGGACGGACAAAGCGAGGACAAAAGCGCCTTCCCGTTTGGAGAAGTGCGCTAAAAACTGCACTGTAAACTTCGACATGCGATGAGCCCTACGAAATATTCATTTTAGGTGCAGACATACTGGAAACGGAAGTTGGAGAGAAGATTGAATTGATTTGTGAAGGAAAAACTTTTGAAATCGGACCTTTCGAGTTTCGCTCTCTGGAAAAGCTGCAAATTCTTCAACTTCTTACCCCGTGAAAACATTTTCACAATCTCTTTTTATACAAGAGATAACTGGTTCTTGAACCTTTTCCAACTTTTTTTCTCCAATTTCCCGGAAATTTTCCGGTTTAAAATGTAAAACTGGCCTGAGTTTTCGAGACCGGGCCTTAAATGATGGAGCTGAAATGAAGCCTCAATTGACAATTTTAACAATAAGATGATTTGGAATAAGATTTGAGGTTTTTCCGGAAAATTCTAATTTTCCTGACAAAGATTCCTATTTCCTAAAAACTATTTTCAATATTTTTCTTCAATTTCAACTTTCCACCCAAAGGACGTTTCGAACAAAAATTTTCATAGGTTCCAGGATACTAGCCGATTTTTGATATAGCCATTGTGTCCTGTTCCTGTCAAATTCCAACAGTCAGAAAGACCGCTGGCAAAGTCTGCGGCAAAAAACCAAAAATAGCAAAAAATCAATAACTCTTTCCAAAACAAAACACGATCTCAGAAGTCCTCAACTATTCCGAGGTATTGATGTACGTTTTGCGACATTTAAACAATAATGATCAATTACTTCGCTATTTGGGTCTTTAAAAAAAACAACTATATATACAGAGTGATTCAAAAGTGTTGGACCATCTTAAGGGTGCGCAATATAAAGGTGTAGTAGAGTTCTAGAAAGTTGTTGAAAAAATTGTCTTCTAATTTAAAGCTATAGAGGGACAAAAGTTGGTCCTTCGATCGCTTCTATTTTCGTTATTTCAAAAGATTTTAGTCAACTGTTTATGGAAAAACAATGAGTACAAAAAATCAACCTCTGTTGTCTCATGATGAAAATTATGATGGGATGAATGGAGATCCAGTCAAAATGACATGCAAAACACTCAAACAACCAGCTCTGACTTTTTGTAACTTAGGTTACCGGAATTCGCAAGTAAGCCCAGGCGTTGATATTTTCTCGAAAACAGGGTGTTGAGTTTTGGATTCAATAGCTATAATTTTTAGGTATTTGGTATTAGTATAGGTATTTTCAAGAGATGTATGGTTTCATACCAGTTTTTCCTCGAACTGAAATTTCAGGTGACTCGTATTTAAGTCACGTTTGTTGCGCTCCCCCACTTCCAAATTCCATAATATGGCCATTTTGATTCCTAAACATTATTGCCTGAAGTTTGAGCTTCAACATGAGCTTGATATTTTGGATATCGGTCAACAAATAAAAAAGTTATGACCACAAAACTAAAAGGATACTTCTTTAGGATCACCTGTAGTTAGGCGAGATAGGTGAGAATTTGTAAAACCGTTTCAAGGTTAAATTTCAAGGAACTTCAAAACAAGTAGACTTTCTCGAAAAAATATATGTCAGAAACAAATAATAATCGAGATATAGGCCTTCAAAGTTGAACTTCAACTTTAAAACTTCTCAATCGATTTTGTTCAAATTTGAACCAAAGCTTACTAAAATAAATTGGTATCGAACAATAATAACGCGTTCTATCGCAATTTTTCAGGGACGTGGATAATGAGGGGTGCCCCAGCTTTCATCCCCGTATTTTTGATTCCTTGAGTATTTTGTAAGTTGTTTTTATTTTTCAATTCTAGGTTCGATTTGGAAGACAAAGGTACTTGTGCAAAATTTTGATTAGAGGCTTAATTTTCGAGATATTTGGAAGAGCAGAAGATAAATCTGTCACTTATTCCATATTGCTAACGTTAATGCATGCATACCTTACAGCCACTATGAATGGTGATATTGTTTTGCGCATGTTTATTTTTCTACCTTTCTGCAACTATGAATCCAGATTTATCCATTATTTACTATGCATATTGCGTATACTAGCACGTGGTTTTACCCCCTAATGATTCCGAGCTTCGCCACTACTCACGCTGTATGTCATCCACCCCCCCCCTCCACACTTTTTCACCTATGTGCATATAGGTATACTCCATACTAGGAATCGGGAGTTATTTCGGGTTACGGGTGAAAATACATAGTTTTAAAATGATCACCCGATAATTATGTTCATGTCTGTGCAGGGACCGCGGCAGTGGCGCCGAACTCCTAAAAAGTTACTATGGCGAAAAATATTTTAGACCCCCCCCCTATTGCTACGCTACGGTCGGGCCTGGGGGCCTAAGAGCCCCTCGTGCAGTTGGCGCCGCAGACAAAGTTTTTTAAAATAATAATAATAATAATATTAACAATAATAAGCAAAAAAGGGGAAGCCGCTGACCAAATTATCCATAGATTTCATTATCTTTTACACAAAAAATCGGAAGTTTTTTGTGAGATCGTAAGATCGTGAGGTTTTCCTAGTCCATTTAGTTGGCTGTTCAAATATACCGTATGATCAAAACCTTTTTGCCTCTAGTCTAGAGTGCTATGAAATTATTATTTTATATGTATATCAAAGGTTGGCCGTAATCGAGGCCATAATGACTGAAGAAACTGTTGAATGCCAGTGTCGGTCTCTGATAAATGTTAAAAACTGAATAAGAAGTTTTTCATTATCAAAAGTTATTTTCGAAATGGCACAAAATTGGGAAACGGAGAGTCGTCGTATTCCTTACCGACAAGCATTGGAGATTGCCAAACAACATGCAGATGTCATTTTGAGGTAAATTGCAGGATATACTACTACCAACAATTGAAAAAGGCAAAAAAATAAGTCATAGCACTCTTGAAGTGAAATCATTGCTCATTCACGATATTTACCTAGGTAAATATCGTGAATAACTGTCATTTAGATTGAAAGTGCCTAATAATCCTAATATCCAATGATTTGCTGGGTGAATCTCTCTTCCTCTTCTTTTCCTCCCTTCTTCTTTTCTTCTTCTTTTTCCCTTTTTTTCCCTCCAGACCCCCCCCCCCTCATTTTGAGGTATGGCGAGCGCCACAAAATAAGGTCTATTCGGCGCCACTGGACCGCGGGCCCACTTTCTGTTAAGTCGTTGACGAAATAGCTAAACAAATTTAGGTATTCAAAAAAAATCATGAAATCGAACTTTTCCGGAGCTGTTTTCACGATTTGAATTTCCACAGAGAAACATGGGAACGTCTTAACTTGTGGAGAAATTACGACTTAAAAGCGGCGGTAAAAAACTAATTCCTCATATCGGCCAAGGATCAACAAGATTGTATCAACTCAAGCTTCTGTGTAGTCTATGATGGTTTTAAGGCACAAGGGCTTAAATGGGTCGAGCATATCCGGTGGCGTCTTCAGATGGCTGATGGCGCCTAGTGCGGCGTCGGCGTCGATACGATAGCGTCGGACAATTGCACATCGCCCAAACGGAGCAATAGTGCCCTAGGGACCAGTTACAAGGCACCAGTAATGCATTGAATTAGACAGTAATACAACAGCGAGCCGATTGCTCCCGAAGGTCTCGACTAGTACCGATCTGGGCATACAGACATGGCTGCTTTCATAAACTCAGAATTATTATTTGTTTTAAAAATTGAGCATAACATTAAGAAAATCGGAAGTTTTGCAGGCGATATCTTATTTTGTACCTAATAATATAACATATGGATAATACACAGGGTGCAATCAGTGCCCGTAGGAAGTTTTTTTTTATGAAAAGAGTTCGAAAATTTTACTTTGAGTATAGAGGCTGGAAAAATACCTAGTATCCTTCTCAGTTGAAAATGTTTATTATTGATACACTTACATATCTAAATGTCAGCAGATATCGAGATGAATTGAGAAATCTCAGGAAATTTTAGCTCAAAGGTCAAAGGTTCATATGTATATTGCAAAATCACATTTTTTCAGTATATTGAAATCTAATCAAGAAAATGGGGGGTGCCATTATCAAGGCGATGGTGTCAGCGCTTGAAAACGAAGGAGATAGAAACTCGGATAGAAACATGACAATTTTCATAAGAAGTCCCTTTAAAAAAATAATAATAATTTGACCGGTCCAGACACATGTCAACTGGACCGGTACGGTCAGACCTGCGAAAACCTTACTGAAATGGCTCGAAAGTTGAAATTGTCTGCCCAAACCTGCTGACGAAGTTTGAATCAAACCCCATACCTCAAGCCCATGCCCCATATCCGAGATTAGAAAAATACCAAGTTTCGGAGAATTCGGATGCGTTGGTTTTAATAAAAACGTGATGTCCCACTTGAGGTAGTATAGTCATAAGTACATATTCGCTGTGTGAGAAACAAAACTTTAGTGCTGTTTTGTGGCAATATCGGCTTCTGAGGGACCATTCAAGCATTGTTTCCTAACAATAACATTCCTCCTTACAAACCACGAGAGCCAAGCCAACGCCACGAACGACCGAACCACCCCTACGTCGAGAGGAGGACTCACGAGAAAAACAATTTAAATGTCAGCACACACCGAATTGATAATTCAATTACCTGCAACATATACTCGTACATCCCAACTGGTAAACAGCACGGGAAGTTGTATTATAGGTAAGTACTTTTATTTATTCAAGACTCAAAAGTGGGCCCAAACGAAAGTTTGAAAAATTATTTCAATGGCCAGTCAGGGGCATCGGGCCGGAAAACAATTTGACGTGTCTCAAATCTCAATCAACAAAAGCCAAATTCAATGTAACCCCAAAATGCGCTACCGCACCACAGGGCGCGGGCGGGGAGCACGCGGGCGCAAGAGCCTGGAGAACACAATCGAACAATTCGGATGCGGTTCGAGTTGAGGAGGGAAAAGAAAAGAGCTGCATCCGAGCTCTAATTACTAACATCCGTATTCCTCAGGTTAATTCTGAAGGTAGAAAACATTAGCAGCGGCATTATGGGTGTTTGGAGGGTCATTCGGAGCCGTTATAGTCGCAGAGGGCCCGCCGGCCCGACCCGAGCAATCAAAAACATGCCAGATTCCTGAAAAAAGCTTATACCGTCCGTAGGAGACTGGTAAACAGGGAATTAAAAGTTACTGTACTGCGACGCCCCTTGCGACTCACTTGCGGTACGAACAGTCAGATCTGACCTGACTCCTCGTTTCTTTTATCTCTCTTCGTCATCCCCACGAGGAACTAGTGCGCTCCTCGACGAAATAGCGCCAAGTCGCGGGGCCTGTCACGACTGTCATAGTGCCAATAATGATTGAAGGATATTATGGAGAGATGAACATATATAGGTACGCATACAAAAAAAAATCACCAATGTTTAACAGCTCAGTAGACGTTCGGTGCGGGTCAATTGACATCAGTTGTCGTCATTTTCGGTTTTTCGTTTGGCAACGAATGACCCTGTACCTATTCCAAGCATTTCTCTACAGCAATAACCAACCCCCTGGTTGCACCAAAAAATTTAATCATGAAATAGTTGATTGCGTATTTTCTTTGGTGAATTTAAGCGTAGTGAAAACGTAGTTTTACAAAACAAAATATGGAAAAATGTCAAGTTTACAACAGCTTGTATGCATTTCCTGTAGTCAATCAACTAGCATTGACCTAGAATTCACCAGAGAAAATCCTCGATTAGCTATTTCATGATTAAATTTTTTGGTGCAACCGGGGATTAGAGGCATCGTATTTGATGTAGATTTGAAAATGTAATTTTTTCAAAAACCCTCCAAAGATTTTAAAATGCGATTGGGAGAAACAAAACTTGTACAAAACGTGAAAGTGAAAGCAAATCGCCAGTTATCCGTGAGGTTCGTCGCTTGATCGCATGTCGGAGTCTCCAGAAATCTCGAGGACTTCTAGCTTCGTTTGCTGCAAATTAAAAAAAAAAACGGCTTCAGCATTAGAAATATAAACAAAGAAGCGCAATCTCCAATCCAGCCTATGAAATTTTGGACGTTTCATTGCTGTCATAATTTTGAAACGAACATCAATAGGGGATGACGCGACTCGCTGCAGACTTTGCATATTATACCTACGGAGTGTCGTTGGCGGCGTCGGAAAGAACATTAGCAATGCATCACGTGGTATCCCGAGGCAAGGTATGGTAAAACGCCATCTTTTATAATTTGTTTGATCACTAAGAGAAGAGATGAGCGACGAAGGAGCGGATTGCGCGCGGGAGGAACGTAAGTGGCAACAGACGCTGTGCTGTACGAGTCAGGGTGCGAGGGTGTCAGAAGCGGGGCTCCTTGGGGATTCCCCAAGCAATCTCGGTCGTTTCCTCCCCAAGCGGCAAGACTCAATTAAACTTTAAGATGATATGCAAGCGCCCCACCACCCTTCCCTATTCTTGTGCCTTCACTGCGCTCTCGCCGGCTCGGATCGGAAGACTACCGGTCCATCAACCGCCAGACCCGGAATTCCGGAATTTAAACCGGATCAAACCATTTCGTCACTATCTATATATAGTGTGTTCTCATCTAAAGTATCTTATACCTCCGGTTACCTTTTGACGTAGAGTAAACTTTTCTTGAGAAAGATTCATAGTGGATTCTCAGCTATGATGGCACCCCCTACTTTGTAACAGCATTTTGAATAAGGCCATCTAAAACTAAGCCCCTGTCGATCCGTTCATATACTGACACAAAAACTGACAAATTACTTATACTAGCATACTTGGCACCCGGGGCGGACTATCCTGTGAGTGACACTGACACTACCTAAGAGTGAGTGTAGAGTGAGTCTACCCAACCCTTCAACCCTACCTATATGCCGATCAGCTTTTAAATTCAGCACCAGAACGGTAATCTTTGCACGCCAAGTTGGCAATTCTGCGATATTTGGGGATGTTCTTTGTAATGTTGGATCAGTTTTTCCCCAGACGACCTTAAATTCGTACTGTCAATCGAGTACAGCGCTGTTGCAAGATTGTATGTATGCTCTGTTTTTGACTGCAGCTTCAGTGTCCCATATGTCCTTCCAGTGTCTTTTCACCTCGCAATCTGCAGTATGGAGTTCTTCAGCTGTAATTCAGGTTGGGCGTAAACGGCTCGGCACTCTGTCACTCACTTGCCATTCCGACAAGATAACAGTCATAATAGCCAAGACAACACTGTAGCGAAATATGATGCAAGGAGACGCCAGAATTGGCATTTCATGTCAAAATTTCGTAACCTCACTGGACTTCGCCACAAAAAGCCCGTTTTCACGTAACTTGGTCTGTCAGCGTCCGTTACACTCTACGGAACATAGCCAACCGCGTTTTAATTTCTACTGAATTTAAAACGTGATCGGCATATACCTAGAAAATAAGCTGCAGCCTGTAATGACACCCTTCAGTTCTGGATTAGGCAATTTTGCGCCCTGGGAATTCTGGGATCGAAAAATTGCCCTCCATCTAGATAGATATTATTTTATTTGTTCAGTACAAAAAAGAGTACATGTTTTGCCTGTAAGGCGTAGAACGCGTCATCCTTACTCCAGAAAAGAGATGTCCACCAAGATTTGACTAGGAAAATGCGCAGTAGGTTCGGTCGGTCTTTTCTTTCTTACGCATTGAGTACGATCATTCGTCTCACTCTTTAGCTCAGCGAAGGTTACTGTTGTATGTTGCGTTGCCTATTATTATGTTCTAAGTTTCATCGAAATTCGAAAGTAAAAAATGAGTACCTATAATCAATTTTACGGCTTTCTGCATTAGAGCAAGCTATGGAAAAATTGTGTTGTGTTAGTAGGTACAAATAATGATACGATGACAAGGGGATGCCAGCCAGTTGTCTATACGTGCAATTTTCAATGTGATACCTTGTCACCGTGTCAAGGTATCAAGTGTACCTACCTTACTCACGCCCAAATTGTCTCGTCTCCGTACAGTTTAACTCCATAAATTATTGTCCCGCACTATCCATATTGTCCATCTAAAGAATAAGTTTCCTCTTGGGCAGTGGGTTTTTCCTTTGTACATTCCATTTCTACAGGGCATCACTGACTTTCGGCATAATTTTCTCAGTGGCCGGCAAAAACCTAATAGCTTTGGCGAAGACCCACGAACCAGTAAAGACAATCTCCCTTAACGTCCTTTCACTCAAAGCACTCAAAGGAAACTAACAATTCCTCGCATATTCTCGAAAATTTTCACTTTCGCGTAACATGACTCCCCGAGACGGTGACAATGTCACTTTAAAAATTGCACATGAAGACAGCTATCTGCCAACAAGTCGTCAACGTCCCATTTGTACCAACGCAACCCATTTTTTCCATAGCTTGCTCTTGCTCTAATGCAGAAAGCCGGGAAATCGATTATAGGTGCATCTTATTAGATTACGTTGTTATTGAGTGTTAGAACGTCAATTAGAACACCAAAATTGCAATAGTGACTTTGTGAATATCTGGAATAGCGTTTGACTGATCTAAATAGGAATTTTTGAAAATATTCCTTAAACATTTCAGTTAGGTACCCACCTTTCTTTCTTCGAATCAGCCAAAGTGTGCCAAACAATTAAGGAATCGCATTTTATAGCTTGAAATTTCTTCTTTCCAAAATCTGATATAAGATGGTGTTCATATGGTCTGACCATATGGTGGCCTCCGAATCTTTTATCAGATTTTGGAAAGAAGAAATTTCAAGCTATAAAATGTTGATGATCTCAAAAATTGATTTCTTTTCCATTGTGTGTTTGAAATTTGAGAGAATGAGGGAAAGAAGGAATTTTAACACTTGCTTTTCATACTGCTTTGACTATTTCATTCACCGTGATTTGCTCAACAAAAATGGGAAAATGTACCCACTGACATTTGGAATTACTTATGTCATTATTGAAAGCCAAAACAGTGGCACAAAGTGCTTTATTTTCAGTTACACCAAGCGGCACTTTGTGACACTGTTTTCAGCAAAAATAGTGCCAAAAAATAGTTGTATAGTATACCCGAAATAGACAATAGTATATTGTGAAACTAGTGTTACAATGACGATTTTTGTAACATGACTAAGTTTGCTTAACGAGCCGCGAGGCGGCGAGTAATGTAACACATGTTTTTTCTACTACTTTGTCTATATGTTGCCCTTATTTACTTGATAAAAATTAGAAAATATACAAAGTGACGATTTGAATGGTGCTTATGTCATTATTGACAGCCAAAGCAGTGGCACAAATTGCTCTATTTTCATTTGCACAAAGTAGCATTTTGTGACACTGTTTTTCGCACAAACAGTGCTACAAAGAGTCATAAGATAACCCAAATAGACAAAATCTCTTATGCCCTTTATGTATTATTAATTATTATTTATCCAATAACTACTTTGTGATACATTGCATTGAAGGAATTTGAACTTCTGAAAAAAAAGCCCGAAATTTAACCTTTGCTTCCAATAAATCGATGATGATAAATTTTTGTGATTGACTTGACAAAGTGCGTAAGGCCTAAGGATTCCTAACGTAATTCTTTCTTTCAATAACCACATTAGCCATCATGAGCAAAGAAAATCTTTGAAATCAAGAACAACTCGAATGACAATAATGTTCATTTTACAAGAAGGCAGTTCCTAATGTTGCGGTTACTTTTTTTGTGGTAAAATGGTTGTACCTCACCATCACTTACTTTATAATATCTAGTCACTTCCTCAATTAAGTACTCTGCAAATAGTTAACGCAAGATGGTTGCCGCGGGATGAGGAAAAAAGTTGAATGTCTTTTTTCTGGAAATAGTAGGCGAGGCCTAGGCACTAGCTACCGATCATTTTCAATTGATTACATTACTGAATGGAGAACTACCAAGTTTCACTCTTATACTTTGAAAATTGACTGATTCACTTGAAAATTAAATTTAAATGAAAAAACCGAGTTGTTCAAAATATTTCAGGAATGCTTCAGGATATTTGAAAATAATTCGATGGAATTTCATTGGCACGAACATCGGGATATACATGCCGATTTACACGACTTTACCCACCTCTGTTAGTTCATGAGTTACCTTTTCCTTCTTCTTTTTCCTTCTTCACCCTGCACACAGAGCTTGAATATCTGCCACTGATGTCTACTTGTCTACACTTCTGAATCGGAAGATTATGGTTCATGCAACAACTATACCAAGTGACATGTTTTAACCATAAAATGCAGGGTGGTTTCGCCTAACGTCCGGACTATATAGCTGATTTCTGTGGTTGCTATTTATTTGCTCGAAAAAGCGATGTATTCCAAATGAGAACCCCACAGCTCTGCGGTGATCGGGATTCACCTCAAACAGATCTGCTAAATTAGGTTTTAAAGATAACTTTTTCGAAAAAACTCCACACTAAATAATTACAATGGGGACAACGTTCGCATTTGAATTACCGACAACGACCAGAGCCACGATCACGGTCACAAATTATCGTGTCATAATTAATGGATCCCATACCCGTCCGTGGTATGACCAGCGCCGCGCCTTTAACATCAGCGATGCCACTGATGCGTTGATAATTGTAACAATATTTATTTTTTGACAAAAACTATAAATCGTGATTTTACATAATCGATTCCAATCGATGTAATTGAATTTGTCACGTGGTCGGTTTTTGTTGAATTTCAATTATTTTTTTCCCATTATTTTATTAGATTTGGGCGGAGGTGCACCAAGAAAAACGCACCAAGAACACATTTAAATTGCGATTATGTCCTCGCGGTGCGTGATAAATTCGCCGGTAACAACAAAACAAAACCATCTTGTGTTTACGCCTTTTCATTCAATTCAATTTGTGGGAGTTTTATTTTGAGAGGTATTCAAGGGATACTTATCCCACAATTAAAATCTGAAAGGCGGGCACCCCATTCACAAAATATCGAATTACATCCCCATTCACTTGTGCCGCTGTGAAACCTGTTGAAAGAAAAACAATTATTTTGGTCGTATATGTACTATTTATTATATTATAGTATACCTAGACGTTCCTTCTCTTCTTTAGAACGTCGAACTGAATAAACACGATGAAATAGTCGCGTGTTAGTTACCTAAGGTTCCTTTATCTTGGGCGAACAATTAGCGCAAAGAAAGATTAGATTACATACCAACCTACAAGCAAGCTTTATTTCTTGCCTCCAGCAATCCCGTTCCTACTTCTGCAAAGTCTAAATATTATTCGGCATTTGTCTTTGAGATGATTATCGCGCGCGCAATACGCGAACTAAACTTTCCGCGCACCATCACGGTTCAAAGGCTATCGTGCCTCCCTCGGAAAAACTCCGTACCATCAGTTTTTCAAAATATTAAAAACGTTGCTAGCGACTTTTTTAAATTTGTTTTTTGGAAGCAACATGTCCTAAAAATCAATTTCAAACTAGTGCAGTGCAACTACACTTAAACCAGGAGCGCACGTGGCCTCAATTACACTGGAGGCCAAAACTATATAACATACCCCCAGAAAAAGCTACTCTCGGAACCACATTTCAAAAATAGCATCAACAACTGCTTATGCAAAATGTCATATAAAATATCGACGAGTTTTTGTTCCACTATGTCTAGTCAATCTGAAATTTAACCCTGCTTGTAGTTTGTTCAATTTGTAAATTGTGATTGTAGTTATTTATTTATTCATTTACTTATTTTGTCAACCTTATTGTTAAGGGTGAGAGTTTTTTCTTAAAGTCTTGCCACCACGCCTCAAACTGAACTCTACCAACCTCTTGTCTTGTGAACTGTTGAGTCAAGCTTTTGAAGTTCTTCTTCGACACCATATTATTTCAACATTAACATACATATATCAATTCACCACACATCACTCCCTCATATATTTGTTAGTTTTAGCTGTAGCTTCTCTTATGGTTTAGCATAGTTTTATTGTTCCTATTTTGCGGCTTGGTCAACAAAGTTTTTGCAGCGTAGGTATTCATGTAACTTCGACATTTAAAAAATTTTATTCGTCAAATTGACAACCTTTTTTGCTGCGACCATTTTGAATTTCTATGTAAGACCTACTGCCTGAAATTTATATACTGTTCTAATACATACCCTTATTTTACCTTGTAGACGACGTCTTGACAATGACTTAATGCCGAAACGCGCGTCGACCAAATAAATAATATATAAAAACAAGTGTGGCAAGACTTTAAGAAAAAACTCTCATCTTAATATATTTAAAGCCACTTAAAGAAAAAGCAACATCAATGCTGGAAACATACTTCAACCTTATTGTTGCTAACCGATTCAAACTTTCTTTTAACACGACTTTTCCTGTAATGGTTAATTATATGGAATAAACAAATACCATACTAACTATACTATACAGTTTCATCCAAAAGAATGTACAGTTTAAATTATTGATCAAGACCGTTAATAATAATAATCTGCCAGTAGCTATACCGGGTGGGCCATAAAAAACCGCACTGTTTTATTTTCCTCGCCGAATTTTTGTTTGCTGGCCGATTTTGACAAGTTTGGTATCCATATGTAGCCAACTGAATAGGCTACAAAAATCATGTACAGATATTGCTGGAATATCAAAATTCAAAATGCGAACATAACTGAAAATAGGCCTTCTTTTGCAGTCGTTTCTTAATTAAAAAAAGAAGTTATTTGAGTAGCCACTTAGGATAAAAACAATAAATTATAACAATAAAAATTAATAATAATGACGGTCGGCGGTCCCCAAAATGCTGGTGGCATTTCCCCGTTGAATGCAAAGGCTAATCTTTTGCAAGAGCCATGATTTGGCCCTTTTTTCGCCCGTGTTTGCGATGATTTTCCGCCCTATTTTGTCAGTTAGGGACTTAGCTTGATCCCCGAAGGAACCAAGGGTTTCAACGCCGAAGGGGATGAAGACGTAGTTCTCCAGGTCTGCGTATTTTCTCGTTTTGAGAACTTCAGCGTAGTTGGCGGCAGCAGCAGGTTCCTTCGTTGTCCGCGGAATATGGGTGGTGGCGAAGGTGTCAACACATGTTGCGTCCCAGATAAGTGCTTTTCCGCGGTGCCAGGGTGTCAAAGTTACTCCATCTGGTCGTCTACCATCGGAGGTGGAGATACCGGGCGGTTCGAGTATTGATGGTATTCCTGCTGATGTCAGAGCGCGATGGAGAATGTCGTTGATAGAGGCGTGGCGAGGTGTTCTGCCTGACTGTTTGATGCAGCTGAGGCCGTGGCGGCCTAAGGTATCAACTGGGGCGCCACAATGGCAACTGTGATGTTCGTAGATGGGACAGCCGAGGCGTAATGAGGCGGCGATACGTACAGATTCGTCATCAAGAAAAGTGCCGAGAGCGGTGGAAGGGATAGGGAGAAGCCAAGCGCCGGATTCCTTGGTGTTGACAGCTAGAAGGCGAGCGTGTTCGGTGGGATCAACTAATGTTTGTGAGAATAAAAATGACAGGTGTTTATTGGCAATTGGTAAGTCCCAGGACTTTTGGAAGCTGGGGAGATCCGGGGTAGTTGACCCGCTTAAAGTTTGCCAGTGAATGTAAGCGTCTGATGTCATGTTTTCGATCGTTACGTCTTTAAAAAAAGACGGGATTAGGGAATGAACCAGACTGAAAACTTTATGACAAGACGATATGTAAGAAGGTAATGCGAGGTCGGAGATTTTGCGAATGCCAAGTCCTCCTAATTTAATCGGTAGTGAAGCTTGAAGAAATTGATTGTCGTCTAAATGGATATTTAAAAGCGTTTCTAGTGTTAATTTTAGAGTGGTGTCGAATTTGTTCATAATAGTATGAAATTGCCAGATAGGGGAGCAACGTAAGAAGTATTGGAGTCGAGGTATAAAGAGACAATTTTTGAGGAGAAATAGGCTTGTATGTGCTGGTAATTCTGAAAGTTTAGAAAATAACATTTCGGATTGGGAGAGTTTTTTATTCAGAGTGGGTTCAATACTGTTGTTGAGGAGAGGAGCGCCCAGAATGTGTAGTTTAGATGAGGTGATAGTAGGAATTTTAAAAGGGAATCGATCAAAGAAATCATCAATTGATGAAGGATTTGACGAAAATATTTCGCATTTGTCGATATTAAGTGATAGACCCAATTCGCTGGATTCTTTTAAAATATAGATAATGTCTTCAGCGACAGAGTTAGGTGTACCACCAAGGATTCCATCGTCGAGGTACCAACAGTTCAGTGTTGAACGAAGTTTGTCGATGAGGTTGTGAATTCCTAGGGCGAATAGGGCGGGTCCGAGGGGGTCACCTTGTTGAACCCCGGAAGAGGAAGGTATTGGGCTTCCGGATGTTAAAAGGATAGAACTATCGGAGTAGCATTGCCAGACAAACGGATAGATACTGGGGAAGTGAGATTTAGCGAGTTGAAGGAAGGAATCGCGTCTTAGGGAGTTGAAAGCATTCGAGAAGTCTAGTTTAACGAGGACGTAGTCAGTGTTTTTGTCTTCTTGTGATTTTGTGATAAATCTTCTGGTAGCGTGGACAATAGCTTCAGATCCAGATGAAGTGCATACGCCTAATTGAGATGGTTGAAGTAGAGTTTGTAGTTTGTCGGTGATCGAAGTGCAGCAAATTTTAGCGGCGATGCGGCGGAAAATGCTACCAATGGCTATTGGTCGGATTCCGCCTTCCTTCTTCTTAAGGGCGATGAGTGTTCCGCCGTAGAGAATTCTGGTTATTTCTGGGGGAACATCTCCTCGTAGCATTAGGTTAATCAAGTTTGTTAAATTTTCGAGGAATCTTTGTCCTGCTACTCCTGTTTGTTTGTGTAGCAGGTCTTTGAAATGTTGTGGACGAAGGCCGTCGGGCCCACTAGAAGAACCAGGTTTAAATTTGAAAACAGCGTTTTTAACATCTATCGAAGTTGCGAATAATTCGCTTTCTGAAGGAGCTGGTGGAAGTTTTAAATCGTGTGGGGCCGGAGGATGCTTACTTAGTAAGATTTTATAGGTTTCGTCATCGATATTGATGAAAGAGTCTGACGAGGATAGTATTTTAATTGCACCAGAAATATCTCCCTCGGACAATTTAGAGTTGATGCGTGAACTTAGCGAGCGCCTTAGGTTTTTACTCTGGTGTTCACTCTCGTTTGTAGGTGGTTGTAGAGAACTTTCCTTATTCAGGTTTTCTCTAATAATAGAAGAGACGGTCTTTTGCTTTGTTCCAGTTGTGACGGTAGGTAGGTTGAAGGTAAAAAATGAGAATGTCAAGAGGCGAGTCCATGATTCGGTGTTGTTTTTTGATACGACTTCTTTTAGTACTTCCGACAGCGCTATCGCAACTGAGGTCCGATTTGCACGTGGTATCCGGCGGACGATTCTGGTGGAAGTTTTAAGTGCGGGTAAGTGGAGTTCGAGATTGTATTTCTTGTCAGATCTCGATAGTTGAGTGTTGGAAAGGTTCACTAGGAATCGTTGGGTGCTGCCGTGAATGCGGGTCCTGTGTATTTTGAAACCTCTTGTAGTAGGGAATTGTCTTGAACAATCCTCGCAATACGAGTTACTTTGGGAGTTCCGTTGGCCAGTTTCCGTGACAGATGTCAATAATTCTTCTGTGTTTGAATTTTCGTTCGAGTCCTTGTTATTAGCTGGGGGCTTTGATGGGCCGGCTTCATTCAGATCTTGTGTTGTGATGTAGAAGTTTTGTATAAAAGATGAAGGTTTAATTCTCCGGAAATTTGGTGAAAACTCTTCTTCTGTTGAGCTGTCGTCGGATGACATGATGACATTTTCAGTAATTCAAAGTCGTTTCTTTGGACTTAAATTTGACAGAATGACAGAACTGAAGACATTTTTAGAAGAAAGAACTGTTTTCTACATTTTGAGACCATGACCAGCTCAGTTGGCCTATTTGTTCTGAAAATGTAGCCAATTGGAAAAAGGCTTATTCGCCATTTTTTGCGGTTTTTTCAATCCGTAACGAATAATAAAAATTTTTCATTTTGCCTGCCAAATTTTTGTTTCTCTAACGATTTTGACAGGTTTATTGTCATTGGGTAGCCAACTGCATATGATACAAGTCGTGTCTTATGTGAATACGGTAGAAATGTCAAAATTCAAGATGGCGGACACAACTGAAAATAGGCCTTCTTTTGCAGGCGTATTTTTTTTGGAAATTTAACGGACTGACAGAAGTGAAGGCGGTTTTTAAAAGAACGAACTGTTGTTTGCATTTTGAGACCACAACTAGGTCAAATGGCTCATTCGTTAGAGAGATGTAGAAAATTGAAAAAATGCTTTTTCGGCCATGTTTCGATCCTTAAAACGAGTAATAGAAATTTATTGTTTTGACTGCTCAATTTTCATTTCTTTATAGATTTTGACAGGTTAGGTACCATCAGGTAGCCAAATAAATGGGCTACAATAATCATATACGAATATAGTCAGAATCTCAAAACTCAAAATGGTGAACACAACTGAAAATAAGTCTTCTTTTGCAGTTGTTTTTTTTTTTCGTTGAAATGTGTCAGAATGATAGAAACTCAAGACGTTTTTCGGAAGAACGAACTGCTTTCTATATTTTGAAACCAGCTTACTTTGTTCATTCGTTGTGGACATGTAACAAATTGAAAAAGAATTTCAGGGTTGTGTCCAAAGTTGTGTCCAATTTTGAATTTTGAGATGGTGACCAGATTCGTGTATGATTCTTGTAGCCTATTCAATAGGCGACACAATGGTGCCTAATCTGTCAAAATCGATGAAAAATAGGCAAATTCTGCGATGAAAATAAAACCGTGCTCTGAATTTTTCTTCTAAAATTTTTATTTCGCCACCGATTTTATAGAACTTTTCAGAATTGGCTAGCCAATTGAATAGACTATAATTTCTGTATTTCAAAATGGCCGACATTTCAAAATTCAAGATGCCAGAAACAATTGAAAATAGGCCTCCATTTGCTCCCGTTGCTTTTTATTGAAAGTTACCAGAAAGTCAAAACCAATAATGTATTATAAAGGAATAAACCTTTCATGTCAATTCAAGACCACAACCAGTGAAATCGGGTCATCGGCTGAGGAGCCATTGCGAGTTGAAGCCAAGCCTACTTTCCGTTTTTTTCATTTCCGCATAATTGATCCAAATTTAGTTATTAATTTATTTAATTGGACAGGCTATCTTTTTCATATAAGAAAATGACGTACGCATGTCAAAATCCAAGATGGCGGAAGCAATTGAAAATAGAATTTTTTTGTCCTTATTCCTTATTGCTTTTTGATAAAAATCAGCAGAAAGTCAAAACCAATGATTATTATGGAGAAATAGACCTTCCTTGACAATCCAAGACCGCAACCAGACAAATCGGGTCATCTGCTGAGGAGCTACGACACTGGCGGCTCCACGGGGGGTACGACGGTACGACCGTACCCTCTGTCGCAAATCAGGGGCGCCAGACATTAAGCTTATAATTTTGAAAAAAAATCCACAAGAAGTACCGATGGATTACTCTTTGTAAAAAATAATTAACGTGATAAAAACTCGCCAATGAAATTGATAATGTTACCTGTGGAAATTCGCTTCGGGCGTCGCGCGATGAAATCTTGGAACTATTCTCGTAACATCTGTGGAGGTGGGAAGAACTTCTACTCACAACCACCATAATAATTGTTCATTACTGACTTTTGAAAAAGTTGGAAAATAAACCATTACGAACTATCGGCCCACGGCGCGTTCTGCAGCTACCTACCTTGGCTCTTGTCTGTAATGAACCTCTTTCCGTCTCGGTATGTAATGTACTATTACTCACAACCATTATGGTAATTGATTCATCACATACTATGTTAGAGGGTGGGAAGTGACTCATTACCTACTCCGCGGGAAAAAGAAGAAATGGTAGCTTCAGAAGATACATTCCAGAATAATGGATCCAACCAAACAATGAGTGGGTGAATCCGTATTCCTGATATGAGCCATATAAGTTTCAAAAAAATTGATTCCCCGATCTGGAAGAGTCATGCTAAAAAAATATTTTCCAATTATCCATTCTGTTTCAAAAACCTAATTTAGGTTATATTTTTCGAATAGTTTTGCACTTTAGAGTTTTAACTGAACCTTGAAGGGAAGGGAACAAAATGAATCAGAGAGGCTTCCCTTTTTTCTGCTTATTATTGTCAATATTATTATTATGCCTGAAAATTTTCGCCTACGGCGCTACTTTTTAGTGGCTGCGGCCACCTAGTACAAAGTCGATCTTTTAAATATACACAAAACCTCGAGCAAAACCTCCTCGATCCCCCCCTGTTCATAAGTCTGGGTACGCCACTGGAGAGAATCATGGGGCTTATTTTGATCGTAGCCCTCACCTTAAGGGCGCCTGGTCGGTGAACCGTACCCCCTGTTCGAAAATGCTGGAGCCGCCAGTGAGCTACGATGAGTTGATGCGAAACCTACCTATCGGTTCCTTTATTCCCGCATAAATGACCCAAATTTAGGAATCCTGCCTGCCGATATCTTTATTTTCCAACCGATTTTTTTAAATTTGGTATCAATGGCTAGTCAATTGGAGTGGCTGCGATTTTCATATACGAAAATGGTCAACATGTAAAATTCAAGATGGCGGAAACTATTGAAAATGGGCCTTATTCGTCTTTGTTGGAATAAAAAAACAAGTAGGCTTCGCTTCAACTGGCCGTAGCTCCTCATCAGATGAACCAATTTGATTGGTTCTGTCTTGAATTGTCGAGGAAGGTCTATTCCTTCATAGGTATATGATAATTGTTGGTTTTGACTTCTCGCTCATGTTTATTAAAAAGCAATGAGGACAAAAGAAATTTTATTTTCAATTGCTTTTGCCATCTTGGATTTTGACAGGTCTGTCATTTTGTCATATGAAAAAGGTAGCCTGTCCAATTGATTAGCAACTGATACCAAATTTGAGAAAATAGGTTGAGAAATGAGCATATGGCGGATTGGCGGGCAGGATACCTAAATTTTGGTCAATTATACGGAAATGAAAACAAGTAGCAAAGTCCTCACGGGGATGAGTCTCATGAGCGCATTTTCGGAGTGCAGATGAGTACACTGTTTACTGTTATCTGTGAACAGATTGTCTCAAAACTACCATAAGAAATCATCAATCTTTATGAAAACACAAGTAGTCAATAATTAATTGAAACTAACCAAAACTAAAAAATATCCTGAATGAGTGAGAATTATACCTACATCGATCACAAGCACGCAGGCATAAGCAGCTTGTTGAACCACAGCGCAGCGCCGCGACTTGAAAATCGCGTCCGCTTATAAGTACATAAGTTAGTATAGATTCTGCATAAAAATAGAGATATCTTCCTTGAGAATGAATCAATCAGGTTGATTTTTTCACGAAAAATTTCTTCATTTCATTCTGCATCTTTCGTTCGCTGGATGTATGCATGTATCTAGAACAGTTTGCAAAATTCCTCGATTTGAAAGTTCACACTGTAGCGTTAAAAATCGACAAATGTGGAATCGCAGGGCGAAACCTTTTCTTAAAAAAATTATATCTTCTATTGCAATAAAGCAATCAAAATTATTCTTTCACTAAAAATGTATCCATCAATTTTCGCTTATTTCGTTCGCTGCATGTATGCATGTATCTAGAACGGTTCGTAAGATTCCTCGATGCAGAAGTTCACACCGTAGCGTTGAATACCGACTTCTTAAACATTTAATTTCTTTTTTCTTGCAATCGTGCGGTCTGACCAAATATTTTTTGTGCCTAATTTTCAAAAAACCCGATACCGCTACGACGTTTAGTTTAGGAGGAGTTCAATTACAAGACCGAGTACAAGACGGACAGACGGATAGACGAACGGACATCAAAGCGCGGCTAATAACGTATTTCCTACGAAAATGCGCTAAAAATGGAAAGTAGGCTTCGCTTCAACTTGCAATAGCTCATCAGCGGATAACCCGATTTTATTGGTTGTGGTCTTGAATTGACAAGGAAGGTCTAATCCTTCATAATACATTATTGGTTTTGACTTTCTGGTAACTATCAATCAAAAGCAACGCGAACAAAAGAAGGCCTATTTTCAATTGGCCTTGGCCTTGGCCTATTTTCACTAATATTCTTGTTTCGCTCCTATCTTTGTAACAGGTACCAATACGTCTACCTTAAGGGCTTCAGATCCCGCAGGTTTTTACAGGCTTCCGGAGTTCCTCAGGGTTCTGCGCTGGGTCCCTTGCTTTTTATCCTTTTTATAAACGATATAGTTATGAACATCAATGCGAGGTACTTGCTTTATGCAGACGACTTGAAGGTTTTTAGTGTGGTGTCTTCCCTCGCAGACTGCGGGCGCCTGCAGGCAGATCTCAATACAGTTGTTGCTTGGTGCAGTGAGAATGGCTTGCCGATCAATGTGAGTAAGTGCAGCGTTATGTCCTACAGCAGAAAACATGCAAACGTCGTTTTCGACTGCACTTTGGGGGGAGAAATATTGTAGAGACCTCGGACGGTGAAGGACTTTGGGGTAGTTTTTGACGGCGGTCTATCCTTCAAAGAGCACATCAGTTATGTCTCGAGCTCGGCATACAAAAGTCTTGGCTTTGTGCTGAGAAACTCAAAAGCATTTACCAACGTTGAAACACTGAAAGCCTTGTATGTTTCTTTCGACCGGTCCAAACTTGAATTCGCCTCTCTTGTCTAGAGTCCGATTTATGACTCCTTCGTCAATGATTTGGAGAGAGTTCAGAGGAGATTTTTGAAAGCGGCTTATTTTATACTGGACAACCAATACCCTCCACGTGGTTTTCCTCAGGAGATCATGTTGGAGCGGTTCAACCCGTCATCTTTAAAGTCTCGAAGAGTGTTCCAGTCAATCCATTTTCTTTTTGGTCTATTTAGCAACGCGTTCGATTGCCCTGATTTTTTTGGTGCTGTGGGTCTCAGTGTTCCTCGGCTTTCCTCTAGATCACACAGTTTATTCCACCTTCCCACAGCTAGAAGCTAGAACCAACATCCTAGTGGCATCTCCTCTCTATCAGATGATTGCCAATTACTCTGCTTATGAGAGCGAGGTTGATCTCTTCAACTGTTCTCTGTCCGACATAAAGGCGAAGGTTTTTTCATAAGTATGTACCCCCCCTCGGATTTGTCTCTGGTATCCCTCACCCTTTAACTGGGCTTCTCTGCCTGTTGGGTGCAGTACAACAACAACAATAATAATAATAATAATAATAATAATTGTTTCTGCCATCTTGAATTTTGGTATGTCGGCTATTTTGAAATACAGAAATGATAGCCTATTCAATTGGCTAACTAATAGTGACAAATTTGATAAAATCGGTGGAGGAATACAAATTTTAGAAGGAAAAATTCAGAGCACGGTTTCTTATGGCCCACCCGGTATATCGAACCTAGAGGTGTATTCTCCAAGACAATAGCCTGAACAGCACTGAAAATATTACTGAAAAAGTGAAACCTCTTTGAATGTTTTAGGTTGGTCAACCTGGAGGGGTGTTTCCATCAATAATCTTGGTGGTAATACACTTGTACGGCCTACTTAAACTGCACAACAGTCAATGTGTCACACTCAAAAACTTTGCTTTTTTTGGCCACGGCCGATTTTACTTTGGTGTGCGCTGTCCCGTTAGCCTTATGTTTTAGCAATCCATCGGCCATCCCACAGATGTGAAGCTCAAGAGTCTTCGAATAAAGTTCATACAGGGTCACAGTAGAACGTTGCACAATTCCGATGCATTCAACCAAGCCCCGTTTGAACAAAGATTTTTTCATGAATTTTAACACCAAATGCATGAAGATAGACCTCATCGCCTTCGGCCGAAAACTTTTTAATCTCAAGGTCATGTTGAAGCCAAAACTTGAAGTGAGAAAACCTTGGGGTCAGAATCGACTAAAGCCAAGTGTTCAAAATACAGAGTTGCAACAAAACTGATCCAAATCTGAATCGTCTCAGAAACTCCAATCGCAATGAAAATATCAATGAAATTTAATTTGCTTTCGAACGAACCATTCATTCTGACCAGTTCAAGATGTTTCTTATGTGTAATTGATCACGAATTGTTGGTGGAAAAAGCAAATTGGAATTGCATGCTTCCGAATTAAATTCGGATTTTTGCTCACCAGAAACAGCTCGGTAACCAAGACTTCTGTTTGACTTTTAGTATAGCCCATGGTTACCATTCAATGCCGGAGTTAGCCGGATTGATTGTCGGCGTGAGGTGATTGTTGTTATTTTCATAACTTGGTTATAGATCTGTTTCAAGTGAGCAAAAATCAGAGTTTAATTCGAAAGGATGATGCAATTGCAATTTGCCTTCTGCAGCAATAATTTCTAATCAATACCAAAGAAGAAACATCTCGAAGTGTTTAGAATGAATGATTCGTTCGAAAGTAAATTGAAATTCATTGATATTTTCATTGCAAACGGAATTTCTAGGACGATTCAAATTTGGATCAAGTTTGATGCAACTCTTGTGTTTTGAACGCTTGACTTTAGTCGATTTTGACCCCAAGTTTTTTTTTACTTGAAATTCTGGCTTCAACATGAGCTTTAGATTTTGAAAATCGGTTGACGGGGGAAAAAGTTGGCACTGGAATACCAAAACGTTGATAATTTTTTATCACTCTGTTGATAAAACAGATAGGCAAGAAAATAAAAAGTCGGTCGAAGGTAATGAGGTCTATCTCTAGGTATATCTTCATGCATTTGATGTTAAAATTCATGAAAAAAGTGGGTGCGTGACCATGGTCACCCTCGGAAGAAGTGAAACTTCTATAGGTATGAATCTATTAGAAAACAACGTTCGAAGAGGTGTTCTTTTCGTACTCCCGCTCCCGCGCTCCCTAATGATTTGTATCATCTTGTTTTTTTTTTATTATGAGTCGTTCCTAATGGCAGATATAGTTACGGCACGATTTGTTCACGATTAGACTCTTTTTGTTTCTTTTGTCGCTACGCTCAGCGCTTAAACTTCCATACTCCGTAACATAAAATCTCACTTATACCCCTAATGCAATCAGTGTTGCCGTCTAGAGTTAGACTTTCTAGACTCTTGTCTTGAAAAGACGTCAAGACTTAAACAAGACCTCTAGAAACTCTTGTCTTGAAATTTCTGGACAAGACAAGAGTAGGGCTGTCAAGATCAAGAGTCTTGATTAGACTCTTGAAAAGAAAAAGAAAAAAAAATCTGATATATTCCTCTCTATTGACGGTTCTTATTGTCTACTGAATGTGTGATTTGCTTGGAGATTTCTTACAGAATTCATTGACAACATAAAATAACATCAATAAGGGTAAAAGGTATATTATACAGGGTATTTGCAAACTTTGGGGTAGAAAATCGAACCGCAGTTACGGAAATGCTTCAAAAGTATCAGAAAAATGTTGAAAAAAATTTAGGGTTCTTATTTTTGAAAATATGGAGGGTCAAAAGGTGGTCCTTCGACCCCTCTATTTTTGTTATTTCAAAAGATTTTAGTGAACTGCGTTCTCAACAGACCAAGAAGCAATGTTCTTAAACGTTTAAATGGGTTTTGTGATTTTATCTACTATACAGGGTAAGTCGTAAATCCTGAAAATCCAGTTTTCTTTGAAAATGCCATTTTCGAGGAAAAATAGATTTTTGCGATTCATGACTCACCCTGCACACTAACTAAAACTGCAAGACGCATTCAAAGGTCCGAATAATTTGCTTTTTGGTCTGATGGTAAGGGTTTCCTTGAATCTCAAGAAAAAAACGGAAGTAGAAGGGGTCGGAGGACAACCTTTTGACCCTCCATATTTTCAAAAATTAAGATCATAGTTTTTTTTTTTCAACATTTCCCGCCAATTTCGGGGCATTTCTTCAACTGCGGCTCAATTTTCTATCTCAAGTTTGAAAACACCCTGTATATTCACATGAAATCTCCTTCAGACCCTATATATGTTTCTTTCCGGTTCTCATGCGAAAGTTTTCTCCGAGTGATTTTTTTTTTCAAGGGCTGCTCCAACATCTTCATTTCTACTTCTCCAAAAAAAAAAGCTGCGCCTTCTCAGATCGCAACTTTTGAGACATTAGTTCGCTCAATAAGGCTTTTGAGAAAGTTTTTGGTCAATAGCCGCGAAACAAAGTGTTTCTCGCCAATAAAAGGAAAATGATTCAGACAACATGCTGCAGCCAGATATCATTTCAATGTAGGTACCAAGGCAAAATACCGATTAAGCTAGTATTCTTTTTACAACTTGAGCAAAGTGAGTCTTCTTGCCCACGTCAAGTTGACACAATCGGGAGCCTGATCTTCAAACAATCGGTATATTTTCGTCAAAAATATTGAATCACGTCCGCGCACGACATCTGGGAATTCCAGGTCCTGCTTAAACCTGATTATTCACATTTATTCGTACAGCAGCAATGTTTCGAACACCAAACAGCAAATGTTGGAGTTGATTGATTGACTTTTTTTCGACTGTGACTCTTTTTCGTTGACTGTTTCTCGACGTTCATTATGGCAACCTGATACTGTTCTTGGCTTGCTTACTCACTCGATTTAGCAGATGGACTGCGGTGAGCTGAATTTCTATTTCCTTTCGCAGTGCCAGATTTTTTGAATACTTTTTCAACTGAACAGTAGTTGACTATATTTATTCAGGCATCAACCTACGGCAATAAAATCGTATCGTGTCATTTTATATGAAACCCCATTGCAGAAATACGTCGACTAACAGATCAGGGATGGCGGTGGCGGTGGCAACCTTTTCTTTCAGCACTCACACCAATGATAAATTTCAGGGTAAATAAAAGTGGGTCTTTGTTTTGAAATTTCAACGTAAGTATAACCAAGTAGAATATTTTATTGGAGCGCAGTCTCTATTCGAAGGGTGCTCCTTCTTGCTCCTCACAGTTTTTTTTTGTTTTTCTTACTTTGACCCTGGGTTCCACAAAAAAGATAATTCGAGATCAAATGATTCGCGATTTTTGTTTGTCAATTTGTAGCTTACTGATCAATGGAAATGCTGATTTATCAGTCAATAATGAAAAGATGATGGGTCTAGTACAGATTTCAGGCATTTTTTGTGGTTAATCGCATAGCATTTAGGAGAAAAAAGTCCAGTTAATCTGCAATCAGCCTTGATCGCTGATTATATTTTTTCTGGAACTGACGGTTAAAGATGTTTAATATTCCTGTCACGTATTTTTATGGGAAGAGGGGGTTTTATAGAATTTTAATTTCAAGAGTCTATCTAGACTCTTGAAAAATTTCCATCAAGAGTTAGAGTCTTGTCTTGAAATTTTGAAAAAATCTTGATATTTCAAGACAAGACAAGAGTAGGGAAACTCTTGTCTTGTCTTGTCTAGACGGCAACACTAAATGCAATAAATATCTATTTTCATCAATAATATTTTCCACAATAAGTATAATATAATAATAATTATCAATATTATTAATCTTATTTTATTTTATCTTCCTGCGGTGCCGGTGAGCCGACGAGGTCCGTCCGTCCATACACATAATTATGCGAATGTGACGGATTTTCTTACTGTACGTATTTCTCCCGTTATATTAAAGCAAGGTGGAAACTGTGTCTGGAAGGCCACAATTTTGTCGAAATTGAGTGTATTCTTCATTTTTCACAAGTGGATGTTGGAGAAAATGCGAATAGAATAGGTACTGTAATGCCCGATTGCACAAAGGTGGTTTCAAATTTTAGTTCGGTACTAAATACGGGATCAAATTTTTGAAGTGGAACAAAATGCGAACCCAGTTACTTCAAGGGGAGATTATGATGGAAATACAAAATATGGCTCCAAGTGATTATTTGGATACCAAAACAAAGGTGAGACAGCTTTTATTTTGGCTTGTAGAACAAATCTTGCGGGAACTGTCAGATCTTTTCTTTGTAATAAAAAATAAGCGACAAGTGCGTGTACAAATAATCGTAAGGGGCCACATTTTGTATTCTCATCATTTTCTTTCCTTGGAGATATCGTGCCTTGAAGTAATAGGATTTGAATTTTGTTTCACTTTTAAATATTTGATCCGCTGTTTGGTACCGAACTAAAATTTGATACCACGTTTGTGCAATCGGGCATTACTGTCATCCATTTGAACGGCTCTTATGTATTTACAAATTGGCGAAGAATGTCCCAGTCAGAAGTTTCATTTTTATTTGACAAACGCGGCTCTTATGTATTTACAAATAGGTAAAGAATGTCCCACTAAGAAGTTCCATTTTGATTTGGAAAGAAAACGCATTTATTTCTTGAGAATTGCCATCCGCAAATGTTTCAACAGTTTGAAATACGTTTATTGCAGCGTGCTTACTGCTTATCGCTTATAGAAACCATCGGAATCAACGCCAGGCAACTTGGTCTTAGTTCAATTTTCTTATTCCATAATATTTGGCGTATAAAATGGATTATTTAAAAAAAAACGTTGTATTGTTCTCGCAATTATGTGACTCGTGTGAAAATTCGGCTCGCTTATCTCGGCGCCTAAACTTTCATACTCCGTCACGTAATCGTCTGCACATGTGAACATGAAACAGAAAAATGTAGGGTTGCTAGATTATGGACAGCTTTCGCTGTACAAGGCTTACGCAATCATCTGTTGCTAAGGGCCGATGGGAGGGGCTAAAACCCAGCTATGGAACAAAATTTACCATGAGCGGAGCGAAAAGGTAATTTGCGGGGTCCGGTGCTGTTGCTTGATGGCCGCAACCCAACAAACATGAAAATTTCATTCCATCTAGAGGCAGGAAAGACGTGTTATGAAACTCATCGGACAAATCATATCCACCCCTCACACGAATTTGTACACCTAAATCCAAATTAAACAGGCTCTTGACAGCTAGAACCCGTTGGGACGGACGCCTACGGCGTTCCATGAGGCCGAGAGCTGTCGGTTGTTAGTGCCTGACTCCGCGTGGCCGTCCAGTAAACAAACGGTCGGCCAGTCGCGTGATGATGGGACTCCCTAAAAAAATGACAATGATAGCTTTTAGCCAAGTCGGGAACCATTCCTGTCAGGTCACCCGCACGACAACATCTCTATGCCGCAGTCACCACCCAGTCCAGTGGCGGCAATACGCATTACAAGAATAAATTGATCATTTCTTGATTGCAAATGACACTACCGTGAGTTGGAATTCATCGATCAAATCAAATTTCTGTTTATGATAATCTGTTGTGCTTAAAACACAATGCAAGCGGTAAAAGAATACTAACTGTGAAAATAAAACCGAACGCCTTAACCAGCGTCGGACTGGCAAATTTTGGCCTACCGGGCCAAGAATGAAAGTAGCCTCAAAACCGAAGGGGGGTCTGGGGGGGCCGTGCCCCAGTTAGCGCCGCAGGTGATTTTCTTATATAATAATAATGCTAATAATGATAAGCAAAAAAATAAAAGCCGCTGACCAAATTGTCGATAAATTTCTCCAAACTCATTTTTTTTGCTTGAAATGAGGGAAGAAAATAATTATTGTAAATCTCTCAACGGTCTCGTACCCTTAAGAACTTTATTTTCACGTGAAAAGGAGGGATTTGCGAAACTTGCAGTTGTTTTTTTTATGTCTTCAATCACTACTCACTAGCTCGATACTACTGGTGGTACAATTACTGATAATTGACAAGAAGTATAAATAAAGGAAAGCAATAATGGAACGGAGCTCTGGAAAATGCCGCAGGCTCATGCGAGAATCTGGGTACCACTACTTCGGGCAAAGAGCTCATCACACACCTAACATTGGCCGACTAGGCCACGAACACTACACTCCCGCTACATTTATTTTTGCCTTGCATCAACTATTAGGTTATTAGCAGGCTCTTCAGTAACAATAACAGTGATGACGATAACTCGGACGGAATCATGTCATTCCACGACTAGTGACTACTAAGGAATAATCAATGCATGATACATGCATGCACAAACAAAAGTGAACCAGACTTCGATACAAAATTTGTATTTTTTTTAATGTCAATTTTGTGCAATTTTTTTTATGTGTAGTCGCCCCGAGGCCACATAAACGTTACGTCCGTCCGTTACAACAACTCATGCCATGAATCGATTTCACTCTCATGTGTGCCGTGCCGTCTTTTGAACAAATGGGGCCCCGGGCACAAGACAGTGAGGGGCCCCCTTATAAAGGTTTGTGAAAAAAACACGCGAGTGAGGCGAGCACCACCGCCGCAGGTTATTATTTAACAAACTTTTTTTCATAAAAATTTCGCGCTTTTTCAAAATTTTCGACAGAAAACCGGTCTTTTCTTGATTAGTTTAGTGGGATGGAGCGTCGTGGACTCTTGGGAGGTAAGGGAAGGCGCACGATCAGCTCAGAAAGTGACATAATTAAATAAACGTCGTAAACAGGATATGAGAACAACATTTTTTACAAAAATAGTCTTTACTTTTGGAAGTTTGAGGAGGCCTTGGGAGCCCCCAAAAAAGCCGGGGCCCATGCCTAAAGACTGCACTGCATGTGTGATTCTGCTGTTAGTTGTCTGTGATGTGATCTAGGCGAAAGAATATAAGTTCCACTTCAAAAAATCTATTCAAACGGGGCTTGGTTGAATGCATCGGAATTTTGCAATGTTTTACATACCACCCTGTATGAACTTTATTTAGAGACCCTTGAGCTTCATATCTGTAGGATGGATTGTCAAAAGATAAGGCTAACGGACAGCGCAAACCAAAATAAAATCGGCCGTGGCCAAAAAAAGGTATGTCTTTTTTGAAGAAGGGCAAAGTTTTTGAGTGTGACACATTGACTGTTGCGCAGTTTATTTCAAGTAGTGAGGTGAATTGCACATGCAATACACCGATAGGTGAGGTGTACTATCGCTACATCGGGGATTTTTACGAGGGGATTCGAGTGTAAATCGAGATGTGAGCGATAATAGATATATAGAACCTAGAGGTGTATTCGTGAAGACAATCAACCAAACAACACTGAAAATCTTCCTGAAATAGTTACTACGTTTCCATGGAGAATTGAAATCGATTTGAAAACGGTATCGGGATTGAATACGGAAGTGTTCACATGAGTGGTTCGAACTCGGTATTCAAATCGATTTGAATTCTGTTTACATATCTGTCATGTGAGTCTAACCCTAACCTAAAACTATCCCAACCTAACGTATCAAAGAAAGTGCAAATACTCTGCAAACTGCAAGTGTGCAGAAGGCAGAAGTGCAGACAACAGGTGCAAGTATGAATGCGACCCTCGATGCGACCAAAACAGCGGTTTTATTCATTGCTATGTGTCAGTTTCTGTTTGTTTATGTTTCGATCCAATCCGATTGGGTTTCCATGAGTAATTTCGATCCGATCCCGATACGATCCCAGAATTTGCCGAATCGACCTTGAAACTCAAATCGATTTGGATACAGTTCTGCAAGTGTTTACATGCAGTTTTCAATCCCGATACCGTTTTCAAATCGATTTCAATTCTCCATGGAAACGTAGTAAGTGAAAAATAATTGGATTCTGGAACTGGATACTGGAAATAATTCAAGGTTGGTCATTCTGGAGGGGTGATTTTACCAATGACCTTGGTGGTAATACACTTATTCGGCCTACTATTCTGAGGAGTAAGGTGAATTGTCGCTGTAATACCCGTTGATTACACACCTCCAGCTTTTAGGTCTTTAAAGCTTAATTAAATGACCTGCACGCAGTCTTCCTTCAATTTGTTTTAAAAATTAATAACTTTTGAACGGTTGAAGCGAATTGCAAAAACCAAACGAATTTGTAATGCCTGAGGAAGGGCGAATCCAAATATGCAAAAATATACAGGGAGTGCCATTTAAAAAAGCTCGTTCAAAAACTGCTCTGCAAAAATGGGGCACGCTGTTATAGAGCAAAATAATTTTACAAACTGCACTTTGACCTCCCGTTTGCAGTGCCGTTTTTTTTCATTTCGATATCATCAATGGCGTAGATGTAATTGAGCTCGCCCATATCAATGACTCACCCTGTACAGGTGGCCCAACGAAAACAGAACAGGGGGGTTTTCGGGCATTTCACCTCATTTTTTTGTAAAAAACTCAGAGAGGTCAATTTTTATATCGAGGGGGACATCTGAAACATACATTGGCAAATTTCTATCTTTATCCCCCTCCCCTCACCCCTACCCACCACAACTTCAGAATTTCCAATAACACCATCTACTTTGCGATACTTTAAATCAAAAAGAATCAAATTCTCTTTCTGAAACAAATATTTTCCAAATTTTTAACCCCACCCCCCATCTTCCTTAATTTTTCTGACTGTCCCATTTTAAATTGCTCGTCAAAAGTTAAGCATAGAGCCAAATTTGCTCCAATTTCAAACAAGGATATCTTATGGAAAAAATTTCCGATTTGAAAAAAAAATATGGTGCCTGGTAGAGCTTTTCTTCAGCTGCAAGACGTTAGGTCGACTTACGGCACTATTGACTTTGTCCATGATACACAGGATGCCAAAGAAAGGAGTGTCAAAAGTGTTAATTTTTGAAGTCGTGGAACTTTTTTAGCAGAAACTTCGGATTTTTTTCCTTCAGTTTCAGAAAGCGGATATCAAAATCTCGAAACGGTTTTTGACTTTTGATCGTATTTTGTTTCTTCAAAGAGTTCTTGATTTTTTTGTGGAATTTGGATTTTTTGATACATAATTTGCTAGAGCTGTTGATTTTTCTTGAAAATTCGCAGAATCGTACACAATTGCTGGATGAATTATACCATGAGAAAATTTAACCTCATGGGCTCCAGAAGAGGTTACCTTCTGGACCTCTTAAGGGGAAATACCCAATGAATCATGCTGCGACATCACATTGACACTAATTGACTCAAGCATGAATAAAAATGCAAGACTTGTAACCATAGGTTGCATCAAAATCACCATGGCTACCAATTAGTCCCATCATGGGTGATTTTCTTACTGCCCAAGTCACTGGAAATTTCCAGAAGTGATATCTCCTAGACGAATAGAGATAGAGCCGTAATTTTTTTTTTATTCCAATCGGACACATTATTGGTCATTCGAGAACGATGTGCAAATTTTTCACTTTCTACTTTTTCAGTGGTGGGGGGTAAGTTTGACGTTTGTCATGTCAGAACTTTTTTTTTGTACTTGTCATCATTGGAATGTCAATGTGAATGTAATCTACCACTTCCACATCAGTAGTGGAAACAAAAGATCAACAAAGATTTTCTCAGGAAACCTGGACTCTGAGGAAGAAAAACACCGAACGCAAACTTGAAATTTATCAGCTGAAAATGACAGTATACATTCATGTTGACATTTCAATGATAAGTTAAGATAAGATAAGATAAGATAAGGTTTATTGGTGCTGATAACAAATACATTGCTTACACATGTCAGAAAAATAACAAAATAAAAAATGTAGCAACCACAGTGCAATCGCAATAACAGTACATGTTACATATTACATACATTTTTCCAGGTCAACATCTAAAAACTCCTGAACACAATAAAAAGAGGCCTTTTTTAAAAAATGCACCACCATGTTGACAATGTTGACAAGTACAACAAAAAAGTTCCTACATGACAAACGTCAAAATTACCCCCACTACTGAAAAAGTATAAATGTGAAAAATTTGCACATCATGGCCATCAATGGCCAATAATGTGTCCGATTGGAACCAAAAAAAGAATTATGGCTCTATCTCTACTCGTCTAGGAGATGTCACTTCTGGAAATTCCCAGTGACTTGGGCAGTAACAAAATCACCCATGATGAGACTAATTGGTAACCATGGTAATTTTGCTGCAACGTATGATTACAAGTCTTGCATTTTTATTCATGCTGGAGTCAAAAAGTGTCGATGTGATATCGCAGCATGCTTCATTGGGTATCTCCCCTGAAGAGGTCCAGAGGATAACCTCTTCTGGGGGCTCATGAGATCAAATTTTCTCATGGTATAATTCATTCAGCAGTTGTGTAAGTTTCTTTGAATTTTCAAGAAAAAACAACAGCTTTAGCGAGTTCTGTATCAAAAAATCCAAATTCCACAAAAATCAAGAGCTCTTTGCAGGGCCGTTCCTAGGGGTTTGAGCGCCCGTGTGCAAAGCTTCTAGTCTGCGCCCCCCCCCCCCACCATTCTATACTCGACCAAAGAAATTAAAGAATTCAGAATCCAAGTCACTGTTCTATTTTTTACAAAAGTTATACAGGGTGTCCCGTTTTTCAACGCTCACTATTGGTATCTCGGAAACGGTGAGAGATACAGAGTCCGTTAAATTACAAAAAAGTTGCGCAATTTTATGACTATCTCAAATATCTCAAGATATCCAAGATATCTTCTGTCATTTCTGAAATATCCCAAAAAAACTGAAAAATGTCGAATTCGAAAATTTCAAATAATTTCTTTATTATGACAGCTATCAATTTGAAAATTGGTATCTTGACATTTTTCAAGGTCCTTGATCGACTGACGTTGATAATTTTTTCCTGCACTCACTAGTTTTTGAGATATGACAGTCAACTTCATTTTTTTTCATGGACACCATATCATTTATCCACCCCATAAAACTCATCTTTTTTCTTCTTTACAAAGATATAAAACACTTGTAGCAATTTTGTCAAAATAACCTGTAAAAATTGGAAAAACTGTTTCTGAGGTGAAAAAATCGAGTTACCGCTTCGGTTGCCATGCTCTTGTGGCATATAAACAATGGCATTTGGTTGCTATGGTCTGTTGATTTTGGAAAATGTTCAGTTACATTCCGTTTTTGTGTATTTGATAATGATAATGAATAACAATAAAACAAATACAGAACTAAGTATAACACAAAATGACATAGCAATAGCAATAAACATTCATGATTTACAATTGTCCGAATTGGAGTCCATTTTGCTATATGAAGAGTTGTGTGCCTTTCAGCCATATTTTCAACGGCTGCGCTGATATCGTGTGGGCTAATTGACTGAAACGCATCATCAACTCCTTGCTTCCAGCTCTTGGTTGCTTTCTGGGGTGTTCTGTCATGAACCACAAATTCGATCTTTGAGCGTTCCCCGCAAAATGGACCCCATTTCGAGTAATTGTAAATTATAAATGTTTATTGCTATTGCGATGTTATTTTGTGTTATACTTGGTTTTGTATTTGTTTGATCATTATCTATTATCATTACAAATACATAAAAACGGAATGTAACTCAACTTTTTCCAAAATCAACAGACCATGGCAACCGAATGCCATTGTTATTATGCCACGAGAGCATGGCAACCAAACCGGTAACTAGATTTATACGCCCCAGAAATGGTTTTTTCAATTTTTACAGGTTATTTTGACAAAAATTCTACAAGTATTTTATATCTTTGTAAAGGGAAAGAAAAGATGAGTTTTATGGGGTGGATAAATGATATGGTGTCCATAAGAAAAAATTAAGTCAACTGTCATATCTCAAAAACTGGTGAGTGTAAAAAAAAATTATTGACGTCAGTCGATCAAGGACCTTAAAAAATGTCAGGATACCAATTTTCAAATTGATAGCTGTCATAATAAAAAAGTTATTTGAATTTTAGGAATTCGGCATTTTTCAGTTTTTTTTGGATATTTCAAAAATTAACAAAGATATCTTTGATATTTTGACATTTTTGAAATAGTCATAAAATTGCAATAAAATTTTTTGTAATTTAACCGACTCTGTATCTCTTACCGTTTCCGAGATACCAATAGTGAGCGTTGAAAAACGGGACACCCTGTATACCGTCCGTTTTTTTTTTTCTAGGCCCCAGCGCGTAGCGCCTTTATTATGGGTTCCACACCCAACATATTATATATTTTTGAAATCAGAAGAATAAAATCTTTCGATTGATGGTATGTCAAATTATTTTTGACAGATGTCATTTTTTGACAATTGACAGAATAGTACTTGTGATACATCATTTTGAAGCCCATTAAATTCTGAGAAAAACTATGTCTCCATTTTTAGAATAGAATGTCTTTCACAGCTTCTGGAGGTCTTCAAATAGGAAAAACTGTTGAAATTCAGAAATACTCAATAAGTACGTAAGTAGGCAAAACAAGTATTTTTGATAATAACTAATGATAATAATCTATAAATAATCACAATGAAATGAAAAATGTCCTGGAGAAGTTCTTTGAAATGACCGTCTCCTTGTTCCTTGAATGAGAGATTCAAGGACCGGTGAATTGGAACTGCCAGCCCAACGCGATAGTATCCGAGGTGGCCAGGTATGACCCCCTCGATTTTTTTATGAGCCTATCTGAAAGATGAGGTGTTCATAGAATCTCCCGCTGATTTGGAAGATTTAAAATCAGAATATTATCATCAGTTGATATTAAAAATACCTATTAATTATTGAGTAGGTATTTCTGAATTTCAACAATTTTTCCTGTTCAAAGACCTCCAGAAGCTGTAAAAGACATCCTATTCTAGAAATGGAAGCACAGTTCTCCTAAGAATTTTATGGGCTTTAAAATGGTGTGTCACAAGTACTATTCCGTCAATTGTCAAAAAATGACATCTGTCAAAAATAATTTGACATACTATCAATCGAAAGATTTTGTTCTTCTGATTTCAAAAATATATAATATGTTGGGTGTAAAACCCATAATAAAGGCGCTATAAGCTGGGCCCTAGAAAAAAAAACGGACGGTATACTACGTTTCCATGGAGAATTGAAATCGATTTGAAAACGGTATCGGGATTGAAAACTGCATGTAAACGCTTGCACCATCGTATTCAAATCGATTTGAGTCTCAAGGTCGATTCGGCAAATTCTGGGATCGTATCGGGATCGGATCGAAATAATACTCATGGAAACCCAATCGGATTGGATCGAAACATCAACAAACAGAAACTGATACATAGCAATGAGTAAAACCGCTGTTCTGGTCGCATCGAGAGTCGCATTCATACTTGCACCTGTTGTCTGCACTTCTGCCTTCTGCACACTTGCAGTTTGCAGAGTACTTGCACTTTCTCTGATACGTTAGGTTGGGATAGTTTTAGGTTAGGGTTTGACTTACATGACAGATATGTAAACAGAATTCAAATCGATTTGAATACCGAGTTCGACCCACTCATGTGAACACTACCGTATTCAATCTCGACACCGTTTTCAAATCAATTTCAATTCTCCATGGAAACGTAGTAATAATAGCTGAATTATAGCTGTATTACACTACACAATTTCTTGTACAACTTCTTGTACAATCTGTCAAATAAACAATCAAGTTCAATGTTTTTTGACACTATTTTGGCAGATTGTACAAGAAATTGTGTAGTGTAATACAGCTATTACGCTACAAAATTTCTTGTACAATTTATTGAACCATCTGCCAAAATACTGTCAAAAAACAAGGAACTTGATTGTTCAACTGACAGATTGTTCAACTGACAGATTGTTCAAGAAATTGTGTAGTGTTATAATACAGCTTCAACAGACATAAATCTTACAAAAAATAACAATTTAGTGAATGAATTGAAAAAACCATAATTATCCAGGATATCAATGAATCTTGGGTTTTCGAATATATTTTTGCATTTTTGCTGGGAAACTTTTCATTATCTTTCAGGGATCACAAGTAAATACCCACTACCTATTGCCGACACATGAAAGTGAACGACAGATGAATGACATTTTACACTTTTGTCCGGAGAATAAAGCTTAAGAGTTATCCAGATGCTGAAAGATGATCCATCAGCCTTGCTGTACGCACCACGCACCTTGAATTTTCCAGAATGCAAACGACTCGCGCCTTGGAGAAATTTTCAAAAAATCATCCATCTGTGACATTCTGTCGATCAGTTTTTTGTGTCGTTATTAGTAACTTCTACTTGTTAGGTAGAAGCCTTCACTTCTAGCGAATTAGAAGGATTGGCATTCGTTAGCGAAGAAGATTCGCGAAACATTCGGTAACTTAGCCATTCGACACGGAAGGTTCAATTCGAACCGAAAACCAAATGAACGTTCGCGTGGTCGTGCTACTAAGGATTGGGCCATTTCTTTGCATTCTGTTAATTTTCCTCATCTGGGCCGGGGCTGGCTGTCATAGTTACCGTGGTCCGTGATTGTTTTTGTCTTGTGATACGGTTTTCTACGACTTGCTTACGTAATTACGCTACCGTTTGCGTAACCGTATGCGGTTTCGTTTCCGCTTGCGTCGACTATAAACTAAGCTTAACAGCGAAAAATTGCTTCGTATTGGTATAATTGGTTTTCACATCGGGCGCTGAAGCGCCGCCCGGCTATAGCGGGGGGCGCAAAGCGCTTTTTTGATTTTTTTTCAGTCGGTCGAGTTTTTGCGCCCCTGGCAAAGTGCGCCCGCGTGCGTCGCACGCCTTGAACGCCCTGTTAGGAACGGCCCTGGCTCTTTGAAGAAACAAAATACGATCAAAAGTCAAAAACCGTTTTGAGATATTAATATCCGCTTTCTAAAACTGAAGAGAAAAAAAACCGAAATTTTTCCTAAAAAAGTTCCACGACTTCAAAAATTAAGGGTGATATTTTTCGGCCCGACAAAAAAGGGGGAAAAACGACAAAAAAGGTGAAGATCACGGCAAAATAGTGGTTTAGAATAGAATAGAATAGAATAGAATAGAATAGAATGGATTTACTTCCCAACAGGCAACGCCCAATTACAGGAAAACTTTATATAACAAAAAAAAAATGGAATTGAATGAGAAATTATATAAAACAAAAAATCAAACACAATCATGCGAATACACAAAAAGAAAAGGCCAAAAGAATATTAATAACATAAGCAAGTTGACTTCGTGGAGTCAGTCATTGCCCAGGACGGAAGACATAATGGACTTGATGCTGCTGAAATTTATATCACAAACATTAGAGATTTTGTTGAACGTGTGGCACATAATAGAAATAAGGGAATTGAAAAGGACGTTGGTTCTGGAACTGGGATTATAGAACGTGGTGCGCTGTCTGGAATTTATGCGTGGTATAAAAAAATTAATTTTGGATAGAAGATAGGGACAATCCAAATTATTATTCAATAAGGTGTGGAGAAGTTTAACAGCTAACATGGTACGTCTAGTTTCCAAGGAGTGAAGGTTAAACCTGGATAATAATGAAGAGTACTCGATGCCACGAACAGGATATACACCATCCACGAGGAAACTCAAGTACTTGAGAAAGCGACGCTGTACCAACTCCACACCATGAATGTGAACACCGCAGTAGGGATACCAAATAATAGAGGCATACTCCAGTCGGGACCTGATCAAAGCATAATAAAGAGTTAAGAGAGTGTTAGTATTAGTAAATTCTCGGCAGTTTCGGTACAACATACCATACATCTTATATGACTGACTGATAACTTTCGCTCTATGATCTGTAAAATCAAGCTTTGGAGTAAAAGTAACGCCAAGATCCACAACTGATTCGGAGTGTTGCAAAATAGTACCACTGATGCTGTAGGGATAGGAAACTGCGGATTGAATTTTAGAGAAGGTCATGACAGTACATTTCTGGATATTGAGAAAAAGACGATTAGATGTGCACCACCGCTCAACAGCCCGAACATTGTGCTGCAACACTAAGCAGTCATCCACCGAGTTGACCCTGAGAAACAGCTTCAAGTCATCGGCAAAAAGAAGCCTCTCGCAAGAAATGTTATTGACATCGCAAGAAATGTTATTGACAATGTCATTAATGAAAAGCAGGAAAAGAAGGGGCCCAAGATTTGAGCCCTGAGGAACACCGGAAGAAGGTCTGAAAACTTTTGAAGTATAATTGCGGTATTTAACGTATTGCTCTCTATCGAGCAAGTAGGACTGAAACAATGACAGCAGTGCCGGTGAGAAACCCAACCTGTCAAGTTTATCAAGGAGAACATAGTGATCAATCTGATCGAAAGCTTTTTGGAAATCGATATAAACGACATCAACCTGACCCCTGTCATCGATAACTTCTGCAACATATTGTTTGAAGCAAGACAAGTTAGAAATAGTAGATTTCTTCTGCATGAAGCCATGCTGACAAGGCGAAATATGACACTTGACGGAGGAGTAAATTTGGGCATACATTATTGATTCGAACACTTTAGCGAAGTTGCATAGTAGAGATATTGGTCTATAGTTCCTTATATCACATTTGTCGCCTTTCTTGAAAACAGGTGTTACATGAGATTTCTTCCAAAGTGAAGGAAAAGAAGAGTGACGGAGAATAAGGTTAAAGACACTAGCCAATGGTATGGTAAAGACAGAAGCACAATCTCTCAGCAAAAAACTCGGGATTTCATCAACACCAGCAGTAAAGGAATTCTTTGCCCGTTTCAAGGCTTGATAGATTTCATCATTGGACACATGATGCATGGAAACTGTAGGATAGTGAGAAACATCATTTGAGGCAGGCATATTTTTTGGGTCAGAAGGAATGTAAACAGAACCGAAATAACTGGCGGAAGAGTCAATCACAGACTGAGGCGTGGAGAGTTCAAAATTGTCATACTTCATGACCCCAGGTATTCGTGTACGACTTTTTTTTTAAATTGATATAGGACCAGATCTTGTTGGGTTCAGAGATAAGGCTATTCTCAACGTCACGTATGTAATTTTCATAACCAACAGATATGAGTTTCTTTACATGGGTACGCTGTTGTCGATATAACTCACAATGATACACTGAACGAGTCCTTTTGTAAACTTTAAAAAGAGAATTTTTTTTGCGTATCGACCTGACAGTCTCCGAGTCAAACCACGGTGGAAAGGAACGACGAGATAATTTAACTTTCAACTTGGGAACGGTCAAATCAAAAATGCTATAAAGAATCTTATAAAACAAAGAGCAGGCATCATCGACGTCATCAACTGAGTCCAGAACAGACCAATCCTGAGAACCAAGCATATCATACATCAGTGGATAATTAGCCTTTTTAAAGTTATACACTGCCTTCTGATCATTCATTGTGAAATTTGGACAATGGCCACCCACAAAATTATTGTCAATAGACAGAGCCGGATGATGAGCATCCTCCTCAACAAGGGGATCAAGAGCTCTACTCACAGTACAAGATAACTGAGAAAAAACTAAGTCGAGTAAGCGCCCGTTGCTATTGAGAACATCATTGTATTGAGTAAAGCCATTGAAATTCACAAAATTATGCAAAATATCTGAATAGTTATTTTTAGTACCCGTACTAAAAGAAGGGGTATTGAAATCACCAAAAAAAATCGTCCTGGCATCCAGTAAATTCGCATCATCAAGCGCATCAAAAAATTGACAAAAATCGGTATTGTTGATGCGTGGTGGGATATAAACAACAAATACGAGCAATTTTTGATTGTTGTCGAAAGTTAGTCTGACACCAACAACATCAATCTGAGGATACCGAGTCAGTAATCGAAGTCAGATCGATCCTAGCGCAAGTAACATCATTTCTAACAGCTAAAAGAACACCCCCACCCCTCGAAACCCCAAGAGCCCGAAAATGGCGGTCACTACGGTGCACAGTAAAACTGTCGGTAAACAGTTCAGCACTGCATATGTCATCAGTCAGCCAGGTTTCAGACAGTGCAACAATGTCACATTCACAAGCTGAAATAGAATTATGAAAATTAATTACCTTAGTTCTCAACCCTCTTACATTTTGATAAGTGCAACGCAAAACATCTATGCGCTGCGATATTGGTCTAAAGCCACCCGATGGATTAAGCGGTGACTGCTATTGCCCAAGCAGGTCTCTCCGCAATGAGAACAATTTCTTCTTATATACGGCACAGTCAGGGTCCCAAGCGGCATGGTTCACACCAATGTCAGGTATGACCTTTTTGACGCTATGACAGTTGATGCACTCAAATGAAGCGGACTTATAACGCGGACGTTTACGCGACATATAAGTATTTTGAACGCCATACATAGAGCGACAGAAAAGGTTCCAATAACGGCAAATTCGGTGCTTTTCACGGCAAAAAAAGGGGAAATCACGACAAAAGGAGGGTTTTCACGACAAATTTGAAAGATCAATATAAATCGGGGGTTTGGTCCTGTCACAGATTTTTCAACATACGTCGAAATCAAAACGTCGCAGTCACGTTCCAGTCATGCAAGTTTTGGAAGACTACGATGAAAGTAGCAGGGCTGATGAATCTCCGCCTGTGAAGAGAAGAAGAGGAAGGGAACGAGTTTTAAATAGGAAAAAGTTCTCTTCGCGCGAAGAAGCGGAAGCATAATGTTTCTTCTGAGAGATGGTGAAGCAAGTCGTCTCTAAAATCGACTTCATACGGCGAGAGGGTGGACTACTGCTGCGTTGCCGGAAACAATCGCCAGCAGGATCTTTTTTATATCTTCAGACTTCCAGTGAGGCGCCTTTTGCCGCCTTGTGCTATCAAGAGCTTCACTGGGTCCCCTTATTCGGTCTCAAATATAATTTGAAGCTTTGCTGAGCCCTCTGGCACTTTCCGTGACTTCCGGAGCAACAAGCAGCGTTGTGCCGTCATGTCATGTTCAGAGCCCCATCAAGCCCCCATTGTGTCTTCAAGTGTAGTTAAAGCCCCGTTGAGCTATGTATTTTTATGGCTTCCGAAGTAGGTACCAGTAGCCCCATTCTGCGTTATTTTGTTATACAGAGCTCCCTTTGACCACTTTGTGTCTTCAGTACCGTTTGAAGATCTGTAGAGCCCCCTTGCACTTTGCCGAGGTTTTTGGAGCACTAGTGAGCCCCATATGCCTTCATGTGATATTATTCGGCCCCAAATTGGGCCTCTTTCTGTCTTAAAGTATAATTAGGAGCCCCACTGAGTCTCCTTTAAGTACTTCATGGCTTCCAGAATTCCAATAAGCCCTCTTTCGCCATCCTATGTTATTCAGGCTCCATTATTGGGCCTACTCATTGTTTTTCCAATGTGATTTGAAGCCCTGCTGAGCCCCTTGACATTTTCCGTTACCTACTATCAGACCATAGTGATCAGATGATCACCATTATGCCGTCAGGCCATTCGGAGTCCTTTCGGGTCCCTTGGATCCTCAATTGTAGTTGGAGCTCTAATGAGCCCCCTCATGTTTTTTTTGGTAACATTTCGACTCCCTTGTGCCCGCAAATGTAGTTTGGAGCCCTAGTTACCCCCTTCATATTTTTTCATGGCTACCAGAATTCCAGTAAGACCCCTGTTGCCTTTTTTATTACCTACAAGCCCCATTGTCTTTTGAAGTTGAAGCCGTGCTGAGCCTCCTCACATCATTCTGTAGGTTTCGGGGCATTAGTGAGCACTTCATACCTTCATGTGATATTCGGAGCCCTATAGGACCCCCTTGTGTCAAGTGTAGTATGGAGCCTCAATCAACCCATTTATGTTTTTATTGGCTTTCAGAGTAACAGTAAGCCTCCTTTTGCCTTCATTTCCTATGTGTATAAAGTTCCATTGGACTTCCTTCTATCTTCAATATCGTTTGAAACCCTGCTAAGCTCACTTGTATTTTTGCGTGGCTTTCAGGAACTCTATATCCCCCTTGTATTTGCTAATGATTTTTAGAGTCCCTCATTGGGCCCCCTTGTGTCTCCATGTACGTTCCGAAGCCTTGGGGGTTTTTGGTTTTTTCATGTCGTTCCTCTTGCGACCTTGCTTACGAAGAATTGTCTGCGGAACGCATTGTTTCAAGCACTCTCCAATGGGACGCTAAAGCTTCAAGGAGGGGAAGATAGAATTACGTAGGAAAACTTGAAAAAGGGCCTCTGCCGTTGCAGACAAGAAAGCTACGTTCATAATCTACAAGAGGGGGCTCGGGCTCTTACGTAGCAATATAAGTGACTCGGAAAGAAGTCAAGGGGGCTTCTGGAGTTACAGACAAATTAGTTAAAAATGATGTATAAAAAGTGCAAAGAGCATTTAGGATCTCCAAACCAGTTATATCAGATTGCCAATTATACTACAAAAGATTCACTGGGGGCACTAGTTTTCCAGGTACACAATTTGATGCTTCACCGGAGTTCCAGGGTGGGTACTGGGTCTCTGAAGTCACAAGATTAGAAAGCCTCTGCAGTTGGAAAAATTCAAAATGAAACTGACGCTTTACGGTTTAAAAATGCGAGGAAACACAAGAGCCACAAGAACCTTCAAACTCTTCAGCATTAGATTTCCAGTAAACTTTTGAGTAGACTTCAAGGAAGCACAGGGTCTCCCAAGTGACAAGATTAGGTTAACATAAAAAAAAAACGTCAAGCGTGACTTTTCTTATTTGTCACTTGTCAAATTTGTCGTGCAAACCCTCATTCTGTCGTGAATTTACCCTTTTTTGTCGTGTAAAGTATGTCGTGAAAACTATTATTCAGCCGTTAGTTTCACCTTTTTTGTCGTTTTTGTTCTGGCGTGAAATGTATTTATTCTGTCGTGCAGTAAACATTTCCCAAAAATTGACACTTTTGACACTCTTTCCTTAGGCATCCTGTATATCGTGGACAAAGTCGATGGTGACGTAAGTCACATAGCGTCTTGTAGCTGAAGAAAAGCTCTACTAGACACCATCACTTTTTCCAAATCGGATATCTTTCCCTGAAGAAATCCTTGCTTGAAATTGGGGCAAATTTTGCTCTATGCCTAACTTATGACGAGCAGTTTATATACTCGACCCCCCCAATTCTCTCCAATTTAATCAGCGTCATCCTAAATAGCATCTCAGGAGAAAATTTTCGGTGGAGAAAAGTACTACCCAAATTCACCCCTTTCCTCTCCCCCACCCCAACTTCAAAATTTAACAGACACCACCTACTTTGTGATACATCGAATTAAAAAGAATTGATTTCTCTTTCTGAAAACAATTTTTTTTCAATTTTCGCCCCCTCCTCTAATAAATTGAACATTGGGAGTATTTAAGGGTGTTTTGAAAATTCTGAAAATACGGGGTGTTTATAAGAAACTGTGATCGCGGCAGGCATGGGTCAGGCCTAAAAACGCAGTAACAGGCGCAATTGTAGTGATCGAAAGCGGATTCCAAAGGCAAGGCGATCACAATCATTTATAAACACCCGGTATTTTATTCAGGAAGAAATTTAGTTCCCTTCAATTGGATGTATCACAAAGTAGGTAGTGTCATTTTAGATTTTGAAGTTGGCGTGGGGGAGTGAGGGGGTGACTTTGGGTTGCACTTTTAACACAGAAAATTTTCTCCTTCGATGCTGCGTAGTGTAAAGTCCTGTTTGTTATTAATCATGTATGAATGATTCATAAGAGATGGCACCCGCGCACATCGCGATACGCACACTCTAGGTACCGATAACGAACGGTAGCCATGAAATGTAATTAGAGAGCTCCGAATAAAGAATGGAACAGCAGCATAAACAAGTCTTTCCGCAATCCTTCACCCAACAAAAGACACAACACGTAGGATGACGTTGACTGTACTAAAGAGAATTAAGAGGTCAAGAATATTACATTGGAAACTCAGACAATTTTAGGAAGAGAGGGGTGGGGTAGGAAACTATTGGAATATTTTTTCAGAAAGAGAATTTAATTCTCTTCAATTTGATGTATCGCAAGGTGGGTGGTGTCATTTGAAACTTCGAAGCTGGGGTGGGTGAGAGTGAGGGGGCTGAAGATGTATAGAATCCCCCGTATAGAATCCACTCGAGAACACGAAAAAAATAAAAACTTGGCCTCTCGTAAATCAATTTACAATCTGCTTCTGTTTCGGCAAAATTAAAGAAAAGCACCTAATCTCTTAACTTGAATTACCAAAAGTCTGTAAACCTTGATTTACCTGTAGAAAATGTGTTTGTAATTCGCTGGTACAAGCCGCCTCGCCTTCCCAATCTCTGCAACCGATCATTCGGACGGCCGGCCGTTGATACATGAGTAAGTGCATTTCTGGTCCAAACATGAGGGCGGAAACATGAAAACGAGAGATTTTGTGGGCACTTCAGCAGTTGAGTATGCAAGTAGAAGCAGTGCCCCACACTGAAACTTGAAATATTTTTTTTTACAAGAACTCAACTTTTTCGTTGATGTGAAATGGGTGTTCGAAATTTGCGAAAATGCGTCTTTCGAAAACAAGAAGATGACCTGTTCGGCTTTTGACAATATGACTGAACATTTTCAGACCGTCAGCAAGGTATGCCAATCTGATTTTGAATCAAACTTGTCTTGTTACCAGCCACTATACCAGCCACTACGACTGGCCTACGGGGTAGCAGAAGGGGGCTGTAGGCTGTAGGGGGGCTCGCTGTGGACTTGAAAGTAAAATAAATAATAAATAAATAAATAAGTTTATTGTTTCTACTGTACATACAAATACCATAAACAAGAAAATTAGGAAAAAAATAATTAAAAGTCAGAACATCTAATGCAGTGCAGTACTCAATATTTGCAATTGCAATATTGCAAAAGACAATACCCAACCAGACCAGGTAGGAGGTTGCAGAAGACTTGGGAATAAGGCTCTTAGTAATCTATAGGTCAGTGACCTTTTTTGTGATAAGAAAAATTTATTTGTAGCGGCCCAAACCATCATTGATCATCATAGAGCTGTTTCCTCATGATTTAGAACAAAGAGCTGTATCCTGACAACAAGTGAGAAGATTGGCAAGCTTTCTATGTAAGAGGACTTCATTATAGGTATGAGCAGTTGATTCAAACCTGTCGAGGTGTGATTCAACTTCTCGTGGCTATACAGCAATCTCATAAATTCAATTGAACATTTTGCAGAGACAATTTTGGCACATTGCTACAATCTAAGTCAGGTTACCGTGTAATGTTGAGGTTCGCAAACCCGTGAGTTTGAGGACTTGTAGAATACCTACCCTCCGAGATTTCTCCATGAAAATTTTTAACGAAATCTGCCAAGTGGTTTCCTGTAAAACTCAAAAAAAGTGTCCCCTCAATTTTGGACGTTAGTATAAAAATAGAGAGGGGCGAAGTCTCAACCTTTGTCTCCATATCTGCAAACATGAATCGTCATTGATTATTTAAAAAAAAAAATCGTGTTCTTGAGTGGATTTCATATGCTGCTCTGGACTCGGAATGCGATACTTTTGAGACACTTGTAGGTATCCGTATATGAGACCTAAACCTAAGTACACGGCAATTTTCATCGCAATCCGGTTGACTTGTGAAAAAATTCACTATGACGCGTCGGGCCAAAATAACGGCCAATCGTGAAAACGACCTTAAAATTGTAAGTCATTATCGAGGTCATTATCAAAGATGTGGTGATTTTAAAATATGGTTGTTTGATTTTTTGTTCAGTAGATACAAACAAGACAGGACGGAGGGACGCACAGATGGAGGGCAAAGCGCGTCTTATATCGTCCCTTGCCAGACAAAGCAACGTAAGCGACATTTTAGCAACTTTGCAGGAGAGACAAAAAATCGTGTTGTTTGCAAATTGCCCACGAAAGAATAATAATTTTGCATGTGTCATGTTATGCAATGATTATTTAAGTAAACTGCTCAACAACTGGAATGACGGTATCGAAAATTTTGCCCTTTTTCAAAATGACGTAACTTTGGATTGACACAACCGATTTTGAATGTTCCCACAATTTTTCAGATCCATCTTTTGGCAATCTATCCCTTTGACGAGATTAGGTTTCTGAATCCAATTACTTCTTTTATAGGGTGGAATGTAAACCATTGCAAAACTGTGCTAAGTTCGACCGATCCCCATTTCTGTAAAAAAAAATTCAATTTCTTATGAATTATTCATGAAGCCTGATGTCTAATCGGTTTTTGAATTATTCAGATCAGAAGTCCAACAATGACGATATGATTTTTTTACATTCCCGACCCACCACCCAACGAGGTATGGAAGTATTGTGAAAGCGCTAAAAATTGTTCTCGCGATTTCGACGGGTATATCCGTTTTGAGGTCTCCTATGACGATTAAGACCATTTCCAACGTGTAGATCCATTTTCAAAATCGACACGGTTTAGGTTTTCCGACGGTAGTTTTTTCAAAATGGAATTTGCACATTCCATGAATTTGAATAAACTGCAGTGCAAACTTACCCACGAAATATCCATTGTAGGTGCAGACATGCTGGGAGTAAAAGTTTGAGAAAAGATAGAATTAATTTTTAGAGGAAAAGTTTTCGAAATCGGACCCACGGTTTTCGAGTTTTCCTCTCTGGAAAAACTACAAATTTTCCAACTTTTTGTCCCGTGAACAGATTTTGGTGGGTCGGGAAAGTAAAAAAAAAATATTATCGTAATTGTTGGACATCTGATCTGGAAAATTCAAAAACCGCTTAATGAATAATTCATTAGAATTCGAAAAAAAATGTTTCCACAGAAACGGGGATCGGTGGAGCTCAGCACAATTTTGCAATGTTTTACATTCCACCCTGTAAAGAAAGTGATTGAAATTAAAAATAACATCTCATCAATGGGATGGATTGCTGAAAGATGTTGTGTCAATCCAAAGTTACGTCATTTTGAAAAAGGGAAAAATTTTCGATACCGTCATTCCAGTTGTTGAGCAGTTTATATTTTAGTCTTTAGGATGGTTTAGTTATTCGACGCGGCTCAGTGAGACCTTTCCAACAAGATCAAAAACTCATTTTTGTCAGAATGGCGCTTACGTTGCTTTGCCTGGCAAGGGACGATATGGCGATTCTTTCAAAATGGAAAATGCCCTAAAAAGTATCTTCTATACATTTAACAGTGCTGACCGCTTCCCCGTGTCCATCTACAACACCCACATAGTTGCCACTTCATTGTGTCCAGTGCCTGCCCTGGGATGTCTATATCCTATACAATATACAATACCCCTGTCGATAGACGTCATCGCATAATTGTACATCCGCTCAATAATGTCTTTTGCTGCTTTATTCTCCGACTCCTAATCCGTTTCAAATATGGAAAAGTTAACGATGCATTCACTATTTATTGTTCATCCTTTTCGTAGTAGTATAGTAGTATAGTAGTATAGTAGTAGTGGTGGTGGTAATAGTAATAGTAGTAGTGGTGGTGGTAATAGTAGTAGTAGTAGGGCCTATTGCTGCTGTGGTGTAGGTTACACGATGCGTTTCAGCTAACATCGCTTTAGCACATTGCTCCTAAACACGTAACGATAAATTTCTCCACGCGTCTCGCACACCATTGACGGTTGACATCTTAATACTGAAACTGAAATGCACCAGGCCAGGCCTCACACATTAGTGAATCGCCGTTGCATGTCCGCATCTTTAAATGTAATACCTTTCCTGTCCGCCCTTTTCTATGTAGAGTAAACATGCATGGGTATAGCAAGAAAGACATCTCATGCCGACGTCAAGTACCTACCTACCCATCATGAGTAGGTAAAGCACATTTGGATGGGTACTTAAGGACGGAGTCATATTGGTGAAATAAGCGTTGCGAAATCAATCCGTCTGGGTTTATTCCTTCACGGATTCTTACCATTTTGGTCTCTTTTGAAAGCTACAAGGATGTACTTAGGTTTGAGCCCATTGGCATTTTCGAAATAAAAAAAAAATTTAAATTTTGACATTTGAAATAATTATTTTTGGATTTTGGAAATGCCAATGGGCTCAAACCAAAGTACATCCTTGTAGCTTTCGAAAGAGACCAAAATGGTGAAAATCCGTCAAGGAATAAACCCAGACGGATTGATTTCGCAACGCTTATTTTACCAATTGAACTCCGTCCTTAACGAAAAATTAAAAAATATACCTATTAATTTCATTAATAGTTGGTACTATTTGCATTTGCATTCTCCTTCCATCCGTCTGTCTTTCTGTCCGTCCGTCCGTCTGAACCTCCGTCCATCGGTCTATCTGTCCGTCTGTCCGTTAGTCTCTCTCTGTCCGTCAATCCGGCTGCCCGTCCATCTGTCCGTCCGTCCGTCGGTCCATTTACCGTTATTGCATTTTCTTCCCTCCCTCTCCACAACGAAAAAACCGTCGTCATGTCTGTCGCGGGATTTTAATTTCATGAAATTACTTATGAAATCAACTTAATCATCTTCAAGATTAATTTTTCCCGCAAACAATTCGTAGTATAAGATCCTGAACAGAGTTTAACAATCACTATGAGCTTTGTATGAAAGAGATTCCTATGCACCTGAAACGATTTTTTACACGGCTTCGACTGACATATCACAGTGGAATTCAATTGGAAATTTCTTACAAAATCCAAAAATGCGAAACCATATCCAACATAATTATTATTTGACTGTCCTCTGTACAGGAAATTCAGAGGCATGCTTTCCCTGGAGAGCCGAGATCTCCATGACATTCTCTCCACTGGCGAAGGGCATCAAATCTCTAGTCAGGGCTGGGCAAAATACTTCGAAAAATGTATTTAAATACAAAATACACGATCCAAGATAGTCGAAATACAAAATGCAAACTACTTCTTAAAATGTCTTTGAAATACAAAATACAAAATACGTATTTTGGAAAACTAAGAAATTCCAAAATACAAAATACAACCTGGAGTATTCCAAATATAAAATACAAAATACATTCTTATTGCGTATTCCAACCATTTTATTGGAAAAACCATAAATGCAAGTATTTCAATGGAAACACTTCATTGATTCAGTCGCAACAATAAGTAAATTATTATGAACTATGAAAAGACAAATAAAATAAACATAAAGTGAAGAAAATTTCATACTCAAACCTATTCCTAACTTCATTCATCAATTCTTCAAAATAACAAATGTTGATTTCCTTTGGGGACAACCAGCTTTTCGAAAATATTGTTCGACATCCGACACGGAACCTCTCGTGGCTGACAGTAGGATGCACTTACCAGTAAAACGTAAAAGATGCAATCGAACTCATTATCGATCCCAGATAGTGTGCAAAAGTAAGAAATGTCAATGGGGTGAATATAGTATTACCAGAACAATTTCGGCCCGAACAGAGAAAAGAGCATGGGAAACAAATGTATTTTGTATTTTGTATTTTGAAAATCAAAATACTTTTCCAAAAAATGTATTTAAAATACAAAATACAAAATACTAGCTGCCTGAACTATTCCAAAATACAAAATGCAAATACTTTTCAATCAAATGTATTTAAATACAAAATACAAAATACTTAAATGTATTTCAAATACGTATTTCAAATACTTGTATTTGAAATACCGCCCAGCCCTGTCTCTAGTATTCACAAATTTCTCTTCAACTGTATGAGGCTAAGGTCTTTCATCATCAGTGAGTTGTACCTGCCTACTGTGTATCGTGCACCTACCTTGTCATTTTGATTTTGACACAGCCCCAGTCACGGAAACATCAATTATTCTATTTACGTTAATACTGAAGTCTTCATTGTTCACTCAAAACGGAAATAGAGATTGAGACGGCAGTGGAAGACGAAGCTGCGGCCTGGAAACCTACTCCAAACTGCCATGAAAAACGAATAAAAGAATAGATCTCCTACTCAATCAATGAAAAAATAGCTCAAAAACGTGAGTGCGTGACCATAGTCACCCTCGGAAGAAGTGAAACTTCTATACATATGAATCAATCAGCAAACAACATTCAGAGAGGTGTTCTTTTCGTACTCCCGCTCCGCTCCCTCACGGTTTGTATCATCTTGTTTTTCTTATTATCAATCTCATTATTATTATTATTAGTCACTCAAGGGGCAGAATACCGAGGGGGTAACCACTCATGCAATATGTGGGACACCTTGTTTGCAATATGTGTGCAATACGTGTGCAATACGTGTGCAATACGTGTGCAATATATGCAATAAGTATGCAATAAGTATGCAATAGGTTGCAATAGTATGCAATAAGTGTGCAATATCTATGTAATAGGTTGCAATAGTATGCAATAAATGCGCAATAAGTATGCAATAAGTATGCAATAAGTGTGCAATAAGCATGCAATGAATACGCAGTAGAGCACATCGCGCATGCTCAGATGTCACCATATCGTAAGTGTGGGTCGTTGAGCCAGAGGACTCGAGTGGTTTTCACCTTGGGGACTTAACGTGTCATACCTTTTTGGATTCCCCACAACACCAGCATACAAATAAGCCATCATACGTTTTTGTATCGAGTAGCTTAAGACCGTCATCTTGGAAAAACCGCGCCAAATATGTAGTTCTTGTGGTTTGTATTTTTTTTCCGCATCAACAGCACCTCTAATTGGAAAAATGCAACTGAATAAAATGAAACAACATAATTTACTATAAACATCGTTTAGCACCGTTTTTTGACAGGTCTCGTTAGGTACTCCAAATATCACAGTTTATAGTTCAGCTATGGCAAATTTCTTTATTTAACATTTTCGAGTACACCCGATGATATTCATACAAACCAAACTTCACGTCATTGTCTTTCTAGCGTACTTTACCAGGAATGCTGCTCTTCGCGGCATTTTGATGTCCGTCTGTCCATCGGTCTAACTGTCTGTCTTATCAATTAATTGCCCCTGGACGAGAAGACCTAGCGAAAATCGACTTCTTGTGTGTAACATGTGGTCACCGGAGAATGGAATTAGGAAAAAAATAAATTCTTAAACCGTCGCCATCTTGGTCCGCAATGTCAAATTTTCTCAAAAGTGATCCGATTTTCATGAAACTTTTTTTTTATTTCCTTGGTACAGCAATCGGCCCATCGGGCAATAAGCATATCTTTTTAAACATTATAGGTACCTACATGACATGTGGAAGGTGCTCCAGTGAGTAGCCTCAATAATGAATAATAAATATTATTTCATAACAAAATGACATACAATACATATTGAAATCATATTTAGATGAAAGAATGTACAATGCGACTGTTGACACTTGGGTGATTCTTCGTTATCTGAGTCCATCAACCAGGTCGATTGGCTGAAGACGATTCAGTCTTTGTACTACGTCACTTTAGTCAAGAGTTGGCTGGCAAGCGTGTTCGGATGCGATGACATTTTGTCGCTGTATCTCGTACTAAAGTGATAAATGGTATCCTCCACGGACAGCTGGAGATTAATTTCCATTCGTTTGTATTTTTGTCTTATTGGATGAAATTATAGTTCGGCGAATTTTGCGGGTTTAAGGATGATAAGTAAAATTTTTTTCTTTGTTAACGCACAACGTTTAACAAATTAATTTCGGTAATTATTGACAACCACTACTGCTTGACAAGCATTTTCTAAGAGTTAGGCAACCACTTAAACAGCTATGTAGGACGCTTCCTTCTTGCCTGCACTTACGTCGTAGGACATTGGTGGATAAGTAATGGAAAGAAGGAGCATTTTACAGTGGAAATAGTGGTTTCCCCAGGAAACTACGGTCGACGAACGTGATGTTATGGTGGTGTCTACCTACCGTGAAAAGTTGGTGACTGAAGTCGAGAAGTAGTGGTCGTCAATAATTACCTTAATTTCCATGTGACACGTAGCTCAATATAGCTCAAATCGTGGAACTAACATAAAAACCATCAGTATCAGTGCATACACAAGACACGACTAGGATCTCGTTTTCATCAAAATCGGACACCACTTTAACCAATTTCAACATGGCGGACAAAATGGTGACGGATCAAAAAGAAAACATTAAAATCATTCTTTAACATATAAAACATAAGTGTATTCCAAGTTTCATGAAAATCGGATCACTTTTAAGAAAATTTGACATTGCGGATCAAGATGGCGACGGTTTGAGAATTTTTTTTCTTCTAATTACCATTCTCCGGTGACTACATGTTACACACAAGAAGTCGATTTTCGCTAGGTCTTCTCGTTCAGAGGCAATTAATTCATAAGATAGACAGTTGGACCGATGGACAGACGGACAGACGGACATCAAAATGCCGCTAAGAGCAGCATTTCTAGTAAAGTACGCTAGAAAAACAATGACGTGAAGTTCGGTTTGTATAAATATCATCGGGCGTACTCGAAAATGTTAGATAAAGAAATTTGCCATAGCGTAACTATGAACTGTCATATTTGGAGTAACGAGACCTGTCGAGAAACGGTGCTAAACGATATTTATAGTAAAGTTGTTCAATTTTATTTGGTTTCATTTTTCCAATTGGAGGTACCGTTTATAAAAAAATACAAACCACAAGAACTACACATATTTAGCGCGGTTTTTTCAAGATGGCGGCCTTAAGCTACTCGATACAAAAACGTATCATGGCTTATTTTCATGCTGGTGTTGTGAGAAATCCAAAAAGGTATGACACCTCAAGTCCCCGGGGTGAAAATCGTGATTTTTGGCTCCTGGCCTCCTAGCTCCTGGCTCATCGACTAATACCAGTTATCTACCTGATATCTCGCCTGTTATTATTCTTTGCAGTTTTTTTTATCATTGTTCAATTGTTGTATAATTGCTTCTCTTCTACATTTACCTCGAGATTTACCTATCTTCGTCAAATTAGTGTTGAAGGTATGGGAAATATGAACTGTAGGCTGTTTGTAGGTTACCTCCCTGCAGGTACTTACCTACATGTAGGTGTTTAAGTGCCGGTTACCGTGTTATTTTGATGGCAATTAGTAATGCAAAATGTATGCAATATGCATGCAATACCGAGTGCAATACATGCAATATTTATGCAATATCTATGCAATATTGACGCAATACATGCAATAGTTATGCAATATCTATGCAATACATGCAATATTGATGCAATACATGCAATATTCATGCAATACATGAAATATTCATGCAATAAATGCAATATTCATGCAATATCCATGCAATACATGCAATATTTGTGCAATATTGCATGTGTGGGACGCCTAAAGTCCTAGTGGTTACCCCCTCGCAGAATACTTTCGACATGATTTTATCACGATTAGACTTCTTTTATTTCTTTTCTCGCTGCGCTCGGCAGTGGAGAGCCCCACCAAATGCGGGAATGAAAAGAATCCTTCGAAATTCAACTTAATTATTATATTATTATTATTATTATTATTATTATTAGTCTTTATTGTTCTTTCAGTATACATACCATGAACAAGCAAAGCAATGCGTGAGCAGTGTTGTTCCCTAATACAAACAATCATGCTAAAATACATATACAAAAGTAAAAAAAAACATCAGATCACATTAAATACATTAAAATACCAACAAATACAAAACAAACAACGCAGCACCTAGCAACTGGCACAATGCACAGAGCGCATGAGTAAAGTCACCCCCACCCCAGTCAAACAAACATTTAGCAAACATCAAAACAACCACCGCTTCCGAAGCATTTTGTATCAGCCTTCGATCAATGGCTGCCTTATTCGTTCATGCAAAAGGATCTCAATTTCATAGCCTGAGATAGAAAGTTGTAGATCGTCCGCGCCTGTCTTTCCGTTGGTCTCCGCAAGGCAGAGTGCCAGTCCCGTTCGGCAAAATCTCGCGTAATGTTCTTTCTGAGGCTTTCGTACAAAGGGCAGTCAAACAACAGATGGTTGACTCCCTCCAGCTGTTTCCTATTGCACAATGTGCAGATCTCATCTTTTATTATGTATGAGCTATTGTTCACATACAAAACCAGACCCCTACTGTTGATCGTACGTAGTTCTGCTAAGCACCGTTTTACTTTCAGGGAGAGATTAAGGTTGAGATAATAAATATGATCCCCTAAGTTCGAGATCAAGAACTTATAATCTGAAGCGTATATGCTTAGCAATGCTTTATTCCAGTCTTCCACCGCGCGGCACTGACTATATTTATCACAGATGTTTTCAATTATCACATTATTTATATTGCTCAACTCTTCGGTATCACAGAGACTATCACTACTCAGCAGTTCACCAATAAGCCGTGTATACCAGTTATTATCCGCATTGTTCCCTGGTGCAGCGTGAAGCGTCAAAAATCTGTTCAAAGCTCTATGCGGGTACCTATTTGGACTCATTTTCTGAATTCTCTCTATCAATCTCAGAGCCTGCTTGATGACGATACACCCAATGCTCATCACTTTTGCTTCTAATCTTACCACGTAGTCTGGTGTTGAGCGCTGTAGGTACAGAATGTTTTTGATAAAACTGGTTTGAATTAGTTCCACCTCGTTCAGTTGCCTTAGTCCCCATATGCTACTTCCATACGAGAGAGTCGGCAGAACTATGCTGTGAAATAGCTTTTGCATGACACACCAGTTGTGAATCTTTTTTGAGCCCACCAATCGTGTTATTCCAGCGGCAGATATTCTAGCTTTTTGGAGTCTATCCAACATTGCTTGTCTGAACATCCCGTTCGAGCTAAACTTCACTCCCAAATAGACATAATTGTTTACCACCTCGACCGGTGCCTCTCCAAAGTGAAAGCTCATTTTAGTTCTAGTTGTCCCTCTGGAAAAAATCACAATTTTGGTTTTAGATGTGTTCACAATCAAATGGTTTGCCAAACAGTAACTTTTCAGGCTTTTCAGAATAGACTTCATCTGGGAAGGAGAGTCAGCAAAAAAAACTATATCGTCCGCGTACTGCAGAGAGACCACATTGGCACCTCCATCCAATGACACTCCTGTGATTCCATTTTCTGTGAGGTATTTCTCTAAACCGCTTATGAACAATGCAAAAAGTAGCGGGCTCAGCGATTCTCCCTGCAGTACTCCATTCTGTACCCTTACCGATCTCGCCATTTCACCCTCACTCTCCACCCTTATCCTTGCTCTCTCATAGACATCAATCAATATCCTAATGTATTTAGAACTTATTCCCAGCTCATACAAGCGACACCACAACAGTTCGTGATTCACAGAATCGAACGCTTTTTTTAAATCAATGAATAATGCATATACTTTTCTTTTCGGTAGTCTAGTGTGGTTCTGTATAAGAGCATTCAAAACAAAGATATTATCCTCACAACTACGTCCTTTTCTGAAGCCTGCTTGGCTTTCTGGTAATAATTTTGAACTTTCAACGTACTTCTGCAGTCTAACGTTTAACAACTGAGTGAAGATCTTAAAAACATGGTTCAGCAAAGCTATGCCCCGATACTGTTCTGGCCTCCCCGCATCGCCTCCCTTGAAAATATGTGCCATTCTTATTTCAACCCACTCCGTAGGGATCCTCTCATTTGTCAATATCCCATTATAAATGCCAAGCAAGTAGTGCAACCAATCCAGACTCAGCCCCTTATAAAATTCATTGGCAATTCCATCCGTGCCCGTCGCCTTTTTACACTTTACTAATTTCAAAACGTGGAACAATTCATGAATAGTGAAGTCCTTGTCCAAGTATGGGTGCAAAACCCCATAAAATGTCATTTGTCTCAATCCACCCTGGGGCAATTGATAAAGGAGTGTATAGTACCGCTCCCAGGCATCCGCCGATATTGTGCAACTATTATTATTATTATTATCATTATGGTGCCTCAGTTTTGCAATGATCTGCCAGAAGTCCCTTGGGTTGTTCACGTTCCTAAGCCTACCCTCCAGTTGCATGCTGTACTCTTTTTTCTTTTTTTGGGTTATATCTCTGTATAGTTTTTTCTCAGCCATATAATCTGACATCACTCCCCGCGAAAACCCCCTTCTCCTGCATTCCGCGTTTGCTAATCTTACTTTCTTTTTCTGTTCAACACACTCCCTGTCAAACCATGTCTTTGATTTCTGATGATAAACAGGTCCTGACCTCTTGTATAAATTCAAAAATTGAGCTGTCTCATAAATCGCCATTTTCATGTTCTCACTGTTTGCCTCATTAGCAGATAGCCTATGCGAATGAGACAGAATGTTAGCGTACGCAGTTCCCCTTTCACTATCCCATCTCAATCTAACCCCACTATTCTGTGACTCACCGCCGAGACGGTTTTCTCGTTTCTCTAATCCCACTTTCAGATATACAACAATTGGGAAATGATCCGACAGAACAATTTCATTCCTGACTCTGAAATCCCTCACAACTCCCACCGACTCCAAGCCAACCCATATCAGATCAATCACACTCCCCCCACCACAGCTCCCTATACATGTTATGTTGCCCTCGCCATCCGACATAGATCTGCCGTTCATAACTAAAAACCCCAGATTTTCCATCATTTCTACTAGCACCCTGCCCCGCCGGTCTTCCACGGCGTCTTGTGACGATCTACAACCGGATAATCTTCCCAAAAAATTACTTACACTGACCCCGTGCTCCCCATCGGTGAAGCTGTTTAAATGTCCTATTCTACTATTAAAATCTCCTCCGAAAACAAAGATATCACTCCCATATTTACAAATTAATTCTCTGCTCATGTCCTCTATCAACTCCATTGTGGTAGTGCTTTCCAAATCGGGTCTTAGGTAGAAGTTTGCCACAATTATACTTTGATGCTTCAATGTTATTCTTATAATCTGCCATAAATTAGACTCACTAACCAATTCAATATCATCCCTCTTACATATTTTCTTACTTACAAACATGGCCAAACCCCCACTGGCTCTGCCCCTACTTTTATTTCTCACTGCAGAACAACAAAATGTGAAAAAATTCTGAAAACAGTTCGGTGTACACAATACTGTTGCTGTCAGCCAAGTCTCACACAAACAGATTACATCATTCTCCAATACAAACTCAACTTCGTCCCGATCCATCTCCAGTAAAGTGCGGAAGCCTCTGCAGTTCCAATACATTACCCTGAGATTTAAATCTAGACTATGTAAGCCTCCACCTTCAGCAACAGTGTTTTCTTTTTGTTGGGTTCTCATCTGTTTCTCTTCCCATGTCCCTCCTCTCATTTCCTGGGTCGTCTGCTGTGTTGTGGATGCTGGCTGCTATGACTTTTTGTAGTTGGTGTTCTTCCTTATCTGCTCCATTTTTTTCATATAGCACGGGCATTTTTTGTCTCTTGCTGAATGTTTTCTTTCTTGCACTCCAAGGCGCTGGCAGTTAATGCAGTTCAGGGGGTTCTCGCAATTGTTGTGTACCTCTCGTTTACCACATATATAGCAAACCGGCTTCTCGCTACAGTTCTTGGCCAGATGATTGAACATGGAACAGTTGAAACATATCGGTATATTGATGGCTTCAGTCACAAATGTTTTTGTAAGGTTGATGTTAATTTTTCCCTGTTTCAAGATATAGTTGGCAATATCAGGAGTTGTTTCTAGAATCCAATTGTTTCGGTATTGATTTCGGCATTTTTTCTTGGCGAGTATTTTGATGTCTCTTCTTAAGGTTTCTTCTCCAAATTTCTCGGTCAGATCTTCATTTTGTTGCACAATATTGTTTTCTATCTCCCTCTCATTCACTTCGTCCGATATTCCGCATAGTTGTAAGGTAGGATTTCTCAAGTCGTTGTCTTTAATTTTCAGTCCCTCCATGTTCTTGTCTTTGAGTATCTTTTTCAGTTTTTCATTCTGTTCTTCATTATGTGTGGTTAGAATGATTTTTCCTTTGCCAACCTTTATCACGTTCCTCAAGCCTCCATCTATTTTCTTCAGGTCTATTGATCGTTGTATTTCTTTCCATCTGTCGCCGATGTCAGTTTCCTTTTCGTCAGTTTGTAGAATAATTTCGTTTCGGTCACCTTGTGCCTGGGGTGGTGTCGTCCATGGTTCTGCTTCACTGTTGATGGTTCTTGGTCCCTGATGCAGCTGTCCATAGGTTTTAGCAAGGCTCCCGGTTGCATGAACTCCAACTGCCTCGGCATAACTTACGGTTCCCATTCCAGTTTTCTGTTCATTCTTGATGGTGTTTACATCTTGCCTTTCATCGGTGGGATGTTGCGTGAGAAACTCTTTTTGAAGCGATTTACGTTGCTGATCTAGCGATATCCGTTGTTGTAGCTCCATCCTCAATTTGACATTCTCCACCTCTCTCTTTCTGGCTGACCAATTCATTAGTATGATATTTTTATAGATTAATTCCTTGGCCTCATGTATTACTTGTTTCTGGGCATCGATGTTATTCTCCCGCTGACCGTCTCCTCTAGTTGCGGCACTAATACTCTCCAATGCTCTGAGTATTTCCATTAGTAATTCATCTTCTTCTCTTTCGTTTATTTCCCTCTCTGGTGGTGATACAATTCTTCTCTTCTTTGTCCCCCGCTCCGTTACTTCGTCGTCTGAATTCTCGACTATCCGCTGTTCGGTGTTTGACATCTTCTCAAGATCCAACTTTGTTATTTTGCTCGGTGGTGTTCTTATAACTTTCGATGGTACCTTGAACATTGCTCTGCTCCGGATCGTGGATTTCGTGCACGAAGCGGCAACGCCGCGCCGACTTTCGTCGTCGAGCGAGTGCCGTTATCGGTCTTCTTATCAGCCTTCTGTCAACCTCACTGTTTTCCGTGTTGTTATTTCACGCCTTTTGTTTCTTCTTTCTTCCAATCCCGTGCACCACTGGGCTACTCGATGTTCACCTTCTTACGCTTCGACTCGTTCAAAATTAAAACTCGAAAATGCCATACTTTTACTTGAAACTCAGCGGATCCTAACAATCATTGCACTTCACGCGCAGTTGCCAGATTATAAATATAAAATATCATTAATTATTATATTACCGCCCCTATGACTTGCCGCCTGCCGTATTCGCTTGCGCGCCGGAACGCACTGCACGCCTGTTAGGCCCGGCCCTGAATATACCTCCCTATCCCTATAATAAATCACATCCGCTCGAATCTATTCAAGCCAAGTCGAGAGCCATTCTTGTCGGGCCAACAGTACGACAACACGAAGAGCAGTCCAGTGTCGGCGATTAGTAAAAAATAGAACCGAACGCGGCGAACGCTGCAACGAGCTTATTCTTTCATTTCCTGGGACGACGCTGGTCACCCCAAGGTCAGACAAGACAACGTTACAGCACATCGTTACAGGCGTTCGTTACAACCACTGATGCTATGAAGCAATTTCACTCCCATGTGTGGTTCTGCGTTAGTGGTGTGTTGTGATCTAGGCGTGAGAATAGAAGTTTCACTTCAAAAAGAAGAATGTCGTAGAGCGAATTCATAGGTGTAGAACGTGCTCCTGAAGCTATGTCCAAGCGTAAATCTTCGTTCCAAAGTAATATGTGTTGTTGCGCTTGTAACATCTCTGATTCCGGTACTGATGCTTGATTATCTTCTATTGGCTCCACCACTGACGTATTAGCTCCACTTTCATTGTCTGGCTTCGACTTCTCCATACAATTGTCATTCAAATCAAAGCGCTCGAATCCACTGTTATGTTATAAAGACGATACAGTGGCGTTATTGAGTAGCTTAACCACGGCGCTTTGATGACCGATTTTCGAACAAATCCTTTCAAATAAATCGATATATGAATGAGACTCCGTTTGATATTTACATTGAATACTTGATCATCATCCAGTGTACGCGGAAGCGAAGTTATCATCCCAAGTAGCACAGGGAGTTATATCTTGGATCAGCTGACGTGATGGCAACCAAAATCATAACCCATATTGGTTAGAATTTACCATCCAAATAGAAGTAATGTAATCGATACTTGGTCATCATGGCGTTATAATGACCAAAAATTACACTTTTATATGAGCAAAAGTGAGGGACCACTTTTTTAAATGTCCATAACTTCCAAACGCGTTTTTCGGTTTTGACGAATTTTTGCACAGAGGTGGCTTAATGTATTGTTAAGAAAAGTGTGAAGTGGCGCATTCTTCAATGCATAGGTTTGCGGTAGAGAAGTCTTCGACTGTTGTTTTGCAGAAATGCATAATTTTTACTGAAATCAAAGCATTGAATTTTGGACTAAATGGAGGTTCATCCAATAAAAAACGTCCAGTGTGCTTTGTTACAATGTGCTTGATTTACCTATGAAGGGGAAAATTTTCGAAATCGGACACACGGTTTCCGAGTTTCCGTCTTTGGAAAAACTGCAAATTTTCCAACTTTTTATCCCGTGAGCAGATTTTCACCAATTTTTTTAATGAAAGAGTAAGTGTCGGGTAAGTGATTCTTTGGAGGCTGGCTCCTGAACATTTTCCAACAATTTTCTTTTCAATTTCCCGGTAACTTCCCTGTTCAAAATGTAAAACACGCGTGGGTTATCGAGACCGGACTTGGATGATGGAGTTATTGGAGTTTAAAGTGAGGCCGTAGGTAATTCCCGAGTTTTACCATAATATGATTTAGAATAAGATTTGAGGTCTATTTTTCGGAAAATTCAAATTTTCAAATTTTTCAATTTCCTGCAAATTATTTTCAATCCTTCTGTGGTGCCAGTTTCAGATAGTTCACCTTCATCCATGTACCAGTGTGTGGTGACTGCCTCACACGCTTTTATTTCTACATAAGTTGGTTCCTTGTAGTAGGGCCGCTACGTGAAAAGTTAACTGCACTTCATGTTAGAGCTATGAAATTTAGTACACTCCTTTAGGGAACTATTTGGAACAATTCTGTCTGAGGTGCCCCCGAAAAATATCGCTGCATCCAAAATGGCGGTCTTTTTCCAAAGTGGCGATTTGAATACGTGAAAATGTCATATTCGCCCCATTCTGTACCGCAGGAAAGGATGTCGATTTCCATACTAGCTATTCTTAAACTGACGGTAACCATAATAATCATGTCAGATGCTCAATTTTCTGCATACAAAGGGTACGCGCGAGGTGAAACCCTCCCCTCCAACCAAACGGTTCCCCGTGGAGGTATTTTGAAAAAACAAAATCTAGTCCTTCATTATTTTTCCCGTAGCTCTCGAATATGCTCATCATATATTTGTTCTCATAATACATGGTGTTTCAGGGATGATAGCAAAAAATTCAACTGTGGGTAGATCTCGTTGAAATATGACGAAAACCTATATACAATTTTGCAAAGTTCGGCTTAATGACGAAGATACAGCCCTTTAAAGCTCACTTTTTTCGGATTTCAAAAATTTGTAACTCGAGAACGTTTTGACAAATTTAGCTTTAATTCAGCTAAGCTGGATTGGATTTTTTTCAAATCAATAAATAACTATTTTGGCGTCAAACATAATCACTGAAACACACCTCTGCATAGGAGCCTGGTTCATGTGTCATTGCAGAGACCAGACACTAATAGTTTGTGAATAATTGTCAACATAAAACGCGTTTTCATTGTAATGAGCAGTGGTGCCCATAAAACATTCAGTACCTAAGCAAAGCACGTTTAATTTCGCAGTGCACGTTTTCCGACACTAATCCTGCATTAGGTGGCGAATTCCTTCCACTAGTTTTTCCCGAGATGTGATCGTGGAATCTTGTTTCTTCCCACGCTCTATATACGGATAGGTACTCCGAGAACGTACCGATAATAATGCCGTCTTAGTACTCGTTTCTATGATCTACGCCGATTCGAACTGTCCGCTAGACTTGGGTGCCAGCTACCTTCACGCAGAAGCCTTTTGCCATCACATAAATAATTTGTAGTGGTTTCAATCCAAATTCAGATTCATACCGTCAATATGCGCCTGTTTAATTCCAAGCGATCTTCGAGATCATACGCGTCTTTTCGCACAAGTGGTGGTGAGATAGAGGATAGAGACGTCTGGAGCGCCCCGAAATGGTGTGTGGTGTGTGTCTGAGTGTGTGTCTGTGTGACTGTGTGCGCGCGTGAGTATGTGTGTATGTGTAAGAGTCCGTACTCTTCCATGGCATGTTTGATTCACATTGCCTCTTGGCAGATTAGTTCCGACTAATTTATTTCACTCATATTACGTATATCTTCATTGCTGTCGGGTACACCGGCAACGTAGAAGCTCCTGAACATTGGGATTAATTCATTCTTGAACTTTTTTTTCGAACGCAATAACAATTTTACGGTGCATTCATTCATAAACCTTCTTCCAAAACTGTTAGCTCTTTTCAGATTTAATCGTGGGTATAAAATCCACAATAGACATAAATTCGAATATTTTTCTCGAAACAGACGTGCAGGACGTGCTTCATTTATCTCATTGTTGTCATAGAACTACCAAAGAATATTTCCTTAAATTAAAATCTCATCTTGGGATTCTTGGACATTGTATTTTGAGACTTTAAACCGCAAAAGAATGAGATGGTGCGAAATTGGTGGTGGTGAGAATCATGGCAAAAAATAAGTTTACATGCTCTTACGCCTTGCGCATTTCAAATGACCGGCTTAGACCACGAGGCTTTGGAATAGTATGAATTCCCGTTGCCCATAAATACTAAATACCCAAAGAGAGTGGAGATTGGCACGAGACAATTATTTTGACGGATGAATAGGTATCAGCTGTCGACAGGTGGATGTTCTGCATGGTAAAATTTGTAAATAGGTGATGATACCCTCGATTTGTAATTGCAATAGTCGCTGGACTCCGACCGATGCTGATGATGTTATGGGGGAGTGGGAGAGGAGGTGAATCTCAGTCCGAAGAATCCCCAGTGGCGTTACGCATACGTTAACATTTCGCTCGGCTTCTTTCACCTGTTCCTGTTCCATCGGTTTTTTAACTTCTTTAATTTTTTTATCGCTCCCATATTGTGTTTTACCCTCATCATGAATAGTGCTCGGTCATACTGAAAGGGGGTCTTGCTGTGGACTATGGACAGCGTGGTTGTACGGACCTTTCACAAATCACTGAAAATTAGACGCGCCATCCATAGGGGTAAAAGTTCTTCAGTTGATAGTACCGACTTCTAATTATTGTGAATGCGCTGAAAACGATTTCATACTGTTTCCCTCAAGGTCGTCCCGAAAATACTATATTATTTTATTATACGACTTTATTAAGACAATGTTTGTCTCACGCGCACGACAATTTTTGGGGCACGACGATCGCAGTGAGGAGGGTCCCAAGGGTATAGAAGTGTGACGACACGTCTTATTAAACGAGTGGAATATACTTTTGGGACCCTCCGTCGTGCCTCAACAATAGCCGTGAAACGAATTCCGTCTTACTAAACTCGTACCGATAATAATATATGTACAGAGGTGTCTTGGAATAAGTGTTACAAAATTCACAGGGAGATAGAAAAGTGGAAAATAAGAGGACTTTTCTTGATAAACATACCCTCGCAAACGTATAATAACGGAGATACAGGCCTTCAAAGTTGATTTTGAAAAACCGCTTTTTTGCATAACTTTTCAACCGTTCAACCGATTTTATTCAAATTCAAACTCAAGTTTACTTGAAACCTGTATTGAACAATAAAACAAAATATGATATATTTAGATAGTATTCAGGTGTTCGGGTACCTTATAGGAGCTCGGGGAACCATTCCCAAATTTTTCATCACAAATTTCTGTCATTTATTTAATGTATCGACCAGATGGGCAAAGGATACGCATTATCCACACTCAAGGATTCCATCAGAATTTTCAAACATCATATGTTCTCAATTTAAAATTTAACTCTTATGTATAAATTCCAACTCACTTATCAAATTACTCATTTTACTCAGTTAGAAAATTCAATATATGATGCGGTATCTTTTGTCCTTGGGCAATTATTTTATATAGGAAGGTGTTAATTTATTTTATTTGAATAAAAAAAAATGCATTTAATCAAACATCATTAGGGGCGAAGATAATAGGGGGTACCCTCTCCCATTTCCCCCTATTTTTCAGCCCCGTGAAAATTTTTGAGTTCTACGTTCAATTTAAAGAAAAAAGTTACTCTTGCAAAATTTTGATTAGAGTCTTCATTTTCTAGAAATTTGAGTTTGAAACTTGGGAAACATCTCAAAATCGTCACTTTCCAGGGCCAGGATTTTTCTTAGCAAAAATGGTGATTCATCAGCTTAAAACACCCAGAAAACTCATTCCATCAGTTGACGAATCATGAGTTTTCTTGAATTTTTATTTTTAGGCCCTTGAAATGGGCCATTTCGAGATGTTTACCCATGTTTCAAACCCAAATATCTCGAAAATGAAGCCTCTAATGAAAATTTTGCTAGAGTAACTACCTTCTTGAAGTTGAACGTAGAATTCAAAAATTGAAACAATTCCCAAAAATATTCAGGGGGTGAAAAAAACGGGAAAGGAAGACGGTACCCCCTATTATCTTCGCCCATAAATAATGTTTGATAATAGTATATTATTCAACAAGCGGGTAATGATTGCTTCTTACTCATGAGGATGCAGTTTGCTGACACAAGCCGAGGCGAGTGTCGTAAAGCATCCGAATGAGTGACAGTCATTACCCGCGAGTAGAATACTATGCTTTATCCAGTCTTATTGAGAAATGCAGGCATGTATGCGCGTGATAATGCGTGCATTATTCAATAGGATTGGATAAAATGCATTATTATTGTTCAATAAAGACGAGTTTTAGTGAACTTTGGTTTGAATTTGAATAAAATCTGTTGAACAGTTCAAAAGTTATGCAAAAAAACTGTTTTCAAAAATTAACTTTGAAGGCCTCTGTTATTATACGTTTGCGTGGGTATATTTATTGTAAAAGTCCCCTTATTTTTCAGTTTTCTTTCTCCCTGTGAATTCAGTAACACTTACTCCGTGACTATGCAATTGTTAGCGCACTTTCCCAAAAAATGGAAAAAAGGCGCTTTTAGCTTCACTTTGTCCGTCCGTCCGTCCGTCCGTACCCGGAATAACTCCTCAGGGAAGAAAGATATCGATGTGGTGTAAACGGTAATCAATAGTACATATGTCCAGGATGTGAAGTTGACTTTTGGTTTTTTGTTATTCTGTCGCCATCTTTGATCCGCCATTTTGAATTTCTTTAAAAGTGATCCGATTGAAATGAAATTTGCAGGCAATGTAAACCACATCAAGATCTATCCAATTCTCGACAATTGATGCATCGCCGCCATCTTGTATTCTCACTATTGAACATGTTTCGAAGTGATAGAACTAAGAGAATTATGCCTCAACGAAAAGAGATATCGATGTGGTGCAAACGCCAATCGAATGCGTACGTGACCACCATTTAAAGTTGATCAATAATTTTTGTCACTTGACCGCCATCTTTGATCCGCCATTTTGAATTTCTTTGAAAGAGGTCCGATTTGAATGAAATTTGCAGGTAATGTGAACTTCAATTAGATACATCCAATTTTTGACAATTGATGCTCCGCCGCCATCTTGTATTCTCCATATTGAACATGTTTCAAAGTTATAGAACTAGGAGAATTATGCCTCAACGAAAAGAGATATCGATGTGGTGCAAACGCCAATGAAATGCGGACGTGTCCACCATATAAAGTTGACCAATGATTTTTGTCATTTGTCTGCCATCTTTGATCCGCTATTTTGAATTTCTCTGAAAGTGGTCTGGTTCGAGTGAAATTTGCAGGCGATGTGAACGTCAACTAGATACATCTAATTTTCGACAATTGATGCCTCGCCGCCATCTTGTATTCTCCATATTAAACATGTTCCAAAATGATAGAACTAGGAGAATTATGCCTCAACGAAAAGAGATATCGATGTGGTGCAAATGCCAATCAAATGCGTACGTGGTCACCATATACATTTGACCAATGTCACTTGGCCGCCATCTTTGGTTCACCATTTTGAATTTCTCTGAAAGTGGTCCGATTTAAGTGAAATTCACAGGCGATGTGAACTTCATCAAAATACATCCGATTTTGGACAAATGATGCTCTGCCGCCATCTTGGCCGCCATATTGAAATTTCTTATCACTTGACGATTTTCATGGAGCTTGGTACTTACCTTTGTTTCGTATGATCCTTCTAATTCTCCAGTCAAATTCCAACATTCTGCCGCCATATTGAAATCTCTTATTAGTGGAACGATTTTCATGGAACTTGGAACTTAACCTTGTCTATAATAGGTACGATCATTTTGGTTTTTAAGCCAAATTTCATGATTCTGACGCTATTTTGGCCGCCATATTGATATTTCCGCCCAAATAACAGTTGAACCCTAATTAACATCTTGTTTTAAACTAGCCGTGAAGTAAGTCATTACTCATTCATTATTAAGGACGGCGTTGAATTGGTAGAATAAGCGTTGCGAAATCAATCCCTGTGGATTTATTCCTTGACGGATTCTTACCATTTTGGTCTATTTCGAAAGTTACAAAAATGGACTTTGGTTTGAACCCATTGGCATTTTCAAAATCTAAAAAACTAAAAAATTATTTTCAAAAATCAACTTTGAAGGCCTGTGTTATTACATATACACATGTTATCTCAATTATTTTTGGATTTAGGAAATACCAATGAGCTCAAATCAAAGTACATCCTTGTAGCTTTCGAAAGAGACCAAAATGGTAAGAATCCGTCAAGGAATACCACAGGGATTGATTTTGCAAGGCTTATTTCACCAATTCAACTCCGTCCTTAAAGCGATTAATTTTATATCGGCAAGTCACCCTTCCAAGGAGCTCTAGGTTCCCTAAGGACATTCTCAACACATTTTTGTTGGAACATTACTTCCTGTTATTGGTCCAAGAAAACACAGTTGGTGTTATTGCTGATTTCTGTACTCGGGATTTGGGAATTTCAGGATAATTTCAGGTAAAGTTTACTCCAAAGTGATTTTAATAAAAGGGGGTTGTTTGTCTTCTCCAACAGTAAAACACAGTGAAACTTCTTTTTTTTACTGCAGTTTCGGCTTTTATTCAGTGCGAAGCCATTATCAAAAATGAGTGTAAAAATATAAATTTGACATTCACAAACAACCCCCTTTTATCATTATACACTCCAATTATAAGGATATGGATCCCTACAAGAAATATCGAAGTGATTTATCTTGAAGACGGTATGTCGAATCGAAATAGTACAAGAGGATTTTTTTTTTCATTGAAAAATCTGATTTTCCAGATTTCTCATCAAAATTCAGAGAAAGTCATGAACAAAAAATTGAGCTAAATTCGTCCCCCGTCCCCCCTTTGTTGGACGTCTCTGATGGAATGTGGTGATTTTTTCCACAGCATTACCTCAGGCTTACAAAATGTAGCGGTAAATCGGTCATACCAAATTTCGTCATTTTATCTTGGTTAGTTTCGGAGAAATTTGCGAAAAACCATCATCAGGTTTCCCCCTTTGAGAAGCTCTAACTCCCTCAGAGGGCATTATTCGATCTATGTTTATTGGAACTTTTCTTTCTATTTTTTTGACGTAGAATAAGCTGGTCAAATATTGCGGTCTAATTTCGGGAACAACGAAAACAACGAGGGGTTTTTGAGCATTTCACTTAGTTTTTTTGGAAAAAGCTCGGACAGGTCTATTTTTATATCAAGGGGGACATCTGAAATATACACTGGCGAATATCTATCTTTAACCTCCTCATCCCCACCCACCACAACTCCGAAATTTCAAATGGCACTACCCACCTTGCGAATCATCAAATCAAAGAAAATTCAATTCTCTTTTTGAAAAAATATTTTTATAATTTTTAACACCCCCCCCCCCTCCTCTTCCTAAAATTCTCTGAGTTTCCAATTAATTATTCTTGACCTCCTAATTCTCTTTAGTACAGTCAAGTACAGTCATTATGCACAGCATCGAGGAAGAAATTTTTCTGTGTAAAAAGGGCCACCCAAATTCACCCTTTCAATTGAAGGGGATTGGATTCTCTTTCTGAATAAAATATTTCCAAAATCTATAAAGGTCCCCTGCTCTCCCTTAAACCGAATGTTCAATTTATTGGGGGAGGAGTTGAAAATTTTGAAAAAATTGTTTCAGAACTCGAACCCTTCAATTCGATGTATCACAAAGTAGGTAGTGTCCTCTTAAATTTTAAAGTTATAGTGAGGGAGAGCAAATAGGTGAATTTGGGTAGCGCTTTTTGTAACCGTAAATTTTCTTTCTAGATACTATCTAGGGTGACGTTTAATAAAGTGAAGAAAATTGAGGGGTCGAGAATGTGATATGGGACAGTCAGAGAATTTTTGGAAAAAAGGGGGTGGGGTTATGAATTTTAAAATATGTTTTTCAGAAAGAGAATCTGATTCTCTTTGATTTGATGTATCGCAAAGTAGATGGTGTCATTTGAAATTTTTAAGTTGAGGTGTTGAAGTTGTTGAGGAAAATCAAAAATGTTCACAGTTAAAATAATTACCGGTTTTGGTCGCTTCATAATCAGGTACATTCCTATGTTGCCAGTTTACACCATACATTTCAACTAAAGTGGTCAACAAAATAAGTGTCATAGTCTATGTTTTCATCGGTTTTCAAAACCAGACAGCTTTGGATTCCTTCGATCGATTTTGGATCTGTTTGAACTGATCAATAGCACCATTATTTAGCTATCGGATACAGGTACTGTAGAATGGAAGAAAAGTCAAATAAAGTTTATACAGAGTGTCAAGAAAAACCGCGCAAAACTATTGAGGATTTGTTTATGCCCCATTTTGTCAAAAAAAAAAAAATTTGGTCGGTACCAGCACCGAGAATATGAACATTGATGTCTTCCCTCGGAACGCTTTTTGATTTGCACCCTTATTATGATTTTGAACAAAGTTGTGCCATTTTTTCTTCAATGTACACTTATTGCAAAACTGCTATCAAATTTGCAGTTGAAATTAGAACTATCCCTTTTCAACATTTCCCTCACTCACCCCTAAAAATGCTACCCCCGCGGTCAATGCCTAACCATTGTGGGCCGCAATGTTGGAGCTGGTACCAGAATCGGTACCTACGATACTGGAATAGCGTAATATCATGAAAGAGATACTCTTGTTTCAAGGTCAAGGGATTGTTTTTGAGGGTTGTTTCCATAAATTGGAGAATTGATATCTCGAAAAGCAAAAAAGATTGCAAGAAATTGCCGGAAATATGCATTTTGAGATTACCGAAACGATCCAGACCATTTCGAGAGTTTTCTGTTAGTAATATCTTTCAGTTAGGTATTTTGAGAAACATTGTTTGAAATTGTAAAACTTATTGTCGTTAAAATTAAAAAAATCGCCAAAGAGCTTGTTTCTTTCTTTCCAGAGTAATGATAAATTCTCTTTTAGCTGAATTTCATCACCGAAATCACATTCAGGGGAACAAAATCTTGAGAAATGATACCAAACACTTTCACAAAAGCACTTCCAATCCTTGCTAAAGGGTTGCTGTTGAGCACATTCCCGACCTATGTTAGGTATCAGCCTGTATGTTCTTGAAAAATATGCGTCAGTGTATGTAATGGAACATGAAGCAAAAATTTCTTCTCAGATTCTTTTTGTTCTCAAGATATCGATACATCAGTTCATGTAAACAACCCTTAAAAACAATCCTTTGACCTTGAAACAAAATATATCACTCACATGACACGGTATCATACTGGTTTATTGTGATAACAGCCCCAATATTCCGGCCCACATGGGTTAGGCACTGCCCGCGGGGGTAATCTTTTTCAGGGGTGGGTGAGAAAAACATCCACAGGGGATGGTTTTTCAAGTGAAACTATCGATTGTTCAAAATTTGCTTCGATAATTGGACCAGTTTGAGAGAATATTTGCAATAAGGTGGACATTGAAGAAAAAATGGCACAACTTTGTCCAAAATCATAATACGGGCGCAAATCAAAAACCATTTCGAGGGAAGACGTCAATGTTCATATTCTAGGTGCTGGTATCGACCAAAAAATTTTTTGTCAAAATTGAGCATGAACAAATCTTCAATAGTTTTGCAAGGTTTTACTTGACACCCTGTATAAACTTTATTTGACTTTCCTTCCATTCTACAGTACTTGTATCCGATAGCTAAAGAATGGTGCTATTGATCAGTTTAAACAGATCCAAAATCGATCAAAGGAATCCAAAGCTGTCTGGTTTTGAAAACCGATGAAAATATCGACTATGACACTAACTTATTTTGTTGACCATAGATGATAGGTTGGTGGTTTGCTTACAGGTGTTACAGTCATGAGTGAGCTCTTTAGGTCTTTGATTATTGAAACTTATCAGACAGCTTCAAATGGCTTTCAATGCACTGAGAAAACAGTTGGTTTATCAGTAGTTGACTAATTTATTAGGACCTCGTTTATTGTTTTCAAATGAACGTTGCTATTCCTAAAAAATATATCTTGACAATAAGTAAAATTATCATTCGCTTTGTATTTCATAAGAATGTACCATTTATTTGGCCGCATTCATTTACAGTAAATGAATCATTTGTTTTATTTCATTGCGAATATATATTTATTTTTGATAAATTCTTTATACATTCACTACTAATGAATACCCGGGAGGAAAATTATTTTTCTGCAATAAATTAAATTACGCAATTCAAGTGAACGACTATATTGTGATAAATAAGAACAAATTACAGGAATAAGTGAAAATCCATTAAGCCTTATAGTGGTGTTGTATAAAGTTGAACGTATATTGATAAAATCTTGAAACTACACCACAATTTTTATATTTTTCTTTTGCCAACATTCGTAAAAAATGATTTCATTAATTTATTAATTTAATATTTAATATTTAATATAAATATTTATTAATTTAAAAATTAATTTTTGACAAATGTCAAAACTTTTACAAATTTCTCCAAAAAAGAATATTTTTTAAATATTATACAAGCCCTGACGATGCCGAAAGGCGAAACCGGTTAGCAAAAGAAAAATACAAAAATTGTGGTGTAGTTTTAAGATTTTATCAATATACGTTCAAAATTACAGAAAATCGTAAGTAGCAGTTTGTTTCAAGTAAAGAACATCTATTTGTGCAAAAGAAAAGAATTTTGAGTCGAACAAATTCAAGTCAAATAAATTCTGATATTCTTGATTCAAACAACGGCCCCGTAGCCCAGTCGGTCGTCTGCCGTCTGTGGTGCGGATGGCGCGGGTTCGAATCCCGGTAAGTCATGGATGTTTTGTGTTTGTTGAAAAATTTGCGTATATTGTAGTTTCTATGTAATAATTCACTGTTATCAATAAAAGGCGCAAAAACTCCTATGGCACTGATAAGCCGAGAAGGAGGGAAACATTTATTTTATTTTATTTTTTTAATTCAAACAATCACTTTTTTCTGTGTGTCGCAGTAATCACCTCGCTGTACTGAACTGCTGGACAACGAAGTTGTCGGTATCGGAAAAATGGTCCAACTTTGGAGGTCAATATCTCTCGATTGCCCATTGCGATTTCCATTTTGTTTGTTGCGTTAACCAGCTTCATCTTTCTGTAACCCATCCTATAATAGTGAATGTTGAGAGACTCCATGTAAATTTTCTACAGGGTGATACGTAAAATGGTGCAAAATTGCAACGACTTCATCGTACCTCCATTTTTCAAAAATATATTTTTCTGATTTTCTAATACCAAAATTATGAAGTATGATGTCTTATCTCGAATTATTTTCAGAATTTCCCGGATTGGAAGTCTAACATTTAAGATATAAATTTTTATGTTGAATATTGCAGATTTACGAAACTCAGACATAGCACAAGCACAAAACGTGTAACGTCCAGGGGGGCTTTATTTTACCTAGACACTGAAATTTCACATCGTCACCATGTTCAGGGGCTTGAATCTGCAAATAGAACATGTTCCATATCAGACATTCTGATGAAATTCTGACGAAATCCAACGTACAAAAAACAGGCAGGGACAACCACTTAAGAAAGTGCCCCTTGCTTGGCCCCACACCAAATATTCGGATTGTGTTGAGAGTGAAATTGTCCTGGACTGTTGTACGAACAATCTTGCTCAATGTCGACATCCATTCTTCAAAAGTGACTTAATCTCGCGTGCCAACAAGGCAAATCTGTAACATTCAAAATAAAAATTTATATCTCCGATGTTAAGACTCCCAATCCGAATAATTCTAAAACCGTTTCAAGGTAAGACACCACACTTCATGATTTTTGTATTAGAATACATAAAAACATTTTTTTTGACAAATGGGGGTGCGATGAAGTCGGTACAATTTTGCAGCATTTTACGTATCACCCTGTAAAAATTTTACATGAAGTTTCTCAACATTCACTTTCACAAGATAATTCACGGAAGCATTAGGCTAATCAACACAATAAACAAAACGGAAATCGCATCCGGCAATCGGAAGTTATTGGTCTTCAAAGTCGAACCATTTTTCCGATACCGACAACTTCGTTGTGCAGCAGAATAGAATGATAGTAAGACAACTTGAAAAACGTAGTTTTGAGTAATCGCAACTTGAACATTTCAGAAAAACAAAAAACGCTCTTCTCCTCAAAATTTCAAAGATTTAGATTTGGTTTTTGACACATAATTAGCACTTCAACAGATGAAAGCGAAGATTAAAGATTGAAAGTCAAACAGGAAAAATTCATATTTCAAGCTCAACTAGCAGCCAGTATTGTCAGCCTTAAATACAAACGGAAACAGTAGCACAAATTAGTAGTAGCAGTTTGTCAAGCATTGTTTTTCGCAAAAACAGTCCTAGTATGGAACCCTACTTGGAGCCATAGGTACTATAAAACTATAGCCGAAATAGACAATAAGTTTTTGCGAAAAACAGTGTCACCAAGTGCTACTTTTTGCAACTGTTTTTCTTGGTATCTAGAGCTAACAGTAACGTTGGCTGCTAGTCCAGCTTGAAATATGAATTTTTCCTGCGTGATTTTTCCAAAATGCCAACGAATGTCATATATTGTCTTGTGAATTTCCCAATTTCTATCTAGTGAATTGGCGAAATAGACAACGTAGTATGTAAAACACGCGTTACAATAACCTTTTATGTGATACTCGTGCATTGCTCAACTCGCCGCCTCGTGGCTCGTGAAGCAGACTATATTACTTACCAATATTCGTTATTTTTATTATTATTATTATTTGATCAACTTCGGAAAAATTAGCAGAAAGCTGAAATTTTGTACACACTTTCCTTTCATTGTCATGAATGGCCTGTGAAAATTCCCTTGAAATCCGAGCTAAGGAACTTTGGATAAACGCCATCAAGTGTTGAAAAGTCGCTTTTTCGGTGAAGAAGTCATTTCTTCATTGCAAGATTGCCTTTTTTGTAATTGAATGATTTTGTATTACCATCTTGACAATCACCATACACTATTTCTACTTTTGCATAAGTGGCGGATCCAAGATGGCGACCAAGAAGTTGTGGCGGCTCTCATATGGGCATGTGACGGAGGGACTGTTGTCTCCCCTGATAGCTTAGTGGTTAAGAGTATCCATCCGGCAAATGGAAGACGCAGGTTCGAATCCTGCTCAGGGCGGACACTTTTTCTCCGTCACATCGCGCCATAAATGGTGACCCCGAACAACAATAACACGCACGCAACACGCTACTTAAATGAACAAGTAACAGCGAACAATTGAATAGCACCCCGCCACTTCTCTGCCTACGTCCACCCACGTCCTATCCGTCGCCCTAGCTGGGGGGTACCGAACAACGGTTTGTAATAACGGTGAACACGGATGACATACGAGACGAACGACGTCTCTGGAGGGGGAGTACTGTGGCGGCTCTCATATGGGCATGTGACGGAGGGACTGTTGTCTCCCCCGATAGCTTAGTGGTTAAGAGTATCCATCCGGCAAATGGAAGACGCAGGTTCGAATCCTGCTCAGGGCGGACACTTTTTCTCCGTCACATCGCGCCATAAAGTAAAAAGAGTTGACTTTTTAATTTAGTTCAACAGCAGACCTAGAAGAATTTTGATGATTGCATTTCATTTCTGACAATTTGTCATGAAAATACCAAGCTATACCTCAATATCTGAAGAAATCACTGATTTATTAAAAAAAGTTGAAATATGAAACATTTTCAGTTTTTTTAAATTATTTCAAAAACGGTCGAAGATATTTTGCAACCGTTCACCACATTTTCGTAAGCATGAAATAACGAATATATATATAGGGTGATTTTTATGTTCTCAGGTGTTTTGGATTCTGAGTTTTTTTATTTTTCACTTTCCTCAACCTGCTGTATACGGCGCGGCGCTTGCATGGGTATATCTCATATTTACCCTGCAACTACATTCACAATTAATCGAAAACTAGTGAAAACATGATGTGCAATGTGCAAATAACTGTTGCATTTTGGCAATTGTATCAGATTGAATAATGGTAATACCCAACGCGTGGAGCGGCGGTGGCCGAGTGGTCTGGGTGTTGGCGCGCCAAGCCAGTCGTGCCATACCGCGCGGGTTGGAATCCCGCCTCATATCCGTTCATGGATATTTTGTGTTGTCAGACTGTTTTGAAAATTGTTCCGACCTTACTATGCCATATCTGCACCTGTCTGACTACAGCGGTTACAGAAAAAATGGATTTCTGACTACAGAGTTGAGTGCTATCAGAGTACTGAGGCCTCACATAGTTAACAGTAGGCAATTCAAGTATAATTAAAACGTGTACCAAAAACCCACTGAATGTCCCGTCGACGCTAATAACCTCGTAGTTGATGCGTCGTAAAACATTCACCAAAAAAAAAAACAACGCGTCGAGAAAAGAAATGAAAAAAGAAATCTTCAGAAACCAAAATAGCTGGAGACATCAAACTCACTACCTATATATTCGTAAAATGTTACGCTTACGAAGATGTTGTAAATGGTTCCAAAATACCTTCGACCATTTTTGAAATATTTTGAAAAACCTAATTTTTTTCATTTATTAACTTTTTTTATAAATCAGTAATTTCTTGAGATATTGATGTAAGACATCATGAATTATGAATTATATCAAAATTGTAATGCCATCATCAGAAAGGACCCCGCACACAATACACTGAAAATGGCTTTCGGTTAAAATCGCTAATTTTTTGATATTTTGTAGTTCATGTCATGCTGATCAAAGATTGATAAGTCAAAAACTTCTGTAAATTACCGTTTGCTGGGAAAAAAATTCGAAAGTGGAAAAATGGAAAATTTTCAACATTTCTCCGGTTATCTTTTCAGAGAAATCCTCTAAGGGGTAGAATGATTTTGACTACTGCGCAGCAACCTGTAGTCTTAAGTTTCATTTTTAACCTGTCACGGTTGACAGGTGACATGAATGACATATTTTTCTGACATTTTCAATATTTTCATGTAGAAATGAAATCATGTAATTTTTTTTACATCCAGTAAGATGATTTTGGACCTATGTCATACCCAGTTTAGCAGTTCGGCCTTGACGTCATGTAAAATAACAGTTTTTTGGAAAAAATCTCATCTGTTTTTTCAGATCTTACAAAAAATAACTGAAACTCACTAATAAAAAGAAATCAAGTTATATTTATGTATATCAATACTTCTGTCAAGGTCTTTTCGGTCTTGCGGACTTCGATAAATGTCAACCAATAAAATATCTCTCAGACAATTTCAATGAAACGTGAGGAAAATTGTCCTTCGGCTGTTCTTATCTTCCATCTCGTCGCCAATGTCCTTCCACCGTCTGTGACAATACTAATCTATGAATAGATAATATGCAAACCCACTACAGAGGGAAATGATCAATGAGACACACATCTAGACAGAAATATCTTTTGACTTCAAGTGTAAGATATTTAATGCAATTTAATTTTATATAATGCACAAAACTCCTGGTGCATTATGCATGATAGTTAGGCATTTTTTTTCCCAAATAGTTTCAGGAACAACATTTCAATTCATCTTGATTTTGCCGACTGGAGTTCGCGACTGGGGGAGGGGTGTTGCACTCCCCACACCCCCCTTTCGGACCGGCCCTGCTCTTGAAAATTCGTCCGATAGATCCTGTCATAACTTATTACCAAGTCAAAAGATATTTCTTTCTAGATATGTGTCTCATTGATCATTTCTCTCTGTAGTGGGTTTGCATACTATCTATTTATAGATTAGTATTGACACAGACGGTGGAAGGACATTGGCGACGAGATGGAAGATAAGAACAGCCGAAGGACAATTTTCCTCGCGTTCCATTGAAATATGAGAAATATGAAATATGAATTGTCTGATAGATATTTTATTGGTTGACATTTATCGAAATCTTGCGCCAACTGACACATGTGATAAGAAACATAACGCCGCAAGACCGAAGAGACCTTGACAGAAGCATTGATATACATAAATATAACTTGATTCCTTTTTATTAATGAGTTTCAGTTTTTTTTTTGTAAGATCTGAAAAAACAGGTAAATGATTTTCTCCAAAACAACTGCTATTTTACATGACGTCAAAGCCGAACTGATAAACTGGGTATGACATATGTCAAAAATCATCTTACTGGATGTAAAAAAATGTACATGATTTCATTTTTACATGAAAATATTGAAAATGTCCGAAAAAATTTGTCATTCATGTCACCTGTCAACCGTGACAGGTTGAAAATAAAAATTAAGACTACAGGTTGCTGCGCAGTAGTCAAAACCATTCTACCCCTTGAAAGATTTCTCTGAAAAGATGACCGGAGAAATGTTGAAAATTTTCCATTTTTTCCACTTTCGAATTTTTTTCCCCAGCAAACGGTAATTTACAGAAGTTTTTGACTCATCAATCTTTGATCAGCATGACATGAACTAGAAAATATAAAAAAATTAGCGATTTTAACCGAAAGCCATTTTCAGTGTATTGTGTGCGGGGTCCTTTCTTAGGTCTGCTACTATGTATTGGAAATAAGAAAGTCAACTCTTTTTATTTCTTGGCCGCCATCTTGGATCCGCCACCTATGCAAAAGCAGAAATAGTATATGGTGATTGTCAAGATTGTATTACGCAATCATTCAATTACAAAAAAGGAAATCTTGCAATAAAGAAGTGACGTTTTCGCCAAAAAAAAAACGACTTTTTAACACTTGATGGCGATTATCCAAAGTTCCTATGGTCGGATTTTAGAGGCCATATCCATGACATTCAAAGGAATGTGTGCACAAATTTCAGCCCTCTACTAATTTTTCCGAAGAAGAAAGACATAGTGACTGGACTATGTTGTCCAGAGCGCATTTTGGTATTCATAAGCTCTTTGAATATCATTCTATGGCCAAACGTGAATAATATTATATAAAAAATGGATAAAAACCAGTGTTATCGTAATATCAGCAATCAGCGTCTGATTAGGAAGCAACTATAAAGTATAAGCATTAAAGCGAAATCTCACATTCAATGGGCATTGTCACGTTGTTAGTTTCTTAAGAAGAGCAATCCTGCGTGTCTCACCTTTGCCCCTCTAGTTCCAGGGTGTTTGGTAGGACAAATCAAACTTACTTTGGCTATCCAGTGGGAGGGAGTTGAGTCAGAGCAGTACGCACGGAACTCTACACGTGTAAACATTTGAAACAAGTCCGTGCCGCCACGGTTCGAACGCTTCGTCTTCTGTCGAAGTAAATAAACCGGCGTCGCGCGACTCGTGATGTTATACCTACTCACCTAGATGCGGTAATTTTTGAAAAAGTGCTCGTGCTTTACATCTTTGCCAAAATGAAAATGATCTTCAAAGGCAATAGCAGCCGGTTGGAGTTACTCATTGAAAAAATCCAGTCAACTAAAGAAAGCGGCGACTTCAGAATACCAGGTATTTTGGGTAATTTTTTTTTAAAGTTCCATCTTCCAGTAATATCTTTTAGGCACTGTTGATGGAATGTCCCAACGAACATATGGTTGGATACCTAATAATTTATCAACAAATCTGCGTTTTCTTTGAAAATCATAATTTTAATATCATTATAAGCGTTCCAATTATTATCAATTGATTGTTGCAACAGAAATTGAGAACAACAAATTTTATTTGGTATAATTATTATACCTTAGAGACTCTAGAGGATAAATCATTACTATTAATTTTATTATCATTGACAGGTGCAAGATGTTTGCCAGAAGAGAATCCTTGCCTGGTTAATTTGTGCATACTCAAGTCACATGTTTAAAAAAGCGTTGGAGTAACTGATTATAATAGAAGGAGGAAATTATTATGAAATTGAGGAAACGCTCAAAAAATGGGAGATTCGGACACCTACTGCTAGTGGACCGTGAGAACTCCCTCAATTAAAGCACGCGTGAAATATGCCGCTTTGGCTCAGTAAGTACGCTTCAATTTGCGAATGTGTGTAGGTAGTGCTTTTCTCTCCTTGATTCTATGTTACAAGACATTTTTACGCTATAAATATTTCTCCTGGTTGCGGTATACGCCACGCGAGCTGCAGGATCCCTTTTGATAAATATCAGATATTTTCTATTAGGGTAGTGTAGGTCGCTAAGTAATGTAGATAAATGACACCGCACTTCCTTAAGGTTGTTATTTCTGAAAGGGCAGCTTGAAATCTCTCCATTTTCATGTGGATAATAGAGTGAAATATCACTTGATAATATGCGTTACATCCACAAATTGAGATGGATTGAATACTCACTCACGTGCACAGATAACAAGAAACGTGTGTGTAGTTATAGAATACAGATGGGGAAGTCAATTCAGCTACTGAATCTTCCATGGAAATCCAGTCCATGCACGTTGTTATCCTGAAAACTCCTTGAAACCTGCTTGACAAAAATTATCAACAATAATAATCTAAAATTTCATTGAAAGGATAGTGAAACATACTTGATTATTTGCCAAGTTTTGTGACTTTTGAGATGAAATAAACATTTATGCAAGAAGTACAGGGTCTTCGCGCGAAAATTCTACCCCCCACTGGAGACTTGAAGATAATTTAAAAAATTAAAAACGATTCGCGTATAATTTTTTCCGTAGGATTCGAATTTGTCCATGAAAATGTTCTGTGGTATATGGCTTACCATTGAAAATTTGGCTTACCATTGGGCGCAACATTGAAAATTTTTCTCAAGTTGGATACCTGTATTTTGATATGGGAATCAATTTCGCTTTCCATCCTGATTATAAAAATATATCACACTTTAACTGAACACATGCGGAAAAATTTGTTGAAATTTGAAAAAATTTCCTGAAATTTCAAAAAATATCGAAATTTTTTTTTAAGTTTGTAGAGTTAATTCAAGTTTTGGAAGAAGAAAATATTTTTCGATTTTTTATTATTTTTTAAAACTTAATCAATTTATTCACTAGTGTTTTGTTAATTAACCTATCAAGTGTGATATATATTTATAATCAGGATGAGAAGTGGAATCGATTCCCATGATGAAATACAGGGTGTCCAATTTGAGGAAAATTATCGATGTTGCACTCTGTAAGCGATATACTACAGGCACGGGAAAGCCCACGGGAAAAATTATATGACAATCGCGATAATTTCTTGAATTACCTTCAAGGGGAAGTCTCCAGTGGGGGGTAAAATTTTCGCGCGGACACCCTGTACAAGGAAACGAATGTAGAAGTAAAATTGTATCAAAACGTAAGGGAACCAGGTGATTGTTCCACTTATTCGAAAGTCGGCAACACGAGTAAAGCAATAAGTGTCCAAGTTTGGCCCTTGAATGTAGACAAAATTAACGGGGAGTATTCTTAGTCAGTAGTGATATCTATAATAAGTGGTGCGATTATTGTGGATATGCAAAATGTCATTTTTTGACAAATTATAGACTGTAAGTTTGACAGCACTGACAGTTCTCAGTAGGCTTGGAAAATACCCCACACGACTCTTATGGAAAATAACTCTAGGTTAAATTGTCTGAATTTTTGTTCTGATATGTTGCAGCTCTTGAAATACTACTAATCAAATACCGTGGACCCCGGATTTGTATTATGGACGGTTTTTCGCCCGTACATGGGGTTGAAGTTGGAGGTTCTGACTGCTTGAAAATGATATTATGACGTGAAAAAAGTTTTTATAAAATTGTGTTTCATGCCAATTATTGTATTTATTTGAGAGAAAAATATGTATCAACCCCTCCCTTCACCCCCCAACCCTTATCTACGATCATAAAATTCGGAATTACACTCAAAAGCCATGCAGATGGCTTCCGTGATTTAAATTGTGAATTATTTTTTTGACATAAAAATTATTTTCCACTCCTGATGTTGGGGTGACGATTTTCCAATTTTATGCTTTCAAATATTAAACTTCAGTCCCCTGTAGAACAAAAACTGTTCATAGGGATAAGTTTTGGCATGAAAACTTTTTGTTATCAGAGCTAGAAGTACACAATACCAAAAATCAGCCAAATTAGGGTGGAAATAATTTTTATGTCAAAATTCATAATTTAAATCACAGAAGCATGGCTTTTGAAAGTAGTCTTGAATTTTTTGATGATAGATAGGAGTTGGGGGTGAAGGAAGGGTTGATATTTTTTTCTCGAATAAATACAATTGATTCAATTGACATGAAACACAACTTGAAGAGGAACCAAATGGAAAACTTTTATTGAAGTCATATTATCATTTTTAAACTGTCAGAAATTCCAACCCCTCTGTAGGTGAATAACTGTTCAATCTTCAAATTTGGGGTTCATGGTATTTGATTAGTATCTGATCTCATGAGCTACAACATATCAAAAATTGAAAGAATCTAGCCGGGAGCCATTTCTCCATAAACTTTCAATTTCATATCACTCCGGCATCTACAAAACGTTTGATTTCCCGTTTTGAGCAGGATGCCGATTTGATGCCTCAGAACAGAAACGCTGAAGGTCACGTCTCATAAACGTTTATTGAACGTTTTGATAAAACTGATTAGGCGTTACAAAGACGTTTCGAAAACGTTGAAACTCAAGTATTCAACAAACGTTCATTACTTTGTTAACAAAAACATTCAAACGCCTGACATCCGGCTTCTTATTTAGCGTTATTTTTAAACATTTTCGACGACTGGTTTCCTACCAGTTTCAAACGTTTTATTTACGATGTTGTTCTAACTGAGAATGTATTACTGCCTTGCCATGATTTTTCTTGATTCCTGATTTTTCATAATCATTATTAGTCACAACCAAATATTCCACTTGGCTCTTACAGGTTTTAGCATTAGATCTGCCCTAGTGCGTTTTCTATTTTACTTGTTACTGGACTGAACTAGTCGTCTTGGTATAGAGATGAGTCTTCCACTTTTATACTCCCAAACGGATTCAAAACTGTTCTTGTACATTTTTTGGAATATCGTCGAAGGTTCTCGCCGTGACTTTTCTATTCCGCCTGATAATCTGGTTCTCAAGCCAATGTGCGCTAGTTCTAGGTAAGTCCAGTAGATTCGCGATGAATAGGACAAGCTTCCGAACGGCTCCTCCGCCAATTATACGGGTTTGTGGCTTGCTTATACCCGAATTGAAGTCTCCAGCGAATCATCAAGAAATAGGTAATCAGGTCCAAAACTTATTGATCTTGATTGATTCCTGGCTACAACAAATTTAGTGGAGGCGCAAAAAAAAAACGGTTTGAAAAAACGGTTTGGTGAGCCCATGAGCCCAACGAAAGTTGCAGTGTAGGTACTTTTTCATTTATATTCTAAAGGATTTTACCACATGAAAGTTGCCATTTAGTGGAAAAATTGATATGGTATATTGTAAAGTATATGGTATCGATGACGCAAGTCATCTTAGTCACAACATAGGAATATAAAAGATATTTCTCTAAATTCCAGTTTAAAGAAGTCATCGGTTTCGATTCAGAGGCGTTTTCGGCCGTCTACACCCAGTTACCCCGGCAACATAACATAACATCGTAACTCGCACACGCAATGCAAAGCGTCAACCACATACGTCAACACGGCAAGAGTATCCTCTATGATCAATCGTAACTCTACATACAATGATATTGGATCGATCAGCCAAAGATATGACTTCTCGAATGACTTACGATGATACTGTTTTTTTTTATATCTCGGAAAAAAATTGAGAAAAAAACGGTTCGGGCCATTCGGAATTAAGAGTTGATTTTTCTGATACGGCTGCATGTGAAAACTCATTTTGGCCTTAAATTGACCAGTGCCGTAACTAGGGCGTGGCGGAGGTGGCATTTTCCACAGGCGCAAAAAAATCAGGGACGCAAAATTCAGCTTGGCTAACACCTTTTACTTATTTTTTTCAATTTTTGTTTAAAACTTTCACCTGAACCTTTATCTCCGCCAGCGTGGGTCGGTCTAAGTGCTCTTCGAGTTCCAGCCTGACTATTACCGCATGTATACCTACAGGATGTCCCGAAAATACACCGACAACGTTCTAGGACAGCTTCCTCTCATCAAAATAAGAAGAAAAGTTCCCATGAACATGGGTCCGAAAATGCTTCATAAGGGAGCTACAGGCCCCTAAAGGTGGGACCCTGAAGATGGTTGTTTAATCATTATTTCCGAAACCGTTCAAGGAAAATCAATCAAACTTGACACATTTATTAACCTTCTCATGCTTAACAAAATTTGAATGCCTAAAATGAAGTTGCTTTAAGAAAGTTTTTCTTTCGCCTTGAATATCGTAATTAAAAAAAAATCAGCATTTCTGACCACGTTTTCATACATTCAAACTTAAATATCTCGTAAACGGTGCATCTATCAAGGTTGAACAGGGGGACCTTTTTTTGATAGAAAACTCCAATATTCCATACTTTCTTGTTAGATTTGGAAACAATGTACATTTTTACCCCCACACCTCGGCCTGATGACTCACCCCTGGTAGATTATTTTGGAATTAATCTTGCCTCATTTTGTTGGGCATAAGAAGGTTAGTGTATGTGTCAAGTTTTATGGATTTTTCTCTAACGGTTTTGGAGATATTGAATAAAAACCATTTTCAGGGTCCCACCTTTAGGAGCCTGTAGCTCCCTTAGGAAGCGTTTCCGGACCCATGTTCATGAGGAACTTTTTTTCTTGTTTTGATGAGAGGAAGCTGCCCTAGAACGTTGTCGGTGTATTTTCGGGACACCTGTATATTCACACTTTGCACCAAATAAATACAAGAGCCTCTCGTGCAACTTGAATGGCTTGTTTATAAAATTTATGTGCTTAAAGCTTAGATTCAGCGTCGGACTGGCAAATTTTGGTCTACCGGGCAAAGAATGGAAGTGGCCTCGAAACCGAAGGGGAAGTCAGAGGAGCCTCCCAGTTAGCGCCGCAGGCGACTTTTTCAATAATACTAATAAGGCTAATGACAAATAAAGACGCTGACCAAATTGTCTATAGATTTCTTCAAGCTCAAAACTTTTGCTTGAAATACACTACGAAGAAAGGAACAACGGAGGAAAAGAATTATTATTACGTATTTTGCGTACGGGTTCGAATATAATTGAGACGATCGTTTTAAAACACACACTGTTTATCACTGCGTACTACAATAAATACACGCCAACAATTATTCACTTAGGAATATCGCTGTAATTTACTACTCGCTTTTAATCCGCTCGCGACCACTTCGCATTCCAATTCATAACTGCTCGTGGCGACGATTGATGCCTTATATAGGTCCGACTGATTCATCTCGAATGTTCCATGCATTCTCCATCAGTTTCCCCAGTGACTCGACATACGGTTTCCATACACGCCTCCCGAAAAATCTTGCACATTACCCGTATAATTCTACCGTGCTGTAGAACCGGCGCCTCCGCCAAAATCGACAAATGTAGCTTGACCCACCGCTGAAGTCCCCATACAGTTGTACGGGAAAAAGCCTACACGCGCGCTCCGGAACACACCAGAACGCTCCGCACAGCCGCACTAGTACACTGAGATCTAACGGGATCAGCGGCGGCGCCAGCATTTCTTGAACGGGTGGGCACAAAAAGGCACACTATTGAGGGAGGTGGGCACTCATCTAGTCATATGTTCAATTGTTCAACCTAATCTTCTAGTTATGCAATTTAGAATTTAGGTACCTACTTAGTGTGATTTTTTTCATATTAACATTTTTTCCGAGACATTTTCTGAGAAATCGGGTGGGCACGCTGCGGCGCCGTCGCTGAACGGGATGAGTCTAGAAAGATCGCGTGTTATCCAGAATCGCCGCTTGTAACATTATTCTATTATCAGTCCAGGAATTACAGAAATAATAGCGAACAAAAATGAAACCCAGCCGGATTTTCGCATATAAGCTCATCAACAGTTTTGATTTCAAAGATACTGATCTATTCTTGCGAATTTGTCGATGATTTCTGCATGTGGATAAAGATGTGATTCTACATAGACGGTAAAGAAAGAGCACGACTAGATAGCAGATAAAACAAACCAACTGCGGGAGCAGCGGCAGGGCCGTCTTATCCATAAGGCAGCAGAGTAGGCTGAGTGCCTAGGGCCTACGAACTTTTGAGGGCCTACGAGCTATTCTCTTCGATTAATTTCAATTTTTTTTCTAAAGTCAAGAAAACAAACAATTTTTTTTGTTCAATATACTTATCAGCTATTGAGAGAAAATATCACAATAACGAGCTTTTAAGGGCCTACGAACTATTGTCTTCGATTTATTTCAACTTTTTTAAACTCAAGAATAAAAATATGTTTTTCATTTTTTCATCAGAAAATATCACGATAAAAAGTTACTAACTATTTGAGACTATTCATGATAATCGCTTGTGTTTTATTCAGTGTACCACTAATTGTCAGGGGGGGGGGGGTGAGAAGCCAAAAGACTCCCTAAAATTCAGAAAAATTTCAGCTCGGCGCTTTATTCCCTGATACCAGCTTGTCCTTCACCATGTGAAATGTGCCTAGGGCCTATGAAGACTATAAGACGGCCCTGAGCAGCGGGAGCCTCACGCACATACAATCTTAATCTTGTCATTCCACGACTAGTGACTACTAAGAAATAATCAATGCATGATATGCACAAACAAAAGTGGACCGGACTTTGATACAAAATTAAAAATTTGGAATTAAAAAAAGCATCAAAGTGCAATTTTTTCAAAATGTGGACAATTTGGCCTCCAAATTGGGGACAGGCCTACCGGGGCATTTGCCTGGTTGTCCGATGGACCAGTCCGACACTGCTTGGATTGTTCACTGACATTAGTATGCTATTCCAGTCTGTGTCTCTAGTGGTTGTCTCTATCCTAGACAGAATAGAAGAAATCTCCTCATCGTTGATACCGAGCAATTTTTGACCTTCCCCTTTTATTCCCAGAGAACTCAACGTACTCAAAACCCGGCAGAGCCAATTGAACTTTTCATTTATTCAGGCATTCTGGAAACTTTGTGGATATATGACAGTATTTCTTTTACCAAGACAATCATTATCCTATTTACGTTCATTTGCACCCTTACGATGCTACTGGCTGTGTTTTGTTCCAAATAAAAAAGATTCTTGAAAAAAACAAGCTGATCTCTTTCAAGCTCCGACGTGTGAGCTAAGCCCCAAGTGGAGACGCAATACGTAGATGTGGGGACCAAGATATTGCAGTACAATTTATTGATGGATCTCCAGTTCGTTACATTGTTTTTCACAATGACTCTTCATCTTCTGATAGTTCCTCCTGTGATGTTTCTTTTAGTGATTATTGATTTCGCGTACTCGTTAAAAGACTCGTTGAAATGAAAAGTCACTCCTAAGTACTAATATTTGTTCACAACTTCAATTTTCTTTCTTTCAAATGTAAAAGTATATTGTTTGGATTTTGCTGCTCTCCTAAAAATCATAACTTTAGATTTTTCAGGGTTCAAGTTGAGTTTCATATCGCTACAGTAATCACCAAGAATGTCCAGGTTTTTTTGCAGAGCAAAGGGGGAATCCGCGAGTATTACAATGTCATCTGCATACTGCAGCGTCAGAATATCATTACCTCCATCCAAAGACACCCCTTTAGCACCCCTACTCAGTAGATATTCTTCAAGTTGACCATAGCAAACAGTATATAAAGACTTTGACTCAGACAGTCCCCCTGCAGTACACCTCTTGAAATATCAATCCTGACTGTACCATTTGAATCGTCCTCCTGCAGCAGTATACCAGCGTTGGAAGGCTTTTAATTGTTCTGATAATTTTTGAGCTAATTCCATATTTGAAAAGTTCAGGTCGTTTTTATATATAGGGGTACATCTGAAACATACGTTGGCGAATGTGTGCGAGCGACATGTCCCCCGCACCCCCAGTCTTCCACATGAAGCCGTATACAGGGGCCGGCGTTATGATGGCGGAGAAGACGAGGAAGTACCCGCCACCAAAGGGGGCCCGGTCTGGTCCGCGTCGGGTCCGTCTCCTGCGTGCGCCCCCTCCCAGTGGTGCAGGTGTGGCATGATCCCCGGCCCTTATAGCCGGCTGTAGTGTCAGATCCCCAAACCGTCACCCAGTCGGTGATTACAGGAGTTCCCCCGGACAATCGGTGGACTCACATGGCGGGAAGCTCAGGCCTGAACAACCAAGTCCTCACCATTTCGCGTTTTTTTGTTTCCGTAAACATGGACGCACCGCGTCATCAACGGTTCGGCTCGGATACTAGAGCCGCTCTTAGTCCAACCCCGACACTTCAAGCGCCGGCCGCCTCCGTACGGTCGTGGTCGGTCGGTTCCCGACCTTCCGTCCCATGGTCTCCCTCCATTCAATCTTTCCTTTCTAGCAAAGATTAGCTACTGGAAAGATGGGAAACGAGCCGACTACGTCAGTCAGTGACGTCATCTATTGCTTCGAGTGTAAATGGCCTCCTTTGTGTCGGTAACACTAAAGTAGCGGTCTTCTAAATTCATATAACTCTGCGCGTTCGAGTCCTGTTCCATCTTTCCTGCGTCAAAAATTTCCTGCGTTCCTGGAAGCGATCCGGTCTGGTTAAATGCGCCGAAGTTTTTTGTCTGGGTTTTTGTATTTTAATATTGGAGAATTGTTTTTGTGAGTCCGCTAGTGGAAGATGAGTCGGGGCAGTTACAGATAGACCGGAGAAGTGTAACGTAATAACATGGCGGACCGATCGCAGCGCCACTAGCGGCTCGTGTGTGAACGTTTCCTAAAATTTGGTCGATGTCACCAATGCACCTCTCACCTGCGCTTCCTATTTTTACACTAGCTAATCTTTGATTTCTGGCATATAACACCTGCCACTAAGAGGCCGACACCATCATGAGAGGGTGGGGTAGCACGGGCCCCGGGGCTTTCTCTTACCCCTAGCACTCGTGTTAGTAAGGTTCCCCTCTCTCGAGCGTCGAGATATCTGTGGTCGAGATGCCACTACCACACATCTCGACCGGCACTAACGGCGGTTGCCCTGATCGGCAAGCCGTACAGGCCAGGTATAGGTTACGTTATATGCCGGTTCTAAGGGCAGAAGCCGTGCGGGGTGCCGGAGGGTTCGACTCGGATACTGGTTGTTTCAGAACAGGCTGGCACACCGACAGGGCTGGGCAAAATACTTCGAAAATATGTATTTTAATACAAAATACAAAATCCACGATCCAAGATAGTCGAAATACAAAATACATTCTTACTGCGTATTTCAACCATTTAAGTAATTGGAAAAAACGTGAAATGGAAGTATTTCACTGGGAACACTTCATTGCATGATTCAGTCGCAACAATAAGTAAATCATTATGAACTATGAAAAGACAAATAAAATAAACATAAAGTAAAGAAAACTTCATATTGAAACCTATTCCTTACTTCATTCATCAATTCTTCAAAATAACAAATGTTGATTGATTTCCTTTGAGGACAACCAGCTTTTCAAAAATATTGTCCGACATCCGACATGGAACCTCTCGTGGCTGACAGTAGGATGCACTCACCAGTAAAACGTAAAACGTAAAAGATGCAATCAAACTCATTATCGATCAAAAGGAAGAAATGTCAGTTAGTGCGGTGGCCGGCCCGGCGTAAGTGCTCGTTTTGAAGAGCGACCCAATATCGCGGTATAAAGTTATGAGACCTATACAGATCGATTTGTAGAAAAATTCTGCATTAGAAATGGAAATTCACGACTCTCTGCTGTGGTCGTGACTAATGTTGTAGCGGAAAAACGGAGAAAAATGTTACTTTTCAAGCGCTACTTTTACCTCCTCTTATCTCAGTGTCTATGAAAGATATCGACCTGAAATTTTCATTAGCTGATAGCCCTTTCATTTCTCTGTAAAACTGTGTCTACAGGATCCGCCCGCTTTGATTGTTCATGATAGTAAATAGACCATTTCTACCGAGATGTCGGTTTTTCCAGGCATTTCTTCACGTTCAAAGCGCTATAACTCGGTTACCGTATGACATATCGAAAAAAAGTTTGATATAAAAAAAGTCACAAATTTTGTAAGGAACATTTCATTCGCTGCATGTATGCACTTATCTTCAATAATAACGCTTCCAGAAATTATTTTGTTCATCAATGCAAGCGCGCGCGCGCTACCGCTCGCATCGCCACCCCTTGCCCACCCGCGAGTCCCTACCTACAAGTAGGTACTCGTCAGTCGGCTATCCAAATTAGTACATTACATTATCAAACCAATTTTCGATATAAAGTTATAGAATCTTTACAAATCGATTTCTAGGAAAATTCTACATTAGAAGCTGGAATTACCACTCGTTGCTGTGGTCGTGACTTAATTTGTGGGTAAAAATCCAAAAAAAAATCGCTACTTTTCAAGAGATGCTGCTCTTAGTTCAGTTTCTTTAGCAGATATCAATCTGAAATTCGAATGAGCTGATAGCCCTACCTGTAGATGATCTGTGAAACTGTATGCCAGCATAATGCGCCAGCCCAAATAATTCATATTACTCAATTAATAAATAAATATTGTCACAATTTTTTTTTAAATCATTGTATTCATCTAATACATCATCATCATCATCTGTGTCTAATGGCAAAATGTTTCCACACAGCATCTTGCACTTGCATTCGGAAATGCAAAAAATTCCCTCGCTTTTGCAGATTCATTTTTGTGTAGAACAGTTTTTTTTTCGCTGCAAATAAGATTAATTAGACTTTTGATGGTGTCTGGGATTGGCGGTTTTGACATGAATATTGGATAGCAATCAACTTCTTTTTTTCCCACCCCTCCAAATTTAGAGGTGGCATCGAAGGTATAGACAATACAAATAGAGACGACCATATGTTATCACCACCGTCGTCACGGATATTGGGGCATCAAAAATCAGCCAACCTTTTTTTGAATGATGAACTCACCTGGTTCCTACGCAACCGTAAAAATCCGTGACGACATGTGTCTTTTCTATTTGTATTGTCTATAATACCTAATTACCCGTACCTAAGGTATTAATACCTAAGGTAATACCTAATACCTATCTTCTTTTTTTTATCTATATTCCTCCAGGTTTAATTGTGGCGTCGAAGGTGAAATGCTGTTAGTTCAGATTTTCACTTAGAAATCAGCATCTGAAATGAAAATTGCGGAATAAACTATGTAAATATATCGCGTAAGAGAAATCATTCATTAGTGTCTTGACGAAAAATGTGCAATCGAAAAGAATCTTCCGTTGGAGGAATTTCTTTGAGCGATTCCGATTTTTTTGTGTGTAAAGTTAATTTCAGTCTCTCATCATTTAGATCAACAGAAAGTGTGTTGCCTATATAAATTCAACACAAATTTTCTTGCTATGTTGATGTTGTTTTCGATATTTTCTTCACCAAATCTATGAAGGTCGAGATTTTTAGAGCTTGTAATAAAAAAGTGCATTTTTGCCAATTTAAAAAAAAGAACTTCGCGTAATTGCATGAGAAGCTAGCAACGCATCACCTGAGAATTTTCTTAAAGCCTTAGCTATTTTGTTAACAGATATGAACCGCTTTAGATAAACAAGATAAACAAATTTGTAGAAAATTGTAGTCAAAGCTGATGACACCGACATCTTGATTTTACTTCTATATTTCTATCGTGTGATCAAATCAATTCTTATTTTAGGTAGGCTGTGGCCTGGTCAAATTCAGGGGTGTGAAGCTGCGTTCGGCTAGGCCACAGCCTACCTAAAATAAGAATTCATTTGATCACACGATATTTCAATGACGATAGTTTCGCACCAAGAAAAATATTCATGGAGAAGGGACATAACACTTCTTCAACAAATAAAAAGCGATTCGTGCCTGTCCACAAAATAGCAAAGGCTTTAGAGAAATTGTTATGCGATGCGTTGCCAGCTTTTCACACAATTACGGGATGCGACACGACAAATTCATTTTTTTAAATCTGAAAAAAGTCGGCTTGGGACATTTCCGTTGAAAATTTGAAAAATCTCAATTTACAAAGATTTGGAGAAGAGAATGTTAAAAAGAGCATCAACACAGCCAGAAAATTTGTATTGCTCCTATATAGGCAACAAAATGCGGCTGATCTAAATGATGCAAGGCTTAAATTAACTTTGAATATACAAAACAACCGGCCACAGAAATTCCTCAGACAGAAGATTCTTTTCGACTGCATATTCTTCGGTAAGCCATTAGTGGGTTTTAATTATTACCCATTATCTTAGGTATTACCTTAGGTATGGGTAATACCATAGGTATTACCTTCGATGCCACCTCTAAATTTGGAGGGGTGGTGGTAGGAAAAAAGGAAGTTGATTGCTATCCAATATTCATGTCAAAACCGCCAATCCCAGACACCATCAGAAGTCTAATTAATCTTATTTGCAGCGAAAAAAAAACTGTTCTACACAAAAAAATGCATCTGCAAAAGCGAGGGAATTTTTTGCATTCCCGAATGCAAGTGCAAGATGCTGTGTGAAAACATTTTGCCATTGGACACAGAATATGGACACAGATGATGATGATGTATTAGATGAATACAATGATTTGAAAAAAATTGTGACAATATTTATTTATTAATTAAGTAATATGAATTATTTGGGCTGGCGCATTATGCTGGCATACAGTTTCACAGATCATCTACAGGTAGGGCTATCAGCTCATTCGAATTTCAGATCGATATCTGCTAAAGAAACTGAACTAAGAGCAGCATCTCTTGAAAAGTAGCGATTTTCTTGGATTTTTACCCACAAATTAAGTCACGACCCACAGCAACGAGTCGTAATTCCAACTTCCAATGTAGAATTTTCCTAGAAATCGATTTGCAAAGGTTCTACAACTTAATATCGAAAATTGGTTTGATAATGTAATGTACTAATTTGGATAGCCGACTGACGAGTACCACCTACTTGTAGGGACTCGCAGGTGGCAGAGGCAAGGGGTGGCGATGCGAGCGGTAGCGCGCGCCCGCTTACATTGATGATCAAAATAATTTCTGGAAGCGTTATTATTGAAGATAAGTGCATACATGCAGCGAATGAAATGTTCCTTACAAAATTTGTGACTTTTTTACATCAGACTTTTTTTCGATATCTCATACGGTAACCGACTTATAACGCTTTGAACGTGAAGAAATGCCTAGAGAAACCGGCATCTCGGTAGAAATGGTCTATTTACCATCATGAACAGTCAAAGCGGGCGGATCCTGTAGACACAGTTTTACAGAGAAATGAAAGGGCTATCAGCTAATGAAAATTTCAGGTCGATATCTCTCATAGACACTGAGATAAGAGAAGGTAAAAGTAGCGCTTGAAAAGTAACATTTTCTTCCGTTTTTCCGCTACAACATTAGTCACGACCACAGCAGAGAGTCGTGAATTTCCATTTCTTATGCAGAATTTTCCTACAAATTGATCTGTATAGGTCTCATAACTTTATACCTCGATATTGGGTTAATGACACCTTTTCCATCCTCGGCCGCCGCACTAAATGGGGTGAATATAGTACCTATTACCACACTATTACCAAAACAATTTCGGCCCGAACAGACTAAAGAGCATGGGAAACGAGATGGGAAACAAATGTATTTGTATTTTGTATTTTGAAAATCAAAATACTTTTCCGAAAAATGTATTTAAAATACAAAATACAAAATACTAACTGCCTGAACAATTCCAAAATACAAAATACAAATACTTCTCAATCAAATGTATTTAAATACAAAATACTCAAATGTATTTCAAATACGTATTCCAAATACTTGTATTTGAAATACCGCCCAGCCCTGCACACCGACATCGACATCTCAAACGATGGCGGAATAACCCGCCATCGGGTACTATAGTTTCAGCACAGATCTGGCCCGAACCGTTCGACACCTCGAACGTCGACCCTCGTGCTTCATACCCATTCGCACTGCGCCGTGTATCTTAGAAGACTTTTACCTTTTACCTTAGGCCTCAACACGCCCCTAGGGTATTCTTAACCCGCCCACAGGACAGGGAAATCCAATTCTCTTTCTGAAAAAGATATTTCTAAAAATTTCAACCTCCCCTTTTCTTTCTAAAATTCTCCGAGTGTCCAATTCAATATTCTTGATCTCTCAATTTTCTTCATTGCTGTCAACCTTATCCTGCACCTGCACAAGTGCACAGCGTCGAAGAAGAAAATTTTCTGTGGAAGAAGTGCCATCCAAATTCACCCCTTAGCTCCCCACACCCCGCACCACAACTTCAAAAGATGAAGTGTTATCGCGAATCTCGAAAAATAATGTGATGGCTCTCGCGAAACTATCGTCATACGACTTGAAACTTACCACGGGTGTTAAAAAAAATGTTGGCACGAGTAATGGGGAATTTTCGTCGTTTGACGCCTTCGGTAATGAAACAACATTGGTACTTTTTCGATACCATTTACTGAATGATGAGAAATAAATCATGAACGTTACGGGAACGTTACGGGAACCGCGCTGCCTCACTTGCGAATTGACATAAATTATATGCAGGTACAACAAGAACGAACTAAATTGAGATTAAGTAGCATTTCAACAATAAGAAAATTGCCATCAGTGGTTCTCAATTTCAGTTAAATTTTTCCGGCAAATCTTGTTCAATACCTATTAAATTGGGCGGGAAAATATCGATTTCAATTATTGAACCTTTGAGGAAACTGGCATTGGCACTCATTGGCACCTCTACCAATCGTTGGAGCTTTAAGTAAATCGGCATGTTCCACTCATTGGCACCCCTGCCAATCATTGGAGAATTGTCGTTTCGCGACCCAAAAGTTGGCACCAAGAAAAAAAATTCAAAATAAGAAAAACACAGCATTAAAACCAAACCGCAACCGTTTCTGAATTGAATTGGCGACTTACAAACTGATTATTGAAGCCGAATTCTTAGGAAAATCGTAAGAAACTGATCTTATCCGCAATTCTGTCATACTTCCACTTTTCACACCGAGAATGAAAAACGTGAATATGGTATTATCGGCAGATGCATTTATGCATCGAATAAACTCTAGCCCTTGTGTTGGGTCGCTGACCTACCAAGATGGGTAGCTTTTTGTTGGTGACTGGTCTGACCGACTGTTTCAATTATGTTGCTTGTACTAATCGTTATGTGATGTAATTTACAGATTTTATATTTTTTTTATTGACAAATCCTACACCTACCACTATGTAGCCAAAAAGGAAATAAAGAATTTGATTTGATTTTATATCGCCGCAATATTATCACACAAGATTGTTACATTTTGTAAAAAAATACTACATGTGAGAAAATGGGCATATTTGACTAATTGAAGCAATAAATAAATGAAGGTGCCAATCATTGGGGTCCTGCCAACAATACCCCCTCTTACCCTATGTCCCATTTTACGAGTGATAGATCAGTTACCAGTTTTGTCCTTTGAGTAACTTGTCATCCGGTTTTTTTTTTGACAATAATAAAATAGTCAAAATGACTGCACAAAAGTATAGAAACTTTATTAAATTAGGCAGTTAACAATGAAAACAATAGAATTTATTAGATCATTTAAAAAAAATGACGTTTGTTCTGGATTCCAGTAACAGAAGATGAAACCGCTGGCAGTTCCATGTCGGCATCGGGTTCTGTGTCTGGAGAAACCGTCCAGGGTTTCGAGGAGCTTCAAGGGTCTGAAGACGTCACACCCGGAGATCAAGACACAACCAAACCCGGCCCATACAAGTGTACGGTATGTGGAGAAAATTATTTAAAAGAAAAGCAGCTCAGGGAACACGAACAGGTACAATAAAACTTTATGTCTTAGAGTGTTTCGAGTCTGATGAAGCCTGTGCGATGTTCTATTATGAAATTTGTGCCCCTCCAGAACCATGTGTGCGTGTGTGCGTGGGCGTGCGTGCGTGCGTGCGTGCGTGCGTGTGTGTGTGCGCGTGTGTGCGTGCGTGCGTGCGTGCGTGCGTGCGTGCGTTCGCGTGTGTGCGCGCGCGTGTGTGTGTGTGTGTGTGTGTGTGTGTGCTTATTCGATTGATCCTGAGCTCTTCGAGTTGTCTTGCACCTTACACTGTTTAAATATTCCACATTTTATTCGGGGCGCACATAACTGGTCGTGTAATTAATTGTCGCATTAAAATCAATTTAGCAATTGGAAAGACCACCGAAATGCTAGGTCGTAAGTTAGGTTGGAGCAGTGAGTGTTGAAAGGGGCAGCCAGCCATGCAAGGCAGAAAACATTACAATTTCGTGATATTCGTCTTTGATCTCACCGACGCTGGTTTACGCGACACAAAAGTTTTTTTTTAAGATTCGGCGCGTCCAAATTTGCGATAGAGATCTTTGCTGGTTTACATGTAATCATAAAGGGCCTCCCATTCTGCCCACACCCTAACAGGTGATGTGATAGTTTTAATAATATCGCAGTATCGGTATGGAATAATTTAGGATTTTGACTTTTCCTCCGTGCGAATAGTCACGAATTTTCATCGCCCAAATAATGACAAGCGCGGTAGAAATATGTTGATTAATAATATACATCAAGAAGACCCGGTTGGTTTACTTCAGTTGTTTGTTATTGTTATTACGACCACGCGACAATCAACGTAACCATTTGCAAAGCCAAAGGTCAGGCTTGTAACCCATCATGTAACAAGTCGGACACATTCTACATTTTTCCGCTACATGTCCAGTAAAAGTCTTTCTCCCCAACTCGTTCTGCAATTTGTTCCATGGAACCAGACGTGCGTCCACATTTTTATGGTTTATATTATTCGAGACAGCAGACAGATGGATGGCTATTGCATAATTATTATAATTATTGTGTCACACACTTGGACTTGGATGCTCTAGTATACAGGGTGTTGCATGAGGAAACCTACATAGCTCAAGGGTAGGTTCGTTTTTCGAATAAAATTTGATAGGTATATTATATTCTCCTATTTTTTTTTTATTGAACCTATGATTTTGTAGAATCTATCCTATATTCTCTTGTACAATAGGTACATTACCAGAGCAGCGCATTACTTTTCTTTGGCACACTTGAGACCTGTCCAGAATATGTCTGAGTTTTGGGTCGGCTCCGATCTGGTGAAAACTAGTCAAGCACTTATTCTTCCAATAAGGATATTTGAGATGTTCATCCTCTACTCAATTTTTGTCACGGTTTTTTTACTTTCAGTTCAGAATCAGATTCAAGTCTAGTAAACATTTTTAAAAATCCGATTTTTCAGTATTTAGTTGGAAAATTACAGCATTTCTTCTGTAGGTATATGTGTCAGTTTAGTCTATTGATTTTGTTGGTTTTTTATACACACAAAAACCACGTTTCTGAATTACCTATCATTCCTGCTTCTTTTTATTTTGTCTGCGGAAAAATTTTGGAAATGATTTTTTGTATTCTCGAAACCAACAAAAAAGGAAAAGTTCGTCAGCGGGTTCCTAAGGTAACCTAAGGTTCCACATGCAAACAAGAGGCCATTTTCCAGCCACTTCACCATAACTTTATTCTATAATTTTCCAACTGAACAACCGAGTGAACAACTAAATACTGAAAAATCAGATTTTTAAAAATGTTCACTTCGGTCTTGGACTTATGTCTTTTTTTGCCGTACCAACTGATACCAATGTAGAAAAGTAAAAAAAGTGACAGAGAGACAGTAGAGGATGAACATCTCAAAGATCTTTGGAAGAATGGAGCTTTGGAAGAATGAGTGCTTGACTAAACTGCTCAACATTTGGAGTGTCGGTATTGGAAATTTTGGCCCCTTTTCAAAATGGTATAGCTTTGGATTGTCTCAACCGATTCCGATTTTGTATTGCAATATTGTGCTTAGTTCAATATAGATCCCCGCTCTGTGAACAATTTTTATCCAAACTCAAATGATATGATCATGAAACCTGAGGTGTTTTCTCTCGAAGATCTCGAAATGGTTTTTGATTTCCTAGATCAAAAGATCAACAATGATGATATGATTTTTCTATAAAAGTTGCATTTTAGACATCCATGAAAAATAAGAAATTGAGGTTATATTTCCATCCATTTCTTGGAAATTTGGGCAAAATCGGCCTAGCCGTATAAAAGTTATGAATGAAAAACGAATCAAAAATTTGAACTTTGAAGGCCTGTAACTTTTTTCAGGGGCACTTTGAAAAAATACAAAATAGCACAATCTTCATATTTTGAAAATCTGAATCTGAGGTAGGAAGAATGGCACTTATTTTTGAAACACACCTGTATATGTTTTCTTTATATTCTTTATACATTCCTTCATATGTTTTGAATTGCCTATAAAAAGTCCCCTAAAATCGGACCTTGGGAATTTTTGATAATTGCCATCAAGTGTTCAAAAGTCGTTTTCTTGGCGAAGAAGTCTTTTCTTCAATTCTTTATCCCAAGAGTCAAGAGTTGACTCTCTTATTTCCAATAGCAGCAGACATGAAAAATGTCTGAAGATTGCATCTCATAGTTTTCATGTTCTGTCATTAAAGAATCATAACTTTTGACACAGATGACTTAGGAGAAAAATCCAGGAGACAGTTCAGAGCTGACACGTTGAACTTGATAATGACGTAAAAATCATTTATACAGAGCGATCCAGTTGCCCTGTACAGTTGACGAGACCCAAATGTGAACGACTTTTTGTTGCTATGGTTTTTTTCTCTGATTTGTAGTACTTTGAATGAGGCTTTGGCCAGTGGCGAATTAACAGACACAATAATGATTAGGTACACAAAATTCAAATTATATATCTGTATTCAAATCAAACTACAAGTAGGTATTAGATTTCGAGAAAAATAATAGGTACATATTCTAATTTATTATAAGAAATCAAAAAAATAATCATCAAAAATGCAATTGTTTTACAAGAAACGCAAAGAATAGGGGCATAACCTAGTTGGAATAAAACTGGCCCTCAGGTGCAGTGGCTGCTGAAGTGAACGTCACCAAGAGTTGCATATTTTACGTCAGGGAGCGCTGGCAAGAAGAACATAAACTGCGGAGGTCAGTAAGAGAAGACATCGGAAGAGTCTCAGATGAAATCGAAGACAACGCCCTGGTCGAATGTATCCAACAGAATCCATTTAGTACCGTTGTAGAGGCTCAAGAATAAACATGGTTCTCAGGATCACTAGGCGGCACAAGCGTCTTCAAAACTTCACGAATTGGAGAAGTCTCCCGCTGCACAGAAAATTTTTCTTGCCGACGAATCCAAACGACGAAGAATGCAGTTTGCAAATGAATTCCTTAAACATGGACAAAACAAACGAAAAGACTGTTCAGTCTTGTAATAAAGCAAGGGGTATCGACCCAAAAACACGAGATTCGAAGAAATCAACGTATGGGCATGGATGAGCCAGCATTTGAGAGCCTGTAGGAATTTTGAAACAATGTTGCCTTCAGTATTTTGTGGCAGAACCATTGGTCGCCACAACGTTCTCCAGTCTCCTTGACATACCTACACATAATTAACGACCTTGTGTCGTAGGTGTTCGTGAGGTCTTTTCAACCATTTTCGATGGCTTGCCAAAGTTGATTGGCATTTGCCGGCCTGGAAGGCATTTTGTATATTTTTTTAACCAGGTAGCCCCAAACGTTTTCTATGGGGTTGAGGTCGGGACTTCTTGCTGGTCAAGGCAAAACGTCGATATTGTTCTGAGTCATCCATTCTCTTACTGTTCGTGCTGTATGAACAGAGCAGTTGTCCTGTGAACAAGAATTATGCTGGTTTCAATCTTTATTTTAATGAGAACCACTGTAACGCTTCTTACATGCTGGTTAACGAAATCGTCAGGAAAAATTAGCCTCACTGATGGTAGCATCACGTTCTCCAAAATATTTTGGTAATTCACCGCCGTGAATCGTCCATCGATTCTGCAACAGACTCCAGGCCCTTGAATGCTTATCCATGCTCATACGTTCACCGAAAAACGTCCACTATTACTAGTACGAAGAGTGTATCTCTCTTCGAATCTCGTGTTCCTTGGTCTATAGACCCGTAGTCGCCCATTATTACAAGTCTGAAAAGAGAACGTTGTCCCAAAAGTTCTGTTCATGATTCAAGAATTCATTTGCAAACTGAACTCTTCTTTGTTTGTGTTCGTCAGTAAGGAAGATTTTCTGTGCAGCAGCAGAGTTCCTCAATCCGGAATGCTTCAAACGTGTTTGTGCTGTTTTTGAAGATCCTGGGAACAATGTCTCTTCTCGGGCTTCTACAGCGGTACTAAAGGGATTTTGTTAGATGAATTCAACCAGAGCGTTGTCTTCCATCTCAGTTGACAGTCTTCCAATGCCTTCTCGGACTGGCCTTCGCAGTCTATGTTCTTCTTGCCAGCGCTTCTTGACGTAAAATATGCAACTTTTGCTAACGTTCAGCTCAGCAGCCACTGCACTTATGGACCAGTTTTCTTCCAACTTGGTTATGGCCCTCATTCTTTGCGCTTCCGTTGAATGTCTCGGCATTTTGTTCACGTTTATGTCCCGTGACATTTATCAACACACAATAAAGATAGAAGTCAGTAACTTCAGGCTGACACCTACGCCTATGATGTAGTGGTGAAATTACAATAGGCAACTTTGCCGTTCACTTTTGGGTCGCGTCAACTGTACAACTCGCCAAACTTATCGGAACATACATGTCATCACAAATCACCCTGTATCATAAGAAGTGATGATTAAAAACTGAAGAAATTCATCACATTTGTAACCAAAGAAACAACATTCCAAATGCTGAGAGAATTTTTCAGATTGCTTCATCCGTTCAGAAAATATCAGCAGTTAAATTTCTTCATGCGAAATGGTGATGCGAATTTTGCGGAGAAGTGTTTACATATCCCGGCGGTAACTCGGTGGGCTTCGTCTCTGGCTTCAAGTTCAAACCCAGAGGTCCGGAGTTCAAATCCCGCCGGGGCAGGTGTCTTTTATCTATGCACTATCTAGTACTTTGGCGTGTACTGACCGAGCGGTCACGTCAAGGGAAAAAGGGTGAAACGCGAGGTGAAACGGAGGAAGTCACCAAAAGCTTTCGATTTCGTCGAGTACATAAATGTAAACATTGACAGCGGAAAGTATGTCGTGGCTTTGTTCTACGATCTTGCGTAGGCGTTTGATACCGTGGGCGCCGAATTTATTGAAAATTCTACGTGCTCGGTATCAGGGGCGACAGACTGGCTTAGGTAATGTCGTTTCTTAGGGGGCGAAAGTTAATCGTGAGAGTGAGAGTGGGTTGTTCATGTTCAGGGCTCAGTGCTTGGCCCTCTCATTTTCCTTCTTTTCATCAACGATTTACCGTTGCATGTAGGTACTGTCTGGATGGGTCATCATGTTCGCTGATGACATCGATTGTTGTCAGTACGGATTCAATAACATCTTTTTTCGCTCCGGGACATTGTCACCTCTGGAATAGTGCCGGGCGCAAAACTGGCTAAAACCCCTCCGAAAACCTAGTGGTTAACCCGTCCCCTGGGACCGCGTAAGCATTGCTTTGGGAGGCGGCTGGTCTTTATTGTTCTAACTACACCGCAGCATCGGCAGCTTCTCTGCGGCGATTTTCTCGTTCTCGTTCCGCCTTTGCTTTTGCTTGCATGACCTCCTTGAGGTACCCTGTGATTTCTTCCAGCTCTCTTCGTTTTTCAGCATAAGTGTCACAAAATTTGTCCCAGACACCACGGTGCCCACATCGCGCTCTAGCTTCTGTCGGACATCAGCTGTTCCGTCTCACACGAACAGGGCGTGCTCCGGATCATCATGGTCGTTTCCGCACAAGTCACATTTCGCGTTCTGGTATTTCTCTATTCGGTGCCTGTAGCTGCCAAAGCATCCATGGCCAGTCAATGCTTGTGTCGTCCAATGGTCGAGCTGTCCGTGTGCACGCGTGATCCATGATTTCAAGTCCTGTATCAGATTTCTTGTCCAGTTGTTTTCCATTCTCCATCTCTCTGACCATTTTTCCACCAGAATTTGTCGCACTCCAGCTCTACATTCTTGTTCTGTGTGGTTTTCCTGGCAGTGATAGATTTGGGACCTCTCCATTGCAAGTAGGTCGAACGGCGATAGGTTGGCCAGCACTCCCGCTGACATGTGGAAGACGGTTCGGTACGCGCACGTAATTCTCAGTGCCGGTTTTCGGAATTCCTCCCACATCGGTTCTGCGGTTACTTGTTTTGCTGTGACGGCTTGTCCCCATATCGGAGCTCCGTAGAGTGCGACGGACGTGGCTACACTTGTCAGCAATCTGCGCTTGCTTGTACTTGCGCCGTTAATGTTGGGCATGATCCGGCTGATCATGGCCACAACTCCTCCTGTTCTTTCCGCAGACTTCTGGATATGTCCGGCAAACCTCAGTTTGCTGTCCAGGATCACTCCCAAATACCTGATGCTGGGCTTGAACCTGACTTGCACCTTCGAACATTAGGTTTGGCGGCATCAGAAGTTTTCTTTTCCGAGTTATCAGCAGCGCCTCTGTTTTCTCTGCAGCAACATCCAATCCACGCGCTTTCATCCATCTGAGCACCAGCCTCAGAGCTTTATTTGTCCCTTCTTCTATTTCTTTAATATATCTGCCGTGCAACACGATAGCTACGTCCTCGGCGAAGCCGATCAATTCGACGCCCGTTGACATTTATATTTTCAGAACGCTATCGTAAGTGCTGTTCCACAGTTCTGGACCAAAGATGGAGCCTTGCGCCACACCAGCTGTACTTTCAAACTTCTCCCCCTCATATACGACCGAACGTTCAGTGAAGTAACGTAACTCTCAATGATTGAGTAGAGCCGCCCCGTTATTCCTTTCTTCTCAAGCGCACACAAAATTTCTCTCCTTGGGATTGAATTGAACGCATTCTTCACGTCAACTGTGACGATACACCCTGTAGATCTTCAACACCCTGTAGAAACTTAAGTTGTCATCTACCGGCTTTCGAATTGACACGGTTCTATACATAGAGAATCAAGCTATCAAATGCTTCAAACAGATTTGAAATTGTTTGAACCAGTCGGGAGTTTTCTTCTTTTGAAAAAAAGGTGAAATTTTGGATCACGACATTTATTTCGTTGAGTATAATTTATATGGATATAGTACGTTCAACTCTACTGTGATTCTAGCTGGCTTCGCAAATGTTCTAGTTTGGCATTGTAGGCTTGCCGCCTTTTTACCTGGTGTGAAACTGACTTGTCCAAAAGTAAGATTCTGTTGCTTTCAAATTGGCATCAAAATATTGAAATCTTGCAAAATTGAATTTGTTATCCGTAGAAATGCGACTGAGGAGGCGCAGAGACGTGTTATCGGCATTTAGACTCAAAAACCGCGCGGGGGGCCGCCTTCGATTTCAGCAATCTTGACGACGGGCAGGGCCGACAGAAATTTGTCTCATCGAGCCCCAAAACGAAAGCAAATAGGCAAATTTAAGGTACTCACATAAACTTTGGTTCAATACGCAAGTTTGGGCGGCTGGGTTTTTCAGAATTTGGTTTATTGAACTTTTTGCTTGTGAATCTCACTGCACATGATAGACCGCCGCGGAGATCCTTGTTTTACCAATAATTCTTTAGGGCTTGGCATGTCTTTTTGGCTGAAACAGGCCAAAGGGGCTGATGGTTCCATAGGGCCCCTTTTTTGGAGCAAAGGTTATTTATTGTTTTTTGAGCGGAGATCCCTCATGAAAAATGGATTCGAAAAATATAATATGATAGTGAAGTCCCAAAATGCCTCCTTAAAAAAATTCAGGGTGATAACTTTCGATCCGTTCGCCCGATGTTGGTTAAATTTTAACTGCATGGAGTCTCCTAAAACAACTGAAATGAGTCTTTATTAAATGATAATGTGGCGTTCTATCAAAGATGCTCAGTGGCGTAGGTAGTAGGAAAGGTCGCTCCTTTTCTCCCCGCCCCCTCCCTCCAGTTCCTCGCCTCTGAAGAGGTTCCAAAGCTGATGGCATTTCTAGTGTCCTTTTTCAATTCAAAAGAAAAAGCTACGCCAGTAAATTTTTTGTTAGAGGCTTTATTTTCAAGATATTTTATTCTAAGTGTTTGAGAATCATTTTGAAAACACGAACGTCTGATTAATGAATGAATGAGCCTAAAAATTTCACCGAATGTGTAGAAATGATCCTGTAGAGCCATCTTTCACTGTGGTATCGGTATATTGTGTTTCAATAATTAAATGCTAGTGTGCGGGCCGTGGATTTTTTGATGACAACTTGTAATTAATTTTATTGCAGGGTCACACCGACCATCTTCAGTTCACTTGCGCCTACTGTCCACGTCTGTTCAAGCACAAACGTTCCAGGGATCGGCACACGAAGTTGCACACCGGCGACAAAAAATACAAATGTCAGCAATGCGATTCAGCATTTTCAAGAAGGTGAGTTGACAGTTAACGACATTTTTGAGAGTCCGCTTGCCCTTAAATTTGCAAAATTAATCAGCGCTCGGACAACGCTGAGAACTGCAAGAAAACAAGTTAACATACTGTGAGCGCGGTCCCGGTAAGGAAAGACATCTAGTCTTAATGTTGTGATTAAGGAAGACATTCTTGTGGCACGCAGCTAACCGACTAGCGAAATTACCGTGTGAACGATAAAATTAAACTGTTTCTAATTACGACTGGCCTACTGTATGGTGCATGGGATGGACTCTGTTGTGACGAATGCCATGGCACTATGACAAGAACCAAGAAACGCTAATTTATCGGCAAATAATTGATGGGAATCGCATACACTATTAATAAATATTGTTTATTTAATGCCTGAGTTGTGTTTAATTAAACTGCCATGATTATGTTAATACTGTCACGTTTAATTGACGCTGGTACAATTTCAGCGACCGCGCTGCTGCGGATGCAAATTCCTACTTTCTTTAATATTCTATCAGATAGGTACCTACTCCGTCACTTCCATAGGCCACTTTAAGCATGGAGTTTCATTGGTAAAATAAGGCGTTGTGGAATCAATCCCAGCGGTTATTCCTCAACAGAAATTTACCGTTCAGGTCTTTTTCGAAAGCTACAAGGAGGTACTTTGGTTTGAGCCTAGACAATTTCAAAATCCAAAGAAATTCAAACTCCATGCGACAATTTGAAAAGTGAACAACTTCGAAATGATCTTTAAAAATCTGTTTGTGGAATATAGGTACTAATCACATTGGAACGTGTCTTGGGAGAATTCACTAATTTCCAGAGGCGTATCTACGGGGGGGCAAATGGGGCACGTGCTATGGGCGCACTTTGATCCTCAGGGCGCAAATGAGAGGAAAAGATAAAAATGGAAAAATGAAATAATGTAAATATTTGACCTGTTGGGCATAATCAGGGCTGGGCGGTATTTCAAATACAAGTATTTGAAATACGTATTTGAAATACATTTAAGTATTTTGTATTTTGTATTTAAATACATTTGATTGAGAAGTATTTGTATTTTGTATTTTGGAATATTTCAGGCAGCTAGTATTTCGTATTTTGTATTTTAAATACATTTTTCGTAAAAGTATTTTGATTTTCAAAATACAAAATACAAAATACATTTGTTTCCCATGCTCTTTAGTCTGTTCGGGCCGAAATTGTTCTGGTAATCCTATATTCACCCCATTGACATTTATTGCTTTTGCACACTATCTGGGATCGATAATGAGTTCGATTGCATCTTTTACGTTTTACGTTTTACTGGTAAGTACATCCTACTGTCAGCCACGAGAGGTTCCATGTCGGATGTCGGACAATATTTTCGAAAAGCTGGTTGCCCCAAAGGAAATCAACATTTGTTATTTTGAAGAATTGATAAATGAAGTAAGGAATAGGTTTGAATATGAAGTTTTCTTCACTCTTCATGTTTATTTTATTTGTGTTTTCATAGTTCATAATAATTTACTTATTGTTGCGACTGAATCAATGACGTGTTTCCATTAAAATACTTGCATTTTACGGTTTTTCCAATAAAATGGTTGAAATACGCAATGAGAATGTATTTTGTATTTTGTATTTGGAATACTCTAGGTTGTATTTTGTATTTTGGAGTTTCTTAGTTTTCCAAAATACGTATTTTGTATTTTGTATTTCGAAGACATTTCAAGAAGTAGTTTGTATTTTGTATTTCGACTTTCTTGGATCGTGTATTTTGTATTTTGTATTTAAATACATTTTTCGAAGTATTTTGCCCAGCCCTGGGCATAATTCGTGTGAGCAATAATTGACAAGCGAAATGGGAAAGAGAAAGAGGGAAAAAACCAAAACCAATACATTCAAACAGACGATCAACTTTAGACTTTTTCATCTGATCCAGATAAAACCTAATAGGAGGGCCCAATTTGTCGTTGGCCCGCCTGAATTCTGAAAAAAAAACAATTCAGGGGCGCAATTTTCATGTTTTGCCCTGGGCGCAATTTGCCCCAGGTACGCCACTGCTAATTTCGATCATTTTAAAGTGTTTATTGTTTTTTACTCATCTTTTGGCCAAAAAATGTGGGTGGTAGATACAAACTTCGAATGTGCTTTTTTTCAAAATCGCAGTTCTTACTTACCTGTGGAAAGCTGTAACCTACGTTTTCCTACGGCTTCGACCACCCACGAAAACGTTACTTTCTGTACGGTATTGTAGGCACGAAACTTGCTAAGTGCAAACACTGAGTAACGTAGCCAGGATTTTTATTTGGGGGAGGGTCCAAGCCAAGAGGGTGCAAAGGAGTGTAAGCGAGGCGAGCAAAATAGTGCCCTACACGCTACACAAGAAACTATTTTGAAAAAGGGGCGTGGCTATGGGATTTCGGAAGGGGTCCAGACAAAATACAAAATTACAAAATATCTAAACATCCCTAGGAACTGTCAATGTTGAGCAGCGTTGCCGGTTGTTGTGGAATTTCTCAACATTGGAGGATCTTCATCTGGTTTTCGGGTATTTCATTTGATTCACATGAAAATGGAGAAGGGGCAATAGAACATTCAAAAATATACATTAGAAAATAGGATATCAGTAATAGTATCGGTAAGTGACGCCTTCTGACAGAAGTATTTTGATATTTCGATCGTCAATGAGCAGATTTCGGACAAGGAAAATAGAAAATAGGTCGGTCGAAGAAAGAATAGTGTACCTACACAACTGGCAAGAGAATGTCTTTTCTTGCATTCGTGTGATTACCAATTTTTACACTCATGTGAGAAGTATCACTTTCGTTGCTTGTTATGTAATAATATACCGTCCGTTTTTTATTTTAGGCCCCAGCCCGTAGCACTTTATTATGGGTTTCACACCCAATATATCATATATTTTTGACAGAGGTCATATTTTGACAAATGACAGAATAGTACTTGTGATACATCATTTAAAAGCCCATACAATTCTGAGGAGAACTGTGTTCTCATTTTTGAAATAGGGTGTCTTTTACAGCTTCTAGGGGTCTTTCAATAAGAAAAGAATGTTGAATTTCAGAAATAATAATAAGTAAATAGGTAGAGCAGGTACCTATTAGGTATTTATTATTTATTTATTATTTATTACCTATTTATTACCTATTATTTATACCTTTAGGCTAAGGTCATTGTATAGAGTATAAATAAACTAAACTAAACTAAACTAAACTATTTTTAATGTTAACTAATGATAATAATAATTAATTAATCACAATGAAACAAAAAATGTTCTAAAGAAGTTGCTCGAAATGACCGCCTCCTTGTTCCTTGAATGAAAGATTCGACGATCAGTGAATTGGAACTACCGGCCCAACGCGATGAGATCCGAGCTTGCCAGATATGACCCCCTCGATTTTTTTTATGAGCCTACCCGAAAGATAAGGTGTTTATAGGGTTTCCCAATAATTTGGACGATTTAAAAATCAGATCATCATCAGTTAATTTCAAAAATACCTATTACTTATTGAGTGGCTATTTCTGGGATTGACATTTTTTCCTATTGAAAGACCCCTAGAAGCTGCAAAAGACACCCTATTTCAAAAATAAAAACACAGTTATCTTCAGAATTTAATGGGCTTCAAAATGATGTATCACAAGTACTATTCTGTCATTTGTCAAAAAATGACATCTGTCAAAAATAATTTGACATATCATCAATAGAAAGATCTTGTTTTTCTGATTTCAAAAATATATAATATATTCGGTGTGAAATCCATAATAGAGGTGCTACGGGCTGGGGTCTAAAAAAAAAAAAACGGACGGTATAATACAGGTGTCCCGTTTTTCAACGCTCACTATTGGTATCTCGGAAACGGTAAGAGATACAAAGTCGGTTAAATTACAAAAAAGTTGTGCAATTTTATGAATATCTCAAATATGTCTTTGGGAAAAAATGTCTTTGAAATATGTCTCATGCAGAAACGCCCAAAAATGTATCTTTGGTCTTTCTGAAATATTCCAAAAAAAAACTCAAAAATGCCGAATTCGAAAATTTTAAATCATTTCTTTATTATCACAGCTATCAATTTGAAAATTGGTATCCTGACATTTTTGAAGGTCCTTGATCGACTGACGTTAATAATTTTTTCCTGCGCTTACTAGTTTTTGAGATATGACAGTTAACTTTATTTTTTCTTATGGACACCATATCATTTATCCATCCCATAAAACTCAACTTCTCTTTCCCTTCACAAATAAACTGCGCAACAAATATGTTGTCGCGAGGGAAAAATTGGTCCGAGTTTGGACCCCAATAACTTTTGAATGACAAAAACCATTTTGATTCTGTTTTGACGGTTAGTGAGATCAGTCTTTCCGTTATTTACTTCAGGTTGTGGAGATCTGGAAGCTCCATGTAAAATATCTACAGAGTGAAATGTAAAACAGTACAAAATTTTAGCAAATTAAACGGACCCCCATTTTCAGAATAATTTTTTTTCTTAAATGCAAATGAAAGGATTATGAAGCGTTATGTTTTAGCTTGCGCTCAGTTTCAAAATTTTTGAAATCGGAAGTCTGGTTCTGACTTTATGATTTTTCCTCTTGGAAGATGCTGATTTATCCTATCGGTACAAAGAAGACTATGTTACTCTGATGATGGGAGATTGCAATTCACGAATATTGTTGCTTAAATGATTCTTAGCAACTTAACTCGCAGACCATCTGAAATACCTTGATCAAGGCTTCAAAAAAGGGGCCCATTCGAAATGGGCGACACAGCTGTTTTTCTTAAAAATTGAATTTGATCAGATTTTCACAACTGAAACAAACTTTATTTGTGATTTTGATCTCCTGAACTTGATGCTGATGGTCAATTTCAGTTTTTAATGATGACAGGCTCCCTAGGCTAACATAGTCTTTCTTGTAACGATAGGATAAATCAGCATCCTCCAAGAGCAAAAAAATCATAAAGTCAGAACCAGAGTTCCGATTCCAAAAATTCTAGAACTGGGCGCAAGCCAAAACATCATGCTTTATGATCCTTTCATTTGCATTTGTGAAAAAAAAATTCCCTGAAAATGGGAGTCCGTTTAATTTGCTAAAATTTTGCACTGTTTTACATTTCACCCTGTAAATATTTTACATAAAGCTTCCTGATCTTCACCTTCTAAAGGTGAATAACGGAAAGACTGATCTCACTAACCGTGGAAACAAAATCGAGATGGTTTGTGTCATTCAAAAGTTATTGTGGTCTAAAGTCGGACCAATTTTTCCCTTGCGACAACATATTTGTTGCGCAGTTTATATAAAACACTTGTAGCATTTTTGTCAAAATAACCTGTAACAGTTGGAAAAACTGTTTTTGAGGCGAAAAAATCGAGTCACCGCTTCGGTTGCCGTGCTCTTGTGGCATATAAACAATGGCATTTGGTTGCTATGGTCTGTTGATTTTGGAAAAAGTTGAGTTATATTCCGTTTTTGTGTATTTGATAATGATAATAAATAACAATAAAACAAATACAGAACCAAGCGTTACACAAAAAAAAACAGCAATAGCAATAAACATTCATAATTTTTAATATCTGTTCAGAATGTACAATTGTTGTCCATTCTGCTCTATGCAGAGTTGTGTGCCTTTTAGTCATGTTTTCAACGGCTGCGCTGATATCGTGCGGGTTATTAATTGACTGAAACGCATCATCATATCCTTGCTTCCAGCTTTTGGTTGTTTTGGAATGTTCTGTCATGAACCACAAATTCGATCTTTGAGCGTTCCCCGCAAAATGGACCCCATTTCGAGTAATTGTAAATTATAAGTGTTTATTGCTATTGCGATGTAATTTTGTGTTATACTTGGTTTTGTATTTGTTCTATTGTTATTCATTATCATTATCAAATACATGAAAACGGAATGTAACTCAACTTTTTCCAAAATCACCCGACCATGGCAACCGAATGCCATTGCTTTATACCACGAGAGCATGCAACCGAACCGGTGATTAGATTTATTCGCCCCAGAAATGGTTTTTCCAATTTTTACAGGTTATTTTGAGAAAATGCTACAAGTGCTTTATATCTTTGTAAAGAGAAAGAAAAGATGAGTTTAATGGGTTGAATAAATGATATGGTGTCCATAAGAAACAAGCGAATATGCCTCATGGGCATGAGGCTCAGTAGCGCACTTCCTTTTTGGAGGATTAGTGAACGCAAGATGTTAAGTGATTAGGGTTCTACCGTCTTGGGCAAAAAATTGCAATATGGCGGCCAAAACATCGACAGAATCATGAAATTCGGCTTGAAAATCAAAATGATCGTACTAGACAAGGGTAAGTTCCAAGTTTCATGAAAATCGTTCCACTAACAAGAGATTTCAAAATGGCAGCCAAGATGGCGGCAGAATTATGAAACTCAGCTTGAAAATAGGAATGATCGTACGAGACAAGCGTAACTCTCAAGTTTCATGAAAATCCTTCCACTTATAAGAGATTACAATATGGCGGCCAAGATGGTGGGGCAATCATGAAATTTGGCTTGAAAATAAGAATGATCGTACTAGACAAGGGTAAGTTTCAAGTTTCATGACAATCGTTCCACTAATAAGAAATTTCAATATGGCAGCCAAAATGGCGGCCGAATTATGAAAGCCAACCTGCCTATTTGGTCCTTGAGGACCTAAGCTATCCACCGGATAAAGTTCAATCTTCAAGGGCTGTAGCTTTATTTCCCGAGGAGAAGTTCAACTTCATCGAAGTGCACAGGAGATCTCTGTTTTTTGAGAATAATGATAACGATGTATGGATAACAAAAATAGTGCCCATTGGCCACCCTTGGGGACATCAGCTATTAATCGGAAAAAAGTTCCAAGACTCTTGTTTCAATTCTCGAGAAGGAGTACAGCGTCTTAATTTCTGCACGGACTCGGACAGACAGACAGACAGACAGACAGACAGACAGACAGACAGACAGACAAACCGGCCACATAAGCGTCATTCTGTTACTTATATAAAAAAATGTTCTCCAACTGATTTCGACCTCCTGAACACTAATATCGGGTTCACTTTTGAATTGGAACATTTCTTTTTTATCGAAAAACCGAAAAAATGGTAGTCTTGTCACATGATTTTTAGTGATACCTACCTACTTTTTTTTTGTTATTGAGCGAACATCTTTCGTAATTTGAGTGCCATTATCCTTCAGGTACCTAGTATTGACTATTTCAAAATGTTCAATTACTATTTCGGCACGTCTGATTTTAAATTTGTAGGGTCGTGTAATATGCGCCGAGCCGTGGCTTTGCGGTCGTTTTCAAAAATTGATAACAATTGACCCAACGGTCGGATCGACGTGGGGTTTTTGTCAAAAGAAAGTTCAAATTGTTCTCTAAATATAATGCCGTACATGCAGTGATGTATTTCATTAAGAAATTGTAGTTGCCTGCATATCGCAACTTTCTACATCTTACCGCGAATGCCAGCACTTGATCGGCGAAGCCGCCCTACACCAAAATGTTATTTTTGTAATTGTTCATGATTATTTCGGCAAAATTTTTCTTGATTCGCGTACCAAGGCCATGAGCTACCCATTCGAGTTGAAATATTTTCTGTATTGAATTTCGTTTTGTTCGGAGGAAAGGATATCAAGCACCAGCAAGCAACGAATAAATCATTTGCGGCCGAGCCGTAGTTTCGGAGTCATTTTCAAAAATTAATAACTACTAATCGGCACCTCGCACCGATGTGAAATTTTCATTTAAATAAAGTTCAAATCATTCTCTAAATATAACTCCGCATATGTATTATGGTAAAATGATAAGATCGGGTACTTCCTCGCATGTGATAACTTTCGAGATCAGGCCGGCTTCTGAAATGCAGCATTCAACGGCGATGCCGCGTCACACTAAATTGTTATTATTGTCATTGTTTATTATTATTTCGTCAAGATTTTTCTTGGTTCGGGATACAAGATCATGAGCTACCCAATGGAGTAAAAATTTTTCGCAAAAACCTTTTCGTCTAGGACTAGATGCTGTGACGGACGGACGGACGGACGGACGGACGGACGGACAAAGCGAGGACAAAAGCGCCTTCCCGTTTGGAGAAGTGCGCTAAAAATGAAGTCAACTGTCATATCTTAAAAACTAGTGAGTGCAGGAGAAAATTATTGACGTCAGTCGATCAAGGACCTTCAAGAATGTCAGGATTTCCATTTTCAAATTGATAGCTGTCATGATGAAAAAGTAATTTAAATTTTTGGAATTCGGCATTTTTCAGTTTTTTCGGGATATTCCAAAAATTACCAGAGATATCTTTGATATTTTGACATTTTTTAAATAGTCATAAAATTGCGCAACTTTTTTGTGATTTAACCGACTTTGTATCTCTTACCGTTTCCGAGATACCAATAGTGAGCGTTGAAAAACGGGACACCTGTATGTATAATGGCCACTATACCGAAATCAGAACTGGTACCTATCCCGGCGGCAGCTCGGTGAGCTCCGTCTCTGGCTTCAAACCCAGATGTCCGGAGTTCAAATCCCGCTGAGGCAGGTGGCTTTTTTCTATGCGCTCTCAAGTACTTTGGCGTGTACTAACCGAGCGGTCACGTCAAGGGAAAAAGGGTGAAATGGCGGAAGTCACCGCAAGGGCGCTAATGAGCTGGTACTCGATAGTCGATACGCCCATAAACACCCAATGGGTTTGTCACTTCTCTGACATTGCTTTCACTCAAGTTGTTTCCTAAAATGCCGCAACGAAGGAACGAAGACTTACCACTGAAAAACTTTGCGAGTGATCGAAAGACTTTCTGGAGATGGTCGGTCTACGAGGGTGATCAACTGATCACCCGGATATTCGATGTATCGTGTAATGTGGTGAGTCTCGCCACTAGGAGACTGCTTGAGACCGAAAGTATAGCCTATAAGCATGAGTTGGCTCCCGTATGTTGACGCCGCCGGCGCCACACAGCAACTTCATCAAAATGACTGCCCACCGAAATCCCACGGACACGGTGACAATCTAAGAGCGACACGACGAGCGGTATGCGCTTTTCTGTTGATGCAACATCAGGTAGTAAGGAGAACATTAATTATGCTTCAAGAAAAATCGTCGTCATGTCTGCCGCGGGACTTCTCGACATAGCATCCTTCCTGCAACGTCTTCGAAAATAATTTAAATTATATATAAAATTGCTTTGATAATGCAATATTATTTTTGCTTATACACACTATTTGTTTCACTTCTTATTACCTCTATGTAAATACAAAAATTATTAGTTTATATGTGCTTATAAGCAATAACTGACTGTATTAGATTGAAATCCCTTTAGTACTTCTCAAGTTATTGGACGTCAAAGTTTTGGCTTTGACGGCTTATAACTTTTGACAAATGACAGATAAGTCATAATGCCTTCTCATCCATTGATCTGGAGTTTGAGTCTGACGCATCGTCTAACTTTCCTGCCGCGGGTCCTTGGCTGAGATTTTCGTAATAGAAGAAAACCAGTATACCGGGAAGAATATGCGATTTGAACACTACGTACTCAGATCCGTACCAGATTGTGAATGCGTTTGCGACATTCTTTGGCAGCATATATTCTGAACCCAGTACGGACCGGGAAGAGATGAATGCGTCGGATTGTCGACAGCCTAAACATACTAGTATCCGCATTGACAACTTCTCCGAGGACGAGGTTTTGAGGTTCCTACACAGGATGAAATCAAAATCGTCAGTCGGACCTGATCGGATACCTACGAGTAGCTTTGTGGTCAAGGATTACGCGAGCGCTTGAGCTCGGCGGCCCTCTGCAACACCTTTTTAGCTTATCGATCAAGACTTCCACATTCCCCCACAGGTGGAAGAGGTCAAGTATAATACCTATTCACAAATCTGGTAATGACAAGGATGTGAAGAACTACCGGCCCATTGCAATCATGAACGGATTTGCTCCAATCCAATCGTTTCGAAAACGAAGATTTCCGAAACATGCATCTACTCTGGAATTTATGGAAAAGTGAAGAACCTCATAGCCACGAGTCGACATGGTCTCATGCAGAAACGCCCAACTGTGACAAATCAGGCGCATATCACGCATCTCATCAGACAAACCTTGGATGATGGCGGCCAAGTCGCTGCAATTTACATGGATTCCGCCAAGGCGTTTGATGGGGTTGATCAATGATCATAGCGTGCTTCCCCCGAAACTGGCTTACTTTGGTATCAGCGAGAGCCGCATGGTCATGGACCTCTATGAATTTTCAAAATTTCTCCTAGCCGTTGCCACCCGGCCTCTCGCCCGTATTTTGACCAGGACCACTCGCTTTTGATTGCAGGACTCCACTCAAAATTTCATTCCTGCTCGGGGATCCCCTTTTTTCGAAAAATTCCAACTGATATCGAAAGTAGATTAGATTGGGCGTCGTGTAGACTCATTTTCAAGATCGGCACGGTTCCGGTTTTCCGACGGTAATTTTTTCAAAATGAAATCAGCACATTCCGTGAATTTGAGAGAACTGTAGGTGATGACTTCAAATTTTCCAACTTCTTATCTCTTGAGCAGAGTTTCACCTTTTTTTTAACAAGAAGTAACTGGCTCTTGAACATTTTTCAACAATTTTCTTTTCACTTTTCCGGAAATTTCCCTATTGAAAATGTAAAACAGGCCTGGGTTATCAAAACCTGACTTGAATGATGGAAAGTACCTGTTACACATAAGAAGTCGATTTTTGCTAGGTCGTCGTCTCGTTTGGGAGCGATTAATTGATAAGGCAGATAGTAATACCAGTGGACAGACGGACAGACAGACATCAAAATGCCGCTAACAGCAGCGTTTCTAGAAAAGTACGCTAGAAAGACAATGACATGCCGTTCGGTTTGTATAAATATCGCTGGGTGTACTCGAAAATAATAAATAAAGAAATCAGCCATAACTGAAGTATGAACTGTCCTCGGAATGTCATATTGGGAGTAACAAGACTTCCAAAAATGGTGCTGAACAATATCTTTTAGAAATTTTGTTGTTCAATTCTATTCAGTTTCATTTTTCCAACTGGAGTTTGCCGTTGACGAAGAAAAACTACAAACGATAAGAATGACATATTTGGCGCAGTTTTTCCAACTCAAATTAAGTTTGTACAGGGTGATATGTAAACCATTGCAAATCTCCAATGTTTTGATCAAAACCCCGTTTGTGAAAACTTTTTTTTCCAATTTCAACCATGACATTGTTACGTATTTCGCGTACGGGTTCGACTATAATTGAGACGATCGTTTCAAAACACACACTGTGTATTACTGCGTACTACAATAAATACAAGCCAACAATTATTAATACTTGGGAATATCGCGAGTACTTCGCTTCTATCCGCTCACTACCACTTCGCTTTCAATTCTGCGACTGTCTAGGCCGAGGACGGTGCTTTATACAGGGTGATTCACCGCCAAATAGACATAGCCCAAGGGTAGGTCCAGTTTTTGGATTCGATTGAAATTTTGTGGGTCAATTCTTCTATCGATAGCTGACACATCGCCTAATCAAGCAGCGAGTCAAGCAGCTTGAATTTTCCAGAGCCGGCCTTGATAAAAAAACTTCAAAACTTTTTTCAAAAAAAGACCTTCTGTATGTATATTTTTTCGAATTTATTTTCAAATTCAAAAACTACATAAAACATGCTATAAGTATGGCAAAAAAAATTGCTTGGCACCATTGAGCTGTCAAAAAAATTTTGATGATCCTGAAGATCTTCAAGTTTGGGATTTTTTGTGAATTGATAATTTGAGATATTTCCAAATGATCTATCATAGCCTTGAATTTCAGCCGTTTCGTCGAAAAAAATTGAAAAAATTTTCAACGTTTTCCAGTAACTAACTAGGAGCAACAAAAAATTTCATCAGAATTTTCGAAAAATTTATGTCACGTCCCTGAATTTCAGCTCAATGTTAGATATAAGTGAAGCGGGACTCAATGAATAGAGTCCCGTTTCATATTAAGAGCGCCTCTTGCCTCCAATCATTTCAATCCCAACTCAGGAAATTTCTTTTAAGCGACCGATCGTGATATTGTTTTTTTCATATGATATACTGCGCGTCAATTGAAATGGATATTCTGAATTTTTCCAGGAAATAAACTTTGTGTGTTTCTAAAAAAATGTATTAACAGCACATGAAATAAAACATGGTTTCCAACAGAATCAAGCGAAAAAAAAACCTATACACAGTAAAAATAAACTACACTGAAAATTAACTTATATTGACTCAAAAAAAAACAGTAAAAAAAATACTCGTGAGACACGAAACTCTTGACTCAATATTTCGTAGACCCGCCCCTGGCCCTTCTGATGGCTTCTACCTTCCTTGGCATGCTCGAAATTGGGCTCGCTATGGATTGCTGGTCCATAGCCATCCACTCTTCCTGTAGAGCGTTCTCTAACTGTTCTAGAGTTTCAAATCGTTGTTCCCTAGCATGAATTTGTCGTTGTAGCCTGTCCCACACATGTTCTATTGGATTACAATCTGGAGAACGACCTGGCTATGGTATACGATGGGGTACGGTGGTCTGCCACAGCTTCTGTAACAATAGCTGCACGGTGCGGTCTGGCGTTGTCGTCCATGAATACAAAATTTTCACCGATTTCATCCCTGAATGGAACCACAATTGGTGAAATAATGTCGTCCCTGTATCTTTGGGCATTCATGGTGTGATTAATCAGCACCACGAGCTCCGTGCGGGACTCTATAGTGATACCACCCCGAACTGTTAAAGAGCCTCCGACAAAGGCCACTGTTTCTGCCATACATTGGTCAATGTATCGCTGCCATTGTTCTCTTCATGTCAGAATACGTCCATCTGAATGGAATAAACGGAATCTTGACTCGTCCAAGAACATGACGTTACCCCAATCTTCAACAGTCCAATTTGAGTGTTCTTCACTCCACGCTCTTCGGGCAACACGGTGCTGCCTCTTCATCTGGGGAGCTCGAGCACGTCTTCGGGCTTCCAATTCACGTTCATGCAGTCTTCTTCGAATTGTGAAGCATGATATACGGACCCCCGTGGTGTTTTTCAATTTTGCAGCGCTCAAAGTGCAGTTCCGTTTTGCAGTCGTCACCAGCAAACGATTTTGTCTTGCTGTTGTAGCTCTTCGCTTTCCACCCCCCCATGAGTCTTGTTTGCATTACCGTTTTCACGACATTTTTCAGAAGAACCTTGCATTTTGTGATAAAAGCATGAAACTGGGCATATACGCTCTACAGACTTTCCTTGAAACTATACACGAGGTGGACCCACGATGGAACCGCCGTGCAGCTGTCAGAATTGCCATTTGCTCTATACCTTTCAGAGGCAAAAACTGAAGCCGGTTGTCGAGTTGATTCAAAAGTGACGTCTGTCAATGCAGTAGACATTTTACTTTCAAAGTAAAACTTAATTACAACATATGTCAATACTACAAAATGAGGAGTAATGGGAAGGGATAGTCCAGCCGCGGCACAAATTTTCTTTTTTGTGAATTTTGGACCAGATTGTTAAGTTTGGTGTCGTTTCCGACTAAATTCCATCTTCTTATTTCAAATGAAGTGTTGTGATTGCAGTTTCAAAAAAATTGATTTTGTTTTGTTCAAGAAATTACAACATATGTCAATACTACAAAATGAGGGGTAATGGGAAGGGATAGTCCAGCCGCGGCACAGATTTTCTTTTTTGTGAATTTTGGACCAGATTGTTAAGTTTGGTGTCGTTTCCGACTAAATTCCATCTTCTTATTTCAAATGAAGTGTTGTGATTGCAGTTTCAAAAAAATTGATTTTGTTTTGTTCAAGAAAAAACATTTCTGAAAAATTTTTTAGGCTTTTCATTTAGAAAAAGCTGTAGGCACACAGTGTTTTCCTATATTGTTTTAGCTCTTCAGTACAGCATACCAGATATGAAATTTTCTGTTAAACTACCAAGAGAGTTGTATAGATTTTCAACAATATACCTCTGCAGCCGGGAGACTTCTAATGATCGCCAAACCCTGCTGTTTTTTTTAGCCTTTTGGCAAGCTCAATGTTATTATTCTATAAACGTTGCTATCTATACATAGAAGAATCCGTTTAATATTTTCTTCTAAATTCTTAACTCAAGGAACAATATTTTTTTGTACAGTCCTGTTCTTTTACTTTTCTGACCTTGCAATCATTTCATTTGAAAGCTCTTGAAAAACTGTACATATTCAGAACAGTTGAAAGTATGTATTGTCATCTGCTGTCATCTGTCAAATAAAAAATGTCAAAGTTCAAAACTTTACAATTCAATTATTCAAAATCTATCCGATGGATTTGAACCAAATTTGGCAGGAAGCAACACAACAGAAGAGGCAAATTAAGTCTGCAGTTGCAGTTTCCCACCATTTTCCAGTCGGGCGTTATGAATTTTCAAAATTTCTTATAGCCGTTGCCACTCGAGAGGGCCTCTAGCCCGTGTTTTGACCAGGGCGACTCGCTTTTGATGCAGGACTTCACTCAAAAATTCATTCCTTCGCGGGGATGGACTTCTTTCGAAGAACTCTAACTGATATCGAAAGTAAATTGGATTGGGCGTCGTGTAGAACCGTCTTCAAAATCGACACGGTTCCGGTATTCCGACGGTAATTTTTTCAAAATGAAATTAGCACATTCCATGAATTTGGAAAAACTGCAGTGTACACTTCGACATGCGGTGAGCCCCACGAAATATTCATTTAAGGTGCATACATGCTGGAAATGAAAGCTGGAAAAAAGATTGAAATTATTTTTGGAGCAAAAACTTTTGAGATCAGACCCACGGTTTTCGAGTTTTCCTCTCTGGAAAAACTGCAAATTTTCTAGTTTTTTATCCCGTGAAAAGATTTCCACCATTTTTTTCCTGACGAAATCTTGAACTTCCTGCAAATTATTTTCAATCTTTCTCTCTAATTTTAACTTTCCATCCGAAGGAACGTTTCAAACCAAAATTTGCATATGTTCCTGGATACTAGTCGGAAAAGTTTTGGGGTGACACAACCGATTTTTTTTATTGATGAATAGGACGCTGCAAAGACCACTTAGCGGTAGGATAAGCCTGCATAATGTTAATCGATTCGATTCCATCGATAAATTACCTACTCTTCATTGCTCTGTTGATATTAAAAAGGCGTAAATTACCTACCCATTGAACGTTTACCGAAGAGTGCCCGTCAAACTAGCCAACATGACGGCATTGGCAGGGCTAATTCACTTTTCAGTTATTCTAGCAAGTGGCAAGTAGGTACCTACTAAGTAGGCTTTCTTTCAACTTTCAATTCGCTGTACCTCTTTAGTGGTTGAACCGAACCGATTCTCTTCAATGTGACCACAGATTTTCGATGAAGGTACGTTCGTTCTTTCGAAACCCATTTTTGATTCAGCCTTCCTGATAAAATAAGTGATTAATTTCAATAACAACGAACAAGCTCAAAATAATGCCTGTTTTCCCATTTTTTACGCCATTTTGAATATTATAAATTGGTAATAATTGTTGAATATGCTGATGACAGCTCATTTACCTATCTTACAATAATTATTGATACCAAGTTTGTTGAAATTGGTTGAGAAATAAAAATTGTAGGGAGAAAATTTTTGAGTAGGTACCTATACGAGTTTTTTTTTGCTCATCCGGCAGACTTGGTGCAGGATTGTTTCTGTGATACCTGCATCAATGTTCAAATTACAATGTTCAGAAAATGCAGTAACTCATATTCCCAGTTTAAGGGCTTGGTTGACAAAATATAATAATAGGCAGTTGAATGAATTAACAGACTTTAATCTTTTTTGCCGTTCAAGTGCAAACTTTCCCAAGGAACAACGGAAACGATATCTCTGTTACCCTGTGTTAAAACGTTAGAAGCGTAACATTCACAAGCTTGTGAAATCATCATCACCAAACTGGGCAAATCAAATATTGACAGATGTTGATGTTTCAGCGATCACCTTAAAATTCATATGAAAACTCATGACAGTCGTAAACCGTATAAATGTGGTACATGCAATAGGGGCTATAATACGGCGGCGGCTCTGTCATCGCATCAGCAGAGCCACTTGAAGCAGGAATCCAGATCCGGAAGCCGCACAAGTGGAGGAAGTACCCCTAGTCCGGGACTTTTCCGGTGCAGCCATTGCACCGAAACATTTGGAAAACCGGACCTTTTGCAGGTAAACAAACACTCAATCATGCTATACCTAAACTGTCATCGTGTGACACACAAGCTTATCCCGACGCTGATTTTCAGAATCACATCGCAACGGTGCACAGTGACACTGATTCGTCGCTGAGTCAAACTCCGGAGCCTCTGTCCGAATATCAATCGCAAATCGACGACTTGAAAATCGTGTGCATGTACTGTTCCAAAGAATTTCCGAGTTTAGAATTGATGTATCAGCATGCCAGCATAGCACACAAGGACGTCCCCAATGGCGTCCTGTCGCCCAGCTTACAACACTCGCCAAAACAAGAGACTTACCAAAATGGCACTCCGACTTATGCATGCGACAGATGCACGATGCAATTCGAGTCCATCCACAATCTTAAAGATCACGTAAACACTGTCCATTGGCGACCAACGGCATCACCGAATCCCGTCAACACGTATCTGAGTCTGGATAAACGCTACTCACCGTTCCAGACGCAGCCGACGGATTTAAGCAGAAAGAATAAGAAAAAAGAAGAAAACGGCGATAAGAGTCTGAAGAAGAAGAAGCAAGAACACTCGCCCACGACTGTCAGTGTATACGATTCGAACGACAAGCCATGCATCTGCTCCTGCTGTTACGCACAACTTCCGAACTTCAAGAGCTTCCTCCACCACATGGAAACTCACATGGTGTCCTCGAACAATTCGATTTTGGGCTTTTGTCCTGTGTGCGGTGAACCCGGACGCGATCCTGTTTCATTTACGAACCACATCTTCAGCCATGCCATTGCTCAAGTGCCCGGCCGTTGCTGTTACGCTTGCAAAAAGTCGTTCGAGCGCAGCGAAGAACTTCAGAAACATCTGCTAGAGGCGCACGTGATTACCGCTTTCAAATGTTCGATTTGCAGTGAGCTTTTCGACACGAAAATATCAATGCAGGTACTTTTTATATTATTCTTTGTTTCACCTTTTATGTGTCATTTGTAGTCCTGGGTCATATCCTATTCCTAATTTATTCTCAATGTAGTGTTCACTAATGTCTCACCAGGTGTTTCGCGAAAAATTGTGACGTGTCGCCAATGTCACGTCATAAATTCAAGATAGCCGCATAACGAGGAAATCTTTTATTCCTCGTGGTCAAGAGACAATTTTATAGCTACTTAGCTTTTTGCTTATAATTCACAATATCATGATATCATGATATCACGCATTTTGTCAACGAGAATAATTCAATTTCCACTCTAAATGTTTTATATAATCCTTTTTTTTTCCTCATTTATTCAATGTCAGTCTATTTCCGCTGCCAGGGCCAATCACCAACGCCGGTGATTTGCCGAAACCCTCTGTGTCCCAGCACAGGGTAGGAATCTTCAACGACCACCAACATCGCATGGGGTCGGCACCATCGTCCATCGTTCATATTTTACGTGCTATGCGACACACGCACGGTTGCATTTAGCACGCATTCCAATTAAACGAAGGAGCTTGTTTTCGGGACCATAATTCGACCCGCCATTGTATACAGTGGTGGGGATCTAACCCACGACCCTTGGTATGGTAGTTGTACCACCATACCACTACCACAAGCTCCTCGTGTAATCATTTTCGATCATTGGCTACAATGCATGGAAGCGAAATCGGCATGTTAAGGCCGTTCCCGAATTGATTTTTTTCGATACTCTATGATGTCGTCGCTGAGCGCGAATATCTCCAAGTGTGAGAAAATCAAAATTTGACATACCTAAGAGATTTTTTCATTTATATAGTCACTGTTTTGCACATGACACTTTATCTAGTAATTTTCAGACCCGCAACATTCACTAGAAAAAAAATCTTCACATTGGAGATACTGTTACTCAGAAAATCGAGCACACTAGCCTGATAGTGTTAAGATTGAACGATCGGTCTTTCATTCTTTTCTAGGAAGGCGCATGCACATCTGATTTACATGAGGACTATTACAGAATGTGTAGCATGTACCTAAGTAATGGGGAAATCATAGAACCCAAAATCTTAATTTCGTCAAGTATATCGAAATTACAATTTTTTAAAATCATTTCGTCAAAATTGTCGCATGGGAGATATTCGCAGCTCAACGACGATGCATACCGACTTAGGTTCTATAATGTAGTAGGTATGTACACAATTCAATTTAGGAAATTGCCGTTCAATACATTTTTTATTTTAGCATTTTTTAGCTTTTTATTATTTTCTCAAAAACGACTGACTTGATGTGCGGAAGTTTCTTCACACTAGTAATGCACTTGAAATTTCAAAAAATCAAAGAAATCAGACCAGTGACGCCGAAGTTGAGGGGGGGGGAGTTGGTTTAACCTGGGCTGTTGAAAAGATGTGAGCTGGAGACCTTTTTTTATTCGCTTGGATAGACAATAGTGTAACTTTTTTCCTCCTGCATTTCTGTTCATTAACATCGCCGCTGATAAGTAACTGTGAAAAAAATCATAAACATGTCAAAACAACAAGCACTTTCAGTAAAGAGTGGTGTGTCTCCACCACCTTTCCTCTCTAACTTCTAAGGAATTTACATGAATAAGTTGAAGCATCCCAAGCACCTCACATCTTTCTTCATTTCACTACAAAACAAACGCTCACCCCTTTTCTCCGTATCCACCCTAAGACTCGCGTTCCTCTTGAAAAGAATTTTGGCGGAAAATAGTTATGATTTTTCTTTATATTTATTTTCCAGAAGTTCGGCGCACTGAAACCTCTATACAACCTTTAAAGTAAATAAGCAAAAGCATTGAAGAAGTGTGACCAACTTTGCAACAAAGGACGCCTTGTTCTCTGATGGCATAATTCCTTTTCCCGAATATTCATCTCACGGAACTGATTGTAAAAGAAGGTGTCGTTCAGAGGCCAGGCTTGTAGTAGATCGAGGTGATGGAGACGTGGGGTTGGTTCTCGCTTACACGGGTTTTAATGTCATGTAGATCGTCGAGATTGTTGGAACTTGAGTGGAGAGTTGAATTTGGTCCCAACTTGAAGGTCGCTTGTAGGCCGAGTTCAGGAAAGATTAGTGAAAAAATTGACGCCCAAGTCCCTCACGAGCCCACTACGCCTCACGACCACCCGGGGCCAACGTCGTAGTTATACGTGATTAGATTCTGTGAAGTGGCATGTGAGTCTCTGCTCTCTATCGAAGAGAAAGAAATGAAACGGACGCAAGTGGTGTCGAAAAACCAAGCTTGTTCAGCTCAACCATCAACAAGCTGAGATCATTCCGGTCAAAAGCCTTAGATATGTCCGTATATACTACGTCGACTCGTCCTCGCAAAAGAGATCTTCTGAGAAAAGCATGCCAAATTGAGTCTTGCGTCAAAGAGCGAGCGAAATTGGCAACTAATGATTTAGCAAAATTGGAGACTAATGAAATAGGTTTATAATTATTCAACATCGTAGGATCACCTTTTCAAGGACTGGGTGGACCTGCGTTCGTTTGCAAATCTTAGGATGAGTTGAGGTGGATAACAATAAATCGAAAGCCTCAGCTATTGAATCCGGACTGTCATACTAAACACTCTCGGCATCCGTCATGAATCCTGGTATACCGGCGCCACCTCTCCTGCCCCGCACAAACGCCCAAAACTCCCGAGGACTAGTCGTGAGACAATTAACAGTCTCGCTTGGAAAATTGTAGTAGACACGTAGCAACACACCTTAGCAGAGACCCTGACGCTCCTAAAACTCTCGAACTGACACGGACTTTGGTAACATTGATAAGATCCCTGATTTTGGGACCTTGGAAAATCTTTGAATATTGGTTTTAATTGGGTTTATTCATTGGTGCGTACTACCAAATACACGTCAATTAAATGACCGCACTTAGATATCGCTTTGCTCACCTTCGCCAATGTGTCAACTTTCGCTGACAATTTGAATCTGCAATCCGCCCTCTTATAAGCAGCGGCTCACTTATATCCTCGTGTCGTCTATTCAAAAATATTCCAACAGTAGGTAACGGAAGCCTAAGGCCGCCCCCCACCACTCCTACCTAGGCCTACCTAGGCCATGAGGAGTGGCGGTTAGAGAGGGAGAAGAGGAGAGGATTATCCTGCACAAGAATAACGAGTCCACTACAAGGATAAAGCACATCCTGTAGGATAACGCGCATTTTCCAGGATATTGCGCAACAAAATAACGCACATCATGCGGGATAACACGCATCCACCACAAGGATAATGATAGTGCACCACAAGAATAACGCACACCCTGGCGAGTCAATCATACGTATAATGCCCATCTTGCAGGATAACGCGCATCCTAGCACATTCACCACAAGGGAAACACATCCTGACGCATCCACTACAAGGATAACGCTCATTTTGGACAATGATAACGCACATCCTACAACAGGATAACACACATTTTACAGGATAGTTACACATCCTCTTGTTTGTTACCACAATAATACACAAACATAATACACACAGGGCAGATCGGTCTGCTTAAGGGGTTTCTGATGCGACTAAAAAAGTGGTTGACAAGAATCGGTTTTATTTTATATTTTTCGTCAAGTAGAAACTCTTCCAAAAAGAAGATGTACGGGCATTGCTATCAAATTTTGAAAATTTACAAAAAACTTGAGAATTTTTCATTTTGATTTTTGAAAATTCAAAAACCAGATAGTATCGACAATGCATCTTTCTTCAAGGAAGTCGCATGCCAAATTTGAACTTTTTTTAAAAAAAAAGGTACCAAAAATGATTTCTACTAATTCATTTTTTCATGTCTACAAGAAATCATTTTTGGTACCTTTTTTTTGAAAATAAAATGTCCAAATTTGGCATGCGCCTTCCTCGAGTAAAGATGCATTGTCGATGCTATCTGGTTTTTGAATTTTCAAAAATCAAAATTGAAAATTTTCAAAAAGTTTTGGAAAATTTCAAAATTTGATAGCAATGCCCATTCACATTTTCTTTTTAGAACAGTTTCTACTTGACGAAAAAATTAAATAAAACCGATTTCCGTCAACAACTTTTTTAGTCGCATCAGAAACCCCTTAACGCCTATAGAATAATATGAAATAATAGAGGAGATATGTACAACATTGAAATCACATATAATATGAATCACTTGTCAGTTGTCAATGAACTGTCAACGTACTCTCGAAGCACAGGGGCAACTGGTCTCATATAGGACCTCAGAGTAAAATGAATCTATAGAAGATGTCAATATGAAAATTGAAATAAAAGAAACCCATGAAAAACTACCAGTTTAGCTGAAAAGCACACCTTTTCAGAAAATAAAATTTTTATACTGTTGAGAATTTTCGTTTTTTTTTAAATTTTCGAAATTTGTTTTAGGGATGTTTTTGAATGATTGAAATCCAAAAATTTCAAAAACGATGCCTTTAATAAAAATTTTGCAAGCCCAATTTTTTCGACAAAAATAAACGCAGACTTCAAAAATATGAAAAAAATCAAAAAGAACTGGGGAAGTAAAAATTAGGGGAGAGAAAAGAAGGGTACCCCCCCCCCGTTATCTTCGCCCCTGAAGAAATGTGGTATTATTGTTCAATAGAGACTAATTTTGATGCAGAAGGGTATAAAAGTTGCAGTAAAAAAACAATTTCAAATAAGCACCTTCAATAACCCTGTGTCTTTTTAAGGAAGCATTCTAGGAACATGTGTTTTCTTAATTTTTTACTTCATTGTGAATGGAGAATCATCTCTTAAAGTTTGTTACAATCAGTACCTAACACCCGACGTTGCTTGTTGTTGTAAGTGTAAGAAACCAGACACCTGCTGTCCCCGTCTCTAATGTTTCGTATATTTTCTTTGAGCACCAAAAAGCGTCATACCTACTTCACGTTGAACCCTGTACCTGCGCTGAACATCAATTATAAAAATATTATTATTCTCGATGTTTAGTTTAGACCTTTTGAATAAGAATTTTCTGTGCAGACATATCCTTAGCTAGAATTTGAATTTTTCATCGTTGTACAAATCGAGACCTGTTTGAACATCGATAGATATCAATTGCTCTGAATTTTTCTGAACTTTAAACTAAGGCTCAGTTAACTCCGAAAATTTTCATAATCACAATATTTATTGCATTTGAAGAGATATCACATTATTCTTATTGTGAGGTGATTCTAGTCCAGGAATTGTAGAAAAAATAGCGAACAAAAATGATACCCAGCCGGATTTTTTTATATGTATGTATAACCTCAGTTAAGGACGGAGTTGAATTGGTAAAATAAGCGTTGCAAAATCAATCCCTGTGGGTTTATTCCTTGACAGAATCTTACCATTTTGGTCTCTTTCAAAAGCTACAAGGATGTACTTTGGTTTGAGCCCATTGTCATTTCTAAAATCAAAAAATAATTTCAACAAATGTCAGAATTTTCAATTTTTTTTTTTTGGATTTTGGAAATGCTAATGGGCTCAAACCAAAGTACATCGTTGTAGCTTTCAAAATAGACCAAAATGGTAAAAATCTGTCAAGGTTTTAAACCCACAGGGATTGATTTTGCAACGCTTATTTTACCAATTCAACTCCGTCCTTGAACATGTAGTGGGTGCTTTCCACCTAGACGGTACAAATACCACCAGACGGCACATGTTCCATAGTGTGGCACACAATTTTAGGTGGTCCAATGAACGGTACAGAACCGGGTAAGAACACGAAGGTGGAAAGCACCGTTTGGCACCGGCACATGCGTAAATGGCAGGTGTACCAAACTTGGAGCTAGGTGGAAATCACCCAGTTCAACATACTGAAAGTCCTCGAGGATCTACAAGTGTATGCTTCAGCCGTTGTGGCCTCGAAAAGAACTTGAGGATCAGTTTTTCGCATTTATCTCGTGAAAGAAGGGACTTGGGGAAAAAATACTTGGAGAGAAATTGTTGGAAATGCTATTGTCTACAAGAAAGGTTCTTACATATTTCATCGCCAGTACACTCCTTCGACAAAGCACAAGAAAAATAAAATAGTCCAGATGCTTGAAGCGAGTCTTCGAAGACTGTAGTAATGGACCTTGAGTTTTATGTTGGCAGGGTGCCACTTGGTAGAAGTGTTGCTTGATGCATTCTTCTTTGATTGAAACTTGAAGCCATTAATAATAACTCTACCGCGGCATATACAGGGTGAAAGAAAAATAGAAAAAGTGTTCATGTGGCCCGTGAAGTTTTATTGGTTATTCTTGCAGCATGATTGTTAGCTGCTCTTTTATAAGCATGAAATAACTGACATAAGTGTGATTCGCAACTCTCCGACTGCTTTGGTTCATGAAATAAAAATTTTCTGTCTGTTTTTCCCCCTGTATGCGGCGCTTGCACCATTGGCGTCAGTAGCTACCTTTCTCAATCGGTCCAGGGGAATTCCAGCAACACGCATGCACAGCGGCATTGATGGAGTAAAACTAAGAAGTCCAGAGCATCTCCTATTTTGGAACTTGACGTCCGGACTAAGGTAGTCTGGTCAAAGTTTTAGTGCGGTGACTGTTACTGGCTACTCCTATAGCATTTTTTCTGATTTTTGCAAATCTGCCTACAATTTTTCAGAAATGTAATCAGAAAATGTACTTTTTTGACAAAAATTGGAGAAGAAATTTTTTAAAAGTCCGACCCTGGATTTTTTCTGGCCTCATATGGCACTGCGACAAGCTCCAACTAAGGGATGCCGCTGGTAAATTCCAACACAGTTCTCAAACCGTTGCAGAGATATCGCTCTTTGAATATTCGGAACAAACTTATGAAACACCCTGTATATCCGTAATCATTGGGCAAAAAAAATTCCTTGTTGATCTTGACTCGACTCGAAGTCCTCTATATGCCATTGTTCTATGGCACATTAGTCGCGGAACACCCTGTATGTTTCATGTATAATATGCATATTGTTACGGATTCCGCGTACGGGTTCAAGTATAATGGAGACGATCGTTTCAAAACACACACTGTTATTACTGCGTACTACAATAATTACACGCCAACAATTATCTTCTTGAGAGATATCGTAGGTACTTCGCTTTTATCCGCTCGCTACCACTTCGCATTCCAATTTAATACTGACTGTCGCATTGAGGATGGTGCTTTTACATGCCTCCGATTAGCGTTCCCGAACTTTCCATCATCTTCCAGCAATTTTCATAATGGCCCGGCATATGCGGTTTCCAGACGACTCCTGAATAATCACACACACCTTTCGCGTGCTTTCCGTATGTTCTGGAATCTGCACCTCCGCCAAAATGGACAGATGTATCTTGATCGAGCGTTGAAGGTTCCCAATGCCAAGCCATCGCGTATACTTCTGGAAACGTCCAGAGCACCCACTTGTATCTACACTGCTACATGATTAATGGAAGAATCCAGAAAGATCACGTGTTTACTCGGATGCACAGAATCGCCGCTCGTAACAATATGTATACGTGATAATGTTAATTTGGAGGTTGTGAATGTAGCTTTTAAGAGTATAAGCCCTCACCTCGACCCTCACGGTACAAAATTTTGCAAAAAATTTCTTAATGGCTCTATTTCAAAGTGTTCTGACAAAGAATTATTCGGAAATATAAGACAAAACATGCTGAAATTTTTTTATTTAAAACAATCAACCCTAATCTTCATCATCCGATACAAATACGTCCACAGATCAGCCAAAAAAAAAAACAAAAACTTATAAAAACATAGAAGTGGCAACGTGGAGAATTATCGAAAATAAAGTCCGAGATTATGATTCCCTTCAAAAAAAGAGAAAAACATGTTTAAAACGTGAAAAAACATGTTTAAAACTCACTTTTAAAACAATTATGTTTGAAACAAATGCTTTTGTCTAAAACAAGTTCAAAACATTTGTTTGAAACATTTTGTTTTGAAACAACCAACCCTAGACTGGCATGTCGGAAACCTTATCAAGTTTATGTTCTGAAAACCAATCGATAAATTAATAACTCAACAACTTTAATCTCTATCATACAACAATGAACTTGAATATTCAGACAACACAACAATGTGTAGGTTAACAGCGAGTTGAATTAAAACAAAAAACAAAACAAAACATAGATAGACGTCAGTATTTCGTAGGTCCACCTCTAGCCCGATATAGGGCTAGAATTCGCCGTAGCATGCTTTCTATCAAATAATTCATAAAATCAATAGGGATGGCTTCCCATTCCTCAAAGAACACCATGTGAAGTTAGTCAACAGTTTCAGGTTGATTATCTCTGTTTCTAACCTTCTTATCAGCTCAGCCCAAATATGTTCGACTGGATTCATGTCTGGCGATCGAGCCGGCCACTCCATCCTCCTGAGATTGTTTTCCAGAAGAAATTACGGACGGGCATTGTTATCTGCATAAATGAATAATTCTTCTGCAACCTCTCTGCCCAAGGAAGGACCACCACTGGTGTCAAACACATTTAGATGTACCCGAGGATGTACCTCAGAGCATTGATTGATACACCTTGTGGAAAGATGTCCAAGGGCGTTTTTATGTTGTGTCCAATTCCTCTTTAAACAGATAATCCTCCTTCTCCAAATGCTTCCCGTGGTTCAATATTTGCTCAGCAAATCTCTCGTTGTTTCTCTCCCAGCATAAAACCCAACCATCACGCTGATGCAAATTAAATTTCGACTCATCAGAGAAGCCGCAGTTTGCCCATGCTGCCATATCCCACTGCAAACGTTCATTGGCCCAATTTCTTCGTGCTTGTCGATGTCGAGGAAGCAAAAGTGGGCATACCGCTCGTCTTCTAGCTCGAAGCTCTGTTCTTCGTACAGTTCGATCGCTCACAACAACGCCGCCGTGAAGAGCGTTTTGCAAGGCAACTTTAATTTGGCCAGCTGTATGAGTCGGGTGTCTTCTGACAGTAAGTTGGACAAAGTGGCTTTGCCACGGTGTTAGTTTTCGAGCTTGACCACCCCCGTATCTGAAGGCTGTGCATGGCGACCACTATGTTTTTTGATATGGCGTCGCGACGTCATCCGTTGGAACGCGTGGTGCTCCCTCCATATTTGGAAAGTAAGTAATAATGAACAGCCATACCAAGTTTCATGTATTTATCACAAAAAAAACAAGTCCCTACAGAGTTCAGTAGATGACCACTTGATTTCATATTTATCTCTTATTATTACCAATTATCTTTGTCAAATGACTGCGCAACCCATTTTTCAAAATCGACATCAGCGAGTAAAAATCATTCGAAAATGACTACTCGCTTGCCTTTGTAGATCTTCATTGGATCATACTATTTAGACCTGACGCTTCAAATTCTGAAGATAACCCCCCTGTCCGTTCCTAAAGGGCAAATTTGGTGGTGCTCAGGGTCAAAACGCTTGAATAGGTTCAATGATAATCTGTGCTGAAAATAATCGAAATCGTTAGAAGTGCAGAATAATGTGGTGTACCGCTACGACTATAGGTATAATCGGGCACAAAAGATCTTCTAGGTCGCAGTGCAGAAAGGATCCTGCGAGACCAAACGACCACCTCTAATCTACAAATCTACAATAGGTATAGGGTATAGGTAATCGATAATTCAATTTAATGATTTGGGGATATGATTGTCGATTATAGGTACCTTCTAATAATGCTATGCAGGAGAATTTAGTTCTTAATTTACAAGAAACTCGCAGTATCCACTTCAAAAGACGCGCAGTGTATTCTTCATTGCTCTTGAAAATATAAAAAAATGTGTTTGTAGAGCTGTTTGTTAGCGGGAACCTAGTCCAGTTTGTACAATCTGATGGTGAGCGACGCGAAAAAAAAATTTCCTATGCTTTTGCGCTTGGTTCCGCGTGTATTCATATAAAATTAGGTTACAGAACAGTTCCAGCCATCCATCCATTCATAAATTGTCGATCATATTGATTGGGAACAATTGAAAAACGCTGTTGAACTTCACACTTCAATTGGCTCATTTCTTAGGGAGCTGTCATCCCTAGAATGTGTCAGTATCAAAAAACAAACTTCATGAATAGCGTCGACAAATACAAATTAGTGAATCATGATACACAGCAGATCAACTCACCGTTTCTTAGATCAAGAAATTATTAAAAACTGTGTTTTTTTCTGACACTCCAAAGAATTTTTTTTTAACGCGAAGAACAATGCGCACATGGCGACAACTGTTGTGTCTCTTGTCAAGGTTTAGTGTAGAGTCAAATGATTACTTTTTGAAATGTGTGACGATATTTACCGGTGGTTTGTGAGAGTTCCTGAGACTTCAAATTTTTAAGGGGGTCCTCAGGCCCCCCTAACCAAAATATGGCGAGGCGTCATGCTTACATTTGGAAAGGAGACCATGAAGACCACTCATACCAAATTTCATGCCTCTGTCGCAAATCAAACAGATTTTAAGAAACTTGGTTACTAACCCTCGGATTATCTTTAATCAACACTATTAATTGGGAATTAAAGACCACTTTCGTGTTGTTTTTGTAATGTATGTCATTAATTGGTACGCCACTGGCTGCCCTGTAATGTCGGTAACTGAATAAATGACAGTCGCTCACGCGGTGTGCATTGACAGCGCGGGATGACGACTACCACTGTCACGATTTGCTAAATGGTGTCTTTTATTAAAACCTCGTACTTAATAAAAGTAGCGCCGTTCCTGATCAAGAACCCCGATGTTAAGTGTGGACACAACATTCTGGCGACGAAATGGCTTTGATCGGGAATATTGAGCAGTTCGATGGGCAGGACTTCGAATCGTACTTGGAACGTGTGGAACACCTCTTCGAAGTAAATGTGGTCGAAGACGACAAAAAGGTCTCGTTGTTCATCACGCTGGCGGGAGCAGAAGTTTACAAGACGTTGAAGAATCTGGTAGCCCCGCAGAAGCCCAACCAATTAACGTTTGTGGAAGTCACGACTCTGTTAAAAAAACACTACAGCCCAGCAGTTTCGGAAATTTACGAAAGATTTGTTTTTAACCAGTGTATCCAGAAGAAAGATCAGTCGATTGCGCAGTACATAGTGGAGATTCGTAAACTTGCCAGTACCTGCAATTTCGGGCAGTTCTTGGACGATGCCCTGAGAGATCGATTTGTCTGTGGGATTAGGTCTGAAAACATTCAGAAGAAATTGTTGGCTGACGATGCGTTAACGTTTGCAACAGCATGTCAACAAGCACAAGCAGCGGAATTGGCAAATAGACAAGCTAAATCGCTTGCAGAAGGTGGTGCAGCAGAAGAGCAAGATGTGCACTTTGTTCGGAAAGCTAAGAAACAGCAGTTCAAGAACACGAAGCAGTCGAAATATGGAAATGCAAAAACCAGCACAAAAGCAGAAGTCAAGTGTGGACAATGTGGCCGGAGTCACCCAAAGGACCAGTGTCCTGCAGCTAAATGGAAATGCTATGGTTGCTCCAGGTTTGGCCATATACGGAAGCTTTGTCCAGCTAGTGGCGTCGATGCTGTCGAAGAGTCTGCAGAGTCCGAAGAGAAGGCTGCAGCGGCTGAAGTAAATGAAGATTTATTCGGTCTTCATCATGTGAATGTTCCTGTAAGTTTTCCACATCGAGTTTGCCTGAACGTCAATGGCAAATGGTGCGACTTTGAGGTTGACACAGGAGCATGTAAGACAGTAATTTCGGTGAATAAATTTAAGAATTTGTTTAATGTACCTTTGTCAAAAGTTGCTTACAAATTGAATGTAGTATCTGGTCAAAACATCAAAGCAATTGGTGAATGCAAAGTCACGGTGCGACATCAAGGAGAATTGTACCGATTGGTTTTGACGGTGATAGAGTCATCCAAGGATTTTGTGCCTTTGTTGGGTAGGGATTGGCTGAGTCAATTGTATCCAAATTGGAAAAATACCTTCGAGAGTGAAAAGCATGTCAATTTTGTAAAAGAAAACTTGTGTGGTATTGATGAGCTCAAGAAAGAGTTTCCAGATGTTTTTGATGCAAATTTGTGTAAGCCGATCAATGAATTTGAAGTAAAATTTCAAGTAAAAGATGAGGTGGTACCGGTGGTAAAAAGACCTTATGGAATGCCTTTTGCATTGAGGTCAAAAGTAGAGAAAAAACTGAAACAAATGGAAAAAGTGGGGATTATCAAGAAAGTTAACCACTGTGAATGGGCGGCACCCATTGTAATAGTCCCAAAAAAAAATGGCGATGTGAGAATTTGTTCAGATTTTCGATTGACTGTCAATAAAGCATTAAAGATCGATCAGTATCCGATACCAAAACCAGAGGACATTTTTGCGAGTTTAGCAGGTGGAAAGGTATTCACTGTTTTAGACTTGACAGGTGCGTATCAACAATTGAAAGTACATCCTGAGTTCCAGAAGTATTTGACTGTATCGACACACGTTGGTTTGTTTCAATTCACGCGATTAACTTACGGTATAGCAGCAGCGCCTGCTATTTTTCAGTCGGTAATGGATCAGATTCTAAGTGGAATTCCTGGAAAAGTAAGTTGTTATTTGGATGATATCCTGATCGCAGGTGAGACTGTTGAGGAAGCACAGATGACCGTGAGATTGGTTTTGGAAAGGTTGAGTAAGTTCAATGTGAAGATTAACATGGACAAGTCAAAATTTTTCATGGATGAGGTAGAATACCTGGGTCACAGAGTAGACAGGGAAGGTATACATCCAACAGATGAAAAAGTACGTGCAATCAGGGATGCGCCTGAGCCCAAAGACGTGACGCAGCTACGCGCTTATTTGGGGTTGTTGAATTATTACGGTAAATTCGTGCCCATGCTATCGTCACAGTTGAAACCTTTGTACAGGCTATTGGAAAAAGGTGTAAAATTTGAATTTGACGAAAAATGCCGGAAAGCATTTCTTCTGAGTAAAGAATCAATTACCCAAAGTAACGTGTTGGCACACTACGATCCAAACAAGACGTTGGTTATTTCGTGTGACAGTAGTTCGTATGGAGTAGGCGGTGTTTTAAGCCATAGAGAGAACGGAATCGAAAAGCCAATCATGTTTGTGTCCAGTACGTTGTCGAAAGCAGAGCAAAACTACTCACAACTCGAGAAGGAAGCTTTAGCTATCATATTTTGTGTGAAACGGTTTCACAAGTACATTTTTGGTCGAAAATTTATTTTGGTGTCTGACCACCAGCCACTAAAAGTCATTTTCAACCCTGATAAAAACATTTCGGTCATGTCAGCGTCGAGGATCATCCGTTGGAATATCATTTTGTCGGCGTATGATTATAAAATTGAGTACAGGAAGGGAACGCAGTTGTTCGAGGCGGATATGTTGTCGCGTTTACCTTTGGCAGGTGAAACTGGCATCGATAGTTCGATACACTCTTTTAGTTTGAGTGAGGAATTGCCATTGACATACGTTGATATCGCCAACTGTACCAAGAAAGACTCGACACTAGTAAAAGTCATGGATTATGTAAAATCAGGTTGGCCCAGTAAAGTAAATTCTGAGGAATTGAAGCCCTATTTTTTGAAACGGAACGAACTGTCCGTGGAAGAAAATTGTGTGTTGCTTGGAGCAAGAGTGGTAGTTCCAGAGAGTTTACAGAAGGAGGTACTTCAGTTGTTGCATGAGGATCATATGGGGATCGTAAGATCGAAGATTTTGGCAAGATCTGTATTCTGGTGGCCAGGAATGCAAAATGATATCGAGGGAATGATCGCTAATTGTCCTGTGTGTCAAGTTAGTCAAAATAATTCCGAAAAGTATCTTATGTCGTGGCCTAAGACAGAGAATATTTTCCAAAGAGTCCATATCGATTTCTTTCACTATGATGGAAGTACGTTTTTACTGTTGGTGGACAGTAAGTCAAAATGGTTGGATATTCATCGAATGTCAAAGGGATCTGATGTGACACAGACAATTGAAAAACTGAAATGTACATTCTCAGTTATGGGACTGCCCCAAGTCATCGTAAGTGATAATGGCCCCCCTTTTAACTCCAGTGCTTTTGTGAAATTCTGTAATGTCAACGGAATCCAAGTTGTAAAATCACCCCCATATCACCCTCAATCCAACGGGGCTGCGGAACGACATGTTCAAGTGGTCAAGCAATCACTGAAGAAATTTTTAATACAGAAAACCACTTTAACATGTGAACAGCAAATTACTAATTTTTTGTTCAGCTACCGTAACAGCCCATGTGCAAGTACAGGACTCAGTCCTAATGAAATGATTTTCAAAATTAAACCAAGAACTCGTTTGGACTTGTTAAAACCAAAGAAAGGTAATGTCATTAAAACCGATTTTGAGCAATATATCAAGCCACCCATGTTTTCTGAGGGAGAGCAGGTATTAGTAGGAAACCTGGGACCCTACTCTAAAGAAAAATGGACCAAAGGTCAGGTTGTAAAACATTGTAGTGCAGTTACTTATTTAGTCAGCGTAAATGACAGAATTGTATACAAACATGGGAATAATTTGCGGAGAGTTGTTAGCGAGGATATTGTAAAATGTCAGTTGGCGACGCCAGTGCCTCAACTGAGCATGCCAATGTACATACCGAAGGTGAACGTAGAAAAGCAAAATTCAGCGAATATCCAGTTGAACACTCCGAATCGCAACAGTGAAAATTGCAGTGAAAATTCTCCTCCAATGGTTTCTGTTGAAACTACACCTAAAGCTGTTACTCCAAAAATGTTGAGTACGGAACCTAATTTACTAAGACGTTCAGATCGTATAAGAAAACCCCCAGTTCGGTTGGATCTGTAATAATTTTGTATTACTGTTGAATTTTTAATTAGTAATCATTGTCGAGTTGCCTTGTACCATGACCTAAAAATAGGCATTATATTCTGTATTGTTTTGAATATTATAACTTTTGTGATGTCGTGTGCTCTTAGTCCTTAATCTTAAGTGGAAGGAGAAATGTAATGTATGTCATTAATTGGTACGCCACTGGCTGCCCTGTAATGTCGGTAACTGAATAAATGACAGTCGCTCACGCGGTGTGCATTGACAGCGCGGGATGACGACTACCACTGTCACGATTTGCTAAATGGTGTCTTTTATTAAAACCTCGTACTTAATAAAAGTAGCGCCGTTCCTGATCAAGAACCCCGATGTTAAGTGTGGACACAACAGTTTTTTTCGTGAAATACGAGTTAGAGGTTCAAACAAAGGTCTGGTCATGCCCTGCAGTATATACCAACAGTCCTAAGCCAACAATGTAGTTCTAGTGTGACAAGAACAAGAATACCATTTTCGGACTAGTTGCAGCAAACATGATATACTTTGTCAGCGCCGCAAGAAGAATGCTCAACTGGGATTTTCGGGGATTTTGAGTATGTGGTAGAGAATGAAATTCTGAATCGATATCTGCTCTGAAATTTCATGAATTAATTTTTTCAAGGTTTGAGGTCTTTTTTGACTATCTTTACTGCACTATTCTGGTAAAACTAAAGTCAGATCTCTTTCCTTGATTTGATAATCGCATGTCGGCATGTCGCATCAAAACGTAATAACCATAACAAACCGTAAAATCTTCGAAAGTGCGTATTGTGTGAAGCACTGCAGTCACTGCTCATTGTGTGCAGTGTTCAGTTTACAACCATAATATGAGGAGCTTGTGGTGTGGTAGTTAGCGCGTTCGACTACCACTCCAGAGGTCGCGGGTTCGATTTCCGCCGGGGACGAATTTTCGCCTCGAAAACAAGCTTCTTGGTTTAGTTGGAATGCGTACTAAATGCAAGACGCGCCGTGTGTCGCATAGCACGTAAAATACGAACGATGGTGCCGACCCCATGCGATGTTGGTGGTCGTTAAAAATCCCTACCCTGTGTTGGAGCACACAGGGGTTCGGCAAAATTTCCGGTATAGTGGAGGAAAGCATTCACCGACGTCGGTGTTATGCCTCGTTGCGGAAATAGGCCGACGTTAAATAAACGAATAAAAAAAAAACAACAACCATAATATACAGGGTGTTGCATGAGAAAACCGACATAGCTTAAAGGTATGTCCAGTTTTTCTAGGTGAATTAGGATCTCGCTTTGAAATTTTTCTATCGCTTTTCGTTTTGATGTTACAGGGTGAATCATGTATTTCGTAGAATTTTTTAATGAGCTATATCTTTTGAATGGCTTGATGGATTCGAATGAAATTTGATAGGTATATTTTCCTGATGTTAGTTGATACATCGCACCATGAAGTAGTTCGGAAATTCCAGGGCCGGACTTATTTTTTTTATTTTCAAAGTTTTTGCTGGATAAGTCATTTTTTCAAATGTTCTTTTGGAAAAACTATATCAAATTCACAGAACTACAGAAAAAATGCTACAAGGAACATCATTCAATTTTTTCGGCACACCCAAAGTCTGCCCAGATAAAAAATTCTTTGAGATTTGGGTCGGCTGCGATCTAGTGAAAACTAGTTAAGCACTCATTCTTTCACGGATCTTCGAGATGTTCATCCTCTAATTTGATGCTGACTCGGTTTTTTTCACTTTCCTACATTAGTATCACTTGGTACGGCAAAAAAGACAATAGTCCAGGACCAGATTCAAGTCTAGTGGACATTATTTCTAAAAATCCGATTTTTCAGTATTTAGTTGGAAAATTACAGCATAAAGTTATGGTGAAGTGGCTGAAAAATGCTCTCTTGTCTGCATGTGGAACCTTAGGTCACTTTAGAAACCAGCTAAACGGATTTTTTTTTTGTTGATTTCAAGAATACAAAAAATTCTTCCCGAAATTTTTTTGCGGACAAAATAAAATGAAGCAGGAATGATAATTCAGAAACGTAGTTTTAATGTGTAGAAAACGATCAAATCAATGACCCTAAATCTCCTGGTGCTCATTTTTGGGTTCTTTTCCGCCATCGCCACAAATATTTTCTTTCTTGAATTAATCACGTTATTAAAAGGCACACTTGTTGATAAACAACGTGAAGGAAATGAAAAATGAACCTGAATGAGGTCCTGCCCTGCGGGCCGTTCTCTACTTGTTGCCGAGGAGAATTTCTCGTGCTCCCTAGTGAACTAGGAGACCGTCGAGATAATTTTTTGTATTCTCAAAAGAACAAAAGGAAAAAATTGATTAGGCTGCTTTCTGAAGTAACCTAAGGTTCCACATGCAGACAAGAGGACATTTTCTATTCACTTCACCTTGATTTAATGCTGTAATTTTCGAACTAAATACTGAATAATCTAATTTTTAGAAATGTTCACTAGACTTGAAGCCGGTCCTGGACTTTTGACTTTTTTTTGTCGCACCAAGTGATACTAATGTAGAAAAATGGAAAAAACCGTGACAGCAATAAATTAAATGATGAACATATCAAAGATCCGTGAAAGAATAAGTGCTTGATTAGTTTTCACTAGATCGCAGCCGACCCAAATCTCAAAAGATTTTTTTTCTGGGCAGACTTTGGGTGTGCCGAAGAAATTGAACAATGTTTCTTGTAGCATTTTTTTTGTTGTTTATGAATTTGATATTGGTTTTTCAAAAAAACATTTCAAAAGATTACTTTTCTAACAAAAACTTTGAAAATGAAAAAAATGAGTCCGACCCTGGAACTTCCGAACTACTTTATGGTGCGATGTATCAACTAACATCAGGAGAATATACCTATCAAATTTCATTCGAATCCATTAAACCATTCTAAAGATATAGCTCATCAAAAAATTCGACGAAATACATGATTCACCCTGTAACTCCAAAACAAAAAGCGATAGAAAAATTTCAAAGCCTGATCCTAATTCGCCTAGAAAAACTGGACCTACCCTTAAGCTAGGTCGGTTTCTTCATGCAACACCCTGTATAAACAAACGGTAGGTGATGATAACACATTTAACTTAAAACTTTTGTTTATAACCGCCGCCCTCCACTCTTAGCACCATTAGGTACGTGCGATGTTTTGTTTAATGTTTACACAATAAAAAACAAAAATGCAATTTGGTTTTGTGATCTATTTGAATCCCAATTCAAATCTATTTGCGATTTGCTTTCATATAAGTAGGTGCAGGACGATTTTGACCTGTGGTCAAAACTAGCTTTTGGACAGGACGGTTTTAACCGGTTATAACCGCCCGGTCCAAAACTTGCCAACCCTGTTGGCAATCCATCCTACAGATATGAAGCTCAAGAGTCTTCAAATAAAGTTCATACAGGGTGGTATATAAAACGTTGCAAAATTCCGATGCATTCAATCAAGCCCTGTTTGAACAAAGATTTTTTTCACGAATTTCAACACCAAATGCATGAAGATACACCTCATTATCTTCGACCGGCTTTTGATTTTTTTGCCTATTTGTTTTATCAACAGGATGATCGAAAAATATCAACGTTTTGTTATTCCAATGCCAACTTTTTTCCCCGCCAACCGACTTCAAAATCTGAAGCTCATGTTAAAGCCAAAGCTTCAAGTAAGAAAACCTTTGGGTCAAATCGACTACATACTAGCCACACATTCAGAATACAGAGTTGCATCAAAGTTGATCCAAATTTGAATTGTCCCAGAAATTCCGTTTGCAATAAAAATATAATCAAGTTATGAAAATAACAACAATCACCTCACGTCGACAAACAATCCGGCATTGAATGGTTATCACTATAGTCATAGTCTTCACTGAAAGTCGAACAGAAGTCAGGAGTCTTCGTTACTGAGCTGTTTTAGGTGAGCAAAAATCAAAGTTTAATTCGGAAGCATGCAATTCCAATCTGCCTTTTTCACCAACATTCCGTGACCAATTACAAACAAGAAACATCTTGAACTGTTCAAAATGAATGGTTCGTTTGGAAGAAAATTAAATTTCATTGATATTTTCATTGCAAACGGAATTTCTGGGACGATTCAGATGTGGGTCGATTTTGATGCAACTCTGTATTTTGAACACTTGGCTTCAGTCGATTCTGACCCCAAGGTTTTCTTACTTCAAGTTTTGGCTTCAACGAGAGCTTGAGATTTTGAAAATCGATTGACGGGGGGAAAAAATGCCACTGGAATACCAAAATGTCGATATTCTTCGATCACCCTGTTGATAAACAGATAGGCAAGAGAATCTGAAGTTGGTCGAGGGTATAAGGTTCATCCTCGGGTTCATCTTCATGCATTTGGTCTTAAAATTCATGAAATTTTTTTTTCGGTGAATGAGAATTGACTTAACAGCAGTAAACAATAATTGTGCACTGGGGGGCACTATAGGCGAAATTCAGTGCCATTTCTGCGCAACCATGCTAGGGGATTTGAGAATAGTGCCGTATGCTAACACATGTAAAAAGCGTAATTTCAACATTGTATATTATTGAAACGGCTGGAAATGAAATTTTCAAATAAGCTATGGGAAAAAGAGCGTTTCTTGATCTTTCATTGTGTTCAAGACCAGCAATGATGGATCAGTTTTAGATACACAATGAGCGAAAATATGGTAACGTGTTTATCAGTTGATGTTTTTTTTTTAAATACCGCCCTACTTCTAGTATTCTTCTCTGCCTTACGGTTGCCGTCCTGTCTGTCAATGGCATGAAACTGCATGTAAACAAATGGTAACTAAAATTTTATCGGGTTATATGTATAATATATCAGAGGTTTTGTTTTCTGTTTTTTTTTTTTTTTCAAAAATGACGGGCAGTTTGTTGAGTGCTTGGCTGCAACAAAAACCGTACGAAAAGAACATTACAGTTCCATTTCATGTGTGTTCCCAAAAAACATCACCTTCTAGGCAACCAGTTATACACTGAAAACGGCTTTTTCGTTCTTTTCGGAACACTACGAGCGGAATTCATTTTTTCGACAGCAATGCACATGAACAACATCATTTTGCATAGTCTAGCATGGAAATCAGGAGTTTCTTGTCATCTATTTTCCTTTGTTAAATCGGTGGCTGAAAATCTGCAGGTTTTGAATTTTCCTAGCTCGCGCAGACGCATGAGTTTCATCCTCTAGCTTTGCGAACCTACAGCGCATGTCGTGCCGCTAAATATCGCATATTGCAGGTTGACCTTGCGTCAACTCCAATGCGCAATCTCAAAGCCGCGCTAGCACGCCGGTCGTCTGTCTCCTCGCGAGTCGTGAGCAGCGCGGTGGAACTAAGGAAGGCGGGTGCGGCACCCTAGTCTCGTGCTAAGGCGACTAGGCAAGGCGGCGGGACTCGGGTAGATGGTTAAGAATAAATTATCTGCTAGCCGGACCTGATTTTCCAGTGAGCATGGCATGAAAAACAAGTAAGGTGTGGACAATATCCCAGGAACACAGATAAGAATGCAAAAGTCAATGGTTTGTCCCGAGGGGTAAACCGCTGGGGGTATTATGGTGTACACCTCTGAAGTATTAGTGAGTATTACAAGGGTATTAGTGGGTATTACAGGGGTATTAGTGGGTATTACAGGAGTATTAGTAGGTATTACAGGGGTATTACTGGGTATTACAAACAGGGGTATTACATGGGAATTAGTGGGTATTACTAGGGGAATTAGAAGGTATTACAAAGGAATTAGTGGGTATTAGTAGGTATAAAACGTCAAGTGCGCATGCGTCAGAGGTGAACAAAGTTAGCTGAATCTCCATTACTAGTCATGAAAATGTCGGAAAAGTGAGCGGAAATCAGAAAAGTGAAAACTCTCGAGTAAAACAAGTAGGTAAAGGTAAGTTAGTAACCATTCACCTAAGTCTATCATTGTACAGGGGTGATACGGTATGGTTAGTTCGCCGATGGAATTGCACCTATTAATTTAGATTTAGAAATATTTGCCGCCCCGCGCCTGGTGAAATTGAATAGGTACACAATATTGCTTACATGAATACAAGAATACTATCAGTTTCACAGATAGAAATAACTTAAATTGTCACTGTACCTGGTACTTGAGCGCAAAATAAATCTCTCGACATATTCAAGGTACTGGAAGATTCTTTACAACAGCTTGCAAAATCTGCTGCTATAAATTAAGTTCTAGAAAAACCAGTGGCGGACTAAGGGAATTTGGGGCCCGGGGCGGAATTGTGAGATGGGGCCCCTAAGGACTGAAAGTTGAGAATATGAAGGGGGACCGGCAGACTTTTTGGCCCGCCCTGCCCCGCCGTAATTGAGCAAAAGCCTAAGAAACAAAAAATGTGTTGTTAACTTGACTATAAAACACACAGTAGCGCAGTCAGAATTTGAGGGCGGAGAGGGCACAGGCAACGGTGAGGGTGCAAGTCAGGGAAAAGTAGCGCCGCAGAAGAAATTTTTTGGGCATAATAATATTAATGATGCTGATGATAATCGGTATATTTCGTGCGTTTTGCGATTTCGGTTTTCGACGTTTTCACCAAAATTACTTGATAATCAAACTTCTTCTCAGAAAAAATTTGCGCTTCTTGAAAATTTTCGCCAGCATTTTTTTCTGTATCGGTTTAGTGTGGAATGAAGTGCCATGGGCGCTTGGGAGGTAGAGAGGTGGTCTCATTCGCCCACTTTCGCCCCCCTTGGCTATGCCACTGACCACCAGTACCTACAAGAAGTTTTCGGTTCCAGCTTTGGATGTTGAATTGGATTTGGACTGTTGACAGTGTTGACTCAATGCTAAAACCTACTCGTATATACAAAATTAGGAATAATATGAATTTCTACTACCTGCAGCGCGCAGACAAGATAATTTTGTTGTTTTGTCTTTCCTCTCTTTTGGAAAGAAATAATATAATACAAAATTTCAAAAGGCTTGAGGCCCCTGGCACTGTGATATCCGGGGCCGGGGCCCCTAAACGCTAAAGTGGAAATAATTCGCAGAGACTCCGTGATACAGACACACCTCTATTGCCTGTGTGTAGGCCCCCAAACCTGTTGTCATGGGGCCTGCCAAGGTAACTTTAAAATGGAAAAAATAGGAGAACAATGTTTCTTACCTGAGTAATATGCGAAAAAAAAGATCATCAAGGGAAAAAATTGAAATTTTTGGCTCTTATCCCAATTTTTTGCAGTATTTTTCACAAACAAGAGGAATTGGAGGCCCCATCAGATGAGTGAGGCCCTGAGGCCCGGGGCGGACCGCCTCCGCCGCCCCCCCCCTTAGTCCGCCACTGAGAAAAACCGAGAACTTGAGAACGAGAACGGAGATGAGAACCATTCACTTTAGTGAAAATTCAATCAGATCTGGGATTCTTGAAGCAGCTATCTGCTTCAAGAACCTTTTCTTGAAGCAGGTCTTTTTAGCACGACCTACATGTTGTGTGTGTGTAATGTATCGGTACTTAGAGTACCTACCCTATCAAGTTTTATTGTTACAATTAAAACGGTTGGAAGAAAATAGTCAGCCTAAAACTTTTGGGGTGACTAATTCACTTACTTATTATAGGTACAGGCAATGTTGCAGGGTAGTAATACCTACCTACAAATACCTACAGGGGCAAAATAAGGAATCTTTTCAGAAAACATACAAGCTGTCCCATGAATAACTGTCGGAAATACGAACTATGGTGCCGACCCTATGCGATGTTGTTGGTCGTTAAAAATCCCTACCCTGTGTTGGAACACACAGAAGTTCAGCAAAATTTCCGATATAGTGAAGGAAAGCATTCACCGGCGTCGGTGTCAGGCCTCGCTGCGGAAATAAGCCGACGTTTGATGATCGAATAAAAAAAAATTCTAAAATTTTGCTTGATGTGACGGATATACGACACCGAGTACTACATCATAAAACGCTGTTATGAAACTGGTATGGGCAATGCCATATGAGCTTTATGGGAGACTCGAGGGAAGACTAATCCACATTATACCTGCCTACCGTACCGTATCACTGGCCATGTCTGTGTTTCATGTATGTGCCAAGGTACACGAGCTCCAGATTTTATCTGATTTTACCCATTCATTATTGATACCAAGTGAAATTTTACTTTTCCGGCCCCCCACCTACATGGAAGGCAAAGTATGGTAATCGTTCAGAAAAAGTTTTGAGATTTCGACGGATAAATCTATTCTGGGTCCCCAAGTCGATCAGGACCATTTCCAGAATGATGTCTGTCTGTCTGTCTGTCTGTGTGTCTATGTGTCTGTTAGCAATCTTCCACGATAGCTGCCCAACCGTTGATTCGATTGACTTGAAATTTTGTATGCAGACATGGCTTTGCTGTCGAATGACCGGATTAGTTTTTGGCTGTCATCTGTCGAACGAAAGTATCACTATCAAAAAACGACAGAAGTTACATCTTCCAAGTTACTTCTTTTGCTAATAAAATCTTTCAGAAAAAAGATAAAAATTGGAATATGCTCCAAAATGACTAGGCTCTGTAGTTTGTCACTTCGTACCCCAATGTAGGTACTTGACTATGCAAGGTGATGCTACCAAAAAATAATTTCCAAAATTTCCTTTGTTCTCAGACCATTGTTGGATCCGGCATTTAAAAATGGCGACTCTGACGTCACCACTAATATCGCGTATAGGACGATAGGAGTGCTTCTCCAAGGCTTTGTAGCATTTTATTCTATTCCGGCCTTTTCTGCATTCATGTCTGATGGATTTTAGAGGGTTTAGATCGGATAATGGCGAGTAATAACTACAGGGGGTATTATAAGGTATTAGAGGGTATTACTGCGGTATTACTGGGTATTACTGGGTATTACTGGGTCATTACTGGGTATTACTTTTGGAAATTTTGGAAATTATTTTTTGGTAGCATCACCTTGCATCTCGCCTTGCATAGTCAAGTACCTACATTGGGGTACGAAGTGACAAACTACAGAGCCTAGTCATTTTGGAGCATATTCCAATTTTTATCTTTTTTCTGAAAGATTTTATTAGCAAAAGAAGTAACTTGGAAGATGTAACTTCTGTCGTTTTTTGATAGTGATACTTTCGTTCGACAGATGACAGCCAAAAACTAATCCGGTCATTCGACAGCAAAGCCATGTCTGCATACCAAATTTCAAGTCAATCGGATCAACGGTTGGGCAGCTATCGTGGAAGATTGCAAACAGACACATAGACACACAGACAGACAGACAGACAGACATCATTCTGGAAATGGTCCTGATCGACTTGGGGACCCAGAATAGATTTATCCGTCGAAATCTCAAAACTTTTTCTGCACGATTACCATACTTTGCCTTCCATGTAGGTGGGGGGCCGGAAAAGTAAAATTTCACTTGGTATCAATAATGAATGGGCAGAATCAGATAAAATCTGAAGCTCATGTACCTTGGCACATACATGAAACACAGACATGGCCAGTGATACGGTACGGTAGGCAGGTATAATGTGGATTAGTCTCCCCTCGAGTCTCCCATAAAGCTCATATGGCATTGCCCATACCAGTTCCATAACAGCGTTTTATGATGTCGTACTCGGTGTCGTATATCCGTCACATCAAGCAAAATTTTGGAATTTTTTTTTATTCGATCATTAAACGTCGGCTTATTTCCGCAGCGAGGCCTGACACCGACGCCGGTGAATGCTTTCCTTCACTATATCGGAAATTTTGCTGAACTCCTGTGTGTTCCAACACAGGGTAGGGATTTTTAACGACCAACAACATCGCATAGGGTCGGCACCATAGTTCGTATTTCACGTGCTATTCGACACACATTTCGTCACATTCGTCTTGCATTTAGCAAGCATTCCAACTAGATCAAAGAGCTTGTTTTGAGGACGGATATCCAATCGCCCACAGTGGGACTCGAACCCACGACCCCTGGATAGGGATGTCCAAATGTTGTCGGTGAATCGATTAGTGCTAATCGAATCGAATCGTAATCAATAGTTTGATTCGATTAAAAAATCGTATGAAATGAATCGATGCATCGAGAAGAACCGATCTTAGTGCATTCAGTTCGGCGGGGCAACTTATTTAGGTATGTGGTGTTGTGGTGTTGATAGATGATGCCCGTGGCGAAAAAAAAATTAAATAATAATAATGTTGACAATAGTGAATGATTTTTCATCAATAGTCGACACAAATGACCAGAAAATTGAACGGCTTTTCGGAATCAACGAGTGTTGTCGCGTGCGTAATAATCGAAACAGCAATCACATTAGTTTGAATCGATTCACTAAATAATCGTATACAGTTGAATCGATTCAACTTTTCAGATGCATCGTTTTCATTGAATCGATTCAAGTATGAATCGAATCGAAGTTGGACATCCCTACCCCTGGAGTAGTAGTCGAACGCGCTGACCACCACACCACAAGTTCCTTATTTCCGACAGTTATTCATGGGACAGCTTGTATGTTTCCTGAAAAGATTCCTCATTTTGCCCCTGTAGGTATTTGTAGGTAGGTATTACTACCCTGCACCATTGCCTGTACCTATAATAAGTAAGTGAATTAGTCACCCCAAAAGTTTTAGGCTGACTATTTTCTTCCAACCGTTTTAATTGTAACAATAAAACTTGATAGGGTAGGTACTCTAAGTACCGATACATTACACACACACAACATGTAGGTCGTGCTAAAAAGACCTGCTTCTGACCACAAGATTTTCTTACTTCAAGTTTTGGCTTCAACATGGGCTTGAGATTTTGAAAATCGGTTTACGGGGGAAAACGTTGGCACTGGAATACCGAAATATTTAGATTTTTCGATCGCCCTGTTGATAAAACAGATAGGCAAAAAAATCAACAGTCGGTCGAAGGTAATGAGGTCTACCTTCATGCATTTGGTGTTGAAATTCATGAAACATTTTTTTTTCTTCAAACGGGACTTGGTTAGACGCATCGGAGCTTTGCAATGTTTTACATACCGCCCTGTATGAGGAGGGGGGATGTCACACTCTTCCGTGAGTGCGCCGCAGCCGAGGCCGCAGCCGTTTTTAGCGCATTTTCCATCTTGATGAAAATCGCTATTGCAACCGCTTTGTCCGTCCGTCCGTCCGTCCGTCCGTCCGTCCGTCCGTCCGTCCGTTCCTCGAACTCCTCCCAAACTAGACGACCTAGCTTTCTAATTTTTTCGCTGTTACATAGCTGCCACTCCCAAAGGAGGGCTAGGCTATATTGGATGTCTATATTGCGCCGCCAACATAGAGAAAACCACCCCCGATGAACTTGAAATAACATAATATTGCACTTTCTACCAGACCTGATGCTCTGGTGTTCTCATTTTTTGAATAATACATAGTTGCCACTTATAAACGTAAGCCAAGAAACATTCCGTCTTCAATATGCGCCGCCGACATGAAAAAACTGCTAAAAACCGCCCCCAATCACTTTAAAATGAAAAACATAAACCCGAAGACATAGCGATCTGATTCTTTCGGTATATAAATAGCTGACTAAAAATGGGAAAGGATAGGCTACTTTTGATATGGCGCCGCCTCCAGCTTCCGCCCCCAAAATAAAAAAGTGCAACTTCAACAATTTTCACTGATTTAGCTGATAATGTTACCTCGAACATGTAGAAACTCTCGACTCAAACTGTGCAAGAATTTCTTTGCCAAACTCCGCCGCTCCCACACGCCGCCTCCAAAGTTAGAGATACTATTGATAACAAAATTAACTCATACAGCTATATTTTGGCTGCGTGAATTGAACATTTCTGTCAGTGCCAAGGTGACAAAGCTCAATCAAGCTGATTTCCGTCAATCATGCCACGATTTAGCATAAACGAAAGAACAGAATTGTTATACAGTTGGAAGAAGGTCTTTCTAGACAGGTTACTTTGATGTTTGGCGTCGACAAAATGACTGTATTGTCTGTAAAGAAGTAATGGGCGGAACTCGGGAACTTAGCTAGAAGAGGTGGTGCCGGAAGGCCAAGAATTTTCACTGTGGACCAAGACCAAGCGCTGCTCGATCAACTACGACATGATCCCTTCAGTACTTAACGGCACGAAAAGCGATAAACGAAACTGCCTTTCCAGGCTTCCGAGGCGAGTTCGAGAGTCTGAACTGTGCTGCAAGGTGGCAACTGAAGACGTTTCCAACAGACTTGAGGAAGAAAACTCATCTGCTATTTTCGCTCACCCACATTTATCGGGAGTAGGCTTTTGGGATCGGAGTGCAGCATCCAAGGCAGACTCAGTTCAAAAACTACACCAATATTTTCAAATTTCAACTTGACTTTGATAGCTAGATCTTTCAGAAATGACGACTCTGGGAGACATGACGACGGAATCGTCAAAAAGTCGAATCCACCCCAACCAAATGATAAATAATCACGGCGACTGCATTAAGACGCTGTATGAGTTCATTTTGTTACCAATAGTAAATGTAAAACATGAACCTGAAGACATAGCGATCTAATTCTGTCACTATATTGATAGCTGATTGAAATTGGAAAAAGATAGGCCACTTTTAATTAGCCGCCGCCTCCAGCTGCCGCCTCCGAACCAAAAAAATGCAACTTTTGACAATTTTCACTGATTGTCATATTTCCCTTACATTTAGAAACTCCCAACTCAAACTGTGCAACAGTTACTTTGCCGATTGCTGCCGCCCCCACACGCTGCCCTCAAAGTGAGAGATGAATGAAAAACATAAACCCGAAAACATAACTATCTAATTCTTTCGCTATATGGATAGTTAACTAAAAATTGGAAAGAATAGGCTACTTTTGATATGGCGCCGCCAAAAGTCAAAAGCCAAAAGCCAAACTTCCACCCCCAAAAGAAAAAAATCTGTTGTGGGGCGACACAAAACTTTCCCGGCGGTATCCAGGGACGTCAGTAATGATTTTGATCGAAGTGTCCCTTCGGGAGGGTGGGACTTAATTCGGAAATTGATGAAAACATTTTACTCAGTTGTGCGTTACGCGATCATTCTGCATCCATTGTTGGGCCTACAGAACAAGTGACAGGTTCTTAGGTTTCCATGGTTATGAAATATTTCGAAAGGTAGAACTAGGAAGAAGACAATTGTTGCGAAATTTGAAGAATGCAATACTATATCCAGACAAGCCCAGACCCAATGTGTCACCTGAAGGCTTCCGATCAAAATCATCTACCTGAAGTCTAATCAGGTCATTCCAGGCTGAACTTATGCTTTCGTACCTGATTTCGATTTGATCGAATCAATATATCGGTAATTATCGTGGCAGAACCGCTTAATTTGCACGATCGCATGAGCGGTTTTATATTTTCAGTAGGAAAATTCCCGGGAAATTGGGGAGAAATTATTGGAAAATGTTCAAGAACCAGTTATCTATTCTTCAAAAACAAATGGTAGAAATCTGTTCACGGAATAAAAAGTTGGAAAATTTCCAGTTTTTCCAGAGAGGAAAACTTGAAAACCGTTGGTCTGATTTTGAAAATTTTTCCTCCAAAAATTAATTCAGTCTTTTTTCCAATTTTCATTCGCAGCATGTCTGCATCTAAAATGATGATTTCGTGTGGCTCACCGCATGTTGAAGTTTACGCTGCAGTTTTTTCAAATTCACGGAATATGTAAATTTGTTATTGAAAAAATTACCGTCGGAAAACCGAAGCTGTGTCGATTTTAAAAATAGATCTACAAGACGCCCAGTTCAATCTTCTTCCGATATCAGTCGAAATTTTTCGAAAAAAGTCGATCCTCGTGCAGGAATGAATTTTTGAGTGGAGTGCTGCATCAAAAGCAAGTCATCCTGGTGGGAATCCGGGTGAGTCGTTCTCTCGAGTGGCAACGGCTAGGAGCAATTTTGAAAATTCATAACGCCCGATGGAAAAATAGTGGAAAATTGCAACTGCAGACTTAATTTGACTGTTATGTTTTGTTGCTTCCTGCCAAATTTGGTCCCAATGCATCTGATAGATTTTGATTAATTGAATGGTAAAGTTTTGAACTTTGACATTTTTTATTTTTTGACAGATGACAGACAAGGCACAATTTTTAACTGTTCTGAATACAGTTTTTCATGGGCTTTCAAACGGCATCTTGCAAGTCAAGTTCTGTGAGATATAGCTTCTGTCATATTTTGATAGTGACATTTACGTTTGACAAATGACAGCCAAAAACTAATCAGCTCATTTAACAGCAAGACTCTGTCTGTATATCAAATTTCAAGTCGATCAGACTATCGGTTCGGCAGCTATCGTGTCAGAACGTTTTTCCTGCATCCTGCATCATCACATAACTTTCCCTTGGACGGGCCGGGAAAGTAAAAGTGCAACTTTCAATAATTTCCACTGATTTACATTTTAATGTTACCTCAAACATTCAGAAACTCCCAACTCAAACTGTGGAAGAATTTCTTTGCCAAATTCTGCCGTTCCCACACGCCGCCCCCAAAGTAAGAGATAAATGTAAAATATAACCCTGAAGACATAGCGATCTAATTGTTCCGCTATATAGATAGCTGACTAAAAATGGGAAGAGATAGGCCACTTTTGATTAGTCGCCGCCTCTAGCTCCCGCCCCCAAACAAAAAAAATTCAACTTTCACAATTTTCACTGATTGTCATATTTCCTTAAACTCCTAGAAACTTTTAGAAACTCCTAACTCAAACTGTGCAACAGTTACTTTGCCGAATGCTGCCACCCCCACACGCTGCCCTCAAAGTAAGAGATAAATGGAAACCCAGCTCCCCTCAAACAAAAAAATATTGATGAGTGAAAGAATTTTCAATCAAATCTATTCCATTGGCAAGTACCCCATTCTGATAACAAAATATCACAATGAGTTTCGAATGAAGAAAGTGGGCAAGGAATGGTGTTTCTCCTTCAACCAAATTTCTTTACGTTCACAATATGCCTCTTTGAGAAAATGCGCTACTGAGACTCACGCACGTGAAGGCATACTCACTTGTTTTAAATCATATTTATCAGAATTATTTCTGCACTCACACCTAAGGGGACTTCCTATAAACATACCTTCGCAAACTTATAATAACGGAGATGCCGACCTTTCAATTGGTTTTTATAAGAGCACTCTGTTACCGTTACCATCAGAGAATGTTACCACCACAAAACAAAGCATCGAACGATATCGTGCTTCTTGTCACTAAAAAAATGTGCTCGCGATCTGTGAGCTGTAGACCAAAACTGGAATAGTTTGCAGAAACCTGCTCAAATCAGTAGTTGGTGACTCGCTCACATCAGGCGGCAAAATAATTTAAGGTTGGAATTTCTGAATAGCAATTTCAACAATTTGAAATCGGGACAAACCGGGACAATTATGTTAAATCGGGACTTTTTTTTTGGGACAAAGAATAGGTCGGGACTAGCTACTGAGAATCGGGACTGTCCCGCTAAAATCGGGACGTCTGGTCACTATACCAAAATTATCATTGTACATAACCATACCTATGTATGTATAATGTTAAACTAACAAACTACAAAATAATGTTATCTATCCATTTTTATTACTCTTTTATTCCAGCCTTGATTTACTAAATTCACTACATTATTTCTTCATTTATTTCTATTTTGTACTTATTATTTAACACTAAGCAAGGTGAAACTCTTCTCTTGTGAACTTTACTTCCTTTTGTATTATATTATTGTACACCTGTATGGTGAGGACAATAAAATCATTAACAATAATGAATAATAATATTCCAGCTTTGAATCAATGCAGTGAATTATTTTCAGTGCAATTCACCAACTTTTTTTAATGTCAATATTGAAATGTGCCAAGTTGAACAGGTGATCCATATTATCTGCGCTTTCTATATTGGACGTCTCTCCCCTGTCCTTTTTATATTACTTTAGGAACACCTTATTAGACCAAGCAGCCCTATGTCTCGAGAGTACGTTGACAGCTCATTGACAGCTGACAGGTGATTCATGGTTTCCCGTATTTGGCATGCGATCTTCTTGTACAAAGATATGGGCGTTGCCATCCAGTTTTCAAAATTTCAAAAAAGTAGATGAAAAATTTCCAAAAATTTTTGAAACTTGAATAGCATTGCTCGTACGTTTTTATTAAGGAATTTCTATTTCAAGGACGGAGTCAAATTGGTAAAATGAGGCGTTACGGAATCAATCCGTCTGAGTTTATTCCTTGACAGAAATCTATCATTCAGGTCTTTTTGGAAAGCTACAAGGATGTACTTTGGTTTGAGCCTATTGATTTTTTCAAAAAAAAATCAAGTTTTGAAAAAATAATTTTTTGATTTCGAAAATGTCTATAGGCTCAAACCAAAGTACATCCTTGTTGGACGGAGTCAAATTGGTAAAATGAGGCGTTACGGAATCAATTCGTCTGAGTTTATTCCTTGACAGAAATCTATCATTCAGGTCTTTTTGGAAAGCTACAAGGATGTACTTTGGTTTGAGCCTATAGACATTTTCAAAATCCAAAAATTATTTTTTCAAAACTTGAATTTTTTTGGATTTTGAAAAAATCTATAGGCTCAAACCAAAGTACATCCCTGTAGCTTTCCAAAAAGACCTAAATGATAGATTTCTGTCAAGGAATAAACTCAGACGGATTGATTCCGCAACGCCTCATTTTACCAATTTGACTCCGTTCTTAAGGAAAAAATAAACAAAAACCTATTCCCGTCAACAAGTTTTTCAGTCAAATCGGAAGCCCCTCAAGACGCGTCTTCGTCATACCGCTAGAGGCCCCCAGGCCCGTGGAGGTTGCCTACCTAACTGTTTCTAAGTTTTAAATTTACAATATTTAAAGAATCGTGCAGATTTGCGGAAAACCCCTCAGTTTATACTATGTTACATGGCTACCATAGTATCGTTTGGGACAAAAAAAAAATCTTGCAAGGACCCTATTGTTCCAAGTTCGACAGCACTTTCTCGTTACGGTCGAGTAACCTTTCCTTTAAATGTGATCGTATGTGCTTGACCGGATTGCAATCAGGAAATCTTGCTGACCATTTCATCCCAACGATGTCATAGTCCAAGATCCTGATGAGGGCGAGCTTTGATGTCTACATAAATCATATCATAACCATAAAACAAGGTATCGATATCGTATCATCGTGGCGTGGCCACAAACCGTCGAAAATTAACCTGCGTGAAGACATTTTTCCAATATTGTATGTGCAGTTCAAAGACAACAACACTGTCACATGAATCTGTCATCAACAGAAGACTAGCTTGATTCTTGACTCAGGGACATGGTTCTGAACTGAATTTGCAAATATTGACTTTGCATACATAAATTCACATCTCCCTAATTAGGTAGGTACGCAAGGTGGACTAAAAGTTCAACTGTTGTGAGCTACGGATACTAGAGGCTACAAGATAGATTCATAGTATCACATTCACAAGTGCAGGTGATTTGGAAACTGTCCAGCGCCAGAACAAAAAGAACAGAAAATTGCACGCCTTCTTTTGCCACGCTCGATGAAACATTATTCTTCTGCTATGAATTATTAAGATATCGATGATGCATGGAAAAAAATCGCCTTCAAAACAGTGCAAGTTGTTTCAGTAGATATCCGAGTTTTCAGGATATTTCAAAACAAGCCATTTTCAAAATATTCTCACTTCAATTTGTGAGGAGTTTAGTCATTTTTATTTGGTACCTTCTTATCCACGACCACGGTGGAAGATGATACAGGTGATGCAACGAGCCACTGTTACATACGAGTTAGGCGTCTTCTGTCTGCTAACACAGAAAAAGATGGAACACTCGGGTGACATGCTTGGAGACCGTATCACGGTGGGCCCGAATCTTCCCGTTTCTCTCAATTATTCCCATGAGCTCTTACGGATAGCACAAATGAGAAGCGACCGGGGCTTATTGCATCACCGATATTATCTACCACCATGTCCGCAACTTTTTTTCCAATTTTGTTTCTTTGGACTATTGGTGAGAAACGTTGTTGCTTTCAGATGCATCTGTCGAATAAGCACAGCGATGAGTGCAAACACTACAAGTGTTACTTGTGCTCGAATCAAGTATTCCACGATCGGCTTTCTGCGGAACTTCACATATCGATGAAGCATTACCATCAGTTCGCGCCTTGCATGGGAACGAACCAGTCGATGCTACGATCGCAGTATCAGCTAGAGTTGGACGCTAGGATTCGAGAGTATGGTTTAGTTTTCCAGTGCAATTTCTGCCAGAAATCGTTCAAAGATCAATACACCCAATACATCCACATACTGAAGGAACACAACGATACAAAAGAGGTATATGCGATTTGCCCGCCCACTTGTTCTTAAATTAACCGGTTTGCTTTATTCCAGGGCGAGAAGTTCCTCTTGGATTCAGCTTTGATCCAACAGCAGCAGCAGCAGCACCAAAATCCGTCCATATCGCCGAACTTCGTATTTCCGAAGATTTTGACTTCGCCCAAACTAGACGCGAATGCTGACACGGCCTTCACCTGTGACATCTGCAATCGCACTGATATTGCATCAGAATCCGAATTGATTACGCACAAAAAGCTCCATCATGCCAAGAGCAAAGTCGGATCGGTGAGCCTTCAGTGCGCGTACTGCAACGAATACTGCAAATCAAGAAGCGATCTAGAAAACCACATGAAGACACATCAAGTGAGTTGCGGCAAAGGCAAACACAAGTGCAACATATGCGACGAGATCTACACATCGACTTTAACGTTGGCCGATCACAAGTTGACCCATTGCAAAATCGTCGAAGGCAACAACTGCGTCCAGTGCAAGTCTGTTTTGACTGACGAACAGTCGTTTTACACGCACCAGCTTCAGCACAGCAACAGTCCGGCCAAGCCAAACTCGCAGATTGCTTTGCCAGCAAACTGCATTATATGTTGTCAAACTTTGCAGACTGATGTCGAAATAAAGCTGCATGCCAAGTTCCATTTAAAACATATGTTGGCGAAAGAGTGTCTGTGTGGTGTTTGTAACAAAATCTTCGACGGTCCAAGCGGGATGATCTTGACCAACTACGAGAAGAGTTCTGACAACCTTAGTATATTCTTGTGTAAGGATTGCAGTGCCAAAAACAATAACGTGTCGACTTCCGAGTGCGACGTTAAAGTGCCACCGAATAAGTTCGCTAGCGTTCAGTGTCCGCAGACATTTGAAAGTGAGAGTGAAGTCCAAAGTCACGCAGCCATGCACATGTTGAACGAAGGAACAAACTTAGAGTGCCGTCTGTGCAAGCAGGTGTTCTCGTCGCCGCTCAAGCTGCAAATCCACTTGATTGAACATAACTTTTACGGAATGAACCAGTACAGTTGTTACGTGTGTTCATCGGTGTTCACAGCAGCCAGCGGGCTCCAAAGCCACATCATTGGGCACGGCTTGGACAGTCGACCGTACGAATGCTCACAATGCCAAATGAAATTCTTCTTCCGCGCCGAATTGGACAACCACTGTTTCGTCCACATTCAATCCCCGAAACCACCACCAACACCATCTGCGGCGTTCTCAAATGGCGACGACATGTGCGAAAAACAGTTCAAAGTGTGCAAATACTGCTCCAACTCCTTCTTTGACAATTCATTCTACTTGGAACACGTCGGACAATGTCCCTTTAAACGCAGTCCGAAACGCGAAGTCCTCGATGTAGACAATAATATCAAAAAAGAAGTCACAGAAATTACGTCAGAACTAATCATCACGAAAGAGGAGCAATAACTGTGTTTTAACAGTGATATAAACAATTATTACTATTGCGTAAGACTTTTATATGTATTTATCATAGCATTATTGGGATATTAGAATAGAACATGGAATTGTGATAACTTTTTAGTTGTTCTATAAGTAGGGTGAATGGTAATTTATAAACCAATTTGCACGCATGTTATTATTATAAAAAAAAATTAAAAACCAACACACAGAACAAAGGGTCCACTGATTAACATTTAAATGGAAGTTTATTAAATACGTCTGGTGTGTGTCTTGCATTGTTTTCTACTTTGTTACCGCCAGAAAAGTACAAAGAATTTTCGAAATTTCTATCGGTTCAGTACTGCCAAAAGAAAAGAACACTGAGGCAAACTTCATTCCGTAAAAATGTTGTTGAAAGCAACCAAAGAGACAATGATGTGTTTGATTTTATATGATGTCGAAAATATATTGATAATGTAGCACCGTCCATTTGAATCGTTTCGTTTTTTCGCTATTTTCACTGTTTAAAGCGTAATTTTGGTTATCTGTTATATTTTTCGCCGCATTGTTTTAGGTAATCATATTCAATTCAGTATGTAACCTTCGCGTTCACAATCAGTTCGCCAGCTTCCGGTACAATTATGTGCCAAAGTGGGTATCTGCGCAGTAAAACTGTACGAAGAGTGAGAAAATCTGGCCTGAGTAGCAGGATAAAGGTGGTAGGATTGGTAGACATACAGAGGTTATTTTCAGACTTACTATGTTTTCTATACAGGATGTTCACGCGAGGTAGATACCTCCCTTCAGTCCCTTTCCTTCAAAAACTCTCTTCCAGTTGAATTTTTTCTGTAATTTCTGATCCATTTTAGAAATCAAGTAGGTAGGTGCTTAATATAGGTTGACGATATTTTGCTTAACTTTTGGACGTGGAATGACATACAATAGAAGCAAGTCCTGGGCCCATTTAACCCCTCTAATAGGTCCAACATTCTTCAAAATCTATAATTTCGAGATTCCATTAGCCAATTTTAGTTTTTTTTTTATTAACCCAGGATTTATACTGGTCTGTACCAAAAATGATATCTGAAAACAGTAACCGTAGATATCAGTTGATGTCATGACTGCCGTCAAAGTGGTTTGAAAAAATTCGGCTTCGTAACGGAGATTTGGTTTGTTTTTTTTATGAATAGTTCATAACAGGTTGAGGTATTCGGCTACAGCTGGCGCGAGATTTGTTTTGAATGATTATCTATGTTTATAAGTCGCGAATTTCACTAAAATCCAACCAGTGATCCCAAGGTTAGAAGGGGCTAAGGGGTCAAAATAAACAGAAAAAACTTAATAGGAAGTCATAAAATCAACTAACGCCTCTACGGTTACTTTTTTCGACATCACATCTGGGATACCTGTATATTTGAAGATAAAAAAAAACTATTTACATCGATTGTGATGATGAAATGCGAAATAATTTGAAAACTTATGCAGCGGCATGAGTCATGAGATGGAAAATTGTGCTTGACATAAAATTCAGAAACGACGGAAAAAAAGTACAAGGAAAGTTTTTCTTTTCTGAACTATCGTGAAGGACGAGTTTTTGAAATGGCGGTAGAGGTATCCATCTCGCGTGAGCACCTGTACAATGTAAATCATATGATGTGTATCCAGGGCCGGCTTCAGGGTGTGGCGAGCGAGGCGGCCGCCTCGGACGCCAAGCTTTGAGGGGGCGCCTGAGTGCCCTTTGTCTCTCTATTATCCCGAAAAAATTTCGTCTGCGGCGCTTCTCTACTAAATTTTTTTGCAATTTTCAATTATTATCAACATAACTGTTATCATTTGAAAAAAAAAACGCTTGAGATGCTATTTTTTCATTCATAAAAAGGCGCAGTACAGAACTTCGCCTTGGGCGCCAAAAGCTGTAAGGCCGGCCCTGTGTGTATCATTGATATCTGGAAATGAATTTGAAAACAAAAATGTAGCTGTGCAAACACAAAAGTGATCTTTTCACTGTTTCTGAGTTGAGAATGCCAAGTAGGACGTTCACAAATTTGCTATTTCTACGCAATTCTGAAATAACAGCCATTTTCGAATTTTGTATTTGGAGCCTATTCTGTTGGCTATCATTGACCCCAAGATCATTGAAATTGAAACATAAATGAAAATTTCAAAAGAAAAAAATGTTACTTCCGTGTGTCTTAGCCCACCCGGTATATTTTTACATCTACGATATTAGTCACTTTTTTCTACAGTTTTCTAGCGGTGCAAGTATCCACTTAGGCACGTTATGCAGGTTCCTGGCACGGTTGTAAGCGCAGAGACGCTGTTAAGTTTGGGTTCAATTCAATAAAACAACAACGAGTAAACATGCGTTTCATTTTAAAGGCCCCCAACTATTGAAGGGAAAATGTTGTAATCGTGCAACAAATTAAATTCAAGAAAATGACGGATATGTTCATTTTGAGGTCCCTCAAGGCGATAAGGACCATTTTCAGAATGATCAGCCAAAGTTCGAATCCCGACGATTAGTCTGATTTTTGCTACAATGTGTGCCGTCGGCTCCTTGCCAGGGCCGCTATTCTTGAATCGTGTGAGAAAAGTCCCTGGGAGTTTTATATTATCCGTACCACACTTCTGTAGCGAAAGTTGCCTAAAAACCACGATTTTAGGCAACATTCGCTACATCAGTGTACTGCGGAATGTATTTTACTCCCAGGGACTTTTCTCACACGATTCAAGAATAGCGGCCCAGGTGACTGGCAAAGATCCATCTCTTTGCCAGGTGACAGGCCGCCATTTTGAAGCTTAGAGTTTTAGATAGGGTTCGTTTCATAGTAGTTCGATGCTTTAGCACTAGATGGCCTGCTGCGTGCAAGCTCTGAGAGGTGACAGTCATTTGCAGAGTTCTATAATTCTAAGTCTTTTTTGAGCGAGTAACTTTTTGTAACCGGTTGGTTATTAGCGGTTGACATTAGATTGACAGATACTGTCATTTTTTTGACATCTGACATTTCTCGCTAAAACGTTGCGGTTATAACTTTGGTCATCAGCATTTGGCGGGAAAACAGGAACTAATAGCTTCAAATAGTTACGTACCTACTTGTACTTGTCTCTGCTACATACCGTGTACTTGAACCATTCGTAATCTAGGATACCTTTGAAGGTGAAAAATTTAGTCATTCAGCCAATCCAGTTACTTGAATCGATGAACATCTCGTTTCCGAAGTCACCCGGGTGGGCCCCAATCAGGGCCCTGATTACGAATTTTGTGGATCACACGTGTACATCGTGATCACATCACACATACAATTTCAATGGAATCCTGTTTATTTTCTTGTCCATGGTGTAATACCGAAGGAACAATTAATAGTTATATTGAATTGAATTGAAAATCAACTATTCATATTTCTACTACATAAATAGGAGGTATAACAAATACTTTCAGGATTAAACCACCATCAGGCGGCCATCGGAGATCTGGATTACCCGATGTTCTTGTGGGTCCATCGCCTTTGAATTCTTCGATTCTTCTCGTCGCCAAGTCAAGTTGTCAAGTTTTTGAGGTTAGGTTAGGTACGTTTCACGTTTGGAAATTCAGGACCGCTGCTTGTTTCAAATTCAAATCTGTTGCCGCCACAATTTGTTCCCCCACCATAACAATAACCAGCCTCATGACCAGGTTATGAAATGTATAACCGGTGATGATCGATATCAAAATGGCGGCACTTCCTTTACCGCTTATAACCAATCCTCGCTCAAACGTCAAATTCTATAACCAAGTGTAACCGGTCATGAACGGTTACTCGCTCGAAAAAGACTTTAGATGGGATTCGATCATAGTAGTTCGATACTCTCCCACCAGATGACGACCGCCTTTGGTAGTTCAAACAAGCCCCGCTAGATGGTGTTTCGAGTGATAGTTTTGACTGTTCGATACTTCTGGGCCGCTATTCTTGAATCGTATGAGAAACTCATACGGGTGAGATGCTGTATCGACTGATCTGCATAATGTAAATTACTCAACAATTGAAGTGGCCCACCCAAAATTTTTGATGAAGTTCAAAGTGCCCTAGCTCTCGAAAAAATAGGACCAAATCCAAATTTTTTCTTCTATCCCATACCTGGAGCGCGATTCTGTACTCTCCTACCGACACTTGTCGGTGTCGGTAGCTAGGCAGGAGCGAATTTGATTGGTTCTCACCCTAGTTACCGATCCGATAGTTGTCGGTAGGCAAGTACAGAATCGCGCTCCTGCGCTCTTTGTCTATCAGAGGACGGATACAGAATCAAGTTCAAATCTTCCGTGTTGGTTGTACAGGCCGTCGCGTAAAACCCTGCAAAAACTTGAAAGTTCGAGTAACTCCCAATTCGAGAAAACACGTTTTTGAATATTTTCAACTGGTGCAGGGTGCAGGGAGGTTGGTACACCGATATCTCGAAACGGTTTTTCAATTTTTCTAATATCTTCCTTCACTACCAGGGTGATTCGAAAAAAAAACAACTTTTTGGTTTTTTGGTCATATAGCTTTTTTGCTTGTTGGCCGATTTTCATAATCTGTAACTCATGTTGAAGCTAAATCTTCAGGGAACAAGAATATGTCTTCGAAATTGATGCAGAAGAAAACTTGAAACTGAGACTCTGTATCAAAAATGACGCACATCTGAATAATCCCCGAAATCGGATCTAGAGATGGAACTCGTCGGAAATCAATTTGTTTCTAAGTTAACCCTTGAGTTGACAATTCAAAATGATCATTTAAAGATATATACCTCTTCCTGTATAAATGAAGATTTCTTGACGAGGGAATTGAATTATGGCGGCATGTTCTCAAAACAAAATCAATGTCCCTCTTACCTGAAAACTAATGTTACCTACGTTACGGATAGCAAAGCTGGTGATTATTGAATCAAGAAAAATCCAACAATGTTTCTGAATTCAATTACCAGCTTTGTTGTTCGTAACGTAGGTTATACAGGATGTCCCATAATTAGCGTGCAATACTTCACCAGCAGATTCTGCGACCCAAACTAAGAAAAAAAGTTCCCATAAACATAGGCCGAAAAATGCTTCATAAGCGAGCTACAGCCCTCTAAAAGTGGTACCCTGAAGATGGTTTTTATTTAATATCTGTGAAACTGTCAACAGCAAAATCATGAAATTTTGCACATCGGCCAATCTTTTCATGTCTAATAATATGTGAAGATAACAATTTCAAAATTCTATCCAGAAATGGGTCAGACTGTGGGGGGTGGGGGGTAAAATCACCCCAACTTTTTCAAGTGCCGTTTTTTTTGCAACTTTAGCATAAAATTATGAAACCCCAAAGCATTTTGCAATAAAAATGTCCCCTTGTTCAACTTCGATAGGAAGCACCGTTCTCGAGTAAAATCGATTTTAAACTTACCCTACATGTCATAAAAATTCATAATGAAAATTACAAAAAAAAATAAAAATTGAGCGTAGGCCATGGAACACGACTTCTATGTTTGGTAAAAACATAATCGAGACAGGTGACAGGCCAGAGCACGACCATTCCAGCAGCCATACACAAAGTGCATGTCTGCCAGTTCTTGGTTTTTGAAACATTCCATTTTTACAAAACAGTACCCGCAATAAAACTTCTTTAATTAGCTTCAAGGGGTTTCTGATTCGACTAAAGAAGTTGTTGACGGAAACCGGTCTTATTTTATTTTTTTCGTCAAGTAGAAACTCCTCCAAAAAGAAAATGTACAGGCATCGCTATCAAATTTCGAAAATTTCCAAAAAAAATTGAAAATTTTTGATTTCGATTTTTGAAAATTAGAAAACTAGATAGCATCGACAATGCATCTTTCCCCATGAAAGTCGCATGCCAAATTTGAATTTTCTATTTTCAAAAAAAAGTACCAAAAATGATTTCTCGTAGACATGAAAAAGTGAATTAGTAGAGAACATTTTTGGTACCTTTTTCTTGGAATAGAAAGTTCAAATTTGGCATGCGACTTTCTTGGGGAAAGATGCATTGCCGATGCTATCTAGTTTTTGAATTTTCAAAAATCAAAATCAAAAATTTTCATTTTTTTTTTGAAATTTACAAAATTTGATAGCAATGCCCGTACATTTTTTCCTTAGAGGAGTTTCTACTTGACGAAAATAATAAAATAAAAAATATTCCCGTCAACAACTTTTTTAGTCGCATCAGAAACCCCTAAAACACAACTTTCAAACACACTGTCACTCATGTCATGAATCTGTCACCCTGTCTTAATTATTTTTCCGCAAGCATAGCAGTCGTGTTCCATGGCCTACGCTCAATTTTTTTTTTTTTTGTAATTTCATTATGAATTTTTATGACCGGTAGGGTATTTTTCAAATCGATTTTACTCGAGAACGGTGCCTCCTATCGGAATTGAGCAAGAGGACCTTTTTCATGCAAAATGCTTTGACGTTTCATAACTTTATGCTAAAGTTGCAAAAAAACGACACTTGAAAAAGTTGGGGTGATTTTACCCCCCACCCTCTACAGTCTGACCCATTTCTGGATAGAATTTTGAAATTATTCTTATTGCATATTATTACATCAAAAGATTGGCCAATGTGCAAAATTTCATGATTCTGCTGTCAACAGTTTCGAAAATATTGAATAAAAACCATCTTCAGGGTACTACTTTTAGATGGCTGTAGCTCGCTTATGAAGCATTTTTTGACCTATGTTTATGGGAACTTTTTTTCTTATTTTCAGCCGTAGAATCTGCTGGTGAAGTATTGCACGCTAATTATGGGACACCCTGTATTAGTTTTCAGGTAAGAGGTACACTGATTTTCTTCTAAAAACATGCAGCCATAATTTAATTCCCCCGTCAAGAAATCCTTTTTTATACAGGAAGAGATATAATATCTTAAAATGATCATTTTGAATGGTTAGCTTTGATTATGTATTCCTCTCATTCGATAGATATTAGGTTTGTTCCATCAGCAGTCCCTGACTGTCCGCATACGCATAGACAACTGTCCGTGGACGTCGCAACAGCCTGCGCATTACGATTTATGGAACGCCAAAAATCGTAATGCGCATGCTGCTGACGTCCACGCGGACAGTCATCAGGGACTGCTGATGAAACAAACCTAATGTAAAATGTTGTACGACACGACGACACTCGAGCACTGTGCTATTTTAGGCCCTCGGCCTCTTTTGCAGCATTTGGCTACGCCTCCGCAGTTTGCACAAAGCAATCAAAGCACACTAAGGTAGGTAGAATATTTCTATGACTATTATACCAGGATCGTTTCTATGGATCCCAAGTTCCTTGAGAGGATTTGTTGTGATGGCAATACCTAAGTATGATAATTATGCAACCAAACATACACTCGCAACTTCATCTAGTTTTGCAATGTCTATGGGCGCCGAAGTCACCTGCTGACAGAGTGGATAAATGCTTTGTGGTTGTGGACCTTTTTCCGGTGGATTGTTTCAGCAGTGGATGTCTTCGCGGTAGCAGAACTCGGGGATAAATGACTAAATGAGTCGTCATCATGGACCTTTTTTCCGGTGGGGACGTTTGAGCTGTGGGTGATTTCGCCGTGGACTGCTGAATATGGACCCCTGACGGCAAATTTTATTTCACAGAACGTTCTAAAACACCGTCTGCTATCCATTTCTTCCATTTCTACTTTTGGAATTATCAAATTCGTGGTGTTCTTCTGTTCTTCATCACACAAAGAGTCACAAGACCCCCTCAACTTACTCGAATCACACTGGTGTTGAACGAACAATACAACAATGCTGAATAAAAGGCACCTACCGAAATTGACATGACGGGTGCGTCGGCTTGTTCCGACTTATCTTATCATTGCTCCGACTCTCGCTTGGTCCGACCTTGGGTTGGCATCACTGGAGATGAAGTGAGGCTTCTGCACAGGCAATGGCCAGTGGCGTAGCGAAGGGGAGGGCCTGATTATGCTTCCTGCGTTTGGTCGCCAGATTACGCGAAATACATGAGCCAGATAGAGGACCGTCCAGAGAAAGTTATTAAAGTATCTCTCATTTTAAGCTGGACGGTGTCCCTGATCGAGGGACCTCATTCCCGGGAGCTGCTTTTGAGAAAGGTTTGGCTTCACTGCCTTTGAGTGGCGCATGCATGCCCGATTTATTGGCCAGAATCGTATTAATAGATAAGGGCTCGATACCAAGTTCCAGGCGCAAAAGTTAGGACGGCGTAACTTGCCAAATAGAGCGGTCTGATTGGCCGTTGCGCCCGTTGCTATAGTAACCGCACTTACGGCGGTCTTAGCCCCAACTTGTAGGTCGTATGCAGTATTGTCACACGACTGGTTTTCGAAGGAAACCACACGGAAGAGTGTGATAATCACGGGTGATCATACGTCTTTTTAAAAGAGTATAGTAACTATAATACCCTTTATCACACTGAATACCTAATGCTTATTGGCGGCTTTACAGAACTTCGTTTGTCGCCGGCGACAATCCCCCCACTCCACTGTATGTAGTTGAATAATTTGAACGACACGACGACAGAAACTCGTGTCGCGGGGAGTTATGGAGGAAGGGAGGGGAGTACAGGCGGATCGAATCCTATTGGCCAGCGACACTGTCCCCGGCGACATACGAAGTTCTGTAAAAGCGGCTTATCAATTCCAAAAATATGCGCTCTTACAAGGTGGATTCTGTCACACATTACACACTAGACTCGCCTGCTTTGGTGAAAATAAAAGCTGAACGCATAATACGAAACAATTTGCCAGAAACATGCCAAAACCACCTAATTTGACGTCCTTCCCCTATAAACAATGACGTTAAGGGCCAGTAAATTACCAACACCACGTTCCGATCTCTGCAGGCGCTGGCACATTAGTTGCTTGCCGACACGGCCCAGAATCAATCTGTCCTGCTGGCCGTAACGTGGCCGCAAGTCACTAAGCCTGCAAGGTGTTCAACCGTGCCAGTCAAGGGCCACCACTTTCCCAGCGGTTGAAAGTGTTATTGTTCTGATTACTTACGTTGACTGGCCCTTTTCAGTCGGCAGGCAGTCCTCCGTGCGCGGCCCAGACTTTACCAGATCACTTGCCAGCACTTTGCCTCAAGTATTACAATTATTATAATAAATATGGAAACAATAATTTTCATTTCTGCTAGGTACACAAGTACCTATTTATTGTAAGAAATGGTAAATTGTAGAAATATAAGAAAGTTATTCAACATAAACAAGGCAAAATATAAAATAAAACAATACTCTCTCTGGTGACGTACGAACTGAAAACTTCATACACTATCCTTTTATACTTTTCCGACCCCCCCCCCCACCAACATGGAAGGGAAAGTAAGTACATATTGTAATCGTGCAGAAAAAAGTTTTTGAGATTTCCACGGATATATCCATTTGGAGGTCCCCCAAGACGACTAAGACCATTTCCAGAATGATGTCTGTCTATCTGTTTGTGTGTCTGTAATATCTTACGGTAACTGCGAAACCGTTGATACGATCAACTTTTTTTTTGCCTTAGGACTGGTTTGTCCTATTCCTATTAGCCATTACACTAATTAAAACCAGAAGAAAATATAGGACTCATAAACAAACGCAATCAAGTTCAGACCTGCAAAATTAAAAACGTTATATGTTGAACGACTCTTCCTCTTCAAAAATTTTACCAAAGCAGAGTACACCTCAACTCTTCCTCTTCCTGTGCAGACATGGTTTTTCCGTGGAATGAGCCCAATAGTTTTTGACTGTCATCTGTCAAACAGAACTGTTCACTATCAACAAATGTCAGAAGCTATATATCCCACGGATCTCGACTTGCAATATGTCATTTGAAAGTCCTGAAAAACTGTATTCAGCACAGTTGAATGTATTGTCCTATCTGTTAATCTGTTATGTCGAATAATGAAAAATGTCAAAATTCAAAACTTCATCATTCAATTATATTTAAAACCTATCCGATGGATATTGGAATTAAATTTTGGCAGGAAGCAACACAACAAAAAAAGTTATATTACCGAGAGGGGCATTTCACCTGTGTTTTGACCAGGAGGACTCGCTTTTTGATCTCGAAAATTCATTCCCACTCGCGGGGATCGACTTTTTTGAAAAATTCCAACTGATATCGAAAGTAGATGGAATTGAGCGTCGTGTAGACCCATTTTCAAAATTAACACGGTACCAGTTTTCTTACGGTAATTTTTCCACAATGAAATTAGCACATTTCGTGAATTTGAAAAAACTGCAATGCAGACTTTGACATGCAGTGTGAGCCCCACGAAATATTGATTTTAGGTGCAGACATGCTGGGAATTAAACTTGAAAAAAAGATTGAATTAATTTTTGGAAGAGAAACTTTTGAGAACGGACCCACGGTTTTCGAGTTTTCCTCTCTGGAAGAACTTAAAATTTTCCAACTTTTTCTCCCGTGAACAGATTTTTAGTGCTATTTTAAACAGGGGGTAACTGGGTCATGAACATTCTCCAACAATTTTTTCTCAACTTCACGAGAATTTTCCGGTTGAAAATGTAAAACCGGCCTGGGTTTTCGAAACCGGACTTGAATGATGGAGCTTGGAGTGAAGCTTTTAATTGATTATTTTTACAATGATTTGGAATAAGATTTGATGTTTTCCCGGAAAATTCAAATTTTCCTGACAAAATTTTCAATTTCTTGCAAATTATTTTCAATCTCTCTTTCTAATTCTAACTTTCCACCCGGAGGGGCGTTTCGAAAAAAAATTCCAGAGGTTCCTGGGTACTAGTCGGAAAAGTTTTGGGGTGACACAGCCGATTTTTTTAACGGTAGAAGCTCAAACAAATAACGAGCTGGAGTGAGAGCTAGAGTTATTTCACAACAGGGGATCTATGAACAGAAGAATAATATAAGGTTCAAAGTACGATTTCACTGTCTGGTAATTCCAAAAATGGGCGAAGATACCCCCGAAAAGATGAAAAACTCGAAAGAACGGAAAAACCGAAAATGCTGGAATTAAATGTTGCAGTGTCGTTTTTGAAGCCACAAGTCAGCGAAATGTGAAAAAATTACTCCGGAGCCTGGCGGCCCACCCTGGTATCGTGTGAAAATGAAAAATGAAGGGCTTATTCTAGAAGATTTTTGATCTAAGCCCGCGCTTTCAAGTTAAATTTTTTTTGTCAGTTTTAGGCTATAAAAGATTTATCAAAAACCGGCCCCGGAGCCCTTTGGTCAGCTCTGGTATCATTAATCGTGCAGGGCTCCCGCTAATCTGGAAAACCTGGAAAACCTGGAGAATTCACTATTTGAAAATTTGGGTCAGGAAATGTCATGAAATTTTGAAAAAAAAAAATGAAAAAGTCAAGGTTTTTTCTGAGGGTCAGGGAATTCGTAAACTGAGCAACTTTTTTTCCATTTTTCAAATCTGTTATCGCTCCTAGTCATCAATCATGCAGTTAAGATGTTTTGTGTTTGCCGAAAAAATTGATCGCTTTATTTTACCTGCTACCCACAACTATTTCTTTTATTAGGTGCTTGAGAATTTCTTTACTCAGTAGTCAGGGAAAACTCACGACCATCCATGGTCTGTAAAATCAGGGAAAAAGTCAAAGAAATTTGACTCCATTGACTAGCGAGAACCCTGTCGTGAGAATTTTCGTAAATCGGCAGAATCGAATGATCTCTTGTCTCATTTGGAGAATAAAATGCCGTTAGAAGATTTTTGATTAGAGCCTGCGTTTTCGATTTGCAAAGTTTTTTTTTGAAAAAAATTGGTAATTTCGAAATTTTCCCGAAAAAATTGCTCGGTAGACCTTTCAGCACCTGAGATCCATGAAATTTTCGGGTTTTTTTGACCGCAATTTTTTTTGCGTTCAATATAGGCTCATTCAAGAAAAAAATGCGATCTGTATTCTTAGAACGACCAGGTCATATTTTCAGTCAGCTGAACCCGAAAAATTTCGTTTGTTTTGCAAATATGTAAGGAATTGACCTAATTATGGAAATTGCGTCGTCGAATGTCGCTTTCGAGGCTACAAAGTCTGCGAAATGTCAAAAAAATCGACTCCAGAGCCCTTAGCCCGACCCTGGTGTCATTATTCGTGAAAATTTTTGGGAATCGGTACCATGGCTTGATCCGCCGTTTCATTTGGAGGATAAAGTGCCTTTAGGAGATTTTTTATTAAAGCCCGCATTTTCAAGTTAGCACTGTTTTTTTGCAAATTTAGACTTTCAGAAGATTTATCGGTTTATCTCAGCTTCAGTACCACCGAAAATTGTCCTTCAAGTACCTGATGCTAAAGTTTTCTAGAGCGCATCTGTACGCGATGGTCTCGATAACGGCCGGGAAAATCGTTTTCGTGAACGTGAAGATACCATGGTCATGTCATCACAGCACACAGCGCCTACTCCTTTAATGGCTGTTAATGGCGACGGCATAACGGCTCGGAGCGAGTGTAACTCGGAGTACGGAGTGTAATTTCCATTTTTCGGCCAGTCGGAATCGAAAAATTCGGGGTTCTTCTGCAAATATAGGAGGGATTGACCCAACTGTGAATATTCCAACTACGATTGTCGTTTCTGAAACCCAAGAAGTCTGCGAAATGTGAAGAAAAAACGGCCTTGCGACCCCTGCTTTGGCTCGGTCCTGGTGTCACTATAATCTTCTGAATTTTCGGGAATCGGCACAATCAAATGATCCGTCGTCTCATCTTGAAGAATAAAGTACCGTTAGATTTTTCATGAAAGCCCCGCATTTTCGAGCTAGGACTGTTTCTTGAGGAAGGAAGGAAAGAGCATATAATTTGCCCCTTCGCAGTATAAGTTAGAGGTTATAGGAAGTGGATGACGTTAGTAGGGTAGGGTTCACGCCACAAGGAACTTGACATGAAATATGAATCAATCACATTCGGTCATCTGTGTCCCACAGATATTATAATTTGGCGGATTTACCCATGGGCGCAGTGAACGCGCGCCCAGGGCCTAACGCGCGCTATCAAAGGGGCCCAGCGGAGGCCCCTTTTCAGGACTGTTTTTAGCGCACTTCTCCAAACGGGAAGGCGCTTTTGTCCTCGCTTTGTCCGTCCGTCCGTCACAGCATCTAGTCCTAGACGAAAAGATTTTTGCGAAAATTTTTTACTCCATTGGGTAGCTCATGACCTTGTATCCCGAACCAAGAAAAATCTCGACGAAATAATAATAAACAATGACAATAATAACAATTTAGTGTGACGCGGCATCGCCGTTGAATGCTGCATTTCAGAAGCCGGCCTGATCTCGAAAGTTATCACATGCGAGGAAGTACCCGATCTTATCATTTTACCATAATACATATGCGAAGTTATATTTAGAGGATGATTTGAACTTTATTTTAATGAAAATTTCACATCGGTGCGAGGTGCAGGCCAATAGTTATTAATTTTTGAAAATGACTCCGAAACTACGGCTCGGCCGCAAATGATTTATTCGTTGCTTGCTGGTGCTTGATATCCTTTCCTCCGAACAAAACGAAATTCAATACAGAAAATATTTCAACTCGAATGGGTAGCTCATGGCCTTGGTACGCGAATCAAGAAAAATTTTGCCGAAATAGTCATGAACAATTACAAAAATAACATTTTGGTGTAGGGCGGCTTCGCCGATCAAGTGCTGGCATTCGCGGTAAGATGTAGAAAGTTGCGATATGCAGGCAACTACAATTTCTTAATGAAATACATCACTGCATGTACGGCATTATATTTAGAGAACAATTTGAACTTTCTTTTGACAAAAACCCCACTTCGATCCGACCGTCGGGTCAATTGTTATCAATTTTTGAAAACGACCGCAAAGCCACGGCTCGGCGCATATTACACGACCCTACAAATTTAAAATCAGACGTGCCGAAATAGTAATTGACCATTTTGAAATAGCCAATACTAGGTACCTAAAGGATAATGGCACTCAAATTACGAAACATGTTCGCTCAATAACAAAAAAAAGTAGGTAGGTATCACTTAAAATCATGTGATAGGCTACCATTTTTTCGGTTTTTCGATAAAAAAGAAATGTTCCAATTCAAAACTGAACCCGATGTTCGTGTTCAGGAGGTCGAAATCAGTTGGAGAACATTTTTTTATATAAGTAACAGAATGACGCTTATGTGGCCGGTTTGTCTGTCTGTCTGTCTGTCTGTCCGTCCGAGTCCGTGCAGAAATTAAGACGCTGTACTCCTTCTCGAGAATTGAAACAAGAGTCTTGGAACTTCTTTCCGATTAATAGCTGATGTCCCCAAGGGTGGCCAATGGGCACTATTTTTGTTATCCATACATCGTTATCATTATTCTCAAAAAACAGAGATCTCCTGTGCACTTCGATAAAGTTGAACTTCTTCTCGGGAACTAAAGCTACAGCCCTTGAAGATTGAACTTTATCCAGTGGATAGCTTAGGTTCTCAAGGACCAAATAGGCAGAATGGCTTTCATAATTCGGCCGCCATCTTGGCTGCCATATTGAAATTTCTTATTAGTGGAACGATTGTCATGAAACTTGAAACTTACCCTTGTCTAGTACGATCATTCTTATTTTCAAGCCAAATTTCATGATTGCCCCACCATCTTGGCCGCCATATTGAAATCTCTCATAAGTGGGAGGATTTTCATGAAACTTGAGAGTTACGCTTGTCTCGTACGATCATTCCTATTTTCAAGCTGAGTTTCATAATTCTGCCGCCATCTTGGCCGCCATAGTGAAATCTCTTATTAGTGGAACGATTTTCATGAAACTTGGAACTTACCCTTGTCTATTACAATCATTCTGATTTTCAAGCCGAATTTCATGATTCTGTCGATATTTTGGCCGCCATATTGGAATTTTTTGCCCAAGACGGTAGAACCCTAATTACTTAACATCTTGCGTTCACTAATCCTCCAAAAAGGAAGTGCGCTACTGAGCCTCATGCCCATGAGGCGTATTCGCTTGTTTTCCCTTCATTTTTGTAAATTCGAAGTTTGTAAAATTTTTTCTTAAATCGATGTATGCTAGTTTCTGGGCCCTGCCCCCTCCCCCCCTTCCGCCCTTTCAGTCTCATTACTTCAAACCTGCACATTCTCAACTTCACTTTATATACGTACCTACTTCATTCACAAAACAAGAGGCCTCTGTTTGAGAGTTCGAGCAGGGCTTTGTTTTATATTATTAATTTTTCATTTTTTCTTCATATAATAATATTAATGATGATTGATTGGTATATAATAATGCTCGGTATTATAATGTGTATTTATGTAACCCGAGTTTAGTAGCGTAGCGGCCTAGCTAGGTGGCTGAGGGCCCCCGCGAAAACTGTTGGGAGAGGGCCCTTCTCCCCCACTTTTTTTAACCTTGAAAAAATCTGTTTTACATCTTTTTCCATTTTCATTTGCTTTTGAATTAAATTTTGATTACCTGTTTTGTGTCGACTGTTGACTAAAAAACACTTATTACTATCAACATTCATATTATAATCCGCAAAAAAATTCTGCGCGGCACGCCCCCCTCCCCCAGACCCCCCTTGGGGGCCTCTAAAGGTGCGTTCTGTCAGCTTATTTAGCAGCAAGTTTTAATTTTCGTCGTAAGCGCAGCTCTTACGAACCAGCCTCCTCAGAACAGCCAATAAGCGGTGCTGCGCTTACGGCTGAAATTAAAACTTGCGATTAAATAAGCTGACTGAACGGGTAAATCCGCCACATACAATATATACTACTCCAAACTAGATGAGTGACTCTCAGATGCCCCCCCTCCCCATAAAAAATTTCGCATGACAAACAAAACTCCAACTGGGTCTGGTTGGTACCTACTTTAGTACCACCTACTACTAACTAACCAACTAATCCTACTAGAGGACTAGGACCAGGACTAGGAACTAGAAGTAACTAGAGTAGGTAACCAAATGATTGCTGCAGACAAAATCAAAAGCTTTGCTGTCTTCGCCTTGAGTCCTACCTGTCTGCGATAAATGACCCTATATTTCTCTTTTCCGTCAGGCGGTGTTGATTACTTTGGCTCCCGCTTTGGCTCTATGTAAAAATTGGTCGTTATCGATTCTAGCTGCAATGGTCGCTGATGAAATAACTATTTTACATTTAAGGACAAAGTTATTTATATTGGTGAAATAAAGACATTATTGCGGAATCAATCCGTGTTGGTTTTTTTCTAAGAAAGAAATTTACCATTCAGGTCTTTTTGGAAAGCTACAAGGATGTAGGTACTTTAGTTTGAGCCTACAAACATTTTTATAATAAAAAATAATTTTTTCAAAACTTGATTTTTTTTGGATTTTGAAAATGTCTATAAGCTCAAACCAAAATACATTCTTGTAACTTCCCAAAAAGACCTGAATGGTGAATTTCTGTCAAGGAATAGAAAGTAAGGCGAACAACAAGTGTGGGTACTTCTTTTGAAAGCCATGCAGATAGGTATATAGGTTCAGAATGCCTCCATATTTATGCGGTTTCATCTAGGTACTGGTTTTTGAAAGTAAATTTACCTACATCTTCTTCACAAAGCTGAACACATTACGGGAGTCCATACCACCGCCTCGGTTTATGTTTATGTGATAAGTATATGGTTTATGTTATCCCAGAATAGCGAATCCTCATGGCACCCCCGAGGTAAACGGCGATGTTTACCTAATGCAAAGTGCCGGTTTGTTGATTCTTCACTCCAGGCCAGGGTCCTCATGACAGTCACGTGATGCCGATGCCCCTGCCCTTGTATGCCCTGCCCCAAACGGCTGGGGCTACGCCACTGCAGAACGTACCAGAAGCCTCACTTCATCTCCAGTGATGCCAACCCAAGTTCGGACCAAGCGAGAGTCGGAGCAATGATAAGTCGGAACAAGCCGACGCACCCGACATGACAACATCGAGCTGCGGCTGTCATTTGCGACATTTGCGTCACCGTCAGTACCAGTTAACCTCACTTTTTGTAGACGTCAATTCATAACAAGATTATAAATGTAGTGTAACACGTCCACGGACCTCAAAAGCGGTGAAAGCCTAAACACTGTACGTTTGTTATTTAATTCTTTTGAACAGAATTATTAGCAATGGGTGAGTACGAGAAGTTGCACCTCGCCGACAACATCGATGCACTGGACTGCTTGGTCAAGCGAAATGATCACCTGAAGAACGCCAAGAACATGAATTTTGAAAAGTGAGCGCTTTACAATAATTATTGTCGTCTTACATTCTTCACGTGACATTTTCTGGCTCATTTCAGATTCTGCAGCACTCTCGATTTGTTGTACAAAACCGCCCAGAAGGAGCCTCTCAATCAAGAACGGAAGTACATTCTGCTGGTCAGATACTTGCTGTTTTACAGTGAGGTGCTGAAGATCGACAGGAAGTTTGCTGAAGTCCGTTTCGGATCCGAATTCAAAAAAGTCAAAGCGCAATTTGATGAAGTGAAAGCGAGCCTCATACGGAGGTATGCCGAGTCCGAAGTCAAGAGGCCAAAGACGCCCCCGTCACAGCCCGTTGCCAGCGCAGAAACAGCCAGCAGCAAGATCTTTGATGGTGAAAACTAAAATTAATTCTATCTTGTTTGTTAATAAATGTCAGCGAATTCCAGGGGAGTTCATCAAGTGCAATCACCTGTTCAGTGCCTTGCAAAGCAAACGGAATATTTTGCTTGTAGATGCTCGTCCATTGCAGGATTTTAAGGAATCTCGAATCGATATCAGTAATATTATCAACGTGCCTGAAGATTGCATCACTTCCGGGTAAGAATGCTGAGAATGTTTGGTTTGTTAATAAATTCAGTTTTGATTCTTGACTACACAGCTTATCTGCAAATGCTTTGGGGAAAAAACTGCCGCCCGAAGTGCAGAAGATATGGGACAAGAGAGACAGTTATGACGCGCTTGTTTTGTTTGATTGGAATACCACTGCCGAGACGTTCTTGGCCACTAAGCTCGATAAGCTTCGATCAGCTTTAGTTGATGTGAGTTTATCTTTTGTCTGTCAGATTTTAGGCATAAGTAGGTTTGTGTCATATCTAAGTGAGCGTTTTTTGTTTCACAATGTATTTTGTTGTTGGTAAAATTTTTTATAGGAACCAGCAGAAAAGACTTTGCACCTTGATTTCAACAAATCAAATTTTTAAATTGTTGTTGTCACAAAATTTTCACTTATTTATAAACTAGATAGGTAGGAAATATACCCACCAAAGATTGAATGTAGCAAAAATGCCATCCTTGCTGTTCCATGCACTCCTGTAAGTGGGCCATATACTAATAATAAAGATTAAGCAAATGCCTTACATTTATAATTTGACACTGAAAAAATTCTGGAAAGTGAATTGCTTGAATCATTAGTAATTTTAAATTACTAGCATTTTTTCAACACAAAAGCATTTGCTCCATCTTTATTATTAGGTATTATCATTTTAATATTATTATTGGGGAACAATTTTAATGAGTACCCAACTGATTTTTGGGCAACAAATTTCTAAGAAAGATTTATTGAGCATCAAAATAATACTTGGCCATCAAACATATTGAATGAGCATCAGAACGCTTCCACCAGAAAAATATTTGCTAGACACCAGAAATCCTTTTTCACGTCCAAGAAAATTTTGTTTTGTCCCCAGAAATAACAAATTAACATCAAACTGGATGAGCACCAGAAATATTAAACAATCACCAAAATTAATTAATGAGTGAAAATCTATTTTCTTGTAGTGGTGTTGTGACGTTTTCATTGTGTTGTAACCACAGTAGTTGTTTTTGCTTTTACCAACCGGTTTCGCCTTTCGGCATCATCAGGGCTTGTAAAATATTTTAAAAGTATTCGTTTTTGAAGAATCTTGTAAAATGATTAACTTTGTCTTACCAATCGTCACACACGAGGTGTCATCGGCATACTGGAACAAATTGATATTTCCCATGTTGTCTGTGAGATCATTCGCGAAGAGAATGGAAAGGAGCGGACCAAGAATTGTTCCCGCGCCAAACCCCTCTCAACACCGCAGGACGCGAGGCATATAGTCCGGATGTTAAGAGCCATAATACCACCATCACCTCGCATTTAATGATTAAGCAGTGCCGTTTGGTACGAATGTTGCACATACCCATGCCTTAATTTCAAGAGGTGTTGCCAAGATTTTGGTCCGTGCAGACGCCGTATACAGGGTGATCAAAAATACAAAAATTCCAACTCATGAACCAAAAAACTTGTTGAGCTGAAAAAAACCACATCTGAATATTTCCAGCCGTTTCCGAAATATTTTCAGTTTAGGTAGTGGTTGATTTCATGGAAATTGACATTTTACAAAAAATCAGTGATTTTCCGAGATAATTGGATAAAACTTTGCATGTCGACAAAGAATGACCTCATGAATTAAATGTGGTGTGTTGCCACCGTCCCCGCCTACTATTTTCTAGAATAATATGACAGTCGACTCCTTTTTCTCTTATGGCCGCCATCTTGAATTCGCCCATTATGAAATAAGTGGAAAATCAATTGGTACTAGCAGTAATGGTCATACTCAATAATATATATTCAAAAGTAACCGTTTTTGGTCAGTAACTTTTTGTAACTGGCCACTTGACAATGTTGAACCCATTTTTATGAGTTTAATAGCACTTCGGCGCTATAAAACGACCAACGACGACCATTGTAAAGATGAAAATGGGGTTGTGAACCAATCCATCATCTTTGTTTGGTCTGTCAGGCAATAATTGTGCATATCCGAAAAAAAATTGTAAAACAAAAAATGACCTACCGACAAAAAAAACGGCGAGTCAAAAACGAGAAATTCATCAAATAAACGTATTTCCAAAACTTGCCCCATTTTTTCAGGATATTTTCAGTATATTTTGGGAATGACCAATAAAGAATAAAAATGGTTCTGTAATTCATCTTGGAGAAGATATTGGATTGTTTCAATACCCCATAGTCATCTTCACAGTGGTCATTGAGGTCGTGGTAAGTGCTGAAGTGCTGTAGAACTCGTAAAAATGGGTTAACATTGCCTTATGGTCAATTACAAAGAGTTATTCACTGAGAACGGTTATTTTTGCATTTAGATTATTGACTATGACCATGACTACTAGTTTCAATTGATTTCACACTTCTTCCCTAATGGGCCAATTCAAAATGGCGGCCATAAGAAAAAAAAGCAGCCGACTGTCATATTTTCAAAAATAGTAGGCGGGGACGGTGGCAATACAGCACATTTCATTCATGAGGTCATTCTTTGTGTAAATACAAAGATTTATCCAAATATCTTGGAAAATCGCTGAATTATTGGAAATTGTCCATACCCATGAAAGCGACCACTAAATTCAAAATATTTCAGAAACGGCTGAAAATATTCAAACACGGCTTGTTTTCATTTGATGAGCATTGAATTGTGAATCTACATGGTGATTTTCATTACTTCAATTTTTTTGGTTCATGAGTTGGAGTTTTTGCATTTTTGATCACCCTGTATACGGCGTCTGCACAGACCAACATCTTGGCAACACCTCTCAAAATTAAGGCATGGGTATGTACAACATTCGTACCAAACGGCACTGCTTAATCATTAAATGCAAGGTGGTTGGCGCTTAACATCCGAACTAATAGTCACCATTGCACTCGGCGGTAACAACCTAAGTCTCGTCCGCCATCCGCCAAGTAAACGGCCATCAGTTTATTCTCCACCACCCCAGATACCATATCTCTCCAACTTACCGCACAACGCGCTGCGATTGACCCAATCAAATGCCTTGGAGAGGTTGAATGAAGTACATACCACCAACACAAAGACCATCATGAAGATTCTCAAGTATATCGATGGTGTAGTGCACAGAGGTCGTAAGTGCTGAAATAGGCATTTTGAGCTACGCCAAACTGAAACTTTAACCGCTTGTGAAAACTCAGCCTGAAGAATCTGCGAAAGGAAAATCGAGGGTTATCAAGAATAGAGTTCATCTTCCTAATTGAAGTTTGCTTAAACCACTTAAAATTGAGTGTTTTTGAAAAAATGGATCTTTTTTGGGGAACTTCCTTCACTTACGACCTTTGTGCTACTAAAAAAAATTATAATGTAGTAGTTAGATCACAAAACCACCACAATCATTAAATTTTTCAACCAATAGCATTTTTTAATTGTAAACTATTCTCGGCTCTGCGTTCGATGTTCAGTAGGTAGATAGTAAGATAGTACCTATGAACGTTTTTCAATAAGAAAATCAAATTTGTTTTGAGTAAAGGTGCGTTCAGTCAGCTTATTTAGCCGCAAGTTTTAATTTTAGCCGTAAGCGCTGCATCGCTCATTGGCTTTTCTAAGGAGGCTGGTTCATAAGAGCCAATGGGCGTCGCTGCGCTTGCGACTAAAATTAAAACTTGCGGCTAAATAAGCTGACTGAACGCACCTTAACACTAAACGGAAACTTTGACTGCTTGTGGATACTCAGCCCGAATAATCTGCCAATGGAAAATCGGGCCTTATCAAGAATAGAGTATATCTCCGCAATTGAAGTTTACTTGTACTACTCAGACTTGATTGTTTTGGGGAAAATAAAGCTTTTTTGGGGAACTTCCCCGCCCTCAATACCTTTGTGCTACAAAAAATTGAATTAGAATGTTAAGTACATTACAAAACCACGACAATCATTTTAAAACAATATCATTTTTATTAGCGTTTACAAGGTAGGTCGAGGGGTAGGTACTACCTACCCCTTGAACATAATAACATGAAATTTGAGAACTGAAGATAAACGTACCTGATGCAAAAATCAGATAAAATTCAGGTAGGTAACAAATACAAAAAACTAATAATTATCAGAGCGTGGATCATCAGAGTCATCTTGGATGGATGCTGGAGTTTTCACCTCAGGGATTCCCGTAATGAAATAACTGTACTCACCTGGGATTATTTTATTCTCCAAAAGATGAAGCAGGCCCCTCTTTTTCTTTCGAGAAACAGTGATTCCTTCAATCCATCCTCCCTTTAGGCAAACACCTTTTCGAAACTATCCCCGATAATTCAAAGATAGAAGATATAACTTCATGCTTTTGAAGCCAGATCTGCCCTAGAGTGTGGTATTTTCACTTCCAGAAGACAGTCATGATTGCAAAGTAACGTAACTTAATTTCATCAGGCAGAAACTTAGCAACACAATGGTCGTAAGTGAGCACTTAACACAAATTTGAAATCCCAAGTTAAGTAGCACAAATGTCGTAAGTGCGCTTAATACATTTGTGTTACCAATCAGCACCCAAAGATATGTACAACAAATTTAAAATGCCGCTACTGGTTTGGAGAACTCACTCTGAACTTACTTAGTTGAAGCAAATGAAAATTTAGGCTTCAAACTGTAGTCTAACGTAGTTAACCCCATTTGACTGGAAAATGCACTTATGACTTCTGTGCACTACACCATCGATATGTGAAATGGACTGGAATGAAAAATGGAACCTTTGATAAAACCATGTTGATTTTTATTCAGAACTAGGTGGACCCCTGGGGTCGTGGGCTACGCCCCACAAGTAACGTCTTTAGGCATGGGCCCGAAGGGCCTGTGCCCAGGGCCCCGGGTTCTTTGGGGGCCCCCAAGGCTCCATAAATTAACAAAACTAGTGACGATTTTTATAAAATAAAATTGTTCTCATATTCCATTCACGAAGTTTATTAAGTTATGTCACTTTTTGAGCTGATCTTTTGCCTTCCCCCCATTTTTTTTTTGACAGCGCTGATTAAAGAAATCAAAAACTCCTAGGAACTCAGCGCAAAGGCTATTGGAAATTCAGTCTAAAAAATTACCGCTATCCGCTGTTCTGGCGGCTGGGATTGCCCACCGTTGCTCAAAAATCAACGGGAAGGAGGCCCATCACCAATAATATTTGGTTTTCGTGCTCATGATAATTTGCTCAAAGCAAGAATAAAATTGAATCTATCTATTTCTCTTACGACTTCTGTATGCGTCCCCTCATAGACCGAGTTTTGGAGTGGAGCCCCTTTTGGTCAAAAGACTAGGCTACAATAATTGAGGCCTAGCCATCATGTGTATTGTGTAGTGTATGTATCTACTTTTCAACTAAATTATTGCAGTAATAGACAATACACAATATTGCGTGACCGCTTAGCGCATGCGTTAAAAAACGAGGTGATTCGTTCTAAGTCTTCCATATGTTACGCTGTAAAATAGGTGATTCTCAAACTAAGCTCAATGGATTATGCGTCGTTTTCAAGTAGAAGTGGTTACATAGAAAAATCGGAGTAGCCCTCGCAACCTATTCATGAAAGCACATATGTTAGGGATCATTCCCAAATGACCCAAATTACGAAATAAAAAAAACATGGAACACTTCAACCATAACATTCAAATTTACCGCGAAGTGTCTGGGGATATTTCATTTAATCAGTGCTGTATTGTATTGACGACAGCATGGTGTGGCGACAGTCGGTCCTCTGAGTGGCACACACTTTTTCGACCGCCGAATATGCATTTTAATTCGGAAGACTTCACAAGTTGCTGATGGAACTGTACAAAACGTCAACATCAAACACTGAAATCAATGTCATTGTCGAGTTCTGGGCCGCTATTCTTGAATCGTGTGAGAAAAGTCCCTGGGAGTAAAATACATTCCGCAGTACACTGATGTAGCGAATGTTGCCTAAAATTGTGGTTTTTAGGCCTATTTTAGGCAACTTTCGCTACAGAAGTGTAGTACGGATTATATAAAACTCCCAGGGACTTTTCTCACACGATTCAAGAATAGCGGCCCTGAACATGCGCGATGACAACTTGTCACCGTTTTCTTAGTTCGCTGACATCCGTGTCGGAGCGCCACTTCCGCGCAATATTGTGTATTACCACTGATGAGAACATGTGAGGATAACTGGTAGATGGCGCCACGTTTGGACCGTCGTCACGAAGCAACCCGTGGGAGTTTCTCGCCTACCCAAAGACAGGCGGTTCTCAGGCAGCTCTTGCTACATCGATGTACTGCGGATTGCATGAAAGCAGCCCCTCATCGTCATCGACAAAGCTCGACTGCGTTCGTCACTCGTTCGGCTTATCTTCGAGCAGAAGTTGAAAATATTCAACTTATTATTTTTATTCTTATATTTCTTAGGTATAGTAGCGGCGATATGTATTTTTGGGAGGGGCTAGGATCTCGTCATCAACGGAAGGAAACACAAGCTACGGAAGCATTTAAAACACATTGTACACTGCTGGACAACGAAGTTGTCGGAATCGCAAAAATGGGTCGACTTTGAAGACCAATAACTTCCGATTTCCGGATGCGACTTCCGTTTTGTTTATTGTGTTGATTAGCCTCATGCTTCCGTGACCCATCCTGTGAAAGTGAATGTTCAGAAACTTCATGTAAAATTTATACAGGATGATACGTAAAATGCTGCAAAATTGTACCGACTTCATCATACCCCCATTCATCGAAAAAAAAAAAAATTATGTATCCTTATACAAAAATCATGAAGTGTGGTGTCTTACCTCGAAACGGTTTCGAAATTATCTGGATTGGAAGTCTAACATCGAAGATATAATTATTTTGAACGTTACAGATTTGCCTTGTTGGCACACGAGATTAAGTCACTTTTGATGACTGGATGTTGACATTGAGCAAGATTGTTCGTACAACAGTCCAGGACAATTTCACTCTCAACACAACCCGAATATTTGGTGTGGGGCCAAGTAGGGGGTACTTTTTAAGTGGTTGTCTCTGCCTGTTTTTCGTACGTTGGATTACGGGATAAAAAAAGGCTCATTGGCCACATCAGCTATCCATTAGTGTGGTCCAAAAAAAACTGTTTTTCTATTTTTGATTGGGCCACCCTCTACTTTTGTTACACATACCCATAGTGATTTCCTTGTGAAATTTCAATTCTCTACCATGACAGAAAGGGGGTGCTCATCAACCCTCTAATTTTGAAAATTCTAGATTTATTCGTAAAAGTCTGTGGCATCCAGATTTACCAAAAACACGAAAGAATATGTCAGTAATAATCTATTTAGCACAATTTGAGAATTATATAAAAGAAAAATCAGATGAGAATGGAATATTGATCGTTGAACTAATAGTGACACCTACCAAAAAAGCGGAAATGTTTCGCGGTATAACTTGTTGATGTTGAACTAGATGTCACAAAGTAAGGCCCAGTGTTTTCATCTCTGGTTAACTTTAACCAAAAGGTCAATGTCATAATTGTCATATCAACATTGCTGGAACATTGGTATCTTTGGCAATTAACCTCAAGTTGACCTCTGGATAGAGTTATCCTGGGACGGAAATACTGAGTCTAAAAATAATTTTGCAATCCTAAGGACTGCGGAAACCTCAAGATATTTCACCTTTGGAAGAACATTAAACATGTTACTGATTTTGAATATCAGTGTCTACTTCCTAAGACATTTCTTCTAGATATGGATCAACATCCATGATCACCTCCAAGGCAAAGACTGAGTTACGTATAAATTTACGGGTGGGAAAGGATAGGTACTGGCTAAAAAGGGTGTCCAATTGTTCAAGAAATACAACTAACTACTGACCAATGACAAGAATGAAAAGGTGGTTTTGTTGCATATGGTAGACCAATTGGAAAATGGTCCCTATTTGGACGACCAAAAATTTTTGATCAACGTAGTCTAAAGTAAAATCATACCATGTTAGTTGAACATTATAATTCTGCTTCATTTGATTTTTCTTTTACATAATTCTCCACTTAGGTACACCAAATGAGCAATAATTCATATATTACTTCGTATTTTGTTGAATCTGGATGCTACAAACTCCTACGGATATATCTGTGAAATTCAAATTTTGAGGGTTGATGAGCATCCCCTTCCTGCCATGGTAGAGAATTGAAATTTCACCAGGAAATCACTATGGGTATGTGTATCGAAAATGGAGGGTGGCCCCATCAAAAATTGAAAATAAATTTTTTTTGGACCACACTACTATCCATCGGAAAAAGTTCCAAGGTTATAGCTTCATTCCCCGAGGAGAATTTCAGCGTCTTAGAACTCTACCAGCTCAGGAAGTTAGTGCTTTTTTTCGAAGAAAACTTTCATAATTTGATATTGAATTGAGAAAAAATACATTGAAAAAAGGTTAGGTACATTTTATCCTCTGCCCCCCTAGATTGAACCCTCCCCCGGTAATTTTTTTTTCATTTATCTTTATCCCATCTTGTTGAACATGAAAAGATTAGTAGATTTGCTAAAATTTTACCTGGACGAGTTTCAGAAATACTAAATAATAACCATCTTCTGGGGCCCACCTTAGAGGGTTGTAGTTCCCTTATAAAGCATATTTCGGGTCATGTTCATGGGAACTTTTTTCACTTGTGCTGAAGTTTGGCTAGCTAATTTAGAGACAACTGTATAAATAGTAACACCCTCGGTAACACCCTATAACAACTTGTTTGATGTTTTTCTTGTAATTCAAAAACTAAAGCATGAAGTCTTTTCTGCCGATCCCTGCGTAATTGGACTGAAGCATGTCGAACGTTTTTATTTAATTAAAGAAGAAATGTAATTTTTCAGTGGGATTTGAACCGTTCATATAAAGAAGAACCTGTGGTCCTCGACGGTGGGTATACCGATTTCTTGGAAATGTATCCGACCAAGTGTATGAATCCTCAAGTGTACCTGCAGCGTCGTAATTACGAATTGGACGAGCTTCTGGACATCGACAATATAATTTATCCGACTGAAACTGATAATAGGTCGCACGTCATGGGTGATGTTGTCCTCAATTTGGAAACGTCGAGAGACAGAGTCAAAGCTGAGAACGAATCACGTGATGAATTAGTAAAAGAAAACAAAAAGATAGCGAAGAACATGCAAAAAGTCATTTCAAAGTTGTTGGATGAGGAGAACGCGTGGAAGGAAGTCAACGAAGAAGTCAACAAAAGTACGGATAACACCAATTTGGACAGCTTGAAGGCTAAAGAGACCGCTATACAGGAAAAGATTTCGAGCTTAGAGCAGCAGCTTGAAGAATACAACCTGAAGAAGGACGAAGTGAAAAAGAAGTTCCATTTGTACGCGAAGTTCGATCCCAGTCGCGAATCTTTCGAATCGGAGGAGATCAAGGAGATGATCAACATTGAACTCGACGAAAGTGAGAAGTTGAAGATTATCGATGCAGTGTCCGCGGAACGAACCAGGGCGCTGGAAGAAGCTAGGGCGGTGAAGCCGAAGACCAGTGCGACTATTCCGTCGACGCCTGCCGTGAACAGAGCCACCAAGCCGTTGCCAACTCCTTCCATGAGTAGCATACTGAGCCTTCCCATAGACCAGGCACCAGAACGCGTCGGATTGAAGAATATCTTCAACACATGCTATATGAACACGATCGTTCAGTGTTTGCGGAACGTTCCCAGCATAATGCATCTGTTCTGCGACGGGACGTACGCTAACTTCACGATACGATCCCCGGCAGCGGTCATCTACGAGATGGCTTTCTTGGTGCGACGTTTGTGGTCGAAAGCCGTGAGGGCAGTGGAACCACGTGAGTTCTACCAAAAAGTTTGCATGCTGGAACCGATGTACAAGAACGGCCAGCACGAGGACTGTACAGAATTCTTCTTGTTCCTTTTGAATCATTTGAGCGAGGACTGTTCATACGACATCACAGCACCGACGATAATGACGCCGAAACAGAAGGCGTGGTATAACCAGTTCCAAGGAAAGAATTCCATCTTCATCGACCTGTTCTACCACCAGATTAGGATTTCGCAAACGTGCCCTGTCTGCCAGCAGAGCTCCCACAAATTCGAAATCGAAAGCACATTCATGCTGCCGGTCCCGGATGCCGACTTCACATTGGAAGAAGTGATGGCAGAATACATGAGCGACTTCATCATTCCAGAGTATTGCTGCGCCAAATGCAAGAAGCCTGTCGTCAACAGAAAGACCATCTGTCACGAGCCGAAGATCATGGTACTAATTCTCAAAAGGTACCTATTGTACTGTTGTTGTCATCATCATCATCATCATCATCATCCTTAGCCTTGATACTACAGACTACAGCCCTACAAGGGCTGAAACATTTTCGAGTGTATCTTGACATATAGTTGTACCGCAGGGGGCTTTGCAGCAGTGGTCAAAACCAAAGTAAACTGATTTGTCTTTCATTGATAAAAATGATGACCAGAGAATGCTCGCAATCGCGTAACGCCTGGTAATCGTAAGTGATTGGCGCTACATGAAAACATGCGTTTGCTGTTTCCATCAAAAGTCAGTAATAATAATTGTCTTGTTATTACCCCCCCTATTTGTAACGGGCGCTATTCGAGTGCCCACGTTCCCGAGAGCCCACTGGTTTTGCAAAAATGCTCATCATTCTTTGTTGTTCATCCGCAGTAAAAGGCAGCAAAAGGCAAAACTTGAATATTGATTTTGAAAAAAAATTCTTGATTATGAAGTGGCGTTGGGTCAGTTTTTTGAATCACCCTGTGAACAAGTGAAGTTTTCAGATACAAGCAAGTGACCAACAATGGAACCATCTCAATCCAGAAAATCACCTCCAGATGTAGCTTTCCTACGTCCAACTTCCGACTGGGCAGTTGCAAATACTATCTGAATTCCATTGCCATGCATTCTGGAAACATGAACGCTGGACATTACACTGCAGCTTCTTTGACAAGTAACGGGTTCGTATTGCAATGTTCAGTTTGCACAGTGGAAATAAAAATTAACGAGAATTTTGTTTCCAGTTGGTTGGAGTTCAACGACGAAGTCGTCAGACCAATCAACATCAACGATGATCAAGTGAAAACGAAAGCGACCGCTTTTTTCTACTCGATTTGTGATGACGCAAATATGTGATAACGTTTTTTATATAAGTTATTCAAAGCTTTTTTTATATATAAGTTGTCCAAAGATAACGAGCTATTATCCTTGTAATATTATTATAACTACATATATATATATATACACGATATACAGGGTGTTTCAGCGATGATCGCAAAAAATATAACTGTAAGTAGATCTCGTTAAAATATGACGAAAACCTATATACCATTTTGCAAAGTTCTAGTGACGAAGATACAGCCCTTTCAAAGTTCACTTTCTCGAATTTCAAAAAGTAACCCAGGAACGTTTTCACGAAATAACTTAGATTTACCATAGACTGGTTTGTCGAAAGTATCTACCGACCTGCCAGATTTTGAAAGGACCCAGCTAGCGACGTAGGAGTTACGAGGGTCAATAATTTAGAAGCATCTGAAGAAAAGTTGACTTCAGGTGACCCCCCCCCCCATAATTTCTACGCTACTGGTTGGATTCTTTCAAAATTTGGCAGGTTGATAGATAATGTTGATAAACCACCTTACGTTGAATTTAAGGTGATTTTGTCGAAATGTTCCCAAGTTGAAATTTTCGAAATCCGAAAAAAAGTGAACTTTCAAGAGCTGCATTTTTGTGATTAGGCCGAGCTTTGCAAAATGGTTTATAGGTTTTCGTAATATTTTGACGAGATCTGCTCACAGTTGATTTTTTTGCTATCATCGCTGAAACACCCTGTATATATATATATATATAATCATAGTATAAAAAATAGGGAATAATAATACAATATTTTTATATATATAAATTTTTTATTTGGTTGAGCGTTTGCTTACAAATCAAAGTTTAAAATGTCTTAATTGACTGGAAGAATGAGTTCCATAAAAGGGGCACATATAAATACATCGATTAGCTGAATTTTGCGATGTTTTGTAAATAATTTTATATATATTTATATAAGATATCATAAAAAAATATCAAATTTGTAGCAGTACTCTAGATTTTGGCTTGGTTTAACTTTTGAGCAAGAAGGGATACTCTTTCACAATGATGATGAATGACGTATATAAAATGTTCAGCCTTATTGCTTGATATTCAGCAAGTACGCATCCTTTGTTAATTTTCAGTATCATCTAGGTATTTTAGATAGGTCGTATAATACGATTTAATACATATTTTGATAAACTGCCCCTATTATAAAAAATGCAAACTATAAATGCTTGGCATAAAATAGAAAAATCTTTGGTTATCACACATAGATGACGAGAATCATCAAATTGTGCATAATACTAGAGAGCTTTACTGAAAACTAGAGCATTCATAAATTTTGACTAGAGGTAGAAGTCTTCCCAAGATGACTAGCTTTCAAATAATGCTCAAACTTACATAAGTAATGAATCACAAGGTCATGAGTATACATAGCTAATCTCTTAAAACAGAACAACAAAATTTGCAAAAGACTTCACATCTTTGGCGAGAAAACAACATTAAATTTATAATACTTACCGCAAATAACTTGCTGTGGAAGACTAAAACAATTAATACTGATTGATAAAATTAACATTAAAGTCCTTCTAGTTGCACAAAAAAACAATCAGTAAAATATAGGTGTTGTACATGTAGACTTCTATGTGATTTGAAACGTTTTTTGTTGATTCATCAATTGAATTACCCCCACTTCCTTCAAACATGTCCTCGTCGTCACTGAAGCTGGTGTCTCTAGTTTTCTCATCTTTATTACAGAAATTCCAAGAGCAATGGCAATATTGAATTGAATTTGCAGTTTTACAGTCTTCCACCTTCTGGATCTCACAAGACCGGGTGATGACCTTACTGCCTGTGGAAGGAATCGCTGATGGGAACCCACAATTTTCATCACCATCATCAAAACATAGCATGCTCTAACTCACCCTTTATTTGAATACTACAACCTTGGGCACCTTTGGGACATTCTTGCAAGAATATCTCGTTCATAGGATCGAAATTATCACAGCTCAACTGGTCGTCTTCGCCACAAACGTAGCATTTGTGGGCCCCTAAATGGAACATATCGTTCAAATTCACAATCGAAATTCGTGCGATTACATACCAATGTTTTTAAACGTCCACAATAGGGTTAAAAGTGCAACGTAAATATTTATACGTATGTTTTTATCAAATAGCATGATGATTGATGTTAGTTAGTATGAACAACATAAACACTGGACCACATGAGATTTTATGTATAGGTGAGTATAGTGCAAAATAATTTTTTGCACAATAATTTAAACGATTCAACACAATAATTCACAGAAGCAACAAATTCAGTGGTAAATAAGGTTAACTGATGATTGAATACCGCGAACTTGTAAACTGTTTATGTATTCAGTTTCCTCCTGCGTTACTCCCTTTAATTAAAAATAGTGATAACCCATCTCACTCGTTCGCTCAATTTTTATACCACCCACTAGATTCCACATCGACGGAAACGGGAAACGGCTGATTTCGAATTAATTTAAATTTTTAATCGGCGACGTGTGTTTCGAAAAATAAATTGTTAGTTTTATTTGGTATCTCTGGTTTTAAAATTATTGAACGATTTAACCTGGAATTCGGATTAATGGCTTTGATGTTTAGATGACTCAACCAACAACACCAGAAGCAGCGACAAGCGACAGAGACGGGCTTGAGCTCCGCGAACAGGGCGCATCCACCAAAATGTAAATAAAGCAGAATCCAAGCCTTGTCACATGTCCGTTGTATTTATTTTATTTTTTTTAATTTTTAAGCAGCGTTTTGATTCAGAAGTTCCCATTCAAGTACGGCATCTGTACCGTTTCCACACACAAAGAATTTGAAATTTGACTGCTAGCCCGTCCCTGACGTCCGTAGCTCAGGAAAATGCCGCGGTAACAGCAGCACTAACGCTTAACGCTAATGGCACTGGACTGCGATTGCTCCCGCTAAATTTGTGAATAAAGAAATCCTTGTGAAAGTTACAACTCGCAAAATATGATTATTTACAGAATTGCATCGTTGATCGTTGCTTTTATTTCAGAAATGGATATCACTTTTAATCGCTCATAGTAGGTAACCAAATTTACAGCTCGATTTACAGTTGAAGATTCAAGTGGAACATTGTGTAGGTACAAGTGTTCACGATAAAATTCACCCCCCCCCATCTAGGAGATTCCCCTTTGAGATATTTTGAACATCTAAAGACTTTTTCTCAAAAATTTTTCCCAGGGATCTTGAATTGATCGTCTAAAAGTTTTCAAATGGTACTGTATACAGGGTGTGACATGTAACTTTTTTATTTCAAATACAACACCATATATTTTAATACGTCATTTGATGAAGCCTTCCTTTCTGATTACAAAAATATATAACATTAATGATTTACTTTGACAAGAGGCTGTCAAAAAAATTATAAAATAGGTAGTCAAATAGATCAAAAATTAAAAATTACGCGACACCCTGTATTAGGAACGAATTGGACCATTTTTCCATGCAGAGTTGAACTGAAAAAAAGCTTAATCAAATAACGGAATAAAATATAGGGTGTTGCATTTAAAATAAAAAAGTTACATATTACACCCTGTATACGGTACCAATTAGAAACTTTTAGAGGATCGATTTAAGGTCCCTGGGAAAAATCGTGAAGAAAAAGTTTTTAGTTCTTCGAAATATCTTGAAGGGGAATCAACTGGAGGGGGGTGAATTTTATCGTGAACATCCTGTATCTAATACAGATTCATTCATAATCGAGTCCCAAATTAGGAGAACAATAAGTTGGTACCTATCTATTTCTACTTATATTCCACTGAATAAATTGCCCTTTAACGAATAATAGGTACCAATACTCATAATTTTAAGGGAACAAATCCAAAGATACCAAGAAAGAAAATCAAAATAAACTTCGTAATTCAAACAAAATACTTTTATTCTCACTCACTGGTTTACACGTAAGTTCTATCGCGTTCACTATTTATACACCAGATATTCCAAGACAAACCTGAAACTATTCCGATGGAGTTGTGGTGATCCTTCGAAATAATTCCGCCCATCACGAATACCCAAACTCTTATGTTACAATAAATTAAGTACATACACATACGTATAGAATAAATTTAGAAATTTTTATATATCTCATCCGTTTTTCAACTGCTAACAAAAGATTTCGATACATACTACTAAAATAGGAATTATATTATAAGTACGTACTAGGAGTATTTGATCGGCAATAATAAAAGTTTAAATAGTAGCGATCTAGGGGGGAGGGGAGAGGGCTGAAAAATATTTACAATTTTCTAAAATTAATAACCAGATGTTGTTGACAATGGCCCGCTTAATATAAGGAAAAAAATAAATAAATTAGGGTTTCTTTCGATGCGATTTTTCTAAGAATTTATGTTTGGTTGTGATAATCGTTTTCTTAAGTTGCTTTTTCCCTTATGCTCCAGGATGTTGTTATTCTTCAATGATGTCGTTATCGATGCGGCTGCTCCGAATTCCCGTGTTTCCGGTCCAGGGATAAATGTCCGGACATGGCTGGCAAGTTCTCA